>OW203660.1:22295000-24872672 GCA_934044485.1 Apeira syringaria | reverse complement strand
CCTCTCACCCTAACCTAACCTAACCTAACCTAACCTAACCTAACCTAACCTAGACCTAACCTAACCTAACCTAACCTAACCTAACCTAACCTAACCTAACCTAACCTAACCTAACCTAACCTAACCTAACCTAACCTAACCTAACCTAACCTAACCTAACCTAACCTAACCTAACCTAACCTAACCTAACCTAACCTAACCTAACCTACGAACCTAACCTAACCTAACCTAACCTAACCTAACCTAACCTAACCTAACCTAACCTAACCTAACCTAACCTAACCTAACCTAACCTAACCTACCTAACCTAACCTAACCTAACCTAACCTAACCTAACCTAACCTAACCTAACCTAACCTAACCTAACCTAACCTAACCTAACCTAACCTAACCTAACCTAACCTAACCTAACCTAACCTAACCTAACCTAACCTAACCTAACCTAACCTAACCTAACCTAACCTAACCTAACCTAACCTAACCTAACCTAACCTAACCTAACCTAACCTAACCTAACCTAACCTAACCTAACCTAACCTAACCTAACCTAACCTAACCTAACCTAACCTAACCTAACCTAACCTAACCTAACCTAACCTAACCTAACCTAACCTAACCTAACCTAACCTAACCTAACCTAACCTAACCTAACCTAACCTAACCTAACCTAACCTAACCTAACCTAACCTAACCTAACCTAACCTAACCTAACCTAACCTAACCTAACCTAACCTAACCTAACCTAACCTAACCTAACCTAACCTAACCTAACCTAACCTAACCTAACCTAACCTAACCTAACCTAACCTAACCTAACCTAACCTAACCTAACCTAACCTAACCTAACCTAACCTAACCTAACCTAACCTAACCTAACCTAACCTAACCTAACCTAACCTAACCTAACCTAACCTAACCTAACCTAACCTAACCTAACCTAACCTAACCTAACCTAACCTAACCTAACCTAACCTAACCTAACCTAACCTAACCTAACCTAACCTAACCTAACCTAACCTAACCTAACCTAACCTAACCTAACCTAACCTAACCTAACCTAACCTAACCTAACCTAACCTAACCTAACCTAACCTAACCTAACCTAACCTAACCTAACCTAACCTAACCTAACCTAACCTAACCTAACCTAACCTAACCTAACCTAACCTAACCTAACCTAACCTAACCTAACCTAACCTAACCTAACCTAACCTAACCTAACCTAACCTAACCTAACCTAACCTAACCTAACCTAACCTAACCTAACCTAACCTAACCTAACCTAACCTAACCTAACCTAACCTAACCTAACCTAACCTAACCTAACCTAACCTAACCTAACCTAACCTAACCTAACCTAACCTAACCTAACCTAACCTAACCTAACCTAACCTAACCTAACCTAACCTAACCTAACCTAACCTAACCTAACCTAACCTAACCTAACCTAACCTAACCTAACCTAACCTAACCTAACCTAACCTAACCTAACCTAACCTAACCTAACCTAACCTAACCTAACCTAACCTAACCTAACCTAACCTAACCTAACCTAACCTAACCTAACCTAACCTAACCTAACCTAACCTAACCTAACCTAACCTAACCTAACCTAACCTAACCTAACCTAACCTAACCTAACCTAACCTAACCTAACCTAACCTAACCTAACCTAACCTAACCTAACCTAACCTAACCTAACCTAACCTAACCTAACCTAACCTAACCTAACCTAACCTAACCTAACCTAACCTAACCTAACCTAACCTAACCTAACCTAACCTAACCTAACCTAACCTAACCTAACCTAACCTAACCTAACCTAACCTAACCTAACCTAACCTAACCTAACCTAACCTAACCTAACCTAACCTAACCTAACCTAACCTAACCTAACCTAACCTAACCTAACCTAACCTAACCTAACCTAACCTAACCTAACCTAACCTAACCTAACCTAACCTAACCTAACCTAACCTAACCTAACCTAACCTAACCTAACCTAACCTAACCTAACCTAACCTAACCTAACCTAACCTAACCTAACCTAACCTAACCTAACCTAACCTAACCTAACCTAACCTAACCTAACCTAACCTAACCTAACCTAACCTAACCTAACCTAACCTAACCTAACCTAACCTAACCTAACCTAACCTAACCTAACCTAACCTAACCTAACCTAACCTAACCTAACCTAACCTAACCTAACCTAACCTAACCTAACCTAACCTAACCTAACCTAACCTAACCTAACCTAACCTAACCTAACCTAACCTAACCTAACCTAACCTAACCTAACCTAACCTAACCTAACCTAACCTAACCTAACCTAACCTAACCTAACCTAACCTAACCTAACCTAACCTAACCTAACCTAACCTAACCTAACCTAACCTAACCTAACCTAACCTAACCTAACCTAACCTAACCTAACCTAACCTAACCTAACCTAACCTAACCTAACCTAACCTAACCTAACCTAACCTAACCTAACCTAACCTAACCTAACCTAACCTAACCTAACCTAACCTAACCTAACCTAACCTAACCTAACCTAACCTAACCTAACCTAACCTAACCTAACCTAACCTAACCTAACCTAACCTAACCTAACCTAACCTAACCTAACCTAACCTAACCTAACCTAACCTAACCTAACCTAACCTAACCTAACCTAACCTAACCTAACCTAACCTAACCTAACCTAACCTAACCTAACCTAACCTAACCTAACCTAACCTAACCTAACCTAACCTAACCTAACCTAACCTAACCTAACCTAACCTAACCTAACCTAACCTAACCTAACCTAACCTAACCTAACCTAACCTAACCTAACCTAACCTAACCTAACCTAACCTAACCTAACCTAACCTAACCTAACCTAACCTAACCTAACCTAACCTAACCTAACCTAACCTAACCTAACCTAACCTAACCTAACCTAACCTAACCTAACCTAACCTAACCTAACCTAACCTAACCTAACCTAACCTAACCTAACCTAACCTAACCTAACCTAACCTAACCTAACCTAACCTAACCTAACCTAACCTAACCTAACCTAACCTAACCTAACCTTTTTTTTTTTTTTTTTTTTTTTTTTTTTTTTTTAACGTGGAGAAATGCTCTTACGCATACCCGGCCCTCCGGGGGGAAGACCGGGTTATGTGGGGCTCGACCGCGTTGGAGTGAGATGCCGCAGCCCAATACCCACTAAAACTCCACGATGCCCTTCTCAATGGCCAAGGCGAGGTCACGGGACCGTTTGACACATGCTTGCCGCGACCTCGCCACCGCCAGCGTCCGTCTCCAGCGGACCCACCTCGGAAGGGGATGGTGTTCCCTTCGACTCCTTCAACTCCTCAGCTCAGTTGGAATGAGCTAGACGACGCGCTGGGACATACAGCGCGTTGCCTCCTCGCACGTGAGGGTTTATGGTGTTTGGGGGACGCCGGATGCCCCCGCATCCTGCGCCCCCGACCCTCCGAGCGGTGACGGCGTTCGGGCTCTAGCCCGCCCACGTTGCCGCACTCTCCGGAGTGGGAGAGAGAGGGGATCGATCTCTCTCTCGCGCTCCTCGGTCTCTCTTTGCGCTACAACTGCTTCACAAAATGAGACCATTGCGTTCCATGCCTCCTCGCTGCCGAGCATCTTTGAGATGATGGTCGGCAGCGAGAGGTCCGTCCCAACAGCCACGACTAGATCCCGCCGTGGTTCCTCCGCTCCCGGACACGCTTCTACCACGTGTTCGGCAGTCTCCTCTGTCACTCCGCACTGATGACACACAGGTGTCGGTTCTCGCCTGGCCACGTTGCACAGGTAGCGACCAAAGCAACCGTGGCCAGTGAGAACTTGTGTCAATCGAAAGGTGAGTGCGCCGTGCTCTCTCGCCACCCAGTCCACGAGGACAGGGCGCACCGCACCAAGAAGCCGAATGGCTCCTGTCCCTCTCTGAGCGGGCCCCGTGAGGAGCCGCTCCCTCCATTTTAGTATGGCCGCTTCTTTGGCCCGCCTGCGCCACACCATCAACTCCCGTGGCGCAGGGTTAGAGCCCTCGGTCCGTGCTCGCGTCCTTCGCCAGTACACGTTCGATAGTACCTCGGCCTCAAGGTCCCAAGGTATGGAGCCCGCAAGGACGCAGGCCACTTCGTGCGAGAGGGTGCGGTACCCTCTGCAGCAACGAATGGCCATCACCCTCTGCGCCCTGTACAGCACTGCAGTCTCCCTTGCGTTGAGTGAGCCGGCCCATATTGGCGCTCCGTAAAGGGCCATCGACCTCACCACTGCCATATACAGATTGCGGCAGTGGCCATCTCCGCCTCCCAAGTTGGGCAGGAGGCGTCCCAACGCCATGGCAGCACCCGTTAGTTTCGGGGTGAGCCGGTTCAGGTGCTCCCCAAAGCGCCACCTTCCTTCGAGGACCACACCCAGATATTTAAGTGTATGTCTGACGGGTATTGAAGTTCCCCCCACCACAATGCAGGAGTCTGCAGGCGGGGCCCCACGGGGGCCATGAAAACAGATGGCCTCCGATTTGTGGAGCGCCACCTCCAGACCCAGTTGCCGGATGCGACCCACCACCGTCGCAACTCCCGCCGTCGCGAGGACTTTTGCCTCGCTGTACGATGCCCCCCGGGCGGTAACCAGCGTGTCGTCAGCATAACAAATGATGCCGACGTCACGAAGGTTAGCGCCCCGTAAGACCCAGTCATAACCGACGTTCCAGAGGAGTGGGCCTAAGGCCGACCCCTGTGGAACGCCCCGGGTCACTGAGCTCCTTCCCATCCCATGTGTCGTCGGGAAGACTACCTCTCGGTCTGAGAGATAGTCCCCGACAAGACGCTGAAGGTATTGAGGTACGCGGTGATACTGCAACGCCCCCAATATGGTGGTCCAGGGCAGGGTATTAAAGGCATTCGCGATGTCTAAAGACACAGCCAACATTACCCCGCCGCTGGAGCACGCCTCCTCTGATAGATCTCGAACGCGAGCGATCGCATCTACGGTCGACCGACCTCTTCTGAATCCATACTGGCACTCTGCCAGATCAGGACCGTCACTCTCCAAGTGCTTGGCGAGGCGGGCAACAACCACCCTCTCCAAAAGCTTGCCCGCCTCGTCGAGCAGAACAATGGGGCGGTAGCCTGCCGGTTGGTCGGCAGGACGTCCAGGCTTGGGCAGTAGCACGAGTTTGCCTGCCTTCCACCGCTTAGGGAACTTCCCCTCTGCAAGGCAGCGGCTGAAGACTCCCTTGACCCACGGTCCCAGCGATTCCTGCGCAAGAACCCACGCGCGGCCAGGTATGCCATCGGGCCCTGGCGCCGTGTTCTTCACCCGCATGCGCAGTATCGCGGCTCCCAATTCTCCGTCCGAGATAGCAGGACCTTCGTCATCCTCTCCCGCCAGATCCACGTGCTGTGATGCCACAACGGTGGGTGGGGCGAAGTCGGGACCCGGAGCCCCGGGAAACAGTCCCTCGACCACACGTTGGAGCGTGTCGGGCCGCAGCGTAGACGTTGTTGGTGGAGCGCAAGGGCGGAGCGTTCGCCTAACCAGCCTGTACGGGCGCCCCCATGGATCACGGTCCAACGACTCCAGGAGCTCCCGCCAGGCTGCGACCTTCGCCTGCTTGATGGCAGCACGCAGGGTTTTATTTGCCGCTCGATACTCAGCGTACAGTGCGTCTGCCTCCTCCGACTCCTGGCGCCTTCTCCTCCGATAGCGTTGATAGCGCCGGCGCTTCGCCACACACTGGCGGCGGAGTTCCGCGATCTCGTCGGACCACCAGTAGACCTGGCGCCTTGACGGTGGTGTCCTTGCGCGAGGCATGGCCGCATCGCACACGCGCACCATTGCCTCGCACAGTCCGTCAGCCTCCGCGTCCAGGTCTAAACCCTCCGACGAGAGAGCGCACCACGCCTGCACGATTGCAGCCTCCTTAAGTAACTCCGGGTCAAGGCGCTTTAGCGCCCAGCGTGGACCAGGGTCCAGACGACTCTGTACTTCCACTTCGGTAGTCGAGGAAGAGGAGACACTGAATCGGATGTAGCGGTGATCCGACAATGTCTCCTCGTCCTCAAGCACTCTCCAATCCAGGACACGGCGCGCGACGTCAGGAGAGGCGAACGTGACATCGACGATCGACCCCCCGTTCTGCCGCACGCACGTGTCAATTGTGCCGCGGTTGAGGACACACAGCCCCACCTCTGTCACCCACTCCTCCACTTTACGCCCCCATGTAAGGGTCGTCGGGGATCCCCACGCCATGGATTTGGCGTTGAGATCCCCGAGGACGATGACGGGGCGAGGTCGACTCTGACCGACCACCGTCTCCACCCCGTCGAGGAGGACCTCGAGATCAGATAAGGTCCCGTTGGGGGAAAAGTATACCCCGATCACCACCAATTCGCCGACAGACGCCGCAACGAACCCCCTCCCCCTCAACACCACATCAAGAGGGGGAGACGGGGTCGGCGACTGGGTGGTGATCGCTACCACGCCACTCACGTCCCCGATCCAGTCCGATCTATGCGGCACCCTGTAGGGCTCCGCTGCCACTCCAATGTTAATGGACCACTCCGCCAGAGACTGCAGGAACAAGTCCTGGGCTCCAGCGGAGTGGTTTAGGTTGGTCTGGAGGAATTTTAGACCCATCTAACTTTCCTCCATTCGAACCACCGGCTCCTCCGTTACGACGGGGGCGGACGCTTGCGGCTTGGCCTGAGCCTCAGTCGCAGCTGTCTTTCTCCTCTTTCCTGGTTTGGTCGGGGGCTTGGCGCAAGCCTTGCCCCCGGCAAGATGTTTAGCCGGCTTCCCAGCAGCAGCGCATAGACTGCAGTGGGGTGCGGCGGAGCACTCTCGCGCTTTATGGCCGCTTTGGCCGCAACGGTGACAGTCGTGGCTGCGGTCTTGTTCAGCCTTACACTGCGCTGCGACGTGGCCTGATGCTAGGCATCGATAGCAGCGTCGGGGCCTTGGTTCCAGCAGATGAACCTGCGCTGAGACCCACCCCACCAGTAAGCGACTGCTACCTGCGACAATAGCCTTTGCGGCTGTCCGAGGACATCGAACGAAGGCGGTGCCCATTCCGGCTGGACCTCTCTTTATCGTTCCCACCTTTATTTCCGCCGTGGGACATCCGCCGACTTTTGCAAGCGCCAAGGACAATTCTTCGACGCTCACTGAATCGTCCAGGCCGCTCACTCGCATGTCTGCCGTGACGGTCGGCCTGGAGACCTGAATATCCTGGTTGTTTTGGAACACTTCCCTGAGCTTAGTAGCCAGAGTGTCCGCCTTTTGGAGTTTTGTTGCTCCCGGGACCTCAAACATGCGGGCCCCAGTCGCAGTCTCTTTCATTTTAAGTGGAGGCATCTCCAAAGCCTTCAAATCTATGTGGCTCCTCGCCTCCGCCAACACCTTAGCGTAGGTGACGCCCCTCTCCGCCGCCCCCGGTTGCAGCGTGATGACCACAGCTGCAGTGCGGGGAAGGCGGAGCTTGGGCGTCTTTTTCTTCTTCTTCTGTGGGCCAGGCTTCGGCAGTGGAGCACGCGCAGGAGCAGCAGATCTCGCCCTCGCCGGCTCAACACTTTGATTGCCCCTTGCCCTTGCCCTTTTCCCTTTTTCCTTCCGACCCACGACTTTCGTCCACTGCTCCTGTACTGCCGGAGCTGGGACTGAGGTCTGAGGGCCGGAACCAATCTCGGCTGGAGTGGAAGTTATTGCGTCGTCTTTCTTCCTTCCTTCCCTTCCCTGTGTTGAGGGCGGGACCGTTTCCTTGGTGATTTTAGGCGCAGCCTTGGTAGCCTTTTTGCCTCTGTTAGATTTGGAAGCAGGCTTCTCTTGAGAGGGACCCGGGTTAGTGACGGGGTCCACCAGGGCTGACGCTCTACGCACATCCGCGGCGAGTGCCGGGCGGAGGTTCCGCTCAGGCAGAAGCCTTTCCTCGAGATTTTCAAGGCGCGCATTTAACATCGTCCCTACAGAGACCATGACGTGGCGCATTATTTCTTCCAAGTCCGGCTGTTGTTGTTGCACGGGCTTGGGCGTTACGTCTTCTTTCGTAGTCATATGGCCCTTATGATGATTACGTAATTCTTTTCGTAGCTCAGACATGTCCTTTTTTAGGGCCTCGATTTCTGCATGCAAGCGGACATTTTCCGCCTGCAGTCTAGCCGTCTCATCCGTAGCGGACCGTTGGTGGAGTTCGTCCACTAAGGTAGCAATAGTGCTTGCTGCGTCTTTGAGGGCACGTTGGAATGTGCCCTTAAGATTTGATGATTTCTTCGCCACATGTTCAATAGTGGCGACGCAATCACCAACCTGTTTTCTCAAGTCCGTTGCCGAGTCAGATGTGCACTCGGCATTTCCTTTCGTTTGCCCTGATTGCAGAAAGTCCGAGAGTGTTGACACCCTGGGCCTTCTGAAAGTTTTGGCAATCTGAGCAACCTCTTGTTCGGCTCTCAGTTCCATCTCTTTTCTTTGAGCTTTGACAAGCTCTTCCTTCG
The DNA here is from genome assembly GCA_934044485.1 of Apeira syringaria. Classification (NCBI taxonomy): domain Eukaryota; kingdom Metazoa; phylum Arthropoda; class Insecta; order Lepidoptera; family Geometridae; genus Apeira; species Apeira syringaria. The sequence goes on along the minus strand of OW203660.1, from coordinate 24,864,162 downwards.
CCTTGGCCAGTCCAACGTAGTGACCAGTTGTGGGCGGTCGTCCTCTACCCTTCTTTTGGGTGACCTTTGCGACTGAATATGTCGCGTCACTTTCCGAGCCCTCGCTCTCCCCCTGAACTTCAGAGGAGCGTGGGCGCTTTCGCCTTCGAAGAAGCGATGGCGAACCTTCTCTTGAGTCTAAACTCATGAAGCTCATTGCCACGGACGAGTCCGAGGCAAAGTCGTCGTCGGCCGGAAGGCGCTCCAGCACGACGCTACACCGTGAAGGTGTGCGATCCAACACTTCCAATCTGCTTGCATCAGTATCCATATTCGTTGCTTTGGTCGGTTTTTTTAATAAGAGAGTCTGGCATTTCTTGTCCCCCCCAGAATACGAGGGACAGCCCGCACTCAATGGCGCGGGGAGGGATTCTCCAGCACCGCTGGTACCCTCCTGGGGTAATGTCTGTTTGGAAGATGCCATTTTCATGATTGTTTCCTTAACGACAAGGCGGCCGCCTTTGTTAGAGGGGTGAGGTCCCCTTTATCGCGAGCCTTGGAGGCCCGCCATCCCACGACCCAAAGGGTCCGCTGCTGCAGTATATACGCATGTATACAGACATTATGTATATATATATACATACGTATATAAAGCAGCCATCCCAACAGCATCGCCCGCCAGGGTGGCCGAGTTGACCGATCCCTGCCGCGCGACTCCCGAGACTACCCACGTGCTGAACACGCCACTTCGACGCCGAGTCATCATAGAAGCTGACGGCCCTGCGGCGAAGCCCACCAAACGACCGTCTCGTCCACATTCCCGACGGAAAACGCAAGGAAGCGAGAGACCTTCCACCTTTTTTAATAAACATACATATATACATAATATAATAATAAATAAACATACATAAACTACACACGCGAGTCGCCGGGCGATGTCTAGTTACGTCTAATTCAGAGGAATTAGACCAAGAACAGGCAGCACCGCGAGAAGGCAATCGCCAGACTTGCCTTGAGGATCATCACGACCTGCGCTTCCCCCAAGACCGTAGCCTCCCTACTCATCACGGGATGAGTAAAGAAGGCCTGGACTTATCCAAAACAAGCAACGTAAACGCTGCAAGCATAGGCATAGCAACTATTTAATGGATAAACCCAGACCCGCCCAACCTAACCTAACCTAACCTAACCTAACCTTTTTTTTTTTTTTTTTTTTTTTTTTTTTTTTTTTTTTTTTTTTTTTTTTTTTTTTTTTTTTACGTGGAGAAATGCTCTTACGCATACCCGGCCCTCCGGGGGGAAGACCGGGTTATGTGGGGCTCGACCGCGTTGGAGTGAGATGCCGCAGCCCAATACCCACTAAAACTCCACGATGCCCTTCTCAATGGCCAAGGCGAGGTCACGGGACCGTTTGACACATGCTTGCCGCGACCTCGCCAACGCCAGCGTCCGTCTCCAGCGGACCCACCTCAGAAGGGGATGGTGTTCCCTTCAACTCCTTTGACTCCTCAGCTCAGTTGGAATGAGCTAGGCGACGCGCTGGGACATACAGCGCGCCGCCTCTTCGCACGTGAGGGTTTATGGTGTTTGGGAGACGCCGGATGCCCCCGCATCCTGCGCCCCCGACCCTCCGAGCGGTGACGGCGTTCGGGCCCTAGCCCGCCCACGTTGCCGCACTCTCCGGAGTGGGAGAGAGAGGGGATCGATCTCTCTCTCGCGCTCCTCGGTCTCTCTCTGCGCCACGACTGTTTCGCAGAACAAGACCATCGCATTCCAGACCTCTTCACTTTCGAGCATCCTTGTGATGATGGTCGGCAGTGAGAGGTCTGCCCCGACAGCCACGACCAACTCACGTCGCGGTTCTGCTGCCCCTGTGCACGTCTCAATAACGTGTTCGGCAGTTTCTTCTGCCGAACCACATTGGTGACACACCGGTGTCGGTTCTCGCCTGGCCACGTTGCACAGGTAGCGACCAAAGCAACCGTGGCCAGTGAGGACCTGTGTCAGCCTGTAGGTGAGTGCGCCGTGTTCTCTCGCCACCCAGTCCACGAGGACAGGGCGCACCGCACCAAGGAGCCGAGTGGCTCCCGTCCCTCTTTGAGCGGGCCCCGTGAGGAGCCGCTCCCTCCATTTTATTATGGCCGCTTCTTTGGCCCGCCTGCGCCACACCATCAACTCCCGTGGCGCAGGATTTGAGTTCTCGCTCCGTGCTCGGGTCCTTCTCCAGTACACGTTGGAGAGCACCTCCGCCTCCAAGTCCCAAGGGACGGAACCTGCCAGGACGCAGGCCACTTCGTGCGAGAGGGTGCGGTACCCTCTGCAGCAACGAATGGCCATCACCCTCTGCGCCCTGTGTAGTATCGCAGTCTCCCGCGCGCTCAATGACCCAGCCCATATCGGTGCTCCGTAAAGGGCCATCGACCTCACCACCGCCATATACAGGTGGCGGCAGTGGCCATCTCCGCCTCCCAAGTTGGGCAGGAGGCGCCCCAACGCCATCGCAGCGCCCGTCAGTTTTGGGGTGAGCTGGTTGAGGTGTTCTCCAAAACGCCACCTTCCCTCGAGGACGACTCCCAGGTACTTCAGTGTCGACCTTATAGGGATTGAAGTGCCTCCTACCACAATGCAGGAGTCTGCAGGTGGAGCCCCACGGGGGCCATGAAAACAGATGGCCTCCGACTTGTGGAGCGCCACCTCCAGACCCAATTGCCGAATGCGACCCACCACCGTCGCAACTCCCGCCGTCGCGAGGACCTTTGCCTCCCTGTATGTTGCCCCCCGGGCGGTAACCAGCGTGTCGTCAGCATAACAAATGATGCCGACGTCACGAAGGTTAGCGCCCCGTAAGACCCAGTCATAGCCGACGTTCCAGAGGAGTGGGCCTAAAGCCGACCCCTGTGGAACGCCCCGGGTCACCGAGCTCCTTCCTATCCCATGTGTCGTCGGGAAGACTACCTCCCGGTCTGAGAGATAGTCCCCGACGAGACGCTGGAGGTATTGAGGTACGCGGTGGTACCGCAGCGCCCCCAATATGGTGGTCCAGGGCAGGGTGTTGAAAGCATTCGCTATGTCTAGAGACACCGCCAACATCACCCCGCCGCTGGAGCACGCCTCCTCCGAGAGGTCGCGGACGCGAGCGATCGCATCCACGGTCGACCGACCTCTCCTGAATCCGTACTGGCATTCTGCCAGATTGGGACCGTCGCTCTCCAGGTGCTTGGCGAGTCGGGCAACAACAACCCTCTCCAAAAGCTTGCCCGCCTCGTCGAGCAAAACGATGGGGCGGTAGCCCGCCGGTTGGTCGGCGGGACGTCCAGGCTTGGGCAGCAGCACGAGCTTGCCTGCCTTCCACCGCTTAGGGAACCTCCCCTCTGCAAGGCAGCGGTCGAAGATTCCCTTCAGCCACGGTCCCAGCGACTCCTGCGCAAGCACCCACGCGCGGCCAGGTATGCCATCGGGCCCTGGCGCCGTGTTTTTCGCCCGCATGCGCAGTATCGCGGCTCCTAGTTCCCCGTCCGAGATAGCAGGAGCTTCACCGTCCTCTCCCGCGAGATCCACGCGCTGCGACACCACAGCGGTAGGTGGGGTGAAATCAGGTCCCGGCGCCCCGGGAAACAACCCCTCGACCACGCGCTGAAGCGTGTCAGGCCGCAGCGTGGTTGTAGTTGGCGGAGCCCAAGGGCGGAGCGTTCGCCGGACCAACCTGTACGGGCGCCCCCAGGGGTCTCGCTCCAGCGACTGCAGAAGCTCCCGCCAAGCTGCGACCTTCGCCTCTTTGATGGCAGCACGCAGGGTCTTGTTTGCCGCTCGATATTCCGCGTACAAACCGTCTGCCTCCTCCGACTCTTGGCGCCTCCTCCTCCGACAGCGCTGGTAGCCTCGGCGCTTCGCCACACATCGGTGGCGGAGTTCCGCAATCTCGTCAGACCACCAGTAGACCTGGCGCCTTGACGGTGGTGTCCTTGCGCGAGGCATGGCCGCGTCGCACACGCGCACCATTGCCTCGCACAGTCCGTCAACCTCCGCGTCCAGGTCCAAACCCTCCGACGAGAGTGCGCACCACGCCTGCACGATGGCAGCCTCCTTGAACAGCTCCGAGTCCAGGCGCTTTAGCGCCCAGCGTGGACCAGGGTCCTGTCGACGCCGTATCTCCGCACTAGTCGCCGAGGAGGAGGAAACACTAAATCGGATGTAGCGGTGGTCCGACAGTGTCTCCTCGTCCTCAAGCACTCTCCAATCCAGAACATGGCGTGCGACGTCAGGAGAGGCGAAAGTGACATCGACAATCGACCCCCCGTTCTGCCGCACGCACGTGTGAATGTTGCCGCGGTTAAGGACGCACAGTCCCACCTCCGTCACCCATTCCTCTACTTTACGTCCCCATGTATGGGTCGTCGGAGATCCCCACGCCATGGATTTGGCGTTGAGATCCCCGAGGACAATGACGGGGCGAGGTCGACTCTGACCGACCACCGTCTCCACCCCGTCGAGCAGGACCTCGAGGTTGGCCAAGGTCCCATTTGGGGAAAAGTAGACCCCGATCACGACCACGTCGCCGACAGACGCCGCAACAAACCCTCTTCCCCTCACCAGCACATCAAGAGGGGGAGACGGGGTCGGCGACTGGGTGGTGATCGCTACCACACCGCTTACGTCTCCTATCCAGTCTGATCTTGGCGGTACCCTGTGGGGCTCCGCCATAACTCCAATTTGAATGGACCACTCCGCCAGAGACTGCAGGAACAAGTCCTGGGCTCCAGCGGAGTGGTTCAGATTCGTCTGGAGGAAAGTTAGAGCCATCTAGCTTTCCTCCATTCGCACCACCGACTCCTCCGTTATGACGGGGGCGGACGCTTGCGGCTTGGCCTGAGCCTCAGTCGCAGCCGTCCCTCGCCTCTTTCCTGGTTTGGTCGGGGGCTTGGCGCAAGCCTTGCCCCCGGCAAGATGATTAGCCGGCTTCCCAGCAGCAGCGCATAAACTGCAGTGGGGTGCGGCGGAGCACTCTTTCGCTTTGTGGCCTTTTTGGCCACACCGATAGCATTCCTGGCTGCGGTCGGATTCGGCTTTACATTGCGCCGCGACGTGGCCTGATGCGAGGCATCGATAGCATCGACGGGGCCTTGGTTCCAGCAAGTGGACCTGCGCTGAGACCCACCCCACCAGTAGGCGACTGCTGCCTGCCACGATGGCTTTCGCGGCTGTCCTGGGACATCTCACGAAGGCGGTGCCCATCCCGGCTGGACCCCTCTTAATGTTTCCCACCCTTATGTCCGCCGTGGGACATCCACCAACCTTCGAGAGTGCCAGGGTCAGTTCGTCGACGCTAACTGAGTCGTCCAGACCGCTCACCCGCATGTCTGCAGTGACGGTCGGTCTGGAGACCTGTATATCCTGTGTGCTCTGGAATACCTCTCTGAGCTTTGTGGCCAGAGCATCTGCCTTCTCCACTTTTGTTGCTCCCGGGACCTCAAACATACGGGCCCCGGTCGCAGTCTCCTTCATTTTTAGAGGAGGCATCTCCAAGGCCTTCAAATCTATTTGGCTCCTCGCCTCCGCCAACACCTTAGCATAGGTGACGCCCCTCTCCGCCGCCCCAGGTTGCAGCGTGATGACCACAGCTGCAGTACGGGGAAGGCGGAGCTTGGGCGTCTTTTTCTTCTTCTCCTGTGGGCCAGGCTTCCGCAGTGGAGCGCGCGCAGGGGCAGCAGATCTTGCCCTCGCCGGCTCAACACCTTGGTTGCCACTTGCCTTTTTTCCTTTCCCTGCTTTGCGACCCACCACCTTCGACCATTGCTCCTGCTCTGCGGGAGCTGGGAGTGAGGTTGGAGGGTCGGAACGGGCCTCGGCTTGGGTGGGAGCGACTGCGACGGGTGCAGCTTTCTTCCCCCCCCTGCCCTTCTTCTTCTTTGGAGGTTTTGGGGCCGGAGCCTTCCAACGCTCCTTTCCTGCGCTGCCTTTCTCCTTCGGATGATGTGAAGGAGTGGCAGCGAGCGGCGTCGTCTCAGCTGGACTAGCAATGTCCATCGGGCATGAAGCCGACGCTTCTTCCTCCCTCCTCTTGTCGGCTGCCAGGGGTGGCCTGAGGCGCTTCTCCGGCAGGAGCCTCTCCTCGAGTGCCTCTAGACGGGCCGACACCATCGTTCCTACCTGTACCATGATGGTACGGCACAGGTCCTCGACTTTAGGAGCTTCCGCAGGTGCCGGGGTCGGCACCGGGACAGGAACGGGGCGTTGTTGTGCCGCTCTGAGCTCCTTGATTTCCTTTCGGAGAACATCCAGCTCGATGGTCAGCTGCTTGTTGTTCTCCGAAAGGACGGCAACTTCTTCGGCCACAGTGCGTGACCGCGTCTCCTCAAAGGCAGCAGAGATGGCTTGAGCTGCCTTATTCAGGTTTTTGACGTAAGTCCCCTTCAGGTTTGAGGACCTCTTGGCCACCTCCTGGATCGTGCCGACTGCGTCCGACACGATTTTTCGAAGCATTTCTGCGTCCATCCCTTTCACTTCGAGCGGCTGCTCTTTAGGAGATTTCCTAAAGAGGTTGGCCGTCTCCTTTCGCTGTTGCTCTTCGGCAAACTCCATCTCTGCCTCGAGCTCCAGCTCCTCTCTCCTGGCCTTATTCAGTAAGGCCTTGGCTTTGGCGAGGCCGACGTATTGCCCCGTAGTGGGGGGACGTCCACGCCCACGCCTCTGCGCCGACACCTTGGCTGACGAAACGTCCTCCTCGGTGTCCTCCTCCTCGCTTCGACGGCGTTTCCGCCAAAGGCTAGACCGTGACGCCCCAGAGTCCCGGGACGTCACAGTCTCTAAACTCGTGTCCGAGTCGGACCCGGACAGGTCAATGTTCCTCGCGTTGGAGAAAACATCGTCCTCCACCTCGTTGTTTGCGCTACGCGCCTTCTTCTTAACATCTTGTTTTGGGTTTTTTAATAGAGAACTTTCCATTTTGATTCCCACGAGCATGGGGGAAGTATGTAGTCCGCCCGGGCAGAGACCCCTGTACCCGGGTAACCCTATATACGCACGGAGGTCGGGCGGTATCCGTGGTTGACCTCTAGCTGGTTGATGCACTCCACCAACCACCCCGAAGAGGGGCGCCCCAAGGCGGATAAGTCGACACCTTGGAGCTTTGAGGATTTTTTACTGTGGTTTACTCCACCCGGACCGGCCAATTAAGGCAAGACCTACGTCTTCCTCATTTTGGGTTTAAAAACCCTACGCCCGAAATGATGAGGCGAGTCGCCCTGACAGGTGAACTGCCCGGGCCCCCAATGTCTCGTCCACATTCCCTGCGAACGCGCAAGGAAGCGAGAGACCTTCAACACCCCCCCAACATTTCGAAGCACACCAATTTTAATAAACATACATATATACATAAAATAATAAATAAACATACATAAACTATACACGCGAGTCGCCGGGCGATGTCTAGTTACGTCTAATTCAGAGGAATTAGACCAAGAACAGGCAGCACCGCGAGAAGGTAATCGCCAGACTTGCCTTGAGGATCATCACGACCTGCGCTTCCCCCAAGACCGTAGCCTCCCTACTCATCACGGGATGAGTAAAGAAGGCCTGGACTTATCCAAAACAAGCAACGTAAACGCTGCAAGCATAGGCATAGCAACTATTTAATGGATAAACCCAGACCCGCCCAACCTAACCTAACCTAACCTAACCTAACCTAACCTAACCTAACCTAACCTAACCTAACCTAACCTAACCTTTTTTTTTTTTTTTTTTTTTTTTTTTTTTTTTTTTTTTTTTTTTTTTTTTTTTTTTTTTTTTTTTTCACGTGGAGAAATGCTCTTACGCATACCCGGCCATCCGGGGGGAAGACCGGGTTATGTGGGGCTCGACCGCGTTGGAGTGAGATGCCGCAGCCCAATACCCACTAAAACTCCACGATGCCCTTCTCAACGGCCAAGGCGAGGTCACGGGACCGTTCGACACATGCTTACCGCGACCTCGCCAACGCCGGCGTCCGTCTTAGTAGCGGACCCACCTCAGAAGGGGGGATGGTGTTCCCCTTCAACTCCTTTGTCTCCTCAGCTCAGTTGGAATGAGCTAGGCGACGCGCTGGGGCATACAGCGCGCCGCCTCCTCGCACGTGAGGGCTTATGGTGTTTGGGGGACGCCGGATGCCCCCGCATCCTGCGCCCCCGACCCTCCGAGCGGTGACGGCGTTCGGGCTCCAGCCCGCCCACGTTGCCGCACTCTCCGGAGTGGGAGAGAGAGGGGATCGATCTCTCTCTCGCGCTCCTCGGTCTCTCTCTGCGCCACGACTGTTTCGCAGAACGAGACCATCACGTTCCATGCCTCTTCACTTTCGAGCATCTTTTGGATGATGGTCGGCAGTGAGAGGTCTGCTCCGACAGCCACGACCAACTCACGTCGCGGTTCTGCTGTCCCTGGGCACGTCTCGATTACATGTTCGGCAGTTTCCTCTGCCGAACCACATTGGTGACACACCGGTGTCGGTTCTCGCCTGGCCACGTTGCACAGGTAGCGGCCAAAGCAACCGTGGCCAGTGAGGACCTGTGTCAGTCTGTAGGTGAGTGCGCCGTGCTCTCTCGCCACCCAGTCCGCGAGGACAGGGCGCACCGCACCAAGAAGCCGAGTGGCTCCCGTCCCTCTATGAGCAGGCCCCGTGAGGAGCCGCTCCCTCCATTTTATTATGGCACCATCTCTCGCGTTTTGGCGCCACACCATTACTTCTCGAGGCGCAGGAGTCGAGCCCTCGCTCCGTGCCCGCGCCCTCTGCCAATAGGTGTTTGACAGAACCTCCGCCTCTAAGTCCCAAGGGAGGGAACCTGCCAGGACGCAGGCCACTTCGTGCGAGAGGGTGCGGTACCCTCTGCAGCAACGAATGGCCATCACCCTCTGCGCCCTGTGCAGCACTGCAATCTCCCTGTTGTTTAGTGAGCCGGCCCATATTGGCGCTCCGTAAAGGGCCATCGACCTCACCACCGCCATATACAGGTGGCGGCAGTGGCCATCCCCGCCTCCTAAGTTGGGCAGGAGGCGCCCCAACGCCATCGCAGCACCCGTCAGTTTTGGGGTCAGCTGGTTCAGGTGCTCCCCAAAGCGCCACCTTCCTTCAAGAACCACACCCAGGTATTTGAGAGTGGACCCTATGGGGATTGAAGTCCCCCCCACCACAATGCAGGAGTCTGCAGGCGGGGCCCCACGGGGGCCATGAAAACAGATGGCCTCCGACTTGTGGAGCGCCACCTCCAGACCCAGCTGCCGAATGCGACCCACCACCGTCGCAACACCCGCCGTCGCGAGGACCCTTGCCTCCCTGTATGATGCCCCCCGGGCGGTAACCAGCGTGTCGTCAGCATAACAAATGATGCCGACGTCACGAAGGTTAGCGCCCCGTAAGACCCAGTCATAGCCGACGTTCCAGAGGAGTGGGCCTAAAGCCGACCCCTGTGGAACGCCCCGGGTCACCGAGCTCCTTCCCATCCCATGTGTCGTCGGGAAGACTACCTCCCGGTCTGAGAGATAGTCCCCGACGAGACGCTGGAGGTATTGAGGTACGCAGTGGTACCGCAGCGCCCCCAATATGGTGGTCCAGGGCAGGGTGTTGAAGGCATTCGCTATGTCTAGGGACACCGCCAACATCACCCCGCCGCTGGAGCACGCCTCCTCCGAGAGATCGCGAACGCGAGCGATCGCATCCACGGTCGACCGACCTCTCCTGAATCCGTACTGGCATTCCGCCAGATCGGGACCGTCACTCTCCAAGTGCTTGGCGAGGCGGGCAACAACCACCCTCTCCAAAAGTTTGCCCGCCTCGTCGAGCAGAACGATGGGGCGGTAGCCCGCCGGTTGGTCGGCGGGACGTCCAGGCTTGGGTAGCAGCACGAGCTTGCCTGTCTTCCACCGCTTAGGAAACCTCCCCTCCGCAAGACAGCGGTCGAAAATTCCCTTGAGCGACGGTCCCAGCGACTCCTGCGCAAGCACCCACGCGCGACCAGGTATGCCATCGGGCCCTGGCGCCGTGTTCTTCGCCCGCATGCGCAGTATCGCGGCTCCTAGTTCCCCGTCCGAGATGGCAGGAGTTTCACCGTACTCTCCTGCAAGATCCACTCGCTGCGACGCCACAACGGTGGGTGGGGCGAAGTCGGGGCCCGGTGCCCCGGGAAACAACCCCTCGACCACGCGCTGAAGCGTGTCAGGCCGCAGCGTGGTAGTAGTTGGCGGAGCCCAAGGGCGGAGCGTTCGCCTGACCAGCCTGTACGGGCGCCCCCACGGGTCACGCTCCAACGACTGTAAAAGCTCCCGCCAAGCTGCGACCTTCGCCTGTTTGATGGCAGCACGCAGAGTCTTGTTTGCCGCTCGATATTCCGCGTACAAACCGTCTGCCTCCTCCGGCTCTTGGCGCCTCCTCCTCCGATAGCGCTGGTAGCCTCGGCGCTTCGCCACACATCGGTGGCGGAGTTCCGCAATCTCGTCAGACCACCAGTAGACCTGGCGCCTTGACGGTGGTGTCCTTGCGCGAGGCATGGCCGCGTCACACACGCGCACCATTGCCTCGCACAGTCCGTCAACCTCCGCGTCCAGGTCCAAACCCTCCGACGAGAGAGCGCACCACGCCTGCACGATGGCAGCCTCCTTGAAAAGCTCCGAGTCCAGGCGCTTTAGCGCCCAGCGTGGACCAGGGTCCTGTCTGCTTCGTGCCCTCGCATCAGTCGTCGAGGAGGAGGAGACGCTAAATCGGATGTAGCGGTGGTCCGACAGCGTCTCCTCGTCCTCAAGCACTCTCCAATCTAGAACACGGCGTGCGACGTCAGGAGAGGCGAAAGTGACATCGACAATCGATCCCCCATTCTGCCGCACGCACGTGTGAACGGTGCCTTGGTTAAGGACGCACAGTCCTAACTCCGTTGCCCATTCCTCCACTTTACGTCCCCATGTAAGAGTCGTCGGGGATCCCCACGCCATGGATTTGGCGTTGAGGTCCCCGAGGACAATGACGGGGCGAGGTCGACTCTGACCGACCACCGTCTCCACCCCGTCGAGCAGGACCTCGAGATCGGCCAAGGTCCCATTTGGGGAAAAGTAGACCCCGATCACGACCACGTCGCCGACAGACGCCGCAACGAATCCTCTCCCCCTCACCATCACATCAAGAGGGGGAGACGGGGTCGGCGACTGGGTGGTGATCGCTACCACGCCATTTACGTCCCCGATCCAATCGGACCTTAAAGGCACCCTATAGGGCTCCGCTGCCACTCCAATTTGTATCGACCACTCCGCCAGAGACTGCAGGAACAGGTCCTGGGCTCCAGCGGAGTGGTTAAGATTCGTCTGGAGGAAAGTTAGACCCATCTAACTTTCCTCCATTCGCACCACCGACTCCTCCGTTATGACGGGGGCAGACGCTTGCGGCTTGGCCTGAGCCTCAGTCGCAGCCGTCCCTCGCCTCTTTCCTGGTTTGGTCGGGGGCTTGGCGCAAGCCTTGCCCCCGGCAAGATGATTAGCCGGCTTCCCAGCAGCAGCACATAGACTGCAGTGAGGAGCGGCAGAGCACTCTCTCGCTTTGTGGCCTTTTTGGCCACAGCGATAGCAGTCCTGACTGCGGTCGGATTCGGCCTTGCATTGCGCCGCGACGTGGCCCGATGCGAGGCATCGGTAGCATCGACGGGGCCTTGGTTCCAGCAGATGGACCTGCGCTGAGACCCACCCCACTAGTAGGCGACTGCTGCCTGCGACGATGGTTTTCGCGGCTGTCCTGGGACATCTCACGAAGGCGGTGCCCATCCCTGCTGGACCCCTCTTAATGTTTCCCACCCTTATGTCCGCCGTGGGACATCCACCAACCTTCGCGAGTGCCAGGGTCAATTCGTCGACGCTAACTGAGTCGTCCAGACCGCTCACCCGCATGTCTGCAGTGACGGTCGGTCTGGAGACCTGTATGTCCTGTGTGCTCTGGAATACCTCTCTGAGCTTTGTGGCCAGAGCATCCGCCTTCTCTATTTTTGTTGCTCCCGGAACCTCAAACATGCGGGCCCCGGTCGCAGTCTCCTTCATTTTTAGAGGAGGCATCTCCAATGCCTTTAAATCTATTTGGCTCCTCGCCTCCGCCAACACCTTAGCATAGGTGACGCCCCTCTCCGCCGCCCCAGGTTGCAGCGTGATGACCACAGCTGCAGTACGGGGAAGGCGGAGCTTGGGCGTCTTTTTCTTCTTCTCCTGTGGGCCAGGCTTCCGCAGTGGAGCGCGCGCAGGGGCAGCAGATCTTGCCCTCGCCGGCTCAACACTTTGGTTGCCGCTTGCCCTTTTCCCTTTGCGACCCACCACCTTCGACCACTGCTCCTTTTCTGCCGGAGCTGGGAGTGATACCGGAGGGTCGGAACGGGCTTCGGCTTGGGTGGGAACGACCGCCTCAGATGCAGCAGATGCAGTTTTCTTCCCCCCCTTGCCCTTCTTCTTCTTCGGAGGTTTGGGGGCCGGAGCCTTCCAACGCTCCTTTCCTGCGCTGCCTTTCTCCTTCGGATGATGTGAAGGAGTGGCAGCGAGCGGCGTCGTCTCAGGTGGACTTGCAATGTCCATGGGACATGAAGCCGACGCTTCTTTCTCCTTCCTTTTGTCAGCTGCCAGGGGTGGCCTGAGGCGCTTCTCCGGCAGGAGCCTCTCCTCAAGTGCCTCTAGACGGGCCGACACCATCGTTCCTACCTGTACCATGATGGTACGGCACAGGTCCTCAGTTTTAGGAGCTTCCGCGGGTGCCGGGGTCGGCACCGGGACAGGAACGGGGCGTTGCTGTGCCGCCCTGAGCTCCTTGATTTCCTTTCGGAGAACATCCAGCTCGATGGTCAGCTGTTTGTTGCTCTCCGAAAGGACAGCCACTTCTTCGGCCACAGTGCGTGACCGCGTCTCCTCAAAGGCAGCAGAGATGGCTTGAGCTGCCTTGTTGAGGTTTTTCACATACGTCCCTTTCAGGTTTGAGGACCTCTTGGCCACCTCCTGGATCGTGCCGACTGCGTCGGACACGATTTTCCTCAGCATTTCGCTGTCCATACCTTTCACCGCGAGTGGCTGCTCTTTAGGAGATTTCCTAAAGAGGTTAGCCGTTTCCTGCCGCTGTTGCTCTTCGGCAAACTCCATCTCTGCCTCGAGCTCCAGCTCCTCTCGCCTGGCCTTATTCAGTAAGGCTTTGGCTTTGGCGAGGCCGACGTATTGCCCTGTAGTGGGAGGACGTCCACGCCCACGCCTCTGCACCGACACCTTGGCTGACGAGACGTCCTCCTCGGTGTCTTCCTCCTCGCTTCGGCGGCGTTTCCGCCAAAGGCTAGACCGTGAGGCCCCAGAGTCCCGGGACGCCACAGTCTCTAAACTCGTGTCCGAGTCAGACCCGGACAGTTCAATGCTCCTCGCGTTAGCGAAGACATCGTCTTCCACCTCGTTGTTTGCGCCACGCGCCTTCTTCTTAACGTCTTGTTTTGTGTTTTTTAATCGAGAAATTTCCATTTTGATTCCCACGAGCATGGGGGATATATGAAGTCCACCCGGGCAGAGACCCCTGTACCCGGGTAACCCTACATACGCACGGAGGTCGGGCGGTATCCGTGGTTGACCTCTAGCTGGTTGATGCACTCCACCAACCACCCCGAAGAGGGGCGCCCCAAGGCGGATAAGTCGACACCTTGGAGCTTTGAGGATTTTTTACTGTGGTTTACTCCACCCGGACCGGCCAATTAAGGCAAGACCTACGTCTTCCGTACTCCACGTTTGCCCGACAGGCATCCCAACGCCGAAATGATGAGGCGAGTCGCCCTGACAGATGAACTGCCCAGGCCCCCACTGTCTCGTCCACATTCCCTGCGAACCGCAAGGAAGCGAGAGACCTTCAACACCCCCCCAACATTTCCAAACACACCATTTAATAAACATACATATATACATAATAAATAAATAAACATACATAAACTACACACGCGAGTCGCCGGGCGATGTCTAGTTACGTCTAATTCAGAGGAATTAGACCAAGAACAGGCAGCACCGCGAGAAGGTAATCGCCAGACTTGCCTTGAGGATCATCACGACCTGCGCTTCCCCCAAGACCGTAGCCTCCCTACTCATCACGGGATGAGTAAAGAAGGCCTGGACTTATCCAAAACAAGCAACGTAAACGCTGCAAGCATAGGCATAGCAACTATTTAATGGATAAACCCAGACCCGCCCAACCTAACCTAACCTAACCTAACCTAACCTAACCTAACCTAACCTAACCTTTTTTTTTTTTTTTTTTTTTTTTTTTTTTTTTTTTTTTTTTTTTTTTTTTTTTTTTTTTTTTTTTTTTTAACGAGGTTAATCCCTTTACGGACTTCCGCCTGTGATATGGGACACAGACGGCTTCTGTCGGAGTCTGTTTAATGGTCTCTTACACCAACCCGACTATAGAATATAGCCGGGCCCCTACCGACTAAACCACCCCGGCGAGCAGACGCAGCCTGTCGGGGAGAGATGGGGAAGTACTTTCCATCCCGCCCCGGCTTAAGGTCCGGTGCCATCAACCGGACCAACGGCAGACGGAGCGGCTTAGCTCAGACCTTTAGCCGCTCCCCGGCACGTAGGGCCATTGAGTCGGTTGGGGGCCCATAAACCCAACCGATGACCCTACTACACGGGTGGGGCGAGGAGGCGATCTGCAAATCGCCTTCTCCTCCCTCCCGTGCGCCGACGTCGGAGAGGATCAGCGAGGGCGTCGACCTCTCTGATCCTCTCCGCGGCCTCCTTCTGCGAAATCACGATTTCGCAGAAAGAGGCCACCGCCTGCCAGGATCTGTCGCTCTCGAGCATGGCCCGTACCACGCTCGGCAACGAGAGATCCTGGCCCACTACCGCTGAAAGCGTGCACCGCTGTGGGACCCACGCGGTGCACGCTTCCAGCGTGTGAAGCGCCGTATCCTCCGGCGCTCCACACTCGTGGCAAGCCGGGGTCGCTTCCCTCCTTGCGATTCGATGCAGGTACCTTCCGAAGCATCCGTGTCCGGAAAGCACCTGCACCAATCTGAAGGAAAGCGACCCGTGTCGCCGCCCTACCCACCTCCCGAGGACCGGGCGGATGGCGTCCACCGTCCCCTGGCCGGGGACGGGTGGTGCCAGGTCCTCCGACCACCGCCTCAACAGGGCGGCCTGCGCCTGCCGTCGCATGCGCGCCACCTCCTCCCACCCTGGGGGCTCCCCGCGCGACTTCCTCGCCGCTACAAAATTGTAGATCTCGGCGAGGATTTCGGCTTGGAGCTCCCAGGGCGGGTCTCCGGCCAGCACGCATGCGGCTGTCCAGGACACCGTCCGGTAACCGCGTATCGCCCTCGTCGCGATGACCCGCTGCGGACGTCGCAGCAGGGCCTTATTGTCGCGACCGAGGGCGTCCGCCCAGACAGGTGCCCCGTACAGGGCCATACTCCGGATTACTCCGGAGTACAGCCGACGACAAGTTGCGCTAGGGCCGCCCACGTTCGGCAGTAGTCGCCCCAGGGCGGCTGCGGCTCCCACGACTTTCGGGGCCAGACTGGCGAAGTGGGCCCCGAAACCCCACCTCCCGTCCAGGACGAGACCCAGATATTTCATCTGGGTCCCGACCCGGACAACGACCCCCTCCAGGACCACATGTGTTCCTGGCGGGGGTCGCCCCCGAGGCCCGTGGAACAACAGGGCCTCGGTCTTGGGGAGAGCGACGCGTAACCCCAGGGCACGGATGCGGTCGACCACGAGGGATGTTCCCACCGTGGCCAAGTGCACCGTCTCCCTGAGGTCCCTCCCCTTGGCCACGACCAGGGTATCGTCCGCGTAGCACGCCACCCGCACACTGGCGGGAAGCGTGCCACGCAACACCCAGTCGTAGCCAATGTTCCACAGGATTGGTCCTAAGACGGACCCCTGTGGAACCCCGCAGGAGACGCGACGGTGCCTCACTCCGTCGCGTCCTACCACCAGGACCTCGCGGTCCCGGAGGTAGTCGGCCAACAGCCTCCGCAAATACAGGGGCACTCCGTGATAGCGGAGTGCCTCCTGTATGGTCCCATGCGGGAGGCTGTTAAAGGCGTTGGCAATGTCGAGAGACACTGCCAACGCCCTGTTCCCCTCTGCGACCGCCTCCTGCGTCCACCCCTTGAGCCAGAGCAGGGCGTCCACCGTTGAACGCCCCTCTCTGAACCCGTACTGGGCCTCCGACAAGTCGGGCCCAGTCCCCCTCAGGTGCCGGATGACACGGGAAGCGACCACCCTCTCCAACAGCTTTCCCGTGTCATCCAGCAGCACAATCGGCCTGTATGCGGAAGGAGAGTCTGTATCTCGACCCTCCTTCCGCAACAGGCACACCCGTCCCACCTTCCAAGGCTTCGGGAACCGTCCGGACGTGAGGCACGCGTCGAACAGTTCCCGAAGCCTTCCACCCAACGCGACGCAGCTAATGGCCAAGACCCGGCCCGGTATTCCGTCCGGGCCGGGAGCCGTCCTCTTGCGAAGACGGCTCACCGCTACCTCCATCTCCGCCTCTGTGACAGGCGGGATGGAGGCTGGCGCCAGCTCCTCAGCATCTGCTGGCGCCATCGTCGGAGGCGCGTGCTGGGGGTCCGCGTCGGGAAATAGACCCGCCAGCACGCGATCAAGGACCTCCGGCTCCAGGGACTCGGCCACGGGGGGCGCCGGGCCGCCGAGCTTTTTTCGCGCGACCCGATACTGGCGCCCCCACGGGTCCCTGTCGAGGCCCTCCAGGACCTCCGCCCAAGCCGCCTCTTTGGCACGGCCTACCGCCAGCTGCAGCGCATCCATTGCGTTACGGTACGCTTCGTGCAGCCGGCGTTCCTCTGCCAGCACCTCGGCTGGCAGCTGTTCGTCGGTGCGGCCGTGCCTCCGCCTCCTGCATCTCAGGTAGGGCCGCCGCGTCCGCGTGCACTGCACTCGGAGCTCTGCTATCTCAGAGCTCCACCAGTACACGTCGCGGCGGCCGGTGCGGTGGCGGGCCCGCGGCATAGCCGTGTCGCACACTGCCGTTAACGCATCCCGGAAGTGACTCGCTGCGACGTCAACTTCCGGGGGCGCGGGCCCTGCGAGCCACGCTTGGACGATTGCCGCCTCCTTCGCTAGCCCAGCGTCGAGGCGGCTCAATGCCCAGCGCGGCAGGTCAGCGCTTACGTTGCGCTGACGCCCTCCAACCAACCCGTCGGAGGTGGACATCTCGAACCGGATATACTTATGGTCCGAGTATGTCTCTACCTCCGACTCGACCCTCCAGGCCCGGACACGTGCTGCGGCAGTCGGTGTGGCAAACGAGAGGTCCACCACGGACCCCCCGTTGTGCCGCACGCACGTGTGGACCGAACCCCTGTTGAGGAGGTCCAGTCCGCTGGCGACAGCCCACTCCCTGACAAGCTCACCGCGAGCGTCAGTTTGTGGGTTGCCCCAGTCTCGGGCCTTGGCATTGAGGTCCCCCATAAGGAGGACCTGCCGGGGCGCCTGACGTCCGACCGCTGCGGTGAGGAGATCCAGGAATATCTCCAGGGCCGCAACGGTCGTGTTGGGGGAGAAATACGCACCGACGACTGCGTACTCTCCCCACTTTGCCACAACAAAGCCGGACCCTCTCTCCACGACTGAGAGGGGGAATCCGCCGGCTTTTGCAATTACGGCGACGGAGCCATCCAAGTCCCCAGCCCAGTGTGGTTGGGAAGGGACATAATATGGCTCCGCCGCGACTGCCACGTCAATTTGCCACTGCGCCATGGACTGCATCAGCAGGTCCTGTGCCGTGGCGCAGTGAACCTAACCTAACCTAACCTAACCTAACCTAACCTTTTTTTTTTTTTTTTTTTTTTTTTTTTTTTTTTTTTTTTTTTTTTTTTAACGTGGAGAAATGCTCTTACGCATACCCGGCCCTCCGGGGGGAAGACCGGGTTATGTGGGGCTCGACCGCGTTGGAGTGAGATGCCGCAGCCCAATACCCACTAAAACTCCACGATGCCCTTCTCAACGGCCAAGGCGAGGTCACGGGACCGTTCGACACATGCTTGCCGCGACCTCGCCAACGCCGGCGTCCGTCTTAGTAGCGGACCCACCTCGGAAGGGGATGGTGTTCCCTTCGACTCCTTCAACTCCTCAGCTCAGTTGGAATGAGCTAGGCGACGCGCTGGGACATACAGCGCGTCGCCTCCTCGCACGTGAGGGTTTATGGTGTTTGGGGGACGCCGGATGCCCCCGCATCCTGCGCCCCCGACCCTCCGAGCGGTGACGGCGTTCGGGCTCCAGCCCGCCCACGCTGCCGCACTCTCCGGAGTGGGAGAGAGAGGGGATCGATCTCTCTCTCGCGCTCCTCGGTCTCTCTTTGCGCCACAACTGCTTCACAAAATGAGACCATTGCGTTCCATGCCTCCTCGCTGCCGAGCATCTTTGAGATGATGGTCGGCAGCGAGAGGTCCGTCCCGACAGCCACGACTAGATCCCGCCGTGGTTCCTCCGCTCCCGGACACGCTTCTACCACGTGTTCGGCAGTCTCCTCTGTCACTCCGCACTGATGACACACAGGTGTCGGTTCTCGCCTGGCCACGTTGCACAGGTAGCGACCAAAGCAACCGTGGCCAGTGAGAACTTGTGTTAATCGAAAGGTGAGTGCGCCGTGCTCTCTCGCCACCCAGTCCACGAGGACAGGGCGCACCGCACCAAGAAGCCGAATGGCTCCTGTCCCTCTCTGAGCGGGCCCCGTGAGGAGCCGCTCCCTCCATTTTAGTATGGCCGCTTCTTTGGCCCGCCTGCGCCACACCATCAACTCCCGTGGCGCAGGGTTAGAGCCCTCGTTCCGTGCTCGCGTCCTTCGCCAGTACACGTTCGATAGTACCTCGGCCTCAAGGTCCCAAGGTATGGAGCCCGCAAGGACGCAGGCCACTTCGTGCGAGAGGGTGCGGTACCCTCTGCAGCAACGAATGGCCATCACCCTCTGCGCCCTGTACAGCACTGCAGTCTCCCTTGCGTTGAGTGAGCCGGCCCATATTGGCGCTCCGTAAAGGGCCATCGACCTCACCACCGCCATATACAGATTGCGGCAGTGGCCATCTCCGCCTCCCAAGTTGGGCAGGAGGCGTCCCAACGCCATGGCAGCACCCGTTAGTTTCGGGGTGAGCCGGTTCAGGTGCTCCCCAAAGCGCCACCTTCCTTCGAGGACCACACCCAGATATTTAAGTGTATGTCTGACGGGTATTGAAGTTCCCCCCACCACAATGCAGGAGTCTGCAGGCGGGGCCCCACGGGGGCCATGAAAACAGATGGCCTCCGATTTGTGGAGCGCCACCTCCAGACCCAGTTGCCGGATGCGACCCACCACCGTCGCAACTCCCGCCGTCGCGAGGACTTTTGCCTCGCTGTACGATGCCCCCCGGGCGGTAACCAGCGTGTCGTCAGCATAACAAATGATGCCGACGTCACGAAGGTTAGCGCCCCGTAAGACCCAGTCATAACCGACGTTCCAGAGGAGTGGGCCTAAGGCCGACCCCTGTGGAACGCCCCGGGTCACTGAGCTCCTTCCCATCCCATGTGTCGTCGGGAAGACTACCTCTCGGTCTGAGAGATAGTCCCCGACAAGACGCTGAAGGTATTGAGGTACGCGGTGATACTGCAACGCCCCCAATATGGTGGTCCAGGGCAGGGTATTAAAGGCATTCGCTATGTCTAAAGACACAGCCAACATTACCCCGCCGCTGGAGCACGCCTCCTCTGATAGATCTCGAACGCGAGCGATCGCATCTACGGTCGACCGACCTCTTCTGAATCCGTACTGGCATTCTGCCAGATTGGGACCGTCGCTCTCCAGGTGCTTGGCGAGTCGGGCAACAACAACCCTCTCCAAAAGCTTGCCCGCCTCGTCGAGCAAAACGATGGGGCGGTAGCCCGCCGGTTGGTCGGCGGGACGTCCAGGCTTGGGCAGCAGCACGAGCTTGCCTGCCTTCCACCGCTTAGGGAACCTCCCCTCTGCAAGGCAGCGGTCGAAGATTCCCTTCAGCCACGGTCCCAGCGACTCCTGCGCAAGCACCCACGCGCGGCCAGGTATGCCATCGGGCCCTGGCGCCGTGTTTTTCGCCCGCATGCGCAGTATCGCGGCTCCTAGTTCCCCGTCCGAGATAGCAGGAGCTTCACCGTCCTCTCCCGCGAGATCCACGCGCTGCGACACCACAGCGGTGGGTGGGGCGAAATCAGGTCCCGGTGCCCCGGGAAACAACCCCTCGACCACGCGCTGAAGCGTGTCAGGCCGCAGCGTGGTCGTAGTTGGCGGAGCCCACGGGCGGAGCGTTCGCCGGACCAACCTGTACGGGCGCCCCCAGGGGTCTCGCTCCAGCGACTGCAGAAGCTCCCGCCAAGCTGCGACCTTCGCCTGTTTGATGGCAGCACGCAGAGTCTTGTTTGCCGCACGATATTCCGCGTACAAACCGTCTGCCTCCTCCGGCTCTTGGCGCCTCCTCCTCCGATAGCGCTGGTAGCCTCGGCGCTTCGCCACACATCGGTGGCGGAGTTCCGCAATCTCGTCAGACCACCAGTAGACCTGGCGCCTTGACGGTGGTGTCCTTGCGCGAGGCATGGCCGCGTCGCACACGCGCACCATTGCCTCGCACAGTCCGTCAACCTCCGCGTCCAGGTCCAAACCCTCCGACGAGAGAGCGCACCACGCCTGCACGATGGCAGCCTCCCTAAACAACTCCGAGTCCAGGCGCTTAAGCGCCCAGCGTGGACCAGGGTCCTGCCTACTCCGTGCCCTCGCATCAGTCGTCGAGGAAGAGGAAACACTAAATCGGATGTAACGGTGGTCCGACAGTGTCTCCTCGTCCTCAAGCACTCTCCAATCCAAAACACGGCGTGCGACGTCAGGAGAGGCGAAAGTGACATCAACGATCGACCCCCCATTCTGCCGCACGCACGTGTGAATAGTGCCGCGGTTAAGGACGCACAGCCCTACCTCCGTGACCCATTCCTCCACTTTCCGTCCCCATGTAAGGGTCGTCGGGGATCCCCACGCCATGGATTTGGCGTTAAGATCCCCGAGGACGATGACGGGGCGAGGTCGACTCCGACCGACCACCGTCTCCACCCCGTCGAGGAGGACCTCGAGTTCGGCCAAGGTCCCATTGGGGGAAAAGTAGACCCCGATCACGACCAAATCGCCGACAGACGCCGCCACGAATCCCCTCCCCCTCACCATCACATCAAGAGGGGGAGACGGGGTCGGCGACTGGGTGGTGATCGCTACCACGCCGCTTACGTCCCCGATCCAATCGGATCTTGGCGGCACCCTATAGGGCTCTGCTGCTACTCCAATTTGTATCGACCACTCCGCCAGAGACTGCAGGAACAAGTCCTGGGCTCCAGCGGAGTGGTTAAGATTCGTCTGGAGGAAAGCTAGACCCATCTAGCTTTCCTCCATTCGCACCACCGACTCCTCCGTTATGACGGGGGCAGACGCTTGCGGCTTGGCCTGAGCCTCAGTCGCAGCCGTTCCTCGCCTCTTTCCTGGTTTGGTCGGGGGCTTAGCGCAAGCCTTGCCCCCGGCAAGATGTTTAGCCGGCTTCCCAGCGACAGCACAGTGAGTGCAGTGTGGAGCGGCGGAGCATTCTCTCGCTTTATGACCTTTCTGGCCGCAACGATAGCAGTCCTGGCTGCGGTCTTGCTCAGCCTTGCACTGCGCCGCGACGTGGCCTGATGCCAGGCATCGGTAGCATCGACGGGGCCTTGGTTCCAGCAGATGGACCTGCGCTGAAACCCACCCCACAAGGAGGCGACTGCTACCTGCGACGATGGCTTTCGCGGCTGTCCTGGGACATCTCACGAAGGCGGTGCCCATCCCGGCTGGACCCCTCTTAATTATTCCCACCCTAATGTCCGCCGTGGGACATCCACCGACCTTCGCGAGTGCCAGGGTCAGTTCTTCGACGTTAATTGAGTCGTCCAGACCGCTCACCCGCATGTCTGCAGTGACAGTCGGTCTGGAGACCTGTATGTCCTGGGTGTTCTGAAACACCTCTCTGAGCTTTGTAGCCAGAGCGTCCGCCTTCTCCATTTTGGTTGCTCCCGGAACCTCAAACATGCGGGCCCCAGTCGCAGTCTCCTTCATTTTTAGAGGAGGCATCTCCAAGGCCTTCAGATCTATATGGCTCCTCGCCTCCGCCAACACCTTAGCATAGGTGACGCCCCTCTCCGCCGCCCCCGGTTGCAGCGTGATGACCACGGCTGCAGTACGGGGAAGGCGGAGCTTGGGCGTCTTTTTCTTCTTTTCCTTTGGGCCAGGCTTCCGCAGTGGAGCGCGCGCAGGAGCAGCGGATCTCGCCCTCGCCGGCTCAACACCTTGGTTGCCACTTGCCTGTTTTCTCCTCGTTGCTTTACGACCCACCACCTTTGACCATTGCTCCTGCTCTGCGGGAGCTGGGAGTGAGGTTGGAGGGTCAGAACGGGCCTCGGCTTGGGTGGGAGCGACTGCGACGGGTGCAGCTTTCTTCCCCCCCCTGCCCTTCTTCTTCTTTGGAGGTTTTGGGGCCGGAGCCTTCCAACGCTCCTTTCCTGCGCTGACTTTCTCCTTCGGTTGGTGTGAAGAAGTGGCAGCTAGCGGCGTTGTCTCCGCTGGATCAGCAATATCCATAGGGCATGAAGACAACGCTTCCTCCTCCCTTCTCTTGTCGGCTGCCAGGGGCGGCCTGAGGCGCTTTTCCGGCAGGAGTCTTTCCTCAAGTGCCTCTAAACGGGCCGACACCATCGTTCCCACCTGTACCATGATGGTACGGCACAGGTCCTCTATTTTAGGAGCTTCCGCGGGTGCCGGGGTCGGCACTGGGACAGGAACGGGGCGTTGCTGTGCCGCCCTGAGCTCCTTGATTTCCTTTCGGAGAACATCCAGCTCGATGGTCAGCTGTTTGTTGCTCTCCGAAAGGACAACCACTTCTTCGGCCACTGTGCGTGTCCGAGTTTCCTCAAAGGCAGCAGAGATGGCTTGAGCTGCCTTGTTGAGGTTTTTCACATATGTGCCTTTTAGGTTCGAGGACCTCTTGGCCACCTCCTGGATCGTGCCGACTGCGTCGGACACGATTTTTCTCAGCATTTCGCTGTCCATACCTTTGACTTCGATTGGCTGCTCTTTAGGAGATTTCCTAAAGAGGTTAGCCGTCTCCTTTTTCTGTTGCTCGTCGGCAAACTCCATCTCTGCCTCGAGCTCCAGCTCCTCTCTCCTGGCCTTGTTCAACAAGGCCTTGGCTTTGGCGAGGCCGACGTATTGCCCTGTAGTGGGGGGACGTCCACGCCCACGCCTCTGCGCCGACACCTTGGCTGACGAAACGTCCCCCTCGGTGTCCTCCTCCTCGCTTCGACGGCGTTTCCGCCAGAAGCTAGACCGTGACGCCCCAGAGTCCCGGGACGCCACAGTCTCTAAACTCGTGTCCGAGTCAGACCCGGACAGGTCAATGTTCCTCGCATTGGAGAACACATCTTCTTCCACCTCGTTTGCGCTGCGCGCCGCCTTCTCAACATCAAGTTTTTTGTTTTTTAATTTAGGTTTTTCCATTTTGGTTCCCACGAGCATGGGGGATATATGAAGTCCACCCGGGCAGAGACCCCTGTACCCGGGTAACCCTACATACACACGGAGGTCGGGCGGTATCCGTGGTTGACCTCTAGCTGGTTGATGCACTCCACCAACCACCCCGAAGAGGGGCGCCCCAAGGCGGATGAGTCGACACCTTGAAGCTTTGAGGATTTTTTACTGTGGTTTACTCCACCCGGCCCGGCCAATTAAGGCAAGACCTGCGTCTTCCACACTCTATGTATGCCCGACAGGCATCCCAACGCCGAAATGATGAGGCGAGTCGCCCTGACAGATGAACTGCC
Source organism: Apeira syringaria (assembly GCA_934044485.1). Classification (NCBI taxonomy): domain Eukaryota; kingdom Metazoa; phylum Arthropoda; class Insecta; order Lepidoptera; family Geometridae; genus Apeira; species Apeira syringaria. The sequence goes on along the minus strand of OW203660.1, from coordinate 24,840,318 downwards.
CAGGCCCCCACTGTCTCGTCCACATTCCCTGCGAACGCGCAAGGAAGCGAGAGACCTTCAACACCCCCCCAACATTTCAACATACACCATTTTAATAAACATACATATATACATAAAATAATAAATAAACATACATAAACTACACACGCGAGTCGCCGGGCGATGTCTAGTTACGTCTAATTCAGAGGAATTAGACCAAGAACAGGCAGCACCGCGAGAAGGTAATCGCCAGACTTGCCTTGAGGATCATCACGACCTGCGCTTCCCCCAAGACCGTAGCCTCCCTACTCATCACGGGATGAGTAAAGAAGGCCTGGACTTATCCAAAACAAGCAACGTAAACGCTGCGAGCATAGGCATAGCAACTATTTAATGGATAAACCCAGACCCGCCCAACCTTTTTTTTTTTTTTTTTTTTTTTTTTTTTTTTTTTTTTTTTTTTTTTTTTTTTTTTTTACAAGGGGAACACTTTATGCGTACCCCGTGCCCTGGGGATCAAGACACGAGGTTATGTGGGAGTCATCCCCGGCGAGGTGCAATGCCGGTTATCTACCCACTAAACCCCTTGGTGCTCCATCTTACGCGTTGGTGCCGGGCTACGGGCACGTGATGAGTCTTCCGCGGCCCGGTTGCGTTGGTCCTGGTGTTCGGACTCCCTACTTGCGAGCTTTCGTTGCTCAGTCCGTCTCTGTGGCAATGTACGTATCGGAACACTGATACGACATTCCTTCTGAAGGATCCATATCCGATGTGACGGCGGACTCCCCAAATCCACCGCCCGGAGGATCTCGCTATGGAGGCAGGTTGCGCTCGTGCGCGTGCCTCCTACGTCCTGTCCTGCGGCGCCTGAGCGGTTCAGAGGATTCTTCCTCTCGGAGACGCTCGGCAGCCTCTTTTTGGGTCATAACAATTTCGCAAAACTTGCTCATTGCTTCCCATGCTCTTTCATCGTCTACCATCATAGATGTTATGGATGGTAGCGTGAGATTCCCTCCGATTGTCGCGACAAGTTCTGCTCGCGGTTCATTCCATTCTGGGCATTCAGTCAACGTATGGAGCGCCGTGTCTTCGGCGCTACCGCAGTGATGACATGCCGCAGTCGTCTCTCTCCTGGCTATGTTGCACAGATACTTGCCGAAGCAGCCGTGGCCCGACAAGATCTGCACTAACCGAAATGTGACAACACCGTGTTTTCTTTCTACCCACCTTTTAAGAATCGGTCTGATGGCTTCAATGGTCCAATGACCGGAACTCGGTTCTTCCAAGGCTTCTCTCCAAGTTCTGAGAACTTCCTGTATGGAGTTATTTCTCCACTGTCTAATCATTGCGGGAGGTGGAAACTCGCCGCTACTCCGACACTCTCTCATCCGATGGTACATTTGGGCTAGTACCCGCGCGTCCAGATACCATGGCGGGGTACCAGCCAAAACACATGCGGCTTCGAAGGATATAGTTCTGTATCCTCGAACCGTTCTCACTGCCATGACCCGTTGTGATCGTCGAAGAAGGGCCTTGCTATGAGTGGTCAGACAGTCAACCCATATTGGAGCTCCATATAAGGCCATCGAACGTACTACGCCAGTGTACAGGCGACGGCAACTGTCATTCGGTCCGTCTAGGTTAGGAAGCAACCTACCTAGCGCAGATGCCGCTTTGATGAGCTTAGGGGCCAGCCTCGTGAAGTGTTCTCGGAAATTCCAACGGCTGTCGAGAACTAGTCCTAGGTACTTCATCGAGGACCCTACGTCGATGGCAACTCCGCACACCATGAGCTGAGCTCCAGCTGGTGGCGCGTTCCGAGGGCCATGAAAGCACAGCGCTTCGGATTTGTTGAGCGCCACTTTTAGCCCAAGTCGTCTGATGCGACTAACTACTTGGGCTACTCCTGCCGTTGCAGTAAGGGCAGCAGCCCTATAGCTGCGCCCGCGTGCTAAAACTAACGTATCGTCAGCATAACACACAAGGCTGATGCCACGCAGGTTGCTGCCTCGCAGGACCCAGTCATATCCAATGTTCCACAGGAGAGGGCCCAGGACCGACCCCTGTGGAACGCCTCGTGACATCTCTTTACGGGCCCATCCTTCACTGCCCGGGTAAGTGACAAACCTCTCTGAGAGGTAGTCATCCACTACCCGGCAGAGATATGTGGGCATTCCGTGATACTTCAACGCCTCCTTGATGCAGCTCCATGGGAGGGTGTTAAAAGCGTTGGCGATGTCCAAGGACACCGCCAAGACGACCTCTCCATTTGACATTGCTTCTGTAGCAAGGGCCTTCACCTGAAATATGGCATCGATGGTGGACCTACCCCTGCGAAAGCCGTATTGACTATTGGCCAGATCTGGGCCGACCCTCTCGAGCTGCTTGACGAGACGGGAGGCAACGATCTTTTCGAAGAGTTTTCCCATCTCGTCAAGCAACACTATCGGGCGGTAGGCTGCCGGTGAGTCGACCGGCCGTCCTTCCTTGCGCAGTAACACGAGCTTTCCCGTCTTCCACTTTTGCGGGAAGCGTCCTTGCCTAAGGCATTCCCCGACGAAATCCTTATAGCGAGGTTGAAGGGCCTCCTTGAGCGACAAAACTAGCGCGCGACCGGGAATCCCGTCGAGACCAGGGGCGGTGTTCTTGGCCTGAAGCCGAATCATCGCCGCACCAATCTCGCCGTCAGAGACCGGAGGGACCTCATCCTCCTCATCGGCGTGAGCTTCCGAAGGAAGCCTGATTACCGGGGGCTGAAACTCTCCCAGGCTAGGAAAGAGAGTAGCCACCACACTATCTACGAAGTCGGGTCGGAGACTTTGCGTCAGTGGGGGGGCCCAAGGACGAAGCTTGTTTCGGACCAACTTGTATGGCTTCCCCCACGGATCACTGTTAAGAGTTTCCAGCATGTCTTTTCGCGCTTTATCTTTCTCTCTGGCAATCACCGACTGGAGGGTGGTCACCAGTTCCCTGTACGAAGCATACAGTTGGGCCTCTGTGTCTTCATTGCGGCGGCGCCGGCGACGATGACGTGTATACTGCCGCCTTGCAGCAATACACGCCTCTCGAAGATGTGCTATTTCTTCGGTCCACCAGTACACACTCCGTCGTGGTGGCAGCTTACTGCACCGAGGCATGGACGCATCGCAAATCTGCGACATAGCCTCGCAGAACCATTCCGCTTCTTCGTCTATGGTACCTTCGCTTCTTGATATCCAGGACTGTATCAAAGAAGCCTCCACCAGCATTTCCTTATCAAGACGCTTCAGTGCCCAGCGTCGACTCTCTGTAGCAGATGGTTGACTCGCTACATTCATAACCCCGGAGGATGCGTAAACATCCATTCTGATGTACCGGTGGTCTGAGAGAGTGAAGACTTCTTCCATAACCTTCCAGTCCTGAACGCGACCAGCCAAGGCAGAGCTAGCGAATGTCACGTCCACAACAGAGCCGCCCTCCTGACGCACACAGGTGTTGATTGTGCCTCTGTTTAGAACTGACATCCCCAGTGCTGTCACCCATTCCTCCAAGACCTCACCGCGTGGATCCGTAATTGAGGAGCCCCATGTCACAGACTTGGCGTTAAAGTCTCCGGCGACCAGCATTTGATGAGGACGACTCCATTCGACGAGCGTATCCAACTCCCCCAAGAAAGCCTCAAACTCCGCGAGAGTCTTATTCGGGGAGAAGTATACCCCGACAATAACAATGTCTCCTACCAACACCGCAACGCAGCCGTGACCCCTCGAAACTTTCCCGAAAGGTGGTGAGCCAGCGGATAACTGTGTTGTCACAGCCACAGTGCCTTCGATGTCACTGACCCAGTTGTCCCGATTAGGGACAAAGTATGGTTCTGCTACCACCGAGATGTTAATCAACCACTCTGCAAGGGTCTGCATCAAGAGATCTTGTGCCCCTGCACAGTGGTTGAGATTCGTCTGTAGAACTTTGAGGGCCATATCTATGTGAGGTCCGTTTCCATCTCCTCGTCCTGGGTTGGTGGGTGGAGCCGTTGCTGCTGGGTCGAGGCCACAACACTAACGTTCCGTCCTTTCTTTTTCTTTGGGAGCTTAGCACAGGCTTTGCTTCCCAGCATGTGTCCCGCTGGCTTGTTTGCCGCAGCACATATGGTGCAATGTGGCACCGAGGAGCACTCGATGGCTTTGTGTCCTTCTTTGCCGCAACGGTAACACTGCTTGCTGCGGTCGACTTCAGAGGGGCACTTGACCCCGACATGGCCCGACTCGAGGCATCTAAAGCACCTCATCGTGCGAGCTGGCAACAGCTGGACGCGTGCCGAGACCCATCCGACGAGGATACGACCGCTTTCCGACACTTTCTTGGCCGCAGACACAGGGCACCGCACAAGGGCTGTGCCGAGACCATCATAATTCCGGCGAATTTCGCCGGATTTTACAGACTCTGCTGCACACGCGCCGGCACGTGCAACTGCCGACGACACATCCTGAGGTGTTACAGAATCATCCAGGCCAGAAACGCGAAGGTCTACACATTTCGTTGGCCTGGACACGTGTATGTCGTCGGAGTTGATTACCTCCTTCAACTTTTCCGCCAGCTTGTCGGCTTTGTCGCCACTCGTGGCGCCTGGTACCTCCATGATTCTCGCCCCAGTAGCGGCTTTCCTAAATCGTACAGCCGTGATGCCTAGGCTTTCCAGATTTATTTCTTCCTTGGCTTTTCTTATAACGTCGGCATAAGAAATGCCGTTTTTGGCCGAGTCCGCTCCGATAGAGATGACTACCGCCGATGATTTCGGAGCGCGTAGTTTTTGACTCTTTCGTTTGCGACCTCGCGGCTGCTGCCTCGGCTGTGACGACCCCGGCTGTTGCTGTCGTCGTTGAGACGTGCGTCGCTCGTCCTGACTCTTCTGCGTCAGAGCAGCTTTCTTCTGCGTCTGTAGTGCAGGAGAATCCTTCTTCTTCTTCCCCTTGGACACGACTTTTGTCCAACTCTGGTCTGCAGTTGGAGGAGCCGCCGGTGTTGGAGGAGCCGCCGGTGTTGGAGGCGGGACCGTTCCGTTGTTAGCTTTAGGCACAGTTTCATTGCTGGCCTTTTTGCCTCCCTTCTTTGATCTAAGAGCAGGTTTCTCGTGAGAGGGACCCGGGTTAGTGTTGGGGTCCACCGGAACCGATGCTCTAAGTAAATCCGCGGCGAGTGCCGGGCGGAGGTTCCGCTCAGGCAGAAGCCGTCCCTCAAGATTTTCAAATCGCGCGTTTATCATTGTCCCTACCGAGACCATGACATGGCGCATGATTTCTTCCAAGTCCGGCTGTTGTTGTTGCACGGGCTTGGGCGTGTCGTCTTCTTTCGGCGTGGAACCCCGGCGGTTGCTACGGAGTTCCTGACGTAGCTCAGTCATGTCCTTTTTTAGGGCCTCTATTTCTGAATGCAAGCGGGCATTTTCCGCCTGCAGTCTAGCCGTCTCATCCGTAGAGGACCGTTGGTGGAGTTCGTCCACTATGGTAGCAATAGTGCTTGCTGCGTCTTTGAGGGCACGTTGGAATGTGCCCTTAAGGTTCGATGATTTCTTCGCCACGTGCTCTATAGTGGCGACGCAATCACCGACCTGTTTTCTCAATTCCGTTGCCGAGTTGGATGTGCACTCGGCATTTCCGTTCTTTTTCCCCGATGGCAAAAAGTCCGAGAGTGATGATACTCTGGGCTTTCGGAACGTTTTAGCCATCTGAGCCATCTCTTGTTCGGCTCTCAATTCCATTTCCTTCCTTTGGGCTTTGACGAGTTCTTCCTTCGCCTTGGCCAGTCCAACGTAGTGGCCGGTTGTAGGCGGTCGTCCTCTACCCTTTTTCAGTCCAGTCTTTGCGACTTGCGTGTGTGTCGCGTCGCTTTCTGAGCCCTCGCTCTCCCCCTGAACTTCAGAGGAGCGTGGGCGCTTTCGCCTTCGAAGGAGTGATGGTGATCCTTCCCGTGAGTCCATACTCATAAAGCTCATTGCCGCGGACGAGTCCGAGGCAAAGTCGTCGTCGGCCGGAAGACGCTCCAGCACGACGCTACACCGTGAAGGTGCGCGATCCAACTTTTCCAATCCGTTTGTTTCAGTGTCCGTATTTCTTGCAAGGGTCGGTTTATAGAATAGAGACTGACATTTCCTGTCCCCCCCAGAATACGTGGGACAGCCCGCACTCAATGGCGCGGGGAGGGATTCTCCAGCTCCGCTGGTACCCTCCTGGGGTATATTCTTTTTAGAACATGCCATTTTCATAATTGTTTCCTTAACGACAAGGCGGCCGCCTTTGTTAGAGGGGTGAGGTCCCCTTTATCGCGAGCCTTGGAGGCTCGCCATCCGACGACCCGAGGGTCCGCTGCTGCAGTATATACGCATGTATACAGATATTATGTATATATATATACATACGTATATAAAGCAGCCATCCCAACAGCATCGCCCGACAGGGTGGCCGGGTTGACCGATCCCTGCCGCGCGACACCCGAAACTACCCACGTGCTGAACACGCCACTTCGACGCCGAGTCATCATAAAAGCTGACGGCCCTGCGGCGAAGCCCACCAAACGACTGTCTCGTCCACATTCCCGACGGAAAACGCAAGGAAGCGAGAGACCTTCCACCTTTTTTTTAATAAACATACATATATAAATAATATAATAATAAATAAACATACATAAACTATACACGCGAGGCGCCGGGCGATGTCTAGTTACGTCTAATTCAGAGGAATTAGACCAAGAACAGGCAGCACCGCGAGAAGGTAATCGCCAGACTTGCCTTGAGGATCATCACGACCTGCGCTTCCCCCAAGACCGTAGCCTCCCTACTCACCACGGGATGAGTAAAGAAGGCCTGGACTTATCCAAAACAAGCAACGTAAACGCTGCAAGCATAGGCATAGCAACTATTTAATGGATAAACCCAGACCCGCCCAAAAACAATTGGAGGCGCCGGGTATCGATCCCGGTACCTCTCGCATGCTAAGCGAGCGCTCTACCATCTGAGCTACGCCCCCTCCAACCTTTTTTTTTTTTTTTTTTTTTTTACGTGGGGAAAATGCATTTACGCTCTTCCGCCTACCGGGAAAGTAGGCGGGGTCTGTCGGGCTCGCTCGAGCATCACCGCTCCCTGGGGGGCCTCATGGCCCCCAACCCTAACTGCACCCACAGCAGCCAGGGTCCACTACCGACTAAAACCCACGGTGTCCATCCTGCCGCTAGAACGGAGGGAGCGCGGGGTACGTTTGCATACCGCGCCCCCACCACGGCCGTCCGTTTCCGGACCCCTCCAGGGGGGGAGGATGACCCTCCCCCTCGCGACCGTGCCGGGACCAAGAGCACGGCCGCACCACCCCGGGGACCACACAGTGCAAGGAACGCCAGCCTTCCCACATCCGACGCTCGTGGTCCCCTGCGATGGGCCAGATGGAGCAGCCCCATCGCCAGCCGCTTCGGCCGCCACCCTCCGACGGCGGCCATATCGGCGCCACAGCAGGAGACGAACTGAATCACTCCCGCCGCAGCGCCTCCTCAGCTGCAGCACCGTCCAACACGGCGCCGCTGCCCCCCTCAGTTGCAGTGCCTTGCAGCAGCACCGCAACCTACCGTCAAGTGGACCGCTCCTCGTCGGCTTGGCGAGCAAAGCCTATCGGGAGCAGTCCCGGCCAAAATACTATAAACATACATAAATACATGGATATAAATAAACTTACATAGATATGAGACACGCGAGGCGCCGGACGATGTCTAGTTACGTCTAATTCAGAGGAATTAGACCAAGAACAGGCAGCACCGCGAGAAGGTAATCGCCAGACTTGCCTTGAGGATCATCACGACCTGCGCTTCCCCCAAGACCGTAACCTCCCTACCCATCACGGGATGAGTAAAGAAGGCCTGGACTTATCCAAAACAAGCAACGTAAACGCTGCAAGCATAGGCATAGCAACTATTTAATGGATAAACCCAGACCCGCCCACGCCCCCTCCAACCTTTTTTTTTTTTTTTTTTTTTTTTTTTTTTTTTTTTTTTACGTGGGCGAAATGCATTTACGCACTTCCGCCTACCGGGAAGTAGGCGGGGTGTGTCGGGCTCGCTCGAGCATCACCGCTCCCTGGGGGGCCTCATGGCCCCCAACCCTAACTGCACCCACAGCAGCCAGGGTCCACTACCGACTAAAACCCACGGTGTCCATCCTGCCGCTATAACGGAGGGAGCGCGGGGTATTGCATACCGCGCCCCCACCACGGCCGTCCGTTTCCGGACCCCTCCAGGGGGGAGGATGACCCTCCCCCTCGCGACCGTGCCGGGACCAAGAGCACGGCCGCACCACCCCGGGGACCACACAGTGCAAGGAACGCCAGACTTCCCACATCCGACGCTCGTGGTCCCCTGCGATGGGCCAGATGGAGCAGCCCCATCGCCAGCCGCTTCGGCCGCCACCCTCCGACGGCGGCCATATCGGCGCCACAGCAGGAGACGAACTGAATCACTCCCGCCGCAGCGCCTCCTCAGCTGCAGCGCCGTCCCACAGCGCCGCTGCCCCCCTCAGTTGCAGTGCTTTGCAGCACCGCAACCTACCGTCTGATGGACCGCTCCTCGTCGGCTTGGCGAGCAAAGCCTATCGGGAGCAGTCCCGGCCAAAATACTATAAACATACATAAATAAATGGATATAAATAAACTTACATAGATATGAGACACGCGAGTCGCCGGACGATGTCTAGTTACGTCTAATTCAGAGGAATTAGACCAAGAACAGGCAGCACCGCGAGAAGGTAATCGCCAGACTTGCCTTGAGGATCATCACGACCTGCGCTTCCCCCAAGACCGTAGCCTCCCTACTCATCACGGGATGAGTAAAGAAGGCCTGGACTTATCCAAAACAAGTAACGTAAACGCTGCAAGCATAGGCATAGCAACTATTTAATGGATAAACCCAGACCCGCCCAACCTTTTTTTTTTTTTTTTTTTTTTTTTTTTTTTTTTTTTTTTTTTTTTTTTTTTTTTTTACGTGGGGAAAATGCATTTACGCACTTCCGCCTACCGGGAAAGTAGGCGGGGTGTGTCGGGCTCGCTCGAGCATCACCGCTCCCTGGGGGGCCTCATGGCCCCCAACCCTAACTGCACCCACAGCAGCCAGGGTCCACTACCGACTAAAACCCACGGTGTCCATCCTGCCGCTAGAACGGAGGGAGCGCGGGGTACATTTGCATACCGCGCCCCCACCACGGCCGCCCGTTTCCGGACCCCTCCAGGGGGGAGGATGACCCTCCCCCTCGCGACCGTGCCGGGACCAAGAGCACGGCCGCACCACCCCGGGGACCACACAGTGCAAGGAACGCCAGACTTCCCACATCCGACGCTCGTGGTCCCCTGCGATGGGCCAGATGGAGCAGCCCCATCGCCAGCCGCTTCGGCCGCCACCCTCCGACGGCGGCCATATCGGCGCCACAGCAGGAGACGAACTGAATCACTCCCGCCGCAGCGCCTCCTCAGCTGCAGCACCGTCCAACACGGCGCCGCTGCCCCCCTCAGTTGCAGTGCCTTGCAGCAGCACCGCAACCTACCGTCATGTGGACCGCTCCTCGTCGGCTTGGCGAGCAAAGCCTATCGGGAGCAGTCCCGGCCTGAATATAATAAACATACATAAATAAATGGATATAAATAAACTTACATAGATATGAGACACGCGAGGCGCCGGACGATGTCTAGTTACGTCTAATTCAGAGGAATTAGACCAAGAACAGGCAGCACCGCGAGAAGGTAATCGCCAGACTTGCCTTGAGGATCATCACGACCTGCGCTTCCCCCAAGACCGTAACCTCCCTACCCATCACGGGATGAGTAAAGAAGGCCTGGACTTAACCAAAACAAGCAGCGTGAACGCCGCAAGCATAGGCATAGCAACTATTTAATGGATAAACCCAGACCCGCCCACCCGCCCAACCTTTTTTTTTTTTTTTTTTTTTTTTTTTTTTTTTTTTACAAGGGGAACACTTTATGCGTACCCCGTGCCCTGGGGATCAAGACACGAGGTTATGTGGGAGTCATCCCCGGCGAGGTGCAATGCCGGTTATCTACCCACTAAACCCCTTGGTGCTCCATCTTACGCGTTGGTGCCGGGCTACGGGCACGTGATTAGTCTTCCGCGGCCCGGTTGCGTTGGTCCTGGTGTTTGGACTCCCTTCTTGCGAGCTTTTGTTGCTCAGTCCGTCTCTGTGGCAATGTGCGTACCGGAACACTGATACGACATTCCTTCTGAAGGATCCATATCCGGTGTGACGGCGGACTCCCCAAATCCATCGCCCGGAGGATCTCGCTATGGAGGCAGGTTGCGCTCGTGCGCGTGCCTCCTACGTCCTGTCCTGCGGCGCCTTAGCGGCTCAGAGGATTCTTCCTCTCGGAGACGCTCGGCAGCCTCTTTTTGGGTCATAACAATTTCGCAGAACTTGCTCATTGCTTCCCACGCTCTTTCATCGTCTACCATCATAGATGTTATGGATGGTAGCGTGAGATTCCCTCCGATTGTCGCAACAAGTTCAGCTCGCGGTTCAGTCCATTCTGGGCATTCGGTCAACGTGTGGAGCGCCGTGTCTTCAGCGCTGCCACAGTGATGACATGCCGCAGTCGTCTCTCTCCTGGCTATGTTGCACAGATACTTGCCGAAGCAGCCGTGGCCCGACAAGATCTGCACTAACCGAAATGTGACAACACCGTGTTTTCTTTCTACCCATCTTTTAAGAATCGGTCTGATGGCTTCGATGGTCCAATGACCGGAACTCGGTTCTTCCAAGGCTTCTCTCCAAGTTCTGAGAACTTCCTGTATGGAGTTATTTCTCCACTGTCTAATCATTGCGGGAGGTGGAAACTCACCGCTGCTCCGACACTCTCTCATCCGATGGTACATTTGGGCTAGTACCCGCGCGTCCAGATACCATGGCGGGGTACCAGCCAAAACACATGCGGCTTCGAAGGATATAGTTCTGTATCCTCGAATCGTTCTCACTGCCATGACCCGTTGTGATCTTCGTAGGAGGGCCTTGCTATGGGTGGTCAGAGAATCAACCCATATTGGAGCTCCGTATAAAACCATCGACCGTACCACACCAGTGTATAGGCGACGGCAACTGTCGTTCGGTCCTTCTAAGTTGGGAAGTAACCTGCCTAGCGCAGATGCCGCTTTTATGATCTTAGGGGCCAGTCTCGTGAAATGTTCTCGGAAATTCCATCGGCTGTCGAGAACTAGGCCTAGGTACTTCATCGAGGACCCTACGTCGATGGCAACTCCACACACCATGAGCTGAGCTCCAGCTGGTGGCGCGTTCCGAGGGCCATGGAAGCACAGCGCTTCGGATTTGTTGAGCGCCACTTTTAGCCCAAGTCGTCTGATGCGACTAACTACTTGGGCTACTCCTGCCGTTGCAGTAAGGGCAGCAGACCTATAGCTGCGCCCGCGTGCTAAAACTAACGTATCGTCAGCATAGCACAAAAGGCTAATGCCACGCAGGTTGCTGCCTCGCAGGACCCAATCATATCCAAGGTTCCACAGGAGAGGGCCCAGGACCGACCCCTGTGGAACACCTCTTGACATTTCTTTACGGGCCCATCCTTCACTACCCGGGTACGATACATACCTCTGTGAGAGGTAGTCCTCCACAACCCGGCAGAGATAGGTGGGCATGCCATGAAATTTTAACGCCTCTTTGATGCAGCTCCATGGGAGGGTGTTAAAAGCGTTGGCGATGTCCAAGGACACCGCCAAGACGACCTCACCGTTTGAGACTGCTTCTGTAGCGAGGGCCTTCACCTGCCATATGGCGTCGATGGTGGACCTACCCCTGCGAAAGCCGTATTGACTATTGGCCAGATCTGGGCCGACCCTCTCGAGCCGCTTGACGAGACGGGAGGCAACGATCTTTTCGAAGAGTTTTCCCATCTCGTCAAGCAACACTATCGGGCGGTAGGCTGCCGGCGAGTCGACCGGCCGTCCTTCCTTGCGCAGCAACACCAACTTTCCCGTTTTCCACCTTTGTGGGAAGCGTCCTTGCCTAAGGCATTCCTCGACGAAATCCTTGTAGCGAGGTTGAAGGGCTTCCTTGAGCGCCAAAACCAATGCGCGACCGGGAATCCCGTCGAGACCAGGGGCGGTGTTCTTGGCCTGAAGCCGAATCATCGCCGCACCGATCTCGCCGTCGGAGACCGGAGGCACCTCATCCTCCTCATCAGCGTGAACTTCCAAAGAAGGCCTGATTACCGGGGGCTGAAACTCTCCTAGACTAGGAAAGAGAGTAGCCACCACAGTATCAACGAACTCGGGTCGGAGACTTTGCGTCAGTGGGGGCGCCCAAGGACGAAGCTTGTTTCGGACTAGCTTGTATGGCTTCCCCCACGGATCGCTGTTGAGAGTTTCCAACATGTCCTTTCGCGCTTTGTCTTTTTCTGCAGCAATCGCCGATTGGAGCGTGGTCACCAATTCTCTGTACGATGCATACAGCTGAGCCTCTGTGTCCTCGTTGCGACGGCGTCGGCGACGATGACGTGTATACTGCCGCCTTGCAGCAATACACGCCTCTCGAAGCTGGGCGATTTCTTCGGTCCACCAGTAGACACTCTGTCGTGGTGGCAGCTTGCTGCACCGAGGCATGGACGCATCGCAAATCTGCGACATAGCCTCGCAGAACCATTCCGCTTCTTCGTCTATGCGCATAGCTCCTTCGCTCCTTGACAGCCAGGACTGTATCAAAGAAGCCTCCACCAGCATTTCCTTATCAAGACGCTTCAGTGCCCAGCGTCGACTCTCTGTAGCAGATGGTTGACTCGCTACATTCATGACCCCGGAGGATGCGTAAACATCCATTCTGATGTACCGGTGGTCTGAAAGAGTGAAGACTTCTTCCATAACCTTCCAGTCTTGAACACGACCAGCCAGTGCAGAGCTAGCGAATGTCACGTCCACAACAGAGCCGCCCTCCTGACGCACACAGGTGTTGATTGTGCCTCTGTTTTTCCCGGGGAAATCCTTTATGGATACCACCGGCCGGGGGAGGCACGGTGGTTATGTGGGAGTCCCCGCCAGAGTGGCGAGTGTACCCACTAAAACCCCGGGGTGTTCCTCCGTCGTCGGCAAGTGACGGGGGGCACGGTCCCGCTTGCGCACTATCCGCAGCCCCCGTCGACGCCGCTGCCCGCCTTGCGACGGGCCCACCTCGGGGAGGGATTCCTCCCTCACCCCTCGTGCACGATGCCCTCGGGAACACATCGAGGGCATCGCCACCTCGGAGGGCTCATACTTGGGGGGTGCCAGACGCCCCCGCATCTAGCACCCCCGGCCCTCTCAGCGGAGACGGAGTGCGGGTCCGATCAGCCCGCCTCCGTGTCCGCGCTCGCCGAAGCGGGTGAGAGAGAGGATCCCTTTCTCTCTCCCGCTCCGCGGCCTCCCTCTGTGACATCACTGTTTCACAGAAGGAGGCGACCGCCTCCCACGACCTCTCATCACCGACCATCTTGGCTAAGACGACCGGCAAGGAGAGGTCAGTGCCTCCCAGAGCCGCGACCAAAGCTCGTCGCGGCTCGGCTCCTCCCGGACAAGCCTCCAGTGCGTGCTGGGCGGAGTCTTCCGCGTGCCCACACTGGTGGCAGACCGGGGAGACTTCCCTCCTGGCACAACGGTGCAGGTACCTCCCAAAGCAACCATGCCCCGAGAGGACCTGCGACAGCCTATAGGAGAGCCTCCCATGCCTCCGGTTAACCCACTCTCCGAGTATGGGACGGATAGCCTCGAGGAGTCGTCGAGCGCTATCCCCCCTCTGCGTGGGTTCTTCGAGGAGCCTTCCCTCCCACTGTGTGATGGCGGATGCTCTGGCTTCCTCCCGCCAGAGCATCACCTCCCTCGGCGCCAGTCGCTCGTTACGCTCCCGCGCTTCGGCTCTACGCCAGTAGACCGAGGCAAGGACTTCAGCCTCAAGGTCCCACGGAAGCGTCCCGGCGAGGGCGCATGCCACCTCATGAGAGAGTGTGCGGTACCCCCTGCACACTCTCTTCGCCATCACACGTTGAGCTCCGATCAGCAGGGCGGTTGTCTGCCGATCGAGCTGTCCCGCCCATATCGGGGCACCATAGAGCGCCATGGAGCCTACCACCGCGGTATACAGCCGCCGGCAGCTCCCCTCTCCTCCACCGATATTCGGGAGGAGGCGGCTCAGCGCTCCGGCCGTCGCCACAATCTTCGGGGACAGCCGTCGCATGTGCGCCCCGAACTTCCACCTCCCGTCAAGGACAACACCCAAGTATTTGAGCGTTGTCCGGACAGGAATGGGGGTACCTCCCACCACTATGGTGGAGCCTGCAGGTGGCGCTCGTCGGGGTCCATGAAAACACATGGCCTCCGACTTATGGAGCGCGACCTCCAGGCCCAGCATCCGGATCCTGGACACGGCCGTCGCGACAGCGGCTGTTGCCAGGATCACTGCCTCCCTGTAGCTTTGCCCCCGCGCGGTAACCAGTGTGTCGTCAGCGTAACAAACTACGTCGACTCCACGAAGGTTACCGCAGAACCTAACCTAACCTAACCTTTTTTTTTTTTTTTTTTTTTTTTTTTTTTTTACGTGGGCGAAATGCATTTACGCACTTCCGCCTACCGGGAAATAGGCGGGGTGTGTCGGGCTCGCTCGAGCATCACCGCTCCCTGGGGGGCCTCAGGGCCCCCAACCCTAACTGCACCCACAGCAGCCAGGGTCCACTACCGACTAAAACCCACGGTGTCCATCCTGCCGCTATAACGGAGGGAGCGCGGGGTATTGCATACCGCGCCCCCACCACGGCCGTCCGTTTCCGGACCCCTCCAGGGGGGAGGATGACCCTCCCCCTCGCGACCGTGCCGGGACCAAGAGCACGGCCGCACCACCCCGGGGACCACACAGTGCAAGGAACGCCAGACTTCCCACATCCGACGCTCGTGGTCCCCTGCGATGGGCCAGATGGAGCAGCCCCATCGCCAGCCGCTTCGGCCGCCACCCTCCGACGGCGGCCATATCGGCGCCACAGCAGGAGACGAACTGAATCACTCCCGCCGCAGCGCCTCCTCAGCTGCAGCGCCGTCCCACAGCGCCGCTGCCCCCCTCAGTTGCAGTGCTTTGCAGCACCGCAACCTACCGTCTGATGGACCGCTCCTCGTCGGCTTGGCGAGCAAAGCCTATCGGGAGCAGTCCCGGCCAAAATACTATAAACATACATAAATACATGGATACAAATAAACTTACATAGATATGAGACACGCGAGGCGCCGGACGATGTCTAGTTACGTCTAATTCAGAGGAATTAGACCAAGAACAGGCAGCACCGCGAGAAGGTAATCGCCAGACTTGCCTTGAGGATCATCACGACCTGCGCTTCCCCCAAGACCGTAACCTCCCTACCCATCACGGGATGAGTAAAGAAGGCCTGGACTTAACCAAAACAAGCAGCGTGAACGCCGCAAGCATAGGCATAGCAACTATTTAATGGATAAACCCAGACCCGCCCAACCTAACCTAACCTAACCTTTTTTTTTTTTTTTTTTTTTTTTTTTTTTTTTTTTTTTTTAACGAGGTTAATCCCTTTACGGACTTCCGCCTGTGATATGGGACACAGACGGCTTCTGTCGGAGTCTGTTTAATGGACTCTTACCAACCCGACTATAGAATATAGCCGGGCCCCTACCGACTAAACCACCCCGGCGAGCAGACGCAGCCTGTCGGGGAGAGATGGGGAAGTACTTTCCATCCCGCCCCGGCTTAAGGTCCGGTGCCATCAACCGGACCAACGGCAGACGGAGCGGCTTAGCTCAGACCTTCAGCCGCTCCCCGGCACGTAGGGCCATTGAGTCGGTTGGGGGCCCATAAACCCAACCGATGACCCTACTACACGGGTGGGGCGAGGAGGCGATCTGCGAATCGCCTTCTCCTCCCTCCCGTGCGCCGACGTCGGAGAGGATCAGCGAGGGCGTCGACCTCTCTGATCCTCTCCGCGGCCTCCTTCTGCGAAATCACGATTTCGCAGAAAGAGGCCACCGCCTGCCAGGATCTGTCGCTCTCGAGCATGGCCCGTACCACGCTCGGCAACGAGAGATCCTGGCCCACTACCGCTGAAAGCGTGCACCGCTGTGGGACCCACGCGGTGCACGCTTCCAGCGTGTGAAGCGCCGTATCCTCCGGCGCTCCACACTCGTGGCAAGCCGGGGTCGCTTCCCTCCTTGCGATTCGATGCAGGTACCTTCCGAAGCACCCGTGTCCGGAAAGCACCTGCACCAATCTGAAGGAAAGCGACCCGTGTCGCCGCCCTACCCACCTCCCGAGGACCGGGCGGATGGCGTCCACCGTCCCCTGGCCGGGGACGGGTGGTGCCAGGTCCTCCGACCACCGCCTCAACAGGGCGGCCTGCGCCTGCCGTCGCATGCGCGCCACCTCCTCCCACCCTGGGGGCTCCCCGCGCGACTTCCTCGCCGCTACAAAATTGTAGATCTCGGCGAGGATTTCGGCTTGGAGCTCCCAGGGCGGGTCTCCGGCCAGCACGCATGCGGCTGTCCAGGACACCGTCCGGTAACCGCGTATCGCCCTCGTCGCGATGACCCGCTGCGGACGTCGCAGCAGGGCCTTATTGTCGCGACCGAGGGCGTCCGCCCAGACAGGTGCCCCGTACAGGGCCATACTCCGGATTACTCCGGAGTACAGCCGACGGCAAGTTGCGCTAGGGCCGCCCACGTTCGGCAGTAGTCGCCCCAGGGCGGCTGCGGCTCCCACGACTTTCGGGGCCAGACTGGCGAAGTGGGCCCCGAAACCCCACCTCCCGTCCAGGACGAGACCCAGATATTTCATCTGGGTCCCGACCCGGACAACGACCCCCTCCAGGACCACATGTGTTCCTGGCGGGGGTCGCCCCCGAGGCCCGTGGAACAACAGGGCCTCGGTCTTGGGGAGAGCGACGCGTAACCCCAGGGCACGGATGCGGTCGACCACGAGGGATGTTCCCACCGTGGCCAAGCGCACCGTCTCCCTGAGGTCCCTCCCCTTGGCCACGACCAGGGTATCGTCCGCGTAGCACGCCACCCGCACACTGGCGGGAAGCGTGCCACGCAACACCCAGTCGTAGCCAATGTTCCACAGGATTGGTCCTAAGACGGACCCCTGTGGAACCCCGCAGGAGACGCGACGGTGCCTCACTCCGTCGCGTCCTACCACCAGGACCTCGCGGTCCCGGAGGTAGTCGGCCAACAGCCTCCGCAAATACAGGGGCACTCCGTGATAGCGGAGTGCCTCCTGTATGGTCCCATGCGGGAGGCTGTTAAAGGCGTTGGCAATGTCGAGAGACACTGCCAACGCCCTGTTCCCTTCTGCGACCGCCTCCTGCGTCCACCCCTTGAGCCAGAGCAGGGCGTCCACCGTTGAACGCCCCGCTCTGAACCCGTACTGGGCCTCCGACAAGTCGGGCCCAGTCCCCCTCAGGTGCCGGATGACACGGGAAGCGACCACCCTCTCCAACAGCTTTCCCGTGTCATCCAGCAGCACAATCGGCCTGTATGCGGAAGGAGAGTCTGCATCTCGACCCTCCTTCCGCAACAGGCACACCCTCCCAACCTTCCAAGGCTTCGGGAACCGTCCGGACGTGAGGCACGCGTCGAACAGTTCCCGAAGCCTTCCACCCAAAGCGACGCAGCTTATGGCCAAGACCCGGCCCGGTATTCCGTCCGGGCCGGGAGCCGTCCTCTTGCGAAGACGGCTCACCGCTACCTCCATCTCCGCCTCTGTGACAGGCGGGATGGAGGCTGGCGCCAGCTCCTCGACAACTGCTGGCGCCATCGTCGGAGGCGCGTGCTGGGGGTCCGCGTCGGGAAATAGACCCGCCAGCACGCGATCGAGCACCTCCGGCTCCAGGGACTCGGCCACGGGGGGCGCCGGGCCGCCGAGCTTTTTGCGCGCGACCCGATACTGACGCCCCCACGGGTCCCTGTCGAGGCCCTCCAGGACCTCCGCCCACGCCGCCTCTTTGGCACGGCCTATCGCCAGCTCTAACGCCTCCGTCGCTACACGGTAGGCGTCGTAGAGCTGGCGCTCAGCTGCCAACCATTCCGGTGGCAGCTGGTCATCGGTGCGGCCGTGCCGCCGCCTCCTACTCCGCAAGTAGGGCCGCCGCGCTCTTGTGCACTGCACCCGGAGCTCCGCAATTTCGGAGCTCCACCAGTACACTGCGCGGCGGGCGGGGCGGCTGGTGACCCTCGGCATGGCCGTGTCGGCCACGGCCGTAAGCGCATCCCGGAAGTGGACAGCAGCTACATCCACGTCCGGGTGCGCGGGCCCGGCGAGCCACGCCTGGACGATTGCCGCCTCCTCCGCTAGCCCAGCGTCGAGGCGGCTCAATGCCCAGCGTGGTAGGTCAGCGCGTGCGACGCGCTGACGCCCTCTATCCATCCCGTCGGAGGTGGACATCTCGAACCGAATATACTTGTGGTCCGAGAGTGTCTCCACCTCCGACTCCACCCTCCAGGCCCGGACACGTGCTGCGACATACGGTGTGGCGAACGAGAGGTCCACCACGGACCCCCCGTTATGCCGCACGCACGTGTGGACCGACCCCGTGTTGAGTAGGGTCAGTCCGCTGGCGACAGCCCACTCCCTGACTAGCTCACCCCGAGCGTCAGTTTGTGGGTTGCCCCAGTCTCGGGCCTTGGCATTGAGGTCCCCCATGAGGAGGACCTGCCGGGGCGCTTGCCGACCGACCGCTGCGGCAAGGAGGTCCAGGTATGCCTCCAGGGCCGCAGCGGTCTTGTTTGGGGAGAAGTACGCGCCGACGATCGCGTACTCTCCCCACTTTACCACAACGTAGCCCGCCCCCCTTTCCTCAACTGTGAGGGGGGCACTACCCGCTTTCGCTATGACAGCGACGGAGTCATCCACGTCCCCAGCCCAGTATGGATGGGAGGGGACGTAGTATGGCTCCGCCGCGACCGCCACATCTACCTGCCACTGCGCCATGGTCTGCATGAGCAGATCCTGGGCCCTGGCGCAGTGGTTCAGGTTCGTCTGAAGGAAGTTGTGATGTCTGACTGGATTCATTATTCAGACATCACAACTTCCTCTATCGCCTGAGCTGGGCGAGTTACGGCAGGGGTGGCGGGGCTGGTCGCTGCCGCCGGGAAGGCCTGGGCTGTGGCCTTTCCCTTCGTCTTCGGGGGGGCGCAGCTGCGTCCCCCCATTACGTGGCCCGAAGGCCGCCCCGTCTCCGCGCATATTGCGCAGCGGGGGGCTTTGCTCGGGCACGCGGCCGCCTTGTGACCTGTGCTTCCACACCTGAAGCACAGGTCGCCCCTATCTGCCGTCGCTGGGCACTGAGGCCGCGTGTGCCCCAGCCCGAGGCACTTGAAGCAGCGCATCGGGCGCGCCTCAAGTGCCTTGACCCGCACGGAGCTCCACCCTATCATGAGCCTGCCCTTTTGCAGCACCGCCTTTGCGGCTGCCACAGGGCAGGACACGAGCGAAGCTCCCACTCCGCCGGGGCCACGGCGGATTTCGCCGGCCTTTACCAGGCCGACGTCGCAGCCGCCCGCTTTGGCGACTGCCGCCACCACCTTCTCCTTGGTGGCTGCGTCGTCCAGGCCCGTGATGTCCAAGTCTGTGGACTTTTGGGGCCTGGAGACGGTCGCCACCTCCGACAGGACCTCGCGGAGCTTCTCCGCGAGCCTGTCGGCCTTCTCGCTGCTACCGGAGCCAGGGATCTCCATTTTCCTGGCTCCGGTGGCCGTCTGGCGGAACCGCACCTGGTCGATCCCCAGCTCCTGGAGATCAACCTTGTCTTGCGCCGCCTCCATCACTGCGCCGTATGTGACCCCCTTGTCCACGGCAGCAGCTTGGAGGGACACGATGACCACCGCGGACTTAGGGGTCGCTAGTGCCGGCCTCTTCCTCTTCTTCTTAGAGGGCGTAGCAGCGGGGGCACGCACTGCTGGTACAGGCGCAGGGGCGGGAGGGGACGTCTTCCCCTTGCCCTTTCCCTTGCCCCTTCTCACTACCGTCGCCCAAGTATCAGCCTGGGGGACAGGAGCGGATGAGGCAGACGTCGACGGCACTGACGGTGGCAGTGTAGTCGAGGTAGTCGCGGCTGCGCGCTGTTGCAGAGATGCTGGTGCACGCGCCGTCTTTGCTGCCACTTTTTTCTGCCTTGTCGGTGCAGGCGTCGGCACAGTCTGCGCAGCCTTCTTCGCGTCAGCCCTAAGAGGCGGACGGACGTTCGGGGCAGGCAGTAGGCGATCCTCCAGCCCCGCAAGACGCGCATTCAGCATGTCCCCGATTGTGCATGTAAGGGAGCGCTTCAGCTCCTCCATAATTTCAGCCCCCTCCATGACAGAGGGGGGCGCAGAACCGGCCACGGTAGTTGCGGCGGCGGTGGCGGTAGCAGCGGCGGCCTCAGACTTGGCTTCTGAAAAGCCCCGACGCAGCGCCTTCACCTCCGACCTGCAGGCCTCGACCTCGAGTCGCAGGCGGGAATTTTCGGCTCGGAGGCGCCGGGTCTCCTCTGCCTCACTCCTGTCAGCGAGAGCGTCCACCACGTCGCGCAGCAACGACGCCGATCTTTTAAGGCGAGCCACGTACTCACCTTTTAGATTGCCCGATTTCCTGGCAACCTCTAAGATGCAGGCCAGTTTCGCGCCAGCCTGCGCTCGCAACTCCTGCGCGTTTAGCGTGCTCACGTCGCCGGCCCTGGCAGCGACCTCGGAATCACTTCCGGTGTCGGTGACAGGGTGGACGACAGCAGCTACGCCTCCCTTCCTCAAACTCCTGCTTCGCAGGACCGCTTCCAACTCGCTATCCGAGGGCACCGGGGAAGGTTTTAAAAACACTTCCCTCGAAGAGCCCGCTTTCGTAGTACTCCCTCTCCCTCTTCGCGCGGTGTTGACCTTCGCAGCGGCCAACACCTCGGTCTCCGTGTCTGAGTCACTCAGCCCAGGCTCGAAGAACGAGGTAGACGGGCGCTTGCGCTGTGTCAACCTCGCCGCAATCTCAGTTTCGGACACCGAGTCCGACATGACAACATTTTCCCCAACGACAGAGTCGATGGGAGAGGCCTCCGGGCAGTTGGCTTTCTTGAGGAACTTCCCCGAAGCGTCCCTCAGAGGTTTCGGCATCCCGAAACACAATAACAAAAACCAAAAGACAAATAACGACAAATAACAAAACAACGCAGTTCAAAACAACAACAAAACAAGGAAACGAAACATTTGAACTCCCCCGTGGGGGTACCCTTAGGGCAACCACCTCCAAATCAGTGCCACCTTACCGGCGCACCCTTCCTTCACACTCCGACACAAAAATAACAACAGAAAACACGAATTTACAAATTTTAGAAATTTTTTGCGTGGAGACACCTTACAACACGTCCGCTCCCGTCGAGTGGCGAAAGCAGACTCAACCTAACCTAACCTTTTTTTTTTTTTTTTTTTTTTTTTTTTTTTTTTTTTTTTTTTTTTTTTTTAACGAGGTTAATCCCTTTACGGACTTCCGCCTGTGATATGGGACACAGACGGCTTCTGTCGGAGTCTGTTTAATGGACTCTTACCAACCCGACTATAGAATATAGCCGGGCCCCTGCCGACTAAACCACCCCGGCGAGCAGACGCAGCCTGTCGGGGAGAGATGGGGAAGTACTTTCCATCCCGCCCCGGCTTAAGGTCCGGTGCCATCAACCGGACCAACGGCAGACGGAGCGGCTTAGCTCAGACCTTCAGCCGCTCCCCGGCACGTAGGGCCATTGAGTCGGTTGGGGGCCCATAAACCCAACCGATGACCCTACTACACGGGTGGGGCGAGGAGGCGATCTGCGAATCGCCTTCTCCTCCCTCCCGTGCGCCGACGTCGGAGAGGATCAGCGAGGGCGTCGACCTCTCTGATCCTCTCCGCGGCCTCCTTCTGCGAAATCACGATTTCGCAGAAAGAGGCCACCGCCTGCCAGGATCTGTCGCTCTCGAGCATGGCCCGTACCACGCTCGGCAACGAGAGATCCTGGCCCACTACCGCTGAAAGCGTGCACCGCTGTGGGACCCACGCGGTGCACGCTTCCAGCGTGTGAAGCGCCGTATCCTCCGGCGCTCCACACTCGTGGCAAGCCGGGGTCGCTTCCCTCCTTGCGATTCGATGCAGGTACCTTCCGAAGCATCCGTGTCCGGAAAGCACCTGCACCAATCTGAAGGAAAGCGACCCGTGTCGCCGCCCTACCCACCTCCCGAGGACCGGGCGGATGGCGTCCACCGTCCCCTGGCCGGGGACGGGTGGTGCCAGGTCCTCCGACCACCGCCTCAACAGGGCGGCCTGCGCCTGCCGTCGCATGCGCGCCACCTCCTCCCACCCTGGGGGCTCCCCGCGCGACTTCCTCGCCGCTACAAAATTGTAGATCTCGGCGAGGATTTCGGCTTGGAGCTCCCAGGGCGGGTCTCCGGCCAGCACGCATGCGGCTGTCCAGGACACCGTCCGGTAACCGCGTATCGCCCTCGTCGCGATGACCCGCTGCGGACGTCGCAGCAGGGCCTTATTGTCGCGACCGAGGGCGTCCGCCCAGACAGGTGCCCCGTACAGGGCCATACTCCGGATTACTCCGGAGTACAGCCGACGGCAAGTTGCGCTAGGGCCGCCCACGTTCGGCAGTAGTCGCCCCAGGGCGGCTGCGGCTCCCACGACTTTCGGGGCCAGACTGGCGAAGTGGGCCCCGAAACCCCACCTCCCGTCCAGGACGAGACCCAGATATTTCATCTGGGTCCCGACCCGGACAACGACCCCCTCCAGGACCACATGTGTTCCTGGCGGGGGTAACCTAACCTAACCTAAACTTTTTTTTTTTTTTTTTTATTTTTTTTTTTTTTTTTTTATTTTTTTTTTTTTTTTTATTTACGTGGGCGAAATGCATTTACGCACTTCCGCCTACCGGGAAGTAGGCGGGGTGTGTCGGGCTCGCTCGAGCATCACCGCTCCCTGGGGGGCCTCATGGCCCCCAACCCTAACTGCACCCACAGCAGCCAGGGTCCACTACCGACTAAAACCCACGGTGTCCATCCTGCCGCTATAACGGAGGGAGCGCGGGGTATTGCATACCGCGCCCCCACCACGGCCGTCCGTTTCCGGACCCCTCCAGGGGGGAGGATGACCCTCCCCCTCGCGACCGTGCCGGGACCAAGAGCACGGCCGCACCACCCCGGGGACCACACAGTGCAAGGAACGCCAGACTTCCCACATCCGACGCTCGTGGTCCCCTGCGATGGGCCAGATGGAGCAGCCCCATCGCCAGCCGCTTCGGCCGCCACCCTCCGACGGCGGCCATATCGGCGCCACAGCAGGAGACGAACTGAATCACTCCCGCCGCAGCGCCTCCTCAGCTGCAGCGCCGTCCCACAGCGCCGCTGCCCCCCTCAGTTGCAGTGCTTTGCAGCACCGCAACCTACCGTCTGATGGACCGCTCCTCGTCGGCTTGGCGAGCAAAGCCTATCGGGAGCAGTCCCGGCCAAAATACTATAAACATACATAAATAAATGGATATAAATAAACTTACATAGATATGAGACACGCGAGTCGCCGGACGATGTCTAGTTACGTCTAATTCAGAGGAATTAGACCAAGAACAGGCAGCACCGCGAGAAGGTAATCGCCAGACTTGCCTTGAGGATCATCACGACCTGCGCTTCCCCCAAGACCGTAGCCTCTCTACTCATCACGGGATGAGTAAAGAAGGCCTGGACTTATCCAAAACAAGTAACGTAAACGCTGCAAGCATAGGCATAGCAACTATTTAATGGATAAACCCAGACCCGCCCAACCTAACCTTTTTTTTTTTTTTTTTTTTTTTTTTTTTTTTTTTACGTGGGGAAAATGCATTTACGCACTTCCGCCTACCGGGAAAGTAGGCGGGGTGTGTCGGGCTCGCTCGAGCATCACCGCTCCCTGGGGGGCCTCATGGCCCCCAACCCTAACTGCACCCACAGCAGCCAGGGTCCACTACCGACTAAAACCCACGGTGTCCATCCTGCCGCTAGAACGGAGGGAGCGCGGGGTACATTTGCATACCGCGCCCCCACCACGGCCGTCCGTTTCCGGACCCCTCCAGGGGGGGAGGATGACCCTCCCCCTCGCGACCGTGCCGGGACCAAGAGCACGGCCGCACCACCCCGGGGACCACACAGTGCAAGGAACGCCAGACTTCCCACATCCGACGCTCGTGGTCCCCTGCGATGGGCCAGATGGAGCAGCCCCATCGCCAGCCGCTTCGGCCGCCACCCTCCGACGGCGGCCATATCGGCGCCACAGCAGGAGACGAACTGAATCACTCCCGCCGCAGCGCCTCCTCAGCTGCAGCACCGTCCAACACGGCGCCGCTGCCCCCCTCAGTTGCAGTGCCTTGCAGCAGCACCGCAACCTACCGTCAAGTGGACCGCTCCTCGTCGGCTTGGCGAGCAAAGCCTATCGGGAGCAGTCCCGGCCAAAATACTATAAACATACATAAATACATGGATATAAATAAACTTACATAGATATGAGACACGCGAGGCGCCGGACGATGTCTAGTTACGTCTAATTCAGAGGAATTAGACCAAGAACAGGCAGCACCGCGAGAAGGTAATCGCCAGACTTGCCTTGAGGATCATCACGACCTGCGCTTCCCCCAAGACCGTAACCTCCCTACCCATCACGGGATGAGTAAAGAAGGCCTGGACTTAACCAAAACAAGCAGCGTGAACGCCGCAAGCATAGGCATAGCAACTATTTAATGGATAAACCCAGACCCGCCCGCCCAACCTAACCTAACCTAACCTAACCTTTTTTTTTTTTTTTTTTTTTTTTTTTTTTTTTTTTTTTTTTTTTATTTTTTTTTTTTTTTTTTTTTTTTTTTTTTTTTTTACGTGGGGAAAATGCATTTACGCACTTCCGCCTACCGGGAAAGTAGGCGGGGTGTGTCGGGCTCGCTCGAGCATCACCGCTCCCTGGGGGGCCTCATGGCCCCCAACCCTAACTGCACCCACAGCAGCCAGGGTCCACTACCGACTAAAACCCACGGTGTCCATCCTGCCGCTAGAACGGAGGGAGCGCGGGGTACATTTGCATACCGCGCCCCCACCACGGCCGTCCGTTTCCGGACCCCTCCAGGGGGGGAGGATGACCCTCCCCCTCGCGACCGTGCCGGGACCAAGAGCACGGCCGCACCACCCCGGGGACCACACAGTGCAAGGAACGCCAGACTTCCCACATCCGACGCTCGTGGTCCCCTGCGATGGGCCAGATGGAGCAGCCCCATCGCCAGCCGCTTCGGCCGCCACCCTCCGACGGCGGCCATATCGGCGCCACAGCAGGAGACGAACTGAATCACTCCCGCCGCAGCGCCTCCTCAGCTGCAGCACCGTCCAACACGGCGCCGCTGCCCCCCTCAGTTGCAGTGCCTTGCAGCAGCACCGCAACCTACCGTCAAGTGGACCGCTCCTCGTCGGCTTGGCGAGCAAAGCCTATCGGGAGCAGTCCCGGCCTGAATATAATAAACATACATAAATAAATGGATATAAATAAACTTACATACATATGAGACACGCGAGGCGCCGGACGATGTCTAGTTACGTCTAATTCAGAGGAATTAGACCAAGAACAGGCAGCACCGCGAGAAGGTAATCGCCAGACTTGCCTTGAGGATCATCACGACCTGCGCTTCCCCCAAGACCGTAACCTCCCTACCCATCACGGGATGAGTAGAGAAGGCCTGGACTTAACCAAAACAAGCAGCGTGAACGCCGCAAGCATAGGCATAGCAACTATTTAATGGATAAACCCAGACCCGCCCAACCTAACCTAACCTAACCTAACCTAACCTAACCTAACCTAACCTTTTTTTTTTTTTTTTTGTTTACGTGGGGAAAATGCATTTACGCACTTCCGCCTACCGGGAAAGTAGGCGGGGTGTGTCGGGCTCGCTCGAGCATCACCGCTCCCTGGGGGGCCTCATGGCCCCCAACCCTAACTGCACCCACAGCAGCCAGGGTCCACTACCGACTAAAACCCACGGTGTCCATCCTGCCGCTAGAACGGAGGGAGCGCGGGGTACATTTGCATACCGCGCCCCCACCACGGCCGTCCGTTTCCGGACCCCTCCAGGGGGGAGGATGACCCTCCCCCTCGCGACCGTGCCGGGACCAAGAGCACGGCCGCACCACCCCGGGGACCACACAGTGCAAGGAACGCCAGACTTCCCACATCCGACGCTCGTGGTCCCCTGCGATGGGCCAGATGGAGCAGCCCCATCGCCAGCCGCTTCGGCCGCCACCCTCCGACGGCGGCCATATCGGCGCCACAGCAGGAGACGAACTGAATCACTCCCGCCGCAGCGCCTCCTCAGCTGCAGCACCGTCCAACACGGCGCCGCTGCCCCCCTCAGTTGCAGTGCCTTGCAGCAGCACCGCAACCTACCGTCAAGTGGACCGCTCCTCGTCGGCTTGGCGAGCAAAGCCTATCGGGAGCAGTCCCGGCCTGAATATAATAAACATACATAAATAAATGGATATAAATAAACTTACATAGATATGAGACACGCGAGGCGCCGGACGATGTCTAGTTACGTCTAATTCAGAGGAATTAGACCAAGAACAGGCAGCACCGCGAGAAGGTAATCGCCAGACTTGCCTTGAGGATCATCACGACCTGCGCTTCCCCCAAGACCGTAACCTCCCTACCCATCACGGGATGAGTAAAGAAGGCCTGGACTTAACCAAAACAAGCAGCGTGAACGCCGCAAGCATGGGCATAGCAACTATTTAATGGATAAACCCAGACCCGCCCAACCTAACCTTTTTTTTTTTTTTTTTTTTAACGAGGTTAATCCCTTTACGGACTTCCGCCTGTGATATGGGACACAGACGGCTTCTGTCGGAGTCTGTTTAATGGACTCTTACCAACCCGACTATAGAATATAGCCGGGCCCCTACCGACTAAACCACCCCGGCGAGCAGACGCAGCCTGTCGGGGAGAGATGGGGAAGTACTTTCCATCCCGCCCCGGCTTAAGGTCCGGTGCCATCAACCGGACCAACGGCAGACGGAGCGGCTTAGCTCAGACCTTCAGCCGCTCCCCGGCACGTAGGGCCATTGAGTCGGTTGGGGGCCCATAAACCCAACCGATGACCCTACTACACGGGTGGGGCGAGGAGGCGATCTGCGAATCGCCTTCTCCTCCCTCCCGTGCGCCGACGTCGGAGAGGATCAGCGAGGGCGTCGACCTCTCTGATCCTCTCCGCGGCCTCCTTCTGCGAAATCACGATTTCGCAGAAAGAGGCCACCGCCTGCCAGGATCTGTCGCTCTCGAGCATGGCCCGTACCACGCTCGGCAACGAGAGATCCTGGCCCACTACCGCTGAAAGCGTGCACCGCTGTGGGACCCACGCGGTGCACGCTTCCAGCGTGTGAAGCGCCGTATCCTCCGGCGCTCCACACTCGTGGCAAGCCGGGGTCGCTTCCCTCCTTGCGATTCGATGCAGGTACCTTCCGAAGCATCCGTGTCCGGAAAGCACCTGCACCAATCTGAAGGAAAGCGACCCGTGTCGCCGCCCTACCCACCTCCCGAGGACCGGGCGGATGGCGTCCACCGTCCCCTGGCCGGGGACGGGTGGTGCCAGGTCCTCCGACCACCGCCTCAACAGGGCGGCCTGCGCCTGCCGTCGCATGCGCGCCACCTCCTCCCACCCTGGGGGCTCCCCGCGCGACTTCCTCGCCGCTACAAAATTGTAGATCTCGGCGAGGATTTCGGCTTGGAGCTCCCAGGGCGGGTCTCCGGCCAGCACGCATGCGGCTGTCCAGGACACCGTCCGGTAACCGCGTATCGCCCTCGTCGCGATGACCCGCTGCGGACGTCGCAGCAGGGCCTTATTGTCGCGACCGAGGGCGTCCGCCCAGACAGGTGCCCCGTACAGGGCCATACTCCGGATTACTCCGGAGTACAGCCGACGGCAAGTTGCGCTAGGGCCGCCCACGTTCGGCAGTAGTCGCCCCAGGGCGGCTGCGGCTCCCACGACTTTCGGGGCCAGACTGGCGAAGTGGGCCCCGAAACCCCACCTCCCGTCCAGGACGAGACCCAGATATTTCATCTGGGTCCCGACCCGGACAACGACCCCCTCCAGGACCACATGTGTTCCTGGCGGGGGTCGCCCCCGAGGCCCGTGGAACAACAGGGCCTCGGTCTTGGGGAGAGCGACGCGTAACCCCAGGGCACGGATGCGGTCGACCACGAGGGATGTTCCCACCGTGGCCAAGCGCACCGTCTCCCTGAGGTCCCTCCCCTTGGCCACGACCAGGGTATCGTCCGCGTAGCACGCCACCCGCACACTGGCGGGAAGCGTGCCACGCAACACCCAGTCGTAGCCAATGTTCCACAGGATTGGTCCTAAGACGGACCCCTGTGGAACCCCGCAGGAGACGCGACGGTGCCTCACTCCGTCGCGTCCTACCACCAGGACCTCGCGGTCCCGGAGGTAGTCGGCCAACAGCCTCCGCAAATACAGGGGCACTCCGTGATAGCGGAGTGCCTCCTGTATGGTCCCATGCGGGAGGCTGTTAAAGGCGTTGGCAATGTCGAGAGACACTGCCAACGCCCTGTTCCCTTCTGCGACCGCCTCCTGCGTCCACCCCTTGAGCCAGAGCAGGGCGTCCACCGTTGAACGCCCCGCTCTGAACCCGTACTGGGCCTCCGACAAGTCGGGCCCAGTCCCCCTCAGGTGCCGGATGACACGGGAAGCGACCACCCTCTCCAACAGCTTTCCCGTGTCATCCAGCAGCACAATCGGCCTGTATGCGGAAGGAGAGTCTGCATCTCGACCCTCCTTCCGCAACAGGCACACCCTCCCAACCTTCCACGGCTTCGGGAACCGTCCGGACGTGAGGCATGCGTCGAACAGCTCCCGAAGCCTTCCACCCAACGCGACGCAGCTGATAGCCAAGACCCGGCCCGGTATTCCGTCCGGGCCGGGAGCCGTCCTCTTGCGAAGACGGCTCACCGCTACCTCCATCTCCGCCTCTGTGACAGGCGGGATGGAGGCTGGCGCCAGCTCCTCGACAACTGCTGGCGCCATCGTCGGAGGCGCGTGCTGGGGGTCCGCGTCGGGAAATAGACCCGCCAGCACGCGATCGAGCACCTCCGGCTCCAGGGACTCGGCCACGGGGGGCGCCGGGCCGCCGAGCTTTTTGCGCGCGACCCGATACTGACGCCCCCACGGGTCCCTGTCGAGGCCCTCCAGGACCTCCGCCCACGCCGCCTCTTTGGCACGGCCTATCGCCAGCTCCAACGCCTCCGTCGCTACACGGTAGGCGTCGTAGAGCTGGCGCTCAGCTGCCAACCATTCCGGTGGCAGCTGGTCATCAGTGCGGCCGTGCCGCCGCCTCCTACTCCGCAAATAGGGCCGCCGCGCTCTTGTGCACTGCACCCGGAGCTCCGCAATTTCGGAGCTCCACCAGTACACTGCGCGGCGTGCGGGGCGGCTGGTGACCCTCGGCATGGCCGTGTCGGCCACGGCCGTAAGCGCATCCCGGAAGTGGACAGCAGCTACATCCACGTCCGGGTGCGCGGGCCCGGCGAGCCACGCCTGGACGATTGCCGCCTCCTCCGCTAGCCCAGCGTCGAGGCGGCTCAATGCCCAGCGTGGTAGGTCAGCGCGTGCGACGCGCTGACGCCCTCCTTCCATCCCGTCGGAGGTAGACATCTCGAACCGTATGTACTTGTGGTCCGAGAGTGTCTCCACCTCCGACTCCACCCTCCAGGCCCGGACACGTGCTGCGGCAGACGGTGTGGCGAACGAAAGGTCCACCACGGACCCCCCGTTATGCCGCACGCACGTGTGGACCGACCCCGTGTTGAGTAGGGTCAGTCCGCTGGCGACAGCCCACTCCCTGACTAGCTCACCCCGAGCGTCAGTTTGTGGGTTGCCCCAGTCTCGGGCCTTGGCATTGAGGTCCCCCATGAGGAGGACCTGCCGGGGCGCTTGCCGACCGACCGCTGCGGCGAGGAGGTCCAGGTATGCCTCCAGGGCCGCAGCGGTCTTGTTTGGGGAGAAGTACGCGCCGACGATCGCGTACTCTCCCCACTTCCCTACCACGTAGCCGGCGCCCCTCTCCTTAACTGTGAGGGGGGCACCACCCGCCTTGGCTACTATGGCGACGGAGTCGTCCAGGTCCCCAGCCCAGTATGGATGGGAGGGGACGTAGTACGGCTCCGCCGCGACCGCCACATCTACCTGCCACTGCGCCATGGTCTGCATGAGCAGATCCTGGGCCCTGGCGCAGTGGTTCAGGTTCGTCTGAAGGAAGTTGTGATGTCTGACTAGATTCATTATTCAGACATCACAACTTCCTCTATCGCCTGAGCTGGGCGAATTACGGCAGGGGTGGCGGGGCTGGTCGCTGCCGCCGGGAAGGCCTGGGCTGTGGCCTTTCCCTTCGTCTTCGGGGGGGCGCAGCTGCGTCCCCCCATTACGTGGCCCGAAGGCCGCCCCGTCTCCGCGCATATGGCGCAGCGCGGGACCTTATTCGGGCACGCGGCCGCCTTGTGACCTGTGCTTCCACACCTGAAGCACAGGTCGCCCCTATCTGCCGTCGCTGGGCACTGAGGCCGCGTGTGCCCCAGCCCGAGGCACTTGAAGCAGCGCATCGGGCGTGCCTCAAGTGCCTTGACCCGCACGGAGCTCCATCCTATCATGATCCTGCCCTTTTGCAGCACCGCCTTTGCGGCTGCCACAGGGCAGGACACGAGCGAAGCTCCCACTCCGCCGGGGCCACGGCGGATTTCACCGGCCTTTACCAGGCCGACGTCGCAGCCGCCCGCTTTGGCGACTGCCGCCACCACCTTCTCCTTGGTGGCTGCGTCGTCCAGGCCCGTGACGTCCAAGTCTGTGGACTTTTGGGGCCTGGAGACGGTTGCCACCTCCGACAGGACCTCACGGAGCTTCTCCGCGAGCCTGTCGGCCTTCTCGCTGCTACCGGAGCCAGGGATCTCCATTTTCCTGGCTCCGGTGGCCGTCTGACGGAACCGCACCTGGTCGATCCCCAGCTCCTGGAGATCGACCTTGTCTTGTGCCGCCTGCATCATCGCGCCGTAAGTCACCCCCTTGTCCACGGCTGCAGCCTGGAGGGACAAAATGACCACCGCGGACTTAGGGGTCGTTAGTGCCGGTCTCTTCTTTTTAGGCGGCGTAGCAGCGGGGGCACGCGCTGCTGGTACAGGCGCAGGGGCGGGAGGGGACTTCTTCCCCTTGCCCTTTCCCTTGCCCCCTCTCACTACCGTCGCCCAGGTATCGGCCTGAGGGACAGCAGCGGAGGGGGCAGCTACCGTGGGTGCATTCACTGCCGACGACGACGGGGTAGCACGCGAAGCTACCGAGGCCGACTGCTTCGGTGCTTTCTTTGCCACTTTTTGGGGCGGCGCAGGCGCAACAGCGGCAGGAGCAGCCGGCGCAGGCGTCACTTTAGGCGGCGCAGTGGCCACCCTCTTCTTGGAATCCGCCCTAAGAGGCGGGCGTACAGTTGGGGCAGGCAGCAAGCGGTCCTCAATTCCCGCCAGACGCGCACTTATGATCTCTCCAACGGTACACACCAGGGAGCGTTTGAGCTCCTCGACCAGCTCAAGTCCCACCACAGTGGAAGGGGCCACCTCTCTCGCTGTGCTGGAAGCAGCGGCAGCAGTAGCGGTAGCGGCGGCGGCGTCCGCCTTGGCTTCAGAGAAGCCGCGACGGAGCGCTTTAATCTCCGCCTTTGCCGCCTCAACCTCGAGGCGCAGTCGGGAGTTATCTCCTCGGAGGCGCCGCGTCTCTTCGGCCTCGCTCCTTCCAGCAAGGGTGTCCACCACTTCTCTTAGAAGGGACGCCGATCTCTTTAAACGGGCCACAAACTCGCCCTTGAGGTTGCCAGACTTTCTGGCAACCTCCAAAATGCAGGCAAGTTGTCCGCCCGCCTGCGCCCTCAACTCTTGTGCATTTAGCACATTTAAGTCGTCGGCTCTGAAAACGACCTCGGAGTCGCTTCCGTCGGTTACAGAGTCGACGGCCACAACAGACGACCTTTTCTTAAACGCCCTGCTTTTCAGGACGTTTTCTAGCTCGCTATCCGAGCACACAGGGGAAGGTTTAAGGAAATCTTCCCTTGAAGGTCCCGCTTTCGCGTTCCTTCCTCTGCCCCTCCTGGCAGTGCTGACTTTCGCGCCAGCCGTCGCCTCGGTCTCCGTGTCTGATTCTGAATGACCAGGCACGAAGAACGAGGAAGACGGCCGCTTGCGCTGAGCCAGCGTCGCCGCAGTCCTACTTTCAGACTCTGTGTCCGAAAAACCCACAATTTCCCCCTCGACCGAGTCAATGGGAGAGGCCTCCGGGCAGTCGGCTTTTTTGAGGAACTTCCCCGAAGCGTCCCTCAGCGGTTTCGGCATCCCGAAACACAATAACAAAACAAAAGACAAATAACAAAACGACGCAGTTTCAAACAAACAACAAAACAAAGAAACAAAACATTTCCACTCCCCCGTGGGGGTACCCTTAGGGCAACCACCTCCAAATCAGTGCCACCTTATCGGCGCACCCTTCCTTCACACTCCGACACAAAAATAACAATAAAAATAACAACAGAAAACAATAATAATTTTTTGAAATTTTTTGCGTGGAGACACCTTACAACACGTCCGCTCCCGTCGAGTGGCGAAAGCAGACTCCCCCGCCCAACCTAACCTAACCTAACCTAACCTAACCTAACCTAACCTACCTACATCCTAAACCTACCTACATCTAAACCTACCTACATCCTAAACCTACCTACATCTAAACCTACCTACATCTAAACCTACCTACATCTAAACCTACCTACATCCTAAACCTACCTACATCTAAACCTACCTACATCCTAAACCTACCTACATCTAAACCTACCTACATCTAAACCTACC
The DNA here is from genome assembly GCA_934044485.1 of Apeira syringaria. NCBI lineage: Eukaryota > Metazoa > Arthropoda > Insecta > Lepidoptera > Geometridae > Apeira > Apeira syringaria. The sequence goes on along the minus strand of OW203660.1, from coordinate 24,807,401 downwards.
TACATCTAAACCTACCTACATCCTAAACCTACCTACATCTAAACCTACCTACATCCTAAACCTACCTACATCTAAACCTACCTACATCTAAACCTACCTACATCTAAACCTACCTACATCTAAACCTACCTACATCTAAACCCACCTAAACCTAAACCTAAACAAATTTTAAATTAAAACTGATTAAGTTTTAATTTAAAATTTTTAACTCGTATATGTCTTATTGCATACCCGCACATGTCCCGGGCACAAGTTTGAGCATGCAAAAGACAGTATACAAGTTTTATATAAGTTTAACACACCACAATCAAATACAAGTGTTAACTCCTTATATACACACGTTCCATGTGACGTCCCCTATTTGCCTGACGTGTTGGAGCACCACGCAAGCGTGTTGTCGTCTTTGTGTTTATCATGATCATGAACCTTCTCTATCGGTACACATTTATGTGCTTTTTACTGTTTCATTATGACACAAATTTATTATGCTTATATATATAAATGTGTGTACCCTTTTTATGACAGCGCTACATCGCCAAAGAAAGGTTTAAGCTAGGCCCCCGTTCTGTGCTGCTGACTTTTTATAAATAGCCTCTCAAGAGATTTTAATATTATTGGTTTTCATAATTATAATTAAGTGTAAGAAGGTAAGTCTGTAAGGATTTTAACATTATATATCATGTCGCTACTCCTAGCAGTCGCAGCACAGCTATAATAAGATTGAATGCAATGCAGATGGCACCTCTTAACGAAAGTTATATCGCCATCCTACACCTACACCTTCACTGTAAATATGAATTTTAAATTAATACTGGTTAAGTTTTAATTTAAAATGTTAAGCTCGTATACGTCTTATTGCATACACGCACTTGTCCCGGACACAAGTTTGTTTATGCAAAAGACATTATATGAGTTCTGTCTTGTATCTACAGTGTATCACACGGCTCATTATCATAATTAACAAGCAGTTCTAATTCAAGTTATTCCATTATTTTACTTACTTGTTTTTATTTTCTATACACTACGGAACTATTAGCAGCATTTCTTAATGCGTTTCTTCGGACTGACAGATTATTAGATGTGACGTTTATATGTTTCTATGTGGATGCGAATGTCGTAATAATAATATGTTCTTTAATAGAATGCAACGCCAGCATTTTCTATTATTTCCTTGATTTACTTTACTCTACTCCAGTATGTTTAGAGCCGGCAGCGACACAACAGGGCCGATGTCAGATATATAGTGAGTATTTAGTTCTATTAGAGTTTACTAAATCGCGTTTTCACTGCGACAATGTGCGCTCGCCAACAACAAGGGAACCTCAGAGTGATGTCGGCACAGCTGACGGCTCCGCCCGCGGCGGGAGCACGTCACAGGTCACATTACAGGTAAGTACTGTCGAGAATACTCAACATCTAGTACTTATGTAAGTATATCTCGGGTGTAGTTAGCTCAGTGTCCATCGACACACGCGCGCTCGTCCGGGACGCGGGCGCGCGTAGCCGATAGGACGGGCTGGAGCTCCGAGAACACAGCGCGATAAAATACTAATATCCATGCAATCAAATGTAAGCGTAGAGTATTTGACTAAATAGCGTTTGCCTTATAACTCCGATGGTGTAACTAACACCATCGGAGTTCAGCTCATTCTTTGGCATATTCGCACTCGTATAAATACGATTTTATAATTATATATATATATTCAAAATATTTAAATACCCTATACCTGAGGTATAGGGGGTATGCACTTATATGTACCTATACATAGGTACCTGCCTATGTTAATGTATATGCCAGTACATCAACAAAACTGTAACTCTGTTTTGTGCCATCTTTTGTATACTTACATGAAATGACATGTATCGTAATGCACAAACATAATACATATATTCGTATCTCAGTAGTCAGATGTTTGTCTTATCGCACACACGCGCTTGTCCCGGACACAAGTTTGTATATGCTAAAGGCTGTATATGCTACGAGATATATATATGATACATATGGGCGAGATTGCTATATTTACCTGTTTGTTTTTCATATTTATAAATAAGTGCTATTTGTAAGGATTTAAATACACATATTTATTATACGTTTATAGATCATGAAGACTTGCTCTTAACAAATGCTAAGATGAAATGAAATAAAGATGGCAGCTCTTAACGAAACTTATTTCGCTAATCTGTGTTCTAACAGAGTGTTACTTTTGTAAATAGGCACCAAATATATAAATCAACATATATTATTATATATACAGTACACACACCGATCATTCAGATATTATATGTTTGTTAATTTTCAATTCATTTCGCACCAACACACGCACACACACGCACACACACGCACACGCGCGCGCGATTTCGATAGTCTCATAACTATACTATATATCAGTTAAAGTCTTTATCTATCATTTACCCTTCGTATTAAGGCATTAATGTTTATGTAACTAAATACTTATATCTCAGTTATTGTTTACTGTTAGATATCTAATTGCATTCACTCGCGTGTCCCGGACACACGCAGTTCGGTGCGACAGATAAATAAATATAAACGCTGAGAACACAGCACAGTATTATACATAATGTTACGGAAGTGGGTATAGAAATGGAAGGAAAACAACACTTGCAACGAAAGTGACGATTTATTCACTCGACTTTACACGTACAGAGTCTGAGAGAGTCCCGTGATCGAGTGTCTCTACACTCACTCACACTGGTTACTGCTCCTTAGGTCTTACTGCACTTTAGCACAGTTACAGTTCACTGTTCACTTCTCTTCTTACTTCACTTCTTAATTGGTTCTTTCTTGTATTGTATCCAAACCCAACTGACGCACGGCGGCGTCTGGAGCCCCCTTATTTTGATGTTCATTCATTTGCGATTGTCATATTTTCAATCATCATATTTTCGATCGCCTTACCTTGAATCTTTCTAGAATCTTGTATTATTTCAGTCATGTGTTTCTCTAGAACTTTCGATACTCTTCCCATTCACTAATAATGTTCATCCTGTGTCCAGAACCTTCCACCGATTCCTCAAAACGCACAAAAAGTGCTTCGCCCCCCTACTACCGTGACGTGCCGTTTGTTTGTTTCTATGTCGATGCGCCCGTCAATATAATATTATATTCTTTAATAGAGTTATTAATAGAGTCCCCTATTTCCCTGATGTTTAAGATTAAACATAATCATGAACTTCCTCTATCTTAAAGTACATTTACTTTCACCAATTTTAAATTAAAACTGACTAAGTTTTAATTTGAAATTTTTAACTCGTATATGTCTTATCGCACACACGCACTTGTCCCGGACACAAGCTTGTGTATGCAACAGACTGTGATATACTGCGACACAGACACGACATAGACGATACATATTGGGCAGTTCTAATACACAATATATTTTTAATTCATCTCACACACACACTCACGCGCGCGCGATGTCTTCTATATAACTATTCTATATCAGTTAAAGTTCTTATCTGACATTTACCCTCAGAGTAATGTGAGCACAGTCGACGTCTCATTACAGGTAAGTACTGTCGAGAATACTCAACATCTAGTACTTATTCCATTATATCTCGGGTGTGTTAGCTCAGTGTCCATCGACACACGCGCCCTCGGCCCGGGACGCGGGCGCGCGTAGCCAACAGGACGGGCTGGAGCTCCGAGAACACAGCGCGATAAAATACAAATATGATTGCAATCAAATGTACAACTAAAAGGGGTTTTAAAATGTACTATGCATTAGTTGTACATAGTAATAGTATTTAGTTGTCGAGCTTGTTGGTAACTGTAGTACAACTGTTAGAGTTGTCTAAATAGCGTTTGCCTTATAACTCCGATGGTGTAACTAATACCATCGATGTTCAGCTCATTCTTTGGCATATTCGCACTCGTATAAATACGATTAGGCGACATTTTATTATATTTAATTTAGTTTTTAATTTTTAATTTTAATTTATATTTAATTATTATTATTTTTTTTATTATATTTATATTTATTTTAATTATATTTAATCAAAATATTAAATACCTTATATCTGAGGTACAGGGGTATGCACTTATAAGTACCTATACATAAGTACATATACGTATGTTAATGTATATACCAGTACATAGGTATGTTCAGGTATATATTTGTACAACAAAACCATAGTTCTGTAACTCTGCTTTGTGAATACCATCTTTTGTATACTTATATGAAATGACATGTATCGTAATGCACAAACATAATTCATATATTCGTATCTCAGTATTACTTCGACTTTATTATTTCTTTCTTGTATTGTATCTCAAACTCAACTGACTCACGGCGGCGTCTGGAGCCCCCTTATTTTGATGTTCATTCATTTGCGATTGTCATATTTTCAATCATCATATTTTCGATCGCCTTACCTTAAATCTTTCTAGAATCTTGTATTATTTCAGTCTTTTGTTTCTCTAGAACTTTCGTTACACTTCCCATTCGTTAATAATGTTCATCCTGTGTCGAGAATCTTTCACCGATTCCTCAAAACGCACAAAAAGTGCTTCGCCCCTGCTTCATCATCACCTTGACGTGACGTTTGTTTGTTTCTATGTCGATGCGCCCGTCAATATAATATTATATTCTTTAATAGAGTTATTAATGGAGGCCCCTATTTGCCTGATGTTTAAGATTATACATAATCATGAACTTCCTCTATCTTAAAGTACATTTACAGTACTTTACCTACATCAATTTTAAATTAAAACTGATTGAGTTTTAATTAAATTTTTTAACTCGTATATGTTTTATTGCATACCCGCACTTGTCCCGGACACAAGTTTGAGCATGCAAAAGACATTATATAAGTTCTTTATAAGTATAACTCGTCACAATCAATAAGCAAGTGTTAGTCACTATTATTGCATTAAACAGGACGTTCTAGATCATGTTCTGTGTCGCGGCTCCTGTTCGCTTGACGTTTAAGATAAAACAAAGTCATGAACTTCCTCTATTTTACAGTACTCTTATGTGCTTTTTTACAGTTTTGGTATCGATAATATAATAGGTTTATATATATAAGCCCTTATTATTATCTCTGTTATATCTGTAATTCTGTTTTGTGCATACCATCTTTTGTACATATATGATATTATATGTGTATCATAATCATACATAATAAATATATCGTCGTTCATCTTATCTCAGTAGTCATATTTATGTTATCGCACACACGCACTTGTCCCGGACACAAGTCTGTATATGCAACAGACTGTTATATACTGCGACATATATAGACGATACATAATGGGCCCTTTTTGAAATCATAGATAACAGTAGTAACATCTCAGCAGTAAATTTCTAATACACATTATATTTTCAATTCATCTCACACTAACACACGCGCGCGCGATGTCTTCTATATAGCTATACTATATCAGTTAAAGTTCTTATCTGACATTTACCCTGTGTATGCGGGCGAGGTATTGAGGCGTTAATGTTTAACTAAATACTTATATCTCAGTTACACGTTATTGTTTACTGTTAGATATCTAATCGCATTCGCTCGCGTGTCCCGGACACACGCAGTTCGGTGCAACAGATAAATAAATATAAACGCTGAGAACACAGCACAGTATTATACATAATGTTACGGAAGTATTAACTCGACTTAACACGAGTTGCACTCTTCATTTGTTGCGCGCGCGGCGCTCGCGACTCGCGCCGCGCGCCGCGCGCTCGCCAACAACAAGTAAACCTCAGAGTAATGTGAGCACAGATGATGTCTCATTACAGGTAAGTACTGTCGAGAATACTCAACATCTAGTACTTATTCCATTATATCTCGGGTGTGTTAGCTCAGTGTCCATCGACACACGCGCGCTCGGTCCGGGACGCGGGCGCGCGTAGTCAATAGGACGGGCTGGAGCTCCGAGAACACAGCGCAATAAAATACAAATATGATTTAAATAAAATGTACACTAAAACAAGTCATTGAACTCGTTGTTTGGAGTTTTTAACCGACTTCAAAAAAAAGGAGGAGGTTTTCAATTCGACCTATATGTTTTATATTTTATTGTAAATATTAGTTGTCGAACTGTTCCTTTACGCATTATACGAGAGACCCTCACACTCTCACTCACACAACATATAACGAGCGTCGCTCAGGAACAATCTATGCGCGCCGCTCGCGCCGCTCGCTGCGTGCGCGCGCCGCCCGCGCCGCTCACCCACATATGTGGCGGGCGAGGCAGAAGTGCGTGGATACTATCGCTAACTTATTAAAGTTCCATTACATTTTGGGAATTCGGTGCCAACTGTGTGCGCGTCAGCACTCGCGCGCTAACAGAAACGTTTTTATATAATAACTGATACTATACAAGGGGGTGACGTCGTGCTTCATCGGCCATGTAGGTATTGTAAGTCTTGTAAACTAGCTAAAATTCACAAATATTGACGCATATGAAATAATTCGTATTTTATATACCTAGTTGGTCTATATTTGTTTTAAAAGTTATGGTACAAAAAATAGAAAATGGCATGCATATATTCACAACTTTAAGAAAACTGTGTGGAAAAGGCGAAAATCTTAATCAACCAAGTTTATTATTGTAGAAAATTATAATTTTAATCATCATCAGTTTTGACAATGACAGCTATGACAGAATCGCATACAGCTTACACAGGGTGAAATTGAGTTCATTAGCGTAAGTTTGGTGTCATATTGCACTTTACTTTTTAGTGGTTTCTGACATAACATACATAGAAAAAGTCAGTATTTATAAAACATAAAAATATAATAAAAACTCATGTCAGTATCAGTGCAGTCTCTCGATTCGCACACGCTACTAGATCGCTTGAATGCTATTTCCACACCCCGCCCCGCCCCGCCCCGCCCGCACCGCGCGACTCACAGACGACGCGGCGCGGCGTTTCCTTTTTGCCGCGCGATGCTACTTCAATGTTGTTATGCCTACTTACATAAAGTTAGTTCTCAATGTGTTTCATTCAATATTTCCCTATAACCTTCGTAGCGCACTCCGTCCAATCAATAGACTGACAGAGGTCAGTAGGCGGCGGACACTCCGGGGTTCCAGGATTGGCCCACTAGTCCACACAACAATCAGATAAACTTTTTCTTTCATACTTCTTACGGTCAAAATGATGACAAACAATACCCACCAACGTCGCTTGTTTAACTAAGAATTATAGCCAGCAAAGATAACTATATCTATACAATGTGTAACATAAAAGTGCAGTAATACTGAAAGGTGGCCATGGGTATCCCATCAGGAAACGCCTGGCAAGATTTCAGATTTTTAATCAATAATTATTTGTTTCATACAAATTTAATAAACTATTATTTTTAGAATTTGTGAAGCAACCCTATTCACGGGTTGACTGACCGCATTGACCCCGCCCATTTTTCCTCCCGTGCTCTGCGTTCTCGCTGCCCCACCGCACCTCAACATCCCGCTCATAGCCCCGTCCCTCCATCGACACACGCACGCACACACACATGATCCGACATAAACCATCCACTAACGAGAGAGATAGGGCAGTCATGTATCGTTATCCTTTTCTGTCTCAAGTTGATTTAAATTATCGTCATTCAACGAAAAAATACCTACCTATCTAGGTGGACAACGACCTGACTAAGATCGCAGGTAAGGGCTGGATGCAGGCCGCTTCCGTCCGGTCCTTGTAGAAATTAATGGGAGAGGCCTATGTCTAGAAGACGTTCTAAGGCTGAGATGGTTTGATGGATCTCGGTACTTACCGAACGTTGCAAGAGTAGGCAAACGAATTTCACTTAACTGTTAGGGATAAGTACCTACCCAACCTGCATAGGTTATGTCTAGGAAAAAGATTAGGTACGAAAGGTAAGATTAGGCTTGCACGAGCAGGCAAAGGCATTTCCGATTCCCTTGTTTAATTAGCTACCTATGACCTGCAACAAGGATTTAATTTAGAATAAAAAGCGTTTTCGTTCTTTTTAGTAATTGTTTTATTCCGCATAGGTGTGTAGGGACATCTAAGAAACCTACAATAAAACAAACTCAATAACACGACCATCTCATCACCGACCTGCTTGGGAAGGAGCTGTTTACATGATAATTGCTTACACGTAGACAATATTATTTAACAATACATATTTTGTATTGGCAGGTATGTTAGTTACATACTACTTATACCTACCTAACCTACTTATTTACCATGGGATACAAGTGTAACGCAGATAGATACCTAGCTGGTTGCACCTGATTGGTAAGCGTATCCGTTTTGTGTAAATACATACATTACCTATTTACATTATTTGAACATGTACCTTACGGAGCGTAGGGATTCCTTGTTATCCAAGAATGGAGCGTTCATGGTACCTGCCTAGGTAAAAGGTATTTTTACGTAACGTCGTTTTTTAATGTTTCAGTTTATGGAAATATCAACACAATGCGGCACTTATTTACAACATCTTTCAACGATTTAATATTGCTGCTACCTATGTCATATTGCACCAAGACACTGACCCACACTCAGTCTTTCCAACCGGACTAACACATTAACACAATTTAACAACGAACATATCACTGATGCAGAAGAAGATCCTACTTCCAGAAATCCATCCTTGCACTAAAGTCTGCCGGCACCAACTCTTGAGTGCGTCGAAAATGGTAGGGGTGCTGGCCGTCACGTTTTAATATGCGCCACACCACCATATGATGGACGCCAAAATGAGCACCGGCGCGACGAGTGCTGGTGCGGGGGTTTTCTTCAAAGTGTTGGAGAACACGGGTCTCCAACTCTGATCCCGCCCAAATGCTAGGACGACCTTCACTGCGGGTTCCTCTAATGTTGCCCGTACGATGGAGCCTTAAACACGTCCTCCGAAAACACTCAAAAGAGGGAAGCCGTCGCTGCTCCCCTGGAGGCCTACCCTCGATGAATCGCTGGCGGTACAGCTCACGTCCTCCATGGTAGCTGCCATCGGCAGCACCGACACATAACAGCATGTCATAATACTCCGAATTGGTGAACGAGGACATGCCGTTCAGCAAACGGTAATGAGTACTGCGAGTAGCAACTCTCCAGCACGATAGATCAAAAGCAACTAACATTTTACTAAAAAATAACAATAATATTTTTGTCAGTTGTCGGAACATCAAAGAGATAGGTAGTGCCTACATTTTTTTAGGGTTCAGCATTAAAAACGAGTTTACTTTCGGTTTTTTAACACGAAACCGGTTAGCATGTATTCCATTTCGACGGTCGCTGTGGCGCAGTGGTTAGTGTCAGTGACATGACTACTGTGTTTCCGGGACCCTGGGTCCGAATCCCGGCAGGGGCAAATGTGCGATGAGTGTAGATTTTTGTCCCGGATCTTGGATGTTGTGTGTTGTGTGTCCATGCCTCCCGCGATACAGTAAATCCTAGTGCAATGTTTACAATGTTTTTTTTTTTAAATCCTAGTGTTTGTGTGATGTGATTGTGTGTTCATTTTCCGATAAATAGTTAAAATTCAATTAGTTCGAGTTACCTAAGTATTAAAAATATTTTTACCAAAAAAATGGAACCGACTTCAACACTCAAAAGTATGAAATAACGTGTTGAAATCGGTACCATGATAGTTCAAAAGTAACTGATATCGAAATATTGTGCTCATGGTACCGACTTCGACAAGTCATTTCATACTTTTGAGTGTTGAAGTCGGTTCCATTTTTTCACTCTTTGTAGTGATCCTTGTCACTCATGGGATCAATTGTCATTGTGGTGTAGAGGTATGTTCACCGATGTCTTCACCCGCTACTATAATATCGTGTAGGTATACCTACGCACGCATTTTTCAGTTTTTGACTTGTAACTTAAGAAGTGCTCGTCAGATTTTAATGAAATTGACTACACTTGACTAAATGTGACTACACGGGAAGCACCAGCTTTCAAATAAAAAAAGAACGATCAAAATCGGTTCACCCAGTCGGAACTTATGCGGTAACAAACACAAAGAAAAAGAAATAAAAAACATACGGTTCGAATTGAGCACCTCCTCCTTTTTAGAAGTCGGTTTAAAAACAATTAAAATAATTAAAATTAAAATAATGTATTAAGCTCATTTGCATGTGCATTTAAAAGAATTTTGTCAGGAACCCTGCAAATTTAAAATTAATAAGAAAGGTGGAGTTTCACTTTCTTTCGGATTGCCGACGGCCAATCAAATCATGCTGTCGGCATCTACAAACGATTAGACGCACGCTTATACGCTGGCGGCAATGATTGTCGGGATGAACAAATAGTGTAGTATATGTCGGGATTAGGTACGAGTAGATGCGCAACAGATGTGGCATAGTCATGAGTACATGATGGAAGTTTTTGAATTAGTGCCTTGTAAACTCTCGTATAATCAATCACATAAACTAGTGTTTATTTGATGTGATTATTAATAATTAATTAAATGTGAATTTAATAACATCAATGTGAACGAAGGTGAACCTCAGTTTATTCAGTAAAGCGCAATATCTTAGTTCGCAGCAAAATACCTACTAGTAATAATCTGGAATAGTGCATAGGCACTTTCTGTATTACAATTACTACGAGTAGTATCGGTCACGCACGCGCAACAATTCGATGACGAATCATGGCGGTATCGAAGTTAGATCGGTTTTCAATACCTACCTAATTTGTATTTCTATGAAAAAGACCATATGCTTGAACATTATGGCCTATGTTTACTTATGTCATATTTTATCTGGAATTTCGATCCATCCATTTTCGATGATTTTGAAGTAATTTGAAAAACCATTTAAATTTGTCCGACACGGAGATCGAACCCGGAAGTGCGTGTTTGCGCGTGACAGTCATGCCACGGCACCAACTTGCTCCTTTTCATATTTTTAAATACGAAGCCTGACATAATTATGTAAAATGTATTTATCTAATAAAACAATATGCTTTTTGGAATTAAATTGCCGATAAATGTTCACTGTAGACTGTAGGTAAAGTTTCAGTCACATCTGTGTTAACTTGTCTTAGGTACATTATTTGATTCTGCCGCTTGCTTTTCGTTCCTATGCATGGGTCAGGATTCAGTACTACCGACACGATACCTATTATAATACGCCTACTAGTAGGTATTCGAAAATTTTTGAAGCATGCCTGGGTAAAAGTACCTATAAATCTAGGATCAAAATTTTATTGAAAGTGTACGTACTTTAGGTTATTCTACCTAGGTTACACCTGAGTACTCGTTAGCTGAGTAGGCACTTACTATTATTTCTTTTGTGACTTCTTAGAGATAAGTAGCACCGCCGAGGTCTAGGTAGGTAAGGATAATATCTGAGGAATTGCTAGTTAGCACATAGGCTGTGTAGTTAGTTATTAGGTAGGTATGTATGTGTCTTGGGGATTCCTGTCTATCCAGTTAACTTAGCAGAGCGCGTTTATGCCTAGATTGTTAGGTAAATTTATAGGAGGATTATGTTTGGGTTGGGTGTAATTTAAAGTTTCTCTTGGTTCATTGGTGCGTACACTGCTGGACATAGTCCCCCCCCCCCCCCCCATTGATTTCCCCAAGGAGCGGTTGAAAGCGGTCCGCATACAGACCTTGCCTGCGATCTTAGTCAGGTCGTCTGTCCACCTAATCGGTGGCCGTCCTATGCTGCGCTTGCCAGTCCGTGGTCTCCATTCGAGAACCTTTCGACCCCAACGTTCATCGGTTCTTCAAGCCATGTGCCCTGCACACTGTCACTTCAACTTGCTGATCCGATGGGCTATGTCGGTGACTTTTATTGTTCTATGGATCTTCTCATTTCTGATTCGATGGCGTAGAAAAACCCTGAGCATAGCCCTCTCCATAGCTATCTGTACGATTTTGAGCCTACTAACGAGGCCCATAGTCAGAGACCAAGTTTCCGTTCCGTAAGTCATCACCCGTAACACACACTGATCGAAGACCTTCGTATTCAAGCATCGCGGTATATTGGATGAGAAGACGTCGCGGAGTTTCCCGCACTTCGAGCATCGCGCTGGTTCTTCTCTTAGTTAGGCAGTCTAAGAATAGGAATCAATATGTCATGTCAAAATATCTGTGTCCACAGCTGGGACAGGGCGGTTCTTGCACTCGCGCGTCGCTGTAGGTATTGTAATCTCTTTGCGTCGCTGCGCCGCCGCCGCCGCGGACGGTAGGGCGGCGGGGTGCGGTGCGGTGCGGTGCGGTGCGGGGCTGCGAGTGGCGGCGCAGCGGCGGGTTGTGTGTGTGAGTGAACATGGTAGGGCGTGCGTTTGAGGTCTTGGTACATTTTTATGAATGAAGCGTGTTAGGGTTGAAACACCGTTTATTTTGAAAAAACTTTCACTGATTATAATTTGAAATTCTTGAGTAAAGTCTTTGGTACTTTGTCGACATCTCACATTTTACCATCATTTCTAGATAAACGATTTGTCAATCTATCAATCGACTTGTATTTGTTAACGAACATTATAATATTTCGTTTTATCAACCTATATCCAGTCACCAACAATACATTCGTCACTTTATACCTCACGTTATGCATGTTGTGCCGTGACGTATCACATATCCGTCGAGCGGGGACGAGCCACAATATGGTCGCTCTAGCGAACATTATTATGCGCTTATTCTTGGTTTTTTCGAACAAACACCATCTGGAATACACAAGAATAGAGATACATATAATAATCAGCCAGACCCACTGCGAAACGTTTTTTATTTGTTATGATTAAATTGGGAAAAAATAACTACCCCGGCCGGAGGTCTCGGTAAATTGGTTCTGGTTTTTGGTTAAAACTTAGTGTGGAGACTGTATACCCTGCTTAGACCAAAGCGTTGATATACTCTTTACCATTTCGAATCAGCGACAGCTCTTCTATGGGGTTATGGACACCGGCGTCACGATCACTGACATGATATTTGACAGAATACAGAATATGTTTATTGCATTGACGGATTTTAGCGTTGTCTCTAGTGTAGAATCCACGAATCGATATCGATATCGATGTTTATAGCGATGGCAAAATCTTTATCCAGGCTTTTTGGTCTAGTTTATGAAATCCTCAATGCTATAATAAATACCTACGCAATGCAATGTGAGCCATGAAAAGTCAAGAATTTCTAAAATAACTTTTAATTGTTTCATAAATATTGTAAAAGTATACAATAGTGCATGCTTAAACATATTAAGGTAATGTTTTTTACCATAAAGAACATCAAATTTGTTTAATTAGACCGCGTCCAACTGGAGACTGTCTGGTACAAAACAGCAAATATTTTTTACCTTAAATAGAAAAAAAAACTATAGAGGTAGGTACATATCATTATTTACAAATATATTTGCTGAAAATAGGTAATATATCCAGTGCGTTGCATTTATGATATTGTGAGGCAATTAAACAATTGATTATTTATTCTAGTCTACGAGTAGTCTTCAGATAACTGTGCTAGTATTTCCCTATTTCTGCGCCGATTGGGCACATATACGAATATGCTCGTTTTTTTACACTTCAAATATTGACTGAACATTATACGACCGTAATGAGACACTTGTCAGTTTTGCGTCTCAGGAGTTCGGAGATGAAAGCCCATAAAATAAACGTGTAGTATTACCGATAACCTAATGCCTGATGTCAAATAGATTAGAGGCGTTTTCCAAAACCATCCAATTATCTAATACAATCTACAAACCTATCCATTTAAGCTTTTTAAGTTTTTAATTCTACTAGAATTGCCTGTTTCGTCAGGGTTATTGTAATGCGTGTTATAGAATTTAAGATGTTAGTTGGTTTTCGAACTATATTCTGAAGCCGTTCTGTCTTCCGAAGCTAGCTGTGGTTCGGCGCGGGCGCGGGCGCGGGCGCGGGCGCGGGCGCGGGCGCGGGCATTATTATCCTAAGTTATAAAAAGATATTACTAGGTTTATTTCTTACGCTGCTAGTTTTATAAACTAAAATCTTCTAGATAGTCCTAACACAATAAAAATAAATATTGCGACTTACCTTGTCCATTGTTATTAATATTAATAAATTGATCAATCATAACATAAACGTATGTCCAGCAATGGACGTCCTATGGCTGAGCTGATGATGATAATCCTCCATTACATGTAATGGAAATAAACCTATTTTAACGCATTTCTTTTCACTTCACTTGTACCTAACTAACAATGTAATAAAATATTTTATCAAAATTTGATAAAATATTTTATTATTCTATTATTGAACTAGCATAGTATAGTATGCGATTCGAACGAATTCGAAGTCATGGCTCCACCATCCGTCCACCCCATGAGGTAGATGACAGAACTCCGCAGTGGGTATTAAAGAAACCAACGCGTGTTTGTGTGGACACCCCATAAGAAAGAGATGTAGTGCTACTTTGATGCCTTTCATTCGGCTCGTTTCCAATGTCCGTCACAGGTACAGCTCGCGGCTATGGCGCTTGCATCGTCGTACGTTGTCACTGTCAAAGATAATATACATATTCTTAGCATTATTTATTCTTTCATTTTCTGATCAGTGATTTATTTTATTCATACCGCACATTCGTATATGTATTTATTAATGGAATTATGAAAATATCTTGAACGTAATTTATTAATATAACACAGTGAGATGTCGAAACCGGACGATGATAAAGGCATCGTTTTTTGCAACCGGGTGCGTCTGGGTAACTGGTACGAAGCCACCAAGCTGGAGGAGGTGAGTGCTCGGGAGCCGCACCAGCGCCGACGGGTTCGGCGGTCGACCTGACACTTGATCATTCCCCGATTTTCGCAGTATAAGCTGAACAAATTCCTGGAGCAAATGAAAAGCGGCAACTTGATGCTGGCGAGGTTCCGCAAGATGACGGACAACCTCAACGCGGCCACTGTGCTGACGCAGTCCTCGGGGAGCATCGCCTTCGGAGACAGGATCTCCCTCCTAGCGCCGCATGTCCCAGGTATCTTCTTCATTAACCTCGCTGGTGCCGCGAACGGATCGGTTCGTGAAAATCTTTATGTAAAATGTTCCTCCGATTGAGTACTACATACGAGTCAGATGTGTCGGCGCGTGCGAGACGGTCGGGGCGAGTTGTTCCATTTGTGTCGATGAGTGAGGGTAGTGTGAAATAACATGTACTACTAGTACAGTAAAGTAAATAAGTTAAATTATTAATTATGTGCTTAGTTTATTTTATTTACTTATTTAGTTGTATACAACATGGATCTTGTGTCTGAAAATGATATGTATAATATAATACCGTGGTGTGTGTGCATGAGCACGCACGCGGATGTTTGTTGAATCGACAGCGTCGGATCCTCCCGTCGAAGGAAACAACGGAGTTCTCTTGGGAGGGCGAATATCTTCAAACGAAATCGCTTACTCTCAAGAGCTCGTCGACGGCTGCAGCGTCGTGGCCCTGCCGGAGCTGCAGCCGGCCCGCAGGAACACGTTCGTGGTCACCAGCGCCGACTACTGCGATCGGAAGGGGGAAGCCCTCAAGTACAACCAAGAGTTCCTTCTGACGCTGTCGTCGTCTCTCTCTCGAAAGGTACGAACGTGTCATGCCTCGTCGACGGTGTACAGCCTCGTCGACCCGCGGTGACGAAACGACGTCGCTGGGCCGGGGGACTCACGACACGGCCCCGGTCAGGGACGACGGCGCGCTCGGCGTCACCGCGGCTCCATCCTCAGTACGACGGCAGACCACTACTAACTATACAACTATATGTACATATATAACATATTAATGACTGGAAACTGCCGTGGTGGTACCGGCCTAGACTCTACCAGTACTCCCCCATCTCTTCCCGCGGGTGCCGTAAGAGTTGGCTAAGAGATCACGTACCAGGTGGTGGGCGGCAGCGCCTTCTGAGGATCGGAAATCATACTGCGCTCGAGAACCCGCCTTCCAAGCGTGATGAGTAGTGGCAAATCCCCCCCTATATGGGGAAGGCATGTGTCCAACAGTGGACGTCCTATGGCTTAGATGATGATGATGATGACGATGATGAACTAGGAACTTCAATGTGGGTTTTACTCACTTAGACCAGCTTAGTGGACGAATAATTAAATGGTTCACTAGTGTTCGGGGCATATACGAGTAGGTAGGTGCCGGCACACCACGATGACGCGGTGATCGCGTTCCAGCCGCTGTACGTGAGATACGACCCGAACCCGATCCCCGGGCTCTGCGGGCTGTTCCCGCTGTTCCTGAGCGAGAACCCCGTCTCCAACACTCGCTGGAGGGTGCTGCCGCTGCGGGCCCCCCCGGACAGCCTCACACGGTTCGAGCTGGAAGACAAACCTATCTCTGTGAGTTTTGTATATATCGAGTGAGGGAGAATCACCTACCGATCGTTTTATGATAGAAAAGACAAAGATCTATTCCTTAGAAGCTCTACCCCCTCGGGCGGGGTAGGGCGGGCTGGGGCGGTACTCCGAACTCTCGCGGTTTCCGAACTCGGCTAATCGACGCCAGCTGATAATTTATCTTCTAAAATGTTAACGCAGTTCTCGCTACCGACGCCATTTCATATTTATTATTGTTAGCGCGAAACCACACTACAACATGAAAAATATGGTGAGTACTGTATGTAAAACTAACAATAAAATATATATATTGCAGTGTGGTATAAACATTTTACAAAATTAAAAATAATTTGCACTTGGCATTCTCAGCAAAAAAGAAAAAAAATGTACTTTAAAAGAATGTACGGCAGAACGGCAATTTCATCGGTAAAGACCCAGTATTACCCTGTACTAGTGTAGTTATATATACGTGCATCGAGCGAGAGCGGTGCGGGGCGTCGTCGGTGTACAATGGGCGCGAGAGAAGAGGACAGGCCGATGCATCTGTTTCACCCCTTCCGCCGCCGACAGCGACACTAGTGCGTGTAGTGTATCTGTGAGTCATACTCATGCTGAGTGTCGTGTCGCAGGTGAACACGGACGTCATCATCAACCACTGCGCCACCAACACCAACCTCGGCGTCAACGTCGGAGTCTGGGTGATGGGCTTCTACGGCAAGGTGAGTGTCGTCACACCCCCCGCGCGCCGCCCACGCGCTTTACTCACGCTTACCCGCGCGTTACTTACACTTACCCGCGCGTTACTTACACTTACCCGCGCGAGCCTACCAGTTAGTAAAATGCAATAATCTTCTTTTCAGATCTGCGCTCCCTTGATGAAGACATGTTTGGACGTTTATGGCAAAGAAACTGCTAACAATGTTTGGCAAATATATACACCGATACAGACCTCGAATGATCAGACTGAACAAGTGAAAACGTAACTTTGTTAAAGTGTCACGACCTGTGCCTATATTTAAATAAACTATATAGAGTTGCTAGTGGTGACAGTTAAAGTCCCCGTGGTGCTTGGTGATGTTCATTTCCATATACACAACTGTTGCGAAATCTCGCGAAGTTCTCGCAACTATGGGGATGTGAGCATGGGATCCACTCACAAAGCGATGAAGAGAGGCACACGTAAATTCGGTCAAACTAGGAATTTAGACAATACAAGCAGACTTACCTAAATATGTCCCACCAGTGGTATGTAGTTCCTCGAGGAATGTCTATAAAGGGTCACAACACGTCACATTTAGTATTTGAAGTCTATATTAGATTGCACTGCACTTCGTCCGATGTCGGTCAAGGTTAGCGGGTGACTGCGGGGTGAAGCGGGGGTAGCACCGAACATCGTGCGTGCATGTATCGCAGTCGATACTATTAGATATCGCGGTTGACTTCTGGAGTCGCATTGCTCCCCCAGGAAGCCTGCTGGTGCTTATCATCGCACGTGTCCTTCAGTTCCTTAGTTAACCTAAAGTACAAGTGCCTCATACGATCGCTCAGAAAATGAATTCCCATTCGTCGAATTCGGGACGACTTATGATGACGATACATATCATATCATCACCTACACGAAGTTTATATATCACGCGGACTGCGGGGCCATCGCTCGGTATCCTTCCTACGCGTCTCCTGAAGACCGCCAGGCTATCGCACAGCAGGGCGCTTCATCACGGAGTGGAGGATGTGCGGGGCCATCGCACATATATATCGAGACGTCTCACTGTAGAATGATATTATATCCGCCCCGCGCCCCGCGCCCCGCTCCTCTACACCGCCGCAGAGCCGACGCGACGCGACTTTACAAAACGGCAGTTCCTTTTTCTACTGGATCGAGACAAATTGCGAAGGAAACGCAAACCTCTATTCAAATACTCGTCCCTGTCTCGAGTTTCAGCCACGAGAGTGAATTTATCAAGTGCACTTCCCAATAATGAGCCCGTCGCTTCCGATTCCGAGTTCTATCGAACGCAGGAACACGGTTCGAGTTTCGATAGAAGAAGGAACGCTCCACCCGCTCTTCGCCGTATTCCTTCTCATTATCCGGCTTCCGGTCGTGAGGTTTTTCATTTGTAAATCGAGTTCGTTATCGATCCACAATATTGTCTCGCTATGGCTCGCGAGGCGGCTGCGCTCATTCCCTATTCATGAAAACAAACTTGGTAAAATAGAAGCCGTCGCTATAACTCGGAATCAAAACGAAGACGCAGACAATGATCGTACGATTCGTGAGATACGAAACGATTACACGACATCGGCGCCAAGCGGAGGAAGGACGCCCTTCACCCTCGGCGATGACGTCCTCCAGGGGGTCTCCAGGGTCATGGCACCGGGAAAGGGCGACGAGAGAGTGAGCTGACCTCGTCTCTCGACGGCGCAGCGTGACGATCCCGTCGGCTCACCGGGTGGTGCCAGGTGGTGGTGGTCTTCATCAGGACCTTGAGTGCGGTGCGCTCGTCGCAACGTCTCGTCTCGCACTGGATGAAGCCGAAACAATTGTCGATCGTGATATCGACTACGCGTAAGTGTCACGTTATACCCGTAGGTACAAACCGTATGGGGTAATTATATAATACGCTTGTGAGTTTGAGTAATAGTTTAATATTGTTATAAATTAAAAAGATAATGAGGCGTCCTCTCGTTAAACACTGCTGTGCCAGACGGAGTCTTTATTAATAATGTACCTATTGTTTGACTATACTACCACCTGTGTTTTTTTACTATCAAAGATTGCATGAAATATTTGAATTAAATTGAATATAATATTGAATCATACTTTGCCGCGGATTACCTATATACGAGGACTCGCATGGCCCATTTTAGTGAGCTCGGCCTAAAGGTGAACGCCGCTAAATGTGAGTTTTATCCTTGCAGCTCCCAGGCCTCGCTGTCTCTTCCTATCTTTCACTCAATTTTGCCGGGTGCCAAAGAATTGGCGCCTGACACATCTCCATTGCTAGATTCACCGATTTTTCCAGATGCGATTCCGGAAGCTATCAAACTGCGGACAGAGCCTTAATGCTGCCCGAGAGCGACCACAGGAGCTCTCCCCTCGTGTTGCTATCGTTCTGCTACGAATGTGCTCTGCCATGCCCAAGTTGACCGCCGGTAACCGCCGGTAACCGCCCCGACTTGGTTTTGTCCCAACGGAATCTTCGACAACGCACTTTAAATTTCAGTGGAGACCATCCTAAACGTTGCACTGAATGACGCGCAGTGGGATCAGGTTTCGTTGGCCGTCCAAAATGGAGGCGCAGGGGTGAGGCTCAGGGGTGAGGCTCAGGGGTGAGGCGCAGGGGTGAGGCTCAGGGGTGAGGCGCAGGGGTGAGGCGCGCTGAGGACGTCGGCCTTCCTGCGTTTCTCGCTTGCGCACATGGTTGCTAGCCTGGTCACTAGTGTGTTGTCTTGGTGGTGGACAGGGAGAAATTCCTAATGTGGCTGATGCTCGTAACTCTTGGATAGCCCTACATCCAGAAATAGAAATATTTTTATTTACCAAAAGATTATAACCTTAATAAACTAAACATGTAATTACTTATATACCTATGTATAATATACAGTTACTTAGAATATAGGTTAAGTGAGTCCTGTACCGGGCGAGCCTGTATCGCTGGACCGCACCGGGCGAGCCTGTATCGCTGGACCCACCATATTGCGTTTAAACAGTTTTTATTTTAGTAAATGTATGGTGCGGTTTGAACGAGTTTGGAGACCTACTATTATAACGAAGCATTTTTTTATTTTTACAATTTCCCTTAGATGTATGATGTATGTGGTGAGTGTGTGTAAGACGATATAAAATGTGTTTCGATGTAGACGGTGGAGTTTTTCACATTTAGAAGAATTACTGCGAGGAAACAATCTTCAAGGAATTCTCTGTCTCGTCGTAAGTGAGTGTGCGTAAGTATTTTGTTAAACTATCTTTACATTCCCTTCTTTTCCTTCGGAGATCGCAAGTTTTATTAAATATGAATGAGAATTGGACCTTTGGGAGAAGCTGTGCAAAAGTAGTCTTAACGCAAAGTCGTAGTCGCGGCAGGAGCTCGTCTCTTCGGTGAGCTCGTGCTGCCTGGGTACACTATTGCTTGATGAGCGGCGAGGGTGACTCTCTGCATGTAAAGTTGGCGCACAGTAAGAAGTCCTGTTCGTGCATACTCGTACAAGTCGGTACTCGGATGTCGGTAGGCTTTGATCACTGCGCGCCGAGCTCTTTCGACTGCCATCATAGCTGCGCGGCGGCACCTGCCCACACAATGGAACTCCCAAAGACCCTGCACTCTCAACGTGGGACGAAGCCGGGATTAGGACTATTCATGATAGTCTACTTCAGCGAGCTACAGGAGCAGACTTGGCGAGACTCAAAGGAGTCTCGGAACCTGAAGCAGGTGCGCGGCCGCGCCTTACCGCCCCCGCCCCCGCCCCCGCCCATGGCACCCTGCTCGACAGCGGTTCTCTGCGGGAGGCCGCGGGCCCTGGTCTGGGTTGCAATGTATGTGAACCACATTTATGCATTTGCGGCTCCAGAGTGGAGGCTCATGGTCACCTCGCTTTGAGCTGTAGTCGATGCTCCGGAAGGTTTCCTCGTCACCACGCGTCAAACGATATCGTACGGGCTCTCGTGTTCTGGCCATAGCCGCAGGGACAGGAAAAGACCAGACGGGCTTACCTTAGTGCCTTGGTACCGAGGCAAAAGCCTGATCTGGGATGCTACATGTGTCAGCACGACCCACTCTGGCCGCACACAAAAGCATGCTGCCGCTGGTGCCGAAGTGGCAGCATCAAATAAGCACAGCAAATATGCCCCCCGACAGTAGGGGGCTATCATTTGATTCCCGTGGCCGTGGAAACGACAGGCTGTTGGGGCACTGAGGCCGTAAGCCGTTGGCTTCATCAAGGAGATTGGCCGCCGATTACGGTCGAGAGGACTTGACTCCCGTTTCGGGTCGTACCTGGAGCAAACACTGGCTATAGCAATTCAAAGAGAAAACGCCGCTAGTGTCGCCGGGACGTTTGCTCCAGGTGCGACGCGGGACGGGTTATTTAGTTACGAATAATCCCACTAATATTATAAATGTGAAAGTTTGGATGGATGGATGGATGTTTGTTACGCTCAAACGGCTGGACGGATTCGAATGACATTTGGTATATAGATACTATAGGTTCCGGAATGACGCATAGGCTCACTTACTCATAGGCGTACCTACTTTAATAATCATCATCATCATCGATTATCACGTCGCAGCTACAACCGCAGGGAGCCGCTACTTTTATTGATAAAGTAATATAATTTCATTTTTTTTTAATTTTGCTTTTTCCGTATAAAAAGACAATTTCCTATGAAAGGTCCTGATATTAGATACATGTGATAATTTCCAAGAAACACTATAACACCAAAAAATACTAAAAGGAAACTTCTAAACGAGATAACAACATCACACAACAGGGATATTCTCGTTCGTCGGTCAGGTACAGTTCGGTTCATGAATAAGTTCAAAAGGGTATGGTTCAGGTATCGTGACGTCACCGCGCCAAATGTTCACCATCGCCTACTCAGACGAGCGATGTTCATCGTCGACTCGACTCGGCGAATCCTTAAATAGAGGCGAAAACGGCGGGTGCCGTGCGGTGGCGCGCGTTTCGCGCACGGGGTCTGCGATTAGTTAACACCCTCACAACCATAGCGGCAAATGACATGTAGATTGCGCTCTCACCAAATGTTATTATTTTTAATTTTAACTTCTAATAGTTTTTTTGTTATAAACCAAAATTAAAATCATAATATTTATAAAAATTTGTGCGTTTAAAAAGTTCTTTTTCCAAATCAGTTAAACTTTAAATTTCTTTTATCCGGCTGTAGGTAAAACTTCGGTTTATCCGGTGCATCGCGAGAATAGTTCGCGGCGAACTACTAGTTTATAATGAAATGGTTATGTATAAACTACATAACGCCCTAGTCGTCACTAATTCTTAGTTAATGTCGGTCAGTAAACAAATAAATATCATTTACTTTCATTTGTTAATTTTTAATATCAGCTAATCGGGTGAAAATTTATATCCGCCTGCTGGCAACATTGTGTTTGAACTGTGATTGAAATATTTTTGTTCACAGTTTTTGTAAATAATAGAATAGAATAACTCTTTATTATCAGTACCAAATAACATACCATACTTAAAGCTAAACTTAAATTGTAAAACTTGATACGATAATGGGCGGCCTTATCGCTTGTAGCGATTTCTTCCAGGCAACCTTTGGATGGACAGAAACGGAGAAAGGAGCAGACGGTAGGTATAGTGCATAGTATAAGTATAGCAAGGTTTTTCTAAATTCTAATACATAAATGTTTTTAATATATACTATAAACTAATAAATATTTTATGATTTGAAAATGAGAAACATTACAACACAAAAAGAAAATAGATGAATAAATATATATATATAAATTGGGAAAATAATCATAAAAATACATGCTCATATAAGAATCGGATTTATGGGATTAATGATAAAAAATAGTTTTTGACCATGTTTTTGAAAATTGACAGTGATTTAGCTTGTCGTATGCCCACAGGCAAAGAATTCCAAAGATGTATTGCTTGAACAGTGAAAGACTTTGCATAGAATTGAGAATTATGCACAGGCGTACTAAGTAGAAGATTATCGGAGGAACGTAAAGATAGAGAGTGAGTGTCGTGCAAGAAGTGGAAACGCTCTTTGAGATAAGGAGGTGTAGTGGGAATAAAAAGGATAGTGTAAAGAAGGTTAAGAATGTGAGCATTCCGGCGAAGGCGAATGGGTAACCACTCCAGCTTTTTACGATACTCCGAAATGTGGTCGTATTTACGTAGACCGAAAATGAACCTGATACAAAAATTTTGTAAGCGTTCAAGCTTATTTAGCTGGTCCTGGGTTAAATCTGGATATGACGAGTCGGCATAGTCTAAAAGAGGAAGTAAAAGAGATTGTGCAAGCGCAATTTTGGTGGCAATAGGCAGACAATTCCGCAGCCTTCTCAGGCAAGAAGCGGAAGCATAGATTTTTCTACTGGTTTCTGCTAGTTGAGGTACCCAAGATAGTTTACTATCAATTAAAAGTCCCAGGTCCTTTACAGTTTCACTAATACCAATAACTTTTCCGTCAAAAAGTACCTGTGGAAGATGAAACCAGTCAAGCTTAGATATCATTCTTGAACTACCTATAATAATAATTTTAGTTTTCTCGGCATTGATACTAAGACCATATGAGTTACTCCAGTCCAAGATACGCTGTAAATCAGCATTTATGGTCTCAATTGCTGTCGATATATTGTTTACTGGAGCTTGGGTATAAATCTGCAAATCATCTGCATAAAGGTGGTAGGAAGAAGAAATATGAAGAGAGATCGAATTTATAAAAATTGAAAAAAGAAGAGGTGATAAAACGCCGCCCTGAGGTACACCAGCAGTCGTTGTACACCAAGATGAGAAAGCGTCATCAATGCGTACACGCTGCCGACGCCCATACAGGTAAGTACGAAACCAAGCAATCACCGTTGGAGATATGTTATAAGAGCTTAGAATACCTAATAATATTTCAAAATCTATGTTGTTAAACGCGTTACTAAAATCAATTAGCGCAAGAGCGGTCAGTTGCCCGTCTGCCATACCATGCCTGATATCATCAGTAATTTTAACTAACGCTGAGACAGTGCTGTGACCCGGGCGGAATCCAGATTGGAAAGTGTTGAGAAGGTTATTTTTGATTACGAATGAGGTGAGTTGCTGGTGGACAAAACGCTCAAGAAGCTTCGAGAGGAATGGGAGAATGGAAATAGGACGATATTCAGAGTAAGAGGTAGGGTTGCACTTTTTAGGAATTGGAGTGATCTGGGCTTCCTTCCAGATGGAAGGAAAGATACCAGTGGTGATGGATTCATTAAAGATAGATTGGATCACAGGCTCGATTTCATCAAGTATAAGAAATATCATTTTCCTCGTTATTAGGTCGCTTCCGACTGCATTAGAAGTAACAGCTTCTATACTCTTTTTAACATCACAATCGGTAAATTGCTTAAAAACAAAAGAACCGTGAATAGGAGTTGGAATCGATGAAAGATAATGTAATGTAGCCGCTTTTATAGGACCATCAAATTTAGTAGATGAGGAAAAATGCTGATTGAGCACTTTAATATTCAAATCATTAGGAATGTTGCTTTGACGCGATTTTCCGACTCCCAATGTCCTGAGAAACTTCCAGACTTTGGAAGGATCTTCATTTTCTAGAGAGCTATGTATATGTCGGCGTTGTGCATCTCTACACACCTTATTGCATCGATTTCGTATTTCTAAATATTTAGATTTGTTTTGATCTGTCGGATTATACTTGTACCGGGCCTTAGCAGCTACTTTTTCATTCATGGTGGATCTGATCTCTGTGGTGAGCCAAGGTGCAGGCAGGTGCTTCATTCTGACTGGTCTTAATGGAGCATGTTTATCGTATAGCTCAGTTAAAATAGACTTAAAATTACAGATTTTTCTATCCATAGTTTCCGCATATACGACATTGGACCAGTCTAAGTCGCGAGCGTCATGTCTTAGGCTCTGCATATCAATACCACCAAAATTACGCCGCAGAAGAATTTTGGGCTTAGCTTTTGGAGGACGAATTTTGTAAGACAAATATATTAGGTCATGGTAAGAAAAAGCGTCGGCTGCGCACTGGCCATGTTTTTTGACATGAGGTATAGAAGATACAAGGATCAAGTCAAGAAGAGAGGGAATACAATGAGGGAAATTATGCGTGGCATTCAAAGGAAGAATATTTAAGTTGCTTGCCCTTATAACTGATTCAAAGGTGAATTTCCGTGAATCTTGTCTAAGTAAACAGGTGTTAAAATCACCCATGATGATAGTGTGATCATAGGAAGGAATAAAGTCTTCTAAAAGATTTTCGAAGGAGGAAAAGAAATTGATGTAGCGTGAGGGACAATAGTAAACACCAAGAAGTATTTTAGTGTGTAAAAGAGAGATTTCCAGAAGAAGATGCTCACCAGCATTGGCAGGAGGTGGTTGCGCTGACATACTTAATATGGAGAAAACGATATTCGTACGAAGATAAATGGCAACACCACCACCTACACTACCAGTACGGTCGTTGCGAATAAGTTTGAAACCTGGCAAGGTATATAATGTGGAAGCGAGACTTGGTTTTAGCCAGGTTTCAGAAACCAGAATAGCATGAATATTTGTGTGCTCAAATGACGCAATCATATCAGCATAATGTGCCGGAATGCTTTGAGCGTTGATATGAAGAACATTGAAGTTTTTGGGAACATCATTCACTATAGAAGTGATCGTGTCCGATAAGCTCATAACGCTATGGAAACTATCAGAACCGCCGTCTGAGGAACACACAGAGAAAAACTCATCACTGTCATCTTCACTATTTGATAACGACATAAATATATATATTTTTTAAAATAAATAAATAAATGTATATATACCTATATATTATATTTATTAACAATGTAAGTATCTATCATTTTCTGACCATCCGCCAGCTGCGTGAAAAACATATAGATCATAATATAATTGAAATCTACACAATACAATAGAAAAGAAAAAAAAAGAAGAATACAATGTATTTACGATGATTAAATATACTAATGAATAGTAAAACTATCATTGGGAAAATATGATCACCTAAATTAATTATATTACAAGTATAATGGTATAATGGTATAATGTACAGCAACTGGGTGGTCTAGCTCACTACTGCGGCCTACCAGCCCGAAGATTCCAAACTACTTTAGGGAAAAATAATAATTATATAATATTGTTAGGATCAAAAGTAGAAATATTTAAAAAAAATATACAACACGCGTTCTCCCCAACCTCAAAACATCTTTGGTTTATTAATTGACCATTAAATCACAATTGAAATAGAGAGGCACATGAAGTTGATCACAAAATAACAAATAACGAGTCTGACACAAATGAACCATATAAAACAATTAGAAATACGTATGTCCCTCACTGTTCGCACCGAACAACAAACCAGCAGAGCTTCCGCACGCAGCCGAGGCCGAAGGAAATATGCGTCACTGGTCCGGCCCGCACTGGCTTTTATAGAGACTGTGCCTCTCCACTACTTCTAGTTTATGTTGGCAGCTATCACGGCCTCTCCTGACCTTCTGACGTCCTCGTCAGGTTCTTAGAGCTTCTTTGCTGCAAGAAGGCTTCAGATTGACCTGAGTGTTTTCTCATCATCGTAAAATGTGTTGGCTCAGCCACTTTATCACTGGACTAGTAGTCAGTAATGCAGATGTTGATGCGATTTGGCTCACAACCCGTGAAGAATTCTGCACAGGCAGCTTGCGGCATCCATTCACCGCATTAGCAGTGTAGCAGTAGCAGCAACAGCGGCAGCGCCAGGGGCAGCGCCTGCAGCAGCGCCTCCGTTAACGTCTGTGGCAGCGCCTGTGGCAACGCCTTTGGCAGCGCCTGCGGCAGCGGCAGTAGCAGTGGCAGCAGTGGCATCAACAGCGGCAGCAGCATCTGCCTAAGCTCCAACTCGTGCCGATGATGAGCGTGTA
Organism: Apeira syringaria; assembly: GCA_934044485.1. Lineage (NCBI taxonomy): Eukaryota > Metazoa > Arthropoda > Insecta > Lepidoptera > Geometridae > Apeira > Apeira syringaria. The sequence continues at coordinate 24,780,529 of OW203660.1, read as the reverse complement.
CTTGACACCTATTCTCCATACCAAGCTAGCTGGTGTAGTAGAGCATTAGCTTACAGAATAACTATACCCTGGCTAGTGAGTCGAACACTACAGGATGCAGCGACTTAACTGTGTTAACGCTGCGCATTCATAAACTGTTTTCCACATTAGACCAATATCAACGCTCTAACTAAGCATAGCATTAGTCCGGCTAGTAAAATCACTACGAGCAGTAACAACTTGGCGAATATTACTGTTCGGCTAGCGAAATACTACGGATGACAGCGTCTTGATAAGTGTCAACGTTAAGTCTGGCTAGCTAAACCGCTACAGACAACGGCTTGACAGTCATCAACGCAAGTTTGGCTAGTGAAACGTCACTACAAACTTTACTTACTGCGTTACATACTGGCAGCTTAATTCTAAACTTTCAGGCCGATTCATATGTACCGAAATGTATTCAAATCCTACACGCATTTCAAGTCAGCTTTGTATGAGCGCGTCTGCCAGGCCGGAGTCCACACACAGCATGCGCGGCCGCCAGGCTGATGCTCGCCTATCAGAAACTTGCATTTCGGAACTCTGCGGATTTAAGCAAACAACAAACACAAAATTTCTGTGCGGTATACACACGTGCCGGTTACTGTCACGCTTGAATAGATCGGTGTTCACGTCAGTGTATGCCTGAGACATCTAACTGAACCGTCCATCTTCCCGACTCGGCCGTACCTGACCCCGACTTGTCAGCCTCCCGAATAGCTACTCGGCGGCTAGGAATATGGACATCTCTAACAAATGAAGAACAATGAGAATCTAAGCGACTCAATTGAGTCCTCGCTCAATCGTATTTGAAACAGTAAAAATTTCAAGTCCAAATAAAATCACCCTTTTTTGGTTAAAGTGCCCGTACCTTATCGCACAGGTGCGTTTGAATTTAAGAACACAAAAAAAAAAAAATACACCTGCATACATCTATATGAGGGTGTGTTTCAAATTGAGCTTTGAGCACAGAGAGCGTGCTTAAAGTAATTCCAAAAAGCACTGACAGCTGCACACAAAATGTATATGACGTCATCCATGACGTCATCATCCTGTGCTTAGAACGCTCACTAGTACGACGTAGAGCAGTGTGAGCGCTGTCAAACACATAGATAATAACTATGCACTGAGAGTCAAACATCTGACTCATTATGAGAATCTGTCGAAAAATTGGTAGTTCGTCCACAAAAAATTAAAAACGTAATTTTATATATCAGAAAAAAAACATGACCCATATAGTGCCCATGAAGTATGGAAGAGAATGATTTAATATGAATTTAATGGGAACTGACATTTAAAGAATTCGCGCGCATTCACACACAAAAAGCCGTTCCGATTTGCTTACGAGCGTCAGCACTGTCAGTACTAAATTCTACTACGTAACTTACGTACGAACGTGTGCACTGTGAGCCCAAATGGAAACGCAGCCTAAGACACAACAGTTGTAACAATACAAACAGGCTTTATTTACTGACTACATCATATTTGTGTATTGTGTACACGTGTAAGAATTTTTATTTCATCTAAGACATTTGAGAGCCGAATAAGTATTTGACATTTCGAACGACTTCACAACTCTTTGTCATTGTGACAATAATGTTTTTATTTTAAAATTGTGACACAAAATGGAAACACTTTGAACGCGACCCTACAATCACACTATTGCGGGAACCAAACAAATTTAATTCACGTGCTAAACTGCAGGTAGTTTGAGAATCTGTTTTCTAATAAACAAAAATCAATTCCACTAAGTAATTATGTTGTTATCTGGTATTAAGGTAAGACACGGCTAGGCTACTCTCAAATGTACGCACCGTATTTGCATTGCCTTGCAATGCATGAAGCCACAAGAATTTTTAGTGTGGTGAACGTGGTGGCTCTAAATACAAAATACTCGACCCATCTTCAACAGCATTTTATTATCTAATCGTATGTAGGATCGTATCTGATTTATGAATTCGGGATTCATACAAACTCTTGAACTTAAAGTTCAACTCTTATACAAACACATGGTGATAGTTTTCACATATCTATTTCATATGCTACGTCTCTATGTTATGAAATAAAACTGTACTTCTGGTTCGCCAGTAAACACGAAACATTTGGAACAACAGAAAAACTAAAAGCCGATGTTCGAACCTCTTTCGTGGTAGGTATGTAGTCGTCAACAACTTGCGAACATATTTTAGCACATATTATCACTTGTCAGATATCGCATCGCAATTTTGTCCAGTTTCCGTTACTGACACAAAGCCATAGTAAAAGTGATTGATCAGGCGTCATGGTCTATACCAATCTGCTGAAATCATTGAAATACCTAACTAGCTATCAATAAAATAACCGTGCGGTATGCTTCTTACATAGTGACAGCCTGACAGGTTAAGGTAGATTTGATATTAAGCATGACGTAGTGGCAGTTTATCATTAGCTCGGTCGCCAAAGATCTATATCACACTACAAGTAGGTACGTAGGTATAGTTGATGGACGCGCCTGCCGGCACCTACAACCTTTTTACTTTTTGTTAGAGAGATCATAACCTGCAATTTTCTCAAGTCGGCTTAGGATTCAATTCTAAAGGTAATTGCTGGCACGTGTCTGTTAGACTGCGATATCGATACGAGGTGTATGAAACATAAACTTATGGCGCAGACAATAACATTTACACACAAATCTCAGTATTCCATGGTTGGTGCGCGGTATATTTTGTTTATCTTAATCTGAGGGTACACGAAGGTACGAACACGATACAAATACGGGTCAAGTATATTTTTACCTAATGATCTTACTTTGAATTATGTACGGTGGTAAGGTATGCGAATGAATCAAAGGTTCACTACGCTAAAACACATTCGTTCTTTACTACTTTTATAGGTATCGGTTATCTCGTGGATTACGATCGCGGGACACATCTTGGTCGCATTGAACATTAAGTGTGTAAGTAATGACCTTCAAGTGTACATAATATGAGTACCATCAGTTCGCATTATTTCAAAAATAACATAATCAGTATCAACGTTGTCTAGACACAAAAAGCTACGAAGTTTACGTAATTGATAAATGTTCGCGAACTCTTGCACTGGGACAATATCTATGACCCGGCCAAGGACACGTTCTATCGTCAGATTGATATAAATTGGGTTGGTCTCACCGGGTTAGCAAGTCGTTTAGCACATGGATGCTGCAACCTGGAGTGGTCACCGTGCTCGAAGCAGTCCGCGTAGACGAGACATTCCGGCGTCGTCGCCGTGGATGCAACGGCTCCTCCGCACGGTCCACCGAGGGACCCCGAGGCGCCCGCACGTCACCAACAATTACGTCATATGCAGGAGCACACCACCGACGCTAGCTTCCCCACGAACTCGTACACGCCGGGCACAATGTAAAAAGGCATAACACAAATCTATACAACACATACGAAGAAAATGTATGTTGAGGGTAGATGAATAGGTTATCTGATCAGTGCCTTTCGCTTGTTTCGTTTTAATTTTCTTCAAAACGGTCAGAACAGGTTAACAGAGACATAAGAAATAACCAAAACTACTTGTTTACACGGAGTCACCGATTACAAGCATTTTTGTAACATGTGGGCATGTGTGTCCTTTATCTCACTTCTGATGTTAGGATCAGAAGTGGAAATATTTAAAAAAAATATACAACACGCGTTCTCCCCAACCTCAAAACATCTTTGGTTTATTAATTGACCATTAAATCACAATTGAAATACAGAGGCACATGAAGTTGATCACAAAATAACAAATAACGAGTCTGACACAGATGAACCATATAAAACAATTAGAAATACGTATGTCCCTCACTGTTCGCACCGAACAACAAACCAGCAGAGCTTCCGCACGCAGCCGAGGCCGAAGGAAATATGCGTCACTGGTCCGGCTCTCACTGGCTTTTATAGAGACTGTGCCTCTCCACTACTTCTAGGTTATGTTGGCAGCTAACAATATAGTTATATGTGCGCCTTTAATTGATATCGGCCGAGGCCCGTCACATAGACACTATCGACTTTCTTTTTGACGTTTGCGTTAGCGGTGACCACGTGGTCCCAGTGATATCATAGTTATTATATATCTTAATGTCTAAAAATCAGTACAAATTCTAATTTAAAAAGTTCTCATTATAAACTATGAACTAAGTAGATCTAAATAACAAAATAGTACATCGGATCCTTAAAACGACGGTATCTTATTTTTAATTCTTCTAATTGAAATATATTAACTGTGTAGCGACCCGCGACCCTCACTCCGCGACCCGCGACCTGCGATCCACGACCCTCACTCCGCGACCCGCGACCTGCGATCCACGACCCTCACTCCGCGACCCGCGACCTGCGATCCACGACCCTCACTCCGCGACCCGCGACCTGCGATCCACGACCCTCACTCCGCGACCCGCGACCTGCGATCCACGACCCTCACTCCGCGACCCGCGACCTGCGATCCACGACCCTCACTCCGCGACCTGCGATCCACGACCCTCACTCCGCGACCCGCGACCTGCGATCCACGACCCTCACTCCGCGACCCGCGACCTGCGATCCACGACCCTCACTCCGCGACCTGCGATCCACGACCCTCACTCCGCGACCCGCGACCTGCGATCCACGACCCTCACTCCGCGACCTGCGATCCACGACCCTCACTCCGCGACCTGCGATCCACGACCCTCACTCCGCGACCTGCGATCCACGACCCTCACTCCGCGACCCGCGACCTGCGATCCACGACCCTCACTCCGCGACCTGCGATCCACGACCCTCACTCCGCGACCTGCGATCCACGACCCTCACTCCGCGACCTGCGATCCACGACCCTCACTCCGCGACCTGCGATCCACGACCCACAAACAGCGAAGTAGCATAAACAGTTTCATTATTATATTCGAATCGAAACACAATAATCTGGCAACATATCAAAACGTCCCATAATGAACGCGCCCTAAACACCGACACAGTCCGCTACCGTACACAAAACTCACCGACGCGTTGGGGCTCCCCGCTCCCCGCTCCCCTCACCCCTGTCACATTCTCGGGAGAGCTAAACAAGAGGTTCCGTCGATTCCTTATCTCGGTAGATGTACCACGGCAGCTGCTACCAGCCGCCGACACGTCACGGAGCGGGCCGGCAGTCGCGCACTCGTCAGAGATACGTCATCATCGATCGACTCTCCGACGCGGCGACTAGCAAGTGTCGTCAGCGCGGGCGGCGATCGAGCACAGCGCTGCAGCGGCTGCGAGCGATCCGCACACGAACCTCACATATACTTCTGGTACTTATTTTATTTTATTTTTATTATCTTAGGAAAACTACAGCTTATATGGAATGCTAATGGATATTTGTATTTAAAGTTTCCGCATATGGGTAATAAAGTGCACAGTACATTATAATAATACATAATAATAAGTAAATATCACGATTCAACACATCCTTATGTGGGTATATGAATATATATAGTGTTTGTATAAAACCTAGGTACTCTCAGTGATGCCGAAGTAGGTTTTTGTAATTGTATTTTTAAATATGCTGTCTACTGTTGTATATATCTATGCTCATTGAGTAATGTTGGTTATAATTACTACACGCACGTGGTATATACGAGTTTGTTTTATAGTTAGTGTGGCAGGGTGGGTAACTCAGCCGCAGGTGATGACGCCGCACCGACGGTCTCGTCGGGGCCACAAGTCCGATAGCAGATAACAATAAAGGTGTATTCTGCTGTTTAATATGTCGTGTAGGAATGTGAGGTCCGCCGCTTCCCGCCGCTTGTTTAAAGGTAATAGGTGGTGATGTTTGCAATTGTTGTCATAATCAGAAGGTGGAAGATGAATTTTGAATTTAAAGTTAAGGTGACGTAAAAACTTATTCTGTACCCTTTCGATACGGTATACGTAGGTGCTGTGATCGGGGTTCCACACTTGAGTACCGTGTTCCAGTTGACTTCGGACTAGTGCACAGTACAATATTTTCAATGATTTTACACACTTAAAATTTTTAGTGATTCGTGAAACAAAACCTAGCATTTTTAAAGCTTTAGAACATACATTGTGTATATGCTTATCATATAACAACTCAGAGTCAAGAGTTATACCCAAATCCACCACTGATTTTGTTCTGGCTAGTAGTTTGTTGTCAAGATGATAATCAAATAATAAAGGATTAAGGCTTCTACTAAAGGTTATCGATTGGCATTTAGATATGTTAAGATCAAGTTTATTCATATTACAATAAAGCTTCAATCGCAGTAAGTCTTGTTGAAGTAATGTCGCATATAAAACTATATCAATCGCTTTATTATCTATTTATAATAATAATAATATGATTTATATTTGAGAGCACATAAAGCTACAACAATATCAGGCTATTTATGAACAATGGTCGCGGCGGCTGAGCGCACCACGCCCGCGCGGGGGCGGCGCGGCGGGGGGCGGAGACAGCCGACGCCGGCGGGCCGCGGGAGTGTCGGAGTCGCGCAGGCGGCTAGCGGCGACGCACTTCGTTGTCCGTTTCTGTGGGGGCTGGCGGGGTGGGAGCGCGCGTGGGGGCGCGCGGGGTCGTCGTAGTCGTGGTGGTGGTGGTGGGGGGGTCGAGCCCCTTGATCTCGAACTGTCCCCTGAACAGCGGCCGGAACAGACGCAGGAAGCTCTGGTACCGCACCGCCGAGTTCTGAAACGCCGAGTTGCACAGCATCAGTTAGAGCGAGACCGCGGCCGCCACTCACAATATCGGTGTATAATTATATATTGTTAAATATTGAACGATATTTTTTTTTTTTTTTTATCTTTATGTTCGCAAACTGAGCGAAACAGCATTTACAAATCAAAATTTAGACACAGTGAGAACGTGGATTACTGAACGCCCTGCTCTGTGCGAACACAGCATGCACAATGATAGTTGTTTCTAAAACTAAAGAATAATAATTTAAACAAAAGAAAATCAATTTAAACAAAAGAATAAAAGAAGAAAATCAACTTATCAACATTTGAAATAATTTACTTTTAATGTTTTTGACCGATGCACTGAAAATATCTAATTCACAACAAATATCGTTATAAGAAGAGCACAAACGATTCAGTGATGAGTTCTGGCCGTAGTGTGTTCGGCGTGGAGGAGGAAGATTCAATGTTTTACGGTTTATTAGACGGCTCCAGCTCGAGGGATAGTCAAAGGCATTGTTTCTAGTAACTCTGGGCAATCTATTTTACCTGTAACAATGTTTTGTAGGAACACAATGTCAGCTACCCTGCGCCTGACTTCCAGTGTGGTTACTTTGTAGTGACTGAGTCTTGAGTTATACGATTCAAGGCTACCACAGAGATTACTAGCATAAGTAAGGTTATACAAAAACTTTTGACGTGATAACGTTTTATAAATTGATGAATACCAGCAACACTCATGACAAATAGTAACGTTCCGCGTAACGTTCCACCTGAGTTTTGTATTACATACAATAATCAAAGTCAAAGTCATAAATGATTATGACGTTATCACGTAAATCTATCGTCCGTAAACCGACTTTACAGACAACCAATTTTGTTTGAAGCTTTTCGATTCTATTTATGTGAATGGCATAAAACGGGCTCCAAACTGGACTTTATTGGATTGGATATTGTATGATGGAAGGGTGGAAGTGAGCCGGCCGAGTCGACCATTCAACTTTCTGGAACCACTTCGCCGCTATGGACATTACAATTTTCATTTGGTCTCGTTTGAAATTATTTCGTAACACACTTTATCTTTTTACTCCACAACTAGCCTGAGCGATCGTGCGGGTGACGTGTGACGCTCCCGCGAGAGACCCCTCGCTGAGCCCCACGGAGTCGCCCCCTCGGCTCATGCGCACGAACCGAGGGGGCGACTCCGTGGGGCTCGGCGACAACTGCTCGTCGACGACGACGGGGCACCGGTCGCCGTTGGAACGACGGTAGTCTACGGTCACTCGATGCGGTCCATCTGTTAGTCGGTTTTCGGATCTAATCTCACACGTGACGTACAATGTTTGTTGTGAATTGAATTCACAGACATGGTCAATCCGTTCGAGTGACTGCGACCATCCAATGGGATAGTGGTCAAATGTAAGAAAGTAAGAAAGAAAATTATTAAAAATTGTATAAGTGTAAACGTTAAAAATCGGAGCGCCCTGTGCGAGTGGGTGGGCGATAGTAGAGGAGCGCGGCGCGTGACGTGAGCGTGACGGACGCGCTCGGCACTGACCTGGATGACGTCACCGACGATCTTAGTGGTCCGGATGAGGAGGGAGACGGAAGGACCAAACAAGCTCCCCGGGAAGTCCAGGCTCACTTTGTTCCGGTCGAACTCCGGGATGTCGTCCTCTTTGGTGGCGGCTTGGCGCAGGGGGCGGGGGTGGAGGGTAGTACTGGTCCTGGACGACGATTGGCGCCGCGGCCTCGTATCCTTCGCCGCCGCTGACTCCCGGACCTTCCACGTAGGTCCACTCTGCGTGACGGGTAGGGGGAGGGGAAGGGTCAGCACGAGAAAACGCCCCCCCCCCCCCGCAGCCTCCTGATACGTATCGTACGTGTGTGTGTGTGTGTGTGTGTGTGTGTGTGTGTGTGTGTCATCATGGCGTGTTACTAAGTTGCATCGGTGTAAACTTGGTCAGCACCTACTCTGTAGTGATCGCTATCGATGCAGATGTTGGCAGCCGCGTCTCACGCGTGTGCGCGTGACGCGGGGGGCGTGGACCCACCGCGTCTCACGCGTGTGCGCGTGACGCGGGGGGCGTGGACCCACCGCGTCTCACGTGTGTGCGCGTGACGCGGGGAGCGCGCGCGTGGACCCACTGCGGTCATGTTTCGAAGAACGTTAAGAAATGAATGAGGATTATGTATATTTTAAATGCTTTATTATGTTTTTGTTTGTTATTTGTATAATTCAGCGTGTTCGCTGACATTCTGACGTTTGCCACGTGCATATGTATGTTATATCGAAGTCGTGCAAGAACGCCGAGTGTAACGCAATAGAACTACACATCATTTGGGTGTTAAATGTAATTGGAAATTAAAACAAACGAATACGAAGAAGTTATTCAGAAACTTGCAATTTATTTTATAATTGTAGATAAATTATAGAAAATAATACATAAAAACATACTATATTAAGGAGTATTTTTATAGCAAACACAAAATTTTGATAAGATTTAATTCGATCAAAGGTGTGTTCATAGCAAATTGCATAACATCTACTGTGACGTGACGTGACGTGACGTGTTGCATGGGATATGATTGAAAATGATTAGTGTCGCGGTGGGATAGCGGCGGCGCGGGGCGTGGGCCGGGTGCTGGAGGCTACGGTGAAGCTACGAGCGCTACGAGCTAATAGTGCTACGGCGCTACGCTGACCCCATTCTACAGCATGCTCTACATAACGGGGTGCAAGCGTTACACAAACACATGGCGTCCGGTGACGTAGAACCGTGACGAGTATATACAGGCAGAGGCGGGCAGTGGGTCGACTATGGCCGGTCAGAGCAAGGTTTTTACTACATAATATTAAATCATGGCATTAGGATATTTCAATAAATGTTATTATTTAATACGTTTACTCTGTTTAAAAACAACAGTGACTGTACGATCATGAACCGGCAGGGCATTCTCTCACCGGCCGCATTACTAGTTCACGTAAATGGCACAGAACAGCGACCCTTCGATGATTATGACCACTGGCTGTCGCATAGAGTTTCTGTACATAAAAAGCATCCGGGTGAGATCGCAAGTGAAGCGGGTTGGCGCGGGTGAGGGCGCGGGCGCGGGCGGTAGCCAGCGGCTGCGCCGGCGCCGGCGCTGTGCCGCCACGGCGCCGCCGCGGTGCCGCTGCGGTGCGCGCGTTACGCGCCGCTCTCGACCTCTGCGCTGCTCCATTTGGCCGATTGCTTAAGTTTACCTCAAAATGAAAGGAACTCACCTTCGCCGCCGTTCACACGTAAACACCGGTATTACGCACACACGCGCGCGCGCACCGCCGCCCGCGCCGGTCTAGATCGACATATTAGCCATTCGGGCGACCTTCGGCCACGTCTCAATCAAAACTACGTCTGTTTTGTTATTGTGTAATTTGGCAGAGTGAGCTACTCGGCTCAGTGACTCGCGTCGACGGGTCGAGCGAGAGCGGCGTATACGTGTGTACTCTACATAACATAGGTATGTACATGTAAACCTCCGATATTATACATACATATATAAGAGAACAGCGGTGAGAGCGAGCGTGCGGCCCTCGGTTAGTAGTGAGTGTCGGACTCTCTCTCGCGTCCGCGTCGTGCGAGCGCTTACTTACAGACTAGGACACGCCCGTGCCACGCAGGGGACGCAGAGACTAGGGAGTGACTAGTGACACCGACTACGCGGCGCCCGCGCCACGCAGGGGACGCAGAGACTAGGGAGTGACTAGTGACACCGTCTACGCGGCGCCCGCGCCACGCAGGGGACGCAGAGACTAGGGAGTGACTAGTGACACCGTCTACGCGGCGCCCGCGCCACGCAGGGGACGCAGAGACTAGGGAGTGACTAGTGACACCGTCTACGCGGCGCCCGCGCCACGCAGGGGACACAGAGACTAGGGAGTGACTAGTGACACCGTCTACGCGGCGCCCGCGCCACGCAGGGGACGCAGAGACTAGGGAGTGACTAGTGACACCGACTACGCGGCGCCCGCGCCACGCAGGGGACGCAGAGACTAGGGAGTGACTAGTGACACCGACTACGCGGCGCCCGCGCCACGCAGGGGACGCAGAGACTAGGGAGTGACTAGTGACACCGTCTACGCGGCGCCCGCGCCACGCAGGGGACGCAGAGACTAGGGAGTGACTAGTGACACCGACTACGCGGCGCCCGCGCCACGCAGGGGACGCAGAGACTAGGGAGTGACTAGTGACACCGTCTACGCGGCGCCCGCGCCACGCAGGGGACGCAGAGACTAGGGAGTGACTAGTGACACCGTCTACGCGGCGCCCGCGCCACGCCGGGGACGCAGAGACTAGGGAGTGACTAGTGACACCGACTACGCGGCGCCCGCGCCACGCAGGGGACGCAGAGACTAGGGAGTGACTAGTGACACCGTCTACGCGGCGCCCGCGCCACGCCGGGGACGCAGAGACTAGGGAGTGACTAGTGACACCGTCTACGCGGCGCCCGCGCCACGCCGGGGACGCAGAGACTAGGGAATGACTAGTGACACCGTCTACGCGGCGCCCGCGCCACGCCGGGGACGCAGAGACTAGGGAGTGACTAGTGACACCGTCTACGCGGCGCCCGCGCCACGCAGGGGACGCAGAGACTAGAGAGTGACTAGTGTAGTGACTAGCAACAATGTGAGTGAGTAACTCGAGCGATACAACACCTACCAGGTACACATGGAAGCACTAAGGTGCAGGTACGCGGACGCGGTCGCGGAACTATATACACGTGTATTATATATACAGTTGTATAATATACATTGTGACATAAGTAATAATATGAACAGGGCTAGAGTGTGTGTAAGTTAAATACATCGCGTGCGCACACAGTGAAATAGGTACTAGTACTACTGGTAGTAGGTAGAGCGGGGGGTGAGGGGCGCCGGCGCCGTGCAGTGAAACAACATGTACAGGAAAATGTATTTAATATTACCGACGTTCACCTAAACCTATTTACAATATAAATACAAAACAGAGAGGACAAAGGACATCGCGGACTGTACAGGCGACCGGGAGGGGGAGGAAAGGGGGAGGAGTGTTCTCCGACTTGTCTCAGTAGTGCGTGCGCGGCCCTCGGTCCGTGGGGTGCGTTCTCCGAACATACGATACTTTACCGAGCAATAAAAATAGGGATCCTCGATGAAGTTGCAATACATTAAATGATAATTGGAAAATATGTGATGAAAACATAAAAAAAGGATGAGTAGATGATGAGAGACGAGCTCGCTAACGCGCCTATTACATTATTCACATATCGATATATTCAAATGACATATAATTTAAACGTCATCCCTATTCGTGAGATGAGGTTAATGTGCGATGAGAGGTCGCCTGAGCGAGAGATCAATTATTGCTCGATTCTATGAAACATTCACTTTCAGGCTTTCGTTTGGTTTCGCGACACGGACACATCGCGGCGATATCTCTTAGAGGACAACGAAATATCACTGTTTATATCGAGCTCCGGCTCTGAGTAGCTACGGGACTGGGAACGACCGAAGGCGACTCGGGCGCGGATCGGGGCGAGGGCGAGGGCGAGGGCGAGGGCGAGGGCGAGGGCGAGGGCGAGGGCGAGGGCGAGGGCGAGGGCGAGGGAGGGGATCACGAGTCGTCCTCTTCGGACGAGTCGATCGTTTCGACGGTGCCGCCGGCGCCACCGCCGCCGCCGGAGGACGAGCCCGACAGCGACGTGACCAGCGAAATGATGGAGCCGAGTCCGCCGCCGCCGCCCCCACCTGAGCCGCCGGAGCCGCCCGAAGCGCTTCCCAGAAGACCGGACACCGCTTGGATCTTCGGTCCCAAAAACTGAAGCTTCGGGCCGATCACCTGCCCGACGATGCCGCTCAGCGAGGCGAGTCCGCCGCTGGAGGGCGCCTCGATACCGTACTGCTTGTTGAGGTCGATGTTCTTCCGGTCCAGATTCTCCACCAGGCGCGTCTTAGCGTCGATCAGCGAGTTGATTTTCTAGAGAGCAGAGAAACGACGCTTAGAGCGAGCCGGCCGAAGGGTGCAGAGAAGCGACGGCGCCGTACTCACCCCGAACACGAAGCCCAGCACGGCGTTCTTGATGCCGAACTTGGCCTGCGTGAGCCCCTCGAGCTTGCGCTTCTCGCGCGCCTGCTCCGCGCCGCTCGCGTCCTGCACACACGAACACACGCGCGTCAGCCGTCTCGCTCGCACCACCCGCTCACTCGCGACCCGATCTCCGATAAAGCGAACTATTCAACGCATGCAATCTGTATTAGTCACACTGCAAAAACTGCCAAAGTGCACAAATACTACCAGTGCATGAATATTGAATACCCGACCACGCGCGAACCGATAACAGCCGTGCATCCGATTTAAACTTAGTTCAACAGTCTGACAAACCAAACGGACCATTCGCCACAAACGGCGACTATCGATCGATGGTATAATTTCGCATCGTCGGAGAACGAGCCCCGGTTCATCCCCCACCGCGTACCTTCACCTTCACCCACCATTGCTAAAAGCGCTTCGTGTTCTAAGAATACCGTCACCGGTTATGTGTCGTGTTGTGCTCCAGTCTCGCCTACCCGCGCCTAGCCTCGCCTACCCGCGCCTAGCCTCGCCTACCCGCGCCTAGCCTCGCCTACCCGCGCCTACCCGCGCCTAGCCTCGCCTACCCGCGCCTAGCCTCGCCTACCCGCGCCTACCCGCGCCTACCCGCGCCTAGCCTCGCCTACCCGCGCCTACCCGCGCCTAGCCTCGCCTACCCGCGCCTACCCGCGCCTACCCGCGCCTACCCGCGCCTACCCGCGCCTAGCGTCCAAACCAAAACACCGTGCGATTATCGTCGAGATATGTTTGTATCGTGATGTATGTGTATAATTTAACATACTTATGCATATATGTGTATCTCTTATTAAACTGTTTATATTGTTTATAATGACCGATATCGAACCGGTGGGGGCCGTGTTGGCGGGGGCCGTGTTGGCGGGGGCCGTGTTGGCGGGGGCCGTGTTGGCGGGGGCCGTGTCGGCGCCGCCGCAGCGCTTCGTCGCGTAGCTTTAGCTGTTCCGAGATGAGTTTAGTTAACTATTATCTTAGTTTAGTTTAGATTGTGTGTGCGAATGCGCGCGAATTCTTGTCAGTTTCTATTAAATTCATAATTTTCATTTAATTCAGTTCCGTACTTCACGGGCACTAATTGTGTCATTTTTTCTGAGAGTTATAATTGCGTTTTTAATGTTTTGTGGACGAACTACCAATTTGTCGACAGATTCTCTAAATGAGTCAGATGTTTGACTCTCAGTATACTTATTACTTATCTATGTGTTTGACAGCGCCCACACTGCTCTACGTCGTACTCGTGAGCGTTCTGAGCACAGGACGATGACGTCATGGATGACGTCACATAAATTTTGTGTGCAGCTGTTAGTGCATTTCAGAATGACTTTAAGCACGCTCGCACGCTATCTGCGCTCAAAGCGCTTAAAGTTCAAAAAGGGGTTCAGGGCGCCCCGCGCCCCGCGCCCCGCGTCACACGACACACACGGAATATGTCATATCGCCGCTCTCGTTCTCGAGCGTACGAAACTGTCGAAGCCCGAGAGAGACAGCAGCGGCCGTTCAGATTGTGACACTGTGGAATGTTCCAGAACCGAGTAATAGTGTCGCCGATGATTGTTGCTACAATATTTGTGTATGAGAGCAGCTGCGTCTCAGCTAGTGCGTGAGTGGAACGTCGCAGGTCGAACAGAAGCTGTCCGCCCGCGCGATAGCTGAATACCATGTGTAATGGTGGCCACTCGCACAAACGCGGGGCGACCGTCGACCATCCATCCGCCGGAGCGCTTGCGCCGACCACATCTGCACCTCTCATCGCGCGCAGGTGTCGTGCGCGGCCCTCGCGCGGACGCCGCGAACATAACAAAAACTGTTCCCACGTCGCGCACACAATATAGCAGTTCGCCGCGCTCGAACACCGAACGTTCCCACGGACTAGGCTAGACCCGACGCGGGTGCGATGTGGGTCGGCGAGCGATCGTGGGAGCGCGTTTACTTTATCGATCGTTTCGAAATGCACCTTCTTATTACACTAACTGTGCACGCGGCGAGCGCATGCCACATCTCTGTTAGTTAATATATAATAAGGCAATGTCGGGCGCGGGCGCGGGCCGGGCGCGGGCCGGGCGCGGGCCGGGCGCGGGCGCGGGCGCGGGCCGGGCGCGGGCCGGGCGCGGGCGCCGGGTTGTGCAGCCATACAAACATCATTCGCACTAATGACGAACATTTCAAAACAATAAACCTCAGTTGCGTAACCGTCGTCGAGGCTGCGCTCGCCGACGGTCTTCATATAACACTATATATGTGAACTTTTGTTGCGTACATCTAAGGTGTCCTACTCTATACTCGGTGTCGTAGATAAGACAGCGACGCGCCAGCAGGGCTCGGCGCGCGCGGCGGGGCTATCGTCGGCGGTGCCCGGAGTGTTGACGACACGACCGCAAATAAAGGTTCTTAATGGTAACCTGATGACTGATATATATACTTATATACATATACACACCCAGACACAGGTCAAACAGACATGCTCATACACACAAATGTTTGACCTGTCCGGGAATCGAACCCGGAACCAGCGGCTCAGATGGCAAGGTGCTAAAAAAAAAGAAAAAAAAATATAGCTATACACATAGGTTCCGGGCCCGAGCTGTAAGCTCAGAGAACGGCGAAACCAGCTCGTGTGCGGGTCTCGGCGCGCGCCGCCGTCCGGATCTCCTTGTGTCGGTAACCAGTGAGGGTGTTTCACGGACAAATTTGCAAGTTTCGAATATATGTTTATGTTTATGTCGTGTTGTGTTCACGTTTCTGATGAGGTATCGATTGTCGCATAATATAGTTGTACATATGTATATGTATGTGACAGGCGATCGTGCGCGCGCGGTGAGGGGCGGGGCGGGCGCGGGCTCTCACTATGGTTACCGCTCCCGGGAACCGGTGTGTACCGGCTCATCGCCGCGTCCCTCACGCGAGAACCGAATCGCGCTCTCCGCCCGTCAGGTACAAGGTCCAGCCGACGCGCGCCTCGCTGCGCTCCCGCTGATTATCGCCCGTGATACATCCATTAGCATTGTGAGATGTAAGCGCGGGCAGTCATGGCGCGCGCCCGGTCACAGGTAACAACTCTGATATTACAGCGGCAGACCTTGCGCGGGGATTTCGCGCGGGTAATTGGCGAGTAGAAGGGCTGCGCGCGCACCGGTAGCGGTCGCCCTTGGCACACTGAGGGGGGAGGGGGACACCGGGCGAGGGAGGTGAGGGGGCCGGAGCGTTGGGCGACCCTTATGTAATAGACGTTAGATAATAGATGTGCGCGGTGTTGGCGAAAGTTGAACTTGACTTGTATCGATGAATAAATAGTTTGACCAGAACCGCCCGTCTGCTGCGACGCGCGCCCGCGCCCGCGCCCGCGCCCGCGCCCGCGCCCGCGCCCGCGCCCGCGCCCGCGCCCGCGCCCGCGTTTATATTTGAAATCAATATTTGAATTGTAGTTGCCGCTCGCGTTGGACATCAATTTATTTATTTTATGTTACATACAGAAGACCGAGGAGTATAACTTGCCCTTATGTTTAGCGTTTGTGGACTATGAGAAAGCCTTTGATTCGATCGAGACGTGGGCGGTGCTAGAGTCTCTCCAGCGGTGCCGTATTGACCATCGGTGTATCGAAGTGTTGAAGTGTTTGTACAATAACGCCACCATGTCGGTCCGAGTACAAGAGCTACTTTCGAAAGCGATTCCGTCAAAAAGTGCGGGCGTGAGACAGGGAGATGTTATCTCTCCGAAACTATTCACTGCCGCATGGAGGACGCCCCGAGCTGGTGGAGCGGCGCGGATCGGCGCCAGCGGGGAGTGCGGGGGTTAAACTGAAACTTCTTAGAAAATCAAAAACTGATTAAACTGGCTAGTTATTCGTTTTATTAAATAATTATTTTCAAAACAGATTTTTATTTCGAGAGAACGTTAGAGTTCATTCATTGATTCTTTAAAAATATAAAATTAAAATGTTTTTAAATTTTATTTCGAATTCGTAATTTTTACTTGTTATATTTATTATTTTTTAAGCAGCCAGCACCCTCCTTAAGAATTGTTCATATAAGTATTATATAAACTCAGCTATCTACTCGTGAAACAGTATGCAGAATCGAATCGGCACTTTCTGAGATGGGCCCACGTGCATAAACTATAATGATAGCAGGTATATCGATAGCACAGAGTGCGTGTTGCATTAGTTCACCACGAAGTATTACGTACACCGACCGCCGGTGGGTATATAGGATATCATTCGATACGTAAATAATGTAACAGTGTATATACTCGCACTGTTGGATCACATACATACATACATACGAGTAGCTTATGATAATGTTGAACGTTCGTCTGTCTGTCATGAAGAATGCCTATCCTTGCAAACGCGGATACAAAATGAGTGCAAATCGTTATGTACTTATTATTAATGTTATCATATGGACATGGACACAACGACGCTACAAACTAGAACTGCGCGAGAAACTGTACATGTGTACAATGACCCGTAGGTTCGTTCGTCATTCCTTCACGGGATCCGCGCATGCGCCGCCAGCGCCGGCGCGGGGCTGTGGCAGTAAGCATTTACTATCTGAAACGATTGATATTATGTTGGGGTGGTACGGGCGCCCGCGGTCCGGCCCTCGGACAGGGTCGAACCCCCCCCCATATACTATACAAGTACACATGCATACATACATATATATGTGTAATGTGTATTATACCCAAGTCAAGCGGCAATTGTAACATGATAGTGTTTTTATAAGCGTGTTATTGTGTATGAAGCGGACGAAGGTGTGAGTGTGGATGACACAGCGGTACACACTCGCACACACACGCGCGCGTATCAGGGAGGCTGCAACCAAACAATTGTACACGGAGCAGAGTGAATGTGCCTGGGGTAGGGGGTAGGTGTTGTCAATCAAATTATGTAACATTAATCTCTAACAAATACCGAGATGAATAAACATACAACATTCGACTTTGCCCCGCACGTTTTATAGATGTAGTAAATACACATGTGTCATATTGATTAACCTCCAGCTGTTGGTGTAAGCCTGGTGCGAACGTGTCGGCGTCGGCGTCGGCGTCGGCGTCGGCATCGGCGACGCCGAGGACACTTAACAGCGAACACGGCGGAGGTTAATCACGGATGCAGACAACTACACGAAGTGAACGTGCGCGCGGGGAGGGGCCGCACACGTCATCTCAGTTTGTGCCGAACCCAATACCCAGTTATTTATTATACACCAATATGTATATACCTATACATAGAGAAAGTTTACGTTGAGAGAGCCCCCCCGCGCCGCGCCCCCGCCGCGCCCCCGCCGCGGCCCGAGCAGAGCGGTCGTCTAAGTTATCCGAGGCGACCGGCTAAGTCTATGATTAAATCACAAATGATGGTTGAACCGAGACCGGGTCAGTCTCACGGCGGTGACGGCGCGGCGCCGTGCGGTCGCGGCGCGGCGCCGTGCGGTCGCGGCGCGGCGCCGTGCGGTCACCGACGCTCGCCTTGACCCGTCGCTTGCACGGTGTTCCGGCGCGCACGCGGCGCCCGCCTGGGTTACGTTATATCAAAGAGAATAGAGAGCGTCTTCAATACAATTTAACTCGTATTTCCATCGGAGGAATTTATCAATCTTGTATATTTTTACGTTTACGGTTTCAAAACTAGTTCAATCCGCAATCAAAATATTTCCGGGCATTCACTATAATCTATAAGTATGTGCCGACGAGCGGTCGTTCCGATGTATCGCTCGGTTCAAACGAACACTACGTATCGTTTCGATCGGTCGATAAGTGAGTGCGGTGGAACGCGGGCGAGCGTCCAGCGGTGACGAGGGTCGCTCGCTTCGAATCCCACTCTCGGCCGCCGTCGGCCTCCGTATCGGCCCGGGGCGGGGGTCGAACCTGTCACCGACCCCACGCAGTTCGTTCGGTGAGCTCTTCCCGAGTGGTGATGGTCTAGGTCCAGGGCCCTGCTACTGCCGCACGAGCGGCGCGCGGCACGCGAGCGACGAGGGTGCGGTGCCGCGGCGGGCCGCGCGCTCGTCATTAGTGGAGTATCGCCGCGACCGTGCGCTGAGTCAACGTCTCGTTGGTCATTACACTAATTATCGCGCATTTATGAAGTATGTAGCGAGGGCGGCCCGGGGGGTCGCGGGGGTCGCGGGGGACGCGGGGTGGTACCGTGCGATGTGCCGACGTCGTTCGATTGATATTAAAGACATGTTTTGTCTCGGCTCCGGTCGAGCACGTCTCGAGGCGACCAGCACTGTGCCCCGCCATCGCCCGGGCTCGGTGACGGTGGGCGGGCGGAGGGCCGCGATACACTCGGCGGAAGTGTGCCCGGCGGCACAGCTCGCGGCGCGCGACCTAACCACGCGGCGGGGAGTATGCGGAACATGTATATAGAGATATAAACAGTTTAGTTGACACGTCGCGGAAGGTCCGCGCGAGGGCGCGTGCGTCGCCGCCGCGGGGCGGGGCGGGGCGGGGGCGCGCAGGGGTCATAATACGGAATGACGGGACCACACTGCACACTAGTACTACTACTTCACGTCAGTCAGTTCAGATCCGTTGACAGTCGGAGGCGACGCGACGGGAGCCGGGGGCTGCGGGAGGGGGAGGGCGAGGGGTACGAGGCTTCAGTGACGTCAGAGCTTATATCTGAGGGAGTGCACAGTAAGGCACGAGGAGATTGAGAGAGCGGTCAAAGAAAGTAATTTTATAAATAGGTATAACACTTTACGGTTTTTGAATAATTATGCGCTTCTGTAGTTTCGGTGTAAGATTTAATTTGGCAATTCTCATGCGGTTTTATGGGCACATTTGAACAATATTTTTCCACGAATGTCTCATTAAGGTAGTTACATAATATCTGATAATGTATGACACGGCGTGGTACACAGGCCAAATATCAATCCAAGTCAGTCAGTGCTATGGATCCTAATTTGATTATAAATACAACATTTCAGTTTAACGATTGGGTGCAGTAGCACGCGCTCGCGCACGCGCTCGCGCACGCGCACGCGCACGCGCACGCGCAGTAGCGTGCAGTGTCGCTCGTCGCCGAGCGTGAGTGTAGTGTGTATGTAGTGAGTGGGTAAGCGGTACCTCGAGCGGTTGCAGCGCGTCGTCGTCGGCGAGCTGTCGTCGCGTGCGGCTGCGGGCCGCTGCGGCGGCGGCGGCGGGCGGCGGCAGCAGCGCGGGCGCGACCAGCAGCGCGCAGAGCAGCGCACAGAGCGCGGGCGAGCGTGTGCCAGACATGGTGCGGGAGAGCGGACTGAAGAGATGCGCGCGCGCCGCCACCGCCGCCGCCGCCACCACCACCGCCGCCACCACCACCGCCGCCGGGGGGGGGCGACCTCGGCGTGTCCTGACCCGCGCGTCGACCGATTGTTCGTTAACATCCCGCGATATGGAGATACTCAGTGCCAGTAACGAACGGTCGCTAGAGATGAGCTGGCACTCGCTGCGTCCATGTTAGGGTCACTCGAACACAGCACACGGAGCTTATGGATGAGACGCGTCCCGTGTTAAAGAGCGACGTTTACCCATTGTCCTGTTCAAAATGAAGCGCCGTCGTAAGCTTCACTTAGCGTGTTTAGTTTTTGGTGTGTTGAAACACAAGGCTCCGAAATATCTTTATGAGAAGTTATCTTGGGTGTCAGGTAGTTTTAGATATGCTGCTTCCAAATGCTGGAATAATATTCCTCCGCCGATAAGGGACCTGCAGAACGTTCATAGGTTCCAATGTATGCTGAAAGAGTTTATGCATGTGCACCAAAAGAATCAGAGAGAACCGCTCTGTGCTGTAATGCTGGTGACGCTGTTGTCTGCAGCACCGAACAAGTGCGCGTGTGACGCCGGCGCAGGAATACATGTAACATCAGAATCTGCCGCGGCTTCCTTTACAGCGTTGTTATTTTACTTTTAGTTCATAGACATAGTTATTGGACTAAGTGCATGTTAATATTATTATTAACCTTAACCATATTATATAAAGCTCGATTACCACTCACTCACTCACTCATTGACATCATTGTTCTCCCAGAAGGAGCGATGGGGGGTGTTTGTGGTGTAGGGGAAAAGTGTAGAGGAGGTTCCCATGACCACCAGAAAAATCAAAAAAGTGTCATTTTTGGTTTCCTTGATGGAACTGGTGTATGGATCTCGGAAACCATAATCGATGGGGGGTAGGTGTCAAAACTAAAAATGACTAAAACCCTGGGACCCTTTTGGAAAGTTGAAAAAAAATTACCCTCCCTAACAAAAAAGAGGTTCTCCCATACAAAATTAAAACGATCGCAACTCCGGAACCGTTTTAGGTAGGTATGGGGAGTTTGAACAAATTTTATAGAGGGTTTGTAGGGAAATTTGGGGATTTTGTCCAAAACTTGAAATTGGTCCTTCGAACCGGATACCAAAATCCAAGTTGCTCCGATCTGGCTGAAATTAAGTATTTAGAGATATTTGGGGTCCCTGATTCGAAATATGAAAAAAGTTTTTTGATGACGTCATTTGTTTTTTTTTTACGGGATGCGGAGTTTTGGTGCCCAAACCACATTCCCTTTGCGAGGCCGTAGGCCGAGCTGTAATCGAGCGAGGCCGCAGGCCGAGCTGTGGAGGCGAGGCCAAAGGCCGAGCTCCACCCTAGCGAGGCCGAAGGCCGAGCTGTAGGCCTGCGAGGCCGAAGGCCGAGCTGGCCGTCATTGGGAACAGCTTAATAACATTCCCTTTGTAACTTGCGAGGCCGCAGGCCGAGCCGTAAACACCGCGAGGCCGGAGGCCGAGCTTTCGGCCCGCGAGGCCGAAGGCCGAGCGTGGCCTCCGCGAGGCCGTAGGCCGAGCCGTATTAGTAACTTACGAGGCCGAAGGCCGAGTTCCGAATGGGGTGTACCTCATTAACGCATCCTATGGAAGTCGCTAACGAGGCCGAAGGCTGAGTCCCGGATGGGGAGTTTTTCCACATCTCGAGCTGGTCTTTGATGCAACCGCTCACGGGAACTAAAAGTATCTGTCAGTTGTTCGACTTGCATGAGAATTTTTAAATTTACTGGTTGGGGATTTTCGCTGGCGATACAACGCCACGGTTGCGAGGCCGCAGGGCGGGCTTCAAACCTGCGAGGCCGAAGGCCGAGCGTGGCCTCCGCGAGGCCGTAGGCCGAGCCGTGTAAGTCTTACGAATGGGGTGTTACGCGTTTACATTCCTTAGTCGAATCACTAACGAGGCCGAAGGCCGAGTCCCGAATGAGGAGTTTATTCCACATCTCGAGCTGGTCTCCGAGGCAACGGCCCACGTTAACCACTGCACTAAGAGGTATGGTCCCTTAACAATAGTCGTTTACAATCTTGGTGCGATTTTACAGCGACTAAAATTTTATCAAAAAAATCAACTTGCACATGGTAACCCTGCCACACTTTGTACTGATTTAGAAGAAACTGTCATTGATTCGACTTGTATGAAAATTATATATTTTTTTTTAACTGCAATGACATTTTTGTTAATAATACTAATGCACATCGATAACGCGGGCTGCTCGCAGCCCGCGCGCCACCCAAATACTAGTTTATATTATATAAAGTTCGATTACCACTGACTCACTGACTCACTCACTCATTGACATCATTGTTCTCCCAGAAGGAGTGATGGGGGTTGTTTGTAATGTAGGGGAAAAGTGTAGAGGAGGTTCCTATGACCACGAGAAAAATCCGAAAAGTGTCATTTTTGGTTTCCTTGATGGAACTGGTGTACGGATCTCGGAAACCATAATCGATGGGGGGTAGGTGTCAAAACTAAAAATGACTAAAACCCTGGGACCTTTTTGGAAAGTTGAAAAAAAATTACCCTCCCGAACAAAAAAGAGGTTCTCCCATACAAATTAAAAACGACCGCAGCTCCCGAACCGTTATAGGTGGGTATGGGGGGTTTAAACAAATGTTATAGAGGGTTTGTAGGAGAATTTGGGGTTTTAGTCGAAAATTGAAAATTGGTCCTTCGACCCGGATACCAAAATCCAAGTTGCTCCGATCTGGCTGAAATTTAGTATTTAGGGAGATTGGGGGTCCCTGATTCCAAATATGAAAAAATTTTTTGGATGACGTCATTTGTTTTTTTTTTACTGGATGGGGATTTTTGATGGCGAAACCACTTCTTATTTGCGAGGCCGCAGGCCGAGCTTCAAACCTGCGAGGCCGTAGGCCGAGCTTCCAGGGCGAGGCCGAAGGCCGAGCTTTCGGCCCGCGAGGCCGAAGGCCGAGCGTGGCCTCCGCGAGGCCGTAGGCCGAGCCGTGTTAGTCACTTACGAGGCCGAAGGCCGAGTTCCGAATGGGGTGTTACGCATTTACATTTCTTAGGAGAGTCACTAACGAGGCCGAAGGCCGAGTCCCGAATGAAGAGTTTTTTTCCCACATCTCGAGCTGGTCTTTGATGCAACCGCTCACGGGAACTAAAAGTATCTGTCAGTTGTTCGACTTGCATGAGAATTTTTAAATCTTTTTATTTACTGGATGGGGATTTTCGCTGGCGATACAACGCCACGGTTGCAAGGCCGCAGGTTGAGCTTCAAACCTGCGAGGCCGAAGGCCGAGCTTTCGGCCCGCGGGGCCGAAGGCCGAGCGTGGCCTCCGCGAGGCCGTAGGCCGAGCCATGTTAGTCACTTACGAATGGGGTGTTACGCGTTTACATTCCATAGGAGAGTCACTAACGAGGCCGAAGGCCGAGTCCCGAATGGGGAGTTTTCTTTCCACATCTCGAGCTGGTCTCCGAGGCAACTGCCCACGTTAACCACTGCACTTAGAGGTATGGTCCCTTAACAAAAGTCGTTTACAATCTTGGTGCGATTTTACAGCGACTAAAATTTTTTTAAAAAAATTAACTTGCACATGGTAACCCTGCTCACACTTTGTACTGAACTAGAAGAAACTGTCATTTACTCGACTTGTATGAGATTTTTATATATTTTTTCAACTGCAATGACATTTTTGATAAAAATTACTTATGCACATCGATAACGCGGGCTGCTCGCAGCCCGCGCACCACCCGAAATACTAGTTATAATATATAAAGTTCGATTACCACTCACTGACTGACTGACTGACTGACTGACTCACTGACTCATTGACATCATTGTTCTCCCAGAAGGAGCGATGGGGGGTGTTTGTGATGTAGCAGAAAAGTGTAGAGGAGGTTTCTGTGACCACGAGAAAAATCCGAAAAGTGTCATTTTTGGTTTCCTTGATGGAACTGGTGTACGGATCTCGGAAACCATAATCGATGGGGGGTAGGTGTCAAAACTAAAAATGACTAAAACCCTGGGACCCTTTTGGAAAGTTGAAAAAAAATTACCCTCCCGAACAAAAAAGAGGTTCTCCCATACAAATTTAAAACGACCGCAGCTCCCGAACCGTTATAGGTGGGTATGAGGGGTTTGAACAAATGTTATAGAGGGTTTGTAGGAGAATTTGAGGTTTTAGTCGAAAATTGAAAATTGGTCCTTCGACCCGGATACCAAAATCCAAGTTTGTCTGATCTGTCTGAAATTTGGTATTTAGGGAGATTGGGGGTCCCTGATTCCAAATATGAAAAAATTTTTTGGATGACGTCATTTGTTTTTTTTTTACTGGATGGGGATTTTTGATGGCGAAACCACTTCTTATTTGCGAGGCCGCAGGCCGAGCTTCAAACCTGCGAGGCCGTAGGCCGAGCTTCCAGGGCGAGGCCGAAGGCCGAGCTTTCGGCCCGCGAGGCCGAAGGCCGAGCGTGGCCTCCGCGAGGCCGTAGGCCGAGCCGTGTTAGTCACTTACGAGGCCGAAGGCCGAGTTCCGAATGGGGTGTTACGCATTTACATTTCTTAGGAGAGTCACTAACGAGGCCGAAGGCCGAGTCCCGAATGGGGAGTTTTTTTCCTACATCTCGAGCTGGTCTTTGATGCAACCGCTCACGGGAACTAAAAGTATCTGTCAGTTGTTCGACTTGCATGAGAATTTTTAAATCTTTTTATTTACTGGATGGGGATTTTCGCTGGCGATATAACGCCACGGTTGCGAGGCCGCAGGCCGAGCTTCAAACCTGCGAGGCCGAAGGCCGAGCTTTCGGCCCGCGAGGCCGAAGGCCGAGCGTGGCCTCCGCGAGGCCGTAGGCCGAGCCATGTTAGTCACTCACGAATGGGGTGTTACGCGTTTACATTCCTTAGGAGAGTCACTAACGAGGCCGAAGGCCGAGTCCCGAATGGGGAGCTTTTTCCACATCTCGAGCTGGTCTCCGAGGCAACGGCCCACGTTAACCACTGCACTTAGAGGTATGGTCCCTTAACAAAACTCGATTACAATCTTGGGGCGATTTTACATCGACTAAAGTTTTATCGAAAAAATCAACTTGCACATGGTAACCCTGTTTACACTTTGTACTGAACTAGAAGAAACTGTCCCTTTCTCGACTTGTATGAGAATTTTTAAATATTTTTTTCAACTGCAACTAAAATTTTAAAAAATATACAAATGCACATCGATAACGCGGGCTGCTCGCAGCCCGCGCACCACCCGAAATACTAGTTTATAATATATAAAGTTCGATTACCACTCACTGACTCACTCACTGACTCATTGACATCATTGTTCTCCCAGAAGGGGCGATGGGGGGTGTTTGTGATGTAGGGAAAAAGTGTAGAGGAGGTTCCTATGACCACCAGAAAAATCCGAAAAGTGTCATTTTTGGTTTCCTTGATGGAACTGGTGTACGGATCTCGGAAACCATAATCGATGGGGGGTAGGTGCCAAAACTAAAAATGACTAAAACCCTGGGACCCTTTTGGAAAGTTGAAAAAAAATTACCCTCCCGAACAAAAAAGAGGTTCTCCCATACAAATTTAAAACGACCGCAACTCCGGAACCGTTATAGGTGGGTATGGAGGGTTCAAACAAATATTATAGAGGGTTTGTAGAGGAATTTGATATTTCTGTCAAAAATTGAAAATTGGTCCTTCGACCCGGATACCAAAATCCAAGTTGCTCTGATCTGGCTGAAATTTAGTATTTAGGGAGATTGGGGGTCCCTGATTCCGAATATGAAAAAATTTTTTGCATGACGTCATTTGTTTTTTTTTTACTGGATGGGGGTTTTCGCTGGCGATACAACGCCACGGCTGCGAGGCCGCAGGCCGAGCTTCAAACCTGCGAGGCCGAAGGCCGAGTTTCGAGGGCGAGGCCGAAGGCCGAGCTTTCGGCCCGCGAGGCCGAAGGCCGAGCGTGGCCTCCGCGAGGCCGTAGGCCGAGCCGTGTTAGTCACTTACGAGGCCGAAGGCCGAGTTCCGAATGGGGTGTTACGCATTTACATTCCTTAGGAGAGTCACTAACGAGGCCGAAGGCCGAGTCCCGAATGGGGAGTTTTTTTTTCACATCTCGAGCTGGTCTTTGATGCAACCGCTCACGGGAACTAAAAGTATCTGTCAGTTGTTCGAGTTGCATGAGAATTTTTAAATCTTTTTATTTACTGGATGGGGAT
Organism: Apeira syringaria; assembly: GCA_934044485.1. Taxonomy (NCBI): domain Eukaryota; kingdom Metazoa; phylum Arthropoda; class Insecta; order Lepidoptera; family Geometridae; genus Apeira; species Apeira syringaria. The sequence continues at coordinate 24,754,258 of OW203660.1, read as the reverse complement.
TTTCGCTGGCGATACAACGCCACGGTTGCGAGGCCGCAGGGCGAGCTTCAAACCTGCGAGGCCGTAGGCCGAGCTTTCGGACCGCGAGGCCGAAGGCCGAGCGTGGCCTCCGCGAGGCCGTAGGCCGAGCGTCACTGGCCGAGTGTCACTTACGAATGGGGTGTTACGCGTTTACATTCCTTAGGAAAGTCACTAACGAGGCCGAAGGCCGAGTCCCGAATGGGGAGTTTATTCCACATCTCGAGCTGGTCTCCGAGGCAACTGCCCACGATAACCACTGCACTTAGAGGTATGGTCTCTTAACAAAAGTCGTTTACAATCTTGGTGCGATTTTACAGCGACTAAAATTTTATCAAAAAAATCAACTTGTACATGGTAACCCTGCTCACACTTTGTACTGAACTAGAAGAAACTGTCACTTACTCGACTTGTATGCGAATTTTATATATTTTTTCAACTGCAACTACAAATCTTAATAAATATTACTAATGCACATCGATAACGCGGGCTGCTCGCAGCCCGCGCACCACCCAAATACTAGTTATAATATATAAAGTTCGATTACCACTCACTTACTGACTGACTGACTGACTGATTGACATCATTGTTCTCCTAGAAGGAGCGATGGGAGGTGTTTGTGATGTAGGGGAAAAGTGTAGAGGATGTTCCTATGACCACCAGAAAAATCCGAAAAGTGTCATTTTTGGTTTCCTTGATGGAACTGGTGTACGGATCTCGGAAACCATAATCGATGGGGGGTAGGTGTCAAAACTAAAAATGACTAAAACCTTGGGACCTTTTTGGAAAATTGAAAAAAAATTACCCTCCCGAACAAAAAAGAGGTTCTCCCATACAAATTTAAAACGACCGCGGCTCCCGAACCGTTATAGGTGGGTATGGGGGGTTTGAACAAATGTTATAGAGGGTTTGTAGGAGAATTTGGGGTTTTAGTCGAAAATTGAAAATTGGTCCTTCGACCCGGATACTAAAATCCAAGTTGCTCCGATCTGGCTGAAATTTGGTATTTAGGGAGATTGGGAGTCCCTGATTCCAAATATGAAAAAATTTTTTGGATGACGTCATTTGTTTTTTTTTTACTGGATGGGGATTTTTGATGGCGAAACCACTTCTTATTTGCGAGGCCGCAGGCCGAGCTTCAAACCTGCGAGGCCGAAGGCCGAGCTTCGAGGGCGAGGCCGAAGGCCGAGCTTTCGGTCCGCGAGGCCGAAGGCCGAGCGTGGCCTCCGCGAGGCCGTAGGCCGAGCCGTGTTAGTCACTTACGAGGCCGAAGGCCGAGTTCCGAATGGGGTGTTACGCATTTACATTCCTTAGGAGAGTCACTAACGAGGCCGAAGGCCGAGTTCAGAATGGGGAGTTTTTACCACATCTCGAGCTGGTCTTTGATGCAACCGCTCACGGGAACTAAAAGTATCTGTCAGCTGTTCGACTTGCATGGAAATTTTTAAATCTTTTTATTTACTGGATGGGGATTTTCGCCGGCGATACAACGCCACGGTTGTGAGGCCGCAGGCCGAGCTTCAAACCTGCGAGGCCGAAGGCCGAGCTTTCGGCCCGCGAGGCCGAAGGCCGAGCGTGGCCTCCGCGAGGCCGTAGGCCGAGCCGTGTTAGTCACTTACGAATGGGGTGTTACGCGTTTACATTCCTTAGGAGAGTCACTAACGAGGCCGAAGGCCGAGTCCCGAATGGGGAGTTTATTCCACATCTCGAGCTGGTCTCCGAGGCAACTGCCCACGTTAACCACTGCACTTAGAGGTATGGTCCCTTAACAAAAGTCGTTTACAATCTTGGTGCGATTTTACAGCGACTAAAATTTTATTAAAAAAAATCAAATTGCACATGGTAACCCTGCTCACACTTTGTACTGAACTAGAAGAAACTGTCCCTTTCTCGACTTGTATGAGAATTTTTATATATATTTTCAACTGCAATTACAATCTTGAAATAAATACAAATGCACATCGATAACGCGGGCTGCTCGCAGCCCGCGCACCACCCGAAATACTAGTTATTATATATATAAAGCTCGATTACCACTGACTGACTCACTCACTCACTGACTGATTGACATAATTGTTCTCCTAGAAGGAGCTATGGGGGGTGTCTGTAATGTAGGGGAAAAGTGGAGAGGAGGTTCCTGTGACCTCCAGAAAAATCCGAAAAGTGCCATTTTTGGTTTCCTTCGTGGAACTGGTGTAGGGATCTCGGAAACTATAATCGATGGGGGGTAGGTGTCAAAACTAAAAATGACTAAAACCCTGGGACCTTTTTGGAAAACTGAAAAAAAATTACCCTCCCGAACAAAAAAGAGGTTCTCCCATACAAATTTAAAACGACCGCAACTCCGAAACCGTTATAGGTGGGTATGGGGGGTTCAAACAAATATTGTAGTGGATTTGTAGGAGAATTTGGGGTTTTACTCAAAAATTGCGAATTGGTCCTTCGAACCGGATACCAAAATCCAAGTTGCTCCGATCTGGCTGAAATTTGATATATAGGGAGAATGGGGGTCCCTGATCCCAAATATATTAAAAAAATTTTTGGATGACGTAATTGGTTTTTTTTTTTACTGGATGGGGATTTTCTTTGGCGATACAACACCACGGCTGCGAGGCCGCAGGCCGAGCTTCAAACCTGCGAGGCCGAAGGCCGAGCTTTCGGCCCGCGAGGCCGAAGGCCGAGCGTGGCCTCCGCGAGGCCGTAGGCCGAGCCGTGTTAGTCACTAACGAGGCCGAAGGCCGAGTTCCGATTGGGGTGTAACGAATTAACGTCCCTCAGGTGAGTCGCTAACGAGGCCGAAGGCCGAGTCCCGAATGGGGGGTTTTTTCCACATCTCGAGCTGGTCTTCGAGGCAACTGCCCACGTTAACCATTGCACTTACAGGTGGGGTCCCTTAACAAAAGTCGTTTACGATCTTGGGGCGATTTTACAGCAACTTAAATTTTATCAAATAAATCAACTTGCACATGGTAACCCTGCCCAAACCTTGTACTGAACTAGAAGAAACTGTCACTTACTCGACTTGTATGAGAAATTTATATATTTTTTCAACTGCAATTACCAGTTTGATAAAAGTTACTAATGCACATCGATAACGCGGGCTGCTCGCAGCCCGCGCACCACCCAACACCTAGTTATATTATATAAAGTTCGATTACCACTCACTGACTGACTGACTCACTCATTGACATCATTGTTCTCCCAGAAGGAGCGATGGGGGGTGTTTGTGATGTAGGGGAATAGTGTAAAGGAGGTTTCTATGACCACCAGAAAAATCCGAAAAGTGTCATTTTTGGTTTCCTTGATGGAACTGATGTACGGATCTCGAAAACCATAATCGATGGGGGGTAGGTGTAAAAACTAAAAATGACTAAAACCCTCGGACCTTTTTGGAAAGTTGAAAAAAAATTACCCTCCTGAACAAAAAAGAGGTTCTCCCATACAAATTTAAAACGACCGCAGCTCCCGAACCGTTATAGGTGGGTATGGGGGGTTTGAACAAATGTTATAGAGAGTTTGTAGGAAAATTTGGGGTTTTAGTCGAAAATTGAAAATTGGTCCTTCGACCCGGATACCAAAATCCAAGTTGCTCTGATCTGGCTGAAATTTGGTATTTAGGGAGATTGGGGGTCCCTGATTTCAAATATGAAAAAATTTTTTGGATGACGTCATTTGTTTTTTTTTTACAGGATGGGGATTTTTGATGGCGAAACCACTTCTTATTTGCGAGGCCGCAGGCCGAGCTTCAAACCTGCGAGGCCGAAGGCCGAGCTTCCAGGGCGAGGCCGAAGGCCGAGCTTTCGGCCCGCGAGGCCGAAGGCCGAGCGTGGCCTCCGCGATGCCGCAGGCCGAGCCGTGTTAGTCACTTACGAGGCCGAAGGCCGAGTTCCGAATGGGGTGTTACGCATTTACATTCCTTAGGAGAGTCACTAACGAGGCCGAAGGCCGAGTCCCGAATGGGGGGTTTTTCCCACATCTTGAGCTGGTTTTTGATGCAACCGCTCACGGGAACTAAAAGTATCTGTCAGTTGTTCGACATGCATGAGAATTTTTAAATCTTTTTATTTACTGGATGGGGATTTTCGCTGGCGATACAACGCCACGGTTGCGAGGCCGCAGGCCGAGCTTCAAACCTGCGAGGCCGAAGGCCGAGCTTTCGGCCCGCGAGGCCGAAGGCCGAGCGTGGCCTCCGCGAGGCCGTAGGCCGAGCCGTGTTAGTCACTTACGAATGGGGTGTTACGCGTTTACATTCCTTAGGAGAGTCACTAACGAGGCCTAAGGCCGAGTCCCGAATAGGACGTTTTTTTTTCACATCTCGAGCTGGTCTCCGAGGCAACTGCCCACGTTAACCACTGCACTTAGAGGTATGGTCCCTTAACAAGAGTCGTTTACAATCTTGGTGCGATTTTACAGCGATTAAAATCTTATCAAAAAAATCAACTTGCACATGGTAACCCTGCCCACACTTTGTACTAAACTAGAAGAAACTGTCACTTCCTCGACTTGTATAAGAATTTTATATATATTTTTTAAACTGCAACTAAAACTATAATAAAAAATACAAATGCACATCGATAACGCGGGCTGCTCGCAGCCCGCGCACCACCGAACACCTAGTTATTATATTATTCATATTATATAAAGCTGAAGACCCACTGATTGATTCACTCACTGACATCATTGTTCTCCCAGAAGGAGTATTTTTGGGTTGAAATTATGGTGTGGACTGTATAGAGAGTGCTCACGTGACCCCCAGAAAAATCCGAAAAGTGGCATTTTTGGTTTCCTTCATGGAACAGGTGTAGGGATCTCGGAAACTATAATCGATGAGGGGTAGGTGTCAAAACTAAAAATGACTAAAATCTTGGGAACCTTTTAGAAAATTTAAAAAAAATTACCCTCCCGAACAAAAAAGAGGTTCTCCCATACAATACCAAAATCCAAGTTGCTCCGATCTGGCTGAAATTAGGTATTTAAGGAGATTTGGGGTCCCTGATTCGAAATATGAAAAAAGTTTTTTGATGACGTCATTTGTTTTTTTTTTACTGGATGCGGATTTTTGGTGGCGAAACCACATTCTCTTTGCGAGGCCGTAGGCCGAGCTGCAATCGAGCGAGGCCGCAGGCCGAGCTGTGGAGGCGAGGCCGAAGGCCGAGCTGGCCGTCATTGGGAACAGCTTAAAAACATTCCCTTTGTAACTTGCGAGGCCGCAGGCCGAGCCTTAAACACCGCGAGGCCGAAGGCCGAGCTTCAAACCTGCGAGGCCGGAGGCCGAGCTTTCGGCCCGCGAGGCCGAAGGCCGAGCGTGGCCTCCGCGAGGCCGCAGGCCGAGCCGTGTTAGTAACTTACGAGGCCGAAGGCCGAGTTCCGAATGGGGTGTACCTCATTAACGCATCCTATGGAAGTCGCTAACGAGGCCGAAGGCCGAGTCCCGGATGGGGAGTTTTTTTCACATCTCGAGCTGGTCTCCAATGTAACTGCCCACGTTATTTACGACAATTAGAGGTAGGGTCCCTTAACAAAAGTCGTTTAAATTATTTGTGCGATTTTACCCCGACTAAAATTTTAATGAAAAAAATAAACTTGCTTATGGTAACTCTGTTCTCACTTTGTACTGAACTTGAAGAAGCTGTCTTTACCACCGCGAGGCCGAAGGCCGAGCTTCAAACCTGCGAGGCCGAAGGCCGAGCTTCAAATCTGCGAGGCCGAAGGCCGAGCTCGAATGAGGTGTAACGCTTCAACGTACCATATGGGAGTCTCTAACGAGGCTCGAGCTGACATATCGAGCTGGTCTCCGAGTCAACTGCCCACGTTAACCACTGCACTTAGAGGTGGGGTCCTTTAACAAAAGTCGTTTAGAATCTTGGTCCGGTTTTACCGCGACTAAAATTTAATTTAAAAAATCAACTTGCACATGGTAACCCTGCTCACACTTTCTACTGAAATAGATGTAACTGTGAGTTATTCGATTTGCATGAGAATTTTATATCTTTTTAGCAACTGCAACGACATTTTTGTTAATAATACTAATGCACATCGATAACGCGGGCTGCTCGCAGCCCGCGCGCCACCCAAATACTAGTTATATTATATAAAGTTCGATTACCACTGACTCACTCACTCATTGACATCATTGTTCTCCCAGAAGGAGCGATGGGGGGTGTTTGTGGTGTAGGGGAAAGGTGTAGAGGAGGTTCCCATGACCACCAGAAAAATCCGAAAAGTGTCATTTTTGGTTTCCTTGATGGAACTGGTGTACGGATCTCGGAAACCATAATCGATGGGGGGTAGGTGTCAAAACTAAAAATGACTAAAACCCTGGGACCTTTTTGGAAAGTTGAAAAAAAATTACCCTCCCGAACAAAAAAGAGGTTCTCCCATACAAATTTAAAACGACCGCAGCTCCCGAACCGTTATAGGTGGGTATGGGGGGTTTGAACAAATGTTATAGAGGGTTTGTAGGAGAATTTGGGGTTTTAGTCGAAAATTGAAAATTGGTCCTTCGACCCGGATACCAAAATCCAAGTTGCTCCGATCTGGCTGAAATTTGGTATTTAGGGAGATTGGGGGTCGTTGATTCCAAATATGAAAAAATTTTTTGGATGACGTCATTTGTTTTTTTTTTACTGGATGGGGATTTTTGATGGCGAAACCACTTTTTATTTGCGAGGCCGCAGGCCGAGCTTCAAACCTGCGAGGCCGAAGGCCGAGCTTCGAGGGCGAGGCCGAAGGCCGAGCTTTTGGCCCGCGAGGCCGAAGGCCGAGCGTGGCCTCCGCGAGGCCGTAGGCCGAGCCGTGTTAGTCACTTACGAGGCCGAAGGCCGAGTTCCGAATGGGGTGTAACGAATTAACGTCCCTCAGGTGAGTCACTAACGAGGCCGAAGGCCGAGTCCCGAATGGGGAGATTTTTTTCCACATCTCGAGCTGGTCTTTGATGCAACCGCTCACGGGAACTAAAAGTATCTGTGAGTTGTTCGACTTGCATGAGAATTTTTAAATCTTTTTATTTACTGGATGGGGATTTTCGCTGGCGATACAACGCCACGGTTGCGAGGCCGCAGGCCGAGCTTCAAACCTGCGAGGCCGAAGGCCGAGCTTTCGGCCCGCGAGGCCGAAGGCCGAGCGTGGCCTCCGCGAGGCCGTAGGCCGAGCCGTGTTAGTCACTTACGAATGGGGTGTTACGCGTTTACATTCCTTAGGAGAGTCACTAACGAGGCCGAAGGCCGAGTCCCGAATAGGGAGTTTTCTTTCCACATCTCGAGCTGGTCTCCGAGGCAACTGCCCACGTTAACTACTGCACTTAGAGGTATGGTCCCTTAACAAAAGTCGTTTTCAATCTTGGTGCGATTTTACAGCGACTAAAATTTTATCAAAAAAATCAACTTGCACATGGTAACCCTGCCCACACTCTGTTCTGAACTAGAAGAAACTGTCCCTTTCTCGACTTGTATGAGAATTTTTATATATTTTTTTAACTGCAATGACATTTTTGTTAATAATACTAATGCACATCGATAACGCGGGCTGCTCGCAGCCCGCGCACCACCCGAAATACTAGTATATATATAAAGCTCGATTACCACTGACTGATTGACTGACTCACTGACTCACTGATTGACAGAATTGTTCTCCTAGAAGGAGCGATGGGGGGTGTTTGTGGTGTAGGGGAAAAGTGTAGAGGAGGTTCCCGTGACCTCCAGAAAAATCCGAAAAGTGTCATTTTCGGTTTCCATCATGGAACTGGTGTAGAGATCTCGGAAATTATAATAGATGGGGTGTAGGTGCCAAAACTAAAAATGACTAAAACCCTGGGATCCTTTTAAAAAGTTGAAAAAAAATTACCCTCCCAAACAAAAAAGAGGTTCTCCCATACAAATTTAAAACGACCGCAGCTCCGGAACCGTTATAGATGGGTATGGGGGGTTCAAACAAATATTATAGAGGGTTTGTAGGGAAATTTGATTAATCTGTCAAAAATTGCAAATTGGTCCTTCGACCCGGATACCAAAATTCAAGTTGGTCCGATCTGGCTGAAATTTTGAATTTAGGGAGATTGGGGGTCCCTGATTCCAAATATAAAAAAAATTTTTGGATGACGTCATTTGTTTTTTTTTTACTGGATGGGGATTTTCGCTGGCGATACAACGCCACGGCTGCGAGGCCGCAGGCCGAGCTTTAAACCTGCGAGGCCGAAGGCCGAGCTTCCAGGGCGAGGCCGAAGGCCGAGCTTTCGGCCCGCGAGGCCGAAGGCCGAGCGTGGCCTCCGCGAGGCCGCAGGCCGAGCCGTGTTAGTCACTTACGAGGCCGAAGGCCGAGTTCCGAATGGGGTGTTACGCATTTACATTCCTTAGGAGAGTCACTAACGAGGCCGAAGGCCGAGTCCCGAATGGGGAATTTTTTTTCCACATCTCGAGCTGGTCTTTGATGCAACCGCTCACGGGAACTAAAAGTATCTGTCAGTTGTTCGACTTGCATGAGAATTTTTAAATCTTTTTATTTACTGGATGGGGATTTTCGCTGGCGATACAACGCCACGGTTGCGAGGCCGCAGGCCGAGCTTCAAACCTGCGAGGCCGAAGGCCGAGCTTTTGGCCCGCGAGGCCGAAGGCCGAGCGTTGCCTCCGCTAGGCCGTAGGCCGAGTTCCGAATGGGGTGTTACGCATTTACATTCCTTAGGAGAGTCACTAACGAGGCCGAAGGCCGAGTCCCGAATGGGGAATTTTTTTTCCACATCTCGAGCTGGTCTCCGAGGCAACGGCCCACGTTAACCACTGCACTTAGAGGTATGGTCCCTTAACAAGTCGTTTACAATCTTGGTGCGATTTTACAGCGATTAAAATTTTATCAAAAAAATCAACTTGCACATGGTAACCCTGCCCACACTTTGTACTGAACTAGAAGAAACTGTCACTTCCTCGACTTGTATAAGAATTTTATATATATTTTTTAAACTGCAACTAAAACTATAATAAAAAATACAAATGCACATCGATAACGCGGGCTGCTCGCAGCCCGCGCACCACCCAACACCTAGTTTATATATATAAAGCTCGATTACCACTGACTGACTCACTCACTCACTGACTGATTGACATAATTGTTCTCCTAGAAGGAGCTATGGGGGGTGTCTGTAATGTAGGGGAAAAGTGGAGAGGAGGTTCCTGTGACCTCCAGAAAAATCCGAAAAGTGCCATTTTTGGTTTCCTTCGTGGAACTGGTGTAGGGATCTCGGAAACCATAATCGATGGGCGGTAGGTGCCAAAACTAAAAATGACTAAAACCCTGGGACCCTTTTGGAAAGTTGAAAAAAAATTACCCTCCCGAACAAAAAAGAGGTTCTCCCATACAAATTTAAAACGACCGCAGCTCCGGAACCGTTATAGGTGGGTATGGGGGGTTCGAACAAATATTATAGAGGGTTTGTAGGAGAATTTGGGTTTTTAGTCAAAAATTGCAAATTGGTCCTTCGACCCGGATACCAAAATCCAAGTTGGTCTGATCTGGCTGAAATTTGGTATTTAGGAAGATTGGGGGTCCCTGATTCTAAATATAAAAAAAAAATTCGATGACGTCATTTGTTTTTTTTTTTACTGGATGGGGATTTTCGCTGGAGATACAACGCCACGGCTGCGAGGCCGCAGGCCGAGCTTCAAACCTGCGAGGCCGAAGGCCGAGCTTCGAGGGCGAGGCCGAAGGCCGAGCTTTCGGCCCGCGAGGCCGAAGGCCGAGCGTGGCCTCCGCGAGGCCGCAGGCCGAGCCGTGTTAGTCACTTACGAGGCCGAAGGCCGAGTTCTAAATAGGGTGTTACGCATTAACATTCCTTAGGAGAGTCACTAACGAGGCCGAAGGCCGAGTTCCGAATGGGAAGTTTTTTTTCCATATCTCGAGCTGGTCTTTGACGCAACCGCTCACGGGAACTAAAAGTATCTGTCAGTTGTTCGACTTGCATGAGAATTTTTAAATCTTTTTATTTACTGGATGGGGATTTACGCTGGCGATAAAACGCCACGGTTGCGAGGCCGCAGGCCGAGCTTCAAACCTGCGAGGCCGAAGGCCGAGCTTTCGGCCCGCGAGGCCGAAGGCCGAGCGTGGCCTCCGCGAGGCCGTAGGCCGAGCCGTGTTAGTCACTTACGAATGGGATGTTACGCGTTTACATTCCTTAGGAGAGGCACTAACGAGGCCGAAGGCCGAGTCCCGAATGGGGAGTTTTTTTTCCACATCTCGAGCTGGTCTCCGAGGCAACTGCCCACGTTAACCACTGCACTTAGAGGTATGGTCCCTTAACAAAAATCGTTTACAATATTGGTGCGATTTTACAGCGACTAAAATTTTATCAAAAAAATCAACTTGCACATGGTAACCCTGCTCACACTTTGTACTGAACTAGAAGAAACTGTCACTTACTCGACTTGTATGAGAATTTTATATATTTTTTTAACTGCAATTACCAGTTTGATAATAGTTACTAATGCACATCGATAACGCGGGCTGCTCGCAGCCCGCGCACCACCCAACACCTAGTTATAATATATAAAGCTGCATTACCACTGATTGACTCACTGACAGAATTGTTCTCCCAGAAGGAGTGTTTTTGGGTTGAAATTATATAGTGGACTGTATAGAGAGTGCCCACATGACCCCCAGAAAAATCCGAAAAGTGGCATTTTTGGTTTTCTTCATGGAACAGGTGTAGGGATCTCGAAAACCATAAGCGATGGGGGGTAGGTGTCAAAACTAAAAATGACTAAAACCCTGGGACTCTTTTGAAAAGTTGAATAAAATTACCCTACCTATTAAAAAAGAGGTTTCCCCATACAAATTTAAAACGACCGCAGCTCCGGAACCGTTATAGGTAGCTATGGGGGGTTCAAACAAATGTTATAGAGGGTTTGAAGGGAAATTTGAGGATTTTGTCAAAAATTGCAAATTGGTCCTTCGAACCGGATACCAAAATCCAAGTTGCTCCGATCTGGCTAAAATTAGGTATTTAGGGAGATTTGGGGTCCTTGATTCGAAATATGAAAAAAGTTTTTTGATGACGTCATTAGTTTTTTTTTTACTGGATGCGGATTTTTGGTGGCGAAACCACATTCTCTTTGCGAGGCCGTAGGCCGAGCTGCAATCGAGCGAGGCCGCAGGCCGAGCTGTGGAGGCGAGGCCGAAGGCCGAGGTCCACCCTAGCGAGGCCGGAGGCCGAGCTGTAGGCCTGCGAGGCCGAAGGCCGAGCTGGCCGTCATTGGGAACAGCTTAAAAACATTCCCTTTGTAACTTGCGAGGCCGCAGGCCGAGCCTTAAACACCGCGAGGCCGAAGGCCGAGCATCAAACCTGCGAGGCCGGAGGCCGAGCTTTCGGCCCGCGAGGCCGAAGGCCGAGCGTGGCCTCCGCGAGGCCGTAGGCCGAGCCGTGTTAGTAACTTACGAGGCCGAAGGCCGAGTTCCGAATGGGGTGTACCTCATTAACGCACCCTATGGAAGTCGCTAACGAGGCCGAAGGCCGAGTCCCGGATGGGGAGTTTTTTTCACATCTCAAGCTGGTCTCCAATGCAACTGCCCACGTTATTTACTACAATTAGAGGTAAGGTCCCTTAACAAAAGTCGTTTAAATTCTTTGTGCGATTTTACCCCGACTAAAATTTTAATGAAAAATATAAACTTGCATATGGTAACTCTGTTCTCACTTTATACTGAACTTGAAGAAGCTGTCTTTACCACCGCGAGGCCGAAGGCCGAGCTTCAAACCTGCGAGGCCGAAGGCCGAGCTTCAAATCTGCGAGGCCGAAGGCCGAGCTCTAATGAGGTGTAATGCTTCAACGTACCATATGGGAGTCACTAACGAGGCCGAAGGCCGAGTTCCGAATAACGAGTATTTTCACATATCGAGCTGGTCTCCGAGGCAACTGCCCACGTTAACCACTGCACTTAGAGGTGGGGTCCTTTAACAATAGTCGTTTACAATCTTGGTCCGGTTTTACCGCGACTTAAATTTAATTAAAAAAATCAACTTGCACATGGTAACCCTGCTCACACTTTCTACTGAAATAGATGAAACTGTGAGTTATTCGATTTGCATGAGAATTTTATATCTATTTAGCAACTGCAACGACATTTTCGTTAATAATACTAATGCACATCGATAACGCGGGCTGCTCGCAGCCCGCGCGCCACCCGAAATACTAGTTATAATATATAAAGCTGCTCTACCACTGATTGACTGACTCACTGACATCATTGTTCTCCCAGAAGGAGTGTTTTTGGGTTAAAATTATATAGTGGACTGTATAGGGAGTGCCCACGTGACCTAGGGAAAAATCCGAAAAGTGTCATTTTTGGTTTCCTTGATGGAACTGGTGTAGGGATCTCGAAAACCATAATCGATGGGGGGTAGGTGTCAAAACTAAAAATGACTAAAACCTTGGGACCCTTTTGGAAAATTGATAAAAAATTACCCTCCTGAACAAAAAAGAGGTTCTCCCATACAAATTTAAAACGATCGCAACTCCTAAACCGTTATAGATAGGTATGGAGGGTTTGAACAAATGTCATAGAGGGTTTGTAGGGAAATTTGGGTATTTTGTTAAAAATAGCAAATTGGTCCTTCGAACCGGATACAAAAATTCAAGTTGCTCCGATCTGGCTGAAATTAGGTATTTAGGGAGATTTGAGGTCCCTGATTCGAAATATGAAAAAAGTTTTTTGATGACGTCATTAGTTTTTTTTTTACTGGATGCGGATTTTTGGTGGCGAAACCACATTCTCTTTGAGAGGCCGTAGGCCGAGCTGCAATCGAGCGAGGCCGCAGGCCGAGCTGTGGAGGCGAGGCCGAAGGCCGAGCTCCACCCTAGCGAGGCCGGAGGCCGAGCTGTAGGCCTGCGAGGCCGAAGGCCGAGCTGGCCGTCATTGGGAACAGCTTAAAAACATTCCCTTTGTAACTTGCGAGGCCGCAGGCCGAGCCTTAAACACCGCGAGGCCGAAGGCCGAGCTTCAAACCTGCGAGGCCGGAGGCCGAGCTTTCGGCCCGCGAGGCCGAAGGCCGAGCGTGGCCTCCGCGAGGCCGTAGGCCGAGCCGTGTTAGTAACTTACGAGGCCGAAGGCCGAGTTCCGAATGGGGTGTACCTCATTAACGCATCCTATGGAAGTCGCTAACGAGGCCGAAGGCCGAGTCCAGGATGGGGAGTTTTTTCCACATCTCGAGCTGGTCTTCAATGCAACTGCCTACGTTATTTACTACAATTAGAGGTAGGGTCCCTTAACAAAAGTCGTTTAAATTCTTTGTGCGATTTTACCCCGACTAAAATTTTAATGAAAAATATAAACTTGCATATGGTAACTCTGTTCTCACTTTATACTGAACTTGAAGAAGCTGTCTTTACCACCGCGAGGCCGAAGGCCGAGCTTCAAACCTGCGAGGCCGAAGGCCGAGCTTCAAATCTGCGAGGCCGGAGGCCGAGCTCTAATGAGGTGTAATGCTTCAACGTACCATATGGGAGTCACTAACGAGGCCGAAGGCCGAGTTCCGAATAACGAGTATTTTCACATATCGAGCTGGTCTCCGAGGCAACTGCCCACGTTAACCACTGCACTTAGAGGTATGGTCCCATAACAAAAGTCGTTTACAATCTTGGTCCGGTTTTATCGCGACTAAAATTTAATTTAAAAAATCAACTTGCACATGGTAACCCTGCCACACTTTGTACTGATTTAGAAGAAACTGTCATTGATTCGAATTGTATGAGAATCATATACATATTTTTTTAACTGCAATGACATTTTTGTTAATAATACTAATGCACATCGAGAACGCGGGCTGCTCGCAGCCCGCGCGCCACCCAAATACTAGTTATATTATATAAAGTTCGATTACCACTCACTCACTGACTGACTGACTGACTGACTCATTGACATCATTGTTCTCCTAGAAGGAGCGATGGGGGGTGGTTGTGATGTAGGGGAAAAGTGTAGAGGAGGTTCCCATGACCACCAGAAAAATCCGAAAAGTGTCATTTTTGGTTTCCTTGATGGAACTGGTGTACGGATCTCGGAAACCATAATCGATGGGGGGTAGGTGTCAAAACTAAAAATGACTAAAACCCTGGGACCTTTTTGGAAAGTTGAAAAAAAATTACCCTCCCAAACAAAAAAGAGGTTCTCCCATACAAATTTAAAACGACCGCAGCTCCCGAACCGTTATAGGTGGGTATGGGGGGTTTGAACAAATGTTATAGAGGGTTTGTATGAGATTTTAGGGTTTTAGTCGAAAATTGAAAATTGGTCCTTCGACCCGGATACCAAAATCCAAGTTGCTCCGATCTGGCTAAAATTTGGTATTTAGGGAGATTGGGGGTCCCTGATTCCAAATATGAAAAAATTTTTTTGATGACGTCATTTGTTTTTTTTTTACTGGATGGGGATTTTTGATCGCGAAACCACTTCTTATTTGCGAGGCCGCAGGCCGAGCTTCAAACCTGCGAGGCCGAAGGCCGAGCTTCCAGGGCGAGGCCGAAGGCCGAGCTTTCGGCCCGCGAGGCCGAAGGCCGAGCGTGGCCTCCGCGAGGCCGTAGGCCGAGCCGTGTTAGTCACTTACGAGGCCGAAGGCCGAGTTCCGAATGGGGTGTTACGCATTTACATTCCTTAGGAGAGTCACTAACGAGGCCGAAGGCCGAGTCCCGAATGGGGAGTTTTTTTTCCACATCTCGAGCTGGTCTTTGATGCAACCGCTCACGGGAACTAAAAGTATCTGTCAGTTGTTCGACTTGCATGAGAATTTTTAAATCTTTTTATATACTGGATGGGGATTTTCGCTGCCGATACATCGCCACGGTTGCGAGGCCGCAGGCCGAGCTTCAAACCTGCGAGGCCGAAGGCCGAGCTCTCGGCCCGCGAGGCCGAAGGCCGAGCGTGGCCTCCGCGAGGCCGTAGGCCGAGCCGTGTTAGTCACTTACGAATGGGGTGTTACGCGTTTACATTCCTTAGGAGAGTCACTAACGAGGCCGAAGGCCGAGTCCCGAATGGGGAGTTTATTCCACATCTCGAGCTGGTCTCCGAGGCAACTGCCCACGTTAACCACTGCACTTAGAGGTATGGTCCCTTAACAAAAGTCGTTTACAATCTTGGTGCGATTTTACATCGTTTAAAATTTTATCAAAAAAATCAACTTGCACATGGTAACCCTGCTCACACTCTGTACTGAACTAGAAGAAACTGTCACTTACTCTACTTGTATGAGAATTTTATATATTTTTTCAACTGCAATTACAATCTTGAAATAAATACAAATGCACATCGATAACGCGGGCTGCTCGCAGCCCGCGCACCACCCGAAATACTAGTTTTATAATATATAAAGCTGACGACCCACTCATTGACTGACTGACTGACATCATTGTTCTCCCAGAAGGAGTGTATTTGGGTTAAAATTATATAGTGGACTGTATAAAAAGTGCCCACGTGACCTAGGGAAAACTTCGAAAAGTGTCATTTTTGGTTTCCTTGATGGAACTGGTGTAGGGATCTCGAAAACCATAATCGATGGGGGGTAGGTGTCAAAACTAAAAATGACTAAAACCCTGGGAACCTTTTGGAAAAATAAAAAAAAATTACCCTACCAAACAAAAAAGAGGTTCTCCCATACAAATTTAAAACGACCGCAGCTCCGGAACCGTTATAGGTGGGTATGGGGGGTTCGAACAAATGTCATAGAGGGTTTGTAGGGAAATTTGGGGTTTTTGTCAAAAATTGCAAATTGGTCCTTCGAACCGGATACCAAAATTCAAGTTGCTCCGATCTGGCTGAAATTAAATATTTACGGAGATTTGGGGTCCCTGATTCGAAATATGAAAAAAGTTTTTTGATGACGTCATTCGTTTTTTTTTTACTGGATGCGGATTTTTGGTGGCGAAACCACATTCTCTTTGCGAGGCCGTAGGCCGAGCTGCAATCGAGCGAGGCCGCAGGCCGAGCTGTGGAAGCGAGGCCGAAGGCCGAGCTGGCCGTCATTGGGAACAGCTTAAAAACATTCCCTTTGTAACTTGCGAGGCCGCAGGCCGAGCTTTAAATACCGCGAGGCCGGAGGCCGAGCTTCAAACCTGCGAGGCCGGAGGCCGAGCTTTTGGCCCGCGAGGCCGAAGGCCGAGCGTGGCCTCCGCGAGGCCGTAGGCCGAGCCGTGTTAGTAACTTACGAGGCCGAAGGCCGAGTTCCGAATGGGGTGTACCTCATTAACGCATCCTATGGAAGTCGCTAACGAGGCCGAAGGCCGAGTCCCGGATGGGGAGTTTTTTCCACATCTCGAGCTGGTCTCCAATGCAACTGCCCGCGTTATTTACTACAATTAGAGGTAGGGTCCCTTAACAAAAGTCGTTTAAATTCTTTGTGCGATTTTACCCCGACTAAAATTTTAATGAAAAAAATAAACTTGCATATGGTTACTCTGTTCTCACTTTGTACTGAACTTGAAGAACCTGTCTTTACCACCGCGAGGCCGAAGGCCGAGCTTCAAACCTGCGAGGCCGAAGGCCGAGCTTCAAATCTGCGAGGCCGAAGGCCGAGCTCGAATGAGGTGTAACGCATCAACGTACCTTATGGGAGTCACTAACGAGGCCGAAGGCCGAGTTCCGGATAACGAGTATTTTCACATATCGAGCTGGTCTCCGAGGCAACGGCCCACGTTAACCACTGCACTTAGAGGTATGGTCCCTTAACAAAACTCGATTACAATCTTGGGGCGATTTTACATCGACTAAAGTTTTATCGAAAAAATCAACTTGCACATGGTAACCCTGTTCACACTTTGTACTGAACTAGAAGAAACTGTCCCTTTCTCGACTTGTATGAGAATTTTTAAATATTTTTTTCAACTGCAACTAAAATTTTAAAAAATATACAAATGCACATCGATAACGCGGGCTGCTCGCAGCCCGCGCACCACCCGAAATACTAGTTGTTATATAATTTTTAATTGTTATAATCTGTTGTTTGTTCTCTTCTGCGCCGGCTCAAATGGTTCCGACGGAAGACCAGCGCCGGTCCCCTTAGAGCTAGCATACGCTGAGTCGGGACCAACTTGAGACATGCCATTTAAAGCACTATTTAGGAATGTTCCAAATTTTTAATTTTAGTTAATATTTAAGTGTTTTTGTGAGTGTCTCAAATAAACCTAATTTCTTTCTTTCTCTTTCCTACTTTATATTTTAATTCCATAAAGTGTTAACTCATATTCGTTGGTGTTCAGATATGATCAGTATCAGAACAGTGTGAAGGTCGTGCGAGCAGGCGCCCCCTGGTGTCCCACGACGATATCAGTCCAGAAATACCGTTGATGCGTGAGTGATCACCGCCCGCCGCGCCGGATCCTCGGGTTGTTGTTATTCCAACTCCGCGCGTCTAGATGTAGCGCCCGGACTGTCGGACAGTCGGACAGTCGGACTGTCGGACAGTCGGACTGTCGGACTGTCCGACACCGGGGCGCGCGAGTCTCGCTCTTGTTTACTTATTTGTATCGAGTTTTGGTTAAAGGTTTATATGTATTATATATACGAAATGAAAAGAAATAAATTAAATGAAAAAAAATTACAATTTTCATTATTTATTGTAAAGTTTACTTGACCGAGACGTGAGGAACAGGATAAATGCAGGTTGGATGAAATGGAGACCACATGAGAACACATATCACAAAAAGAGTTCTTAACATGAATGTGGATGGATATAGAGGTGGAGGAAGGCCGGAGAAGGTATGGATGGACTGTGTGAGGAATGATGTGTTTATGAAAGGTGTGAGCGCTGAGACGACCAATGATAGAGGAGAATGTGTGGGATAAGGACAAGAAGAAAAATATTGTAAAAAGTTTACTTATACGAGCTTTGGGTGAATGGAACAGGAATAAAAATGCAATACTTCGGAACTACTCGGCTCCACGCCGTTTATAATTTTAGTGGGACGAGCATGCGGCTCTCCCGATGGTGAGCGCTCCCTACCGCATGTGCAACAGCACCGCTACCGTACACGCGTGGGGAGCCCGGGGATGGTAAAGGAACAGTTGGAGACTTGCAGCCGCGGGGTGCGGGGTGCCGACGTGGCCGAGGGCGGACGTGGCGACCCTTCGCGGGGGTAGCGGGAGGGGTAGGGCGGGCGCAGGGTACCTACACATTACAACTTTGCCATTGAAACACGGCTCAGAGCGCGTCCGACTCGTCTGTACGGAAGTGTCGCACAGTACTGAACTTGGCATACATACATACATACATACGAACATCGATAAAGATTTCCGCCGCTTTTTATTTAATTTCGTAATAATGTAAAGGTAATGTACGCACGTAACATGTTTATGCAAATGTTGTATTAGAATATTGTTTCACGTGTTATTTGAACGGAAAGTGCGAAGGTGAGCGGCGGGGGCGGGGGGCGGGCGGCGGGTGTCGGAAGGGCGGCCGGTTGCCTCACACCGGCGCGCCGCCGCGCGCGCGCGAGATATCCTTCGCTTAGGTAATTGCCTAAATTACATTACACATTAGCGCCGTGGAAGTAATAAAACATAAGTTAGGAGATGCAAGGTTGTGTCCCTCCCCGCGCACCCCGCACCCCGCGCACCCCGCACCCATCAAACTCGCATCAGGTTAGCGCCGAACGCGAGGAAACTTCCTTTCTAAATTGTTTTTGGAACGATCGGCGATATTTCACACGCGTTACATATCGTGCGCCCTCGCCCCGCCCCTCGCACCCCTCGCGCCCGTGCGCACGCGGGGCTGCGGAAACGCACGCACTAGAGCATTCATATGTGAAACAAGCGTGTGTCCGCTACAGCGTTGTTTTGTTATCTTTGAACAGTCGGCCGGATGAGCAGCTGTGATGGTGCGGAAGCGCGGAGGCCTCCGCGGCTCCATCTCGGCCCGTGTTTATCATTTTACTTTCAGCGATCGCCTCGATTTCTTTCTAGAGCACACTAAAACGTGTTATGTAACTGACATCCATGTAAACAGCTTATATATATGTATAATATACGTAGGTACGTAACATTAATGTGTAGTTCGGTAGTATGGGTAAATCAAATCAGTTGAAACGTTTATTTGCGAGAACACATCGTATAACATTAGTTATATGTGTGTGTGTGTGTGTAATACTCATTTGATGGGCGATCGGATAAAAGCACTCCTCAATATAGTTTTGTTTTTCTTTTCCAAGGCATTTGATGTCGCGGAGCATGACGGTCTGCTCATGCAAAAGCTCGGTCGTGCGGGGATTTGCGGCCCTTTACTGCGATGGTGCGAGGCTTACCTCCCCAACCGATCTCAGAGCGTTATGGTTCGAGGTTTTTAATCGACGCATCATTTAATCATCATCATTTTAAATCAGATCAGTAACAGCAGGTGTTCCACAGGGCTCACACCTTGGGCCACTGTTTTTCCTAATTTTTGTAAATGATCTTTCTAAAAAATTATATCAAAATCCTAAATGTTTGCGGATGATCTAAAGATATATATAGAGAAATCGGTTCGTCACAGGATGTGCTGGGACCGCAGGAAGGCCTTGATAATATCGTTGACTGGTGTGCTTGTAATAAAATGGTGCTAAATTCAGAAAAAAGTTATTTTTTAAATATCACTAGAAAAAAATCCAAAGCATGTTAACTATTTCATAAATAATACTCCATTGACCGAGGTCAGTAGCATTCGTGATTTGGGTGTTATCATCGACACTCAACTGGATTTTAGGGAACATATAGACTTTATAGCTAAGAAAGGGTCACGCCCAGCGGGTTCCGTTTCCAGACAAACCACATTTTTCAAGGACCCTGAATTGCCAATGATTCTTTTCAACTCTTATGTGCGTAGTATTCTGGAATACTGCAGTCCTGTTTGGAGCCCGTCTTACCAAGTTCACATTAACCGACTTGAAACGCTTCAAAAAAAATTTCTGTACCACTTGTCCTATTCAAAGAACTTTTGTCGTCAGCTCGTCACATACGAGTCGAGACTTTCTTATTTCAAGTTATTATCACTCGAGAAGAGGAGGAACTTGTCTGACATTGTATTTCCACACAAACTGATCAATGGCTTCATAGATAGTCCTAATTTACTTAATAAAGTGGGATTGCTTGTCCCCCGCCCCCCGCCCCTCAAGCCGTCTCAAAAATAGAAAAACTTTCAATGTTCAAATCACTCGCACTAATTACGGTCAGCATTCATCTTTGTATCGCCCGTGTTGTTCCCACAACCATATTTGCCAGGATATAGATATATTTAACTGTTCAGTCTGTTCATTTAAAAGACTTTCCAATGATCCTATGTTCTCGTGGGTAATTTAAATTTATTTTATATGTTATTCAGCTTACTTTTTTATCATTAATATAATCTTAGAGCACTCTTTATTATAAGCATGCTGCGTTCACACCCAGAAGGGTGTACAACTCTACTAGCCATACATATAACAATTGTATCTAAATGATTCTTATACCTTACTGTGTACAACCAGTTTTGTGAACCATTATTAAAAAAATAAATAAAAAATCGCCGCCGTAACGCGTCTGCGCTGCGACCTCTCCCTCGCTAGCGCCCAACCAACCCTCTCGCGCTTGATCCCATTCCGCATCGCTACACTCTGTTCATCTTTACAATGCGTAGTTCGACCGCGCGCGTAATACCTCCCGGCGCCCTCCCTCTCCGCCCCCCCTCCCCACACCCCCCGGTACGAGCGCTGTGCTGTTTGATATATTGTTATGATGTGGGAAATAGACCGCGATACTGTTCCACGGAAGCTGTAGACGAGCGCGTGCAAACGATATGTAGCATTAGGTCATAAGTTAGAGCGAGCCGACCCACATCTGACGACCTTTCTCCGGTAGCGCCGCGCGGCACGGTGCGGCACGGTGCGGCGCGCGGACAAACACGTGTCTCGGTGTAGCGTCTTTATATCTCGTGCAATCGTTATTACACGTGTCGTGGTGGCGACAACCTTTACTAATAATATAATAATGTTAGCAAGTCATGTACGTTTGTGTAGAGGCCGGGCCGAGCTCGACCCCTGTCATATACGAGTCAGACTAGCGAGCGCCCGCGCGCGTCGCTAGCTGTGTTACTACTGTGGAGCTGCCCATAACTTGTCCCGTTGTACACATCGCGAGTTACATAGCTCGTTGTCATTCGCTAGTTTTGCTTCGAGTCGCGGCGTACTCGAAGTGCACTATTCGAGGTGTGCACGCGCATGCGCATGCTGGACAAGTCCATGCATTCACTTAACTTCTCATGTTATCGTCGAACGAAGTGTGGCGAGCGATAAAGGCCGACCTCGGGCACTCGTGTTGATCTGAGTTACAACTGGAGCTTTATTTATCGCACTATTTAAACACCCATTTCGTGTCGTACAGCGAATCGTTAAACTGTACAAGAAAGCACCATCCACCCGCGCCCGCGCCCGCGCCCGCGCCCGCGCTGTGTGAGCTTCCCTCGGTCGCTTGACCCGCGCCGCCATAACGTCGCATAAAGAGATTGTCTCTATAAGCGACGTAATGAAAGGTCAGTTGACCGCGTGCGCTCGTCAGAGGTTGGCCAACGTGTAGGCTGTTATGGTTCCGCGGGTTTTTCCGCTCCCAGGAGGTAAACTCACGCTCGAGACGAATCAAATTGAAAGTAAACATGACTAGTCGTTCCCCGCGTCGCGATTCGCTCGAGACGACAGTTGCACGCATCGTGGTGTAGAAATGAACGCTCTCGCCGCGTGTCGTGTCGACACACAGCCGAGAGGGCACCGCGACCGCGTCCACGGCGGCGGCGGCGCCTCTCCCCTCGGCGCCCATCTAACGATATCGTAATAACTTAAATGTCCGCGACGTGAAAAACGAGAACCCGAACGCATATTTGTACACCGACGAGTGCGGCCCTAAACACTGTTACATGAAAACTTTTCTATTTTACATTAATTATTTTGATTTGCAACGCGTTTATTGTTATAAAAACTCGTTTAGTACTCGCCCCATATTTGTTCGTGTTCATTATCGGAATGGGGCGTCGTGCTGCACGCGCGCGCACGTGCACGGCGCGGGCACGGGGCCTCATGCTGCACGCGCGCGCGTAAAGACGCCACTCGAGTGGTCGGTAAGGTACAGCGTGGTCACCCCGCGTCGGTGAGGTACAGCGTGGTCACTTCGCGTCGGTGAGGTAAGCGTGGTCACTTCACGTCGGTGAGGTACAGCGTGGTCATCCCGCGTCGGTGAGGTACAGCGTGGTCACCCCGCGTCGGTGAGGTACAGCGTGGTCACCCCGCGTCGGTGAGGTACAGCGTGGTCACCCCGCGTCGGTGAGGTACAGCGTGGCCACCCCGCGTCGGTGATGGTCTCATCGCAGAGCCTCAAAGATACATTTATGTGAAAAAGGAGTGAATACTTCAGCTGAAGCATATAAAAAACTTTTTAAAATATTCTTTGGCTGGACTAGGTACTAAAACTATTTTTATTTCTTTACACTTCAGCACTGTTTTCCTACATGGAGGACTTAACGATATTTAGCATTTTCTACCAGTCATCCACGAGGTCTAAGAAAAGTGGCAGCGGTACCTACAAGGAGGAGGAGTGTACCCCATTCCCCGCCCCCTGCGCCCCGGACCCGCAACAGTATAATGACTAAAAAACGAAAGCTATAATACTTAACATTTAAAAGTTGTCTACAAAGTGACAAATGAATCGAGCACGACTCGACAGCTTCCAATAATAACACAGGGAGCGCCGCGGGGGCGGCTGCGAGGCAAGGATAACCAACGTTCGCGCGCGTGTCCGGGACGACGACCTGCGGAACCGACATTCTAGGGCTAGTGGGACTCCACCTTCGAACACGTCGTCACTTACCACACTTACAGCGAGATGGACGACAGACGCTCAACATAATAAACCAACAGTTGCAAAGTGCAGGGCGCGCCGCGCCTCGCGCAGGGTTCCGCCGTTTGACAGACTTTTATCGTAACATTATTTTTAAAACCTTCATTTATACGATTACCATTTGGTAAATATACTATGTTGAATTCTACATGTCGTACTTTTTTTTAAAATTACTACTCATGAGAACACTTTATGAAGGTTAGTAATTTTGAGTGATCAAAAATTAATTTCTTTGGGTACTTTATTAGAGAAAAATCATTTTCGAGCGTCCGTATTTTTCTTTAATAAAAAACTCTCGCGGTACCGACACAGTCGGCTGCAAATTCTTAAAATGTGACAAGTCATAATGTGTTTAACCCGCAGGTCGCAGGTACTTTCGAATACCCGCCTGGCTAGCTACCACCCTCAAGTTTGAATATCTGCCACCAAACATATAGTATGTTCAGGCAGCAGTCCTCGAGAGCCAGTGAGCATTTTAGGTCTAGCGTGATAACATCTTCGACCACATCGTCACTGACCATCAAGTGAGATAGTGTGCAAAAGCTAGATCTGTACAGTATAAAAATAAGATTAATTATAAAATATTCCAGCGCTAGAGCATCCCGAGCTGACCAGAGTGACCGGGCCAGTCACAAGTTGTCACCTTCGACATTGAAGTAGGAAAGCTAAACATATAAAATATAATATTTAGACGGCGCTAGTGTCGGTGATGTCGCGGTGTGGTAGAGCCAAAGCGTAAACATTCATTACAGACGATGTTGTTTGTGGGGTCAGCCGTTCGACCTCGGCGGCGTGAGTCCGTTTCGGCCAGCGAGTGGCGTCACGTCGTTTAGCAACAACAGCCCGTGTGTGCGCCGCGTGAGAGCGGCGGCTGTCATACGCTCACGGCAGTTCTAATCTCACAAGCTCGCCGATATATCGATAATCAACTCTGGCGCAACGGTACCGCATACACGATTAATGGCCGCACAACGATCACGGATTAAGCAATTCCATAAAGGTTAATTTATATTTTACAACACCGGTCGTTGAAGATGAAAATTAGTACGAACATTGAATGGATTAAGTTTGTGCGTGTGATAAACCCATGACCACCGCCGTCGGCGCCGACGCGCCACCGGCAACAGTAGCGAGGGGCCCAAACGCACCACGCGGCGGCCCGCACGGGTCACTCGCGGCCCGCACGCGACTCGACACGCGCGCGCTGTGTCACATGTGCACTAGATAACATAACAGTTGCTGCTGAGCTTGAACGCTTTGCTCGGGGGTCTCCGTGCGGTGTGGTTTCGCACAGCTCCATCATGAGATAAGATTAATGTTTATTTGTGAAACATGAGCAATATAGGTTCATAAAACGCATTGTCGGTGGTTGACAGACTCGTGGTCTGCATCATTCACCTATAAACGTGTACAAGAATATCAGACAAGCGGCTGCGCATGCAAATCGTGTCACCTTATATACAAAATACAAATTATTTACGATGCAAATGTCAAAAGCTGAATGTCAATATAATACACTATGTCAAGAAGAAAAAAAATTCAAGAAAACATAAATAAACTATAATAACTCTAAATAATGAACTTCTAAGACGTAATGAAAACCTTTTATAATAATTAATTGCAATTAAAATGTATCATTAAAAAAACCATTATAATAACATTTATTAGTCAGAAAACATTTTAATTCCTTCCTAAATAAACTATCCCTTTTGTTGTTAGTGTATTGTGGAATCTTGTTATATATTGTTGGTGCAGTGCACAGTAAGCTGTTACTCATCAGCGCGGCGGTAGCTGGTGGCGAGCACAGTCCTGTTACTGTCCCGCCGGTTTCGTCGTACAACATCGGATATGCGAACAAAAAACGAGGGGTTACCTCGAACAAACAAACCAACATCAAAAAAATGAAAAAATGATGTTTCTTCTGTTATATTTTATTTATTTATTATCATTCACACAAGGGCTTCAGGTCCCAAACTAGGCAGAGCCTGTGCTATGGTAACCTGATGACTGATATATATACTTATATACATATACACAGCCAGACACAGGTCAAACAGACATGTTCATGCACACAAATGTTTGACCTGTCCGGGAATCGAACCCGGGACCAGCGGCTCAGAAGGCAGAGTGCTACCAACTGCGCCAACCGGCCAGTCAAAACATATACATAGATGGAAGTGTAAGAATATTATACTTTTTGAAATAAGGCTTACAGCTGTCTGACATCTGCAGTCCACACATGGACCGAATACATCGCCTTTGTGCTCTGAAGGCTTTGTCTGTATCCGTTGAGTTACCCCAACAGATAAGGCCATATCCTAAAACTGATGCTGCTAGTCCATGGTATGAGGTCAGTAGGCCGTCTATATTAACAACGGGAGATATTTTGTATAAAGCGTCTGCCGCACTACTTAGTTGTTTAGACAATTCCTCTGCATGATCTTTCCGATTCAGTTGACTGTCGATAATGACACCCAACAATTTGGCAGAACCAACCGTTTGTATTAAACAATTTTGATGGTTAATATTCAGGTCGTGTTCTTGAGGTCTTTGACTAAAATGCATAACCTGAGTTTTATTTAAATTATTTTTTAACTATTATTGTCTAGCCATTGTATTATTGACGCCATCGAATTATTTATTTCATTCTCGTAGAGTTTCATTGTTTTACACGAAATCGATACAGTACTGTCGTCGGCAGAAAGAGTCATTGGATTAGATGTAACTTACGGTAGGTCATTTATGTATAATATAAACAAAAGAGGTCCTAATACGCTGCCCTGCGGTACACCGTAGTGAACCGCACGAGCTTCAGATTGGTGTAATTCTTAACTTGATTTAAATATTCTATGAGTTAAATAGGATTTTTTTACATGATGAAACGGACGGCCGTGGTGGGGGCGCGGTATGCAAATGTACCCCGCGCTCCCTCCGTTCTAGCGGCAGGATGGACACCGTGGGTTTTAGTCGGTAGTGGACCCTGGCTGCTGTGGGTGCAGTTAGGGTTGGGGGCCATGAGGCCCCCCAGGGAGCGGTGATGCTCGAGCGAGCCCGACACACCCCGCCTACTTTCCCGGTAGGCGGAAGTGCGTAAATGCATTTTCCCCACGTAAAAAAAAAAAAAAAAAAAAAAAAAAAAGGGTCCGGCATGGCAGTCTCGTTGGCAGGCTTGTGCCGTGACTAGCATGCTGGACTACGAGTCCAGATGGCGAACGTCTTGAGGAATCGATCGATACGAGTAGTCATCGATCGCTGCTCTACCGATCAATCGGCTATTAATGGCGGGGTTCCTCGGGGAGCGGTACTTTCTGCAACTCCTTATTCTCTTTGGAGGTTATATCGAGTACAAGCGTGAACTGTGTCATAAATAACCGATAAGACAACGTAAGACATTGAAACGCAGATACAAAAGCTGGAACGAATGAACAGTAGACTGATTCGAGAGAGCACAATGATAGTGTTAGGGCGAGGGCGCTGCCGTGTCCCGGGCGGACCTGCAGGAAGGATCCCACACCTTCACCCGAGGACATAATGATATTGCGACCGTGTGATACACATTACTTTTCATCCCACTATGAGAAAAATTTATGACTCTTAAATAATAAAGTTGTGAATTTGATAAATAAAAAGGTAATAAGACGTCCACTGCTGGACACTGGTCTCCCCCAATGATCCCCACAAGGACGCGTTGGAAGTGGCACACATCAAATGGTACATATAATACAGTAGAACCTCGATAACTCAAACCTCGGTAACTTAAAAACCTCTATAACTTAAAAAATAATATGTTCCCTTCCCATCAGAGCCCAAAACCTCTATACTATATATCTATATATTATAAAACGTTTATAGATTCAGGCGTGACTTTGCGGAAATCCTTTCAAAATAATATTAAATACATAATATTGAGACGGCCATGGCCTCGTCATACAAACGAGCCACACACACGAATGCCACTCACATCTGGAGCGAGGCCGGGGAGACCTATCCCTAACATAGACCCTCGATAACTTAAACCTCTATATCTTACAACACTTTGTGTTTCCCTTGGACTTTAACTTATCGAGGTTCTACTGTATATATAAAGTAATAACTGAAAAAATATATTAATACAACCCGTGCCTCGCGGTTTTACCCGCGTGGTGATGAAAAACGGTGATTATGGTGATGAAGAAAATAAGCCTATGCTGTGTCATCCAGGGTATAAGCTATCTCCATACCAAATTTCACCTAAATCCATCTATCTAGTCGTTTAGACGTAAAAGAGTTACAAACAAACAAACAAACAATATTTACTACGCGGCCTCGGACAGTTGTCATTCGCGCGTTTCTCATTTGTTATTAGTTTCGCGCCACTTTTATAGCCGTCCAACACGACACTCTTTCTATATCTACCTATTTGGTGACAGCCCGCGGCCATAGACTAGTATAGAGTGATAGTACTCTATGGTGTACTGTTGTACTCTATGGTGTACTGTTGTACTCTATGGTGTACTGTTGTACTCTATGGTGTACTGTTGTACTCTATGGTGTACTGTTGTACCTATTTTTTAGAAAACGTCGTTTTATCGGTGTTTTCAGGCGATTAAAAACTGATATAATATAATTATCATATGACTCCCTCTGACGTCTATTGGCGAGTAGCTTTAGTGTCGACTAAAGCTATTAGACACTAGATGGCATTGTTAAGCAAACGACTAGAATTAGGTATTAATCGATGCGACGCATGACCAAAATACTGCCACATATTTGGCTCAACGAATCAGCATTTCAATTCATCGGGGCAATGCTGGCCGCCGGCGGCGCTCGAGGTCCCGAGGCGGTATTACGGAAGTCACCCTCGCCCCAAACGGTTAGAGCATTCGAGTTATCTGTGGGCGGGCGGCGGCGCAGACGTTACCGTGCTGGCTGGAGTATTGCATCAGTTATCAGTATTGTATTCTAACGAAGGCGTCCGCCGTTAATGAAAATATGAATTATAAGTTATCCACGCAGCACCAGCGGCGCAGTAGCGGAGCTGACGACACTACACGTCGTACAAATATGAATGATATCGCGCGGACAGTCGCGCGCGGGGGACCAGCTGTCCTCATCGCGCCATATTGTATAGTGCGCGAGCGCCGTGCGCGCGTTTATGTCGTTTGTATGAACGCGATCGTGAACGTTCAGCGCGACGCGCGGGCGCACGGACAGCGTCATACACGTCCTACACGTCAGCTAGCCCGGCCATAGCTGTAGATCAGACGAGCTGTACTCTTCCCCGGGGCTTATGTAGACCCCGCACTGACCCGGGAGTCTCACGCGCACCACGCATGTAGCGAACTCGCCAGAGCACGGGTCGCATTACGTAGAGTGATGCGCTACCGACAGGAGAGGTGGTCACGTGCCAGTCCCTTCTGCGGCGCGGGCTCGAGCGTCGGGGACGGGAGCGGGACGGGCGCGGGACGGGAGCGGGACGGGGGCGGGAGTCACGAGCTCGCCGCGCCGACACATGTCTCAGGTCGCAACATGTGCATATGTAAATGTGGAAGCCTATCCCTGACGAGGGTGGTCATAATTACAACACTCGTAGTTCCAGCAAAGAGCCTCGCTCCTCGGGGAAGCCCGCCAAGAGAGTGGATGCGACGGGAGCTCGGGCTGACGATGTCCTCGCCGCGTCCGTCCCTCCGCGGGGGCCGTGCGATTCTAATGAACAGGACTCCTTGGATACCTTTTATTTTATATAATTTAATCTAAAAATGTAACATATGAAGTTTTTAATTTACAATTAAGATATTATAGACATTCCATAACTTATCGAATGTTATCGAAATGTTACCAATAAAAATAACTATGAGTCTCTGAGATATACGAGGCAGGTGTTCGATACAATGTTTCTCTTAGAATATAATATATAGACAAAGGTACGTGAAGCGCGCGCGCGCTGCGGACCTCGGGCGGGCGCGGGCGCGGGGGGGATGGTTCACAGAGCGGGCGTGGAGCGGTGAGCGCTCAGCGAGCGTGGTTCCTCACACGTTATGTTATAGTCAATGTGCGCCGGGGGCCGCGGGGCCTCCCCGGGGGCCGCGGGGCCTCCCCGGGGGCGCGCGGCGAGATCACAGAGGTGGTGACGAGGCATCGCTTTCCAGTTCCGCTCTCTCGTGGCGATGCACACTCACCCACACTCACCCACACTCGAACCGAGGACATAGAGCACTCATTTTATAAACTATTTATTTATTTATTTTCGTTGAAAGACAAACAGGTGTTATAAACAATAGCATAACAAGCAGAGTTTTAAGGCTTAACAGTTTTCGTATATTGTAGATAATGAAGCCGGGGGTGACCGTGACATTACCCGCGCGGCTAGTAGGCTACCACCCTCTAGCTGTAACCTGTCAGTGAGCGGGTGTTGGAACATCTCTCCTCGAGAGCCAGTCCACGATCCAGGCGCGTGGCGTGGGGCGCGTGATCCCACTCTCGACCACATCGGCACCGGACCGTCGCGGGGGATGGTGACCGCGACCATCCCTCGCCGCGCTGCTGTATAACTTTTTTTTATGCTGTATAAATAAATAAAAAACGTTTGACCACTATCTCACTTGATGGTCAGTGACGATGTGGTCAAAGATGTTATCATGCTCGACCTAGAATGCTCACTGGCTCTCAAGGACTGCTGCCTTAACACACTATGTGCTTAGTGAGAGTTTTTCTAACTAGAGGGTGATAGCTGGCCAGGCGGGTATTCGAAAGTTTCCTACCACCATGCTGGGAATTCGATAACGGTGTCACCTTCACCGGAAGCTTAAGCTGTTGTCGGGGATCGAACCAGTGTCCATCAGTTTGACAGGCGACGCTCCCCCCGCTGAGCTGTCGTCGCTTCAAACTCTACTCTACCCGAGTATAAACAAGAACTGATGAAACTAGAATTACGTTCTGCACTACATATACATACCTACATACATATGTAGGTATGAACCAGCAATTGTCATTATTTTGTAAAGGTTGAATTGAAAGCTGTGTCTCGGTGTGCTTCTGCGAATTGCATTCGTAAGCTCCGGGAGCGAGCTCGGCGGCGAGCGCGGCGCAACAGATTTAATCCTATTTATGTAACTTCTGCACGAATCCGCGCCGCCCCGCGCCCCCCTGCGCCGCCCCGCGCCGCCCCGCGCCACCCCGCGCCACCCCGCGCCACCCCGCGCGAATAATGCCAGAATAGCCCCGACATCACTCAACGGGCGAGCGGTTGTCGTTCTCGACTACGACTATCTCCGTGACCTTGACGCACGGCAGCGCTCAGTTGAAAATGTCACATAGCCAGCGAGCGACCGAAGAGAACGTCGCTCGCCCTAACGCTATGGTCGACTGCAAACTTTAGTATTCTTTGAGTTTCAATCTCTGGATTATTCGGCGCTGAACAATTCCTCGTGAAACTCGTGGGTGTGTGCCCACGAGCCTCCCCCCGCCCCTCACCCTGAGGAAACGAATCAAACCGGAGTTACAATTATTAACGAATGAAATGTCACCGAACAAGGATCACGTTCGACGGCCGTCGAATGGTTTGCTCTTTTTTTATTTTACGGAAATCAAAGGCCAAGTTTGCATACGTAAGTTTAAATTAATGAACGCTGTATCAACATAAGTGAACGACATCAACAACGATCCATGTTTCAATCATCGATACAGGTATCGAGAGCGCCGTGCGCCGCTGCGCCGTGTCCCTACACACAATATAACTTAGAATGCTTACACGAGGTTGCGGAGGGCGAGGGCGAGGGCGAGGGCGCGCGAGCGAAGGCGGGCCTTCGCCTCTAACCTGTGGCCTCATCGCGCAAGAGGGCGGAGGGCGGAGGGCGGAGGGCCGAGGGCCGAGGGCCGCGGGCCGAGGGCGTGCCGGTTAGTCGAAACGATACAAACATACTTCAACTCAATATTTTATTTTATTTTCGTTGGAAATCAAACAGCAATCACATACAATAATATAACAAGCAGAGTTTTAAAACACTGAGGCTTATAGATTGTACAGCGCCATAACATGTCAGATAAGTTATATTAAGCTTGGTGGGAAACTTTAGCATATCATATATTCATCTATTTTAATCTTTATCTGTTTCAATCTAATGTAAGCCACATAGAGCACATCACGAGATATAGGTATCGTCAGGTACAACAATCATAATTACATCGGACTACAACTTCATTTGAGAAAAGAAAGAGTTTGAGTCTCAGTCTCAGATGTGTACAATCGTAGATAACTCCTTATATACTATCGACCTCGGACATGGCGCCATCGGTTCAACCTGGGACATGCTGCGCTCGCGCCGTCTGCGGTCTCCATCAGAGAACCTTTCGACCCCGATGACCATCCGTTCTCCGAGCTATGTGTATATATATTGTTATTAACAATCGTATCTATATGGAAGGTGGAGCCGCGCCCACCCCCGCGCCCGCGCCCGCCCCGGGTCCTTTCATAATGCGGTCTCACTTTCAGATGCGTTTCGCTCATTCATCTGCTCTTTAACTGCCCTCCAGGCCTGTGCACGTGGACGTCCAGAAGAGATCTAGTCGTTTGTTCCGGCCGCTACCGGCAGGGGGCGGGGATGGCTGTCGAGCGCGGGCCTCGACTCGCATATAGTGTCCTGGGACTCTCATTGAGGCCTTTGATGAAGCCAGAGACGGAGCAGCAGGGCTCCACTTTCCATTTTTTGGTGCATCTCATGCATCATCTCTTCGGCGTCATCTCGAACTGATAGTGCATCACCAACTTTTCCCTCGATGAGGCTTCTCATACTTTAACAAAATGTAGGAGCTATTCCATAGACCGTTACTGCCTGATGGCAATCCGTCGGGACGTGCTCTGAGACATTTTCAGCTCTAATAAAATACCGCGGCTCCGGCCGTCGCGGGCTCTCGCTCTATACTTGCACGCTATTTACAAAAAAACACACACAAAGAAAACAATCAAATATAAATATAGTGATACGAAGCGCGGCCTTATCGTTTAAAGCGATTTCTTTCAGGCTGTTCGCGCACAAACAAAACAATGTAGGAAGTTTTATGAACATTTTTATTTCGTTGGTTTGGTTACAATTAGCTAGGTTGATTAAAGTGAAGTGCGTCTTGAACCGAATGTGTCTGAAGTACGGCCGATGAGCGAGTGAATGGTTTAAGGAGCGCGGGCGCGCAAGCACAGGCAATCAGACAGACAGGAATGTTCATAAATTTTAAGGGGCGGCAATTCACCGCCATCACCACACAATTTCTACACTTACATAGACCTACATGATATACATGAATTAAAAATATTATTCTTATATACTTACACTCTAGAGCACAGCTGCTTACAGCTACCGAATGATGCATATAAGTAATAAAATAAATATCTACTAACGAGTGGTACTTCGCTTAGATTAATTTGGGTCGAATAATGTTCTGGACTCTGTTCTTAAAGGTTATATAGTGTAGTGAGAGTGACGTGCGAACCGGTACTGGCAGTTAGTTCCGCAGACGAGCGGCCTGCCCTGCGCCTGCCCTGCGCCTGCGCCTGCACTGTGATGTGCTGTGTGAGGGTATCCTCGTCGGTAGCCGTGTCGATGTCCTCTCAGAGCACGCGGGCGGCGGGGAGAGTCGGCTGAACAGCATGTTGTAAGGAACGTCCGACGAGGGTGTGCGGGGAGCCGCTTCGGTTTATGACGAAACTTGGAAACGTGGTCATATTTGCGCAAACCGAATATGAACCTGATAGTGAGGTTTCGGAGACGCTCAAGTCTATTTGGCTGATCCTCGTCAGATCAAGATAGCAGACGTCGGCACGGTCTCGGACGGGGAGCGAGAGCGAGAGGGAGAGAGCGAGAGCAACATCCTGCGACTGGCGGCGTCTATCTGGGGAGGGCCCTTCACACGGACTCGGCGATATTGAGGCCGAGATTCGTAACCCCCTTACTGTAAGGTCGTGTCGTGTCGTGTCAGTATAACCGCCGGAACGAGAGTTCCGAGCGAGTCAGAGGCGAGTCAGAGCCGCCCAAAGCTCGGGCGGCTGTCGACACCGATGACGCGCGACCGCGTCGATGCGGGAAATCCTACGGAACCGTGAAACTGAAGTGGGGAGGCTCGGCGGGGGCGGGGGCGGCGGCGGCGGCGAGAGGCGCCCGCGCTCGCGCCGACACCTCGCCACTCGGTCGCGCGCGCTCGCAACGCTCACTCGTGTCCGCTCCTCTCCTCGAACGTTCGCCCGTTAGTGCCTGCACCGCTCACCGCTCGCCGCTCACCGCTCGCCGGCTGGTAACGTACCGCACACACACACACACACACTAACAGTTCTCGCGCTTATGCAAGCGCAGAGTTTCCGCATCGCCGCGCCGCCACGGAGGGCTCCCGGTCCCGCGCGGGTCCGGTGCGGGTGGGCCCTCCGCTAGCGCGCCCGCACCGCCCGGTTGCTTCACGAACCGCCGCAACCTCGCCCGACTTCTCGTTTCGACATTGCGATGGAAAACGATTTCGATAACATTGAGGTGACAGGCGCGCGCGCAGCCGCACAGCAGGACCACAGTCCGGTCACGTTCCTGTGTGTGATGCGACGTGCGTCCAAACAGACACATCCCCAGGCCACCCACCGCCGACACCCAGCGACACCCACCGACGACACCCAGCGACACCGACCGACGACGTTGTTCACATTCAGTTCTCCCGCATCGCTCCATTTCTATGTTAGATTGTTGAATCTTTATACATTATTGTTGATGTTTACTATATTACATAATCCAGCGGCTGCGTGGGTATCTATACCTATGGGTACACTCTCGTCAGGTTATTTATTTATTTACTGGAAAACAAACAGCTTATTGAATAAGTCTATAGAACATAATTAGTGTAGTACGAACGAGCTCACACAGTTTCCACATGTAAAGCTATTCTCCAGTTACTCATATAATATTTAAAAAATAAAATGGAGGAGAATTAAAAAAAAACTTATATAATGTCTAAGAACCTTAATAAGTAAATATTTGTGTTTTCATCTATCTATTTATTCACAGGCGAAACAATCCAGTTACAACCAGTTACATAACATTATCTTTTAGTTAAAAATGCGGTAAAAGCATTGACTTTGAAAAAGTTGTACCTCGCATTAAACAAATCATACTCAGTGTATTTAGAATTGAAAATAATACAGACTCTGGTAAAGTAAGAATTTTGTCTATAGTTTGTGGATTATAATTCCACGTGAAGTATTCAGTGAGGCACCTGCAGTGCAGAGCGAGCTAGATAATATTTAGAGTTTTAATGGTTTTTTATGTTAAAGATGCACCTAATCACGTCAACGAATCAAATCGAACCCTATAGCGATAACCATTCGTGTTATAATTGAATATATCGCGTTTCTGACTACGAATAGATAAGCGCCTGTCTTTAGCATCAATTAATCGTTTCCACGACCACGGCTGGAGTAGGACGAAGCGCGATGAAGTGGGACGGAGCGGGGCGGAGCGGGACGAAGCGGGACGAAGCCAAAGATCGTCTAGTTCTGAAAAGAGTCGTCGTTCCGTCGTTTAGTTCCGGTCGGAGTTCGAAATCGGTTCAGGGTCGCGACGGCGGCGGACGCAGGCGCGGGCGCGGGCGCAGGCGCGGGCGCGGGCGCAGGCGCGGGCGCGGGTGCGGGTGCGGGCGCGGGTTGGAGGCCGAGGTCGGTCTCCCTCCCGCCCCCTTTCCCTCTTCTGTCCTCCATGCAATACAATCGTAAAAACTGAAATTAATTGGCGTAAAGTTAATTATAACTTTCGATAGACATCAGTAGTGGAAAGCGATTGCAATGCCGCAAACACGCGGGCGCGGTCGCGGGCGCGGGCGCGGGCGCGGGCGCGGGCTCAGGCGCGGGCGCGGTCGTGGGCGCGGGCGCATGGCGCATGGCGGCGCGGCGCGGATTCGCGAACTCGCGCGCAAACATGCCCTCGACCAATGAGCGTTGCGCGCGAATACAAACAGTACTAAGTCGGGGCGGACAAACACGTGACACGCGATGACATCAATTATTTTCTCATTATTTATCGTATGTGTCGCCAAGTCAAGATGTGGAGATTGCCAGTTTGTTTTATTTAATAAAGTGATCTGTTCTTCGGATGGTATTGTGCGATAGGAGTGGAATATTATCCCTATGCACTATGCCACTGGAAGGACCGCTGGTGCAGCAAACGCGGTCTGAGAGAGATTACTACTAAGGAGCCGTGTCTCTTTCTAAAAAGAGTGACCATAATTTATGAACTAAACAGGACAATTTTGTTTAGAATTATTTAGTACAGTCAGCAATATACTTATGATTACCTATATACGTATTACCGACCGAGAACAAAAACACTGTTACGTAGAAACTGAGACACCATTAATCAGAGACAGATAATCTCACCAGCCTATTATATAGAACAGAAAGATCTGTCTCTCGATTGCTTTTTAGCTCATTATTTTTTTTTGTTAAAAAAGTTTCTCACATAATTATTCTCGAACAATAGTAGGTAAATGTTCAAGCTACGATTCTGAATTTACTGTAATTACAATGTAGGTACCTCAGGTACGATTAAGATTACGACTTAGCGACAACGCGTGCGCAGTGCCGATGTACAATCTATTTCTAAAGTAGCAATTAAAACAATTCAATTTAGTATAAAAATAATATATCATATATAAATATATATAATAGCAAGCCGAACATATTTATTGCATCAATCATATATTACTACATAATATAGTCTTGTGCAATTTCTGGCGTAATGTTGCGCGAGTTCCAGTCATTTTTAAAGTCTTGTGCTTTCCATAAGTTGTCAATATATAATAATAATATATAAAGTAATAAGTGAAAAAATATATTAAAACATCCGTGCCTCGCGGTTTTACCCGCATTGTGATGAAAAACGGTCATTATGGTGATGAAGAAAAAAAAAGCATAAGCTTTGACATCCAGGGTATAAGCTATCTCCATACCAAATTTCATCCAAATCCATCCAGCCCTTTAGACGTAAAAGAGAAAAATACATACACACATTTCTGCACTTGAACATTTACTGCGCTGCCTCCAATGATGGGTTACTAAAGATGACGTATATTCATACGGCGCGGTGCTCAGATTTTGTTCCTTTACGACATAAACATGCTTACTGCGACAGATAATACGGTACAAATAATATAGAAAAGGGTAGCTCTATGTTTAGACTTGCGCTTGAAATACGCATCGTAATGAAAATTTCTACAATTGACTTAATTTTGCCGCCTCAGTTTCCGCGCGCTTGTGCGACATCTACCTCATATAAACATATAATATCATTGGCGGCCTCGGACAGTTGTCGTTCGCGCGTTTCTCATTTGTTATTAGTTTCGCGCCACTTTTATAGCCGTCCAACACGACACTCTTTCTATATCTACCTATTTGGTGACAGCCCGCGGCCATAGACTAGTATAGAGTGATAGTACTCTAGAAATGATGAGTGATAGTACTCTACTCTAGAACAAAAGGCCTACTTTGCTCGCAACCATAGAGGATAGTTCGTCTATGGTTGCGAGCAAAGTAGGTATCATTGTTTGTCGAATAGAGGGGATGAAAAAGTGACTTATTATTTCGTACATTCTCTGTAAAAAGGTTAAAACATTAATGAGCACTCGTCGAGCGATCGAGGCGCGCCGCGCCCTATATCTATTAAAATGTGTATCGAGTCCAAGGTCGTTGACCTCTGTCGCCGTTCGGTCCATTTGACATTTCACCGATTCAACGAGGCCAAGTGTCACATCTGGGCTAAAGTCAAAGGTTGCCCTTCTCGAGTCGCCGGGTCACTGTCGAGTTCGTTTCGAGTCGTCGCCGATATTCGGAATTGTTGACGTTTGAGATGTTCGCACCGAGCGGGGAGTGTCCCGTGACACCGGCGCGGGCCCTCGCCGCCGCGCGTCGCCTCCTGCACACACACGCGGCTGCGCCTGCGTCTGTGTCTGCACACCCACGACCCTGTTCCTACTCCTCTCGTGTGGTAAATAAAACAACAGAACAGAACAGAGTAGACGGCGCGCAATAACTACATATACAGGAGGTATACTATGTATATACTCTATATCAGTTTTAGCTTCATAAATAGGTGATTTGGATTCACCTATAGTGGACCTTCACTATCGGAGAGACACCGTCTAAGTTGGTGTGTACACTACTAGACTACCACATCCACATCAAAATGTTATTCTTTACACAATATTCAGAGTTCATTCTGAATCCTTTAACTCGCGCAGTGAATACTTAATATTATCTAGTTTGTACAATTATAAAGAAATTATCTAAAAGAACCAATTAGCACTGTTAAGCGAATTACACGTTGTTTTGACAGTGTATAGCGGAGTGCCGTGTGTATAGCGGAGTGCCGTGTGTATAGCGGAGTGCCGTGTGTATAGCGGAGTGCCGTGTGTATAGCGGAGTGCCGTGTGTATAGCGGAGTGCCGTGTGTATAGCGGAGTGCCGTGTGTATAGCGGAGTGCCGTGTGTTGTGTGAACGGTGTGTTCATTGTAGTATATAATAAGTATTACTATAGCTCAGCTGCAATAAACCAGCGTAAAGTGAACACGTACAGTTTGTTTCCTTAACCCCGCAAACAAAACTCAACCTTATATCTAATGCTACAAGCACTAATCCGTTTTGTAGCTGCCACAAGCTGCACTCGTTGCTTACCATGGCTATGTGTCATCTTTGTTACGTTATGGTTTAATTATATGGGGAAACTCAGTGCACTGGGAAAGGGCATTTAAGGTACAGAAAAAGTGTATCAGGGCATTGTGTTGCGCACACTTTTTAGCGCCCTGTAGACCTTTGTTTAAACAAATAAATGTTCTGCCTTTGCCATCGCTGTATGTGTATGAAATTTGTCTATTTGTTCAAAGTCATCGCTCCCTATTCCCATTAATACGTGATTTACCTGGAAGAGAACGACAGAAACGGCGTAAATATAAATTAATCATTCCTGAGCAAAGAGTATGTGCATATAGTAATAATGTATACTGTATGGCTATCACCATCTACAATAAATTGCCTGATTGTTTTAAAGAATTAAATTTTAATAGTTTTAAATATAAGTTATTCAAATTTCTTATTGACAAATGTTATTACGAGGTAAATGAATTTTTGAAAGACAAGCTTAATGAAATAAATATATAATTTTAAAAGTTTAACTATAATATATGTCCATAGAAATATTTGTACACCTGTCAAGGTAGAATATTTGATACTTGTATTTCATAAAACACCTACTATAAGACAATATTCTTTCAAATAAACCTATTTTGTTTGTTTGTTTGTTTGTTGTATATTTAACAATTCTTAGACTCACGTACATTTCTTAAAAATACAAAAAAGTAAGCATCAATACCAATTCTATTACAAACTGATTCATTAACCGACACGCAAAAAGCAGGTGCTTTTCTATACTATTCGAAATTTTCATTTTTGCTACCTCAAAACTGGAAAAAACGGATAAAACGATTCATAACTGCTCGACATTTCTCATTAACTGGTTCACAATAAACAATTTAATTTTAGGCTGTAAGTTTTCCTATGAAAATAAAATAAATAAATAAAATAAATGAAGAACAGATGTAAGCCCCACGGCCCGGGTGTGGGGTCATTCATATTCTGGGGGGGCTCTCTATCTACGTCAACACTTTTCAAAAACTTTGCTTAAGAGCAATGTATGGTCTTAACCAGAGGGAAAAAAATATTGGAGTATTCGAGTAATTTCAAACTTTTGACCTCTTCCTTGATATAATATATATATATCTGAGATAGTATCTTTCATGAAAAGTAGCATGAATCTTTTTGATTCGTGACCTACGACACGGCGCCTGTAGGCGACCGTACCGCGGGGCGGGTGACCTACGACACGGTGCCTGTAGGCGACTGTACCGCGGGGCGGGTGACCTACGACACGGCGCCTGTAGGCGACCGTACCGCGGGGCGGGTGACCTACGACACGGCGCCTGTAGGCGACCGTACCGCGGGGCGGGTGACCTACGACACGGTGCCTGTAGGCGACCGTACCGCGGGGCGGGTGACCTACGACACGGCGCCTGTAGGCGACCGTACCGCGGGGCGGGTGACCTACGACACGGTGCCTGTAGGCGACCGTACCGCGGGGCGAGTGACCTACGACACGGCGCCTGTAGGCGACCGTACCGCGGGGCGGGTGACCTACGACACGGTGCCTGTAGGCGACCGTACCGCGGGGCGGGTGACCTACGACACGGCGCCTGTAGGCGACCGTACCGCGGGGCGGGTGACCTACGACACGGCGCCTGTAGGCGACCGTACCGCGGGGCGGGTGACCTACAACTTAATGCGAACATCGGAATACACATTGTCGATGCTGTATTTTAAATCTTAAGTAATCGATTTAAGAAATAAAATGATTAATGATGCTGTCATTCACAAATAAATATTGATCTCGTGACTGTTAGTGCGAATGGGCATCGCGGTGTATATTACATGTATATTCCGATGTACAACTGCTCGCGGGCGCCGCGCGCCGGGGCGGGGGGGGGGGGGGGGGGGAACATCTAGAGAACATACGTAAATGCAACTGATCGACACCGCGGTGTAATACGTGCAACCGAGCTAAGAAATTATTCATCGGGATCGATAGCGGAGCTCGCTCCGTGTAGTGTAGTGTAGTGTAGTGTAGTGTAGTGTAGTGTAGTGTAGTGTAGTGTAGTGTAGTGTAGTGTAGTGTAGTGTAGTGAGGGTACCGACGCGTGCACCTGCGCCAGACCATAGTAGGGCTCGTCCCCACCCGAGGCGGCCGGCGACGCCCGCGCCGCGCCGAGCCCTCAGCGCGCTGCGGCGACGGCGCCGGCCTCGGCGTCGGCGTCGCGCAGAGGATGGACGAAACTATGCACAAACAGATTTATGACGCTACTCGCATTATTCATAATCTCAACTTTAGTCTATGAAGGGTCTCCAAGCCGCATCTACTAAATGTCCGGCCCGTTCCACGTCGCTATTTCGCTACCGAGAGCTCCGACCCGAGCGTCGAAGCTCTCGATATAGCCATGTCGGGTACCACCCGCCGCCGCCGTCGGCCGGCACCACGCGAGTGACATACACGCAGTGACTTCACAGCTCGACAATCTACTGTGCAGGTTACAGCTCAAGGGAGCATGAGTCAACTTGAGTTCGGTCAAATAAGACTCTTTTCCCAGAGAATAGGTTTCGTAATCGCATGCACCGCATCCCCCTCGTGTCTCACACGCATTCAAGATCAAGTACGATCCCATTGGTGGAGGCGTCCTCGCACGCGGACGCGTCAGTGTTGGAACGTTGCGGCTGCGTGTCGCGGGCGCTCCACCACACACACACATAACTGTCGTGTCACTGGTCGGTTATGGATAAATCCCTTCATCATCATCTCAGCCATAGGACGTCCACGACTGGACATATGCCTCCCCAATATAGGGGGGATTTGCCAATACTCGCCTCTCTTGGCAGGCGGGTTGGCGAGCGCAGTATGATTTCTGATCGCCAGAAGGCGCCGCTGCCCACCTTCTGGCATCCGCGGGAAGCGATGGGGGAGTAGTATTCTAGGCCGGTACCACCGCGGCTCACCGGCGCCGCTCAGTCTCACACCACACACTATCACCATCGCTCTATCTATAGATAAACATTATTTGGACAATGACACAAGTACACGCACATTACAATATTGACGAAATATGAACGAATTAAAAAAGTTCTACATATAAAATGTATGAACAATATCGAATCGAATCGATTCGGTTAGTTATCGATCGGTCTGAACCCTGGTTCACCACCTGCCCCCGGAGCAGGTGCTCGATCCGGTCTGAACCGCCCATAACGAGAGCCGCCCATGCGAGTGCAGAACTCGTACCATCGATATTTGTGGGCCACGTCCTACTAGACCTATATCTACATGACCTATATCGATATCGACAAGTGCTTTTTCATCGATGCTCTAAACGTTTTTGACCTGCCTACCTGTACTACAAATTAAAGCAACAAAAGCTTACTCGCTTCATCCGGCTGCGCGAAGTAATCTTCATAACATTACATCTGATGGTTCATTTACTGTCGAAAATATCGATCGAGCGCGAGACACGTGTCGCGGCCCCGCGCACCCCCGCCCGCGCCTCACCAGGTGTACATACGGGCTGACGTTGCGACATCCAACCGCAGATATTACATAAAACGAACTATGATTTATGAGATAAAGTGAACGGGACCGTGTGCTGGCGCGCCGGCCGCCGGAGAGACGACGTCACAGCTCGACTCGTTTACGTATGACAGCGATGCATGATGATAGATACAGCGGTTCGTTTGAAACGTCCGCGTCGCGGCGGTTACGTGAGCGGCGGTGTCGTAACTCGGACACGAGCGGGCGACATCCTGGTCGGGCGAGCGGCAGCGACAGCGCTGCGACACGTCGCGACACGACGCGACGGCAGTCCGTCCCTGCGGACGGTGTGACGCGTGCTTACGTAACACCGCGGCGCGGCGCCTAGACCAGCGAGCCAGTGTTGGGCCCGGGGCGGGGGGCGGGGGCAAGGCCGGCCCCGGGCGCAGAGGGCACCGACTCGACCTTTGTCCCTATTGCGCGGTCGCGCCAAAGCTCCGACGCGCGGCGACGCGCGGCGACGCGCACGCGCACGCGCGACGCACATTCGCAATAACCGATAAGCTCTC
Source organism: Apeira syringaria (assembly GCA_934044485.1). NCBI lineage: Eukaryota > Metazoa > Arthropoda > Insecta > Lepidoptera > Geometridae > Apeira > Apeira syringaria. Next base: position 24,712,697 of record OW203660.1, on the reverse strand, counting down.
AGTGCTACGACCAGTTGTTTGGAATGGAACGGCCCCTCGACGAGTCGACTGATTCTAGATATTACAATAAATGAAAAGATTTTGTATACAACTCTTATGTCGACGTATCTTTCATTAGTTACGCGCGCGACCCGAGCCGGCGCCGGCCCGTGTCCGGGACCGGACCCGACCGCGGTCGGCCAGCGTCGGCCGACCGCGGTCACGGATGTCGTGCGCCGACGCACCATATATCCATATATCTTTACTATATAACATGCAGTGTTTTAAAAATATATGTAACCGAGTAATCTAGCGAAATAGTATTCCTGTGAAACTGCAGCAGCCGTCAGCCAGGGACAAGATATCCTACATATGTGCGTGCGTATGCTCCGGCACACCGACCACTGCGCGAGTTGACCACACACACTCACACACTTACATATTCCTCCGGTAAATAGACGTGGTATGTTAGCGACACGTCGTCCCACCCTCGTCCTGGAGGAGCAGGCGGAGACCGGGGACTCCCTCCGGCGCCCTGATCAGATCACGCGTTCGCACCCATCGTCACAGACGAATTATAATCACTTGTTTTTATATAAGACGTTTCCGATCCGGTCAGAGTATTCTGACCATAGATCGGCTAGAGCTAGCCGTTCTATGGTCTGCTAGCTGTTCTAAAAAAAACAATTTTGACAGAATATTCCATTCCACTTTTAAAGCTGACTTTTTGTGATCGTCAGTAGCGGCGGGGTGCCCATCGTCACGGATTAGGTAATAGTCGGTGCGTACGTCCGTCCGTCGCTTCCATTCGTGCGCGTGACGTCACGCCGTCACGTACGGTAGAATACGAGTCCTGTTGCGTACCGGATACCGTGTAAACGAAACAGGAATATAAATGATTACACAATTATAGTGCAGCAGTCCCGGTGTCCGGGCCGCCGTGACACAGCGTGACACCGCGCCGGACACAGTGCCTACTGCGGTCCGACCCTGTGGGCGCGGGACCGATACCAGGTGTGCTTCGTAAGGAGCTGTCGACTCCAGTCTGACCTTCTATCGCAGAGGCCGGGGACTCCCCGGGCCCACCCCCGCCCGCGCTTCCGCAGAGGGTGGAACGAACTCATTGGATGGGGTGGACGGGGGTGGAGCACACCGATGGTCGTTCTCCTCGAGCCATCGGTCGGTCAATGACCGCAGACGAAACACCGATCAAATCTGTATTTGACTCGGCCGATAGTTTCGTACGGCCCGACATCGTTTGAGTCGAACCGTATTTTGGTTGCGTTCTCAAATAATTTAATGAATGATGCGTTTGATTCCCGACTTACACGTTTATTTTGGATTAAAAAGGGCAGTTTTCGTTCAGAAAGTATCACTAATATCACCGTGAATGGTTCTTTGTCCGATTATCGACGAGCGAGCGTGTACTACACGACTGGCTAATGCGGGTAGCCCTAGGGGGGGAGGGGGTCAAGCCGAATCTCACCCAAACTCATGGGGGAGGGGGTGGGTTCAACAAATAATAATAATAATAATATATAATTAAAAAAATTAACAAAAAATGCAACCGACTTAAACACTAAAAAGTGTGAAATAACTTGTTGAAGTCGGTACCATGATAGTTCACACAAAAGTAACTATCATCACAATATTGTGCTCGACTTCGACAAGTTATTTCACACTTTTGAGTGTTGAAGTCGGTTGCATTAGTGGTTAAAAAAATAATCCTTGACCTTTGCTACTCACGGGATCAATTAATTGTCATTGTGTGTTCTGCGATGTCTTCAACCGCGACAATAATATCATCAAGATACGCGTAGCACTTTTCAGTTATTGGAGTATAACTCAAAAACCGCTTGTCCGAGTTTGAATGGGACCACCACGGAAGTATACTCTATCTAACAAAAAAAGAATCATCAAAATCGGTTCATAAACGACAAAGTTATCCGCGAACACACATAAAAAACAAAAAAACATAGATACGGTTGAATTGAGTAACCTCCTTTTATTGAAGTCGGTTCAAAATAGCCTTTTAATTCCATAATTGTTACAATAAGTTCAATAAAGTTTGATATATGAATAGCTTAATCAACAATGGACCCCTCTGCGGGTAAAGGCCTCCTCCATTTTTGTCCATATTTTTCGCGTTTGAGCCACTGTGAGCCACTCATCACCCGCTGTCTTGTTTATTTCATTCGCCCACTTTTCAAGAGGACGACCTGCTTTTCTTATTCCTTTAGGGCCGGACCACTGAGCTATTTGTTTGGTTTTCCTCAAGGAACATTCTAATGTAGCGAGAAAACTGGGATAAATTAGGTAAAATTATTTTTTGTGTGGTTCTATACCCCGATATCAATAATCTCAAATAACAAATCAAGCACATATTCATTTAAGTACGTTAAAAATATGTATTTGCAAAAATCTCACGTGAGATTATAAGTGGGGGAGGGGGCTCACGACATCTCACCAAGGGGAGAGGGGGGGGGGGGGGGTTAAAATCGCTAAAACTACGTCACGTAATTGATGGACACCCCTAGACAGTGACGTGAGCGCGCTGTCCGCGCGCCCGCTCGTCCGGTTACATCACGGTCACTTGCACTTTCCTCGCGCGCGCGCACACACACACACGCGCAGATGCTTGCGTCACACTTGCGGGGATAACGTTGCAGAATGAGATCGATCGAGGTCGAACGTGTCCACGAAACCTTTAAAGCTCGCGGCGGCGTCGTTATATCAAACAAAAATAAGTAAATGTGAAAAAATATAATTGCGCTGTTTTTAAAGAGCGTTGGCATTGAAAATAATAAATCGTTTCCTGAATACTAAATAGCTGCACCAAGTGAGACCCCTCGAGGGCGAGCGAAGGCCTCGTGCGCCCGCGCCGGTCCGTGAGACCGCCCGCCCGCGCCGCCGCCCCCTTCACACTTCTGTGAAGAGGAGGGCGTACGCTATCTACAAGTTTACATTTCTTGACAAAATTGGACGCGTTTGAATGTAATCAATAATGTAAACACAAGCGCATAAAGAATCCACGTTCAGGGTACAGTCTCACCGACGCGGTAGGTAGCGCGCTACTCTTCGGACTGCTCTCCACTGCTTCGTACTGAGTTCAATAATTGTAGTGCGGTGCGCTGCGAGAGTGTCTCTCGCGCCCCCGCGCCCCGCGCCCCGCGCCGCCGGTGGTGCAGCCTTGGTGGCGTCTGTCGACTGTCAGATAGAGTTTCACACGCACACACCGATATTGCCCAATGACGTTGACTGTACACTATAGAGATTGCTGTTCCAGCATCGATCACTGATCTGTTTCAAAACTCGTTAGCATTATGTAGTTTCGTCGGCGCCGGGCGCCTTCGTTATTGATGTGTATTAATTAAACTTTGACAAGTTCACATTTAAATAGCAAGGCGAGCTGTCACGTCGAGGCGCTCGTGTGACAGGCTCGAGGGCGCTCGTGTGACAGGCTCGAGGGCGCTCGTGTGACAGGCTCGAGGGCGCTCGTGTGACAGGCTCGAGGGCGCTCGTGTGACAGGCTCGAGGGCGCTCGTGTGACAGGCTCGAGGGCGCTCGTGTGACAGGCTCGAGGGCGCTCGTGTGACAGGCTCGAGGGCGCCCTCGAGTGATGGTTGATACGGTCATTTATCTCTGAAATTACCAATTCTGGTCAATTTTTGACGTGAAAATAGTTTTAGCGTCGTTGTGCACTTTTGTATGGGAAAAAAATGTTAAACTCGCGACAGGACATTTTATTTTACCACATAAATGCAAGTTTTCACTTTTTTCGGCACTCCCGGAGTGCAACCCATTTTTTTATTTATTCGGTTCATAACTTGGAATATACACTTTTGTCAAGTGTGCTGTTACATTTTGACGCCACGCTAAGTTGGCTTGCTTCAACAGCCAACTACTATTGTTTATTCTACGTGTAGCGGCGAAGCGGGCGAACGGCGCCGGGTGACTAAACAGTCTTGATCCGTATCGGCGAACGGCGCCGGGTGACTAAACAGTCTTGATCCGTATCGGCGAACGGCGCCGGGTGACTAAACAGTCTTGATCCGTATCCTTCTACTATACCATAGGAACTTAGGATTTATTCGATTAAAAGTTTATATGCGGCGCCGTGGCGCAGCACTCGGACAGGCGACAGTGGTATTTCCAATTGAGCACTACCGTGGTCGGATGATGTTTTGTGGATTCTAGATTTTTCATCGTGGGCTTGTTGACTTGAAAACTGATTCCTAGATATATGTCTATACAAACTGTCTTACTTCAGGTTTTCATATATGCCCTAATATATATTATTATTATTATTACCTATCGTTAAATCAAAAGTCACGTGACGTATCAGCTATGAGCTTACGGTCCGTGATATATATTATGTACAGCTATGGACAAGTACATATTGCACTTTTTTAAAATTAGTGAGCGGCAAAAATAACAATTTAACATTTTAAAAATCGTAGCATACGTATGAACAGTTATAATATGTTAAATTAAAATAAGATAAAACATTAAATTAAAGCCAGGTTTGTATTTATACTCGCTTGTATTGAACGTCAATATGTTGTTTTTTTAAATGTAATGTCTAAACGTATTTTGAAATAACAAATACTATAAAGGTAGATTTAATGTAGCTTGTATTAACATAACGCATGGTTTACCAGCTATAAGACCAACCCGTTTTTCTTTAAAAAAAAATATTGAACCTTATTTGCATCCCACCTTTTATCCGACCGTAATAGTACCTACATAATTGCTCCATGAAATACCGTAACCTCATCATCCTGTTCCTTGGATATGCTTAATATGAATCATTGTATAAGCAATAGCGAGTTTGTCAGTTCATATCACACTTATCACCTTGTTATCGAGTAAAGCAGGGACACGGTCCGATAGTAACAACAAATCATTTGTCGATTCATCAGATTCATTACTAAGTTCACCCTCGTGTACCAGCGAAGGAACTCTATAAAGAATAAAACGGTTCTTCTTCTTTTTAGAGTTCCTTCACCGAATATAAAACATACCATGTATAGAATTGTACAGTAGTATTTGTTGTATACAAGTAAAATAGTATTTTCTTAAATCATTACCATATCATCTTCACAACGCAGTGCAAACTGTAGTGATTCCGAGCTGTTACTAGTTTGGTTATGAACAATGTAGTGATTCCGAGCTGTTACTAGTTTGGTTATGAACAATGTAGTGATTCCGAGCTGTTACTAGTTTGGTTATGAACAATGTCATCAGTATACGCCATATCCTAAAAAAATAGTACATTCAATGATGTTTTAAACATATAATATCATTGAGTACAATGTACAACAACAAACCAACCGACAGACGCACACGTCTTAGTTATGTGAGTCAATTGTTATATTTACAACGTTTCTTGATCTCGTTCATATATTTGTTATATATAGATTATGGCGATGTCGATACGCGCGATAACGACACGCGACCGCACGTGAGCTCGATATATATATATATATATATATATATATATATATATATAATGTATTGTTCACCTCCTCACCACATCTATCGATCGATATATTCCACAACATGTGGAAACTTCACTATAATCCGTCGTCTCGTATTTACTTTTTTTTTAAAATAGATTCTCTTGCTATGGTATCTTTTTCTACGATGAGTCTCTTTTTATATGATTTTTATTTCATTGCTTGTAAGGTAAGCAACAAAAATATATTCTGAAATTATGAAAGTATAGGGTGTTTATGGAAGTATAGGGTGTTTATGGAAGTATAGGGTGTTTATGGAAGTATAGGGTGTTTATGGAAGTATAGGGTGTTTATGGAAGTATAGGGTGTTTATGGAAGTATAGGGTGTTTATGGAAGTATAGGGTGTTTATGGAAGTATAGGGTGTTTATGGAAGTATAGGGTGTTTATGGAAGTATAGGGTGTTTATGGAAGTATAGGGTGTTTATGGAAGTATAGGGTGTTTATGGAAGTATAGGGTGTTTATGGAAGTATAGGGTGTTTATGGAAGTATAGGGTGTTTATGGAAGTATAGGGTGTTTATGGAAGTATAGGGTGTTTATGGAAGTATAGGGTGTTTATGGAAGTATAGGGTGTTTATGGAAGTATAGGGTGTTTATGGAAGTATAGGGTGTTTATGGAAGTATAGGGTGTTTATGGAAGTATAGGGTGTTTATGGAAGTATAGGGTGTTTATGGAAGTATAGGGTGTTTATGGAAGTATAGGGTGTTTATGGAAGTATAGGGTGTTTATGGAAGTATAGGGTGTTTATGGAAGTATAGGGTGTTTATGGAAGTATAGGGTGTTTATGGAAGTATAGGGTGTTTATGGAAGTATAGGGTGTTTATGGAAGTATAGGGTGTTTATGGAAGTATAGGGTGTTTATGGAAGTATAGGGTGTTTATGGAAGTATAGGGTGTTTATGGAAGTATAGGGTGTTTATGGAAGTATAGGGTGTTTATGGAAGTATAGGGTGTTTATGGAAGTATAGGGTGTTTATGGAAGTATAGGGTGTTTATGGAAGTATAGGGTGTTTATGGAAGTATAGGGTGTTTATGGAAGTATAGGGCGTTTATGGAAGTATAGGGTGTTTATGGAAGTATAGGGTGTTTATGGAAGTATAGGGTGTTTATGGAAGTATAGGGTGTTTTTAGTGTCATCATATTTTTTTAGTGGTTTCTATTCAGTAAAACTCGCAAATTAGAGCTCTCAAATAAGGTATTTTCGTGTTTTTGCCGAAACATACACCAGAAGAATGAGGATTACTAAATAAATAACAAAGTATCTAAATAATTCGGCTCTGACATTATGGAAGATGAAATGCAGTGTATTTGTCACGTGACGGTTATGTATAAACATACAGGCGACGTGTCATATTCCAACGTTGGACACCCTGCTAACGCGCAGTGTTTTGTTGCTGAACCCCCCTCGGCTAAAAACCAATACTCGATAAGTAGATTTTGTGTAATTCTTAACACTAGTGAACACAGCACGCAATGTAACTCAAAAACTAATTTATAATAAATAAAACTATCGCTCTTTCTAGATACCGACGCGCTGCGAGCCGACTTGTGGTTACAAATTGTCCGGAGTCATCGCATCAATGATGTCATCTATCCGTAACTGTACAGAGCCGGCTGAGACGGACGCGCGCGGGGCGCGGGGCGCGGGGCGAGCCTAACCTGACTGCTGCTGTCATCAATCAAAACCGATAGTATCCTGGATAGGTGCAGCGACATTTATAATACATATCTGTTTCGCTAAAGTGCAAATAACATAAAAGTATCGTCCCACACCGACACAGATCATCGGGTACTTAATCTGTAGACGGGCGAGCGACGGCTCACGGGAATCACAACTTAGTCGGGCGCTCGTCGGACTTGCTCTATATTAGGAGTAGCGGCGCCCCACTACACCGCCGTCTGGCTTGTCCTACCGCCATATGTGCTTCAATGACGTCTGCATACGTCATAGCATCCAGTTCTTCAAAGTAGAGCCTTCCGGGGTGCGGAGGGTCGGGGGGAGGGAGGCCGGGCCACTTTCGCCGGCGGAAGGAGGTCGCGGAGAGCGAAACGAGCGCGCACACAGCCGCGCGCCGCACACTACTGCAGCGCTCGTACTGCACGTGTGACGCAAGAGACTCGCCGCCGCCGCGCCCCGCGCCCCGCGCCCCGCGCACAGATATCATAACCCGATGAGCAAACTTATGTGGCGTTAGCATTTATATTTGGGTCTGTAGGCCTCGCCTCGTGAGTGTGTGCCAAAAACAGGTTCCTTATATTTGTAAAAGTAGGTTAAAATATTTAAATCGGAATAGCACCGAGGTCGTCGACATTTCAATTCGGATTGGAAACGTACGGCGATCAAACGCGTATTATGTAAAACAAACGCACAATTGCGACGTTACGTCCGCGCCTGCGCCCGCGCCCGCGCCCGCGCCTGCGCCCGCGCCCGCGCCCGCGCCCGCGCCCGCGCCCGCGCCCGCGCCGGCGCGGCGCTTTTTGTCATTTTGCGCAATGGGTGTGTGCGCATTGTATTCCCATCACCATCACCATCACCATCACCATCACCAGCACGTCGACATGGCGTGAAGTTAGTTTTCGAGCGCTTCTGTTATTTCACCGACGCCACCAACGAGGCTCGCCGCGGCCGACCGGGCCAGGCCCGACACTACACCGGGCCAGGCCCGACACTACACCGGGTCGGTGCGCGGTCATTAAGGGTTTGATGTATCTGATACAAATCTAGCCAAATGTTTCAGCACATTTTAACCGACTTCCAAAAAGGAAGTTACACAATTCGCCCGTATACATGTGGTTTTGTTTTATGTACGGCGTACGCTACGTAGCGGCGTAGCCCGACTCGCTACGGGAGCGCTACGCCAGCGCTACGGATGTAGCGCCGCGGCGCGGGCGGAGTTAAGGAGGTAGCGCGTTTATGTCTTTTACTAGAGAATGAACTCCCTCCCTCCCACGTGCCCGTGTCCGAGTCCGAGTCCGCGTCCGCGTCCGCGCTAATCTAACTTTGTATAGGTTGTGTAAACGACGTTGAATGTCAACGATAAAAATCATTTGGAGACACTCGTCTCGCGGTCTCGGGGAGTCAAGTGTCCTGGGTGTTGATGTTCCTGCTAGCGTGCACTTTCGCGTGCATGTATCATCCAAAGCCAAGCTCGCATCCAAGAACAGGCCTAAGCGGTACTTCACGCCAAGGCGAAGACTGTTACTATGCAAAGCACAAGTCCAGCCTCACATAGAGTACTGCTTGGAACGGTGCACCCAAGCATCAGCTTGAGCGTCTGGATGCATTGCAGTGTAGAGCTATCAGAATTACCGACGACCCCAAATAAACCGAATGCTTAGAGCCACTCAGAATCCGCAGAGAAGTTGGCTCTCTGTCTGTGTATTTACTACCATATATACAACGGGGAGTGTTCTGGAGAACTCTTCATCATCGTTCATCGTATATTTGTAATCGTTTCGATGTACACACAACACAACTAGACTGGACTGGACTGTCCTTGACTACTGTTCCTCTATATCAGGTATCCTTCGAACAAGACGCTCAAGAGCTTGTCATCAGTACTTTCATTATTCTAAGTAATTTGAAATGAATCCATTATGCAACGAGGGGGGCACGTCACCTACAGGTGTCACGTCACGTATTTTCCTACCACCCGTCCCGTCCCGTCCCGTCCCGTCCCGTCCCGTCCCGTCCCGTCCCGTCCCGTCCCGTCCCGTCCCGTCCCGTCCCATCCCGTCTCGTTTCGTGTCGTGGCTCAACATTCTGCAGCGAAAGGTTACTGTGCAAGCTCGCCCCTCCCGCCCCTCCTTCCCTCTCACACACAACGATAGAACTTACAAAATATGCACTGATTTTGTCAAAAATAAGATCTAACGAAACAAGGATCTCCGCTCGTCTCGCGCACGGAACCCTCCGCGCTCGCTATCACACCGCGCACCCGATTACATTCATTACGCTCGCAACTAGCGCGTGACCTCGTTTTTACTCTAATACACAAAAAGAGTGCGCGCGTCGCGACGTTCGGTGAACGCCGGCAATTATCCATGCGAGCGGCGTCCATGGGGGAATAATGTCGAGACAACGGCATTCTTCCTCGTCCGCCCGCGTGTCGCACGGCTGCAGCGTGACACCGGCCCCCGGAGACACGGTCCGGGAAACCCCTCGTCTAAATGTACGGACCGAAGGCGACGCGAGCGGTTCGAACGAGTGAGGACGTGGATATGGAAATAAATGTATTAATAATATTCATTGAGACACTTCCATTAACACATGCTAGTACGAATGTTTAGCGCGCGCCATCGCCCGCGCCCGCGCCCGCGCCCGCGCCCGCGCCCGCGCCCGCGCCCGCGCCCGCGCCCGCGCCCGCGCCCGCGCCCGCGCCCGCGCCCGCGCCCGCGCCCGCGCCCGCGCCCGCGCCCGCGCCCGCACCCTCGCGCTGGGGGAGCGGGCGCGGGGGACGGGGGGGCGGCCAGAACATTTACACTTTTACATATCACTTGTATAAAAGAGTTGTGCCGTTTTATTGTAATACGCTTTCGGTAGTTTTCCTCAAAGCCGTAACGATTCAGAATGGAAGCGTCGCGCGGCGCGCGGCCGGACTCGAGCCAGTAGCTCAGTGCGCCTGCGCACCGCCGCTCCGTGTAGAACGGCGACCGCCCGCGCCCCGCGCCCCGCGCCCCGCTCGTTGCGTAAGTGACCACCGAACTACTCCAATGTTACACATGTGTTTGCTCTCTGCACTCGTCGGTGTTGTCATTCACATTAGTTATATATTCTTTTATTTATTTAATCATTTCACCGTATATACTAAAAATACTCATAAAACCCAAAATAGGTTTGTCTGTTCATCATCACCATAGTAACAGTACGTGAAGCGACAACTTTGTACCCCTTTTAACGAACAACGTGATGTGGCCCCGCGTGTGGCGCTCGAGCCCCGCACCCCCGCACCCCCGGGCAAACCTCGTCATCCCCGGGGTCGTCGGCGGTCACGCGGCCGTGATAATAATAATAATAAATATTTATTTCCAAAGGTAAATTACAATATATATAAAGGTAACATTAGGTTTAGTGTATAAAGCACAAAGTAAGGTAACAATTACAATCAGAGAACAGGTCGTCGTAACGTCGAGCCTCAGACTAGGCGCTAGGGAGGCGCCGTGTGCTGAAGCTCAGAGTGCGGGCCGAAATAAGTTGGGAAGTTTCTATGTTACCGAGTGTTCGCGTGCTTGTAGATTGCTTAATTACTGAATAAGTTGTGAAAGTACTTTATACAATGATGTTTTGCTTTCTTAGGGTAAAGAAATAAAATTAGTGCTTAAATAAGACAAACAGCATAAATATTCATTAGGGTGTGTGTGTGTGTGTGTGTGTTAAATGTTTGTATGTCAAATGTTTGTAGTGATATGGGTACGAGTGTGTGAGTGCATGGAGTGGTGGATACGTGTATTATGTGAGTGTAAGGTGTATGGGGATTCGGTACTTTTGTACCGAATACTATATTTGTACTAATATTATGAATAACTTACGAGTCGCGAGTGAAAAGGTATCTCCTAGACGCGCGTGTTCCGTCGAGTCGTGTACCGCTCATCGTCACTTACCATCAGGCCACTTGTCAGATTAAAATGTTGCTCTATTGCACTGTAAAACCTAATTATTGGCTTCACAATCTGTTTACAAATATTGGAAGTATGTAAATGTTGCAAGCCATCCGCCGACACGTTATTACGATATTCTAGAACGAACCAAAGTGTGCACCCATTATTGAACCTAATCAGCGTCGGCAGTCGTTGAGTTCGATATACCGTGACCTCGGAATCGATCGAAAGGGGCCTGAAGTCCGGCGCCAGCGCAGCCGCGGCGGCGACGCTTGTTATAGTGCATCAATGCACTAGGCGCTGAGCTCATTCAAAAGTAAACAGCCTCCATTCTCATGTGACGTCATCGTACGAGACACGTTTATGGATAAACAAAACTTACATACACGATTTAACACTTACACTTATACTACTTATAAACATTTTCAAATTATCCATAAAACACGTTTTATGGCTGTAATGTACGAACCGACACGTCGTAAACACTGGAACCTGACTCTCCGACCAGTCTCGAACCGATTTACAGTTCTTCATCAGGGAGCTCGCGTCGCGCCGGTCGGAGAGTGTCGGAGTCCCAGCGCTCACCGCGCGAGTCCTGGTCGGCTCGTACATTACAATCATGGACTTACTCGCGATAGTTTTCACTCAAATGTTTAATGAACATACTGAAATTCGTACTCGTATAGAGACTCGCTAGAGACGAATTTAGATACGTTTTGACCGATCACTATCCGACACTGCACGTGGATGCCCTTCGTCGATATCGCATCGACTCGAGCGCTGCCCTCGCCTCTCACCCGCCCGCGGCCGAGGCTCAGCCGTCTTCGGCCACGATCGTCGTTCACAACTATTTCAAACAGGTCGCTCGCGTAACTCTTCTCCGAACGACGCAACTGCGGCTATCCCGGCGGATATACCTAAGTACACACTCGGCGGTACGACGAGTGTGTACTAGGTACCTACAGCGGTTCTATTTCAGTCAAAACGACTGAGTCAACCTGACCCGACGGAGCCCTTCGTGTCCAGCGGAGAACAACAATTTCCGCATTGTGTTCCCGCTATTACAGTCATTAGTTTTTTGTGTCCGTGTTTCTCGATCGGCAACTCCACGTGCTCGATCAATCGCGCAGATCGATAGCGATTACACTCGATTAGCGTTAATCGCCGTCTATTATGTTATAAACTCATTTGAATCGAATGACACAATTGTTTCCGGTTGGTTGTGTTCCCGCGGCTCCGTTACCCGCGGTCTAACCGCCGACGGCCGCTGCTGCGACGGCTCTAATACGAGTACACACACATGTACCTGTTGTATAGTGCGAGAATGTAAATAATAATGTAGAAAGTGGAGATGAGCACTAACCACAGATATATAGTGTGTTACCCATCTACAGTGAGTAAAGTGCGACACGCACATTTAATAACTCGGAGTTATTGTGGGTAAAGCGGCAGGGGGCCACGTCTGCTGCACCGGTCACCCGAGACGCCCGCGCCGCGCCGGCTGCGACCCGCGACGGCGACCCGCGACGCCTAAAATTGTCGTTAAAATTTAAAGTTAATCACGAATTTCTTTTAATTTATTGATTCGTACTTACTGAAACTTGTGATAGATCCGCCTTCATCGTTTGACCCTGCTGTTGACTCTGGACTTCGTATCGTCTGCTTCATTGATTGACCCTGTGGTTAAGTTTTGCACAATTTGGCGATTACGATGTGGAGGTCGGATGGGTGTGGACAGGTGTAGGATGTCCACACGAAGCGCCTCCGTCCAATAGGGAAGTAGTTCCCTCTGAGCCTTCCTCCTCGCCTGATCTTCTACACACCCTGTCGCCTTGTGTCATTTCGATTGCGCGATTCAGGTCGGCGCTTGTGATTGGTTGCTCGTGTTAGCGCTCTTATTGAGATTATTACTTTATTTACTTATTGATATTACTGCCCTCTACCGCTTGTAGCAGTCTAATCATAGTAAGCTTCCTGCGGCAGAGGTCGCTACAACCATTACCATACACAGCGGGCGCACTAATGTGCATAAAATTTTGTGAGGCAAAATAAAGAAATGTGTTAGTTGTGACTTTGTGAAACTCCAAGCTGAACAGTATTTTAAAGCTCATGGAAATAAATAGAAGTAACAAAGTGTTGGTTTTTATATATTTTAGCGATGACCCTGGGAGGTAGCTCATTATGTGATCCAATTTTTTGTGGGCTGAATTTGAAATGAAATTTTGTGCTGCATTTCAAATTTAGTTCACGAGAACGAGACCTTGACCCCTGAACAAGAACGAACAAAACTGTTTATCGTTGAACCCTTTGAAGACTAAATACATGTTACTTCGTACAAAAAAAAAACTGAGTAATATACCCTCTTCACTCAATGTTAAGCTTATGAACAATGCTATTGAGCGTGTCAGGTTATGAACAATGCTATTGAGCGTGTCAGGTTATGAAAGTATTACCTAATCCTAAGATTTTAGTCGTAAGTAAGAATATTTGTTTAAATCTTAAAGTAGATATAATTGTGAAATAGAATTGACTACCTCATAATGTAATTTATAAACATTAAGTACCTTCATAAAGTTTGCCACAGAATACTATATTTGACATTCGTTATATTAGTCATTTGATTTACTTAGTATCAAATTGTTAGTAATCGATCGTATTATTAATGTAATAATTATTGAAAATTAACAAAGTTATTTAAGTGTACCTTTTATTCTATTTTATTCAATTATTTGGTATTCTTGTAATAGTTTGAAAGTACTGGCGTTGACATAGACTAACACAATTGTAATATAAAAAGGGCCGCTTGGCACAGCAAGCCAGTCACGGGCTGAGCACCATCTGTGCTCGCCCCCCCTCCGGTGAAGCTGTAAATGCCGGTAGAGGCAAACAGCATTAGTCCGTAATAAAAATAAAAAAAAAAAAAAAAGCAAGCCAGTCTCAGTCTCAGTGTCAGTCTCATAGCCAGTCTTCCCTTGGCAAGCTCGGAGTGAACAATTCAGGTACGATAACTGTTCTCATTATATAACTTCTATGTATTTGGTGTATTATGTATTATTAATATTTAACTCGTCTTAAACTTATTGTAAAATGTGATGTGAGATAGTGTTGAGAAGTGGCTATTGAAAAGAATCAAGCCCTATGAGTTTCTTGTCTGTTCTTCTCATAGCGGTAGTCCCTTGCTAATAGACGTATACCTACCCTCCAAACTTGATTACAATAATTATTGAAAGCAAGTTAACTTTATAGCTGTTATGTTTCATTCCAATATTACCTGTTTAGTTCTTGATTAGGTATATAAATCACAGTGACTCCTAACATAGCAGTAATCCTAGTACCTCGGCTGAGTCGTGCCTCGATATGTCGAGTATCTAATTACATTATTCAAAACTATTAGTAATTATATTTATTTGATCAATAATAAGATAAAAGAATGAGTTTAATCGTGTATAATCTAACTACCCACATTATAATTTTTATTATAATCTTGTATTTTCTAACTGCCCACATTTATTAATATCTAACAAGCGCGTATTCGAGGCACGCAATCTGGGACTAATTATGGATTGTGACTTACGCTTTGAGAAACATGTTGCGATCTCAATAAAAAGCTGTTTCTATAAATTAAAAATCTTATACAGAATGAGACCATTTCTAAGTGAGACTTTGCGTATAATGCTTGTCGAATCGTTGGTTTTGTCTAAGCTTAATCACATGGACACAGTGTTTGGGCCACGTTTGCTCGCTAAATCTCAGAAGCTGATTCGGCGTGTGCAGAATGCTTGCGCTCGTTTTGTTTCAATGTTCCGTTGAGGGCCCATGTTACCCCCTACTTAAACAATAACTCCAAGCTAAAAATGAGACACCGTCAAAAGCTGCATCTAGCTTGTCTCCTTTTCGGTGTGCTTAGGCACCAAGCTCCCTTATTTTTGTATAATAAGTTGTCCCGGCTGCCTAGGCATACTCACCATGAGTCTAGGCAAGAGCGGTACTGTAGTACTGACAACGCAAATACATCGCACGGCCGCTTTTCGTGGTTGTTTCCGATACTCTGCCAGTAAGTGTTGGAACAATATTCCTCCACCCATAAGGAACCTGCATAATTTTTGTAACTTTAAATTTAAAATATTCTACATAATCACCAAAAATGCAGAAAAATCTAAAACTTGATACAAGTGCACTTTAAAACAAAACGTACCCGCAACTATAAATTATGAAGTAACATACATACAGACACAACACACTCGCACGCTCCCCCAAATACAAACACAAACACACACCCACATACTTCTCCTTCCTCCCAACTCACATGCTCATACATGCTAAGTGTACACGTACACCTCTCGCTGTGTTTCTCTTTGGACGTTTCAGTAATGTTTTAATGTACTATAATACTTTAGTACTACTATTAGTTCAGAAGTATAATTTATAAATCGTATTTAGGTCATGAGATTTTCGTTATTGTTGTATTTTTGTAGGCATTTGAATAACAATTAGTTTGTATAACCGTCGCTGATGTCAGCGAAATGGCTTCAAAGGAAGATCAGCGCTGATCGTAAGATCAGCACAACGCTGAGTTGAGGCCAATTTGCTATTTTTATATTTGCTTTCTAACGTGCTACCAAAATGACACGCCTTGTATAGTTTTATTTTATTTTATAGTTACCATTTATTACGATGTTTATTTTTTATATTTATAGCAAATAAACTTAAACTTACTTACTTACTTACTTACCTTAAGATAATTTAAAAAAAATGTTTAACAAAAACCCGGTACCATGATAGTTCACAAAAGTAACTATCATCACGATATTGTGCTCATGGTACCGACTTCGACAAGTTATTTCACACTTTTGAGTGATGAAGTCGTTTACAGTTTCTGTTAAAAAAAAAATATTTACCCTTTTCAGTGACCTGTGCTACTCACGGGATCAATTGTCATTGTGTGTTCTGCGATGGCTTCAACCGCGACAATAATATCGTCGAGATATGCGTAGCACTTTTCAGATATTGGAGTATAACTCAAAAACCGCTTGTCCGATTTTGATGAATGGAATGGAATTTGAATGGGACCACCACGGAAATATACTCTATCAAAAAAGAATCATCAAAATCGGTTAATAAACGACGAAGTTATCCGCGAACACACATAAAAATAAAAACATATATACGATCGAATTGAGTAGACTCCTTTTTTTGAAGTTGGTTAAATATACAAAATGTATAATGCTTCCATCTAGTATAAAGCTTAGAAAACTATAAAGCGCCATCTATTATCCACATATGGAACTGTTGTCATTTTAGATACACGAGTTGTCTATCTATTCCCGTATATTAGGTATATTATATGGTTACCACGACTAGACTGTTCGCTGGGACCGAGGTTCTCACCAACTCAACTCTATTCACAAACTAACCTCTTATTGGCCAAATATTATATGAAGTGATTCCTACCTCTATCTACCTTAAATATCCAAAACGCATTCACAACGCCATCTATCATATTTTTCTGACACTAGCGACACCTTTACATTATAGTTAACGCCATCTATCCTGTTTCACACATTGTACACACTCCGACATATATATCTCATAAATAGTAGCATTTTGGTATATAAGCTCCCGTTTGTTACGAGCGGTGGTTATTATATTATTATTATTATTATCTCTTTATTTTCTTTCTTTCTTAGGTTTAGTTTTTTTACAGTATAAATATCAAAAACAAAAATTAATAAAGATATTATAAAAAACCTAAACCTAGAGTTCCGCCAGCAGCGGGGCAGGGCCCAAGCTACCGGTGGTTAGGGCCGCAGAGTGAGGAACCTCCGGACAATACGCGCCGTTTCAAGGAGTACCGCCTTCTGCATCTGACCCTTGATCCAACCGTCTAGCGAGAGCCTCTTAAGATGTTGATCGAGGCTCTTCGCTATTAAGTCGTTCGTCGAAACGACTATCGGGACAATGATCGTCGAGTCAACATCCCACATGGCGGTTACCTCGTGAGCTAAGTCAAGGTACTTGCTGAGTTTGTCCTTCTCAGCCTTTACGAGGTTCTCGTCATGTGGGATGGTGATGTCGACGAGCACTGCCCGGCGTTGAGATTATTATTATTATTATCTCGTCGTGTTATCCATAACGGTCGCTTGTTTACTCCAGTTCTAAAAGTGAAAACTATTTAAGGCTAAATGTAAGTTTATCATCTTGAACATACAATTGTTTGTGAAATAAAGCTGTTTGTATTCCATGTAAAATAAAATAAAAAATAAATAAAATAAAATAAGTACATGTGTAGGTATCTCATCTCCCTTCATTATATAACCTACACGTTCGCGAGCAGCAGCTGTCCTCGCGCACCCAACCTTGTATCTCAATAACAGGGACCTGCACTCGAACTGTCTGAGACCTGCACTACCTACCTACCGATATAACCCAGCACTACTGAGGGCCTATTCGGGAATGACGCGTGTACCTCTCCCATGAGTCCCATACGGGCCGCGTTACACTCACGGTCCGCAGCGCGCCCGCGGTCGCATGCCTACACATACACTTCGCACTCGGCTGCTGACTCGCAAACACAACATCGCTCACACGCGCCGTGCGGTACCTACCAGTTGACCGGCCACTGTGCTCGCTTTAGCTTGTTGTTCTGTTCTCAGGGGGTCTCGATTCACGGTGCGATGTCGCATCCCAAAACGATGTTATCTCTTCATGTGTATACCTAGTATTCGTTGTCGACCATTTGTGACACTTTCCCTTTCGAATCGCCCAGTACTCATAGTGAACGCGTCGAAGGAGCCTTAGCGTTTCTCTAGTGTATGGCCTCAATGCATGCTCTTAGAACGTCTGTGACATCTCGGGTGTTCCGGGACACGCACATGAATCGTTCCGACCCTCGGGGACGCACGAGTGAGCGGCTCCTGTCTGTGCAGGACGACACGACCGCGACGGAGACCAGGAGCCCTCGGCCCGCGCTACACGCCGACAGATACGGATCCAGTGATCATCAGATGATGAAGACGACCGCGTACGCCCTCGCGCTGCTCGCGGCGCTGCTGGCCGTGAGCGGAGCGCCCGCGCCCGCGCCCGCGCCCGCGCCTGAGCCCGCGCCCGCGCCCACCGACGACAACACGCCGGAGATCATAGAGATCATCGCTCCCGCCGCCAACGCACAGGTACACCTACCCACTTCCACTTTACACCTCACCTATTCTTAGAGCTCGGCAACAGACAGTGCGGTACCTACGTATGTAAGGCGGAGTTCGTAGATGCCGCGCCCGCCGCGCTGCGCCCTCCGCGCCCGCCGCGCTGCGCCCGCCGCCCTTGGCGACGTTCACATTTTCGCCTGCGACGATGGTCGTAAAGGAGGTAGTTTAGTAATGAATGTAGCGAAACCGGCGATTTAAATAGTTAACGCTAATGAGCAATAAAAGATAAAGTCGCGCTGCGACCCCTTTGCGCAGCGACGCGTGCGCGTGCGCGTGCGCATGCGCCGAGAGCTCAGCGGTCGGGTCGGGGCCGGTGCGCCTGAGAGGTCTCTAAGAAGTACCACGACTCTAACGAGCGAGGATCACGACGTTATATAAATAAATAAATTATATATATCAAGTGACAGACGACGGCGTCGTGTGGACTCATGTGTCAAAGCGACAGATTAATAATGTAAGTACGTAGCACCCGCGCCTTCGCCCGCGCCCGCGCCCGCGCCCGCGCCCGCGCCCGCGCCCGCGCCCGCGCCCGCGCCGGGAAGCGCGTGTCGGCGTCCGTAGCCGGTCGACGCCGACGGTTGCTTCTGTAGTGTAACACTACTTTACAAAACTAGACAACAGACAAATGAAAATATCCGTGTGATTCTGTCGAAAGTGTTATTCTATCAAAACTAAACCACGGGACCGTAGGGTACCTGATAACTAGGTACTACTATACATCGAAGCTTCTATATGACCTTTTCGTAGTCAGCTTTAATTTATTTTGTGTTCCTAAGTACTTATAGCATTTATTGTAAAGGTGTAAGCTGACCACAAAAATACTCATTACTTACTTTTACTTACTCATGTTCATGGTCAAAAAGTTTTCCTGTAAAATGGCACAAGTACCTGCCGTGATGTACCCGTGTGCGTCACAAGGTTATTCTATGATTAATAACCAATAAATATATTTGTCGGGAACAGACCGAGTCCCACAACACAGGACTCGTCCTCGGCTAGAGGAGAACTCGGGCCACGTGGCGAGGTCATGTCGGTATGTACTTACATTTTTGAGTCAAGAAATAAATGTTCACTCTCCGCTCGTTTTGAGGACTTGTACAATAGCGTGCGCCTTATCGCACGCAATCCCACCATTACACTGTGATTAGCCAATCGCACCAATCACCGCCGGCGCAGAGTTATGTACGAACTTATCTATTCACAAGTGTTTGTGTTGCGCCAGCGCGACCCTTTACTCCAGACCCTCCGCGACCTCGGCGTTTTACAATTAACGATGACGCTCGTCGGTCGGTCGACTTAGACAAAAGAGAAATCGTTAACGCTGAGATCGAGGCTAGGGCGGAGTGGGGTAGAGAGAGATCGAGGCTAGGGCGGAGTGGGGTAGAGAGAGATCGAGGCTAGGGCGGAGTGGGGTAGAGAGAGATCGAGGCTAGGGCGGAGTGGGGTAGAGAGAGATCGAGGCTAGGGCGGAGTGGGGTAGAGAGAGATCGAGGCTAGGGCGGAGTGGGGTAGAGAGAGATCGAGGCTAGGGCGGAGTGGGGTAGAGAGAGATCGAGGCTAGGGCGGAGTGGGGTAGAGAGAGATCCGGGAAGGTCGAGATGTCGCAATCGTTAACGCTGAGATCGAGGCTAGGGCGGAGTGGGGTAGAGAGAGATCGAGGCTAGGGCGGAGTGGGGTAGAGAGAGATCGAGGCTAGGGCGGAGTGGGGTAGAGAGAGATCGAGGCTAGGGCGGAGTGGGGTAGAGAGAGATCGAGGCTAGGGCGGAGTGGGGTAGAGAGAGATCCGGGAAGGTCGAGATGTCGCAATCGCACTTACCTAGACACGAAGCGGCTCGATTATACGTTTATTTACAGAGTCGTGTATTTTTCGACACTTCACTTTGCTCGTTAATTTTGTATTATTTTAAATAACGTATATAATATTTAAATACCGTAGGATAAATCGGCTTTCGAGCACACCTACACGATAACCGAAGAAACACGATAGAGAAAAACAAATTTGAATCGAAATTGAAAATAACGAAATAAGCGACGAATCGCCTAATATCGAACTGGGCATGATGAATTGTCGTCCCGGGCCGCGCGGGTGCCGTATGCCATATCTAGTCGACTGCCTAGCCATCGCGGTGAACACTCGCTATGTGTCGCTTCCAGGAGACCCTGGCTACGCTCAACCTGGGCGCGCCCGGCTCCGAGCTCGGCGAGCGCAACAAGCGCACCATCGGCATCCTGCGGCAGCTGTTCCCCACGCTGACCCAGGTGAGAGCCACCCTCTCCTCCCCCGCCCGGTGGCCTGGCGCCCACTCCTCGACTGCACCCTTGATGCAGCGACATTCACACTAGAATGTTCACAGTGCAGCTTACACAGCTTTTGGTCCGCTTACAAATGTGATAGCTCGTAATATAGTACATCGTCAAAGGGGACTCCTCGGTCTGTACATACAGCGAGCCGCCGCGCACCGATACGGGAATAGCATGTGACCGGCTCAGGACTCGTGGCCGGTCCACTATATCCCATAATTAATATTTGAAAGTTAATTAAAGAACTATTAGATACGCCTCGTTTAATAATAACTGTACAAAGTTTTACCGAAAAATGGAAAAAATACCGATAAATGGAACCGAATTCAACACTCAAAAGTGTAAAATAACTTGTCGAAGTCGGTGCCATGATAGTTCAAAATAAACGAACTACCGACTTCTACAAGTTATTTCACATTTTTGAGTGTTGAAGTCGGTTCCATTTTTCGGTAATTGTTTTCTCCCTTTTTAGTGACCTTTGGTTCTAGTGATCGGGACCAACTGTCACTGTGTATGTTCACCGATGTCTTCACCCGCAGCTGTAATGTCGTCGAGGACGTAGCACTTAACGTACTTCCAAATACTAGCACTTTGCAGTAATTGGAGTAAAACACAAAAACCGCTTGTCCTATTTCGATGAAGTTTAAATGAAACTGAATGAAACACGGGAAGCACCAGCTTTCAAATCTAAACAATATATGTACATAACATATTGTTGTTGGATGGTTTTATTAGTAACCCCGATGTGATCGATCGAACAGGTTAACTACCGTTGTATGTTCGCAGGCCCGGGATTATCTGTAGTAGGTGGGCTTATGTTCTAGATTATCGAACAGAAAGTACAGCAGATAACGAGCTTTGTGCTGCAAACTTTTGGGCCAGTGCTGCTGCGCTCATTCCTCGGTAACCGAAGCGGAGGTGCTGGCGGCGGGAACACCGGGGGCGGTAGCGGCACCATAGATCTCGATGACGACGATGATGACGACGATGACGAACGTGTCTCTTCTTCGACTACAACCAGCACTACGACTGAAGCGGCCACGACCAGGGCAGATGAAAGCGAGGCGGAAGACTCGGAGAAGAGACGGCGCAAGCGCGCACTGTACTTCTTACCGGTATGACGTCATGTCGCGCACCTCACCAGCCTGCCAGGGACGGCAGCGCGCGCGCAGACCGCACGCCCATAACACTCATGGCATCGACGTCACCGTCACCGTCACCATCATCGCGTGCCGATCCCGTGCCCTCCGCTCACCTTCCCGTGTGTTTCAGAACGCGCTCGCCGACGAGAACGGTCTCCTGTCGGGAGCCGAGTCGCAGCAAGCGGAGGTGCGCGTAGCGTTCGGAGACGGTACCGCACAAGCCGGGGGCGATGGAAGCGCCGCCGCGCAGGACCAGCAGGTGGCCGCCAGCGGGGACCAGGCCGCGGCCGCCGCGCAGAACACGGCCAGCATCGGTGAAATTCAGCTCGATGATATCGACGATACCGAGGAGAACAGAGACAAGAGGTACCGCACCCATATTTTTCTTTATACCCCATCATGTATACCGTTATAATTTTTATAAATTCAAAAGTTATGTACATAATTAATATAATTATAGTTACATAGAATGTGCTAGCATGTATTTGCTGTAGATGAAAAGTAAGTTCTTAACTCGTTACTATGTACTTGAATTATATATACCGTCGACCACCCTTATAGCTTTGTGAACCTTCATCACCGTTTCAGTTCCGGACATAGGTGCATACGCGTATGTATGCCTCCCTACAGTCGACCTTAATAATACCAGCATCATTGAAAAAGATATAGACAACCGAACAGATGAATAAAATAATAAACTCAAATTAAAACAGCGTAGAAAACGGTGAAGCGAGTCGATCAAACTCGTATAAGTATTAGAGAAATTCAAAAGTGTATAGTGAGCGGCACCCGGCCCGCGGCGCTGCCCGTGCCGGCCTCACATATACTACATATCCGGCCCGCGGCGCTGCCCGTGCCGGCCTCACATATACTACATATCCGGCCCGCGGCGCTGCCCGTGCCGGCCTCACATATACTACATATCCGGCCCGCGGCGCTGCCCGTGCCGCCCTCACATATACTACATATCCGGCCCCCGGCGCTGCCCGTGCCGCCCTCACATATACTACATATCCGGCCCGCGGCGCTGCCCGTGCCGGCCTCACATATACTACATATCCGGCCCCCGGCGCTGCCCGTGCCGGCCTCACATATACTACATATCCGGCCCGCGGCGCTGCCCGTGCCGGCCTCACATATACTACATATCCGGCCCCCGGCGCTGCCCGTGCCGGCCTCACATATACTACATATCCGGCCCCCGGCGCTGCCCGTGCCGGCCTCACATATACTACATATCTATTGTAAGATTACTCTTCCTCGCTGATTGAGCATTAAAAGTCGATTTTAGATCATCAAAACTTTTAAGATTTAATGCATCTATATAATATTCACACGTTATATAACTAAATATTTGTATATCTTCAGTGCTCATACTTTTTTAAATCGGCAAATAAAGCACACAAACAAAATATATGGGTAAACCTACAATACCAAGTGTAACCATTCGCGATATACTTAGGTACAGAGTCATTGATTGTAATTAAATTAAATAAACACGTTTATGAGGTTACCAACACGGTCAACACAATAGTGCGCGGCCGAGCCCGACCGGCGCGGCGCGGCGGTGTTGCGCGTGCGCCGCATTGCTATTGCGTCAGCCACTGACTATTGTTTAACCTGTGGCTCGCTTAACAATAACAATAGATCGGGGCGCGGCGGGGCGCGGGCGCGGGCTCCGTATTGTGATCTTTTTCTGTTACTTTTCATTTCGCACGTTTCGATTTCATTAGAGTCAAGCGAGTGGTCCCTCCTCGCTCGCGCGGTACTTGCGCGTATGTAACACTTGCGTGGAATAAATTACTGTTACGAAGCCGCCCGCGCCCGCGCCGCCGTAACGCGGCCTGATGATGCACATTGATTACAGACGGAGCCCCCGATACCTCATAATCTCTCACCAGCGATATGACGAGACCGGTCGCTTAGTAGCTAGCGGCTTTCGTCACCGGTCCCACGGAATAATACAATATGTAAGATGATACACAGCCTAAACGTTACATCGTGTGTGCTTCATGTCCGTCGGGGAATGTTTCAGATTCCTGAGCTTCGGCGGTAGCGGGGGTGGCTCCGGAGGCGGCTCGGGCAACTTCCTCTTCGACATCGTCAGGGTGAGACACCTTATAACTTCTGCTACTCTTTAACAAAACGAGGGCTCGGCCTACTATATCTACTAATCCCGTTTCTTTTCTATCAACAACTCTATTCTGCCCGGATCTCAGTAGCCACTCTCATACTTCTTTGGTTATAGTGAGTGCTATAGTTAACCTTTCCGCTGCCGCATTCAATGATTTCGTAGTTTTCATCAGTACAAGTGCCGACATTAGCACGGCATCAATATCGCTGGTCGCTCCATTAATAATAATAGTTGGTTGTCAAGTATTTCTTAGGAGAACTGCGTTGTGTTGCAAGCACAGATAAGTTAAAGAAAAGAGATGCTCTATTCCGTTTTCCTTAAAGATTAAGGTGATGCCAGTGCGCGGGAGAGGGAAGCGTTTCTCTGTAGCCAGCACTCCCTAGTAGCGAGTAGCGAAACTTTTATAAAAAGTCTTGCAAACTGTTTTTTTACGTACTAAGATACAGTGTAAAATTGAGGGGCGGGGTTTGGGGGGAGAGGCTACGTAGGGTCAATACAATAATATGAGAAAGCATAGGAGGAGGTTACTATCGTGAAAGAAAGAGCTCTATGGTTTTATTGCATTATAATCCTTACGTTCAAACTAATAAAGGTAACAATCGGCTACCAGTAAGATTTGTCCCAACTCTAAAGTAATACCTAACTACTCACGAGAAGACTGCGTAGTCTTCTCGTATGCTTCTTAAACTTTGTGCTCACCCTACCGGCGTACGTTAGGTTTAAAAGGCTGCTGAACCCAAAACGTTCACATCTTAACACTACGTAATAAAGCTACTGATACCATAGATCATAGACACACTCCTCCATTGCTACAACGAGACAGAGCAGACGGAGCTTCCGAGAACCAGGAGCTGAATCGTGGAACCGGAAGCCAGGGCAAGTATTTGGTTGGAGTAAGGTCGGGGGTACAGGATGCGTGCGAGGTACGAATGAGCGCGGACGCGCGTGTTTCAGCAAGCTCCAGGCGCGATGGCGCGCGCCGCGGGCACCGCCTTCCGGCTGTTCGCGGGCACCGACACGCTCAACGTGGGGCTCTCAGCCTCGCACTCCGCCACGTTGGACCCTAACGACCCCCAAGTACACACCTCACATCTCCCGCACACCTCTCACCTCACATACGCAACGCACTTTACCTACACACACACTCGCAGTGTTGCCAATGAAAACGTCAAATACAATATCAGTTAACTAACGTTTTTGATATAATTAAGATTCATAATATTGTTATATAAATGATAATGATTGTTGCTCTAAAGAAGACGGGCCATTGCTATCCCAAGTTAGTTTCATGCTTAATTATTGAACAAAGAAGAGAGACTAACCAACTTCACTTTACTATCATAAAATCATTAACAATTTATCAGTTATAGTAAGTATGGACTGTGTGAGAATGTCGGAGCATGTTAGATATTCGAATAGCGTTAAGAAGGAATATAGGTTTGCTAGTACCTGATGTGTTAACTAAGTGGAGGTAGGTAGCACGTGCTATTTGATATGTGCCAATAAGTGGGGTAGTATGAAATAGAAGGTAGTAAATTAAACTGTAGCAAAAATTGCCTGCGAACAGTCGAGGCGTGGAAGCCCCACCGAACGGACGTGCTCGTAGTACCTGGCGAACCTTTGTCAATAATAATAAGTGGTAGTTAGGATTCAACGGGAGTGTCTAGCCGCCGCACTTAGAGGCAAGGGTCGACGCCCGCAGCGGAATAATTGTGAGTAATCTATTGTGATACCTTGTAACTGTTAGATAACCTATAATCTTGAGTATTCTCTTCTGCGCTTTACTGGAGGAACTTTAGAAACGGAAGTGAGAAGAGCTTTGTCGTGACGTAGAAGGTACCCTTAACCCTGTGGCTGGGTCGCAAATCCTAGGGCTTCCGACTTCGCTCCATTAGAATAGAGCAGATACCAGCTGTGTGATGCCACATCGGTTTTCCGGTTGCTCAAATGCTGTTGCTCGGTGATCATATCTGTTGTATTTACACGCCTGCAGAGCTCATATGTATCAATCTTTTCATACAGTTGTGTGCGTTAATTAACGCGACGCATGTATTTTCTGCCCGTGAAGCATAGAAAGTGGGCCGTCGTCGTTTCTTACCAAATTAATTTTATACAAGGAATTTAATATTTTAATTAATTAATTACTAATTTCAGGTATTCAGGTTTCTTAGGTATATAAATATTTCAATATCTACAGCATCTCTAAGTTAGACACCTAGTTCAACAAACCTGTAGTATTTTTGTAGGTAACACCTCACAAAACCATTGTAATATTTTTTGTAATTGGCAACACTGCACAAAACACGTAGGCTTGACACAGCATCGGCGCCGCTGCCTGCCTCGATGGCATCATCCGTCTGCTAGAAATGAATAGACGTCGACTCAACAAGTGACTAATTGTGTAAAGGTCAATAGGCGCTTCCACCAACTTGAGCTGTATTAATTTCATCGAGAGTTCTTTTCGATGTGTCAATCAACTTGCTGATTTTGGGACACTGAAGAGATTTACACAATCGTGAATATTTATTAACTAATTAGCTCCCATTGACCTTAGTATGAAATTGTTCGCTGGAAAGCCTTGACACGCCGCCGCGCCCGCGCCGCCAAGAACGCAGTAGTTTTGTTTACAACTAGTGGAACTGAGACTGTAGTCATGTTGAAATAATTATGATACTACCCTTTTCCTATTCCTCCTTGAATTTCCGTATCCATCTTATTTTCCTTCTCCTAGATACTAATTTGCAATAACCGTAAGTAGATAGCACGTTTGTGCCGCACGTGTACTGTTCGCTAGGCTTTTGTAATTGCACCACCATCGTTAGCTAACTTGTTACAGTTTAACACTTCCGTTGGAAGCGAGTAGATTAGAATCTTACTAATAAGAGCCGTCCGATAAGCCAGCCATAACCTAGCCTACACTACTACTATATTTAATATTGTCTGTCTGTCTTGTAGTGATTATCGTAGTAGATTTATCGATAATAACTCTAATATAATCAATCAATCAATTCGTTGAAGGTCATTCAGGTATTTGCACCGACCTCGAAACTCGGAACCGATGAGGAGGTAGAGGACAGATGGACCTCAAACACTCTCCAGCCATACCCTTGACCTCATGGCTGAACGACGCTCGTTGCAACTGCAATCATCTGACGATGCTGCGTCATATAGGCAGCTCAATAGACGAATATGGAAATCCTTGCGACACGACATCCGTACCTTTAGTACAAATCGTGTTAAAGATACGATCGAACGGAGGAAAGGCTCCAAAGTATTTGCAAGAGACAGGTCTATTGGGCAAAGCCAGATGACTAAGCTGAAGAGAGATGATGGCAGTATAGCGTCGACCAAAGCGGAGGTGCTTGGAGAGATCGAGAGGTTCTATGGACAGCTATACACTTCCGTCGCTAAACCTGTTGACAGCTTGGCTAAAGACCCAAGAGCCAAGCTAACCCGGCACTATACAGAAGACATCCCGGACATCAGCCTGTACGAGATTAGGATGGCTCTGAAGCAGCTTCAGAACAACAAGGCACCGGGTGATGACGGAATCACATCAGAGCTTCTGAAAGCGGGTGGCTCACCGATACTGAAAGTCATTCAGAAGCTCTTTAATTCCGTTGTCCTCGAAGGGTCAATGCCGGAAGCATGGAACAGAAGCGTAGTGGTGTTGTTCTTCAAGAAGGGTGACAACACATTGCTTAAGAACTACAGACCCATTTCGCTTCTGAGCCATGTTAACAAGCTGCTTTCAAGAGTCATCACGAATCGTCTCGAACGTAGGTTTGATGACTTCCAGCCTCCCGAACAAGCCGGTTTCCGAAAAGGCTACAGCACCATAGACCACATCCATACGCTCCGGCAAGTTATACAGAAGACCGAAGAGTATAACTTGCCCTTATGTTTAGCGTTTGTGGACTATGAGAAAGCCTTTGATTCGATCGAGACGTGGGCGGTGCTTGAGTCTCTCCAACGGTGCCGTATTGACCATCGGTATAATGAATATGGACAAGACAAAAATTCTGTCAAAGGCCCATGTTGCGCCCGCCCCAGTATCAATCGGAAACTCGATTCTCAAAGTTGTTGACCATTACGTTTACCTAGGACATACAGTCCAATTAGGTAAGTCCAACTTTGAGAAAGAGGCCAATCGTCGAATCCAACTCGGCTGGGCGGCGTTCGGAAAGCTCCAAGACGTCTTCTCGTCCAAAATACCACAATGCCTGAAAAGGAGGGTCTTCGAACAGTGTTTGCTACCAGTGATGACTTACGGAACTGAAACGTGGTCCCTGACTATGGGCTTTCTGAGCAGGATAAGTCGCACAACGAGCTATGGAGAAAGCTATGCTCGGAGTTGCTCTATGCGATCGAATCAGAAATGAAGAGATCCGTAGAAGAACAAAAGTCACCGATATAGCCCAGCAGATTAGCAAGTTGACGTGGCAGTGGGCAGGGCACATAGCTCGAAGAACCGATGGCCGTCGGGGTCGAAAGGTTCTCGAGTGGAAACCACGGACTGGCAAGCGCAGTATAGGACAGCCACCGACCAGGTAGACAGACGGCTAAGATCGCAGGCAAGGGCTGGATGCGGGCCGCTTCCAACCGGTCCTTGTGGAAATGAATGGGTGAGGCATATGTCCAGCAATGGACTTCCTATGGCTGAGATGATGATGATGATGAATCAATCAATCTGTCTAACTTCTTGTAGACATTAGTTTTTCAAACCGGGATTTAAAACGTTGGTTTTACGTTTTGTTGCTTCTTTTCTCGTTCCTCTCGTACCTACCTATTTATTATTAACTTCTTCTCGTTTTGACGATATAACGCTGTCCTAAAACATATAGCGTCAAAACTCTCTTGATATTAATGAAGTACCTGTGACATTGTGATCATACGAGAAAAGGGATTCTCAATGTCGACTTTAATCTTAGTGAATAACATGTGAGGGGGCAGAATGAAGATAACTACATCAATAGAAACATCAGGCTCATAGCCAGAAGCCTTTATTGTACAAAACTTTACTGTTGCAAAGAATTTTGCGTCCTCAGGTTTCTTACGTATTTACCAGCACCCTTTATTACTAGACATTAAGATATGGACCAGTATAGCCATACAGCATCTTTAAACTTAGATAGCTATATCCATATAGCCGTGACAGCGCATTATTACATGCAGCATATCTACCGCAGGCTCAGCTTTCGTTAGTGGGGGACTCGACCGGACTCGTGCGGTACTGCGTGCTCCCGAGCGAGCACGCGACCGTCGACCGTCGACCGTCGACCGTCGGCCGGCGCGGACGGGAGGGTGTTGATCTCGACTTGACTGTGCGCGAGCTTTACTGATGTGATCATAATTATGTGTGTTGCAGCTGGTCGCCGGGTCGTCCTCGGGCTCGTCGAGCGACTCTGGAGCCGGCGACGGCGATGACAACGGCTCGGCCAAGGGCGACAACCTGACAGAGGGCGTGCCCGGACCTATCACGCGCCTCTTCATCATCGCCAACCGCGGCATCGCCAACCTCATCCAGGACCTCATCCTCCGCATCGCGCAGACTTCCGAGCGGATAGTTAACTTCAAGGCGCGCCTCATCACCTCCATCATATAACGCGCGCGCGCATAGACAATACTTTAGCTTAGTGGGGAGTGGTGCGAGGGCGCGGCCACGCGGCGCCGGCCGCCGCGGCTCCCGGGCAGACGGGCCGCTGCGGCCGGCGTCTGCGGCGAGCGAATGGGCGCTAAGGGCGCGGGCGACGGCGCCGTCGACGTCGTCGACGAATTTGCTCAAGCTTTTTATACCGTGACATTCTCGATTTTTTTACGTTTGTAAATATGTATTATAGCGCAATTTGTGTAAAATAAATAGTTAAATTATTTTCATATTTTTCACTTTGCTACGCCCTCATGCCTGTGATGCGCTGCAGCGTCTCGCTGCGAGTGATTATTTATGAATGTTTGTTAAATGTAGAAATAGGAATGTGAAGGGCAATTTATATTTTTGTTAATGCTTATTTTGTACCTACTTTCTAAGTGACGCCTGTGAAAATTACAATAAATTAATATAACAACGTAAGCTGGTTTTATTTTATAGCAACCGCATACTAAATAATAATTATTATTATATTTTATTTTACTTTCGTTGCAAATAAACAGCAATCATTTACAAGCAGAGTTCTAAAACACTAAGGCTTAACAGTTTTCGCTTATAGATTGTACAGCGTCATAACATGACAGATAAGTTATTTTAAGCTTGGTGGGAAACTTTTGCATATCATATAATATTCATCTATTTTAATCTTTATCTATTTTAATCTAATCTAAGCCACAAAAAACACATTACAAGAAATAAGTATCATTTGGTATAAAAATCATCATTAATTAAAATTATGAAAAAGTTTTGCTTCATTACGTACAGACCATTTCGATAGTTCGTGGAAAGAAAGAGTTGTGGCGATAGTTGAGTCTCTGGGAGATGTACACTATTGTAAATAATTCCTTCTTGTTAATCGACCTGCATGGTGCAAGTAGTCTAACCTGAGAGTAGTGACGCGGAGTCAGTGTTTATCATGGTGTTGTGCACACGAGTAAGATCTGCAGCTTCCCTTCAGCTTAGAAAGTGTGAGGAAATGATGATGTCTACAGCTTTCTTCATAATTGGAGCATTGGTTGTTTAATTTAAAATTAATAACGCGTAAGAATATTTTCTGAGGGTTTTCTAGCATATCTATATATTTAGCATATCGGGGATTCCAAGCTTGAGAACAACACTCAAGTTGGCTCCTGACCAGAGAACAATATAAGATTTACAATATTTTATTGTATGAAAATCTTTTGATACTCTAATTAGGAAACCTAAAGTTTTCATAGCTTTCGTATGTATGTTATCTGTTTGTCAATAAGAAGTTTTGAGTCAAGTGTTATTCCGAGGTCGACTACAACATCGGATCTCGGAAGATACTGTCCATTTATTTTATATTAAAAAGGCAATTTTTTTTTGTATCGACTGAAAGTAATACGCAGGAACATTTAGTTACATTTAGATCAAGTTTGTTTGTAGTATAGTAGTGTAGCACCGCATGGTAAGAGGCATATTGAATATTAATGTTAAACTTGAGAGGTCCCGTTTGATGAAATCCACGCTCCGACCTCAAAATGTCCATATTCAAAACCCCGAGAGCTTTCAACTTGAGCTATCCAATCGCTTTGCTTGCCTTGAGAACTGTGCGTCGGTGGACGAGACCAACAACAGGCTTGTAGAAACTGTCCACGCAGTGGGGTCTAAGTTTTTCAAACCCCGCCGTACAAATCGACCTCAAAAACTCTCCAGCCATACCCTTGACCTCATGGCTGAACGACGCTCGTTGCAACTGCAATCATCCGATGACGCTGCGTCGTATAGGCAGCTCAATAGACGAATATGGAAATCCTTGCGACACGACATCCGTACCTTTAATACAAATCGTATTAAAGATACGATCGAACGGAGAAAAGGCTCCAAAGTGTTTGCAAGAGACCGGTCTATTGGGCAAAGCCAGATGACTAAGCTGAAGAGAGATGATGGCAGTATAGCGTCGACCAAAGCAGAGGTGCTTGGAAAGATTGAGAGGTTCTATGGACAGCTATACACTTCGGTCGCTAAACCTGTTGACAGCTTGGCCAAAGACCCAAGAGCCAAGCTAACCCGACACTGTACCGAAGACATCCCGGACATCAGCTTGTACGAGATTAGGATGGCTCTGAAGCAGATTAAGAACAACAAGGCGCCGGGTGACGACGGGATCACATCAGAGCTTCTGAAAGCGGGTGGCTCACCGATACTGAAAGTCCTTCAGAAGCTCTTTAATTCCGTTGTCCTCGAAGGTTCAACGCCGGAAGCATGGAACAGAGGCGTAGCGGTGTTGTTCTTTAAGAAGGGTGACAACACATTGCTTAAGAACTACAGACCCATTTCGCTTCTGAGCCATGTTTACAAGCTGTTTTCAAGAGTCATCGCGAATCGTCTCGAACGAAGGTTTGATGACTTCCAGCCTCCCGAACAAGCCGGTTTCCGAAAAGGCTTCAGCACCATAGACCACATCCATACGCTGCGGCAAGTTATACAGAAGACCGAGGAGTATAACTTGCCCTTAAGTCTAGCGTTTGTGGACTATGAGAAAGCCTTTGATTCGATCGATCGAGACGTGGGCGGTGCTAGAGTCTCTCCAGCGTTGCCGTATTGACCATCGGTATATTGAAGTGTTGAAGTGTGTGTACAATAACGCCACCATGTCGGTCCGAGTACAAGAGCAAATTTCGAAGGCGATTCCATTGCAACGAGGCGTGAGACAGGGAGACGTTATCTCTCCGAAACTGTTCACTGCCGCATTGGAAGACGCCTTCAAGCTCTTGGAATGGCAAGGATTCGGCATCAACATCAACGGCGAGTACATCACTCACCTTCGGTTTGCCGACGATATCGTGGTCATGGCAGAATCGATGGAAGACCTCAGCACGATGCTCGAAGGAAGAAAGAGGCCAATCGTCGAATTCAACTCGGCTGGGCAGCGTTCGGGAAGCTACGAGACGTCTTCTCGTCCAAAATACCGCAATGCCTGAAAACGAAAGTCTTCGAACAGTGTGTGTTACCAGTGATGACTTACGGAACCGAAACGTGGTCTCTGACTATGGGCCTTCTAAGCAGGCTCAGAGTCACACAACGAGCTATGGAGAGGGCTATGCTCGGGGTTTCTCTACGTGATCGAATCAGAAATGAGGAGATCCGTAGAAGAACGCAAGTCACCGATATAGCCCAGCGGATTAGCAAGTTGAAGTGGCAATGGGCAGGGCACATAGCTCGAAGAACTGATGGCCGTTGGGGCCGAAAAGTTCTAGAATGGAGACCACGGACTGGCAAGCGCAGCATAGGACGGCCACCGACCAGGTGGACAGACGACCTGACTAAGATCGCAGGCAAGGGCTGGATGCGGGCCGCTTCCATCAGGACCTTGTGGAAATCAATGGGGGAGGCCTATGTCCAACAGTGGACGTCCTATGGCTGAGATGATGATGATGATGGGGCTATCAAGATCTAGTTGCAGGAGCTCCAGATCATGATGGCTTTTTATTTCCTTGAAAATATTCATACCTATCATCTGCAAATAATAGAAAATTAGAGTGAACATGAGTGGATGTCATCGATAATAATTATAAAAAGGAGAGTATTTATCGATGACATCCACTCACGCTTTATGTTTCATATCATTTCATATCGACCCCTGTCGTGCGGGACTCCCGATGGGACGGGTGACGGAGCTGAAGTATACCCATTTAGAACTACAGCTTGGAAGCGATTTTCGAAGAAAACCATCTGAGAAGATTGCCTCGTAAAACAGCTATTTGGAGTTTTGCAAGAAGCATAATATATTCTATTCGATCGAACGCTTTGCTGTGTCCGTATACACAGCATCAAGCTGTCCACCCGAGTCCATGCTACCAGTCGCCGCATCGAAGAAGGTCACTAAGTTAGTGGAAGTCGACCTAGGTACCTCTGAGAAAGCCAGGCTGTTGAGGTATGACACTGTGTTTTAGAACAGCGTATAACTGATCATGCACAACTTTTTCAAATGTTTATGCCAACACACATAGCTTAGAGATTGGTCTATGATTACTTATATCACGCTTAGATCCTGTTTTATGGATCGGCGTTACAGGAGCGGTTTGTCACATTTTTGGCATGACGCCCTCATCAATAGATCTCTTAAATAATAAACCGCGAGGAGACACTCGGCCGTCGGCACAATCCTCCAGAAGATAAGGATGGATGCCATCCGGTCACGCACACTTTATAATATCAAGGGTTGTTAGTAGTTGAACAATAACAGAGCTGTTTATTTCAATAGTACAAGCGTCCGCAGCAGAAATAGATAATTCAGCGTTGTCAGTTACCCCTTGTGAGTGACCGTGAGCATGCGTCTTGTAAGTAAATGGAATTAAGAAAGTCAAGAGCAAAGGCACTACAGATACCAGAGCCAGTGGTTACATTAGAGTTTAAATAGGTCACGGTGGTCACGGTGGTCACGGTGGCAGGGTACACGTTGTGACTTTTATTGGACTTCACGAAAGACCAAAATGCCTACGGGTCATCTCTAGTAGACGTTACAATTTACTTTAAATAGCATTCGTGTTCCGCCCTCTGTGCACGATTACGTAGAATTTTAAATGAACTTTTGTCATTTAAATTTACGATGTTATTTATTATTTTCTTTCAATGTTTTTAGTAACGTGGATGAATACCACACTGGGCGTTGGTTGGGTTGTACATGCTTAAACGGTATGTATTTATATTTTCTTTTGATGCTTGAGAATTGATTTTTAGTTTCCACTTTTGGAAGAAGGACACGGGTAGTTTTTTTTTTTAGTTTTTTTTTTTTTTTTTTTTCACACCTGATCTTCAGATCCCAAACTAGGCAGAGCCTGTACTATGGTAACCTGATGACTGATATATATACTTATATACATATACACACCCAGACACAAGTCAAACAGACATGTTCATACACACATATGTTTGACCTGTCCGGGAATCGAACCCGGGACCAGCGGCTAGAAGGCAGAGTGCTACCAACTGCGCCAGCCGGCTAGTCAAATTAAGATTAGATTAATTGATAATTGCAACCAGGCAATGATCAAATCATCATCGTTAGATGACGTGAATGATGCCGTATCATCTGCAAAACAAGCTAAGGTAGTACGCGGTTGCATAGCTGGTATGTATTTTAAGTAAGTTTAGAAAAGGTGGTGCCCTAAGATCAAGCCTTGGGGGATCCCAGCTGGTATGAGTCTGCTAGAAGAGAAGTTATTATTAATATGTCGCACGAAGCGTTTTGCTTCCACATTCTTGGTGCGTACAGCTAACGAATGGAACTCATTGCCTAAATCTGTATTTCCGAAAAAATACGACCTGGGTATCTTCAAGTCACGAGTGAATAGGTATCTTCTAGGCAGGCGTGCTCCCTCATAGACCGCATCATCACTTAACATCAGGTGAGATAGTGGTCAAACGCCTGCCTATTCCCAATAAAAAAAATATGAACGTGAAATGAACGATTTGACAGGTAGGCTTGAATCAATTAAACAAGTGACAGGTGCGCTGAGACTAATTAGTTTGTGGATAAGACCATCATGCCAGACAGTATCAAACGCTTTTTCAATGTCTAGAAGAAACATGCCGGTTGATCTTCTTAGGTTTAAGTTGTGTGGAACAGCCTCTGCCACTTTTACCAGCTGCCGGACTGGCGAGTGGCCTTCACGGAGTCCAAACTGCTCATCGATTATTTTATTATTTGTATAGGACGCTAATCTTTGATTATTGAGTATTCTGAAGGTTTGAAATCATTGAAACATTGAGTCGAGCCTCTGCTGGACATAGGCCTCCCCAATTGATTTGCACAAAGACCGGTTGGAAGCGGCCCGCATCCAGCATTTGCCCGCGATCTTAGTCAGGTCGTCTGTCCGCCTGGTCAGTGGCCGTCCTATGCTGCGGCCATCGGTTCTTTGAGCTATGTGCCCTGCCCACTGCCACTTCAACTTGCTAATCCGCTGGGCTATGTCGGTGACTTTTGTTCTTCTACGGATCTCTTCATTTCTGATTCGATCGCATAGAGCAACTCCGAGCATAGCTTTCTCCATAGCTCGTTGTGCGACTTATCCTGCTCAGAAAGCCCATAGTCAGGGACCACGTTTCGGTTCCGTAAGTCATCACTGGTGACACACACTGTTCGAAGGCCTTCGTTTTTAAGAAAATCGTAATCGTTATATAATATACATAATAAAATTGGGGTGATTAAAACGATTTTGTTACTTCGTGTTCCTGAACTCATTTTGAACAAGGTTTAACGTTCCAATGTTTGGAAAATAAGATTGTAATGAATTATTTTTCACACAGAGTTACACAAGCTTTTTCTTTTTGCTATCAATGATATTAGTCACATCAGAATAAATATTTTCACACTTCTATATAAATAGATACTTTTTTTGCAGCCAGAAATCATTGGTGCGCGGACCTTCAAATACGCGGCCCTTAGCATTTGCTACTCTTGCTACTTAGTTAATCCGCCACTGACAACGGTCACAGCCCCTCTAACTCAAGTAAGAACGTTTCATGATCGATATATCTGTTTATTCCCTTACACGCACGCCACACCTCAGGACAAGTTATTCAAGAAGGAATCGATAAACTTGGCCATGCTGCAGACACAACACCGTCGACCGGAAGAGGCGAAGGTTGCGCGAGGCATGTGAGTGGCGCGCGGCAAGCGAGGCGAGCGCGGCAGGCGAGACGCGGGGGGCGCTCGAGCCGGGCCGGTGGCGGCGAGTGCTGGGAACAGCGGGTGCAGCACGGGACGTACAGGTTTTCTTATGGAATTCAAACTCATCTCGTATAACTGTGCACCTCGCATCTAATGATGACTCTTGGATATATTATGAGTCATGCACCTGTGATGCAAGGATACCCAGGAATCGTTTTTGAAGAATTTGTATACAAACAATTTTACCACAGTGCAAATTTTGTTACTTTTGTAGAAGTAGGTGATAATATTGCACATTTATTCGAATACGTACGTAAACGGTAAAAAATAAAAATAAACACGATTGTTTATATTATTTACCTATTTTAAATGACAAGCATAGATAAGTAACTATATACCTAACACTCAGATAAAATAACCGGAGTGGAGGCTGTATACTCAAAGACCGAACACGAATCTACACCTCTAAATAACTGGACTGCGCAGTATTTCATTGAATAAGAGCCAAATGAAAGGCATCAAAGTAGTACTACATCTCTTTCTTGTTATATTATTCTGTTTTACTAATATTCGCAATATTATCAAATAATTATCTATCCCTGTGTGTCATATAATTAGATCTAAGTCCAAACTTGTTTGTATATGTTGTTAGTATGAAATTGAAATTATACGTGGCCACAAACATTGGTAGCAATACAATATAGTTTAATAAACTGAGATAACTCTTTACCAAGCCAAATTAAAATCGAATTGGACTCTTCACTAGCCACTGCGGAGTTCTATAATTATTTTATTATGTACCTCATCTCTCATGGCTCTATCATCAGATCACCACCAAGACACCGATTGATAGTATTGTCATTCGAGTTACATTAATATTTATTTATATATTATTTTACAAAATCCACAGCTTCATATTTAACAGAGTTTGTTGTATGTTATTGTCACCTATGTGTGTGTGTAAATTTGAAATGCTATTTTAGAAGATTCAGTATGAGAAAAACAATGTTTTGTATAAGATGTCTCGTGTTATTTTACCTTTGCCGGTTCATTTATTAGACTCAATAACTCTTTCTTGAATTAGTTTTTATTGTATCGAAATATCTCTATCGATGGTGGCAGTTTATTGTACGTGTTTTGGAGACGGTGAACAGGCGCGTTCGAGGCATAGTTGGTATAGGACCGATTAACAGCAAATAATTAGGTGTGTCTAGTTCTGAGATTTGGACAGCGAAATCTTAATATTTTAGCTGACAGTTCAGGTGAGTCAATTTGGCCTTTACATATGCCATGCAGAAATAACATCATTTTGTGTTCTACGGTTTTTAAGAGTTGACATTGTCATCGTTGTTATCGCACATCCTGGGATGTGCGATAACAACGATTTGTTTGTCAATTACTCACGTAAAATGTCAGAGTGTTCCGACTATAGTTTACCACATTCGGTGGTCTTTTTCAGAGAATACGGGGCGCTAACGGACGCGGTCGCGGTTCACCTAGTACTGATTTCATTTATGTGATAAATATTTAGCACGCGATCCAACTTAAAATGTTTATAAATCCATGCACTTTACATCAATAAAAACCTTACGAATTTATCTGTGTACGTTAGGTACGTTGTGTTTTATTCTCTTTGTTAAAATAAATTGAAATGGGTCATGGTATTCTGGTGACATTACCCATTCCTGCAATAAAGATTTCGATCTCGGACAGCGAGCAAATAATCTCTCCGTCTTAGGCATATCTGGCACCCCCGCACAACAATTGTAAATAACATCAAGTATTGTTCCATTCCTGTATATAATCATATTAAAATAAGTAAGTTCTCCTTAATTTCATATAGTGTAAGTTCTATAATCATTATTGTATGTGAGATATTTTTCTTTGTTTCAGACTAACCAAATTCAAAATTACCCCTTCACTTTAATTTAAGTTCCTTTTGACGTGGCATTGGCAATAAAGTTCTAGCACAAACATATTTCACTAGTTACTAGCCATACTTTGACACTGGCATAGAAATGCTTTGGCGTTTAAATGCCATTTAATGAAGAAAGTTTGCGTCAAAACCATTGTAATCTCTTTGGTCAAAACTGTCAAATAATTGTAAACATCATCATCAACACTCTATATCATCTGTTTTGTGATTTGTGTTATCCCTAGCCTAGCACCAGTACCTAGCACTCCTTTTTAATCTCAGAACAAAGTTTTTATGACAATCTAGCTTATCTTATTACACTGATTAGAAAGCGAAAGCTTATTAGTTTGTGATGACAATTAAAGTGCGGTTTAAAAATTATGACTACCAATAACATTAATACCACCACCTGAGGGAATATTATTTAATACGATGAAATATTGATGTGTGTGGTGTGCATTAAAGTAAGAAATTTCCTACAACCATGGCGTTATACGAAGGCATTGCTCTAATCCAAGAGAAACAAGCCGTCGTATTGGACCTCGGCACCGACTACACAAAGTAAGTACTGAAAAGTGATTAATTGCTGTTAAGTTAATTCCTTGAGTTCGTATGATATGGCCTTGGTATCAAGAAGTATCAACTTGTTAAATATTACGTAGCAATCCCAGAATCCCACACAATCCCCATTTATGCAGATGAAGTTGAAGCCAGCCTACCCATATCAACAATATAAATCAATAATTCTAGTGTATTGACAGTATTATGATCTCCCAGACTTATTTAATCACTCCTTTACACATTACTAACCTTTGGTTTGTTATAAGACCTCAGTATGGTGAACTTTTAGATGAATATATGGAAAAGAAGTATTTTGTTTTATTAAGGACAACCAAGATACACCTTGCCTAGTTTGGACCACACTGTTAATTTATATTATTTATCACATTTAGTTAAATAGTTGAAAAATCTGTCTACCTTCTTACAATATTGTATCGAAATGTAACTAACTCTGATTACTAAATATTTGTATAATTAGACCAATCAACAATAACATGCCTACATTGTTAAATTAGCCTACATACATACATACATTGCCAACTCGTTGTCAAATACATACCCAACATTGCTGGAAAGAGCAGCAGCATACTTACCATACATCAAAGGAGTGACAGATAGTATTGGAAACTTATTACACCGAAGGTACAGCATTAAGACAATCTACTGTCCTCAAAGGAAATGGAGGCAGTCGCTTCGCTCACCCAAAGATGGAGATCTTTTATTTTATTTATGGTCAACCAACAGTTATAACATTAATACATACAATGTTTACCTTACACTATAACACAATGGCTTAATGAGGATATTTTAATGATTGAGTCGTCTGTCCCCTCACCTGTTGTCTTAATGGTCACCATACTTCCTGGGGCTCTGCTCATTGCAGCCTATTTGGCTACTCCCTTTTGGAGATTTTTGATGAGGCTAATATTTGTACTATTAACAATGGCTCCCCTACCCATAGGGTTTTTCCATCACAAAACCCAAAAAGTGCTGTTGATATCACAGCATGCTCACATGCCTCTTGTGTTTCCTGGGAAGTTCTCCCCAATACCTATGGTAGTGACCACTATCCTATATTAATAAAAATCCCACAAAGAGTGAATCCCCAGACATCACCAAATCCCCTCCTTAAGTACAGGCTCTCTGGAGCTAATTGGGGTTCTTACTCTTCTTCTCTGGACATAAAACTGCATTCTATCTCTTCTCTAAAACAGAATCGTGGAATACCCAAATTATCATTCCGTTACTTAAACCTGGCAAGGATCCATTAGACCCCAATTCTCATAGACCCATATATTTATCATGTATCCTCGCTAAAATTACAGAAGTTTTGATCAAGAATAGGCTTGAATGGTTATTCGAGAGTAGAGGGCTTCTAGCTCACTCACAATTTGGTTTCAGAAAGGGGATGAGCAATTTTGATAGCCTCAGCATACTAACCACAGAAATACATACAGCATTTAGAAAAAATGAATATCTGATAGGTGTATTTCTTGATGTTTCTTCAGCCTATGATAAAGTCCTTTTTCCAGAGCTATTATATCTGAACTTCCCTGTAAGGATGGTCCGATTCATAGGATGCTTCCTAATGCAACGTAACATAGATAGATAGATAGATAGAAAACTCTTTATTTGCACACTATTTAAGAACTACACACATCAAAAAAACAAACAAATATAGATACAGTGATACAAAGGGCGGCCTTATTGCTTAAAGCAATTTCTTCCAGGCAACCAAACATACAGGAATTGTCATAAATTTTAAGGGGCGGCAAATCACCGCATTTCTACTTAAATAGATACATACATAATATACTTACACATACTACATAATATATAACTACTGATAAATATATATATGCATATATATATAAATATCTAATACTTATTTAGCAAACTTCGCTTAGATTTATTTGTGACAAATAATGTTCTTTGACTCTGTTCTTAAAGATATATAGTGACTGTGACGTGCGAACCGATACTGGCAGTTTGTTCCACAAACAAGCAGCCTGCACTGTAAAAGAATTATTGTAAAACGATGTCCTGTGTAAGGGTATTTTCAACAGTAGCCGTTTTGATGTCCTCTCTGATTCAGTAAACTGAAATCGTTCTTTAAGATAGGGTGGGGAGAATCTGTTATACAGTATGTTGTAAAGCATGCAAAGAATGTGAGTATTCCGACGAAGACGAATAGGAAGCCACTTGAGTTTATGACGAAATTTTGATATGTGGTCATATTTGCGCAAACCAAATATGAACCTGATAGTGAAGTTTTGGAGACGCTCAAGTCTATTTAGCTGATCCTCTGTAAGATCTAGATAGCAGACGTCAGCATAGTCTAAAATGGGGAGTAAAAGAGATTGAGCTAGAGCAACTTTGGTAGTAGTAGGGAGGAAATTGCGAAGTCGCTTTAAAGAGCTTGCAGAAGCAAACATCTTGCGACTAACGGCGTCTAACTGAGGGCCCCATTTCAAGGCCTTGTCAATAATAAGGCCGAGATTTTTAACCTCCTTACTATAAGGTATTAAAGTATCTTCAACATTAATCAAAGGTATGCTGGACCAATTTACCTTTGCCTGCATTTGTGAGCTACCTACCACAATTACTTGCGTTTTATCTGAATTAACGCGTAATCCAAAATTTTTGCACCACTCCGCTATTTTCTTTAAGTCTTTATTCATAGCTTCGACACATTCTGGCAGTTTGTCATGAGAGGCTTGTAAGTATATCTGTAGATCATCTGCATATAGATGGTAGGCCGAAGTTAAGTTA
Organism: Apeira syringaria; assembly: GCA_934044485.1. Taxonomy (NCBI): domain Eukaryota; kingdom Metazoa; phylum Arthropoda; class Insecta; order Lepidoptera; family Geometridae; genus Apeira; species Apeira syringaria. The sequence continues at coordinate 24,671,289 of OW203660.1, read as the reverse complement.
TTGGAGATTGAATTGATAAAAGCAGCAAAAAGAAGAGGAGACAGGACCCCGCCTTGCGGAACACCAACATTTGTGTTACACCACGAAGAAAATGAGTCTTCAAGGCGAACTCTCTGTCGGCGTCCAAATAAATAACTTTGGAAAAAGTCAATTACAGCCTGAGATATGTTGGAAGAGCGCAGTAAGCTTAAAAGGATGTCAAAATCGATAGTATTGAATGCGTTACTAAAGTCGAGTAGTGTGAGAAGAGTTAGATCACCCTTCTCCATACCAGCCCGTATGTCATCTGTAATTTTAAGTAATGCGGTAACTGTGCTATGTACAGGACGGAAACCGGATTGGTATGGGTTCAAAAGGTTATGCCTAGTGAGGAAAGTGCTGAGCTGATTGTGAACAAGGCGTTCTAGGACTTTGGATAGGAAAGGTAAAATGGATATTGGGCGAAACTCAGAAAAGGATTTAGGATTAAGTTTTTTAGGTAAAGGTATTATTTGGGCGTCCTTCCATAGTGATGGAAAAACGCCAGTAACAATGGAGAAATTTAGGATGTGGCATAATACAGGAAGGAGTAGGTCAAGAATTGGGTTAATCATATTTCGACTTATACCATCGACGCCAACAGCGTTAGACACAATAGACATCACGCTCCTCCTAACATCACAAGCTGAAAATTGATGAAACTCAAATGAAGAGAAGGCAGGAGTTGACATGTTTGAAATTATTCTAAGAGTATTAGCTTTAGCAGATTTATCTATCTCAGATGAAGCGGAAAAATGTTTATTGAGTGAATCGATGTCTAAATCGTGGGGAACAGATTCTTGTTTTGATTTGCCAACTCCTAGCGACCTTAGAAATTTCCAGACCTTAGCTGGGTTTTCATTATTGACAGATTCATGGATGTGTCGGCGTTGGGCATCCCTACACACTCTATTGCAGTGATTTCGAGAGCTATGGTACTTGGATTTATTTGCTTCGGTGGGACGACTTTTGTACTTAGACTTAGCTGCAGCTTTTTTGTGCATCAATAGTTTTATGTCGGCTGTCAACCATGGAGCAGGTACATGTTTTATTTTTATAGGTTTCATTGGAGCATGTTGATCATAAATTTGCATTAGTTTATTATTAAAAATGCTAATTTTTGTGTCAATTGAGGCAGCATTTAGCAATGAAGACCAATCAACATTTGCTACATCTTCGCGCAGCCTCTCTAGATCCATATTACCAAAGTTGCGTTGAAAAAGAATTTTGGGCTTTAATTTAGGTGGACGAATTTTGTATGAAAGATATATTAAATCGTGATAAGAAAATAAATCGGCCGCGCATTGACCGTGTTTAGCAACATGTGTAGAATTAGACACTAAGATTAAATCAAGAAGGGACGGAACACAATTTGGAGAGTTATGAGTTGCATTAAGGGGAAGAATGCACATGTTGCTTGATTTTACAATTGTTTCTAATCTAGAAGAGCGGTAGTCTTTTTTAAGTAGACAAGTATTAAAATCACCCATAATTATAGAGTGACTATAGGAAGGAAGGAGATCTTCTAACATACATTGAAAAGAGGAGAAATAGTTGGTATGAAGAGAAGGGCTATAATAGGCTCCGAGAAGAACTTTTGTATGAGAAAGAACAACTTCAATAAAAAGATGTTCGCCAGCATTGGCAGGCGGTGGCTGTGCAGACATATGAATTATCGAAAATGAGATATGTGCACGGAGATATATGGCTACACCACCACCGACACTTCCAGTACGATCATTACGAATGAGGATAAACCCAGGTAATGGGTAACAAACTGAAGGTAAAGATGGCTTAAGCCAAGATTCGGAGACTAATATTGCGTGGACGTTTTTTTGATGTTCAAAAGAAGCAATAAGGGCTGGGAAATGAGCCGGAATACTCTGTGCATTTATGTGTACAACGTTGAAATTCTTAGGCACATCCGAAAAGTGTGAAATTAAAGAATCGGATAGAGAGGGCATACTAATAAAACTGGCATCGCTTTCACCAGTGTCACTTGTAGAAGAGAAAGATACATAATTGTCACTGCTGTCACTTTCATTACATAACATATTTGCTTACTATAAATATCACTTGCATAAAATATAATAACTATATATAAATAATAAATAAGTACTAAATATAACGCTATACTCTACAATATAATAATACTAAAGCAAATAAACTATTATTCTTATTACCTGCCATTTGTGTCTGGTAAGAAATTTAATTTTACAAATCAAGAAAAGAAACAAATATAGGTTCCTAAAAAGCACGAAAGGTTATGTTTGCAACGAAGTTTGTATAACACTAAGTATCAAATTATCATATCACGATAAGTCATTTCATTTCGCATTCTTTAGGGTGACTAGGGTACTTAAAGTTTTTAGCTATACCTAATTAGATACAAAGAACAAAACAAAACACTTGCCTACTTACTTAGCAGTCGGTACAACAAAACATATGTGTAATATTATTAGATAGGTATGTAGTACATACTATGTACGTATACTTATGTTGAACATACTTATACTTAGGTATCTTATATACTAGGTAAAACGACGAGTAGGTGGGTGAAGTAGTAGTTTACTTAAATAGATTAATAATTATGTAAATATATCAGACCGTAGGTATGTTAAAAAAGGGGACCCACGCAAAACCCTAAACGATAAAATTACATGTAAAATCACTCATCATCATTTTTTACATAGTATATCTGTACAGTATTTACTAGTTAGGTAGGTACACAAGGCAAATTCTTAGATAAGTATTTTCTGAGAGAGAGTATTAGAAATAGTACAGCTTATAAATAAATGCTCCTTGAATCATACCTAGGGCCTCTCTTCGGCACAGAATAGCACTTAGTAAAATCACAAATATCTATTGATAACAATTAACAGAATACGTTCTTATTATCAACTAAGTCAAATGCATACTTTTATGTGGTGCATTATATAATGTTTTGAGAAATGCCTTCAGTCCCACATGCTAATTATTTTTATTCTCTGTGCGCTAAATTCACTGCAAATTAAATTCATTTTGTAAGATACCTAATAAAATATTTGAAACTTATGTGTGTAACAAACTTCATAGATAGAATAAGAAAACTACCTCCCATTTAGAAAATAAAAAAATAAAATACTATTTAGTTCTACCCACATTATACAATAAAATCGATCACTTAACTAAGTGATCTACCTCTATTTTGTTTTGTTGTCATTCTACTCAATCAAGTAAATATTAAGTGCGTACCAGAGTAAAACACAAAACGCTCAGTATACCGGGTACCCTGTGAACACTATACAACGAACGCGATATATTTTTACTTTTTACTGGTAGCGGCCGCTCGCCTCTGCTTGGCCGGTGGAGTAGGAACCTTCCTGGCGATTCGCTCTTGCACTGGTGCCTTTGTGGAATCCGTGGCAACTGTTCCGATGCCATCCAACTCCTTCATGCTGGTTATTCGGTGCCTAGACCCCTCGGCATCAAGGACGTATATTATTCCGTCTCGAGTCCAGCATTTGGGAATACCGAACCGTTCCCGCGCCGCAATAAATACTTCGTGACGTGGTCTAGTCAGAAATTCTGACACCGTCACCCCTGAACCTTTGAGATTGGTTTTGGATGCCCATACTTGACTTCGCAGTGCTAAATTGGAGAACTTTACAAGCACAGGCCTGGGCTTATTAGGAACAGCTGACCGGCCTATTCTGTGGCAGCGAACAATGTCACTTTGTACAAAGCCAGAGACTTTGAGACGATCTACAACTGTTTTGGCAACAACAGCAGCTGCATCTTCCAGCTTGCGTTCCTCAAGGCCATGAAAGAGAAGCATTTTCCGCCGTCCTCGCATCTCTTGTTTGTCAACGCTTCTGTCCAGTAATTCAACTTGATCTTGCAGTGAACGAAGTGCAGTGATTACAAATGTTTTGAAAGTGTTGAACTCTGAGGACAAAGTGGAGGTGGTTGCCACCGCAGCTGTAGCGGTTTTCCGATACTCACTCTCAAAACTGTCGATTTTCTGATACATAATTAGTGACAACTGTGCAATAGAATCCTTGATTGCCTCCATCTTTCTTCAATCAGTGAGTGTTAATAAAAAATGAAGCGAATCCTTGTAAATACTTGATATTTTAAGGAGATAACACACAGTGGCAGGTATTTGGTACTACACACTAATTCTACACATCAATTAGGTCTGAAAGTGCAGTTTTCTATTATTGTTTTGAATAAATATGTGCAGCAAATTACAATGTGTGTTTGAGAGGCGACTACCCCCGCCAAAAAAAAAAAAAAAAAAAAACATCATTGTAAGATCCCAAAATCCCAGCTCAACAATCTTCTCGTGTGCAGCGAGCGGCCGGCCACTTTGGCTGGCTTGTTGTCCACGAACAGTACAGAAACATCTCGTTGATTCAGCACAAGCGGGGAGAGAATCGTATTTAGATTATAAATAGATAAAGAAATGGTATCATGTGATGATAAGTGGTGATGAGAAAAGTCGGTTCAGTGTAATGTGTGGTGTGTATTCTGCAGGTTTGGGTTCACAGGAGAGGCAGCACCGCGCTGCATTATTCGGTCGGAGTTCTGGTGTCCAGTGAGAAGAGCAATGCGCCGCGTGCACGACTACTGCACTCCTGAGGAGCTCTACGATAATCTCGTCAATATGCTGCATCTGCTTTACTACAGGTTAGGTAACCCACTTCACCCACGTTCACGTAACACTTTTTACTCAAAAATGCTTATAATATTATTAAAACCCTTCTGTGAGCAAAGATAACCTTTCCAACGTTCATTACATTAATGTGTGCCTCAAACGTATAGAGTTTCAACCTGGTGCTTAAAACTCAGCAACTATATCCTTTGTACAGTCTATTCATCCTTGCTTGACAAAAAAGGTAAACAAACCACTGTCATTCTCAAAATGAAGAATCTCTGCAGAAAATCACAATTTAGACACACATAATAGTCCCTGGTCCGTGGACATACTAGAAACATAAACGCTATTATTTACGCACGGATATCAACAAAATTCATCTTAATTACAACTATTTTCAGTTAACTATGAAAGCTACAATAAACGTCACTCCATTATTTTGATCCATATTCTATGTAATTTAGTGATGGGAATGGTAATTCAAGAATGAACGGATTATGTGAGCTTTGTGAGTTGGTGGTGGATGGTCTCTACGGTAACTTCATAAAACATATCAATGAACAATTGATATGTTTTATGAAGCTACCGTAGAGAATCTAACAAAGCTGAACATACGTACATCTTAAACGATGACATTATTCAGAAAATATTTTTATTTTACGTCGCTTTATATTTTTATTTATTTATTTATTTATTAATAGCTAGTACACACGTATTATATAACATAAGTACAAGTAGTATAGTAGTACAATATAAGACGCATTATTAATATAAATACTTATATATAATGACCTATAATGTAATCATAGGTAATTATATATACTCACATATATAATTACTTATGTATTATTGTTAAATAACTAAGGATTGTTAAGCAATTAGGTGTACATTGCAAAATAGCCTCACGATAAAATGTGATTGCATAGCAGTTCTCACTAGGATATCCCTTGTCGAGAACTACTTCAGTCGAACCAACGCTCTGGTAAAGCGAACATATTACTAACTCTTAATAATGAAAATTTTAACTTTACTTAAATAATAGGTGACATAAAACAATATTAAAAAACATATTTTAGGGATACATGTAGTTATTTGAAGACATATTGGAAAAAGTCCTCCAGATTATATGATTCTAAATTTAGAAGCCAAGTTTTAATTAATTTTTTTCGACGCACAATTGGCATAGGATATTTGATATCTTCTGGTATACTATTAAAAATGTGTGGTCCCACCCAGGGGAGAAAACGTGTTCCGAATTCCGTTTTTGCAAAAGTGGTTTCCAACTTATCCAAATTTTTTGTGCGCGTATTATGTTTACCTCTACTTTTATTGTATAACTCTTTATGTGTGACATAATACAAAGCAGCCTTATATACATAGGTTAGCCTTATGTTTAATATTCTTGATTCCAAATACAGGGATTTAGTATTGTATGTTCTAGGTTTACCCGTGATAATTTTTATCAGACTGTTTTGTGCCGGTTGCGCTTTTAATAAAATGGACTTAGCGGCACCTCCCCAAGCTAAGATCCCATAAGATAGAACACTGTGGGCCATTGCAAAATACACACTCCACTGCAACTTGCCTTGAACAACACTTCTCACCTGCCAGAAATAGTGTGCCAGACTTCGGAGACGTTTCCGCACCGTTGAAATATGTTCTTTCCAATTTAAGTGCTGATCTACTATCACTCCCAAATACTTTATTGATGGCACACGCTCAAGTACCGGACACTGACATAAACCATCACACATCATTCTCTGACACATACCATCTTGGTGAGCAATAAGTTTTAGGGTTTCGGGCGGCTGGCCACTGACATTAATTGAAAAACAAATATACTTGGTTTTACTTCTATTAACTGTCAGTACCCGGGAGTCCATCCATTTTAATGTTTTTTTTAGCCCACTTTGACAGCATCTAAAAACATCTGTCCAAGAATCACCATAGAATATGAGAAGTGTATCATCAGCAAATGCCACTGGATAGCAGTTTTCGAGATGTATGCTCAGCAATTTGTTAACATATATAAGGAATAAGATCAAGTAAGATATAGTCGCTCTAAGATTCACACAAGACTAATATGGCCATCGAATTTCAGGCGGTAAAGTGAAAGGTCAATGTCGCTGATTTTGTATAGTTTTCCAAAACGAATGTTCATTTGAGCTTTGATATGTAAATATGGTGAAAAATTATCTAATCGCTAGCGGACCGAGCATCGCTCCCATACTTATCATTCCACCACCAGCATGGTGGTGGTCCTTACACAATTTGGAATTTCATTCCAACATTCATTCGGTCTTTTCTCTTATTATAATTAATTAACTAGCTAGCTAGTTTTATATACTTAAGCTACACGTATTGGTTGATATTAAATCACTATACTATGCTTGGGCGCGATGACGGCTCTACCAGCTCCGCGATAATGGCATCGAGCTGATCTTACCAACAACATACAGGTCTTCTGATCTGTTCGTCTGCTGTCGTTGCTGTGATGACCAGATCTTCGCTTACCCCTTCTAAAATGATACAGCTTTGGAGTCAATGGAAAAACGATCAAAAAAGATCATAGGCAGCGATTCTCTGGTAAAACGTAGGCTTCAGAGGCGAATGTGCACTGGAACAATGTGCACTGGAATACAGGTTAATTCGACCATCCTCATTTCATCATCGATCAACCAGAAGTACGGCAACGCGCCATCGCTATATGGTAGACATACCACTGACACGTACTAGGTAAGCGTTTTCCTTCTACTTTCTTACAGTCCTGGAGTGTTCAAGTCACGCGTCAACACTTAACATCAGATGAGACAGTGGAGAAACGCAAGCTTGTAATGACGGTATCGACCGTTTATCGTGCGTGTCGATCGTTCGCCGTCGGCTCGCTATTAGCTGACGTGTGGTCCGGTGTAGTCGGTGACATGGTGCACGTACAACTTGCAGGCACGTGTTGGTCAACCCAAAAGAGCGTAAGGTGGTGGTGGTGGAGTCGCTGTTCACCCCCACCCTGTTCCGGGAGACGCTCGCCAAAGTGCTCTTCACACATTATGAGGTATGCAACAGTCTCCTACCGTTTGTCTGCGTGGGTACATCTAGTGTGGATAGTGTATTCGACTTACACTATGAAGCGGCCCCGACTTCGTCCGCATGGAAGTCGGTTCGAAGGACGACTACTCTATTCATCGTAGTCGATTTCGATCAAATAAAACTCAAGTCGTCAATCGATCGACGGTGATCGCTTACCATCATGTGCTCGTTTTGCCACCTATTTCATGAAAAAGAACAGCGCATGATTATATTTTTTATGAATTCCTTTATTGTTGTAGTGTGTGGTGTGGGTACATAATGGCGTATCGCTGTAAAGAGTGTTTCAACATGTGGGTTTTAACGCAAACCAACCGAGTTGGGCTCACGTCAACGTTACAGGGAGTTTATTGTTATAAAGGATGACGTTATAAAGAGTTTACACTGTAATTCAAAAACCTCTGTTACTCCTTCATTCTAAAACGGCTGAACGGATTTTCATGAATTCTAGAGTGAAGATAGCTTATATCCAGGAAATCATAGGATGCTATTTATCCAGGTAAAAGTATAGCTCCTGTGGGATAATTAGTAGTCCATGCGGGTGAAACCGCGGGGTGCAGCTAGTCACTACTGTAAAAGTTTGTTTAACTGTCGGCCATACAGATAAAGAAATAAATAAAAAGTACCGCGCGTACAGCGCGAGGATTAGAGAGGAGAGAGTAGTAGTGTGAAGGGCGGTGGTCGTGCAGGTGTCGGGCGCGGTGTGGGCGGACGGCGCGCGGCTGTGCGCGCTGACGCTGGGCGCGCCGCACGCGCTCGTGCTGGCGCTGGGCGCGCGCGACGCCGAGGTGCACGCCGGTACGTACACTCGATGACGAACCGTATTATTATTTTATTTTTATAGGAAAACTTACGGCCTAATAATGATATCTATGTGCTTACTAGTTAGGTTTGACCAGTTACGGGCCAATTACATTATCCGTACATTGTGAGTTCTTCTTGTGCACATCATTGATGCGACCATTTATTCCGAAAAACATTTCCACTTCAGATACTGTTCGTTCAGATATTACAGAACAAACATAATATCAATAAACACTGGACAATAGTCCGCTCCGGTGTGTATGTGCGTGCAGTGGTGCACGGGTGCGCGGTGGTGCACGCGATGCTGAGCGAGCCGCTCGGCGCGCTCTGCGTCGCGTGCCGAGCGCTAGAGGCGGAGCTAGAGTAGCGTGTGTATGTGCGTGCAGTGGTGCACGGGTGCGCGGTGGTGCACGCGACGCAGAGCGAGCCGCTCGGCGCGCTCTGCGTCGCGTGCCGAGCGCTAGAGGCGGAGCTAGAGTAGCGTGTGTATGTGCGTGCAGTGGTGCACGGGTGCGCGGTGGTGCACGCGACGCAGAGCGAGCCGCTCGGCGCGCTCTGCGTCGCGTGCCGAGCGCTAGAGGCGGAGCTAGAGTAGCGTGTGTATGTGCGTGCAGTGGTGCACGGGTGCGCGGTGGTGCACGCGACGCAGAGCGAGCCGCTCGGCGCGCTCTGCGTCGCGTGCCGAGCGCTAGAGGCGGAGCTAGAGTAGCGTGTGTATGTGCGTGCAGTGGTGCACGGGTGCGCGGTGGTGCACGCGACGCAGAGCGAGCCGCTCGGCGCGCTCTGCTTCGCGTGCCGAGCGCTAGAGATGGAGCTAGAGTAGCGTGTGTGTATGTGCGTGCAGTGGTGCACGGGTGCGCGGTGGTGCACGCGACGCAGAGCGAGCCGCTCGGCGCGCTCTGCGTCGCGTGCCGAGCGCTAGAGGTGGAGCTAGAGTAGCGTGTGTGTATGTGCGTGCAGTGGTGCACGGGTGCGCGGTGGTGCACGCGACGCAGAGCGAGCCGCTCGGCGCGCTCTGCGTCGCGTGCCGAGCGCTAGAGGTGGAGCTAGAGTAGCGTGTGTGTATGTGCGTGCAGTGGTGCACGGGTGCGCGGTGGTGCACGCGACGCAGAGCGAGCCGCTCGGCGCGCTCTGCTTCGCGTGCCGAGCGCTAGAGATGGAGCTAGAGTAGCGTGTGTGTATGTGCGTGCAGTGGTGCACGGGTGCGCGGTGGTGCACGCGACGCAGAGCGAGCCGCTCGGCGCGCTCTGCGTCGCGTGCCGAGCGCTAGAGGTGGAGCTAGAGTAGCGTGTGTGTATGTGCGTGCAGTGGTGCACGGGTGCGCGGTGGTGCACGCGACGCAGAGCGAGCCGCTCGGCGCGCTCTGCGTCGCGTGCCGAGCGCTAGAGGTGGAGCTAGAGTAGCGTGTGTGTATGTGAGTGCAGTGGTGCACGGGTGCGCGGTGGTGCACGCTAGAGGTGGAGCTAGAGTAGCGTGTGTATGTGCGTGCAGTGGTGCACGGGTGCGCGGTGGTGCACGCGATGCAGAGCGAGCCGCTCGGCGCGCTCTGCGTCGCGTGCCGAGCGCTAGAGGTGGAGCTAGAGTAGCGTGTGTGTATGTGCGTGCAGTGGTGCACGGGTGCGCGGTGGTGCACGCGACGCAGAGCGAGCCGCTCGGCGCGCTCTGCGTCGCGTGCCGAGCGCTAGAGGTGGAGCTAGAGTAGCGTGTGTGTATGTGAGTGCAGTGGTGCACGGGTGCGCGGTGGTGCACGCTAGAGGTGGAGCTAGAGTAGCGTGTGTATGTGCGTGCAGTGGTGCACGGGTGCGCGGTGGTGCACGCGATGCAGAGCGAGCCGCTCGGCGCGCTCTGCGTCGCGTGCCGAGCGCTAGAGGTGGAGCTAGAGTAGCGTGTGTGTATGTGCGTGCAGTGGTGCACGGGTGCGCGGTGGTGCACGCGACGCAGAGCGAGCCGCTCGGCGCGCTCTGCGTCGCGTGCCGAGCGCTAGAGGTGGAGCTAGAGTAGCGTGTGTGTATGTGAGTGCAGTGGTGCACGGGTGCGCGGTGGTGCACGCTAGAGGTGGAGCTAGAGTAGCGTGTGTATGTGCGTGCAGTGGTGCACGGGTGCGCGGTGGTGCACGCGATGCAGAGCGAGCCGCTCGGCGCGCACGCCATACACGCAGAGCTGGCGCGCATGCTCGACGAGGACAACGGCACCGCGCTGCACCTGCCCGAACACGTCATCGAAGATATAAAAGGTACGCAATCGACGCTTATTTCCTCCATTCTTGTATTAGATCGAAGTGGATTCGTTCACGTTCCTTTTCTTTGTTCGATTTTAAGATTCACCTACTCCCGCCTTTCACAAGGAGCGAAGCGGCTGATTTGTCTTTTCTTTTAATACTAACGTCAAAACAAATCGATTATCCTGATTTTCTGAGCTCAGTTAAATTGAATTGTCATAATAACCATTTAAGATCTTTATCCACTTATACACATTCCAGTACTTAATACATGTTAATTTTACAGATGGCGAGTGAGTAATAATTATAATATTATACCCAAGCGCTTAAACTTATTACAAGGAACACATTGAAACCATGTTTAACAGTTCATTTCTTAAGACAGAGACCGCATGCATTTAAAATTAAAAATAGAACCAGATAACGAAGTTTTAAAGACCACATACAAACGTTACAGGAACTTCTGTAATAATATCTTAAAAAAATTTAAGCGTCAACACGAACAAAATAAATTAAGTGAAGCTAAAAATATATTAAAAAGCTGTGGAGCTCTATCAAACTAGTACTAATTTGAATGCGCATAAGGATCTCCCTGTTAATTTTACTTAAATTAAACCCTACGGCTTAATTATCCACACAGACAGTAAATAAGTTTTTATCCAATATTGGAGCTAAGCTGGCTGAATCGTTTCCGTCTCCTCCCCCACATTACACACTACTCCCCCATTTCCAGTTACGATTATAATGTCTGGTACATTATTTTTTTTTTATAATGTAACAGATTTATTTGTTATCCTAAAAACTTGTAGTTGTGTAATAGAGAGAGCCGTTGCAAACCTCTAATCAAACTGCTTATCAACGTTAGCATCAAAAACAATGAAACATACACCTTCCCTTCCTCTGCTTAGATCAAGAGGAGTTTCCAGACGCCTTTAAAAAATCTCTAACTGTCTCAGTTCATACAAGCGGGATAAGAGACTATAGTCCATACATTATAAAATAATATACATTTTACCTGTAATATTAAACGTTTTTGAGAAAATTAGTAATAGACGTTAGTTAGTTTCTTTTAAAATGAGCAAAATATATCCAATACTCAATATAGTTTTCATTAAGGAAAAGAGGGCGCTGTACACGATCTTACTGAATTCATTGTTAAGAAACTGGATCAAAAGTGTAAATGTATCTAAATTCTTATTGACCTTGCAAAGGCATTCGATAAGGTCTCTTTTCTCAAACTTTTGATGAATCTTGAAAACGTAGGAGTATGGGGAACTCAAAATAAAACTATGTCTGGGGCGTCGGTGAGCCCGCCCCAGTGTCTGGGGCGTTAACGACACGTTGCTCATCCTGATTAAGACTCTGTTAACTATCCTTTTGAAGAATCCCATATTGTATAAAGCCATAGTGACGCACATTTCTGTATAACACATTGTTTAATTGAATTCCTAAAGATTCATAAATGTGATTTCAGTGAAGACTTGCTTCGTAACGAGTCGTGAGCGCGCCGTCCAGTGGCAGTCCTCTTCTCCCCCGGCTCCGTGCAAAGACGTGCAATATCCCGAGCGGAGCCGCGGCACTATACTAGTGTCGGGACGAACGCGCGAGTTGGCAGCCGAGGTGGGTTATCCCATTTTATTACGAGTGCCCAAGGAGGTGAAGCATTTAAAATTGAGCGCTTCCGTCCCCGCCGTCGACTTCACACTGTGCCATCGGCTCGCCACTAGCCTATTCTCCGACCCTCATTAGCCCGCGTGCTGGGGTGGTCATGGGGGTTATTACCCCCATGACCACCCCCAGTCATCAGTTAACATCACATCGATAACCCTCTTAAAATGGATAACTTAGATAAACATAGTATTAGAGCAAAAAGAAAGAGTACCGGGTGACTCCCACAAAATATTTGGCCGTGTCCGCGCCCGGCTGGGATACAGCCGACACCGGGCTGCGGGCTGAGAGGCCCGCCGGCGTCCCACGGCGGGCCGCGTGTGTGCGACGGTGACATGCGATGGCGCCGGCGTTCGCCTCCCTCGCGCTACGACTGATCCACCGAACGAATGCAATATAGGTTACTGAAAATAAATCTTATCAAAATATTGCCAAGTTACGAGGACGTAGTGACGCATAGTGTACACACGTCCGTCACGACACGATTCCTCTGGCCTTGGTCCATACAACAAGCGGAGTAGTAGTGTCGGGGCGGTGCTACCGACCGAGTACCGACACACTATGCTGGCTAATGAAGGTACAGTCGCTAAGGGACCAAACTGAATGGTTCTGTGTTGGGATCACGCTTTTGAACAGAGATAGAAACGTACACATTATGAATGTATAAAACGGGAGTTACTCACGTAATAAGTCAGAGTGTTCCGACTATAGTTTCAACCACATTCGATGGTCATTTTCAAGGAGAATACGGGGCGCTCGCGGATGCGGTCGCGGTTCGCCTAGTACTAAACTATAGTCGGAACCCTCTGACTTATTACGTGAGTGATTCCCGTGTTTTTTCATAATGTGTCAAAACCACGTCAGTTTTAATAACAAAACGTAGACAAAAGACGCAAAATTAATCTCATAGAGGCTGTAAAGGCCCTCTACACCGTGACACGACATATCGCCCGGAGCACGGACAGAGATGGAGCGAAGGAATCCTGCACTGGTATCCCAGACGCGGCACGCGAACCAGAGGCGACGATATAGTGGAGGTCAGGGAATAGGTAGGCAGGAAACCGTCTCGATTTGTAATCCTCGATCCCGGTGACCGTTTTCGGATTCGTAACCAGAGAACGGTCGAGTCGGGTCGGGTCGGCGTCCCCCTGGTGACGTGTGGACTCTCGGCAGGTGCTGTTCGCGCGGGACGGCGAGGCGAGCTCGGTGGGCGACGCGGTGCTGCGCTGCGTGGCGCGCAGCCCGCGGGACGCGCGGCGCGCGCTCGCCGCCAGCGCCGTGGTGACGGGCGGCACCGCGGCGCTGCCCGGCCTGCTGCCGCGCCTCGCCGCAGAGCTGCGCCATCTGCTGGCCGACCCGCTGTACCGCTCGCGCGTGTTCGTCACCGAGTTCCGGTTCCACCGCACGCCGGCGCCGTGCAACAGCGCGGCGTGGGCGGGCGGCGCGGCGGCGGGCGCGGGCGCCGGGGAGGGCGGCGCGGCGCGCGCGCTGTCGCGGGAGGCGTACGCGCGCACGCGCCGCCTCGCCGACTGGGTGTGCCTGCTCGACAACACGCCGCCGGACCATCCGCATCGCCGCTGCGACCGGACCTAGTCGCCGGTGACGCCGCAATACACGTCATTTTTGGCAATTTTGTAGTTTCCATTATGACATCGAGCCCGAACCGCCCCGCCCCCTGTTGAGTGTGACCCTATCTATTCTATCGTTGTTTTTCGTTGTATTTCTATCGAAAAAAACAACTCGTCACCTACACTCGAACATTTAATTTTTAATTAAATCAATACAGGAAGCCCAAAGGAATTCCTGCATTTCAATTGGTACTGAATTTAAACTTGCATCGAGACGGCTTCGGAAGCAAATGGAACACTGTGATGATCCAAGACATAAGAGCGTGAACGATTTTGGAAATCCGTATAAATTTGTAGGAAAATTTATTTATTTATTTATTTATTTATTTAACAAAATCCACAGCTCTTAGGTGTAACAATACATGTAACATATATATTATGCTTATAGCCAATAACGGATTTACATTTTTTAATCATACTAATGCAACTATATGTAATTATTTTAAAATTGACAATTTATATATAATGTATGAACGACAAGGAATGTATGTGTGTGTGTGTGTGTGTGTGTTTGTGTGTGTGTGTGTGTGTGTGTGTGTGTGTGTCAGTTAGTGGTCAGTGTATATGGGTTGAATGTTTTTATGATTATGAACTCATCATTTATGAATAACCAAATTTAACCTTAGAGTATAAAATATGGAAAGTTTTTTACTTCTTTGAGCCCAGTTCATCATAAAGTAGTTTGAAGACTCTACGCTGAAATATCTGTTTGCTATCATGGAAAATATCCAAACTACCAAACCTTTTATTATAGCTGTGTTGTAACCTAGAGACAAGGGCATTCTGTGCGTAGTTAGTGTTAGCATGCGCAACGGCAAATAAATTTGTGTGTCTTGTCCGTATTTTCGGGACAGAAAATCGTATAACCTTTGTTGATAAATCCGGACAATCTATGTGACCGTTACATATGCCATGTAGAAAGGACATGTCAGCCAAAACCCGCCTACTTTTAAGCGTCATAAGATGGTGATGAAGACAAGATTCATGGTAGGTTTCAAAACTACGATAGCAGCGAAAATTCAAATGCTTCACGAACTTACTCTGTATATTTTCTATACTGTGAATGTAAATCATATAATGGGGGTTCCATGTTGTACTGCAATATTCTAATATGCTTCTGACATAAGTATAGTATAATACCTTCAAGCAATTTATATCAAAGAATGGTCGACTGACCCTTAACACAAAACCTAAACTCTTATAAGCCTTATTAACAATTATGTCTATATGTTCAGAAAACGTTAATTTTGAATCCACTTGGATACCGAGATCTCTGACAGAATTATATTTTAATATTTTATTATTATTGATTTGGTATGCATAATTAGTTGGGATTTTTTTCCGGGTGAAGGAGACAAGTGAGCATTTATTTAAATTTAATCCAATACGATTGTTAGCATAGTATTGACATAGTCTGTCAAGGTCTGCTTGAAGGTCAATACAGTCGGCATTATTCCTTACTTTCATATAGACTTTGGTGTCATCGGCATACATAAGAAAATGCGCATGCTTAAAACATCCCCCTACGTCATATAGATAAGCAGCATATAGGAGAGGACCAAGAATTGAACCCTGGGGTACACCAGAAGGTATTCGAGTAAAGCTTGAGCAAAAGCCTCCAACAACTACAGCCTGCGAGCGGTTGCGTAAGTACGATTCAGTCCATCTAAGCAAATTTCCGCGAATACCGAGTTCATAGAGCTTACGCAACAGTATGATGTGATCTACACGATCAAACGCTTTTTCAAAGTCCATGTAGATCACATCAACCTGAGAGCCACCATCCATATTACCAGATATATAGTCTAGAAAGACTCCTAAGTTAGTAGCCGTGGATCGCCCCCTGATAAACCCGTGTTGCTCTTTAGGAATAGAAGTGGCTATAATAGGGTATATATGGTTATGGACTACTCTTTCAAACAACTTACTAAGTACATTTAATATTGAAATAGGGCGATAGTTTTCTATAGATGTTTTTAAACCCTTTTTGTGTATAGGAACTATATGTGCCATTTTCCAGACACTAGGAAAGTGACCATCTAGAAGACATCTATTAAATATTGAAGTTAATGGGGCGGATATAGATTCGGCACATTTCACAAAAAATATTGGTGGAATATTGTCACTACCTGCCCCCTTTGTTATATCTAAATTGCAAATTAATTTTCGAATGTATTCATTTGTTACTACAATGTTGTAGATTGTATCCGATCGAGAAGTATCATCAGATGTATTGAATGAATAACTAGTACATGGCTTAATGAAGTTCCTTTCAAAAAATTTATTGAAAGCAGAGCAAATGTCTATTTGTGAATTAAATGCAATGTTATCTAAGGTCATTTGTTGAGGATAGTTACATCTGTTTTGCCTCTTAGACTTTATATAAGACCAGAAAAACTTAGGGTGAGTCTTGATTTTTTGTTGAGTAAATTTAATATAAGTTTTGTAACATTCATTCTGTAGCTGTTTTTGTTTACACCTTAACTCTGCAAAATCAGCATAATCACTTTGATTGTTGTGTTGCTTCCAGTATTTATGATATTTAAATTTTTCTTGAATCAACTTTATTAATGCTTTACTATACCAAATTGGATAAGTGTAAGTACCAAAGCAACGAACCAGAGGTACATGCATTCTAATCAAATTATTAATAATTGAGTAGAAAACTCCTATTAATTCTTCAACATTAATATTTTTGTCTAATATAAATGACCAATCCTGACTATGAAGAGCATTGTTTATGCTATCAAAATCTGCCTTTTTAAATAAATATTTTAAACGCTGTTGAGGTTTTAGTTTAGGAACCAAGAAGTCTGTAGCTATAATAGAAATTGGTGGATGAAAAGGATCAATCTTTACTAAGCATGAATTAGATTTTTTTATTGTCACTGGTGAGTCAGCAAACACCAAATCTAAAGTATGATTACTTCTGTTACATAGATTATTATACTGCTTTAAACCCAGAAAAGAAGTATGACCAACGAGATTAGATGCCGAATTTTGAATTTCAATAGTTCCCTTCTTCAGTACTATCGGTTCATCAGATGTCCAATCTACACCTGGTAAATTAAAGTCACCAGTTATAATAAAGTGATCATTGGGATTATCAATATATATTTGGGATAATAAATTAATTAATAAATTAATCCGTGTTGGGATCATTGAATTTGGTGGTATATATATGACTCCAATATGTAAATTGTAAGTTATATTCAGTGCTTGGGAAGGAATGGTGACCCATATACATTCTAAATCGCAATTTTGCCACTCAGGTCTTGCTCGTGCTTGTAAACACGGTGCACACATAATCATTACACCTCCACCTAAAGATTCACGATCTGCACGAAATAGGACATATTTATCATTGCATAACTCAGCATCGAGTATCCCATCGCACAACCATGTTTCTGTTACCATTATTATATCAAAGTTGAATAAAATAACATTATTATAAAATTCATTAGTCTTTGTCCGAAGTCCTCTAGTGTTTTGATAATATAGTTTTAAACTCTTCAACGTACTATCCATCTTAAACAAAATATACATATTGATACTGACTCTACCAGACTGATAATGTGCAAATAAAGTTGTTGTAGAAACCATATACTTCTGCAATGGTATATAAGTTTAAAGAATAAGTATATTTGTTGACCAGACAAAATCACTTTTATGATGAAGTAATACAACATGGAATAGCAATTATTAACCACAAATTTAAAAATTACATTAGTTTTTAGTATACCAACATATTCCTTATATACATTAAAACCAAAATAAATGATAAATTCACTAGAAGTATATGCCATATCCACACAAAAGAGCTCCATTTGACAATTGATGAGATATCTGTGCAAATAGTAATTGAATTGTTTGTATAAAGTGTGTAATAGTGTGTGTATACATTTCAGTGCTAATTGTGATTTGAGTAAAGGTACATTACATATCTGACTACTTGTGTCAATCAATAGGCTATTGAGATTATTAATATATAGTTCTTGTATAAACCACATACTTTTGCTGCTGTATATAAATTTACAGAATAAGTATAGTTGTTGACCAGACAAGAGCATGTTTATGATAAAGTTATACAACATTGAATAGCAAATAATAACCATAAATTTAAAAAATACATAAGTAATATTTTTTAGGATACCAAGTAATTCCATATATACATTAAAACCAAGACAAATGATAAATTCACTGGAAGTATATGCTATATCCATACATAAAAGCTCTATTTGATAAATGATGAGATATCCGTGCAAATAGTAATTGAGTTGTTTGCATAAAGTGTGTAATTGTGTGTGTATACATTTCAGTGCTAATTGTGATATGAATAAAGGTACATTACATATCTGACTACCCGGGTCAATGAATAGGATATTGTGATTACTACAATACAAAACAAAAACACTTATAGACACACAGATTAAACCATCTTTTCTACATCTAAGGAAGAGTTTATGGGAATTGGAGGAGAAGTCTCGTTCTTTCTGACAAAAATACGACAGTTTTTTGTCCAAGTATACTTATAGTTGACCTCTTTTGACCTTTGCTTACATAAACTTAGCAGTATTTTACTATCTTTAGTAAGATGTTCATTTATAAATACTTTATTTACCTCACCTCCAACTCCCACCGCATCCCTAGCATTCATGTTCCTATATTTACGTGCAGCAGCAATTATCTGATCTTTAACACTGCGCTGCCTTAGCCGAGCAATAATAGGGCGTGCGCGCTCTGCACTAGCAGCGCGTCGTGGCTGCACTCTATGAGCAAACTCTAAGTCAGACAATTGTATAGGGACACCTATGTACTTTGACACCTTTAGCACAATATCTGTGGTTACTTCTTCCTTACTTTCCGGTATTCCTGTAATTTCAATATTCTGCAGTCTGGCCCACTGTTGTTGTTTCAAATTGTCATCCTCAAGAGCTTTCAGGCGAGAACCCAAACCACCCAAACCATTCTTCAATGTGTTATTCTCATCCTTGAGATTTTTTAGTTCTGAAATAGTAGTATCCAGACGTTTCTTTAAGGACGCATTTTCTTTTCGTAGTTCTTCAAACTGAGTGCTCATGTAAGTAATGGATTCCTGAAAACCTGTGCACTGGGTATTTATAGATTTGAGTTGATTAGATATGGTCCTGTTTATTGTAGACTCAAACATACTTTCCATCTCTTTTCTCAACTCATTTTTCCATATATCTCTTAATTTATCTTCCGTAATGTAGTCAACTTTACCCAAGTGAGATTCAGGCGGTTTACGTGTGATTGTAACATCACTGTTCGACGAGCACTCGAAATTAGATACATCGTCCGGATTTGTTTGACGACACTCACGAACTGGCGTGTTCGTGTTGTCGTATTTTGGCTGCTTACTTTTACATTCCAAACATCTCCATTTGAGCTTTACCTCCTGGTTCATTTTTTTAAAACGCCTTGGTGACAAATTGGCACATTGAAGGTCATATTTTTGTTTACAACCGTAACAGCACATAAATTCTTTGCTTGGTAATGATGATTTACAGCCAACACAGGTGTTCTTATCCATTTTAGTATATCAAATACCAATAGGCAATGAAAATAGACAATTCGAGTTTAGTTTGGTTAGACTGTCGCTGTCACAATATGTTTTCAATTATTTGTCACTCTTCACAAAACGGTTCTGTATGATACAAACATCAATAGAAAGGTAATGTAATTCTCTTTTCAATTGTACACAGGAATGCACTAATTTTTATCAAAAAACACACTTTTTTCAGTTTAATTTGCAGAGCTGCCACTAATTACATATACTTGCAAACGGTCGGTGTTGCCATATGCCATATAAATATATAGGTGAGATCGCTACGCGAGTCAGGTCGGGGTCTGCCCCTGAGTTGGCAATGTTCATTGTGTGACAGTTCGATGTGACGGTTTTTGTGAAGCCTCGGAGTATACGCGTCGACGAATCTCTGACACTAAACGTACGACACGTGATAAATAACTATGCACTGAGAGTCAAACATCTAACTCATTATGAGAATCTGTTGAAAAATTCGTAGTTCGTCCACAAAAAATTAAAAACGTAATTTTATATATCAGAAAAAAATGACCCATTTAATGCCCATGAAGTACGGAAGTGAATGATTTCATATGAATTTAATGGGAACTGACATTTAAAGAATTCGCGCGCATTCACACACAAAAAGCCGTTCCGATTTGCTTACGAGTGTCAGCACTGTCAGTACTAAATTCATCTCGGAACAACTAAATCCTTAAGTACGAACGTGTGCACTGTGAGCCCAAATTGAAACGCAGCTTTAGGCTCGGTAGTCGTAACTTACAAAACTAATTATGGATAGTTACAATTTTTCGAATATTTATATTACTATTTTTAACTGTAAGTCGGTTAAAAAGAGTGTCCACACGTACGTGAGTTGTGTAAATGTTCCGACATTATTGCTCTTCAAGAGACCTGGCTGATGCCCCATGACCTAGATTTTGTGTGGGAAATAGACAGTGATTTCGATTGTTTTGCGAAATCTTCGACGAAGACGAAGTTCTTCGTCCACCAGAATGAAAAGCTGAACTACTTCTAGCTGCATTTTGCAAAACATCAATAATACCATTATACACATTATTTATAAAACTTAAGTGGCTATTTAAATGTATACAATAATTATAAATTATCACAGTCAGGACATTCTAATGTAGTATGAATATAACATAGGCTCTTACTACAGTATTCGTTATAATTCCAGGGCTATCTACGGACTCAGCCATATTCAGTCTTAAACATACTGTCAACTGCTACCTGGCACGGCAGACTTCTGTGTACGCATGTTTCCTGGACCTGAGTCGGGCATTTGATCTGGTGAATTATGATATTCTCTGGAACAAATTATCGCAGTCTCGGGTTCCGATTGAAGTGGTGAAGATCTTTAAATATTGGTACGGTAACCAAATAAACACAGAGAGGTGGGACGACACGACATCCAGTGATTACAAACTGGAATGCGGGGTTCGTCAAGGGGGGCTAACCTCTCCAGACCTTTTTAATTTTTATATAAATGACTTGATCGAGGAGCTGAGAAGCGCCAAGATCGGCTGCCATGTTGGAAATGTTTGTGTCAACAACCTAAGCTATGCAGACGATATGGTGTTGCTCAGCCCCTCGATCAACGGACTGAGAAAACTACTGTCTATATGCGAAAAGTACCCTGAAACGCATAGACTCAAGTACAATGTACTCAAAACGGAAATGTTAGTTTTACGTGCAGGGAAGGGTCAGGAGAGAGTGCCCAATGTTTATTTGTCAGCGTCACCGGTAAGGGTCGTAAAACAGTTCAGGTATCTCGGCCACATTATAACTGAACACATGTTAGACGACAAAGATATGGAGAGGGAAAGAAGGAGCGTGTCCATCAGGTGTAACATGCTCGCGCGGAGATTTGCTAAATGTACTGACGAAGTGAAGGTCACCTTGTTCAAGGCATATTGTATGTGTTTGTATACATGTCAGTTTTGGACGAAATATACGAGGAAAGCCTACAATAACATAAGGGTACAATATAGTGACGCATTTCGCATCCTTATGAAGAAGCCTAGATACTGCAGCGCGTCGGGCATGTTCGCTGATGCAAGGGTTCCCGATTTCTTTGCAGATATAAGATTTCGTATTTTGGAACAGAATACGAGAATCCAGTAATGCAATCCTGAAGTCTTTAGGAGAAGATATTTGCAGTCCGATCTTCAGATTTATGTCTCAGTCCACCAGAACGAAAATCGTAAATGACTTGTTATTGAGCAATTTTTATTTATTGCATTTATAACCAATTTTATTTTATTTATACTTTTATTAGTTTTAATTTGTTATTTTTGACCATTTATATTTTGTGATGTATGGGTCCTTTTGCCTGCAATAAAGATATTTTATTGATTATTTATTTTATAACAAATAAAAAATGTTCCGGGGTGGGTCTCGATTTTTATTATATCTTTATCTTTGGGTATTCTAGATACAATAAAACATTAAGAATCGCCATCTTTATATTCAAAAGTTTTGAAATCGACCAGGAACTAGGGCTGTAGATATTTTTAAAAATATCCGATTTTCGATACATCGGCTTTATTTAAAAAAAAAACTCGTAAGTCAGTCTCTAGCTCTAAAATTTTAAAAATTATACCTGTAGTTTTTCAAAAATAGTGTTTTAGTTCTAATTTTTAATGAATAAAAAAAATCAAAAATTTTTGAGTGTCCGCTAACTTAATTTTCATAAATAATATAGGGTGGATTAAGTGTACGATGATTTTGTAGATTAAATAAAGACCAAAAAAGTAGAAATAAAATGTATTTAAAAAAATATCGATATCGACATTTCAATATCGAACTATCGATATAACGTCCAAAAAAATATTAGTAAATAATATCGATATTCAGAAATAATAATATCGATATTTTATCAACAGTCCTATCAATCAGGAGCTGGTCGTTCCCCAGTCGGGGGCTGGTCTATTCATTGAAGTAGAGAAAAAGAACTAAATTGGTCTTTTTTTAACCGACTTCAAAAAAGGAGGAGTTCAATTCGACCCGTATAGATTCTTTGCAAAAGAGTTTATATTCAGCGAAAATAGTAAAATAATAGTATAGCGGCAATATCGATGACAGCACAAATACGGTTCCTTTTGCGGACGTTAGCAGAGATATCTATTCAAATAGAACAAAGAAAATAAAATACTACGAAATAGAATAGAAACGTACTCTGTGGAATTATTAACTCATCATAGATTCATTTATACACAAAAGTCTGAGTCTGTGGGTCGAATTGTGGAATTTGCGGGCCACCGGACGACGAAATCGAAAAGAAAAGTAGAAAACCTTTGAGCCTATTCCACGTAAACCATGTCGAAAGAAGTCAAAACCGTGGCCGCGAGCATAGTGAACTTTTTGAAACAGCAGCTCGACGGAGACGCCCTGAATGCGGACTCGCGCGAGAGCGTTGAAGTGGCCGTGCAGTGCATCGAGACCGCCTTCGAGCTCGAGGCGGCGGACGCGGCGAGCGGAATCGACCTGATGCAGCTCGTTCGCGGCCGTATGGTCCCTCCGGCCGCCGCGCCCGGCCCGGCGCCCCTTGGTGACGCCGAGCGCGAGGAGGCCGAACGCCTGAAAAACGAGGGTAACGAGCTCATGAAGGCGGAGCGATTCCGCGAGGCATTGGAGCGGTATTCGCGCGCCATCGAGATCGACCCGCGCAACGCCGTATACTTCTGCAACCGCGCCGCGTCGCACTTCAAACTGGGCGCGCAGGAGGCAGCCGTAGCGGACTGTATGGCGGCGCTGGCGCTGCAGCCCGAGTACGGCAAGGCGCACGGCCGGCTCGGACTGGCGCTCACAGCGCTGGACCGGCACCGCGAGGCGCGCGCCGCCTTCGCGCGCGCTGCCCAGCTCGAACCCGATAACGAGTCTTACCGCCAGAACCTGCGCCTTGCCGACGAGCGCCTGGCCTCGCGCGGTGACCGCCCGCCCGTTGACCTCGGCGGGCTGCTACAGAATCCGGCGCTGCTCAACATGGCGACGGAAATGCTTTCCGATCCTAACATGCAGAACCTCATTTCCGGACTAATGAATACGACAACCGGTGGGGACGCAGGACAAGCGGGGCCTGGAGGGATGAATGCATTGCTGGAGGCAGGGCAGGCGTTGGCGCAGCACATGCAGGCAGCCAATCCCGAGTTGGTTGAACAGTTGCGTCGCCAGGTGCGACCCCCTGGCCCTCCGGGGCCTAACCCTCCTCAACAGTAGATTTTTATCATAGGTGGTTCGGTCTCAGCGACTCCAGGGTGCTTTTTATATAAGGATTTTGTGATGTGAACTGTGTGCCCTTGATAATAAACAGCCATGCTTATAAATATGTATATGTAACTTTTTGCAATAAATGTTACATATTACACAGTGCTTACGATAGGGCAGTAATATCAATACGCTGTTATCATTTGGTTAAATATGAGGTAAGAAAAAATTGATGGTTGAAATAGATATTTTCATAAGAGATGTAATGTTTTGCTTATTCAGATATGCAGTACTGAAGGTTGTTAGTCTATGCCTCTATTGTACTTGGCTAGTACAGCAGTGGTTTTGTGATTGTTGAGGTTAATCGGAAAATGTAAGTGTTCTTATAATGTAGTTGATGACTTTTTGTTATTGATTTTCACTCTCAGCAGTTAAGTGACCATCTCCTACAGTAAGTTGTTGTATCTAAGAAACAACAATTATTGTAGTAACATGGAGTATGTTACACAAAAATACTTGAACTGTGAAATCATGTTAAATAAGAGCCAAACAGCTTATGTTTGACTTTTCTTTAACTGCAGAAATATATTTCTAGCTAAGGTTTGAATTTATTGATATGGTATTGTTAATAAAAAATATTATTATTAAGTCCTCATTTTATCTATCGGTACCTGTACCTCGGCGACAGAGCTGCACTCGTGGAGTCTCCTCAGGTGAGCTATCCATATAGATGAAGTTGTTAAGTAATCTTATCTATATACAATTTTTTATCCAAATCGTTTTAAGCCATTTCAGAAGTATCCTGGACTATACCAAAAAATCATCATCACTAAAAATAAAGGCTGATTGCCACTCACTGACTGACAGTTAACCAAAATATACCTGGATGTAGATGTGGAAAGATTATTATACATAGTCTTATTGAGCATGATTTGATATGAGTATATAAACTTTGCTGGAGTGCATAAACACTGTACATCCACTGCCAGAGCTAAATATGTCTTGGCCAATGGACTTAAGGAAGTCCAGTCAACAAATGGTCTCCTGATGAGGTTGAAAACAACTGTATGCATGAGAACAGTCAAGTTTTATTGTTAGATACCATTATATGTTCAACCCTGAATATGACATATTTGGTGGGTTAGGCAGGTACATGTACATGTAGCAGGTACAACTACTACTGAACAGTCCAGTTGAACATATCTAAAATAAACAATAAAACCGTATTACCTGAATAAAAATATAAAAACCAATTGCTTTCTTAACTATTTATTACACACTATGTATAATTTATGATAATAATTTACATATCTTTATGTACACATAATGTAGCTGTGTAAAAATACAAATAGCCATTCTGCTGTAACAGCACATACTTATTCAAAAACTTGTCCCACATTCCATAGCGCAGAATGGAGACATAACATTGTCCAAAAACTTTGAAACGTTACAAATTGTATGCACTAACAGATGAAGTTCTGTAGCTTTTACAAACCTTCGTCGCATTGACAGTTCACTGAAATAACTAGTGCCAGAACCACAACATCACAAGTCACACGGGGCTACCGACCATGTACCGACATATGTATCCATATACTTACACTTAATAATGCGAAGGCACACTGACTATCGATGGATCTGTAGAATAAGTGCAATCATTCAATAAAAACACGAAGATGCACATAATGGTGGTTAAGATACATTTAGTGGATATACTATTTTGAACTATTGAATTAAGCAGCTGTCGCTTAATGTAAATCAATCAAAGTCTAATAGAAATTAAGAAAATAATAATTGTAAAGATACATTTGATGTTTGCATATAAAATATATCATTAATAAACTTTAGCAAACATTAACAAAATTTATTTAAATTTTAATTACATATATTCTATTTTTATTAAGTATTACAAAAATTAACATAACTTTGGGGCACCGAAGAATAATGCACTAAATAATTAAGTAGCTAAATTAAACATCTTATGCAAACTTGAAATTTTTGCCATAACTTGCCTTAAAAACTAAATAAATTTAAATAGTTTAATAAGTTAAATAATTTTCTTGACATTAGAATAAAATATAATTATTGGTATGTGCTATGAACCTATGAAATGAGCCAACTTTACACGGGTCGGTGTCGGTATATAGAACGGTATCATTGCGGGTGCGCACCCCCCCTTCACCGGCGCCGGCGCTCACTCCTCGGCCGACACGTGCGCGCCTCTTGGTCAACTATTCTACACAAACCCGTCTGAAGTTACTTCATTTCATTTATTTATTTAAAAACTATAAACATTCACAAGTGAAACCGAAGTGATCGTCTGCAGGCGCCGCGCCGGCGTGTCATTCAATAACAATTAAACAAACTGTCACTTTCGAACGTCTCCTACTTTATGAACCACTCCGTTTTGACATTTCACAATTATTTACCACAATTTAAAAAAAACTGTTGCCAAACGATCAAAATATAATGGTGTAAGCTAGCAATAAGTAGGTAATGTGAGTAAGACCATGTTTATTTTGTAACTAGCTCGCTCAAACGCGCCTCTCATCTGTGAGTAATGGCCGAGTTCGGCACAGGTTATATTTGCGCGACAGTTACACGACGCAGGCTCGGCGTCGCTCACGTTCACGCTCATGTTAACCGACGATGTTGGAGTTTATCGGTGTACAGTCTGCTCGACCCCGGACATGGGGCCGCCGCGACCCCGTCCCCGCCCCCGCGGGCAGGGTCACCTGCACCACCGACCTAGCCGTAGATGTAGCTCTCTATATCAAATAAAAACTTGTTTTCGTTTATAATAATTAGGAGGTAATATGCACTCTCCCATGGAATCGGTCGTTTATAATGTTAGCTTTTCCGAGGCAAGTTCATTCCCAAGTTGAATATTTAATAAGAAGGATCGAAGGTCGGTCGCGACTCGACGCCGCGCCGGACGGAGTCTATGATACATATACACAGTGATGTTGAACATCACATCTCTCATTAGTGGACGCGAAACTGAACTACATACATACATACATACACTCATTAGCAAAAAATAGTTTTACACAAAACTGATATATACGTAACCAAATTGATATTCGTATTTACAAAATGTAAGCCAGATTGTAATAGGCGTGGCGCGCGAGTGGGGGAGGTGGGGGCTAGTTCCGCTCGGAGGGGGGCACGAGGTGCGGCTGCAGGTCCTGGGCGTCAGCGCGCGCGTGAGCTCACTGCAGGGGGGGTGGCTAGTTCCGCTTGGAGGGGGGCACGAGGTGCGGCGGCAGGTCCTGTGGCAGGTCGTGGCCGTCGGTCTTAACGCGGATGAGGTGCATTGCGAGCGCGAACTCGTCCTCGTCCAAGAAGCCGTCCTTGTCGATGTCTGCCAGCTTCCAGATCTTGCCGAGCACCGAGTTCGGCAGCTTCGACTTCACCATCTCCGTCTTGGCCGCTGCAGAACACATCGCGCGTCAGCCTCGCGCCCCCACCTCCCGGGAAGACGGGGGGCGGGGGCGGGGGGCGGGACATTGACACATGGGGTAATAGGGTCCGTACGAACTCACACTAAGTACTCAATCGAGTGAAATAGAAGCTTAGGGTAGAGTGATGTATTAGTGTGAGTTGTTATCGCTCCACGAAATGATAAGTTCGATTCGCACACGTGACATCTAGTCGTAGGCTCTTCACTTTATGTCACAGTTATGTAGACAGAAATATTTAATATTTTGCTTTAAAATATATTATTCTTGTTATCCATTATTATTATTATATGTATTTACCAAATTTGATGTGTTTAAAATACTTATAACGCCATAAAGATTCTTCGAATCATATTAACTTAAACCATTAATATAAAAGGATGCCGGTTTAATCACAAGTGAGAACAAATAAAATGCTTCATACAAAATATTTCATTCAATTCTATCATTTAGAACAACTTTTTGATCTCAGCCTAAGCAATATATATATGAAAACTATCTTCGAGACGAGTGGCGCAGGCGCACGGGCGCGGGCGCACTGGGACATGCGGTGAGGAGCCTACTGACGATCAATAACAATACATGTTTATGTTATCAGTCGAGTCGAGTCCAACGCGCACGAACAGCCGGCGCGACAGACAGACGAACAAAAGCGCAGACCACCCGACCCGATAGAGAGAGCACATATGCGTCAACTTACTCGACAATGAAGCACACTTGCCAAATTCTGAAAAACACCAAATAGAGTCTGAATGGTTGCAATGAACATGGGAGTTGTTTCTCTGCGGGGTTGGTGGACTCGAATATGGGCTACCTATGACAAAATGAACTCAATTTTTATTATAATTTACATTTAATAAAGCGATACAGAGCTTTTCAACGTATGCCAGGCAAATAAAGTTTTAAATCAAAGTTTCAATCTAAGGCTGCATTTTTGATAATATGTAGTTTAATCATACAAAAATAATGCTTAAAGATTTATGGGTCAGCAACCACCGGCAAGGATTGAAAAAATTGTAATACATATTTTATTTCAAAATTACTCTAAACTCGATTTTTTAAAATTTACGTTCATCTTTTTAACTTTAAAACTTCCTAACTCGGTTAACTTTGAACGGAGGAAACGAGTCATAGAACCTTTTAAATGTACATTTTTAACCTTGGGTTGTTGCGGACCCATAAATCTTTAAGCATTATTTTTGTATGATTAAACTAATATTATCAAAAATGCAGCCTTTAGACTGAAACTTTGATTTAAAACTTTATTTGACTGGACTAAACGGTAGACAAAACCGTTCGGAACCAAATCGTTCGCTCGCGCTCGCGCTGCCGGCTGCTGACCGGCGCGGCGAGTCTATCGCCACAATCGCCTCGTCCGTAGAATAGCGCGCCGCGTGTGCTCAGCGATAACCGAACTCGCCGGAGCCGCGTCCCGCGGGCGGGTGGAGCCCTGATGATTTACCAGTATCGGAATCTCGCACGGTTTATTTCTGCGCGATGTTTGTGTATGAAGCATGGCTTGTATCGCGGGAACATACAGATACAGATACAGATATTTATTGGTAAAATAATAATTTACAAGTCACTAAAATAACATTCTATATAATAATAATTGGATATAATGCTATATGCCTTATGGTAACGTTTTCAAACGTTTAGATTTATTTAATTATTTTTTAGTTCCATTTGTCTTTAAGGAACTCTGTCGTTGAGTAGTACGCTTTACTAACAAGTAATTTTTTTAATTTAAACTTAAAAATATTTAAGGAAGCTGCATTTCTGATTCCATCTGGCAAATGGTTATATAACGCAGGTCCTCTCACATGTACTAATCTGTTGGATTTTTCAAGATTATGGACAGGGGTTTTTAACCGATGTTTGTGCCTTGTCTCATAGGTGTGAATCACCTAAGGTCTCAAAATCATCCAAGTTAGCATGGACAAACGTACATATTTGGTATATGTATATGGATGGGACGGTCATTATTTTGAGTTCTTTAAATAGTGGTTTCGCTGTTGTATCCCACTCGACACCCATAATAGCGCGAACCGCACGCTTTTGGAGAACCAATACTCGTTTAGTCTCTGCTGCTTCTCCCCACAGTTCAGTTCCATATGTTATGAGAGAGTGAACTGTGGCGTAGTAGCAGCTAATCACCGCCTCTCTGGGAGTTGATACCGCCAGACGACTCAAGGCGAAACAAGCTTGACCGAGACGGTTGCAAGTGTAATCGATGTGGGCGTCCCACTTTAATGCACTATCTATCTGAAAGCCTAGAAGTTTTGAGGACTGGACTTGCTGTATTACCGTATCATGCACTTTCACTACCAGCGGTTCTTGTGGTCTGTTCGTAAGATTGAAGTGGATGAGGCACGTTTTTTCTAAATTCAACGAGAAACCGTTAAGAGCAAACCATGTTTGCAATTGCTGTGCAACTTGGGAAAGTTTCAACCCCAAGGATTGTTTGTCCGGTGCTGACACTAGGGCTGTTACATCGTCGGCGAACATGTATATTTCTGCCCCGTTGACCGAAGAGGGTAAATCGTTTAGCAGGATTGCGAAAATTGTATTAGATAGACAGGATCCCTGGGGGACGCCCAAATTCGGAACACCTTCAACAGAGCGGATTTGGCCTCCATCTGCAACAACTTGTTGCTGTCGGTCTGTGATGAAGTCCGCCAGAAACTGTCCAGCTGGGCCTCTCACGCCGTAGTGCTCGAGTTTGGCTTGCATTATGTTTCCGTCCGCTGTGTCGAAAGCACGAGATAAGTCACAGCTTAAAGCTGCCACTTGTTGTTTACTCTCGCGGGATTGCATAACTTTAGCTATTATTCCTCTAGCCATGGACGTTGTCGATCTACCTGTACGGTACGCATACTGCCGGTCGGTGAGGATATTATATTTTTCGAATTATAGATACATATCCGAGTATGGTCGTGATGATACCGAAGCCAACGCCCGCGCCGCGCGCCGGGGCGTGCTACTGGACTCGAGCCGTGTCGCAGAATGTACAGTGCCTGCCTACAGTGAATAATGAACACGAGTACATCACGGAAAGGTAACCACCGTGTATTTCAACTTGCACCAATCGGACTAGTTTATAAAATACTAAAATTGTAGCACTGCTGTGCTCAAAATATCCATGACGCACTTTTGATCCGAAGCTTCACAAAACGCACATTAAGAACAGAATGAACAGAATAAGCCCGTTCACTGGTACAATATATTACTTCACACGCTCGCACGGTGCGGAGAGGTAGGCAATCGGGGATTTGTCCAATCGCTACGTGACCACTTGGACTAATCGCGGCGCGCGGCGCACGTCACGCCAGATTGTATCACTTTACTATTAGGTATAGTAATTAACTCACAAGCCAATTACACAATCCATTAATCACAAAAAACATCCCACGAAAATCAGCAAAAATGTTATTATGTAAGTTCTTACAACGCAAACAGTTGCTTAAATATATGTAAACAAATCGGCTAATTGTTGACCAATGAACGTTCGATAAGAACGCGACCGCGAGGAGCGCCCACCCTGCCCGAGACGCGCCGCACAGGGCCACAGGGCTGATACCAACGCGACCGCGAGGAGCGCCCACCCTGCCCGAGACGCGCCGCACAGGGCCACAGGGCTGATACCAACGCGACCGCGAGGAGCGCCCACCCTGCCCGAGACGCGCCGCACAGGGCCACAGGGCTGATACCAACGCGACCGCGAGGAGCGCCCACCCTGCCCGAGACGCGCCGCAAAGGGCCACAGGGCTGATACCAACGCGACCGCGAGGAGCGCCCACCCTGCCCGAGACGCGCCGCAAAGGGCCACAGGGCTGATACCAA
This sequence comes from Apeira syringaria, assembly GCA_934044485.1. Taxonomy (NCBI): domain Eukaryota; kingdom Metazoa; phylum Arthropoda; class Insecta; order Lepidoptera; family Geometridae; genus Apeira; species Apeira syringaria. The sequence goes on along the minus strand of OW203660.1, from coordinate 24,640,151 downwards.
CGCGACCGCGAGGAGCGCCCACCCTGCCCGAGACGCGCCGCACAGGGCCACAGGGCTGATACCAACGCGACCGCGAGGAGCGCCCACCCTGCCCGAGACGCGCCGCACAGGGCCACAGGGCTGATACCAACGCGACCGCGAGGAGCGCCCACCCTGCCCGAGACGCGCCGCAAAGGGCCACAGGGCTGATACCAACGCGACCGCGAGGAGCGCCCACCCTGCCCGAGACGCGCCGCAAAGGGCCACAGGGCTGATACCAACGCGACCGCGAGGAGCGCCCACCCTGCCCGAGACGCGCCGCAAAGGGCCACAGGGCTGATACCAACGCGACCGCGAGGAGCGCCCACCCTGCCCGAGACGCGCCGGTACACTAACATATACGGACGAGGTGCTACCGCCGCCGGCCGGGGGAGGCGCGGGGGTTATGTGGGAGTTTCCGCGAAAAAAGACGACATACCCACTACGACCCGGGGCGTTCCTCCGTCGTCGACCGGTGACGGGGGGCGCGGGGCCGTTCGCGCAGTCTCCGCAGCCCCCGTCGACGCCGCTGCCCGCCTTGCGACGGGCCCACCTCGGGGAGGGAGACGTCGCCCTCCCTCACCCCTCGCGCACGATGCCCTCGGGAACACATCGAGGGATCATACAGGGAACACATCGAGGGATCATACAGTGGGGGGCCAGACGCCCCCGCATCGCACACCCCCGGCCCTCTCAGCGGAGACGGAGTGCGGGTCCGATCAGCCCGCCTCCGTGTTCGCGCTCTCCGGAGCGGAAGAGAAAGAGGATCCCTTTTTCTCCCCCGCTCCGCGGCCTCCCTCTGTGACATGACAGTTTCACAGAAAGAGTCCGCCTCCCACAACCTCCGGTCGCCGACCATCTTAGCTTAGACGGGCAAGGAGAGCTCGGTGAAGGTGGTATCCCTACCTTAGGGCGCTAACGAGAAAGAACCAAACCGCGCCCGGACCCGCACATTCTCAGTATGGGCTATGGGCATTCTCAGCTACAGTGTGCGAGTACATCTTTACGCAATGTTTAGTTTCAAGTTTCAAGTATGCAATTAATGTAGTTTAAGAGTCGAATCAAACTGTGTCCTTAAACGACATTTTATTCAAATTGCTTTTAGTATAATTTTAATTAAAATTAGAAACGTAGCAATATTTGAAATGTTGAATATCAGCATCAGCCATAGGACGTCCACAGCTGGACATATCCCTCCCCCATGGATCTCCACAAGGACCGGTCGGAGGCAGCGCGACTGCGACCGGCCATCAGTGCTTCGAGCCATGTGACCTGCCCACTGCCACTTCAACTTACTAATCCGCTGGGCTATATCGGTGACTTGCGTTCTTCTACCGATCTCCTCACTAGTGTTAGTGAGGAGCCCGAGCTACGAGCACGCATTATCACGACGGCGCACGATCGCGTGCTTCAGTATGTTCACGAAGTTGTCTCGGTAGAACATCTCGGCGAACGATCGAATGTTGACCATCCGTTTGTCCGGTCCGAAGGCTACCTCGCTCGCTTTGTCCAGCCACGTCTCCGAGGGCTTGTCTACGCACAGCTCTATGTGCGTCCTCCCGGTGAGCGCGTACACCGTCGATACGAACACCAACTGGAGCGTTATCAACGCCGCCACAATGTTGAACACGACTACAACAATACACTTCATCGAATCGAACGACGAGCGGAGAACACCGGACTCGTCGTTCACTACGTCATCGATTTGATGTCGTGTTTTGGAGTCGTCAGATTCGTCATCGGAGTTTTCGCTATCGTCGGAATCATTGTCGGTTTTAAGAATGAAATCGTATTTGTCGCTACGGCTATATTCATCGTCGCATTCGAGAGCCGAAAAGCCGGCCGCATCACCGACGCTATCGACAGATTCATTTCGTACATTGCGAGCTCCATCGAGGGCTAACGTCTCCAAACTGTGGATAGAGACATCTGGCGACGTGGTATCGATCGGGTGTACATACAGCGCATCGACTATCTTATCTAAGCGATCGTTCCCGTCCCCGAGGGGCGCGGGCGCGGGCGCGGGCTTGGGCGCGATGCAGAGCGCACAGGCCCGCGCGGGAGAGAGCAACAGCACTGCGAGCGCGCTAGTGTGCGTGTGTGCGAGCGTACCGGCGCCGGTCACTTTCCCGTCGACGGGGTTGAGCGACTGGAACAGCAGGTCCGTGTTGGGCTTCTCCTTGCTGCAGATCCAGTCGGGGTCGCCGTGGCCCGCGTCCGCGCCTTCGCCGCGACCGTACCCGAACGGCGACACCTTGTCTTCTACGCCTTCGAACGCGCCACCTGGAATGTGTAACATATAACAATGAGCCAAAATGGTTTTATGTAAATATGCCGTTTGGGACTGTCTCACTGCCGCCATCGTATTGCTACGGGAGCGTCTGCAAGTTCCAACCCTTGTAAGCAGCTAAGGGCCGATTTCGTTTAAGATAAGTACATTGTAATTGGAATATGAAATTATCGAATTGACGCAAACGGCGCGGGCGTTTATAACTGAAAAAAACATATAATTCATTTTATAAACGGCGCCTTTAGAAAACTAAACTTAGTCGTTCTTATTAATAAAAATGGTGTAATACACCCCTAATTCGTCGTTACGCTTGGACTAGTTACTTCCAGAGTAACGGAGTTGTAACCATCTCTCAACAACGGTATTATTAACAACAGTTTAAAAACGACCCGGCAATCTAGTACACGACAGTTCTACATTTACATACATTTTGGTCAAATGTTGAGCCATAAGGAGTGCGGTCTAACAGTCTATAATATTTTTGGATCCTGTTAAAGATTGTCTTTTATGATTGTATATATGTATAAGGTGAATGATATGTAGTGTGTATATTTTTGTAGGCGTCTGCTACAGGAGATCTCTTGACTGAGTACTTGTACTCGATATATAAGTCGGGACGAATATTATAAGTACGAATATTTGTTTCGCGAGTTTTTGGTTGCAGAAGCCATAATTGGCCGTAAACAAAAACATAAGAGAGAAGGCGAAGAAATGTTTGGTGCACACACACACAACTAGAGCAGGTGCTGCGGTACGTTTTATTCGTTTCAGAAACAGCTACCAATGTAAGAAGTATAGTCATAAATGTTACTGTAGACGCCAATATACACTGGTATGTTTATAATAATAATTCATCATATATGTATTGTAGACCCTCATCCTCCGGCCTGCGAGAGTTCATCTGCCGAGAGCCTTTGCTCAACAACGCGCGGAGGGGGACAGGGAGGGGGACGGGGAGGGGGACGAGCTTCACATTAATATGTAATAGTCGGGTGTGCAACTCCTTGTATTGGAACAATGAAACAATTAAATATCTAATCCAACTGAAAGTAAACATACGACCGATTAAAGCGCCAGTTGCACTGGAAAATAGTAAATAATTAATAATAATAATTACGTGTAATAATAATATTACATAATAATGAAGGTAGTATTTACATACCAAACTTTATCTAAATCCGTCCAGCCGTTTGAGCGTAAAAGAGTAACAAACATACATCCATACTCACAAACTTTCGCAATGACAATAGTCATAGTCATTTAACAAGATAAGACATTTTGAAATCTGCATTAAAAGGAATTCCTCGAGGGTGAGTTTGTGGTCGCACCACCTCCGGCAGTGTTATAGACGCCGGGCGCCGATGCGTGGATCGGTTCGGATATCTGCGTACAACAGGTAGGATACAACTCTGGATCTAGATTCGACAAACTGTGTGAAATCATTTTGTATTGCCTCCCAGGGAAACATTTTTTTATCACATCCAATGGTCTAAAAACAGCAACAACAAATAATGGTAGTAGGGACGTTGGGGCCAGGCGCCAGGCGGCAGGCGTGGCTGGGGCCAGGCGCCAGGCGGCAGGCGTGGCGAGCACGACGGTTGGCGGTTCCAAGTTCGGCACAGTGAACCTCTGCTGTGGTCGCTTCACCAGCCTGAGAACGTTCAGTTTCTCGTCACATGCCACAATTAGATCCTTCATATCTGTATTACCGATAGAACGAGCCAACACAAGTTTCAACACGCGTTTGTTTCCGCGGATCGGGTCAGTCGAATCATGAGCCCATTTTATATATTTTATCGATTTGATGCACATTAGTCAATATAGTATTAGTATAGTAGGCAGGTTAAACCAAAAAAATGCGCGCTGCGTTGATGTTAGGAGCCGCTTCTGCCTCGTTCTTGCGCGTCAGAACGCGTATTTAAAAATTACTCGGATTTTCGAATCTCTATCTTTTCCATCTTAGCCAATGATGTTTTACTAAAGATGACGTATATTCATACTGCGCGGTGCTCAGATTTTGTTCCTTTAGACATAAACATGCTTACTGCGACAGATAATACGGTTCAAATAATATACAAAAGGATAGCTGTATGTTTAGACTTGCGCTTGAAATACACGTCGCAATTAAAATTACTACAATTGACTTAATTTTGCCGCCTCAGTTTCCGCGCGCTTGTGCGACATCTACCTCATAAAAACACATAATATCATTGGTCTTAGCTGAGTAAAAAAACAATTGACAGTCGAGAATCAAAACTTGCACATTTTTCAAACGTGTGAAAAACATTTCATTCGAAAATCTGAAGCCATGAAGGTTTTATATCAATTCATAACGGCAGTTTGATACTTTAAGAGGATTCAATACTTGTTCGTGCTTGTCCATAGAAATAGAAAACCCTTATTTCTACCTTTGAATATTGTCCGATATCGGTTGTTTTTTTTTCATATAATCTACACATCATTTACTGGGCTTAATACGTCTTATTTTTTCCATATTTTTATCAATTTAAAGTTATCTAAGTTAGTGATATTTAAAGAACACAAGAACAAGTTGTCTTCCCCTTAATAGAGACAATACGATAGGTCTTAATGGACACATTCTTGATATTACTCGTTTTAGCAAATTAAGTCAAAACTAAATCACTCATTATCCTTATCGCTAGATCGTAATTGAATGATGTACATATACAAAAATGTACATCAATTAGAACAAAAAAATATTGCGCTGACAATGTGGTTATTTGTCAATATTATTCAAAAACGTGTTGCGTGTTTTAGATAGTAATTTATGTAATATACTGTTTTTGTTCTTATTTCTATGTTTCTCATTCACTTTAAGGATCCCCTAGATATCGACTGAGAGAGGGAGAGCCCCTCGTCGATACCTGGTGGCTGGCACGTGACCGTGACGTCACGACCTAGCGCACGCTGTCTGTGCACACTGCGTCTGCAGTGCAGGCAGTGTGTAGGCCGTTAGTTAGTTATAAACAATACTCGCAGTCGGAGAAGCTTCCGTTAGCCAAGTTCAAAGGCAGTTATTATAGCTGCGAGGATAAATATTATATGGCCATTGTCGGTACGTGTCCACGTGCACAAACAACAGGCGGAAGTACGTGACGGCGGCGGCGCCGCGCCGGCCCCGCGCCGGCCCCGTCCCCGGCCCCGGCCCCGGCGCTGGCGCTGCGTTCTTTCTACTATCATATACTTACTATTCAACATCATAAATAACATGTACATGTAGTTTACCTTCTCCGCTACCTACCGCAAACAAACTTGTTTCATAGAAATTATTATTCCACGATGCGACTTCGGCACGATCATAAGTCGAAATAAACTACAAATTTGTATTTAATTGAAAATATTTAATATTATTAAGTGACGACCTTAATAGTTGAGAGCGATCACCGCGTCCCGCGCGCGGCCCGTCCGCGTCCCGCGCGCGCCCCGTCCGCGTCCCGCGCGCGGCCTGTCGCGTCGCTCGCATGCCTCGCGAGCGCCGCTGGATGATGTCGTATCGTGCGATACTACATTCTAATGTACGAACTGTTGGTTTTGTCTTTTGGGGCACTACTAAGCCACTTACACAGTATAAGGTACAATCTAATCTCTCGCATTCTCTTATCTCTGATCTTTTGAAAAAAAAATCATGTGTAATATATAGAGCTTTCATTTTTTCACAATGTATAAGTTTGGTTCAGTATGAAGGTTTCAAAACGCGGTTAGAGGTACATATAATACCAGTATGTGAATCTCTCGATAGTTTTATCTGATAAACACTCATTTGTCGAAAATATGCCAATTAAAAATTACATATATCTTTCAAAATAATACAATTATTAATTAAAAAACTTGGATTGTCGGAGAGACAAAGGCATAGTCTATAAATGTTTAGGGTTGTTAGTGTATAGCTATATCCATGATATTAGTTTATATACGAAGTAATTTCGACAAGCTCCTCGTAGTGCGGCGCGACCTAGTCACATGTGACGTGACCCCCACCGCGCCGCACCCGCGCACTCCCGCCCCGGCCCGCGCCGCCGCATGCCGCGAGTGCGCCGGCGCGGGCGCGCTGCTGGTCGACGTACACTGATGCTCCGCCGTGACCGTGACCGTGACCGCGACCGTGATAATAGTAATTGAACAGTCTATCCTGTACTGCGGCATCAGTGACGATGGAGGATCTGTCGGCCTCACTGTCTGTGGTCGGCCTGCGGCAGGTCGAAGTATCCATATTAGTTGGTTCACAACTAGACAGATCCCTCGCCTGGCCCGGGCTCGCTGTGCCCCGACGCGGCGAGCGTTCGAGCGGGGCATACCTATTATCGCAGCGAGCAGTTCGCGATTGTTACTTCGCTACTGTCCAACGCTTGCTAGCTTACGGTGTCGATCTGTGGGGCTATTCTTCAGATTGGCACCGCGCACACTGCACACCAGTTAGTTAGAGATCTGAAGATAATGACTGCCGGGTCCATACATGCGTACACGTCGGTGTATATAAACATAGCATTCTATGAACGGAACAGCAGCAAAAGGCATCCTCAGAGGCTAATTACACGTGCACATAAACTTGCTGAATTGCTCTATGGCGTGTATTTTCTTATTAATATAATAATAATATATATAATAATAAGTTCTTTATTATCTTCCCACATAAAATCCTTAACTTCTAACACTATATACCATCGATGTAAAGTTTGCATGGCTGTTAAGGTTCTGTGGGAAGAGCAGGAGCCCAAACTAGGTAGACCCTGTGCAATGGCACTCCTGGCCCCTCCCTCGGAACTTGTTAGCGTATACATTTATACATGTATATTATAGTAAAAACCTTAACTAATTTTGCATACAAAGAGATACAAGAACATTTCTTTTGTAATTACGAGTAGCGTGTGAGAACTAAAACAAAAACAAAAAAAACATGAGTTTCCATAGGTAGGTGCGATATTAATAAAAAAAGAGAAGAGCATTAGCATCTACGAGTACCTACACTACTTTGGTAAGAGAAATCTTATTCTAAGGCTAAGCCTTATTTACTATTATTAACTTATTATGTATGTGTGTCATAGAGTTATGTTACTTTTGGTGTGTATGTGTGTGTAACGGAAAATCGGCAAATAATAATAAACATGATCATCATACCTTGACATTTTAGATATAAATTTTTAATACTATTTCACATTTTTTTCTGTAGTACATACTGTTAGTAATATACACCGAGGACTGATTCGCTTCGCTGCAGCGCAAGCGCGGAACTCGTGTCGATGAATGAGACGAGCGTGTGGATCCTCATATTTCCCCGATGTGTGCGAGCAGGCACCCGCCGGACGCAGATCGCAATCTTTTGTCTATCGCATGCGATTGACTATTTTCACGATTCATTTTTTCGCTTATTAGGGGTTTTGGCTTCGCACGCCTTACGTCAAGCAAATTTTGGCTTTTTATTAATGTTGTTGAGTCTCGTGATTTTAAAATCTATATTAAATGTAATAAATTCAAACGATTCGTTTTTCGCTGCCGTGATACATTTTAGATTATTATTACTCAAGCAATGCTTTATGTCCTGCGCGGCGGAGTGGTAGAAATAAAATAAGAATTAAATTCTCTGCGTAAGAGTTGCTTAAGAAAACTCATATCAAAGGGCTCATAGCAAAGCACTCCTAACATTTAGGGCACCATAAACAAAATATTTTTAGGAAGCATTATGCCTAAGTGTATCGAAAGGCACATCTATGAATGAATTATTTTCTTTTGGTTGATGTAACAATTTGTAAAGTTTACTCCTTTACCGTTGGATACAAAATATTTCCCAAAAAGTCTTTGTCTAAAATGTACCATGACGGTTACTCCAATTTTCCAATTGAATAAAAACAAAAACATGTATGTTGGAGCACCATACAGTCACACCCATATCATCGGCTAAAAAGACAGATAACGTTTGTGGATAACGTGGGCAAAATATGAATTAAATAGAGATAACCTCACAAGTACCTACACAGTAAGTAAACCAATGTAATAGCCGTTAATCCCGCCTAGTTCATATCGATACTAACTACTTTTGTACGCGTTCGTACAATAGCTTAGATGTACAAAGATACAACGGTACAAAGACGTATTAATGCGACATATCAACAAGTGCTGGAGCCCGGCCATTAAGCGAGCCGAGTGGAGAGCTCTGGTAAAATCAAATTGAGTAAATATGAAGCTCAGAGGTGGTCTGAGGGGGTCCGCCCGCGGGGTTCAACTATGCGTCCGTGAATTGGAGTAGTGACGTGCCCGACTGCGAAAGGGCCTTCAAAACGAAGATTGGCCACGTAAGCCAATATAATATCGAAACCTTTTTATGTAGTAGATGGCTAACGAAAAGATAAAGAGCATACGGTCCGCCTGATGGTAAGCATTCACCGTCGCCTATGGACATCTGAACCTGTACCAGGCATTACAAAACGTTGGCAATCCTTTTTTAAGACTTTTAAATTAGCTTGCACCCCTAGTATATAGGTCCACATGTCTAAATCCTAGACAACGTCATCACTTAACATCAGGTGAGACAGTTGTCAAACGCAAACTTATAATATGTAAAAAAAAAAAAAAAAAAAAAAAAAAAAAAAACCACAAGCTTCAGCCCTGATGTGAAGAACCGCTTCGGTTTGTCCAGCTCACCGAGTTTGGGATGCGACCTTGGCCTCGCATGCTATACGTGTACGCTCGCGGATCTGCACGCTAGCACAATACATACACCAATATTATTTTAGTGTGTAAGTACCTACACTATAACTGCAGGTACCTACACATATTATGTCGCATATATATAAATGGTCACGATATGCACGTGTGTAATTGCAGTGCTCTTATCTGCCGACACTCGGCCTCACCTTGCACTTCATTGAGCAAGTCAACAAAACAGAGATAAATGTGCTTCCCTCCGTCCCGCCCCCCGCCCGCCCGCCGCCGCCGCCGCCATTAACAACCGGCCACTGGAACTGTCACTCGAGCACCTACTGGTACTGACACAAGGTCGGCTGTTCTTTTCACTCGCACTCCCTCGCCCCGCGCGCCGCGCCCCTGCGATCTCTCATAATGATATGCCCCAGCTTTTGGGGATCCATGATCGGTCCGGTTTTTTATCCATTAGTAATGTAGCCATTGTTTGAAAAACTAATGGATAACTGTTGGATCCTGCATAGTCGGACAACCAGGTCAAAATATTCAATCGATGTTCGGCACAATTCAACATAAACAATTAGGTAGTACGGGTGTTCGATTGTGTTAAATCGAAGCCGTTACAGCAGCGTCCCGGCTGTTTCAGGTTGTGAGGTGGTGATGAATAGCCATATTCTCGGGCGGCGGAAGATGAGACGGTGCACTAGTGTGCCCGCACCGCGGCGCGCGTGTATATAACGCAGGGCGAGCGAGCTGAACAGTAACAGTTGGGGGCGGGTCAGTGATCTTGTGTATTGAGTTTGAAGTTCTCAGTTCAGGCTCAGCTCTGCACCAGTGTCCCATTGTGAAGAGAACCTAACTTCTGCACCCCGCCCCCGCACCCGCACCCGCACCCGTACCTAGGCCGAGGAGCGTAAAAGGAATTGACTTTATCAATTCTATGTGTTCATGATCGTTGCATCGACACAACATTGATTTCAAACTATCGTGGATAACAAAAGTTATTACACCTATTGTATCGAGGATCAACAACGTAACAACCGTAGACCGATGTAGGTCAGAGGTTTGCCGAGCGATAGGAATCCGCAAAAACAGCGATAATATTACAAAAAGTGAACCTTCCAAGTGTTTAGTGGAGCGGTGCGGCGCGCGCGGGGCGCGGGCGGGTCACTCGGCCATTGTGCAACACTTACGCTCTCACGTAGCTATTTATCGGAAGATCGGTATTGCACTCTTGTCCTCATTAACATTACCTGATTCTAATTATAATGAAATTAGGCTTTGCAGTTCACTTTGATTAAAATAAGTATTTAATTTTCATGCTTCATGGACAGGATATTAATGAGATGGGCGTACCTACCTACTGCCAATAAATTTATATTATTATGTGAAATTAAAAAGTTGGAAGCGAGTCAAGAATCCATCTCTCTCTCCCCCTAGCTAGAGAATATGATCGTTACCGCGTTGCAACTTAACCGAATGGAAAAAAAGGAGATTACATTCGTTTGTGTTGTTTAATTTACCTAAGAACTCTGGATTCCAGATTCTGGAAGTTCAATCAGTTTATAATATAGCACTTAAATAAACAACTTAATTGACCATCAACATGAGCGGTTAATAATTAAAAAACCGCACCCGCGCCGTTTTGGCCAGTCGATGTTTAATGCAACTGTAAAGCCTCGTGTTGACGGGTGATGACTAAATAATATCAATGCAAGAGATCATCAGAGTTTTGGTCATATTGTTGTGAAGTAAAAAACCACCGCATTAAAAGGCACAGAACTACCGCCGCACCGCCCCGTCGTCTACAGCTGCACGTCCAACTGCAAGGGACGTCTATCGGTGATACCTTCAGACGCTGTCATACCGAACCACATACATTACCAGTAGTATAGAGTCGGTGCGCGGCCTAGAAACGAAGGATGGTAAGGAGGAAGGTCGTCTCCTCCTGCGGGTATCGGATAAGACGCGCGGCGGCGCATGGCGGTGGTTGGTTGGTGCGAGGCAGGCGACGCGACACGCACACGAGCCGAGCGCGCACAGCATGCAGCACGGGAGCGCGGCGAGTGGCGACGGCGACTCACGCGTGCGGCGCCACAAGAGAAATGAATACGTGTATCTATTTATCGGCGGAGCTTGGACAAGCGCGCGCCACAACTATAAGTATACTTATTATTATTTTATTTAACATAGCCCTCCTTCTGGCACAGTACATACAATCGATGGTTTCCCGGAGAGGTAGGTGAGGGTTCACAATTTAAAACGTACGCAAAAATTATAGTCATTATTGCTTTGCCGTAAAAACACAATGAATAAAAGCGTAGAAACGACTCTATGAATGAAAACAATAAACACGCGAATCGGGGTGCGGTGGGGGGAGCGGTATGGTATGGCGCGGCACACCTCAGGCTGGAGGCAGGATACCTGCATCCTCGCAGTAAGGAGGATGCGCGTCCGTCGGCGCCCACGCGCCCGCGCGCCGCATCGCCAATTGCTCGCCACCGCTGGTAATGGCCCACTGACCGCGCGCGCGCGCCCCCGTCCGCGCCCGGTGGACGCACCGCAAACTCCGACGGCCTTCGAGCCACAAGGAGACCGGGCGCGCGCCGCCGAGCCGGGGCTCTAGTCTAGCTGCTGCTGTGCACAGCATAATAAGCGGGTACGAGCGGTACTCGACAGTAAAACGTGCGCCTCATATACGGATCTATTTGTATTGTCTTGTTTGCGCGCCTCCGTAACGAGGTGTCGCCGGTGCTGCTGCTGCTGCCGTGGGTTGCCGCGGCACCCACGGATTGGGAGCTGGGTTGTCGCGGCACCCACGGATTGGGAGCTGGGTTGTCGCGGCACCCACGGATTGGGAACTGGGTTGCCGTTGAAATGATTCGTTTCCGATTCAGTATTTGATAGAACCTCTATATATTATTTATGTACAGTACCTAAGCTTAGTTTAGTGTCTCGGTAAGGGTACATCGTCTATCTACTCGTAGACGCCGTGCGATGGTGGCGTCTACGAGTGATGATGTATGAAGCATAATTTCAGAAATGTATTGGATGAACATTTTACTCGTCGCCCGAGTCTGTGTTTCCCGATACGTACAATCCTGGAGTATTCATGTCGCGAGCGAATTGGTACCTATTAGGTCTGCGTGCTAAATCCTAGACAACGTCATCACTTAACATCAGGTGAGACAGTTGTCAAACGCAAACTTATAAGTAAAAAATAATAATTCAGAAACATATCGTAAAAATTCATTTTTTTAATAGGATGAAAATTTGTATTTTCATCAGATAACAGGCAGTCGAGCTATGTAGGTAATAAACATCATATATTATGTGAGAAGATATATCCGATCCTACTAGTATTGTGAACTAGCTGCGCCCTGCGGTTTTACCCGCGAGGTGATGAAAAACGGTGAAGATGGTGATGATGAAAATTAGCCTACGTGTTAATCCTGGGTATAAGCTATCTCCATACCAAATTTTATCGAATTCGGTGTAGCCGTTTGAGCGTGAAGAGGTAACAAACATACACACAAACTTGAGCATTTATAACATTAGTAGGATTGGATGCAAAAATTAAAAACTAATCTTACCTACCTACGTGTGTTAAAACAATAGTATAGGTAAGCTCGTGCTCGTGCAGGGAACACGAGCCGACTCCCGCGACTGATCTGTACGATATCTACAATTCCTTGAAAATGAACATTTATGTAGAAATGGTTTTCTTAAAATAGATCTATGGTACCTACTCATCTTAAAGTATTTTTTTTTTCTCAGCCATGTGCGTCCACTGCTGGACGTATGCATCCCCCATATAGGGGGGATTTGCCAATACTCGCCACGCTTGGCAGGCGGGTTGGCGAGCGCAGAATGATTTCCGATCCTCAGAAGGCGCTGCTGCCCACCTCCTGGTACGTTATCCCTTAGCCGACTCTTACGGCACCCACGGGAAGAGATGGGGGAGTACTATTCTAGGCCGGTACCACCACGGCCTCTCTTTAAGTATATTGTTACCCAACTCAAAAAAAGGAGGAGGTGAGTACTCAGTCCGACCCGTAAGTTTTTTATGCTATTGCCACCTATGCTATTGTGAACTACTAGTATATGTAACTATATACAATAACAATAGTTTGTATAGAAAAGATACTGCAACGCAATGAGTGAAATCAGTGGGCGAATTACAACACATCGATCGTTAAAACCAATTGTATAATCGGCACCTACTGTGTTGCGCAATGAGCTGCGGCTGCGGCGTCAGGTGCCTGCGCAGCGCGCGCCCCAAGCCCTCACCCCTTCCAGCGCCTCCGACAATAACTCTCTCAATCATAGTGTTAAATGTGCGAATCGCCCGCACATGAATGCTCGCACACTACTAGTACAAGTTCATAGATACATAGTATTAGGCGCGTTCAAGTAGGCGCCGAACAAACGTCCGTAACACATGTAAATATACGCCGGCCGATACAGCGCGGCGCGACCCACAGAACACAATGGGGGAAAGACAAACGATCCAATTCCGATGCAAGTCGACATCGTGATGTGAACACAAAGCGTGCATTGTGGGTCGAGCGGATCGAGCGGGGCGAGCGGGGCGCGCGGCGCGGCCACAATGGGCGCTGCCGAGCCCCACCGGCCTCCGCGGACGGAGGTGATGTCACACGCAGGATGCAGGAACACCGACCGTCACGAGAGACAATTGTTGGGCGAGCGACAATCATCGCTCGATGTCGCACGCAGCCTAGCTTATATATGATATGTACCATTATTGATATCAGGAAATACCTATCTTATATATTATTTGATATTGTGTCATTCGCATCTGACATTGTTTACTTTATCAGAACTATCTGCCGACGTCACCGAGCTGAGCTGACGGTATATCTAGAAACAATATGACAGCCAGCGACTACTGGGATATGTGTCCGAGCGAGGTGCTCGGTATAGTCCAACTGACGGGACAATGCACGGCGCAGACACCACCCACCACCTACCTACTCGGCGGAGACCCTTGCCAGGCACGAATAGATCACACAGAGTGTGTCGCGACACTAGCAATACCTAGTCTGATGCACACCTTACATTTAGCGCCCTCTATCCTGTTCGGATTTCTAATACACGCCGACATATATAATTATTGAGACGGAGAAGTGACAATTTCCAAAATATCCCGGCCGTAAATTGTGGAAATAGCATTAGCAAAGCCTTGCGTGGGGACAAAGACGCGGCGGCGGCTGGTAGCCGGCACAGGTAGCAATATACACGTTTGAATATCGAGGCTTCGTGACAGGTCCCCGCCAGCCCCAGTCAGCACGCGAGCACAGGGGATGCTCCGGTGACGAGCCGGACAGTAATCGGATACTGATCTCGATCGCTGATTGTCACTTCCCAAGGCCACATTTAGCGAAGTGATGATGATGAAACAGCTCGCGGTCAGAGTTGGTCGGGCGCACTAGAGGAAACGCCGGTAGCGTGTTTGATGAGATACATGAGCCATACAGTGCCGGTGTCGAGCGTTTGTGACTTGTCTCAAACGTAGTACTTAGACGTCGCATTCCTGTTACCTGCCGGAGGGCAGACGTGTTACACCTGAGTATAACTGACTTGAAATGGAACAAAAGAAGTGAAGCACTCGTGCAATCGTCATTAAACGTGTGTACAGTAGGTACATGGAGCAGACACGAGCGGCGCGGCGCGGGCGGCGTGACGCGTTCATTAAGCGCGCGCACTAATCCGCAGAACCACAAGCGAGGGCATCCACCTCGAGCTCGACAACCAGCTCATCCACCAGTTCGTTAATATCGGATTGAATATAATGCGTTGGTTCGCTCGAGACGTGGGCAATGCTGCCTCCATAATGTATATTCACTAAAACATAACGTACGGACGGCGTTTACTCGATTGGCTCTCGATGTCTCGCGGGCGAGGCTCGTATCAACGATAACAATAATAATAAAATGTTTTTATTGCGTTCACAAAAAAAATCACATGGATGAAATCTCCTTTTAAGTAAAAAATACCTGTGATAGGAGATTTCGCTCTTGCCCAGATCTATTTCTATTGCGAAATGGTTTATAAATAAAAACAAAGTGTGAGTGTGTGTGTGTGTGTAGTAAGTACGCGTGTGAATTTGTGAAGATGTAATGTAAACAGTGTGAATTTAACGTGACAATACATAGTGACGCTGAGCGTTCCACTGAGAACACCAGTCTGTTAAGAGTCTGGGCAACAGATGGAGCCTATTTGAACGGAAAATGATATGATATATGCTGAACCGCGTGTATATTGCGGGGGGGTTATTATTTAGTATAATATTCAAAAATAATTAAGTTAAGTATTAATCTCCAAGAGGGCCTCACAATCTCTATAACTTAATGAAATGATAGAAAACAGAAACACGAATTCGTAGTTTTCCCAAACAGTATCTTCCACTTTGGTGCGGAGTCCTTATGATAACCGCGGCGCGGCGGGCGCGGCGCGGCGCGGCGCGGCGCGGCGCGGGTAAAGGGAAGGAAAACACCATTGCAAATAATAACTCAAATAAGTAATGTTAATTTGCAAAAGTAAATATGGTAAGTTAGAAGTTATAATTATGTGGTAGCTAGCCAGGCGGGTATTCGAAAGTAGCCTACCACCATGCTGGGAATTTGATTTTATTTGATAACGGTGTCACCTTCACCGGTAGCTCAAGCCGTAGTCGGGGATCGAACCAGTGTTCGTCAGTTTGACAGGTGACGCTCCCCCCGCTGAGCTATCATCGCTTCAAACATAGTAAGGTACATGGTACATAGGAAGGTAATGAAAACAAACCAACAATGATGTACCTTACTGAAAAACCGTAAAGTTGTCGTACCAGGGAGGGGGGGAGGGAGCCGTGGCGTGGTGGAGCACGCCGCGCGCCGCACCCCGCACCAGAGCGGGGAAAGTGTCCGTCCCGGTCTCGTTGGCGCGGCCGAGGTGGCAGACAACAAACCGACCGCGCGGGACGAGCCTTCACGTTCGGCCCGTGCCGCCGCCGCGCCAACTCCCTCTATCTCACCTCTACCACCATGTATTCGTACAAACTGACACTTTTGCTGCTTAGTAAGGAGTGCTACAACTGCCGATGACAAAAGTCATGCACGTCGATGAGAAATGCATGTACTTGCATGTGAAGTCAGCAGTAATAGGTGACGTGTGCTGCGTAAGTCTTGTGCTGCCACAGATAGATTAGAGATGACCTACATTCTAATTAAATGGCAAAGAAAGCTAAACGTTCCGTGGATTCATCACTTTATGCTTCGAACAAACGGGTATGAACGATGTTAGAGAAAGCTATTTACGATCGTAATTAGCAGTCTGTTTCGATCGGATCACGAACGATGCCCACATTCGGTCTGATTCTTTCGCAAGATAAACGCTGCGGATTATTTTTTAACAAAGGAAATAACGACAAGAAGAGATCCTTTATCAAATCGAATCCAGAGAGAGACTGGACGAGGAGAGCTTTAACGTTACGGACATATCTATTTAGTGGTCTCTATAACATTTAGTGGTTCTGACTTCTCACCTCCATGAAGGTACTTGAGTATATACTCAGATTGTTGTGTGCCGCAGGTCGGGGGAACCTGCACGGAGACTCGTGGTCGACCACCACTCGAGTCCCGTCAACTTCGGCTGCGGTGGCGTTAATACGTGACCGAAGCACCTACATGACTCCCATATAATATACATACGCATGCAACTGCCAACTGTTATTCGGAGATACTAGACGGCGAGCGAGTGGTCAAGTCGGCGAGTCGGCGAACGCCCTACATTACATTTCCGCATTAGCGCTACGATCCAACGAGTCATCGACGAGCGGCGCGTGCGCAACTGATCACCGCTGTGCCTGCGGCCGCGGCGCGGCGCGGGGCGGGGCGGGGCGGCGGCGATTGCGCACCTTTTCGTTCCACTACTTCATACTTGTACATAATTATAATAGGTACATATTCTATATTTTTAAAGTTAACTGTGAACGAGCTCGCGCTGTCACACTGTTACTGGATGGAATCCCATTCCCTCCAAATACCACGCCAGATTGGACTTATACTAGTTTATTTGCGGACGATACCCATGTTGGAATAAATGACAAATGCAAAGATAAATTGAAAGTTAAAATCAATGAATGTATAATTATGTATTCTCAAAGAATGGTTTAGTGCAAATGGTATTGTCTTAACGATGACAAAAGGATTGTACTGAAGTATCAAACACAAAAACGGAACGTGCCAAATAGCAGCTGTACGGAAAATGTATTTTTAGGCTATGTACAGGCACAGACGGCACGATAAGTCATACAGCTCATATTGGACAACTTTGTAAAAAAATAGCGAGTGCCAATTATGCTCTTTTTAAACTTAAGCCTTTGGTAGACAAGAAGACGCGTCTTCTAACTGTATACTACGCGCACATACAACCATTAACTAGGTATGCTATCACAGTTTGGGGAGATGCAGCAGAGATTGATCAAGTGGTGAAATCTCAAAAGAGAGCAATCAGGACAGTTGTTGGACGTCCGTCACAATTATTTTATAACAGTTATTGCACTTTATATATTTAAAAGCCTTTAGAAATGAACCAAGAAAGGCCAAAACTAACAAAAAATAAAGATGTTTGCAAATACAACTTGCGAAATAAGGAAAAACTATTTATACCTCAAATCAGGTTAAAAAGGTACAAAAACAGAGAGTGTTTAACAAAATTGTTATGTATAATAAACTACCGATTAGCGTTACTAAATTAAACACTAACGAATTTAAAAAAATACTTAAACAATTTTTGGAATCCAACCCAATTTATTCAATAAATGAGTTTATGGCTGACTGAATCTTCTTACTGGGACGAGTCTATTTAAAGATAACAAAAAGAAAAACAAAAAAAATTTACTTATTTTTTTTTGTGCTGTGTGTTACAAACATTTATTTTATATCCATTTAATTTAACTGATTTTATTTTCTATATTTTTTTTAACTTGACATTATTATACTATTATTTAGATTATGACTAAAGTAACTGATAATAAGATTAAATTATTTAAGATGTACACATTGTAACTTGACATGTCCAATGTAACATTCCCAGTTATAAGGCCAATAAATGATTTTACTTTACATTTTACTAGCTGTGCCCCGCGGTTCTACCCACGTGGTGATGATGGCGATGATTAAAATAAGCCTACGTGTTAATCTAGGGTATACGCTATCTCCATACCAAATTTCATCGAAATCGGTGTAGCCGTTTGAACGTGAAGAAGTAACAAACATACACACGAACTTTCGCATGTATAATATTAGTAGGATTATTCATTGTATTTCCTCGTTCGGCGGCGCCCGGATGATGGTATTAGGTCATATATTTCTATTGAATCTTTTGTTTGCGGTGCGATCGCAGAAATGTGCAGGTGAATCTTGTCAAAGACTAAATTCACAAGAACTCTCAAGGATTAGTTAAAATGAACGATTTGAGAAAACAAGTAGTGAGATGTGCAGCGGTTGTGGCTTGGGCCGTGGAGCGTCACGCGGGCTGGTGTCACAGGCCGTCGCTAGCCCCGCCCCGCCATCATCATCACTTCAGCCATAGAACGTCCACTGCTGTACATGTGTTGGAAGCGGCCCGCATCCCCAGCCCTTGCCTACGATCCTAGTCAGGTCGTGTGGTCAGAGACCAAGACCACGTTTTCAGGAATCGCGGTATTTTGGACGCCAAGAGGTCGCGGTACGAAACTATCGCGATGGTAGCACACAAGTCAATCACTTCACTATTATACCGACGCGGACGCTCGGCGGTCGCGCTAGGGTTGTCGACTGGCTTATTCACTAAAACTATCGTAGTAGGGGTTTCATTTATTGTTGACAATGGAATAGGAATATATTGTTATTTGAAATTCGTCACAGAAAATATCATAAGACGATTTCGACATTGGCGTAATGCACGATTATTATATTTCCAAATCTACTCCAATTCCGCAGTGTAGCCCGCATAGCAAAATACTTATTTTACAATATTAAATCAAAATAACAAACATATCTACTATCACAAAACTTTATATTTCTATAAATAAAAAGTCTACTAAATTAAATCATTTAAAATTTTAAAATTGTTACATTGACAATTTTCACTACAGAAAACCTGTAAATGGACTTCTCTGAAACATACATCTAGCTAAAAATGACAATTAACTGTTTAATGTTGCATTGAAAACACAGTCTTGTTACTCGTGTTAGTTCACAGATGTGTCTCAAGCGGATGGCACTCGCGCTCGCACTGATTTGAACCGATTTGACATATCGTGTCCGTGAGAGGTGTCTATGTGCGTTGCTCGAGCGCACTTTGTGTGTAGTTTGACTTCTGTACCCATCTGATTTGTAATAGTTGTGATGTAGAAGCGCGTTTAAAAAATGTTTAACAAAAAATTACCAAAACATGTAACCGACTTGAACACTCAAAAGTATGAAATAACTTGTCGAAGCCGGTGCACTATGTCACGTCACGTCATGTCACTATGCACTGGTCTATGGACGGTCAGGAGCAGGGTCTCTGGCGACCAATATACGCAGTGATCGCCGGGCCCGAGGCACCGAGGCGGCCGGCTCGGGTGCTCCGGTCGGACCGGAATGTGCTGGTACTTTATTTTCATTCAGCAAAGGAATCAATGAACTGCCGACTGGTTCCGATTTGAGCTGTATCTAAATGTCTGCTACCTATTTGTACCGTTACAGATTGCTATTGACTAACTCACAAAGTGGTTACAGTTGTGACAGCTCAAACATTCATTCATGAAGGAAAGATCTAAGTGATGATATTTATTTTATGTTTATACTCTAAGTATATCGATGTGAGCTTTTTAAAGTTTCAATATACTGTTCAGCTAAGTGAGTTGGTATATAGTGTACGCGAAATGCTCATGAAGGGAAATAAAAAGGGACCAAACCAGAGACGATCGAGCAGAAGCCGGAGACGCGGCGTCGCCGCCGATTCGCGGTTTCTGGACCATGAAAATAGATACGTACAACGATTCGAATGGAAATAGAGCCTATTCTGGCTATAGTGTCCACAATGGGGCGAGGTCGTCATCGCCACTGCGCCGAGGTGCGGCGAGCGCTATCTGTTATCGATGAGTATCTCGTAACTGCCATAGAAACCGCGCCGATGACGGTATAACTGCCGACCGACGCCGACGCCGACGCGCTAACAGATTCGTCTACACACAATTTACTTAATTAGAGTTCACTCGATGTTCACGTGATAACACGTGGGGTACTATAGAGCCAGCACTCTCACATACATGCGGAAATATACAATGAGTTGTGAAGGAACCTAACGAGGGCAAGATTCCATGAAGCACACGGTCCGCCGCCCGTCGCCCGTCGCGAGATCGACCCGCGCCCGTCGCGAGACCGACCCGGCCCGTCGCGAGACCGACCCGCGCCCGTCGCGAGACCGACCCGGCTCGTCGCGAGACCGACCCGGCCCGTCGCGAGACCGACCCGGCCCGTCGCGAGACCGACCCGCGCCCGTCGCGAGACCGACCCGCGCCCGTCGCGAGACCGACCCGCGCCCGTCGCGAGACCGACCCGGCCCGTCGCGAGACCGACCCGCGCCCGTCGCGAGACCGACCCGCGCCCGTCGCGAGACCGACCCGGCCCGTCGCGAGACCGACCCGCGCCCGTCGCGAGACCGACCGATATATTCGTTTACGTTGATCACGTGACATAAGTATAAGTATGAAAAGGTCAGAGAGAGAGATATGTATTTTGGCTAGGCTCACTGATGTTGTAAAGTCTATTATTTCGTTTTTTTTTCTTTTTATACACTTTTTTGCACACCTGATGTTAAGTGATAACGTGGTGTGCGATGTGGCCCGCAAACCTAGAAGCTACCTATTTCGATCGGTTATTTTTCCGAAAACATCGTTAGTAAAGTAAGAGACAGTTCGACTTGTCCAGTAACTTGGTATATCACACGTTGTCGTGTAACATTTCAAATGAACGAGTTGTTCAATAATTCACCGCGATTCCCTTTTCAGGTATAAATCGAACAATATCGACCGTAGGAAATAGTTTATGAAAACCAAAGATTGTAGGAAACATAATTTCAAACAACTTTTGTAGGTAAGTAATAACTATTTCTCGTGAAAAATTGAAAATAAACGAGTTAGTCAATAAACAAAATTTACACTTAAATTCAATATAGCGGACGACGGACGGGTCTAGTACCCCGGCGACCTGAATGGCAATTTAGTCTGAAAGTGACCCCTCCCCTCTTGAAAACCTCCTAAAAGCCCTTAGCCCGTTTGGCCCCCGGCAAATTTACGTGTGCGCTGCGCCTGCACAAGCATAACGAAGAGTCGCTCGAATTGGCTGAACAATCGGCCATGATGTTAGCATGTCGCATTTACCGACGGCCGTGGTGTACCCAAGCTCGGGAACATTCTAACAAATCGACGAAACTGTATAAACGTGATAAGTTTGTGTTTCTAGCTAGGGGAGGGGTATCGACTATTTCGTTAACATATACCGAACTTATCGAGTGGCCGATAAAGTAAGTACCATGATACCGCAGCTCGATAAAAACCGATTTTGTCGATAATTACTGTAAAACTGAATGGGGGAGGTCTATGCCCAGCAGTGGACGTCCTATGGCTGAGATGATGATGATGACTGTATAATTGTATCGAATCGACGATCCATGCTCACACTGCAGATTAGCCAAATCAATGCAATATAATATAATATATGTGTATATAACCTATGCTAGGTTGATTTAGTTAACTCTGCCAGATCCAATTCACCTAGGTAGTCAAAGGCTAAAATTCAAATGGAATGGCTGCCGGTGAGAGCCAGATCGCTATCAAGCCCGCTGAGCAAGCTACCACCCTCAAGTTGATATCGTTTCATCCACCACAGAGCGGGAGGATCATCCTCGAGTGCTAGGCGACAGTTTATAACTGGCGTCAATTCACCATCGAGTAGTGGGGACAGACCATCAACTCGGATACCTGGTGGTTAAACCCTATACATCTATACATCCATCTCTGAGGCTGGACAAGCGAGAGCGCCGCCGTCGCCATGGCAACACCGCAACACACTCGGCGAACGTGGATGGCACAGATAATGTGGAAACGTGCCTGTGACCGCATCACGTACGAACGTTAGTCGACACTTTCGCCGACCATGGTGCACTAACTAGAGTGCAGTCGGTGCTACTATACTGTACTGTATATTATCTACAAATTGCAATGTATATATACATAGTATATATCATATACTTCGGTGGTGACGGTACACATATATTATAGGTACATACATAATAAACTGCTACCATGGATAAAATACTAAACGTAATTACCAACTGAATTGTGAGTGGTACAGAATACTAAATATTGTTACATTTTATTTAATTCTTTGTAACTTTTTATAATTATATAAAAAAATAGGTCCTTATACATACAATTATAAAGTTTATTCTAGAATTATTTTATTTGCAGTGGTATAAAGAGTTATATATAAAGTTATATAGATATACAGGGTGTCCCAAAAGTCAACGTCCAACCGAAAACCCAAGCTAGGCCTAGTTGTGGGGGCTCTCAAAAAAAAAGAAAAAAAAATCTATCTCATGTAGTTTCGAAATGACAGCCATTTTTCTTAAATTGACACCCTGTGACGAGTTTACGACTACTGGGGCTACAAATGAGCTCTTTTATAATTTTATTTTTGTGTGGAGTAGTCATAAGTGATGCTCCTACAAATTCCAATTCATCATTTGCACACAACTTCATTGGAATTTCAGAAAATATCCGTTTTATACCGAACCATGACGTGAAAATGACTACATCACTAAACTTTGACAGTCTGTACTGAAAAAAAAATCTACTATGCAATTTCGGCAAGTGCCCTTAAAAGTTGGCGCATTTAATGGGCTTTCCAAAATGGTATAATACTTACTAAATTATTTCTTAGACGACGAGAAAAAAAAAATTAAGAAAGTCGATATTTAGCTTATTATTAGTTAGTCATAAAACTTTCTCAAAATTATTCTAATATCATCTAGGCGTTCTGTAAGGTGTAATTAAAGAAAGAGACGAAGAAATGTTAGAGCGGGACGGAGAGTGACGCTACTTACTACGACACCAAGTAGCGTCACTCTCCGTCCCGCTCTAACATTTCTTCGTCTCTTTCTTTTAGTAGCGTCACTATCCCGCTCTAACTTTTCTTCGTCTCTTTCTTTAATTACACCTTACAGAACGCCTAGATGATATTAGAATAATTTTGAGAAAGTTTTATGACTAACTAATAATAAGCTAAATATCGACTTTCTTAATTATTTTTTTCTCGTCGTCTAAGAAATAATTTAGTAAGTATTATACCATTTTGGAAAGCCCATTAAATGCGCCAACTTTTAAGGGCACTTGCCGAAATTGCATAGTAGATTTTTTTTTCAGTACAGACTGTCAAAGTTTAGTGATGTAGTCATTTTCACGTCATGGTTCGGTATAAAACGGATATTTTCTGAAATTCCAATGAAGTTGTGTGCAAATGATGAATTGGAATTTGTAGGAGCATCACTTAAGACTACTCCACACAAAAATAAAATTATAAAAGAGCTCATTTGTAGCCCCAGTAGTCGTAAACTCGTCACAGGGTGTCAATTTAAGAAAAATGGCTGTCATTTCGAAACTACATGAGATAGATTTTTTTTTCTTTTTTTTTGAGAGCCCCCACAACTAGGCCTAGCTTGGGTTTTCGGTTGGACGTTGACTTTTGGGACACCCTGTATATAGATAGTTTGATCACTATCTCACTTGATGGTCAGTGACGATGTGGTCGAAGATGCTACCACACTAAGCCTAGAATGCTCACTGGCTCTCAAGGACCGGTCCCTGACACACCGTGTGTTTGGTGATTTTTTCAAACTTGAGGGTGGTAGCTAGCCAGGCGGGTTCAGAAACGAGAAATCCCGATTCTTTTGACAGCCTGAATGAACCGGTTCCTGAAAATTGATCTGGTTCTTTCGGTACTTTCCAAACTCGACACTGATGCTATATTTTTGTTTTCTAATGCATTAGGAGCGCCTCGGTTACCGGTTGTGTCTAGATATATGCTCTCGACGATCAAACTGAGCAAGTAAATAGATACTGATGTAAGTCTCATAAATGAGCTGAGAACTGGATACAATACTGGTATGTAAAATATATAAATAATTATTATGACAATTTATAAGTATAAACATACAATGGAACGCTGGAACGTTTTCAAGGTTAAGATAACCAAATCCCAATCTATGAACAATGACCAATTCAGGTTAACTTTGATATTTACAAAATCAAGTAAAATATGTACCTTGTAGTACCTATGTACAAGTTCTCAACCCTTGAGAAAGAAGAAAAAACATATGTGATCAAGTCAGCCATTATAATCGAACTATCTAATTATAGGCATTGCCTAACTAAGGCTAACAGTTACTGCAGTGCATACCCGGTGCCATTATCACAACTGATAACAATGATTATTCAGGTCAATATCTAGCGATAAAATCTTATACTAGACGTTGAATGCTTCTTGACAGCCTTGCTGTGTGATAACTGGCACTCCTTACTAAACTTATACTCACAGTTTACACAAACATGATATCATTGACTTACCATCTACATAAAATACCATAAAATATTACCAAGCTGTGTAATGGGTATCTGTTGGTGGATAAGTGGTTGACAATCCCAGTGCCCACTCTTATCTTATGGGACTGTTAAACTTGAAATATTGTATACTAGCCATACCTGTTATTTGCTAAGTGAAAAGTAAAATGATCATTAATATCGCAAGATTTGAAAGTTGCTTTTTCATTTTTTAACTACACAGGAATAATGAACAAATGAACTTACCTCTAATCAGTGGCTCTGAGACAACATTGCAATCTTCCTGCGGGATCATGTCCATGAGCCGTGCGATGTCCGTGGCCAGCATGTGATCCACAACTTCCAACAGCTTAGGCTTCAGTGGATGGAACTTCGTAAAGTCATGGTTTGCCAATGTCTCCTGCATCTTCTTAATGTCGGGGAAGTCTCCCGGAGATATTTGCTGTTCTTTTTGAATTTTATCATATATTTGCCCTAGGTTCTTAATCAATTCTTTTTTCTTACCATCTTTGCCAAACATAGAAGGCATGTCTTTTCTCAATTCACTGACAATATATGCATGGACTTTTGCAAGACGTGCCCGTTTGATCAAGTCATTTAGTTTGCGCAAAGCTGCATTACGAGGAAGAGACTGCATGTCTTTAAAGAGATCTTGCTCTTCATCTTCAAACAATCGTCTATTCACATCGTACCGGAGAGGCTGGTCCCAAAATGAACCAATATATACTCTGGCTACCTCAGGTGTCTGCAGAACTTTACCGAGTGACCACATCAATGCCCCATAGACACGCATTAGCTGCTGATGGTCAATCATATCTGCTTTATTCAGAACAATTCGGATTTTGTCATCATGTCCCCGCAGTGCTTCAATACTCCTCCGAAACTCATCAGAAATGTCGAGTTTGTGGGCGTCAAACAGGAGAATGATACGATCTACTCTTTCAGCAAACCATTCTAGCACTCCAGTAAAGTCGTAGCCGCGATCAACGCGCTGCTTCTCGCCTGAGAGTATACCGGGCGTGTCTACGATAGAGATACCGCGCAAGACGGGCGAAGCCACCGTCGAGCATTGGAATCGGTTGAGGAACGCATTACCAAATTTGCTTAACGGTCGAAACTGCTTTTTTGGGTCGACGACAAGAGCATTTCCGGGAATAACGCCCTCTTTTTCGTCGAACATAACCGCAATGAAACGGTCTGTGGTCGGCTCCGGGCCGATGCGTATACCAGGGAAATCTCGCTCGAGTAAATATTTGATGAACGTCGTTTTACCGGTAGAGTACTGTCCGACGAGCAAGATCATTGGCTTCGCGTCGAAGTCGGGGTCCTCCAGCTGCGGTGAGTGAAAGTCGTGGAACTGGTAATGCAACTCCAGCGGTTGCAGTTTCGTTTTGTATATCCTTTTAAGACCTTCCACGACATTTTCAATACTTTCTGTTTTTTCGCCTTCTTTCTTCAACCAGCTAAACATGGTGGCAGTTTTTGGAATCCTTGTTATTAAAAATAAGTGTACGGCACGAGCACAAATTCACTCACTTTAACAGAATATTTTATATAAATTTTAGCGCAACCACCACGATCATTCTCAGTCCTCACCATAGATATATGATTGATATACAATACGGTAAATTAGTATGTCCACCTTCACTACAAAAATGAAAATGATGAATGAGTCAGTGGAATGAGTGAAATGAAAATTAGATGCTAATTGTCAAATGACGTGTGACGTGACTCAAGAGTCCGAGACGTAGGGCGTACTGTGTTGCTATAAAAAAAAATTGCAGACCTTAAGGCTAAATGTAACGAATTTAGGACATCCATTTTAACAAATTAATTATGCCTTTGTCGTCAATACTTAACTTTGCTGTCATGATTCCATTGTAAAATATGGTTAGACTAATAAGATGAGTCTAAAATAGCCTTGCTAACTGAGCTGTCGCAGTGACCTCCAGCTGCGGTTCTCTCCATAGACGAAAACTCATTATTTTGCAACTCGCCCAAGTTCACACCCATACTTCAGTTCAAAACTAAAATGAAAAATTAAATATAAAACCGGCATGTGATATGACAGCAGCCATTTGCAACTCTTGCGCCAACTAAATTATCCGAAATTTTCAACGAAATCTAGGGATAGGTATGTTCACAAAACAAAAATACAAAAAAAAGACGTGTGGCACTCGGGGATTGCTGCGGTAAAGCTATTGCATAGCATTTTTTATCAACTTATTTAATTAATATATTAATAATTAATAAGTATAACATACAACGCTACACAATTATAGCAGTAACGCCGATACAACCAATGCCACCTAAAGGCGACTTGCTGAACTAAGCAGACAAGCGTGATTGTTCAAAAAAGTCATTAAAAGTTATGCTATTCATCGATAGATGGCAAAACTAAAGAGTATCACCGCTGTGCCGGTCGGAGTGGGGATTGTTAGGTTATTTTCGTAACGGAATTTCTGGATTCGGTCTCAATGTGTAGTAATGTATGTTACTAGGTCTTCATCACTTCAAAACTTTAAGATCAGATCTTCGATCTCTTGTTTACTTCAGCTGCATTCCTCACGAGATAGCCTTCGCATCCTAATATCAATATAGATGACAGATGGCTCATGTTGATCAGTCCTTTTGAGATTTTCCTACCCTTAGTAATTGGTGCAAAATGTAGTTCTGTCAAGACTTTGGAAATGAACTCAGCAAGACTTTTACAGTATACACCCGCGATGTTTCGTTAAAAGATCTCTACGAAATCAAATCAGTTGGATGGCACGGGCAGCAATCTATAAAAGTAGGTACTTTACGAGTTACATAAGATTTTAACAAAATTAATAGAGATTACAGACTATAATAATAAATGGAAATTATTATCAAAATCTGTATGAAAAAATATGGTCTAGCAGCACTGTTGCCCATGACTGATGAGGGATGCGTTTCATTTTGCGCTCACACACAGTGCGTACGTTCGTACTTTAAAGATTTAGCTTATCCGAGATGAATTTAGTACTGACAGTGCTGACGTTCGTCAGCAAATTGGAACGGATTGTGTGTGTAAAAGCGCGCGAATGCTATATAATTATGTCAATTCCTATTAAATAATTCACTTCCGTATTCCACGGGCAATATATGGGTCATTTTTTTTGATAATTTCAATTACGGTTTTAGTTTTTTGTGGAGGGATTACCAATACTTCGACAGATTCTCTACATGACAGTCAGATGTTTGACAGCGTTCACACTGCTCTAGCTCGTAGTCATGATCGTTGAACAAGCATAGGACGATGACGTCATGGGCAGCTGTCAGTGCATTTCGGAATGAGTTTATGAACGCTATCTGTGCTCAAAGCGTTTAAAGCACCGGGTCTGTTCCAGCCTGCAAAGTATGGAATTTCGAAATAAAAAAAATGTCATTATAAAGATCTTAATTTGCCCTTTCGACCAACATTCATTATTTAATTTGCCCCTCTTTCGTTTTCCCAAGAAAAATCGAAATAGAATTTCCCATTTTCCTGAATTTCAAATAGCCATATCTCTTTGAAAAATGATTATTTTTTACTCCACCAAGCGTAAAAAAATTGCCCCTGAGCTACTTTAATTTGCCCTTGTGCAAATTCTCAAAAATATACAATGATTAACTAATAAACAAGAAAAAAACGGTTGTGGCATTTCCAAGCGAATTTATTGCGCATTGCGCATGCGCGACAGAATACGACACATCGTCATATCAGCTGATCAGCAAAAGCGTAGTCTACACGAGAGTCACGGTAGTATTACATCATAGTATAGTAATGTATTACATTCTCTAGGCACGAGAGGCCTACTGATGGAAATGATACAGGTTTTTCATAATTTAAAACTATAAAATCGAGTTACAATTTACTTAGTTCTCTGTTTCAACAATTTTGTACGCTTAAATGTTCTATTGTATTCTTCTCTTGATTATTGTATAGTAACGAGTTTAAATTTCGTGTTAGTCGCGTTGTACATGAAGTTGAACAAAAGTAGTGAATTAATTTCCCAGTTTGTTTGATAAATTCATAGTAAAGAATGGATATTCAACAGATTGGCCGTCAAGTTCTTAGTCTTGTTTGTATGCAAGTACGATCTGTTACAACGAACAATTCAGCCATCTTAGAGGATATTCTTGATAGTGACGATGAAGAAGAAAATACTGCAATGCTATACCTCACAACCGCTTTAAATGAGCCAGCATCTAGATTTGAAAATTGAATCAACCAAAATGAGATGGAATTCCAATCGCACTTCAGGCTCAGTTATGCGGCTTTTGAATCATTGGAGATCAGATTAGCCCCTGAGCTCTCCTATATTATAGCTGCCAATAATAGAGCTGTGATATCAGTGAGAAAACAGTGGCTTGTTGTTCTTTAGTTACTTGCCACTCCGGATTCATTCAGGTTAAAACCAATGGATTAAATATTACATGATACTACCTATTGAACTTAATTTTAATTAATCATGCATGCCATTATTTAAATTATTTGTTTATGTTTTAGATCTGTTAGTGACCGCTTTAATCTACCTAAATCAAGTGTTCACAAATGCTTTATTAAAGTGATTGAGGGTCTGAAAAAACTATCTTCAGAAATTATTAAGTGGCCTTCAAATATTTCAAAAATTCAGATCAAACAAGATTTTTCCAAATTTGGAGAATTAATGGGTGTAGTTGGAGCTATAATGGGACATTTATTGAAATAAAAGCACCAAAAGAACAACCCTATGTTTACACGTGCAGAAAATGTTTTTATGCAATACAATTGCAGGCTATTGCATTGCCAAACCTCAGGTTTACGGACATATTTACCGGATATCCAGGTTCTGTGAGTGATAGAAGAGTTTTTAACAATAGTGATATATATATATATGAAAATCTGTCCAAACCGAACCCACTATGTTAATAGTGGTGAGTACATTATTGGTGACAAAGCATATCCAGTACTACCTTGGTGTATACCACCATTTATTAGAAGGAGGACATTAGGTGCTCAAGAAACCAATTTTAATAGCAAACATGCCAAAACAAGACAAGTTGTTGAACGTGCCTTTGCCCTTCTTTATGGTAGGTATCGAAGATTAAAATATCTCGACATGAATAATACGGAATTGATACCTGTTGCAATTCTAGCAGC
This sequence comes from Apeira syringaria, assembly GCA_934044485.1. Taxonomy (NCBI): domain Eukaryota; kingdom Metazoa; phylum Arthropoda; class Insecta; order Lepidoptera; family Geometridae; genus Apeira; species Apeira syringaria. Next base: position 24,610,388 of record OW203660.1, on the reverse strand, counting down.
ATGTGTCCTACACAACCTTTGTTTGGACCATGATGACCTTGACTTCAGCCGCCAAGCCATCATTGAAGGAGAAAATTTCATGTTCTCCCAAGAAGGTAGATCAACACTAAATCCAACCAATCATCTTAGTGTGTCTCACGATGCTGATACTGATGGTTTTTTGACCTGAGACAGATTGGCTCAAAGCCTGAATTAGAGGAAAAATGGGAAATTGGTTGATTGGAGTTTCATCATCATTATCATCTCAGCCATAGGACACGTCCACTGCTAGACATATGCCTTCCCATTGATTTCCACAAGGACCGGTTGGAAGCGGCCCTTATCCAGCCTTTGTCTGTGATCTTAGTCAGGTCGTCTGTCCACCTGGTTGGTGGCCGATTGGAGTTTAGTGTGTAATTAATGTAAATATGTATGCTAATTTTAAATTTGTAAGTTTTTGCTGTGTATATACATTTGGTGTATACACATACAAGGTGTAATTGTGCCTGTTTACTGTAACTAGTAGATGTGGCTAAGCTCGACAATAAAAATTGCCTTATGTAATTAGTATAAGATATGTGTAAGCTAATTTTAAATTTGTATGTGTTTTTGCTGTTTAAATAAGATGTAAGTGTGCCTGTTTACTGTAACTAGTAGATAAGGCTATGCTCAACAGAATAAAAATTAGCTTATGTGTTGAGCACACACACTTCAATGTGTTTTCTCAATGTATGTAAATAACATCATAAGGGTGGCTGTTGACCACTATCTCCCTTGATCTTTAGAATATGTATGATTGTAGACATCATCACATTAGACCTGAATAAAGCCAGAATTTGAGGAAAAATGGGGAATTGGTTGATTTGAGTTTAGTATGTAGTTAGTATAAGATTTGTGTAAATATGTATGCTAATTTTAAATTTGTATGTGTTTTTGCTGTTTAAATAAGATGTGATTGTGCCTGTATACTGTAACTAGTAGATAAGGCTATGCTCGACAGAATAAATATTAGCTTATTTATTGAGCACACACACTTCAATGTGTTTTCTCAATGTATGTCAATAAAATTATAGGGCTATTGACCACTCTATCTTCCTTGATCTTTAATAGTATAGGTATTATTATAGACGTCATCACAATTTAGACCTGAGTATTACCTAATGCTCATAGGCTTACAAAACTTAGAAGTATCCCATAACCATGCAAACTATTGAAGAATTTAGTTTCACATTTTCAACATTAATGTCTCACCGGGTGATACTTTCGAATAGAGGACATATTCAATGCAAAATATTATTTCAAATTGTATGCTACATTAAATATGTTTAATGTCACTGACAACACTCTTATTGTTCATTGTGTGATAGATATCACATTTAATGTTTCTAGACAAAATAGTCATTGCTGAGTTTTGTTTTAATTAAAAGACCAGTGTGATTTTTGTCAATGTATAATAAAAGATTAAAGGTAACCTATATATAAGCAATTACAGTTGGTTAAAATTGTTGTAAATGATGATCAATGAAGATGATAAGAAATCACTTATTATAGATATGTATAATCAAATATTGTTTGTTTAATTTTACTATTGCAACATGGTTAATTCCTATCATTACAAAATTCACTAGGTGGTCCTTTTGAAAATTGTTTTTGTGGGACATGGTTCCATCCACAACTAGTGTGTTAATGCCAATTATATATAATGTTAAATTTCTTACATAGTGAGTTTTTGGAAAAAACATGATACAAAGTACCATCTGGGCTTAGTCATAATCACAATAAAAATAAACATTTAACTTGTCTCTTCTTGATCGTATCCCATGCTTGGTGGGATTGACTACTTAATGCCCTCCTTACTATATAGGTACTAATTAAAGCTTTAAACTTGTCTCTTCTCGATCTTATCCCAAGCTTGGTGGGATTGACTACTTAATGCCCTCCTTACTTTATATTCATTAAAGATTTAATATCACAATAATTTTAAAATGGACAGGTTAGTTACATTTAATTTTTACTGTCTAACTAGTTGGCATCAAGGCTCATTTAATCAGAAAGAAAGTCAATAAAATTATGATTAACTGTAATCTAAATAGAATGATTGATGAAGGCAAGTTCAAAATTAAATGGACATAGTCGCTATGTTTATTTCGGAAGATCTAGCGACCTAGGCGGCAGTTATATTTCAATGTGTACATCCCAATTAAATAGTACTAGTTATTTTATCTGAGATGTACACATGTCACACACACTTACACGAAATATGATGACATGTTAGAAGTGGAACATGCAATGCATTATTGTCTTACATCACTGTATCATGTTTCAAATTAAAATCGTTCATTTTAATCGTTTGCTGATTTGGTTTTTATTTATTGAGCTCTGTTACAGCTTTTGGGATATTAAAAGAAACACAGTTCCATAAGAACGACTAGTTCTTCTTTGCTAAACTTAAACTAAGATACAGTTACTATGACCCTCTGACTATTAAACCTTATCCTATTCAAGTTTTATGCATAAACACTAAGAGTTTTTCCTTTGTGACTACTTCTAATTAATTTAACCTAAAGTGTCACAGTAATCAACATATTTCCAAAGAATAACATTCTTAAAATTAAATATCACATAACACGTTGATGAAAATGTTATTGAGAGTAATATTAAAACTATGTGTGGACTATTACTTGTATATAGTAGATAGATATAGAGTAATATGAACTATGTAATCTTTAAATATTTTTTGCCATTATTATAATAAAATAATGATAACTAATTATAATACTGCAGCTACTAGAAAAAAATATTTCTATAGAAATATATAATATAATATTTATAATAACATCACAGTGATCAATATGCCATCAAAGAATATGTAGTCTTACGATTTTCTCTATTCTGTAAAACTCTAATTGTATATACAACAACAATACAAAAAGTGGCACATAGTACCATACAAAATTCTAGAGGTAAAGTAAAATTATTTTACCTTGTTTGTTACATTACAATTATGGAAGAAACTCGCAATAGTTTTCAGACTCAAATTATTTTACCCTTTAAACTCTGATTTTATAAAACTTAATCTCACTCAAGTTTTAAGCATATATGTGCATTCTAAGAGTTATTCATATGTGAAGCTTAGGCATACTTTTTTCACTATCATCACCATGTAGGTGAAACCGCGGGTGCAGCTAGAGTTATATAATAAACCATTTTTAATAATATAGGAACTTACAATTATCGTCCTACAGTCTACTCTTGTTAGTTGTCACTACAAAACATCCCTAAAAAACTGCATAATCATAAGTTTCATGACAGTTTACAGCTATAGACATCATCTTTAAGCAAATCAAATTGAATCAAAATTTCTATAATTTATCAATTAACTTCTACACCAAATTACTAAAAATTCTTCCTTGTGCTTCTTGATGTAGCATGAATCTTTCAAGGTGTCTGTCACATGCTTCTTGTCGACGCTCCATAGTAACATCAAATTTTTCCAACTGTATTTCTAGACGTGTCCTTTTTCTTCGTTGTGGTCTAGTAGACCCTAGTATTGTGCCACTATTTTCTCCTGTAATAACTGTATTGGATTCAACAGTTTGTCTACTACTAGATGCAGTAGAAACTGGTTTGATATTAGGGTCAAGTCGAAAGATATCCTCAAACTCATCAAAATACTCAAAACTAATGGCATGGGCGCCACTGCTTTTATTGCCAATATTATCTTTTTTTTGTATAAATTATTTTAGATGTTTGAATTTACTTTCACATTGCTTTGCTGTCATATCTTCGACATCTTCAGCGATGCGCTGCCAGACATCTGCGTTTTTGATAATCGTAGATTTGAACAGCTTTTGGTTTTCTTTATCGGACTGGATCTTCAACTCCATGGTCTAGAAAAATAAGTCATATTATGAGAATAGGAAAATGATAGTCAAAATTTTGATGTGGCATTACTAGAGCTCATCAATATAAATAATATGCTCAACATCTATGTTATTAATTTATTATTTCATATTTTTTTAAATATACTCTTTGACAGGTATTAAATTAATGGCAATAAATTATATTAATATTGTGAATTTATGTAAATTGGTACATAGCAAAATGCATTTTATGCTTATGAATTATGTCAGAAATTGAAAGGATTATTATACTGAATTTAAACTTAATATATTAGCTTTTATGGCAAGTGAGTGACACACAACTTTAGATGGAAACCAACCTTGAGTTGCATTCTGTTTGTGGTGCGATTGTAGCTCAGCTCGTTGAGTGTGAAAGCATCTGTAAATAAATGATTTAAGTCATTTCATATTTTATTCTCGATAATAAAAATCTTACAGCAGCTACTTCATATCATACTTTAGCAAAGTATATTATTCTTATATTAATAAGCTTGGTGGTAAATGATTAAGAGCAGTGAAATGCAGCACACCTGGAAAAGTAATAATAATTGTTGATAAAATACTTTATAAAACCGCAGGGTGGTGCTAGTAATATATACATAATACAATAAATTTTTATTTAAAAATTATTGTAAGCTTGTGTTTGATCACTGTCTCATCTGATGTTAAGTGTTGACATTGTTTAAGATGAACCTGTATTCTGAGATGTAAAACAAATTTATCTGTAATTATTAAAATATCAGAAGGCCCATAGTTAGAGTGACTATGGGCTTTCTGAGCAGGCTCAGAGTCACACAACAAGCTATGGAGGGGGCTATGCTCAGGGTTTATCTACGTGCTTTGTTCTCCTCGTTTCTGATTAGCCAACAGAAACTTGAAGTGGCAGTAGGCAGGGCACATAGCTCGAAGAACTGATGGCCTTTAGGATCAAAAAGTTCTCGAATGGAGCCACGGACTGGCAAAACCAGCATAGGATGGCCACCGAGATGGAGAGACAACCTAGCAAGATTGCAGGAACAGGTGGATGTGGGCCATTCAGTCCTTATGGAAATCAATGGAGGAAGCAATTATGTCCAGCAGTGGACGTCCTATGGCAGAGATGATGATGATTACAATATTACTTTTATATTTAGTGCACCTAAAAGTTACATTATCTCATATATCCATAGACATTAGTGAAAATCATCAAACTAATAGATGTCCACCTGTAGCTCGCATATAAATCAGTGTATACAAAGTTATGCAGTTCGATATCAACTGACTACTCCATAACACAACTGGTCGCTTGAGTCACGACTGAGCAGTAATGCATGAGGCAATTTTTTCGCATATCGAGAAACAATTCTATGTGATATATCTTTCAACAGACCGTAAGCAGAGTTACCCAATAAACAGAGTTAAGTTACCTTATTACTTTTACACTACAGATAGTATTGATTTGGGGCACACTAAGTTAATAAGTAGGTAAGTGCCTTCTAAAGGTGGAAATCCTAACAGTGAAGAAGCAGCGATTATCGTTTTTTAGTAACATGAATTCGACAGTAGGTACTCACCCGAGCTATCTTGCAAGCAAACATGACCTTCCTCGTTTAAAATTATCCGATTATTGTCATCTAACACCAGAGACATAGAAATCTCGTCGCCAGATTCCAATAAAGTCACCAAGTAGTTTAATTTACTTCTATTTGAAAAAAAAAGTTATCCCTTCGCGTGCGCGCCGCGCAATATTACTGTTCCGGGCTGTCTGTTGTATTTCCCAAGCTACGAAAAATAATACTCAAAACTTTACAATACGAACAACATGGAGTTAATCATAGATCAGATAGATCATAGAATACATTAGAGACGATGTGTCGTATTCTGTCGGCCATGCGCAATAAATTCGCTTGGAAATGCCACAACCGTTTTTTTATTGTTTATTAGTTAATTATTGAATATTTTTGAGAATTTGAACAAGGGCAAATTAAAGTAGCTCAGGGGCAATTTTTTTACGCTTGGTGGAGTAAAACATAATCATTTTTCAAAGAGATATGGCTATTTGAAATACAGGAAAATGAGAAATTCTATTTCGATTTTTCTTGGGAAAACTAAAGAGGGGCAAATAAAATAATTAACGTAGGTCGAAAGGGCAAATTAAGATCTTTATAATGAGATTTTTTTTATTTCGAAATTCTATACTTTGCAGGCCAGAACACTGTCGCGCATGCGCAATGCGCAAAAAATTCGCTTGGAAATGCCACAACCGTTTTTTTATTGTTTATTAATTAAATTTTGAATATTTTTGAGAATTTGCACAAGGGCAAATTAAAGTAGCTCAGGGGCAATTTTTTTACGCTTGGTGGAGTAAAAAATAATCATTTTTCAAAGAGATATGGCTATTTGAAATTCAGGAAAATGGGAAATTCTATTTCGATTTTTCTTGGGAAAACGAAAGAGGGGCAAATTAAATAATGAACGTAGGTCGAAAGGGCAAATTAAGATCTTTATAATGACATTTTTTTTATTTCGAAATTCCATACTTTGCAGGCTGGAACAGACCCGGTGTTTAAAGCACGAAAATAAATGCACCCGAGAATTAGCCACAGCACATAGTACAGAAGTTACATAATATGTAATTTTTGTACTATGTACTACCAATAATAGTACTCCAACTCCTTAGATATTATCTATAGAGTTGGAGTACTATGATGGGGGAAAATAATGCACGGCCAATAATTCGTGTACACCTAGGATCAAGTATCAACTTCTTCTTTCTTTAAGGTGTACACCCTTAGATTAAGATAGAATTCCCAGCTTGCAAGTCGATGCTTCCTTTGCTTTGTGCCAGTAGCCACAGACTTCCAGATAAATTTTAATATGTTCAGTTCGCGTTTGTGATGATATTGTGGCGATTGCACTATGGCCATTCTTAGGCGATAATAAAACTCATTGCTGTAATTTTATATAATTAAGATTTTCTAGTTTCGAATATTTGGATAGAATGTCATAAAAAAATACAATGTTTTTTTCACTACTTATATTTTTGGTTGCTTATCGATATTATTAAAAAATAGCAATGATGGTATTGTACGTGATATCTTTGTAATATACAATAAAGTACCAAATAACTACAGTGATTCCTTATTGAAGAACCCTACTAAATATCCTGATCAATAAGTTATGAACACGCTGAACTAACAAACGGATCAATATGAAAACTAAATCTGCCAACCCCGACTCCACCTGGTACTTATCTGCCCTACCCCTAGAGTGTATTTATAAAGCCGGAGGCGCGGAGGGAGAGATTTTTCGAAATTGAGGTTGACATTTGGGAACATGTCATAATCCTCTGGTAGACCATGTTTGTAGTCTGTGTCCTACGATTAGTTGATTGCACTGGATCGTGCAAACGAGGCTTTGTCTATGGGTGTACACGGATTATGGCCGATTAAATGGACTCATAATCTTTCTCTGGTATGTATTCTATCTGATCTATGGAGAATATAAAGAAGAGATTATCGCATTTTCATGTGATTTGTTTTGATGAATTGGTGGACAGTGGAAATGGAATATGACTCAAAGTAAAGAAAATATATAAAAGAAATGACGATTTTCCATGACGAAATAGAAATTGAGGATTTTGAATATGATGAGGATGAAGAGATGTATTATTATCCTTGCCCTTGTGGAGACAGGTTCCAGATAAGTAAGGTTAGATTACACCAATTATTCTTACTAAAAACATAAGTAAAAAATGCTGTTATTTTACATCACTTGATTTTACAGGACGAGTTGATGGCTGGGGAAGAAGTAGCAACGTGTCCGAGCTGTTCCTTAGTTGTAAAGGTCATATATGACTTGGTAAATATATATTTTTTTCCCTTGTTTTATCATGTTTCCTGTGTCATAGGCAGCATAACTTTACACCTTTTGACGGGTTTTTGCTGAGATATATAAAAATGTACCATGCTGTACCATGTATATCCAAATTATAATATCATATGTACCTAATTGGCACTGGTAATATTATTTTTAGAATAATCTACATTTGACGTGGAAGAGTCATATTTTTTTGATAACGTAACGATAATAGTCACCACATGAAGGTCTACTATTTAATGGTAAAAATAATATGGTATAACAAATTTCTGTACCTAATACTACTTTACACTATTTAAACAAAATTATATACAATTACATTTAAAGTTAATTTGAAGTTGGCTGTTCATTTTTTGTTTAGGATGCTATGGAGGTAAGCCTCCATGTAAAATATTAACTTGCGGAAACAAATACTTTTCTATACATAATTAATTGAAATTCGTAAATAAATAATTTTGCACTGTTCACCAACTTCTGCCATGGATCATTCCGTTTTACAGTATCAACATAGCGCTCACTTTTTTTAATGGCTTCTCACATCTATGTATTTAGGCATTGTCAAGTTTCTTGGACTTCAATGAAGCTAGCTCAGATGTCAAAAAAAGGCATGCTTATCAACTTTAATATACTAGTTCTCGAAAATAATACTATATATACTTTTGTAAAAATAAAATTTTGTTGAAAACCTGTATCTGGTATAGTTTTTAGTTTCAGTTCAAATATTTGAAGGAAAAATTCGGCTGCTAGTAGGACTTGAACCCACGACTACAGAATACCATCCTGTCGCTTTGTCCAACTAAGCTATAGCAGCCCATACTTCTAGGGCCGAATTACTTCCCTCCTTTATTAACATCTTGCGGGGATGTGTTAGTCTGTTTGTTAAAAATATCAAAATAAACATAATTGCTGACTTTTGTCTATGGTTGTTAACAATACGCCTTTACCATTGACTACAGTGAAACGGCGACTGAGAGGAGTGAAGTTGTATGGTCGCATCGCCATTCTAAAACTTCTGCTAAGGCCAAAAAACAAGAAAAAACTGATGCAGTGGGCTCTTGCCCATCGAGATTGTACTGAAGAAGATTATAAAAAAGTTCCTCCACTGAATCCAAGGTTGAACAATTCAGTTTTTTGAAGGTGAAAAACCTAGAACTTATGAGCCATCCTGCATACAGTCCCGACCTGGCACCTTGTGACTTTTTTCTGTTCCCAAAAGTTAAGAACCAAATACGTGGTCGAGGCTGAGAAGAGGCCGTCGAAGAGTATGAAAAACACGTTTCTGAGGTCACCACAGAGGAGTGGTACAAAGTTTTCAAAATTGGTTAAGCGAATGAAAAAGGGAGAATATTCTGAGAAAGAATAAATTTATTTTTGACCTTTAATAGTATTATTTTCTTATCATTCCGGAAACTTTGAGTGTGCTCTGCATATAAATGCCAGGAGCTTAGTATTCAGCACACATTTCATACTCTTGCAGAGGGTGGACGTTATCGGGATTGGTCTGTAGTCAGCAGGGTCGCCTTCTCACTTAAGCTTCCAGGCTTTCGGAACTTTACCAGTCTCAAAGGAGAACTGAAGAGATAATACTTGGATATGCGGCTAATACTTATGTTTAGGCAAATAGGCAAGTTTGTCCGAGTTTCCTAGTTAACAATAACAGGCTGGGCCTGACTACAACAAATGTGATTTCACCATATAAATAATCAGTAGGTAATGTGTGGCATAAGTAACTACATATATAACTGTAACTTTTATATACTCGTATTGCACACAATCTCTAACTCCACTTTCAGTATAATAGTATTATCGGAAAGAAGTAAAATATTGAACATTTATTTCCAGGAAAAATTTAAAGCTGAATCTGAAGAAGTAATTAAAGAAGACGGCGACAAGGAAGCTGTGAAGGCGTGACGTGTCACATATAATGTGGAAATGTTCAGTGCTCAGCTCGCACGAGGCTCGAGTGAACTTTGAAGAGTGTCATCTCATCACTCCCCACTGGCGCGGCGACGCGGGCGGTGCTGCGCCGGCGCGGCGGCGACGACGGCGACGCGTGTCAACGCCATCACCTACATTTTAAGATATAATTCTGTGATCATAATGTTACAATCATACTACATTTAAGATTACTATAAATAGCTTGCATTTTTATTTATTTTGCCTTCTGTTACACCACTCAATCACCAACTATGTATTACAGTTACAGCTGCTAATCTGTAATAGAACTGTATGTAATAGTACCGATACAATTTGTAGTATTTATACAAGTTATTTTTATTTTGCAAGTTTGCAATGATTGTATGTGTGTGCAGGTAAAATCTTGCAACTGAATTTTAAATCAGTTATATTTAACCGTTTCAGCTGCAATTACCACGGAGCTATACTGATGATGGAGCCGGAAGACGGCCATAGGAACTCCCGAACTAGACAAGATAAACTCATCGAGTTTGGGCTCGTTTGTTTTGTCTTGGTGAGTTCTTTGTTGCTACATAACTGAGATTATTTGACTGGGCTATATTCTCAGATTAATAATTAATATTTTAATTGATCAAATCTTATACATACAGCAAGAGGCAATATAATTAAAATGCTTTTTTATTATGGAAATATACTAATAATAAATAATATGTAGAACTTAGTTCAAATATTTGAAGAAAAAAATTCGGCTGCTAGTGGGACTTGAACCCACGACTACAGAATACCGTTCTGTCGCTTTGTCCAACTAAGCTATAGCAGCCCATACCACTAGGGCCGAATTACTTCCTTCCTTATTAACATCTTGCGGTGATGTTACTAGCGCCATCTACCTTTAATTGTGTGAACAATTAATTAATAGGACTGATAGACCAACATTACAGTTGATATCGTATCAAACGAAGGCACCCTACCCTTATTTTAAGAGATTTTATTGTGTATCGCATTAACGCTATGCTAGGCAGAACTTCAGTTCAAATATTTGAAGGAAAAAATTCGGCTGCTAGTGGGACTTGAACCCACGACTACAGAATACCGTCCTGTCGCTTTTTCCAACTAAGCTATAGCAGCTCATACCACTAGGGCCGAATTACTTCCATCCTTATTAACATCATTGAAGTTCTGCCTAGCATAGCGTTAATGCGATACACAATAAAATCTCTTAAAATGTAGAGCTTAGATACTCTTTCGTGCAGACTGCACAGTACCTATGTAAAGAATTCGTTCTTCACATACTGTGCAGTCTAGCAAAGCTATTAGAACTAGACGCGCACCGATGACAGCGCCCCCGAGCGTGGATGAACCGAACTGTAGACACTGTGACATCGATCAACATCGACGAAGCTAGACTGCCTAGAACATCTCTTAGTAGTTTCTCTGTGGATGCGTGACAAAACGGGCGCATCACGGTTTAAGAAGTCAGCTAAATAATAGTTTCCGCACAAAATAAATACCTACGTAGCCTTTGGCAGCGGCCTGTAAAGCTTCTATTTGACATGTGTAGGTACTTCGAAGGTTTGCAGAGAACACTGTCCTTTGCATTTAAATTGTTTTGTCACAAGCCCGCCTTGAGTAATGGTAACTGCGGAGCTGTGGTGTGCGCGGTAGCGCTAAGTCCTGCGCCCGCGAAACTGTCGGGTGCCGGTGTCGGCGCCCGGGCCCACTCACGCTGGTGGGCCGCCGCCGCCGCGGAGCTGCCTACATAGCTGTTACGAGAACTGACAGAATACAAACGCCACATTGTACACAATAGGAATGCAATAAACTACAATTGAAATAAAACACTGTCAAAATTGTAAGTGATCTATATTACACTCGATACAAAACGATGATTAACACATTGTTAACTTATAAGTACATACATACAGTACAGTGTATAATTGTTTCAAATATATAATGTAAAGATAACGGAACGTTTGACTAGCTAGTGCATGAGTGTGTGCATCATTCCACACCATCACCATATTGTCGTCGTTACAGCAACATTGCAGCCACGAGCATCCTCATTGGGTCACATGTGTGGCGCGGTTCTAACGGCGCCAGTGCCGGCGCGGCGACGGTGCCGGCGCGGCGGCGGTGCAGGCGCGGCGACGGTGCCGGTGCCGGTCGCGCGCGCGGGGCGCTATTGTACAACGAATGAGTTATCGTTGTACAATAAAGCGCACCAGTCGTGTCATATCGTCGCGCGGATATTCACGTATAAATGTAACAGTAACGCCTAATGTGCCGCTGCACCTTCGCCTTCACTGATAGCGTTCTCTTCAGAATCGCTCACAATTAGGTAACTACTCACAATACAAATACATATCAGTAAATAAGTACAAAATGACAGCGATATATGTATATACAATTATGAATAGTATCACTATTTAATTACAAATTGAACACAGAAGCTCGTGAAGCAGATCTATGGAAGGATAACGTTGAGCTAAATTATAGCATGACTGTAGTACCTACCTAACAACATATACAACGTTTTGTTGCTCCATTTGTTTTGAACTCCTGCTATAAAGTTGAGCATTAAGCCCTCAATATTTATTTATGTTTAATATAATAAATACTGGTATGATACGTACGTAATTAGATTGAAATATGTGCAAAAAATATATTTTGCAATGGTTAGTAAACTACCATTGCAAAATGTAATTAAATGCGTAGTTGCATTTGCAATTACGCTCTTGTCGCCGCTCGGACCTGAACCACTGAAGATGTCGACCGCAGTGATCGACGAAACGTCTGGAACACAAGTTTCACTTCGACCACGGCTAAACAGCCCGAAAGCAATACATACAACAATAACATACTTAATAGATAAAAAACATTTTATTATATTTGTAGGACTGCATTCTAATTGTAAACAATTCCGCCGCCGTCATTTCCAATTTACCTAATTTTATTTTGTTTTTTCGAACGCGAATATGTTTCCCCTACCTTTGTGTAATGGTGCATTGTTCTTTAGGAGTTGATCGTGACATGGATCCTGATCCGGGTTCTTCGAGCTCCAGCGTCTTGTCCACACCAAATAATGTTCGCCGCCCAGTATATGGTTCCACCATTCGCTGACGCCCCCCTCACCATTGTAAACGCACCCCAATTGAGTATGGACTTAGCTCAAATTATAGATAGATTAACTATTTATTGCCAATCGTAAATGTACATGAACAGTATATATATGTATTACCTATTCCCAGGCTCCCATTTGGACAGCACATTCAAATGGGATAGATATGACATGCGGCCGCCGGGCGCAAGCCTGCTTTGCCCTCGGTCGAGTTGCCGCGTCAGCTCCCCGGCAAACTGTTATTATGCAACAATCCATTCGATCATTTTATATGGAACCGAGTTGTGGGGTAATGCAGCCGAGGCCGAGCGCGCTCTGATCCAACAAAAGAGAGCTATTCGTGCTGTTGTCCGTGTCAAATGGGACGAATCCGCTAAATCACATTTGTCTATTTGTGCGCTGCAATCCACAAAGTTTCAGAACCATTGGGACTTCACACAACTAGAGTACGAGACACGAGGACGGAGCTAGACTGGCGACGCCGCTCACCCGCTGCTACAGTCGGAACAATCTAATCAACAAAACTATAATATCTGACATTCTACAATACGGTACAGTGCAGTTTATAAACAACATAAGTACCTATACCTATTTTATTAAAAATATGATTATAATTTGGTCAAAGCAGATTTGATATCTACAACTATAAAAATAAGCTAAGGTTTATCATACATTTATAGTGATTTTGAATAGTACTGCATTCTGGCAACACTTTCTCACTAATAACCCGATAGTAATATTTACAAAAGGTCAAGCCTTAGGTATTATTGTACAACTAGTGATCTGGTTCATTCGTAACGGACCGGCGCGGGCGTCTCGCCGCGACCTCCTCCGCCGACCTACCTACTAGGTATTTACCTTTCGACCGTCGATAATAACTACTAAGCTTCATCACTGTACACATCGACCCATCTGATTGTCTAAAACAATTATATATGACGAAATAATAAACCAAATTGAGAACCTCTTTGTTTGTTCAAGGCGGTTAAAAATTTATAACTACATTTGCGAATGATGTGGCACTAGCTGCACCCCGTGGTCATGATCGATGATGATGAAAAGTAGCCTGTGTTTGTCCGGGGCCTAAAGTATCTTCATATCAAATTTCATTCAAATCCGTCCAGCCGTTGAGCGTGAGAGTAACAAACTTTCGCATTTATAACATTAGTAGGGCGCGTCACCGAGCCAAGAATAACAAGTGATACAGCGCGGGTCTAAATGATAAACCAATACGATAACACATCAACTGGTAATAGCAATAACAAGCTTTAGCACAGTTTGTACGTAGGTACGCTACGATGTTACGCGCTTTCCGAGATGGCGCTCTACAGAACCGGACATGCGCGTCACTCCGCCGACTGTCTCACTCTAAATGCCGAAGTGTACCATCGAGAACGCGTGTGATGTAGCGCCTCGCTGCCCGCGCCGCGCCGCGCCGGCTGTCCGTGCATTGAATAAACATTTGTAACGGATCCAAGTAATTCATGTGATGTCACATGTCACGATCATTTACACCGGAGTGTCGCTAATACAGTGGACACACACACATAGGTAGTGTTGTGACGCGGCCCGTCACGGACCACCGTCTCCAATTAGTTATGTTCAAAAGGAAAGGACAGTTCGGAAAGGAACACAAAACGGATAGTTTGGCCGAAGGAGAGACGAGAGCGGAACTACTCAGTGAAGCCCATCAAAGGCATCTTTCACGTTCCGGGACATACTTCCACAAAACAGGATTACATATTCAAACAATACATTATCCGGCTTTACTCAAATGTAGTCGAGCGGGGCAGGTGTCGATTAACATGAGTGGGGTCTCTTGTTGGACAGTCAACCGCGCAGGTACACGCACCTAACAATAAAAGATGATTATCAAAAATTGAGTAACGTTTTCAGAAATAAGGATTTTTTTAGTGATAACTACAGAATAGCGCACATGTGAAATATCGGCGGCTCCGTGTAAATGACCCAGGTGGACCCAGGATTATATACAGGTATGTATGATCTGAGTATGAAGGGTCCGAGTGTCGGGCGATGAATCGATCGAGCTCGGCGCCATTCTTAGACAACGTCGTTTTATCCTTGTTTTCAAGCAATGATAAGAAATTGTTAGCTTTATTCTGTAGCAGGTGACTTAAAAAAAGGTTCGTTCACTTTTCAACAACGCATCCCAAAGCCGAATAATATATTTAAGCATAAAAAAATATACCAAAAAATTGAACAGACTTCAACACTCGAAACTGTGAAATAACTTTTTCATTTTTTTTCAGTTTTTTCCATTAACGCCCTTTACTACTCACGGGATAATTGTCATTCGCCCTCAATAAGAGAGTGATCCAGATAGCCGAAACCAATGTACATTTGTGACAGCAGACCCGGCAACGTCACGCCCGTCCCGACTCGGTCGGCGACCCATCCGCTGCCTTTTCTTCATTCATGTAGATCCACGAATTGTCGCGGAGGCGGCGCGTAACGAATCTCTCGTACAGTGTAGAAAGGCTACGACTGCCGACTAAAAGCTACATTTTTACAGAAACCTCGAACAAATTCAGAGTGACGCTCCAGAGAAGTGAAATCGTGCAATTGGCTATCATTGGGAAGTAGTTTCTAGCCGGGGAGCGGCGAGAGGGGCGGCGACGGGTGCGGGGGCGTGGGGCGCAGGAGGGGGTTGCGAGCGCGGCACGTGCACGTTGAAGTGCTTGACGGCGGCCTCCAGCGCGACGTTGTTGCCGCTGAAGTACGCGGACACGGCGCTGTGGAACAGGAGCAGCTGTTTGTTCATCACTTTTACCTGGAATATGGATTGTTTGTCAGCATTAACTTAACAAAGTTACTTGTGGCCCGAGAGATAACCAGTCAAATCATTATAATCATCGATAAATGAGTAATAGCCTCTATAATACGTGAAAACGGTAAAAAGGATTTTTTTAAACTTTTTAATTTAAAAATAAATTAAAACTTTACTTTACACAGACTCATGGGTGCGTGTCATTTTTTGACATAATCCTTAATTCACAAATTTATAAAACAAAGTACATTTTACGTACTCTGAGAAACATAATTATACACAATATAAGTAAATAATTAACTTGTGACAATATAAACAGTTTTTTTTTTTTTTTTTCTCAGCTATGTGCGTTTACCGTTGGACGTATGCCTCCCCCATATAGGGGGGATTTGCCAATACTCGCCACGCTTGGCAGGCGGGTTGGCGAGTTGGTGTGCCGTGGTGGTACCGGCCTAGAATAGTACTCCCCCATCTCTTCCGGCGGGTGCCGTAAGAGTCGGCTAAGGGATAACGTACCAGGAGGTGGGCAGCAGCGCCTTCTGAGGATCGGAAATCATTCTGCACTCGCCAACCCGCCTGCCATAAACAGTATAAGCTAAGTTAAAAGAATACAATATAATTAATAAAATAATTTTTATTTGAGTCCGATTTGCGTATGCACGAGTTGGGGAGCGCGCGGCGCGGGGCGGGGCGGGGCGGCCGCCACCGTGCAGCGACACTCACTAATGATGGGTAATCGTTTTACCGATTTACAAATACTGTAGCTGGTGGAAACGTATCAAGCCTACCCATGTGTTTGGAATGTAGCAAGTGGTTCTTATAAAAATTGACAACGCTAAAAAATATCTCCGCCGTCATCTGTGATACGAATCGTATTAATTATACGATCGAACGGAGAAAAGGCTCCAAGGCGTTTGCAAGAGGCCGGTCTGTTGGGCGAAGCCAGATGACTAAGCTGAAGAGATGATGGCAGTATAGCGTCGACAGAAGCAGAGGTGCTTGGAGAGATCGAGAGGTTCTATGGGCAGCTATACACTTCAGTCGCTAAACCTGTTAACAGCTTGGCCAAAGACCCAAGAGCCAAGCTAACCCGGCGCTATACCGATGACGAGATTAGGATGGCTCTAAAGCAGCGTAAGGGTGCGCCCAATGCCAAAATTACGCAGCATGAGTATTTTCAAGTGCACACTATGATGGTAAGGAACGTATTTATTGCAATTATAAACATATTGGAGGCAGGGGAAAAACTTGTAGAAGTAGAGTAATCGAATAGAATTTTGAAAAAAAATGTGTTCTTTATAAAAAAATTAACAGTTACAGCACTAAAAAAACCGTTTTTCTTCAAATTCTCTGAATTATCAGCGACGACCAATTTATTATTTATGAATAAAATAGCTAGACTAATGTGTCCGTCCAATAATCGGCTAGATTTTTAATTTCTAGTTTATATTTTGAATAATTAATTAAACCGTGGCGCGTCCGCGTGGTCGTGTTTGCTTTCCGTACTACAGCGGGCGACAAGACGTACCGCGTCAAATCTGTGACCCAATCGTAGACACGAGTTCTTCCACGTCTCCTATTCCCGTACAATACCCCGGGACAAGACTCCGACGTGTCGTATCATGAGCGGTCTTAACGCATTTCTTGACACTTGCCCCGATTGCGACATTAATTGTGATAACTGTTCTGATATTTATAAGTTATTCGTCCAATTTTGTGAAATACATGCAAAATTGGCAGGTCAGGTTAACTGTTGGAACTGAGTAGCTTTTCTACTCAGTTCCAACAGTTACGCTCAACGGAGAACCCCTTGATTGGATCAAACAACTCGAGTACCCACAGGTCACCGGCTCACCGCGGACATGTCGGATGACATGGATATACACCGTGGGGCATCGTCAGTGAGGTGCGACACTCGTATGTTCAAAACATAGGTAGGTACCGTCCATCTTTCTAGACATGCAGTCTGTGGCCTAAATATACACAAGAAGCTTTCAATGCTCTCTGTATCCAATATAACAATAGATTTGGGAAGCTGTTGGGACTTCCACGATTTCGTAGCGCGTCAGCGATGTTCGCTGATGCGCGCACCGGTGACTTCTATGCCATCATGCGGAAAAGAACCGCGTCCCTGATTAGCTGCGTGCGCGGGAGCTCTAACAGTCTTCTGTCTGACTGTTGTGGGTGAAAATATATCCTCACAATATAGGAGGCAGTGGATGGCGGTTCAACCGATACATTAACTTGTCTGGTGGTTTATTAAAAAGAGCGAGAATCAATGTTTAGTAGCTACCCATAGCACAACAGTAGTGTACAACGTTACCCAACTTTATTGTACCTATTTTGGTTATCAAGTATTGTTGGCTTATTGGAAACAAAATAAAATGACAAAGCTTGCGCACGCGCCGACTACAACTAAACATTGGTTTTATTCGGCGCGTGCGCAGGTGTCGCGGCCAGTAGTGTGCGTGCATACCCGGTTCTGGTGCAGCAGTTGCAGCTTGACGGCGGAGTCTTCCCGCAGGCGCGCGTACTGCGCCCACAGCCGCGCCGTCTCCGCCGCGAGCCCGCCCCCCGCACCCCCACTCCCGCCCGCACCCGCGCCCCCTCCCCCTCCGCCCTGCGCCTCCAGCTCACTGCGGTACGCGTCGTACTCCACTCTGTACACGAACATCACGCGTTACGACTTTGCATGGTGTTTACGAACGAAAACGATTCGTCAAACCGAATGTAATTCTGTGAAATTGCAATGTATGAAAGATGACGATCGCCCGCGCCGGTTTCGCGGTGGACCATGTGCGTGTTCAGAACCACCGCGAGCGCAGAAACGGCCCGCGGTCTGCGAACTCGTTGATCCGTCGGGTTTATACAAGTGAAAACTACTAATTGAGTTTCGTCATCGCAAGGAATCAACATTTCTTATGAGTAATAAAAATCTGCTACAAAATAACGCTATTGACCGATTACATTAAAAAATTACACCGTATTCAAATATACTTAATAAAATATCGTTATATTTTTATGAGAGAGTGGCTGAGGTCGGATAAAAAACTGGTTATGACGTTAAGGTATCGAATTCACCGACGATAGAAGCCAGCCCCGAAGCCTTCTGGCGAATGGGTAAAACGTTATGACCGCAATGATGTCAAACTCGTATCCTACTGCGAGGGTATCGACGATTTCGTTAATAATATAGAGTTTGTCGAGCACTCGATGGAGGGAGTTCCGCGAAGCGTCATAAAACCGGTTTGGTCGATATCGACCGTCGAATTGAGTCTAACCGACGCGTGCGATCCGCGCTCGCGATGCGGTAACGGCCACTCGCGGCGGAAGCGGCCGGAACCGAACAAGACGGGGAACGATGACGTTAGAGCAATCTCGTAATTAGAAGAGATTCAACTCCGGCGGGAAGGCGCCGCCAGTGAATAAGAACGCACCTGGCGGCCTCGTACTGCGCGACGGTGAGCAGCGTGTCCGCCATGGTCTTGTCGGTGAGCGTGCGCAGCGACGCCGTGAAGCTGTGCAGCGCCGCCAGCAGCGCCTCGCCGTTGCGGCTCAGCGCGCGCTGCGTGTCCGCGTTGTACAGGAACCTGTCGCGGGTCGCTACTGGCTACAGCCCTCTCGCGCAGGGGTACCGCCCCCCGGCCCTGGACGAGAGGGCCTCCGAAACCGCCCATACGAGACATGTAACTTTGCGATTCTCTAAACTACGGAAATTAAAATCTGACAATGAAAGGCACACTTCCAAATGCGGTGGGTGATGTGGTGTATCTGACCGATTCGGTGCACTGTTGTAACGCCGCGCCGCACCGCACCGCGCGCCGGTCGGTCGGCGCCTCCCACTTGTCACGAGCGAGAGACGGCTTCGACATGATAAGTGAGCGAATTGATTCCATTTAATTTCGTTGGAAAACAAACAACAATCATATACAATAAAATATCAAGCAGAGTTTTAAAACGCTAAGGGTGAAATCTATAAACCGTACTTTGACTTTGCTCTGACTTTTCTTACGCAATAAGTTCAACTTTGAGAAAATTGAAATTTATACGTAAGATTTTGTTGCTGAACAACTTAGGGAATACTTAGATGTTACCTGTATAAAAATAAGATTATGAACATAGTCTAACATAGTATAGACAAACCACACCGATGCGTTTCGTTTTTCCTGACAGCTTAGGAACAAACTAAAGAAATAAAATGTGATTTTTGTAAAGGCCGCGCTTTGTATATAAATTGGTCAAATAGGTTGACTTTTATAGATTGATGCCTGATATAAAATTAGATTACAGGTACTTGAATAACTGAATATGACATGTTCAGACACAAACGATAGACATAATGAAAGTTCAACATTTGTACATGTGCCGGCACATGTACCTCACTTATGTATGTTTGACATCTATAGGAGGGAAATGTTAACGTTAGAAGCGTTAAGATATCGAAACGTTTAGATGAGTCCAATACGAGTACGATCTGTAGATTTCAGCCTACAGCTTAAGTAATAGTATTCGTTTATAATTTTGACTTTTATTGTACCGGCGCGACCGCGGCCGCGGCCGACGTGACGACCGGCTGAGCGGTCGGGTTTCCGTAGTACGCATCGCTAGCGGTTGTCAACAACAAGAAATCTTCTGTGCGTGGTTCCCGGGTGATGTCCTGTGTTGCTGTTTTGTTTCCGCGCGTTCGTCACTCGTCTCGTATAATTATCAGTTAAAACCATTTCAATTGGCTGCCTATTGTTTTTATTTTATTTACAATAGGCAGACGTTCGACCACTATCTCACCTGATGTTAGTGATGATGCGGTCTACGATGGATCGAGCCCGCTAAGAAGATTCACTCGTGAGTCGAAGACGCCTCGATTATATTTATGTGGAAACACAGACTTAGGCAAAGAATTCCACTCGTTAGCTGTACTGGAAGCAAAACGCTTCGTGCTACAGGTCGGAACGTGTACCATATATGGATGTCGCATAGTAGTCGGTCTGGTCGTTCTTGGATGGAACGGAGTAGGTGGAATTAAACGACCTATGTGGGTCCAGAGCGCATCCCCGTGAGGCGTCCGGTAACAAACGGATAAACTGGCAGCATCGCGTCGGCGGCGTGGCGGCGGCGGCGCTGCACGCGTGCTAGTCGCGAGCTCGACTCCTCGATACTTATCTCAACTATATAATATATTAGTAATCAGCTGTTGCTTTTCCAGTGAATGAATAATAATAATAATAATAAAGCCCTTTATTCAGACCAACTTAGTATCTATTTAAATGTATTAGGAACTAAAAACTATAGGTATATATATTTATTTTTTGTAGGTCTGTTTGCCAATCGGCAAAGGCCTCCTCCAACCTTTTCCATTCCTGTCTATCTTGGGCCACTCTATTCCACGTTACTCCTGCTACTTGCCTAATGTCGTCATCCCACCTTTTCTGTGGTCTGCCCCTTTTCTTTTTCCCTTCTCTAGGGTACCATCCTGTCACAATTTTGCTCCATTTCTCTTGGCCTCTTATCATGTGCCCTGCCCATTGCCATTTGAGTCTTCTTATTTTGGAGGTTATGTCTATGACCTTCGTCTTTTTTCTGATGAGATGGTTTCTAATTCGGTCCAGCCTTTTCACGTTCAGCATACTTCGTTCCATAGCATGTTGGCAGGTTTCCAGTTTTCTCGTCGTATTTTGTGTTAAAGCCCATGTTTGGCTGCCATACATTAAAATAGGTAGTACGCAGGTGTCGAAAAGTTTTTTTTTTGCATTAATGTGAAGAGTTGTGTCTTTCATGGCCTCTCTCAGACTCCAGTATCTCTTCCAGCCATTTGTTATTCTTCTCTCAACTTCTTTGCGTATAGGATCGTCTTGTGTTATTAGCTGTCCCAGATAGATGTATTCGTCGGTGTAATCGATTTGGTTTTTTCCTATATGTATGGTGGTTTTCTTCCCGTTTGTCATAACCTTTGTTTTCTCTGGGTTCAACTTTAAACCTATCTTCTCACTTTCATCCGCTAGTTCATGTATCATCTGTTGAATGTTTTCCGGTGTTTCAGCAAATAACACTATGTCGTCTGCGAACCTCAAGTGTGTTAGGGAAGCTCCGTCGATATTGATTCCGAGGTTTTCCCATTCAAGACTCTTAAAGATTGTTTCGAGAACCGCTGAGAACAGTTTTGGAGATAGAGGGTCCCCTTGTCTGACACCCTTTCCTACTCTAAATGGTTTACCTTTCTTCTCTAGTTGGATTCTCGCGGTACTATGACTATATACATTTTTTATTAGACGGATATATTTATGCTCGATTCCTTGTTCCTTTAGGGACTTCCATATCATTTCGTGGTACAAGGAGTCGAATGCTTTTGTATAGTCGATGAAAGCAATGTAGTACTCGCGCTGGTATGCTTTATACTTATCTAAGACCTGGCGGACAACATGAATGTGATCGATTACCGAGTAACCTTTCCGAAAACCCGCCTGTTCGATGGGTTGATGTTCATCTAGTGTTCTTTCTATCCGTTTTAAAATTACCTTGGCAAATATCTTATATATGTTAGACATGAGACTGATTGGACGGTAGTTCCCGATGTCATGCTTGTCTCCCTTTTTATATAGAAGGATAATGTTTGCTTCTGTCCATTGCTGTGGGATAATTTCTGTGTCTATGATATCTTTAAACATTTCCGTGAGGATCGGTGTGATTGCCTGCTTATTTTGTATTAAGATCTCGTTGGTTATACCATCGGGTCCTGGTGCTTTGTCTCTCCGTTGTGTGTCTATTGCTTTATCTATTTCTACGTGAAGGATTTCGGGGATATCTGAGGCTTCTACCAAATTTATTTCGTCTTGCGAGCTGTTGTTATGTTCATACAGTTTTTTGTAATAGGATGTTGCAATTTCTAATATGTCTTTTCGGTCATGGTTCCATTGTCCTCTATTGTTTTTCATTTTTACTACCCAGTCTATAGATTTCGTTAGTTCCTTGTATGCTTTTTTGACACCACCTGTTTTTATTATGTGATTTTCAATAGTCTCCATTCTATTTTTGTTTCTATCTATTCTTATGTTTTTATTTATTTCTTTGTTAATTTCTGTTAGATGTTTCCTTCTGTCCTTTGCATCTCTTGTGTTAATTAAGTGACTCCTTTGTTCTAGCAATGTTATGGTAGTAGTTGTAAGCCATTGCTTATGTTCTCGATAGGTCTTTGCAGCGAGTTTTGTTTCAGTTTTAATAATATTCTCTATCCAGTTGTATTTTTCCTGTATGTTTAGGTTTTTTGTGTTTTCTTTAAAGTTTGTGAATTTGTCTCTTAGGCTGGCTTTCAGTTGTTCCATTTGCTGTTTTCCGAGCTTTACATTTACTGGTTCTTGTCTTGGTCTAGGTTTCCTTGGTTGTTTTGTTTTTAATTCTGCCCTAATCAGCCTATGATTGGTGTTGAAGTTGAATTGGTTGATGACGTTGAAGTTTCTGAAGTAACTTTTTTTGTTAGTCATGAAGAAATCAATTTCATTTTTTGTTTTTCCGTCTGGTGAGATCCAAGTCCACATTCTTTTCTTATTTTTCCTATATGTCGTATTTAGAATAGTAAGGTTGTTTTCTAATGTGAAGTGTATAATTTTTTCTCCATTCCTGCTTCTGGTTTTGTTGCAGTATGTGAATGGTCCTAGTGTATTTTCTCCAGGACGTTTGTCTCCAATTTTGCCATTAAAGTCTCCCATTACTATTAAGTTTTTATGAGCATGATCTCGGATGACTTTATTTAGTTCAAGATAAAATGTATCTATTGTTTCTAAGTCTGACTGTTCTGTAGGTGAGTACACTTGTATAATAGACCATGAGTCTTGATATCCTGGTAGCCTTAAATTCATAATTGCTGTGCGCTCCGAAATGCCTATAAAACTTTCTATACAGTCTGTCAGATGTTTCTTTACAATAAAGCCAACCCCATGGTGGCCAGGAGTTGTCCCTATATGGTATAATAGAAAATCCTGATACGAAACAATTCTTTCTCCCAACCGTCTCACTTCGCTAAGGCCGACGATGTCCCATTTGATTTGTTCTAGCGCATACGTTAATTCTGTTAATTTTTCTTCATTTTTCAGAGTAAGGGTATTTAGTGCTGCAATATAGATTTTTTCTTCTTTTCTTTTTTGGAATGTTGGAGGGTTGTGGTCTTCATCCCCCACGAGGACCAGTCGGGTTGGGGGAGGTTGTGTTCTTACGTTTTGTTGGTTTTCGCAGTTTGTTTCAATTTCCGGTGTTCCGAATGTTAATTGCTATTGGTTCTTGCGTGTGCAAATATTGGTTAGAGAATTTGATTTGATTCTCATTGCATCGAAGGCGTTTGTTCGGTTGTTTTTGAGAGACCTCAGCGTTTGTTGTTTTTTGGGCTGAGTTTTTGACGGTGACTTTGGTGAAGTAGATTGTTCTCTTTTCCTTTTATCATTGTTAGTGTTAGGTTCTTTGATTATCATTTTGTCATATTTTAGAAAAGCTATGTTTCCTTTTTTCCTTTCTTCTAGTAATTGCGGTTGTAAAGCTTTCCTTTTCTCTAACACTTCTTTCGAATAATCCTCCGATACATAAATTCCGTTTAGTTTCTTTTTGTTTTTCATAATTTCGTTCTTCTTCCATTCGCTCAAAAGGGAACATAGTACGGGTCTCGCTTTGTTCTCGGCTTTTGGTTTCCCTAAGCGGTTCAATTTGTTTATTTCGTATTCTTCCAACTTGATGTTAAGGTCTCTTTTGAAGTTCTCTTTTATGTTCTGGAATAGCTCAGCTGTTGAGTTTTCGCCCTCTTCTAGTCCAAAAATAATTAGGTTATGGTTTTTCTTTTCCCTTTTTAAATTTTCTATCTCCTTCTCTAATTTTCCGATTTTTTCTTTTAGTTTTTCATTTTCCTCTTTAATAGGCATTAGTTTTTCATCCATCCGATCCATAATATTTTTTGTAAGAGTTTCTGTTAGTTCGATTGTCTGATTTTTCATTTCCATTTTCATTTTTTCAAATAATATTTCAAATTGTCCCTCCATAATGTCAGGTCAAATTACGTGGAATGGAACGTAATAGTAAATAGTAACTTTGGGTTTTCTTGTTCTGGCAACACTGTAGTTGATACCAACCGAACCGAGTTACAGTGACATCAAAATATGGGTATGAGTCAAAATGGTGGTTAATTTATGTTCTAACCTCGGATGTTGTTGTGGATCTTCAATTTCGCTTTACTGGATAGATGTAGTGAGAATTTGATAGATGGTCCTTTCGGGATCTGCCACGGCACCTGTAGTGTTGTTTATAACGGTGTTTTGGTTCAGATGTGGCGTATATCTTTGTTAAATGTTTTATTTTCTACAGATATAATCACAAAGCTGTTAGCACTTTGACAACCGGAAACCGGAAAAAGCGGCTAGCGGCGCTGCACGCGTGCTAGTCGCGAGCTCGACTCCTCGATACTTATCTCAACTATATAATATATTAGTAATCAGCTGTTGCTTTTCCAATGAATGAATACTGTATCAAATACAGCATAAGTTTGCGAGTAATGATCGTGACCTCGTCCGTGGTACGTCGCGGGCACACATGTGTACATCCACACCAACACATGACATCACACCGAATGCGATTGAAATGATGTAAACTGTGTGTATGTGTGTAATATATGTAGTACATGAAATGGTTTTACTTCCTTTAGCCCAGTTCATCCTTAAGTAGTTTCAACACTAGCTGTATTGTGACCTAGAGCGTTCTGTGTACAGTTAATGTTTGCATCTTGATCATCTTAGCTATAAGATATCCACTTAGGCCTCCCCCATTGATTTCCACAAAGACCGGTTGGAAGCGGCCCGCGACCAGGCCTTGCCTGCGATCTTAGTCAGGTCGACAGTCCACCTGGTCGGTGGCAGTCCTATGGCGCGCTTGCCAGTCCAATGGTGCGCTTGCCAGTCTGTGGTCTCCATTAGACCTTTCGACCCCAACGGCCATCGGTTCTTCGAGCTATGTGCCCTGCCCACTGCTACTTCAACTTGCTAATCCGCTGGCCTACGTCGGTGACTTGTTCTTCTACGGATCTCCTCATTTCTGATTCGATCGCGTAGAGAAACTTCTCCATAGCTCGTTGTGCGACTCTGAGCCTGCTCAGAAGACCCATAGTCAGGGACTACGTTTCAGGTCCTTAAATCATCACTGGTAACGCACACAGTTGGAAGACGCGGAGTTTCCCGAACGCTGCCCAGCCGAGTTGGATTCGACGATTGGCCTCTTTCGCAAAGTTGGACTTACCTAATTGGACTGTTTGTCCTACGGAGACGTAACGGTCAACAAGTTCTAGAATGTTCCCAATTACCCGATAAATACATTTGGGTTTCTTTTACGTATTTTCGGGACAGAAAAACCTTGATAATAAACTTTGAATAATTTACGTGACCCGTTACACATGTAGCAAAGACATGTCGGCGTACTAAACGCGGTTCTGTTACACACAGTAACGAACATTATATAACTTATGGCACACTTGACGGATGAGCAGACACTACAACACAACAAACTTATTTCTTAGTGTAGCTTCTGTGAAGACACAAACTAACGGATAAGCCAACGAATACAATTACATTTGGTTATGTTATTTTAGTTTGTAAATACACTTTCTTGTAATCGCGCCTACTATGAAGCGTCATGAGGTGGTGACGAAGACACGAAGTTTCAACTACGTTAGCAGGAAAGTTCAAATGGTTTACGAACTTACTCTGTATATTTTCTAGACTGTGAATGTAAATCATGTAACGGGGATTCCATGATGTAATACAATAGGTATATTCTAATATGCTTCTGACATAAGTATAGTATAACTAGTACCTCCCGCGGTTTCGCACGCGTGGATTACGATTTTCCCGCTACCTCAATTATCCCAAGGGAACTATACTTTTTCCGGAATAAAAGTAGCCAATGTGTTAATCTAGGGCCTCTAACCTGTCTCCATACCAAATTTTATCGAAATTGGTACAGTTGTTTGAGCGAGAAGGAGTAACAAATATTTTTGAATTATTTGGTTATCCCAAGGGAACAGCAATAATTGGAAAGTGGGCTATGTGTCAATCTAAGATAATTGAAATCGGCACAGCCGTTTGAGCATGGTCCTTCATGCACAAACGGCTAACGGCTGACAGTGGTTTCTGAATATCGAGTTCAAGGAGCTTACGCAAAACTATAATGTAATCTACACGGTCACATGCTTTTTCAAAATCCATGATCACATCAACCTGAGGGCAACCATCCATATCACTGATATATCATGGTCTAGAAAACCTGTGAGTCGGTCTCTGTGGATCGCTCCTTGATCATTGTGGGGGTGGAGGTATAGATGAAGGTGTGCACTCACTGGTCCCGCAGGTCGGGCGAGCGGTGCGCGAGGTCGGCGAAGGCTTCCCCGAGCGCGCGCTGTGAGGCGAGCGCGGCGCCGAGCTGCGCCGCCAGCGCCGCGCTCAGCCGCGCGACGTGCGCGTAGCGCCGCTGCGTCTCGCGCACGCTCGCGATCTGCGCCTCCAGCTCTGCGCACACACACCGCGCTCGCTACTCACGTGCCCCCCGACCCTCTCCAGCGTGACACGACACCGCTGGCTCGCTCGCTGCGAGGCGACGATGCGCTCAAGGGGGAATTGCATCAGACCTAGGACGTTCTGGCACTCGAGGACCGCCGGAACGCGGCGGGTGTTCTTTTATAATAATTAAATTGATGGTAAATAGGCAGTCAGACCCTCTGATGGTAAGCGATCACCGTCGCCTATGGATATCTGTAAGACTGGGGGCATTACGATACGTTGCCAATCCCTCTAAGACTTTGTTAACTCTTCTTTTGAAGAATCCCATATTGTAGCGACACGGGAATACCGAGGGAGGAAACTCGTTCCACAATATGCAGGTGTATGGCAAAAACGATTGATTGAATCGCACAGTGTGTGAATCCCATGTGTCAATTATATATGGATGAGCTTTTAAGCGATTTCGGCTAGTATGGTGGTAACACCTTGATGCGGGAATAATGATGAAGAGTTCTCCAGAACACTATTGTTTATCTTTCACGTATCTTTAGTTTTCTCAGGGTGAAAACCTCCGCGACGCGAACATCTATAAATCACTGGGTTCCAAGATGTAGACAACCTAAAACAATACTCTCAATTGAAATTTCTATGTTTCCTGATTTCAACCGCTTCGCATACAATTCCTGAGAGGAGTGTCCTGAAACCGACGTGCTGCAGAGTATGGGATAATTTTTGCAGTGAATGTGCAAACTTGTGTCTTGGCCGGGTTGAATTGGACCACTTTCCCCTCTACTCGTAAGTGCAGCGGCACAAGAAATGTTTCCACATCCTGTGCTGGCGATAATAGGTATTTATTTTAATCATTTTATTTCAAGACCACAAAACTGGAAATACATTATGGCAAAAATAACTTAAAGCAAGTAAATATGTAATGGTTACTTTTTTTTATCACACTCATACCTCCTCCCTAGGATTCCCGACTGCTTGTTGGATATCCCTATTGCCAGTTTCTATCGCTTGAGTACCAGAGCATTACCGGCTTGGTCTATTTGTTTGGTTTGCAATATAGCATATGACCTGTCCAACTCCTATTTCAAAGCTCAATTTGAGTAACGTTTAGATAAATCTTCAATTAACTTTTTTCCAACATACTTCTGTCCATTGTTTGCTAGCACTTCACTGGGTCTTCTCTATGGTAGGTATCAGGTCTTGCATGCAACTAAAATACATAGTTATGCTGCCAATTCTAAATAAATTGAACATTAACATAAGTATTTCTTACCTGTGTCAACGGTCCTCGAGCTTTTCCCGAGTTTTTCATACAGAATTTGTTTAGTACATTTGTAGGTGGACACACCCCAGCTTTTTAAAGATTCCAACTTAGACGAACCTGAACGGAGAAGAGTACTTGTGCCTGGTGCTGTACCGTTTTGTGTCTCTGAACCTGGAATTGATTAAAACAAACAATTAGTTTATTCACACTGATACCCCCACACTCAGATTCCCTTTTATGCAGGAGACATGGCCACACATAATGACATCACACAAACATCCATGACTAGTATTGGAACCCAGGGCCCCGATGAACAGAAATCATATACAAGCACCCACATTAAAAAAGGTTGCACCATGAAATGTATTGCCTAAACATATAATGTTATTATTATAAACATGCAAGGGGTTGATACGACTGGTGAGAACCTTTATCAAGCAGTAATTCAAGAGTAATCATTATTAACTGCAATCACATATATAATAATATATGTATATAATAATAACCCACTAATATTATAAAGGAGAAAGTTTGTGTGTATGTTTGTTATTTCCTCACACTCAAATGACTACACCAATTTCGATGAAATTTGGTATGGAGATGGGTTTGACCCTGGCATAAAAAGGCATAGTTCCCGTGCGATAATAACTTACAAGTAATAAATGATGCCGTGGCCGTGGTGGTACCGGCCTAGAACAGTACTCCCCCATCTCTTCCCGCAGGTGCCGTAAGAGTCGGTTAAGGGATAATGTACCAGGAGGTGGGCAGCAGCGCCTTCTGAGGATCGGAAATCATACTGCGCCCGCCAACCCGCCTGCCAAGCGTGGCGAGTATTGGCAAATCCCCCCTAAATGGGGGAGGCATACGTCCAGCAGTGGACGCACATGGCTGAGAAAGAATAAATGATGAGCATGTTATATAGGTACCTATGATAAAGAGGCTCACTAACCATAAGTTGGGGTGAATGGCATGGACTGGGATGTGGGAAACTTGGGCTCTGTCCCTGATGTGATGGAGTCGCTCGACTCTTTCAGCGGCGGTGTGTCTTTCAACATCTCGTGAATACTCCTTTCCGACTGCCTGTACAGACACATTTAATACACTTCATTGATGCTAACAAACTAACGAATTCAATCAGAAAGAATTAAAAAGTGCTAAAACCTGAGATTTGGTTTAACAACAATAACATGTGTTTGTAAGCAACATTCCTAGACGAAAAAAATGTCGTGATCGCCGACTAGTTTTTGCACAACTACGATAATGACGGATATGGCATTAGTTGCATTTATCAGAAATGATTTGGTAGCCGAAGTCTGAAAACTGAAATCGCGCGCAAGAAAGCATACAACTTTATGATTCACCATGAAAATAAGACTTACCATTTGGACATTCTTTCCGCGTAAGAAAAATATCAGGATCCAATCAAGAATAAGTAATGAGACAATGGTAAACATTTAAATGAACCGACCTGACATTTTAACAATATTTAAGAAGATATTAGAATCGCAACCGGCGGCATTACTTGAAGTGAAGCTTTCGAGCTTTCGTTCGGCTTTTCAGAAATTCCAGCTCCAGCCTATAACTTCGCAGCGCACAGAACGGACCAGGGCTGCCAGCTAAAAGTGGCTAAAAGTCGCGAAAAAATCGACTCCAAACAGAAATAAAATATACAACAAGGGATTGGGCTAACCACTAGACCGAGTCCATTATAATGTACGGCCAATAATCCGTGTACACCCATAGACAAAGCCTCGTTTGCACGATCCAGAGCAATCAACTAATCGTAGGACACAGAATGGTCTTTCAGAGGATTATGACATGTTCCCAAATCTCAATTACCTTTTATTTTTTTTTTATTTTTTTTATTCGGTATAGGCAAGCGTTTGACCACTATCTCACCTGATGTTAAGTGATGATGCGGTCTACGGTGGAGCACGCCTGCCTAGAAGATACCTATTCACTCGTGACTTGAAGATACCCAGGTTGTATGTTTGCGGAAACACAGATTTAGGCAATAAATTCCATTCGTTAGCTGTACGCACTAGGAATGTGGTAGCAAAACGCTTCGTGCGACAAGTTGGAACTTCCACCATGTATGGATGTCGCATTGCCGTCCGTCTGGTCGTCCTAAGATGGAATGGGGATGGTGGAATCAAATTATGCAACTCCAGAGCACACGTATTATTATTTATATCCACTCATTTACCTCAATTTAGAAAAATGTTATATGCATTGAGTTTATATTTTGTGACTGCTCCGGCGCTGCGGGAAGTACAGCCCCTCCGCCCTTGCGTAACAAAGCACAGACATCAAGTGAGCCGTAACGGCTGAGGCTGGTCGCCGAAGGCGACCAAAAACCCGAAGCTGCCGAGGCCGGGGCTGAAAATGATTCTATAAAGTTGTTATTATAACTAGATAGATAGAAATAAATATAATAATAATCTTAATAAAAGTCCTTGAGAGCCAGTGCGCACTCTAGGTCTAGCGTGATAACATCTTCGACCACATCGTCACTGACCATCAAGTGAGATAGTGATCAAATGCCTAGATCACTATCACAGTATAAAAAAAGACGTGTGGCACTCGGGAACTGCCGCGGTAAAGCTATTGCATAGCATTTTTTATCAAGGCACGTGATAGAAGCTATGCAATAGCTTAAAAGCACTACCGTTTCATCATATTTAATAGCTTTAGCCATTTCACTACTTCAATTTTACAAGCATATTAATTCAATGGATAAATCGTCACGTCTTTACTTATTTTACTATAAAGTTATGAACCAATAGGTAATAGTCAAATCTTCTAGTAAACATTTTCTTCAATTAAATTTAATGATGCAATATGTATGCGCAAATTATTCCTCATGTGTGAACCACAAATAATTGTGCGTCCGGAATGGGCAACCTATTGAAACTTATAACCTTGGCCATTTTATGTACGCAGTTTTAACGAATAAATATATTCTGTATTCTGTAGGTACCACTGAGATACCTTCTTCTTTTCTTGTTTTTCGTACCAATATTACTTATTTATAAAACAGAAACTTAATGTCGAAAACGAAGTTCAGATTTTATTCTTTTAAATTACTTTATGCATGACGCAGGGACTATTTCATCATTGCACTACATACGACAAGAATGAAACTTTTTTTTAGATAAAATATTATGCATCGTGATATGAAATAAAGAGATGTCAGTGCTTAACGCTTAAAATTTAGTTTAGAAATTTAGTTGTCGTAATTGTATCGACCGACATGTGTGTATAAACATACACACATGTCGGTCGATACAATTACGTAATATTACACACTCTATTAGTGGGGGGTTGACATTTAATTTCTATCCATTTTGTATTGCTTATGAAAGTATGTTGCAGGACTGACTTATCAGACGTATTAAATACAAAAATTAAGCTACATATAGCAAAATAAATGCAGTGGGGCAGCACTGACCCAGATAATAAATAAGCCGAAGGCTAACGTCAAAAGTGTCAATGTCAAAGAGCTGTCAAGTTTTGTTTCTCTCATTCGATTTTGGCTACGACTTACGCCGTAGGATTGTGGCTTAGCATTTTTTCTTATTCGATAGTCAATGACTAATGTGACAGTGGGGTTACAGTGTTTTGGTATTACGGAAAAGTGTGGCAGATGTCGAAGGTTGCATGAAGAATGGTGGAAAATAGCTATACAGTATAAAAAAAATCATCATCTCAGCCATGTCCACGGCTGGACATAGCTACCCCTCTCCCATTGATTTCCACAAGGACCGGTTGAAAGCGGCCCGCGATCTTAGTCAGGTCGTCTGTCCACCTGGTCGGTGGCCGTCCTATGCTGCGCTTGCCAGAACGTGTCTCCATGGGAGAACCTTTCGAGCCCAACGGCCATCGGTTCTTCGAGTAGGTACTGTGCTCTAAATGAATAGATTATTCACTAGCTTAAGAGGCCGCTTTAAAGCCTTCACTGGTGAAATTGTGTCATTACCCGGCGGCCGTAAGTACCTAATGAAGACGACATGAAGGTTTTAGCACATTTTGTTAATAATATAAACTTTTAGACTAGTAGGTGCAACAATATCGATGAGTAGGAACACTCCCATGGACGCTAGTCGCTTGGCTCTCTACTTCGCTCTCACATACATACCTACTACTAGTAAGTAAACATACCTACATCACTGAATTTTAAATGTCAAAATGACAAGGCTACATCGCAAGCAACGCGCAAGACCCGGGACAAATGTGTGAGGGGCACCCTCAGGTTCGACTGCGACGTATATGTCTCGATCTGGCATATATACAAAGCTAAATGGGAAAACTTACCGAAGATATTCGGTGGCGAACGCAGCCGCTGGACCTTTCTGGAGCACGGCAGAGGCGGCGTCAAATTGTATTAAAGTGACGATAGAACGGAGAAATTGTTATAAGATACTATATTTGGAAGATGCGGGTCTATTGGACAAAGCCAGATGACTAAGCTGAAGACAGATGGCCGCAGTGTAGCGTCGACCAAAACCGGGACACGTTACAGCAGATATTTAAAAGATCATCATCAAATCGGCCATAGGATGTCTGGACACTAGCCTCCCCCATTTGAGGGAGAGGGGGGATTTGGCAATACTCGCCACGATTGGCAGGCGGGTTAGCGAGCACAGTGCGATTCCCGATCCTCGGTTGTCCCATATTATTATTCTGGTACGTGATCCCTTAGCCGACTCTTACGGCACCCACGGGTAGAGATGGGGAGGTAGTATTCTAAGCCGGTACAACAGCTTGAGCTTTCGGTGAAGGTAACACCGTTATCAAATTCCCAGCATGGTGGTAGGGTACTTTCGAATACCCGCCTGGCTACCACCCTCAAATTTGAAAAACTGTCACCAAACACATAGTGTGTTCAGGCAGCAGTCCTTGAAAGCCAGTGAGCATTCTAAATCTAGCGTGATAACATCTTCGATCACATCGTCACTCATAACATCATCGATCATCGATCGACCATCAAGTGAGATAGTGGTCAAACGCTAGATCTATATAGTATAAAGAAACGATATAATATGTGAATATATTTTATATAAAAAAACACCAAAAAACCTATAAAAATGCTTTTGTGGAAATTAAAAAGTTGTAGTGTATACTGACAATAAATATGGGCAAAGGTCGAGTCACGCAGACCTACCGAATCCCAAGTCAGCTTTTTGAGTTTGACACATTATTATATAGATAGTAGTATCTGGCTTTACTCATGTTTATAGTCCAAGTTTCGACCTGGGTTTCGAGCATGTCCGATTCTCATCCTCAGGTGAGTTTACGCTGCCAGATCGCGGCGCCCACTGGCCCAAGTCAGCTGTTTGAACGCACTATAGTACTAGATACCTATATGTACCTACCTAAGTAGTTGATGACAGAGTTTTTATAAGTTTTAAACAACTCTGTAATTAGGCTTCACACTAATAATTATAAAGGCGACATTTTGTATGTATGTTTGTTACTCCTTCACGCTCAAACGGATGCACCGATATCGATGAAATTTGGTATGGAGATAGGTTAGACCCTGGAATAACACTAATAGCTACTTTTTATCCCTCAAAACGGGTAACACCTCGGGGCGCAACTAGTTGACTATTCAACCTGGGTGCCAATTCTCTTATTTATCAAGACAAGCCAGTCATAAACAATGCAATAGTAATGCAAATGTAATCATAAATACACTTGGTATTCCGCTAAAATAATAATTGCATCTCGATTGCATTGCGGGAGAAATTAGATCTGTGTAGCCATTACAATCTTATTACACATATCTATGAGCAATATGTTTAGTAGAATTGATACCCCGGGTATATACAGTATAATATATATTATACTGTATCATATATCTAACGATTGACCACTATCTCACGTGAGTATATGATCTGTGTTTATAGGCGAGGACTCACTAGAAAGTCCTAAAAAGATTACAAACTAAATAAGACCTTACAAAAAAATTACAAAACGAAGGCTCAATAGCCCGGATAAAAACATATGTCAGAGAAGAACAATAAAACAACAACATAATTAATAAAATAACGTGTATTTAATGCAATGAGATACTCATATACCGGTGCAACATCTCGAAAGGTGATATCCTTGTGTTCGTTGTAGATCTTCTTACGCTTAATACTTATGTTTTTGATTAAAATAGTAATGTTTTGATTTACAATTTCCGGTTTATTATAACAACACGTCTATACTAATATATTATTACAAAGGGGATAGATTTTACTGTTTGTTTGTTTGCATTGAACAGGCTCTCAAAACTGAACCGATTTGAAAAAATACTTCACCATTGGGAATATAGCCCATATTACCCGGGAATAGTGTAGGCTTACACTATTACGATTACGATATGAAGTACTTTTGAATACCATTTCTATGTTTGTATTGGAAATAAAAAGAGTATTTTAAATATGGGTAGGTACGTAGCCTATCAATATACAAGTACAATTCATATCCTATCATATTTTTTTACCAAACTAGCTGTCAATTGCTAGTTTTATTCATCGATTTCGGAGGGAAAATTCTGTTTTATTCACAAGTGGGTAAAAAATTATTTCAAAATTCGAGCTTTTTCAAAAAAGAGTATACCTACCTATAGATACGTAAAAATCACGTTCTGAAACGTGATTAAACCTTAGAATGTCCGTTTGCTTTTTTGTTGTTATCCATAATACTATTAAATAATTAATATTAGGTACTGTAATCTCAGATTTATTAAAAAAATATTTTATTTGGTCAAATCTTATACATACAAACTAGAGGCAATATAATTAAAATGCTTTTTTATGAACATATAATGATCATAGATGATGTGTGAGTATGAATAAATATAATATGAACTGACGCTAGAAATCAACTTGACCCACTCATATATAAAACTAACAACTAGTATAATATTATGCAGTTTCGGTAGGTAGCACGTCACCCGGCATATTCAATACTAAAACTTAGTTACTGTACAAATAGTTTTGGTAGTTCTATAGAACTGAGAACATTACAGAAGCTTTTATAAAACTGTGTACGACATGAAACACAGC
Source organism: Apeira syringaria (assembly GCA_934044485.1). Classification (NCBI taxonomy): domain Eukaryota; kingdom Metazoa; phylum Arthropoda; class Insecta; order Lepidoptera; family Geometridae; genus Apeira; species Apeira syringaria. The sequence goes on along the minus strand of OW203660.1, from coordinate 24,574,979 downwards.
GCACAGCAATACTACGAGTCACCTTGATAACTTGAAATGTTACCTATAGGTACCTACTTATGTTAATAAACATATCTTAAGCTTAAACTACAATAATGCTATTCTCGGTTTTGTCATTAAAGTCGACTAGATTGATTTGTTTTTATTTGCTATACCTATATTATTATATTCATGTTGGTACCTACAAGAGACTTGTATTATTTGTGCAGTGTCATTACGTAAGTATTTATATATTATCAGCACAGAGTCAGTAAGATATTAGTACAATGCGTGAACAGTAAGGTCATATTATCAATTAAAATCTTGCAATTGATAAATTGTAATGTGATGGGTTTTATTGTGATGAAGATTTCCAACATTTCCGCAGATGTGAGATCGTGGGGTTGTTATATCTCAGTTAGAGATGCGACACGAGTAGGATTTTGCGAATCGAGCAACTCGAGTTATTTTACTACTTCACTCGAGTTGTACCTTCGATCAAGAATTCTTGATCGAAGAGTTGTAGGTACTCGATTTACTCGTGTAAACTAATTACATTCCAAACTCGAGTAAGAATTTATCACTCGAGCTGAGTTTCGATTAGTTTAGATTAAGATTTTTAAAACCTTTTGTAAAGGTTTGCTATATTGGTACTTATTTGGTACTATGAAATAAAATACAAAAATTATTTACCTTATTTATGTTATGAATCAAAAAAGAAAAAAAATGAATTCTTACGGCTTGCCAAGTTGCCATGTAAAAATGACTTTAAATTGCAAACAGCTAAGAGGTTATGAGTTGTTTTTGTTCAAAACGAACTAATATTACGGCTTAATTCTCGGATTTAATGACAATTGCTGATTTGCTGCGAAATTATGCGAAAATCTGGGATAATTTGGTTGGCGCTAGACGGCTAAGGAATAAATACAATATAAATAACCACTAATTTTTAGCATAATTATACAAGATCCTATATGGTGGGATATACTATTTCAAGGTACTATTTTATCGCTTTAACATCTCCATCAACGGCAAACAACACCGGCCATTGACGGTTACTCCCGTGTCGTTTTATGAACATACTGACATCCGACATCGAGTTTGTCACTCGAGTCAAATTTGTTTTCACAAAAATACGAGTTTAACGAATTCACTTGAGTCACTCGAGTAAAAAAACAGATAAATTAAGTCGCATCACTAAGTTCTAGTCGTATTTGTCTCGCAAGCGCTTGAAGCGGTGTGACTTTATTCAAAAGCCGCGGAATTAATCGACTCCAGTGACTGTTCGTCACCACGAGGAAGCGCTGAAGGTGCGGAAACCGAGGCCTGCTCGCTGACTTTAGCTGAGCTTGCAACTTTAGCCCATCTCACATTAGACACGAGGTCTTGGGAGTGGCTTCTATTTTGGAGGAGATTTGATTTCGTAGAATGTCACGTTTTGGTTGTATTACCTCTAAGTACGGACTACAATCGTCGGGAGCATTGAGCTTGTGTGCACCTCGTGTCGGTCGGTTACCGCGGGGCCAAAGCTCTAGCACGTGCAACACGGAGTGTCAGGTTTGTTGTGCGGCTTGTATTTTTGAATTTCAATAAGTTCATCAGTTTGAAATATACCTAATTTGCTTTAATCTTCCCATAACTGAGCCAGTAGGCAATGTTACCAGCACTGGAGGACATTCAGTTGGGTACATCGTTTTTAGTTCTGCGACACCCTAGCGAAGCAAGTTCAGCAGTTAGGTTTCCTTGGAGGAACTTAGGCAGTTCTTTTACATTATCTTTTGGAAGCTTCTCATCTTTAGGTGAAAGCGAACGTGTCAAACGTAACGACAAATATGAATAAAAAAAGAATTCATTTTTGGTGTTTTGGTGCAGTTCTAAACACAGGGTACTAAACTACTAAGGTCTCTGGTACTAAACGAATGGGCTAATCGTGAAGGTGGATGAGTGAAGCGGTGCAGGCGGGGTCGGGGTCGGTGCCGGGGACGCCCCGCGGCGGCGCGTGCAGCGGGCGCAGCTCGGCGCCCGCGCCGGCCGAGCTGTCGCTGACCACGACGGTGGTGTCCTGCGCGCAACACGACGTCTTCATAGACATCGACTCCGTCGACCTCTTGTGGCCCTGCGATATAATATAATACCTAATCATTACCATTTAACTAATACGAGTAGGGAACTGCTACCCTACTCACTAGGTTATAGGCATGTGAAGGCGTTTACGGCCCGTTTGAGTAGGTAACGTCACTAGTGTGATGTTACATCACTAGTATATGAGGCGGGCTGCCAATTTGGCGTCCACGGTTAACCATGCATAACTCTGTACGTACCTCTTTTGGATAATAAAACTATGTTATGTCCAGGACTATTATCATTTATAATAACACCGACCAAAACATAGTGTCAGAATTGTCGTCGATAGTCATTTGTCTACATACCAAATTTCATCGAAATCGGTGTAGTCGTTTGAGCGTGAAGAGCGTGAAGCAAACATACACACAACAGCAGTAACATTTAAGCAATCCACTAGCTCTTGTCAGCCTATAGATAGATAGTTCAAATGCTCTATTAGCCCCGAACGGTTAGAATAATTGGGCAAACATTACATAAGTTAGCATATTTTTTCGCCGTTTCAATTGGTCCGCCGAATAAACCGCGGCGCCGGCGCCAGGCCAGCCCTGACTTGTGAGTGTCGACGCTGAACGCATGTAGCGTCTCACACTAAAGTGAAAATCGCCCTAACTCCAGGAAATAAGTGTAATACCGTCAGGTGTCGTACCCTCGTCAGCCATGAGACGTCACGCGACCTATACTATACCTGCCATCTATCTGCTGCTATCTATACCTAATAAAAACATTTGACATATTTTAAAAATTGTTTATTTACAAGAAATCTAGTTACTTGGAATTTATTTTGTAAAAATAATATCATCTAAATGGCCACCGTTTCGACTTTAGCACTCTTCTAAGCGAATAGCGATTTTTCGAATTTATCGAGACTGCCAGATTGCCGACATTTCTTCACTGTTTTTTTCTTTTAGTTGTCGTAGTGTATTTGGTTTAGGGATGTAGACACGACTTTTTAATACCCCCATGAAAAGAAGTCTGCTGGGGACAGATCTGCGCTCCCGGGTGGCCATGGGATGTCGCCTCGTCTGGAAATCAGCTTTTCCGGGAACATTTCTTTGACCACCGGCAGGGACTGGTTGGATGTGTGACAAGTGGCTCCATCTTGTTGAAACCACGTGTTACGGTTGTAGCCAGCAAATTCCAGCAGCATCGGTGCCAATAACTCCCGTACACCCGTACCCGTCTCATGCTCAGCACTCAGCAGAATTAACAGTAACGGAACAGCCGCGAGAATCTTCGAAAAGGTAGGGTCCAAAGACTTCTTTTGCTGGAATTGCAGCCCAAACAGTTACCTTAGGAGGATGAAGTGGGCAAAAGGAATCATTGGACCCTACCTTTTCGAAGATTCTCGCGTGTTTAGCTTTGGGATCTTCGCTGCTCTAATACCGGCAATTTTGTTCGTTTACATATCCGTTTAGGTGGAAATGGGCTTAGTCGGAAAATAAGAAAAGAAAGAAAGAAAACATATTTATTTCTGACAAAGGCGGCGGAAATAAGAGGCTATCAAAATTACTGAAACGATCTAACATTGTTTCGGCAAACGACTTACGCAAATTCAAATCATTAGGTTTTAGTTCTTGCACTATCTGGATCTTGTATGGATGTAACTTCAAATCAAATTTCAAAATACGGCGTAATGATGTGCGACATAATCCTAATTCAGCCGAACGGTTGTTTAAATAAAATTGTTTCACACGATAAGCGCGCTGCGTCCCCGTGAAGCGATCCATTGCGACTAAATTTCCGAGAAACAAGCTAGTCGTAAGACCCCTCCCCGCGCCCCGCACGGCTTGTGTTTGCGCGGGGTGTTTACATTTAAATGTTAACGAATTCTTGGCCCACCGTGTACAACATTGGTGCTGGTAAAAGCTCGGCTGACGATATCGTGAATGCTAGCGTAGCGGGATATTTGACCAGCTCCAGCGGCGTATCCCTAGATCTCCCAATGTTACTGGTAAGGAGGCTTACGACTGACCCTGTTATAACTACCTACATATAATATAGAGACTTCATCTTATAAGGGACTAATCCCACTAATATTATAAATGTCAAAGTTTGGATGGATGGATGTTTGTTACTCAATCACGCCAGAACGGCTGATCGGATCTGGATGAAATTTAGCACAGGGATAGATTATAGTCTGGAATAGCACATAGTTTACTTTTTATCCCGGTAAAATGTATGATTCTCGTGGAATAATTGATGTAGCGGGAAAACTGTAATCCACGCGGGGGAAACCGCGGGGCGCTACTAAAACTTTACATAAAATTACACAGTTTATTTAAATGTTTTCTGATGTCTTTTTTTATGCAGTCTTCAAATACTCGGTACCTACTTATCTTTGGTGCCAATTGATGTATCTTGTAACTGTAAGTGAATATAGTTAGGGAGTGTTTGAAGTGAGCCCTTCCCTTACCCGTTTGAAGCAGGTGGCTATGGAGTGGCGGAGCGCGGCGAGCGGGCGTGCTCGGAGCCGCATGAGCACGTAGAGCACGGGGTCGAGCACGTAGTTGAGCAGCATGAGCACGTCGGAGAGGTTCGCGAGCGCGCCCAGCCGCGGCCAGTGCGCGCGCCCGAGCGCGAGGTACAGCGCCGACGTCGTCTGGGGGAGAGTCTACAGTTGACACTGAAAACTCTCAACTCTAGGCTCTCTCAATTATTATGTTTATTTGTTTTCTAGAAGATACCTACCTAACTATCTCATCATTAGGTATAAGTACCTACCTAATGATTAGGTATAATTTTACTCATTAACTTATTTTATACTTTGATTATATGTGATGTGCCTTTCTTAAATTCAATTTCGTACAAAACCGACACAGGCCGAGCACAGGTTCAACACAGATTCAGGCCGCTGTGAACTTAGCAGACTACGACTATTTGACCTTACTGGTAACGAGTCGGCCTCGCACCGCCGCGGCCCGGACTGAGTCTGAACATGACTTTAGTAGACTTGACACCCTGTATCTGTCTACTCTACTTTCAGAATCGCCATCTATTGCTCCGTTTTGTCCTCCCTAATACTGACACTTTATAATATATAGGTATGTTAGATATTCTCTGGGACGATTGATCTAAAACTAAATCATTCAACCAAGGTTATTCTAAATTCTGCCGTTCATCTCCTTAACGTCATTCTGTATAACATCATACTAAGCTGGCTGCGCTCCGCGGTTTCACCCGCGTGGTGAGCACATCACTGATGATGATGATGAAAAACATACCTACTTTGACTGTAAAACGTGTGTAGATGATGTGTCAAACTCACGAGTGAGGATGTTCCACCGACACAGCCAGGACCGGGCGACTGGTCAGGTATCATGCACGTATCTCCTGTGCGCTGTGACTATTTATTAGATCGAGGCAGCCCGATCTAGCCAGTCGACTTTATACCATAGTGCCGCCGCATAGAGAATGCGTTATACCTATACTTTTTTCCCATTTCTAAGTACTTAACAGTCTGGTAACTGGTTATGTAACAATGTGTCAGCCGGACATTTATATGTCAAAGAATTAGTTTACTAGCGCCCACTCCCGGCCACGGTCGCCCCCCAACACACCCTCTACGAACGTGCATCCCCTAATGTGAACATAAGTAATTGGTTTTCTAAAATGTGTCTGTGACATTGTTCATAACATAACATGAGCGTCACCCAGCACAGCACGCTGCGCGGGCCAACGCGGTTTGGTGGATAGGTTAGTGGCAAGCCCAATTTCGGGACTTTCAAACCACCACCACCTCGTTCCAGATGGCTGATCAGCTGTTCTCCAACAGCACAAGTGGGCCCGACGACATACCCGACCTAAACTGTCAGAGCACGGAACACCCCAACATTGATTTATCATCTCTTTTTAAGTGACTCTGAAATGTACCGACCCGCGTAGACGGACGAGAGTCGGGTTCAGGTACAAGCGAGCATATTTGGAACTGATCTGATGATGAGCTGCGGACGTTTCGGCGATCAGACGGCCGCCCGCGAGCAGTGGACGCGGACGTGCCGAATGGTCCCGGATTCTCCTCGTAGTGGATGTAGGCACGGGAGAACACGTTTTGGTTGACTAAAGACGGATGTTGTTGTACAAATCTATTCGTAATCATTCAAACATAAATAGCAGGATGACGCCGGCGCCGACTGCGTTCGTGGTACCTACTTACTGCTTCAATCATCACAGGTGTTGAATACTGATGCAACCACATTGTTTCAGATGGTAACATTAGATGCTTTTATAGCTACTCACTGGTTTGGGAAAGTTCGATTCGATTCCGCTTTACATTTTAAAGGGAAAGAACTCTAAAAATTAACACAAAATACTGTGTGCTTTTATTATCGTTTTGATACGGACTTCCGCAAACTAACGCCTGAATCTATCTATGTCCCGAAACTTTCTTAAATCCTATAATGTAGAAGTTATATAACGAGCCTCAGTTCGAAGCTTCAAATGTGACATCTCAGCACGGCGTGGGAAGGTAGTTAAGGACCCAAACGAAATAGAAAATGAAAAGGAACACATCTCTAGGTATGCTGAGTCATCATTCACTGATGCCGACCATGCGAAGGTAGCTACTCCAAGGTCGCTGGGTTTGAGGAACTCCTTTGCATCTCATTTGGCACGAGTGCTATATTTGAATGTTAATGTAGTAATGTAACCGAATGCTTACGACCGATGGTGATCGATTGAGGACGTGGAACGAATGCTAAGAATCAGTGGCATCCAGCACTAATCATAATACAGACAAAAGATTCTCTGTTTTTGTATATGTCGCCAAGTATGTATATTCGAACGGTATAGATGGCGTTGGCGATGTGAAGTGTGCTCCTCTCTAACGCTAACACCTGCTCGCTCACTCGGCCCAAATTATACACTCGCCTCCCAAAGTCACTTAAAAGTGCAACTTCTCCAAAAATATTCAAATATAAATTAAAGAAGTTACTATCAAGTAAAGCCTACTACTCGCTTACAGAGTACTTAGGTGACAAAGACAATACTAAGTAGTTATTTTTTATATATCGTTAGTATTATTTTAATGTAATATTTTTGCCATAATATATTTTAATTAGTTACCTAATGTATCCAATTTGACTTGTAATGTTGTATTTACCAATAAAATGACTATGACCATGACTATGGACTGGACTAGGTGTCTGTGTTGAAGATGCTGTGTTACATATCCGTAATAGGGCGACCAGAGCGACGTGCATCTTTGACATCAAAATTTCAGACAACTAGTGCGGTAAAAAAATATTGGTATCGATTGTTTCCATAAAATGTTCTGTTCTTTTGTCGAAAACACACGCCAAAGTTTCGCTGCCGGTTTCATCGATATGTTTCACGCTACCTCCACCAAGTGGCTTATTCTAATAGTCCGCATCAGAATGAACCCATTCACACGTCAATATTGCGAATAGTTCTGTAACCGCAGACCGCTGCTGTCCTCACGCAGCAGAATGTTAAACAGGGCCACACCACACAAGCTGTTCATGGCGCCAATCATCTTGGATGAATTTTGGCTATCGATTTCCATATTTTGGCGTCAATTGTGACGCGACGCCTCGAGTGCTGCTTTACTTGGCGTGAAGTTCATTTATGTGTTTCCTGATGCTATATACAGATTATTGTATAGGCGTTCCTTGGTAGGTGACTTATCCTAGGGAGTTTTCAAAAGATGGCGCGACTGTAACAGCCGCTGTCGAGACTGGCCTATTCTTATGTCAATATAGTGAATCCTTGTATGAATATAGAACACCATTTAGATGGTAACACATGGGAATGTTATGAGGGACCGTTTTGATCCGGCGATATCGTCAGGCGACTCCTGGCCATCAATCGATTAGCATACGTTTACGATTCTGTTCTCGCCGGGGTGACGTGGACATAATATTTAAGTACTCAAAATGTATGGACGTTTCACAAATGCGGGCTATGATTGTAAATATTACATTCCCTTAGTGGTTGTATTACCAAAAAAATCCTTTCTCGCGTATGTAGCGGGCGCCTCACATCACCTCAGCCCCAGACCGTTCAGAGGCGTGAGCCGTGACCAATAACTCAGTCAGTGTTTTCTTACACAATAATCTAATAACCTTTGAACGAGCAATTCTTGGTCATATATACGATAATCCGAATCTCGGAAACGGCTCCAACGATTTTCATGAAATTTAGTATACAGGGGGTTTTATGGGCGATTAATAACTTAGCTAGGTTTCATTTTAAGAAAACGTTGTTTTATCCGTGTATTCAGGCAATGAACAACTAGTACAATATCGTTAGAAAATGACTCTTCCTGCCATCTATTCGCGAGTAGTATACCATACCATATACCATGTTTTTTGCAGATTATGGAACATTTAAAGTGTTTTACCGGCACAGCAACACTAAGCGCACTTGACAATAGATTGCGTTGTTAAGCAACACTACGCCAATGAGTGTTTGGTTTGAAGTTAGAGCAAGAAAATCGATTGTTTACTTTACCTATTACTGATAAACCAGGAAAAACTCGGTTATCCAGGTACTACGTAGTTAGGTGGATAACATTCACGGTTTAGTTGCACTGGTACTTACAGCGGGTGCCTGCATCTTGGAAGTTGTCTAGTCTTCTCATAGCCACGATCAATACACCTCGGTCGAAACGTCGAGCTTAGTCACTATTAGGTATATTTAAACGTGCGCGAATAGACCCGTTAGGTGATCTAATTCAAACATGAATTCCATTCGCGAAAGTATAACATTTTTATATTATTCTCTTATATCTATTCTAATATTATAAAGAGGAACGATTAAGTTGTTTGTTTATTTGCGTTGAATAGGCTCCAAAAGAGAACCGATTTTAAAAATTCTTTAACTGTTGGAAAGCTAAACTATCCCCGGGTGACATAGGCTATATTATATTTTAAGAAAAAACATGGATCCTTTTTTTAAATTTAAATGTTTTTCCCGTGCGAAGTCAGGGCGGACCGCTAGTATATTATAAACAATAATTTATCAAACATTATTTCATAGCGGCATTTTACATTATATAAAAGTCGAACAAACTTTGGTTGTCAGTTACTGTTTTAAGTACGCGACAGCAGAAGCATTGTCTCAGAACGCCCCTGTTCGTGCGCCGGCTCGCACCGACCAGCTCTAAGGGGGTATGCGACCGTCGTGAACATCATCCATAAACACACCTGGAGCAGGAATCTCCGTGCGCTGAACAGGAACACTGACTTATGAAGTACCCATTTGTTTCTTGTGTGTATATTCTGGTGCTGTCAACTAACCATTTGCGGCAGCCAGCAGATCATGAAGAGCACGGAGAGCATGGCCATGAGCCTGCTGAAGGCGACCTCCTCGGCCGTGGCCGCGTTGTGGTGCAGCGCGGGCAGGCCGGCGCCGGAGCCGCGGCCCAGGGAGCGCTGCTGGCGCGAGCGGCAGCTGGACTTGGAGACGCGCCGCACGACGGGCGCGCCGCCGCCCGCGCGCGGCGTCGTGATCGCGTACAGCGCGCGGATCACCGCCAGGTTGCAGTACACCAGCACCAGGCACAGGGCAGTACCTGACGGTACAGAGTTCGGTACAGTACCTGCCTACTCGTCTGATGCGACGTCGCTCATACAATATGGGCTGTGCTCCAACGAGTCTATGATCAGCAGAAGGATACGAGCCGGGTGACTAGTTTAACAGAAGTAGCTGTAGCTACTCGCAGGTCGCTGGTGTACCAAGCACGGATCTATCTCCATCTGAATGTCTCAAGGTTGCGAAGTTCGTATGTTGGTTGCAGCTGTTAGCACGCGTTGGTTCCGACTCATATTTGTTGAGTATAAAGTTGTAGCAAGATACGCGCAGGTGTACAACAGAGCGAAACACATTTACATACATATTAGACACTACAGGAGGAGTGTTTATATGAGACGCGGGGCGGGGCGCGCCCCGGGTGATGGAGCCCTCGTCAAGCGTTTCGTCGGTTGATCGCCCCACGGGCGGTTCTCACCGAATATGACGTAGAACACTGCGTAGATGTAGTCTGTGGTGGAGGTCGCGTTCCGGTAGCGCAGACAGAGGCCGCCTCCCGCGCCCGCGCTGGTGCCCGGGCCGGTGCTCGCGCCGGTGCCCGCGCTCGCGCCCTCGTGGTAGTACAAGCCGAGGCCGAGGATCGGCGCGCACGTCAGCAGCGCCGCCCATAACCACGACACCAGCAGCGCCGTGCGGATCACGTAGTACGTCACTTGCTGCAACAGTACACACACGACCAGAACTGAACAACGGGAACAATTACGTTGTATTTAAACCGACTCAGTATATTATTAAAAGATATCATCTATCCAAGGTGAGACACTTCACCGGAACAACTGCTCGACTTGTATCGAGCACAGGGCCGATCGTGTATGGAGTACTGTTCCCACTTGTGGGACGGCTCTGCCCAGTACCGACTTGACGCTCTTGAGTCGGTAGAGGCGAGCTAACAGGCTCACCGACAACGATTCTCTGGTCGAGAGGAGACTCCGAAGCCTGCAGCACCGACGTAAAGTCGCTAGTCTATAGGCCTTTTATCGGATACATTTCGGGGAATGCACTCTGAAGTTTCATGATAGTGCAAAAGTAACTAATATCAATATACTGTGAGAATGGCACTGACTTCGACAAGTTATTTTACATTTTTGAGTGTTGAAGTCGGTTCCATTTATTTCACCCTGTTTAGTGACCGTTGCTACTCCCGGGATCAATTGTCATTGTGTATGTGCATCGATGTCTTCACCCGCAGCTAGAATGTGGTCGAGGTGTGCGTAGCACTTTTCAGTTATGAGAGTGTTACTAAAAAACCGCTTGTCCGATTTTGATGAAATTTAAATGGTACCGGGACACGGGAATCTCCAGCTTACAAATAGTAAAAGAATCATCAAAATCTATGTTCACTTAATATGTTCTGAGTTTTCAATTTTTTCTAAATTGCGGGTATAATTATTCTTCCGCTTCAAACCAAAAGCACCCACTGCAGAAGCACACCCCGGCCAGGTGAGCACTGAGCGTGGGCGCGGGCGCGGGCGCGGGCGCAAGCGGGACCAACACGTGGACAATAGACGACATGCTTGTACTTGGGCCCGGTACCGTTGGTTGTATCACGGGTACGGCGCATCAACTAATAATTATTTCCTGTTTCATTGTTACTCTTCCCCGCGGAACATTATACAAATGTTCGATTCGTATCCGTCGAGTGTCCGATTGGACAGTTTAATAATTGCTAGTATAAAATGTTTCATTTGCGGCAGTGGAAAGTTAAAAAAGTAACACAGCTCGTAAGAAGTTCAAAACATCTCGCTCGGTAGATAGTATGTATTTGGGGCGCTCGACTGCGTCGATTCAATCTCAACGTGACGTCATCGATGCGCCAGATACATAATTAAAAGCAAAACGATGCCCTTTTCTTCTATTGCATTAATAGATGAAGGTATCATACAGATACATCTACAGGCTCCCTGCGACCGACGATGACAAACAACATTACACATTCAGATCCCATGTTAAACACAAGCCCGCCCCAGTCACCGTCACGGGCCCGGCGCGCGACGGTGCTCCCGAACGTCATGTCACGTTACCTACGGCGTGCTTTCGTGTCGTATATCTAGTATATGTATAAAACGCTCGTGTCACAGTGTATGTCACCGATCTCCTTCAAGACGGCTTGACCTATTTTTATTATTTGGTTGTTTATATTCGGTGGGTCTGAGAATAGGCTGTGAAGTATTTTCCATCCCCCTACATTTCCCCATTTCCGTAGCAATTTTATTTTGAAATCAACACATTAAAGGGATACTTAATTCTGTAAACAAACATGACTTAATTGTTTACTACCTATTTAATTAACTTTTATATTTATCTATACACAGATTAAAACTGTGATTATACATTTTTCGAAATTTAAAAATGTACCTGAGATATGGGAAACAAATGAGAGCACCCAAAGCACAGAGCTGCGAGAAGCTGTACAACACGTATCGTCTCCGCCGATGTTTCCGCGAGTTCAATCGTGAACAAAACTAATTAAATCGTTTGGACGTGACACAGACAATGTTCCATGTGCCACCAAATCGTAAAACAATTGAGAAATGAATGTAATACACACACAATAATAATGGCAAAGAGTTCCATTTAAACAAATATATTATATTGTTTACAAGTGCATTTTACATATGCATGGTGGTAGGGTACTTCCGAATACCCGCTTGGCTAGCTACCACCCTCAAGTTTGAAAACTGTCACCAAACACATGGTGTGTTCAGACAGCAGTCCTTGAGAGCCAGTGAATATTCTAGATCTAGCGCGATAACATCTTCGACCACATCGTCACTGACCAACAAGTGAGATAGTGGTCAAACGCTAGATCTATACAGTATAAAAAAAGTGGCCATTTCTAAGAACTTCCAGTATGACGCTCTTATTTAGGTTATTCAAGTGCATCGAGCTACCCTCGAACCCCAGCCACGCCCATGCCCGTGAACAGTGAGTCAGGCACACCCACACAGTTATTGGATAATTTTACGGTGATACTTAGTTGCAGAGCGCGCATCCGGCGCGCCATTGTAACTCCTTGGCATTTCCTCCATCCGTACAGTCAGCCAGAGATATCATCGACTATTACCCTGAGGGTGAAGCTCATTTGACACCATTGTACGACGCGCACACCGCGCGGCGCGCGCGGCAAGCGATTTACGCATTCATTCCATATTTCATAGATCGCGTGTTCAGTTCACGATCGGTACCCGAACCCCCCGCGCGGGCTCCTCCACCGCACCATTAACCATTATACACTTAGTTTGAGAATAAAATAACATGTTACTTCATAACTATCATCTATTATTTCTATATGTACGGACGACACCGTACATTTTGGTCCACAGTACATTGGTTTCTAATCATAAAACACCAAGGTTGACTTTCCTGTGCATCTCCTTTGTTATGAAATAGGTTCAACCTTATCGCTAATGTGATTATGTACACGGACAGATTTTTCAAAACTGATAGAAATGTTTTATATCGAGTGTACATTGACGAGCTGCTCGCTACAGGAACAGCTCGACAAGTACGTTTCCTCGACATTACACTGACTACGCCGTTTGTAAATCGGTACCTTGACTATTAATAGCTTCACAGCAGAACGTGGCTTCTAATCAACTACAAGATGCATTATTATTTAAGACGTACATTGCGGCCGCTCTGAGGGATAGTGTTTGCCATTTCATTTCATAAATATTGTTATCTCCGGTTCGAAGAACCGTCAGCACTGTGACGACGTGATCTTGTGTCGGTATCGGACAGTGAAGAACCGTCAGCACTGTGACGACGTGATCTTGCGTCGGTATCGGACAGTGAAGAACCGTCAGCACTGTGACGACGTAATCTTGTGTCGGTATCGGACAGTCGTGGAATTAATTAAAATAAGGTTAACTATTCCTTTGAAAAAATAATCAAAATGTGTACAACGACAGGAGGAACCGCAACCTGTAAATACCTTCTCTCGACAGTCGGACCTGTTATAATTATCTAAATTATATCTTAGTTATTTATATATTTTTCGACTAATTACGTTCATTTTTATAAAGTTGTACGATTTAAAGTAGATTGACTTCGTGTGATCGGTCGAGACTTCGACGGCTTGCTTGTGATTTGTTCAAGGACTTGAACAATCACAAGCAACTAAGAGTATAACAGTGGGGGGAAGCGAACAGGCAACGCATTTTGGAAGTATGCCGCCATTCGTTTTCCGACATTTGTCTGAGTAACTTGTATCGTGCCGCTGTAGGCTTTGTTAAGTAAGATTGTACCTCTAAATATATATAGCAATAGCAACTAAAGCAATAAAGCTGATTTTCAAGTTCACAAAGAGTGTTTTTGATTCAAAGTCCTTGCTTCTGAGTGTTAAACCAGTACGGTTAATAGACTATAATTTAAAAAATAAAAATTATGATAATGTGTCAGATTGTGATGCGTACAAACATTATACTTGAATGAGACACAGGAAAGATGAAAGAGGAGCAGAGAGAGGTGCACATGCGTCGGCGGGTCCTAATGTGTGCAATAGACAAGATACATTTTATTTCCTAACGCTACTGTTATGAGCGCTCTTTGTATGATGTCGTCGTGTCATGGCGCAGGCGCCAGGGTGACCGTAGATATTATAGCAGCATTGCTGCGTTTGAGCAAGCCCTTACTTAGTTGCCTTTATTTAATATTTGATGCTTTTTATTTGTTGTTCATTTTTTTATTTTATTTTTTTATTCCCTTATTGCACAATGCACGTTATGTATGTTGCACGTTATGCTTGTATTTAAACACCAGTGCTTTTATACATATATTAACTTTACTCGTAGTTACATGTACGTTTGTGATGCCAGTCTGAGTTCCTACTGAACATCAGCGCGACGGTGATCCAACCTTAGCATAATGCTGAGTGGGAACTCATTCCTGGCATCGCGCGACACTACAACAAAGATTTAGTTAAAGCTATATGTTATTACTTGTATGTATTTATATGTTCTTAGTATTACTGTGTGTTTTTATATATTTTTTTTACTGTTGTGGTGTTGCTTATGCCACGAATAAACGTATTTCTTTCTTTCTTTCTAATTATATCAAGCTCTGTGTGAGAAGTGCCCTCTTCAAAAATAGGCTATAGTACTTCACTTTTTATAAAATTTAAATTTAATCGTAAATGTATATTGTCATACTCAATAGTTTATTGCATTCATATGGCGTCACATGTGAAAGATCAATTCCATATCCCAGAAAGTATCGAAGATTCGGCCGATATTTACGGATTAATAAAACAACCACTCAGTTCGACGGTTCCAAATATATTATGCCGTTCCTTCTTCATAGACTATAACACCATCGTTCGTGGTGTTGCTACACGCAAATTGACAATTCGGTATGAAGATACAATAATCGGTAGAATCACTTAATCGATTATACAATAATATAAAATAACAATAAATATAAATTACACAACACTAGTTCTAGTCTACAATTAACTATTGTGAGGATTGTCTACAAACACCCACTCAATCAGCTATTAACCTTACAGCTCGGCCATCCTGTTTCTGAGTGAGTCCTCTCACTCAAGAAATACTATTAACTTTGCATAAGCTAAATTTAAATAATGATTCAGTATAAATATTATATAAACATGAAGCAATATCTCACAGTCAATTATTACAATTTTTTCACAGTGTCTTAAAATCTAATATTATATATACAATACATAATACAACATGGTTTCATATCATAAGAATCTAGGCACAGTTCACAATCTAGTTACATATCATATCTATTCTCAATTCAGAATCTTTTTTCATATCTAAATCTAATTTCAACTCACCTAGTTACAAATCAAATCTAATCTCAATTCGGAATCATTTTTCAAATCAAAATTTATTTTCAATTCAGAATCTTTTTTTTTTCATATCAAAATCTAATTTCAATTCACCTGGTTACAACTCAAATCAAATCTCAATTCGGAATAATTTTTCAAATCAAAATCTAATTTCAATTCAGAATATTTTTTTTCATATCAAAATCTAATTTCAATTCACCTAGTTACAAATCAAATCTAATCTCAATTCGGAATCTTTTTTTTCGTCAAATCAAAGCCTAATTTCAATTCACCTAGTTACAAATCAAATCTTATCTCAATTCATAATCTTGTTTCATAAATCTTAATTCAATTAACCTAGTAACAAATCAAATCTAATCTCAAGTGGATTTGTTTTTCAAATCAAAATCTAATTTCAATTCATAGTGTAGTAGGTACCACTCACAATCGGTCTTAGGATGAGAATCTAGTTTCGGATCTGATCGCAATCTTAATGAATATCTTGCACAGTTTGCCACAATCTACGGTCATCTGTGCGACACCATTAGTGCCATTCGCTATCTGCACTGACCGCTCATGACAAACCGCGCTCGCATCAGGAATTTTATTCGCTATCTTGAAATCTTCTTGCACAGCTTGTCACAATCTACGGTCATCTGTGCGACACCATTAGTGCCATTCGCTATCTGCACTGACCGCTCATGACAAGCCGCGCTCGCGTCAGGAATTTTATTTATCTTGAAATCGTCTTGCACAGTTTGTCACAATCTACGGTCATCTGTGCGACACCATTAGTGCCATTCGCTATCTGCACTGACCGCTCATGACAAACCGCACTCGCATCATCTATCTCATTTGTTATCTTGCAATCATCTGTGCGACACCAATTTCTTGATGCCATTCGCTATCTGCACTGATTGCTCATTAGGTCTTGGAATGCGGACAATATTCCTAACAGTGACACACACAACATCCTACTAAAATCATAAAGCACATAATAATCACCCGACAACCTATTTACTTCAACAGACATAAACATCTACTTACTATCTACATCGGTTCCTTCACCTAGGTCACTTTCGATGCTATCGCTAACGTAATCATTAAAGTTCAACCAGTGGTGTATTTTATCCGGCTCAATAACGTGTTCATACCTTTTATTCCTTTTCCATCAGGTAATATTTTTAGGACCCGATAAGGGCCTTGAAATTTAGGAATAAGTTTTTTGGATATACCTATGTGGTCTGTTTCGATGACGGTTCGTTCAGTCCTAACTCGGTATCCTACCTTATATTCTGTCTAAACCTGCCTATGCTTATCAGATTGTCTCCTGGAATATTTGTGTTGTTTGTCTATCCTCTCCTTTGCATTTGACCTTAATCGCATCAAGTCATCCGCTCTGTAGTGTCAGCAATCATATCTGATAACATGTTTTCAGATGCACTTACTAACTTACAGCTAAATAACTCTGAAGGGCTTGTCCCCGTAGTCTTATCAATAGCAGTATTAATTCCTAATGTAATTCGCCGATGTAGTCATCCCACAAATTAACATTCCCACCATGACATTTGGTAATAAAAGCATCGGATATAGTTAAAAAGTTTAAACCTTTCGTCCTGTCCATTCACTCTTGGCAGCATATCATTGATCTATTGCATCTGTTCTACGATATGGGATAGTGATCTGGGGAAACACTACTAACAAACACAGTGTTTTCGTAGCCCAGAATAATGTATTATAGGGCTATGTTTGGTTTAAAGTCAGATGATCCATGCGAACCTTACTTTCGTAAGTACAAAATTCTCACCTTGCCATCCATTTGCATTGCATTGCACATAAGTGAGGTTGCAAATTTTATAAAACTAACCATCATTACTTTAAAATTAAACCTTCTGGAAGCAGACGTCAAGGCAATTCAGTTACAACATACGAATGCAAAAGTCTTCTAAATAGAATAGGTGATAACTGAATGGCACCTACCATCTATAATAAAATTTCGCTACCAATTAGGTCTTTAAAGGAAAATGAATGTTTTAGAACTGCACTTATTGGCTTTCTTGCTGAAAAAGCGTGTCGCGATATACATTTTTTTTTAAAATAAAAGTAACCTTTATTATCTCTAGGTACGCGTAACATTACTCAATTTTATTACTAAATCTGTGAGATTTCATTTTGAGAGCAATTGATTTTTGTGTATTAATGCATGTTTTTATTTTATTTGATAATTTATAATCGTAATATGACTGAATGAATCTGATTTACTAGGACAATTTTCATAGACCAATAAGGCGAATCATGGCAGTACCTACTCAAATATTTTATTAGTCCCCACTGTAACCCGTGTTTATGAAATAAATGAATATAATATGAATATGAAAACTTGAATCGCGAAACGTAATAAGTCGAGAAGGCATATTAAAACTAAATGTTCCCTGAATACTTTAATCGTAGTTGTTGCCTTCAAAAATTCTTACGGCTCGTATATTTATGTATTTAGTACGCACATCAATAATTTCAAACAAAAATGTATTACCCTGTTCAAAACAAATGCCACCTGACTAAGAAAATCGTCAATGGCTCGTTAAACAAACGAATCGTCTCACATCGTATGTGTTTCGCGGAATTGGAAAATGTCTTATGGCAGACGTTTTGTGTGTATCCGGGCAAATACCGTCGCTACTAACATGAAATCATGGGGAGATCTAGATCAATACATAATAAATTACGTTTCTTATTATTTAAAGGAAGATCTGCATCCATAAGGAGTCACGATACCTCCACTAACCATAATATTTTCTCTTTAAACGGTCACGCCGGAATCAATACGTCATCCATACAGATAACGATAGAGTAACGAGAGAGTAAGGTCACCTTTAGTAACCTTAGATTTCATTCATTGGACGCGGAAGATGCATTCGTCTAAATATCTAAACTAACGAATTACAGGCTAACCTGTTGAGCTGGTCATCGATTACAGGCAACGGTTAGTGTTTTATTATAAATGCACGATAGGCGACTCATAAAATACTTTCTTCGATATTTTCTTGACTAGCAACACAGGGCTAGCTCGTGCTCCGAAAACAAAACCGATGCGCCTGATATCTACTGGCTGTGCGTCGTTCAATTTAATTTGCATTTGAACCACATAAGTTAACCCTAAGTCCCTTGAGATATCCAAAGAACATCCAACTTCTCTTTCATGTATCTGATTGCCATAATAAAGGGCAATATTTGTCTCATAATTGCCAAAATCTAATAAATTTACTGTATTATAAGTTACTGAAATAGGATTAGGTAGTACTAAAATTATCTACTAATAGCACAAAATCGCCATTTTATGTTTCGTACTCACCCGGCGTTAAGTAGCAGATATTATCTGGCATAATGGCGGATATCATCTGGCTTCCTAAGAGCAGCCTATATACGTATTGCACCTGAGTAACTAATATTGGAAGTAACTGTCTATGCAAACATTTCCTTAGGAGAAATTGTCACGTCGCCCTTTTAATAGCTTCACTGTACCGGATCAATGTACACTGACTACCTAAGTCTACGCGACCTTCAATAGTCAATAGTTCAATACCTATAAGTCGTAAATACAATAACAATGGAACTGTAATGGACATCCAAAGGAGTGTGAATATAGTTAATAAATAAATATTTGGTATCACTAGTATTATTGGTTTATATACTTACGCCATCTATTTTTATTCATTTTATTGATCGATTCATTGAATCTTACACGTTTTGACAGTATCTCAGTGAGCTACTAGCTCAGAATAGTTGTCTACTCGGGAATGATTCCTCTAACTTAAGTTTCCACTTAGACCACAAAACGACATGGTTGGCAGAGCCATAAACTTCGCGACATCTGCGATCTTCGTTACTTATAATGAGTAACTTGATCATCTCCCCAGTTGTAAAGCCTCGCACATTAATTTAAAAACGTTACCTAGCAAAGGACATGTATTCTCTCTCTCGCTGTCTCTCTTGCTGTCGGTTACCAGTTATAACTTTTACCGATATCAACAAAAAAAAAATGCCTGCGTGTCACTGTTAAGAACGTTAGAAATACTCACGTGATCACGTGTTTCACTTTCGCCACTAACTTCAACCCCGTACTGCTACCTCGCCTGCCGCGTTCGCCCTGCCTCCCTGCTGCGACTCCATCTCCCTGCTGCGACTCCATCTCCCTGCTGCGACTCCATCTCCCTGCTGCGACTCCATCTCCCTGCTGCGACTCCATCTCCCTGCTGCGACTCCATCTCCCTGCTGCGACTCCATCTCCCTGCTGCGACTCCATCTCCCTGCTGCGAATCCATCTCCCTGCTGCGACTCCATCTCCCTGCTGCGACTCCATCTCTCTGCTGCGACTCCATCTCCCTGCTGCGACTCCATCTCCCTGCTGCGACTCCATCTCCCTGCTGCAGCTCAATCTCCCTGCTGCGGCTCGATCTCCTTGCTGTGGCTCCATCTCCCTCTTCGAGACTCCAGTGAACTCACTGGTTTCCGCTGCTTTCGACGACTTTACTCGTACAAACTGCTAAAATTTCTTCTGCCCCGATGACCGTGACGGCGTCTTTGCTCGCTACGCCTCCGACGCAGAGTTTTATTTTTGATTATGACTCCTTCTTTCGACATCTTCACCACTAGTTGAAGGAAATTTCAAAAATTTTCTTCTTTCTCCACGATTAATAAAACACATGACGCAACCACGTGCCCATATTTTCACTTTATTAGTACTATTTCTTCAAAATCGTGGGCGTACTTGATATATCCCGCTTCTGAGATGAAAGATCAATTCCATATCCCAGAAAGTATCGAAGATTCGGCCGATATTTACGGATTAATAAAACAACCACTCAGTTCGACGGTTCCAAATATATTATGCCGTTCCTTCTTCATAGACTATAACACCATCGTTCGTGGTGTTGCTACACGCAAATTGACAATTCGGTATGAAGATACAATAATCGGTAGAATCACTTAATCGATTATACAATAATATAAAATAACAATAAATATAAATTACACAACACTAGTTCTAGTCTACAATTAACTATTGTGAGGATTGTCTACAAACACCCACTCAATCAGCTATTAACCTTACACATGCAGGTCTTAAATACATTTTTTTCAAGCGTACATATGACTCTGGTAGGGTATAGCAATGTGGAGCGACCGATTTATTTAATAGTTTTCAAATTTATCATAGAAAAACTAATTCAAGCTGTAACAGCATTTCGTTAAAAGCAATTGTTTTAAATGTGTGATGAATTTCGACTCTTTTTCTTGTTTAATTTTGTCAGGTAATTTGTTGAATATTTTTATGGCCATTAAGTATGGGCCGGTCATGTCATGGACGTAGGTACATGTCCAAAATGTGACGGTCGCCGAGGCTCAGTGGTCAGTGACATGACTTCTGTGTCTTCGGGACCCTGGGTTCGAATCCCGGGCGGGGTAAATGTTTGTGTATTTTTTTATTTATACTGTATAGATCTGGCATTTGACCACTATCTCACTTGATGGTCAGTGATGATGCGGTCGAAGATGTTATCACGCTAGACCTAGAAAGCTCACTGGCTCTCAAGGACTGCTGCCTGAACACACTATGTGCTTGGTGACAGTTTTTCTGTTCAAACTTGGAGGTGGTAGCTAGCCAGGCGGGTATTCGAAACTACCCTACCACCATGCTGGGAATTTGATAACGGTGTTACCTTCACCGGAAGCTCAAGCTGTTGTTGGGGATCGAACCAGTGTCCGTCAGTTTGACAGGCAATGCTCTTCCCGCTGAGCTGTCATCGCTTCATTAGCTCATGAAACATTAAAGCTGAGATGTATTTTGATACTTTCTTCACGAGGTTGTTTTGACGAGAGATTTTAGATGATGTACCGTAGACATCGGCTGCAGCCCGGTCATGGGGACTTACCCTGTATGTCGCTGCTGCACAGGGGATTTACTGAAACACTATAAATAGAGAAGCTAAAGAATTTACCGCTATACTATTTATATTTGAACGAAGGTTAGTAGTTTAGTTAGTAGGATAGTATTTTTACCCGACGGTGAAAGAAGGAGGGTTATGTTTTTCGGGTGTATGTATATATGTATGTATGTATGTATGTATGTATATTTCTTTGGCACGCCCTAGAGCCTAAACGGCTGGTCGTATTTTTATGTGAGTGGTATCAATAGATTTGCCTTGGTCGTGAGAGTGACACTGAGTACATCATAATTATAAAAAAAACAATATGAAGGATTTATGGCGCCAAAATGTATGCTCAAAAAAATTAAATGTTTTCAAAATATATCGAGTGTGGTATCAAAATAAAGGATTTTCAACGGTGTTTTCGAATATATATATAACTTATATGTTTTATTGTAGTTTAAATTGGAAATGCTAATAATAGTGAAATATAAAGTAACCCGAATTGCCGCGGGATATCGGATTAGAAATTGTACCCTCCCAGTTTTTCCGTGAGTGCCGTAAGAGTCGGCTAAGGGATCGCATACCAGAAGGATGGGCAGCAGTGCCTTCTGAGGGTCACATTATATACTGCGCTCGCCAACCCGCCTGCCAAGCATTGCGAGTATTTGCAAACCCCACCCAATATGATTGCACAAAATTTGACCAGGCCCCGAGTTCTACTACCGGGAAGGAAAAACCAGTTGTGGTCACCGCATGGTAAGAGGGACATTGAATATATGTTAGCCTTAAGAGGTCCCGTTTGATGAAATCCAAGCTCCGGCCTCAAAATGACAATATTCAGAACCCCGAGAACTTTCAACTTGAGCTATCCAATCGCTTTGCTTGCCTTGAGAACTTTGCATCGGTGGACGAGACCAACAACAGGTTTGTAGAAAATGTCCACTCAGTGGGGTTTAAGTTCTTTACCCCCGCCGTACAAATAGACCTGAAAAACTCTTCAGCTCCGTCCTTGACCTCATATCTGAAAGACGCTCGTTGCAACTGCAATCATCCTATGATTCTGAGTCATATAGGCAGCTCAAAAGACGAGTATGGAAGTACTTGCGATACGACATCCGTACCTTTAATACAAATCGTATTAAATATACGATCGAACGGAGAAAAAGCTCCAAGTTATTTGGAAGAGACAGATCTGTGCAAAACCAGATGACTAAGCTGAAGTGAGGTGATGGCAGTATAGCGTCAATCAGAGCAGAGGTGCGTAAGTCTTAAGTGTTTAATTAAATATATATATAAATAACAAATAGCTATAATAAGAACCTTTGATTGTATGACGTATTTATTGTTGAAAATATTATAACTAGCTTTGATAGTAATGATTAACATAGAGACACATTGTAACTAACTACCGAGATACGGGTGTTTTCACGCCCAGTTTGGTGGCTAGAGCCGCAAATTAACTATATACCTACTTTAAGGTTGAATAAATAAATTGAAATTTAATCATTTGATTTTAAACGTACTTGGAAACTAATAACAATGAAATAAAATTATTATTTTAAAAAAAACAAAAACCCAACTCGTTAGTATCTGCCATCTTTATTAAATGAATTTAGCAACTGAAAAGATAAAAACATGATTTAAATTTCCATATTTCATTTTGGTTTTGAATGATCTAAGTTGACAGTGTTCACAAACGCAGTCGGAGGCATCACACGCTCACTTCTCATCATTTTGTTGTTGCTATAGGTAGAACAACAAAATCTAAGAGTGACCAGATAATGCCTCCGACTGCGATTGTGTTCACTGTCAATTAAGATCATTGAAAACCAAAATGAAATATGGAAATTAAAATCATGTTTTTATCTTTTCAGTTGCTAAATTCATTTAATAAAGATGGCAGATACTAACGAGTTGGGTTTTTGTTTTTTTTAAAATAATAATTTTATTTTGTTATGTGCTTCCCGTGTGGTCCCATTTAAATTTCATTAAAATCGGACAAGCTATTTTCAAATTATACTCCAAGAACTGCAATATCATATAACCATATCGTGGCACGATACCGAACGATGTTGGACCGCGAGGCGGCGGACTATAGTCATGTTTGAGGGCAGTAATAAGAAATTCCATATAAAGCTCATTTAGACGTCAAACGGTAGATGGCAGGTGGTCTCGATAGGAACAATGTGTAATTCCTTTGTGAAGATAAGCATCGCGGCTGCCTTTACCAGCGACCGGCAGGTTACCATTAGGCTGTAATGGACTCATTGCTGCGTGTGGCCTTGTGGGTACTTGAGAGATTCATTTAAATGTTATATTTATTCCACCGTATACGAGATCCTACTGCGTATTATACTGTGCTACTGTGGCCAGCGGGCGGGGGTGGGGTTGACTTATAGTGCCACCAACTTTACTGTTCAGATGGGCAAAATGGAAACTACGGCCGCGTCAGCCGCCATTTTCTAAACGTCATTCCGCTGTCAGTTGATGTCTAGTGCGAGTACTCCCGTGTTATTTTATTGATTTCATTGTGAAAAAAGCAAATAAAATGCCGAAACCTCTCAAAAGTGATGCTCGGCTAATTATTTTAAAAGTTTTATCTTTTATGAAAGAAGAGAAACGCCTACAAGCTCCATTAATACCATTTGAAAAGCTGAATGAACGCGTTGCTGCCGCGACAGGTCAGTGTAGCCAGATATGGAAATTTTAAATCACTCATTATTAAAAAAAAAAACATTTTTATAGCTGGTGGTTATATTTTAAAATATATAAAATAAGCTAAACATATTCAAATAAAATTGCTACCTGAGTATATTTTAACCGACTTTAAAAAACAGGATAATAATTACCCTGCTATGTTATTGCTATGTTCGACTGCATGTTTTTTTATGTATGTTCACCGACTTCTCCGTCAATTGTGGATCGATTTAAATTTGTTTATTTTTGTTGAAAGGTATACTTTTCAGGTGGTCCACACAGTAATAATTTCGAAATCGATTTAGTAGTCAAAATTTTGTTTATTATTTATTCTGATTAGTCGGAAATAATCTGAAAGTATTGTTAACTTTTTAAAGCGGTTGCTGTATTTTATTTTATGGTTGTTCATTAAAAAAACCTATAAAATATTAAATTGTTCTTTTTGTTACAGGTGTTTCAGAACAATTTGTCTACAAACTAATCAATGAAGAAAAACAAGCTCAAGAAACTAATTCAAAAATTTCTACCCCTGGCAAGAAAAGGGAAAGAAAAACAGGGAAACTGGATATTGATGATTTTGACATTGGTGTTATAAGAAGAAAGATGAAGAAGATACATGAGTTTTATTCAGTAAAAAAAGAATTTCCGACCTAACTAAAGTTACTGACTGTTCTCAGGGAAGACATACATTTTCAAGCAAAACGTGAAACTCTTCGAAAATTACTCCACAAAATAGGGTTTCGTTTTAAAAAAACAAAATCGAATAGAAAAGTGCTGTGTGAACGCAACGACGTAGACCTGGCGGGCATCCTATCTACATAAAATTAAGGAAAATGAGCGAGGAGAAAAAAGCCTGTTGTTTATTTAGATGAAACTTACATACACTCGTCTCACTCAACTGGCAAATGTTGGCAAGGTCCTGAAGTTGGCGGCGATTTGGAACCAGTTTCGAAAGGAAATAGGTGGATCATTGTTCATGCTGGCGGACAAGAAGGTTTTGTGGAAAATGCCCTTCTCGTTTTCAAATCAAATACAAAAAGTGGGGACTACCATGGCGAGACGAACAATAGTAATTTAAAAAAAAAGGGTTCTTGTAAAATTACTGCCAAATCTGCGTCAACCCACACTTATTGTGATGGATAATGCGCCATATCATAGTATTTGCGTAAATAGGTGTCCTAACTCAAACCACACTAAAGCTGACATGCAAAAGTGGCTGGTAGAAAACCAGGTCGAGTTTTACGAACAAATGACAAAGCCTCAGCTTTACGAGTTAATAAAAAGAAATAAACCTACACCTGAATATGAAATTGACAACATATTGAAAAGCCATGGTCATGACATTCTTCGATTGCCTCCTTATCATTGTGATTTGAATCCAATTGAAATGATATGGAGCTCGATGAAGAGGAATGTAGCAGAGAAAAATATCGGAAAATCAAGTGTACATATGCCTCAATTGATTGAAGATGCATTCCGCAAAATCACACAGGCAGAGTGGAAAAACCATTGCGATCATGTGAAAAAAATTGAAAATGAATACAGACAAAAAGATGCGTATTTAGATGAACCTTTTATCATTCAATTACAGAGTGACAGTGAAAGCGATTCGAGTGACTCCGAAGATGAATTGTGGGAATCAGCAGATGGTTCAGGAACATCGACCGGAATTCCTGGAGTGCGGCCGCTTGAGCTCAGAAACCATGACCACAATTATTTTTATAAAATATAAATAAAATCCTATTGTGCCGCATTATTGTTTTATTTATGTAGTTACTAAGATTCATAGCTTTATGTTATATTTATTTATTTGTGAGCCTGTCACAAATTTTGACATGTTTGATCACTATCTCTCCTGATGGTAAGTGACGATGTTCGAAGCAGGTAAACACAGTAAACCTGGAATATGCATGTTAATATTATAATTTATTACATTTTTTTATTATAATTATAATTAAGCCATATTGAATCTATACTATGTTAGTTAGGCTTTATATGATTGATATTGTAGTTTCTTAAATTTTAATGATATCTATAGACTGACATGCAAGACATGTTTTAATTATCTTTGTTTCTTGGTGAATTTCTTAGATGGCAATACCAAATTCTCTGCAAAAATTCTTCTTCTTCTAAATGCAAATTTATTTATTATGATTAATTTTATCAGTTCGTTGCGTTTGAAAAAGTCCCTTATCCAAAATGTGATGAATATGTGAATATTCTTCACATTTTGGTTAAGGAACTTTCAATTGGACATAATACGCCGAGCAATGTAATCAAGTCGGCAATTTAACAATGATCGATTGTTGCGAAATTATAATTACGATCATACTATCCTATCCTGCTAAAATTATAAATGCGAATCATATTTAATTAATTATAAGAGTATATAGTATGGATGTATGTTTATTACTCTATCACGCAAAAATGGATTTGGATGAAATTTGGTTTGTAGATATTATTAGATACATCATAATCATCATCAATCATCAACCACGCGGGGGAAACGGCGGGGTGCAGCTAGTATTTTTATAATAGTTTTCATAGAGTATGAGATTGGATTACACCGCACACACCCCGGCGTTACATCGAGGAGCCGCCATTAACTTTATTAACGTTGGAAATGTTCGTTTTGGCGTAATAAGTTATAGTCATCAATAAATAAAATAATGTAGGTCCCGCGAAGGTCGCATGTGCCCCTCACACTCTCGAGCGACATGGAGCAATACTGCCATGCGACGGTAACGTATCGAGGAACGGCGAGCGCACCTTCTGGTAGAGGAAAGGGCGGGTGAGCGCCAGGTACCGCTCCAGCGCCATGGTGACGGCGATGCACACGCTGCCGATGCCGAAGATCCTGAGCACGACGCGCGACGCGCAGAACACCCGCGTCTCCCTCACCCCGGGCACGTGGTCTCCCACCAACATCGCACCCAGCATGCCCATCTGGAGACACACAATTCACCACCGAGTATATACGTGACCGCGACGATTGTCTTCTCACTTTACATTCTCATGGTTTTGGACAGAAACAGTAGAACTACTCAATTCTAAATTCGGAAAACTTTATCGAAGAGCCGATTACATATGTCAGCAAAATTATACCTCTCTGTGATCATGGTGCGTGGATATCGGGATCGGGAACATATCGGGAACTCAATCAAAACCATGGTGTGTATCCCGTATTAAACAATATATAGGTATATTATTTAAAGTGTATCATGGGTAAGAAAGAATTTCGATAGTAGTTTTCCAAGAATCGATTTATTGGCGGCTACTGCCAATAAACCCCATCCACTAGGGCTTATGCATTTCACCTTAGGCTGATTATTCCGTTTAGGCTACTCAACAGTTAAACTTGGTTATTGCTTAATTCTTCGAGGCGGAATCACCCTGGAGGAATCGTTCCTGGTTCATTATGAAATTATTTCGAGAGAACTGTCAGTAGACAGGTCGAGCAGACACGAGACGAGCATCAGGGCACAAAATCCTTGAAATAAAAATAAAAGTTTGACATACTAACGTTAATTCAAGATACTCACTAGAGCGACGAGATCATTAGCAGCCAGCGATGTCAGCAACAGCAGATGCTTCCTGTTCCTGACTCTTCTCTCCCCAGTCCTCAGCGTCACTATCGCTGCGGCGTTGGCCAAAATACCTATCAAGTATACCACTTTCACCAGCACACCCAAGTTCTTGCCCATCGGTTGCACTAGCACTGCGGGTGACGTCACATTGGTAGCGTTAGCCGCGTCACTCACATCAGTGAAGTTCCAAAGGACAGACTCGTTCAAGAATCCGTCTGCGGCAGGTGCAGCATACGTCGCGGGGCCGTCCATCTTGGCGATTACGCACTCGTGTCGTTAGTTCGAGATTCGTTGAAGGGTTTCTCGGGTGGACGCCGGTTTTTGCGATATGGCCAATCGCATGGTTTGCTGTCCTTCTTCCTGCAACAAATAATAGATTGATTGGAATGCGGGTATTTCCTCACAGCGACGCAATGTCGACCCTTGCGACCCTTGTAGTATACATTCGTATATGGTAATATATGGTAAATATACGAGTTTTGAACGCTGAACTTCCCGAACGCTGCCCAGCCGAGTTGGATTCGACGATTGGACTCTTTCTCAAAGTTTTTTTTTTGATGGTCAATGAAGATGAGGTCGAAGATATTATCACGCTAGATCTAGAATGCTCACTGGCTCTCAAGGACTGCTGCCTGAACGCACTGTGCTTGCTGATAGTTTTTCAAACTTTAGGGTGGTAGCTAGCCAGGCGGGTATTCAAAGGACCCTAGCACCATGCTGGGAATTCGATAACGGAAGCTCAAGCTGTTGTTGAGGATCGAACCAGTGTCCGTCAGTTTGACAGGCGACGCTCCCCCCGCTGAGCTATCATCGCTTCAAGTTGGACTTACTTAATTGGACTGTATGTCCTAGGTAGACGATTACGTCTACCTAGGACATACAGTCACCCAGTGAGATTCTCAAAGTTGTGGACTATTAAGTCCACAACTTTGAGAATCGAGTTCCCAATTGATATGGGGGCGGCGCGCAACATGGGCTTTTGACATAATTTTCATCTTGTCAATGCTCCGTTACAGCACCCGCGGGAAGAGACGGGGATACTATTCCAGGCCGGTACCACCGCGGCACCACCACGGCACCACCACGGCACACACAATAAATAATTATAAGTACGAAATAAGCATGGATGATTATGAAAACGTGTAAGGATCCAGCGTATAGCGGAGTGTCAGTTGAGATGATGCGCGCCGGTCAGGGGATTGTTGCTGCCTTTTCAATTAGTAGGGGGTTGGCCGAGTACGGGGCGGGGCTGCTGGTGCGAGGCGGTGATCAAGCCGGTGTACAAAGGTCACAAGAGGACTGCAAACATACCGTGATATCACCCTCCTCGGCATTGTAAGCAAACTTTATTGGAAAGTTTTGATTGGAAGGGTCGTGAAAGAGACAGATAAAAAAATATGGGTTTTACAAGCTGAGTTTCGAAATGGAATTGATAATAATCAATAATATAACCAAAAATACCAAATCCATAAGTGTACTAACATCGCTGCATAAAATAACTTATATCGTAGGTGGCTCTTCCCTATTTATTTTAATGTTATTTTATAATTATAGCTGTCAGCCACCCGAATAAAAAAAGTAATAAAAATATGCAGCGATGTTTACATACGATGTATAGTTTTATCCTGTTGACAATAAGCGGTGATTGTCAGCGAATATCCGTAACCATTTAGATATTGGTTTATGGTGTGATATATGATCACACGCCAGTAGTACAGAATGTAACAATTATCATAATTCCATAGGTAGTGCGTTATCAACGTTATCCATTACCCACGTGTCCAAATCTTACGCTAAATTGAGGGGTCGTTAGAAGTATTTGAACTGAGCGCTCCCGTATTCCGGCTCTAGAGGGCCCGTCGAGCCTATTGCAGTATAAATGACAGTTAGTAGTGAGTCGCAGCGCCGCGATACGCCGACGGTACGATCGCGGCAGGGCTCGTGCTACAGTGCTATCGAACCGGCGCGGTCTCCAGATCTCCGTATAGGTACTCTACTTCGCGTCGAGCGATCAACCAGAGCCGAGTTAACGAGCGACGTCGTTATTCATGTCTGAATAAAGTCATAAACGTTTTGCTATTGCTTTTACACCACTCACTATTTATATTTACAAATAAATAATAGTTTAAGCTTTCGTAACTGGCTGAATTGAAGTAGAAAATATTTTTAATTAAGGTCAAGAGTAATAGGGTGATAAAAAAACAAATGATACATATGAGTAAAGAATGACCGCGGGCGGCAGGCTCGCTCAATTCGATTCAATTCAAACTGTATCGCGATCTCTAACAGTACAAGTGTCGGTGGTGTTACAATAAAATATACTTACACTTTATTAGAGAGCCTGTCGGGCACAGCGACTTTAGAAGAGGGCTAGGGCGCGTCAAGTTTACTAAACATAACATTCACTAGATAAAATAAAAAAAATAATGGAACAATTTTTTTTATTAATAAGAAAATGAAAATGAATAATATTTTATTAAACTTATTGTTTTCATCGTATCATTTTATGGCGTCAATATTGTACACAGTCATACATTTGTATTTAGTCAGTTACGTAAATAATAGTTTTTTTCCTTTTATTATTACTATTATTGATACTCTTTTAGCTCGTTATTTGTCATTGACTTATTCCTCGACAGAATACTAGCCTTTGTCAATCAGCAAAGTTTTTATCACTGTTCGCGTTTACCATGACGTGCTCTGGCAACTTACGAAATATGTTGACTGGCCGGTTGGCGCAGTTGGTAGCACTCTGCCTTCTGAGCCGCTGGTCCCGGGTTCGATTCCCGGACAGGTCAAACATTTGTGTGCATGAACATGTCTGTTTGACCTGTGTCTGGGTGTGTATATGTATACAAGTATATATATCAGTCATCAGGTTACCATAGCACAGGCTCTGCCTAGTTTGGGCGGGTCTGGGTTTATCCATTAAATAGTTGCTATGCCTATGCTTGCGGCGTTCACGCTGCTTGTTTTGGTTAAGTCCAGGCCTTCTTTACTCATCCCGTGATGAGTAAGGAGGTTACGGTTTTGGGGGAAGCGCAGGTCGCGATGATCCTCAAGGCAAGTCTAGCGATTACCTTCTCGCGGTGCTGCCTGTTCTTGGTCTAATTCCCTCTGAAATAGACGTAACTAGACATCGCCCGGCGGCTCGCGTGTCTCATATCTATGTAAGTTTATTTATATCCATGTATTTATGTATGTTTATAGTATTTTGGCCGGGACTGCTCCCGATAGGCTTTGCTCGCCAAGCCGACGAGGAGCGGTCCATCAGACGGTAGGTTGCGGTGCTGCTTAGCACTGCAACTGAGGGGGGCAGCGGCGCTGTGGGACGGCGCTGCAGCTGAGGAGGCGCTGCGGCGGGAGTGATTCAGTTCGTCTCCTGCTGTGGCGCCGATATGGCCGCCGTCGGAGGGTGGCGGCCGAAGCGGCTGGCGATGGGGCTGCTCCATCTGGCCCATCGCAGGGGACCACGAGCGTCGGATGTGGGAAGTCTGGCGTTCCTTGCACTGTGTGGTCCCCGGGTCCCCGGTATCGCGGCGCTGCGACTCACTACTAACTATCATTTATACTGCAATAGGCTCGACGTGCCCTCTAGAGCCGGAATACGGGAGCGCTCAGTTCAAATACTTCTAACGACCCCTCAATTTAGCTTAAGATTTGGACACGTGGGTAATGGATAACGTTGATAACGCACTACCTATGGAATTATGATAATTGTTACATTCTGTACTACTGGCGTGTGATCATATATCACACCATAAACCAATATCTAAATGGTTACGGATATTCGCTGACAATCACCGCTTATTGTCAACAGGATAAAACTATACATCGTATGTACTAAACATCGCTGCATATTTTTATTACTTTTTTTATTCGGGTGGCTGACAGCTATAATTATAAAATAACACAATAAATAGGGAAGAGCCACCTACGATATAAGTTATTTTATGCAGCGATGTTTAGTACACTTATGGATTTGGTATTTTTGGTTATATTATTGATTATTATCAATTCCTTTTCGAAACTCAGCTTGTAAAACCCATATTTTTTATCTGTCTCTTTCACGACCGCAGTATGCAAATGTACCCCGCGCTCCCTCCGCTATAGCGGCAGGATGGACACCGTGGGTTTTAGTCGGTAGTGGACCCTGGCTGCTGTGGGTGCAGTTAGGGTTGGGGGCCATGAGGCCCCTCAGGGAGCGGTGATGCTCGAGCGAGCCCGACACACCCCGCCTACTTTCCCGGTAGGCGGAAGTGCGTAAATGCATATCGCCCACGTGGAAAAAAAAAAAAAAAAAAATGGCTCTGCCAAGTTTGGGACCTGAAGACCGTGTGTGAATGTTAATAAATAAAATAAAAAAATAAAAAAATTTAATGGACATGTATTGCTGGTTGGATGAAAGTTTATATTGTAAACTCTAAGGCTTTCACGGCCGGCGTTGCATGTTGTATGTATTGCTTCCGGGCTGTTTGGCCGTGGTCTATGTGAAACTTGTGTTCCAGACGTTTCGTCGATCACTGCGGTCGACATCTTCAGTGGTTCAGGTCCGAGCGGCGTAGTAAATCATCTATCTACGGTCGGTACCTATAGGTAGAGTAGTACATCATCTATCTACGGTCGGTACCTATAGGTACAGTGAGTACATCATCTATCTACGGTCGGTACCTATAGGTACAGTGAGTACATCATCTATCTACGGTCGGTACCTATAGGTAGAGTAGTATATTATCTATCTACGGTCGGTACCTATAGGTAGAGTAGTACATCATCTATCTACGGTCGGTACCTATAGGTAGAGTAGTACATCATCTATCTACGGTTGGTACCTATAGGTACAGTGAGTACATCATCTATCTACGGTCGGTACCTATAGGTACAGTGAGTACATCATCTATCTACGGTCGGTACCTTTAGGTAGAGTAGTACATCATCTATCTACGGTCGGTACCTATAGGTAGAGTGAGTACATCATCTATCTACGGTCGGTACCTATAGGTAGAGTAGTACATCATCTATCTACGGTCGGTACCTATAGGTACAGTGGGTACATCATCTATCTACGGTCGGTACCTATAGGTACAGTGAGTACATCATCTATCTACGGTCGGTACCTATAGGTAGAGTGAGTACATCATCTATTTACGGTCGGTACCTATAGGTAGAGTAGTACATCATCTATCTACGGTCGGTACCTATAGGTACAGTGAGTACATCATCTATCTACGGTCGGTACCTATAGGTAGAGTAGTACATCATCTATCTACGGTCGGTACCTATAGGTACAGTGAGTACATCATCTATCTACGGTCGGTACCTATAGGTACAGTGAGTACATCATCTATCTACGGTCGGTACCTATAGGTACAGTGAGTACATCATCTATCTACGGTCGGTACCTATAGGTAGAGTAGTACATCATCTATCTACGGTCGGTACCTATAGGTACAGTGAGTACATCATCTATCTACGGTCGGTACCTATAGGTAGAGTAGTACATCATCTATCTACGGTCGGTATCTATAGGTAATTGGTTTTAGTTTAGACTTTAGAGTGACGCTTGTTTGTCATTATACCTAACTCATAATCCATAACATATGACAGTTTTAGAATATTGAAATTCTGTTTTCTTTTCAGAATGAATTATAGTCATACTAATACCTATTAAAACTAATAGGTACTTATAAAGAATAGTAAGAAAATATAAGTTCTATTACTATATTCTATACTATACTAAAAATAATTTCACTTTTCTAATTTTCTTC
Source organism: Apeira syringaria (assembly GCA_934044485.1). Taxonomy (NCBI): domain Eukaryota; kingdom Metazoa; phylum Arthropoda; class Insecta; order Lepidoptera; family Geometridae; genus Apeira; species Apeira syringaria. The sequence continues at coordinate 24,541,555 of OW203660.1, read as the reverse complement.
ATTTGTGATCACAAGCGATTTTTGTTTATATTTATATAAATTAATAACTAACCTAAAACCTTTCACTAAAATTATACCTAGATTCACATGTAGGTACTAAACTATTTCTATTATTTAATAATATAAATATGGCCCGGTTGTACTGCGATAGTAGGTGTCTACTAGAGTTTGTATTATTATTTATTTACGTATTTCAATTTTTGTTTCAAAATTTTAAATTATGGAAAGTATATCTACATCGGAATACTTTTACTATTTTTTAAATAAATTTTGAAAAAAAAAAAAATATTGTACAATCAGTACATACCGGAATACCTATACCAATTTACTAGTTTTGACAGTTAAGTAAAATACTTTTGAGAATACAAATACAAATTTAAAAATACCATTGTACTTAGTCGTAGACTTACCGAATAATATGAAATTCAACAAAACAAAATTACAATATTTGCACAGAATACCGTAGATCACAGATCACCAATCACCAAGAAGTTTCTAAGGTTCACCATTAACGTTGTTTGTAGTTTTGTTTAATAAACATTAATTAGTGTTCAATATGAACTGTCAAGTTACCGTCGCGTCGCGTCGGAGAGTCGTCGAGGTGGACAGTTCCGTATCTATGGGCTAAGCGCGCCGAGCGACACCCGCGCCGCCAGCGGACTCCGTGCAGACTGGCCCATCTCCGCCCCGCCAGGGTGCTATGGCCCAGCTTCGCCTAACGCGGCCCATTATTGCCTATCATGTCATATATTTTTTCTACAGGATGAATGTAAATCATCATACTACCTAATACTACTCAGTGTCTCATGTTAGAAAATTTCTCATCAATGAGATTCGAAACGATATAAATAAGACTGTTCCAATGAAATCTGTTTAGGTATACGCTGATATAGATTTCCTGCTGTATATAATATCCCTTCCAATTCTCAATGTACATTTTTTCAGGACTAAATTGTATTACTTCTGAATATAAACAACTTTGTACATAAGCTGAGTAGTACATAGTACAATCATAATTTAACAACAATTTGAAAGCTTTTATTAGAATCAAATACTAACGAATTATTATTACGATACTACAGCTGCTACAATAGCGTTCGAGCAAACAAAAATACGCTAGCCGTAGCCAGCGCGAGCGTGTGGATAGCTCCAATACCTGCAAATTAATTTCAAAGCTTCTTATATGCTTGCATATTTGTTACTCAATCACGCAAACGTAACTTAATGATTTACATGTTAACATTATAGTTCTGAACCCTCGGGCTCTGACCAACCACCGCGCTCCGGCAGACCTTGGGAGTGGGGCTGGGGGATGGGGGTGCCTTTGGCGTGGTGTAGGACGCTACTTGCGTTGACACCCTTGTGTCCGCGTCGGCGCTTCTTTACAGGACTGTAATAGGACTGGTATTGCGGCTGAATCAGCTGCAAACCTGAAGGGGGCCCAAGTCCGCAGGTGCGGGGGGAGGGGGATCCAAGCAACAATTATTACATTTGTAGCGTATGATTCGCTGTTTAGCAGGTAACACGAATGTATGGCTAAATTTCAATGTAATATAAACAACCAGAATGCATACCTAAGGTTGTGTTATTCGGCCACTCAAATGTCGTACAATATTTTAAGTATAATTTTTTTAACCGACTTTAAAAAAAGAGGATGTTCTATGTCACATTATATTTATTTATGTAGGTATATTTACCGATTTCTCTGCCGAATGTTGGCAGATGTTTCTGTTTGAATGAGCGCCCCACCGATGTGGGCCCATATAAATTTTATCAAAATCATTTTAGATTTTTTTTCGATATAAACCTTTAAAGAAACAGGTAAATGAAGTCGCTTGTTCCACTCGTTTCCGATTTAAATGCCACTTCAGCAATACGAAAACAAACTGCCAAAGCATCGTCTCGGCGGCCGAACTATAGGAACATACAGTTACAATTTACAATAATCATATAAAATACTTTAATTACATAAAGGTTTTAATCTCTTGGCCGCGGGTAAAAGAAGGGAGCTGTACTGTACTGTACTGTACTGTGTACTGTAGCGACGTTTGGTTTGACGTTAGGAGTTGAGTTGAGTACCCGTCACACTAGTCCGGATCCCGCGGATGTGCCCGAGCGCCTGCTCCTGCCGCTGCTGACCGGGCAATAACATGTCCAAGCCGCTGGTTCCTCTCGACAGTCGGAGTTATCGCGCGCTCCCTGCAGCACTCCCGGCACGCGCCCATGTACCTACAGCAACCGCCACTGATAGCGGGAATATTTTGGGGCACTGATAAAATACTTAATTGGCTAATGCATTTGTTTCCGTTGCTCTCTGTGTGGTATGGACAGCATACTCGTAGTATACAATATCTCGGCTTTGTTGAACGCTTGTTGCTATTTCCGATATAGATCCGATATAAATCCGATGCTTTCAGACCTCTTCCATGTGCTGTTCAACAGACTGTGCGAGCAGGCTGCTTTGGTCTCTAATCGGAGCAACAGCTTTCAAATAAAAAGTACCATCAAAATCGGTTCACCTAGTCGAAAGTTCAGGGGAAACAATAAAAAAAAAAAAAAACGAGTCAAATTGAGAACCTCGTCTTTTTTTTAAGTCGGTTAAAAAATTCAAAACTTAAAAACTTATGGCCTCCTCAAGAACCGCTTGACTGATTTTGATGAAATTTACATGGCACCCACGGGAAGTAACAGCTTTCAAATAATAAAGTACCATCAAAATCGGTTCATTCAGTAGAAAGTTCTGAGGAAACAAACATTAAAAATAAAAATAAACTTACGGATCGAGTTGAGAACCTCCTCATTTTATGAATTCGGTTAAAAAGTGCAATATCTCAAAAACTAAGGGCCTCCGCTTACCTTCTACAATCTCCCTTCACCTCTCCCCCCTAGTTCCTGCGCCCTAATCCTCATCTCATCCAGGTCTCGCCTGGACCTGAACATCCAACTAAAAGCAAACGACTAGAAGATGCCCGCACCAGTCCCGTTTGTTACTACAATAATATATGATTGATGAGTCATAGTGTTTGTCGTATGGGCCTTCCCTAGCAGCAGCGAGCAGCCAAACTCAGCCTTTGTAGGAACCAGACCGATTCACCGGCCAAGTAATGACGACCATCGCCTTCTTAATAAAAGGCGGTAACGCCGCGTGTCTGTACCTTGGAGATAACTTACACGACTCGACTACTTTACTATTTACTGTACGTGCCAATAATTGATGAGTCATTTATTCAATTATAATTTATATTCTAGATTGATCAGACGTAGTCCATTGTCAATAACAGTACATACATACATACATATATATACATATATATGTAATATTAGCTGACTTAGAAAACGTTGTCGTATAAACGAAATGTGAGAGTGACGCGACACTTCAATGATCGACGATTAAATTATTCTGATATTTGTTCGTACAAAAATACCCATATCGCTATTCAAAATAGGGAGAGGGTAGGAGGGTGAAAAATACTTTACGACCTATTCTCAAATGTACCAAATATACACATATAATTCATAAAAATCGGTCAAGCCGTTTCGGAAGAGTTACAAACACTGATAATTGTATATTAGTTGGTAATGCACCCGATGGTAAGCGCCACATATGATCGTGAAACAGTTTAGTGTCAGGCATTGCGCTGCCCTTGTCACGTGGAAACATCGGACCCTGGTGGCGGCGGGACGTAGTGGAACCTTCAACCTTGTTCACGTCGCGTGCAGCGCGTGCGCAGTACTCGTGCCTGCTTGGAACGGGAGTGACGCCGGTGCAGGAATAACATCTAAACGGGCTCACATACAATTACGTATATTATTTATTTCTTTTAGTTCATGGTGAACCAAAGATTAAAACAGCGTACCTATCTGACTTAAATAATTTGAAAGTGACACGTTTGAGATCCACAAGAGGGTAATATCTCAACGCCGGTCAGCAGCAGGCGAAGACACGCTGCAGAAGCGAGTCTTCGCATGAACAATTATCAATTCACCGGCCGAATGATTAGGGGCATGCGTCCACTACGAGAATGCCAAATTATTGTAGTCGAGCTTTGCACGAGAACAATAGGCGGACGTTTTTGGCGTGTCTCTGCATTGCTCGCTTCCTTAATGGTTATGGCTGCGGTCGCCATGTTCGGCGCGGCGCGGCGCGGTGTCGCGGCCCATGTGTTGCGGTTTGTTATTATAATGGAGTGGAATTGTAGGGCTCGATAATGTTCCGTCTGACTCGACCAACACACAGGAATCAACTGATATGTCTCCCTCTACCTCTAGTGTCTCTCTGTGTCTGGCGTCCGTTGCCTTGGTAACACCCATATATTATTAACATTATAGCTATTACGTGTCAGTATCTACATGTATTAAAATGTATATAAGAATGCGATAAATGGTCATATATTTTAGCGACTACAAATTAATTAATTTAATTCTTACCTATTACTAATCACTTACCTGCGTTTAGATAAGAACGTAATGTTTATGTATGTACGCTCCACGGCTTTGTTTCCTCTAATATCGCAACAGCTCAATCTGTTAGGGCATTATTTGCTCCACCCAATATTTGATCATGACCTGTCAACCTGTCAGACCAAAATTATGCTCGACGAGACCATAATCTTTCTACCTCTATAATCGATCAAATCTTGGTCGGCGGTCAAAAGTGACATATGCAGTAGTAACTGTCACGCGATCCATTAACAATGTGAGTGACTTCTTCTTCTTGTTCTGTAACATGCTATGCTATCCCCTCGATATCTCCCCGTGCGTCGCGTCGGAGGATACACACACATACACATGTTATGTAGCGCACTGCACGGAGCCGCCGGTCTCGACCAGCGGACAATCGCACGATATCGATTAGTTACGTACCTACCTACGGTACAATCAACAATGTTTTTTAACCGACTTCAAAAAGGAGGTTACTCGATTCGACCGTATATGTATATATGTTTTTTTTTTATGTGTGTTCGCGGATAACTTCGTCGTTTATGAACCGATTTTGATGATCCTTTTTTTTTTTTTGGTTAGATAGAGTATACTTCCGCGGCGGTCCCATTTAAATTTCATCAAAATCGGACAAGCCGTTTATGAGTTATACTTTAATAACTGAAAAGTGCTACGCGTATCTTGATATTATTGTCGCTGTTGAAGACATCGCAGAACACACAATGACAATTAATTGATTCCGTGAGTAGCAAAGGTCACTTAAAAGGGAGAAAACATTTTTTTTGAACAAAAAAATGCTACCCACTTCAACACTCAAAAGTGTGAAATAACTTGTCGAAGTCGGTACCATGAGCACAATATTGTGATGAAACTTACTTTTGTGTGAACTATCATGGTACCGACTTCAACAAGTTATTTCACACTTTTGAGTGTTGAAGTCAGTAGCATTTTTTGTTAAAAAAAATTTTTACAATAACCTTACGTTGTATTGTAGATGTTTCTACTAAGTATATATGAAATAAGATCTTTATATTTTGTCTTTGAACTTTGAATTCATTAAAACTCTTGCAATACCAGTAAACAAGCATTCGGTTGTTATGTGATTGCTAACTAACAAAGATCGATTTGATTATTACAAATGACATCTCAACGATATCGATAACCGACATATTGATGTAATATTTATTTATGTGCATAATATTCTCAGAACAGGGTTATCGGGTAGGTAATTTTGAACCAGCTTCAGATTTTTATATACAATATATATAATAAATGCTCGCGTATATATATATATATTATAACTAATCGAAAGCAATATTATCGTGATAGATAAAATATCAAATCAATACGATAATAAATGAGCAGGAGACAGAATGACCACGTTTTAGCTGCACCAAAAAATGTGTCATTAAAATAAACCATAGGGACGATTCTGACTTGGAAGAGTGTTAGCAAGATCACAAGAGTGCGAGGAGCCGCTCCTCGAAGAGTGTTAGCAAGATCACAAGAGTGCGAGGATCCGCTCCTCGAAGAGTGTTAGCAAGATCACAAGAGTGCGAGGAGCCGCTCCTCGAAGAGTGTTAGCAAGATCACAAGAGTGCGAGAAGCCGCTCCTCGAAGAGTGTTAGCAAGATCACAAGAGTGCGAGGAGCCGCTCCTCGAAGAGTGTTAGTAAGATCACAAGAGTGCGAGGAGCCGCTCCTCGAAGAGTGTTAGCAAGATCACAAGAGTGCGAGGAGCCGCTCCTCGAAGAGTGTTAGTAAGATCACAAGAGTGCGAGGAGCCGCTCCTCGAAGAGTGTTAGCAAGATCACAAGAGTGCGAGGAGCCGCTCCTCGAAAAGTGTTAGCAAGATCACAAGAGTGCGAGGAGCCGCTCCTCGAAGAGTGTTAGCAAGATCACAAGAGTGCGAGGAGCCGCTCCTCGAAGAGTGTTAGCAAGATCACAAGAGTGCGAGGAGCCGCTCCTCGAAGAGTGTTAGCAAGATCACAAGAGTGCGAGGAGCCGCTCCTCGAAGAGTTTTAGCAAGATCACAAGGGTGCGAGGAGCCGCTCCTCTTCACAAATCAGCCCGGCAGATGGCGCTGCAGTCGCCACGCAGGACAACGTCTGTTGGGTCCGCTAGTTGTTTCTATTATTTGTGCTAAGTATACTTAACTGTCAAAGGTTATTGGTCTATTTTTTAAAACGTATCTTAATATAGTACAGCAAGCAACATCCCATGTAGTTACCTTCTTCTCAGCCATAGGAAGTCCACTGCTGGACATATGCCTCCCCCATATAGTGGGGGATTTGCCAATACTCGCCACACTTGGCAGGCGGGTTGGCGAGCGCAGTATGATTTCTCATCCTCAGAAGGCACTGCTGCCCACCTTACGGTACGTGATCCCTTGGCCGACTCTTACGGCACCCGCGGGAAGAGATGGGGGAGTACTACTCTAGGCCGGTACCACCACGGCACGTGGTACCTTACCTACCCTGCAGATAACGCCGAAGGATATACGAGTTATGTTTATCGAGTGTACCTACGTAAGTATACAGTCAAAAACACAACCTTCCTTCTGGTCGGGTCAAAAAGTTAATTGCATACAAAGTAATGAGCGAGGGCTCCGTGTGCGGACATACCCACGAGCTGATTACAGGCACAGGTTCTGATGAGAGGAGTGCTCGCAGATAAACTATCTCTGTCGGTGTAATCATAATATAGTTGACTAGTTGTTTACTCTATTCTATTATCAGTTTATATTATATAGAGAGTAGGGTCGGGGGGGGCTCCGAATTAATAAACTCCCAGCATGGAGTCCTTAATGACAATTAGTTTCAATGCTCAGGGGAGCAACCAACTATCTATGTGTGTGTAGGTAACACGAGTATGTCGGTATATGTGTTAGGTGATTATGGAGCATACGCAAGCCTGTCGGGCGTCCCGGGCGGCGCCACTGAGGTATATGTGTTAGGTGATTATGGAGCATACGCAAGCCTGTCGGGCGTCCCGGGCGGCGCCACTGAGGTATATGTGTTAGGTGATTATGGAGCATACGGCAAGCGTGTCGGGCGTCCCGGGCGGCGCCACTGAGGTATATGTGTTAGGTGATTATGGAGCATACGGCAAGCGTGTCGGGCGTCCCGGGCGGCGCCACTGAGGTATATGTGTTAGGTGATTATGGAGCATACGCAAGCCTGTCGGGCGTCCCGGGCGGCGCCACTGAGGTATAACACTATCAGTTCTTATGTAACCCTACGCTGCACAGGACATGCCCGACGAGGAGGGATAAATGCTCATTAACATAGTAGGTATACTCAAGGAACTCAATGCACTCCGCATTGAGTTCCGATTATATATACCGTAAAAGATAAACGTTACCTACTTCAAAGTACATAAGACTTATTCGTAGATCTCTACCAAATATAAAACAAATAAAAACAAAAACAAAATATAATTTGTGAACTTGTGATGTACATTCAACATAAGCCGTCCTATAAATATGACACCGGGAACCTGTCTGTACAATTTGCCGCAAAAGCGTGTTCGATCCTGTCACGCTAAGTACAGGTTCAAATTGGTCAATTGTTTGTTTTTTGGGGGTCTTGCTTGTGTTTACATTAGTCGATTAGTCTACGCCGAACACATTACATCTCGCCACACGAAACGATTGTGATTATTAACGACCAAGAGTAACAAAAGTGAATTAATTGTTTACAAGGTTGAGAAAATATAGGGAAGTAAAAATATTTTATTTTTGTTCTTTGTCTAATTGTAAACAATATACCTGTCTGTATGATTATAAGTATACGTGTGGATATTTATTAATACTTTCTATTTTGTATTATTTATACATCATGGATCCAGTGCAAAAAAATGTAATAAAAAGCTTTGAAGGTGTCCGAAATCGTAGACTATCTTCAAGATATTGAAGATTCTAGTGATGAGGAGTTGAATGACATTGAAGTTGCCATATTGCCGCCGGATGAGGTAGATGAAATGACTGACATAGAAGAAGGTCCTGACGACGATATGGGAGTTTTGCCAGTGTCGGATTTAGCTGGTCAAGTGGAACTTCGTGCACGATCGATAACGTCGCGGAAAATCATCCTACTCACACCACATCTCGGACAAGCAAGACAGTCACTTGGCGTAAGTGTCAACCAGTATATTCTGAAATACAGCCGGAATCTAATATTGCTAAATAATGTTTGGAAAATATGATTGCGGAGTTGGAAGGAAAATCAGCGGTAGAAATATTCGAAAATTTGTTGTATGACGAGATTCTACAATATATTGTGCACGAAACTGTAATCTACGCCAAACATTATATGTATGATTTGAACTTCAATCTAATTATAATAGCCTTTAGTTATATTGGCCTTTAGTTATATTGGCCTTTAGTCAACCGTGTTTTAGACATGTCCCTTGTGAATGCATGGATTATCTACCACCAGATAAATAAAGATGAGACCATCCCTCTGCTAGATTTCAGACGAAGGGTTTGTTTTGCTTGGATGAAAAAATCTGAAGGCAAGGCAAGTTAACCGACACCCGGTTCTCTAGAAGTTCTTTCACAACCTGTCATGTTTGATAATGTTGGTCACTATATGACAAAGAGGGACAAACAGAGGCGTTGTCAAGGACAAGGGTTGCAAGAAAAAACCTCTAATCTTTTGTGCTAAATGTGAAAAAGCACTTTGCAGTGATTGTTTCATACCTTATTATACAAAATAAGCTCGTAATATTTTATTTTTAAGACTGTTTGTGGACATAATTTTCAAATAAAGCTGATTTTCGTATAATTGTTAACTTGTATTATATCTGATCACATGTCCCCATTGTCATATTTATAGGACAGGCTGAAACAGGGATGAGGGTAAATTTTTTTTTTTTGTCATATTCTTTTTTCTTAATGTATTATGAACTTAATTTAAAGAATTGAACAAAAAATTCCAATGTTTTCGATGCTTGGGAAGTAATGGGTTAAAACGCATGCCTTTTGAAGCGATGATAGCTCAGCGGGAGGAGCGTCGCCTGTCTGTCAAACTGACGGACACTGGTTCGTTCTTCAACAATAGCTTGAGCTTCCGGTGAAGGTAACACCGTTACAAATCCCCAGCACGGTACTTTCGAGTACCCGCCTGGCTCTCAAGGACTATGAGTATCCTAGGTCTAGCGTGATAACATCTTCGACCACATCGTCACTGACAATCAAGTGAGATAGGGGTAAAACGCTAGATCTATACAGTATACAAAAAATGCCCCATATTCTACACCTACGGTTAAAAAGGAAAGTTTTGGCAGGGACTCAAATTATTACGTCCAGTTGTTAGAAGGTGTTTTTTTTCTATTGAAAAATTCTCGTGAGTTTGACACATTATTATACCGTGTTATCCGGCTTTACTCAAGTTTATAGTCGAAGTTTCGACCTAGGTTTCGGGCATGTGCGATGCCCATCCGCAGGTAAGTTTACGCTGCTAGATCGTGGTTCGACGAACTTCGACTATAAACGTGAGTAAAGCCGGATAAGACAACTATGAAGTCTTAGTAAGTTTCGACGTCACTTGCCTGTTGACAAGCTAACCTACCCATAGATACAACTATACAGATTATTGACACCATCATACAGGATTCCAATTTACCTAGGCTGAGTAAGTCGAGTGGACAGAACTCTCCCTTTACCAAAACATGGGACCGACTCAACGCTCAAAAGTGTGAAATAACTTGTTGAAGTCGGTACTTACCAGTGAACTATCAGTTCAAAAGAAGCGCCTTAACAAGTTTTCACTTCAAAACACAAAATACACCTCAAATAAACATATAAGATCATTGAAATACATACAGTCGGTCATATAACCTCCTCCTTTTTGGAGTCGGTTAAAAAGTGAATACTTCATATGGAAAGGGAATCTATCTGTAGGTGGAGGGGGTGTCTATGGGCTCTCCCATTGCTCCCGTGGTGGCTAACATATTTATGGAGTGGTTTGAAAACTTGGTGGCTTAGACCGCGACCCTGGTCAGTCATTGCTAAGGAGGCTTATATGCATTTATTTACGTATCTATGAATTAAGCAAACGCTTATCAAAGGCTCATTTAATCCCAAGAAAAATAAAAGAATGGAGTAGTTAGACCTTCCATCCCGCGAGATATCTCGTGCATTATCACTTTTAGAATGGGTTCTTTGTGTACGGCCATAGAATAACGCCAAGAAACTGGTCAGCAGTTTCTGGCGTAGTTACCTACTGATCCTTTTGTACAGCAAAACCTACAATAAGGTCGCTCTTGTGTCGTAGGTTTGCTATCTCTTCCAAGGACTCCGAAAATATTTGCATTCAAACATTAGGCACAATTTTACAATTTTGATGTGTTTTATACAATATTTAAATACTTCTATGGTTCATTCATTCATTCATTCATTCAACGCAGCCATAGGAAGTCCACTGCTGGACATATGCCTCCCCATATAGGGGGGATTTGCCAATACTCGCCACGCTTGGCTGGCGGGTTGGCGAGCGCAGTATAATTTCCTATCACCAGAAGGCACTGCTGCCTTACCGTACGTACCTCCTGGTACGTGATCCCTTAGCCGACTCTTACGGCACCCACGGGAAGAGAGGAGGGAGTACTATTCTAGGCCGGTACCACCACGGCAAATATGTATTCTATGGTTAACATTAAAATATTGACCAGGCAAGAAACACAGATTTACTAAGTAGTTATAATAAACAATAAAAATGTATTGTTTTTAATAATGTCAATATATATATCTCATATAAACATATATTGTGTGTGTGTGTGTAAGTGTGAGTGTGATTTGGTTATGTAGTTACTTTTAGCAATTGTTACTGTCGTTGTAGTTCAATCTTTGTAACCAGTCGTTAATTTTACACGAGTGTTTTAATACCAAATTATGTGCAGTTTCATACACTTCTTTATTTTCTATAAAAAACTTACAGCATATGTTTGAATTTGTTTGTAAACGTTTAGCGCCAAAATCCATTTGCACGTCGCGCATGCGTGTTGCGCCGCGTCCACAGACTATATAGTTTGAGATTCGTGGTTGTTATTCACGTTCAATTGCGCCAACATACCCGTTTCTTTTTCTTAATATATTTAAGTGCCACCATCATGTTTGAAAAATGGTAAATGTTTAGTTCTATAACATGTTTTTTTATTTATTTTGTTATCTGACATACAAGTCAAATATTTATAAATATTTGAAAGAAAATAACCATTACATGATCACGCAAATTTAAGAAAATCGTAACAATCGTACGTAGGAACAGCTGAAATAAATAACAGTGAAATGATAATAGTCCCGACCCCAACCTGTCAGGTGAGTATACTCGTAGTGTAAAACTGAACATATGAGTAATTCATCGTATGCCATAAATAGAAATAATATGACGTAACGCGAATCGTGCGGAAATTATTCTAAAAACTGTAGGATATAACTGGATATATGAGGAAAAAATTCATCATTAATAGGAAAAATAGTAGGACATAACTCAAAATACAACAAAAGATTTGTCTTTTACTGTGTTCGTGTACTTAATACAATTGACATGAGATACCCGGAGATATGAGGAAGTCATTGATTATTATTAGGAACATTAATATGGCATAATCCGAAATGCGTCCGCATGCATCCGTCATCTAAAGAACAACAAGGCTAGGAGGGAATGAAATCCTGATCGAGGTCTTCAAGGCTATGGGAGAAACTGGTGTTGACATTTTATATAATGTCTGCTGCGAGGTATGGGAATCTGGGATAAGGCCTGAGGACTGGTCCCAATCAACCTTTATACCTCCACACAAAAAAGGCTCCACCAAGAAATGTAGTAATTACAGGCTCATTTCTCTCATTTCACATGCGAGTAACGTATTACTTTACAAGTTTACAACATTAACACGCGACTACAGGGATACCTCACTCGACAAATTGCACCTGAACAAGCGGGATACTCAAGAACAAATTTTTATGCTGCCGCAGATCCTCGAAAAATCAAGAGAGTTCAACACACCTCTCTATATATGCTTTGTTAACTTTCGCAAAGCATTTGACACTGTAAATTGGAAGTCCCTATGGAAAGTTCTAATAGAAATAGGTGTACCGCATCATCTCATACTTCTAATAAAAAGAAATTGAAATAGAAAAAAAAAATGGCCATAAAAATATTCAATAAATTACCTAACAAAATTAAAGAAGAAAAAGAGTCGAAAATCATCACACATTTAAAACAATTGCTTTTAACGAAATGCTATTACAGCTTGAATTAGTTTTTCTATGACAAATTTGAAAACTAATAAACAAATCGGTCGCTCCACATTGCTATACTCTACCAGAGTCATAATTATGTACGCTGGAAAAAAATGTATTTGAGACCTGCATGTAACGCCATATAAATGCAATAAACTATTAAGTATTAAAGTCTTTATATAGATGGTACTGCTGCAGTTCGAGTCGATGACGAACTCTACGGAGTTCGACAAGGATGTATACTATCGCCGTTACTGTTCAACACCTACACAGAGTACATCATGCGGATTGTCTTGGAAGGATGGGATAAAGGTATCTCAGTTGGTGGTCGCATGATGCATAACCTCAGGTACGCTGATGACACTACACTTCTTGTTCAGACAAAAGAAGACTTAGAAGCACTTCCAATTCGTCTACAAACTACCAGTCTCCAATTCGGACTTGCTCTCAATAGAGACAAGACGAAAGTTATGATAGTAGACCGGGCTGCACAAAACAGGACTGAAATCCAGAGCGTAGCCAATTGTAAGGTGGTACAAAGCTACATATACCTCGGCTCTACTATAGCAAACACAGGGGGATGTGATGACGAAATTAGACGAAGATGTGCTATCACACGGTCGGTAGTTGAGCGACTTGGAAAGATCTGGAAAGACAAACGCATAACCAAGAAAACAAAGGTTCGTCTAATGAGGTGTTTGGTCGTTCCGATCTTTCTTTATGAAGCTGAAACTTGGTCACTTAAACTACAAGATCGCCGAAAATTTGATGCACTCGAGATGTGGTGCTGGAGACGACTGCTGAAAATACCTTGGACAGCGTTGCGCACCAATAATTCTATCCTCAAAGAACTCCAAATAAAAGATAGGCTTTCGTCGACTGTGCAGACACGAATACTGAAGTTCTTTGGATACATCTCTAGGAATGAACAATCGATGGAGAGACTTGTGGTACAGGGCCAAGTGGAAGGAAACAGGTCGCGAGGTCGTTCACCAACACGCTGGACTGACCTGATTACAAAGGCCACACAGTCCACCTTAGTACAGTGTACCCGCGATACCACTAACCGCCAGAAATGGAAAAACATCGCTAAGCGAGCTGCTACCCTGGACAAGGACGTCAGCGAGGATCTCCCACCTGCCATCACTGTAACCACGGCCACTCTGCCAAGAGTGCACGGCTAAGAAGAAGAATCCGATATGCGAGGAAGGTATTATAGAGATGGTAGGATGTTACTGTACTGTGTAATGAGGCGGTCCCTGTGTCTTATGCTAAAAGAGCCCTCAGATATCGCACTACTGAAGAGTGGCAGAGAAGATACACAAATGAAGAAGCCGGATCAGTTACAAGAACTTTTTTCCCTGATGTTAAGAATGCTTATCGAATCCTATGCAAACTCGACGTTAGAACCATTAGGACACAGCTATTCACTGGTCACTGCGGGCTTCGAGCCTACCTTTACCGTTTTAAATTGTTAAACAGCCCGGCCTGCACCTGCGACGACCAATCTCCCGAAGATCTCTGGCATGTGCTAGAAAGTTGCCCAAAGTACGACTTCGGTAGGTTGGAGTGTGAGTGCAAAATGGGTATCAAGATAAACAATCAAAATTACTCTTTAATCTTTGACAATGACAGCGCCCGGACTCTCTTCCTTGCCTATGGGGAAAACGTTGTGTATAAAGCTGCCAAAGCTAATGGATCGAACGTACAGCTGTAGTAAAAATAGTGTTTCGTCTTTATCGTTGGCATTCTATGTTTACCTATTATGCTCTTTCTTCTTAGCTGCTTAGTTAATTTCCAAATTTGCCTTTGCTTTATTTCTCTAAAAGTTAAGTAAGTTTAACTAATGTATATTATAATAGGTGTTAATGGTACCAAAACTGCCTAGTTGTTTATTTCGAGTCTTCTGGTTCAGTCCTGATTATCAGTATTCAGTGTGCAATAGCACAACTATGTAAGGGAAAAAAAAAAAATAAAAAAAAAAAAAAAAAAAAAAAAAATGTTTAATAGTAATGTAATAATTAAGATTATTAAGTAATTAAGTATTAGTAAGATTATTATTATTATTTTTCTTCTCTTTTGTAATATGATGAGTAACAATGTTTGTAAATCTGTAAATGTAGTAATGTTAAGTTCTTTCGTTTGTTACCTGTTTGTAAATGTTTTAATGTTACCCCATAAGATTAGACTTAAGTTTGTTACCCCATAAGATTAGACTTAAGATGTTTTGAGCTTTGTACTAAGAACGGAAAAAAAAAAAAAAACTTTGATTATTATACAAAGATGACAATGTTGTGGCAGTATAATAGCCACAGTATTAACTGTTAAAAATATAAAAAAAAAAAAAAAAAAAAAAAAATGAGGCGGTCAGATATTGATAAAAGGAATAGTAACAGGGCGTAACTTAAGGAATGAGGACAGGAATCACAAACACTAAGAAATCTCATTAATTACTTTATGATTCTACTAACGGCGCGGTGACGTGTCATTATCATTCTATTCAGTATTATCATCGTACTTTTCGGTGATGTCAGTATCTTCCATACTTTTAGTGAACTCATCATAGTTTACGCTCTTAGATCAATGATTGTTTTCGCTGGCCGAGCGCAGCAAAACCAAGAATTTATCTGAGTTTACGCTGAATTCACGTCCACCGGTATCCACTTATCTCAGTGCGTTTTGATCTGAATGTAAATAGCTAATGCTATGAATGCAGGCACTAATAAACGATCACAACCACTCTGTGACACTCTGTGTCTTCAATCTTGTATTTTCGGTCGCGTCATACGTGTCGTGCTCTGCACGCATGGAAACGCATGGAAATAACAATTGACCACCGCACTCGGTCCGATACTTGTCGCCGCTGCTGATGAAGGCTTCCGGAAGGATCCGCCACAATTGTCGATAATGATAGCGACTACCTACACGCGTCACGCTAAACCTGTACATAGTATACTACAGTATAAAAGAATAATTTCTAAGGTATTAGCAAGATATCCATAATATATCATTGTGTATTCTGCAGTCTGCAGTGTGGTGAAGCCCTCAGATCGCGCCCAGCATATTTATGGCCGATTACTATAATAGCAAACAACGCTATTGAGTATTGTTATGTTGAATCGAATCGGTTGGAGTGCAGTGCATGCCCAACATGGCGCCTCGTCTCAGACAACCTACAATAATGTTATTAGAAACGGTAAATGCAAGAGGGTGTTGCACATGGCACTGGCACTGACTACCTACTCCTACCCTTGGCAATTGGTTCACGCCTGGGCCTGTTTCTGCGGGCTAATAGGTATACAAAAGAGTGACTACTCCCAGTTTTTTTTTAAACTAACGTTACATTTTTAATAAGACTAGATGCGCCCGCAGATTACTCCACGTAGATTATATTTTCTCCTCTCAGAACTACTCTCTTTGCAATTAAAACATGCAAAATGAAAAAAAAAATTCTATGTATATCTACCTCGGGCGGGAACTGTATAGGTACTTGTATGAAAGGTAGCCTGTGCGCCTAGACAAGGTGCATCGCTTCATACTTAGCGATTCTTTTTCTCTAACCACTAACGATGAATGTTCTTTCTCGTTGATCACGATATATCATTTGTCCAGTTTGTATGTTTTCTCTCAGCGTTAACGCTTGTAGAATGTTACTTCAACTAAAACTACTGTGCCCTTTAGAACTCTAAGAAGTTATTATAAATCTTTCAAATATTTCAGCGATGAGTGGTCTCATGAGTACTACTTACGTACACATACCAGAGGGTTTAAAATATGTAACCACTACCTAGGTTAGTTCAATTGCTCAAGCCGCTTCAATCGCTCCGCCGAAGTAGCGGCGGCTATGAGTCTGTGTTCATTCTGGACAGCGCAACTCGCATTCGCACATTAATGTTTACTATTGGGTTAGGTAGGTACTTACTTAAATATTATATTAATTGATAATATACTTAAATTTTTTTATTGGTGTCATATTTAATTTTGGATTTCAGAGACAGCTTTCAGCTTGATATAGCTCAATAAACCTAAAAGTTTCCTCGATGCTCATATTGTTACTCATTTCAAGGGTTTTTACGAACGATGCGCCACGTAAGTAATATGAGAATTGAACAAGAAGCACGTGTGCACACACTCACAGCTCCGATCAAACTGATCCGTCGGCCGACGTGTAGAGGGGCCTTAACAGTAGTCACGCATGAGACCATTCGGTTTAAGAATGGCTGCAACGTTGGCGCCGGTAAAAGTTCGTCGTAACGCATGTAAGTGCCTAATTGACTTCAAAAGTGATACATTTTAATATTACTAGTACATACTTAGATCATTGTAAATAAGTATGTACCTTTAAGTTAGTAAATTATTTATTTTTAGACATTGTATCGGATTCTTTTTTTGCATGTTTAGTGGTTGAATGAATGTAGTTGGAAACAAAAGTAATTGTACCGTACCTAATTACCAACAACTGACCTTACTTTACCAACTCTACTAACTACTTAACTAAGTACCTTGCGGTACCTAGGCTATATCCGCAATAAACAGTTTGAGTTGTACGTATGCCACATATCTTCTATTTGAAATACAACAGCTGACGAGCAGCCATTCTACCTATTTAACGGTTTGCAGATGACGGGCTATAGGAAGTAGGTACCTCACCTATTAAAGTTATATAGGTACTTCGCACTTACATACCGAACTGTCGAGAGATGGCTGACACGAAGCTCGTTCACCTTTCTGTCACCTTCTTATCTGATGACCTGCCCCCTTGACCTTGTGAACTCAATTACTTACACTAATTACATCAGCGAACGTAGCAATCGAACGTAGGAAGCTTCTATTAATAGCCTTTATAAAACACCTGAACATGTCAATTACACCTTGGGAACATTTAAAGACAACACTACTGGAATTGTACCATATTAAATGTGCACGAAGCACGCCAAGGGCCAAGTAGGAGTACCGACCTATACCTATATGTTATTTTCTTTCGCACAATTTCTTTCTAGTCGCTACCTACTTGTGTTACATTACCATCCGCATTGATAATTGCAGATGCTGATGCAGATGTCCAAATGTATACGGATGCCCCGCTTTTGCGAGTGCGGATGCGAATATTCACAACATCCCTGGTACTCAGTCACGGAGGTGATGATGACGGTAATACTGACATAGGTATATGTATATTTGTAATGTAACAAACCGACTAGGACTCACGTGGTATTTACTGGAAAATTACTCTCCGACCAGTTTCGACCTCATTTGCAGTTCTTCATCTGGGAGTTATGATCGTGCCAGGCGGGGGGCGCGAGCCTCAGTTACGTGCTGCGGCTCGCGCCCCCCGCCTGCCATTTCTAGTAAATACCACGTGATTCATAGTCGGTTTGTTACATTACAATTATGGAAGAAACTCGCGATAGTTTTCAGGTTGTATATGTTCGTTGAACAGATAAGTATTCAAAAATCATCTTTAGGTGCTTTTACGTTCTTTCCATCATCAATATTCATTATAGTATACAAGGACTGAAAGTTAGTAAACATTATTTTCGGTAGTTTTCCTATCTATAACAGATACTTTATACACAGTGGTTCGCTAATCCGCCCTAATTATAAAAAAACAATTTAAACAAAAATCCGCCCGCCGTTAAATAAAATCGAATAAAAAGAAAGAAACAAGCCCATCCTACCCGCCGTCTACCTGTAACACCTTTCTGTATCGGACGGAGCGCCTGTGGTTCCGGTGGATCTGGTCTCGTCTCGTCTCGCCTCCTCTGCCACGTTACCTACCCTGTTAAAGTCTGCTGGTCCTGGTGTTCTGTTGAGATAGTGTCATGTATTTACGGCTTAGAGTAGGTATGTATCCAGAATATCATTATAATGTAGTCATGGGTTTACATCCATGTTTATGAATCTAATGCGTATATCTATGCCACTCTCTGGTCTGTGCACCAACATAGACCATAGACAAGCAAGCGCAAGCCAATTATATGATAGTTTTGAGAAAATGCCGAACTATAAATTGTAAACAAATTTCCCAAATATGAAAAATATCAAGCCAAAATAAGAAAAAACTGTTTAGAAATAAAAAATAAATTGAAGAAAAAAAACTAAGTGAGAGGACATTAACATTAACGATAAAGATGAATTTCCTACACGCACTGGCAGGGTTCATCACCCTCGTGATGCTTCTAGTCAGGCAATACCTGGTTCGAGCCACGGGACTCACTGTGAGTAAGCTTGTTCTGCGAATCGCAATAGTGCCTTTTAGAATATATTATTTTGTATTTACAGAATATTGTATATATTATAATATTCTGAATTGACGCTCGCGAAGTCGAAGTGCTTGCATTTTTACTGCAAAACAAGAAATTTACGGAGCATTTCTTAGCGTTCTATACCTACTACAGATAGGTATATCCGGATTACAAAAGACATTATGTGCTTTCATTATTTAGTGTCACAAAATCAAGTGATGAGTCGCACACTCGCGCACGCCCGATTGATTGATTGAAATTAATAAAGAAGCAAAATAATTTTATGAAATCTTATGTTTTACATAAAATAATAATGGTTACGCTTATGCGTATGCCTCTCTATGTCTGATACTGGTGCACGTTTTGTATTGAACAACTCAGTTTTACTTCTACTGCCATGCACATTATATCTGGTCTATACACCACTGTTATTGTACTCTGTAGACGATTGATGATTTGTTTAAGTACATTTATTTTGTTAACAGATGAAGTCTAGCAAGTACGAGCGATCACCGATGTGTTGCGGCAGTGTTTCCCGAGCGTCCACACCGAGGCCGGTCGCGAGCAGCATGTCGTGTCATCCCGCGGCTCTATCCCACACTTGTGCTAAGCCGAGATACAAACGAGACCCCGACATTGAAATCGACGATGAATTAATCAATGTTCACCCTCGAGAGTTCGAATCCGAAGATTTCACATAGCATTTCATAACATATGGAATCAAAATAATATCGGAAAATGAATGAATTCCCTCCAAAAAAACATCTCATAATGATATCTCTGACACACATGCAACAAATTGTAATCTTCAAATTTATTAGCAACTATTATAGAATGTGATGTGATTTTTGCAAATGTCATAACATTGAATTGTGATCTGTAAATGAATGATTATGTATCGATACCGATCTCTCGCTGTGCCATAGAGCTGCGCGAAACAAATATAAACTGATTAACAAATACTGACATCATTATCATAATAATATTATATCACGAGCACGTTATCCCTGCTCAAAACAGTATTCCAATTGTTATATCAATTACACTGTGGTGATCTTTGCGTGCAGACAGCGGGGTCTAAGCTGAGCTCAGACCCCGCCGTGCAGATGGACCTCAAAAACTTTCCAGCCATACCCGTCACCTCATGACTGAATGACGCTCGTTGCAACTGTAATCATATACCTCTACGCAATCAATCACATACCAGCCTTTTGAATATTAGATTTATCTTCACATGTGCTGATGACACGGAAACATAGGTGCCCGCGCCGGCAGCAGAGTGCAAGATATATATATATTCTTTCTCAGGGGGTGCACTTGCTCCCCCTGTCACGAAAGAAAATATATAGGAAGAAATGACATATATTTATTTCATCATCACAGCTAGATAAATATTATAATATTTGTAATTCTTTATTAAAGGACGTCGATTTACCCAGCGCGTTAGAAAACTGTTGTGATAATATGTGCAATGATTATGGTCACAGAACCATAATAGATCAAATGTACGACAATATTATTGGTATATTGAGACATGCTTCGATTTTAAGCCATGGTGAAAAAAAGTCGGTCAGACAAGTTCGCGTGGAAGGTTGGAATAGGCGCGTCAAGCATGCTCGTGGAGAGGCTCGCCTCACTTTTCATGATTGGGTTCTACACGGTAAGCCTACAAGCGGACTATACTACCACAATAATAATAAACAAAATGAATGTTTTACCCTCACAACATTCCCCCAAAGACTTTAAAGGTTTCTGAAAACACACTAAAAGCTAAGTCCAGTAGATAGTCTACGCCGTTAGCATGAATGGCGTGTGCGAGTCAAATGCGATCGCAAACTTATTTATGCAACAGTTCCAAGTAAACTCATGTTGTTGTACAGTCAGCCGCAAGATCCCTGTATTGAATTTCACTGCGCTGATTTGAATTGAATAATTTTGAAATAGTTCTCACAAAAGATGTCACTGAGGTGATAGAAAACATGAAGAGAGGCAAGTCACCCGGACACGACGGACTCAGTATAGAGCATTCTTCAGGATTTAATGAAAACAAATGTGGTACCAATTATCAAGAATAAAACCAACGATGCCTCCAATAGGTCCAACTTCAGACCCATTGCATTATGAACTATCATTCCTAAAATGTTGGACAGCCATCTATCCAAACACTTCAATCTACATGCCATGATGTTTGGTTCCCAGCCTAACTTTCCGCAGAAACCGCGATTGTGTGTCTGAAACTTGCTGTCCAGATTTATACTAATAGATAAACACCAATATTCTCCTGATTTTTGGACTTGTCAAAGGCATTTGACTTGGTTTTTTATGATTTTCTGTGTAGTGAACTTATGACGGATACTAGAGTACCGAGGGACGAGTTTTAACTTTGGTATGAAAATCAGCGAAATACTGTACGATGGGATGGGCGGGTTCGTATTCGGATGAGTACAGATTGAGATGCGGTGTTAGACAGGGCGGTATGACATCACCCGAATTGTTCAACCTGTATATCAATAGGCTGATGGCGCGTAACATACGCCGGCTACATCCCGGCCGGGGCGAATTTCTATGATGAGCAGAGATGTTTGTTCTCGGGTCTTGAATGTTTGTGTGTTTCCATGCCTCCCACGAGTAGGTACTACTTATCTAAACCAGTCTTGCCATACCCACCCCTGAGACCACCTACCTGCGGATGTGGGTAGCTAGCCCCGATGAAGCTAGCTCCTAAGGGTCGCTAAAATAATAAAACCAATTAATGGCAGTACCTATGTAGACTTTTTAAATAAAACATATGTTTTATTTAAAAAGTCTACATACCATTGCCCTAAGTAAGATCTTAAAAAAATATCAATAACAAATAAAAGTATATTTATGAGAACCATCGTTTATTAGCAAATACATACAAATCACAAAACTCATGTAGCAGGATGCGAACGAGATCAATGACGAGTTGGCGACGACGCATAGATCCGTCGTCTATAAGTTGGAACCATGAGATAGCGTATGTTCTTCTTGTAGTATGGACAGTTTGGCTCGTCACAGCCCAGCACCTGCGCTTCGCGGAGCGTATGCCCTGCCCTTCCCAACAACTCATCGCCAGCAATGAGCCGTCGCGCGCACGCAACTAAACATGGCCCACACAATGCTACTGCACAAATAGCTGCTAACAATTCTAGCAATAGCATCACAGTCTCACTCCACATTGTCGATTCTCATCATTCTACGGTGAGAAAATTACCAGTACATTGTAATTTAGGTACGAAGATTCAAAACATTAAAAACATCTCTATAAGTTATAAATAGTTATTTAAAAATTTTAAAAATGTATGTCCGTATAGTGTCCATATACATTCAAAATCACTTCAATCAAAATATATAATTATGTTACTTATCTATGATATAAATCAATCACTGATCAGAAAGCAAAAATGTATATTGTATGTCTCCGTATATAGCTACTTATCTATGATTATATCTACTGTAGAAAGAGAAGGAACAAGAATACCGTCTATACAGTATGAGACAACAATAGACAGAGAAAGCGAGTTTCCAACCGAATAAAGCGATTATATCGAACACAAAATCCTAATTGTGCAGAATAGAAAAAAAAAACATTTTGGCCATCAGACAAAATAAATGAAATACATATTAAATAAATAATAAATACATCCACGTTTATTTCGGAACGTAGGATCCATAGTTTTGTAGTAACAATTTTCTTAGAACTATGCTAGTACTTTTGTGGTAGAATAACAGATTTACTTGGTCCTGCCCGTGACAATTCCTATCCAGTATTTTTTTTTAAATTCTGGTGAGAACGTTCAAAGCGTGATTCAAACACTTTCAGTACCTACACTGTTGGAGCTACTCCTTATGCGGTGGAATATTGACGCGATCTTTTTGCACACAATAGCGTGGAATCCGTCAATGGAGGTCTCGACATAGGCTATAGTGGTGTGGTAACTAACATTACAGTTGATATGGTATCAAACGAAGGCACCATACCCTTATCTGAAAAGTTTTATTGTTTATTCCATTAACAACATGCTAGGCGAAACTTACGTTCAAATTATTTTAAGGAAAAAATTCGGCTGCTTGTGAGACTTGACTGAACCCACGACTACGTCCATGAATTTCGTCCTGCCTTAAACATCTCAGGGGATGTTGTCATTAGCGCCATCTACTTTTAATTGTGTGAACAATTAATGAATAGTACTGTTAGACCACCATTACAGTTGGTAAACGAAGCTGACTCAATAATGGTTGTACTACTTTATCATAATATATTAAGCGTGTCCAACACCTTTCTACTTACTTAACGTTCACCTCCGTCTCCGACTCTAATTCCGATTCCAGTTCCGATAACACCACCTTCGTTATATCCCCAAAGCTAACCTAAGTGGAGTTAGTTGCGTTGCATTATATGCGTATCCTATCACATTTATATCAATAATGCATCCTGAATATCTTAAACATGTGTGTTTCTAGCTGAATTCCCTATTGTGTTAGCAGTCGAAAATCAAGTGATGTTAAACTCCTCCGATATCCAAAACGTGAAACAGTGAAATACAATAAGTGCTTAGAAAGTGAAAGCGTTTCAGGCTGTAAAGTCATAAAAAATGTAAGGCTTATGAAGTGGAAAATAAAACAATAGCAATAAAGCAAAGTATTTTATTCTAATAGGACCGTGATAATTTAATATAGAAAAATAATACCTTCATATTACCCCATTTAAATATCACAGTTGTTTTTTTTATTTTTGGCTATCGATTATTTAGGCATATTTGTACTAACGTCTGTACCTAACGTAAATCAATTGCCAAAAATTAAAAAGTAAGTAACTGTCCAAATCAAACTTAGCGGTCTGTTATTGGCTCTCTACGTTTCCTGTCTCATGCGTAAGCATCGTATTTGTAGTTGTGTTACTGTTCCCAGTCTATGTCAGGTTTAGGTACGGAACCCCTTTTACTCACGCTGTCCGTCTGTCGCCAGACTGTATCGCATGAACCCCATTTAGACAGTTGAAATTTTCACAGATTATGTATTTCTGTTGCCGCTATAATAACAAATACTAAAAAATAGAATTCGCAGGACACAGATCAGATATAATACTTCAACACAACTTTTCATGCAAACTATCACTAATTCAAATATTGTTTTAATAAAAACTTTTCTTCATTAAATAAACAAACAGAAAAAAAAAATTGGTTGTCTGTAAAGTCGGTTACGGACGATAGATTTACGTGATAACGTCATAATCATTTATGACTTTGACTTTGACTTTGACTGACTTTGACTTTGACTTTAACTGGCTTTGACTTTGACTTTGACTGACTTTGACTTTGACTTTGACTTTGACTGACTTTGACTTTACGCGGTACGCGGATACGATACGCGGAACGTTACTATTTTTCATGAGTGTTGCTGGTATTCATCAATTTACAAAACGTTATCACGTCAAAAAAGAATTGAGGTAAAATTTGATTGGTGAAACTTGAGTTTTTATGAAATTAATTGGTTATAATCGATACCATGTTTTTCTACTAAAAACTGAAAAAAAAACATTGATACATCGAGTAGTACATCGAAAGCATTTCAAAACATCGGATTGATTTGATGTATCGCATTGTAAGCATCGATGTTGTCAATGCATCGATGTATATCGAATATCCCTAGTCAGCTTTCCCTCAGTAATCTGTGGACATCAAGTTTGTTTTGTGCATAGAAGTAATACGTATTCGTACAATGTTGTACATAATATATATATATATTATGTACAACATAACAACATACTATAGTACATAATATTACTTCTATGGTTTTGTGTTACATAGATCAGATAGAATCTAGGATAGAATACATACTAGTTACGAAGCAACAGTATTCTATTATTTCGATTTTGATATAGGTAATTTATTTTTTATGTAAGGCGGCGGCGGGAAATTAGGCATGTTTGAGAAAATGTATGACTGTTCTTAAAAACAACAATGAATATACAGAACAACAATTTGAAATATTAATTTTAGTCATAATAATAAACATAAATGACATACAAGTTGTGATAAAAAGTAAAAAGTTGCGTGTTCAATTAAATGAAAAGAAAATGCGGTCGAAGTTTTTAATTGGGTATGTATTCTTCTCATACACGTACTTACTAATTATTACTAAAATATCTAGCATCATTCTTGTATCTTCTTTTGAATTTCAAGTTTTTATTATACATTAAGGTTTACAGATATTTCTCAAAACTGCTGGTTTCAGATAAGTACTCCATAGGTAGTTGATAAAAAAATTTACATGTTCTTTGGTGATATTCACGGGTGTCCGATAAGTGTGTTCTTAAGTTTACTTACATTGTCAAATTAAACGACTGTCTAAGAAAGTTATATAATTGCATGGTACATCAATCATCATCTCAGCCATAGGACGTCCACTGCTGGACATACATCTCCCCCATTGATTTCCACAAGGATCGGTTGGAAGAGGCCTGCATCCAGCCCTTGCCTGCTATCTTAGTCAGGTGGTCTGTCCACCTGGTTGGTGGCCGTCCTGGATTGTCAATAACAACAATGATTCTTATTGTGACACATTGTCACTTAGCCCACTGTGGCACTGTGAGACTGCTGAAGCAGCATATTGAGAATTTGCAACACCGCATTTGGGGACAGCCGCCATCACCGAGGTTGCGATGACAGTCAGAAGCCGCACTTTACTTTTGGTACATTGAGTGAGCATATTAGTAAAAAGTTTAGAATTAAATCAATGTAATACTTTATGTAAATTAAATTGATAAAACATTACGGTTTTTTTGAGTCCTCGCATACTGTGAAACTTACTTATTTTTATAATCTGTAATAATTGTCAATTTAAAAAAAAAGTTGACTGTAAACATTTAGAAGGATAAATTACTTTACTTCATGTCATCTCTCCTGCCAAAAAAGATAAAAAAACACATTATTGCCATAGAATAAAATACATAACACACAGTCTGAGTACAAATTTACATAAATATAATATCTAGGCAATAGGATTATACTCAGCATGTACAGCCAAGAGAATATTGGGTTATAAAACCCATAAAGTAACCATAATTTTATTACATTATAACTTGGTTATAAACCTGTTGCTATATTTGATCCAATTATCACTACCAATCAATCTTCTGCCATGTCATATGTTGTAATGTATTGGCTACCTGGCTGAATACAGACATCCATATTACAAGGACTATTGTTGGAATATTTTGATCTCCCCCCCTTACCACCGCACTGCCATCCTCTGAAACCTATATTTTTAAACTAAACCTGAACTAAATATTGATTCCTTCCAACTGACCAATTTCAATAAAAGAAATTGATTAATCAGCAAAATAAGTAAGTTATGATATTATGTAACAAAATCTTTTATTTATGCAGAAGAAATATTCAATTAATCAAAGGTAGGCCACACTTGCTATCTAGTTCAATAAATAATTGTTACCACATGTTTTATTGGTAATTAAACAACCTAATAGAGTTTTATTGCTGCAGTTAATCAGATTACGAAGGTCTTCGAACAGTGTGTGTTACCAGTGATGACTTACGGAACCGAAACGTGGTCTCTGACTATTGGCCTTCTGAGCAGGCTCAGAGTCACACAACGAGCTATGGAGAGGGCTATGCTCGGGGTTTCTCTACTGATCGAATCAGAAATGAGGAGATCTGTAGAAGAACGCAAGTCACCGATATAGCCCAGCGGATTAGCAAGTTGAAGTGGCAGTGGGCAGGGCACATAGCTCAAAGAACTGATGGCCGTTGGGGCCGAAAAGTTCTGGAATGGAGACCACGGACTGGCAAGCGCAGCATAAGACGGCCAACGACCAGGTGGACAGACGACCTGACTAAGATCGCAGACAAGGGCTGGATGCGGGCCGCTTCCAACAGGTCCTTGTGGAAATCAATGGGGGAGGCCTATGTCCAGCAGTGGACGTCCTATGGCTGAGATGATGATCAGATTATCAAACTCAGTCAGATGGTTAGTTCATCATATTCATGTTTACACAACTAGACTGCTAGAGCCTCCTTACCTACACAATGCAACAATTATTATTACACCCAGGACCCATCTGGGCATTAGGAGATTGAGCAGTTCTAGAAAATTAAACCAATGGTGGACATCAGGAGATAGAGGTTGCCATCAATGATTGTCAACCTGAAAGTGTGAAGTGAAGTCAAAACACATAGTGTGTTCAGGCAGCAGTCCTTGAGAGCCAGTGAGCAGTCTAGATCTAGCGTGATAACATCTTCGACCACATCGTCACTGACCATCAAGTGAGATAGTGGTCAAACACTAATCTATACAGAATATAAAAAAAAGAAGTTAAATCAAACATAGTTTAACAAATTACTGTTTTTACAAAATGATTATCTGAATGGTTGTTGTGAGAATGAGTGTCTGATTGGCTAAGGCTTAGATCTTTATCTAATTTGTATACAAACTGCTTACACTAGTTATTGTGGATTCACATGGATTTGATACAATTTACTACAGATGTGGGTCGCTTTCAACCTGTCCTTGTGGAAATTAATGGGGGAGGTGCATTCAGCAGTGGATATCCTATGGCTGAGATGATCATGGATTTATGCATTTGGCGATGTGAGGCTTTTGCCCTTATTGATAAGATGGCTTAGACTGCAGCTACCATGGCACGTATTATACAATTTTGGCTAACTATATAGTGACTGGTATAATTGTAATGCCTAAAGTGCATTATTTAGATAGTTTAGTTAATTGATTTTGCACAATTTTACTTGTGGATGAGAATGTTAAGGAGGGCATACTCCTTATGCATAGCTTTATTTTTTTTTTACATGATAGATCACATTTGAGTGTACACCCAAGCAATGCATTGAATGGAGATGTTAAAATAATTGGGAACAGTACAATAAATTATCATTCGATTACCTATATAGGTTAGAGCTTCATTGTGTTACTCCTAAAATCGAGAATTAAACCAATTATTATCTAATCCATTACAAGTACTTATATCATGTAAGGCTAGATTAATTATGCACTTCAAAACTGATGAACCAAATAAACTTCAGCTCTCACCTGATATGCTATAAATTATATATTGTAATGCCTTAAACCCCCATACTTGTGCCCTTATTCTCCTAAAGGTAGTTGGTACATGATGTTTTGTGGTATATAATGTAGAAAACTGGGTGATGCCTTCTCTATGCAAACGTAACATGTTTGCAGACAGAGCTGCTCGAGAGAGAACATAATGTAATCAGTGAAACATATTTGATTTCCAGGAGTGTTACAGCGTTATGTGTGGGACTGATGTGGCTGATCAGCTGGCTCTACCAGATGCTGCTGAATGCTTACGAGCAGTCCGGGACACTCACGGACCTAGAATATTCCTGGTAATTATAAACATATACGTTACAATTTCAGTTTCATTCTTGTAAGGTTTTCAAAGTACATATTAGTTAGCGCGTATACTGAGGATAAATCCGCAACCATTATTTATACTTGCTATGGTTGTCGCTTTTTGTATGTTTTTCGTAGTCTCGGGTTTTGGGATCCTTACTAGCTGTAACACGGGCAATCGTAGTACAGCGGCCGACGTGGTCCGGGCCCCACCTTGCGATTGTATAATGTTACAACGTTGTTACCGGGCGAACCGACAATACGGTACACGCATTAACTATAATCAGTCGATATGTCGCTAATGAGCGTGCCTTATTGGAAGCACATATATTTGTTAATTATTGTTGTGTTGAGTTTTCAATTTTTATGCACTTTATATATGGGTCCGCCTTTTATTGTGTAATGGGTTACTTTATAGTAGGCTCCTTTTGAATAAGTATGTGTGCTGGGACTATATCTACATATGTATCTACAGTTGTCAGGTGCCGAGTCTCGACCGCACGATGGTTTACACATCATTATATGCTACAATACAATTGAAGGTCATCTACCTTCAATTGTATAGACACGTGCGCATTGAAAATTTACCCAAGGCAATTCGTGCCACAAACTCCGACTTAAATACAATTCTTGAGTGGAGTAAATCACATGGTCTTAACGTCAACCCTGAACAGACTCAGATAATAATCATCGGAAGCTATGGCCATTAAGTACTTTGTTCACCGAAAACCAAATCGGTTCCGCCATGGAGCTACCGCATAAAGCTGTAGTTCATTGTAAATATTAAAGAACATTCGTACAAACATTGGCGCCCGCACCGCACGTGTTCGGTGATCATGTGAGATGTAGCACCCGAGCTTCTCAGCCACTAATGTTGGTCCTCGTGCTACTAGAGTAGACCCGCCGGTACACGCATCTCGAGTCCCTTTCTCTGCATCACTATTACCAGTGTCGTCTAATGGCAGCAAGTCGATACCGAGGCCTTCTGGATGTCCCACTCGGAAACGGTACACCGTGACCGCCGCTAGCGGCCGGCTGCCCGATACATGACCGCAGCAAACAGTTAACAATAACCGAACCTTCAAAAGTCAGTATAACGTGCTATTTATGTACATTTCTCACAAATATTGTATAAGCAGTTGTCTGCGAACACAATATTTGTGGCTAACGATTATTCGAGCATCGATACAAGTAGGTACGTATCGATAAGTGCATGCAGTGCACCCATGTGACCCATGAGTGACCAAGTACATACATATAGTATAATATAATCTCGTGGGCGCTGTGAGGCGCTCGTGTACTTACTATCGTTAAACCTGTTATCTACCACATCTGTTAATCTCATCATGCGAGTCCTTCTCCTCTATGCACAGAGAGGCGCAGCGCATCGAATCAATGTGAGCGTATCAGCTGTGATAACAACGTTATATCTCATTGTTCAAGCGCCACGTGATCACTATGGTGTTAAACAAGTGTAACAGCGTTGTTAGCTAATCGTAATCCGAACTTACTTCATTGATTGTATCACAGATTGGACCATTCGCCTGAGGGGACATTTCCCACCAGCGCACCGGCTTGAGCTGTCGGTGTGCCTAACGTCTTCATCCAATTGACTGCATGGTGGTAGAGCACATTCCACTATCCACGCAGCTAGCTAATGTGAAAAACTGACTCCAACCACACAGCGCGTTCAGGCAGCAGTCCCGAAGAGCCTGTCAATATGTGTAGGATGTGTTCGTGTGTGTGGTGGACGGTCGGATCGCACGCAGGCCTCGGAGGCGCGGTCGCTGCCCGCGTTGTAAGCAGCTGCAGTGTCGTGTGATGGAACACGCTGTACCATGACATAGTAAATGTATTGATATGGGACAAAAAGCCAATGTATTCTTAGAGATATATAGAATCCAGCTTCACATATTCCTTGAACACATTTTTTCGATCGATTAATTGTATCGTTAAGTATATGTAACCGGGCCGGCCCCTAGAAGGGTCGGCCGGTTAACTACAGCACGATTACGAGGTGCTCCTTGTGACCATGCTGCGGTTTGGATTCTCGAACCGGAAGCTCAGCTATGTACCCGAACAGGGGACACGAGCTCACGACAGGTCGAAGACAGCAGACCAGGTGCCGTGGCACATCGCGTAGTGGATTGTGCGTCGGTGAATGTTAACACTTATGTATTAATGAGCGATCAGGGAATACCTGTTAAAAGCTGCAAATCATTTTGTATTTGCTCGCATCACCCTCGTTCATGATCTATAGTTACGAACGAAATGTCATAATGATGTTCTGATTACATTTATCAACAGCGGTATAATCATAACAGGCGTTACCGATGGTATCGACTGGACTCGGCTCTCTTATACTATTGCTTTTCTTCTTGCCTTCGCATGCGTTACATATATGCTTACACAGGTTTCATATGAACAGGTCGAGAGTATTATCTAGCCGAGGAACAAATCCCCGAGACCAGAGTTAAAGGTCGGATTCGGTATGGACGGGGAGAATCACTACAAGTTACCAATTGTATACTACTAGTAGCGCCCCGCGGTTTCGCCCGCGTGGATCACGGTTTTCCCGCTACATCAATTGTGCCACGGGAACCATACACTTTACCGAGATAAAAACTAGCCTATGTGCTATTCCAGACTATAATCTATCCCTATGCCAAATTTTATCCATATCTGCTTAGCCGTTCTGGCGTGATTGAGTAAAAAACATCCATCCATCCAAACTTTCACATTTATAGTATTAGTAGGATACCGAGTGTTTGTCCTCCTCGCGTTACAAGTAGGCATGCTGGGGTGGGGTAGGGTGGGCTGGGGTGTGGAGCTGGAAGTGAGTTCCTGCCGTGTGCCGTGCGTGTACAGGTGCATCGCGTCGGTGTGACCGGGAACCTCGACTGGTATATAGCTCTGACAGCTCGTGCTTGCATCGAACACAAACAGTTTTGTGTTAGCTTTTGTGTGACCCCACAGCAATTACACATTTGACCACCAACAGTCCGATTATTTCGTTATTTAGTGTATTTATAGATGGTCAAATGATATGTTTCAGGTTTTTCCGGTTATTGTTGAACCTCGTCGGGTACTCGACGGTGCTGGCGCCCGCGCTCGTCCTCTACAACTACCTCGAGAGGACTCATTATTTCGATAAAATAAGTGAGTGTACTAAAAATAACCTATTAATGATTAGTTTAGTTTGATTTGAACGGCAGCGATGGAAATAACATTTATCTGTGAGACTCGGGTCGTGAGTGTGCGCGTGAGCTGGACCGTGACAGGACACCACGGCAAACAGCGTCGGATAGTGTACCTACTTGGTACATACAGGTTATAGACATTTTTTTTCAAAAAATGGAACCGACTTCAACACCCAAAAGTGTGAAATACCTTGTTGAATTGTAGAAAATTAGGTTCAGTTGTTGAGGCGCCCTTTATCTTCATACAGTATAACATGAACAGTCGACGCGACGTGGCGGGCGCGTGTCCAGTTATTCAGCCGTAGGGCACAAATCATTATGGATAAGTTGAATGTGTATTATGTACATTTGTTATTAGTCTGAGCTGGCCGGCGCTCAACCCTGTACATGGGATCTGTAATGGAACGATAAGGAACACATGCAGAACTAACGCGCTTGTAATTAAAACATTACTGCATTTTAATAACATTTGTGTTCGATTGCCCAGGTTTGATAGTATGCTTTCTGACAGTTCACTTTTTCAAGAAGGATGGTAAGAAGACGACTCGACCTATTTTAATGTAATTATTTTATATATTTGTTAGGTGTGAGATTAGGTCATTATATTTCGTTTCAATATTAGTTTCAAAACTCGTCATCATATTGTGGACTTATATTGTGGCCGGGGCACGTTTGGGGTTTGTATGAAAGCTGCATATAATGTAATGAATAGAAGTACGGAAGTGTAATCATGATCAATAAGGTCGCGGCATAAACATAAATAAGGCGCCACATTGTATTGGAGTTGTACAGATACTCATAAATGATCGATGGATAGACAGAAGCACCAAATAATGACAGTAAGTAAATACTTGTAGTTTGTCCAGGCAACAGTTGGTGGGTACACCGCGCTCTATACGCTTGTTTCGGGTCGCACGACCGTCTACCGGAGACGGGGGCGGGCGCGGGCGGGGGGGGCGCGGGCCCGCGGCGCGACGCGCTCGAGCTGATGTTCTGCTTCACGGGGCTGATGGGCTCCTACCTGGTGTGGGGGCTGCTGCAGGAGAAGATCATGACGCAGGTGAGGCCGCTCGCTCCCCACACGACCCGGCTCCACCTAGTGCTCATCGAACCGACTCTAATATGACTCACTCCACGACAATACTCAACACATACACAATAATTATTCGTTACCCAAGATCACAGAGTCAGTATTTGATCCTTCCTCCTAATATTATAAATGCGAATGTTTGTGTGTATGTGTGAATGTTTGTTACTTCTTCACGCTCAAACGGCTATACTGATTTCGATGAAATTTGGAATGGAGATACCTTATACCCTGAATTAACACATAGGCTTATTTTAATCATCGCCGTTTTTCATCACCACGCGGGTAAAGCCGCGGGGCGCGATTAATTTTTCATAAATGTTGAATATAATTTTTAAGCGTAAACTCTGAATGCATCTTTTCAAGAGTTATTATAGAACTTACTGCAAAATGACTTCGGATACTTGAATGTTGTTGTTGTTGTTTATATGACGGGCCGCGCCGCGCGCAGGCTCACACGTCACGTTGATCCTTCGACGCGCCGCTTCACCTAAACTTTGTGACTTGTCTAGATAATATGTATTGTAATATGTTGCGATTTCAGAACTACGCTATGTCAGACGGTACCCTCGTGAAGTTCAACGACTCCCAGTTCCTCGTGTTTGTAAACCGTTTCGCGGCGCTTATCATCGCCCTGACTCGCTTGCTCTGCACCGGCCAGCCGATAGTGGTGGCGCCGCTGTATAAGTTCTCCTACTGCTCCTTGACCAACGTCATCAGCGCGTGGTGTCAATACGAAGCTTTGAAATACGTCAGTTTCCCAACCCAGGTCAGTCTGTTTCACACTCTGTTGGTGTAGTCGGGACTCTTTTATCGGGATCTCTCTTTTATTTGTTCTCAGTGTCGAGACAGATGCACAATTTAGCTAAATTCAAAGATCCCTATATGAATACTCGGGAGTATCGGAGCGCCGCGCCCGCCCGGCGATCATTCATATTTAAAATGTCTGAAGAATAATGCGAGCATCACAAATCAGAACAAAGTGTTTGTGGTGAACTGAAAGTCCTGATATGTTGTAAGCATAATGTAATTTATGGCAATGTTCTTCAGTTAAATGCTGTAGGACTGAGAGAAATGGAATGTCAGAACGAAAAGGTATAGACATGTACGGAGTGCAGTATGTCCAGCCTGTAACTACATATAGAATGGTGAGTGCGCGCTCGCGACGGTCTCTCTCCAACGCGAACGTCACAGAGTCGAGCGAGAGATAAGGAGCTCGTCAAGAACGTTCAAGCGGATGTCCCTAGAGGACGGGCCGCACCATGTCCCCTGGTGTGAGACGTGCGCGTGCGCAGGTGCTGTCGAAGTCGTGCAAGGTGATCCCGGTGATGGCGATGGGCGCGCTGGTGTCGCGCGCCACGTACCGCGCGCACGAGTACGCGACCGCCGCGCTCATCTCGCTCGGGATGCTGCTCTTCATGTTCGGCACGCACGCGGACACCGCAGGTCGGCACACACACACACACACACACACACACACACACACACACACACACACACACACACACGCCACTCTACCTCCTTTCCTTCGTGCGTGTGACGCCGGTCGGCTACAGCTGTACGCTCACTCGGTCGGTGATCGCCGCTGTTTATTATGACATCAAGCGATTGTGATTGTGCATTAGTACCTCCGCACTCGGATCGTCTGTGTCACTTATCACATAAATGTTTGTCCCTGTCGGGGCTCAAACGTCGAGAGCCCGGGGCTCCAGGGCCCAGAGGTCACGGCGACTGCCATAACATCGTGACAATCTATCTATGACTGTGTCCGGTGACAGTGTGTGTTGTTAGTCACAGAGCTATCCGAAGCGTGTCAGTCGGAAACATCACGAGACCATACTCAGTCAGAATGAGAACGATAAGATTAGGGAACACCGGAAGAGCGCCAGCCCCCACGGGCTTTGCAAGGACGCGGGCTACTGTAGTGTTGAGCCAGCTTTTACATAATATATCCAATTGTATCTCCCACCGTTCGAGACTGCATTATGAAATAACTTTAAACTCAAACCTATGTGTAGCGACAGCAAACTATCATATGATTACCACGTCTATCACAATCCTAAAGAGGTTCGCGGTTTCCGATTTGTCGTCCATGACTTTTTTCTTTATTATTATATAGTAATACTAAAACTAGGGTGCAATTCGTGCTCATCCGGAAAATGGTGAACACAGCGTTCATTTTTAAAATTCCAATTCAAAAAAGTGAAAAGTTATCGCAGATGGCGGTAGTTAGCGTAACGCGTTAACTTTGTAACATACACGCTGGCTCCGCGTGTAGGAAGGGAATATGTACCGTTATACCGAATATGAGCCAATAGATATTTATTTACCATAATTGAGTTTATATGTTATAATGTATTTCCAGTTTTGTACATAATAAAATAACTCTTTAAAATGTGCATAAACAGTAGGTATTTAAAGCAACCATATGAAAGGGCCCGACGACTCGGGGGGTCGACGTCGCGGCGCGCGGCGAGCGACCGCGAGCTGTCGGTGGGGGGGGGGGGGGGGGGGGGGGGGGGGGGGGATAGATGATGAGTGCGACAGTCGACCGTTTATATCGGGGCTGTCCAGACTACACACATTCGCGGGCTGATTAAATTTACTACATAAGCTGATGGGTTGCAGAAAAGAATAAAAAAGTAGTTTTCACTAAAGGGTAATCATTTATAACGCGGAGGGTTTTTGCGTTGTTACGATACTAATTCTGTTTACAACAGTACCAGTAAGCGACAGTTGACGACACCGAATGTCGGAAAATCGTATGAAAACCGTTTTCACTAGGAAAGACTAGTTTGTGTTTTTGTAAGTTTTGATCTCGCCCGCGTGTATATATATGTGTGTGTGTGTGCAGCGGCGAGCACGACGTGCTCGGGCGTGGCGCTGCTGGCGCTGTACATGTCGTGCGACGCGTTCACGTCCTCGTGGCAGGCGGCGCTGTTCGCGCGCACGCGCACGCGCCCGCTGCAGATGCTCTGCGCCGTCAACCTGTGCTCGTGCCTGCTCACGGGCGCCGCGCTCGCGCCCCGCGCCCGCACCGCGCGCTCCCTGGCGCTGCTGCAGCACCCGGGGTTCGTGGCGGACTGCGCGCTGCTGTCGGCGAGCTCGGCGCTCGGCCAGCTGCTCATATACCGCACCATCGCGCGCTTCGGCGCCGTCGCCTTCACCATCATCATGACGCTCCGCCAGGTCAGCCCCCCTCCCCCCGTACGCTCACGTAACGATACAGCGCCGTAGCGGTGAGCTCACTCTTCTGGTTCATCATTTTGCATGGGGCGCTACGTCATTATCAGCGATCGCGGAGCATCGGCTATCAAATGACGGACGCTGGTTCGATCCCCACCAACGGCTTTTCGAAGCGAACTTCCGGTGAAGATTAAAAGATTATAAAATTCCCAGCGTGGTGGCGAGCGCGAGTTTGAAAAATGAGAGATTAAGATATTCTGTGTCGTGGGGGCGTTCACGGAGCGGGGTCGCCGGGAGTAGTCGCGACTCGGTGACCGCCCCCACGACGGACGAGTCCTTTTTTCAGACTGATATGTATTGCTTTCTTCGCAGCATATTACGCAGGTCATGGCGTTTTCAGTTTTAAGAGACGCTGCGCTCTAAAGCGCCGTTGTTACCTTAGCGGTAATGTGTGAAGTACCGGCGCGGCGCGGCGCGGCGCGGGCGGGTCGACGGTATCACACGGATGAATTACGAATATGTTTCCAGGCGATATCGATCCTGCTGTCGTGTGTGGTGTACGGGCACAGTGTATCGGCGGGCGGCGTCGCGGGCGTCACACTAGTGTTCGGGGCGGTGCTGCTGCGCATCTACTGCGCGTACCGGATACGGAAAGGGAAGGGAAACGCGGACAAAACACTCAAGTGAACACAAATACGACCGGACTGTTGTTTCTCTGCTAAATATTATATACTTGCAATGTTATAATTATGTTCGAATGATGTTATCGAATGAGATATTGTACATAATTTATGGTTAAAAGATAAAATGAGCTCCTAGTAAGATCGACATCATGGACGATGAATTGGATATCGTTCTGTCGCTTTACCGACTAACCTCTATTAGCTTCGATATCCAATATAAAAGTTTGAGGCGTAGGCGGAGATTGTTTATACATTGTAAAGTAGAACGGCGGGCGGAACCGGTCTCCCTTTCCCTGCCTTTCTATAACCGCAAACATCCGCGGAAATGAATAAGCACTTACATTTTGCCAGCTCTCGTGTAAGTGTTGTTTAGTGACGAGCGTTGCGTAAATAGTATTTTCATAAATTTTATTTTACCAAAAAATATCGTAACCGACTTCAACGTTGAACAGTGTGAAATAACTTATTGAAGTCCTGACCGCGATAGTTCGAAACTATTATCAAAACTTAACAACAATTAACTATTATCAAAATATTGTGCGCATGGTACCGACTCCGACAGGTTATTTCACACTTTTGAGTGTCAAGTCGGTTACAGTTTTGGTAAAAAAATATATGCATTTACTTCAAAAAAGGAAGAAGTTTCTCATATCGACCGTATATTTTTTTTTGTTAAAAATCTTTTTTTTTCTCTTTTCAGTGACCTCCACTCACGGGACAAGTGTTATTCACCCTCTATAAGAAAGTCATCCAGTTAGACGTAACACTTTTCAGTTATTGGAGTGTAACCCAAAAATAGCTTGACCGTATTTGGTGAATTGATTAATGATTAAAACTTAAAAGAATCATCAAAATCGGTTCATAACGACGTTATCCGCAAACACAAAAAAATATACGGTCGAATCAAAAAACCTCCTCCTTTTTAGAAGTAGGTTAAAAATATGTATACTATAGAGTTAAGGAATGAGAAACAGCGCACAATGAAACGATGAAAATATAAAATGTTAATGAAATCAGTGATTTTAGCATCAGAGGCTGGAAACTAACGAACACTTAGTGAATGGCACCCCCGCGCCCCGCACACCGCGCGCCCGCGCAGCTCGCACCGCACCGTAGCGATCGTCAAAGTCAATGTTTCATAATATACAATATGACGGGTTGAACACTTTACACACTCAAGGACATGATGGTCCATGGACACATTAAATGTTTAAAAAACACATAAAGTTTAAAAGATACCAATTGACTACAGAGAAAAACCTTCATTAATTTAATATTTACGTCATCGCTAGTGCGCGTGTTCTGCGCGAACGGGGCTAATTACCCTTGGACGGTAGGAGCGTCAAATCAAGGAGCCGGGACGCCTGCGCCCGCGCCCGGACGCGCGCCCGCGCCGCGATCAAACGGTATCGCGACGGTCGACCTCGACACGCACCCTTAGGCAAATATCAGAACGAGAACCGAACGTGTAACGTGTTCGACCAGTCGCCGCGCATTACTCAGTAATGTGGTCGGGGATCGCTTTCGATTATACTTAGTGTATTCTTCAATCGGGCACAAAACATGCACGATTGTATTGAAAACTGATCAATGTGGTAATTGTTTGTGGGGTTCTGAGTGCGAAACCGTAGCAGCAACCATCTGGCATACGTGTCTGGTCTGGGCTGTTGACGGTTGTAGATACATTCCGGGAAGCAGGGAAGCCTAGTGCGTGGTGTGAGTGTTTGTTTGTTTGTGGTGGCCAAACTTGAATTATTTATGATATATTATTATTATGTAAGTGCCTAGTTCCGTTAGCCAGAGAGTATTGTGACGTAGAGTTGGAGGGCGCGCGCGCGCGCGACGCCGCGCCGCTGCGGCCGTCACTACTATACCTAAACGACAGGGTTACTCGGTAATGCTAACAGTAATGCCGGGACATGTTTGAACCAACCTTTTTCTGTGTTTTATTATGTGAGCTTTCTTTTTCCATCATTCATTTAATAATTTTAACATTATTTATATTATTGTTTTAAAATTAGATAATATTTAGTCTCGAATATTATTATTACTATTTAAGTAAGTATATCAAATAGTATAACTATTGTCTCCACTGACTGGATCTTTTATATCTGTATCCCTATTGGGTACACTGTGTGCAATTGATTTTGTTATAACTTATTGTACTCATTGAGATTTGACTAGCTCCACTCACTAGCCGGCGGGCTATGATTGTACCTACTGTTACACCGTAAGCTCGTTGGGGTTGTTTTGTCAACGTCGAGACAAAATGTAATAATAATAATAAATTCTTCTGAGCTGCTGCTGGCGCGCTACTTGCGTGGCGCACATAGCGCCCACGTCGCGTCATCACTCGACATCAGATTAGTTAATGGGCAAACGTTACATTTGTTCCTCGAAACACCCGCCAGTCTTGAATGATTCCCTTGTACAAAGCCGAGTCGTACATACCTACACAGTCGCGATAGGGGAGGGGGCGAGCCCGCGCGCGGTACAGTCGCGCGCTGCACCACTAGCGCCTGTATCGTACCTACTCCGCGACTGTACTGTTGTATTGTGGAACCGTCATTGGCCCTGTGCCCGCGATTGTACGATGGTAATATTACGCACTTAAGAAATTAGACATCTTAATAAAAAAAATGTCAAGTATCATTCATTTAGAAAGAACTTCACATGTGCGATTATGTATTATATATCAGACATTCTTTGTAACCAATTTTATATACCTAATTGTTCACATCCACTATATATAATACTACAATTCCTGTCCATTCAAAGGTTGCCTGCAAGAAATTCCTTAAAGCGATAAGGCCGCCAATTGTTCTACCAATGTTTTATGTAATTTATATTCTATTTTTTTTAAGGTGTTCAATAAAGTGTTTTTGATTGATTAATTAATTGATTATGCCCTCAAAAACGAGAACGATCCGCTAAGCGCTAATATAGTTGAGGCTGTCGACGTGAACATCCATAAAGCGAGTCCATTCCAGCTTGTTCTGTTTCTTTATTAAAGTTGTCATCTAAACCAGTCCGGTCCGCCGCGCCGTTTGAAATGCTAGTCGACGATCTTTATACTTAAGGGCAAATAGCTGACCTTCGAGATCTTTTAGGTAGTGGCATATTGACGTTTCAGAAACCTCTTCAGAAGAAAATGTCTTGAAACTCCTTAGTCCTATAGTGTTAGTCTTTCGACGCACTCTCTATATTCTTATGGGCGCGGTACTTCATCACCCGATCCTCCAGGGTGGATGCGGTGACGAATCATTACGAGACTCGACTGTAAATCCGAATTTACCTTGAACAACATCCTCAATGGTTAATTTCATTTTGTTTACATCCCATGAGTGGCGGGTCGCTACCGAGAATATTTGTTTAATATTGTATTTCGAACCCTATCTACATGTAAGATAACGCTCCGAATTAATTTGACCAATAATTAAGCAGCCGCCCGAGCAGGAGCATCGCAGCGTAAAACAATTGAACTCTATACCTACCTTCTATAACTGTCGCATGTGACACAGATAAATACATATCTAGTGCTTCGATGCATAAACGAACATTTTACTAACGCTATAAATGGATATAGGTATACGCCGATAGGAGCGGATCCTTCCAGAATTAAGTGACTTCTGTCAGGACATCGAGTTGATTTACTTTATGCTGTTATATGTCATTAAACATAATGTGAGTTCAGCCGTCATCCCCTTCCTACTTGTGTAAACATCGTTCTCTACAGTGAGTAGCCTTGCGTCCCCGACGCGGGAGAGAGCTAGTAATAAGAATAAAGTCATCAATGACAGGATTGAATCATTCCTAGCTTTATTCCATTTCGGTATTCCTGGAATCAAATGTGACTTCATTCTTATTTTACTATGTAGGTACACTGTTGTGACCAGACGCAATCAAATATTATTTTACTATGTAGGTACACTGTTGTGACCAGACGCAATCAAATATTATTTTACTATGTAGGTACACTGTTGTGACCAGACGCAATCAAATATTATTTTACTATGTAGGTACACTGTTGTGACCAGACGCAATCAAATATTATTTTACTATGTAGGTACACTGTTGTGACCAGACGCAATCAAATATTATTTTACTATGTAGGTACACTGTTGTGACCAGACGCAATCAAATATTATTT
The DNA here is from genome assembly GCA_934044485.1 of Apeira syringaria. NCBI lineage: Eukaryota > Metazoa > Arthropoda > Insecta > Lepidoptera > Geometridae > Apeira > Apeira syringaria. Next base: position 24,500,909 of record OW203660.1, on the reverse strand, counting down.
TACTATGTAGGTACACTGTTGTGACCAGACGCAATCAAATATTATTTTACTATGTAGGTACACTGTTGTGACCAGACGCAATCAAATATTATTTTACTATGTAGGTACACTGTTGTGACCAGACGCAATCAAATATTATTTTACTATGTAGGTACACTGTTGTGACCAGACGCAATCAAATATTATTTTACTATGTAGGTACACTGTTGTGACCAGACGCAATCAAATATTATTTTACTATGTAGGTACACTGTTGTGACCAGACGCAATCAAATATTATTTTACTATGTAGGTACACTGTTGTGACCAGACGCAATCAAATATTATTTTACTATGTAGGTACACTGTTGTGACCAGACGCAATCAAATATTATTTTACTATGTAGGTACACTGTTGTGACCAGACGCAATCAAATATTATTTTACTATGTAGGTACACTGTTGTGACCAGACGCAATCAAATATTATTTTACTATGTAGGTACACTGTTGTGACCAGACGCAATCAAATATTATTTTACTATGTAGGTACACTGTTGTGACCAGACGCAATCAAATATTATTTTACTATGTAGGTACACTGTTGTGACCAGACGCAATCAAATATTATTTTACTATGTAGGTACACTGTTGTGACCAGACGCAATCAAATATTATTTTACTATGTAGGTACACTGTTGTGACCAGACGCAATCAAATATTATTTTACTATGTAGGTACACTGTTGTGACCAGACGCAATCAAATATTATTTTACTATGTAGGTACACTGTTGTGACCAGACGCAATCAAATATTATTTTACTATGTAGGTACACTGTTGTGACCAGACGCAATCAAATATTATTTTACTATGTAGGTACACTGTTGTGACCAGACGCAATCAAATATTATTTTACTATGTAGGTACACTGTTGTGACCAGACGCAATCAAATATTATTTTACTATGTAGGTACACTGTTGTGACCAGACGCAATCAAATATTATTTTACTATGTAGGTACACTGTTGTGACCAGACGCAATCAAATATTATTTTACTATGTAGGTACACTGTTGTGACCAGACGCAATCAAATATTATTTTTAGGTGTTGTGATTTATGTTATCTCAAAATATCAGAAATCTTATATATATACACAAACGAAATATATTTTTGGGATTGAAACTTTTAAGTATTTTATTTGAGTCATAACCCCGCACAATAGTTACTTAAGTGTATAATATAAATATCCCGTATACGTGCAGGTATTAAGTAAATATTAATCTTGGATTGTTGTTCACTGATAACAGTTTTTCAAACTAGAGGGCTAGCTGTCCAGGCGGGTACTCGAAAGTACCTTACCACCGTGCTGGGCATTTGATAACGATGTTACCTTCACCGGAAGCTTAAGCAGTCGGTGGGGATCGAACCAGCGCGAGCGTCCGTAAGTTTGACAGCCGTAGCTCCCATCGCTAGGCTACTATCGCTTCAAAATTTGTATTTCCCTACTACGACTCCTATACTGCCTATTACTCCTAATGTGAGCGTGGATAAGCAGTTTGGTTTGTTGCGTAGCTTAGCTAGCCTAGTTTGGTTATTTTATGTAGCCTTGATGGCATAGTTTAGTTATTTAGCAGAACTTAGTTGGCAGTTTGTTTATTATACGTAGATAGGGAAACACTAATATCGTTGTCAACGGCGGACGCATCGAGCAGAAGCGTAGTGGTGTCGTTCTTTAAGAAAAGTGACAAATTGCTCGAGAACTACAGACCCATTTCGCTCCCGAGCCATGTTTACAAGAGTCATCGCGAACCGTCTTGAGCGTCGTTTGATGACTTCAAACCTCTGGTTCAGGTTAGGTTTAATAACACTCGTAAGTATTCTTCCCAGTTTTTGCAACTTTCCATCTGAGTGAGATATACGTTATCGTTAGAGTTGTCGTCTCTTCCTTTCTGATCAGTGGTCTACTCTTCTTGATTAATAGCTTCTTCTTGTCAAACATATATAAACTTCTTATATGATTGGCACCCATAGAAGTGGATACTATGTACGTAGTACATATTACTTCTATGCTCAAGTCAGTGCCACTCTATAGCATGCACAGACCAAAGATAACGAGACATTTTTGGAAACTAAATTGACAGAAATTTAGTCAGAATCTAATTTTTTTGTTACATTTTTTATGGATTGAGTGCATTTCACCTCCTTTAACAATGCTGTGGTTCTCGAACCAGATCAGCATCAACAATTACTACGAGTTCAAACAGTTCCAGAACGTTTTATATGAAAAGTAAATAGAATCGAGGTAAGTAAGGTAAATACAACGCAACTAGAATATAAGCTACCATGGCCAGGCGCTACACCATCGTCTCAGAGCTCCTAGGCACGTTGTCCAGATGTATCTGCCCTAGAGCAGCTGCACTTGTCCTGGCCGTGATCATCCACACCATTCAGGGCCGGATCTGTCCGCGTATGACAGATACTCTGTCAAACTCATCCATTAGTGGTACAATCTGAAAAATACATTCGACCGACACTGGACTTGAATTCTTCTACACGAGTTTTTCTTAATGAGTCCTTTCTTTATCTACCACACTACGTAATATTCAAATTCAGAGAGTAGCTAGTGCATAAACATTATACTAAGTATAGGACGTCAAAATAAATAATTCAACCGGTTGCACTCCGGGAGTGCCGGCTTAAGTGAAAACTTGAACATGATTGATGACGAAAAGTAGCCTATGTGTTATTGCGGGACCTGAAGTATCTACATACCAAATTTAATCCAAATCCGTTCTGGCGTGATTGAGTAAAAACACCCATCCATCCATCCTAACTTTCAGATTTATACCTCGATAATATTACCGGGACACACAGAATTAACATGGTGACGTTTTTTCGAAGCAATTATATGTTTCCTATTTTTAATATCGTTAATTATACTTTTAACAAAACGACGTTATCAAATAAAACTACCAACAAACGAAAATGTTTCTTATTCGTAACACATTTAAGTTTAAATTTCAACGGCAGTCTACTCTCCCTCCGTCTTCAATCTGACGCGAGTTTAATATATTTTCCCATACAAAAGTGCACACCTCCACTAAAGAAGTTTCCACTTCAATAATAATAATTCCAGGGCGAATGAGACAAGAAGCTTTCTCGCGGTGATGAACATTTTGTTATCTTGGTATAAGTTGTAGTATATATTCTTCTTCTCAGTCGCTACACTTTTGACAGAGTGGTCGTGGTCGTGACAGCAGGAGTGGTGGCCGCTTCATAATTCGTCGCCCGCCACTCGTCTCGTACTGCTGCCTTTCTGGCACATTTGTAGAGTGGACCATCCAGAGCAGCTTTATCTTGGTCTGTCCAGCGCATGGGTGATCTGCCGCGGGCTCTGGTGGCGTCCACTTTTCCCTGAACCACAAGGCGTTCCACAGACTCATTTCCCTCCCGCGAAACGTGTCCAAAAAACTGAGAATGCGATTCTGTACGATGGCAGAAAGGCATTTTGTGATGTTCAGTTCGCTTAGTATGGAAATGTTGGTTCTAAATTGAGTCCAGGATATGATCAGCATTTTCTCCAACACCATATTTTCACAGCGTCTACATTCGTTTTCTCAGTCTCTCTCAGAGTCGTCTCTCTAATAGAAAAAAAGACGTGTGGCACTCGGGGACCGCCGCGGTTAAGCTATCGCATAGCATTTTTTATCAACTAATGCAATTAATATAATAATAACTTATGCAGTAACGCCGGTACAACCAATGCCACCTAGAGGCAAGTTGCTGAACTAAACAGACAAGCGTGATATTTCAAAAAAAACATTAAAAGTTCTGCTATTCATCGATAGATGGCAAAACTAAAAAGTATCACCGCTGTGCCGGTTGGAGTGGGGGGTTTTAGGTTATTTTCGTTACGGAATTTCTGGATTCGGTCTCCACGCTCAAGGCCCGCGATAGAAGCTATGCAATAGCTTAAAAACTTGGTACTTAATAAGACAGGTAGGTACCTATATTAGACAAACCCCATACATTTAGTAATGTTATTCGGTAGCGCTGGGAGGAGCATGCTGATGCAGCTAGCGCTGACGGCCGCCCTGGCGCTGGGCCTGTCTCCGTGCGTGCTGCAGCGCACCTGTCCCTCCACGCGCCGCGCCCCGCGCCCGCCCTCCAGTGTGTGCATGCACCGCCTCGACAAGTCTCGCAAGTTAGCTCACACTCACACCACCTCTTCGCCTCCAACCGCTTCGACCCGAGTCTTTGTTGCCAGTCCGGTAGGGCGCGCTCTCCATTCTACCTAGACGCGGACGTTTTCCTTACGCACGTAAGAACGCACCTATGTCATAGTTTACGAGTTTGTGTGTATTCTGCTCATGTAGGTGAGGTTCGTTAATACTCTTATACCTATTATGCGTGGATTACTACCCGCACCCACGCGGGTAAGCTCCGGAGCTTACCCGCGTGGTTTGGGGTGGAGGATGCCGGAATCCTGCCCACTTCTATCTGCAATCTCTAATGCGAGGTACTAGGCTACTAGGAGACGCCTAGGGGTGGAGCGCTATCCTTGAGCATACACAGTGTCAAACAGCGTGCTCGAACCAACCATACCTACGTGTTACATACAGTATAATTCGTATGTATGACGCAACTTCAAAAAAATGTTATTTAAGATCTAGGTATATTTTAATTCACATTTTTTGAATCGATGATAGCTCAGCGGGAGGAGCGTCGAATGTCAATTTGACGGACACAGGTTCGATCCCCAACAACGGCTTGAGCTTCCGATGAAGGTAACACCGTTATCAAATTTCGGCATGGTTGGTTAGTGGCTAGACATCAACCGAACATTCTGAAGCTACAGCGACAGCGACAGTACAATTTGTATCAAAGTTTCAAAAACCAGACACACAATTATTTGTTATAAACAGAAAGTTTCCGATTATTGTTAAATGGTACATTTTCACAATAATCTTGAAAATTGACGAATGCATGCGATCGGAGTTTGATACTCGTACAGTTCGTCAAAATATGACTATTGAAAACTAAGCAAATTCATCACTACACCAATTACCGACCACCGTGATGCCAAATACCCTGCCTCGGAGTATCTACTGCCCACTAGCAAGTAAAACTATCTAGGTATTGCTCGGATTGGATAACGCAGTACCTACCTCCATCGGAGTATTTTGTTCAGAAAATGTAAGCTGTTGCAAACATTTGGTATTTTTATTTTATTTTACAAAAGATGAAACAGCTCAGAACAATACAGGGAAACATAATGAGTACCTGATTAACTGAGTACCAGCAGGTAATCGTGTGCCTGTACTCAACTGCTGCGTTTTGTCGCATCTACCACATTCACAAATTTGTTGTTATAACTTGTATGTAATCTGCAGGCCTTTGAGTTAGTGCTCGTGTGATGAATGGCAATCAACTTCGTGTGTCAGATCCAAATTTTCTGAAAACAAAATCGATTCTAGAGGACAGTTGGTAACGATCTATGTAGCCATGGCATCTTGGGTGAATGTCCGAGCATTACACATTCTAAGTATGTAGAGAAGACATGCGATTCTCGAGAGTCAGGACTTCATGGGGTTATGTTAACGCTCGATTCGTTTTAATCCCTGTTTGGAAATTAAGATGTTTTAAGAACCTACTTATGTCAGTTAGTCCTATGTAATAATATAAAGAGCATACACACCTCAGTAAGCTGTTCTAGAACAAGTATTTAGCAGTGACATCTATTAACAAAGCTAGGTAATGGTAGATCGATCGCAGCTGACGTCACAGCAGCGCTCGAGCCTGAGCCGCTCCACCACGGTGACATTCTCTTGTTAACGAACATGTTTGTATTTCAGATCAAAGGTTCAAATTCGTGAGAATTAATTGTATTTCTACTTATTATTATTTGGTTTCATAGGATATTGTGGTAAGTCCTATTCTTTTTGCCTTAAATTCTCATTGATTTGTTAGTATTTTAGAATGACTACCTACCTGTTGTTTGAAAGTTTCGATAGCTCCTGGTATATACCTAGTATTGCCATGAATACTGAAACAAACAAAAAAGAAATCAAGTATTAAATAACATTAAATACTTTTACAGTGTGTTAGTTTAATAAATATAAAACAACTTAATATATAAAAAGCTTAGTCGAAGTGGTGTCCATTCGCTGCAATACAGTCCTCCAGTTATCAATAGAAGCACGCACTCTTTCCATGGGAAAATTCTTCACTGCCAATCGTACGGATTGTTATAGGGAATCCAAATTATCATGGCGTTTAGAGCAAGCCGTACTTTTTTAGAAGCGATGATAGCTCAGCAGGTGGATCGTCGCCTGTCAAACTGACGGACACTGGTTCGATCCCAACAACAGCTTGAGCTTCCGGTGAAGGTAGCACCGTTATCAAATTCCCAGCATGGTGGTAGGGTACTTTCGAATACCGCCTGGCTAACTACCACCCTCATGTTTGAAAAACTGTCACCAAACTATGGAGTGTGTTCAGGCAGTCCTTGAGAGCCAGTGAGCATTCTAGGTCGAGAGTGATAACATCTCCGACCACATCGTCACTGACCATCAAGTGAGATAGTGGTCAAACGCTAGATAAGTATAAAAAGAAAACTCTCTAAAACTGACCATAAATCATAATCCAGCGGATCAGAACTAGACGACGCGGCGACGGCCAGTCTACAGCTCGAAACGTTCGTTTCCAACCAAGACTGCGTAGACCGAGCTTTACGACCCGGCGCCGAGTCTGGCTGGAAGGACCACTCTTGGTTATTGAACATGGTCTTGTTAAGAGCTTCGCCACCTTCCCAAGAATGGTATCTCGATACACTTGTGCCGATGTTTGATACCTTTTTCACAAAAGTATGGCTCAGTGACTCCTTCATAGCTAATACCCCACCAAACCATCGCTGAAGTCGGATAGTGCCCACGTTGCACTCTGTCGACTAATTGGGAAGCTTTCTTAGAGCTTTGAGCATGAATACGGTCACTTTGTTTGATAAAATGTTGCTCAATTATAAAAAATGTCTTATCCGTACACAAAAGTTTTCTGCGACCCCCCTTTGCGTACCGCTTCAGTAGTTGTTTTCATTTTACCACCCTATTCTTATTTATTTATTGTTCATTTCTTAACTGATAATTTAAATAAGAATAGGGTACCAGTACGTCTCTAATAGGCTGCAAGTCCTAAGTCATCTTTTAAAACACGCGACATGGTTCTAGGTCCTATCTTCATCTCCCGATATAAAATAGTTTGTTTCCGGACAGGATTTCTTAGAATTCTTTCCCTTACTGCTTTGACGACCTTTTTCGTACGAACCCTACGTGGACGGCCAGATCTTTTCAGGTCACAAACAGAGGAGGTCTCATTATACCTGTTAACAGCCCGCTACACAAACATTTTACTGATACCTACCAAGCGTATGGAGAGCTTTAAAAATTGCATTTGGCTCCATTACTACTTTGTGTAATGCGATCATAGAGAATCGGTTCTCTTTATCACTCCACTCCATTTTAATATCGCATAATATTATACAAAGTATTGGCGCCAAAATGAGAAAACTCAATGAACAATCGTAATATATAAAATTGATAGATTCCAAATTGAAATGTAATATTTTCTTTAATTTTAATCATAACAGTATTTATGGCCAGACTAAGTATGTACATGCATTGAACAATATAGCAGCATATTGCATATATATATATCGCAATGTTATTATCGGTGGGATACGAGGTAGCCTCGGTACCACCCAGAGCGAGTGCGTTGTTGTGAGAACGCATCCGCCGCTGGTTTATATTTACAAAACAAACGAGTGCTCCACGTCCCATCACAATAATATCCCCCGTACTGAGATACACCTTGCTGGTTTCTTTCTGGGGAAAAGATAAACGCTGTTTCATGACAATAATTGATCAAAACAGAATAACATATAATGAACATTTTGCAGGGAGGAAAATTGGCTTTGAGAAATTTCGCATTAAGTACCCACACTAGAAGAAAAACATTGCAATACTTACCTATACATATAGCAAGAAAATAAACTTATCCACGATTGCGAATTGCGCCACTGGAAAGTTTCATAAAAACAGCGGTATCATTCAGAATGAAAGGAATGAAATCAAAAGATTAATAAATAACCGACTGCTGACCGCGGCCGTGCTCGGTCCGAACGCGTGCTAATGAAATTCTAATGATCAATCATTTAATCGAAGCAGGCGAGAGCCCTCGACGCTAGCACCTACCCACCACCCCCTACCCTACACCACCCAACGCTAGCGCCTACACCGATCACTTACACGAAGATACCGCGAGGTAATTGCATTCCCCGCTTTTCCACCTTTTCAACATTTCGATGTAAATTTTCCGATAGTTGTATGTTTGTATTATTAATTAATAAACCGTGTTTTAAATGTTGCCCTGGACGCAGTTTACTAACCACTTACCTACTGATATTTCTTATACTAATATCTTATTACTCTATTACATGAAAATCAGGACTTATTTTCTACCAAACTCGCAAATGATTTCACGGCATTCTAAGTGCTCGGACAGAAGTACGTATGTATGGTGCGCCCTAAATCCTACGTTTTTATATCTCAAGTATTTTAATGAATGCAAAAAGAGCACTTTTCATCCATCGACAGTTTGTCCGTTGTCGTCGTCGAGTGAGAGTCGGTGGTAGGCAGGCTCGGTCGCGGCGGCGGAGATGCGCGCGCGCATATATGGGCGCGCGCGGCGCTGCGCGCGCGAGTGGTCGTGGACGCGCTGCTGCGGGTGCTGTCGGTGGTTCCACTGCTGCTGCGTGTGTCGCTGCGCCTGCCATCGCACCGGGTATGACTAGCCGCGCGCTCCTCGCGGCGGTGGCCGCAGCCACGGTAGCCTGTCTCTACTGTCAGGTAACGGCCGTTTACTCCGACGCGACTACTGACCGTTTCCTAACACAATATATCGCAATATACGCACCTTCCACCGCATCGTCACTCGCAGTTTGGGCCTGTCGTGAAACGCCCGCCTATTCGTTTCTAAAATAAGACAGTATTTTAAAGAAAATACTTTAAATTTTAAAATTTTGATATAAAATCTAGCGAATATGACGTTATTTTTGGTAGTGCTGTTGAGAAATTTGGGATTTTATAATCATGACTATTGGTTTGATATTCCATCAATCCAATGATATTATATGTTTTAGTAAAACATCATTGAATCAATCAATGATGTCGAAGTGTCAACACCTATCAGTAATAAGTATATTTGTGTATACCCTATAAATTTTAGTCGTTTGACCACTATGTCACTTTACGGTCAGTGATAATGTGTTCGACAATGTTATATTATATAATACGCTAGACCTAGAATGCTCACTGCCTCTCGAGGACTGCTGCCTGAACACACTATGTGTTTTGGTGACAGTTTCTCAAACTTGAGGGTGGTAGCTAGCAGGCGGGTACTTGAAAGTACTTATCGTACCATCAACATTGGTGTCTAGGATAACTTTCGTTATAGTCGTTATGGTCTGAGACTATTGACGATAGGCTGACGGCTGAGGGTCGTATTTATGTCGCAAAGGTAACTGGAGCAAATGAGTGGAACTCGGCCAGCACTGGTACAATGATGAAGAAGAACGGACTACTTCTTTCTTCTTTACTGTTCAGTTTTTATCTATACGACGCTGGCAGCACGTTGGTCACTAGTGTAGCAAATATCTAATTTATCAAAATATAATTTAATTCACTTCATTCTAATTAATCTCCATTTTGTTTTTATTCGTACTTGGTGAACTAATACGGGACATAAATATACTCTCTACTAAGTGTGACAAGGATAGTGAGCAACGGCGGCAAACGAGTGACATACCGACATACCGACGCTCTTTCATCTTTAGACTTGTTATTTTTGATGATCCTGTGTGTTCTGGGCCCGTACAAACTTTATTTTCTGAGGTAGCTGAGGTCGTTGCATTTCAATCATATTCATCACCAAAAATATCTTTTCAGGTAGCATCAGCGTGTAAGAACTGTGTGGTAAGTGTGCGCCCGCCGAGCAACCAATTATTACATTTATTACAATAATGGTTGAATGTAAAGGATTTCACTGTGGAGAGTGTAGCACAATCATAAATATGATTGTTCATCAGATGGGTAGCGGTCTGTCTTCGTGAGACGGTCAAATGATCCAATTAGACAGACAAAGACGACGCGACGCTCGGGCCATGACAGGGACCGAATGTAAAATGGCGTGTATCGTTATAATAACATTTATATTTGTTTGCGCACGCGCAACAATGTCGAAGTTGCAAACTTTGATACGCGGTAACCAGGTTCTTCAATTCAGCTTACGCGTGAAACTGCCTTTAAAATTACTGTAAATTTTGATTAATGCCTTAAAAACTTTATAAAATATCTTTATGTACGTACAGAAAAAGATGGCGTTAACCGTTTGAATGCATATTTAGGTCCTCGGTAAAGCCGAGAAGGCGATGTTCCGAGCGCACTCCGACGCGTGCCGCGCGCAGTCCGGCGCGGCGCCCGGGCTCGTGGACGCGCTGCTGAGCGGCGAGCTGACCGACGACCCAGCGCTGCGCAAGCATGTGTACTGCGTGCTGGTCAAGTGCAAGGTCGTGGGGAAGGATGGCAAGCTTCTCAAGACGGCTGTGCTCGGGAAGCTGGCTATGAGGGCTGATGGAAAGAACACGAGCAAGGTTAGTTGTCCAGCCAGCTGAGTGCACGTCGCCAGAATGTCATTCTCATTGCTGTAGCATCCTGCAATTGACTCCGCTTCACGAGAACTTTAGGAAGGTTTTGTGGTATTTAATCACATACGTTTATTCATGCATTTCTAAATATCTACTTATGTTATTAATCTTCATTATTTTCAACACCTTTAATTTAGGTAACCTACGGACTCTCATTGTTTTACCTTTTTGTGTTATCGTATAATACCTACTTATAGGGTGTAAATAATGTTAAAAATCTGAAAATGTCTTGTGTAAATGCTTGTGTAAACGTTTGTATAGTCCCGTGGTAGTCGATGTCAAATGAACCATAGATAGATATATAAACAATAGAAACGTCTACTGAAAAAAAATTGCCAAAAAATAGTACCGACTTCAATTACACTCAAAAATGTGAAATAACTTGTTGAAGCCGGTACCATGATAGCTCAAAAGTACCTAACTATTATCAAATTATTTTGCGCATGAGTTTTGCAATATGGTTAACCAGCATGATACATTGTCACGGTCCAGATCCTCGAGAACTGCGCGGACCAGTCGCTGGACCTGACTCCCGAGGATGCAGCATGGAACCTGTTCCGCTGCGGCTACGATCGCAAGGCTGTTCTGTTCGACTATATGCCTACGGATAAGAAACCAGCCACTGACACCGGAGGTCGGCCGTACGAAGACGCTTGAACATAAAACTGATATAGACGGCTCTCACAAATATCCCTAAATAACTAAGATGTTGCCCCGGTAAGAAACTTTTCATAAAAATATTGCCATTTTTGTATCATTGATTCCTATGATTCTATTAATATAGACATGTTTGTATTCCATCTCTTTTTTTATTGCTACATTAGACCTATTTCGTCGTTTCTCTACAACTTTTGTGTTTCTGCACGTGACTTATCTTACCTTAGCACAATAATAACGCTAAGACATGGTGCGTATTGGTATTCTTTATGAAGTGTAGTAAGTAAGTGCAGCCTGCGCCTGCCAGTAGATATATCATTGCATAACAAGTTGAAGTGTCATGTCGTTAGAATTGCCGAATAAATCTGCTTAGGTACGATGAGCCGCAGCAAATATTATTTATGTCGTAGGTAGAACATGTAGGAGTCGAAGCCGACTACCTACGTTAAAGTAGACCATTATGTGGACCACCTCTATCTACGCCCAAATACTGACAAAATATTATTCGGCTACATTGGCACCCAAGCCGGGGCCAATCCACTCTGCATTACCATGCTCCATATACCTGGGTAATTGATAGACAAAGTAGGCTGTATTTAGTTGCAAGTGTGAAGTTATGTTCGAAGCAGTTTTATGATCTCATTGCGAGGTGTGTGTGGGCAGCGCGAGCGCTCGAGGAGCAGGCGATGCCGCGTCCACGGAGCGCGCGCCATCGCGCCATCGCGGGCCGCGGCAGTCGGCGCGGCCCGCGATGGCGCGCGCTGTGCGAGTACGTATCTCGGTGCGGGCCTTTGTCTACGACTCGGAAACCATATTTCGCGACGTAAATGTGAAAATCAAATATGGATTTATTGACGCGCATTTAATGTTAGTGCATGTTTTAGTGTGTATTGGGAAGTGAGTGTTCTTACAAAATAACTATATAGTGGCATTCGTATGATTATGGATTTATTTTATTTAGTAAGTAAGTATTGATTTACAGTGAGTAGGTAGGTATACGTGATAAGCTACAATAATTAGGTACCTGGATGTGTGGACGTCCACGAGAGGATTGCGGAGGATTTAGCGAAACGTAAGTAGAACCTGCTCTTTCCTTTAACTTTAAAAATAAGAAACATAGGTACCTAATACTTTTATATATTTTTTAGTTATAGGACGTAGCTAGGTAGGCTTCAATGCATTCTTTAAAGTGACTACAAACAAATCAAAGTACGAGTAGGTAGGCACCTAGGTGGGTACTCCACCACACGCTATAATGTATCATCCATGCCATTAGGTATGTAGGTACGCGCTATCTGAACGAATAGTGGTTGAATATACCTGCCATGCTTTAGCATAATTTTATATATTTAGTTTTACATATAGGTAGGTACCTACCTATAGATGTTCACGTTACATCGGAGGAGTAGGTACGTACGTAGGTATATCGGTGAAATCTCGTGAAACCTCTCAACGTAGGTACCAAGAGAAGAGGCTTTTGTTTGTCAAGGATAAACAAGATTGTGTGTGTGAGATACCTACTACATATTACTATAGAACCTCAGTGATTATTGTTTTAACCCTTAGTCGAATGGAAAACTTTTCGAGATAGGTACTACCCACCTAAATCAAAATTAGATCGATTCTAGGGTGAGTGTTGTGAGTAGATTTCAAATTTGAGAGATGTTTTACTAAAATAACATGGAATAGTGGGGGTATTGCGGTGGGTAATAATTTCCCTTTGTTCGTGGCGGCATCGCAAAACATCATCAAGTGGCAATATAATTTCCCATTATTTAGTAGGTATACTAGGTACTACTTACGTTATGATATTTTCAAGAATTTTACTATAGGTTTAACTTTTGTTTATAAAACATCGATTTAAAGTGGGGTAAAGGAGGGTGGGGGGAGGGGTAGACCTCCCCCTGTGAAGGAAAAGTTGTGGAACCACCCCTCTATCTGTACCTATCGTGTACCTATCTAGGTATATGATATTTTAAAATTTCTAACCTCACTACTTTCAAACATTGGTTTTGGGGATGGGAAAAGGGTGGAGGGCGGTGGGGGCGAGAGGGTGGGCGGGTTTGACCCTTCCTATGAATGACAACACCCCTTTTCGGCCTTAGTTATAAAGATTTAAAAAAAAATTGAGGTTATATGCATTGAGTTTATATTATGTGACTGCTCCGGCGCTGCGGGAAGTGCAGCCCCTCCGCCCGCCCTTGCGTAACAAAGCAGAAGACGCCGCGGAGGAGAGTTCTACGCTCTTGTCGCCGCCCGGACCTGAACCACTGAAGATGTCGACCGCAGTGATCGACGAAACGTCTGGAACACTAGTTTCACTTGGACCACGGCCAAACAGCCCGAAAGCAATATATACAACAATTTTACGTGTACTCGTTTACTCGATTTTTTGTCACAAACTTTCAAAAATTCTGACGATAATGTGATACTTTGGGAAAAAATCACACCTTTTGTAGGTATCCGACTTGTACTATGACAGGATTTCAACTTCTGGAAAAAGGTTGCCATTTATCACTTACAAATAATATATTTAGGTATACATCATTCATTTTCTGTACGGGCGGCACCCGTAGGTGTTGTCATTTAATAAAAATTGAATTTATTCAGCCGAAGCGGGTAATTATTTCCCATGTATTTCATGAAGGGTTAATTTGTATGCCGCGAAAACATTTGGGATACTTACTGTTTTATCTAGAAAGTGCCATAGCTCTGTGTACATATACCTACATGGCAATCACCCCAGTGCGTCGTAAGTAGGTACTACCGAGAACTACCGAGGTGTTGTTGTGTTCTATGTATTTCACCGTATTACTCGTACTAGGTAGGTATTATGAATTACTTCGTGTACGTTGTGATGCTTTAATTATTTCAGCGAAACTCAAGTAACATTAAATATTTCGTAATTTTTGTAACTTCACTTGGCAGCCGGGACTTTTCATTACCAAAAAAGGTAGGAACCTACATCATTAATCTATTTAACACCTCATATCCCTATGTCTTTGTCAGTGAATTCTTGCCTTATTTTCACTTTGCTTATAATGTTAATTTTACGTACTTATTAAATATTCTTTAATACTTGGTGATAATATCACGTCAATAATAATTGAGAGAAATAGAAGATTATGAGTTGTTACACCTGGGGTGTAACAACTCATCTCTAAAATGAGTACTTAGACCCGGTAACAGTTTATTTACTCTAAACTCCAACGGTATTTTTGACACTATCATTGATTGACATGTGTAAATGTTCTTGTCATTCAACAAATGTTAATGTCACTTTATCAGTAAATAAATATTCTTAAAAATAATGATATTATAGGTATGTTTATATGAGGTAGATGTCGCACGAGCGCGCGGAAACTGTGGCGGCAAAATTAATTCAATTGTAGTAATTTTCATTATGATGCGTATTTCAAGCGCAAGTTCGTTCATTTTTATAGCACTCAGATGATAAAATTAAAATAATATATGTAACAGTATACGCAGCGAATGTATTTTAATAGCTATCCTTTTCTATATTATTTGTACCGTATTATCTGTCGCAGTAAGCATGTTTATGTCGTAAAGGAACAAAATCTGAGCACCGCGCAGTATGAATATACGTCATCTTTAGTAAAACATCATTGCTTAAAAATGTTGGTTTACCTACCATACATACCTACATAGGTACACAAATTACTTTTGAATTTCGGCTTGGGAAACTCTACCATTCCAAGCTATAGGATTATTTTTTTACGTTGCTTACTCTCTTGTAAATTGTAGGTGTCAATAATAGGCCTTACTCTTAGCCTAAGGGTAAGGGTAAGGCCTTCCCTTAGGCGGGCGTTCAATAACTGCATGTCTACAGGGGTACTGGGTAGGTAGGTATGCACTATGCCTAGGTGGCAAGGGACGCCTAACCGAGGGACGCGGTTTACTAAAGTGACTATAAACGCGTGAAGGCATCATCGCTTTTCTAAAAACTGTTACTTAGGTATAATTAATACTAATATAGGTATTTAATACTAAATAACATTTACAATAGGTACCTATGTATCTACTTACCTGCGTGCCGTGTAAATGAAGCGAGGTTATGCATTACCTACCTACATATAGAGGTACATAGAGCCATTTACACTAGGTATAGCAATGATATTATATGTTTATATGAGGAGTAAAACATCATTGAGCTATATAGCTGAAACTGGATGCGGACCGCTTCTAACCGGCCGGGCCCTGACTCCCGAGATCAGTGGGGGAGCAGTCTACGTCCAACTGTGGACGTCGTAAACCTGAGATGATGATGATGATGAAAGGCTAGACTTATCTAAGATACTTATTATTGGTAGGTACCTACGTTACCTAATTAGTAATTAATCTTACTAGACGGCTCTTACGGCGATGTGGTACCGAACAATGTCCGCACACACACAGCCGTACAGGACCGCCGCTCGATGAACATCTGCATCGTAAATACATAACAATAGGTACCTAGGTACTTATATAAACGTGTTTAAAGGGTTCACACCTACTTATTTTATGCTGAGAATCTTCGCTAATGTACCTACCGCGGGCACAAATAAGACTTACAATTGTACAAGACGGGCAAGTCATGCTCCTTATGGTAAATATCAGGCTTACCGATGACATTTGAAGGGTCATACTATTGTCATTAGGTAAGTAGGTACCTATTGCAGCATAGCAGTGCACTTACCGCTAGACATTGGTTTCAACCGAATGCCCGAAAAATACATACTTAGGTACCTACCTATTTATATTTACGGTTCACTTAGGCATGTAGGTACCTATATTATATGTTTGTATTGTGCAGTTATTTCACTTAGTGTTTAGTCACTCCACTGGCCCGGGGTGATACCTACCCACCGGCCACCACCACGCGCGTAGCGCCATAATATAGTAAATAAGTATATATAATTAACCAGGTACCTACCTAATTGTTTATATAAGTACCTAATTATCATAATATGGCGCTTCAGACTGGCTACCTAATACCTGAACAATAATCTGTGGTTGAGCTGCGTGGTTTTGGAAATCGAATCAGACAATGGTAACTGATGCGAATAGTTACTGAATAGTGACAGACAATGTTAAGTAAGTATAGAAAATGTAGGTAAGTATTCAGACCTAGTCAACGTTTCCTGCTAGACGGTAGAATTGTGCTGATGGCTCTCCGAGTACCATTTCTACTTACATTAATAAGGGCAGGTATTACCTATCTAGTTACCTACTCTACCCTCAGCAACATACAATTTTTAAATGAAATCAAATACCTATATGATGAACAAATAATTTTATTATTAGATATCGGGTAATACCTACATGATGTTCAAATGAAATATTTCCTGCCAAAATCTGTCTTTATATACCTAGGTACGCATGAATATATAGGTACCACATAGGTATTATTTGGGTAGGTAGGTACTGTGTTGCAGTGAAACAGAATATACAGCAGTCCCTTCCTGGGTCAAAGATCGGTGTCAATAGAAATGAGTCCAATAATAATAAATACAACAACAAAGTAGGTACCTACCTTTATTCCTATTTGCATAACTTGTCGCCTATCTGATCTCTGCAAAGGGCGACAGCAGGCTGCTGTAGGTAGGTAGGTACTCGTCGTAGGTACCTACTGGCCCAATTCCTGCATAGTTGCTGTTAGCGGTTCGCGCCTACACTTTACTACCGCGAGTTGCAATACCTACTGGGTATGCAGAACAGGTAAGTACCTACCTACATCATTAGGCATGACCTACGCCCATACTTCATACCATATCGAAACACGAAATCTATGCAACTATCACTATTTACGAACTTTTTTACTATTTGGTGGCTTATGTCCAGCTGTGGATGTAAACCAATTAAATCAATGCTAAAAATTCCTGTTTTTTAAAATAACTATAGGTATATATGTAAACCTTTCCATAATCCGTCACGTGGTTTTGAAAGAGTTATCGGGTACACAAACAGACAGACGCAGAGGACGACTTCCTTTTATTGTATGTCTCTAAAATAGAAGATATAGGTACAGCAGCTTATAATAACGATACAACAAACCGAGGTTGCAAGTCAAACCAACTGACAGAAGGCTGGACACGATCGATCGTTTCCTTCCCCTGTTGGGGGGGGTCTCATTCGGGGCGATGATGAAATAGAAATATTTATTAGACTTTAATCTTAACATTATAGTAGGCAAGTCAGATTTACTTACATGATATCCAAATTAACAATGTCATAAGTTTATGTTTAAAGGAAGGTGTCACAGTTTACAATGACAATATGTACATAGGTAATTATATCGACAATGTAAATGATATTAACATGAAACACGGCGAGGCATAACTAAATATCTATTCATGCGAGAATAAGGATTCCACTGAACGCAGCTTTCAAAAAAGGATAAAATTCCAAAAAGTGCTAAATTTTCTTTTAGATGATAAGTGATCAACCAATCCAGTGTTACCCGGCGGCCGGCACACCCATGGAACCCTTAAGCTTTCTCGATGCAATAACAATAATTTTTAATCCTTCTCTGGTCAGTAGGTAATTGAGTTGAATTGCGGAAAAAATGATCTCCATCTTCGAGTCGATTGGCAGCAGTGGGGTGTGGGGTGTGGGAGGATGAAGGTTCTTGTTAAGGCCCAGAGTTAGTTCTTACTCGGTACTTATTCTGTGGCACGCCAAAAACGGCAAATCATAATAAGGAGAGTCCGATACAAAGCTTATACGGAGTGTGTGTCGTAAGCCCGCATGTCAATAGGTGCTCAATTGGAATTGAGCTGTGAGGACTTCCTTCAAATAAGTGTTCACTCAATGCACTCACAGCACAAATATTTGCGTACCTTGGTGTAGCTTTATGTCAAAAGTCAATGATATTATATGTTTATATGAGGTAGATGTCGCACAAGCGCGCGGAAACTGAGGCGGCTAAATTAAGTCAATTGTAGTAATTTTCATTGCGACACGTATTTCAAGCGCAAGTCTAAACATATAGCTATCCTTTTCTATATTATTTGTACCGTATTATCTGTCGCAGTAAGCATGTTTATGTCGTTAAGGAACAAAATCTGAGCACCGCGCAGTATGAATATACGTCATCTTTAGTAAAACATCATTGTCAAAAGTAGATATTTATAACATCTACTCTTTGATTACCGCATACAACAGATTACCGAGAGATAATTCTATTATCTAAATGTGCCAATCCATATACATGTATATGCGAAAATTAAAGAGTGCTAAGGTGCGTTGGTAACGTCCCGTCTCGCATTCAGTGCGAGACGGGACGTTACGACTAACGCACCGCACTCAAGATCCTGATGAAGGCTTCCGGAAGAAGCCGAAACAATTGTCGATCGTGATATCGACTACGCGTAAGTACCACGTTATACCCGTAAAAAACAGTGTAAAGTAATTATGAACGTGAGTTTTAATATTAATTGCAACTGTATTTGTGACAGAACTGTCCTAGTGCGTGTGTACCGACAATATAGTGAAGAGTAATATTAACTGTTGATCGGCTATAACATTCGTACGGGGATGAACCCTATCGATATATCTGAACCTGAATTAATGAACGGCGGAGGAAACTGTCGTTTATCAGCAATATAATTTTAAGATTGTTTTACTCTGACTACTAAATACAGTTCATTTTCATGATGAGGTGTCTCACAGTCTTCACACACAATAAAAACAAAGTCTGAGATAGATCTTCCCGAGACTGGCCATCATCTAGGATTGTGGACCGGATGAAGCCCACGCATGGGTCATCGACGAAGTCTCCTAATTACTGGCTACACTTCATTAAGGCTCTCTTTTACCAAATGTTTAGGTATTTTACGCGCGTTAGAGCAGGACAGTAGCGGAAGCGGCGCGTCGCAGCGCACCGCGCCGCCGGCCCCGCGCCGTACGCACGCATGGCTCCAAGAGAGAGTAATATTTAACGCCTGGTAACAAGCTGTTGGCAAAATATAGCTCTACATATTTTGGTAGGCGCTAATGAACATTTGAGTGGCTTTAAACATAGTCTGTTTAGACTAGCTGATCCCCTCGTGGCTTCTTGTATGGCCTAATATGTATCCCGATTTTACTTCTTCAAAAGGACCATTTGACTGTAACTAAGTTAATGTCTAAACGGAACATTATCGAAGAAAGAAATCTCCGAACACTAGTACTTTGTATTACTCTAATTTAAAATACATACTAGTACTGTACATGTGTTGCATAAGTAAGGTTTATCGAACCAAAATATACCTAAATAAGTTCTACATTCAATAAATTTGTGTCATGTATAGGTACACTATAAAATCATATCTTCTATACCATAAAATATTGTTTTTCATAAGTCTTTCTAAATTTCAACGTAATATGCTACTATAGGTTGAGGAGAAGACGTCACAGACTAAAGACTAGCAGTTCCGTGGTTCAAATCCCATGGTGGTGTATAGATCTAGCGTTTGACCACTATCTCGTTTTATGTCATTATCATCAAAATTATTTTTTCTTCTAATCATACTCAAATCCCCGCACTAGAATTTCCTGTGGCGCGGGAGGCATAGACACACATACATTCAAGACCCGAAACAAACACGTACACTCATCACACAAATGTTTGCCCCTGCCAGGATTCGAACCTAGGTTCCCAAAAACACAGAATTCATATCACTGACCACTGAGCCACGGTAAACTTCAATCAGCCATAATAGATAATATACATAAATATATAATAGATCGCCACAGGGACCGGTGGAAAGCGGCATGCATCCAGCCCCCTTTCTGCGATCTTGGTCATGTCGCCTGTCCACCTTGTGGTGGATGTCCAATGCTGCACTTGCCTATTCGTGGTCTCCACTCGAGAACCTTTCGACCCCAGCGGCCATCGGTTATTAGAGATATTTGCCTGCCCACTGCCACTTCAACTTGCTGATCCACTGGGCTATGTCGTTGACTTCAGTTCTTCTAGAGATCACCTCATTTATGATTTGGTCTCGTAAATAAGCCCCGAGAATAAAAATACAAAATATTTTTATTGACATATATATTACATTCAGTTTCTTGAGTCCATAGAACAGCCCTTTATAGCCGATGAGCCATAACTACTTACAAAATTTCACCCAAATCCGTTTTACCCGCCTGGTGATAACAACGGTGGTGATGGTGATGATAAAAATAAGCCTATGTGTTAATCCAGGGTAAAGCCTATTTGCGTTTCAAATTTCATACAAATCCGTCGTGGCGATGAATGATAACGTTGATGTTGATGAAAGTAGCATATGTGTCACTCCCGGACCTGAAGTATCTACTTACACAATTTCACCCAAATCCGTTTTTTGGTCCGGTGATGAAAAACGATGATGATGATGATGATAAAAATAAACCTTTTTGTGAATCCAGGGTATAAACTATCTATGTTCCAAAGTTCATCAAAATCCGTTCAGCAGTCTTTGCGTGAAAGAGAAACAAACATCCATTCAACCATACATTCATACTCACAAACCTTCGCATTTATATTAGTAGGATTTATTTACGTATATTATATATTTATTAACATATATATTCAACATATATAATATATAACTACTTTTTGCTATATATATATAAATAGCAAAAAGTAATAATTGTTCAAAATAACTGCTTGAGTCCGCAAAGTAGGTAACAACTTTCGATATCTAGAAAATAGTTACATTCATCATCATGTGCATAATCTATGCGTTCATTGATAAAAACGAAACTGCAACAAACAGTTGCAGTGCTACACACCATATGCTTTGAACGATAAGAACATAATTGCTGTTGTGTGTCTCAAAATAGCCAATGCTAGTAAACTAACTAAAAACTAACTAACTAAAAATGCCAATCTAGTTTATTTGTAATTTAGTCTACCGGGAGCGACAGAAAAATACTTGTACTATAATTAGTTTGATACCCTACTACAGGACTAATCCTAACAGGGTATCAATAGCTAAATAATGTTTGATAAAGGTGACTAATTGTTTGTCTTCATTCTTTATGTAGTATACTTATAGTATAATACCTACTATATATATATGTAGAAATAGAGTAACGTGTGCATGCGTAACTTGTGCGCAGATTTACTACCGTACTATCTGCACTATTTCTAGCCGCTATCTATCTGGGGAGGTCTCTGTTATCCGAGATACAAGTTATTAACTTAGTTCGGAAACAGGACTTTCTTTTGATGGCTCGGTGGCTGGACAATGGCTGCAGACAAGTACGAATACATAATGCATATGTAACGGAAGCAATGTAAATTTACGTATGTAGATGTAACTATAAATGAGGACAACATTGTTACCATTTTTTGGAAATAAAGAATATTGATTGATTGATTGATTGATTGATTGAATGCCATTGCAATATTATTTTATAACATTTCATATTTTCAAATTTAAAATGTTAATTTATCAATAAAATAGTAGTATCAATATTTATTGGAGAAATTTTTAAAAACATCCATCGATAGTGTTGTTGATTGCTTAGATCGTAGCCGTAGTATGAACTCTTTAGAGCCACACGCCAGTGGCCGCGTAAAGCGTCACTCATTTAGTATTGGTACCTACGGAAGTTGGTACGGGATTGGAAGGAAACAACACTTGCAACGAGAGTGACGATTTATTCACTCTACTTACCACGTACGTTCGAGAGAGTCCCATGGATCGAGGATCTTTCTAGAATCTTCATTTATTTTAGTCATTTGTTTCTCTAGAATTTTCTATACTCTCCCATTCGCGAATAATGTTCATTCTGTATTCAGAACCTTCCACCGAACCCCAAAACGCTTAAAATGCTTCGGCGATATTGAGGATTGAACTCGTGGCCGGCGATATTGCAGGCAAAGTCAAATGCCATTGCACGCTCTACGCGGTACGCCACCGAGCTAATGACCGAACTGTCGAATTTTTGCCCCTGTAGACAAAGTAACATTCTACAAGCGTTAAAATAGGGTGAAGAAACGAGATAGAGCGATATAAAATTACGCATACCAGAACAGGATGGGACGAAAGACATCGTAGCCAATGAGTGGCGTGCTCGACACGTTTTCGCAAGGTGTACCGTTAGCCAACAGGTTTCATAGTCATTGGATTTAACCATATGAACAACGAGAACGAAATTTCATCGGCTCGAGAAAGAGCTATGTAGGAATGCATTTGGCCCTCTGTTCCAAATTCGTAGCGCTAGTTAGACTCGCAATGGGCTGATTTTTAACCAACTTCAAAAAAAGGAGGAGGTTCTGAATTCGACCCGTATGTTTTTTTATTTTTTTTTATTTGTGTTTGTTACCGCATAACTTCCGACTGGGTGAACCGTTTTATAACCGACTTCAAAAAAAGGAGGTTCTCAAAACGACCCGTATGTTTTTTTATTTTTATTTGTGTTTTTTACCGCATAACTTCCGACAGGGTGAACCGATTTTTAACCGACTTCAAAAAAAGGAAGTTCTCAAAATGACCCGTTTTTTTTTATTTTTTATTTGTGTTTGTTACCGTATAACTTCCGACGGGGTGAACCGATTTTTAACCGACTTCAAAAAAAGGAGGTTCTCAAACTGACCCGTATGTTTTTTTTATTTTTATTTGTGTTTTTTACCGCATAACTTCCGACTGGGTGAACCGATCTTTAACCGACTTTAAAAAAAGGAGCAGGTTCTCAATTCGACCCGTATGTTTTTTTATGTGTGTTTGTTACCGCATAACTTCCGACTGGGTGAACCGATTTTTAACCGACTTTAAAAAAAAGGAAGTTCCCAAAACGACCCGTATGTTTTTTATTTTTTTTTATTTGTGTTTGTTACCGCATAACTTTTGACTGGGTGAACCGATTTTTAACCGACTTCAAAAAAAGGAGGTTCTCAAAACGACCCGTATGTTTTTTATATTTTTTTATTTGTGTTTGTTACCGCAAAACTTCCGACAGGGTGAACCGATTTAGATCGTTTTTTTTTTGACGTGATAACGTTTTATAAATTGATGGATGCCAAAATGAAAAATAGTAACGGTAACATTCCAGTAACGTTCCACCTAAGTTTTATCTAGATCTAGATAATATAATCAAAGTCAAAGTCAAGGTCACAGTCAAGGTCAAGGTCAAAGTAAAAGTCAAAGTCAAAGTCAAATTAAAAGTCAAACTTCAAAGTCAAAGTCAAAGTCAAAGTCAAAGTCAAAGTCAGTCAGTCAAAGTCAAAGTCAAAGTCAAAGTCAAAGTCAAAGTCAAAAGTCAAAAGTCAAAAGTCAAAAGTCAAAAGTCAAAAGTCAAAAGTCAAAAGTCAAAAGTCAAAAGTCAAAAGTCAAAAGTCAAAAGTCAAAAGTCAAAAGTCAAAAGTCAAAAGTCAAAAGTCAAAAGTCAAAAGTCAAAAGTCAAAAGTCAAAAGTCAAAAGTCAAAAGTCAAGTCAAAAGTCAAAAGTCAAAAGTCGTCAAAAGTCGTCAAAAGTCAAAAGTCAAAAGTCAAAAGTCAAATGTCAAATGTCAAATGTCAAATGTCAAATGTCAAAAGTCAAAAGTCAAATGTCAAATGTCAAATGTCAAATGTCATATGTCAAATGTCAAATGTCAAATGTCAAATGTCAAATGTCAAATGTCAAATGTCAAATGTCAAATGTCAAATGTCAAATGTCAATGTCAATGTCAATGTCAATGTCATACATGATTATGTCGTTATCACGTAAATCTATCGTCCGTAAACCGACTTTACAGACAACCAATTTTTTATTTGAAATCTCGTGCTTCCCGTGTGGTTTCATTTAAATTTCCTCAAAATCGGGTGAGTACTTTTTGACTTACAAGTCAAAACTGAAAAATGCGAGCTTATACCTACACGATATTATAGTAGCAGGTGAAGACATTGGTGAACATACCTACACCACTATGACAATTGATCCCATGAAAAAATTTTTTACTAAATAATGGAACCGACTTCAACACTCAAAAGTATGAACTAACTTGTCGAAGTCGGTACCATGAGCACAATATTTTGATATCAGTTACTTTTGAACTATCATGGTACCGACTTCAACAAGTTATATCATACTTTTGAGTGTTGAAGTCGGTTCCATATTTTGGTAAAAAAAAAATTATGGTTTTTTTTATTTGAAAGCTGGTGCTTCCCGTGTGGTCCCATTTAAATTTCATCAAAATCGGACAAGCACTCTTTGAGTTAGGTACACTTCAGAAACTGAAAAATGCGTGCTTATACCTAGACGATATTATAGTAGTGTGTGAAAACATCGGTGAACATACCTACACCACAATGACAATTGATCCCATGAGTAACAAAGGTCAAGAAAAAGAGTGAAAAAAATTTTTGTACCAAATAATGGAACCGACTTCAACACTCAAAAGTATGAAATAACTTGTCGAAGTCGATACCATGAGCACAATATTTTGATGTCAGTTACTTTTGAACTATCATATCGGTTCCATTTTTTGGTCTATTTTAATTATTATTTGTTCGTTTACTATTAGAAAGAAAGAAAAATACGTTTATTTATGACATGACACATTCGTATGCATGTGTATGATATTGTTACGGAAGTGGGTACGGGATTGGAAGGAAACAACACTTGCAACAAAAGTGACAATTTATTCACTCGACTTACCACGTACAGAGTCCGAGAGAGTCCTGTGGATCGAGTATCTTTACAGTCACAGTCACTGAGACACACGCTGGTTACTGTTACTTAGCACTGATGCTTTAGCACTGTTACTGTTCATTTTATGGCACTTTTCTTTACTTTTCACTTAACTTATTTTATTTTACTTTATTACTTTTTTCTTATACTTTGTCTTAAACTCAACTGACTCACGGCGGCGTCCAGAGCCTCTTATTTACCCCTAATTTCGATATTAATTTATTTTCGATCGTCATAATTTCGATCGCCTTTCCTTGAATCTTCCTAGAATCTTCATTTATTTTAGTCATTTATTTCTCTAGATTTTTCTATACACTTCTCATTCACGAATAATGTTCACTTATGTCCAGAACTTTCCACCGAACCCCAAAACGTTCAAAAAGTACTTCGGCGGTATTGGGGATAGAACTCGGGGCCAGCGGTATTACAAGCAGAGCTCTGCCCGCTACGCCACGAACCTATTAGCCGAACCTTCGAATTTCTTAATTCGTTGCTTCGGACTGACTGATTATTTGACGTGACGTTTATTTGTTTTCTATGACGATGATATGGCCGTCACAATATTGAAAAGTGGACTGTAATGACGATTACTTACGTTTTTTGTTACGTATGCAGATTTATGGCTGTAAACGCAGTCGGATAAAAAAACAATAAATACTGTGTTTTGAATTTATTCATCGAATCAAAAATGACCAAGTGACAGAGATTTTATTTCACCAAATAAGCAGCAGTGGACGTTTATGGCTGAGATGATGATGATGATGAAATAAGTGAAATATTTATGTGGCCGAAAACTCAAAAGTTGCGATATTGCCGGTACGCATGGCCCCAAAGATGTTTTACTATACCTCATATAAACATATAATATCATTGCATGGCCCTCATCAACAAAACGCGAGTCTGCCGTTTTTACCTACGAGTTTACATCATAGTCATAATGTCATTAATCAGGGTTACAGGTTTATTTATTATTTGTCAACGTAAGAGTCAAATAAAGTTACCGTATAAGCAACTACAAAAGTGACTGTTTGGGTGTGCGGTTGGCTGTAGTTGTATCTAGTCCAGTTGTTCATTACGTAAGCCTAATACTATCATAATAAAATATAATTAAAGCAGTACTATTTTTAATTAGCGTTCACATGTAGGTATTCAAACTCAAAAAGAGCGGTGTTTCCATGTGACAGAAAGAGGTATTTATAGGTTTCGAAATAAGCCTTGCGAATAACAATAAATTTGCTCAAAGCGGTAAGGACACCAATTCTTCCACCAGTGTTTTTATATTTACGATTTCATTTTGTTTTCTTTTTTTGTGTTCAATAAAGTGTTTTTGATTGATTAATAAATTGCATTGACGCTCGATAGTTTATAGATGCACTTGACAACTATGTTATCTGACCCGATGGTCAGTGACGATGTGGTCTTTAGTGTAATCAAACTAAACCTAGATGTTCAATGGATATCAAGGAATACGACCTGCACACGCTGTGTCTTTGGTGACAAGACCCGGGACAAACATCAATGCTCATCACATATAACAAACAAAAAAAAAGGAAAAGATACAGCTGCATTGAGAACTACCTTTTTTTTAAATATTTAGAGAGAAAGTGAAAAAGAATGACGAGTAACGAGTGGGGACTAGAGAATACATGTTACTACACACTGTAGTACTAATACATTCAAATTTAAAATATCTACCACCCTCGATTATATCAAGTTCAGTTGTTATTTTGTCGCAAGTTTGTGATTGAGTGATTTATCCACGAATTTCACACGAGTTGTCACAAAAGTTTTTAACCTTTTGACTGACGGACGCTCCGTCAGTTTGACAGCCGATGCTCCCACCGGCTAGGCTTGTCATTTAGTTGGCGTACTGAAAAGTAGTCATTTGAATAATCAAAAGGTTTTTTTTTATCACACTCAGACCCCCGCACTAGGATTCCCTGTATCGCGGGAGGGATGGCCACACATAATTACAGCACACAAACATCCAAGACCCGAAACAAACATCTACACTCATCGCACAAATGTTTGCTCCTGCCGGGATTCGAACCCAGGGTCCCGGAGACACAGAAGTCATGTCAAGACACTAACCACTGCGCCACGGCGACCGTCTACCTCTACGTTGAACCTCAAAAACGCGAATGGCTTTTGTGAAGGCAACACCGACATCAAATTTCCAGGATGGTGGTAGGGTACTTTCAAGTGCCTGTCTGGCTCGCTTTCACCCACAAGTTCGAAGAACTCTCAAAAAACGCATAGTGTGTTCATGCAGCAGGCCTTGTAAACATTTTTGGTCTAACGTGATTATACATTCGATCACATCGTCACTGTCCAAGTGAGATAACTTTGTCAAACGCTAGATTATAAAGTATAAAAATATGGTCACTGATGAGCACTATTCACAACAGGCTAATCAATATAATAAAAAGTTGTATCATACACCTTCGTACAAAACGTAGGTAAATATTCATATATTATTTATTGTATCTATTTTATAAATGTATCATATTGTTGCTCACACAAGCAATCAGGCGCTACTCGGCTAACGATTACTCGATTGTGTGTTCTATCAGGCGTAAGCAAGGTACATAATAAATGTTCTCTCTATAGGGAGACAACAGGAGCTATCTATACTACATGAGCGCTCTTTCTTTACACAGATATGTTAGAGCCCCTTGTATTCAGATGTTAAAATAATAATATTAGGAGGCAGAGCGATGCAAGCACAGGTCCGACGTTGACAGTGGTCACGGGAGGAATGCGCGGGTGGAGAGCAGCGCGGATAAGCTAGCTGAGATCACGTGATCCCGCGCGGCACTAAGAATTTAACGAAATAAATTCATATAAAATCAAGAGAAATGAATATTGAAAAAAAAATCTTGACTGTTCCTAGATAATGCCCTTATCTATCAAACAAAGTAAGGTTCATATGAATGTTGTTATTATTTTGTAAGATATACGTGTTTTAATTTTTGAAAAGCATATTTTTCAAAAATTAAAACTATCGAGAAAACTTTACTTAACCGGATTTTGAATCCTGATTGTTCCTTTATGCTGAACCAAAGATACTAAAACTGAAAAAACCAAAGCTCTGTCTTCTACACATGGTTTAAAATACATTTTTAAAAATAGCGGTTTCTCTACTCACAGCGCCTTAACATAACATTAATCATCGCTTACATCTACATCCATCGCATGTACACTTTTTGCCCGCTAGCCGCTAGGTAGGTATTACCTACTCGTACCTATGTATGATAGGTATATTATATGCGAGAGCCTTTTCTGGGAACGTCGGACCGTACCGCCTGATTCATATTGTTGTGGGTGCCGCCCACACCGACGCTATAATTATTACAATAATCGCGATAAAAACAACGCATTTGTCCATAATAAGTGTATAATAATCTCTAACAGAACATTACGCGTTCTGTAACTTGTAGTTTAGCCGCAGGCCGAGTTTGACAAATTGATTAGAATGGCTTTTTTATTCGCATAATTTGTATCCTCCATTAGTATTTCATACATAGATAAAAGATTAATTAATATAATCTAATGAATTAGTGAAATTAAGTGAATAAAGAGCTGAGACCTCCGTAAATAGTCATCGAACCACTTATCATCAGTACACGGTGGGCTCGCGAATTGATTGTCCAAGTTTTCTACGATTCGATTAACGATACATCTGCCTACGTTCGTTCCAGTTCGTTCGGAACGACGTTCGACGAAGAAGTGAAACTTATTGACAGATATCTCATGTTCAACGATTGAACGTGACATATAGGTGTAGCATCTGACCACTATCGCTCTGGCAATATTTCCATCCAACTGCCTGAACACAGTATGACGTGTTTTCAAACTTGAAACATGATTGTGCTTACTGTACAGGTGGAATGTACGTTACCGGAAGCCCATGTCTGTTCAAGACGATCGTGCTCGTTGACATAGACGGAGCTCCTGATGGGGGCTATCTACTATCTCCATTTCTGATATACGGCCATTGAATAAGCTGTAACGCCTGGTGAGTATTCGGCTTATCAAAGGCGGTACATATACCTACTACAAATTATAATTACCTTAATAGCTTACCGAGGTTATTGTTAGTGTTTTACACATTAAACCACTAATAAATACTTAAAGCTATTAGATTATGACAAATTTCGCTATCAAAAGGCTTTATAACCATCTGACCCATTGATGCTGGCAAAAAATAAACGTATAAAAACCTGTCCGCCAATAACTCCATAAAACTGAATAAGTATATACCAAAAAACTTCGAGTTTGGTATTGTTCTGTATTGCGCTGGTCAGTAATCAACATACAACGAAACTAATTCATGACTACAATCGAAATATAAACGAGGCGTAACTCACCTGAGCAAGTTAAATCAGAACCTACCAAACAGATATGGTAGATTTGTTAATGTGGCAGAGTCCTTCAGGTTTTTCAATATGGACAGTAATGAGGCAGCGATCGAAAAAGGTGAATACTTTAGCCGAAATGGCAATCGACTATAAACCATAACCGGAGACAATGATATCGCAGTAAGGACAGAGAGTGTCAGTGTGACAGTATGGAACGGGTGTGGCCAGACTGTCACCGCGCCCGCGCCCGCGCAAGCGCGAGCTCACTGAGGCGAGTAGCGTTCAATGTGCTATTTTGATTTGGCGTACGGCGTAATAAAAAAGCGTTATATTTCAATTTCCTTTTGATAAACAACTCGCATTGCATGTTGTTTTCATGTGTTTATTATTACTATTCTTGTAAATCAGAAGTGGTATAAATTAAAAATAAGAAAGAACATGATGTCAAACTTTATTACAATGATATTCTTATACAAAAAGGTTTAACCAAGTACATGTTAAAATGAAACATTTATACAAAGACGCAAAATGACAGCATAAATGAGAATGGAACGATCTTACGGTATGCAGCGTCGAGCCCAAGCACCTTACCGACCGACGACTGAACAAAATGTGGCGGTACTCGACTGGGCGCTTGCTTTTATAAGTGACAGTAGGACATTAATGTTGCCTGTGACAATGTTGCCACTGACAATGTTTGGCTAATAGCTAAGACGGCCTCTCCTGATATCCTGACGTCCTCGGCAGGTTCTTCAGGCTTTGTTGTGCTGAGAAATGTTCATGTGGCGTAGCTCACAACTCGCAAAAAGGCGGATCGAAGCACCCGACAGCGTCCATTCGTTACAGTAGCAGCAACAGCAGCAGTGGCGGCAGCAGCAGCTGCTGCCACCCGAACTCGTGTGCTACGAGACCCCACCTTCAACAAACAAGCAAAGAGTAAACACACAGCGCACATTTGCCGCGCCAAACCAGCATGTGTAGTTGCCTATTTTTTTCATTCATCACACAATCAAGGCCCTCTATCAGCAATACACTCCGAGCTATACCTATGTGAGCTAAATCTCTTCAATACATTCATCACACACATCTTACTGCATCAGACACTTTTCATACAGATTCTAATATTCATTACGAAATGCCGTCAAACTCTACATAGCCACATTGTCGGAGCTGCGAGATAGCCACAATGTCGGGGCACGAAATAGCCACAATGTCGGGGCTGCGAGTACCACAATGTCGGGGCACGAGATAGCCACAATGTCGGGGCTGCGAGTACCACAATGTCGGGGCACGAGATAGCCACAATGTCGGGGCTGCGAGTACCACAATGTCGGGGCACGAGATAGCCACAATGTCGGGGCCCACCCGCATCGAGAATTCTGCGAATAATTTCAAATAAACAAATACAAAATCCCATAAATAAATTGGTTTTTACAATTAATTGGTCTATTAATTACAATACTGCAGCTACTACAATAACATTTGAGCAATCCACTAGCTATTGGTAGCCTATAGATAACTCAAATGTTCTAACCCGCTACCGGCCGGCAGCATGCCCAGAATGCCAGCAGCATTGCCACGCTGAATTGCAATGCCGATTCGTTGAGCCAAACATGTGCCAGCACTTCGGCCACGCGTCGCATCGATCAAACGCTCAGGCAAATTTTGGAAAATCCGATGGGCTCCAGGTCCCCACGGGCCCAATGTCTCGACCCCAAACGGTTCAAATATGTAACCACTACCTAGGTTAGCATATTTTCGCTGTTTCAATTGCTCCGCTGAATAAACCACGGCGCCAGCCCTAACATGTGTCTCAGGAAGATATGACGGCGCCAAAGTGTCCACGCATGTAGCGTCCCACACTAAAGGCCGCCCTAACTTCCAGGGAATCAGTGTCATCCCGTCAGGTCTTTTGACATCGTCACGCATGAGACCATTCGGTTCAAGAATGACTGCAACATTGGTATTGGTATTGGTTTTGAACATTAAACAAAACGTCCATCTTCCTAGGACTCGGCCTACCTGACCTTAACTTTTAAACCTTCTGAATTATCTACTTCTCTCTTTAGATTTGTGGGAAAGAACACAAAAAAAAAACATTACAACATGACAGTAAATAATAGTTCTCGCTCAACCGAATTTCATACACCTATCGGTGCTTATGAAAACATCTTGCACTATAGATCTATGCTTTCCAGCTTCAATCGTCAGTAGCCAACAGAACACACGCACTTATTATCAAAAAGGGCACAAACATATACACCTACTAAAATTTTGAAAAACATAATCACAGTTGTAACACTACAAGAGAGTTCTACTTCCTGGGTATCGATCCCTCATACTAGGCGCTATGTGTAATTTTGATTCTAGTAGCTTACAGGAACTTAAACCAACTTCATTTAACGGCGGTATAAAACTGTGGGTACGTTGAGAATCTATAAACGGTCAGAAATTCCCCAAATTAATTATGCTGTTATTTCACATTAAAATCGCATTTAGACAGACTACGCACTGCCTTCACCCGTAATCACAGGAAGCATTGGAGTGCGACAATATCGTACTTGACGTGATAGTTAAGTGAGCAAACAAAAATGAATAATTGACTCGTAGTAATTTTACTTACAAAAACGTACTGTCCAAACTAGTCAGACCAAATACACACAAAACTGAGATTTCCATCATAAACACACTCTAAGTCAACACGTCGGTATCTTTACCGATTAAAATGTAGTAGGTACTTTGTCCACGGATACAACTCGTCATTGCCAGAACTTCATTACTTCATATCGCGTTCTGCCATAACTTATCATTACATAGGTATCTGTTTTACAGTAATACACACACTATGACCAAAAGAAACTCATAATCTTTAATTATTTACCAGAAAAACATCTACCTTGGTCACCAAATAATAAGAGTGCAAACCTGACAAAGTGATGAACTTTGAGCTACTGTCCGAGTACTATTTCTACAGTCTTTATTACTCGTAAACGCGTCGATTACAGCAAAGACCTACTATGGGATTTAGTTTTTTTTAAATCTTACAGTATACCTAAGAGCATAACGATGGACTATAGACATCTTGTATGGTCACCGCTATAACGTACGAAACAAACAACTAAATCATGACCCCGCAGATTCTGTATACAAAAGGTTTCTCGGAAAATCATTCATCAAAAAATAAACTCTTTATCGTCATCCAAATATCTAGTGGCATGTTCCGATATTATCAAATAAAACTGTACCTACTTATAGTTCGCCAATAAACTCACACAATGCGAACACCAAACCACTTAAACACAACAGAGGAATTAGAAGTCTATACCTACTGTCGCGCTAATGCCTCACAGCTTATTTCTTGATCTGTCAACAAGTTTAGTTATGAACACATTTTACACAAATCTGAAGGTGCACATAAGTGATACATCTCATAACAGACTGTCACACTTTTGCCTAGGTTCCGTTCGGCTATTCTAATTATGATAAAATGGCTCATCAAAACAAATTCTCTTGATAGTTTTCTAATTTCAACAATTTACTAGAGCCATGAACAACAGTCGTCCAAGTTCTATTACTTTCAGAAAGCTCTCAAAAAGTGATCACGTATCACGGTCTTATAAGAATTGACTACTAGCTAACAATAAAATAACCGTCTGGTACGTACATAGTGACAGGTTCAGGTAGATTTGATATTAAACATGACCTAGCAGAAGTGTATCGTTAGACCTCAGCACGGTTACCAAAAATGTATATCTTTGGTACACGTATGTAGGTATAATTGAAAGACACACCTGCCTACCTCCAACTTTTTTTTTTTCCTACTTTTTGTTAGAAAATTCATAAAAACTGCGATTTTCTCAAGTAGGCTTAGAATTCAATTCAAATTGAATAATTGAATTGAATAGTAATTGCTGGCACGTATTGGTTATACCGTGACATCGGTACAAGTTGCATGAAACACAAATATTACACACAAATCTTAATATTGCACGGTTGGTGCGCGGTATATTTTCTATAACAACCTACAATTAGATGAGGGTACGATAGGATGAAATTATTTCTCCTAATGATCTTAATTTGAGTTACGTGCCATTTCTAGTTTGTAGTACCTAAATGAATAAAAGTTTCACTAAGCTTAGACACATTCGTTAATTATAACTTTTAAAGGTATCGATTATTTCGTGGGTTACGATAGCCAACACATATTGGTTAATCTGAACTGCTAGTATATAAGTTGTCATGTAATTTCATAAAGAATATGTGCAGTGTCAACGTTATCTAACACATAGTTTACGTAACGTTGATACATTTTCACTCGTTCACTCAACATTTTTTTTTAAATCACACTTAGACCCCCGCACTAGGATTCCCTGTGTCGCGGGAGGCATGGTCACATGGTGCATCACACACACAATCACAACACACAAACACCTATACTCATCGCACAAATGCTTGCCCTTGCCGGGATTCGAACCCAGGGTCCCGGAGACACAGAAGTCAAGTCACTGACCACTGCGCCACGGCGACCGTCTCTCCGGCGTCCAGCGAACTTTTGCACTTGGTTAATACCTATGGCCCAGTCAACGACACGTTCTACCGATAAATAAGTTCATTCTCACCGGGTTAGCAAGTCACTTAGCCAAATGGTGAAACCAGGATTGGTCATGTGCTCGGAGCAGTGGGAGCAGCCGACTCGGCCCGGTGCCACCTTCCCGACGCAATGGCTCCTGCACGCCGCATGGTCCACCGAGCGACCCCGAGGCGCCCACACACCACCACCCGGTAGGCTAGCTAGCCTTCGGCGTCCATTCGCCGCAGCAGCAACAGCAGAGCTCGCGTACTACGAGAACCCTTCTTCAGCTTCAGCACGTGCCGATGATGAGCAGGCACCCGGCAACAACGTGAACATCTACGCGACGGGCTACGCGAGCGCGGCCATGCCCGCACACGTGACGTGGGTCACCGACAACGCGATCTACTCCTTGGCATATAAACATCACAAGAAATTTACTTACGTGAAAATAAAACGAAAATTAAAAAAATGTGAAATAAAAGTGGGTAGATTTGTGTCTTTAAAATTTTACTTTTAATTGTGATTTTACTAGGTCTTCATTTTACTGGTAGACAAGCAAGACAGGTGGGCAAGTGAGACCAACAACCCACAGACTAAATGTACGCGTATGAGTAAGAACAAAGAAAGTTATTAACACGTGATGGCTCGTCATGCGAACAAACGTTATTCGCAGCCAGAGATGGCGAACGATCAAGGTCGCGTGTTTTTAAGCGAATCCCACTTCTGATCTTGTAAATCAGAAGTGGTATAAATTAAAAATAAGAAAGAACATGATGTCAAACTTTATTACAATGATATTCTTATACAAAAAGGTTTAACCAAGTACATGTTAAAATGAAACATTTATACAAAGACACAAAATGACAGCATAAATGAGAATGGAACGATCTTACGGTATGCAGCGTCGAGCCCAAGCACCTTACCGACCGACGACTGAACAAAATGTGGCGGTAATCGACTGGGCGCTTGCTTTTATAAGTGACAGTAGGACATTAATGTTGCCTGTGACAATGTTGCCACTGACAATGTTTGGCTAATAGCTAAGACTATATATACTAATCCTACTAATATTATAAAAGCAAAAGCTTGTAAGTACGGATTTGTGGACGAATGTTTGTTACTCTTTCACGCCTAAACAGCTGGATGGATTTGGATGAAATTTGGCATGGAGATAGTTTATAGGTACCCTGGATTAATACATAGAGTTATTTTCATCATCACCCTTTTTTATCATCATGTTGAAGCGATGATAGCTCAGCGGGGGGAGCGTCGCCTGTCAAACTGACGGACACTGGTTCGATCCCCAACAACAGCTTGAGCTTCCGGTGAAGGTAACACCGTTATCAAATTCCCAGCATGGTGGTAGGGTACTTTCGAATACCCGCCTGGCTAGCTACCACCCTCAAGTTTGAAAAACTGTCACCAAGCACATAGTGTGTTAAGGCAGCAGTCCTGGAGAGCCAGTGAGCATTCTAGATCTAGCGTGATAAAATCTTCGACCACATCGTAACTGACTATTAAGTGAGATAGTGGTCAAACGCTAGATCTGTATACTATAAAAAAACCATGCGGGTAAATCGGATTTGAATGAAATTTGGTATGTATATCCTTCGAGTCCCGGAATAACACTAAGGCTACTTTTCATCATCATCATCTACATCACCACGCCGGTAAAAGCACGCACGCAGCTAGTCAAGAATAAAATTGATATAAAAGGCTCAAAAATAGGAACATAACTACGTCTATAAAATTCAGTTTTGTGTTTTTTTATGGGTGCAATTATAGTTTAGTATCCATATTAAAGGTACTACACTGCATTATTCAGCTCCCTTATTTGGTATCGAAATGAAACTTTAAGTTCTCCATTATATAACATATGTATATAATGTATTTCGCTATACTTAGTTATATTTTTCGGAGGAATAGGACAGTGTGCACTGAAACATCCTATTGAAATAAAATAATGTTCTCAGGTGCTATTCCCTACCTGGGAATATCATGAACAAAAAACACATCAAGTAATAGATTTAATATTTTTCAGTAGTGAGTGTATGAGTTATAATTTTATAAGGTCCCATCAGACTTATTCATTTATTTTATTCGCATATCGCCAGCCGCATATACAGAGTGGAAGTGGATACAATAGTATGTAGAAGCAGGCCAATTAGGTACAGATCTTTGCCGACAGACCACCACTCACTATGAACGATTGCAATAGTGCGAACTACACTAAGCTTAGGCTGATCTCTTTTCCAAATAACCTGCTATATATAAATAAACAAATTAGATAGACATGCTAAATTAAATGAACGCTGGATTTTTATTTGGTTGATTATCCGTAGCATTGCGGACAGGTTTCTGTAATCGCTTTTCGCTCTCAATACGTCCTCTCCTTCACCGGAATTATAAGGAAATAATGACTGCCCGTTTGGGCGCTCGCTAAAATGTATTATATTTATTGGTTCCTGGCCGCAAGGAGCACAGATATGGTGCTTTCGTCGACGTCGGACACCCCAGTACGGGCGTAAGAACATGATAATAGCAATGATTGTATGACACACTGTGGGAATTTACGCGGAGTTTGCATATTATGTATGTACCTACTTGCTTGTAGGCGCGTCGTGCGTAGGTCTAGTGATTTTATTTTTGTAAATTCAAATAGTAATGCATGAGGATTGTGAAGTAGTGATAGAATTAAAGTATCCAAAGCCATCGGTACCGGGACAATTCCGTAGTGAGATTGGATGACGCACTTACCTATATTGTATACTGTATTTCTTGGAGATATTAACCTATTGGTTTTTTCATCAACAATTATCATCGTGACATGCACAGAGCCCCGATTGTCCGTATTATTATAAAATGTCATCAACTACCCGCTATGTACCTACCTCAGTTACACTACAAGTGTCACTCATAAGTATATAGCATAAGTTTAAACAAACATATTTGTTTGTCGTTATTTCGGCTCTCATTTCTCCTGCACCACAGACGTAATATGCGGGGCAGGAGAATAGGAGGCGCGACGCACCTCAACACTTATATAAAAAGGGCCGCTTGGCACATTGGAGTGAACAATTCAGGTACGATAACTGTTCTCATTATATAACTTCTATGTATTTGGTGTATTATTAATATTTAACTTGTCTTAAACTTATTGTAAAATGTGATGTGAGATAGTGTTGAGAAGTGGCTATTGAAAAGAATCAAGCCCTATGAGTTTCTTGTCTGTTCTTCTCATAGCGGTAGTCCCTTGCAAATAGACGTATACCTACCCTCCAAACTTGATTACAATAATTATTGAAAGCAAGTTAACTATATAGCTGTTATGTTTCACTAATATTACCTGTTTAGTTCCTGATTTTCTTCACTTTCTGTTCCTGTCACTGTGATTTATCTACCTAAGATAAATCACAGTGACCTCCTAACATAGCACTAAATCCTAGTACCTCGGCTGAGTCATGCCTCGATATTCAAAATCAAAACTATTAGTAATTATATTATTACTAATAGTTATTACTAATAGTTATTACTTATATTATATTATATTATTTATTACTAATATTATATTATTTGACGGTCGCCGTGGCGCAGTGGTCAGTGTCAGTGATTTGACTTCTGTGTCTCCGGGACTTTGGAATTGGAATCCCGGCAGGGGCAAACATTTGTGCGATGAGTATAAATGTTTGTCCCGGGTCTTGGGTGTTTGTGTGCTGTGATTGTGTGTCTCCATGCCTCCCGCGACACAGGGAATCCTAGTGCGGGGGTCTGAGTGTGATAAAAAAAAAAATTAGTAATAAGAATATAGAATGAGTTAAATCTTGTATTTTCTAACTACCCACATTATCATTTATCATAATTAATAAATATAATATAAATATAATAAGCGTGTTACGCTCAAATAATATACACGAAAGTCGTAATTAAAACAAAATATTATTATGATGTCCAGCAGTTAGTAGAACATTCCCTCGACACGTAGGCCCTCATGTCATTAGCCGCGGGGTGCGGCGTGCACGCGGGCGCGGGCTCGGGCGCGGGCGCGGGCGCGGGCTCGGGCGCGGGCGCGGGCGCCGCACTACCGCCGAGCCGGGAGCCCACGCCACAGCTTTGACAAAATGTGGCCGTGACGTGTGACCAAATATGCCAGTTTAGGAGCGCGGCACTCATGGCAGGTCGGTTGGACTCGCTGGATGTGCAAGCGATATCGAGTGAGGGTTATTTTAATTTAGTACCCGAGTCTGCGCCTAATTACAAACTGCAGTATCGGCGCACGAGCCCGACATTTAGCGCCCGCGCGCGCGTAGCGACGACACAAATTAGGTATATTCTCGTTTTGTCCTATTTGTAATTGCAATAGTTCGGCACAGGGCTACAGCGGGCGCCCCCTCATGACTCAGTCAGTGTTGAAACGGTGGTGTTGGTAATGTCTAGGCCACGGGGATACTCGTACGTATAACTAATAGTAGCCTTCGGCTCGCCCTGTCCAGTGTTTCGATTGAACTACAACGTTACTATAGAGCCAAACTAACGTGCCTACACATATCAATGTAGCATGTTCGTACTTGACAAAGAATACTGTCGTCTCTGTGGAGAATCTTGTCGAAACAGAAACGTGGAATAAAGTAATTTGGGTGGAATAGGAGCAGAAGTGTCCAGCGATGAGGGCCGGGAGTCAGCGGTGTATAGCTGGAAGTAATGATGTCACCAAAAAACTAACTCGATGGTAAGTTACGTGACGCTTATGAAACTTTGTAGTAATTAATGAGTTTGATAATTATTAAATGTAATAAAAAGAGGTAATTCGTGAATACATGTGTGGCGCGCCAACACGAGGAATTTTAGGAAATGCGTGGAAATTCTTTGATAACATGAATAGGGGTAATTAATGCTATAAAAATAACGAAAATATGCAATAGAAATGTGGTTCGGTTCGATTACGGTATCCTTGCATGGGGAGGAGCCAGCAAGACTCTTCTAATAGAGCTAGAGAGAGAGCCCAGCGGGCTGTATTGAAAGTGATGTTGTGTAAACCATATCAATATCCGACAATTTCATTGTATAATGACGCGAAGGTTTTAACTGTTAGGCAACTTTATATCAAATCCCTTATTATGGCCCAGCACAAATATCCAATCAATGAAGGTATCAATGAGAAACGCCGATGCGATATGGTTTATACTACTATTGCCAGCAAAACAACGTTTTGTAGGAGATTTTCATGCTGGTTAGGCCCTTATATATATAATAAAATAAATGCTTCCTTAAAAATATCACAAACAGCTAAACATCAGTGCGAAATAAAAATACATAATTTTTTAAATTCGCTAAGCTATGATGACTGAAATTTTATTAACTGTACTATCATGAGCCGTAATGTTGTAACAAAGTTTGAAAACTAGCTCATAGAATAGATTGACCTGAAGTTTATTAGTTCATTAATTGGGCATAACTACTATATAATACAATGTATACGTCCCTCCCCCTAAAAAACACACATTCACGCACACCCCCCCATACCACACACACAAACACGCAAAACATTTAAAAACACAAACACAACGCAATCATACATGTATAGTAATATAGGTTTTTACAATTTTATTTCATAATATATCATTACAAACAGCTTGATTGTTAATCTCCTTTATTTTCCATTGATAAACTTGATAATGTGTAACTACACTTATACATGTATACATCTGCAAAAAAAAAAAAAAAAAAAAAAAAAATGTTATAATAATAGGAAAATAGTAAATTAGTATTATTAATATTATATTACAGGTCCAGGATTATTTATCAAAATTAACACTCACTTGAATAGCATTATACTAAAATTATGTTGAAATCGCGCATATACTGTGAACAGAAACATGTTTGTGTAGATGAGGAACGCTCTGCCCTGCCGTCATACAGTGCGAACTAGTGCGGAGGGCAGATATGAATCTTTCGATTCTATAACATCAGGTTTTTGTTTCAGATATTGCCATTACTGTAAATTTTATTATTATGTTATAGCTAAGTATATTTTTTCTAGTAATAAAAAATTTTGTTTGTTTGTTTGTTTGCATAAAAATATGTGACAAAAATTATCCTATTCTACTTATATTATAAATGCGAAAGTGTATGTAACTTCTTCGCGCTGAAACGGCTTCAGCGATTGCGATAAAATTAGATATGGAGATAGGTTATAAGCTGGATTAACACATAGGCTTATTGTAATCATCACCATCATCACCGTTTTTCATCACCACGCGGGTAAAACCGCGGGGCGCAGTAGTATAAAGATTTGATTTTGCAGTAACTGTAGTTAGCTTAGCTTTAGTATTACACCATGGGACCCGTGACATGCGTAACTTTAGTGCAGCTCGTTAGTGTTCCAGCTATACCTTTAGCTCGCGCGCTTGTGACGCGACGCGTGTTGGACCTACACCTACCTCGAAGTACTACCTCTACCTAGAAGAGCCTCTTTGGATTGCTCCGTGATCTCAGTGCTGTCTCATTGTTTTGCTTTTCAACCAGGCTCTGAGTCGGCTAAGAGGCAATGAGATGTGTGCACCGTACCCAGCATCAGTCTCACCGCCGCGAGTCAATAATGCCGGTTGTCGGATCACATTACATGGTCCTGTGCCACGAGGGTGGAAGTTCGAAGACCTGACAACTTCCATCAGGCTTCAACAATAAACTTTACACCGCGTGCTTAAAGTCCATAACTGTATTAATAGATCTTACATGCGCAAATTATTGTCACCGAATTTTCAACCCTGTAACTATTATGGACGGTTGAAAATACAACATGTGTGCGTGATGTTTGAGATACATGCGCTGTGACAGGGTGTAGGCGATTTTTGACAAGTCGATCAATAAGACATGCCTATAATTGGTAGAGTATCATATTCAATTGTCCATTGTTCTTTGACATGTCTCATCCATTAAAGCGGTAGAGTTAGTAAAAAGTAAAATGTTATATTATAATATAGGAGCTGCGCCCGCGGTTTCACCATTACCCTTACCAGAATCCCCAGGATTAACGATTTGTTTATCCGAATACTCGAATAAGGAAGAGCCTCCACAGCGATCAGGTTGGTGTGGTACTCAAGTGTGTTAGTCCAGTCATCTTAGTCCAAAAAGGGGTCCACCTCGAAACCTACCGCAATAAGCTGAATTGTTGTATATACGTTCATTTTAACGTCGATAGCCAGTGGAACACTCACGTGTGTCGGCCCACGTCACAATTGTCGCCAGGTGCAAGCGGGGCTGCAGGCGGTGCGCGGCGGCGCGGTGTGGGACTAACCCTGTGTGGGCGGCACGGGCGGCGCGGCGACGTGACAATAACACGAGGCTGTCGACATGACAGCTCGTAACGTATACCTACTCTACTTGCAGTTCATCAACATGTAATTAGTCACATACATGGGTACTATTAACAAAATGTAAGTGTGTACTCGTACTTGTTAGCTTGACCACTTGCTAGTTAGTAGAAATGCGGTGGAAAATTCTCTGGAAATAAAATAGCAACAAGTTATAAGAAGGGAGTAGTTCTCAATCCCGATCCGGGCTTTAATTGGCATAAGTATTATCGATCTTATAAACATTATGTACAAATAGGAAAGCGAATTATTGTATCGAAACGAAGCTAGTTTTGTAGGATAAGTAACAAACCGTACCTAGTTTTCAGACCGTAGTTTTCAGACTCAAACCGTACCTACAGCTAACTGCAGGCAAATCTACCTACTTTCTTGTCGTTGCACGTTACGACATTTGATGTGCAATGTTGAATGAGAATTCCGCAGGAAAACCGCTGTACTGTCTGTATCGTCTACCTATACTCGTAGTAGAGTGTATCACATGGAAGCAAAATAATATTTGTACAGCGAGGGCGCTATTTTGATTACAGACCGGAGCGAGGGGTTCTTGAGTACATTTAGTGATAGTTCTTTGGTACAATCCTGAGCGCGGCGAGGGATTCTATAGGTATACTTCACCCGAGGAAAAAATATTTTTGCGACTGTGTGATACACTCTACTTTTCATCCCATCTATGAGAAAA
Organism: Apeira syringaria; assembly: GCA_934044485.1. NCBI lineage: Eukaryota > Metazoa > Arthropoda > Insecta > Lepidoptera > Geometridae > Apeira > Apeira syringaria. The sequence goes on along the minus strand of OW203660.1, from coordinate 24,458,886 downwards.
ATATATGACACTTTTAAATAGTAGATACTACTAATGAATTTAATAAAGAAAAAAGATTCATCTTCATCATCATCACCACCACCATCATCATCATCATGTCTGCCATAAGACGTCCACTGCTGGACACAGGTCTCCCGGAGGCATTGTTACGCTTCGCCAGTAGTGCGAGCCTTCAGCTTCCATTGGTTGATATAACAAACGATACTTGTATTGCATCATGAGAGATGTTTTTAAATTTAATGGTGTTGCAGAGCGGCGGGTTTAAAATTTAAAAACACAAATATACAAAATGCCTCCAGAATATGCAATAGCTGTGTCTCGATGGTTCACAAATAACACACACTACACTGTACTATCACTTTATTATAACCGTATGTACTTATATATTAATCTGTAAGAATCTCTTAAGTTTGACGCGTTCGGCTACATTCGAGTTTTGCGGAGAATCTTGCTTGCGCGATTCAGCCGAACGTGGTTTGATTAGTAACGCCATCTAGCGGCACGGAAGTGAACTAATTACAACCTTGCTTTAAAAGGGTCTGTGTTTAGACATACCGCCCACCAAAGGACGTAGTACTTTTAAAAACAAAAAAGCTATATAATGCAAGTTTCAACTCTAAACTGACAAACATATACAACCGCCCACCATGACAAAATAAGAAATTGTAAATTAAAGAAACAAAAACAGCAAGCAAGTGGTTTCTCTTATTACAAAATTAAAGATAATACTAATGAAGTGAAATTATTACTGTAAGCAAAACATAGTCTGTCACAAATCTTATACTTGTTTACGAATTTTAAAACGGTTGTATTACTTAAATTTACTAAGTCGCTTTTGGCAAAAAACACAGCTTACTACAAGGTCTCTTACAGATACCATTCTTGGTTTTTATAGATACTACTCTTGTTACATCATCTTTTCCACTGTGCTTCTGTATAATTTTACCCAACCACCATTTGGCCGGTGGAATGTTTTTATCACGTATAATGACTATATCATCGACTTCTGGTTCTGATTTCTTAGTGGTCCACTTATATCTCTGGTTCAAGGTGACTAAGTATTCGTCGGACCATTTCCTCCAAAAGTCAATCATCATTTTTTGGCAGTACCTCCATCGCCTCAGGTCTGTCATTTTGTACTCCTCGCAAGTCTCATCCGGTATTATAACTAGTTGTTCTCCCACCAGAAAATGGCCAGGAGTTAAGGGCGTCGGGTCGTCTGGATTCTCACTCAAATATGAAAGGGGGCGTGAATTGAGACACGCTTCTATCTGGGCTAAAATTGTAGTTAGTTCCTCGAAGGTTAGGGTAGAGTTGCCGACGACTCTCTTTAGATGTGTTTTTGTACTGCGCACCCCCGCTTCCCATAGACCTCCAAAATTGGGTGTAAGTGGAGGAATAAATTTGAACGTAGTTCCTTCGTTCGCCAAAAGGTGCTGAAGTTCATCAGGCAGCTGAGAGGTGGAACGGTTAAACATTTCTCGTAATTCTTTTTCAGCTCCGATAAAGTTAGTACCATTATCTGAATATAACGTCAAGCAATGACCTCTCCTCGATACGAATCTACGGAATGCGGCTATAAAACCTTGAGAAGTTAAGTCTGAAACTGCTTCTAGGTGTATTGCCTTTGTAGTAAGGCAAACGAACAGACAAATATAGCCCTTGTATGATTTTGACCCACGTCCAGGCGAAAATCGGATGTTGATGTGACCTGTAAAGTCAACTCCAGAAATTTTGAATGGTCTCATTGGCTTAAGTCTAGCTTCTGGAAGCTGCCCCATAAAAGGGTTGTTGTTTTGCTGTGAATGCCTTAAGCAAGTAACGCAGTTTCTGTAACACCTTTTTGCCAAGTCTCGAGCGCGTATTATCCAGTATTGTAACCTTAAAACGTTCAACATCAGTTGCGGTCCTCCATGCAGTGTTTTGCGATGAGCGTCTAGAATTATTAACTTAGTGAGATGACAATCACTAGGTAAAATTATAGGGTGACGCTTTTCATACTCTACAGGAGCTTCGTGTATTCTTCCTCCTACTCTTACAATTCCGTTCTCATCTAAAACTGGATGAAGAGTATGTAGTTGACTTCCTTTTGGGACACTATGGCTAGATCTCAAATACTTGATGTCTTGCTTAAAGTAATGGTATTGTGTCTCCTTTATGCAAAACTGTAGCATGTTTTTAGTTTCTTCTCTACTCACAATTGTGCATAAATCCTTTCGTTGATGTTTAGGTAACCTCAAATTTATAATCTTTTTACAATAGGATAGAACTCTTAGCATCCGAGGTAAGTCTGAAAATCTTGACCAAATAAACTCTTTACTATCGTCTACAGTAGTAGTTAAAGCTTTAATCGCTCTTGTCTCTTCCGATGTCTTAAAATTGATAAAAATTTCCTTTTTATAATCGTTTTGCCTTAAGCAACTTGGACCATGCCACCACAGTTCATGTTCTAGTAGCTCTGAAACTGAAAGTCCTCTGGACGCACTATCAGCTGGATTTTGGTCTGTGTTGACGTGTCTCCATTGGTTCCGATCTAGCATGGTAAGTATTTCAGATATTCTATTACTCACAAAAGTTGTCCAACGGCTAGGTTCTCCTGCTATCCAAGCTAAAACGACCGTGCTGTCAGACCATGCGTATATTTTGTTCTTTGGAATATCCATAATTTGAGACACTTCGTAAGCTAGTTGTGTGGCTAGCAACGCTGCACATAGTTCCATACGAGGAATTGAAATCTCTTTCTCTACCGGTGCGACTTTAGTTTTAGCTGTTATAAGATTGACAGCGATGCTGCCGTCACTACTCGTACATTTCAGGTAAACCGAGGCGGCGTAAGCTGCGAGGGATGCATCCCCATATGCATGAAGCTCCACTTCATCATTGCGCTTGGTATGTAACCATCTCGGTATAGCAATCTTCCTTGCGTTAGGTAAGTCCGATTTAAATAGTTGCCATTCTTGTAATAGTTGTGGGGTTAGCTTTTCATCCCATGACAATTTAGCTTTCCATAATTTTTGGATAAATATCTTTGATCTGATAATTATTGGAGCAATCCAGCCCATTGGATCGTAGAGCCGGGCTATTTGTGACAAAATCATTCTTTTAGTCACGTTCTCTCTCGTTTCATTGTGCTCAGGTAATTGAAATTGATACTCGAATTGATCATTAGTCTTATTCCATGATAGACCTAGAACCTTGATACTATCATTCGATTTAAAAATCACTGACTGATTAGATCTCTGACTTTCTTCGTTTATATGGTTTAGCAATTCGTTACTGTTACTACACCATTTCTGGAGTTCAAATCCTCCAGCTTTCATCAGCTTATTCATTTGTTTATAAATCTCGATGGCCTCATCGGCAGTGTCACAGCCGGTAAGTAAATCATCCATATAATAATCTTGATGAGTAATCTCAGCAGCTAGCGGAAATGTCACTTGCTCATCTTTGGCTAGTTGTTGCAAAGACTTGACGGCCAAATATGGTGCACAGGATGTTCCAAAGGTAAGTCTCAAAAGCTTGTAGTGCTGAATTGGATCGTGTGGACTAGACCTCCATAATATTCTTTGGAAATCTGTATCACGATCGTCAACACGAATTTGACGATACATTTTTACCAGATCAGCAACAATGCATATACCATGGCGTCTCCATCTCATTAGAATATGGCGTAAGTCATCTTGTAGTTTTGGTCCGACAAGAAGATTGTCGTTTAGTGAGACATTATTAATTCCCTTACTCGATGCGTCGAACACAACTCTTAATTTAGTTGTTTCCTTGTCTTCTCTGACCACTGCATGGTGTGGTAAATAAACTACATAAGGATCATTTAATTCTCTCTCGTCTATTATTTGGCTCATGTGATTTTGATTGATATAATCCTCAATCGCATTCGTGTATTCTTTATGTATGTTAGGGTCTCTAATTAACCTCTTTTCTAGTGACTTGAATCTTCTCAAAGCTATGTCTTTCGACTGACCATGCAAACATTCTGGATTAGCACTTTTAAAGGGCAATCTAACAACGTATCGACCTTCCTTATCTCGATATGTTGTTTCTTCATAAATTTCTTCGCAACGTGCTTCTTCCTTTGTCAGTATTTTCCCGATACTATTAGGCTCTCTTTCTATTTCCCAAAATTGTTTTAAAATTTGGTCTTCCTTTATTTGTATGTGCATGCTAATGACTTTCCTATCTTTCGTCAATAACTCATTATTAATCTTTCCAGATAATATCCACCCTAGTTGGGTATTTTGCGCGACAGGTCCATTCAATGTAGAATGCCTCATAAGACCTTCCAGTAGGATTTCGCTAAGTATTTCCACTCCCAAAATTATATCTATTTTTCCAGGTGTCCCGTACGTCGGGTCAGCTAAGGGTAAGCTGCCAATTTCTGGCCAGCTAGGTATTGATGATTTTCTGGATGGTAAGAAGGATGTAAGCTTCTTTAACACGAATGCCTCGACAGGTATCGAGAATAAAGGGTTATGTATAGACTTTATCTCGAAGGAAACCATATTTTTCGTTCTTGTTTGACCGTCACCAATTCCCGACACGACGCCATTCACCGATAATCCCTTAAGTTTCAGAGATTGTGCAGTAGCATCGTTGATGAATGAAGCTTCGGAACCTTGGTCGATCAGTGCTCGAACAGTTTGTGAATAACCAGTAGGCGATTTTATTTTAATCATAGCTGTAGCTAGTAAAACTCTATTTTGTTGATTCTCTTTTGCAAAGTGAGCTACGACTCTCATCTCATTTGAATTGCTCGATTGTGGTACTTCAGTAGAAGTTTTCTCAGAACTCGTAGACTCAACTGCAGGGGATTCTAGATTAAAGGCTCTCTCTAGGTGCAGAAGTGTATGATGCCGCCTGCCACACCGACGACAACAGGTAGAAACGTGACAATTCTTTACAGCGTGAGAGGAAGAGAGGCAGTTGAAACACAGACCATTGGATTGTATGAACTCAGTTCTCTTCTCGGGAGGTAGTGTTGCCAACTGCTTGCATTGGTACAATGCGTGTTGCCCTGAACACATCACACAGGAAGAACTCTTTTTTCCCTCTTGCACGGCTGAATGGAAAGATCTCTTTTTTACGGTTGAATTTGTAGTGTTGCTATATTGTAACGGTTTTGCTATAGATTTTCCGCTGTAAGCGAGAGATGGCTGTAGCATCTCCAAAGTTCTAAATCTCATCTCAAGAAATTTCTTTAATTGTGCCCAGGTTGGTAAATTATCATCGCCAGAATCCATTCTGCTCATCTCAAGCTCCCATAACTTCCGTGACTCAGGATCCAACTTTGATACTACCAAGTAATTGATAATAGCATCCCAGGTACTTGTGTCTATATGTATATTGTCCAAAGATTTTAAGCATGCAGATGTCGTGTCCAGTAGTAGCTTCAAAGCGGTAGGCGACTCACTTGTAATATTTTTTTGTGCAAACAAGCGTTTCATAATCTCGTTGGTATTATAGCGTTTGTTGGTGTAACGACGGGTAAGCTGACTCCACGCCTCGGCATAGTTCATCTCTGTAGTAGATAGATTTTTCAGTAGAACCTCAGCTTCTCCAGTCAAGCAACTCTTTAGGTAATGTAGCTTTTGCACGGCACTCAAATTAGCATTTTTATGAATAAGGGAGTCGAACATGTCATGAAATGTCTGCCATTCTTCATAACCACTAGAAAATTTAGGTAAGTGTATTTGCGGTAACTTGACTTCACAACCAGACGTCCCTGAGGTACCCGTAGTGATACCAGTTGCCGAACAAGTCTCTTGAGTTTGTTTACGTGCCTTTAAATCATCTTTAAGCCTTGTCTTATAATCTGCGTAAATATCTTCGAACTGTGTGTATACATCTTCCTCAAAATACATAAGTTTCACTTTATCTTCCTTATCTGTAGCAGAAGAAATCTCTTTATGACCCACCAAAAACGATTCGCAAAGTTTCTCCAATGCCTCCATCTTTGTCTCAATATATGTAGCAGTAAGCCTTTCTTTCGGTGACTTTTTATAGTTTGCTTGTGCTTTTCTTATACGCTCAAATAACTCTTCTTGCATTCGAATGATTCCTTTAAGTTTATCAGCCATATTGTAGTCACTGCTCAACTTCACACTGAATTCTTATGAGTCCAAATTATGTATAAAATATTATAAGTCCAAAACACTTGTAATTTTTTCAAGAATTGATCATCGAAATTTTCTAAGTGTTTGACACTTGTAATATATTAACGACTCGAACTCTGAATTTTCTAAGTCCAAAACACTTGTAATTTTTTCAAGAACTGATCATCGAATTTTTCTAAGTCTTTAACACTTGCAATATTTTTACGAATAGTCCACTGATTTATTCTAAGTTCTAAACACTTGTATTATTTTTCACTTTACTCACGATTTTACTAAGTCCATAATCCCGGGTTTCGGCACCAATATGTCTCGATGGTTCACAAATAACACACACTACACTGTACTATCACTTTATTATAACCGTATGTACTTATATATTAATCTGTAAGAATCTCTTAAGTTTGACGCGTTCGGCTACATTCGAGTTTTGCGGAGAATCTTGCTTGCGCGATTCAGCCGAACGTGGTTTGATTAGTAACGCCATCTAGCGGCACGGAAGTGAACTAATTACAACCTTGCTTTAAAAGGGTCTGTGTTTAGACAAGCTGTTCTCTTTATAATGCCTATACTTAGGAGGCAAATAAGCAGAAAGGCCACCTGATGGTAAGCGATCGCCGCCATATATGTATATGTAGAAATGATAACACTCTGTTAACTGAACATAAGGAATTATAATTCTTCTATTGTTTTCATTGTCTTTTGAAGAAACGTATATTGTAGGTACTCAGGAATACCGAGGCAGGCAGAAGACCTTGTGTGCCGTTATTCTTATAAGCAGGTATGTAACTAATTATCCCGCTAATATTATAAATGTGAAAGTAACGATGGATGGATGGATGTTTGTTACTCAATCACGCCAGAACGGCTGAACGGATCTAGATGAAATTTGGTATGGAGGTAGCTTATACCCTGGATGAACACATAGGCCTATTTTCATCATCACCTTCATCGCCGTTTTTCATCACCACGCGGGTAAAACCGCGGGGCGCAGCAAGTATTTTATATTGCAACTTTTTAATTACATATTATATAAGTAAGTATAGTATAATTCACTGTTTTATAATAAGTTGAACTATAGAAAATGTGTAACCTAAATATGTTGTTAGTAGAGCTTCAAATGATAGTACCTAAGTATGTACCACGCAGGGTCTCAGGGCGGGAGAACGATTCGGCGGCGGTCGCGCGGGCAGTCGTGTCTCCCGCTTCATTCAGTACATTCACCGCACCGTCAAATATTACGTCAAATAAAGAGTGACATCATTGGTTTGAGGGAGCGCATGTGTAATCTGTGCGCGTGCGCGAGTCGGGCGGCCGCCGCGCTCTGTCAGATACACTGCTCAAAATAACAACAGTATTTTAAGAAACTTTCGCGGCATGTGAACTACATACTTACTCACTATTTAGTTTTGTAATGTGTGCCTTATACGACGTTACATGCATATCGTAATTCTTAATTATTGATGCGTTCGCAATGCGCTCGCGCGCTGAGGACATCTTTTGCTCAACCTTGCAATTAAAATTACAGCTTTGAGTAATTGTACATAAACATAGCAACTGCTCATATTTCATTCCGACAACTACATTAATATACACGTTTATGTAACTCGACAAAGGTCGGTATGGATAGTCAGTAGCCAGTAGGTATTGCAGGGCAACGGCAACAGACCGAGCCCTCATCGCCCAAGAACTGGGTGGGTCCGACTCGCGATGTTCCTGGGATGTTCTCTCCTGGAACATCACGCACACCCCTAATTATAGATCTGAACAATTCACTTTCCCGCACATATAGTAGGTAGGTATATGTATGTAGGTATACGGGAGCCGCTACTTCATTAGCTTATTGAGTTTACTTCTGACAAAGCTGCAAATAAACTCTCCAATCATAAAATGATCGCCTGTTCAACGATTTAGGAAAAGGCAACCTTAATAGTTTATTTCAACAATGTGTATGTCCTATAAATAACTTATTAGGGGTGAAGTATCCCCATAATTAATTAATATCCATTTCAAAGATTTGACCCCCTTAATAAATTTGTGACTTCATAATAATATTACTTATGCTCGTTATATTTATGACAACCAATTTAAATTTCATTCGTGTCAAATTACAAAAAAAATAAATGTAACAGCGCTTAACATTTAGGAACATTAGCAATATATCTACTTAGGTCTCTTCATATTTGCATGACAGTAATTTCATTTTAGAAAAAAAAAAACGATTTTTAAAAAAAAAACATCAAGTGAGATACCCAAGTCAAATAATAGCCGTATGTTTCATAATAAACGTCACATTTTTTGACAATGCCAGTTGGCTGATTCGCACACGATCCCGGTATAAAATGGAGTGAAGGTGCGGGTATTGACAATATTCCGATAGTAGGTACCGACTTATAGTGCATCGACCATCCTCGGCAAATATATCATTTACTTAATTCAATCGTTTGTATAAGTAGTCATAGCGGCAATTGTTTATATAAGGATATGGTTTTAGTTAGGTAGGTGTATAGGTGGTGTAATGTAGTAATTCCAAGAATAGCATAATTTAGCTTCCGTCGTAAACGGTGACTCAAAGGGGTCACTAGAGCGCCATCATCCATATTCGCATGCGGGGCTTTATTTCCGCCGAAGTTCCACGCTGCGTGCGCCCGGCCCGGGGTGTGCCTGCGCCGTATGTGGCCGACGACTCGCGGCAGGTAATGCATCCCCTCGGGCTCGGTGGAGGTGGCAGCGTCGCTGGTGGCGCGACGGACGCGGCTGAAATAGCGCCGCAACACGCCGCCCGCCCGCCGCCGCCGCCCGCCCTGGCAGCGCGGGCGCAAGCGCCAACACCGAAACTAAATACCCAAAACCGTCAGGTCGCGCGAGCGGTTGCCAAATATGGCACGAATCTCGGGTTTCGCGAGAGGCGCGCGGCGCTGGCACGCCACCAGAGCCACTGCAAAAACGCTCTCTGTTCCCGTCTAAAAACACGTAAAAAACGTTTTTATTTCTGTTGCGAGCGGCCTCTAAATTTAGGCCGTATGGAAACCGAAAGTAATACGAGCGATTTTGGTCGGGGCCGCGTTGTCTGTATTTAGATTAGAGCGGCGCGTGCGCGGCGGCGGTGCGGTGCGGCGCGGTGCGGTGGCGCGCGACGCGAGTCTCGCGACCTCCGCTCTGTGCTGATAACGAGTGCAGCGATAGCGCGGCCGCCGGCTCGGGCGCACCCGCGGGACGGACCTAGTGCATCGTGATACAGTGCGTGAATCGTGCCGTGCCCTCGTACATACCTACCGCTGTCGATGATTAGTTTCGTGTACAGTGAGTGCGTCAATAAAGGATTTGGATGTCACCGATGCTGCCGGAAGGTGGAGGTGATTATCTGTCTGTTTGCTATTGCTCTGACTCTGCGATCGCAGATTATTCACTAAATTACGGAATTATATTAAAACAATATATTATCATTAGCTATGTCGTGAGGCATGAGACATATTACCTACTTTACGTATTGTGATATAAATGTATGTATTAATCCAGTTATAATGTACTCAAACAAAATACTAATAAATAATTACAATACTAGAGCTACTTTAAAAATGTTTGAGCATTGTGATTGATTATGAATAAATTAAGTTAAAATCATCACAAAAATAATTAGGTTCTTTTGTAAAAATATTTTCTCTACAAAACAATGACGATTGTTATTAGGTATGTTAATGAGTGAAAACTTTGGGAAACGATCTCCAAACAATTTGTTTAATTGTTTACTTGGTTGTGTTGTTCGGTACGCACTATCACAGTAGATACATGGCCCTGGTTATCTAACTAGGGTAGCCGCGGTGCCCTCGTAGTTATGTTTCTTCTTATTATTGGACCTCGGTAATATTGGTGTACCGGGTCGGAACTATACATTATATTCTTATACATACATATCTGTCTATGTACTATTGGTAGGTACATCATTATATTAGTTAAAGGGTACCCTACTGATAGCCAACACTACATATATACATATGTACTCTCATGCTTCATATTATCCGCGCACGACAGGAATTGTCACCAAGTACCTAATGACAATATATTTATAAAACTGATCATCTTTTACATTTCTAAACATTGATACCCAAACCTCACCAATCATCACCTTGGTGTCGGTAAATACAATACATAACCGATATAGGCACACAGTACAGTTATCTAGCCTCAGGTACACAGGCAGGTATCCGATAGGTACCTACATTACTACGACTTAATGTTGAGAAATTCTACGTAAGAATAAAACGGTTGCAGTTGTCTCAAAACGATTCGACCGGGCAGATGGATACATATTCTGAGATCAATACTACTTAATAATCATACAACAAATGCATCAAGTTTCGTACTGTGATCTTCATCAGGTCGTCTGTCTCCCTACCTGCCCCCTACTGCCCGCTTGCTACGTAACGGTCAGGTCTCTGCACTATAAAATGAACCTGGACTTGACATTTACTTTCACCACTTTAAGAAACGAATACTTATTGTAATTTCATCATTAAACTATTGTTAAAATTAATTATGAATTTATTTTTCACTACACTAGCTGTCAATCGCTAGTCTTATTCCTCGATTTTGGCGAGGAAATGCTATTTTATTCACAAATAAGTAATAGGTTTTAAAATTTGAGCGCTTCTATATACCTACTTAAGTAAAACTCACGTTCTGAAATGTGATTTGACGTTAGAAAATCCGTTTGTACATTTTATTGTTATCTATATTTAAATAATATTAGTTTATATATATCCCAGCTTTATTAGTTAATATTTTAATAATAATAATAATATGGGACAACATTCACACAAGGTCTTCAGGTCCCAAACTAGGCAGAGCCTGTACTATGGTAACCTGATGATTAATCGATCAAATCTTATCCATACAGCAAGAGGCAATATAATTAAAAATGTTTTTTTTATAAAAATATAACAATCATAAATAAGTACTTACGTGTAGAGGTTAGATACCTACTCTTCCGACGCGACGACGGTGTAGACTATAGTGTAGAGTATGTGAAGAACGCGCCTGACAAAGCTATCGTCAACTGGCGACCAATCAGAGAAGTGCGCGCTTTTTTAAATTGTTTGCTGCTTGTTTTCAGTTTGTAGAATGATTTCTAAATATCCACTTGTTGTGTTCACGCACGCAACGGGGAAACTTTTGCCCGTTCAATGATCGACAAGACTAATTTTTAAAATCGCTCTGAATACTGCCTGTGAAGGAATCCTTCTCGCCACGCACTTTGTAAGTTCCTGGCTACTAAGTGTGAAATTGTTGTGTTTCACTCATGCGTAAAGTGTTTCAACGTTTCGTGTTTTGTAACCTGAGCAAGCGAAGGGTTCTAGAATAGAACCACGAGCGAAGCCAGCGAGCGGAGCCAGCGGTGCAAAAGAAGAACCCTGAGTGTAGCGAAGTGAACGAACAAATCCCAGCACACACGCTAAGAATCAACTTTCCCCACATTCAAAACAAATAACTGTTGTTTAACTCTGTGTATGACTTATACGTATGAAATGGTGTACAGATGCAGTAGGTGCTGTAGTCTCTCCCTTAGACAAAGTCGTACCTACGTCTACCTATGTGTTACATCAGCACATTTCCATTTCGAGCGTTCGAACGGTGGGTTATAGATAGTACTTCTCTGTGTGAGAGGAGGGCCCGTGTCACAGCAGTGGGCAAGAAATGGGCTGCTTATGCCTATTTTCTGTTCAGACGTATGAATCCTTTAAAAGGAATTTCCTTAGCAACTAAAATTAACGGTGTAACGGACTATCAAAATTAAAAATAAGAATTTATAATTATTCTGAGGGGATGGAAAAACTACAGTTCACGTGTGTGAAACCGCAAAACGCAGCTAGACGTGAGTAATCGTTCGACGAGCAGCACCATCTCCAATAGGTAGCCATGGTAGCCATGGTAGCCATGGTATACAGTCAACAAGGTACTGTTAATGATTACCCGGTGTAAATGAATGACAACAGGCTCCCGTGTAGTTCACACACGAATGTGTGTCATGTTTGTTCTACTCATCTCGGTTATATTTGTTCGCTGTCGCAAGAGAGCTGCCGGGTCGACCTTTTGGGGAGAGTGTCAAATTGTCAGCCGACTTCAATTGGGAGAGTCTACACGAACGAGTGATTGCGCTGCGACCTATTGAAACTATGCGAAAATGCAGGGAATAATGAGAAGCAAAGTTTAAAAAAACAGGCACTTAGCTATCTAATTTCTGTGTGAAGATAATACAAAAATATAACCGTAACTCTTTAGATATTGATAATTTTATATTGTATATAATATAAAATATATTATTGCGTTTAGACGTTAGCAGTTTCGGTGTCGCCCAACATTTGCGATGTACCTGTGTGTCCAACACGCCGGCTGTTACACAAAACTCTACCTACATATATACCAATTAGTGATGATCTCAAGGAGAAACATGTTTCATCTTTTCAAATAATATGCACGTCCATATACAATATAATTATTTGAACACCGGAAATATACCGGATAACATAATACTTATACTTACTTAGCTTTAGATTAACGAAGACGCGAATCCATTCAGAGAGAATATTTGAATAAGATATAGAACATGTGTTAACTAAAATAAATACAGGCGTGATAAAGTAAACAAAAGGAAAATAACAAACAATAACATTAAAAAATCCCTCACATGACACAAGGCCATTATCGTCAAGCCTTCATACAGCTCTGTCACTACATCTCCACATGAACGTGCACAGCCCGGTGTTATTAAACAACATATAATTATATAAATCATCATGTATGTTGTAATTGGATTGTTTTCGTTAGCATTCAATATAATATAAATATCTAAGAAGAATTACCTATAAATATACACGAAGAAGGTATATAACATTATTGAGGTATATAGGTACTTAGTACAAGACCGGCGCCGGCGTGTTCGATCACTCGATCACTCAGAACAGAGTTGATCATCTCCGCCATGTATTATGTCTCTTTATTTTCTTTTTATATTATTATTCTTAACCTAATGCTTCTCGCCCCGTGTTACCGTCCTGAATTATATGATACCTTAAGATAGTAATAAGTCACTAGTGGAATACTACACAGCTAGATGTGTGTCGGAGCGGGGGTACCGCTCCGACTTCACAAATATCCCTTCTGGAGTTCCACAGGGGTCTATATTAGGGCCTCTTTTATATGCTTCGTATTTTCACGATATAGGCATCTGTTTTATGAATGCAAAATTCTTAATGTATGCTGATGATACTAAACTTTACATGCATATTAAAAACATAAGCGACTGTATGAAACTGCAAGATGACCTCAACAGAATGGATGAGTATTATACAGCAAATCGCATAGCTTTAAACATCAACAAATGCAAATTTATAATTTTTACTAGAAAAAAGAAAACAATTTGTTACGATTACAATATTCAAAACACAAAAATAAGTAAAGTCGAGACAATTAAAGATCTAGGTGTCACTGTAGATTCGAAACTGACATTCACAGACCATGTCAATTCTATAACTAAAAAAAGGCATTCAGAAACTTAGGTTTTGTTCTGCGTGTAAGTCGACCTTTTTCAGACCTACACTGTGTAAAAGTTCTATATTTCGCATTTGTTAGATCCGTTTTAGAATATTGCAGTGTCGTATGGAATCCTAACTATATTACTTATATTGAAAAACTGGAATTAATTCAGCACAAATTCATAAGACATTTGAATTATCGTTGTTATCGCGCATCTCCGGATTATGAAGGATCATGTACTCACCATCGAATGTCAACTCTTAAAAACCGTAGAACACAAAATGATATGTTATTTCTGCATGGCATATGTAAAGGCCACATTGACTCACCTGAACTGTCAGCTAAAATATTAAGATTTCGCTGTCCGTATCTCAGAACTAGACACACCCAATTATTTGCTGTTACTCGGTCCTATACCAACTATGCCTCGAACGCGCCTGTTCACCGTCTCCAAAATACGTACAATAAACTGCCGCCATCGATAGACATATTTCGATACAATAAAAACTCATTCAAGAAAGAGTTATTGAGTGTAATAAATGAACCGGCAAAGGTAAAATAACACGAAACATCTTATACAAAACATTGTTTTTCTCATACTGAATCTTCTAAAATCATTTCAAATTCACACACACACACACACACACACACACACACACACACACACACACACACACATGCAGATTTTCACACACCACGACGAGCCAACAATCTAACATTTATAAATAAGGTTATATCTGACGTGCCTATATAGCGGCACAGACTGTCTGTTACATTAATGTTATACCTATATAATGGAAATCCGTTTTTGGCTGTAGGTAAGAATAACATATATCAAACTCTGTTATTTAAGAGCTGTGGATTTTGTAAATTAATAAAATAAAATAAATAAAATAGATAAAATTAGGTAGGTACATTATAAATGAATAAAGTACCTAAAAAGGATAATATAGGTACTTTATTCATTTATAATGTACCTACCTACCTAATTTTATTTAGCTCTGTATAAGTTATATAAAGTATGTTAAAATCACCAAAATTATATATATTTCATTATTATGTTACTCGACATACGAGTAGATATTAACAGTGTTCGAACTATTGTTTAGATGGCGACGTTAACAACGGACATGTCTACCACATGCGCCCGGCCCTCGTGAACGATACAACTCTATCTAGAGCTATATATATGGCGGTCGTGTGAATCGCCCAAATTATATCATTTCATCGAATTGTAGAGTTAAAAGAACTAATCCAAGAACGGTTTCATTATGCGTTTTGGTGACGGAACCCTACAGTAGGTACGCAGGAATATTTGTGATTGCACACAAACCGTTGTCTGAGCAAACAACACAATCGAGGTGTTTTCTGTTATCACCGGCGTTTATGGACAGATCGAGGCGACGCGACGCTATTTTAGGAACTCATTTGCGCGTTTCTCACACTAACCGTGTAGGTATCTTTACTAACCAGGCTTACGCAAACACGTTCCACTTATCAAAATGTGGTATTTCCACGACTTCCATACTTAAACGGAATTGCTTGCTCAGGCAGGTATTTAATATAATTTCATTCCTTTTGTTTTATATCTACCGGCCAATAACACAAGGTATTCATTATTTTCAATTACTTCATGCTACTTACTAGCCAGGCGGGCGCCTCAAAAGTACCTACTTACATTACACGCATACAAGCTCAAGGCATACCCATTACACGCATACAAGGTAATTAAATGCAATTAATTAAATTGGAAAGCTAAGTACCACCACGAATGGTATGAATTTAATTTTACACTAAGTTACAATACCTACCAGTTTACTTGATCTTTATTTATGTACGCGGTGCGCCCCTGTGAATGTATTCTATGACTACTGACATCCAGTTACACCTATTGATCAATCTACAATTACAGTGGCATCATTAAGAATGTAACACACCATTATATCATATTATCCAATGAAGCCTGCTACTAGAGCCCAGTACGTTAACAAACCAATCACACAGTTACATAATCCATTACGCACGCTCGTTAATTTAGTAGAAATTCATCGTTCGCCATATTCATAACAGACTCGAACCAAAACTGTTCGTGGACTCGACTTCTGTAAACGTTTGTTTGGATTCTTCTCTGTTTCGGCTTATGGAATGTAATAAATAATATACCGTGGCGGTGGCGTTAATCTCCTACGCTCTCGCCGCATGATTCATCCTGCCACATTCTGCTCATTGTAGCCCATATATGGGCGCTATTAACATACCCTTTCTGATGATCGTTCACTTCACATTGCTAGCCGGCGACCCTACACGGTGTCCGTGTTCAGAGCTGTGGGCAGCCATCCATATAATATTCTCCTTTTACAAATGATAGCTCGTTAAATCCCTAATTTGTTTATGATCTGCGTCATTTTCGATTCTTATTAAGTAATCGTCACATTTAGTTCCTCGCTAATAACGGACTAAGGTGATTGCCGCGTCTCAAACTTATTTATTGCATTACGTGTAATATGCGCAGTTTGTTATTTTATAATAATCATTAATTAGGTTCCGCTCTTTTACACGAATAGTGTCTGCGTCAAAACTATTGAAGGCTATTTCAGGAACAATATTGAAGTTTATTATAGGAGATGTAAACAGGAAAGCACTCAAGGTGAAAATCAACTCACGTATATATTTAATATATATGTGTATATACCTACTTGTTCTCGCCATTGTATCTAGTCGTATGTCGCGCTATGTAACGATGCGGACACATTTATATATAGGTATGTTCTAATTTCACCGAAGGTAACTTCGAACGTCGTACAAACGGTGGTTATTAGATGTTTCCTGAAAGACTGAAACTGAAAAATATATTTTAATGAACATTTTAGCTTTGGTAGAAACACTTTGAAGGCTTAATCTAATAACACGTGTGATAATTACTATTTGGCAAATAATATATGAATAGCCCTTCGTAATACCCGAATGCGGGAAAAGGGGCCTTTCTCCCAAGATACGATATGAAGTTGGCCTACGCTTACCAATGTGGTGGTTTCCAGACCGCCCCGCGGCCTCCGCCGACGTGCTGTCACGGCTGCATGTAGGAAGACAACAACCGCGACCGACGGATGAACGCGCCTCCGACCGACCGACCGAATTGACATTATTATGAACCTAGAGTATCTACTTATATATAATTAGTACCCAATATTAATAATTAATGTATAGGTAACTAGTTAAGTGTTCCTTTCAAAGTTCTTGTGAGTTTGACACATTATATTATACATTTACGCATCATCATCTCAGCCACAGGACGTCCACTGCTGGATATAGCCTCCCCCATTTATCTCCACAGGGACCGGTCGGAAACGGCCGCACCCAGCCTCTTCCTGCGATATTAGTCAGCCGTTCTGGCCACCTTGTCAGTTAGAAGTCAACGCTGCGCTGGCCAGCTCCTAGTCTCCAGTCAAGAACCTTTTGATCCCAACAGAACATATGTGCCCTGCCACTTCAACATGCTTATTTGTTGAGCTATTTCTGTGTTTGTACAATGTATTCATATTCCTGATTCTGTCGCGTAGACCATCCCCGACCGTATGAACCGTATTCATCATCACAGCTCGTTCACGAGGCCCTCGGACCCGTACTCATACGAGCTCCTTGCGCAAGCGAGCGGTTCCCCCGGTTTCTCCCAGTCCTGAACTCCAATCTTGGAACTATTAGTTCGACGTTGAAGTTAAATGTTTTCTAGTGATCTGTTGCCGTGATCAATACACTGAAAGCGCTTTCTCCCAAATACGCATCTCCCTATCACCTCTTAGCCCAGTTCCGGGGAGTGCACTTGGCGTGTGACGTCACACACCGCAGCGCGGCTGGACGTGCGCCAACAGAGCGGCGCGGGCGGCGGGGTGCGCGTGCGTGCGCGAAATGTTGTATTGTAACTGCGTTAATTGACTTAGATATGTGTTTAAGATGTTGCACCGCTTGGTAGGAGTGTCCGCGGTGGCACCGAGGCGGGCGAACAACAGTGACGCGACCGTTGGATCCGTCCGCGCCGTTCGACGGATACATAACATGTTTACTAGGTAGGTAGGAATAATCCTAGGTGTTGGGTATTTAAAGTGGACTGTATGATTATTGTACTATATATAGGAATTCGAAAAAGGGGGGATTTACCTGTGGTGCCTTCAGGGTAGCCTGTTAGGGAACACAAACAAAAATAATTACTAGGGAGCCTTTTCTCTACCTTAGCCTACGTTACCCTTATAAAATCGCGGCGATGACGGGGGATGACGCCGCAGGTTTGCAGGCTGACATGGAGGTCCCAGGAACCACGGATTGTCATTGTTTTATTTAAATTTTGATAATAGTTCTGCCTAAGGCAAGAACCCCAAAAGATTTAACGATAACGATAACTTTACGCGAGAACAAAAATACTGCGGAATTGCACCGATCTTAACGACGACCACTTTTTATCCGTACCGCCCTTGCCCACTTCATTCGTAATGTAATTGGTCGACATGACTGTCCGCACGTGGATACTGAACACTAGGTATAACCGTTACAGAAGCAGCCGCATCATCAACCTACTGATGGATCAGATGGGTCTGGTAACAGTTTTTTAGGGATTCGGCAGCGATGCGTTGGATTTAGTTTACAAAAAATAATAAATGGTATGTTCAGTTATGGTATAGTGTGTATGGGGGTGGTAATATCAGTGAGAGCGCGTAGTTTCTCCAACTACCCACTCATGATCTTACTACATACTGTAAGGCTGTCAATAGAGACAACGTGACAACCCTGCAAAAGCCTAGTATCTTCAGTTTCCCTCAGAATGGAGGTTAGTATTTCCTGAAAAGGCAATATTAACATGTCCCCTATATAGGGAAGGCATATGTCCAGCGGTGGACTTCCTATGGCTGAGATGATGATGATGATGATGATGACGATTATTACCTACCTTAAAAAACAAAAATTTAGAAGAGCACTATTATGTACTGGTTAGATAAGGCTATTTCAACAATCCCGATCGAAACGTGATATATACACATTTTGGACGCCCGCCGACCAATCTACAGACCAATGAGTATTTAATAGCATACGATATGATACATTTTATCTACTTGTGTAGTCAGAGTCGCCGATTGCGCTTTGTATTACCTACCAATCAAATGTGAGAATCGAATGAACTATTGCATGAATGAAATATTTTTGTTTGCGTAGAACAATGATATTACATGTTTATATGAGGTAGATGTCGCACAAGCGCGCGGAAACTGAGGCGGCAAAATTAAGTCAATTGTAGTAATTTTGATTACGACGCGTATTTCAAGCGCAAGTCTAAACATATACCTATCCTTTTCTATATTATTTGTACCGTATTGTCTGTTGCAGTAAGCATGTTAAGAAACAAAATCTGAGCACCGCGCAGTATGAATATAAGTCGTCTTTAGAAAAAAAAACTTTTGGCATAGAAAACAAATACAATTTAATGACAACGTAAAATGATTAGATTGGTACCTTTTTTATACGGTATAGTCTACCGTTTGACCACTATCTCCCTTGATAGTCAGTGACGATGTGGTCGAAGATGTTATCACGCTAGACCTAGATTGATCACTGGCTCTCAAGGACTGATTGCTGACAAGCCTATTAGTATGCAATTTATGAGTGCGGGATAGAAAATAAGACACATCAGCTATTGTTACCTCATCATTACATCCACTGCTAGACATTGGGATTAGTTATCCCCCCCATCTCCTATTACATTTCAAAGTGAACGACAAAATTATTACTCAATGTATCTAAGCATACAGACCGCACTGTTGAGCGTCGACTTTTTAAGCAATTGTATAGCTTCTATCGCAAGCCTTGAGCGTGGAGACCGAATCCAGAAATTCCGTAACGAAAATGACCTAACACCCCCCACTCCGACCGGCACATCGGTGATACTTTTTAGTTTTGCCATCTATCGATGAATAGCAGAAATTTTAATGACTTTTTTGAAATATCACGCTTGTCTGTTTAGTTCAGCAACTCGCATCTAGATGGGATTGGTTGTATCGGCGTTACTGCATAAGTTATTAATATATTAATTGCTTAAGTTGATAAAAAATGCTATGCAATAGCTTTACCGCGGCAGTCCCCGAGTGCCACACGTCTTTATTAGTTCATCGCAATAATTAGATAAGCATTTGCACGATAATTGGTACGGCGAGGGAGTGTAGGTAAATAGTCGGAGGTGTTCTTTACGACCCAGACTGTCACTACATGTCGGTTCTCTTTGGTGATTCACATACGAACCACCAATGAGAACAGACATGAGCTTCATTCTTTGAATATGCAGCCCAAATCATGTATGACGCTTCATTCAATGAGATTCGTTGGACGAAAGGGCTAATGAGAATGGATTCGGAGTGACATTTCATAATGAGTAAAATTCTCCGCTGAGGCCGCTGTGCGGTGCTACAAGTGTCTTTGTGGCATCGTAGCTCCCGGACGGATGAACCGATTTCGATTTTGTTTCAAAGGTGATTTAGTCGGGAGTGTTCTTAGGATGTTTGATGAAAATCGGTCCAAGATGGCCGCAGGCCACAAAATGGCGAATTAGTTAGGTAAGTACATATTTTTTCACAGTTACATTTTGTTTGATAGATTATTCCTCCGATGTGTTCCCATTTAAATTTTATCCAAATCGGTCAAGCGGTTTTAAGTTTGCTCCAATAACTGAAATGTATTACGTCTATCTGGATAACTTCCTTATTGCGGGTGAATGACAATGACCCCGCGAGTAGCAAAGGTCACAGAAAAGGGTGATACAATTTTTCGTACCAAAAAATGGAACTGACTCAGCAATCAAAAGCGTGAAATAACTTGAGCCAATTTTATTTTTATTATTTGTGTCGGGGGTTTGTAAATATTTTATTTAATATTTCAATCAAAAGCTCTAAGTACATAGTCGATAATCACATATTATAGTTAGCTATCATGTATTGAAAGTGTTTTGTGCCAATAAATATATTTGTATTTGTATAGTTATATTGAAAAATGGACAACATATTATGAAAATATGATTTGTCTTGTATTGGTATGTCTAACCATTTAAATTTATCATCTGGGTATTTAAAAAAAAAAGGATCGCTCAGAGTTAGTTCTAATAAACTTGTAAAAACATGATAAAACAAACTCACGATAGTTTCAGACTCAAATTGTAAAAACATGCTTGTAAAATTTCACTCGTGACAAAGTTTTTATTAAACTCCTATTAATTGTTTTTAACTAAGTACAAGCAGGTATTTAAAATGTTCCGATACTGCAAGCTGAGCAAGAAAGTCTGGATTAATTTTGTAAATTTTTATGGTAATTTCTGCCGTGATAAGTAGTCCAACGCTATATTAAAATGTCGAGATGTGTTATGTGAACTGCTTCTAACGGTTTCAGAATGAGGCGCGTCCACTTTTGTGTCGCGATGGTTTCCACCTGCTATATTTTTTGACTGAAGATATTTCGTGCGTTGGTAAATGTTTCTCAGTTTGTGCCTTCTCAGCTCCCGGATTATAATAAATGATGATTTCTTTTGAATCAGATTTATTTAACACCCGGATTGCTAAACCACTTGCAAAACTATCAGAAACTATTTTATTTTTCTCTTGTATCGGAACCTATTCAAGCAACGAAACTCAAGGCAATTTTAAGACATTTAAAAGATTAACCTTAGCGATTTAGCAGGTAAAAGCACTTTCTTAGTGCGGTAGAGACTAATTAAATCACATTAAATAATGATTATCGAGTTTCTGATCATTTGTTTGTTCTCTCGTTTATCGAAAGTAGGTAAGCATACATAAGTGCCCAGATATAAATAAAATACATCAAGCCAGATATATCCAGAAACGAAATCTGCTCATTTAACGCTATCTCCCTATTTAGCGTTCGCATTTAGGTCGCTCCCACTTGAGAAGCGCATTCATGGCATAGAGTTCGGATCGAGGCGGGTGTTGCGAAATGGCGCGTCGGATGCGCGCGCCTTTCGCGGACTTGGCGGTATTTCGGGCGCGCGCGCCGCTCGGGTTTCACACTGGGACTGCGCCGGAGCATTGTTGGACAGACCAGTGTAGGATCACGGACACGGTGCGCAGAGCTTTGGGCATAAATTACTATCAAAATATCAGTATACGACAATTAACTCAGTACAAACTATCATTTTATCTAATACACGACTCCGATATATTAACTAGGTAGGTACAGTGCGATATTTTATCGTAAACGATTGGTGGTGTAGGCACCGGTGTCATTCAAAAGATTACTTAGAAGATCGCGACTACTTTAGGTTCTCTTCTTATACGTAATAGACTTTTTCTCTTAGTCTTGCGTCCAATATTTCACTCGATGGTCAATGACAAATGTGTGTCAAATTTGAAACATCTGTGAGAGATCACATAGGCATTGGTGATAAACTTTCATACGAAACATGGTACCTTCGTAGTCAATAGGTACTAAAACTAAGTTAATACTCACTGGGTATTAGTTTCACTCAGAAATTTGACACGAATCTTAGACTTAGGCACAATGAGAGACAATTAATTTTATAAATTAGATGAGGTCAAATTAGAACATGAACATAATTCCTAGAAAGCGAACAGTTGAGATTCACTAAGAATGCATATATTATAATATTTGACATTGTGACATGGTGCTTTGTACCCGGCTGGCGAGCTACCACTCTCAAGTGTTATAAACTGTCACCAAACACAGTGACGTGCAGCCGTCCCACATCGTTACTGACCATCAAGTGGTCAATCGTGTCTCTAAAGTATAAAAAACTCTACAATGATGAAAACTCTCTCACTTAACATCAGGTGAGATAGTGGTCAAACGCTTGCCTATTCCCAATTAAAATAAATCACTTGTTTTTCCTGGATTCACGTTCCAGCCACCACTTACCGCTCCCCTCGGTGATACTACACATCGTTATTAATGGTTGATATAACATCAGATATACCGTTCGGTGAAGCTCGGCAATCGAGATCGACTGCATATAGGTGGCCGGAAGATCATTTATCACTGATAGAATAGAATTTATATAAATTGCGAAAAAGAGTAGAGATAGAACGCGACCGTGAAGAAAATTCTCCCCTCGGCGTACCCGCTGCCGACATCCATATACCTAAGTAAGAAGCCAGTCACGCTCCGTTGGAGATATGTTCATTGAGCGCAATATACCTAGCGGTTTGTTCAAATCGACTGTGTTAAATGTAGCCATTTTTGTGAGAGCGAGATAGATAGATCATAGGTGAACATTCAGCTAGAGCCGATGTTCAACACTGTCTCACTCGCACAAATGGTTCGGCACGCCTTTGAACTCCGCCCTTTGGTTAAAAAATGTTTTTATTCTATTCATAGGTAAAAACCTTATTTTTTAAAGTTTCTTAAATTTTCTTTTCTAACATTATGCTTCGTTATAAGAGTAAACTTTAGGAACTGGATGATTAACCCAGTTCACACGTGATCATGGGGCATGTGACAGTGTAGCGATATTGTACCTATAAGTTAATGTATCTACGTTGTAAGTCTACTTCAATCCAGCCTGGGACTCATCTTCTTTAGCAAGGGCTTTACCTACCGCACGAGGGCCTCATGTCGCACTTCCCAGTTGCAAACATGGTCAGTAAAGCATATCCCCACGTCGGCTATGAAGTTTTCGATGTACCCAGGCTGGTAAAGAGGCCATAATATCTTCGGTCACTGTCGAATGGGGTTAGTGGCCAAACGCTAGATCATATATTATTTAGAAGTTTCCACTTTGTGTAAAAATAATTTAGGTGGTTGTTAAAAGCGTCTTGTGTTATTGTTTCAGAAGTGATGCGGCGCGCAGCGTGCGGAGACGCGTGTACCGCCCCGCCCCCCCTCACCCCCTCGCCCTGCCCAGCGCTGCGCACTGCCACTGCGACCAGGTAGGACCATATTCAACAGCGGAGTATTACGACTAACAGACAGAGCGTGTAAGGACATAGCAACCAACGAACAACCCACCCCAATATTACATACATAATAACCAAGATCTGTGAATTTTACTGACTAATACCATAGCCTGAGCATGTGCTAATCTAATCTAACTATTTACCTTATACACCAAAACGAAACATTCAGACCACCACCAACAATAAGACGTCCCAATTATTATTATTTAATGTTTTTTGTTTCCGTTCCCAGATCGGAAAACAAGGAGCTTCTCCGTCAGCAACTACTGTCAGCGAGCAAGGATCGCCTAAGCGCAGAGAAATCTGAGCCACCCAAACAGAAACACTCCCGTAACAGACAGAAGAACAGGTGGAAACTCAAGTTCCATCACCAGGCGTTGCCTCAAGAATACCTTGATCATTACGAGCAGAGCTTACAAAAAGCAAACGCGAAGCAAGCTCAACAGAAACAAACAAAGCAGGAGAAGACAAAAACGGAACCAAATTTTGACGTCAACAGCATCACTAACGATACGTTCAAAATCTGGGCGCAAAGACTCGCAGGCATTCAGAATGAAACCGGGGCTCTAACGGTTCCGAACCTTCACAACATGGCGACGAAACCTCCCGCGAAGCTAGAGGATAAGAAAAAGAAAAATCCGGCGATAGCACCGAGCAAAATCGTCACGTACGACGATCTGCCCTATATGGGAGAGATGACATTGAACAACTCCAAGCCGAGGAGAGGCCGCAAGCCAAAGAAGGCAGATATCTGTCACCTGATCTACGAGAACTATGGGACGGTAGTGCCGGGCCAACCACCGCCCACCCAACATAAATTAAACCAGATGAGCACGAGCCTGGCGTTTAGGAATGAAAACCAGTCAGTGAACACTCCGAAAACTGACTTGCAAAATAAGATAATTTCGAGTTTATTGGAGAGAAAGTTATCGCAAGAAAACAAGAGAAGATTAGTAGAGAATCTTTCCCCACCGAGATTTAATAGCCCAGATGAACCGATGCCAGAAGCTCCGCCTACGATCGCTGGACCATTACACAGCGACGATGAGCCATTGAATTTGTGCATTAGAGATCTGCACGACTTAAAAATACAGATCCAAAAAAAATTTGGAAATATTTACACATCGTTACCTGTAGTTAAGACTGAGGAACCCGATAGCCCTGGGACTCCCAAGTCTGAACAACCCAATGCCATATCGGTTATTCAGAGAAATACAAATTTCTTGCCAATGACGGCGAGCAGTTCTCCTGATCTTTCGAGACAAGCGAGAAACATTTCTCCAGCTTTGTCTGAACCAGCCCAATCTACGTCTAGTCCAGATGGGGAAGGAAAATTCCCGGGTTACGTATATTGGCCGAATGCCGGAGTTTACATGCACCCTTTAGCGTTACAAACCCAGCTGTTATATTACCAAAGATTGGCCGCGGCAGGTCAGCTACCTTTTCCAAGTGAGGACCAGAATCGAGGCCCTTCCACGCCGAACAGCGTGACAGAAAGCATTTCCACTGAAAATTCTTCGCTGGACGAGAGCAAAAATAAATTGGTGCTAAAGCAAATTTCTGAATTGCTCGACCCTAAAGTCATCAAACAGGTCGAGGATGCGAAGAAAAGTCCGGAACACAAGATGAAAAGAATTTCTCCGAATCCTCTCCAAGGTCCAGTCAAACGGAAAAGGTCTGCGATATTCATTCCACCGATGCCGACCAAGACCAACTCAACAACGCCGACAACAGAGGTTAGCATTTGCAAGTTTAAATTCACCGGGGGCGCAAAACCTTCGCTACAAGAGAAGAAGATGCTTTCTGTAGATTCTGGAGGCAATTTCAGATACTATAGCGGAACTGGGAATAAAGGGAATAAAGGCTACGAGTATCTGCAAAGAGATGCAAATCAGAGACAGCTGGAGGCCAGTGAACCTTCAGCATCTCAACCAAAAGAAATTCCAGATATCAGCAATGATGATCTAAGCAAGAAGAAACGCAAGTCTCGAAAGAGTTTGCAGAGGGAAAAGTTGGAGCAGACCTTTAAAGAAAAGGGGTTTCTGATACAAACGCAGCAGTTACAGTCTGCTGAAGGTGCGACTTACTGCAAGTTTAGGCAACTCAGAAAATTTACAAGGTATTTGTTTAGAAGTTGGAAGGATTACCTCCCCGGAGAGTTAGAAGAGAGACCGACAGGAGACCTGGCTTCAGAACAAATACCGTCGACGCATACAGAAGGCAATGCAGCTGGAGAATGGGGATGAAACATCACCGACATCACTAAAGACCAAAGAATTACACGAAATGTCTCCCAAATTACCCAACAGTATGTGACGTTAGCTCAATATTAGCAAGAACTGTGTCTTCTATGAAGAATTAGGTATATAAGTAACTGAAAACATATGTCTATTCTAGATATATGGTTTAATTTACAATATGTTATAAGAAGTGTTATTTAATGGGTGTAATAATAAATTAACAAGGCTGCTGTTTTTTCACGTAAATATTACAAAATATATAGCTGCTAAGTTATACAAACTAGAATGTTTATAACGGAGTTTGTCAAACTTATGTACTTAACAAAATATATTAGCGGCCAAAATAATGCATTTAAAATGTGTCAAATGAGATTTATCTGAGGTTTGTGTGTGCGCCTTCCGTCCGATAACAAGTTACTATTAAAATGTGGTTTTATTGCGTACATTTGCTTTGGTGCTGATGTCAATTTCAAAAGGGTTTGAAGTCTTATTCTCTTGCTGGCCACAGGTGACTCTACGTACCCCCCACGGCAGGGTTTAACTGTAATATTAGTAGCCTTTATGGAAGAATACTCCGTAGGCGTAAAGGTTTCACTTGCTTCGAAAGACGTCATGAAAGCTTTCAAAATTATTTATATTATACACAAGTTATTCAGGCTTTCGTAGACTAATTATAATGTGCTATATATTTTCCATGATTAGGTAATTGTGCTATACTTTTATCTGACAGCTTACACATTTTATCAACAGATACTTCATTCTATGTGTATCCTGATTTCACCTTAGACCACATCGTCACAGACCATCAAACGAGACAGTGGTCAAATGATAGGTGTAACTATAACCGATATTAAAAATTTACTTTAAATCGATTAATATCAATCATAATAAATACATTCGGAATCTAATCTAAATACTATTACAAGAGCTAGAGCTTTTGTAATTTTTTTTAAGCCATAGATATAACTTTGCGCCTACAAAGTGTGAATAAGACTCCTAAATCGTAATTCTTAGAAACAGAATACTTTACCTAGCAGAGCTGGTCAACGACGCAGCTAACTTTAACAAATATATATATATATATATATATTAGAAGCGATCGGAAACTATTTGTACATAATATAATAAACAAAATGAGTATTCTAGTCATTAAAATAAGATTTTATACTTTTGTTATTAACTGTACAAGAGATTGTTTAATATATTAATGTTCTGTAATGTAGGTAATTGAGACACAGGTTTTATACTCAACACGTTTTATTCACAACACACTGGATCCGTGATACAACATCATTATAAGATACGAAGGAAATGCCATCAACCGGAATGTAAAGTACCAATAAAACATTTAATCCAACGTACCGTGTATGATTTAACTAACTCAGGAAGCCCCGATATTTGCCGAATAGCACATATAATATCAATGTATATAACAAGAGTGGGCGCGATGCCGATCGACAAACAAAGTTCAGCGTTCAGTGATTTACCGTTTACATTCACCGTTCGGTGCTGTTCTGTCGCAATAGCGGCGTTTATATTACAAATATATCTTAAAATCTAACCCTTCAATATCCACTTTTCATATATATTTATATAAAACAGTGTAAATACAAATATCTGCACTATAATAAAAATATGCTACACTTACAATTAACAAGGTTCGTTCTCATCCTTAGGAACTATAAGCAATAATAAAAAATGCAGGTAACAGGGAAACAATCGCCGGCGCGGCCGCACCGGTCGAGGAATGATATATGTTTACGATTACGTCTCGTGTCAGTCGTTGTGTGCGGCCTCAGGAGTCGCCACTTCATTTACATTAGGATATCGCTCGTTAGTTACAGGTCGGTCTCTACCGAAGAATAACCACGAGCGAGCGACGCGGCTCGTGAGCCGGCGTGGAGGGATAGATATATGTACGTCTCTTTATCCTTTACTGTGAGTACTTTTAAGGGCGGAATATTCGAACAAAGTATATAAGAAATATAAATCGTTCCGCCGCCACAAACGAGACGAACACTCATGTAGCTCTCGTTCCGAGCGGGAGAGTCGAGAGGAATCGAGCGACCGAAGGAAGTTCTCGCATCGGATCCGTCGTTCGGCCGCGACCGATTCTCGCGCTCGCGCTCGGAACGAGGGGACGCTCTCTACGAAGCGCAAGGTTCGATCGCATACAAGAAAAAGAAAAAAATCGCGGCTCGAACGTTCGCAAGCTTCATATTCGGTTAAACATTCTCACAATATCTATCGTCCGCGGCGACGGAAAGACTATATCTATCCCTGCAAGTATGATCAGTAGATAGACAGACAGAGAGGCAGGTTAAGCGTCGAGCAGCGCCCTGGCGGCGCGCACGATGTGCGGCGCGGAGAGGCCGTACTTGTCGAGCAGCGCGGCGGGCGGGCCGGAGCGCGGCACCTCGCGCACGCACACGTGCCGCACGGCCACGCCGCGCTCCGCCGCCAGCGCCGACAGCACCGCCTCGCCGAGCCCGCCTGCCGCAAACGTGCACACATGTTACATCACCTACGCGGTTACACGGCTCACCGCCTCTACCTAACCGACCGCGTCCGTGTCGGCGCAGTGTTCTCTCCGTTACCCGCACGCTATACTGCCTCGTGTACATCGAAACAACAGAATTCAAGTTATACTCAGTTCGCATTCGTCTCAGAAAATGATTTCGTGACGTCTAGAGGCCGATCGTAAAACAATGACTACTACCCGAGGTTTCGGGCCTATCGGTGATCGCATGGACGACGAAGGAACGCCCGGCCCCTTGTTTTCTCACCTCTCGCTGACGCGTACTTTATTTATCGTGTCACCCTGCACCTCTCGTCTCTTCCCTCCCCGAAGTGAATTTTACACTGATTAGTATTTCGACGCCCTCACACACACGCCACATCGAGGAGCCCTAGCGATCTTAATCGTCCGCGGTCAACCTTCCCACTCCGACGGCCGTTCATACGCCCCGCCACCGGGGCGGTGTCTCTGATCGGTGTCCACGTGCGAACCGGAACAGGTAGACCGTCGCGTCGTGCTCCTGTTCACCGACGCTTCCTATAAATAGGGAAATGGCACTCACCGGCCTGGTAATGATCTTCGACGACCACCACTCGGCCTCCGACCGCCTTAGCGTGTTGCAGGACCGCGGCCTCGTCCAGTGGCTTCACGGTGAATGGATCCAGGACTCGCGCGTCCACGCCTGAAATATTATTACATTGTTTGTTTATTTTTGCATACGTCAATATAGAGTTGGTAACGGGCGATACGATAAGTAATACAGATAATGAATACTACTTCATCGAGCGCGCATTCTCATTACGTACATTGTTCATTCGGGCCGGAGTAGAGGCACCGGCGCGGGCGGCGGGTACAGCGACGCGGCACATTTGTTAGCTCCACCCTCATTTCGTTGGGGTTTGTGACCAGAGACAGAGGTAGCCTCTTAAAATCGTATCGTATCACATATTTTAAATGTATATTACAGATTAGTATGAATTAAGTTACTTATTGTATATTTGTATATTTTTTTATTTCGAGTATGTCGTACAACTCCAATTTAAGAAAATAATTCAATAATAGTTCAAATGTGTGGTGCCTGCACGCTACCTGTGAACGCAGCCCGAGTTCCGTTATCTGTGGTCACACTCTACCTCCCTTCCCGGCTGAGTTATGGCCTATTTCTTTCCTGTTTGGAACGTCTAATTCTGTGGGTTGTTTAGTGTATGTACTCCCGAATTATATTAATTAATTATAAATTGGTTGGTGTCTCATTACGGACAAACACGACAAAATGCAATGTTCTTGTCTTCATTGCCGATATCGGTATTCTTTCAGCTCGTGTAAAGACAAGACAATGGTAGTGATTCGCTTATACAACTGAACTAAACTAAAATGTTTTAAAACTAATCCAGTTCTTATAAGGTTACGATAAAGTCTAAATTAGTATGTGACTTATCAATAACATCACTAAAATTAAATTTATTTATAAAATTTGCGGGTAGTTTTAGCGAAATTAAGTCGCCACTTATTTGGTGCCTACTAAAACTGCCCGCAATTGGCCAGCAATGAAATAAAACTCGTCTAATATTAGTGAGAGCGCTGTATGGAGTTATGCGAATTTGAATTTTAGCGTAAATATACTACCAGCTATTTCAATTTGAAGAATTTTAGTGAATTTTAGCTAGTTCGTGTGATTAACAGAATTAGGGCCAATGACAGAACCTTCGGGTGAATTGGCCAAAAGTTGTTCGTTGAGCTATTTAATATAATGATCATAGCTCATATTAGAAAAGTAATCGCCGGCCATCGAGTCGGCCTCGTAAACCAAACAGGCAATTCCACTAAATCCATCTCAGGTGTATGCTGTGTGTATTTCGTAAATAAGACAAATCAGCAGTCAGGCTCCATAACTGATAGGTGTTTCACTTTCTGGCTCCATAACAGACTTGTCTACGTTTAGTTCCCTCGCTGACGGTACTCTGTGCTAACGCAGAACACCGGTAATAGCGTCCTTTATCAATGTTTAATCCGGGCTTTAATATTTATCTCCTACATTAAATAGTCTGCGTTCGATACTCTTAATTGTCCACGAACCAACGCCACGATACATCCAGAAAAGATAACCACAGAGGTGATAATAAACAAGGTGCCGAGTCCCGAGCACTGGAGGTTAGTTAAGCTTGGAGAAGCGTGTGGTGTAGTGTAGAGACGAACCTTCCTCCTTGAGTTTGGTGGCGGCCGCGAGCGCCTCGTGCAGCGTGACCCCGGCGCCGATGAGCAGCACCTTGTCCCCGGGGGCCTGCCGCACCACCTTCGCCTCTCCCACCTGCGCCACCAATCACTCGTACATCGATACCATTCGACTATATACATAATAACCTACAAATAAAACAATAACGATGATGTCCATTGAGTCGATACGAGAACTGTAGGAGCGTCGCCGCCGCCGCCGCCAGCGACGCGCTCTTAGCACGAGACAGAGGCCAACGTTTGGCCAGGAGTCGCTGCGGTCGGTGACCCCGACCAGTATTTAGCCATTCGGTGAGAACGTAATCGACATGATGGTATAATTCACCGGCTCGCATCACTAAATGTTGCTGGTATGTTGTTATCGACGGCCACCCAAGGAATGTGTACTACTTATTTAAACGTTAAGTTTTGTATAAATACGGCTGCTAGCCTTATTCGAACCCACAACTACAGGATACCTCTCCATGTCATTGTCTGATGTTAAAAAGGCCCCCAATGTTCATCCCATTTCTCTTCGATACCACTGAGTGTTCTCGGAAGATACGAATTACCAAATAATTTTTATTGTAGTTCACAACGTACTCAACGCATTGTTATTTTGTGTTCGCAACCTCGCGGCTGTTTGAGATTCACTCACTCACTTTTCGGATGTCATTTCCATTTCGTCAACCATACGTTTATGTGTGGGCGCGAACATGGGCATTTTTTCTTTAATAACTATTGTGGAATCTCTGATGCAGCACGATGAGCACATACGCTAAAATAATTCACGTGTAACTTTAAACATCCAGAACTTTACTTATCAATTTATCACACAGCAAAGATTGAAACGACGCGTTCCACTCGTAGGAGGCAGGAGCGCTAGGGAAGTGGAGGTGACTGGTTACCTTGAACACCTCCTCGCCGGGGTAGAGGATGGCGGTGTTGGGCCGGGAGGTGCGGATGTAGCAGATGCCCTTGGTGTTGGCGGCCAGCTCCACGGCGCGCTCCGTGGACACTGCGTCCCTGCGTAGTACGGATTGTTGCGCATAGTAACGACGCGGATGACAAGCCGAATATATTGTTTGTGATTGTCGGCGCTGCCCCGAACCACCGCTGATACAAGTCAGCTTGCCGTATATTGGTTTCGCTATTCTATCCTACTAATATTATAAATGCGATAGTTTGTGTGTATGTTTGTTACTTCTTCGCGCTCAGACGGCTACACCGATTTCAATGAAATTTTGTATGGAGATAGCCTATACCCTGTATTAACACATAGGTTTATTTTCATCGTCGCCATCATCACCGTTTTTCATCACCACGCGGGTAAAACCGCGGGGCGCAGCAGTACAAAATAAACTTCAGTATTGGTGAAAGTAATTACAAATAGAATTTTTCAAATCAGTTCGGTAGTTTCGGAGCTTGTTCAATGCAAACAATCAAATCACTCCTCGCTATTATAGCAATAGTATAGTTATAGTTTGGGATAATTGTTTTCTCGTCTAAACAAGCGCATCGACACAAGTACATTCTCTCCGCGCAAGTCTGTGTGGTAGTCAAACAGACCAATTTCACCCTCAGTAGGTTAGAAGTGTCTGCGCCGAAAGAATGGAGGATGCGATTAAGAGACGTAATTTTTCGTGCACTCAACAATGTTCGGCGATCGCTGCGGAGACGTCGGTGGCTTAGACATCGTTATTGTTGTTAACAATAATATATATACATATAGTACTCACGAAGGATAGAAGACGGTGGCGGTGGGCACAGCTCGGAAGAGCGCCAGGTCTTCCAGGCCCATCTGGCTGGGGCCGTCCTCCCCGATGGAGACTCCGCAGTGGGACCCCACCAGGTTGATGTTCGACTGGCTGATGGCGCCCATACGGATCTGAGTATGTACAAACGTTACAATTCTTCTTCTTCGAGTTGGTGGGTGCTGAGTCGTGCACCGACGCCCCGCCGGCCGGTACCCGAGCCAGCCAAACTCCTTTATATAACGGAGCAAGGTCCTGGACCGCTGGCATTGGCATTACAATTGTACAGAGGGAAACTATCCAGGGGATCGCTTAGCGTTATTTTAAACATTGCTGAAATTCGACTAGAATTTACTGACTTTATTTTAAAATTAACGTGTAAAAATCGGCTGATCTCATACCATATTACATAATTAGTTAATCTCATAATCTATTGTATGAAATCTGTTGAATACACTCCCATCATACATATCGAAGACAGATAGACCATATACGTGCGTGGAATACGTCGAGTTACCAACAGCCCTGTGTACGGTCGGAACGATATATAAAACTGAATACAACAGACGACAACAAAATTTAGAGACACATAAATGAAATGAAATAATGAAAATGTAGGCTGTCGGACGGTCGGTGGACGATCCTCACCTTGAGCTCGATCTTTGGGGGAGTGGGTAAATTATCTTTGGTGTAGTGGGTAAATTATCTTTGGGGTAGTGGGTAAATTATCTTTGGGGGAGTGGGTAAATTATCTTTGGGGTAGTGGGTAAATTATCTTTGGGGTAGTGGGTAAATTATCTTTGGGGTAGTGGGTAAATTATCTTTGGGGTAGTGGGTAAATTATCTTTGGGGGAGTGGGTAAATTATCTTTGGGGTAGTGGGTGAATTATCTTTGGGGGAGTGGATAAATTATCTTTGGGAAAGTGGGTAAATTATCGAACCCATGACAGTGGGTAATTTTTAGTATAAATCGGCTAACCAACGTCAGCTTAGAAAATCTATCACCAAACGTAGTGTCTTGAGGCAGCCGTCTCGTCGAGACCCACGAGACTCCAGCTCTAGCACTCCATTATTCAATCATGACAGAAGACGGCATGTGACGAAGCCAGATATCGGTCCGACGCTACTACTGTAAATATAATAAACTTTCGACTTTGTCGTTTCACATCGGGTAAGTAATAAAGTAGGCGGGTGACGCACTGGACGAAACGTGATGAAACTAAGTGATGTTCTTAATGAGTATATATCGTAGCGATGAGGGAAAACCTCGAGAGAGAGAGAGAGAAGGAGGCGGGCACCTGGTCGAAGGTCCTGGTGAAGAAGGCTGCGAAGGTGGAGGCGAAGACGATGGCGCGGTCGCGGCACGCGGCGCCCGTCGCCACTCCCACCAGGTTCTGCTCCGCGATGAAGCACTCGACGTACCTGCCGATAATTTACACACACACGTCACATACACATTCACGATCGTAACAAATAAAAAGATTTTATATTCGGCGTAAAAAATCGCCGATTCTATATACTATACATACACGCACGTATAATATACCGCATACCTTTTCAATACATATTTAAAATCTCATATAATCACGATCGTCTGAGCCGCAACAAAAAAAAACACAAGACATTTAGAATTCACAGAAAGTATTCCTAATTTTTTTTTTCATTTAAAAAGGTACAATTTATAATAAATACATTTAAAATCGTGAACTCAGTTTCAATTGAATGACATGACAACGTCTGTCGGGTCCCGACGCTTAGCCATACGATCACAGAGACGATAGATCCGAGCGTCTAACTTATATAATGTATTCCATTTGACCGTCCGCGTCGTCGTGGACACGGGGCGTGTGTAATATTATCGAAACACATTACGTTACGCATATCGTTATAAATGAACGGCCTCGCGCCGGAGGGCCACGAGGAGAGATGACGTCGGTACACTCGCAGCATCCGAGTGAAGCTCTCCTTGGGCGAGTGCTGCTACTATTCCGGTGAAACAATCATTTTGGCCTGAACCCGTGTACCGCCGGTTGGTTTTTCCGTGATGTGAGATAATGTATGAATGTTACTGACCACACCGACCGACATCGACCGTGTGAGTACGACAAACAATTCTATGTCGCACCCGACTGTAAGCGATACGATATATCAACCGTACCGTGTACAATCGCCGAGTGCGGTGAGGGATAGTAGCGAGGGCGGGCGGGGGCGGCGGCGGGAACACTCACGAGACTGCGTGTGCGCCACACTCACAGCGTGCAGTTAACAAATGATCTTAATAAATATCGCGTCCTGACGAGGTCACAAGCGTCGCTACAATAAAACATTTTATTCTCATGATGACTCGACATCTACCTCGCTACGACTGACTTCACTCTGTCACTAATAACTACTATCTTGAAAATTGTGTCGTTGATAAAAAAAGCTAATAGGTATAACAGTCATCACTCACCATAATGTATGATTATAATTGTAAAATATTCATTTGACTATATATGAACACACAGGCCATACATCAACAAGGACCACCCGAAAGTTAGCAGAAACCGCTAATAAATGTACAAAACAGTGGTAAAATGGTATCTAAACAAGTGAACCGATTTGTTTAGGGAACCACACTAATATAATAAAGAGAAAGTTTGTTTATTTGTCATACAAACAACGAACAGTACCTACTTCACACTGAAACAGTTTAACGGATTTGCTTGAAATTTGGAAAAAAGATGGTTGTACTCTGGAATAACACATACTTTGCTTTTTTATCCCGGAAATAGTAGAGTTCCTGTGGGATAATTGATGTAGAGAGAAAACCGTAGTCCACGCGGGTGAAACCGCGGGGCGCAGCTAGTATATAATATTTATAAACTGATTACGCCTCACCTGTCTGGGTACGCATTACGTAGTTTGTCACTGAAGGTTGAGTTTTTGGTGTCTCCATCCAATGCAATTACACTGAAATACAATTTTTTTCTATAATCTATACGTTAATCAGATATTAATGAAAGTTATACAATATTTGCACATTTAGATCTTTGTATGAATGTTACTGCCCACACCAACCAATACCAGTTGCATGAGTACGACAAACAGTTTTTATTGCACTTTGTATGTGTAATGCACTATAATAATACATTACTTTAAATTACTCGGTGCTGTGTATAATATACATTGATGCAAATGTTGTGGTTCACATTTAGATTGTACTCAAGTGAATAGTCCAATAACCGATCACATCACTCCTCAAAAAGACATTACATACGCATGCAGCTCTCGAACACCACAAAGTGCTCACTAAGACTTATTAAATACCACACCATATGTTGGTGAAACGCGAGCCACTTTCAAGACAGTTCAGAGACTGGTCGCAGTATGAGTGTACATTCCTGTGTATACAATGGAGGAACATAGAAGGCGTCTTCAATCGTTACACTAGATAATATAAGTTTTATTTGTTAAAACATGAGTAATATTCATAAAATGCATTGTCGGTGGTTGACAGAGTGTGGTCCACATGTTTTACCTATACAGGTGTACAAGCACTTCCGAGAAGCTGGGTATGCAAGTCACATAACTTTATTTTTATACAAATAAGTCAAATTATATATGATTCAAATGTCAACATAAAAATAAAATAATATATATGTATAAATGCAGAACCACTCAAATGAAACTAAACAGAATGAATAATTGATATAACCACTTGTAATTAAAATTTCATCATCATCATCTCAGCCATAGGACGTCCACTGCTGGACACAGGCCTCCCCCAGTGATTTCCACAAAGACGGAAGCGGCCCGCATCCCGCCGGGATATCCATCATAATTAAAATGTATCATTCTGAAAATCTTAAATACTATTATAACATTTGTTAGTGAGCACATTGTTGGCGCAATGCACAGTAGGCTCTCGGTATCAGGGCCGTGTGAGCTGGCGGCGAGCACTCTGTTACTACCCGCTCGTTCGGTTATACAACATCGGACACGCGAACGAAACTCGAGGGGTACCACGAACAAACACGGCGACATCAGATATATACGTACACGGAAGTGTTACAATATTATATTTGTCGATCATACCTATAACCTACGGCTTAGAGCCAACGGATATTATAGCTCTAGGACGATGCAACATTATCGAAATTCGGCGACATCGCTACTTGGAAGGCTCAACGTACCAAGAATTTAAAAAAATACTGAGACCATGGCTCATCTCAATCGTTATTAAATCTGTACCGCAGCCATCGCCGTCTAGGGGTAAGAGCGCAAAGGTGAAAGGGAAGCGTACCGCAGGTTGGAGTCGGCGATCTTCTTGAGCGCAGTCCCGTAGGCGAGCCGCGTGGCCACGCTCGCCCCCGCGGGGTACGCGGGGGGCGCGGACAGCGTGACGTCGCCGAGATGCACGCGCGGCGCCTCCGCCAGCGGGGGGCGCGGCTTCAGGGACACCAGCGGGTCCTTGATCTGCGACTGCAGGTGCTGCCGACACAATACTCACTTTAATATCGACTTCTGCAGACGCGTCGTCGCTTCCTCTACGATGAATGCCGGTCCGCGTTCCGGCGTGCACTGCGGCCGAACCGATCGAGTGCGAAACATGTGTTTACATTGAATGGTTTATCACAGATATCGACTCGATCTAATGCTTCCATTGTGTTCCAGTAGAGACTGGACCACCAACCAACCAACTATTACAATGGTGTCCCTAGAACCTCGGCGTTCGTGCCATGATCTAGTATTCCTATTCTAAATACTCTATTGTAAGTTATTGATTCTCCTTTTCGGCTTTCCCGGTTCCTCGAGGTTAAACCCGGGGTTCGCCTTCTCCATTTAAATATTTATCTTGTTCGTGTAATACCCCGTTTGCCAACCGAACATTTGAGATGTCGTGTCACTGAATTATTGATAGAAAATTAAAGAAATGTCATTTAATTGTTCGTTAGCTTGGTGCGTTGTGTGTAACTATGTGAAGCTCACGAAGGTCGCATGGCGTACATGGTCACCTCACGAGAGGAGCCTCATTATCGCGCCTGGCCCGGAAAGTGCCTCAACTGGAAGTAAGTATTTATGATGTCTTCTATATTGAATTAAAAAAAGACAGCTTCGTTGGCCAGTTTTCGGCCTCATCGAGCAGTCTTATGTATTTTATCCTTATTTATGGATGTGATAATACAGAAATTTTGTCTGTTTCCTATTAAACGATACAGAATGTAATCTTAGCTTAAATTTAGAATATTTGTATATATTACTTAAGTTTTCCGGCATGTTGACTCGACAACAATCATGATTACCGACCCCTCACCTTGATAACCTTATCCCCTTCGGCTCCCAGCGCCTTCCCATGCCAGTTCTCCAAGTCCTCGATCCCGGGGAAGCCTTTCCCCTTGAAGGTCTTGGCGACGAGCGCGGTGGGGCGGCCGCTGGTGGCGGCGGCCTCGTCGAAGGCCTTCACGAGCTCCGTGACGTCATGCCCGTCCACGACCAGCGAGTGGAACCCGAACGCTTTAAGGCGAGCGTCGTATACGTCCATCTGTGGACGAAACGTCGCTCTTCGTTACTAACATTACTTTTTTCCAATAGGTTACATGTCAGACCTTTGATAATAATAATAATTATTGTTTATACATCAACATATACATTGATATTTCGGAAATAATAGGTAAACGTCGCGCTTTCCTCGACACCGAACAAATTTGAACAATACCAAAATTAGTTGCATAGTTTGAAAGCTCGTAAAGATCGTTCAAAGAAATGCCTGGTGCGAGTTTGTACCGGCGAATTTAATAAAACAGTTAATATGAGTATATAAGTATAGTTCAAGTGAGTAGTCAAGATTTTATTTGCTGTATTTATTAAATTAATGATTATTTTTGGTACAATATAATTAAATAATAGATACATAATTTATAGGTATGTATTATTTGATTCTATTTCACCTCGTGTACAAAATACACGCTACAAAACGGAAACGAATAACTTTTCAAAAATAGCAGCCTTCGTTATTATCGTTACACACAATTTATTAATAATCAAAAGATAACAAACGCAGACGCAAGACGCAGACGCACACGCGCACTTATGACTTGTATAACGAGTGCCGGAAACATTCATACCTTCGAACCCGAACCCGCGCGACTACATCCTCGCCCACGTCTACACCGACCATCAAGTGAGATAGTGGTCAAACAATACATCTATACCTAGAGTATAAAAAGAAACGTTTGCTCCTGCCGGAAATCGTACCCCGTACGCACGGCGTAGAAAACAAGGAACAACTACACCGTCGCAGCGATCGTGTTTATGATAAATAAACATAATATTTAAGAAAATGATTCATTATATGTTACCATCGCATTTTGTGTGGGTTTATTTAAATGACATAATGGCCCAACTTGAACGCACTTTAAACAATTACTGGAACAACGGCACCAACTTAGTGAATTTATTATTTATAATGCGAGGCATCGATGCGGGTTTCCTATCATCATCATCATCATCTCAGCCATAGAAGTCCACTGCCACTGGACATGGGCCTCCGCCATTGTTGCGGGGGTTTGCCAATACTCGCCACGCTTGGCAGGCGGGTTGGCGAGCGCAGTATGATGTGTGGATCTCAGAAGGCGCTGCTGCCCACCTCCTGGTACGTGATCCCTTAGCCGACTCTTACGGCACCCGCGGGTAGAGATGGGGCAGTACTACTCGTATTCTATAGCCAGTACTCCACGGCCCTCGGGCGGGTTTACTTATTTCCTCGTTATTGTAGCATCGTTTGGCGCTTACGTCTGAACAATAATTTCAAAGTCAAAAAATGTATGTAAAATATCAATATTAAAAGCAACACGTTAAATAATATGTTATGCATTTGGTCCCATTCGCTTCAAAAACCAAATTGGTGTTGGTAACGCAACCCTTACCATCTCTTCAACATAAATCAAGCAGCTTACACGCGACCGATAAACACGGCGGGCGTTCCTCTTTCGCTCGTGTAGATATTGTATTCAGGGTATGTTTAGTGTAACAAATGTTTTCGTAACTTACGTGCTGAACTAATACGGGACAGCCGCGAGACACGAGCGCCGCCGCGCCGACCTTCAGACTCGTACCGAACGTGAACAGGTCGGAATAACGTTTCATGTTTTGACTTTGTTCATTTAGAGCAGGGATGCACAGACTACGGCCCGCGGGCCGCATGCGGCCCGCCGGTCGAATACTGGTGGCCCGCCGACAGCAAAAATAATACTCTCGTACATTCGAAAATATTGAGTTCTATTCCAGAATAAAACCAATAACAAATGTTCGAAAAGTAATTTGAATCTCGCGCGCGCGCTCTATCAATCTTATCGGTGCGCCGTGCATGCGTCGGTAACAGCGGTCGGTAATGTTCGTGCTGATCTCGGTTAAATTCGAGCGAGCGAGATAGCAATAGTCCCAAATTCCCGATAGCTCGCGTAGGTAGATACACGAAGCTTCCAGAGTCGGTTTCGAGATTTCTCCAGACAGTTTTCGACTCTATGCGCGTGGTATAAAAGCCACGCTAACCGCAGCGACCGACAGTTCGGTTTTAATTTGAGTAAAGTGTCGTTAGTTCTAGTGTAGATTTTAACTCGACTAGCCGGTGTCATAATTATAATATATTTTGATCCACATTCAACGTAGATTTCCCGTCAAGTGCCGTGTATAATTGTGTTGTGAAATCGTAAGTAAAACTGTTATTAATTTTATCTACATATTTTATCAATTATTTTTGGTAATTAATTAGGAACTGTAATTGGTAGACATGGGCGTTTTCGTTATATCACCAAAACCGTTACACCGCTCTTTAGTAAGAAAGAGAAGAAACGAATATCAATCCATTCAGTTGTGTGCACGGTTTTGCGTTTTGGTTATATCGTTTGCAGTTTTCATAACGTAGGTATTCTCGCGCGTGTTTTGATATCGTCTCGATAATATAGATATCATAGTTTTTGTAATATCGGTTATGTGCAACCGTCATATCGATATGATACGATATGAAACTCATATCGGTTATTAGTTACGTTTTGATATATCGAACTCATGCCTAGTAATTGGTTTTAGGTGCTGTGGTAATCCTAGTCAGGATTAAAACGCAACATGGACATGCCAGGAACTAGTAAAAAACGTAAGGTTAAAGATGAAAATCGGCAGTTTCAAGAAATTTGGACTGAGAAATACTTTTTTGTATGGTCGCATAACAAAGTCGTTTGTTTAATTTGCAAGAATTCTGTTGCGATTGCAAAGGAATATAATGTAAAAAGGCACTATGAAACGCAGCATCCTACTTTTACGAAGTTTACAGGCGAATTAAGAAAGCAAAAAGTTTTGTCTTTAAAACGGGAGCTTATTGGTCAACAAGCTATGTTTACAAAACCCATTCAAGATACAGAAACAGCTACAGAAGTTAGTTATGAAATTTCTCGAATGATAGCAAAGCGGAGTCGCCCCTTCAATGATGGGGATTTTGTAAAAGAATGCATAGAAATTGCCGCTAAGAAAATGTGTCCAGAAGCAGCAAAAAAGTTTGAGAAAATTCAACTGAATCGTATGACCATCCAAAGACGAATTATGTCTTTGTCAGATAATATTGCGGAACAATTAAATGAAAAAACTAAGATAATTGATTTTTTTTCATTAGCACTCGACGAATCCACTGATATTAGTTCCACAGCTCAACTTCTTATATTCATACGAGGTGTTACTCAAGATTTTGAAGTCTTCGAAGAGTTATTAGGAATGTGTTCATTGAAAGGTCAAACCAGAGGAGTTGATATACTCAATGTACTTTTGGACGAGTGTTCAAAAACTGATTTGGACTTATCGAAATTATCGGGAGTTTCGACTGACGGTGCTCC
This sequence comes from Apeira syringaria, assembly GCA_934044485.1. NCBI lineage: Eukaryota > Metazoa > Arthropoda > Insecta > Lepidoptera > Geometridae > Apeira > Apeira syringaria. The sequence continues at coordinate 24,417,685 of OW203660.1, read as the reverse complement.
TTCGATGATTGGTGTCAATTCTGGGCTAGTTACTTTGTTGAAAAAGCATTTGCAAGAAAAAAACTTAAACGCTGAAGATCTCATGCAGTTTCACTGCATTATACACCAAGAAGCCCTCTGTTCTAAAAAAATTGAATTTGAAAATGTCATGAAAGTGGTAGTTTCGACTGTGAATTTCATAAAATCACGAGGACTCAATCACAGGCAATTCAAACAATTCCTTGATGACATTGAATGCGAACATGGAGATTTACTGTATTATACAGAAGTAAGGTGGCTAAGTCGTGGATTGACACTGGAACGATTTTTAAATTTAATAGAAGAAATTGATATTTTTCTGGCGGAAAAGCAAAGGGACGTCCCGGAACTTAAAAGTCCTGATTGGTTGTGTGATTTGGCTTTTTTAGTTGACATTACAAATCATTTGAATGTCTTGAACACACGGCTTCAAGGCAAAAATCAACTGATATCCCAGCTCTACGCACATGTATCATCCTTTCAATGCAAGCTGACACTTTTCAGATCGCAATTGAATTCTGGAAATTACAATCATTTTCCGAATTATAAGAAAATGGCTGAAAAATTCAAAAAAACTGCTATTAATTTCAGTTATGTAAAAAAGCTAGATATTTTGATTCAATCTTTTCAAGACAGATTTTCGGAGTTTAAAACAGTGAAACCTCTGTTGGACATATTTAGCAATCCTTTCACGATTTCAGTTGAAAATGCGCCAGAGTTAATGCAGTTAGAAATTATCGACATTCAGAACGACCAAGATTTACGCAACAAATTCAACGAAGGAGACTTGCTGAACTTTTACCGCTGCATTGATAAAAATACGTACAAAGAGTTGCGCATAAACGCTCTGAAATGTGCAAGCTTATTTGGTTCTACCTATATATGTGAACAAACCTTTTCAATCCTAAATAATAATAAAACAAAAAATCGAAACCGCCTTGCAAATGAAAGTTTGGAAGCAGTTTTACGTGTTGCTACAAGTAAATTTGAGCCAAATATAAAAAAGATTGTAAGCACTATGCAGTGCCACGCTTCAAATTAATAAATTCTTTTTCAATTTGAATACATTATTATCAATTTTTCATTGTCTTTAATTACCTATACTTCTGGTGGCCCACCATCAGTTCATAATTTGCCCGAGTGGCCCCTAGTCTTAATAAGTCTGTGCATCCATGATTTAGAGGAAGTCATGTGTTCTAGACAGACCGACCGACAATGTTCCTTTAGTCGAAGGTTAGCGTGTTATTATGCCTCATGTAACTACACACGTGAGTTCCATTGATATGTCCACGGAAAAACAAAAAATATGTTTATTAGGTTCGGTTACGGTTACCGGACACGCCTGTCACGTGTCGACGACTACCTACCAATCATATTGTATACATACGTGAGGGTATTGATACATTTATATTTTTAAAAATCTCTCTGTCTGACTGTCTGATCGACCAAAATCCAGCAAAAATAGCAGATTCTATAGATGATGTAAGTATGCATGAAGAAAAGATTTGTGAATATCTTACTTAAAAGAAATTATGTGTAACATCACAACCTTCATTTTGGAAGCTAGGTATGTGATCGATAAAACATATTTGAAGCTCATGAGTCGCCCGCGCGGAAAGTCAACAGTGTTTCAATTATATTGAATTGTGGGTAAATAAATATAGAAGGCATCGGTTAGGTTACGGCGGAGGTAGTAGGTATAGCTTACCTGATGTTGCAGGGAGGTGGGCTCCGACTGGCCGAGCCGGTTCACGTCGAAGATGACCACCAGGTTGTCGAGCTTGTAGTGCGACGCGAAGTGCAGCGACTCCCAGACGCTGCCCTCGGCCGCCTCGCCGTCCCCCACCAGGCAGTACACCCTGGACATGCGAGACGCTGGACTTGACCGCTGCGCACACGTGTACGCCTAACGATTCCTCTAACGCCTCTAACGATTCGCCTAACGATGCCTCTGATCTGATACCACGCGACCTTCCACGACCGGTGAGCCTTATTCGCTCAAGAGGAGGCGTTAGCTTGTCGCCCTAGAGCTAGAGAGAGTGGCTAGTGTTAACTCTAGCTACTATTCGCTCAAGAGGAGGCGTTAGCTTGTCGCCCTAGAGCTAGAGAGAGTGGCTAGTGTTCACTCTAGCTACTATTCGCTCAAGAGGAGGCGTTAGCTTGTCGCCCTAGAGCTAGAGAGAGAGACTAGATGACTAGAGTGTTCACTACTCACACACGGCTACTATTTTGCTAACTGACATGGAGGTTTATTTATTAGGACATTTAATGCTAATTTTATGAATTTTGAATTTAAAGTTAAAGTACCGTTTGACTATGTACCTATATTCCTGAGAAAAGTCTCGGTATGATGTTTGGGACAATTTATTTATAACTTAAATCTTTATATAATTTAATTAACGTTTATACATCAGTACACAGAGTTGTGTCGGATCGACATGTTTAAGAATATAATATGAGTGTGTCTATAACATATAAATCATCAAGACAAAAACAAAATGCTATTGTGATATTCTGCTCGCGGCAACGATTCAGTGTGTATTTGGAGAGTTTCGGTTGAGCGAGTGCCTACTGCCGACACACGCACACACACGACACACTCGTATGTGTACGTTTGTGACGTTGTTCGCTCGCACGCGGGGGAATACATTTGGATTTTGATTCGTAAAGTAACCTTAAAAGGAAATATAAGGGACACCTTTTGACGTGATAACGTTTTATAAATTGATGAATACCAGCAACACTCATGAAAAATAGTAACGTTCCGCGTAACGTTCCACCTGAGTTTTGTATTACATAAAATAATCAAAGTCAAAGTCATAGTCGAAGTCATAAATGATTATGACGTTATCACGTAAATCTATCGTCCGTAAACCGACTTTACAGACAACCAATTTTTTTAAACTACAAATCAGTCTGTCTTATGAAGAGTCATTATCGATATATCACTAGCATAGGTGTTTGTAACACCTATGCTAGTGATATATCGATAATTACTCTTATAAAAAAGTTGATAGCAGTTACTGAATGAGCAGCATTGAAGATTAGCGCCAGTGGCGCCATACGAAGAGGCCTATGTACAGTACGGCTGGACACTAACAGGCGAATGGTTAGCACTGTCTCATATTAAGGCAAGCGATTGCGTGTAACATAATCCCATCGGGAGTATTTACACAACTTTGTGTTACATTCCAAATATTTCTTTAGATCATGATCTATTTCCAGAAGCCATGACTTTAACATAACTTTGAACATATTTAAAAATAGTTTTAAATATTTGTATCGCTATCTGCTCAGATAGTGGTTAGGCTAACCTTATCGCAGGTCACTGCTATCTTAAACGTACACGTATTACAAGAAGCGCGCGATACATAGTCGAGTAGAAAAATCGAACCAAATAAAACTTTCTGTCGATCGCTTTAACAATGGCGGTTGCAACTGTTTACAGATGGATACAACACACATTGAAATGATGGCCAAGTGATCGTACTGAATAAAAGGAGAGAACTGAGGATTTGCATTCGAGTCACTTTTTCCACGGACCGTAGATGAGACCTTACATTAACGGCATGGAATCGATAGCTGGAGTCTGTTCCCTCAAAGGTACAATGTGTCACATCGCGAATAAACAGTTATTATCCAGACGCACATGGGTGAACATGGGCCGCACACCTGTATATATGCATGCACTATGTACCCACAGCTTACCTGTAAGGCGCCTGATCGAAGTACTTCCCCACGTAAGCCATGCCGGCGGCCACGGCCAGCCCCTGTCCCAGGGAGCCCGTGCCCACGTCCACGAAGTTGAGGCGCGGAGTGGGGTGGCCTTCCAGGTCCGACTCCAGCTTGCGGAGATTCTTCAGGTCTTCCACAGGGAACAGACCGGCTTCGGCCCACGCCGCGTACAGGATCGGGGCGGCGTGGCCCTACGAGACACATATTTAATTGGAATCGTGTTAACGATGAGCCGACTACTACGAACCACAAGGAAACGTTTCAGAGAGATCCATCCTGAGTATCGGAGGCACTGTAACCATCATTGCTACTCCTTGTTTACGCCGCGTGGTGATACGATAACGCGTCGGCAAGCACGACGTGCAGTGCCATAAAGTAAAACCACATTTCCATAATTATCGTACACGAAATCTACGAATTAACCTTCACGCCCAAGAATCAAGAAGATTTATATCTTCCTTTTGGCCAATCACCTACTCTTGCTAATATAGGTCGGTGGACGGGCCGGCCAGTTCCGGAGTTTCAGAGTTTTCCTATAGACAATAATCGTGATCTTGACGTGCACTCGGAAGCGGTCATTATAATGCTGAGGTCACCCATCCAAGTAGTGACCGATCAGGTAATTAAGGCCTCATAGGCAAACTACGCTACGAGCGATGCCTGACTTGCTATTGCTTTCTCACCTTGGAAAGAATGAATCTGTCCGCGGAGGCATCTCTGGGGGCAGAGATTTTGTACCGCATGGTGTTGAAGAAGAGAACAGACATTATCTCCGCCATGGACGCGCATGATGTCGGGTGTCTGACGAGAGAGAGAACACATGTCAACGAGTAGGCCACAAGCAAACACAACAACATCGTAAACGTTTTGTTAATCTTTATTAGTTTGTATCTGCCAGCCCTTGTGTGAGCGAACAGTGCAACATGTTCGATACGGCGTCGAGGTAATTACATTATTACGTTTTCAGTGAGCAGAATGAAAGAAAAACAGGATTAAGATGCATCAATAACTCCTGTTACATGTTACTAACTATTTGTGTGTTTGTTCTCTTAACGTTTTTAAGGCAATCATTTATTTATGTAACAGAAAACGCAAATGCGGGGCGGTCGGCAGGACGACAACAGCAGTATGGCGAATATCAATGTGGATATGAAACAAGTTTTTGTAACTAATTTAGTTGGCGTTTCTAAGATCGACCTTAATAGCATGTGGAGTAACCAACCATGTTTGAGCAATTTTTGTAAATAAGGCATCTGTGAAATGTGTTACTGTTCCCGGTAGGCTCTGGCTAAGATAATGTTAGCGTAACACCATCCCGACCGCGCCTTGGTGTTTTGGCGTTCTCGCCGTTTACTAAGCACCGCTATATTGTTTCTATTTATGTATTTCAACTTAGACGTTCTAGCGTTTGACCGCGACGAAGTGGTCAAAGGTGTAATCGAGCTAAACCTGTAATCTGTAAAATTAACTTTTATTATCACAGCTCCGTGATTGTCCTCCCATACAAGCTAGCGGAGCTGATTATTACGGAGGAGACTCAGTCACAAGAGTCAGTGTATTCCATTTGTTGTCGTCAAGTTGAGCGATCGGGATCGGTGTTAGAATAAGGTGACAGCGTCACAGATTGTCCTAATAATCTCGACAAAAACTTCCATGAAACATTGTACTCCTAACAAGCCTGGCTAAATGAAAGATCTGTCATTGTGACAGCCATTGAAGAATCATTCGGCTTCATATAATTACTGTAAGCAATTACATGGACATTACAAGAACTGAAGGTCGAATGAACTAATTAAATTTCTGAAAATAATTAAAATACTTTATTGTAATTACGTACAATTGAATGAATTAGTTACGGTGGATGATTTTAAAGAGAAAGTTTTTGCATCGCTGTTACAGGCATATAAACTGTATTTTGTATAATAAATTGCACAATTTATGAAATACTAAGACAATTAAACCTGTATGAATGTTAAATGATAGTTTATTTAGTTACTATGCAAATATGTTAATATTTCAAATCAAATAAGAAATACACTTTAAACAAACATTAGATATAAGTTAAATATAACGATCATTAACAACTACCTGTACATCAATTGGGTTATTTGAACTTGCCACATTCTATAAAGGAGCAGAGAAAGAAAAACCATTGGAACCGCAGGATCCATAAAGTATATAGTAGATAGTTCCAATGGTTTATCTTTCTCTGCTCCTTTCTTCCGGCACTACTGCTACAACTGGTGTACAAAATATGGCGAAACTAGAAAATATTTCAGCATACTTCTCAGAAGACTATGAAACCCATTGGGAAGGTTATTTCCAGCAGTACCAGTGACCAGCAGTACCAGTGACCAGCAGTACCATGGCAAATAATGTCATAAATAGAAACCCCTTTCAACAAATAAAATTAAAAACAGACTGTCATATTACAAAAAGCATTTCCTATTGGTCTACTGAAATCAAGATTACACAAAAATATTTATACAGTAATGAAATCACGCAGAGAACACCTCCGAAATGTTGATAACAGATTGTTGCATGTTAAGGGGTCAGTGCTGATAAGCGATCAAAGCTGTGTAGGAGACAAGTAAAGGTCGTTTTAAAGTTTTGTAATTATATATAATATATATGGTATTTCAGTGGCAGCAAATAAAATACAGTAAAGCTATACATAAATCCTTTTTTTTCTAAATTTTATTTCAATATGTTGTGATGGAATAATTTCTCAGGAAAATTAAGTAAATTTACTAAATATAATATTGAATGACTAAGCAGATATGAAATATACCACTATTATGATTAGTAAAATCTGAGTAGCATATCTCATGAAAGTTAACATTATCTCGGTGGATTACACTATGCACACCCAATATTTCCAACAACTTTTTATATAATGTTTCTTTAAACATGCTGGCATACAAACTTATGTTAAGTTGCTTTTACCCTTGCTATTAGATAATTGCAGATGGAGGTAGGATAGGAAGTAGATAATAGAGATAATTTTAACACTCCTACCTACATACATCACATACCTTCCCATTTAATCATTAAAGTTGATGAAGTTTTTAATAGAATAGCCTGAAAACTGTTTTTATCTATAGATGGCAAACAAGCAGACTGTAGGTAAGCGATCAGTCAAATCTAAATCTAAATGTTGCCAATCCTTTTTAAGTCTGTTAACACTCCTTTTGAACAAACTAATATGCCTTATGTTTTTTATTATATTTGTGTTGTGACCCATATCCTTTATATATTACCGCTGTGTGTTGTGTTATTTACATTAGGTCATGCATCTCATGACATGGTCTGGGCTCCTCTCCGCTGTCTCTATTTCTCAACTGGGTGGCATGCGTGATTACAATTGGAGCACTCTCCATTCGCACAAGAAACCAAACAGGACCTTTCACATTTACCCACTTCTCTATTCATGAGTAATTTGTCTGTAACTCTGAATGCTCCAACTGACACTTTCCTATTGCTTTCTATCTTCATTCCTCAGATTGGCGCTCACATAAAATGGGTGAATAGTATCAGAGTTTAACATTTTTTTCTATTTAACACTGATTTATCGAATTGTTCATCAGGTGCAATCATGCCACCAATACTTTAAGTTAAATCCTCCAAAACAAAAGACTAACTGAAAGAAATTGCTTTAATCGATAAGTTCACCTTTTATTTCTCTAGGATTTAAGTTACTTTTGTTACATTTGGAGAAACAAATAATGAGTTTTCTTTCTATCTCTGTGGATGACTTTCTTGTTATTGTACTGGTAACTAGGGTTTAATAATAACGAGAAAAAAATGTGTTAAAAAGTATTCTTGCTTGTTATCTTAATCAGTTTATGAAAACAAGACTATTTGACTGTGTGTGATTTTTAACTTTCAACTATGTCTAAGTAGAAAATTTGAAGTTTGTTTGTAGTTATATTGTTAGAATATTATTGATGCTTGTAATCAGTGCCAAAAATTATATATCACTTTATTTTAAAGAAATAAGGTTTACTTGATTGCTCACATTAGTTATTTATCAATGTATAATGATTATAAAAATGCTGACATAGCATTTCCACAAGGACCTGTTGGAAGCGGCGACTTTAATTAATTAAGCGACCTTAATCACATAGATGCTAATCAATGCTTTAATAGGATTAGAGTCCATTCTGCTTAAAATGCATCGTGACATTGCATATCAGGTGCCGCTAAACTATGTACCTACTTATAAATTGCCATCGAAAACTATACTTCCTAAATCGTTGAAATGTGTACTGAACATATAATATACAGATTAAATGTATGAATAACAGGGTTTAAATTAAGATGTATAAACTGAAATTATAACCTTCAGAAGACCTTCAATATAGCGGCAAAATGCGGCTTATAGGTTATATTGCTTACCCGGATTTTGACGCGTTAGTTGCGACAATGCTGTCGATTCTTAGCTTGTTGGCGATGTCCTTTAGCGCCTGGACATCAACTTTCTGTTCGCCTTTCATTTTTGTATATTTTTACGCTAATTACAATACGAAATCCAAAAACACGTTGCTAACACCCGCCCGCTCGCTTACAAGCCGCACAAGAAATAAGCACGAAATAAGTATGAACGAAAATTAACATGAGAACCACAAACTAAATAGAGTTCATGAGAACAGAAAGGCAGTGCTGCCAACTGTGCCATGATATTTGGTGCTAAACTAGTCCAAAATCGAAAAGTAGCTAAATATAACCAATGAGTATGTATATCACTTCGTTTTAGATATAACTAATGAGAAAATTATTATTGATTTTTTATTATTATTTATTATTGAATTAGATAATTATTATAATTAGGTGGTTGCAACAAAATATTTCACGATACATTTCACATTGTATAAACTTCCTAGTATCCATACATGTGTAATCTTAAAGTGATCTGAGCAAATTTTAATGACACTATTTCTCGTAGAAACTTAGGTAAGTATGTTATTTCGAAGGTCTTCTACAAGTGCCTTAAAATCAAATCTTTAGGAAACTTGCAATAAATAAAGAAAATATGTAGGTATATCGCTGAAGGTATACAAATTATTGTGTGATTATGTCATTTTTTTATTAATATCTACGAACCAGTAACATCTAGTTCAAGCTAACAGAACTGGCGAGCAGCACCGTCTGTCTTGATGTTACCGGTTCGTAGATATTTATCGAAAACCAGCCAAGTCAGACCTTAGGCTATAATATTTATTTTATCATAAGTTATTTATATATTGGAAAACCAACAGCTTATGTCCAATATATTAAATACTTGTGTTAACTATAGAAAGTCAATTACAGGTTTTCACGGGTAGTTGTAATGGAACATGCGAAAACAATAAAACAGCAACATGGGATGTTTCCTGCGAACCGTGCAGGGATGTACATTTTTCCTTGTCCCGATTTTGTTGCTTGTTGTTATCAGAGGACATGATGTTTTAAAATGTTAGAATTGTTTGTATGTTGTAATAATTAAATTTAATGATTGACCATTGAACTTGGCAGCCATTTAGATCTCACTTCTTTTGTCGTTGTTGTCGTTGAAGTCAACAAACGAGGCATAATATATCAAAATATTGAAATTGGGCCTCATTTCACATTTATGTTTTTATGAGATAGCTACTACTAGGTGTCAGTGACAATTTGCTCGAGCTGTGTTTTGTCAAGCAGTTTGTGTTGCTAAACTAGTCCAACACAACACGAATATTATTAGTGAAATTTTGAATTTTAAAAGTAAGTTTATTGTAAGGTTTTGATAAAAATTACGTACAGATAAAAGGTAACGCCATTTTTTTAAATTGGCGTGGAAGATCTATGTGTCTGGCAAAAAACTGAACGATTAACCATTTTTGTGCGACGTTGAGCCAATGGCACGACTAGATTCAGTCTAGTGAACGGTTGGGCTGCATCTAGTTTTATAGTATGCATAGGATCGCGTGGACTTATAATTTGACAGAGGGTAATGCCTGCGTATGCCTTCTTTCCTTAGGTCCACGGTTGCTCTGTGTGTGGCTCACAAATATATACATACAATTTTCAGCATATTGTGTATACATAAACGTCTCCTTAACACCTCTATAATTTTAAAAGTTTATTGTAACTATATGTGTGTTAATGCAACATATAAATGTATGGCTATGTATAAGCTTCAACATTTCAAAGTCGTAGCTGACGGAGGTCTAAAAGCAGCCAGATCTAGCTACAAAGTAGCTAAGTTGGCATCAGTGCGGAAGGTGTTGGTTTTGGCAGCACTGCATAGAAAAACTGCTGGCGTGCGCAAAGAAAATATAAACTACTGCGTAGGGCGTGCGTTTGGCAGCTCCATCGGCCAAGCCATTTTTTGCTCTGACTACTTATGAAAAAGACCATATTATACTGGCCAAAGACTATATATTATTAATTTTATTTGTCGGTCAGAAATAAATAAATAGCCACGTTATGGTGTACCTAAATGTTATTAGGTCCAATGATATTATATGTTTATATGAGGTAGATGTCGCACAAGCGCGCGGAAACTGAGGCGGCAAAATTAAGTCAATTGTAGTAATTTTCATTATGACGCGTATTTCAAGCGCAAGTCTAAACATATAGCTATCCTTTTCTATATTATTTGTACCGTATTACCTGTCGCAGTAAGCATGTTTATGTCGTAAAGGAACAAAATCTGAGCACCGTGCAGTATGATTATACGTCATCTTTAGTAAAACATCATTGCTTAGGTCGACATAAACAAGTAAGTCATCGTAAAAAAGATAGGCTTGATTAATTTAATTGTTACCATGAAGCGGATTGTTAACATATTCATTTTTATAAAATGATAGGGATATTATTCATACTTTTTAAGCTCTCAGAACAATAAAAAGTTTATAAAAACTTTACCGATTTTAAATTATTATGTGTAAGCTGTGTTCATATTGTGTAGTGAGTATAAATAGTTTAAAGGTAACCTTATCTTACCATATAGGACTTACAGGATTAAGCTTTTCTTAGAAATACATCCAAAAACTAGCCTCCCGGCGGCAAATGCGTTAGTCTGCCACTGGTAGTGATTCGCTTATTCAACTGAACTAAACTAAAATGTTTTAAAACTAATCCAGCTCTTATAAGCTTACGATAAAGTCTAAATTAGTATGAGACTTATCAATAACATCACTAAAATGAAATGTATTTGTTAAATTTGCGGGTAGTTTTAGCGGAATTAAGTCGCCACTAATTTGGTGCCTACTAAAACTACCTGCAATTGGCCAGCAATGGTATTAAAACTCGTCTAATATTAGTGAGAGCGCTGTATGGAGTTATGCGAATTTGAATTTTAGCCTAAATAGAATACGAGCTACTTCAATTTGAAGAATTTTAGTGAATTTTAGTTAGTTCGTGTGATTAACAGAATTAGGGCCAGTGTCTATACGGGAGAATGCACTAATAAAATCAGACTCGCGTTTTTGCACGTTCGCGTTTGTGAGCGTAGGTAACTGATTACAATTAAGTACGCATTTTGACTTTAACCCCCTATCCCAAGGGAACCGTCAATTTCGGGATAAAAAGTAGGTATCCTATGAAAATGATCATATGTCACTTGAATCCAGTAGTTTCGTTGTGATACACGGTCGAGATACAGACAGATGGACAGACAACAAATACATTTCGACTCCATTATCGATTATAGAAGAAAAAAAAAAAGCAAACATAATATCAAAATCTCTTCAATGTACGTATTTGGACGTATTCAGAGCTTTAACAAAATCACAAAATCAAAGTAAGAAGTTATAGAATTTAAAATAATTGATTGATGCTTAGCATTGTGTCAGTCAAGAAACAAAAACACTTCCAGCCGGCCAACTGCCGGCCTCGCTCATCGCCAAAACTAAATTAGTGAAGTTTGTCCGGCAAAAACTGCTCGGCTAGCTGTTGGCGGACGCGGACGGCGCGCGGCCGACAGCTGACAGTGCCGTAGAGCAGATGCCGCGTGCCGCATGCCGGACGCGCTAATGTGTTAGTTTGACATTCATGAACGTTAACTAGCCACGTACATTTTACAAGTTTCAAGATCTTCCAAATGTGATATAAGATATATGTAAGCTTAGAATAACTTATACCAAGTAAGTTTCTTTTGTTTACAGCATAGGTAAATCAAAGTTGCAAGTTCTAACCCTAGATTTATTAAATCCATCCTCATTCTAGGGAGCGTATTATGACTGAGTGGGTACCTCTACACGAGCGGAGAAGTATACTACGAGTGAACGCACCAACTGTCACATTTTGGTCGTTGCCGTCGGTATAATCACTAAAAGCCTTACAATATTTTATTTTGTATATCAAAACATTGCCCGTATGTGAATATGTTATAGCCGTTTTACCATTCGTCCAAATAATACACAAAGTTAGATTTTCCGCGAAGGCACGTCTTCAATAAGAGTACAGACAGTGCCTTAAAAAATTGGTTGTCTGTAAAGTCGGTTTACGGACGATAGATTTACGTGATAACGTCATAATCATTTATGACTTTGACTTTGACTTCGACTTTGACTTCGACTTTGATTTCGACTTTGATTTCGACTTCGACTTCGACTTCGACTTCGACTTTCACTTCCACTTCCACTTCCACTTTGACTTTGATTATTTTATGTAATACAAAACTCAGGTGGAACGTTACGCGGAACGTTACTATTTTTCATTTCGGCGTTCATCAATTTATAAAACGTTATCACGTCAAAAAGCTTGAATGGCACAAATGCGCGTGATATGGGCTATAGTATAATTATATGGGCTATAGTATAATTATATGGGCTATGGTATAATTTAAAGTATGATTTACATTGAAATATTGAATTGAAATATAATGAAAATATTGGTGCTTTGTTAAGCTTAAATAGGTACCTATTTAAACTTAACAAAGCACCAATATTTTCATTATATGCTTAACGAAATGTGTAGGTACATATAGGTACGATTGTGATGAGTCGTTCGTGGTGATGAGATGATGGCAACACCCATTTCATAGGGTTAATAATATACTTAAGCTTTATCTAATAACTCTTAGGCCCACTTGCGCGAACCAAATCATCCAATATTTTTGCTAAATCTCGGATTTAATCACTGATTTGCGGGCAAAAATTGTGATTTGATCCCAAATTCTCTGATAATTTGGCGGATGCAAGACGGCCTAAGAGTATATATTTGTAGATTCTGCACGTCAATATTTAAGTGGAATTTGTATACTTCTTACGATAATAAATTGAAATTGAAATTGAATTCTTCATCCTAAGGTACCTCAAGAATGTGTTGGTAGGTACTCTGCGTAGTAACTAGTTATACAAATGTACAAGACGTGCAATGGAAAAGCTCGAAAAAAATAATTCAAATTCAAAATTATTTATTTTCAGGCAAATTACACCCATTTTGTTCACATAACAAATAATGAAATACAATAAAATGTCAGTTCAAAATTAATGCATTACTTATGTCAAATTCAAAATAGTCAAAGATAAAATAAAAATAAAAAAAACAATGAAATACAATAAAATGAACTAACAGGCGTGCTCCACCGTAGACCGCATCAGCACTTAACATCGGGTGAGATAGTGGTCAAACGCTTGCCTTTTCCCAAAATGGTAAGGAACCCTAAAAATGAGTTAGGATAAGATTCACCGCTTTGCATCATAATATGAGCATATAAAGCAATGATTGTTATTGCTTTATTAGTATTCTTGCATCTAAAAGTGACCATGGGCACTAGAATAGCATCGATCTAATTATTTGTTGCATCATGGTCTTCTCTTTATGAATCACATTTTGTCCATCCTGTACACTCTACCAATAAACCTACCTGACTGTATGTTCTTTCTTTATACTATTTAGATCTAGCGCTTGACCATTATCTCACTTTGATGGTCAGTGACGATATGTTCGAAGATGTTATCACACTAGACCTAGAATGTTCACTGGCTCTCAAGGGCTGCTGCTTGAATACACTATTTGTTTAGTAACACTTTTTCAAACTTGAGGGTGGTAGCTAGCCAGACGGGTACTCGAAAGTATCGTACCACCATGCTAATATGCATTATGTTTGTGGTGGCATTGTTTTCATTGTAAGACAATGTCGAATGTCGACATATGACTAATATTGCAGAACGACGGCATCAAACGCGTATGTTATTGAATTGATTCGTACAGAGAGACATTATTATCTATAACCTACCGACCGCCCTTATCTCGCGGTGATAGAGTTCAATATTCTGTGAATGTTGTATGGGTAACGTTTGCCGTGGACATAGATACGATAAAAGAGGGGCTATTCTGAATCGCGCTGACGTATCATAGTGGGACCTTCGCTTCACCTGACTTCGATAGCTTAGCGAGGATAAGCCGACGACCGGCGACGAGGCGAGGTATCTAGTCCTTTGTACTGCAGTATTTTTAAAAATATCTTCAGGTATTTTTTAAAAATATATATATAAAATAGCAAGTCAAGATGGTAATCGCCACGCCAGCGCCCGTTGGCAGCAGGTACATCAAACGACACCATGAATGGAGGAGGTTCTCAATGAGGTTGTATGTTTATTACTTTGTTCCCTCTGAAACACTCTGAAACCCGATTAGTAAAAACATCAGGATAAAATAGGTTGTTGCTAAGTATTCTAAAAGTGCATCGGTAAATTTTATTTTAATTTCAATTTTCCAATTTCCATACTTACTATTTCGGTATGTACTACAATTAATGTACGCCGCGTTTATTTATTTCAATCAGCCACCGAAATCGAGCCATATTAACAAGTCGCAATCTACGGTAAGCGCTGCGTATCACACCCACCTATGTAGTACTCTAAAATCCTATATTATCGCGGGGTACTTATTTAGGTTGCGGGAAGAAGCTGGATGTAGGATGCCTTCCCCTGCCTTTGTAGACATGAGTGAGGCGTGGCAGGTCCAGCAATTAACGTGTAATCAAAATTATAGTAAATATGTATGTGCGTGTGTTCATATAAAGATATAAATTGGTCATTTGTATTTTGTTCATATCTATAAAATGTCATCGTTAGCAAATGTCCGTCGTTTGCTACGTCATAAAGGAGCGCGCCAAAAGCGATACGGCAGAATAACACAAAAGCACCGGCCGGATAAATAAATATAAAAACAATAAAACTGTTGTCTATGGGCGGGAAAATGGCAGCGCTGGGCAGAGGGCAGCCGGGGCGACCATCGTTTGGTGCCGGCCCGGACGAGTCTACATAAATATAACTGGGCAGTATCTTACATGATTCGGTTTTGTTTATTGGAGGGTCTGCCTAAATACCTGTATTTCATCTCTATCTGCTACTAGTTACTTACGTCAGTTTTCAAAATTGTATAATTATACTAGGCACTGATAAAAATTAAAATGAAAACCTCTGCTCCACGGGTTTCCAATAGCACAAGCAGTCTTGTTTATCGGAGTTGTTCTCGCTGTGTGTGTCAGTGAAGGGCCCAAGAGATATTCCTCGAAGCTCGCTAATTTCAATCTGCACAATACTTCTGTTATTTTGACATTTGTCGCGTAACTTAACATTGTTGATAATGACATGCTCCACGACCACGAGATATTAGCCCAACAAAACAACCGCGCCCAAGAGGAATCGTCTCTTGTTCCGCGCCGTGCACATATTATAATATCTTCGTGTAATGAACATCCGTTTATAACAAATGTAATAAGTGTTACTATCAATCTGACTGACTGGCATAGGTACGAATATTAATGAAAATACGGGCTCTACGCAATGATGTTTACAATGTCTGCCCCAGGATTTTTGTTTTTGTCTGGTTCTTCACTTGTGTCCAGGACAAGGGCCTTCACGAATGGAAGGTTATTGAAGTATGAGTAAAGTAGTGAACGTTATACACAACATTTCTACGGATATAATGGAGATATATAAAGAAGCAACCTCTACAGTTTTATGCACATTCAAGAAAACTAAAATATTATTCACCTACCCGAAGGAACACCGATTTTCGAGCGTAGATTAAAATTTTGACTTTTCGGCTCCCGCCATATTTTCTTTTGGCTTGTCGACCGTCCAGTGTTCGAAGTCCTGGATGTCCTCATTGTGTGGGAGCAGTGTCAGGCGGTGGGGGGCGGGGGGAGGGGGGGATGATGCTCTGTTTTCAAATTCAATTGGACGATGTCCCGGGGCGATCTTTCCTTGCTATATCGAATGGAATATCAATCGGACGGTACACGCTGTCTTTGTGTGGACATGACGTTTACATTTTACCTGAAAAATGTTATGAACGTATTTATAACCTACAGTCAAATGGTAGGTAGGTACCACACGAGGCCGACACTCCTATCTTTGAGGATAGCCCGGGTCCCTGCAGTGGGAATGTATTGTGCTGATAATGCCCATGTTAACTGAGGGGTACCATGCATCAAATATGGTAATTTTCATTCATTCATCGCAGCCATAGGACGTCCATAGCTGGACATATGCCTCCCCACAGGGGGATTTACCAATACTCTTGGCAGGCGGGTGGGCGAGCGCAGTATGGTTTCCTATCAATGATATTATATGTTTATATGAGGTAGATGTCGCACAAACGCGCGGAAACTGAGGCGGCAAAATTAAGTCAATTGTAGTAATTTTCATTACGAGGCGTATTTCAAGCGCAAGTCTAAACATATAGCTATCCTTTTCTTTATTATTTGTACCGTATTATCTGTCGCAGTAAGCATGTTTATGTCGTAAAGGAACACAATCTGAGCACCGCGCAGTATGAATATACGTCAGCTTTAGTAAAACATCATTGTTTCCTATCCTCAGAAGGCGCTGCTGCCCACCTCCTGGTACGTGGTCCCTTAGCCGACTCTTACGGCACCCACGGGAAGAGATGGGGGAGTACTATTCTAGGCCGGTACCACCACGGCATTGCCCTATATGGTAATTATCATTGTTTAAATAAGTACTTAATATAGGTCTATAACAGCGTGGCATACCTAGGACAATAATCTAGACGGGAATAATCTAAAAATAAAAAGAATCTATCGGATCGTGTACAAAATTGACTACGTATTAATTTCGTGTTTAGAAAATACCTCTAACAATAATATAAATATTTTTAGAATGCAAGTTTTCAACCCCTGCACCAGGATACCCTGTGCCGCGGGAGGTATGGACCAGGACCACACAAACATGTAAGAGCAGAAAACAGACATTATACCTATGCTCATCACATAAATGTTTATTCCGGCCGGGATTCGAACCCAAGGTTACGGTTTTAAAGTTAGTGTCATTTACCACTCAGCCACGACGACCGTAAAATGTATATTTATAAGTAGTTCTGTTACCGAGACGTAACGCTTGACGTGTAGTCATATAGTCGCGCAGCTAATTAGCAGTAATTTCGCAACAACTTTGTGTTATGTATAGTAATCCACGGTAACACTATCAACCAGATGAGTTGTCGCGTGTGGGTGATGTCATGGCGCCCCGCGGCACGCGGCACGCGCCCCGCGGCACGCGACACGCGGCATGCGGCTACAGTTACTGTGTTTGGTGCTCAAACGAGGATTTAATTATAATGTTGTTAAGCGCGGGTGGGTGCCGTATATTATCATGCAAATTCCGCAATTATTCAGGTTGTTGCACTTTAGCTCGCGTGGCCTGATAGACGTACCTCCCGAGTGCACACAAGTCAATAATTGTAATCAAAGAACCAATGTTAGGTGGTGAGGCTCGCGCCCGCCGCGCGCAGCCTGGCTCGATATTAACTCCCACGCGGAGAACTGCAAGTTAGTTCAACACTGGTCGGTGTGTCGTTTGCCAGTAGGTATCAAGTTCTTGGATCACAGTGATGGACGAAACTCGAGACAGTTTTCAAGTTAGGAATTGTTCATTTCGATCCACGTAAAGTTGAGTGGCGGGAGTCACACACTGCGCGGTCCAACCGCGCGATCATGCCGTACGCGATGGCGGCCTAACGCTCGCCTATACACGATAAACAAAAATACAACTACAATATGTGGGACGAGCCTCGCTATTACACAAGTACACAGTGTTTAAGGGCATCTCTTGTTCCTGTACACCCTCGTTCAGCACATCAGTGTCACATGCAACAACTTACTTTCAACTTGTACGTAACTTGAAAACTAATACATAACAGACAATTTAACTACCAGCATTAAGTGATCTAAGTATCCGGTTAATTTATTGCAAACACTCATTATTTATCTATTTTGTAAAGTGGTATTAGAAATAGGAAAGTGGGTAAGTTACTTAAGTTTTGATTAATTACTAACTAAGTGAGCATATCGTCCTCGTACTTGTTAGAGATATGAATTAAGTTATATAACAGGTAGTTGAGTAACTTATGGAAATCAACTTTCCTTTTTAGGTTATTTAATTCGTTGACACGTAATAGTGCTCAGGGTACGTTTTAGAGAAATTAAATTTTTACCAAAAAATAGTACCATAATAGTTCACAAAAGTAACTATCATCACAATATTGTGCTCATGGTACCGACCTCGACAAGTTATGTCACATTTTTAAGTGTTGAAGTCACTTTCATTTTTTGGTAAACATTTTTTTTCTTACCCTCTTCAGTGACCTTTGCTATTGTTTATGTTCTCGGATGTCTTCAACCGCAACTATAATATCGTCGAGATATGTGAAGCACTTTTAAGTTATTGGAGTGTAACTCAAAAACCGCTTGTCCGATTTTGATGAAATTCAAATCGGACTACCATGGAAGTATACTCTATCAAACAAAAAAGAACCATTAAAATCGATTCATAAACGACGAAGTTTTCCGTGAACATACATAAAAAATATACGTACGAATTGAGTAGCCTTCTAAAAGTAAGATATCTTTAACTCTTACTCTACTATTAATCGATTTCAGTCGGCGTCCTTAGTTATTGTTGCAGTACTTGGCCTACTTGTTATTGTTGTACTTGGCCGTCGCTGGACGTACTGAATGTATTTCTTGTGTGTTGTTGGCACAACGACCTGAAATGAATCAAGTTGGTGACCATGCCGATAGTACATGTCTAAAGTCTGACAAACCCTCATCCAATAACCTTTTATGCAAATAAAAATTCAATGCCACAAAAACACACATGAATACGGTTTTAGAGTTCCGCAAGACCGCCAGGTGCGGCCGCACTAAACTTTATACATACGTACAGAACCCACGATTATGACATAAAACCTAAGAGCCAATCCACAGTAGGTCGAACAGGATTCTTTATATATTTTCAATAGTGGTTCTGTTTAGCAGCTTGAAGAGCTCTGCGTCCGCGTCGAGTGTCGATAAGTATCATCAGGGTTTGACAATTACCTCGGTTCCAAGTTTAGTGCTTGCCTATGTATATATAAATAATAATGAAAGATAAAGTTTACAACACCTATAACACCTACAATGTTCACACTGTTGGTAACTGCTGTTGTCCTCACATAACGATACAACCTCACACCGACACCGACACCGACACCGACACCGACACCGACACCGACACCGACACCGACACCGACACCGACACCGACACCGACACCGACACCGACACCGACACCGACACCGACACCGACACCGACACCGACACCGACAAAAAGAAGGTTTTCACGATTTGTTTCTTATTAAATTATGTATGATTTTAAAAAGATGAAGACTAAAGCGAAGTAGGTATTCTCGACAAACCTTTCATAGTTTTCCATTTCTATAGTTTTGAATTTTCTTTATTGTGTTATGACTAACTTATGCCAGAATAGAAGAAAGAAACAAGACACATTTATTCAAGATAATCTTAACACACAATACATTTTGAAACGATGACAGCTCAGCGGTGGGAGCGTCGGCATTCAAACAGACGGTCGCTGATTCGATTCCCACCAACGGCTTGTGCTTCCGGTGAAGGTTTTGCGCTACCGAACTCCCGGCGCGGTGGTAGCGTACCGTCGAGTATCCTCCGGCTAGCTACCACCCTCAAGTACACACAAAGTGTATTTCGGCAGCAGTCCTTGAGAGCCAGTGAACATTTGAAAAATTTATAAAAAAATAAAGTTTTAAACATCACGAAACATCTTCGACTACATCGTCACTGACCATCAAGTGAGATAGCGTTCAAATCTAGATCTATACAGTATGCAAAAATACAAACAAGAACGTTTACTATTGAATATATATTTTCTTGTGAGAAACCACTTTAGTTCTCTTTTTCACTTTTACTTATCAGTAGCAGCTGGTGTCAGCAGTTAGTGTAGCTGGACGTCAATTAGTCTCATACTATTGGTTCACTACATAAATAAATAAATATGCTATTTACATTAACATTTGAGCAATCCACTAGCTATTGGTAGCCTACAGATAACTCAAATGTTCTAACCCGCTACCGGCTGGCAGCGTTCCCAGAATGCTAGCAGCATTTTTTGGCTGAGAGCTCGCTGAAGACCATCCCTTGCCTCTAGTCGAAGTAACGTCTGCTAAGGCAGGGAAACGCTTCCCCTAAAAGCAAATACGGGCACAACATATGAAGGTATTGACTATAAATGCGGCTAAGTACAGGTGCAGAATTAACCTCGGCCGCCGTTTGGGGTTACGGCCGCCCCGTAACGATGTTCTGGCTTGTATTATTATAACTTTCGGCGGGCTCTAGTGTTCAATGGAAGAGACGAGAACAACACAATAATCAATCAAATAAATTAATGCATTTAAAAAAATAAAATACTACTAGCCGTTACCAGCTCGTACATAGCTCAAATGCTCTACCCGCTACCAGTTAGCTGCATAGATCATAATTATAAAATAAATAAATGTTTTAGATATAGTACTTCTGTGTTAATTTTCTTATCATAATTATTATTGACAATTGTACATTTTACAGTTCCACCGAGAATATAACTATAAGTAGATATAGTGTGCGTGGCTCCAGCCTCCGTGACTCCAGCCTCCGTGGCTCCAGCCTCCGCGAGTCCAGCTGTAGTGTAGGTATACCACAGCATCGCCGACCACCAAATGAAATAAGAACATATGTATGAGAACAACTCTGAATACAAATAAATGTGAAAATATGTTTTTACAAAAATGACGCCCGAGTCGCTTCCAGCTTCCAGCGGGCTCACATCGACGCACGGAGGTTATAAGTTACAGAGGTCTGATATTTATTGGTTCGGTTCGATCGTAGTTTTACTGGCGGCAGTAAAACGCCAGTTATTGGTACACATTTGAATAATACCTACGTACAGCGAATGTTACATACACACCCGAGTGTTGCCAGTAACAAGCAACAATATTTACTTTATGCATGTGGCTAGTAAGGGAAATGGCCACATCACTGTTCCAGGGCGTTCAAAGTAAAAATTAAATTGAATTGAATAAATTAAATGAAAAATAAGTGCTAGTTGCATATTCTAATTAATTTTAGCGTCAATTTTCCTAAAATGTATGTATTTTCCTAAAACTAGCGGCCCGCCCCGACTTCGCACGGGTAGATGTAGGTAACAATACCGCGGTCTATCCGGGCCGCGGTCAAATCTAAATATAATATAGCCTATATTTGAAGTTGAACAAAGCCGGATATCTTTACAAAATGTTATTAAAATCTCTCCAGTAGTTTCCCGGACAAACATCGTGATATGAGATTGGTATATATTATGTAGATTTAGCGGTTTTAAATACCGATTTTATGTAAGTAGTACAAATATTTTTTAAATGATGTATAGTGAGCGAGGCAGGGCACATAGCTCGAAGAACTGATGGCCGTTGGGGTCGACAAGTTCTCGAATGGAGACCACGGACTGGCAAGAGCAGCCAGGCAGGGGGCATAATATGTCCAGAGGACATCCTATGGCTGAGATGATGATGATGATGATTGTAAGCGAGGTAAAAATACGTTTTTAGTAGTTTCTAAAGAAGATAATCCTCACTACGGTAAGTAATACTTTGAGAAGTGATTTTAGTATATTGGAAAAATAGATGGTCGAGATAACCATTACTATGGACCAGGTTATGTGGCGTCCACTCATGGACACCCACGACAACCATCGTCTATGATTAGATACCGCTAAGAATTACTTGAGAACCGCGATCGAAAGATTTAGTGTAATCTTTGATGATTATTGTCTCGATTGAGATTATTTTATTTAATTGATTAATGATTGAGATTATATAAAATAATCTCATTCAAGATAATTAAATATTACTAAAACTGTATCTGTGTTTGCACAACTCTTATATAATGGTGAAATATTATACGAAATGACATATTATATATTCATGCATCGAAACATATATTATTATGTTTTGGTGATACAATACAATAACTATTGCACAAATACACTATTTAAATATAACAAACAACTTAATAAAGGTAGTACAACACAATGGGCGGTCCTATCGCACATAGCGATTTCTTCCAGACAAACAGACCTTTGTATGGATAGTGTCAGATTATGTAATATGCGGTGAACGATGCAATAATATCAATTTAAAACTATACATATTAATGCTAATTCTAATATTTAAATAAATAGAGTAATAAACACATACATATGTATATGTCATCATCATCATCATCATCTCAGCCATAGGACGTCCACTGCTGGACATAGGCCTCCCCCATTGATTTCCACAAGGACCTGTTGGAAGCGGCCCGCATCCAGCCCTTGCCTGCGATCTTAGTCAGGTCGTCTGTCCACCTGGTCGGTGGCCGTCCTATGCTGCGCTTGCCAGTCCGTGGTCTCCACTCGAGAACCTTTCCACCCCAACGGCCATCGGTTCTTCGAGCTATGTGCCCTGCCCACTGCCACTTCAACTTGCTAATCCGCTGGGCTATGTCGGTGACTTTTGTTCTTCTACGGATTATATGTATATGTAATCAAATGGCAATAACTATAATATTGAGCAGTGTTACGTAACTGATAAGTAGTGTTCTTAACCCATATTTTTTAATTTAACAAGGGTTTCGGCACATCTTATTTCCAAAGGCAAAGCATTCCATAGTAGGACAGCTTGGACTGTGAAGGACTCCTGTGAAGAGTGGACGGGTGACTCGGAGTTTAAGAGAATTCAGTAATCGTAAGGATGAGGAGTGAGATGATTGCAAAACTGAAATTCTCTTTAAGGAAGGAAGGAGTGGCAGGACTAAAAAGCTTCAGTTTTTTACGAAACTAGGTTCTGTGATCATATTTACGGATATGAATTTGAGTATGACTATGTAATATATCTGCAATAAATCGCTTTTTAACAAGATTTGACAAAAATATATATGAAAAAAAATGTATTATGTACCTTCTGTTGCGTAGACGCCTTCAACCGATTAGACAACCTGCGTTCTGCGAGTACTACTGCTTTGGTGCTCCCAATAGATAATAACTAATATTTGGTGTAATTTTGATAATACCTTCAAACATAATATTATGATACAACAATAGTGTCGATAGCTCGTTACGGTACACCTGTAAAGAAAAGTGCAACGTATCAAATAAAACACGGCGCCTAGAATAGGGTTAACACAAACTAAAAACACAGATACAAAGATTCTTCTTATTTTAATTGTGTAAGGTATACCTAATACAACTCAATTAAAAATAATATTTTTGATAAAGAGAACTGATAATTTAGATCAAATTATAGCGAAGTCGTGATTTCGTCATCTCGTCTCTGCAACAATACAGATACACAAAGATTTGCTTTCGCCGTTCATATAATAATATGTATAATAACATGTTATCTGTATTAGTTCATTAACCGCATACAACGTATGTCCAATTTTGATGCTAAAGGTTCCAGCAAATAGTTGTTGATTCTGTGACGAAATTAAAAATACATATTTTATCTATACTCCTACACTAATATTATAAGAAGGAAAGGTTTTGTATGTTTGTAGCATATAAACTCAAAAAATACTGGACTGATTTTAAAAAAAACCCTAACCTCTTCACCATTAGACTGCTACATTATCCTTGAGTAACATGTGCTATATTTATTACTTAACTATATCGAGTGTTCTAAGCATGGGAAGTCTGCTCAGTGTGTGCAGGTTCATAATTTTACACACATTTATTTACTTATTTTATTAATTGTAGCCACATACATTAAAACATTGACTTAATTAACTTATACATAATATTTAACCTAACGAAAAGATTGATTAAATACCTACTTATATCTAGGTACCCGTGCGAGGCCAGGGCGAGCCGCCAGTTCCACATCACACAACAAGCGTGAAAAGGTCTCAGTAGTTTTATTGTGTATTATTAAAGGTAAGTAAAAGTTTATGAATATGCAAAGTTACGTAAGAAAGTTCGGAATAAATGAAAAAAAAACTGAATAAACATTATTTTCATTCCGTTTAACCAATAAAACTTGTTATTCTTAATAAAACTAATAATTAGAAATAAATAATACTACAAAACAGATTATAAGTTTCGTAGCTAGGAAACTTCTCGTAAGGGCTACGTAAACATTGTTTATGGTGAGGAACATCTTATTGGCCGCCTGGTCAGCTGCGCCGGTTTCAACAGTTCTACTACCTTTCCCTAGTAAGTGTGTCGCCAGACATCTGCATCTGGCAACTATCGCTGAGTAACATTCGCCACTCTAGGATTAGGGCGATGGATAGCATCTAACACTTCGGCGAATGCTGGACCCACCGACTCAATGCTACGTCGTAGCTATATGTTATTTTGCTACGAAAATTATAATAAATAATTTAAATGTTTTATTTTTCCTGATTTCTATAACAGCATAATATGAAAATAAATATAAATAGATAATCCAGAGTCGACAGGTGATTTCAAATACCGGAACCATTTCTGTATTGTTTCCATTCCTCTTTATATTGTTTTGTTTCTTTTATAGCGGACGCGAGTGTTGCCATATTTAAATTTTATTCGCCTTAATGTTGCCACACACACGACTGCTTGCGATCTCATACCTATAATATCACAATGTTGTTCCTGTACCCGCAATCGCTTATTTAACTTCTAATCCGATGGGATAAGGTTCAGGATGTGTTCAGTTCGATGTTTAGATGTGTCGGTGCGAGGTACAGATGCCTGGGAAATAGAAGCGATTTGGGTGCAATGTTTTTATTTAGAACGAGGCCGTTCCGATGTGGAAATGAGGATAACCAGCATTCTGTGACAAATGACGTCAGAGTTATTATATACCGGCGAGTGTTAATCAGAGAACTTATATGGAACGCTGTATGAGCAACTATTTTACTATTTTTTTATATTTTTCAGATGTAGATTTCGAGCCTGATCTCACCTGATGATCAGTGACGATACGGTCGAAGATGTAGTCACACTAGACCTGGAATATTTACTGGCTCTAAAGGACTTCTGTATGAGAACACCTATGTGTTTGACAGATTTTTAGTCATGAGGGTGGTAGCTAGCCAGGTACCTATACTTGAAAGTAGCTACCCACCATGCTGGAAATTTGATAATGGTGTTAGTTACCTTCACCGGACGCTCAAGCCGTTGATTGGGATCGAACCAGCGTCCGCCAGTTAGACAGCTTACGCTCCCACCGCTGATCTATCGTTCCTTAAAAATGTATGATGTTTCAGGTATATTACTTCACTTAAAAGCTTTTTTCTTTTTTTACAATTCTGTCAATCACATGAACTAAATTTCACTAAAATGTTATAAAATGAAACTACGAATTTTCTTTCAAATAATTTGAACAAAATGAAATAGTTCGTTTTCTATTTATTTACGCTAAAATTCTTGTATAACTCTATAAAACGCTATCCCAAAATAATATTAGACGAGTTTTATTCGATTACTGGCCAAGTGCGGGTTTTGGCACCAAACGGGCGGTAACTTATTTTACGTAAACCTACCCGCAAATTTAATAAAAAAATCTTATTTTAGTGCTGTCACTAATGAGTGTCATACTGATTTGGACTTACATGGACTAACATAACCGTATAAGAATTTTTCTTGCTTATATTAATTTAGTTTACATAATTTTAGTTTAGTTGTACAAGAGAATCACTGCTATTATGTATATTGGTGTTTGTGTAGTTCGATTCAAGATAAATAGGCAGAAGCACAGCTGTACGTTAATCTGTGTCAATAACAACCTGAAAGCCTCTTCACCGGGAGGCCGTCTACTGCCGGATCCAGTGTAATGTTCTCTCCGAGGGAGACGTATTGCTAACAATTATGAAATTCAGTAATATTAGCGCCCATTAGATGATATCGATCGAAGTTGATAAAGTTTCCACATTTTATTACGTGGTTAGTTGATATAGTTTAATCGAGCCCGATATAGTTGATTATTATTTGTTATCTGTATGTTCATTATGTTATTTGACTTATCTGCTTCCTGAGGCATGCTCTTTATCTCTTTGGCTGCTGAAAACGAAACTATTATGAAATACTTTGTATAAGTACTAAAAATACAAAAAATGTCATGAACTCGGTTGTTTTAGGTAGGCGAGAGGTTAGTAAAACAAGTTATCAGGAGACTGCAACAATTTGTAATTAATAATAACAGTTTTATAAAAAAGATATTGCTAAACGAGATTTTGTTCCCTTTCCAGCAGGCGTTTGATCTCTGTCTCACCTCATGTAGAAGGAGGACTCGGTCTCTAATGTAGCCCACGAGCTACGGAGCTGTCCATTTACTATTAGCTTGTAGATCCCAAGATTGTACCCATCGGGAAACACACACTCGGGCTTGGGAGTTGTACCGAATATTCTCAAGATATGGCAACCCTACCCAATTGGGTTGTTTGTTATTCGTACCTGTGTTTTGATTTGATTTTAGAGATCACAGCGCCTTGTAAGGGGCGCCTCCGGCGCGCCGACGACGTATAACCGCCACAAACCATAGAATAATAGGAAGTACTTTATTGTCAACAGTGGACAACCCTCGAGCTAGGAGCTCCCGCTCTCTGACATCTTCAAAAGAAAAACTATCAATTTTTATGAGTTCATTATGTTTTCTCATTTTTATCATAGCAAAAGGGAGATGGTATAAAATAATATGAAATATTATTTTTATCCCGTATAGATCTAGCGTTTGAACACTATAACACTTGATGGTCAGTGACGATGTGGTCGAAGATGTTATCACGCTAGATCTAGAATGCTCACTGGCACTCAAGGACTGCTGCCTGAACACACTATGTGTTTAGTGACAGTTTTTCAAACATGAGGGTGGTAGCTAGCCAGGCGGGTATTAGAAAGTACCCTACCACCATGCAAAAAGTAGCTGTTCAATAATATGATATTATACTTGATACCAGCCTGTACAAAAGCAGTCGATACCTGAACATGGCCAGTACTTACTTTATAATGAGCGATGATATCGATTCTCACGCCAGTTCATAGATATTCTCGTAAACACGAAAATTCTTCTTGGCCATGATTTATTAAAACTCAAGTTCGTATACAAATTAAAATATCCATCTGAGCATTAAAACAGGTTATAAACATATCGACTAATTTATGTAGAAATACGACGTGAGCTGTTTTACACCCCAAGGGATAATACTTCAGCGCGTTCCGACTCTCCCTTGATTAGAATCCGACGCCACTGCAACGCACTCCTTGACGCCTACCACCGCGAGTGATCTGATATGCGTTAAGTGGAAATGTACACTCTCTCTTTTATTAAGATACTGTGAGAGTGTTAAAGACCAGTGGGACACGTTGATACATATTGGCTCTATGTGTAATTAATAATAAGGTACTATACTAGTTTGTGCAATTACAATATTAATTTATGACATACATACATGTAAATATGAAAATTTAATGTCATAATCTGGACATTATGACATTAAATTGTATTATTATAATTTTAATTAACTGTGTGATTATACGTAATTGTATGAATATTGTACGCTTTTATCACACTTAACTAAATTTGAATTTTGAATTTAGTTCGCAGCAACGCAGCGGGGTGGTTAGTGTACCTTGTGAAGCTTCATTACGCGTATCTTCAGTTCCCAATATGAAAGTCATCAATGAGGAAGTGACCCATTAACATTTACACCATAATATAATATTTTAAAAGCTCGTTAGCTCCATAATATGTATTATATTTTGTCTTAAAAAGGTATCTCAAGTATATTTTTAATAAGTGAAAGCAATGACTAATTGCCGTCAACTATGTCTCGACAATCGCAAAGGTGCTGAGATTTTTTCCCGCCTAATTAAGGAGCACCAAGTGCGCTTGGCAACCCCGTAAATCATCCACACTTATTAAAAGAACTCTACGAATCGAACCTCTTTAAGATGGCAACCTCCTTCGGAGTAAACGATACAAATTACAACCTTACCCTGTTTGATATTAAGTTGCGACTCGTTTGAATGAAGATGGAAAACTCATCACGTATGCCTGTGTATAAGAATGCCATTGGAAAAGTAATGCTTTTTAATATTAAAAGCTGGCAATGTGAACGATTTTCTGTGTATTATTGGGGAGAATTTATGATCCTATTTGTGCGGGGTTGCAATATTGGGTATATAATTATTACACAGATTTTGCCTTTGATACTTTGTATATATGTACATAAACATTATAAACATTTACTCTGAAAGTACATATTCCAACAAACTTGTTTATGAAACAGTTATCTATGACCATTTGCTCGAAACTTGTAAGTGCCTGATCTAGGGCGAGTGTGACTAGTTCACCCAGGGACCTAACAGTAGTTTACACAGAATACGTATAATTATATTTGTGAAATGAAGCCCATCTTGTAATTACTCATTAACTGAAAATATGTTAGTTACTTATTATTGTCTGGCTGATATAATACTGGCACAATTCTCACAGTAAACCAATGATATTATATGTTTACTTATTGCAGTAAATATTATATTAGAAATACCAATACAAAAAAATCCCTGTTTTTAACCGAACTCCAAAAAAGAAGGTGGTTCCTGATTTGAATGTATTTTTCATGTTTGTTACCTCCTCCGCCATTTGTGAATCGATTTGATTTATTCAATACAATATTTAATTCAAGTGATATATATTTCAGTTTGGGTGTGTAAGGCGCGTCGCGGTTTGTGGGATTTTATTGAAGGATTTATTGGTGCTAATCTAAGACTGGGTACAATTATTTTATTTTTATACCTTTTGTTAAAATTATGGCATTCACTAATCACCTTGAACTTATTAGTAGGTTCTCACGGTCGTTCCTGAACATTATATATTTATTATACTATTATTATATATTATATAAGATACACAAAGATGGAAAAGTTAAAATACTGATTTCTTTAGTAACATATTTTAAATACAGTGTGCCTTTGGAAGATAAAAATAATATTTTTTGTTTAAATTACGGTACAGACTTGATGGTTAATAGACTATATATACATTTTTGCAAAAAATAAACTTCCAGGGTAGCCAGTACGGGCAGACTCCACACAAAGACTTCCCACCAAAAACTCTTGGCATTGCTTATATCACGGTTAATAGACCAACAATGAATTGCAGATGTTGGCATTAACTATGAAGAAAATATTTAATTTTTAATTTATTTTTTTGAAAGCAATAAGCATTAGCCGGTCACAAAAACAAGGTTAACACAATCAGTAGCTACTGTAAGCACAGGGCGGAGGTAAGAGGTGCGGGTAGCAGCAGTATCACCCCCGCGCGGGGTAACTTACACCCCGCGATCGGAACGGTTCATAGGGTGCTCAAGTTTATGTGAAGATTGTGGTTACTAAATTATATAATGAAATGTTGCCGGTACAGAAGTAGGTACATACTTACGCTATCTTTTTGTAGGGCTTAAGTCACTCAGAAACATAAAAAGATCCGTTTTAGCGAAGCCCTTCGGGCCCTTGCAGCAATGTAACACCTTAATCATTAAAACTAAACAATATTCAAAGTTCAAAATTTAATCATTCTCGGTACAAAAAATTGCCCCGGGTGAGGATCGAACTCACGACCTTAAGATTATGAGACTTACGCGCTGCCTACTGCGCCACCGAGGCAGGTACATTACATGCTGAAATAATTTAGTATATTATGCTAAGCGATAGTTACATGTTATGTAGCAATACTTAGTAAATCAAAATAATTATTATATACCTTCATACTGCATCAGATAGTTTCAGACTATTTTTATTAACTCTTTGGATGACATTTTAAATTTAATATATATAAATATTATATTGTTAACCGATAGGTATACTAATATAAATTATTTGTGTACAAAAATTGTATTTCTTGTCCCAACGAGATCACGGTAGCTATATGTACCTATATTAGCACGCGTGTTGATCATCTAGTTTAGTTAAAGGTTTTCCTGTAACGATTTTGTTCACGATGTATGTGAAGGTTAAGTCAATTAACCTTTCTACGTAATTTCCTGGAATTTTTCCGCCTCAACGGTTTAGTCAGCAATTGGTTATGGTGGCATTTCACTTGTAAAATCGTTTGTGAAAATTGGCTCCTACAATTCTTAGCTTTCGTATTTATAGTAATATTTATAATTACCAGCTAAATTCATACGTTACTCTTTAAACAGCCTGTACTATAATCTTAGCGCCCCTTTTTGATTCGAGCATATTTTCATAAATGCAAACATTCACAAAGAAATTTTCTTCGAAAGCTCATAAATATTTCCCACTTTTACTACTTCTTTCCGAGAAAGATGTACACGAAACTTATCCTTCAAGCGTCGTGAATAAGGTATAAAATCAGTCGTGTTCGAAAACTCATAAGCGCGTTTTTAAAACGGATCGCAGCGAGATTAATCGGAATATCCAATAAATATCGGAACGGTTTCAATTCGAAATTGGAATCCAAGAATTGGGACTTATTCGAGTTCCATTTGTAGACGAGCTGTTTTTTCGTCGATGAGCAATCGGCCATCTCGGGATTTAGGACCACTTACTGCAGGCCAGTAATAATCGTTTCTTTTTTGAAATCAACTAATGAAAGTGTGCGCTCTATTTTCAATTTAGGAAATGGTCGTTTGTCGAAGGTAATTTGATAAATTTGAAAGGGTTTTGTGAATTAGGTAGGTATTTAGGTGATTTGTTTTAATTATCTGTCTTCAGCTTTAAGATAATTTTTTAATATTTTTTTTATGAAAGTCCTATTTTGTAATAAAAACTATAAGTCATATTTTAGAGCTGAATACTAACTTTTATCCCGATGAATAATGTTCTAATTAAGAATCATTTATGTAAATAAACTAGACAACCATCAAAAAGTAGGTATGTATAATAAAGATCGGTGTCATTGAACATCAAAATGAGATTGTGGTCCTACGAGAGACCTAAAAAGTATTTAAAAAAAGGAGTCCGAAAGTATAACCCTAGGTCCACCACGCTCAAACTTGTGAATCTGTTGCCATACGTTTCGATTAGGAGTGTACGACAGTCCACGGCGCGGCGCAGCATCTGCGCCAAATGTACGGAATAGCTCAGTTGAAACTTGTCACAAGCGGCCACCCCGAACGTCGCCAATGCCTCGCTAGTAGCTAAACATTTGCTTCGAGTTGTCTACACACAAGTTGCAAACTGTGTCTTGGCTTGGCTTGGAACCGATAATGTTGAGGTTAGATACCGTCTTAAATGGCGATATAAATGGCGGCGCACTAACTGACCGCAGCGCAGGGCGCGGCGCCGGCAAGACGGCGCGCGCGGCGCGGGCGCGTGATACATCACACTTTGTCGCCGTGCCACTGCTTCGGCATAGTCATAGCCAACAAACAGAATAGAAGCGACAACTGAAAAATATTAAACGAAAAGTAACAGGCGGTGTGAAGTTACAGTCCCTATATTCTAGAGTATAATGTCCTCTAGCGAGTTGCATAAACATGCAAAACTAGTAACTAACTATACCTACCTAAACATGTAACTAACTATTTCTTCCTAATATTTGATAATGTCCGCTACCGTTTACAGAGACTTCCATTCCGTGAGGCGATACACCAAATCCTTAATCGCCCGCCATACATTAATACCCTAATTAACGCCTCGGCCACAAGGAGCAATATATTTTTGATCATAGTTTTGGCTCCGCATTTCTTCGCATCTGTAAGTTTTGTTAGACCAATTTACGAGTAGGTATATAAGGGTAGCCCGAAACTCCCGTCTCGTTTACACTTTGATTCATTCCAGTAATGCACACTTACCTACTGAATCATTACTGGGAGCTTGCGGAGGGAAATAATGAAGCGACCTTTTGCTCTTTAGGTCGTTTTGCTTGGCGATGTTACCTACGGGCAGTCAGCCTACAATAATGATCATGATCACTCTTCTTATTTCTTTTCCCACGCTCGGTGAAGAACACAGAGCATATTTTCACCTCCGCCTTGAGCAAATGGTAAAACATCTACTAGACCTATCAATAAAAATACGTTTAACTAAATTTATTTTTAGTAATATAATTGTAAAGTACCTACACTATTACAGTTAATAGTGTAGGTACTTTACAATTATATTACTAAAAATAAATTTAGTTATATTAGAATAACCTTCTTCAAATTATTACTATTTTTTCATTATCATCACCATAATTGAGCCATTGGGCGTCCCCCATTGGTCTCCACAAGGCTGGAAGGCATCCATTTCTGCGATTATTTCGTATTTTCTTGTAATTATTGAAGTGATGGAAGGTCTATGGATTGTAAGCTCTATAATTCCCGATCGGCTTTTAACGTCGCACACATTCCTGTCCCACCTCGTTACAATATTGCTAATTTACCCATTCCCACTTTGACCCCGTACTGACTAAACAGTACATAACCTGTAGACAAACGCGAAATTATTGTACAGGTGCTAATATTATACATATCAAAGATATATGTAGTTTCATGTATTATTAATTAACCCAAAAGTTATAGAGGACCTACTAAAAAAAACATTTACATATTGCCCTTATATAATCCAAATAACAACCAAAACAATACGGAAAACAGATTATGTCTTAGAATAATTGATTTACAAAAAAAGTAACTCAATGCTTAGAATACGCCTATGTTTCTAATTTAATCTTATTTATGTTTCGACACTAATATGACAGAGGTTATTGTAAATGTGATATTGAAATTTAGGATTATGATTTTTAAAAAAAACTAGATTAACAGAGATTATGTTTTAGTAAGAGGTGATATTTATATTATTATAATAATAATTGTACCTCACTTACCTTAAATGATACTTACTCGATTCTAAAACATTGTGTGTACAATATTTTTCATCAGACTTTCAAGCAATCTAAATATTTTCTAACGTTGCATGTTACCGTCCGACGACCGACATCTCAGACTTGACCTTCTTATCTAGTTTCAGCGTTTGATCACATGTATAGTTACGTTGATACCTAGTCAGTGACGGTCTAGTGGTCCATAGCGGAATCAGGTACTCAAAATATTATTTAAAAGTAGGCATGTATTCATGGCTACTTTTAAATAATATTTTGATTCCCTTTCAATTGGCTAGCTATCATAGGCGTGTTTATAAATAAATCATTAATATTTGATTAAAAATTTGTCTCATTTGGTTTTCCGATTAGTGAAGGTTGATTTTCACCGTACCTTAGACTATATAATAAAAATTCAAAATTTCTTGTGAACTACTGTCTGAAGGCAGACTCGGGAAGCGAGCAAGGCGAGGTGAATCCACTAATTGCGATTCACTTACTCACTTATTTTTTTAAGACGTACACATATGTTACGTTATAAATAATATATACATTATTTTATGAATTAGTATATGTTTTCTGCGAGTGTGTTGTAGAATAATTACTTTCATTTATTTGATTTATAAGGATGATAATAGTTTTGATAAAATATACTTTAATTATGTTGTTTAATGTGATCAGGAAATAGCGCGATACAAGCCTGCTTTGGGTGAAAATTACAACCTTTTTTGAAATATCATGGCTTCCTCAGCATTAGATCTCTCTTTTGTTTGTTGTATTGGTACCTAACAGTCTGCAGAGTAACATCAAACGTCAGTTTGTATAAAGTGTTCACATTGTTTAAAGTTTTATACCGCGTAAAAATAAAAAAAACCCAAATTCTGTTAACTATTACTGCAACTACTCCTGGTACTGAAAAAGCATAAAGAACCAATTTCATATTTTTTCATAAAAAGCAATTCAATTAGCAATAGCATGAAGTGATTCAGCAACTTTCGGCAAAAACAGCTTGAATTAGCGAGTTAGCCAGCCGAGCAGTTTTGTGTTAAGCTTATCTACTGTTTTCCTTTCCGTAACGATGTAAGAACATAAGTGTATTTTTGGCACACATCCTATCAATATTGTATAAGGAAGTAACGCTTGCTCAACAGATTTATGTGCGGTATTTGGTGAAAGATGGCGCTGGCAGGCTAATGAAGCGTTGGTAAGTGGTATTTACTAGACATTCGTCTGTGTAATAAGTTGTTAGACTAAGTACTTGATCTGGTTAGCTCTTAGAGGGCATGTCTTTTTGTAAAACTTTCTATTAATCATGACTGGGGAAAATATGGTCCTGTTGGGGTTTGAGGTTGATTTTATGTATGGGACAGCAATCAGCATGATTGTCTGGATGTGTTGGGTTTTTATTTCATCATCATCATCACAACCATAGGACGTCCACTGCTGGGCATAGGCCTCCCCCATTGATTTCTACAAAGAAGCGCCCCGCCGACATGTAGGTAAATAAAAGCCTGAAAATCCGCGTGTTAGCACACAGAGATGACATGGATACGAAACAGACCCTCTAACCATGGGCCTCGTAGGAAAACCCACGGCAGCACAACTAGCTACGTTCATTATCTACAGGGAGGGCTTTGCTCGATATCTCAAATGAATTAGAAATGGGGCGATAAGTATTACCGACATGTCCTCAAAATAATTAATAACAAGCTGGAACGGCAGTGAGCAAGTCACCTAATCACGCAGAGTATATATATGGGCGAAGAAAGTTGCTCGAGTAGGAAGTCCAAGTAGGGGTCGATGGACTAGCTAAGTAGATCGCGGGAGGAAGCTTAACATAAACCGCTTTCAGCCAATCCTTCAGGAGACCGACGGGTCCTCTTTGGGTCCCTCTCTCAAATATGGTGGGATGTTTCAAGCTGTCAATTAGCTATGGCAAAATGTTGGTGATGAAATGTCAATACAGAGATAATTTCCTTATATATTAAACAATCAGTACAGTTAATTCATACTCCGTATATCGGCTGGACCTCGGCTTTGGAACTGGTGGTGTAAATACTATTCGCATTTGGATTGGCAAATATTGGCGTCTTTTTGAACATTCGCGTTCGCGGTCACTACAGATTAGGTTTGTAAAGGTTTTGCAAATGTGCATATTCCACAATGAAACGCAGAAACATTTGATTAAACAACATTGCAAAGGATAAGACGTCTACAATATTTTTACTTTCTGAACTTGCAACATAAAATAAGAATTTTATTGTATAATAGTACTGTATAAGAAGATAAAGTTTGTATAATATTATTTGTCGAGATCTCCATTTATTTTATCTATTATGTATATTATACCCAGATAAAATCGAGGGCTTAGGTACCTACTAATAAAAATAAGTTTCGTACATCCAGATCCTCGTCTTTATGGAACTCTTTGAACATTTGATTGTCGTTTCATATATTTTTAAAATGTGTTACCTACACGTTCGGTGCATTTATTATATTTAAGGTTCTCTTTCTTAATCCATGTCACTACATCTTCTACCACACCACCGTGTTCCTTTATCACGCTGTTGTTTTTGTCCACCAGGTCACTCCATTGGTATACTTCTAAGACACCTAACGGCCGCAGCACCTTCTCCTAGCACACCCAACCATCCCTGTCGTCCATAGCAAGATGAGCCTTAACGCCTGACTAAATCGTACAAGCAATTACAACAATACGAACCATTCCAATCGAGTTAACGTCTATCGTAAATCCGTGACCGCGACGCTGAACATAATGTGCCCAGTTTGTTCTAAACAAAGCTGCAGAATAAGTGCTAGTACCTACCTACTGTATACTACTGGACAGATAGCTTAGCACAGGTAGGGAGTCAGGGCTGCGCTACGGTCTCGTTACTCAAGAACATTTGTGAAAGCTTGTATTGTATCTGACTAAGTATGTGTAGGAAGAGGTCGCAGCGCTGTGATAATAAAAATATATTGACCTCCAGATGTTAAAAATGTTTCTTATCTTTTTTTATTACTATAAATATGCCATGTTTATAAATTTATTTTTGTACACAGAAGTAAAAGAACGGTGCGGCGCGCGCGTTTCAAATGGATTAAGAGCATCTGGCGCGCACCGAGTGCAATGCGATGAGCAGCCGATGGCACCGAGGAGCCCCGACCGCCGCCGACAGCCGAGACACGCAGCATACCGATATAATTATTAGTTAAGACCCAACACACTGTGTTATTATGTTTATTGTTAAAAATGTATATAATAAACTATAAATTTAAAACCTTACAGTGGTTTTGGGTTTTTTTGTTTGTCCTGGCACTATAAGCCAGATGCTCTTAATCCATTTGTAAGTATGAGTTTAAACTACTTAGGTAGTTACTGACTATTTTTTAATTATTATTAACTTATTTCAGACTGTGGAAAAGCTGCTTAAATCGATCTTGTTTCAATTGTCATTCAATTTAACTACATAAAATTAATTAAATTTTATGTAATTAAATTAAATTGAATAATATTATTAATTACATTATATTTAGTTGATTATATGGGAGGGAATATTATGAACATGACGCCTCTGTGCCCTCAGTAAGAGTGTCCTGAATCCGATCCTGCCGAGGATGTCTCCCCATTTGTCCAGGCCGGTCAATTAGCGCGGGACAATGACCACTCCAGTTGGCGCAGTTTGTTTTGTTCCGTCAAAGTTGTAGTTTGCTAACGAGGATACAGTGGATATATATTGCAATGGTGCTTCTGTTTAGGTGCTGCGGTCATTATCATTATAAAGCGTGGTTATGGGCGCCCACCACACTGGACGTAACGTAGTACTCGCCACAACGAGTAAAGACGGAAGGATCAGTGCGCCGGGACGCTTCCAACCTACCGCTTGTTATACTCTTACGTTTGACGTAAGCAGACTAAGGCTTTGGTGTGAGTTACATCGTTATCAAATGAATAATATGTCGGTAATTAAATAAAAAAAACTACCAAAAAATGGAACCGACTTCAACACTCAAAAGTGTGAAATAACTTGTTGAAGTCGATACCATGACCGACGTCGACAAGTTATTTCACGTTTTTGAGTATTGAAGTCGGTTCCATTTTTTGGTAAATTTTTTGTAAACTCTTTTTAGTGATCTTTGCTACCGGGATCAATAATTGTCATTGTGTATGTTCTCCGATGTCTTCACCCGCAACTGTAATATGGTCGAGTCATGCGTAGCACTTTTCAGTTATTGTAGTGTAACTCAAAAACAGCTTGTCCGATTTTGATAAAATTTAAACGGGTGCTTTTTTGCTTGAGACAATACTCCTTGGTGGTCCAAGGAAGTATTACGTATCAGACAAAACAATAATCGTACGTCGTACTGTATCAGACAAAAAAATAATCATCAAAATCGGTTCATAAACGACGAAGTTATCCGCGAACACACTTACAAAAATATATATTTACGGTCGAACCTTCTTTTTTTGAAGTCGGTTAAAAAACTATCACCAAACATTAAACACCATTCGTAAAGAGAAAATCGTTCTAGATCTAGAGTGTTTTCACTTTCCCGCAAATCCTTAATGACCATCGAGCCAGATAATGGCTGATTCCTTCACCTTCAGGCCGTTGAAAACAAAAAGAAAACAATTATTTAAATGCGTTTATCAACTCGCGTAGCACCGAACGTATGGACTCCGATAATCAAACAGCGATACTTATATTGTGATGTTGGTGAATTAAATGTACACCTAGCATATAATCGTATAGCGTAGCATATTCAGTACCATATGTTCCATCGTCGGGACACGAGCCAGCACGCCGCGCGCTGCTGGCCGATGCGCCTCGGGAGCGCGCGACGAGACAAATGACAAGTCTACTCCTGTGGTCGAGGTCATGGCGGCCGCGGGGTGCAATACTCGGGCGCAACATGCAAAGTAGACAAACGTTTTAACCCTGCATTCTACGTTGTCCGCCCCAGGCCCTCCGAGTTCCGTCCTCTACAGCAGATGAAGCTGGCACTGGCGAAGTGAATTAATCGGTGGGGAACACAGCAATGCGGCGCAATCTTCCGTCGGCTGTATCGTGACTATCGGCATAACGGATACAGTTTCTGACAAGTCTCGTGTCATAAGTGACCCTTTTAGCTCTATATCAGAGGTGGAAGAGTTTACACATCAATTGTTATTTAGCACTCGAAGACAAATTAGACAAAATGTTCCCTATGACCTATGAAGCTATGACGTACCTATGTTTACGATGCACGCTCGGGAGCTCTGACGCAATCACAATACATGAAAATATGAGATAGTGCTCAGTGGTTTGTTACGGCACCTCGTTAGTAATAGCATGGACCGAATACTCCTCTCCGTGCTTGGTCCATGGTAATAGTTAACATTAAAGAAACGTAGCAAATTAATTTTACCAACTTGCGGCGCTTATAAACGGATCTAAAATCGAAGTGGATACATATTTACACCGATGCATTTAACACAATACAAGTGAAAGGTAGGTGGAACCTACCAAGGTGGAAGCCATTAGCATAACGGCAAATAACCTCCAATGATTTACAATAAATTCGATAAACAATAACAGTTTTTTTGAACTTTTTTAATGTAAAGTTGCGAGTTTCATTCGTGAGGGAGCGACAATTTATCGTTTTTAATTCAGGTGTAGTGTACTGCAGGTATCGAACGGGCGACCGCTCGATACCGGGCCGGCCCGCTCCGACCGCCCGGTAACAATAAATGTTTAGTTGTTTCACCCCGCGCGGTATAGAGATGGGGGATCGATCATGGAACGAGACGGTAGAAAAAGATTTTTGTACTTCTATCCCATACAATAGACAATCAAAGCATGAATGACTTTCGTCTCACGTGCATATCGCAGCATAAAACAATTGAAATCAGTTCAAGCTCTCATTTATACCACTTTGACACAGATAATTAATAGTTTGTACGTGCAAAGCAATATATTTCAGTACGTACTGAAATGTAATGAAACGTAATACGTATGAAACGAATAGGTACGTTTACGTAACGAAATTTCAATTGTTTTACCCTGCTATATGAACGCAATGTATTTCGTGTCCCATGCGTTGGTTTACCGGGCGGTCCGAGTTTGGTAATGAGTACCAATGTGACTAACAGGTACCTATAGGTAGGTACTTTAATGCTTTACCACATTCCTATTTGTTTGATTTGTTAATGAGGCGATAGCGTATTTAGCGCGTTATGGGCTGATTTGAAAAAGAAGGCACAGCCCTACTTCTGTAAGTAACAATCGGGCAAGTTTTCCAATACAAGCTCGCGCACCTGTGCGGGCTTGTTTATTGCGTTACGACTTCCCGCCGATCTAATTAGCTGAATGAAACAGTACAACTGCGAAGTATTCATTATGTTATCGGGTATCCTATATAACTGTATGACTGTAGGCTTAAGACACAGGCCACGCCTAGTTTGGGGCTGAGTACTGAATGTTAATATAGGTACGCAGCGGGGGTTTATAGAAGTCATAATAATCTTCATATTATAGTCGATTTACTACATACGTAAAAACAGCACATAAACATATATAAAGTTGAGAAGTTTTATATTACTATAGATAGAGACTCTCGTGCGTGTTGATCGACATCATTGGTCCTAATACCAGAAAACATCAAACTCTACAACTATATCTGTAGCTCTCCCTAACAGGTCACAGGGGCTAGTGAACGTGGGCCTTTATAGTTATAATTATTGTATTAGCTATCTCTATCTAAGTATACATATAGATAATAATGTCGAATGCACCACCTGCCGCCCTAGACGACCACCGACCGAACTCCTACAAATAAGACAATTATTTTAGTATATTTGCTAATTAAAAAAAATGTGGACTCCTAGGTCACGCTTAGGCTATACGTGTTTGATAGCTAACTTCTAAAGATACTCATTACTTACAACTTTATCACGGCAGTCGGTTTAAATTAAAAAAATATTAGATACCTACTATACCAAGTAGCTAGTCATAAGATAATTGGAATAGTAATGTTTTATCACTAATCAAACAAGCAATCGTTGTTAATGAAAGTGACCGTCGGCAATAATTACATTAGATTTTAATTACAGCGATGTTTGCAAAACTGCGAGCAAATCGACCGTTACAATTGGATTGAAGTAATAGTGAGTTTAGGGACCTTAACATGGAGCGATGCGCCGTCAGTTAGGGTCGTGTGTGACGTGCTCCGCCGGAGGGAACAATATAGTTATCATTCGTGTTTAGCGAGGCCGCTGAGAGAATGCGATTGAGAATTATTTCTGTTCCCCAGTTCAAAATGACGTAGATAGTCTGAACGAATGAATGATTACGAGTATTTGTTTAGTTGCTTCTGATTGTAGGTTATTTAGGCAGTTCCGTGTACCCGGGGAGGCAGGCGGGGTGGGGTCCGCTGCCGACTGAAACCAACTCGGTGCTCGGTGCTCGCCTGCCGGTAGAACGGTAGGCACCCGGGGTCATCATAGCACTCATCGCGTGTTCGCCACGGCCACAGCCGTCCATCGCCGGAACCCTCCAGGCCTGACACAGGACGCGGCCGTTCCACCTCGGGGACCGCACAGTCCAACGGCCGCCAGGCTACCCCGCATCTGGGGTCCATGGCCTCTGTGATGGGTCAGATTCAGCAGCCCCATGGCCTGCCGCTGCGACTGCTCCTCGTCGGTTTAAAGGCGAAACCTATCGGGAGCGGGTCCGGCCGAAAAAAAGGTTCCGGATTACTTTTAAATAAATATTTTCAGTGAGTATGCAAACGTAAAAGATCCATTTGTCGTATGGGTTAAACAAATATTAAAAGGTACATTTCCGGTAATTAAAAATATGATACGAAGCTGTTTCCAAGTTAACGAACCGAACGAATAATGCATTGATTTTTTTAAAATAATTTCCGGTTGGATCTGACATCTGTAATTGTGGAGAGTTTGCGTATTACCTACATCATAGGAAACCCAAATTTTCCAGATTTGAAGGGTAGGTAATTATTATTAATCCACTGTTTTTCTACTTCATAGTTTTTAAATATTGCCCATAATGATAAATCAGACAATTATTTAAAAATAAAATAATAACTATTACTGTCGCATTTTTAGCTTTTACGATAGAATGTCGGGCTGGCAACCCCTCAATATATCGAATTAGGACCCCTCACCGACCGATCGAGGGGCACTTTTGATTTAATTCGCGTTTGTTTAGAGCGGCCGACGGTTTAGTTGATTTAGCGTGATTTAGTACAATTTACACGATTAAAACTAACAAGTAAAGTACCCAAATCATTGTCACGTGTATTAAGGAACGGTTCGAGGAAGTAGAAGGGCTGTAACAGGTAGGTGTTTGAACATTAATTGATCAACTGAACGAGGATGGGATCGCCTTGTGCTGGCGAGCTACCCTAACAATACATAAACAGCTCATATTTGTTCTAAGTGAGTATATGACCTTAGCTCAGTTGGCCGTTTTAGATGGTATTTTGAAACGTTACAAAAATATCACCTGAGAAGCAATATCGTATTTAAGCTTAAAAATTGCAATTAAAGTATGAAATAGAATAAAACTCTGGCAATACCAAACTGAACGCCATGTTTTATTGAATTAAAATGAAAATAATGAAATGAAATTTTTGATTTGATTTCGTACTGAAGCCCCGAGCGAAGCCGTCTGCAATCTGCATAGCTCGTTGTGCGATTTCATATAAGCTTTTTCTCGAGGCCCACATCATTTATAGGATACGTTTCAGTTACATTATCTACCATGTGAGCACAGGGCCCGGTCGCGTTAATATGAACCCACTGCGAATGACTCCAGTTTAGTTCTTGTTCAGTTGCAGTTATGGTTCACTTTTGATTCAGCGTCGCTGACTTCGGTATTACACTAAAGCAAACCACAACCACGTCCCAATTGCATTTTTGGATCATTTTCGTATTCTGTTCCCGGCGCCAAAATAGTGTATTACAACAAAACAGTGGAGTCCTTCGAACTGTTTCACTCCAGCTACGTTCCAACTACGCTAATGTTACATTCCAACTGTCAGATAAATCATTAGCGTGATACGGAACGTTCAAAAGGTTATATTACGGTTAAACTTCAATTTCGTTTCAGTTGATATTTATTTGTGCGATTATATATAAAAATGGTTATACTGTGTAGATCTAGCGTTAGACCACTATCTCACTTGATGGTCCATGACGATGTGGTCGAAGATGTTATCACGCTAGACCTAGAAAGCTCACTGGCTCTCAAGGACTGCTGCCTGAACACACTATGTGCTTGGTGACAGTTTTTCAAACTTGAAGGTGGTAGGTAGCTAGGCGGGTCCTCGAAAGTACCCTACCACCATGCTGGAAATTCGATAAAGGTGTTATCGTCACCGAAAACTTAAGCTGTTGTTGGAGATCGAACCAGTGTTCGTCAGTTAGACAGCCGACGCTCCACCCGCTGAGCTCTCATCGCTACACTAGATTTGAGGATTTTGTTATTTTAACCGACATCAAAAAAGGAGGTTACTCAATTTGACCGTATATATGTTTTTTTTATGTGTGTTCGCGGATAACTTTGTCGTTTATGAACCATACTTCCGTGGTGGTCCCATTCATCAAAATCGGACAAGCGGTTTTAGAGTTATACTCCAATAACTGAAAAGTGCTACGCGTATCTTGATGATATTATTGTCGCGGTTGAATACATCGCAGAACACACAATGACAATTAATTGATCCCGTGAGTAGCAAAGGTCGCTGAAGAGGGTGAAAAAAATA
This sequence comes from Apeira syringaria, assembly GCA_934044485.1. Taxonomy (NCBI): domain Eukaryota; kingdom Metazoa; phylum Arthropoda; class Insecta; order Lepidoptera; family Geometridae; genus Apeira; species Apeira syringaria. Next base: position 24,375,051 of record OW203660.1, on the reverse strand, counting down.
TTTTTTAACAAAAAATGCAACCGACTTCAACACTCAAAAGTGTGAAATAACTTGTCGAAGTCAGTACCATGAGCACAATATTGTGATGATAGTTACTTTTGTGTGAACTATCATGGTACCGACTTCATCAAGATATTTCACACTTTTGAGTGTTGAAGTCGGTTGTTTTTGTTAAAAATTTTTTTTGGATAAGAAGGCTCTGTGAAGTTATTTTAACGGCAGTGGTGATGGTGGTGGGTGAAGGAAACTGCAACTAACGTACGTACTTATTCATGTGTTTATTTATTACGTGAACAAAAATGAATTATTTACATTATTTTAGAAAATTTAAAATTATCAATTTTCGTATATGTATTCCATTTACTTTCCGGAGAACCCTTCATCCTTCAGACTACCGCAAACCCAAGACTTCTAGGTAGACCTGTAATTAAATATCTTGATCGAGACGCTTGAGAAAAAATCTTAAGAATTTAATTTAATTTCGCTAGTTAATTTACCTTCATGACGAGAATGGGGTTTCCAGATCAGAAAATTGAAATATCTGGATAAATTATCAAAATGTCAAGATTTTGGGGTTGTTAGCGGGATAAATAAATTAAATTATAAGATAAGTAAATTTTTTTTCTATACTGCTAGACTGAAACTACAAAGTTTGACTTATTTTTCATGTTGCCACATACGTGTTTTCAGAGTTTTATATCAGACTACTAATTTTGTTCTTGGTGGTGTGCCTAAAAATGACTTAAAATTTAATCGGATTACTGGCTCCGCTTGAATTTTAGGTCGAATGCCATGCAGCGGTCGTTTTTTCGAATTCAAGCTATTAGAAATCTTCAAGACTCTCTCACAGAAAACATGGCTTACAGGAATCAAAACAACAAATGACACCATTCAAAAAAAATATTTAGTACCTACTAAGAAATTTTGAAGGAATATTTTTTGTGACGTCACAATTTTGCTAGGTTTTTTTTGTCTGTAGATGTTTTTCCAAACCTCTAATTTCTTCATAGTTAGTAGAAATATCGATGTGGCATAATTTGAAAATTGCTGTTTAGTTATCTTCTTTCGCACTATTTTAACCCACGAGTAATCAAACTAAAAGTTTATAAAAAGTCGGCATATTTTGTATTTTGTCAGGAGTCGGGATATCATATAAAACGTCCGGATTATCCCGACGAATCCCGACCATCTGGCAAGCCTAGACGAGAAGGTGACACGTGAAATAACTATTTTCAGATACCTACGTAACAATACATTAAAAAGAAAATGGCATTATTCAATAATTCTGACTAAAAATAAAATAAAAATAAAAGAAAAAATAGTGGTCGCCGCGATCTGGCTGCGTAATCTCGCCTGAGGATGAGCATCGGACATGCTCGAAACCTAGATCGAAACTTCGACTATAAACCTGAGTAAAGTCGGATACCACATATATATAATAAAATAAAATAAATAAAAGTCATTTATTGCTGGCATCAGATCCAGAGTAGGTACCTATGCTTAGGTAATACGAAAAAACTTAACCTAGAACACTGTAAAGGGGTGTTAAAATAAAAGTGAACGTAAAAAAAGCTATGGTAATCATCATCTCAGCCATAGGATATCCACTGCTGGACAAATGCCTCCCCCATATAGGGGGGATTTGCCAATACTCGCCACGCTTGGCAGGCGGGTTGGCGAGCGCAGTAGGTATGATTTCCGATCTTTAGAAGGCGCTGCTGCCCACCTTCTGGTAAGCGATCCCTTAGCCGACTCTTACGGCACCCACGGGATAATGGTAATATAGTTGAAAAATTCGGTGGTTTGCACGCTTGTCATGTTGACACATGTAATTGTACGCTGCGGGTTGCGAATGATAGAGGGCAGAATCCAGCGTAACAAATCATTTAAAAATAATCAACAGTATATGATTAGAAATCCGGTAAACAATACAAGGCGCGGCTAAAATATTTCATCATGACCGCAGAGACTGAAAGCGTAAACATCTGAAGTTTCGTGCCACCTCCGACACGTCCGATCATAATCACGTCTTAAACTCGTCTGATACCAACAAAAACATGTGCTCAGCTCTACTCTACTGTAGAAGGCGGAGCACAAATTCCAACCGACCAATAGAGTCGCATCAATATCTCCCGTCCGTTTCACACAGTGCATCCTTTTCTAATTCGTAGATTACGGTAGTCGATTCTTCGTATCAGTAGGTTGATTTTTATGGCTTTTTCAAAGTTGAAGCAATGGAGCCCGGGGGAGGAAGGATAGTTAAAATGTTGCCAAATTCACATTTGAAATAATGCTCGTTTCAAATATTTCTAGTGTTTAAGTTGCCAACGTGTCAGTACATAATGTTGATAAGTAAGAAGGTGCAGCAATAAAATAATAATAGTCATATTTGATATGTGTTTCTCGGTCATTTGGCAAACACTAAATGCTTCTGAAACCTTCAATGATAGCGCTAATTACTGCTACAAGAGTATAATCATAACATTAATCGCCTCTTTTACAAATTGATTTACAATTAATTTAACACCTACTCACATAAAGCTCCATTCGGTAGCCCCGCAGTGGGAAAGTAGAATATTCCAATGGTTAGTAACGGTTTATGACTCCAATTTATATTTAATATTTATAATCCATAAATACCTTCATAAAATAAAATTCTAACACACCTTTTTTAATACCTTATCTCAATCGGGTAAGGTAGTGGTTTGTCTGTGAGCGGCACGAAAGGTAAACGTCAATACGTTAATGTACAATAAAGGTATGGTGAAGCCGGACAAAGCAAAGCTGTCGGCTAATTTGACGGCGGGATGAATGGCCGGAGCTGAGGGGGGCAGGGACGAGGCTTGGCTCGAGTGAGAGCGTGGCGGGTGGCGGCGCGGAACGCTACAGATACAGAGATACAATTACAAAAGATGTACTAATTATTATGTGTGGGTACGTTTTTGTTATGGTTATAGTACCTACTGAATTATATAGTTACAAGTTGACACGGGATCCACTAAGTACTATCATAGTAAATAAATAGTATATAAAAAATAGCCAGTTATAGTTAGTTATTGGACCCAATATGCATCTTGATAGAGTAGGTATACCAGTTCTGTCGGCACGCACGAATACTAGTAATAATATGTGAAGCTACATTATAAACGGAACACACCACATACTGGTACCAATCGGCTTTATCAAAGCTTTCAAATACACCACCCAAGCCTGGGTAATTCGTCATTCAAAACATACACATACATGTGTATGTTACCTTACCCTACCCCTACCCTACTTACCTTACCCTAGAAAACTCAAAAATTCTTCTCTTAAAAATTGTCGTAAAATGAAAAAGTAACATTTATGACATTTATACAATTTTAAGGAATAATTAGAGTTAACGTTTAATAGTTATGTGTAATAAGTACGTTAATTTACTCACACTTGGTGTATGTCAGCATAATATCTCTAAATTAAAGCGTTAAAATACTTGTCAATAACAACTGACAGCATTGGAAGAAGTCACATAGTATTATAGATTGTAAATAGTAAGATCGCAAACGAATCAGAAATGTAGAGATCCGTAGAAGAACGCATGCCACTAACAAAGCCCAGCGGAATAGTAGTTTGAAGTGGCAATAGACAGGGCACATAGCTCAAAGAACCGATGGCCGTTGGGGTCGAAATGTTCTCTAATGGAGACCACGGACTGGCATGCGCAGGATAGGACGGCCACCGACCAGGTAGACGGATGAACTGACGCAAAACTGAAGCTGAAGATCGCAAGAAAGAGCTGCTTGCGGGCTGCTTCCAACCGGTCCTTGTGGAAGATTAATGTTTTCCCCTATTGATTTCCACCAATGTCCAGAAACGGACGTCCTATGGACGAGATGATGAAATAGTAAGATTACTTTCATCATCTCGTCCATTAATTGATGACAAAATAATTCGCAGGAGTAATTTCCCTTTATGTCTATGATGACTGTTTTACATTTTGTTTTTTTATAAGAACATAACCTATACTCATAACTGCAAGCTGATCCTAAAGTAAATATTACTCACCTTAAGTTAATAATCTTAAAAGTATTGATTTTTAACATTTAGAAATCAAGTTAAAACCCATTTGTTTACCAGCTCTTACTCTGACCAAACCCTAGTTGACTCCAGCACAATGCTACATCCGGTGTTCGCAAACAAAGCTCAACCTCGACTCGTACGCATGTGTATTGGCCGAACACATACAGCTATTTTATACAAACATTTCCATGATTACGACAGGGTAAAAGCAACCGTAATCGATTATTATAAGGTTGTCATTGTTTCAGTTTAAAATACAACTACAGTACTAAATAAAGCTAAGTGTATACTATAATAAATTATTACGTGTATTTGGTCTTTAAATGGATTATTTTGTGTTATTTATCCGGTTTTGGTTTCATTTCGGATATTGAGCAGTTGTTGTGTCGTCGAGCGGACGTGTTACGGACGCTGTTGTTCGGTCGATTTGTGATTTTTGAAGAGCATAATTGGATTTGTGACAGCTGTTCGGATGATTTGATGGTTACAGTGACTTCGACAGTTTAAGAAGTTTCGGATATCAGAGATTCCGATATAATTGTAAATTTGTTATTCGATTTAATATTACTGAACTGCATCATTTTGAATTAGATTTTATAATGTTTCAGTGGTATATATGTTTCCTTATGATGTTCTTTTATATATTCTAACTTTCTATTATGCTTTCTAAAATGTAGGTCAATGTGTTATAAAGAGGCAAAGCGAATTGCGCGAGACAAACCTGCCCGAATAAGATATTACAATGTAAGAACACACACACGCTTGAATAACTTGACTTGGCCATTCTAATCTTTGTCTACATTTTATAGAACGGGTTTATTCCGAAAAACATTGTAATTCTGGTTACTGAAGGTGCTGACAGATACTAATATAATTCTGTGCAACTTACACCTAACCGGTAAAGATTTTTTTCTGATAGTAACTAAAAATTGGTTTATTTATATAGTAAATTCAATGACCAGTGGGGGCATCGGTATTCCTTATAGGTTTTATCTTGTTTGGGTAACAATGTGTTCTATTGTCTAGGCCTTGCGTCTCTGTTTTCAATAAAAGTTTCATGTGACCTTCCATGAACACCTTCAGACCCTATCAATGAACTTAGCGCACAACGCTCCGCAGGGCAGTACCTACCTACAACTGTTTCATTAGTAGCACAGTAATTGTTAATAAATTACAAAATCCCTCACAGGATATGAACTCTTTTGTAAAAATAATATTTTTATAATCGTTTATGATACAGCCATAAGGGGAGGAAGATTAAATTTTAACTTATTGCTTTTTTATTCGGGATTTAAAAAGGGTATTATAAAATGTTGTGGCCGCTTTGTTATTTTGAGTTTTGGATCGCTAATGATACGAGCCGGACGTGTTATAAACTCTTATTTTGGGGTCACAATGACTGGTTTTATTAATTCAGTTTAAGAATCAGATGTTTTTGGCTGCGCACTAATATTATTTTTTAGATTATGCCATCTATGAGGCTACCGCTGAGAGAATGCCTTTTTGCGGTACACTAGAAACCAGCGCCGCGTACCTACACTTGAACCGGGAGCGGCTCAAATCCTGAACTCACTTCCTTACTTAGCTACTAGATTATAGATTTTCCCTTTTATTCAAAGCTATTATAACAAAATGTTGAGCGAGCTTCCCCTCTCGGTGTGCCCCAGTACCTACCATATGAGGTTCTTCAAAAGGAGAGTTAACAGAGTCTTACAAATGATCGACTATGCCCCCAGTAGTGCAGATAACCGTAGGCGACGGTGATCGCCGACCATCAGTTGGCACGTCTGTTTTATTGCCATTTATAACATTAAGAAAGTCTATACTTACACCAGCATTTACGAAACTTCACCCACGGCTTAAACATTTACTATTATTTTATTTGAAGATTATTTTAGTATCATGTTATGTAATAAATATTGATTATTTTTATTATATTACTATACGATCGCCAATGACTTTAATATAAATACATAGTTTATTCATAAAATGAAAAAAAAAACACATTCGTAAAACAATAGAATACCTCGAATGTTTTCATGGAACAGCCGCAGGTACAAGTTTAAATGCCAAACAACGTTGTAACGGTTTCTCACACCCATAAAGTCCTATATCCCGAACTGTATTAACCGTAAGATATTATCTGACATTAACTTGAGCGTGAAATTATCTCGCAAATGCCTACAATTAATCACATTTAATAGCTTCGATGGCGACAAATAGCTCTAAAGTCATCAATGCGAATTCTTTAACAATAGATAACCTTGGCCGGTAGGTCCCGGGGGTAGGTTTACAAAAGAGTGTCACTTTTGCAGCTGTATCTTAATTCTATGGGTGTTTTATTTCTAGTATCGAGTGTCGAGAGTCCCTTCTGTCAATTAATATAGTATTTGTCACATAAATTGTGGCGCAGCAAATAAGGATTCTTCCGGTCAAATAGGGTTAGCCGACCGATACGATTTTATCCGGAAAGAATGAGAAAGAGACTTCAAATATGGCCAGCAAAAAATACCCAAAGATTGAAATGTTAATGTATAGCCACATGTTATACCTAGCCATGCCTATCAGGAAGTCTTAACCCTAAGACCTCTCATTATTAGACATTTAACTTATACCTTAGTGATCTATCACCACGCCTGTGAAATACCTAATAGATATTCAATACCTACTTAAATCAATTCTCTGAGGCAATTAATACAATTCCTGAAGAAGAACATCAATCCGACCGCTCGCAAAGGAGTCGTTAATTCGACGTATCCGTTATTTTAATTACAGATAATGCACACTTTCTTGCATTAAAAGGTGTAAACGCATCATAAAATAAACCGCTATTAGCTTATTATCCCACACAATAGTTTTTAGCGAACAGTGACGAGAAAGGGGGGTACGGGGACGCGAGGGGGAAACCACCGCAAAAACTGCACCCGACTTAATTATAAAGAGACAAGAAGCGCCATTAAAAAGCGATTCGTTAAATCTACGCTCTCTTGTTAACACCACATGTCTTCCCTCCCTATCGTTCACAAAGAGAACAGAGCGAGAGAGCCATAAGTTTCAAGAGCCGCCTGAGAGGGGCGGCAACTCCGATATAAGGTTTAGATTGACTGGGCGTTCTCTATTCACTTTTTTAGTTTGCGCCCGGCAAAAGCGTGTCGGAGCTTTTCATTTGGTGTCGGGTCGCGACCGTAAACACTCGTCCGGACTCGGGATTTGGACGATGACCGTGTGATTAACGGACAGTTACGGATAATCCGTGACGTCTTAAGACTATAGTGAAGTGTGAATTGACTGTATGATACCGAAAATGTCGGAGCTGCGTGGCTCGCCGCCCCTGTCTCGAGGGTCGCTGGAGAACGGGTTCGGTGCACCTCTGGCTGCTTTGAGCTCTTTGGCTGAACAGCCCCCGCCGGCTCCGAACCCCCACGGAATAGACCATATATTGTCGAGGCCAGTCGTGGGCTCGAATGTCGGTGCTGGTCTCTTAGCTCCGAGGTTATCACTTGCGGCGGCGGCGGCGGGAATGGCGCACTATTTGCAGCACAAGCCTCTGTACTGGCCAGGGTTCCAGGGTCTCGTCTCCAACCCGATGGCATGGAGAGATAGACTACAGTCCAGTGAGTTATTACATTTTATTGTTTGTAATTTTTTTTTGAGGTTAGGTCAGCGTGTTTCGCATTTTAATCAAATTCCCGAATTGGGGTTAAGCTCTTTATTACAACCTGATAGTAGGTGGGTACGATGCAATAAATGACAAGTGATAATGTAACTATATACCTACCTACATACATATGTACAAATAACGAACAATGAGAATAAATGAGATATTTTAGGGAAATGAACTGTTTTTTGGGAAATAAATTTCACTAATATCATAAAACTCACTGTCTCATTTAATGATTACAATTATCTTGACATAAAAGACTTCAACGCGCTTCACGATTAAATTCCATAAAGATTTAATTTAATAAACACAATATATTTTAAGATATAACTAAAATTATTAGTGTTATACATCTCTACATTTTAAAAAATAATGGATAACCCAATATATAAATATTGGGTTTTTTAATTTATGAATGTTTTTACTTCAATTAAATTTAATATGTAAATCACTTAAAAAGCAAAAATATATATTTAAGTATTGCAGATAATTATTGAGAAGTTATGAAAAGGAATCACGTTTCAATAATATAACTTAAATACAGCTAATTATGCTTAACTAAGTTTGCTGAACCTGTAAGCCACTGCGACCAAAATGACTCTAGGAAAACTATTATCTAAACATTCCGAAAGACACGTGTGCTAACCGCCGACCCAATACCGAGGTTGTATAATTCTATTTGTGCCGTTGCTGTTTTTTGCACTTCCGCCTCCTATTTATCTCAGACGTCGGTCCATCGACACGCAAACAACAATATATTTAGGAATACTTTCGATATTGCGACTTCCTGCCTCCCTGGAAGCCTTACAAAGGGAAGGATAGACATTGTTATTCCGGCGCGGCGCGGCGGCGGCGCGGTGCCGTCGGCAGCGGAGTTATAGCCCTACGCGGCCGTTTGCGGTGCGTTAACGCTGCGTTTACGGCGCGGTTACGGCGCGATACACTGCGTTACAAGCATTATTATATTTATTGGTATTTTGTGGGCTGAAGACAAATAATATTAAATGCCATTGTCTTCATTTTGAGGATGTTCTATAGTTGGTGTCGTGGGGTCCTGAGATTGTTTGATCATTTCAGGAGTAGTCTCATTCTGAATGTGAGGTTTGTGAGAATATATTTTTGTCTCTCTGATGTTCCACGTCAGAAAGCCGAACGGATCTCGATAAAATTTGAGACATAAAAACGAGTATATTATAGTCTGGAATAGCATAAAGTCCGTCTAACGTATGAGTAGGTACGTTTCCCGTGGGATAACCTAAGAGACGCGAAAACCATAGTCTATGCAGTGGAAACCTCTGGTCGCAGCTAGTATTTTATAGAAGACGCCACGTTTAGTAAGTAGAACCGCTAGACCGACTAAGAGAAGTCTATTGTTGGAGGTGGTCTAGCAATGTGAGGGTAGGTATATAGTCTTAGGGGTTTGAAAGTGACCACTTATTTATTTGTGTTGATATCAGTAAATAAATATCTTTTTTATTATATTGCGTGTGAAGTGAAATATTTAAATGTCAACCCGGTTTATCTGCAATAAACTAGTATATGATTAATTATACATTTAATAACAAGGATGTTCCCAATTAGGAGGTATCGGGTTAGTAAATATACACAAGGATATACATGTTAACTTGTTGACTTTTTTATTATAATATAACTAATAAAAATAATATGTGTCATCTATTCATCCGAAGGTATTAGGTAAAGCAATAGGTACCTACACTCTATCCAGTTAGCTACCTAGTTAATAACTTTTATACGCTGTTAATATACTTATATTACCTACATTTAATGAATGTTTTTGGCACCGTCCGAAGTAGAACAAGAATATTAGGGTTCAATAGTCAGAAGTAGGGAACTGTTTTATTGGTGTATGACATAAACGTTCTTTTCGAAAGTAGTGAAAGCATGACATACATTTAGGACAAAGTTAAATACACAATAAAACAGTATTGCAATAACATTACACACTAGTGCGTAATAGATTTACTCCTACAAATATAACTTGAGAACGCTCTGTTTAGCCGCATATTAAGGTAGGTACCTTAATATGCGGCTAAACAGAGCGTTCTCAAGTTAATAATACATACAATAAATAATTAACGATATAAGCAATGCAAGTTTAATTTTATGCTTGCAAATGTGTAGAAAAGCGTCGTATGAAACTTGTGATGACGCCCTCTCCTGCGGCTCCCACTGCAGCCTCCGCCTCGTGTGTAATTACCAACTTAGCTCACTTGCATCACAATACACCTACTATTGCCAGTCATTGAATGTTTGCGTGGCTGCGGAACTCGAAGCTCTAGATGAACTGACCCGCACTTGGTTGGTATGGGACCAGTTCTTCTAACCTAACGGTACTGGTTTTGTTTTATATTAGATGGTAGGTCGTAATTATCGTATAGTCGGTAATTAATTATCGGATCTGTCACTTTTGAGACTTATGTGTAATATAAATTATAGTTGATTTATTAAATAGTAGCAATATCTGATTGACATTTGATACTAAGCCACAATTATGCGAATACTTTTATTTAAGATAAGAAGCGATAAAAAATACTTAAAACTTTATTTATTTAAATGATGAGATTCTTAAATTTACTGACGTTGATCATGAATTTTCTATAAACGTACACAATGTCACTTCAATGTGAACAATCCTTTTGCCATTCCGACATTACACTGTGGCGCGTGTTTTACAGAAAGTAAGTAGAATAAAAGTAATAAATGAGACCGTAGATGTTCTAACGCAACAATGTGTTGTGTCTGTGACTGCACTAGTACCTCCCTCTGTTGGCACATTTACTTAATCTCTTCTCAATAATCTGAGGATTCTTTAATAACATTATTACTTTCCAATATTATATATTATTATTTCAAGACAAAAGAGATAAGAGAGAGAAATAAGAAGACAGAAGAAGGCTAAAAAGATGACTTTGGATCACAGTCAGAACCTGATGCACCTGATTTATCATGGCTGCCTGATCCACATAAAGTTGATGGACAAAGAGATACCAGCAACGAGGAAGATTCAAACCGAGGTAGTGACATTCCACATTGTGATGTTGAGCAGTCAGATGGTGGGTCTATGGATGATAAATGTCACAGACCCTTGAAACAGAAGCTCACTCAAAGCAAGGGCATAGAACAGGAGATGTGATCGTGTATGGGCCACGCCAGGTCTACTATAGCGTGTTCAGACACCACCTTGCTCAGGAGCCTGGATGGAAGTCATGGCTGCTTGTGATCCCGGAAAAAGTATAGTTCCCATGGGACAATTGAGGCAGCGGGAGCAGTAGTCCACGCGGGTAAAATCGCGGGCCGCAGCTAGTTAATAGTTTGCAACAGCAGAGGTTAACTGAGGACAACAATAGAATAAAAACATTGTTTAAAACGTCGTTTTATTTTAATTTTTACATTTTTTACTAAAGTATTGTAGTGGTTTATTTTTAAGTATATATCTATACAACTTTGTAATCACAACTTTCGACAATGTGATATATGTCTCAAGCATTTCTCATCGTTAACTACATTTAACATATAAATCGTGGTTAAAAAAAGATATTAATCGACGCCATACATTTTCAATTTTAATAACTTATTAATTTCGACACACCCAAAAGTAGAGTTGTGCTACGGACCGCGCCAAAACACACACGCATACATGCACTCGAAGAACTTCTGGCGCTGTCGGGCATAAATACTAATATGTTAAACTCAGTAAAATGTTATTCTAATGAAGATTCAAAAAGGCGCATTTTAATTAAACACGAGTGACGCCACCTCGTGGCGGCAACGTGTCCGTATCGTGTAGATAGGCTATCGTGTAATGAAAGCAGGAACACGGCTGTAGTACAGCGACCCGGGGCGGGTCTCCGCGAGTACGACTATAAAACTAATGACTGATCAAGACGCGGACGCCCTCGCTATAGGTGCGGAGGTTAGTAGGCGATTAGTTCAATATGTCAGGATATAAAACACATAAACAGTGAGATAGCTGAAGAGCCTCGAGCAACTAACCTTAAGTTTGTTCTCTAGACTCCATAACTATATTGTGATTTTGCACTGACGAGGGGACTACGATTGCTTAACGTATTAATAATTATAAAAGATGAAGAGATATACTGTAAATAATCTACTTTTACTCACATGGCAGCTAAAGTATCTCTGGTAATAAATAATGTTAATGTCAAGAGTTTGTCATATCGTAATAATTGTTGAACAATATGTAATAATAGCTTCTCGGTATTAAGTGATATCTGCTACCTATCTATATAATGAGGTCGATTGATCCCAATAATTAAAAATAGTAAGTAGCAAGTCATCGTAATGCCGGCTTAACAAGTTCAATCTAATAATCAGATAGTGAAGGGGTTCGTGCGACGCGCGTGGCATCACGCGTGTGAACGACGCGCGTCACAAGCACTATTTCCAACTAATTCCTAAACAAACGTTTTATCATCACATTTTTATTACTTGTATAATATTAAAAGCAAACAACTCCACTGTATCATTCAAATGACCTGTATTCGCCCAATTACCTGATACACCATAATGTTACCGGCGGCTCGTAGCGTGTCATTACTTAATATGTTATCTGCAGATAACGTTATAGTATTAGCTTATCGCACAGCTATCGGTTAATAAGCTTCCACTATCGTAGTCCTTTATTAAAATCTGTGACCATCCGTGACAGAGCGCGCTGCTGTCAAATGTTATTAAGTATTTTTTCATGTAAAATAATAATCAAATTTGGCGCGGATTATACGCGGTTGTGTTATCGATACAATCAACAACGTTATTATATATTTGAAAGCATTTTATTTATGTTGGTAGTATACAGTAACGTGTTGGTGTACAATGGAGCTGCAGACAACTCTAGATGTTTTATCGTGCTATCTCTACAGTGAACTTTGGTGGATATAATGAAATATTATTGTGTCCTGATGATATATTCATGTCGGTACTGAAAGCCTTACGTTTTAATAACGTCTCAAACTATCAACTAGTACCCACTACACGCCGAGTATCACCATCTTTGAAACCCAATACCAGGGTATATTGCGTCTGTTATATACACTCAGACTAAAACATGGCTTGTAGCAACATATATATAATAATAATGCTATATTCATTATAAACATCAAAATATGATAATTATATCTGCGTTAAGGTAAAAGGAAGTACAAGAGTAAAGCAATGAGATAATAAACGCAGTTAAACAGGGGAAGGTAATAAATAAATGTTCCCTTTGTGTACAAAAGCGATGGGCTAATATTTTTCTAATGCAAGTAAACCAAATACTAAGCAAAAATGAACAAGTAATACATAAATATTTATCTAATTTATAATCTAAATTTATAAATATAAAAATGAACTTTCAACTGTTTATGAATATTGAGATCCTATGTTGTGCATGTGCTATTTATAAATATGTAAAAATAAGAAATAAAATATTACGTCGTACAAAAGTGTATTTGTGAAATAGAATATTGTAAAATATAATTATACTTGTTTGGTATCTATTAACCGTCATATGATATTTATTGAAAATGTCCCCGGATATACACAAGTCACACTAAAAGTTTCCGGAACTGGCCACTTACTTAAACAATATTTTAAAACTATTTGCAACATTTGAAAATGGAACTCTTTGGCTGTAGAATGCAGTTTGTTTCATCTGACTGTCAATTGTTTTTACATTGTGGCGCCATTTTAAAAATTGCGTGTCTACATTAACATGGATTTAACGCGGCAAAATGTTTGTAGTATGATTTTCTACGATTTTAAGTGTAACTTCACAGCTTAACAGAGCATCGCTCGGCTTCAATCTACTTTTGGCAATGAAGCATCATGCAAGACGACTATTTATAGCTGATTTGAAATTAATAATGTTAATATGCAGCATTTAAGCGCGGTCGTGTCAATCTCAGTGACGAATCTCGAGATGGTCGCGTTTCCACCTGTGAACAAAAAGACATCGATGCTGTGCGCCGTATGATTGAAACAGACAGGCATGTGACCTACCGTGAGATTCGCGCATCCTTACACACTTATACATAGGCATGAGTCAAATACAATCAATCCTACACGAACATTGAGTGTGAGACGCGTCACTTGGTGCAGCGCCACGCTTATCAGATTCAACGAAGGTGCGTCAAGTTTGGTGTGGGACATAGTAGCAGGTGACGAAACATGGATTTATTGCTACGATCCCAAGTCTTTCAAGATGAGCCGAAACCAACCAAAGCGGCGCGCGTGAAAGGTGTATCTAAGCGGATGATTGCTTCTTTTTTTAATAAAACTGGACACGTGACCACTACTGCTTTAGAAAATCGTCCTGCCGTCAGTAGTGACTGGTACGCGACCATTTGTTTGCCGGAAATTATTGACGAACTCCGTAAAAATAACCGTAAACACCGTATCATCTTGCCCCACGACCATGCTAGTTCCCACACGGCCAAACAGACAAACGAATTATTGCAGGTGAAAAACGTAAGACTCATAAGCCATCCTGCATGCAGCCCCGACCTGGCACCTGAGACTTTTTTCTGTTCCCAAAAATTAAGAACCAATTCGCGGTCAACGATTTTCATCACCAAAAGAGGCAGTCGAAGAGTACGAAAAACACGTTTCTGAGCTCACCGCGGAGGAGCGGCACAAGAGTTTTTTGAGAAAGTACATTTACGCAAAGGGAGAATGTTTTGAGAAACATTAGCATTTTTACAATGGTGTTTTGTTCTTATTCATTCCGGAAACTTTTAGTGCGCCCCACGTAGGTAGTTGCTGTTTGCGCTACACTTCGTGATCAGAGATTCACAACTGAAAAAATCGAATACCTATGTGTTAAACGATTCGAAGAATATAATCACAGGCAAAACTTGCGTCAAATACATATACATATGATTTAGTATTTGAAGCTATGCTCAGCGGAATCGTATCAGTTATTTCCCAAGCCTCGACTAGTGCTATTGGGCGCACCCAAACATCGGCCAGATATCATGATATGATAGTGTCCTTAAAACGTTTATTTTGTATACTCGGAATAAAATAAATAACATTAGTATACGTTTCAATATTAATTAATGTTTTCGAGAACAATGATACAAGCATCCCGACCATTCTCAAACTTCGTAACAAAAACACTTCTCAAAACAAACAGGGAGATTATTATTAAAATCCCAAAACCATTAGTGAGCATTCGCGCGCGTTTCGTTCGGAAATTATTAATTAGTGAGGGAGGGGCGATGTTGCGCTGCGGTCGCGCTGGGCACGAATGAAGTGGGACACATTTTTTTAATTACACCGAGGCCCCCGTGGCTCACCGCCCCCTCGCCCGCCGCGGGGCCCCTGGACACCGGACTGCGCGGCATATGTTACAGGGAATTAAAATTCCAGTTTTGGGATGCAGTTTTTAATTGGAATTTCGTTTCCCGCGCTGGACGCGACGCGGGCGACGCGACGCAGGAAACTTTACAATGCTTTTTGCTCTGTTTGGCGCACAGTAAATTGGTTCGGTGTTCAGTTACTTTATGGTTATTAGAAATGCCAAAAAGCAGATGGCGCTGAAGTTCGATTGGATGTGTACTGGAATTTATTGTTTGTGGGATTGTTTGGTAATCTATTACATATGCCCACTTAAAATATCGCTATGAAAACAAATATATCAATATTAATATTTCAAATAGTATTTTTATTTTATTTTCTGTTCTCTTACACGCTTCTATAGCTTCATCTTGTTATCCCGTCGGTAAAAGTACCTTAAATCCGAAATAAAAAAAATTGAAATAAGAAGAGAGAATGCCTCCCGGTAGAGGAGTGGGTCACCCTTCAAGGAACAGGATGCACGACCTGAGCATGTGCTAGAGTTTGAAATCATGCAAATAATATAGTATGCGGGGTATACTCCTGGGCAGTATGCAGCGTGTATGTGTTGGAGTTATGTCTCAGGTAGATTATTGAATTCTTTGTCATTTACTCTCTAGGGTACAAGCGAGTGTTACGGTTACTAACATAAATGCTATGACGATTACTCGTGAAGTTTGCAACACCGCTCTAATGTTTAAAACACACTCCTTAAATCTCTCCTTTCTAAGGTTAACAGTGACGATAATTGTTAAAAAAATATTTTTTGATTAACTTTGTCATATTTGACATTTGTTAATTATTAAGTACATCAAATATTATATAATAATAATGATCCCATTGTAAGGCGCGCGGTCAGATATCTGATTGTATCATTTTGATTATGTGTGGTACAAATGTTACACTTTATATTAGTGGGCGGGTAAACGTTTCGGAGCCGCCGGGGTATGGGGTTTATTTGTCAGAAGAAGTAATTATTATTATTACATACTTGGTTACTCCGTCACTATACACACCTACCGACTTCCACAAGCTATTCTCAATGTGTACTAGAAGTCTAGGGTATCTAGGGGGATCTCAATTAAACCAATTTTGATAAAAATATCAAATTTGGTTTATACGTATATTGAGACCTCCTAGATAAACTAGTACTTACTCAGGTACCTATATCTAGTCTCAAATAGTTTAAGATTAATGAAGGGGTCAGAATTGGCTCGTTCGTGAAGTGCTCACGGGCGCTCGCGCCAGGGCTCTTGGCTTGGCTTGTACTTGGCTTGACGCGCCCCCGCCCCCGCCCCCGCCCCCGCGCGCCGCGTGTCTCGATACAGTTGACCCATTTTCAGGAAATATCTATAGAAGTAATCTGATATTATACCATTTTGATTGAAAAAAGGATTTTTAAAGGCATAATTTTTATACAACTTATTTATAAATGATGAGTTCTGAGGTGACGAACGTGACAAATACTACTAAGTTACACCGTATTTTTCTGAACGTTGGTAATTCATAGTTACTACTGTGTTACTGCAGTCTACTAACTGCTGCCAGCATTTAGACAGCTGGTATGGTTCGGCTGTAACCCATGACTAGTCGGGTGTGGATCCAGAATGCCAGCAGCTTTGGTTCCTTGCGTCGCTTCTCATTCGCTCTTCATTCTAGGAGCAAATTTTCGCCAGCATTCTGACTACACATGGCATTTTCCAAGCACTTTAATAAATTGAAGAGAATCCTATTAGTTCCAGGCCGTAACTAGTCCAATGTTCCTGTATCAAAAGGCTAAAATATGTCATTATGCAATAACATAAAAAGGAAAAATCGAAAAGGACACAAAAAATATTCCTGACATATGTGTTATTTATGATAAATATCCAGTTGATCTTATAAAAGATTTGAGCTCACAAAACGATCGTCAATGAAATACACAAAACGCTACAAATTCACCAACAATTAAGTTGCAGCCGGCGCGGCCCGCCAATTGTACCTCGGTCGACATAAAACCTGAGCAATCTCGTAGCCTAATGAAATTAAATTAAGAATAACATAATTTCGCCCCTCCCGCCCGGCCGGCCCACTCCCCCGCCACTCGGTACCCCCCGTCACCCCCCCCGCCCCCGCCGACCCCGCGAGCTCCATCTTTGTTTTTCGGAATGAGGTGATGGTTATTATACGCCCCGATGTATTATGATGTTATGGTCCCATCGTTATGGTAGTTTCTTGTTTTGATTGCGCTATGTTATTGAAATATGTTGTTTTTCTCGAGTGTTTTAGTGCGGCGGAGACGGCGGGAGAGACCCGGGGGCGAGTCGATCGGATCGTGCGAAACGGGCTCTATTTGCTGATATGTAATCGTTACATAAAAAGAAGAATTAACATTGAAATTGTCACAGTTACCGTGTTTCGATTGTTTTCATTATTCTATATGTCAAGATAGTTAGTGGCATACGCATACATTAAATAAACACCCTTCTTCCAGTGGGGCAGCACAGAGCCTAATTATGTATGATAAAACAAAAAAAATGTCGTCCATTTCCAAGTTATTTAAGCATCATGCGCACAAAGAGTCATGGATACTTAATTAAGTAACTTCATAAGTAAGCAAATAAACTCTTCTAATAAGAGAGTTAAGAGACGAGAATATTAAAATAATGAGAATGAATAAGGTTTGATGTTCTCGGGCACACAGCCGGGGTCCAGGCTGTACATACTCGATATATGGATAGTTCGCAGTTAGTCAATATGATCTCGTTAATATATGTTTATATTATGACTAGACAGAGATAGATATAGAGATCATATAACTTATGTGTTATCACAAAACAAGGTTGTAGGTATATTTTAAATATTTACACGATAGTATTACTTATTTAAAAAAAATATATCATGTACAGCAGTGGACGTCCTAAGGCTGCGATAATGATGAATACAATTTTTCTATCCGTTTTCTTTTCTGCCTATTTTACCTCTTAGCCACCACATACAAAATGTTTAGGGGAAAATCATATTCTTATATACATATTATTGAAATTAGAGTATTTGTACATATGATTAAGCTGATGACGTCATAAGGAGACGTATCACACACGTGTGGAGGACAGGCGAGAGCTGGGCACCTACATGTGTAATAAACATCATATAAAGGGTAGTTCGTCTTTACGCAGGAGCAGGTGTCTGTTCTCAGTGACTAATTCTTTATCTACCCACATTAAGATTATGTGTGATCATCGCAATACATAAACTGTCACAGTATAGTTACCGGGGATTTTTGTAATATTAGTTACAACAGATCTATATCGATTAAATAAACATAACCTCCACACAGACAGGCTGGCAGCGGCCCGCATACAGCCTCTTCCTGTGATCTTAGTCAAGTTGTCTGCCCACCTGGCCAGTGGAGGCTCTACCCATGCTGCGCGCTACACTCCGCGGGCTCCAATCGAAAGCCTTCAGACCCCGGCGGCTCTCAGGTCTCCGCGCTGTGTGCCCCTGCTGTGCCCACTGACACTTCAATTTGCTTTATTTCTGATTCGATTTTAATTTTGAAATATTATCCACGGTATTATTTATAGATAAAGGGCGCCCACAAAATATTGTATTGTCGGCAAGGCAGACGTAGGATATGGTTAAGAATCTCACATTACTGTGGCCTAACTTTTTAAATAGTTCTTTGGTAGTTATGTCAGATTTCACTGACATTCGTTTTAAATGCGAGATACGTTAACACAGAAAAACAGATTTGTCTAAAGTCTTGACTAGACAGACAGACAGAATTGTCTAGTTCTAAGTTTCTACTCGATACTGGCCATTGATATTGAGTACTCGCATTCATTGGTTGATCAAGAAATCGAACTCAGCACTTTAAGAATACAATAAATATAACACTAAAATTGCTCAAAACATAACGTATAAAAATCATACATAATCATAAACCTAACACAAACATTGAATAACAATAAAATACAACACACAGGTAGGTGCCGCCATACTCCCTGTAACACCAACATATGTATACCGTGTGTGTGATAACGATAACACACGCCGAGTCCGTGTTGTGCGATAACGTCGCGATATCGAGCTCTTTGATCGCGCCGCCTAACACATGTCGCTACGGCTGAAACGGCGCACGGTGCTACGAACACATGTCGCTACGGCTGCTACGGTGCTACAGACACGTGCGCTGGGTTGCGTCGCGTCGTGGAGACTTGTAACTTGACGAAAAATTGAAATCTAATTTCAATTTTGTTTTTGGGACAAAAGTTAGTACGTTATATAAATGGGTGACCTACAAAATGGTACACGTTTAATTATAATGTTTTTTTTTTAAATTAGTGGAATATAATGTAAACTCTAAGGCTTTCACGGCCGGCGTTGCAGTTCAGTAACAGAGAAGACGCCGCGAAGGAGAGTTCTACGCTCTTGTCGCCGCTCGGACCTGAACCACTGAAGATGTCGACCGCAGTGATCGACGAAACGTCTGGAACACAAGTTTCACTTAGACCTTAGACGGCCAAACAGCCCGGAAGCAATACATACAACATAGTGGAATATATTTCCAATAACATTGTATGTAAATATAAAACGTAACTTCATACCTGTGTTGCTATATCGTAAGATGAAATAACGGATTCGGCAACGGGAAAAAAGAAGGAAGCTTTGATTTGATTTGGTTTTTATCTCACGTTTTCAGGTTAGTTCCATAAAGACCTATATTATTAAGGTTGGTATACGTGCATTGGTTTAATACTACATATTTAATTACAATTGACAACTGATTAAATGATATTTGCAATGTCACAACTAAAAATAATAATATATTGTGATATCGCAGTCATGATTATAGCATTTTATGTAATGTTAGATAGATGTGTTCCTAGTTAGTGTACATTTCCATAAGCGACCGCAGCCATCAAAGTTCATAAACGGTTTGATATTATCTGTCGTTCTCTTGTATCATCCACAGAAAAGTTTTATCAGTTCCTTTTACTAAGTATTCTTTGTCCTATTTAAAAACTCATCTGTAATTATAATTGTTGAATAACAGATTAGTTGAAATGAAATCTTGTCAAAACCTAGAATATCTATTGGCTATTAAAGAGAGCTACAAACTGTCTCCGGTGACACCTGTCACTAACTAGCTCGGCGGGCGGGACTTGGAGTGCTTTATACACCATGCTGTAGTTCGAAGACCAAATCAACAGCACCCATAGCTCCATCATCATCGTCATAGGGTAGTGTCAGCTTCAGCTGGGAATGTGATCGGACCCCACTACTGCCAGATTAATAGGTGGCTCTCGCAACCCCGAGGCTATTACATGTTGCGCTTGCGCTGGTTAACGTAACGCTTACCTTATATATGTATTACATTTCAACACAAGGGTAGCAGGCTTGTAAAGAATCTGTAGTCCTTGTTCCTACTAGTTTTTTGGGCTTAATTTACTATAACAAAGACATAATGAATGGTGGTTAGCACGTTTTAACTCTGGCTCTGGGTTTCTTATATGCTCTTGATTAGAGACAGTGTGTGTATTTCTGTGTGATAATCATCAAGAGCTGGTTTATAAACGACAATGAACGTCCATAAAAAAAATTAGTTTTTAATTATTATTTTATAACATTATTCTATGCTTATACAGTTCTGTTTCTTAGTTAAAATGCAAGAAGGCGGTGGATGTTTTCGTCAAATATTTGTAAAGACATCATCACTTACGGTAAGGTCACTTGGTCATTGAGTGATATTGTTGTAGTGATTACACAGTTTACACATACGTAATCCTCTTTCACGAATTAGCCCCTTTGAATCAGTCCCCGCCCCCCCCCCCCCCCCTTCCCCCTCCTGTCACTTGACTGACAAGTTTAATCAACTCGACTGACAATAAACAAGTTTGACAGTATCCGTGTTCCCTCACGAGGTATAACAATTAAAATAACAGAACTTCGCGACGCTTTCGTGTGTTCTTCAGTTGTTGAACGAATTTGATGCGGTTTCCTCCCCCGAGGGGCGGCGCGGGGCGGCGCGGGGTGAAGATGTGGGGGGTTTATTAGTAGATGATAGAGCCCAGATTTGTGCGTCGTGTAGACAGCGGTATGAATCAGTTACGAGAATGTGATCACGCATGCAAGATCGTGTGTTGTCTGTGAGCGTGGTGTCGTTCGCGACGTTTATCACGGTGTACACGTATACGAGCAGATGGGGTTGCTTCCTGACATAACGCGGCATCTATAGATGACCACGAATAAAAACGTTTATATAAAAAAATACACAGTTATAGGGACCTAATATATGGTTATATACATGGCACTAGGTGTATGATCAACACTAGGTCGCATAAACAAATGTTGATGCTGGGTCGGGTATCAGCACACACCTGGCTCCAACTCGAAGGTTCCTCGACCTTTAGCTATGAAGATTACGACACGAGGAACAGGAAATATATATATCCTACTAATATAAATATAACACTATATATGTTTTAACAATTTCGTCGTCAGAATCGCTTAACGGATCTGACTAAAATGTACCTAGTGTGCCTTTTATTCGGAAAAAATTACGGTGACGGGAAAACCGTAGTACACCATTAGGTATTATGGTCGATAACATGTTCTAACACGCGCATAATGGCCGACGAAACAACGTATGCTCCCACCATGTTTGAATTTTATTCATTTTTTGTCCTTATCCCACACTAGGTGGGGTCGGCACAACATGTTTTCCTCTTCCATTATCTTCTATCATTAGTCGTCTCAGTGCTCACACCTTTCATAAACATAACATTCTTCACACAGTCCATCCATACCTTCTTCGGCCTTCCTCTACCTCTATATCCATCCACATTCATTTTCATTCAGTCATTCATGTTTGAGTGTTATCACGATGATAAAATCATTGTATTAGGTTGTGTTTACGACGCGGTACTTCATGTTAAATAAATAGTTTACTAGATTAAAACCTATACCAACAGGTTTCGGTGACTCATCCGTGAAACATTTACATCATTTAAAAAAAATGATATCATCAATGTAGGCAAACTCAAATAACCATCGTTAAGGAGAATTCTAAACTGCTGCAGCTGAAGTTGTATCTTAATGGTCAAAAGTTAACATTTCGATATGGTTGTCATCGAACAGCTGTATCGAAATGTTAACTTTTTAAATTTATTTCGATATATTGTCTATAAAGACTGCCATTCAAGTTCTGTTTTTGATTTTTTGATCTCTATATTTTTGTATGAGACTAGATAAAATACATTTTATTACATTCTCACCAACCCGCCTGCCAAGCGTGGCGAGTATTGGCAAATCCCCCCTATGTGGGGGAGGCTTATGTCCAGCAGTGGACTTCCTATGGCTGAGAAGAAGAAGAAGAACATTCAAAAGAAATGCATATTAAAATAAATCAACATCGCATAATGAAACAAAAAGATATTGAGAGAATCATAACGTAAAATAGCCATTTGTATGTCACGTTCGTCTCGCACAAACATATTCAGATAACAACTAGAGCCGCTCGCCACAATGAAAGCTAACTCCGCGCTCATAAACCGTACTTGTTGACAAAACTCGCGACGCGAAACAATAACAATGAAAATTGTGAAGCCCTTCCAAATCCGTGCATTCCTTCACCGCATCCCCCCCTCCCTCCGTGTCCTCGCCCCTCCCGACACCCTAGCGTCTCAATTTGTAGGGCTAACGAGGAGTGAAGGGGGGCCCGTTAACGCGTGGTTTGGGCCCTCTCGGTGCGCTGTGTACGCGGGAAACAGTGACGGACCTACAGACAGAAGCTCGAGTTACTTCTTTGATTAAACTTCTAAATAATGTACTTATATACCTACACATGTATTTTATGACACACGAAAAATATCATGTCACCGGATATGGTTGTTTAAAATGTTAGATAGCTATCGCGTGATTGGTTACCGCAATTACACATATTATTTAATTTTGATGTCATTATAAAGAACTTTTCAGTTTTGTTTCACGTTGAAGTGTTTCACTTTGACGGATGTAAACGCCATTTTAAGGTAGAGGATTATCAATACGGATTAGCTTCAGTTAGCAGCTGTCAATTTGGCATATAATTGGTGTTTTTAGTAATTATATTTATACCCTAGCTGAAGTCAGAATAAAAGGCAACAAATGGAAAATTGAGAGATTTAATTACCTCAATTAACATTTAGATTAAGCGTTATAAAGATACAAGTTGCAGTAAAAATTTTGAATCCAGTTTTGACCGGTGTGTACCGGAATAATTAAAAGATAAGGTCGGTCTTTGTCAGTTGCAGTATTCTAAATGTCAAAAAACTATTTTAACGGATAGGAGCATAATTTCCGATTCTGTATTATCACTATACTGTGTCTTTGGCCCTTCAGTTATGTGTTTTCAGATAAGGCCGCTATGTGAGGACGTTTGTACTTAATTTGGGTAGATAAAAGGGTATTTTGTGATCTGTTTTCTTGGGTAATGGTTAAGTGCGTGCTTAAATAGGGTACGTATTTAAGATGCGGTTACCAGAGGTGTTTTAGTTTGGTGTTTTAGGGTAACACGGCTTAAAGAAGGTTAGAGACCTTCTCTTAAGGAAACTTTCACTGAGATTGTTTATTAATGTTCAACAAGCAGAATAACATTTGCGTGCTTATAGGCACACATCTACTTATTTGTATTGGATACAGATTTGTGTTTTAAGGGAAGGCTTTTTACAAATATCCCTTATATGCTGCGTTCATCCTATCTCGAAGTGCTGACGCGTGTAAGAAACCTGCTCACTTATCGTTGTTGGTATGTGACCAAACAGATGTTTGTGTGCAGGGAAATGTAATATAAATAATTAGAGAGCATAATTACAATCGATGTTTGAGTGATTTTGTAATATTTTATTAGTACATTGTGCATTACATACAGTGCAATAAAAATGATTGTATTGTATCAAATATAATCTATTTCTTTTTATTCTGAGCCTATTTAAGTATGTTATTTTTTAAAACAATAAATAAAATAAAATAACAAAATATTGAACGCAGACAGTTTCCGTATTACACAACAAATAGGAAGTAAATATCAATTCCATATGTATTAGGTACATGAACACTCTGAGCAGGAGTCGGGGGCGCGCGCGGGCAGCGGGGGAGGGGTACGAGTGCGGCGCAATTACGACAAATTTGTCAACTTCTATTTTTTAATCCTACTAATATTATATATGCGAATGTTTGTGAGTATGGATGTACGTTTGTTCCTCTTTCATGCAAAAACTAATGAACGGATTTTGATGAAATTTGGAACACAGATAGTTTATACCCTGAATTGACACATAGGCTTATTTTCATCATCATCATCATCTCCGTTTTTCATCACCACGCGGATAAAATGGATTTGGATGAAATTTGGTATGTAGATACTGCTGGTCCTGGGAATAGCACATAGAAATAACACATTCATCATCATCATAATCATCATCAATCATCACCACGCGGGTGAAACCGCGGGGCATAGCTAGTTCATAAATAATATAAAGAATTTATTCCAATTCGACATCGATGATAATAGTGTTGTCTTTGTAGTTATAAGAGAACAAGACACACTTTATAATTCTGTTTCTTGGAAATGTTGGCAATTTATTCCAACTGATTCCTTTATTCCGCGGAAATGTTGTTGAACAATAATATATATCTCAGGATCTCGGTTCTGCGTCCAGTTCGTGGGTGGACAAGCGAAGAGCTGTCGCGGGCGATGCCAATATTGACCGCCCGTCTGCATAATGCATGCCGAGCCCGCCCCCCCGCCCGCCCGCGTGCTGGACTGCAATATCACAGCGTATGTACGCCGACATTGGCACAGCTTGTTATGCTGGTTTTGAGGCTCCGATGTAAGTTTCGGAAGCTAGGAACATTGACATGGCGTTTGTATGAGATATTTGAGAGATACAATTAGTATTCGTTAATTAGTAGCCGTCCATAGATCACTTGGTACGTCGGCGTACGTCACTAATATATTGGGCCCCGCGGTGTATGACTCACTACACGATAATGCTCTCTATGCCTTTGGAATACGAGTGGCAGTGCGTCAGGGATACTGACACATAGGCCTCATAACCTGTACTTCAGCCTTGACTTCGAGCCTCGCGCTCAAACGCTTGCATCGATTTCGATGAACTTTGGTGCGGATATAGTTTAGACCTTAGCTTATTAACACATCAACTACTTATTATCCCGAAAATAATTGCTGTTCCCGTGGGATAACAAAATAATTCAATGACCTCTGTAACTCCTTCACACTCAAACAATTGCACCGATTTCGATGAAATTTGGTATGGAGATAGGTTATACCCTGGAATGACGCATAGGCTACTTTTCTACCGAAAAAGTAAAGTTCCTGTGGGATAACTGAGCTAGCGGGAAAACTGTAAGCCACGCGAGTGAGATTGCGGGCGTTAATAATATATTTAAATGTAAAAGTAGATCTGTCTGATGTTTTCACGCCTAAACTGTTGATCTGATTTCGACGACTATTGGTATAGAGATAGCCGGGACCTTGGAGAAGGATACACTTTATCCTGAAAAAGTATGGTTCCTCCGCGATAGTTGAGGTACCTAGTAGTAAAACCGTATTCCACGCGGGTGAAACCGCGGGGCGCAGCTAGTATATTATATACCTAAAGCAAAAAAATAATAATCTAATCGTGTTAGTTTTATTATTATTGTTTTATTTATATATTGAGAAACGAAGTATTTTTTAAACATACCTTAAATATTAGGTATTTATGACATTGATTGTGTTTGGATTCTTCTCATGAGCAGAATAGTCTCGATAGTCTTAATAAAACATGAGTTCCATTTATTCCCGAAAGTTTTAAACAGAATTATCACTATTATGATAACGTAGTGTTATGTAACTGTTCCGCACAGATCGCTGTAACTTTGTCATACAAATATATAAACAACTGTGTTATATATTTTAGTATTCATTTATTATTTACTGATAACCTTTGTGACAATGTATCTACACTAATATTGTAAAGAGGAAAAATTTGGATGTGTGTGTGTGTGTGTGTATCTTTGTAATGAATAAACTCAAAAACTACTGCGCCGAATTCAAAAATTCTTTCACCATTGAAAAGCTATACCCTGAGTTACATAAACCATAATATATTATCTTATAAATGAGAGATCCTTATAATTTTTAATTTTCAAATTTTTTACCCGTGTGCAGCCGGGGCGGACCACTAGTTCAAAATAAAAAGGGAAACGCCGTATTATGCTTTATTGTTAGTTTCATATACAAGTTTTAAGGATTTCCGAAAATAAGTCTAGCTGTTTTATTATCTTAATATGTTTCTTCTCTACTTTGTCAATGTATTATAATTATATACATTGAACAATTTTGTTATATACATTAAACAACTTACATATGATTAATGTCGCATAATTTAAAGCCTTTTCAAAGGTCCTGTCTACGTAAAACATTCCTGGCATTTCAGTGTTTAAAAATGCGATTATAGAATGTCTAAATAGTTTTGTCAAACTGGTCAAGACGAGATGGTAGTCTGCGGCTAGCGTGCTCGTGGTCAAATTAAAAATATCAGAATTGAAAACTATCCACAGTTTAGTCCGAACAATGTCATTTAACTCTCAGGTCACCATAAAGTTCGTAAATAAACAAATTATAGGAACGTATTATCTAAAAGTGCCCGACTCGCGAATCGCCGTAATCGTACCTATTTTACGAATTGCTTCAAAACCAAATAACCAGTTCGACAAGCGACTCCATTTACATTACACTGCTGGCGCTGCAGCTCACTGTCCTCCATTGCAAAACAAACCACTCAGTGTATATCCACATCAACATTAACACAACATTGCAAACATTCTTTACCACTTTGGGATAGAATTCAAAATTCAGTGCTCGCACGTAGGTAAGCAAATAACACAATGAAAGAAAGACTCTTAGCTCAACTTTTATACGGTTTAATTTTGTAAAGCTGCATGTGGCACGTGCAGCTAAGTTAAAATGAACCCAAACGCACCAGCTATAAGGTTGATTATACAATGTAAAGGCTGGTATTATAAAGCAGTGGTCAGAGCGCTAATATTGTCCCAGTAACATCAGCCCGCGGTAATGGCGGAGCGCGGTTGTGTCAGTTGTCTGAATAATTCTGTGGTGCATTATGGATTGCATTCGGTTCAGTTTCAAATGGAGTCAATAATTGTTTGTGGAAAGTCTTGAATGTCAAGTGTCGTGAGTGCATGTCACCGACATAGCCATAGCTGACACCCAATGCATACGTCACACGAAGTTGACGTCGCAGGTGTCGGTCGACAGCCGAAGTAAGCGAGGATGCAAATTGCCGATAATATAATAATTTTATTTACCCAATTCAATATATTTTAAAGATTGTCAAGAAACTAAAAGCACGTTTATAAGAATAATAATCATATGGGTAGCAATTCTATTGCTCTCACTAGTAAACGTAAAAGTGACTAAACTAACAATGTAACATAAGATAATGTTTATTACTAGATAGTTAATACACAATATAGACAGAAGGAATGTATGTATGTTCATATGATATAGTGTGACGTCACGGCTCTACCGCCGAGGCTGTGTCGGAACTCATTTCTAGTTTGTGCCGGCTCTTCTTTCTGTTGTCAGGAATGGTCTACAGAATATCGTAATTCTGGTTCGTCAAACAGAATGTGTCGCAAAGTACTTACTAATATATTTTTACGTTTTAAGCCGACGTCGATTCGATCATCTACTGAGCACTCAACCCACGTCCAGGATGGGGCACGATCTCGGAAAGATCCTCAGACTCTCATCTCTAGAATGATAAACATATCATAATATTGAGTCGTGCATTGTTCAGGCAGCTGCCTGGACTGGTGTGGTATCGTCGAAGACGGCGCAACAATATTAATATAGTTGTGACGCATTTATCAACATTCAAAGATGAGTTGTATTTACAAATAGCATTTGAAATCGTCGGAGAGCCGCCCCCGCCCCCGCCCCCGCCCGCGCCCGCGCCGCTGTCGCCGCCGTTTTAGCATTATTTTCATTTTTTCAGCCTCCGCCTCCCCTGAGCATTGTGTCGACGACTGTATTACTGTAACAGTAAGGGCATTCCCATTTATTATCATCTAACGAACATATTTTAATTAGTTCATTGGTGTAGTTAAATGGTGAGCTTTATAACTTGAAAAGGCTATTGTAATTACTGCTGATATTCATTTATGTCCGGGGCGTGTTCAATAATAAAAATATCTTTCTTGATAGTCTGTCTGACTGTCGAAACCTTTTTGTTAAGCAAACAAGGTAAAAAGTTATTAAATTAAGCACTCAGCAGTTTGCAATCCCTTAGATCAGGAGTCGGCCACCTGCGGCTCGCGAGCCTCACGCAGATCTTTCGATGTATAGTTGCGACTCCCAGTTCCATAATAATAAGCAGACACCAAATAATTTAGAAACAGTTTGTTTAAAAATCGTGCAATTAATCCATGAGCGAATACTATTACCATGTTTTTCTTACCGCCCCCCACATGCAGATCTTATATGTATACTGCCGCCGCCGCCGTCTCGAAGTTTAGTTATTTAAAAGTAAAAATAAAATATTTTTTACATGTTTGACTTACATATCGAAAATAATTTCTATGTAGTTCTTTAACTACCGAAAATGTAATGAATCGTAAATTTTGGCTCTTTAGTTTAAAAAGGTTACAAATCCCTGCCTTAGATCAGTAAATTAAACTTCTAACTCTACACATTAAAAACATACTGCTATACTACTGTATTTGAATCGCAAAATGGAATCAAAACCAGTAGAAAAGCTCCTTTCTGTT
Organism: Apeira syringaria; assembly: GCA_934044485.1. Taxonomy (NCBI): domain Eukaryota; kingdom Metazoa; phylum Arthropoda; class Insecta; order Lepidoptera; family Geometridae; genus Apeira; species Apeira syringaria. The sequence continues at coordinate 24,346,151 of OW203660.1, read as the reverse complement.
CACTTATATTCATGAACTTTTCTAAGAAGCCATATTCTATAGAACAGTATATAAGGAAAAAATAATATATTAGCGATATTTAAACCCTCGGGGTCGCCCGCGCGCGCGTGTAAATGAGATACTAAAAAATCATTGTGCAGCTTGCTGAACAAAAGTGTATAAACAGATAACAAAATGTTTTAATTCAATATCATACTATGATATAAGATAATATTTGTAAGACAACAAGCTTGGATTACGTAGTTCCTGTCAAGTTACTTTTAAGGTATTCATTCTTTTATAGCAGCCATAGGATGTCCACTGCTGGACATATGCCTCCCCATATAGGGGGGAGATAGGGGCTATGGAGAGGGCTATGCTCGGGGTTTCTCTACGTGATCGAATCAGAAATGAGGAGATCCGTAGAAGAACGAAAGTCACCGACATAGCCCAGCGGATTAGCAAGTTGAAGTGGCAGTGGGCAGGGCATATAGTTCGAAGAACCGATGGCCGTTGGGGCCGAAAGGTTCTCGAATGGAGACCACGGACTGGCAAGCGCAGCATAGGACGGCCACCGACTAGGTGGACAGACGACCTGACTAAGATCGCAGGCAAGGGCTGGATGCGGGCCGCTTCCAACCGGTCCTTGTGGAAATCAATGGGGGAGGCCTTTGTCCAGCAGTGGACGTCCTATGGCTGAGATGATGATGATGATGATAGGGGGGAATTGCCAATACTCGCCACGGTTGGCAGACGGGTTGGCGAGCGTAGTATGGTCTTCTATCCTCAGAAGGCGCTGCTGCCCACCTTCTGGTACGTGATCCCTTAGCCGACTCTTACGGCACCCGCGGGAAGTGACGGGAGAGTACTACTCTAGGCCGGTACCACCACGCCGTTAAGGTATAACTTCTTCAAACACACGATATATAAAAATAGTAAAATTTAATTTTATACAGACAGTAATTGGTAGATAACAAGCAACACGATAATATGCTAGTAAATTGGTGCACAAACTGAGCTCATACTGTTATCGTGCTGTACGGTCGCCCCATCATAGCATTATATCGTATGATGTGATGGTACATCGCGCGACTGCTCTTTTGTTTTGGTTTATGTTGCTTTTATCTCTCTCATATATACAGACATATATGTGTGTATCGGCAGACTGACAGCGACGCCAACTTCAACTGTTCAATCGAAAAGAAAGTTATCACTTTGATTCGTGCCTCTTTACACTTTTGAATAAAAGTGAATATAAATGATTAATCTCTGTATAGGAATACAGGTCCGGCTGCGCTGGCATTTAGCTACTGAGACACTGCTGTGAGTGATGGATTATGTTACTGTGTTACGCTACCTACGTAGCTTCTTCTTACGCTGACACCGCGCGCGCCCGCGTCAGCGCCGGCGGATGTGTGGCTAGCATTGTTGAGCGTCTGCGAGCTACAGCGAACTCATTTGAAGGAACGCTTATTGTGAATACAATGCGCTACCACAGAGTAGAAGCTAATGTTAAATTAAACTTAACGAATGAAATTTACATATATTTGTGTAAATAACTAAGGTCCATGTAAATGTTAAGCCAAAACCATATCTCATTTTATACTTTATTTATTCAGCCTAAGGCAATTCATTACGAACAAACGGACAGTATTGTAAATAATTCAGAACATGCACATAATAAATTGAAATAATTCACTCGAAGGCAATACGGAGTAAGGTTCTGCAGCCATAAATAAGGTACCTATGGCTAGCGTGTGTCGGCGTGAGCTATGCTTTATTCATCGTTTATGTATTGTTACATAGGTGCAGGCCCTCGTAGTAGGCAGTAGGCAGTGTGTCCAAAGTGCCTACCGACCCTACCGACGTATTTGGAGCTGTCACCGCATTACGCGCAAAAAAATTGCATCCCATTAAGGCAATGAACAATGAATAAACAATGTACAGTGTTTTCAGCCTACTTTGCTACAAGCTCCAAATGTCGAGTAAGCTTCAAAAGACCACTTATGATTAACGGTTCTTAAAGGTCAATAATGAATGAATAGTATTTTATTACATTTACAAAATAATGAGCGAACAAATATTTTCGCGCGAACATATTTTTCCTTTATCAAATAATCTCGCGGTGACGACTAACGCGCGTGAACTGACCGGGTCTTACTCCGGAAGAAAGTAAATAAAAAGCGTATCTATCCCGGGCAGTTTTGCAAAATTTGGAACTGCCCGGTATCACACGTCCGTATGGACATACGGACGTGTGATACCGGGCAAAATAACCAGGTAAAATTTGAAGGGATGATAACTCAGCGGGGGAGCGTCGCCTGTCAAATTGAGGGACACTGGTTCGATCTCCAACCACAACTTCAGCTTCCGGTGAAGGTCACACCGTTATCAAATTCCCAGCACGGTGGGTAGCTACCACCCTGATGTTTGAACCACCAAACACATAGTGTGTTAAGGCAGTAGTCCTTGAGAGCCAGTGAGCATTCTAGGTATAGCGTGAATATCTTCGACCACATCGTCACTGACCATCGAGTGAGATAGTGGTCAAACGCTAGATCTACACAGTATAAAAAAATTGTAGGATAAAGGCAAAAGCAATGCACCTTGTTAAATTACTTAGCAAAGGATGTTTTCAATCGTAGTATACTACGCATTACAAAACTCAAATGTCATCATCACTGAACATGGACCCCCATTGATTTCCACAAGGAAGGTTGGAAGCGTTAGCTTTAATTATATAGCGAGTATTTTATAAAACGTGTTGACATGGCTTCCGTTACGGGCCGGTGACTAGTTTGTGTATGCCATGTAACACGTAATCAATCTTTTCCAGTGAGCAATAACGCACTGAGCGCATGCGCAGCCCAGTCGGGCATGGACAAGGATGGCAAGAAGAAGCACACGAGGCCCACGTTCAGCGGGCAGCAGATCTTCGCTCTGGAGAAGACCTTCGAACAGACCAAGTACCTGGCGGGGCCGGAGAGAGCGAAGCTTGCGTACGCGCTTGGCATGACTGAGAGCCAAGTTAAGGTACGTCTTTCTCTCCGTATCTACCCATCGTACCTGTCTCATTGTTATATCTGGCTCATTGAAACGGATTTGTTAGGAATTATGTATAGATGTAAAGTTGAATAGCTATCTCGCTTGATGGTCTCGATGGAAGATAAGGGTATGATAGCAATGCGCTCGTAGATGGAGTTAGTCAACCAGTCACACTATATTCACAATAATGACTGTCTAAGAGAACTGCCTCGATACCTACACTGTGTTTTAAAAAGGCAAATAAGAAGTTGTGAGATGTGAAGTTCTGGGATCGCATCCCAGTTCAAGCTTGAACTTTTCATTTTGGTAGTTACTAGGCTACGACGAGGACGGCAGCCTGGCTACCCACAAGTTTGAAATCCTTCCAATAAACACTCACTTTGATAAGGCAGCTGTCGATGATGTTTCTGTCGCAATTGTGCTTTAGTAAGAAGTACTTTAAAGAAGATTTCAAATGACTAGACGGATTAATTATTTTAAAATGTACTTCTAACCTAATTATCAATACTAAACCACTTAACACAATAACATCAGTCACGAACAATTAAACCGCCCAGTAGGGTGAGAGTCCCGATGCGAGACACCGTACTAATCCGATTACAGAGATTGAAAAGTCAATCACTTTGCGCGGCGACATCAAACGGTCTATGTGGAAGGGATTACCGCGACATGTGGACGCTGATTTGTTTTATTATTTTATACTCTAGGGCCACTCGTATTGTGCGTGACTTTACTTGGATACAACACCAGGCCAGTCATAAGTTAACAAATATTACATACAATATTTTATTGCAATCATAATACTTATGTCTGTACGTTGTGCGTGCGCAATTTTCAAAAACTATCACCAAAGCCATAGTTTGTTCAGGCAGCAGCCCTTGAGTGTCAGTAAACTTTGTAAGCTCTAGCTTGATTACATCAGTGCAGTACATCAGTGGAAAACGGTAGATATATATAGGTTAAAAAAAAAAAGGTACGGGTGTTGACTTGGTGTACCTACATGGAGTACTATGTGTACTATGGTGGTGACTTGAGTACTTGGTAACTTTTATTTTTTAATAACCAACACCAACATAACGTCCTCAACAATTAGCTTTATAGCCAATAATTCCAGGTTTTCACTGATTGAAACATGGTACTGAAATGTATTATACGGACATTGTAAATCACCATACAAGTAAAAATAATTATAATCATAAACAACGTTAACAGAATCATCCACCTTCGTAAGTGTTCAAATAGGCCAGGGTAATTAATTCTCCGCCTTGCCTTGGGAATATGGAATACGCACTACAATTGTTAATATCTTCTTTTAGTTTTTATTAATACATTTTAAGTAAGATATACAAAAAATCATCAATGACTTCTATGAGGTTTCTACTTCCACTACTTATCCGTGGAATTTTTTACATATACATTTTTAAAATAAAGAGAAGTACATAACCGATTTTGATTAATTTTATAGACTATTTTTTTATTTTAAGTATATCCTATCGAATGAAGAATTATTCAAGTGACTTCACAAATAATGTTTGTAGCCAAACTCTTCCGAAACGGGATGACCGATTGTATGACACTTTTTGTGTATACTCAGAATAGGTAGTAAAGTATTTTTCACTCCCCTAGCCCCACCCCCCATTTTATTATGAACCGAACAGTTCGTTAAAACCAAATCCGAATAGTTTATCCTTCAAGCATTGAAGTATCGTGTCCTTTGACATTTCGATAATGTCTAATGCAAGAACAACATTTGCCAGGGCAGCTAGTAACCAAGAACAACATACGCCACAAGGATAATGATGAAGGAAATGATATTAACTTCAGTGGAAAACTTACATGGTTTTTTTCTACAAGTTTTACGTAGAGTAAATCAAGAACAGCTTGCCTGATGTAACTGGCTCACATCATGCAAGTGATTATTAATCGAGGGATCCCATACATCAATAGTTTGACAGTGTGGATTCTTGATATAATAAAACTTACCTGTCATGAACTACATCACATTTTACTAAGCAAATTGCATAAAGTCGGATCGTAGGCATAAATACTAGCAGTTAAAGTAGTTTCTTTTCTATACCTAAGCGAAGACAACGCTATAAAATATATTCGATAGAAAAAATAAATGAAAATAAATGATGTCTGTACAATCTTTTGGTACAATCTATCGTGAACAATAGTAATTACAGTAGTAGAGAAATAATATATTAATAAAGTACTGATGGAATGCGTTTAAGAAGCAATGAAGTCTGAATAGTGTTATTCAATATCGTATCATTCTTAAACTGCTTTATAAACTTAGCTACTAAGAAATATACTGTAAAAGTAAATTGATAGATACGCGAGCAAATCACTAACATCACGACAATGTAATATGTCATATCAGTTTGCACAATAAATACTAGGTGTTAACTGTTATCTGAAATGATTAACTAAATGAACAACACAATAACTTAGCGACTTCACTTAACCATCACATATTGTACATAACGAACACTACATAGTTGGCTCGGCCCTAGCTCCCGAATGTTCGAACTCGTCTCGTCTTTCAATTAATACAAACACATAAAATAGGCGTAAAAAGGCGCAGTTTTATATCAAACCAATTAGGGTGTGACATGGCGTCCCCTTCGTCACAGAATCGTTCACAGTTAGATTTTACCCTTGTATAGTATGCATAGTAGTTAATACGTGATCGTCACAGTACGGGTAGGAGTTTATATGTGACCCTTGGTTAAACGGTCGCTAACTAGGGGTTGTTGTTGCCCTTTGTCTGGGCCGGTTGGTGACGCGGTACACGACTGGGCCGTTTACCCTAACAACGTTGTGGTCACGGGTGCTTAACGTTTTGCACTTTAAATAGAAAAATATTTAGCGTAATGGAAAGCGTATCAACGATTGCCTTCGAATTTAATTCTTTTTGCTTAGTCACATACAAACTATATTCTTGTCTATACTGTCAATGTTTGTGTGTATTGTTTAGTTATTGTAAATATCCTACTAATATTATAAATGCGGAAGTTTGTGAGTATGGATGTATGGATATATGTTACTAACGGCTAGACGGATTTGGATGAAATTTGGAATGTAGATATTTCTAAAATATACAGGGACTCGAAGTGTCATAGTTTTTAGTAACCATAGATTTAATAAACCATATGCTGGAGTCGTGAAATTCTTAATATTTATAAATAGATATTATGTAGTTTAAATGTCCTATAATGAATGTTGAATGTTGAAGCCTGCTTGCCCATGCGAGCCCGCGAGAGATCATGCCAGTTGAAATAGTCTGAGAGCTAAAACACTTTCGCCTCACTCACAATAAACTGTCTCTTAGCTGTTTGTAATGCTATAATTAATGTCAATTAGTCAGAGTTGGTTTCCTTACGTTTTACGATTGCTTCACGATCTACATATCGTAATACGGAAATGACACAGTTTCATTGCGACTACAATATTGCTACCGTTTGATGGCATTTTATTTTCGAAATGAAAACGATCCATATAATTTAATAAAGCCCAATGAAATAAAACAAACACATCGCTGCCGAAGAGTGATCGCTAAGGGTGGCTCCACATCTCCACATTAGACGTTAGTTAAACTGTATCACTAGCGCTAATGGAGAGGGTGCAAATTGTGTTACACAGAGTGATACGTTCGGCTTAGTGGGGGTTGGCTTTAGGCTGGCTGCACACTGTCATTTTTGTCGATATTGCTTAAGAAGTATATTATTTTCGATAATCGTGTCGATCATAGAATTAGATTATCATATTTGCTTGGTGAATTGATACAATAGTTTTTTTCTATTCAAACATCTAATTTTAATATAATTGGTACAAGTTTATATCCTTGACCGTTGTTTTTATACATGACTAGCTGCGCCACGCAGTGTAACCCGCGTACATTGGAACGACAGTGGCGCCATCTGTCGAAAATTAAGTCAACTAACTCAGTAATCTTCTTTGGCTCACGCAAAACCAACTTTGCTAAAGATCATCACATGATCAAGTGCATAGTTTCAGATTCTATAAAGGAAACACGAACATTCGTATTTATTTTTAAGATATTTGTATAAGATCAAGATAAAATTAAATGCGTTTTACGTATGTCTTTCATTGAGTATGTTAATTATTCGATGTAAGTTTACTTCCAAACATACATAAATAGTTACATAAATAGTTAGAGGTTACTTAATACTTCGACATAACACAAAACATTCATTGACTACTTGACGACGAAATAAAATTTTAATGTTACTTTTCATTTATTCGTCGAGCATAACTATGCTATAATATTAATCAAAACAAATGAAAAAAAAATAAACACTTCGCCTGCATTTTATTTAGTATATACAAATCCTATCTAAATCCATAAAACCAATAATGGCACAAAAATTTCAATCCACTAAAACTGCTGACTCACAACATTACAACCAGGTTTTGTAGCCCAGTGTACAATCACCCTAAACCTACAAGCGAGGGAGTAAAGCGGGCAATAGTGAAAGTTAGGAAGTAAATCAAGTGGAAATAACGAGATTAATGAAAGCATCGCCTCGCAACAGTTGCGCGTCTCGGCGATAGATCGTCGGGTTTATTCGATGTGACATGTTGCTCTTATAATGCATAACGCCGTCCTTTGGCGCTTTCAGATGGATCGAACATCAATGTGGCTTCATCTCTTACTCGGTCGGTCCAAGATCGAACAAAAACAATTTAGTTCCCACTTGTCCTGGGTCTAGGTACCTACTCTAAACCACAAATACTGGAAAGTGCTTGAAATGTTGAGGCGATCATGTCAATGGTATGTTTGTTATTAATAAGTTTATTTCAAAACGCCCTTAAGCCTTCTTTAGATGTCATTTTCATTATTAGGTATCGAAAAAGTTGAGAAGTTTCTGTACCGAGGGAACAAAGCGATAATAATTTATTATAGGTAGTTTACAGACGCTTTTCAATATGATGTTCAAGTTGTGACTTGAGCAGTAATTAAAGAACAGAAGCACCGCTTACCACCACTCACAAGCAGAAACACCGAGCAGCCCGCTCTGTTCTAGCCAGAGTTAACTATCGACATTATGGAAAGAGAAATGCTTTGTCTTGCCCCCAAGTTCGTATCTACCTACTAAAACGAAATGTTGATACATGTATCGGCTTGGTGTATGGAAATGGTGCCAATTCGCATATTTATTTGAATTCCGCTTTAATCAATCCCTTTTTACTGGAGTACTATTCTGCGAGTGGTGTAAATCAAGAGCCGGTATAAAGATTTATCGAACCTTGAAGCGTCCGCATTATGCGCAATAATCCTTTAGAGCGATTAATACGAATGGATGCATGCATTCACAAATTGGACTCAAAAGGCAATGCGATGTGAGGGGCTCAATTACCCCACAAACTTACTTGGAAACCTATTCACAGAACTGTCAACTCTATAACGTACACAATACGAATGATTCAACTTGTGTAGTTTAATTGGCAGGTTCTTTCAATACCCCCGAATTGGTGTCATAGCTCATTTGCCATTCGATAAAATTAATCCAAAAGAAGATTAACTTTAGGGGGTAGTCGCATGTTTACACATGTGACACGGTGGATGGCATTATGCAGTAAAAGCTAAACGCTGGCTGTAGGCGGCAATGTTGCCATGGCAACAATTTGAAAGCTTTTGAGTTTTAAGTAATACTTATGTATGTACTAATACTGTTAACGAAGCATCTATTATTATCATTGGTTTAATAATAATTTATAAGTTTAAATAGGGTTAAAAATATACTGGCAATATTGACATGAATGTATTTTGGTTATTTGGTTTATAGCACTATAGTCAATAGAGTAAAACTCATAAGTGTAAGTGATTTCTATAATAACTTTAGTTAACGGTTACTCTATCATCGGAACATGTTAAATGAGCATATCAATTACCCAAACATATAAATTAGAGGCTACTGTCAGGAACTTCACTCTCCAGATCACTACAACAATGAACGTGCGAGTTGCATTACTCAATATGCATAACAAAGACTAATAAATGGACGGTATTATACAATAAAGGTAATGCATGGAATGGGGCAGTTCAATAAGCGTTATTTACCGCGATGAAGTATAATCGAGCGATTGCATTAATTTTGCACGTTAGTAAATAAGTTTATGCAGGACAGGGTATACGTAGTACATAGGTATTACGCAGGACACTCCTGCGGAACCATTATTTCGGGATATGAGAATACTCACCGTCCCATCCATGATTATCCTCCAGGCTGCTCTATATGCTCGGGAGCATTTGGATGAGTACACTAAGCTTGGCGACGGTCACATGTTCAACACACGTCACACACACCGGCTCCGTGAGGTCCCGCGCCGCCTCACTGAAACGTCAAAACTAGTGCACGTCATGGCACCTGCAGGCTACAATCGGCTACCCAACGACATTAGAGACGTTAACTCAATACGCGCATTTAAAAGTAAAACGAAAAATTGGCTTATTGAACAACCATTTTATGCATACAATGACTTTTTAAAAAAAACAAAATGGTTGACATAAATGATATTTTGATATTTAATTAATAGATACTTACATGACAAATTAAATACATGCATATAGTCTTATCTATATAGTAAGGTGAATTATTATTTATATTTTCCTGATGTGACGTGTAAATATTTATTTATGAATAAATTGTCTAATTATGAGCTTTACATATGAATTTTCAGTAGGTTATGCTTCCCACTTTGATAATTATATATATATAGTGAAATTCATAACACACGTAATCGATGAGTATATTCTATAATTTACAACCTGAATATTGAACAAAACGCCATAATGGTCTATATTTATATGTAACATACATAGTTTAAAGAAAAGTCACCTTCCACGTCTGTTTATTTGCGCCTGCGCAGAAACTAACTAGTGTGAAGAAGAAAGAAGATATAAACCACATCTATTCAAGACACTCACAGCACAGATTACACACGAGATACACACAAAAACAATACAGAACAGAATAATAATGATGTTGTGAGTGTCATGAATATGGGCATATATATGGTTTCATATATGTAGGTACTCAGAATACAGCAGATACCGGGCCTTCTTATTCGGGGGGCGGGGGGTGCTGGATCCTGCACCGACGTCACGCTTGGAGTGTTTTGTGCGTTCCTTCCCAGTCTCGTTTAGCGACAGCGACCGACTCTCCACGAACTTGCGCGCGGAAAAAATGCTATTCAACACTTACAATAATAGTTGCAGATACATTACCGAATGACATTAAGCCACGACTCGCTCGCCTCATTATTGAATACCTTGAAAATGAAGAATAAGATTCTAGATGTCCTTATCGTAAAGTTCCGATCTGGCTCTGTTTGTGAACGCTCAGGGTTCTTACGATTGCCATAAATCAATTAAGCATAATACTTGTAAGATTTAGCACCGTCGACTTATGCCAGATTATAGATTCCATGCAAGAGGATTATACATTTTATACTTTTACTATGCGATTAAATTTCCGTTTTAAACTATTATTTTTTAATGATCAGTTTCGATATTATTATGGGAAGTGGGCGTGGGACTCGTGGGAGGTTTAATTAAATGGAGATTACGGAGATATTGTTCATTGGGATAGATTATTTGAGTAACGAATATGTTCGCTCATTGTATACCTGCGTCACTCACTCACAAATAATCATATAAATAGGTCACTTAAATATCAATCGAAGATAACAGTGCGATATACTATCCAGACTATTAACAAGTTAAAACTATATTTTTAGTACAATGTACAATAAAATACTAAAGACTTTATTGTACACAGGAACAAAGTACAAAGGGTGGAGTTATATATCATATATATTATATGGTATTATTTTAATAAGCTACTTAGCAATAAGTTCTGATTGATTATGTAATTAATTAATTAATTTAATAAATATAATAGTTAAATAAATAGGGTGTACACTGTACATTAAAAATAGTAGAAAAGATTAAAACAATTAACACAAAAAGAAAATGAAATGTGATGTGTAATTTATCATTTTTGTTTTTGTACAAAGAAAACGACTATAATACTTAGATTTTTTCACTGTCGAGAACATTTTCCGTGAAAACATATGTTTTACACGTGTCACGGGCGCTGTAGCGAGCTGCGTAGTTAAATACGCGTCGTATTGGTAATACTAATTACTAGCCGCACCCCGCGGTACACTCGCATGGACTATGCTTCTCCTGTTTTCCATCCAGAACTGCCTCCCTTACTGGGGAGTAGGGGAAGTGGAGAGTACAGTTAAGGAAGGGAATTTCGTAAATTCTTTTTTTGTTGTCGGTCCTCGGGAAGGTCCTAGGAAGGAAGGTACGAGGTCACTCACGCGATCACAATGAAGTGGTAGATCGATCGGATGCAGCAGGAACTTGTAGACAGAGTTTAATTACTATGGACACTTTTAATTTATAGAAAAATATTTTAACGTCTATGTTTTTATGGTGGGTAAATAAATCAAATCGCAAAAAAATGGTTGAGTGTACTTTACAAAAAATATTTTTTTGGGTATACAGTACGTATATACAAAGTCTGTGGTGAGAGCCGAGCGAGCGAGGCGAGCGTGCCGCGGCAGCGACCGTGAAGTGCTAAAAATGCTGTAACGCAGCTCACTAGTTCACGAACACCTCCTCTACAGGATTCATCAATCGGCCCCGGATCCCGAATGTATGAAATGGCGTTATATTGTAGGTACAACAAAAAAGTTAGTACTTTGTATACTGTAAATTACACACAGAACCAACAAAAAGTCTCTGATAAATTTGGATAATGTGCATATTATGTACACTGTTTTTGCGTATATAATATTTTTTGAATTTGAAGGACCACAATCCAGAGATTACCGTCTCCCGCCAAGAAAAGAAATTCAATGACGAAACATGATTGTATGCAATAATAGAAAGAAATTTGAATTTAAATTGTAACTTACTCGACATAGTAGGTATCTTACCCAAGGTGGCCAGTTACGACGACGGCGGACAGAGACAAGCCTAGTAAATAGGTGGGAACCCGCTGAAGGAAGTAGACATCGTACCAAGCGAACGCCTACGTCACAATAACGATCTAAATTCAAAGTTTGAGTCGCTACGTATTGATAGATTACTGAGTCACTCAACTCTTCCTTTTTTAACCGACTTCAAAAAAGGAGAAGGTTATATGTTTGACTGTGTATTCTTTATGTATGTTCACCGTTTTTTTTCCCCATTTTGGACCGATTCTCAAGTTTTCTTTTGTTTTTACGTACACAAAGATTAGATACAGTATTAAAAGCGCACTAAAAACTTTGTTATTAAATCAAACAGGGCTTGATCGTGAGAAAAACATTTAGTTATTTATTTACCTCGACGTTTCGACCGAAACATCGAGGTAAATAAATTATATATTAATGTGTTCGAATCGCGAAAGTCTAAAAATGCACTTAAATCTTATCTTTCACTGAAAACGAATGAGCCGCTCGTATAACACGACTATCCTAATATCAGATAAAGAAGAACTCCACAAATTATGCTAACGATACGTCACTTAATAAAAACAAATTATATTCTATTGAGTAACGCTATCCTAATGACGTCAGAGATAACAAACTGCCTCGCAAACTGGCGCAAATCTATAGGGGATGATCCACCCTTGCATCTGAGGGTAGCATATTAAATTATTCTGATAGATGACGCTATAATTTAATTTTAATGTGTTTTGATAAAATAAAGCGTTTTTTCTATAAGTTTAATGCAATTGAAATGTAATTTGGTTAGTGGACCGTGAAATGGGGATCCTTAGGGAATGGAATTAATGAAACGGCATTGCCGTGTTGTGGTGAGAGTTTATGATCAATATTATCCGATTCCCAACAACAGATCTACTAGCTATTCGGTGTGCATACAGTTCTGCGCAAACACTCTGAACTATACCATGATCCCCAACTTATCTCGGCCAAGCGCAGATCTGGTACGGTGTGTAAGTCAGTTCATCGCCGCTCACCAATGGCAGGTGGTCACTACTGTTGCATTTACATTGTGCTGTTTAGTGAAATGAATCAAAGTATATATATGTACTCTCTGCTCTCTTAGCAATGCAAAGTAAGTCAGTGCCGGTTACAATCACTTACATCATTATGCACAAACGGAAGAGCTTGTCAATTATACTACTTGATTACTGTTACTCGTGTATTATGGCTCAATACAGGTTTACAATTACATTACAACTCTCACACAGTCACTCCTCTCCCACACACACGCACACACATGCACGCAAAATACAAATGAGATGACTGGTTTAGATAAAAAAATAATTAAAAGAGATACTATTGTAATAAATAATATCTACTTCTTTTTTGTCTTATATATTTAAATTTAATGTGTATGATAAAAGTAAGGAACTAAATTTACATTATTTATTAATGAGAAGGGGCTTGGTGTTTACAACATAGTTTAAAAAAAATATTCCCACCCACCACCGTGCCCTCTTTATTATATTTTGTTCTTTTGTTTTAGATTCAATATATGATAAACAATTTATTATTTTTTTATTATTATTTATTTTTTATTTACTTATTCAAATAATACAATATGGCTCACAGACTACATCCTAAACCCCGTCACGTCACCATGTGACATCCGTTATCGTACTCACTATACATATTGTGTGTGTACCTACATGTAGGTATATTGTACAAGTAGATAAGTCACGAAATGTTATCTATCCGCTATTCGTCGTAACTCTACTGAATACCACGTTATTTGTATACAATATTTATCTTCTTTGTTTATGAGTAAGTAATATGTATGTAGGTATATATTATATTGATTTATATGATGTATAATATATTTAGTACTAATGTTAAATTATATTCAATACTTTTGTGTGACACACCGCCCTCATAGATCATTGATTATTTATTCTCCATACAAGGGTTCTCTGGAAAAGATTGCTCTTAGCGATAAGTCCGCCAATTGAACATTACTTAATGTAAAAACATCTTTTTATAATTGGGTCTCAGTGGAGTGTATTTGTATTGTATTGCAGTATTTGTATTTTTTATTTATTTATCACACTTATACTTGTATATTTTATCATACATTGTAGACATAATAAAAGACACATATAAGGCAGGTTAAACTGAATAAGAGATTTTATTCATACATTTTTAAATCACATCAAAATATACACACATACACATTGGATTTCTATTTAATTTAAAATATAATATTTAGAGTTGATTACTTTGTAGTAACCACCGGCTGATTCGGTTTCTAGATTGTCATTCTGACACGAGAACAGTAGGTGCCAGCGACCGTCCAGGCGCTAGACGTCATTCTACGTTCATTATATATATTGATAACATTTGTATTTGTACTTGTATTAATGACCAAGTATGAAGGTAGACTGCTAATGAAAGCTAATCTAGCCACTAAGAAACAATATATATTAAACTAGGTGCGCCCTGCGGTTTTACCCGCGTGGTGATGATTGATGATGATAATGATGATGAAAAGTAGCCTATGTGTTAATCCAGGGTCTAAACTATCTCCATACCAAATTTCATGGAAATTGGTGCAGCCGCTTGAGCGTGAAGAGGTAACAAACATACACATATACACAAACTTTCGCATTTGTAATATTAGTAGGATTAAACCTACGGAACACACGATAAGAACATAGTATTCCCCCTTTTCCTATAACTAAATGATGCTGCGTCATTTTTGATTGATTGTGTCATTAAACCGTTTAAACGGTCTATTTGCATGGACGCATTAGTTGTGCATATTTAAATATTAGATAATAAGTATCTTTTGTCCTTCTTCAAGGTCCCGTCTATCTCTTTGTTAACATTCATCAAATTTATTCAGCAGTTTAGGCGTGAAAACGTAACAAACACACAGTTACATCTTAAATATAGATAAAAAAATCCTTCATAATTAAACAATAAGTTGTGTACCTAGATTATAGCCATACATACAAAAGCTTTTGATTTAGAAATTGTGTATACGTCATTGAGTCGATATTTGAAAACCACAGTCAAATAGTTGTAGTCCAATACCGCGTGCTACAGCCCCGGCAGGCCAACAAGAGCATTTGTCAAATCCGGCATTTGTTTATTTTCCATCGATATGTTTTAAACGTTGCCGACAGCACGCTCGATGACGTATATCCGCCTAAAATCCAGCTAAATCTATTCGACAGACAGCGATCACATTAAAACCTTATCCTAACCTATAACTGTCAGCTAAACAATCCATTTTCAGCTCTAAAGCATGTAGTACACAGTTTAAAATTCAGCCATTAAAATGTTATACATACGTCAAAACATTTGAACGGCACGTTTCATACGTATACATTGAAATCAGCTTTATATCCTTAGCGATAAGGTTTAATTTTCGTTGTGTGGTCGTGGTGGAGTAAAGCGATCAATCGATAGCCGATGACAGGTCGCAGTGAGCGGTAATCGGCGATCATTAGTACTGAATCGATGGAAACATCTGCATTTTGCATATACTATGTTAATGTTTGGCTTTTTGTTCAGATTGATGACGTCATTCGACGCTGGTTAATCGTAATTGGAACCGTATCCCACACGAGGCAGTTGTAGTGAGCTGTCGTTCGTCGAAACAAATCAGAGAGTTGTTATCGATTCATTTGATATATTTTTTCGTTTGTTCCTCGAACTCCTCCACTCCGTATACATTACGATGGAGTTTTCAGGTTATAAGCCGTTTTGGAACAATATTTTTAATTTAAAAGCATATATATCATGTCATTTTAGATTAGTTCTATGTAGAAAAATCGGCGAACTCTGTTTCTCAGTTGTAATTTCGTGTTTTTTTATCATACTCAGACCCCCGCACTAGGATTCCCTTTATCGCGGGAGGCATGGACACACACAATCACAGCACACAAACATCCAAGACCCGGGACAAACATCTACACTCATCGCACAAATGTTTGCCCCTGCCGGGATTCGAACCCGGTCCCGGAAACACAGAAGTCATGTCAATGACACTAACCACTGCGCCACGGCGACCGTCAATTTCTTCCGTCTTGTTACAATTTCTTTTACTCACCGACATGCGAGGCTATAATCGATCAATGCAATTCATTATCCACCATCAATACGCAAATATCTAATATCTCTTGAGAAAATAGAACTCAATTCCAAAAACGTTATACTAAAGTTATGTTAAGAATTAAAAACTAGCTTTCTCGGGATTTCCTTTTTTCATGAAATTTCTATGATTCTTATGTGATTTTATAATATGATATACTATAGTAAAAATACAACTCTATTGAGACCCTCTTTTAAGATTGTTCTGTTAACACACAGCTCAAATCACGGAAAGGATAACGCCGAAAGCGAACACGTATTATTGCTTCGGCAAACGGGAATGGATTTTTGATTCATTTTTCTTACACTCATACCCTCGCACTTGGATTCCCTGTGTCGCGGGAGGCATGAATACACACAAACATCCAGGTCCCGAGAATGTTTGCGCTTGTGGGGGGTCCCCGTTGGAGGTATTATCATCTTACTACACCTACATGTTTCGATTGCGCCACTTTTACCCTTCATAGTTGTTTCGTTTCGTCAGAGACGTCTATTTCTGTAAAGAAAACTCATTATATTATTGCCAAACTGAACCAATGAAAACCCTCCGTTGATTACATACCGAGCGATATATACCTATCTATCTATCTATCGCACAGGTTGTTACATCGTCGCTCCCTCCGTGGGCGGTTTCTGTACGGAACCTTAATTGCCTTTGTTAACGACTCGTTTTAGGGTTCGGTAGTCGTCGCGACGATGACGCGAACGCTCGCAATATTTATCGGTGATAAATGATATTGATGGCTTCCTTCGTGGATGGCTTGTTGGTAAATATTAGCCGAATGGACAGATGTGGCCGGTTTATTGTAACGATTCTCAGGCGTGTTGATTAACAAAGTTTTTTTAATATTGGCATCTATGCAAAGAGTTAGAGTACAGAAAAGGTTAGGGTTTAAAGAATATTCTTATGTATGTATGTATTATAAATTCTAAATAATGATATTCTGAAAAACCTTAAGTTTACGGCATCCGAGAGAACCTCCCGGAATCTACATGGGTACTTATACACGCATATTATATTGTGTGAAATTAACTAGAAATGTTATGTGAATAATGCGCTTTAAGGATAGAAGATTATTATTTAACATTCTTTGAAAGATATTCGATAATAGTAATATTTCAAAATACCGTTCGGCCGCTTTGCCTACTAAGCTTACGTAGCATTTCATCATTTTACTGTTCTTTTCTTATAACCTTAGAATAGTTATTACTCTAAGGTTATACCTTACTTACATCATTATTTGCAACGTTTATTCTTATTCAATATTTTAAAACCAAAACCTACGAGCTTGATTGAATTGTTATCTTGATGAAATCTACACCTGGCGATAGGTGCTATTTCTAGTGTACATCTGGACAGGTACGCCAGGATTGAAAATCAGCTACGAATTACCGACTATGTTAAATCCTCAAGGCATCAAGCCTTGGCCCACTACTAGTTATCGGCAGCAGGGGAGAAATCGTTTTGGTCAAGTCAATTGTGTTAATATTGTAGTAATTAGCCGATTATTAATCATCGAGCGGTGATAACCTCGGCGTTGTAAGTGTCGGCCATTTGACGGTCGCTGGTTCGATCCCTACCGCTTGTTTAAGCTTTTGTTTTACACTTAAATGTTTTGAACCCTAAGAAATTATGTATATATAGGATACCCCAGTACATCAGCTCCCTACCACCAAGTGTACAAACTGTGATCAAACAAGTAGCGCGTTCCGGGAACGGCCCTCGCGAGCCGCGGAACATTATATGCCTAGAGTTCTCCACACTGAACGTGACCGCATCGTCACGGACTAACAAGTACTATAATGTTTAATAAAACCTTATTAACTAATGAATTGTTAGTAAAATAAATAAAATAGTTGGATTTTAATGTGTTAATTATTATAATAATTAAAGTCCAAGTTCGCCATATAACGGCCCCCCCACACAGCAGATTCCGCCCGCTCACTCCGCGTCGCATCTGTGCGGTGTTTGGGATAAGCTCCCTCTGATAGGAAAGATTCCCGATGCAAATCTGCGAAAATAGAATTTGTTTGGGATATTGTTTTGTTTGTAATTGAATTTATTCTTGTCCAGTTGGGAATTGTTTCAAGTTTGTGCTCGTAGGTATGCCTTTCGGCAGCCGTGTGGTCTGTGGATTTGAATGTATTTTAAATAACAAACTTGTGAAAAATATTAAGAAACGTTGATTTTAGCGACTCTCTGACTCTTTGCGAATTAGTTGAATTGAACAACGTCTGATACCACATCTTAAATGGGCAATCACTAGTGGCATTGTCAACTTCACGTGCTAAAGTTAGAACGTCACACTGACACCAATTTATGCCTGAGGATAACAATCGTTAAGACTTTGGGTATGCCTCTATCATGCTGGATTATGCCTAATACTTAATGTTTTAAGGGATGGCCGTGCCCTAGGTGGACTAATTTTGGTTTTACACGGTAACAAGACAGAGTTATTGTCTCTATCGCGATTAAACAATCAATCACCAAATAGACTAATTACGAGTTTTATTAGTTAATCACAATTGGACAGCTACAAACAAATAACAAATACTTTATAATAAGAAAAAAATATTTCACCCTTCAATATTTATCAAATGTAATCAATCTGTTTACAAACCTAAATCCCGCGAAATCTATCAAGTTAATCAACACAAGTATTACAGAGATTAACTAGGTGGCGCACGCGACCGCACTCGCATTGTGCCGCATACGTGGGCGTGTCGCCGCGTGCCGCACAACTGCCGCTGTATTGTGATGGTAATGCAACGCGTGTGTGGGGGGAGCCTTACCGCACAACACTCGACCTAGGGCTGCCACTACAACTGACAAAACTTAATGGTAAAGTAGTTTGTAGGTTAGTTAAGTAACTATTACAATATTATATCAGCATTGGTCGTTACGAGTAGCTAGCGATTGCGGAGTCTTTCTGAATTCAGAATTCAGAAATATTTATTGAACAGCTGTGTAGGTATAGTTACATAATATAAATTATATAATTTTAAATGGTTTCTACAGTCTGCCGGGCTTGAGCATTCTATATGTATGGTAAAAAATGGCACAGGACGGTTTATTTATCTGATCAAATTTTACACAATTTAGTAGATACTATTAATACTTAAGTACAAATACACAATTTACAGTTGCACGGATAAACCTTTGAGGACAAGCCATGACTTTAAATTACACCAGAATATTTAATTCCTTTATTTCAGTAGCTAATCTATTGTCAACATAAAGAGCATCTAAAAAACCGTTCCGAAACGTATTAGTGGTTCAGTGAAATTATTTTTATAGTTAGATCTTAGATTTATGTTTGCTGTTCAGTTATTGAACAACGAGCTATGCTTAGGGTTTCACCACAAAACCTAAACAGAATTAGGGAGATCTGTAGAACAAAGAATCTGTAGAAAAAATAGCCCAAAGGATTAGGTATTGTGTAGAACATGCAACATCAAGTACCATCTGATGACGTCTTAACGTAGAGTAGCAACGTCAACCCACAAAGTGGACAGATGACATACAAAATAAAGGAGGATTTACCTGGATGTAGGCCGTGTAGGTCACCTTAAACCGATCTTTGTGGAAATCAATCAGGGAGAGTACCCTACTGAAGATCTTTTATGACTGAATTGATGAGATCAAACGCAAGCTTATAATAGTTTTTTTTAAATAACAACTTATGATGGAACTTAGTATGGAAATTACGTTTTTCGAAAACTTTTGTAATACAAATATATACTAAACGTTAAAAATCTATCGAATAAATAATATAAAATGGTAAACGAATATACTGATTAGGACTGAGAATTCAACTAAATCAGGTGACGGGGTCAAGGAGTTCGCGGACGCCAGCTTCAACGCGTTCTTAAAACTTGCTTATATCAGGTATATGGGGAGGCTATGTCCAGCAGTTGAAGTCGTTAAGGATACGGATTATAAAGAATGCCACGATAATAATGATGACTAGTGAATCTAGATCTAATCTGGCACTTGACAACCCTAAGTAGAAGTGAACCCTATGCTCGCAAAATGTGGACAAGTCCAAAAGCATCGCGTGACGTTTCACAGATGCGCGATCCGTCGCGGTCTCCCATACGGAACCGTTTCATTGTGCGTTGGAGTTACTTATTGGTTTCGTATGTGTCGAAACAGATTCATTCATCCATCACCCCGTCGACATGTGTACGGTGCCTACGCGGTACAAAACATACTTACTGCATCATACGTTATTTATATTTAAATATAATATAAATGATTTGAATGAAATTTTATTACTTATAATATTGTTTTTTTTTTATTGTGTCTGAGGGCAAATGCCTTTATTAAAATAAATCACTAATAACTAATTACTATACTGAAGCTACTACAATAACATTTGAGCTATCCACTAGCTATTGGTAGCCTATACATAACTCAAATGTTAATATTTGTAGGATTGTATGTATTAACGAACATCAAAAAATATGATAGTAGATACAATTTGTAAGATATAGGTAAATGGGTAGCGACGCTAACATAATAAAGAGTCATAAAAGCTATCAAATGTTGTCATAATATATTTTTATGTTACTTTTATCACGAATTCGTATTTCGATTTGATGAATAAGTGTCGACTTTACAGGGTTCAACTATCTTTTAAATATTATTAAATGTAATTTTTATCCTATCCTCACAAAATATCACAAAAAATATTTACAATCTATGTATGTGTAAAAGTTAAACTATAATATATATATATAATATTATATATGCGGCATACCAGCTAAAATGTTTAGTATTTTAATAACAAAATATTAGACCCTGCAGCCAAGGGCTTAATACTGTTCACTGTTGAAGAAAATTTTCCTAAATCTGTAATAATAATTAAATATCACATAAATATTTATTTTTATAAATAAAAATAAAACATAAAATAAATCTTACAGTCACGTACATCGCCATTCGTAAACCAAAACGTGTCGATATGTAAAGCGTCGTACCCTCAAGAAGGAATGTTCGCGCCCACTTTCATACAGTGTTTGCAGCCTCGGGCTCTGGGCGGGCGGCGCGGCGGTGCTGCTCGCGGGCGGGCGGCGCGGCGGCGGCGCTGCTCGAGGGAGGGCGCCATAAAAATGCAAATGGCGGTGTCGACAGGGGATTTCATTGTATCAATCACAGGCCGACTTATTATTGCAGGATTTCAAGGGATCTCCACGTTTATTGTTTCCAGCCGTTTGTATGGACGGCGCGTTTCCTCAGATGATGCTATTCGATGTGCATGATTGGATTTCAAACGTTCTCTTGTTTGATTTTTGTAGCTTTATATTGTGATATTTTTTGTTATCGTTGTACATTATAGGTATGCTTGTGTACAGTACATAGGTAACTGGGCGACTGGAATAAAATGTATTCGGTGTTAGCGGCGCCCGCCCGACCAAAATCAATCGTTAACATTTTGAGAGACGAGAGTATTCACTCGGGCTGGACTTGCGTCTGCGCCTAACTAGATGCTTCAAATTATGATTTCAAATTCAACTGCTTTTAATTATTATTTTTCGGTCAGATAAACATTTTTAAGTGATTCGATGACGCCCAACGACAGTAAGAAAACCAGGAGGTACTAATATTCGTAACTCGGAGATGGCGCTGACACTTCTGACACGGAGAGTCAGAAGATACAGGACTGATCGGGAAGTCGATAAAAAATAAAAAAGCAACTGCTTAATTCTAACCATCCGTATTCGTGCATATTCACAAACATACAAACGGACCATTGTTATTCAAGAATTCAATAAACACCCATTTAAGAACACAGCAGTAAACCGAACTAATTAATTATTGAAACTTAATTTAACAACTATAAATATACCTATATATAAACATTGATTCATCCGTATTGATGTTTTTGTTTTAAAATTAAAATAAGTTACCACTTTGAATACAATCTGTAGCTCATTATATATTTTTAATTAAGATTCGTAAGCGTTAGTGACGTTTCCGGATCGACTGTTTGTAATCGAGTCGTGGGTTTGTCATCGACTAGATATTAAACTATCGATTTTAATTAGATTGCGGTGGTTGAGACTTTGTACACTGTGGTAGTGCCGACGCAAAGTTATTGTGAAATGGCGGAATACCGACCTGTCGTATAAATAATTATTAACAAGTAGGTATCATTCATATGTATACCTACTATAGGTCGCGCCTTTGCTACGAAGTATCTCATTTATGGTCGTATGGTGATGACGAAGTGGTCGAAAGTAGCATCTATAACAATGTCTCGTTTCTCTCGACGACAGGTGCCTGAGCACACTTTGGGCTGTAGGTATGCGCGGGGTCACATGTAAACTTGAAGATGGTAGCTTACCCGGCCTTTATACGGAGAAGGCTAAACAAAGACTGCATACTGTGGATTACATGATGATACATCGCAGGTTACAACGTTTTCCAAAAAGGCCAAGATGGGAATCGATCCAGCGATCCGTCTGCTAGCACTCCACCACTATCATCGCTTTTTGACAAGCCTGGTTTGTATATATCTACTCAGGTACCACAAGCGAGATTGCAAGTTGTCGTAGATATGACGTACATCGTCTGTAAACCGTTCCCAACAAAAAGGTTCACGGACCCATTGTTCTTAAGTCAGTTTACAAATCTTAAATCAACTGATCCATCAAACCGATGGCTTGTTTACGACAAACGCTGAAGGCGCTCGTTATCCCAGATTACCTCTACGTCTTCAAACAAAACGACACCCCGCACTTGACGGCGAATAAACGAGAACACTCCAGTTTTACGCGAACAAACAATTATTTATTGCACAATCCTGTATCGAACACATTTCTACGCGAAAAACAACCTTAAATTGAAGATGTTACGTTAAAATTTCAACTGAAATAAACAGAGTAAGATTAATAGGGCATAAAACGTAAGATAATACAATATACAAGAAGACACGCTATTAACCGTTCCGTGTTGAGACGGCGTTGAGTGATGCACGTCGTCTCTTTCGTTCGGGTTTTAATGTGATTGTCTGTCTCTATCGTACGGTTTCAATTATGTGAGTAATCCTTCAATTACGCTGGCAGATGTCGCTGCGTCTTCGGGCTTATGTACCAGTTTAAAATACAGCGCGCAAAACAATCGGAGATTCGATGGTTTATAGCTCGGTAAAGCAATCATTATTTTAGGTTTGATTGTTATTTTATTGAGTAAAGTATTGCCATAAACATTTTAAACGAATTTAAAGTTAATCTTTTTTAAAATGGAATTTTGATTGAAAATCAAATCAATGCGGCACAGGTATCAAAGGTCTCAATCGCGTTTCCACAACGGATGAACATCAATGAGACTTTTGTCAAACTTTAGCGTAATGTTCCAGAGCAGCAGGTGGGAACTAAATAATCTTACTAATTGACCATTTGGCTAGGAAGCCAGCTTTAAGCACCACCGAATCTAACACGGGTCCGTAGCATTGCAGAAACTCTACGACGAATCTGTCAGTACTGATAGGCATGTTTTGCTAGTGAGACGCGAAACTCTTAGAAATGATTTTTTGATCTAGCGTTTGAGAGTATCCCTTGATGGTCAATGACGATGTAGACGCAAGTGGAATCCACTTAAACCTAGAATTTTGGCTGCATCTCAAGGAGAGTTGCCATAACATGCTTCATTTGGTGTTAGTCATATTTTTTTCAACTTGAAGTTGCAGCTGGGCATTGCAGGCATTCTATAATTTATCAGGATACTGCGCGGGCAACTCAAAGAGAGTGCCAAGTAGGGAGCTTTCAGCCCTGCTCTTCCACGGGTGTAGGCATGCAGGAGCACTTGTTCGTGACATAAGTAATTGTTGCCGTATTACGCACCTATGCCTTTGGTTTCCAAAAGTATACATGACACGTAGATGGAGCAGAAGGATGGTATATATAAATATACGCTATATTTACCATCCTCCTGCTATCTTTATCAGGTCTATCAATACCCGCCTTTTCATCCATATTATTATAGTTAGGACATGGATAGGACATCCATTGATGGAGATAACTCTTTTAACTGCTGACCTAACGTCCTCCGATAATTATTAATTGTTCATTTACGTAAATCTTCACAAAACTTTATAGGAAGTTTCGTTGCTATCCGTACATTCAGGTCACGTCCCTGAGGGTAAGCGACACGAGTTAGCTAATAATTAATATTATAATTAATGTAAGTGGAACCGCGACGTAATCCGGCCGCGCGCCATTTGTACCCTTTCTGGGTCCGAGTCCATTAGCCGAGCCATTGATCGCGTTATTAAAGTAGGTGATTGGATTGTTTAAGAGATTTGGTGAAAATGACTATTGTGATTTTATGTAAACAAATGAAAGTGTGCTTATTTTTTAATAAAAACGTGGCTGGAAAGTATCGATGTAACGTAGTGCAATAATCGATGCGGTTATGGTTTTTTAAGTTCCATAAAGCTACGGCATGTCATCACGGCCATTCCTGCTCATCAGACATTGTTAAACGAGACGCAGCATTTGTTCCATATCTTATCCACGTATCTTCTGTAGTTACATGGCATTAATTTAAACAGTAACGGATTTGATATCATACAATATCATTTCTTACAAAGAGAAAGAAAGTTATAAAGGTTAAATATGTAGAGATAATTTTAAAAACCAAATAACTAGATACAGTTTTATAAATCCCACCAAAAACATAAATGTAACAGCTGTTGGGACCAAGTTCAACATTAATTATGGTTCGGTTGCCTTTGGTTGTCAAAATACTTGAGATCTAAATCTGTGCCTAGTTCCGTAGACAATCCGAACGTATATCATTCTGAAGAAAATAAATTTTTTGACGTGATAACGTTTTATAAATTGATGAATGCCAAAATGAAAAATAGTAACGTTCCGCGTAACGGTCAATGGTCAATGGTCAATGGTCAATGGTCAATGGTAAATGGTAAATGGTAAATGGTCAATGGTCAATGGTCAATGGTCAATGGTCAATGGTCAATGGTCAATGGTCAATGGTCAATGGTCAATGATCAATGGTCAAATGTCAAATGTCAAATGTCAAATGTCAATTGTCAATTGTCAAATGTCAAATGTCAAATGTCAATTGCCAAATGTCAAATGTCAATTGTCAATTGTCAATTGTCAATTGTCAATTGTCAATTGTCAATTGTCAATTGTCAATTGTCAATTGTCAAATGTCAAATGTCAAATGTCAAATGTCAAATGTCAAATGTTAAATGTCAAATGTCAAATGTCAAATGTCAAATGTCAAATGTCAAATGTCAAATGTCAAATGTCAATTGTCAATTGTCATACATGATTATGTCGTTATCACGTAAATCTATCGTCCGTAAACCGACTTTACAGACAACCAATTTTTTCTGTTACATCTTTAAAAAAAAAATTGTTGAGGTGAACTCAAGAATCAAGCAAGGCGAAACAAGGCAAATAACTTATAGGATCTACTGAATCTTAGCATTTACCTATAAAGTCATGTTACAAAGTTGACTATTTTATGTCGCGATTAACCGAGAGGCTGTTGGTATCAAAACTTACGCCATGGCTTGGATAGTGTTTATTTTTATTTGAATGCCGGGGAAATCATTTACCAAGAACAGAAAGTACCGGGAATAACAGTCGCACCCGTACAGAAGCGTGCAACAATTGAACTCGACTGAGTTCAATTGTTGCACGATTGTTGCACTGACTGTCATTTATCTGGCACAACTGTGACACAGAGAAATGATAGTAAGTGCGGACGATGCGTGCGCTATCCAATTGTTTATATGATTCCGACTGTGGCGCAAGATATTCCTGCTTGTTTCTCATTTCCCTGAGTATCGTTGAAGCGTGGTCTTCGAGCATGAGAAATGCCAAGGCCGCCCGCGCCCGCGCCCGCGCCCGCGCCCTCGCGGTCCTCTGAGGGTCGCATTACCGTATCGTAGATCTGTAATCACGCGGCCGTCGCGTCCGCGTCGGCCGCGTGTGATTAATTACCGACCGTAATGTGATCGTGACAAAGTTGAAAACGTTTAATTAACTGGTCGGGACAGATAACATTCTGTTGCGGATTTCTGGTACTTTGATGTGGCAAAGTAAGGTTTTATCTTTTATCGAATTTAACAAAGGAGGTTGTCGATTCGTTTTTATTTTTCTGTATGCTAATATGAAAGACTTAGGAAGTTTTTTTTATTAATCGGATTGTTCTTTCATTTTTATCGACATCATCCAATCGAAATAAGTCAGCTTTTATTCATAACTAGTTGCGCCCCGCGGTTTCACCCGCAAAGATTACGGTTTTCCCGCTACCTCAATTATCCTACAGGAACTATACTTTTTCCGGAATAAAAGCCTATGTGTTAATCCAGAGTATAAACTATCTCCATACCAAATTTCATCGAAATCGATGTAGCCGTTTGAGCGTGAACAAGTAACAAACATACACGCATACACACAAACTTTCGCATTTATTATATACTAGGTGCGCCCCGCGGTTTTACCCGCGTGGTGATAATTGACGATGATAATGATAAAAAGTAGCTTATGTGTTATTCCGGAACCTAAAGTATCTACATACGAAATTTCATCCAAATCCGTCCAGCCGTTTGGCTTGCTGTGCCAAGCAGCCCTTTTAAAGAAGAAAAAGAGTCGAAATTCATCACACATTTAAAACAATTGCTTTTAACGAAATGCTATTACAGCTTGAATGAGTTTTTCTATGATAAATTTGAAAACTAATAAACAAATCGGTCGCTCCACATTGTGGAGCTCACAATGGTCGCTCCACATACTCTACCAGGGTCATAGGTACGCTGGAAAAAAATGTATTTAAGACCTGCATGTAACGCCATATAAATGCAATAAACTATTGAGTATTGAGTATTATAATTTTGTTAGTCAAAGTCAACGTCAGAACTTTCAAACTATTACAAGCATATCAAATAATTGAATAAAATTGAGAAGAAGGTATACTTAAATAACTCTGTTAATTTTTATAATTGTTACATTTAAATTATTACATTATTAATACGATTGATTACTAACAGTTTGATAATAAGTATATCAAATGACTAATATAAAGAAAGTGAAATAAAGTATTCGTTTGAAAACTTTATGAAAGTACTTAACATTTACAAATTACAATATTAGGTATATAATTCTATTTCACAATTATATCTACTTTAAGATTTAAACAAATCTTCTACATAAAACTAAAATCTTAGGATTCATATTTTCATAACCTGTTAAGTTCATAGCAAAGCATGTCACTTGGACGCTTCATTTGAACAGCGTTGTACTTAGATAGTGACCATTACTTCTCTCTGTGATAAATACATCGTGACAATCATGGTATGGTATAATGCATAAAATTGGCAAATCCCCCCTATATGGGGGAGGCATATGTTCAGCAGAGGAAGTCCAATTGCTGAGAGGAAGAAGAATAATGCTAAGGTATCCAGGAATAAAACGCCTAACCGTCAACATTATTTAATATTGCATGCTTGCTGTCACACTAAATCAATTCGAGCTCCGAGAAACGTTGGACCCCATCGACTTCCTCAAACACTCTCGTGCTCAGTCCGCAACATTACACACATTATCAGATTCCGTATCTTATCTACCATTTAGCTGCCGACCGATTTAAAAGCTCATTAGCGTAACTAATGTCATTATAGAACCGTCCGCTACCGGCGCGCGGCGCGCGGTCGGCACCGCGGGTACAGCGGCGCGCTTACATCGGCGGCGGCGGCGGCGGCGGCGGCATTCCGCCTGTCGCTCTAATCATTACCATTTTGACACGACCGGCTACTCGATATACTCCGATATATCCTAAACATCACATTACAGATACGACAATTTCAATCTAAAACAATGGCAACAGAGTCGACTTCACAGTGAACGCGAGCGGTAATTGAGACGCACCGATACTACAACGCGACGAAATCACAGAAGGTCGTAATAAAATTTAATTGTCAATTCGATATAATCCCTTTCCCTGTTAATATTAGATTCGATTTGTGTTACACGCGGAGATAATTATCGTGAGGTATTTAATTTCTCCAGCTAGAGTGACGGATTCATTTGTCAAGCGTCAGACGGACGGACCGTCGGACAGATTGGCCGTGTTGTGCCTACCGGCGAGTGATATATTAAATCTAGATGGCATTAAGATAAGAAGGCATTATTGGCGGCCAGTTAATTGTACCGTTTGGACGCGGTGCTTAGTGAGACGTCTCTTTAATTGATTTCATAGTTTCATCTCTGACTCATTTTATTTCTAGTTTATTTGGGTTTGATTTAAAATTTTACAGGTTCTTTAAATTAATTGCTTGTATTTAAGATAACTGTCAAATGAATGTCATTCTTGCATATCTCTGTTTAATTCTGAGCTGAAGATTATTTCACAATTATATCTTCGTTATTACTATAAAGCGACATTTGACATTTGAGTAAGGATGTAGCTGCGCAGAATGTATATCTTGGCAAAACTCAATCAAAAGTGTAGTGCGCTTTAATTTTTAAAAGCTTTTAAAAAAATAATGTCTTTTTATGTTTATTAAAAAAAGGGCTTTTGAAGCGGTGATAGCTCAGCAGGGGGAGCGTCGCCTGCCAAACTGACGGACACTGGTTCGATCCCCAACAACAGCTTGAGCTTCCGGTGAAGGTAACACCGTTATCAAATTCCCAGCATGGTGGTAGGGTACTTTCGAATACCCGCCTGGCTAGCTACCACCCTCAAGTTTGATAAACTGTCACCAAGCACATAGTGCGTTTAGGCAGCAGTCCTTGAAAGCCAGTGAGCATTCTAGGTCTAGTGTGATAACATCTTCGGCCACATCTTCACTGACCATCAAGTGAGATAGTGGTCAAACGCTAGATCTATACAGAATAAAAAAAAAGCTTATCGTAGACGTGTTAGGTAAGTAATTTTTTAATTTGTAATGAAAGTGACATTAATATTATCTGAAATTCACGAAATTGTATTGCAAAATACCCAAAATAGAGAGTATAAAAGATTAATAGTAGTGCAGTAATACAATTTAATCAATTGTAGCAATGTACCGCAGTTTCGCTACTGAGCAAGCATGAATTACTGATTATGACTGTCCTATTGGTATTACAACATGTTCATATACATAGAACGATCACTACAACTATACAACCCTCTAAATAAGGGGAATATAATACGTAATAAACCCAAGCTGTTTCGAGAACAGTCATTAGACCACGAAAGAGATCTTCAGGTAAGTTAAAATTCGGAAATTCATCACCAACCTGCATGGACCTGCATGGTAGGCTGTAGCGAATATTCTTCTGTCGAATCTTCCTGTACTAAACTAGCAGTAAGCACTTACCATGATTGGCTGGCTATGCTGATGGTTATAATCGATGTTCAAATTCAAAATTTTTTATTTTGCAGAAACATAGGTACTCATAATGCTCGTATTCAAGGTAGTTTTAAGATCTCTATGCTCTTACGACTTTAGTATGCACATGTTCGATGCTGTTTAATCATCATCAAGAGATAGAAGTATAACTATATGTATAAGTTCCTACAAAAAGTATTTGCAAAACAAAGAATCTCACTTGAATATCCTCGAAGAGTTTATATCGTTATCGTATATTAAAGACGTTGGAATAGAGAGAGACAGAACAATATCGTAATGTCGCCTCTCGCCGCGACACGGCGCGAGTGCTGGTGAGAGCTGTTCCGGACAAGGGTGGTGTAGAGTTGACTTTACTAGTCAATTATTTTGTATTCAAATGCTATTTATCAGTGATATAAGTTGGTTAGCAGAACGAAATTAAAGTTGTAAGTAGAATGTGAAATACACAGATGTATATCTGTGTATCTTCCATTCTACTTACACAAGGAATCAGTTTGGAGACCAAAATCTTAATCTTAACCACTACTTCGTGTTACCGACTAGATTTAATACTTACTTTAAGATTGTTGTTATATTATTACCTTTGATGAAAATAAGCATGTCGCCTAATCGAAATCGGTATAGCTGTTAAGCGTGAAGAAGTAACAAACATACAAACAAACTTTTGCATTTATAATATAAGTAGGATTATATGTAGCATATCTTTATTCACCGGACACAATGATGTTATTATCACAACTTTAACTATTACATTAACTGGTGCTAATTTAGTTACTTAAAATCAGACTCTGGTCTCCATACGATGATTCCTTGCATAGTGGAGATCAATAATTGGCTTTTAATATTATGTTTCAGGATATATTTTTTGTTATACCTATACATTTTATTTCACGATGCTATGAATATTAGATTTAATTGGTCCTTTAATACTTATCCATGTGAAATATTTCTGAAGAATTGTAACTTGGCTGACAACTGTTTAAAGTGAGTTAAAGTTTTCATGAGTACCAACCTATACAGAATAGCTTTCATCCAACGCCAAGCGTCATCGTGATTAGACTCTTGCTTGATAGATTGATCGAGTTAAACATGAAACCAAGAATTCAGAGGTAAGAAGAGGATGCCTTTGTTTTCTCTTTTGGTCTATCGTAAAGCACATAATTACAGTGTATTACAGTAATATAATTAAGTACGCAATTCGACTTTTTAAATATTTGATACGATAAATAATGGAAAGCATAATTCTTTCATCTGCCTGGAACTTTCACCCAATATAGAGCCAACTGTTTTATTCTTGATATTTTTTTTAAATATATATTCTTATTGTTCGCGTTTCTCTACACACGGCCCTGTTCGGAACTCCCCGGCGTCCCGCGGCGCGTCGCGCGTCGTCGTATGAATAATGTTGTATCGATTGTGCCCGCGTGACGCGGCCGCTTCATATCGCCGTTATATGTTCACGGTATCCGCCTTTTATTGGCTTCCGGCTCCGACAAACTTACTCACATTGTTTCGGAGTGAGTGCCTTCAATTGGGAGAAGGGTATTTTTATAATTCGCCATAAAACCTTATGGCAAAACAAAACTGCATGATTGAAATGCACATCTCTTAGACTGCATGGGTAATTGTGCGCTTGAGAGCGTTTACCAATAGGTTTTTTCTGTTATTTCTTATTACTACTTACTATATATACTACTCAATATATAAAGCTGCAAAAATGTGTCGAGCGTTTAACGGTAGCGTTTTTCGTAAAAAACAGCTAGTCTAATATTTTTTATTTTATTTACCACACTCAGACCCCTGCACTAGGATTCCCTGTGTCGCGGGAGGCATGGACACACAAAATCACAGCACACAAACACCCAAGACCCGGAACAAACATCTACACTCATCGCACGAATGTTTGCCCTTGCCGAGGTTCGAACCCAGGCTCCCCGGAGACATAGAAGTCTTGTCACTGACACTGACCATTGCGCCACGGCGAACGTCAACATATCATCTTAGTTTACATGCTTCAAACAAAGATAAGCCTAATGCTTGCCTATGGCTTCGCTTCACTGCAAATTGTTTGGTGCTCTCGGAGCCGACTAGTATTTATTCTGTACTGTGGAACCTAGCGTGATAACATCTTCGACCACATCGTCACTGACCATCAAGTTAGATAGTGGTCAAACGCTAGATCTATACATTATAAAAAAAACTTTTGGAACTGTTTATGATGCTATAGCCAGGCCCAGGCCCAGCCACGCTAGTCATATCGCCTTCCTTATCTTAATATCCAAGTTATCACTTCACATCCAGACACAATATTGTTGAGCGTGTGCCTGCGTGTGTATTTACACCCCAGATGAATGAAAAATATCTGATACTATTATGCTACTAAATATCTCCCTAAACTAAATTTCTCCCAACTATAGTAGAAATAGTAGGATGCTGAGAATTCTATTGAATAGGGAATTGATGGTTGTAGATCATTCGTGTCTATTGGTTTAGATGGCTGCAATTTCAATTACAATTGCGTAAATGGGGAACAAAACACAATTAATATGAAATCAAAACTAGCGCGTGCCTCCAAGCGCCATCTGTACGCACCCAATCCAAAACGCATTATCTGCTATCGATTAGGACCGCTACATGTGTCTACTCTACTTCGCTAACGACACATTATACACAGTATGAACAATCATCCAGAAACCTTTAGTGGAGTTCAGAGAGTCTTCAGCGTATCATACTTTACTCATGTTATAAAGGCGAGAGTTTGTCTGTCCTCAATCATTTGTATCTTTGTTACTCCTTCACGCTGGAACCGCTAAACGGATTTGCATAAAATTTGGAATGAAAATAGAGAATAAGGAGAACCCTGAAACAAGAGACACACAGGCTGCTTTGTATCCCGGGAAAAGTATGATTCGCATAATACGAAGTTGAGATAACGGTAAAACCGCTTCTCACACAAGAGTCACAAACACGTCTCGTAGACGTGCAAGTGTGTGTGGGTGAATCGAGCTGAGTCAACCATCCCTACTGTTAATAACAGCTCGCTACATGTGCTACATGTGTCTACTTCGCGACTACATCTCCCCCTCCCACTCGGGAGTTATAAAGGGGGGTGGGAAGGGGATAGACAACGCAAAGTCAATATGTGGATATAATAATAAAAGATCGCGCGAGCTGCATACGTAACGTTGTATTATCGTTTTGTTATCGTCGTAACATCGGCGCGCAGTCGATGTTCGCAATACTAGTTTAACTTACTGTTGTCGCTCTACACGATTATTTGGAGTTTGTGTTTTATCAGATTTATCCGCAGATACAATATTCTCTTCTGTTTTGTTTTTGTTTAGTCCACTTCTTGTGTAATAGCCCTTCAATAGTGTATAACTTGAATGATCCGTGAATACTGCGTGCAAGTCACGCTTAACATTAGGCGATAAAACCTACATATGCGTGACCACTATTCCGTTAAAAGGAGAACGCATATAGACACTGATGAACAGGTGTCTCTTCTATTCATTTCCACAACGAGCAGTTTGTAGGCAGGCAGCGTCCAAATTCCTCCTGGTTCCTTTATCAGGTCGTCTGCCTGCAAGCCATGTGACATGTACTCCTGTGGTTACGATGTCTGTACTCGGCTGCCTTACAGAGGTTTTATGGTTTTATTAGAACATCTGCTGGGCGGAACTTACGTTCAAATTCATTGAAGGAAAAAAATTAGCTACTCGTGGGATTAGAACCCACGATTATAAAATACCATCCTGTCGCTTTGACATCTATGCTATAGTAGCTTAGCTATACTAGCTCCACATCGGATACTTGTCCGCACTTCCGAGAATCAGTTGACAGTTGACAGACAGCCAACAACCACCCACGTAGTTGGTGGCTGTCCTTCATTGAGCTCACCAGTCGCTGGCCTTCATTTCTTCAAACTTATGACGCCATCGGCAATCAGTTCTTCGTGCAAACACTAATATGCTGGGATATGTCAGGGATTTTTGTTCTACGGATATCCTCATTTCTGATTCAATCTCTCAGAAAAACCTCGAGTAGGTCCGACTGGAGTTTGCCCATGAGGCCCATAACTACAGATCACGTATCCATTACAACTTTAGTGACTTTATATAGGTATCCTGGGACTGAATCGACATTTTGCTGTCTCAAAATAATGTCTCATGAAGAGAAAACGATCTCGTTTGATCACACTCTCAGCCGATGACCGCTCAGTAATAAATGTCTGTGACACGGCCGCTAAACTAAACAATCACGACAGGACAAATATTATGTACGTAACGGCGACCCCGTCATATATATTCATGAATCGATTGAGCCAGTATCGAATGGGCGGAATCGATATGGCCGTAATATCGATATGATTGCACATCGGATTTCATATCCGCGATATAGTTATGGAAGTTTTTATGAAGCTATGTTGGAAAGGGTTTCATAATACTTGTGAAGTATGTCTTTTCGACATACTGACTGTTCATACTCAAACTGGGAACCGGTGACAATTAAATAACTCTAGAAAAAATAATTAGATAAGTGTCTTTAAAACATGTGTGCTATACCTATATGTGCAATAATCTAATGAAAATATACATAAAATTTAACAAAGTGTGAAAATAGTATGGATATGATAATATATCGATAGCACAAAAAGGCTGCTGCGCGCTTTTTTATTATTATTTTTGTGTTCCGATCGAATTTAAAACAGTCCTATTTGAAGCTAAATTATTAATTTAATCTAGAGAGAATAAATGAAGTCCTAGAGAGGACTTTTAAGATTTTATTCTTTTACGAAGCTTGTGTGCGTGCAACGACATTTTGTTGAAGCATATTCTAAAAAATAAAATATTTATTTGTGGGAATATAAGAGTAAAAATCACTTCGCTTCCTAGTAATGTTTTATGAATGTAAGTGGACCGGAGTTCGTGTAAATTACACTTACAAAAATATATTTAGAAATAAATGTTACAATAGTTAATTATCTCTTCCAAATCTCGATGACATTAATTATTTTCATGTAGGACACACGCACGGATTTAATATTATATAATGTACTGTGTAATGTGTATTAAACAAGCCCATTACCCATTATTTGGCTGTTTCATATAAAACTGCAAGTAGTATCCGGCGCCGCGGACGGCCCCGAAGCGTAACGATAAAAGTAGGTTATTTGAGAAACAGCGAGTGTCGCCGTCCAATAACTTGTAAATACCCGCGCCACTGCGTCCTGTGATACACTTCAGGACTGGACTAGTGTATGTTCCTCTACTTTAGTGAAGCCTTGTTGTGAAAGGTAAGGAACTTTGGGCTTGGCCACTCCCGGTTGGTATGGGACTTATACATGACATATCTTCGGAAGGTCGCACAGAGTTAGTGGCCATAGAAAATGACCTCTAACTGGGGAAAGATATGCCCAAGAGATCTTCAATGATTATGTAATCCTCGGCCACGCACGGCTCAGGTGTGTGCAAGAGTAGATTCAGGGGGTTGATGTCAGCGTGATGGCTTGGCCCTCACGCAGTCTTGATCTCAACACGATTGAGTAAGTCTGGGATGAGCTGGGAGGCTATTCAGAAGCAGCAGGACTCAGGCACTAAAACAGGCCCAGGTGGAAGAATGAGACGATATTCCCCAACATCAGCTCTGAACCCTTGTGCCCAGTAGGTAAGCCAAACTGGCTCGAAGATGTAGCCAAACGTCATCGTTTAATATCATGTCAAAGCGGAACCCAGTAATGCAAACACCAGTAATGCCTGGCGGTAGGAATAGATATGGTGGCAGTAGTTCCCCGGGCGAACTCTCACATAGACAGCTACTGCTCCTAGTTATGTTACTCTTAATAGTTTATTGATTGCAAGTAAAAATACATTGAAGAAAGAAGATATATAGATATGGCGGGCTGGTCACAAGCTGATTAGTATTTCACCGGATCTAGTTTGGACTGTCATCGTTTAATTTCATCATCCTCATTATGTTAACATCGAACGTACAAAAAAGCTAATTTTGTGCCACTATGTTCCATATTGCACTTATAAACACACGAAGAGTTATGTATTCATGGACACAGAAATAAAAATATTTACAGGAAATACTGCTCCCACTCGATCAATGCGGGTTCCAAAATTAATAAGACAATAATGATAAATCCTATATCCCTATCAATTATTGTAAATATATATGATGCCACGTACCAAGTACACTGGCCCCAAGTGTACCGGTAGGTGCTCGTACAGTCGTCGTGTTATTGGAAAAGTTGTAGCTGAGTGCGATACAATGTAGCGCTATCGCTCGGCGGCAGCGCTCCGTGTCGCTGGCGAGGCGTCGCGTCGCCTGTCATGAAGGAACTAAGTGCTTTAGCTTACCTGCTCACACTCTCACATACCTACATAATATTGTTTTTATCTAGTCTCATACTGAAGTATAAAGATTTAAAAATCAAAAACATAACTTGAATGACGGTCTTTACAGACAAGCCATCGAAATAAATTTAAATAATAGTAGTTTATGAAACTGTTTCTTAATAAGAGTTCTTAAAATACGAGTGTAAGTTAAGACCAAAGTATGTGCCGTTTTGTACCCGAAGCTCAAGCCGTTGTTGGGGATCGAACCGGTGTCCGTCAGTTTGACAACCGACGCTCCCCCCGCTGAGCTATCATCGCTTCAAGTTTATCTATTTACATAAGTGTCTTCCCTGGGAAAACTCAATAGAACATTTCGTTCTTCTGTAAGTTTATCTATTTAGTTATAATATTTGGCTTTAGATCAGCTGTTTTCGCTTGTTTGCCAACGCTTAGGATTGCTGCAGTTGTTGGGTAGTGGATTTGGAACGATCGAAACGGAACCTTGGAACAGTCAGCTGCAGAAATGGCTCGGGTGACGACTTCCAACTTTAACTTTTGCCTGTTCACGTATATTATATAAACAATGTCGTATCTCTAAATTGCATTTATTTGGCTTTAATATTACCTGTAAATTAATGTACCTGTTTAATATACATTCAAAAGTAGTGAACAAATATTAGATTCATTTTCCGCAAAGCTTTAGTTGGTAATTGTTTGTAATATAATAATTCATGACGCTCTTACCGCCATCCTGTGGGTTTGATAATGATTTTACTTTCACTGGTAGCTAAAATCAGAGGTGGTACGGGACCACTGACAGTTAACTCGACAGCCAAGGCTCATACTGCTATGCTAACATGTAGCTTAAAAAATAGTATATGATATAAAAGAGTTTGGTCATACAGAGAGAATGAACGAAAATATATGACTGAAGTGGTATACAGGGGTGCAGTGAATGGTAGGTGGTGTTGGGCGAGGAAGGGCTCGGCGAACGTTGAGAAATGAGAATGATATTTTTAAAATGGCCACTCCTTGGTCTACTCTAAACCGATGCTCTTGCACAAAACGTCAGATAGGTCTGAATGACACGTAAGAATAATGCCGGGCCCGTCGTGAGTGGAATGCTAAGGTCTCTGCCCTACCCCTACGGGAACGATGCGTGACTATATATACGTATAGGTATTATGTATCAAAGCTTATTCTTTGTCATAAATAGCTAGTAGCCAATACATTAATAACTTGTCATTCGAGGTGTGTTATGAAATTGGTCATATTGCTGCTATTTATACGATAGCATCGCTGTGGTATTGTTTTACAACATAATCACCGAATGACACCCACACGACATGTCACAGCGCTGTTACAGTGAGCGACAGCTCTACTACTCCGGGCGTGTCCACGTGCTCGTGCTCGTGCTCGGTACAATGTGAACTGTAGCTCGGGAACTTATTGTTGTGTCAGCTATCTATCTAAGTAGCTCCGAACAACGCTCTTCACGCACCAACTGAAGGCCATAATTTATATCTACAAAATATAATTTGGAATGACATTATCACTGTCGGCGTGCCGTGTAATCGGATTCTTGATACCGGAGTTCAAATCCAAGCCGAGGAAAATATTATATTACTAGTAGCGCCCCCGGTTTCACCCGCGTGGATTACGGTTTTTCCGCTACATCAATTAGTCCAGGGGAATCATACATTTTACCGAAATAAAAAGAAGCTTATGTGCTATTTAAGACTAAGGTCTATCTCTGTGCTAAATTTCTCCTAGATCCGTTCAGCCGTTCTGGCGTGATTGATTAACAAACATCTATCCAAACTTTGACATTTATAATATTAGTGCGGGGCTAGCAGACTTTCCATGCTTAGATCAATCGAATAACAATACTACTCACCCCGCGCTATCACACCAACACCGCGGCCGTGATCACGCTCCTCGCTCGACGCGAAGAGCGCTCACATCACAAGAGGTCCGCGTCGGAGCGTCACCAAACGCTGTCAGACGAAAAACGACGCTTCAAAACCGATGCAATAACTCAACCAGTCAGCATAAACAAAAAAAGTCCACTCGAATCCATTTGTTATCCGCGTGCCGCGTGTATCTCCGGTCCATTAATAAAAAGGACTTATCCCGCCTAATCTTGCGCTCATTCCCGCCATTTCTGCTCTCTGCGTATTCTTTTCGCGCCAAAAACCGACGCCATGTTGTTCGCGCAGATTTATCGCCGGCCAGGATTAAGCGTCGATAAATAATAAAACAGTCAGTATCGGTATTCCTAAATTATGTTTTTACACGTAAATAATAGACTGTGTGACGTAGGGATGTTCGGTTCTGCTGTAGACAGTGTGTAACCAAACTGCACTTGGTTATAATTACCAAACGATATAATCTTTTTAAAAATGGGCTCAAATTGGGGTGTACCGCATCAAAGTGGCTTAAGGGAGTCACTAACGAGGCCTGAGAAGGGAGTATTTGGCACACCTCGAGCTGGTCTCCGAGGCACTGCCCACGTTAACCGCTGCAGGAACAGGTGGGGACTAATTACAAAAGTCGTGAGCAAAGTTACAATGATCTAGTAACAATTAGATAATATCTGTAGTTAAGCCGCATTAGCTATATAAATAAATGGTAGTCATTCTGTTATTCAGTCCAACAAGCTAAATATTTTTAATGTCCAACAGCTCATTATATTGAATAATATAAAGTATTTAAAACCTTGAATTACGGCGTAAGCTTTGACCGGTAACGCGACGGTCGCAGCTTACTTTAGCGTACCCTTGGTTTAAGTTTTCGGCAACAGGAATATCGTGATCACATCCACAGCATCGTAGGAGGATACTTTTTGTAACGTTACCTTATTGGATAAGGTGGGTAATGCCCGCCTGGTACTCTGCGAAACTCTTAAAAAAAAAACTGTTACCAAACTCCTAGAGAGTCCAGGCTGCTTTATGATTGAGAGCCAGATAACATTTTAGGTCTAGACTAACTAATAGTGTTAGCTGGCCTTCGACCGCTTCGTCACTGCCCATCAAGTGAGAGTGTGGTTACTCTTTAAATTACAAAAAGTATGTCAAATATCTTCTATCTCAAAATAAAATCGTCGCAATCTAGTACCGCGAACAGTTCGCTACGCAGCCGCTATGTGCTAAAGCCGCTACGCGCTACAGCGGCTACGCGCTACAATCGCTACGTGCTACGAACCAACCCACGTGATCTCACCCTATCGATAAAATGAAATACTGTTCTTCGGCGGTTTTTTATCGGCTTATTCAATTTGTTGCGGATGCAGCCGGCTTTATCTGGATTCCGATAGTCTGGGGTTCGCGGGAAGCCACATAACAGGGTAGTAGGGTAACCATACCCATTGTAGATTGTACATAGGTAGGTACTGCATGAGAAATGTTCGCTTAATTTAGTGGTAACATAAAATAAAGTTTACTTTACTCGTCAACATATACTTAAACTCTTTGATAGAATTCAGATCATATTCTTTGTACTTAAGAGATACTTTAAAAGCTAGCTCTTACTTAGAGCAAAAGTCCATCGAATCCGACTCGCATAAACATCCTTGTGCATGAATACCTGCTATCCAATCTCTTGCCTCTACATTGCGGATTATATTTACCTATTTATTAATCTTAAGTAGGCAATTTAACTTATTCCGTGTTTTTATTAAATAAATATATAATTAAATGGGGCGCTTAGCTGCAACTGGGCTGCAACGATAGTAATAAATAAGTAAACGTAATAAATAAACTCGAATTTGCACAATAAGATGATGTGATTTGATAACGAGATCATAATATCAAACCGAGTAGGCAAATGAAACGGGAGTGAGCGCAGCGCACCGCGCGTGTGGAGCCGGCGTTATTGATCTCCAACGTAGAGCACGAACTGGCAAGGGCAGCGCAGCATGTCTACCGACCACCAGGACTGTCTGCCTGAAAACATATGTAATAGAAAGATAGATAAGTACCATACCGAATAGATCCTTGTGTAGATCAAAGACAGGGCGGTGAGGCCAGAGAGGTATGTTCTTTTTTTTTTTTTACATATTATAAGTTTGCGTTTGACAACTGTCTCACCTGATGTTCACAAGTGATGACGTTGTCTAGGATTTAGCTCGCAAATCTAGAAGGTAAAGTAGTAGGTCCAGTAAACCGAACACAGTATGCCGCAAGTAATGTAGCGAGGCTTTGGAGACTCCAAAGCCTGCAGCATCGACGTAATGTCGCTAGTTTATCGGTTTTTTATCGGATACATTTCGGGGAGTGCGCTCTGGAGTTGCATAATTTGATTCCGCCATCCCCATTCCATCTTAGGACGACCAGACGGACGGCAATGCGACATCCTGGGTATCTTCAAGTCACGAGTGAATAGGTATCTTCTAGGCAGGTGTGCTCCATCGTAGACCGCATCATCACTTAACACCAGGTGAGATAGTAGTCAAACGCCTGCCTATTCCCAATAAAAAAAAAGCCTCACATAAGGAAACCGAGCGGTGAGTCACACGTGATGCTCCTCAGATTACACTAAATTACATTTAAATGTGCAGCTTAACTACCGACATGTTTCGTAGTTTTAAAATGCACCCCTAAGGTCGCGTACACACGATATGTCGGGCTGCGGCGACCGCCGTTCGACGTAATACCTTAATTTAAATTTAAATGACATCTAAGCCGGCGCTCGCGATAACATCGGTCACATCATTACAGCGGCCGGCGGCGGCGGGAGCAGACGTGTGGCGGACCGCGGTGGGCGTACTGTTTACTGGCGGGTCATGGAAGCGATGTCATAAATGCTTTATGTATTTTTGTCATATAATAAATTTATTGAGGTATTAGATAAGTGTCTATACTGGTAAAGCGATCAAATTGTTTCCTGTACTCGAGGCACTGGTAGTCATTTTTTGCGGTAATATTTTGAGCGTGATATCGTCAATCGCGAACATTGCCAGATTATTGAAATA
This sequence comes from Apeira syringaria, assembly GCA_934044485.1. Classification (NCBI taxonomy): domain Eukaryota; kingdom Metazoa; phylum Arthropoda; class Insecta; order Lepidoptera; family Geometridae; genus Apeira; species Apeira syringaria. Next base: position 24,305,307 of record OW203660.1, on the reverse strand, counting down.
TATGTATATAATTTTTATATTTTCTTCGAGTATGTATGTCGAAAATAAGTTATTGATGCGCGTTTAGCACGCGAATTTTTTCAACGAAAACCTCAACTGAAATTAATTATGAAATTTCCCATTTCACCTGGACGAGTGGGCGAGTGGGCGAGGACGAGGACAGCCGACGTCGCCACGTGTCGACCCGCGCACCATGACGTCGCAAATCGCCGTTTTCACAACAACGACTAATGCGGCTTGATGACCGGATTACAACGCGATAACGCGGGATCGCTGCGGGATCGCCCGCTCCGTCTGCACACACCCTTAGTTTAAAGTTTCAAGATCTGATAAGAATGGATTGTATGGATCAAATGGAGTTTGAAAGATTTCGATAACGGCGTCAACCAAACAGTTGATAATACATAGACATATCTGATATACTCAAACAAACAACAAAACTTACATAAATTAATAAACATACCATGTGTAGGTAATTATGTAAGACGGAATGTTTATTAATATCCAATGTTGCTCTCATGTCACAGAGAGTACATTGTCTACAATAAACTACGCTTCCACCTGATAAGGGTTGGCGGATAGGCTGGTGCCCATTCGCAAGCAAAATATATATAAGTACGTCCGTGATGTCTAAATTGAATTGTAGTCAAGTAATTGTGACTTTCAAGCACGAAATTGAAAACGCCGCTAGCGATTGCGCTTGGAACTGGTGATCTCTACTGTAACCTAAGCTAGTTAGCAGGTCAAGAACGCACGCGGGTACGAGATCCGCGACGAGAGCGCGTACATCCGTACGGATGTACCTACCTATGTTATTGTTACCGTGTGATAGCTTCATTCCTTCTATCGATTCGCGAACTCGATCTAAAAACTTGGTTGAAATATATCCTTGAAATATATTATTATCAGAGCTTGAATCGAATGTCTTTACACTAGGAACAATAATACGGTCAATATACACACTCGGTATACTTATCACAAGTAGTAGTATATCACAAGCAGAATTTGTTATCCATGTAAATGATTAAGTAAAAACAATAACGAAGGCAGAAATCGTCAAGCGTTTCACCGTGCAGAGGTCTGTCTATTGTTCTCAGGCGCTGACGGATTAATCATAAGGCCATACGGTGTCTTGTGTATACAAATTCGTTGCAAAATATATGTGAACCAAATTATTTGAAACTACACGACCCCCTGCTCGAATGATCGATTCGCTGGTGATGGCGGCCGCCGTGGCGCAGCTTAGTGGTCTGTGACATGACTTCTGTGGCTCCGGGACCCTGGGTTTGAATCGCGTCAGAGACAAACATTTGTACGATGAGTGTAGGTTTTTGTCCCGGGTCTTGGGTGTTTGTGTGCTGTATCCATGCCTTCCGCGCACACGGAATCACAGGGTTTGAGTATAATAAAAACAATTTCTTAATTTAAATAAAAAGAAAACAAAAGCCACATAACTTAATAACAAAGGTAGGCTGAATCCATTACCGAGCCGCGAAAAAGTTACAGATGAAAAAAAACAATTCTCCACGAGACCGCCGGGGCTCCTATCAAAAATCTCCGCCATTTCATTAACTTATTAAGAAAAATATTAAAAAACACTGTCACCGAAAAGCACAGATTAAATTTTAAAGATACTTTTTCCAAATTAATTAATAGGGGGCGGAAGGTGACTGCGCGGGAAAAAATTAAATGTCAAAATTACAACAAGATTCGCCTTAATTATGTCCAGGGGAGGGGGCGGAGGGCGGAGGGGGGAGAGGGGGCGGCACTAATTACATTTTCTTAATTTGCAAAGTTTCCGAGTCGTTTCGGCTGCATTTGTACTTGTAACGTTTGTTAAACCGCCCCTCGTGACTTGTATCGGAAAAGTTTTTTGAGTCATCGTTATCGGTGTTCCGGCTTTTATACCTTTCATTATAGATGACCTCAAACTGACCATACGTACTTCACGTAAGGCTGGTTCCGAAATATTTGGCATTAGGGTAATTACATATAGTCCATATACTACTAATTTGGTGCGCTGCAGCACTTCGTTGACCGCGGTGTGGATCTTCGACAGCGCAATAAGTATGTTCCCGTCACCGTGCAGTCGATGTCCCGGAACATGCGCGCTCCTTACACGTGTGTTCTCTAGTGCCAGGTCTTTTCGTTGGTACCCGGTATTCTCGTAATGATGTTTGTATACGGAAATACAACGTTTTCTCATTAGGTTGATTCTGATAACAATTTTTTGCATAATTCTATTGATATTTCTACTTTCACGAAGAAAACACAAAAAAGAACGCAAAAACATAGTTGCATAATGTAATATAAACACAAAGACACATAACGAAGTATGTCACTTGCTCGTGAGTAAATAAATTATGAATGTACATGATTAATTATCATACTGTAAACACAAAAGATAATTCTTACTTCAATTTAAGAATACATCGATTGATTGAATCAAAAAAGAGTTTTAGGCGAGGCCTACTTACTTAGGTTACTTGGTTAACACTGGCGGAACGAACATTCCGCGCGAAGCTAACAGAAAGAAATGACGACATAACATTTTTCTTTGTTCATGTTATTAGAAGCCCCTCAGCCCCCTGCCTCAGGCCCCTACTAAACTAAACTATATTATTTTTTATGCCCGCTTTAAAAGGGTTATATATTTTTTCATCGTCCACTGGAGACTTCAAATTGAAGATAATTCAGTTTATCTCTTTAATATCCCTTTGCCTTTCGAAATTTGCAAATGAGTTTTTTTAATAACGTCGAGTTAGTAGGCGCGGGGAAGAGCCAGTAATCTTTTAATGATTTACGGCCGAGATGTACTGACAGCAGTCGGCTAGGCTCGGCTCGGCTCGGCTCGGCTCGGCTCGGCTAGTGTGGGCTTTTTATCTTTTTTGTTTATTGGAGTCCACCGCTTTGTCTTAGACGAAAAAAAATGTAAAGAAAGCACAAACAAATATGTGGATAAAAGACGATAAGCCTAATTATGGAGTTAGCGTGTGAAGCGAAGGACGTTTGTCACAAGTGGAATGCTGTGGTCTCTGTCTAGCCCTAGGGAAAAGAGGCGAGGCTAAGTATAGTAGGTACATACTGCTACACATAGTCTATATACTAGATTATTATTGATTAAAAAAACAGTAGCACATAAAACTTGATCATAATTTAAAACGACGTTATTGCGGACTTAGACGCCGGCGTTTACGAGTGTTAAATAAAATGTTAAAAAAAGATTTTACTCATAATATAATTTTATTAACCGATTAAATATCTATTCAAAACTAAATACATTTTGTTCACATTTAAATACGTAATACGCTCAAATAGATACCCCCCCCCCCCCCCCCACATACAACCCTGTAAAACATCTAACGTCGACCAATAAACAATACAAAAAATCGTTTTGCATTTCAATGGATTGGAATGCATACATCGGTGGTAGCGTGACGTTTATTTTCCGTCCATTAGAGGGAGCGGGCGATCTATCAAACACAATTCCAATTTACCCATCGGCCACAAATTCTTCGATAGAGGTGTCAGCCATCAAAGATTAAAAAATATACAGTCGGGAAAATGGACGTGTTTTTCACGTTTATTTACGAGCATATACTAGTGCAGAGCGGACTGCAGATACTGTGTGGTGAAGCTCTGATTCTCCAGGTATACCCACAAATACACTTAGATATTAGGGAGGCTACGACCAGCAGTGGACATCTTATTGCTGACATGATGGGGTAGACGACAATAATGAAGATATTAATTATGATTTCATTCTGCATTATTTCAATTATGGAAGATAATGATGCTATGAATTTTCCACTGTTGCAATGTTTAATTATAATAAGATGAATGTGCAATATACCATAAGTCTTATTTGATGTGCGCGCTATGTGTCTGGCGGCATGAGATACAATATTAGTTAATGAAATTCATTAAAGTATAAAGTAATTTAGTGCGGTGTAACAAGTAGTTATCTTTTAATAAAAAAAACCGCAAGTTTCTAGTTCCTTCTACTCGGTACAAATTTTAATTTTAAAACTAACAATAAGATTAAACTTAAATAAGATAAATTTTAGGTTTGAATTTGAGTGTGTACTACAAAGGGACCCAGCAGAGAAGATAAAGTATCTACATTTCGTTATTCCTATGCGACCTTTATTAATTTTGCGACTTCTTAATATGCATTAATTTGTATTCTTCTATGTTACAATTAACTGTCATATGTTTCTATATTATCATATATACTCCTTACATATAACAAGTATAATAAGAAAGTATTATATGCAGAAAAATTATTTAATTAATTGGTCCAAGTCAATCGCTCAAGCGTTTATAACCCGTTTTGTTTTTTGAATCAATCCGATTTTTTATTATTATTACTATTGACAGGCTAGGATCGCTAGGAGCAATATTGCGAAGCCCGCGTGCAGCAGTGGCAACGGTAAAGGGCTTTATAGAATCCGAAGACCGTGCACTGTTGAATACTGTTCAGGATTTTTACCTTAACAAAGGCTCATTGAAAACGCCCTACACTACATACTTACTCACATTTTCACCTCGTTGGTGAAAACCTTCGCCGTATTTGCCATTATAACAGTCCACTCGAGCGACTTACTTAGTTCTGTACACTTTCTTGATTTGAAGTATGCCCGCTGTCACATCAACTCGTGAATCCGTTAGCCTGTGTCAGTTCGTTAATCATTCATACATAAACAAATACCTTTCTCTAAAGCTATAGTTGTGTGACACGTTTTGGTCACATGTACCATCCCGGCATTGTTTTTTTTTTATATCGCAGATGCCTTGATTAAAATAAAACACTAATAACTAATTACAATACTGCAGCTACTACAATATTATTTGAGCAATCCACTAGCTATTGGTAGCCTACAGATAACTCAAATGCTCTAACCCGCTACCGACCGGCAGCGTGCCCAGAATGCTAGCAGCATTGCATTATTATATTTATTTTATTTCATTCTTGAACCGAATGGTCTCATGCTTGACGATAGTAAAAAACCTGACGGCATGACACGGCACTCCCTGGAAGTTAGGGCGGCCTTTAGTGTGGGACGCTACATGCGTTGACACTTGGGCGCCGTCATATCCTCCCGAGACACATGTTAGGGCTGGCGCCGTGGCTTATTTGGTAGAGCAATTGAAGCGGCGATTATTTGAACCGTTTGGGGTCAAGACATTTGGCCGAACTCATCGGATTTTCCAAAACTTGAGCCAATAATATTGGCTCAACGAATCAGCATTACAATTCAACATTATATATGTACGTTATGACACATCCGTAGCTATTTGCTCTCCCTTGGACCAGAGCCTTTTCTCATTCATTACAACACAAAGAGCAGCTAATCCGGCGCTTGCTCTCCAACGCCATCTAACGAGCAACTGAAGCGTGCACCTTATTAATAATTATTATTTCACTATTAAATAATAATAGCGCGACCTTAATGAGCGGACCATTGATCGAATGGTATTCCCGTGTGATACTAATAACCCGTGAGCAATAATGTGTTCGTGAGTGAAATCTCTGCCTCATTATCATTCGATATTAATTATCCACAACTAGTAAATGCCTCATTGCATTGAATTCGTCTCCACGTCGGTTTGTAAAGAGTGCTTATATTATTGCGTTGTAATCGACTTCTCTGATTGTTCTCCAAGTGAATCCACAAACATAGGAATACAAGTAACTTACGAAAATAAAACATTTTTGTGCGAAGTAGCCCACAGAGATACTTGGGGGTATTGTACTTGTTCTGGGCGTTTGCCTCTCTAATATAATAAAGCTAAGAATATCTACTTACACGGAATATGTACGCATCAAGGGAACTTTGGGAAAATAGAAGGAAGGGCGTTGTTATTATTTAAGTAGGTATATAATATAAGTGAGTGTAAAAGCATGGGAGCCTTTAGACTACACCGTCACTACCGGTCACCCATCTCAACAATGACCCAGGAAGACGTTGCATAACGCAGTTGATTAGACAAGATCGGATACCTACGAGTAGGTATCTAAATTCCGCAATGGACGCTTCAATATCACGTAGCACGCATTTATTGTTTATCTATTGATATTTCACGTCAGCGAAACAAATGCCCCAATTAGCAGAAAGCCAACGTCACTCGACAATCATTAAGGTCCGTACACACGGCGGGCGCGACGCGACATTAGCGCGACAAATCGCCGCGACTATTAACTAGAGCGGAGGGCGCGCGATAAGTCGGCTGACAAACGACGCGCCGCACTAATGATGTTGCCAGATTTAGCGATCACCCGTGTACCTCGCACGGAACCATTTCTGGAAAAGGGGTTTTGTTTTACAAATGGGGGCATCGTATTAAATTTATTTTTAGAAGTGTTTGTTTTAGACTTATTAATTTAGAATCGGTTATATAGAATATTCAAACACAGAAGAGCTCAGAAATAATACGCGTGTGATTAGTAATCTGTTTTAAATCGATAAGTTTCAAAATTAAGTGCGATTTTATCAATAAGAAACTTATTTTGACAGATGTAATAAATATATTTTAAAATACAACTAGCGGCCCGCTCCGGCTTCGCACGGGTATAAAATATATAGCCTGTGTCATTAATGGATGTTATTATACATATAAACCTTACTCTTCAATCACTCTATCTATTAAAAAAACCGTATCAAAATCCGTTGCGTAGTTTTAAAGATTTAAGCACACATAGGGATATAGGAACAGAGAAAGCGATTTTGTTTTATACTATGTAGTGATATCTATATTTTTAAACGACTTTACTAACTAAATTTATAAATACGAAAGAAATAAGAAAAGGAGGTTTTACAATTGAATGTGGTCTGTACTTTACTAAATTTGTTATCTCATAATTGACATATGCTAAGACAATGGAAAAACTAATATACTTATATTTATACATACTTATAAAAACAAAAACTTATACTTATAAAAGAACATAATTTTCATACAAATCCCAATCATAATATACTAATTTATTAGTAACATGACGAATGTATATACGTACCAGAAGGTGGGCAGCAGCGCCTTCTGAGGATTGGAAATCATACTGCGCTCGCCAACCCGCCTGCCAAGCGTGGCGAGTATTGGCAAATACCCCCTATATGAGGGAGGCATATGGCCAGCAGTGGACACACATGGCTGAGATAAGAAGAAGGACGAATGTTCTTCGTTACTTGGTAACTGTACACTACCGGCTTCAGTACGGCGCCGACATCTGGGCCCGAAGGGTTTTAATACATTTAAGAAAGGTATTCGTAATTATTGCACAAGCCGTGAAGGACACCTAGCAGCCACTCGCTCGCCAAATCTGACAAACTGACTTACGTGATGATGGGGCCGACGGTGTATAACCTTATGCCGCTAGAGGTTAGACATTCATCCAGCATTGATCTGTTTATGGTTAATTTGTATTGTTAGGTTGGGTGATCTATTTATTTTTATTTTTTAAATTTCACATATAATGGCATTACTTCGGATCTGATATTTTATTATATTATATGTGTACATAATGGGCGTAATTTTCCTGAAAATAAAATAATTTGAAAAAAATAGAAACTAGAAAGAATTTTTTATTGTATAATTAAGTAGGTACCTAATTGAAATAAAACAAGTAGATACTAGTTCGATTAACAAAAAGTGTATAGGATATATTTAATTTACATTATTTATTTACTTTGTACTGTTATTGTTACTGTGCATAATGTGAAATATTTGTATGGCAATATTTTAATTTTACCAATGACGTATACAATCTTATACTAATAAAAAAATTATAGGTACTGTATCTGATATAGAACTGTTAGTACTACTAGTGCTAAGCTATTTAGCAGTTCGTAGCTAATTGTAAAATATATGTGCTTACAGGGAATCAAAGAGGGTGTGGGGTTGATGCCCGTATGTGGTTTTCATTCGGTTTCTTCAAGCCACCTTCTACACCAACTATCCCACACTAAGCGTAATGTTCTTCTGCAAACATAACCTCTTTAATAGGTTTTTAGTATGTAATGTTTGTATTAAACAGACAAAAAAACAAACGCATTCATATACCCCGTACCCTGTGTCGCGGGAGGTATGGACCCACACAATCACAATACACAAACACCCAACACCCAGGAACGAACATTTATGCTGTTCACAGAAATGTTGGCCCAGCTGGGATTCGAGCCCGGAGTCGCAGTGCCGAACTCGGCGTCACTGATCACTGAGTCACGACGATCATTTATTTATTATTATGTATATTTGTTTAACCTTTAAGCCATTAGATACCGACTATCATAATATCGACCAATAGGCGTTCGAATTGCAAAATTAATTCAATCCAAACGCAATTTTTTAATGGTTTATCAATCCCGTTGTTATATGTATAACAAAATGTATAATTTCATAAAAGCCCGACAAGCGCGAGTCGGACTCGCCGACCGAAGATTCCTTACAAATTGTAGGTTAATATTATAAAAATAGTTGCTTAAATAAAAAAATCATTATTCGTCATAAATCGGAAACTGTACCTACTATACATCATACAAATAAGTTCAAATCTGAAAAGTTTGTAGTAAACAAGCCTTTTCATAAGATACCCTACCCACCTGACACGGTTAACTCAATTTGGACCGTTGTTGCTTGCATAAAGACCCTATTTTTTATGATTTAATTACAAATTAGTTTTCAAACCTTTCCCTATACTTGTAGTATAAGACGGTATTAGTGGCCAAATTTCATGGTACTAGTTAACGGGCAATTCCCAATAAATTTTATATTCTTTTAGAGTGTAAAAATTAACGTTTTTACGGTATAAACCGCCGTACCTTGTTACGTGAATTTAGAAGTTTGATTTTTTCACCGCTTCAAGAGACTGTATATTTGAGTATTATCGTTATAATTTCAACTCGATACTATTTCCCGAGATAAAGGAGCTTCACAGACGCACGGACGGACAACAAAGTGATCCTATAAGGGTTCCTTTTGAGAAACGGAACTATAAAAAGGTACTACTAGGTTGTTACTGAATCGTAAAAATGAATAAGAAATATTTTAAGTGGCTCGCTCGTTGACCATTGTTTTTATAAGATAAATAATTGAGTGAGACTGTGTGCTGAATAATTATATAAATATTTGCACGGCTGTAAACAGGCTCATTAGAATCAATAAAATTAGCTCTAAAATAAAATAGAAAGACTATCGCTCACTTAAACCAATAACTTCACACAGCGCTATAATAAATCAAATAGTTCACGTATTTTGAAACTAACAGTTGAAACTAATAACTCACCGAGCGATAGGTACGAAGCTGCGAAACATATCATTTAAGTTGTTTAGTTTCGAGTCACGCGCGCGTCCGCAAACTTCACCGTGTGGATGAAACCTATGATTTATTTTTACATATTGACAGCTCGCAATATTGCCGATAAACTTATTGTGTGTAAATAAAAATATACGAACGTGAGAATTTCTGTGAAGTATAATGGGAAACTTGTAAAGAATAAGACAGAGGAATAAAATTAATGGTAACGTCTGCTTGCCTTCATCTTGCAAAAAGAATAAGCATTGCAATTCAACGAAGCATTACGGCAAACATTTTAGGGGATTTATTGATATTTTAATTTGTACGTTTTTTTCTGATTAACAGAGATGGAGATTATAACATGAAATCATGCCTTTCACAACGCAATTAGTATGTTTTTGGGCTATAGGTAATAATCATTCAAATAATATAACTAATGATAAATCAATTAAAATTTTAAAAATAGGGTTTTATACTTCACATATTAAACATTCGCTGTTTAAAATGAAGTGTTTCTTTTTTCAAATTATATATATATTTCTCTTCTTAATAAGTGTACTCTATTGATTGACACTTGGAGTATGTAGGTATGTAGGTATGGTACATCAATATTGACCATTATGGTACACAATGCGGTAGCATTGTAAACGATAAGATTCGATGCTTTAACTTGTATGCTGTATCTTATGATACGTGTGGAATATACAATACCCAACAGCGTCATTTTATCATATCATTCGAATTGCTCGCCCGCTTATTCATTAAACTAACGCATGAGAACGAGTACAACTCCAATTGGCTACGAAGTGATCATCTATTAAGTTGAATAAAGATGTTACCAACTCATTCAACTTAATTACCAATAGACAACATGGCCGCCCCGCGCTACCGAAAGCGCATTATCTCAATCAAGCCATTACACCGCTTTCTTGTGAAAAATAATAGTTATTCACATAATTACCCCGACCCTCTCTTTAAGACAGAGATAGTATTAAATACCGAATGCATTTGTTGAAAAGAGACAAACTCATGTCTCGTGGTTTGTTGCCGAGCACTTAAGTAATTGAATCGACGGAGTTAGGGTAAGTTGGGGTATGATAGAAGAATAGAAAATAATATTATAAGTAATAATGTTGATGGCGACGATTGAATGGGCCCAAGTTGTTTGAGTCGTGAACGCATTGAGAGTATGTTGATATTTGGTACTTTTAAAATTTAGAGCGTGTGAGTACTATGATATGTCAAAATATTTTTTACACATACAAATCTCTATCTTAAATTTATGCATGTGTACCCTTGCAACTGAAAAAGGCAGCTGACGCGTTTACCAATAGGAACCAAACCGTTTCGTCGCAAAACTATGTAACTAAAAAACTATATAACTAACTATTTTGTATGTACAAAATAAAAAAAATATAAAAAATCAATTCAGATCAAATTGATTGGAATGATTTTATTTTTTTCGATAGGCTCCTTCTTACCTCGACTTGTTGCGAATTCTATCAAACAAATGATAATTTTACTATAATCCTTTCATTCTTCACTTTCCTTACTATTCAACATGCTTAGTTCGTGGGACATAGTTTTTACACTTAAGTTGCTAATCTTTCGTAAAACGTGAGCTATCACGCATATGTGTACGCTACAACGCGAGCTATCACGCATATGTGTACGCTACAACGCGAGCTATTACGCATATGTGTATGCTACAACGCAAGCTATCACGCATATGTGTACGCTATAACGCGAGCTATCACGCATATGTGTATGCTACAACGCAAGCTATTAAAAATCAATATCTGTATTTCATATCACACAAAAACACAATCAGCATATTATAACAGAATCCTATAAAACTGTTTTTTTTTTATTGGGTATGGGCAGACGTTTGACCACTCTCTCACCTGATGTTAAGCGAAGATGCGGTCTACGCTGGAACACGCCTGCCTAGAAGATACCTATTCACTCGTGACTTGAAGATACCCAGGTTGATTTATATTATTTATATCGTTCGCCTTCACTCAACTATTTAATCCTATATCCGAAACAGCAAATAAAAAATATTTGTGTACATTGTTTCTATTTACATCACGAATCAGAACGGCACATAAGCGAAAACGTAAAACATATAATCCTCGTTCTTCCGCCCATCAAGTTTTCCCTAATAAAAACAAATGGAGCAATAATAACGGGAATGAATTACTATAGTCTTGTTTTCGCTTACATTTTTTTATGACTCACCCTGTGTAGCTGTATCGAGTTTAGTTTTATATGTTGCGTGATAAAAGAGAACATACTAAGTTGTTGTCAAGTTGTAAAAGTAAACGGATCAGTTCTATCAACAACTTGCGAGTAGATCAACTTTTATATATTTTTATTGAAATATAACGCGATAGCAGATCGTGTTGGTTATTTTATTAAGTAATTTCATTTTTTTTAACAGTGTGTGCCACGTGATGATCCTGGCGCGCGCCCTAACTCTGGAACTTATAACCGAGCTAGATGTCGCACAGCGAGCTATACAAAAGTTCTATGATCGAAGATCGAGATCAAATCAGAAGTTAGAGGTTCCATAAAAAAATGACAATCACGAACACAGCCTAAAGGTTAGCGAATTAAAGTGGAGAGCAAATCGATGGGCAAGATATGTATCACCAATCACCTATTGACCATCGGGCCGAAAATAGAAATTTATAGGAACGGTATCAGTCCAGCGCAGGACGGTCTACGCTTGACACGATGATGATAATGATTCGCGCTAACTTCGCATTCTAATGCGCATCTATACATTTCTAAAAGGACCTCTGTTAGGTCGTCTAATAATATTTGTTATCGAATCCGACTTCTCTTGTCTATCAGACTGCAGCAGAAAATTCAAAAAAGTTAGTTTTCCTTACTAGCTTATCTAGAAATATATAACGATATTGGTTAGAAATGTTCAACCCTTGCACCACCATAGGTACTCCCCAATTTACACGAGTGTCATTTGATACGTTTTGATAGATAATTTTCCGGTAATACTAGGTTGGCGGTGGTCTAAGGTTCAAGTAAGTAAATTCCTAAAAATAAGCATCAGTAGATTCTTCTTTGATGTTAAATACAAATCCATCGACAGCAATCCCTTTTTAGCTCCTGGTAATGTGTACATACAAGTTACAAGGGTCGTAACCAAACTCATAAACCTTACAATATTGTAACCTCACACCATGAAATTCCTCAGCTACCGTTTACGACTAGACCCCGCCGCGGCGTCACTTGTTCCCATTTAATTAACGTAAAGCATCAAAACATCGTTACCAGCGCGCGTACCACCATCTACTACTAATCTCTCGGCTGGGTTGTGGGCCAAGTGACAGGCGTATCGTGAGACTGACTAAAAGTCGAAAGCTTTGAAAAGTTTATCATGTTGGAATATACCGCTATGTTTTATTCTTCAAACTAAAACCGTTCGGTCGCTTTATTGATGAGTAGCAACAATGATGCACAGATACACAAATACAAAAGTTGGCATCTTTAATAGTATTAGGACAGGCTTTGATCGCTATCACTCGAGATTGAGGTATGTTACAGGTAAGAATAGTAACACTAGATTAAGAATGGCAACTCTCTCACAAACATAGCTACAGTGGCCCTAATTCTGTTAATCACATAAACTAGCTAAAATTCACTAAAATTCTTCAAATTGAAATAGCTCGTATTCTATTTACGCTAGAATTCAAATTCGTATAACTCCATACAACGCTCTCACTAATATTAGACGAGTTTTATTTAACTGTTGGCCAATTGCGGGTAGTTTTAGTAGGCACCAAATAAATGGCAACTTAATTTCGCTAAAACTACCCGCAAATTTAATAAATATATTTTAATTTTAGTGATGTTATTGATAAGTCTCATACTAATTTAGACTTTATCGTAACCGTATAAGAACTGATTTAGTTTTCCAAAATTTTAGTTTAGTTCAGTTGAATAAGCGAATCACTACCAGTATCTACCAAACCTAATACTATGTATACTAGCTATTGCCAGCCTATTATAGGATATCCAGCATTGCGCCGTTGAACCGCAGTGCTGATTATTTGAACCAAATAATGTGCAAGAAACGCGCGCATATAGGGAGTTTTAAAAAATTCAATGAGCATTCATTTCACGACAAATTTGAACATGGAGTAAACATCGCTGCAGCCTCTCACGAACACCGCCCCTTCATCGTGAATAATCGATACCAACATGATCGTAACATTGTCCCAGCTTATATCGGCTCCTGAACACCACAACACCGCCTTCGCCTTGTTATTACCACTAAGGTACTCGCCTCTGAACACTCATGTTTTGAGCATTATACACTACTAGCTGCGCCTTGCGGTTTCACCCGCGTGGACTACCGTCTTCCCGCTACTTCAGATATCCACGAGAGTCGTAGATTCTTTCACACTAAAAACACCTGTGTGCTATTTTAAGACTGTTGTTTATCTAAGTGCTAAATTTTATCAATATTTAGTTCCTACTCTTGAGGTCATGAGTTACATAAAAAATATATGATATAAATTTTATTTTAATAATAATTTTGTAATATTCTGCCAAAACAGCAGGTAAAGCTCTCAAATAAAAAAGAACGATCAAAATCGGTTCACCCAGTCGGAAGTTATGCGATAACAAACATAAAAAACATACGGGTCGAGAAACGCCTCCTTTTTTTGAAGTCGGTTAAAAATAGAGATACTTTGAGCATGATACCGACCAACGAGACCATTAAAAAGAACAAGGTACAATACCCACAAAATGTTGTCGTGTAGGATAATGACAGCTGATAGTGATGCTTGTCAATATTTAGCACGGAAAAATCACTTTTCTCCCTCTTGACCCATATTAACTAATCTATGCCCCAAATTATCATAGCGCTCACTAAACAAATGATTTCGTCAAGATTCCTTTATAATAACTTCGACATCTGTTGTTCCGAGCCTACAATCGACCGCTCTAATCATGAAAACGTATTTATGACCTAATTAACCCATGTCTACCTTCAAACCGCTCCAAAGAACGAGACAAAGATACGTAATGACCCAAAGATAGACAGAGATAGCCGAGGACCCGACTCGGTGATTAATGAGCGTTATATGGCTGGTTAAGTACCGTGTAATTTGCAAAACGGCCCTTAATTACCATGGAACATGGCTACTACCTCCATCCCAGTCGCACGAGTTGGTTTTTAATGAGAGCGAGGGAGACGGGTGTAAGTTTGCGCTGCGACTTAAAAGGCGGTATTTAATGAGGCATTATTATGTCTGCCGAGGAGATTAGGTTCACATGACGCTGAAAATTGTTTGTTTCCTCTTTATATTTGGCTTTCTGGCGGTAAATACGGAGAGCGAGAGTTTAGTAACGCTTTCTGGCGGTAAACGCGGAGAACGAGAGTTTAGTAACGCTTTCTGGCGGTAAACGCGGAGAGCGAGAGTTTAGTAACGCTTTCTGGCGGTAAACGCGGAGAGCGAGAGTTTAGTAACGCTTTCTGGCGGTATACGCGGAGAACGAGAGTTTAGTAACGCTTTCTGGCCGTAAACGCGGAGGACGAGAGTTTCCGGTCCAGAAGTCCAGAAGTATGCAGCGGAATTTACAGTAAAGATGTTTGCGTGTCAGGATGTTAAAAGCGAGGTAAACTGTTTCTCCCCGTAAGTCTCTTTCTTGTCTACGGTGAATTTAATCTGTTACGGCACTTGATGGTATCACACTCATATTATAAAGGCGAATGTTTGTCGTTTGTTGACACTGATACGGCTTAACCGATTTGCATAAAATTTCGAATGAAAATAGCTTATTTCCTAGAATAACACATAGGCTACTTTACCCCGAAAATATCAATATTAAATTACTGCATCAATATATGTGTCCTTCCTATACTCTAAACCCTTACCATAATAATTTTTAAATTTTTAGTTTTTATCATTTTGGTATTCTATTTTTTTACTTAAACTTAAGTTTAAAATTTCAAATATAATTTATAAGTGAACTTTGTCGCAAGTCAGTGTAAAATTAGCCAATAACTATAATAACCAACCGGTACCTACCGCCGCGCGCCGGTGCGGACTCAGTCAGAAGTAAACGACTATTTCATTTGAATTTGAATTTTGAATAGTAGTTCGGTACAAAAAGTATCCATAAAAGAGCTAAGCTCCAAACTCCTTTCCCGTTGTTTCCATTTGATTCAGTAAAGTGGTGGACACTCCCCTGAAATTATACCAATTTTTAGGGAGTAATTGTAAAGCGAAGGTTATTTTATTAGGTAACCTTGAATATTGAAACAACTTTATTGCTGAAAACTATCGCGAGTTTCTTCCATAATTGTAATGTAACAAAAAATGTTTGTTACATTACAACTTTATTGCTCTTTGGGATTAGAAGCAGAATATTTATATATAATGTGTATATCACAGTTGATTGTAGTAGCTACCGACAAACCATGATGAGCGAGTTAGATGCTTGTCCAAAAGTATACCTATTTCAAGTCCAGCCGGCGTCAGAACGTTTTTCACTTAGTGTTCGCATGGAGATACTTAGATATTTCAATTTCCGAAGGACTAAGTGGTGTGTAATGGTTCTAATATTCGTACTTACAGTGGGTGACGAGTAAAATGTTCATTTATACATGGGTACTAGTGGTTCGTCTCGAACTTCGCGAAGGATCAATTTTTACCATCAGCGTTATTTTATGTGTCCAATGGTATCCAGTGGTGTCAAAAGTTTTACTCTTGTTTTAAATGTGGCTCTCAATATTGAAATTACGAACCAAATGTTATAAATACTAAAACAGCCATTTCTGTGACTGAGACCTCATTTCTTTCGGACTATCATGTCTTCACCAAGTAAGGACTAACTTACTAAGGCATACGTACTTTCTACAAAGATACCTGCCATGTATCGACGCGTAAAGACTGTAGCTACAACAACTATGAGCGGTGCCGATGTACCATCACACCTGCACGACACGGATGCTGTGTTAACGAACAGCCTTTGCAAGGTTATCGCGATATTCCCAGAATCAACATCTTGTTATTATAACGTGGTCTTTCAAATCTAAGAACCAATAGGCATCACCGTATGATTTATACCTATAATTCAAAAGCAGTGACAGTTTTAACCTTTGATTTTCTTTGTTCGCAGGTATGGTTTCAAAACAGAAGAACAAAATGGCGAAAAAAGCACGCCGCAGAAATGGCAACAGCGAAGCGCAAGCAGGAAGAACTGGGTGATGAGTGCGACGACCACGACCAGCACGACAACGACCAGTGCAGTGACGACGACGACGCCAAGCGACCGAGGCTCGACCTCCACCACCAGCACATCAGCCATCACCAACTGCCTCAGCACCGGCAGTGATCACTCGCCCCCGCAGCGACCGAAATGAACCAACTACAAACATCCCAACAATCTAACCGAGAGTTGGAACGGTTCGATCAGAAGTTTGGACGATCCGACCATAAGTTTGATCGTAAGTTCGATCATTTCGACGCCTGCGCCAGTGAAAGTGATATCAGAGACTCGAAAGAGCTCGACGTCGAGTCGGATAACAATGACCTTAATAGTGCTAGTACGAGGAGCGAGGAATACGAAGAGTATAAAAGCTTTGATAAAACCGACAAATATAATTTTAACTATACGACTCCGGAAAATACCTCCGTCGATCGGAACTGCGAAAACCTGGGAGGTTATTATTTCAACAGTGTATATCCAGAATATTTAGTGCCGAGAACTTTTTGTAGAGAAAATAACGACGATGTGCCATGTGATCTCTCTAATTGGCATAGAGGTTTGAAATTTGATCAAAATGTGTCAAACCCCGAGGTCACCGCTAGTGGCTCGGTCAAGATTGATAGCGATGAGAACACGGACAACGCTGATCCCACTAATTCAAACAATGTTGATCAGTGTGGTCCAAACATGGATCCTAGTGATCAACCGATTAATTTCGCATATTATCACTTCTAATTCATAACGCAAATTATGATTTGTAAATACATATAAGTAGTCTGTGATTAAGTAATTTATTCATAATTAGATTTTACATGATACATACCTTAGGGTTATAAATTAGTTTGACATGTGTGAATCGAGCAATCCCGGTGCCAATTATTATTATTTAGCTAACTATACAGTTATACATGTGTTTACACACTTAATTGCATGACTGATACAATACTACATAATCACACTGTGTTCGTAACTAATCTGAGAGAAAACGATCAAACGAACTATCAAGGATATTTTGTCGCCATCAACACTTAATTTCAAGTGTAAACTGAAGCCTTCACTCAGAGCACGAACATACATTCTTATGTAAAAAAGTACATTTATAATGATTAAAAATAAATAATATTATATGAGTCCGCCGTGTTTGGAAATAGATATTACCTATATTGCATTTTCAGATAACAGGAAATTATTTCAAATTCTAATTTCAATCATCCTATTTTAATTTAGTAGATATTTCCTATGACATGTGTCTATATATTTAATTAGTTATTATGATAACTTTAAACTGACTTCAACATAACCGATATAGTTTAAGATACACAAGTCATTGTAAATATATAAACGTTAAATCACGATAGTATTTTAATGTTGTCGCTCAAGTGCGCAATGCAATATTGTACATTGTAAATTATATATAAGCTAAGCGTTGTAAATAAATATTTAAACGAATTTAACAATTGTAATTATAACCTAAGATACTTAGTTGAAACCACGAATAAATACTTTATTAAATGAAAAGTTAAATATGCGTTACATATATTTTACTATTCTACTATAGAAATCTTAATTTCAATTAAAATTTATTAGAATAACGGTATTGATTTTTATTGTATTTTTTATCGTACTAATAAGTATATTGATACTTTGTACGTATTAAGTATTAAATGGTACACTTTTTGTTCCAAACACAACTCTTCTTACAATTTACACAAAACAGTTCTAGAGGAACTTTTGTGATTTTCTAGTTATTATAAACCATCTTTATAGAACACCTCTGTTCGTAATGTTCTGTGCAGACTCAGTTATCCACCAAATATAACTGCGGTGTCACAATATCTTGTATACAACTAACTAAACTTAGATGCCCAGATGGTATTCTTCAAAATTAAATGTGCTATGGTCTGCATTTATTAGAAATTTAATATTCCAAATTAAAATATTGTTTAATATTTAAATAATTTCCATTAGAGAAGTTATTGTGTGTTTGAGCCAGATGAATCAGCCGTTTACTTATTTGTTGATAAATATGTTAGGTTTCGTAACTTTACATCACTATCATCAGCAGGATTACGAATACCTACTGTACAGGATTTACGCCTCTCTCAAAACAAAAAAAATATAACACATATTTAACTTTACACTTGTAATAATACTGTAATAAAGCATCCTGTAATAACTATTATTAAGTTAAAATAGTGACAGAGCTTTGACAAATTACAAAAAGAGTACGCTTGTAATTGCACTAATTACTAGAACCAGTACGCTTCATTATTGTTAGCAAAACTGTGGAAATGTACATAATAAACGCCTATTATTCATATTTCTAAAATTGAATTAATAATGAGTACAAAAAAGGCAATACAAGTTCTAGTAGTATTATGTTAACTAAATATTAATGATTTATTTTTGCATTTTTTATCGAAGCATAATAATAATTATTGTATTACTACATACGTGGTAATGTGTCTGTTTGAGAATATGTGATCAGTACAACAAACAAAAATGAGTGTTAGACATTAACCAAATATGAACCTCCCCGATGCGCTAGGTACCTTTACATGCTACTAAGTTTCGTAAATACCGTTTTGGTACTAAATTATGAAAACGTAGAATTGTACACACACAAACCAAGTACACTTATCCTGTACATTGGTGGTGACCACAACACCCACGATAAGGTTTAAAACAATGTTTGATCCACATTTTAGTGCCCAGCTTCATATTTTAATTTATGATGAGTCATTTATTAATTTGGATATTGACACCTATTAGCCTCAAAAAGGTTTGTATGAAAAGTTTCAGAAAAAGAATTACTTTTAAGATATTGTAACTTATTATTAATTCAATTTAACAAATGTTTACATTTGCTATGGTGTGTATTATTATGAAAAGCCCATCCTTAAAACAACTCCATATATTTGTAGGGTATGAACGAAAAGCGTGGAACATCTACATAATGTGGTTGAAATAAACAGTTAGAAAAAATATTTTGTGTCTTATTTATTCCCATCATATAACAAACCGGAGAAAAACGACAAGTTTAAATGACACCTAAATTAATCATGGTTACTAAATTTAATTGTAGATAAATCATTGTATTTGTAAAATTAAAACGAAATATCAATCAATCAATATTCTTTATTGCGAAAAAATGGTAACAATGTGCATTTATAATAAAATATAGAGAGCGTTCAATGATATAATTTGTATCCCGCCTAGAACTAAGACAAAGATATAAATAAAGAGAAATAGTCGGTAAAATTAAAAAGTAATTGAAAGACAAAGGTACTTGAAATCTTTTTCTTATTTCATCAAATAGAGGTCTAAAACTAAGCAAAAACTATCCACTACGCACGCTACAAGCGGTCACGGCTAACTATAGTCACAAGCGGTCACGGCTGACTATAGTCACAAGCGGTCACGGCTGACTATAGTCACAAGCGGTCTCGGCTGACTATAGTCACAAGCGGTCACAGCTGAGTATAGTCACAAGCGGTCACGGCTGAGTATAGTCACAAGCGGTCACAGCTGACTGTAGTCACAAGCGGTCATGGCTGACTATAGTCACAAGCGGTCACGGCTGACTATAGTCACAAGCGGTCTCGGCTGACTATAGTCACAAGCGGTCACAGCTGAGTATAGTCACAAGCAGTCACGGCTGACTATAGTCACAAGCGGTCACAGCTGAGTATAGTCACAAGCGGTCACAGCTGACTGTAGTCACAAGCGATCATGGCTGACTATAGTCACAAGCGGTCACGGCTGACTATAGTCACAAGCGGTCACGGCTGAATATACAAATGAGTGTTAGACAAGCGGTCACGGCCTACCAAAGTCACTCTTGGGCCATTGTCAATTCCCGTGGTCAATTCGTTGGCAACCTACGAACATGTAATAAATCGTTCGTAGTTGCCGACTCTTTTAATGAGACTATGAACAACGACTTGTTCAGACGAACCAGTTGCCGGCATAAACTAGCCGTGCCCGCGGTTTTACTCGCGGTGAAATGGTTGAAGTAACTTAAAAACCAAAAGTTAACATTCCAGTGTGCGAATGAGTATGGACATATATTGTTTAACTAACGTAAACCATGTTTGTAGATATAAATTACGTGGTATTAACAATTTTGTGTCATTCGGTCATCCCACCGAAACAGTCAATATTTTCGAGGAGAAAGTAGCCTATGTGTTATTCTAGAATATAAGCTATCTCCATTCCAAATTTAATTAAAATCTGTTAAGCCGCTTTAGCGTGAAGTAGTAAACATAAAAGTAACGACTGACAAAATTTGCCTACGAATATTAGTGTGGTACAAAATATGTACAAATAGCACATCAGCGTGGTGGCACTAGTACCTACCCGCCCACGCTACCAACCCCCAAATTTGAGCATCTGTCACAGATAGTGGGCTCAGCATATGTTCTTGAGAAGCATGAAACGTTCTAGGTCTAGCGTGAGTTAACCTTTGACTACAGCGTCACTGGCCACCGGCTCGGATATTGAGAAAGTAAGTACTTACAGAACTATAAATGATTAAATATTTAGTGTTGATTCCGAGAGATAAATGATTGCAGGCAGACTTCATGTAGTGTGCAACGTCAAAAGTCCTGAGCATGGTGAAGACAATGTTCTTTAAGTTTAATTTGTCGACTAACAAAGTGCACTCGGTAGGTTCTGTATAAAGTGAGTTCACAAAATCTGTTATCGGTAGCAGATAGTACAATCTTGATGCTATCGTGTAATAAATAGTTTCAGAATAAACACAACTAAATATGTCAATTGACATTTGGGAATCGATGTGACACTAAAATCATATTACCTTGCCTTTATCTAAAGCCAATACTTACAAAATCCAGGTCACAGTATGAAGGAGCAATTCTAATCTGCATACAGGATAAAACCTCATACCTACATGTTACACAAACCTCTAATACACAATCCAATTGAAAGAGCCCCATTTCCACTTCAATCCTATATACCCCTACCTACCCCAATTTTATCGAATGTATACTGCTAAAAGTAAAATGATTTGTCTCAATCTTATCACCAGAGAATACGGTTCAAAATAAAGCTATTTAAAGGCATTACTTTCAAACCATCACAAATCGAAGGAGGGCAAAAATCGCGACGCACCTCCTGTTTCCATGACAACCAAGCTCGTGGAAATCTTCGGAATGTGAAATACAGACTTAGTGTAAGGGGAAAGAGTACAAATTAATTCAACAGAACGTCGTGTAGTTATAAATGTAAAACATGCGTTTTATGTTAGACAGAGAGAAGAGGTGGAGAGTACTCATGTACAGTACTGTAATACAGATAATAAGGTTGCTACAAAATGGATATTTGAAGGTGCACATCAACGTGTACATAGCATATTTTTTATGGTATACTTATGTTGTCTTTTTCTACACTTGACAAATTTGTTCGATTCTAAATACATAGATTTGGATAAAGTATACTTAGCATAAAAGTATTTATTTCACAGAAAAACTGCAAGAAAAAGACAAGAAACTTGCAAGAACTTACAAATAATGTGTTGTCCGAATTGTAACTGTTCCTACGTACAGTTAAACATGTTAAAATTTGGACAGCACATTATTTTATTATTACAATGACTTGCAGTGCTACACTAAAATAGTTACTAGTACCGTAGGAAGTGCTACCTTCAATAACATATTATCTGGGTTAACAAAATAACCAAAGCAAATTAATAATACACGTAGATGTACTGAAATTTGTATTTCTTAAATCCCTTTTTTTCATTTATTAAAAAAAAACATATCGTCTTATAAGTAGCCGATGATTATTCGGCTTATAAGGTGGACGGCAGATGAAAATGGTAGACATTATGGTAGATATCTTGTTCATAATTTGCAATCACGTTAGTCAGCATTCTCTATGTGTGCGTAAACTAACTAGTTCACTGACTTAACGGTATATTGTACATTTTAGACGCTGAGGTTTTCCGATAAGGAAGGTTAGGTGTCTACGTTTTATTTATTACTCTATTTTAAACTGGGGGTGAATTACGTCATTTTGTTGGTTATCTGGGGGATATATTCTGCTATCTCATCAGTTTCCTTCCTACGTTTCCAATCTTATAAAACAATCGAGGAGCAATAAAGATCCAACCAAGTTTCCCAAAGTTTATTTGGACAATGAGCACGGGTTATATTTCTTTCATACATTTTGATGATTATTGTAGCTTCGTGAAACAATAAAACAGGTTATTCTTAATATATTTAATATTTACGGATCTAACCACAACTATTAAGGTTGTACGTTAAATACCTACTATAAAAAATTAAAAGCGATCGCTTGCTAGTTTGTATGTAACACTTACGACATATAGAGACATATGCGACAGACGCGGTAACAACGCAACGTTTTTACAAACCAAATATTAAACTGTTCAAGACGATGGTGAATTAATGGGGTTTCGGAGTAAGAATTGTCTTTTCATTTGTCTTTGCAACGAATTTATTTATTGTGCTAGGTCCCTTGGAAAATATTTGACTTTAGTGAAATTATAAAAATACTTCGTTCCTTTATGGAACGATATCACATGCGGCTTGTATGTGCATGCACCACAGCTCACAACATGCACATGCCAAATATACGTAGCCGTCCAGTCCAAGAGTGCGCGGGCGCCGTCGGGGCCGCACCATGCCGTGTGCACTCACCGCACAGACCATCTCCGGCCGCTTAGGCCAGCATCCTTTCTCTCTCACCAACTCACCAATAGGCAAGTAAGAACTGTGTATGTGTATATCACTGTCTACCCGCTCTGGATAACCTAAAGGGTTGGTATGTCGATCAAAATATAACAAGGCTTAACCTTAATAGTTAAAATTATTATGATGAAAAAAAGATTTTAGCCAGGTGTATAAATTCAATTATCATTGATATTACGGCCCTTACCATACGTGACTAGACACTATGATATATGTAATAGGTTCGTCTTATAGCTCTTTCTTTGCCGTATACGAGTCTTACCTCAGTATTTATACAATGTTTACACAGGCAGAACGATTGTATAGTGTAGGCAAAGGTGACATATGTCCTTACTTTTATTTGATCGATTCAGTATTTTTATCATGTACATATATTAATTACATAGGTAAAGCTTAGATCTATGGGCAACCCTGAGTATCTGGGCATGCATTTGAATCTGAGTATGCATTTGAGTTTCCTACAGTAATTATACAGATACAGATCGTAATTTTCTGGTATTATTATGATAGTGGCCCTAATTCTGTTAATGTAAAATAAATAAATAGCTCGTATTCTAGTTACGCTAAAATTCAAATTCGTAGAGCTCCATACAATGCTCTCACTAATATTAGATGAGTTTTATTCTATTGCTGGCCAATGGATGGTAGTTTTAGTAGGCGCCAAGTAAGTCGCGAATTAATTTAGCTAAGACTACCTGAAAATTTAATAAATACATTAAATTTTAGTGATGTTATTGATAAATCTCATACTAATTTAGACTTTACCGTAACCGTATAAGCTTATTTAGTTTTCCAAAATTTTAGTTTAGTTCAGTTGAATAAGCGAATCAGTAAGCTACCATTGCAGTTGATGAAGCAGAATGTATCTCCTTGGTGGAGCGCGCCCGCCGCGCCCGCCCCCCGCGCCGCGCCGCGCCGCGCCGTGGTTTCTCCGTGTTGTTGAGACGCCGAGGGGGGAAGTGCTAATTCAGCTTGATTTATAATGTGTTACACTATTACATCTTACACCGGAGTGCCCTTAAGTGAAATCGAGATGAGCCGCGTAGGTTAGGTACTATTGCTCTAATGCTTATATTGACATAAATATGATTTGATTGTATCACTTATCTGTATTGATAAATGGAAAACGTGACTGTCTAAGCTGTCAAAACCCAGCTGAACTGGGCTGTCATTTGGCACATAACTGGTTATTTTGACGTAAACATTCGCTTACAACTTTTTTATCGAACCCTAAACGGGAGAAGCCAAGGCCGAGCGCTAGTTTCTAAAGAATTGACTCCAGAGATAGAGGAGTGAGAGGATGACACGCCTGCGCACGAGTAGCATTCTAGATCTAGCGTGATTACATCTTCAGCCGCATCGTCACTGACCAACAAGACTAATTAGTGAGATAGTAATCGAACGCTAGATCTATATACAGTATTAAAAAAAAAGGGTACAATATGTTTTGATCCCTTCTCTTCGAATAACAATGATTGGTTCGTCTATAATTGCGACCAAAGTAGGTCTTTTCTCTTATACTCTGTTCCAAAATCTTAGACATTTTATGTCAACAAAGGGATAACAGTGCAAAAAATATATAACGGCAGTTAAATGTTTGACCAAGAGAACATTCAAATACTTGTTTCTAGGCGTAATCTGTTCAATTGTAAATTAAGCAATTTATTTTAACGTAATGTCTGTTCATTGCAATGTTATGATTAAGATTACTTAATATTATTGTTTATAAAAGTAGATTGTATCACAAGCAAAAAATTTTTTTAAAAATTATTTTGCTCCCTTGATCTGAATTGATACTGGGGCGGGCGCAACATGGGCGTTTGATATAATTTTCGTCTTGTCCATGTTCATTTTAAGGCCCACCCTTAAGGAAACTCTGTTGAGGCCTTCGAGCATCGTGCTGAGGTCTTCCAACGATTTTGCCATGACCACAATATCGTCGATCGATCTTTAGGAGACAATTCAGCATGACGAACTTAGCGCCGAATAACTTACTAAGTTAACTATATAACGTACTAAGTTTAACATAACACGTACAATCTGTGCTGTGTACGTGGCTCCATATTCCATAATTATGGGTAACTAGTCGTACCACCCGCATGAAACTTAAAATCTCAACAGCAACGAAACATATACCTATGTTTACAACACACAGCTCAACGCCTAACCGCTGGATTAAAAAGGCAGTTTATTGCGTTTTTTACGATAACATCAAAACATAAACCTGAATAGAATCGTCAAAGTTAATTTCAAAACAAAGGTTAATTTATAATTCGTGATTAGACGCAGAAAAGAACCCACTTTTTCAAGAAAGGAATCTATTGAAGAATCTACAAACAGGTACCTATAATTGTATTCGCGCCGTCGTCGTTACTCTCGTGCGCCGGCGCCGTTCTGTCAGCCCAAGCACAGTGACGTCACGTTGGCATATCGCTGTGTAAAACAATTGAACTCGACACAAACTATGTATCTATTATTTATATTCAGTGCCCCGCCGCGGCTTCGCACGAGCGGTCGCGCGGTCATGGGCCTATAGTCATGGATCAGGGGCCTTACTATCAGCTTTGTAAAATCCATTCAAGTTCCGAGCAGTTCCGCGGCACTAAGCGGTTTCCGAGTAAAAACCGCTTAGTGGAAAGTCATACAGCTCATACCATCACCACGGAATTACGCTCCTTTAAGTGAACGGTTCGAACATTGATATTCTCAAAGGTGAACGGTTATTGTTGTCTTTGGCATGTTTAAGCCAGGTTTTAGAACTGCTCGGAGCTTGAAAGGGTTTTACAAAGCTGATAGTAAGGCTTGTAAACATTGCATGGATAAACTGCTCCGCTCCGATCTGCGAAAGAAATGAGGAAATAATATCATCATTAAGATTATCAGAAACATGAACCAAAAACAAAAAGAATACTTGTCACATCGTATGTAGTTTGCGACGCACTATTATAGGTGATCAATAAATGTACAAATAAAATTATAATAAAACCGTTGCCTACACGACAACTTTTGCTGTCATATAAATACAGCTACGTGTGTATGTATGTGTATGTGTGTGTGTTGCTATTGCACAGATCGGAGTGTGGCCACACGTGAGAGAAGATACAGCCGTATTCTGGAACACTATGACGGTCTAAATGAAACAGGTACCTATATATCATTGGTGATGTTTGTTTTCAAACTGTTATAAGCTTGCAATTGACAACTATCTCACCTGATGTTAAGTGACGACGTGGTCTAAAATGTAGCACGCATTCCTAGAAGGATATTCGTGATTTGAAGACTCCACGATGGTAGGTACCTATCGGGAAACGTATAAACGTTGTCGTTAGGTTATGATACTTGGAAAGTTTAAATATGGAAAGTTGATTTTTTAAATTAAAAATATAGAAAAGATATTTTGACATGAAATTGCCATTTGTAGTAGTGACCTTGGAATAAAAATGAAACCTGTGCGTATTGTCCAAATGCGCAAATGAAACTTTTTGACACGAATTTACAACATATAACAGTAAAAGATTCTGCGTCTCATCATTTCAACATTAATTTGAAGATCCCATGCATGTCGATTGACATATGCGGTCAAGTCTTAATATTCTTTGCACCGTGACAAAGAGTTAAATTAACTTACCGCAGGTTATCTGCGAGTAAACAGAGTATTTTCATTTGAATAATTAAGCGATATATGTAATACACGTTTGTGTTTTCCTCGCAAATGTGTTGAAGAACGTCGTATGTAACTCGTGAGCCCGCCCCTTACACACTCGGCTGTAATACAGCCGCCTGCGGCTCCCCTGCAACCCGCAGCCTCGTGTGTAATGCAACGAGCAACTTATCTCACTTGTATCATAATATAGGTACTATTGATAGTGCTTCTGCATGATCTCCTGTCTCGCGCAGGAACAAAATAATACATACCTATGCATGTTTAGCATCAAATTATCCTACTAATATAAATGCGAAAGTTTGTGGGTATGTGTGTATGTTTGTTACCTCTTCATGCTCAAACGGCTACACTGATTTCTATGAAATTTGGTATGGAGGTAGTTTATACCCTGGATTAACACATAGGCATTTTATCCCGGGAAATGTACAGTTCCCGTGAGATAATTGAGGTAGCGGGCAAACCGTAATCAACGCGGGTGAAACCGCGGGGCGCTACTAGTATTACATAAATACAACAAGTGCTTCAACCTATTGTTAAAGTTAATACCGAAACAACATCGCGTCCGTCCCCATCTCGTTCAGAATAACGTCGGAAATCATTGTGAAATAATTCAATCGTATTTACATCGATCGGTGAGTGATTCACGTCCATACAGATTTATGTGTCCGTCCGTCCGTCCGTCTGTAATGATTTATACACACTCACCCGCACCGCCTCGCCCACCGGGTAATTAATGTGTTCTTTATTGTGTACGGAACAACGCCGCGGATTTCATCTGTTCATTTATTTGACGAATTATCGACACATTTTTAAGTATGCGAGTATGGTGAAACGTTTCACTTCAAAACGCTAAATTAAAATTGATTTAGCGTACCTACTTGAACATTCCCGTCCTCACCGATGACATTTATCTCACCATACACCGGTGGAATAAATTAATCTAGTGCTTGGAGCAGGAATTACATTGATCGCGTCGCATTAGTATAATATATAAACAATTGAATAGCGCGCGCCCCGTCCACGCAACTGTAATTGTTCTGTGTCACAGTTGTTCTAGACAAGTGACAGCTAGTACAGAGTTCAATTGTTCCGCGGTGCGCTGCGGTGCGGGTGCGGCAGGGAGTCATGCTGCGGACGCACTACATTATGATCGTAATTAAGAGAATTACGTGGCTTCAATAAAAGAAAATGTCATATATTTTAAACCGACTTGAAACAGCTTTCCAATTCAGCTGTATTATTTTATGTCTGTTAAGTACCTCAATACTGTTATCTAGATGAACCGATTATGATGGTGTTTTTTATAATTTATAAGCTATTGCTTTCACTGTGGTCTTACATGAATTTGATCAAGAGATGACCAACATTTTTGAGCTCCTTTATCATCATCTCAGCCATAGGCCGTCCACTGCTGGACATTATGCCTCGCCTGTTGATTTTCACAAGGACAGCTTGGAAGCGGCTTAATAATTCGTTAATGACTTGGACTACACTGATGCAGTGATGATGGTTCAACTTTTTTATAGAAAACGCTGTTAATTTCCCACGGAGGAGGTAGAAGTAGGAGTGTGGTTCGTGTAGTAGATAACTACCTACGTAGTTATTGTATTGACCGTACAACTGCAGAATACTGTTCTGCCGCTTTGTGAACTAAGCCAAAGGAATAGTTTATAAGAAGTACGCGGCTGTGTACCGGAGTATATGGTCTATGGTATGGTGTTACTGCTCTATAGAAGGTAACTGTTACATAATATGTGTACTGTGTATACTATAATACTTCAATGTGTGCGTGGCTGCGCCCACCACTATAACAAATCAGTGCGTTGCCATGCCAACCTCCACTTGTCCCCTCGGTCCGCGTACGTAACAGTAACATTATTGAATTGTAAGATTTTCCAAGTCCTGTAGGTGTCCAGTAAGATAAGCAGTAACAGAGCGTGTGGCATACAAGCACTTGCGTTACACCCCACCGCACTATCCATTTGTTTTCTAGTTGTCTGCACGACCCACTCTGATATTACAACGAATAAAGATTAGATTGTTAAATTGTATAAAAAAGTTTTTTAGAAAATCGACCCTATCACACAACTATCAAATTACTTTTACTAAATTAGATTTAAAATAACAGACAATTTTTATTTTATTTAAATTAAAATATATGAAAATGCTTGTGCAGTACTATACCTTTTTTAATTTCTAAGACGAAGAAGATTTCATATTGTATTTTAATTCATACCGAGGCTGTTATTATTTTATAAACTTTTACTTAAACTTACCAACTGTAGACCAAAATTAACAAGATAAGATATTGCTTTTGTATCTATGTATAAAAATAGTTTTAAAGGTTTTTTTCGGGATATGTGCAAATACAGAGGACGAAATAAATAAAGAATAATAAATAAATTCTTTCTTTCCGAAAAAGTAAATTAGCGGTACAGTAACACTACTTAACTACGATTTACAACATTGGTATAAAACATTAGGTTACGTTACCAACAAGTCTCAAACTAGGCGACAGCCTGTATCTTGAGACTCAGAGTGCGAGTTTCTAGATACAACAATAATTAAAACGCATTTCAACAGAGCAACATGATAGGTAAGTAGTAATTTATATAGTATTAGTACGATTCAGTTCACAGATGCACTCATTGTGATGATGTTGGTGCAATGCAAATAAATAATAAATATAGATAATAAATAAAAAATAAATATATTCCTTCTAAGATTGTGCGTCTTTAACTCATCACTTACCAGACGAATAAATAGTAAAATAAATGAACTCAATGAAGGTCTCAAGATTAAGAATTGTTACTCTTTGTAATGATATCGATGTTGTGGTTAGTAATAGCCTCACGCGTGAGTCTGTCACTAGATATATCGTGAGTAATAGCCTCACGCGTGAGTCTGTCACTAGATATATCGTTAGTGATAGCCTCACGCGTGAGTCTGTCACTAGATATATCGTTAGTAATAGCCTCACGCGTGAGTCTGTCACTAGATATATCGTTAGTAATAGCCTCACGCGTGAGTCTGTCACTAGATATATCGTTAGTAATAGCCTCACGCGTGAGTCTGTCACTAGATATATCGTTAGTGATAGCCTCACGCGTGAGTCTGTCACTAGATATATCGTTAGTAATAGCCTCACGCGTGAGTCTGTCACTAGATATATCGTTAGTAATAGCCTCACGCGTGAGTCTGTCACTAGATATATCGTTAGTAATAGCCTCACGCGTGAGTCTGTCACTAGATATATCGTTAGTAATAGCCTCACGCGTGAGTCTGTCACTAGATATATCGTTAGTGATAGCCTCACGCGTGAGTCTGTCACTAGATATATCGTTAGTAATAGCCTCACGCGTGAGTCTGTCACTAGATATATCGTTAGTAATAGCCTCACGCGTGAGTCTGTCACTAGATATATCGTTAGTGATAGCCTCACGCGTGAGTCTGTCACTAGATATATCGTTAGTAATAGCCTCACGCGTGAGTCTGTCACTAGATATATCGTTAGTAATAGCCTCACGCGTGAGTCTGTCACTAGATATATCGTTAGTAATAGCCTCACGCGTGAGTCTGTCACTAGATATATCGTTAGTAATAGCCTCACGCGTGAGTCTGTCACTAGATATATCGTTAGTAATAGCCTCACGCGTGAGTCTGTCACTAGATATATCGTTAGTAATAGCCTCACGCGTGAGTCTGTCACTAGATATATCGTTAGTAATAGCCTCACGCGTGAGTCTGTCACTAGATATATCGTTAGTGATAGCCTCACGCGTGAGTCTGTCACTAGATATATCGTTAGTAATAGCCTCACGCGTGAGTCTGTCACTAGATATATCGTTAGTAATAGCCTCACGCGTGAGTCTGTCACTCGATATATCGTTAGTGACAACTTGATTTGTATCCTTTGTCTGTATCCAATCAATCGGTTTTATTTGATATCTTTACTGTGCGTATATCTTCGGGCACTTTATTACTCTGGTTCGATGGTAAATCGAATTTTGGACGCGGTTCGGACACAGAGATGTTGTAATAAACCACGTGGCGGTGTGATGTGGACGTCCACTTTTTTTGTATGTTTGTTATTCGTTCGTGTTTTACTATGTTGTTAAGAAAGTAGAACAAACTGTTTTATGAACATAGCCTGATGTCCGATAGCAAGATGTGCGTTCTATCATACATTGTACCCTGTCGACTCGCACATGGTCAGCGCTAGTGCATCCTCAGTGCAGCCATAAATTTTAAATTTGGAATCAACCAACTTATTCACATGAGTACCTGACGGTTTTAAGTTTTATTGAATACTATTAATACTGATTGAAGACCTCGTTCGATGGTGTAGAAATTTTTCAATCTTGTCAGAGATCTAGATCAGTTAACAAAGCGTAATCAGACTGTGCCAACTGATACTTTCGTACATGCATTCAAATTACGTAAAACTGATTCATATTATTATAATATATACAATCAAAGAATTATACTTAATTTTACTACTTTATCTTAGTTTTAGGCCATGTTACGTAGTTTTCTACAGTAAACTACACCGTGTAAATAGTCAGACGCTCCGCTGCCACAAATTTAATTGAAATGTTATATTTAATTATATGTACATACGTACGTGTGACATGATTATTATTAGACTATAGTATATGTATAATAGATACCCTCTAAGTTTACGTGCTACACCTCAGACCACGTCGTCACTTAACATCAGGTGACGGCAGTCAAACGCAACCTTTAATAAGAGTATAACCATCATGTACGCCACAAAAAATTTAATTATTAAGTGGCTTAAGCTTTGAGATACCAACGATCAAGAATCGCTTAATTGAAGACATCATAAATATAATAAAACCGTATAATAAGAGTATTATTACTGGTACAAATAAATAATATTTTCATGTATTTAGTTTAGACGATGTAAAAGGGGAACCTGTCGTGACTATTACCAATATTCTAACGCATTATTTCGTTATTTGGACGGAACAGATAATGGATTCATTTGCAAATTTAGAGAATTTAGAGAACACGTTTTCTTTACTGCCATAATTTGAATAAACTAGAAAACGATGACCATAGATTTCTCACATTAAGCCGAATGAAACTTGAAAGTTTTAGCTATTTTCAACTCCATGTATTTAACATTTCTTGGTCCATATTATAAGTATACTCGTATATAGTTAGATTTATATAAATATATGTCCGTACTCTTCTAATCACAAACGAAACTACAACCTCCACGACTGTACTGATGGATAGACGCTCTCCTTTTTTGATCGTATCTCTGGAACAGATATCGGCCATAAACCAGTATTGTCCTATCCGAAGTTACTCCCTAATGGCTAATTAACCGAATATCGAGTCAATAATGTTCGGACTCGAGTGAATGAACCGATCTCACTTTTATTGTGTCTATAAAACATTTAGTGAACGACACTTCACGTCGACCCCACACTACAGTACGAGACAGTAACACGACTCGATACAATATCAGCCTTCCATCTATCTAATGTCACGATAAATACCGAAGGCTGAGATGATGATGAAGACGATAAACAAAGAAACAATATGGTAAATCAATTATAAGTTTGCGTGACACAACTTAGACCGCGACCTTTAAAAAAAATAGGTTAAAGGATTTCTTCAATTTTTTAATTTAATTTGCGAAAAGCCGATTTTTTATGGAAATTGAATAAATATTGTTATAACAAGTTGACGTACTGTCTGTATTGGTGTACCCATTTCGATGTATTTCTCGCCGTGTGGTGTCTGATTGATTTCCCAAACTGCCGCGTGATGTCGCGATTTTTTTTGTCTCCGATGTTTAATTTTATGATGATGGAGCGTTTTGTGTGTTCTGTTATTTATTATTGTTTATAAAAAACATTACACCGTCAATAATGTTTGCGATGCAAATAAATAATTGTTTATTAGATCGATGTATTAAACAACTGCAACAAAAACTGTCGATTTGCAAACCGGTCCCTTAATTTAAAAAGTCGTTAATTGGTATTTATTGACTTGGTGTGAATGTTCGCTGTTTTATCGATAAATATTATCGGTGTACTTATTAATTAAATTCAATACAAGGTTTCTTGTTTCAGTGTCACTTGCCTGTCGCGTCCTCTCGAAGATCAGAAGAAAAAGATACTTAGATGTAATTTTTTTAGGGAAAATATTCAGCTACTTATGGGATTTGAACCTACGACTACAGAATACCGTTATGGTGCTTCGCTATGTAAGCCATCCATCGCCATCTTACTTAAGTCAGACTTTTTTTAAACATTAACATTTTTTTCCCGTCTGAGACGATAAATAAACAAAGAGGAACAAATTCGGACGGCCAGTGGAGTGCGCTACAGATGGCACACACACACCAGCCAAATATTGCCCTTCAACAATTTGAACGTCTGACGCTTTGTCGCGCACTGCAGTTACACTCCAGTTAAAATATTAAAACGTACCTACTTATTATAACTGCGATTCTATGTTAATGCAAGATATATCTTATGATGGTAACGAAAGATTAAGTCAAAATCTTTTGAGTCATATATTATTCCATAGACACTATTACGAGTCCACAAATTAAAACGTGTACATTTTCGCACTTAGCCGTGATGAACGACGCAATAGCGGGAGGGAGAATGTGTACGAGCACACCAGTCGGTCTCCCTCTTCCAGGTCGATTTCCAAGCAACAGACACACCATCAGTTTCACCAGATATGTCGTTCATTGCCATCTCAGTTTATGAACCCAGCGCGGGGCCACGCCAATGACTTTCGTTCATCTACCGATCTCCAAAGTCAATCGTATAAACATTCAGTTATCTTTTGTCAGACAAAAAGATTATCTGTACTCTGAATCTGACTCTATTAAGTTTCTATTTTAACCGACTTTAAAAAAAGAAGGAAGTTCTATATTCGACCCGTATGTTTTATTTTATGTTTGATACCGCATTACTTTCGACTGGGTAAACGGATTTTGATCGTTATTTTTTTATTTGAAATATGATGCTTCCCGTGTGGTCCCATTTAAATTTCATTAAAATCATTCAAGCGGTTTTTGAGTTACACTCCAATAACTGAAAAGTGCTACGCATACGTCGATGACATTATAGTTGCGGGTGGAGAAATCGGTGAACATACACAATGACAAATGATCCCGTGAGTAGCAAAGGTCACTGAAAATGGTAAACAACAATTTAATAAGAAATGGAACCGACCATACTACTATCATGGTACCGACTTCGACAAGTTATTTCATACTTTTGAGTGTTGAAGTCGGTTCCATTGTTTGGTAAATTTTTTTTAGCGCCATAAGTCGTAAAACTCTGACGTACAAATTGATTTTGGATATGACATTAAAAAAATTGTTGTATGTATTGCTTCCGGGCTGTTTGGCTTTGGTCTAAATGATTAGTAAATATCAAGTAGATTTTTAACCAGCCAGTATTTAGGTTATTCAATTAAACGTGTATTTATAGGCACAGTTATTATTTATTATGCCTCCAGGTATACTGTCGGAGGGTTAGGTTAGGCATTTCTCGGGTCGGCGCGAATGGCTAATTGCGATATAAGGATTGCACCCATTAAACCCCAACGCCTTGGGTTTATAGGGCACCAATATATCCCACACTGGTTATGCTCTCTGGGTTTACGCGAGTTTTAATGACTGTTTAAATAGCAGGAAATTTATTAATCAAACTGATATCAAAACTGATAATGCGAAAATGGGACATTCTGTGAGCTCCCCGGAGCCCAGATCTCACGCCACTGGATTTCCTTCTCCGGGGATATACCTGAAGGGTTGCGCTCACACCAATATACTTACGACGATTGCCCAGCAACAGCTTCTCGAGGAGACGCCCCCTGTGCCACGAGCATTGTGCGAGCGAGTTTTCACAAATTTGAAGAGAAGACTCGAGAAGAGTGTAGGTACGTATAGATAGCTCACTCCTCAGTGATGTCATTTAAAAAAATTACATTTCCATGTGTCTACTGCTTTATTTAAAATATTTTCCCTACACTCTGTAGTTTTTTTCTTTTTATGAACTTTTAAAATGCTAAAAATAGTACTATTCAATTTGAACAGACAACCTTCCCGCTCGATCTAAATATCAAAGTGAAGAATACATACATTTACAGCCATCGTCTGCCATTAATTTTGATGAAATTGGCAATAATGTTAACGCGGGCAATACACAGATTGCTGTTGATCGATTGAAGGTATACAGTGATATGGCCCTTGTAAAATTTAATTAGGACGAAGGTTTTAATTAAGACAGGGCCTTTTCACTTATTGTGTGGGTAGTAAAATTAAAACATTATTGAGAACTTTATTTTTGTATAGTTTGCCACATATTATTATTATGTTGAGCCGTGCACCGTGATGTGTTACAAGTCGTATCGCCAGTTCATACACTTTACAATACTGGATATCGTTTATAACCGACTTCAAAAAAGGAAATTACTCAATTCGACCGTATATGTATATTTTTTTATCTGAGTTCGCGGATAACTTCGTCGTTTATGAACCGATTTAGATGATTTTTTTTGATAGAGTATATTTCTATGATGGTCCCATTTAAATTTCATCAAAAACGGACAGGAGGTTTTTGAGTTACACTCCGATCCGAAGCCATCGGAGAACATACACAATGACAAATTGATCCCGTGAGTAGCAAAGGTAACTGAAACGGTTGAAAAATTGTTTGTTCCCCAAAACATAGATTTAGACTTGTACACTCATCGCGCTCACTGCTCACTGTAGTAACTAACGTGGTCTTCTACGAGATCGTCCCTTTGTTGTCTCGTAGAAGGCGTGAATAGTAGAGAATCCCCGGGAGAAGGCCCTCGGGCGCGCCTTGGTCCCTCGATGCCTTCGGGTTTCAAGTCCAAAACTTTTTGCCATGGTTTGGATTCAACATGTACCCCGTGACGCAGGACAACCTTGATACATAATAATCTACTTTATATAGATATGCAATATTCCAGCGTCCTGCCGGCGAGTACAGACGATGGTGATGATTGTAATAGAGAATCCGGAATAGTAATCCGTAATAGAGAATGCATTTGTAAGTTGTCGATTGAAAACTATACATTAATAACTAAACATGAATTCTAATGGGTAACCATGTCAACTGAAGTATCGATTTTTTTAAACTTGCAATTATACGAATATTATCAACTCTCAATTTCCATTATATGGTTTTTTTTTCATTATATGCGTAATATCACTACGTATTTAATAGGCATTCTCTATAATTTCTTATAAATTAATGTATATTCCAACACTGATATTAAACAAAATTCATGTAAAATTATAAGATTACACTTAGAAAATTAAATTGTTCATGAATATAAATTTTATTGCCCAATTCACAAAACAATCAATTAGAATCATTCTAGAAGCAGAAGCCGAGAAGAGCCGACGCGTACCATGCGGGCTTTAGTGATCTTTACAATTTTGTCTGTCCTCATGTCGTGCGCTTTTGGAACAAGTATGTATTTACATTTATTATACAATTTAACTATTCTTTAGTTATGCCTCCTTTTCATAATTATTTCCACTGTGGAGAGGAACGCTTTCCACTTTGTTTCGCATTTCCACTGTGTTCCCCGACAACACACGCCCTGTGAAGCTTTTACTGTTCCCGGGCGTATACATAGATGTTACGCTTGTATGCTACATCTACAATATTACGTACGCTTTTGCCCAATATTTCACTTCATTGAATCCCAGTGAGATGTTGGACAAAACTTTTTAATTATCCCCGGGGCTTGTTGTAGGGTACTTTCTCGTGATCACCTAGCAAATTCTCACCGTCAAGTTAGAAAATAAAAAATAATAATAAGAAATATTATCAAAAACCACTTATGAGTGTTGAAGTCGGTTCCACTGTTTGGTTAAATATTTAGTTTTCACCCTTTTCAGTAACCTTTGCTACTCACGGAACCAATTTGTCATTGTGTATGTTCACAAGTCATCCAGATAGACGAAACACTTTTAAGTTATTGGAGTGTAGCTCACGAACCGCTTGACTAAACTTGATGAAATTCAAATTAAAATTAAAAAAAAGAATCATCAAAATCGGTTCACCCAGTCGAAAGTTCTGAGGGGACAAGCATAAAAAAATACAAACGAATTCAGAACATTCTCCTTTTATAAAGTCGGTTAAAAATGGACCACAAGCTAATAAATCATTTATCATTAAAATTTTGTCACCAAAATAAATAGTGTGTTAAAGTACCAACCGTCCTCGATAGCCGTGAGGCATTCATAATTATACAACAAACAACGTGACTGACCATGCCACAAAATATAGGTTTACAAATTCAAAGACGATACCTAGTCTGATTTTATATACATAGAAAAATCATTTATTTCATCAACTTAATCAACTTTACATTTAATTGGTTGTATTATTATTTAATATATAATATTATTATTTATTAAATAATTGTATAATATTATTTTATATGATACAAATATCGTTGTAAACTCACGTTCACTAGAACTTTATAATATTCAAAATACGGGTACTTCCTTACTGCGTAACACTTTCGCGTTTTCGATATATCCATCGTCAATAATAAGTCACGTGTCAAAGGTTGACGTATTACAGAAAATACACAGTACATTGAATACAACCTCAACACGGGATTGTTTCGGTTTCGTCCGGAAGTCTTCCTCAGGACCTTGATGGCGATGGGCGTGTCGTGACGGTCCAACGGAAAGTGCGAGATTGGAAGTGACTCGTGAGGCTTCCGGAAGAAGACGAAACAATGATAGCGCGATGTCGAGTACGCGTCAGTGACCCAACTCACCCACACAGAGACAATATTGTGTTCCAGAGTGCGAGGATCTGTGCACCAGCGACTGTCAGTGCGCGCCTAACTGGATATGCTACACGAAAGGAGGTTGCGGCAACTACTGCATCTCTCGCGAGTTGCGACACATGTCATTCTTTATTAGTACCTAACTAACATATGAGTACATGTTCCGCTTGCTTATTAAATGGTGCACCTACATTTCATAATTAAACTCATAAATTATTATTATAATATTAAATATATATAATATATAAAATATATATATATTTAAATTCATAATAAAAAAAAAACCATGTCATTATTCCCATAAATATTATAAACGCAATAGTTTGTGAAAATGGATGAATAGATGTTTGTAAATCTTTCACGGCTTTACTGAGATCCGCCCGGAACTTAGCACAAGAATGGATTTATAGATACGTTTTATGATATTATTTATTTTATTTCAAAAAAGTATGATTCTCGAAGTGTAATTGAACGAGACAAAGGGAAAACATCGGGTGAAACCGCGTGATGCACCTATAGTATTAGATAATGTTAATATTAGCTTTCAAAGCAAAAACGACTACTAACTCGTTTCTCTTCATTTTTATTTTATTGCTAAATTATTATAACTAAAACTGGCGGTACTTCTTTTTTTAATCACATTCAGACCTCCGCACTAGGATTCCTTGTGTCGCGGGAGGCATGGACACACACAATCACAGCACACAAACAACCTCGACCCGGGATAAATATCTACCTACACTCATCGCATAAATGTTTGCCTCTGCCGGGATTCGAACCCGGACTCTCGGAGACAGAGAAGTCATGTCACTGACAGTAACCACTGCGCCACCGCGACCCTCTTTTTTCGACCTATTTAGAAGCCATGATAGTCTATCAGTGCGAGAGCGTCGGCTGTCGAATTCACGGATGCCGGTTCGATCCCCACCAACAGCTTGAGTTTCTGGTAAAGGCAACCTCGTCATCGAATTCCCATCTTGGCGGTAGGTTCCATTTGAATACCTGCTTGGGTATCTACCACCCTGAAGTTACAAAAACTGTCACCAAACACATAGTGTGTTCAGACAGTAATCCTTGATAGTCAGTAAACATCCAGATTTAGCGGGCTTCGACCTTCGATAACACCTTCGACCACATCGTCACTGACCATCAAGTCAGATTGTGGTCAAACGTAAACTAGATCTATTAAATATCTATCTGGCTCATGTGCCGTCTATCAATTATTATCTAGCTATTTAAGAATTATTCCTAAGCTGTGAAACTGTATGATAATAAATAAATAAAGTATAGATAAAAAAGCGGAAGTTGATCTTCAGTTGTTTTCTCGAGTGAACATTATTTTCGTATATTTGCTATTTATATAATACTGACTAGCATATATATATATATATATTTATATTCTGTGGCGCAGCTAGTGAACATACTTATACTACAGACCGTGAACTTCCTCCTTATGGAATCCGGTTAAGAACAATTTAAATTTATGCCTTTCATTCTTTTTCTAATTAAAATCTATTATTAAGATTATTATCGGGCCCATCAATTAAGGGCAATAATAAAATGGTCACAATCGGAACGGTTTGTATATCATCCGAGTCGAGTCGAGTCGAGTCGACATAACTTCTCGATCACTATTCGAGATGTTTTAACATGTTTAAGTACCAGAGTTTATCTGTTCCGATATTAAAGCGGTTTAAACTGCAATAAATAACGCCGTTTAACGGTCACGACACGATCCGCCATCAATCATGGGGTCGCGTTCGATGGGACTCTTTATTACATGTAAAATGAGTTAGGACGCGTCGATTGGTACTGCGCGGGACGCGGACGGTTACACAATGCGATACGATACTTGTTCATTACGGGCCGATGATTGAATTACAATTCAGTCAATCGAATCCTCTACCATCCGATCATTACTCTCACAGATCAGCGAGTACATGGAAAAAAACAAAATAGTATTTTTTTACGTTTCGTTACATAAATATCTTATATTTCACTGTACATTTTTGGCAACTCTTTGGCGAAATATAAATTATATTTAAATTAGCGTTCAGGGCCGACTTTCTAATTTTTCCTTATATTATTGTGGTTTTTGTATATATGTATTTTACTTTTAGTAATATATTTTATGCGGTGTTATTCTCGGCTTCCAAATGATTTGCATTCTGTACTTATCTCGACACAGACATTGCGTCTAATTGTAGATCCCAAGGGATAAGAATGTAGCATACGTGCCATAGTTTGATTGAAATTCATAAGTCTTAAATAAAAATAAAACGTCTAAAATGTATAATGTTATATTAGTTATATAGCTAATCTATAGCTCGCGTGAAGTCACCATTTTACCGTTTTTTACCGGATTTCAGCAAGAGTGACGTAAGCTGCTTAATTTGGTTACTTCTCGCCCACCCATTGCGCAAACAGTTTTGGTTTTTTGTAGTGTATATGTGTTGTAGTGCATACAGCAACGAGTTAAATTATTTGCCTGAGTGTGCGTTTTTACACAGAACCAACTGTCAGATAGAATGGACGATGATAGGATGACCGTCGTAGGAAAGCATCATAAATTAATATCGCGTGAGATTGTGGTCAATAGCAATCACCTGCAAATAACATTGATCAGTCTATTTAAAGTGAGACATGGTTTCCGCGCCTTCATTAATTATAAAAGATACATTCATTAGGTAATCACTAATTCGCTTAGTATATTTTATATCATTATTCATATACCGGTATATGAGACGTCGAATCGTCGAGTGTAAACTTCCTAGCTGGGATGTGTATGTATATCGATCAGAGTGTTCAGATAAACCTCAAGTTATAAATAGGTACCTACGTGTAGTTTCACTCGTTTCAACCAATTAATAAACACTATTCTACATTCCATATTTTCTAAGTAAAAAGTTATATAAATGTCGTTAACTAGAAGTCACAAATGTAAAACAATCATGACTTCAACTTTCGCGAATCGAATTAAGACTAAAGGCCTATTCGCAAACTTCAGGAATTATTAAAATATAATTATGTGTAACGTTGACGCTTGAAACAGCGCGTAGAGCAACAATTGAATAACGCACGCACCGTCCGTACTAACTATAATATCTCTGTGTCACAGCTGTTGTTCTAGATAAAAGATAATTCCTTTGTTTCACGGTCCAGATTTCGAGTGTTTTCAGCTTATGTTGT
This sequence comes from Apeira syringaria, assembly GCA_934044485.1. Taxonomy (NCBI): domain Eukaryota; kingdom Metazoa; phylum Arthropoda; class Insecta; order Lepidoptera; family Geometridae; genus Apeira; species Apeira syringaria. Next base: position 24,264,332 of record OW203660.1, on the reverse strand, counting down.
TGAAAGTACTAATAGTCTAATAAACTTTTTTAAAAAATCCACTTAAAACGAACGGCTCATGAAGGTTAATTCTAATTAAACAAAATTTGATTTTATTTGCTGATTTATTACTGATAAAATATTTTCGTGCGACCATATTTTTCCTTAAACTTCTCACGGCTACAAAAATGCGCTTGAGAGAGTAAAAGAGTCTTTCACCTGAAGAAAGAAAATTTAAAAGGCTAAAAATGTGATAGTATTTTTTCTTGAGCCCATCATTCCCCCCATTCCATAGGCGTAAAGTACATTTTTGCAATATTTATAAACAACACCTATCAGGGTTTGCCCGCCGAATCATCGGCGCCTCCTCAGACTTATGACATAAGATTATGGCAAAGTGCGGATCTTAGATCTTTGGCAAAACGTGTAAACTATCAAACCAAATAAATTGAAAAATATAAAAATTTCATATCGTGTGACGTCATCAAACTACGAAAGCCCTTCCGATCCAATTTATGTAGGTTCATTTATAACACACGCCTAATCCTTTAATAGCTTTTTAATCTTTCAAAATTAATATGAAAATATAAAAACAGTTTATTACTAACTCCAAAATATCTATAAAGAGTCGTAGGGTCGGGCAATAAATAAATAAAACATATAAATAAATAAATAGAGGAATAAATCCGAAGTTATTTATGAGGTTGTGGTGGATGGCGATTTAATGACGAGTACGGACACACGGACGGATGGGTTGTTACTGATATTAGTAATAAACTGTGGCGATAGGGATGGGACACGTTATCCGGCTTTCCTTAGGTTCCTCCGGTTCGGACATCTAGTGCCGCCGCTTTAATATTTATTTCTTTAAGACAGGCATTGCTTTTTCTCTTGAAGAAATAACTAAAATTTACGAGTCGTTGAATATTTTTGCCAAAAAAACGCGTCGCTTTGTTTACAATTCGGATGTATGAAATTTGTTAGAACTGATTCTCTGACGGAAACAATAAGTTTCACGATTAATAATAATACTTTGAAAACCGGGACTGACGGTGGTGTGAACCGCAATTTTTTTGGCGATAAAGTTTTTTCATTCTATATTTGAAATACAAGTTATTAAATGAACATGCTCATTATTTTGCTCAATCCAAGGGAAACATTATAGAGAGAGTTTCAGGGAAAGCTTGAAGCATCCACAAAACCTGGTTTCTGTATATTTAAAAACACTGGCTACAAACACAAAACTATGCGGAGACTAAGTTTAATCTACCCAAAAAACCGCTATATCCTTTCAGTAGACGTGGAGATTAGCTTGTGTTAGCACAGTAGTCAGGCATACATATAGATTTATACATATGTTGTTACTCTATCGCCTACACGTTAGTTTATCATTATGTAAGTAGGTATCATAATATGTTTTAGTTTATTGATAATTATGTTAACTGTGTATTAGTATAAATAAACCTTTAGTTTTGTTTTAACACTGCATACTACCTAACTATTAAAATTAATCTATCGCTAACGATAATGTAGCCGATTGTACAATTTAATTTTGTACATTTTTTTATTTTAATTTGATTTAAAAATAATCATATTTTTTTCAAAATAACACGGTTATTACTAATTTATCAAATGAATATACAAGTATCGATAACAATCCATAAAATAAATAAATGTATAGTACCGATACTAGATCAAGATCGGCACTGTATACGGACAAAACAACATCGAAGCGTTTTCCCATCACTAGCATGCATTGTGAGGTAGAAGTTATATTTTACAAGCTATAAGAAGACCATAAAGTGATGGGTTCTGATAACCAAGGATAATTCCACAGAGGCTCACGACGGACGGGTCGGGAGAGCGGATGGAATGTGCGAGGTGATTGATGGAGTCTCTCACTCTAACGTTATCACTCTAACCAATGACGTATCTGAGCTATGGATAGATTAGATGGACAAGCAGCTGGACGTATCTGCATGAGCGAAGGAAACTAGCGCTCAAAGAACCAGAGGTATATTAGTTTCAGAAGAAATCTGGATGAATACATACGGTGGACTAAATAGCTTAATCTCTAACACGGGAGGACGGCTTGAGTTCGCCTTTTACAATGTTTCTGTAGTATCTCTTTCTTTTAGTATTTCTTAATTTTAATTGATTTTGTTTGAAAGGAAGTGTAAATATTTAATATCTACATATACCTATACATCAACGAGTTATACTTCCATGTTCGTTAGTTAAAAAAATGATCAGCCACTACTCATAAGCAGTGGAGATATCTGAATGTTCTCCGCCGGTGCTGTCAGGTCGGTCAGCGTGAAGATCAGAGACGCGGTTCTTAACCACCTAACAATAATTATCTCACTAAAATTTGGTAATTATGCTTTGGTCATATCAATGGTTTAAACAGACTTCCAAACAGGAGTTTGTCAAATTGGTTGCTTTTTTTTTACAATTATTTCCTTATGAATCAGTCATTTATGACTGTTTTAACCAAAAATCCAAATCGATTTTAATTAAAATTTTGTGATGGAAATCGGTTCACTCTTTACTTTAATAAAAACAATACGGATATTTCAAACTTCCCTAAATAATGAATCTCGGTTCCATACTTTTCATACGATGTATATAATTTTATTTTATTTTTATTTTTTTCTACATAATACCTAAGTTTGAGCAAACAAATGACATTGACTTTGGCGTATGTAATGTTTTTTATTGAAATGTAAAAAAAGATTATCACACTAATATAATAAATGCGACAGCTTGTGTGTGTGTGTTGGATAGGTTTGAATGAGATTCGGAATGTTACCGATATTCGAACCCGTATCACCCGGACCGACGAGCGCTCATATCACACAAGCTACTTTTTATCTTCAAAAAGCTGAGGGTTCCTCTGGGGTTCGACAACAACCTCACTAATATATAAATGTGAACGTAGCTCCATCTGTCTAATACGTTTTCAAGCCTAAGCCGCTGAACCAATTTTGATTGAAGAAGAATGAAAAAGAATGGATTTGGAATGGAAAGAAAGACATAGACTACTTTTTGTCTTGGAAAAGGTATGGTTCCCGTGGGTCTGCTGAGGTAATAGGAAGCCAGTAGTCCACGCGGGTGGAACTGCGAGCCGCGGCTGGTAAAATAAAACAAAAAAAAGGTCATGTACTAGGCGAGCATGAGAAAGGAAGTGATTCCACAGAGCTGTCGTTCACGTATTGTTTTGTTAGGATCTAGTTTTCTTTCTCTTAGTTTACATTATTTTTTTAAAGTTCTAACAAATAATGGTTGCAAGCTCGGTAATGGGAACAATATTTTGATTTACGATTGAAAACTCACTTTATGGTCAGCGAAGATATGGTCAAAGGTGGAATAACGCTGGACTTAAAATGTTGACTAGCTTTACTTAAAATGAACAGATTTTTGATGCCTGTACACGCATAATTATACTTTTGTAGTCGAAATTTAAAAACTCGAAATATAAAACGAAAGATAAAAAAGTAACCGAACTTTCCATCTGATTGTGTTTAGAACTTATTTGTGTGAATGATAACACGCGCTGATCAGTTCTTTCCTCCTTACGTACTACCTCCTCCATTGCACTGATTCGTAAGGCGATCCTGGCCAAAAAACAAGTTATATGAATCAACGATAAATAACAGTTCCGAACTCCGTGGTTCTGTAAAAAAATATTCTTCAGGATGCATTTCTGTTCTGTACGTCATCAACTGTTTTCTTAAAGCTATAACAAAAATCATGTAGCCCAATCTATTCATCATCGCTAAAGAACTCGAGCTCATTAATACCAGGTACCACATCCGGTCCACTCACAATAATACCGTAATAATATAACTAAAGTCCAATAAATCCTGAATTAATAACTGTCTTTACAAACTTAACAATGCGTTTGGATGCACCTTTAATATCCTAAATATACGGTAGATAACTAATCTTTTAAATCTGTATGTATACCATTGTCACAAACGTATTTTTTATGTAATGCACTTTGTATAGTTTGTATTGGCTTAGAGATAAGAATCATTTTGGGTATGTGAACGTTATTTAAAAGCTGTATACAATAATTTGTATGGAGGTATAAAACGGTAGCTAAAAAGGATTACTCTGCCTTTCGGTTTGTGAGAAATATGATGAAATGTAGTCGAGAAGGTCGTTCATTTTATTAATGGTCCGGTTATATCGATGAACGTATAAATACATAATCTCTCGTATTTGGGCATAAAGTAAATACATAAGTACAACATAAATATATCCCTTTCAATAATAATAACACCGAATAAGTATAATAAAAAAACAAGTTATGTTTATAATTTTAATTAGAATCGTTTTAGAACCCTTGTTTACCGTTAACTATAATATCTATCTAACTCTCGAAACAGTAAAATGTACTTCGAGATTCTAAGGAGTGCGCATGGGCACCTCGAAGTCTGCTCTCTGTGCCAACCGTACCGTGACCGTGCTATGACCGTATCATGTACCGACAGCAGATAAACGCGCTCGACGATACTCACAGAACCGGATCGACGACGCGACTGTGTCCTGTGTTCATATGCATCCCTGTATGATACCCGTATGTAGCTTGTATGATGCTTGTATGTAGCCTGTATGATTCCCAATGATGACGCAACATCCACAAGAAACCCATAGAAATCCATACAATAATGTGTAAGACAGGTCCAATGTTGCGTCGACAACATGGAATGCGATACTTAGAAAAGAATAAAGATGTTCACATGTAAACCCGCATAATAGAGCAAAGATTACAATTTTCTCTTTGTTTCGTTCTAGATAAAACTAACACTCACTTAAATTTAAATAAATGTGTGTGATATGTTACCCTGTAAAAAAACTGTGACAACACCAACGAGTTTATAGTAAGTAGTTCCTCAGTTGAAGACAGTGGTCCGCTTGTTGCGATCCTAAGATTATGACAACCTACCTGGGCAGTGGGAATCTCAATGATTAGGATACAGATGTAAAACAGTATTGAATTAAGAGATTTATGGTTTATTGCATTAACAACATGCTAGGCGGAACTTATGTTCAAATATTTGAAGGAAAAAATTGTGCTGCTAGTGGCCGCCTTCAAATATTTGAACGTAAGTTCCGCCTAGCATGTTGTTAATGCAATAAACCATAAATCTCTTAAGATAAGGGTAGGTGCTTTCGTTTGATACGATATCAACGGTAATGTTGGTCTATCAGTCCTATTAATTAATTGTTCATACAATTAAAGGTAGATGGCGCTATAACGACATCCCCTCAGATGTTAAAACGAAGGAAGTAATTCGGCCCTAGTGATATGGGCTGCTATAGTTCAGCTGGACAAAGCGACAGGACGGTATTCTGTAGTCGTGGGTTCAAGTCCCACTAGCAGCCGAATTTTTTAAGTTTTGAATTGGAAGTTTTCGTAAGTATTGAATTACTTTCACCGGGTCCAAGGTATAATATAAGGTAACAACTTCAGATAATCCAGCCTGTATACTCAAAGGTAACAACAGACGAACAGATACACAGAGATGATTGACAGACTGATACAAATTATATAAAGGCTAGATTTATATTCGGTTGGATATATAACAATAAATATAATAGGTTTTTTTAAACTTGAGGCTAGCCAAGGAGGCACTCGATACCACCGTGCTGTGAGTTCGATCACGGCGCTACCATCACAGTAAGCTCAAGCCGTTGGGGGATCGAACCGGCATCCGTCAGTTTGACAGCCGTCGCTCCAACCTGAGCTGAGCTATCATCGTTTCAGATTTTTCCTATAAATACTTTTGGCTCTTAGTCATAGATGCTGGCAGGTTCTAGGAATTACCCTACCACCACCAACAAAGGGTCTGCATTTAGGTGCAATGTGTATATTGTAACTAATAACCGCACTAATGAAGCTACCTACACACACGTGCACACATTGTATCACACTCTTGTGTGTGTCTCGGTTAGTTGATATGTTATTGTAATGCGAGACGAACGGAAAAAGAAAACATTGAGCAATTTGGGTAGTTTTATCTTTGAACAGGGCGATCGAATGAACTAAAAATAAAATAACATGATCTTGTTGGAGACAAGTATTGTTTTTGCTAACTGCTGATGACGCTTTATTAATAACATTTACCATTCTGCATTCTACAATGTAAGACCATATTGAACAATTTAACTGTAAGGTGTGACAATAACTTTTATTCCCATTGCAAGAAAAAATATGTTTCACATTTGTTGCGGGAAGTTGATATTGTAATTTTGTGGTTTTTTTCAAAGTGAGTGTTAATCTCTTCTTTATAAATTATATTTCTAATTGATACAAACATAATATAAAAATAATTTAGAATAACAATAAAATAATCTTACTTAACTTAAAATAAAAACCTTAAACATTTAATAAAAACTAAATTAAATCTAAAACGGGCCCCTGCGGCATTGTACCCAAGATGCTGGCAGCGTTTCCTCTTTGTATTGCTAGGCTAATACGTTGAGCGAGGAAGCTGCCAGCTCTTCGGTCTCCTGAGACGTGAACCAGTCTCTTGGAGATTTCCTTGTAGAAGTTGAGCGCGCTAGGACCCCACGGACCAAGGGTCTCGACACCGAAAGGAACAAAATTGTATTCCGCGCCGAGACCGCTGTATTTAACTACTTTTGCCTTTTCGGCCGATTCTGTCGCCGTTCCTGGCCTCGTGGAGGTTTGGTGGACATGTGAAGGGGCTAGTGTGTCTACACAAGTCGCATCCCATACCAGTATCCGACCCATGGCCCACGGTATGAGAGACATACCGTCCGGTCTCTTGCCGTCGTTTCTGAAAACGCCACTTGGCTCCAGAAGGGCTGGCACGTTTACGGATGCAAGAGACCGGCGGAGGATGTCGTTGAGGGCGGCATGTCTCGAGAAGCGGCCTGCACTTCTCTGGCAGGAGAGTCCGTGGTGTCCTAGCGGGTCGACGTCATTTCCGCAGGGGCATCTATGTGGGGCGCATACCGGGACCCCGAGGCGGAGACAAACTGCAAGACGGAGAGTATTCGGATCTAAGAATGTACCAGTGCTTGTGGAAGGATGAGCTTGGAGCCAGTAGCCGGCTTCCCGTGTACCCACAGCCAGCAGTCTGGCTAGCTCCGCACTGCAGCACTGGTTCAGGAGGGAGTTAGCTGTCAGCTTGCATATAGCGTCGTCCCAGCACCTTTGCGATTTGTGGTTTTCTGGGAAATTATGATCGGGGCAAGCAATCTGCCAAGCCTTCTTGGCGTCTTCCAAGCCTGCAGTCTCATAGTTTGAAGGGAGTAGGATTTTACCTATAAGACTAGCAGAGCTATGGATAGACGACAAAAAGGCAGGTAATGCGATACTAGAAATTTTTCTAACTCCCAGCCCACCATGTCGGATAGGGAGGGAGCCTTGAGTCCAAGATTTTTCGCTTAGCTGGATGTTAAGAATGGATTGTAGATTATTTTTGATTAAGTCATCTAAAGGCAGCAGAAGATTTTGATATTTCCAAAAGGGGCAGCAACGGAGCACGTATGTTAGTTTTGGAACGAAAAGACAGAATTTGATGATTAGTAGCGCGTAGTGTGGACTAATCTCAAGAAGCCGCGTTGAATGATTTTGAAATTTAGAAATACAGTTTTGAATGTAACCTGGAAAACTTTCTTCAAAAATCGGGGACCCTAGGAGATGAAGGGAACTTTTGTCAACAATTTTGATGTTGGGAGCAAGGTTATTAAATTGTTGAATTGTGTTATTGACGTCTTTGCAGGAACTATGAATAAATAGCTCGCATTTATTAAAATTTAGCTCTAAACCGATGCTTTCGAAACTGTTTTTGATTGATGAAAGATCATTGAGTACAGTAGCTGCATTACCTCCTAGGGTTCCGTCATCCAGGTACCAAACATTAAATTTTGACGTCAATTTTTTTATGATTGGATTTATTGCCAAGCTAAAGATTGGTGGCCCCAGGGGATCGCCCTGCTGACAGCCAACTTCGGATGAGAGCTCGTTTGAACGGTACATCAATTTGGAAGAGTCTGCATAACAGTGTAACAGATAATTGTATATTTCCGGAATGTTCGATTTAATTTCTGATAGCAGGGTGTCCCTGTTTACAGAATTGAAAGCATTCTTTACGTCGATTTTTAGCAGCACTTCGCATTGATCGTCGCCAAGGTAGGTGCGCATTTTCATATTTTGATTACGTCATAGTTATTTTATACCAAAACAATAATACTCGGTTATACACCAATGTAATGTGTTATTTGCCCACAACTACCACAAATCGATTTCTGACTAGTTATGGTAATGATAGGCACATATTTTTTACCTTTTTTCAAAATATTTGACATAATTATTTTCCCATGGCAGATATACATAGTCCATATGCAACATACCAAGAATATCAAGAGTATTTGGAGACTTAGACTTATTTAGTTTAGCTGTTACTCTCACTGACACGTGTTTTGCACGAAACGATAGAAACCTAATTATATATAGAACCTTAGAACCGAGCACGAGTCAGTCCGTGAACATAGGTTATGGGTCAAATATAGGGAGAACACTTCCAGAGCCTCCGCGTCCAACTATTTCTATTCGAACTTTACCAACCGGTAGCAGATTATTACATTAAAATGTAGAAGGTACATACATTTGTATAGGATACTGTAGTTTATATTAAATTTACTCTATTCAAATTTATTTAAATCATATTGCCAATAAGCTCATTTAATAAAACATAAGTACTTAATTTTTAAATTTAAATACGTAATTTAAATCTTTTACTTCTTGAAGATAAATTGTCTCTGTTAATGTAAATGTCTTAATAAATCTATTGGGATTCTGTGCTCTTTTGAGATGTTTCGGAAACTGTTTTTTACTTTGATAAATAAACATAAACATTGACATGATTATTATTGGAATGATATTAATGACTTTTCATAGATAGGTACTAATTTATCAAGTATGGATTACAGTTTGAAATAAATATCTTTTGAATTTGAAAAAGACGTGTCCCCGTCGTTTAGAATATACCTAAATGGAATATAATGCATTCTATCTATTTCTGTGTACATGTCAGGCTGTTTTACGTCGTATGGATGAACGACAACTTATAGTTTTCATAGAATTATGTTGGTTGCGATGGCCTTAAGTTATATTATTTTCTATAAACAATTTAAAATAAAAAGGATGTGTAACGTATTTTATAGACCCATGGATGACCAATAACCTATATTCAGACCCAAGATGTAATAAATCCAATTTTTTCAACTTCCAAAACACCTCATTATGTGCCCAAAACGCCATAAAATCTCATAAAAACATCAAATAATAACCCACAAGTTTCGCCCCCTATGGCTGGCGTACGTCCATTCCTTTTTTTTTTTATAAATCTTTACCTGCGACTTCCTTCCTATAGCTATCCATTACTGAATGACATTCCTGGAGTCTGACAGTTCAAATGGATACCTTGACAGCTCTGGCGGCATATCGCGCGCATTTGATTTTCGACCTTATTGACTTACGAGAAGTTAACTTCAGAATTATTGATGCATAAATTCGTGTTATATTTTATTGGGACATCATATAGATATAGGTACGCGACTAAATCCTGTTAATAAAATATGTCAAAATATTGATTTGTGATATTGAATGATGTAAAAATAATTGAGAGTTGAAACCTTATTTTTTTGTTTTCTCAAAGTAAAGGTTGAATTCGTATAGTTGCGACTGTACTCTGAAAAGCAGTTGAACTGATTTTGATAGATTATTTGACATTTAAGAATAACAATAGCCTTTTATTTCCAAAGGTGTGGATTTTTTTTCGAATTCTAGACACATTCATTTGCTTTCAGATTCGTACAACTGTAACTCTTGACGCTATAACAGGTATCATCAAAATTAACGACATAATATAATATTATAAACTCATTTAATACGTAGCTCTTACCATTTATTTCGGAATGTATGCACAACTGACTGAAAATATCATTAGATTTTAAAACTCAAAGTTGAGGGGCATTCCTTACAAAAGCAAACTCTTACAAACATACTCAGTACATTATTATAATATATAAGCTATCAACTCTGTCCCAAAACGATGAGGTCCAAAATCGCACAGCACGATTTCCCCGAGTTCTTCTCTTGACTTGAACAACGGATGCGCGTCGCGTCGGGCGCGCGGTGCCACGCTGTCTGCCGCGGAGGTGTTTTTGTTCAATTTTGTCAGTTTTTTCCCCTGTCTACCCCAAATAGCCTGTATAATGATACCCTGTTGACGAGATACACTAATGCGCGTCTGTCAACTGGAGTTAATTGGTTTTTTCGTACAAGAATAATATGATTAAGGGAAAATGGATTCAAGGGATCAATTTCTGCGTAAATGGGATACTTTAGGGATAATCTTTTATAACCGAAGATGTCAGTCAGACAGTGCCTTACATTCTAGATGGTGGTTTTGCAAGTTAATTTTTAAGGCTGAAACAAAGATTTAGAGAAAGTATTCGATAGAGCATTACATTTTACAATTTAAGCAAATTTATAAAGATTTTTTTATATGAAATTAATACGATTAAAAGAAACTGTATTATCCGGTTAAATTAAAACTGCTTCGTCTACATATCTACACATAATTTGATATGATGTGCAAACTGAACTAGTTCGTTCCGATTTCTTCCCGTTCTGGCGACGGCTGTAGCCCAGGTTCGTGCACAGGATGCCGTTGAGCCGGTCGCCTTGTCCCAGGCTGTCCTGTCGCAGCACAGCAGCGCCCTCACTGGGCGGTGCGCCGGCTGCCCCCGCACAACTCGGCTGTAACGTGTAACCCCGCCCGAGCATCTGTAAATGCCGGTACCAACAACATTTAGCCCGTCATATAAATAACAGGTGAACTTATTCCGGAGTGTTTAAACTATATCAGAACATACGTGTTTAATGTTTAAACTAAGCGATAAATCGGAAACATCGTAGTATACGTGTATATTTTTTGCAATTAGTCATTATTTTGCTCTAATAATATCATGGACAAATGTGAAATCGTGGTACCGGCCTAGAATAGTACTCCCCCATCTCTTCCCGCGGGGTGCCGTAAGAGTCGGCTAAGGGATCACGTACAAGAAGGTGGGCAGCAGCGCCTTCTGAGGTTTGGAAACCAAACTGCGCTCGCCAACATAAATAACATCTATATTTGCGAATAAACTTATTTGATTTGATTTCAACCCGCCTGCCAAGCGTGGCGAGTATTGGTAAATCCCCAAAATGTTCTCAAATGGAGACCACGGACTGGCAAGCGCAGCATAGGACGGCCATCGACCAGGTGGACAGACGACCTGGCTAGTAGGTTCTGGCGTTAAACCACAGGTTTTAATATGAAAAGAAAAAAACAATTTAAGTATAAATGAAATAAAATATTCGCGCAGGCATAATGTCAAATGTAAGTTTTATGTATCTTCTTAAAATCAAGATTTATCCTATTACTGTCGGATTTAAAGTCAATGTATGCAAAAAATCATCAATGGAAATCGATACTACACCTTGAATGGCATAAAAGTGCCTCATTGTACTCCTACACCGATATAGTGAGTACTGATAGTAACATACCGAGTACCTTTCCACATTAAGTTTGTGTACTACTCGTCCTTCGATCTATGTACAATTGATAAAATGTCATAATGAGACAAGGGTGCAAGTGGAAGGTTTATTTCAAGTCAATTGAACAAAGGTGCGATAACAATGTAGATCCGTATCCGGTAACACAAAGAGGTTCCGCACTAAATTGTGCACGTTTCGGTCTATTGTAGGAGGTGTTCATTCATTCATTCATTCATGCATTATTCTTTATCAAATTTGGAACCGTCCCGTTTGACTCTGAACTATCAAAAATCAGCTATATACAACATGATTTAAAATTACGAATTCACTTTTTCCCCAGAACAAAATTAAATTACATTAAAAATGAAAATTGAATTAATGACATTTTTACGAAGTTATATTTATAGAACTGAACTTAATAAAATTATTTGTTTGCAAAAAACTGTTTCAGTCACAGCAACGAGCTCTGCCGGGGAAGATATAGTTGTGGTTGATTATATAAAGCAGCAGCGCTCGGAGCATAGTTATAGATGCGGTCCTACCCGCTCGGCGCGGGCGCCACGCTCTGCGCGGTCATACTGTGGATGGGTGACCGCTAGTGCCATTCTCACTTCCGTCAGTCCCGGTACTGGTTGGTGGTACGATTGGACTGGCCACTTGCCTTTCCGCCAACACGCACTGGCCAGCTCGATGGATCATGGTTGGCTGACACTACTCTCTGTGAGGAAGGCTCCTACCCAGCAGTGAGAATGTATTGGGCTAACACTACTACCGGTAATATGTATGTACCTTTACACAAATATAACGTACTCTTAACTGTATTTCTACAGGAACTATATAATCCTAACCTTTTATGTGCATTCTACAGCAATAGTACCCATGGTACATGTTATACGAAAAGATTCTATGAAAATATTTGTTCGCGGTGGTGGAGCGTTAATTAAATTTGAACTTAACCTTGAACAAAAAAAACTGTAGTATTAAAAATGGTGTCTGTAAACGTCACTGAGCGCTTTAGTGAGCCGCGGGTCCAAGCGTCGTCACTTAACATCAGGTGAGACAGCGGTCAAACGTAACCTTTAAAACAAAGTTTATTGTTGTTCAGCTTAGAACGCTGAGAGCCAACCACAGAGTTAGCACAGTCCTGAAGTAAACAGTATACAAAGTAGTACTTTGAAAGTAGCATTGGCCAAGCTGCTACTGGGAGAGGTTCGCGCTTCGCTCATTTTAAAATGTAGCTACGACTTCGTTAATTGATCGATAATTGATGTTGTAATCGCATCAGCCCCGAGCGAGAGTAGCCTCCGACTGGTGGATTGCGTCGTCGGGCAGTAACAGGTAGCGAGTGCGGGTTCACACAAAAGGTAAGGCGATAACTCCGCTGATAAATGAGCCACTATTGTCGGCTACCGGTATTGATGTCCAAGGGGGAGTGCCCTGGGAGGAACTGGGTTCTCGACATTCAACTTTGGTTCTCGACATTACATTTACTTTGAATTGTATAAAATAAGAATGTTTCTGTATAAATATGTGGACTTATCCCCATTTTTGAAATTGTAAAGTGCGAGACATGTTTCGTCGAAAATCTAGTAGTTAAGGGAAACTTGTTCTTCAATTTAAGAAATGCCTTTTGTTATGTTTCACAGAAATTTAATAGATAAGAGATATTGTGGTTTAAAAGTATCCTTATTATATTTTGGTGTTTAAAATGTACCTTGACACGAGATCTTCATTCTTAGTGCATGACGTAAGTGAGCCTACCCTACTCGATACAATGCTCAATTCTATATTTCTCTAAGTACCCACATGTATATCACATTAGCTGGCCAAGTAGAAAACGAGGTTTATTCCTTTTTTTTTAGTGAAATAAATACATTACATACCAATACTATTGTGTTAATGAACATTGCTAATGTTTACAATGTATTCAATCTATTTTCAATTTGCACGCTTCGAAAGCAATGCCTGGTGTGTACTGTAACATAATCTGTGTCCATCTTCAAGCTAATAAACAACTTTAATTTGGGCATATTAATATAAATGAACATGGTGGTACGCTACTTTTTCGTGCTCGACTGGCTAGCCAACATTTCCAAGTCTGAACATTTGTTACACTCAGTGCAGGAATCGTTGGGTATATGAGCGGACATTCTATAATAAGCGGGGACCGATATAGGACCACAATGCCACTGGCCATCAAATGATACCCACTGTTGAAAAATGCTATGCCTATAAAAATTATAAAAATGTACCCCCACGCACCACCACCACCACGCACCGCAGCACGCATCAAGTGATCTCTCGTCCCGAGGAACCCTAAGCCGGTGAAAATAGAAGAGTTACGTTGGTTTTGTTCGTCTCTATAGAAACCGGAGGCTTCATCGGCCGGTTTATGACGTCACTGCTTCACCCGCTCATTACTTATGGAACTTAGGATGGATAAATAGCTTAACTCGAAATGTAAAGAGAGATAATGAAATTGAACTTTATGTTCAATGCAATAGCGTTGGTTCTTTGTAATTTTCAATATTTACTATTGATTGAATGTGATCAGTTTTTGTCGAATTTAATACTTTGTGTTATGATGGGTCCTACAGTCCTCTGAATATTGCTCTGCATCATTTATTGCAGCTAAATCACCGAAGCTGGTCGTATGAAATTGCAACCCTTCTACGAATGTGAATAATATGTTTTTCGAAAAACTTTATCAAATTGTACGCATGAGAATTCCTGAATATGACTTGTTTTCGAGTTGATTCAAAAACTTAAAAAGGTAAGTATTATGTTTGTAATATTTTCTAAATGATATCATTTTATTCTTATTTATTACAGTGAGCAGTTACAAAGTTGAGATCCGAGACAAAATGATGTTTGCAGGCCCAGGACCCTATTACCCTATATATATGTCGGATAACTGATGTAGGCAGGCAAGGCAACTTAGCTTAATAGCAGATTATTTCTTTTTTTCTGTTGATACAACAAAATATTAATATTAATTACTATTATAATTATACCTAAAAAAAGTAAAGTTCTTTCACAAATTCTTGCATTTAAAATACATAATCCAAGTATGAAATATGTTTTTTACCATCGACTGATCATAAACAAAAAAGATTTACAGCTGATTTCTGAAACCATTTACAGGCAGTTAGTGGGCCCTAGATGTTGGCACGGCGGAAGATCAACACGGCCTTGATAACAGTTGACAGCTTCCCGTCATACCGACACCGGTCCTAAGATAACACGGAACCAGTGACAGGTTCAATGTTGAGGGGGGTTTTATGGGGCAAATTGGGTAGATAAGTTTCCGAGATAATACGTTAAGAAATACATAAAACGGCTAATTTTGTGTAACTTTATCAAAAGCAGTTCACTTGAATTGAGTAGGTACAAACGTTTAAATATTTTTTTAATCGATTCAAAAATATGTGTTCCATGGTCCGCTTTTACCGCAACAAAACCTACATTTTGCTTCAAGGTTTGCTTGATATACCTGGACAAGAAAATTAGTGCGAGTTATTTCGGACCAGCGTATTCATAATACGCGTGTGGTACACATGTAAACGTCGTATGGTCAGAGAGTCCAAAATATAAACAAACGTATATTAAGGGTCTGAGTGAGATAAAAAAATAAGGGATATGACATTCTTTTAGAAGAACGAAACTTTTTTAAACATATTTTATGAACGTTATAGCCGATCTTTAAGGCATAATAACTATCAGTGTGCAAAAGTTCAGCCAAATTCGTTCATTGGTTTGAGCTGTGCGTCGACAGATCCGCACAGATTCAAAAGAAATAATGATGATATTGAAGCCTTAAGATAATCCAACGTTCGTGAGCGCTGCTATATTCAATGTAATGGAATATTCGTTTTGAAAACATTGTGTTTAATTTTAGGGCGTAAAGAACTCTTCAATTTTATTATAATAGCTTTAAATAAATATAAGCCCCGATATAAAGGCAGAGTTAAGTTGGAGAGACGCCTCGCGCGGCGCGCGCGCAGGTCGGTATAATACTCTTTGCGACGTACGTAATCTGCAGGTGCGGCTTACATGCTGCCGTGGTTGTTTTGTACGTATTCCGTGATTATAGTATTCCTAGTTTATTGTGTGTCTCTGTTGAGCTCAGCTGCCTCTGACGGACGCGCGCCCATCAGAAGGTACACATCCAAGGGAAGGACTATAACCTCACGGGGCCGCGTGTCCCCGATATCCCAAACAGACAGGGCACACGGTGTGACTGAGACACTCAAGTGGCTCAAAAGTGTACAAAAATATTGTAAAGATGTTAATGCTGCAGAATTGATTAGTTACTAATTATTATACCTTAGCCAATCACTTTATACCAATTACGTTTATACCAATAATTAATAAGATATACAGAATAAGAGTTTATGAATTAGATAAAATTTTGGATATTGATTCTAGTAAAAAACATGATTTCAATGATTAATAACATATTACTTTTCGTAGCCTAAAAACTGAATGACATCGATACTTTCATATTATACACATGTATTTAGAACAAACGTGTTGTTCTAGACACACAATTAAAAACTACATAAGATACAATCGCAAGCTACTGCTTTCTTTCCCAGACTATATAATAAAAAAGTAACACATCACTTAGTACTATCGCCTCTACTTCTCGACAAAAAGTAATCCTACTAATGTTATAAATGCGAAAGGTTGTGTGTAAGTGTGTATGTTTGTTACCTCTTCACGCTTTCGATTTCGCCCGATTTCGATGAAATTTAGTATGGAGGTAGCTTATACCCTGGATAACTAACCCTAACACATAGGCTATTTTTCATCATCACCGTTTTTTATCACCACGTAGGGTCGTACCTAGCAGGGCGCAGCTAGTTCAAAATATTCCATGATAATGTATACGATTGACGGAATCAAA
The DNA here is from genome assembly GCA_934044485.1 of Apeira syringaria. Lineage (NCBI taxonomy): Eukaryota > Metazoa > Arthropoda > Insecta > Lepidoptera > Geometridae > Apeira > Apeira syringaria. Next base: position 24,247,857 of record OW203660.1, on the reverse strand, counting down.
TACTTTTACTTAAATAAACTTGGCTCCATAGAAGCCACCCGCGCACATACTTGCAAGCAGTACAGCGCATCGCCTCAACGAAATAAACAAATATAAATATATAATTTAATAAGTTTTTATTGCCATAAGCCGCACATAACTTACCCCGATAAGCAGATCAAATACGCGACAGTATATTACCGTTTGATATTCTCCAAATAAGGTTTTTGTCTTATTTATAACTCTTTATCCTTGAGGCTTTGGGGAAATGACATATTAAAGGGTTAAAGATGTCTTGTTTTGGAAGCCATGTGTGGAATTGAGGTAAATCATGCGACGTGTTGATGATGAAGCGTTCCACGACACGCTGCAGCCAAGCAGGATGGGTGACCGCTGACAACAATTGTATTTGAGCGGCTTTAAAGGGCGTGTTGAGGGTTTGGTTCTAGTTATTATCTTAAGATAACATTAATTGATAACGCACGATGGAGGAATTTGGACGCATTCACAACTCAGATAGTGGGAAGGCTGTACTGACTATTCACAAAACAATATTCATACATTCTTATAATAAATGATGTTGTTCAATCGGGCCAAATAAAATTATATTAAATATGATAATGTTGATAAGGTTACAATGCAAATTAAATAAGTGACAGTACATATTATAATTAGATCCTCCTAAAATGCGGGTAGTTTGAAGAAAAATTCATTTTTTGGTCGCTAACCTACCCGCAATAGTAATAGTAAGTAAAACAATATATTATTGATACTGTTTTAAGGAGTTATAAGCGTAAATATTATACTAGCATTTAGAAATTATAAAGTCTTTGAATAATTCAATATTAGTCACGATTTAGTTACGTTCTTTTGTTGTCGGTGGCCTAAACTTTAAGCTGTATATTTTTTACATGACATTTCTTGAAATCTCATTATTACCGACAGTCGATCCACACACCACTTTAAGTAATATTGTCAAATACACTTATCAGTAAAATAGCTTATTGCTGACTTTGACAACAATATTTATTCTCATCACAAAGTTTTCGAAACATACACAAAACGCTCGAACTGCACATAAAACGTAATTCGGCCTTTTATATTTATTTATCGACACAGATCCCACACAAAAAGTGTCCATATGGCGCGTTATTAGATCTGTCACTCACGCGCATTACATACGTCAGTCACGTGGAATTTACACAAATCGCATTATTTGTATCGATTCCAGATTATAGTTATTTGTGTACAAACGTGTAATAAACCAAATATAAGATAATCAGCTCGTAGCGTCCATCTGCTGCGTCACAGGCGCGCTACGAGAGATATAACATTTGTTTATTACATTAATTAACTATTTTTTAATACTATTTTATTGTTGTGCTGGACTGATGTCCGTGAGTCACTTACGGTCTGTGCTGAAAATCAGCGCTGCAGACTCGTCTGCAGCATATGCTGAGCACGGACCCTTTCAGACACCACTAATTATGATAGCTATGCTAGATGTATCTATAGTTTAAGATTATAACGGAAGTAGCTACCATAGCTGGCTGATATGTTTCTGTTTATATTATTGCTGCTTGTCTGAATAAATTATTTCTTTCTTTTCTCTTTCTTTCTAACAATAAAATTAAATGTGCTTACATTATATCCATCATTAATACGTAACTATACATGTATGCAGATGAGATGTGACAGCAGTCAAACCTGAGCTTTAGGTACCTTAAAAAATGTAGATGCCCTTGCTAGGCTCAGCATAAGTTACTCCATACTAAAGTGAGGAAATCTGTCATCATCATCATCACAGCCATAGAACGACCACTGCTGAACATATGCCTCCCCCGTATAGGGGGGATTTGCCAATACTCACCACGCTTGGCGAGCGCAGTATGATTTCCGATGCTCAGAAGGCGCTGCTGCCCACCTTTTGGTACGTGATCCCACAGCCGGCTTTTACGGCGCCCGCGGGAAGAGATGGGGGAGTACTATTCTAGGCCGGTACCACCACTGTCTCACATCTGTCATCAAGTACCCAGTAAAAGTCACTGCGTCATCTTTTCAGGTGTAGCGTACTCCTGTCACTACCTTCGAATACTTCGTCACTGACCATTAAGTGAGATAGTCAACTAATGCTATAAACGATAAATATTTGTTATCCTCCTAAATATCCCGGGGGAACCTTGACGATAAACTACTCCCAGGTGCGACGTCTTCTTCGTGTTCAAAATGTCATAGCGCCTGAAAACAAAGGTCGTCATCAGCGGATGACACACGGCACCGAAACATGGTCTATACCTACGAGCCTTGAAACAACGCGCTCAGCGCTCATCGAGAGCTATGATTGGGGTTTTCTCGTGAGACCGAATCAGAAACAGAGATCTGTAAAAGATATAAAAGAGGTCTGAGAAATGTTTTCAGACTACTTTTCTTTTAGCCTAGACAAGGTGGACCTGACCAAGATCACAAGGTGAGGCAGAATCCTGGCCACTTTCAATCGTATTCTGTAGAGAGTAAAGGATAAAGCGGTCCAGCAATGGCTGAGGTATCCTGTGACTTTGTTCGACTGGGGAGTTATTTTCTTATGTCGGTTCATGTTTGCGACGTCCACAGAATGTTTTAGGGGCGAATGTGTGAAAGTCGTGCCGATTCATTACACATAATCGGATTATACAGACGTGATTATTGAATAGAGCTCACGCTCATATGCTCGAATCGTCACACCAATAATGGAATGTGTTAGCGATAATGGCTTTTGAGATAAGGCTTTTTTACTACGGAAATGAAGCAAGCGTCGCGTTGGTTGTATTGATATCGATTTTTTTCATTCCGAACGAAGAATTAATATATTTTAGCTTATTTCAGAAAAAGTGCATCTTTTTTCTCATCAATCCGAATTCTAATGATAAAATTATGAATGCAAAAGTTTGTGTGTGTGCATGTTTGTCATCACTCAGTGCTAAAACGAACATGAAATTTGGTACGAAAATATTTTAATCGTGTAATACGCCGAACTATTATCGCAGGTGAAACCGCGGGGCGCTGGCTATACATGTTTTGAAAATCAACTGTAATTGGTTTTTATTGTTAATTAAGATAACATTTTTTTTACATTATTTGTTATTTAAAAAATCAATTCCTGAAAAGAAATAACACTTTTGCTGTCGTGAATGGTCAGCATTATAATATCCAATCTATGGCTTGAGGGTTCAGCGACGGTGCCCTCGTGATTAAATTCGTAGCAGGTAAGAAATTGTTATATACATCTAGTGTTTGACCACTACCTCACTTGATGGTCAGTGTCGATGTTTGCCTCTACCTATTACTCTCGACAAGCCAATGTCCTCAGTGACTTCGAAACAGCTATATCTGGCATGCATGTCTCAATTAATATAATAGGTGTTCGGAGACGTCCGGCTCGGCTCCCCGCCCCGCCCCTCGGGCTCGATCACCGCCCGGTCCACAGGGGCTGTGTCGTGGGGCGCCGCACGTGATGGTCACCGCTACACCCTTACCCCGACCTTAGCGGCCTGTTAGCGGACATTACGACATCTTTAGGTAACCAATGAGGTACAAATTTGTTAGTAAAGTCATTACTTCTAAAGAAGTCGTTTTGAATAATTTATCACTCTCGAAACGATGATAGCTCAGCGGTGGAGTGTCGGCAGTCAAACTAACGGACGCTTGTTCAACCCACCGACGGCTGGAGCTTCCAGTGAAGGTAACACCGTTCTCCAATTCGCAGCATGTTAGTAGGGTACTGACGAGTACCCGCCTGGCTAGGTTGGTAGCTTGATAGGGTGGTCTCTCAAATTTTAAAAACTTGTCACCGAACACATAGTGTGTTCAGGCAGCAGTCCTTGAGAACCAGTAGGCATTCTAGGTCTAGCGTGATAACATCTTCGATCATATCATCACTGACCATCAAGTAAAGCTGGATATCTACAGTGAAAAAAAATCACTAATTTATCCACCAACAAAATACATACCTATCTATACAGGAATCAATGCTACGAATGCTATAAAACCGCTCACCGTCCAAACTCAACTGACACACTTTAGCTCGCGCAAGTCTCTACAAACAGTTTAAATAACAATAAACGCGACTACTTCCGGTTCAGTAAACAGCCAGATTGCACCTTTGCAACACAATTATGTTAACGTAAATGGTGGCAATAAGGCTTGCTATTCATGGGAAGACTGATTCATCAATTTTTTATTGCATAACCAACAAAAACTGATAGAGTCTACACAGTTAGTATATAATAAAAATATTAATATCTAATATTTTCTAAAGTGAGAAGCACCAAATATGCTTTTGCTGGCAAATAAATAAATAAAATACCATGTCGGATGCAAGGTTGCCATAGTAAGGCAATAATAAACTATAGCCCTTGTAGTGTGACCACATAACATCACAAGCTCTATAAACATGTTTTCATCTCATATGTTCGAATAAAACTATTTGGTTCGTCTATATGTGTTAGCGCAGTAGGTCTTTTCTCTTAGAGAGTTTAAGAGCGCACGTTTATTTATTTATTTAGTATAGACGTAGAAACTGTTTTCCGCCCGCTCTTCTCTCGCATATAAACTTATACAAAAGTATAGAGGGCGGAAAAGAGTTATCCGCCTTTTATGCTTCTCTCTACGTCACAATATGTAGGAGTACACCAGTATACACCATAGAGTATTATCACTCTATACTACTCTGGTCACGGGCAGTAACCAAATAGGTAGATCTAGAAAGTGTTTTACTGAACGGTTATAAAAGTCACTTTATCGTGAGTGTATAAGAAATATGTTATTTAACAACATTACACTTAGTTACTACATAGTACTTTACTTGGCAGTACCCGCCTTGCTAGCTACCACCCGCAAGTTTGAAAAACTCACCAAACACATAGCGTGTTCAGGTCACAGTTCTTGAGAGCCAGTATATATATATTAGTTTAGAGTATCGCACAGCCTGCATTTTATCCCGAAAATGTACGGTAACGGCAAAACCACAGTGAACGCGGATGAAACCGCAGGCCGCAGCTAGTTGTTTACGATACCTTCTCTGTGTACATGAATGGCATGCCTTATCCCGGCGACGTTACAAATACGTGCCATTACACCCATTCACGCGCGACAAATTGTCGCAAGTAGTTACTGCACAATGCGGGAATCGAACCCACGACTCTCATGGCAGATGTGAGTCAACAGACTGCTGTGAAAAAATTTGTGCTTACCACCGATTATAGTTGTTGACTTTATGACGTGTTAGACAGCTGATCAGCTTAAAACGTGAAGAATGTCGTGCCTTATGCATTTCTCTCACTGGTTTTGTGCTTTATTGTTTAGTTTAGGTATACTGAGGTTACAATTAGGTGGGTTTAGGTTAGGTATAAATTAAAACCAACCTTCTCTATTAAGACCTTTTCTTAAAATAAAATTCATCAATAAAATTGTTACAGGATAAATCTTATCAAATAACATTTTCAAAAGTTAGCTTTTTGCAGTGTATAATCATGAAGCCCTCGAAGAAAAATATCAAATATATTATTGTTGTATTAAACTATACACACTTTAGTATTATGTCCAGATAATCTCATGCACATAGCTATTGAAGTTCCACGCACTGGTAGTAGGTTAGTCAGTCGCAAAACGTTTAATTTACCACTAAGGGTGGAGTTCTCCAACATTTGAAATGTCCAATTATCTATTTAACCGTCGACTAAACAGCTTTTACCGAACAGTCGACCGACGGTTAACTCATAATCGTACGTATAAAGTTCGGTGAACTCCACCCTCGAACTAATGTAGGCCAGCACTCTTGTTAGAATAGACTGTTATCTACCTTTAATGAAATTCGCTCATCACTACATATTTTTGATCATTTTAAAGCCTCTATTTTAAGGCTAAAAAGTCATCAAAATTGTAAATTGAGAATCCGGCAAATACTTCATACTTACTTATTATAACTACTATATTGTATTAGGAAATAACCCGTAATGATAAATGTATTGTTTAATAATCTATAAATTTATATAATGAACAGTATTACCTTCACCGTAAGATCAAGCTGTTAGTGGCGATCGAACCAGCGTCTATCAGATCGACAGCCGACACTCTCACCGCTGAGCCATCATCGACTCGAAAAAGTAAAAGCGGTGCATTTCACTGGTAAAACGAATAAAAAAAATAACAATAACTAGAGTACCAATACAATACAATACAATACAATACAAATACACTTTATTGACACAAAATTACAGAAATTAAAAAAAGAATATTTACAATGAGAAATGTTCAATAGGCGGTACCAATTTTCGCACCTGGAGCATAATTATGGCTACACAGATCTAATTTCCAACGCAAACATGGAATTGTTGTTTTAGCGGAATACCAAGTTTATTTATGATTACATTTCAATTACTGTAGCATTGTTTATGAATTGCTAGTCTTGATAAATAAGAGAATTGGCACCGAGGTGGTTATATGAGTACATACCTATAAGCGGTGGAGTTCTGACGTATCACATATACAACAGAAATGAAAACCTGATCCTTTTTCAAACTTAGGCTTCGTTAAAATATGGCTTAATTATATTATATTCGTTTTGAAAGAAACAAATTGCCCCCGGATTCAAATTGCAAACTTATAAAAATGTTTCTCGCGTTTTGGAAGACGGCTATTTCACTAATATTATCACATAAACTGAACGAATGTGCATCAGTACTGGTAGCAAAAGAAACCATAGGGCATTTTGTTTTCTTATAATAATCTCAATTTATACGTAGCATAGTAGGTACTTATAAATATTATATAATAAACGTGTACTGTGTACCTACGTAGGCACTTAGCATATGAACTAACAAGTTTTTTTTGCATTATAAACATGATATCAAAATCTCACAACTTTATCCCTCACTGGGTCAGAGCAGTAAATGGATGTCATCAGGAATAGGATAGGCTACGTTGTATTTTTAACCGACATTAAAAAAAGGGAAGGAGTTTCTAAACTCTTCAGAATATTTTATTTTATATATTTTCTCCGATTACTCGAAAACGCCTGAACCAATTTGATTTTTTTTTGTTTCAAAGCATATATCAGGTGTTCCCATATAAAGGAGGATGGCAGAACCAGCCTCGCTCCCGAAAAACTAAATGACAACCCGTTCATGTATTCTTTATATATGAAAATTTAGATTATCATTTTGTGGATTCCGTGAATAATTTGCATTATTTATAAAGTTGGGAATCAGAAGTTACTTTTATTTTATTTATTTATATGGTGTTTGTAGTTTTCGAACGCACCCTATACTTCTCGTTATGTTTGTTGCGTTCGAATACTTACGCTCGGACATTAATTGTTATTGTTACTCTATAATCTGTAGTCAGCTGCTCTGTAGACCCGGACTGCGTTCATAAACACACCCATGCCTAATTTATTCCAGAATATAATAAGTAATCTGTATCTGTAGCGCGATCCATGCAATATTGCTTTCTCTGTCTACGATGCTATAGATGGATAGCGATCCATTTTATGGTTCGCATATGGACGTGTAGTTAGCATACTGATACAGAGATGATTTTCTATGATTTACTCCCAACTTCTAGGAAAATGATTGAATATACAATATACAATGTATTTATTGCTCTATCGATACGTATAAGTTTCATTCATGAACGCGGTTTTTTTCTTCTAGGCTGCAAATGTATAGGAGTCTGCCATCCTCCTTTTATCGAAATCGGTTGACCGGTTTTTGAAAAATCAATAAAAATATAAAAAGTATTTATAATTGCAGTGGAAGTCGGTTTCCTATATTTTTAATGTAATCACTTGTTGGCATAATAACTAGATGATAGTACATATAAGGCTACGTAAAATTATTTGAACTAGAGAAAGACATAAATTACCAATAAGTTTACTTTATATTAAGTTAATGTTATTATCTCAAGTAGTGCAGTATTTTATGTTGTGATCACAGCTGTAGACTGGAATCAGCTAGTAGGTTGCTTAACTATATTAGTAGTAGCCATAATGTCCGCCCATAAATATATATGTTATGTTTCTTCTTCTGCTATCTCTACATACAGAAAAAGATAGATTTTACAAAAATGTAACTCGCTGTCATTTCTCGCCCGCCTCTCCGGCTCGGGGTACGGAGGGGCAGAGGGGCGGAGGGGTGGCAGTAATCAACAATTTAAAATTGGGCCTAATCCTTGGGAGGCAGTAATGGCGAGCTATCAGTCAAGGAGGATGGTTACAAACCGGTAGTTCGGCAGGTAAACTATATTATTTTAGGGTTTTAATAATATATTTTGATAAGTGTTTAGTAGGTAGCGGTAAGTATATGCACGTGTAATCTGCAGTATTCATAGTTATTAATAATATATAGAAGCTATTATATATATATATATATATATATATATATATATATAGTAAAGGTTTATCTATGAATTTATGTGGAACCCTCTATTGTCAGTGAAACCTTTTAATTGGCCTTCAGTACATATTCTGCAATACTGTTATGTTACTAGCTGTAAGTTTTCCTAAAATAAATAAACCCTAATTTATAATAAAAGTAACTATTACCATAGACAAAATACATATTTGTCTATGCTATTACCTACTCCTCTTATATAAATAATAATATCCTATCTGGTAAAAAAAAGTTACAAAACAGCTAAAAGAAGTTATTCTGTACAAACATAGAGACACACCGACTGAACATTAAAAAACAACGAATTCAGGTAAATATTTATGTACAAGAGCGGCCGTGAGCACTTCTCTTGGCAGAATGACGTGTGAGAAGAATCTGATGGGAAAGAGGGAGCCAGAGAAATATGCCAGAAAGGGGAAATACATGATCTCTGCCTACCCCTCTGCAAAACAGGCGTCCTGTTAAGTTGTATTTTTATTACTTTTGATTTTACGTTTATATTTGTAGAAAAACAAACAGACACTTATTCAAATTCAAATGTATTTATTTTGGATACCAATTGTAACATTTTGTTAGTAAACGTAAACATAAAGACTTGTAAACTATAGTCAATGTTATAGCTTACAAGATGAGTTACCCATTGGTTCAGGCACCTGCACCTCCGAGGGTACTCGTGAGAATTGATCGCACGCACGAGATGCCTCGGCAGCTGCAGCAGTGCCCATACTGGCATTGCCGCGGGATGCAAGCACACACACAATCACATCACAAAAACATCCAAGACCCGATCACATAAATGTTTGCCCCTGCCGGGATATGAACCCAGGGCCTCGGGGACTAGAAGTAATATCCACTGAGCCACCGTGACCACATAGTGCCGATAAAAATATGATGGCTCGGGGCTGTTTAGTGTTTAGTGACAGAAAGCGCGGACAAATCCTGACGCGTATTTATTTAAAATATTGCTAAAATGTACTTTATAGATGCTTAGCATACGGGCTCGAGAGAAAATTACTAATCACGTTAACCCACTTTTTAATTTCCCTTCTTCTGAGATAAGACACAGTTCAAACGCATTCGTCGTCACCGCGAGAATTTATGATAAAGGAAAAATTTGGCGATTGAAAATATTTTTGCATGAATAACAAAAGAAATCTTTTTTAAAATCCGAATTAGTTTTCATGAACTGTTTACATAAGTGGTATATTTTACAAAAGTTTATTAGGAGTGTAAGACTTTCAACAAGATAAGCTGAAAGACTTAAAATCGTCTATTTTGCAAATGGTAAGCCTTCAGTTGTTTGAGTTTCCTCATGACTATTCTAGACAAATTGATGCGTCACCATTTCTTCCTTTCCCACCCCTTGCTTAAGTACCCCTATTTGCATCCCTTTCCAAAGGTGATCCTGGGTTGATGCCGACTCGGCTTATTTCGAAGGAGGAATCTGTTGCTCTCCCGTCTGTTTGCTTTTCTAATTGATTGCAGAATATTTATTATATTGTGAATGTAAAGTAAAATGCTAATGTTTTCAAATTGCTTGCTTTTTAGGGTTCTGTTGACATCTGAACGTTCAATAGATTCATTCATTCATTCCCTTTCTACTTAATAGAAAATACCATCATACATTGCCGTTCGTCAATTCTTCCTCCAAGCCTTTTGGTGATAATGATACGAATGATTACAAATCCTAGGGTATTATGATCTGTGGATGATACCAAGCTGAAATAATGTCAAAGATTACAGAATATATAAATTGAGGCGATGATGCCCCGGGCGTAGGGCACGCAACATTATTAATCGGCCGTGTAGCGAATCGGTCCTCACCACCAGGCTCGAGCTGAGTTATTAAGTCTGCAGCAAGGTGGTAGGGTACTTTCTGATGCTCATCTGACAGCTATGAGCTACAGATTGGTCTCCAGTTTAAAATTTACCAATGTGATATTGTAGTTGATTATTAGCATTTCATTTTCATAATATTATGATAATTCATGCCAAAGGGTCTTTCCCTTTGGCATCAGTTATTATGGAATGTGACATAACTTTACCCTTTCAATTCTATCACTTTTTTTAACTTTTCGTATTAAATGGCCTAAGCTGATACGTTGAGCGAGGAAGCTGCCAGCTCTTCGGTCTCCTGAGACGTCAACCAGCCTCTTGGAAATTTCCTTGAAGAAGCTGAGCGTGCTAGGACCCCACGGGCCAAGGGTCTCGACGCCGAAACGAACAAAATTGTATTCCGCGCCGAGACCGCTATATTTAGCGACTTCTGCCTTTTCGGCCGCTTCTGCCGCCGTTCCTGGCCTCGTGGAAGACATGGAACGGGGCTAGTATGTCTACACAAGTCGCATCCCATACCAGTTATATCCGTCTCATGGCCTACAAATATAATAAGGTATAAAATTACCCTTCCCGCATCGCTACTCAGCAAATGACCCTAAACGAGAGTAAAACCTCGGCGGCCATAAAGCGGATGGACTCAGTTTTTCAACATAACGCTGTCTGCACAGCTACCGACATAATTATGGTAGTTTCCTTCGGTGAGTTTCTACATTATCGCCGCGTTCTTCACCATTATCAATAAAAAATACTGACAATTATTGAATTGTCCGTGAAAACTTTTAATTGGCCTTCTGTAAATATTCTGCAATACTTTTAATGTAGTAAAACCCAGCTGTAAATAAATCATTTTATGTAGAAGCGGTCTGCATGATGAGCGAAACAGGTGGAAATCTGAAGGTGCAAGGTCAGGACTATACGGCGGATGCATTAACACCTCCCAGCCAAACTCTCTTATTTTTTGCTGAGTGGCTAAAGATGTGTGATCTCTAACGTTATCATGATGAAAAACCACACCCTTCTGTTGATTAATTCCGGCCGCTTTCTCTCAACTTCTTGCTTTAATCTCATCAGTTGTTTCCAGTAGAGTTCAGAATCGATAGTCCTGCCTGGTGGTAACAGCTCATAATGAATAATGCCCTCCACACAGCATCACCTTGTTGCGAGTTAACCCGGGTTTTGCCACAGTCTGTGAAGCCTGACCGGCCTTTGACCACGACCTTTTTCACACGTTCTTGTCGTACATGATGCATTTTTCATCACCAGTTATCAGCTTCTTCATAAATGTTTCGGTTTCATTCCGTCGTAATAAAGAATCACAAATGAGTACACGGTTCATTAGGTTTCTTTCAGTGAGCTCGTGAGGTGCCCAAGTATCGAGCTTTATTGTGGACCCAGTTTTTTTCAAATGCGCCAAAACAGTTTTGTGGTCAATTCGCAGTTCTTCAGCTCCGTCGTAACTATAGATATGCCGATTTTGCTCCACTTTTTCAAAAATAGCATCCTTTTTATCCGTAACAGGGCGACCAGAGCAACGTGCATCTTTATGACATCAAAATTTCCGGATCGAAAACGCTTAAACCAAATTTGTGCTACTCTCAGACATTGCACTAGGACCATAAACATCGCAATTTTTTTTCGCGGCTTGCGTTGCATTTTTCCTATTTTGTAGTAAAATTTTAAAATGTATCGAATCTCTTCATTAGATTCACTCATGTTGGCAGTACGAAAAACAAATAAAAATCACACATTTTCCTAATTTGAATTTGGAATTATCTTCTTTAAAATGTAGACTTTTTTTTTCAAATATCATAAGTTTGCGTTTGACAACTGTCTCACCTGATGTTAAGTGATGACGTTGTCTAGGATCTAGCACGCAAACTTTTAACGATTCCAAAACCAGCCAGATACAAATAGGAAGTATAACCAAAGAGATTTTATTACAAGTTCATACATACTATAATGTGAAAAGATTTTTTCCCCAAGCCAATATATTATTATATAACAAACGAGGCCTGAGACCTTTGCCTGTGGGTCTAGAGCTTATTTAGGCTAGGACTTGAACTAGGTGCTCTATTAGATTATATATTTTCCCAAATGAATGATTGTTTTTTTTATATGAACGAACGATAACTATGATAACTATATATAAATATAACGATAACTATGTTTATCGTTAACTGAATCAAAACTTTATTTTTCAGACAATTAAGCCAAGTACGCTTGGTGTCTTCAAAGATCAGATAAAGACATTTTACGTTTCACAGACTGTTACACCTCGCTATAGTAGGTAGTGTTTCTCTATGTTTTTATGTTTAATTTTATTTTATTTTTATTGCTATATGTTATAATTATTATGTTTGTGTTTATATAACATACACTCATTTATTTATGTATTAAGACACCACCGTCATTTTCCTCTCTTGCCAAAGGTTGCCGGGAAGAGATCGCTTTCAAGCGAATAGACCGCCCATTATACATAATTATTTAGTTGTATAAATATTATTGTTATTTTATGTTTTGTTGGTGTATTTGTATTATGTACATTATGTAGTTATCTATCTATCTACGTAAATACCTCACTACTGAATCGGGACGTGGATTAAACACTGATGCTAATGTAATTGAAAACGTCCCGTCTGGAAAACCGTTTGATTAATTACTCGAGTACAAAACAGTGTTCCTAATTCAATTTAAAATCAATTGGCCTTGCCCTTCAACTGCCTTCATAATTAACAATTTTGACAGTTAAATAAATAAGATCTATGAGATCCTAGACAGAGAATGGCTTTCTCTGTCTACGATTGCGACGATTGTTACAAGTTTGCGTAATTCGAACATTGCAAGTGACAATGTCAAAGAAAAATAACCCGTATTATACAAGTTACTTATTGACAAAAGTATTTGCCAAGTTATACAACATATAAGTGGTAGGAGCACAATATTTTGATAACAGTTACGTTTGAACTATCGTGGTACCGACGTCGCCAAGTTATTTCACACTTTTGAGTGTTGAAGTCGGTTCCATTTTATGGTAATGTTTTTTTGAATCTAGTCAAGTTGTTCGGTAAACTGTACTGAAACTACTTGCGTTCTATGAAGAATAAATAATCGAAATCTAACAATTGTGTTTTACTTTCCTTGATCATATTTAATTTACCATCACTACACATTATATTCGACAAAACTTGTTTAAGAAAATAAATTTAATGTAAGTTTATAGGCTATGATGCCGTGGGGTACCGGCCTAGGCCGGTAGAGCCTCACCCATGGGTAGAGATGGGGGTACTAGTCTAGACTAGTACCCCCATCTCTACCCATGGGTGCCGTACTACAAGAAGGTGGGCAGCAGCGCCTTCTGCGGATAAAACCAACATACTGTGCTCGCCAACCCGCCTGCCAAGCATGGCGAGTATTGGCTGCTCACATATTATATTAAAAGTAAGCTAAAATCTCTCTTTTTTATACTGTATAGATCTAGCGTTTGACCACTGTCTCCTTGATGTTTATTGACGATGTGGTTGAAGATGTTATCACGCTAGACTGGCTCTCAGCCAGTGAGTATTCTAGGCCAAACAGTTCCCCAATCACCAAACAGTGTCTTCACCGAGTCGGCGGCGCCGGCGCCGCATACCCTCGAGTGATACATTCAAAATTTTACTTAGATTGTACATTTACATTTGACCTGCCAATTTTACTTATTATATTTTCTTTTCATTTGTTTAATTTTATTTCTAACTATAATTATTACTATTTTATAATATAATAAAAAGCTAGTATTGTGCTTTACAATGCATGAGGTGTTAGCCTATAATTGGTTATGCATTAAGCCATTGTATTATAGTGTAAGGTAAACATTGTATGTATAAATGTTGTAACTGTTGGTTGACCTTAAATAAATAAAATAAAATAAAAAATAAAATAATTTTAAAGATTATTGATCATATTAATTTATGCTTTATTCAAAAGCTACCATGTATATTAATAAAGGAATTTGAATTATGACGTGTATTTTCATATTATAATTCCAATAAATATTGTCATTATCGTTCTAGCTAATACAGAGTGGTGGAAGATACATATCTAATGTATCCCCATTAGATATGATCTCCGGGTCCGCTCAGTATACGAGCAGTCGTAGGTACATGATAACAAACCTATAATATGCATTATGATGCACTTTCGCCGGGTCATAAATTAGATAATCACAGTTTAATATTAGGTTGTTTAATAATTACCTACACAGAACCACACAGTCATGCAATCAATATTAATTTGAACAGTGAATGTTAATTTATAGAATATTATGCAAAGATGTTTTAGATCGACGGTCCTTAGATTTTGTTCCTTTACGACATAAACATGCTTACTGCGACAGATAATACGGTACAAATAATATAGAAAAGGATAGCTATATGTTTAGACTTTCGCTTGAAATACGCGTCGCAATGAAAATTACTACAATTGACTTAATTTTGCCGCCTCAGTCTCCGCGCGTTTGTGCGACATCTACCTTATATATACATATAATATCATTGATATTATGTAAGATTGGGTGTCCTCATTTTATTATGTAATTCTATTAATAATAATCTGATCTAATTTAGGGTAAATTAGATCAGATTATTATTATTAGAATTAGATATCCATAGGACCTCAATTTAGAGAATAAAAAAGAAAACTTTTACTTCCAATTCAAAACAGTTTTTGCGCCATCTATGTTTAGCTGTTTTAACTAATTTAAGGTTTGCTCTGCTGGGCCCTAAAAAAATATAACAGTTTTACAAAATATGTATAGAGGGCGGTTTAAGAAATATATCGTGGTGTTATTTTGTGAAATCAATAAACTGTACAAAGTCATTATTAACAATATACTAAACCGCATAATAATTATGTCTAGTATATAATATTATGTATAAATAGAGTCAAGAGTCTACTTGTGTGCCATTTGGTCGCGTGTCCATGGATTTTATTTTATTAACTTTTATTTAGCGCCATCTCCGAATTTTACCATGTACTATTTGTTGCACTGGCAAACATTATCGCCTTCAACTAAGTTGAGTAAATTTTTTTAAGTTCGCCTGGATGGCAGTAACTGTACTTAGTTCCAAAGAATAATTGAGATGGCAGTGAAGTAAATTTAGATTTAAAATAATTGCCTAATTACCTAGATTTGCCGCATTTGCTTGTAAGGTTGTTTCTTGATAACCTTTTAAAAATCTAACAACTTACATTGGTTCATGCAAAGGAATAGACGGCTAGTTCTTGATACCATATGTTTAACTGAATAGGAAAATCCACGAAAGTGAGACTATTGTGAAGGTTCCTACATAATATAGCCACCTAGGTAAACGTTTCCAAAATTCAAGGACAAAATCTACCTTTGCATATTTCATTTTTTGGAAATGTAGGTTTTACAGTTAACAGAAAGAGTTATAGGCAAACTACTCTCTTGTCCAGTAGGAGGCATTAGGAACGAACGTATGCATTTGAAACGCCTATTATCGCCCTTATGTTACCTAATGGGTAACAGCTTTTTTACACACTCAAACCCCTGCACTTCGATACCCTGTGTCGTGGGAAGCATATAAACAGCTATCACAATTCATAAATATACAAGACCTGAGACCAAGATCTATGCTAATCACATAAATAATTGCTCCAACCGGGAATCGATCCCGGGGTCAGTGTCAATGTCACCGAGCCACAACAACCGTCACAAGTCATAGTATATTACACTATAATCATTATTATCAGACACTTTAGCATTTCTGATACCGCAAACAAACGATTTCTTAGCAAACCATAGTGGCCACTATCACCAATAGGTGCCTACAAACCGCCAAATATCGTATTTTAGAAGCTTTCCGGATATTTTGGAGTCCCATTGGCCCAGTATAGGCACGAGTTACAGTTCCCCGCAAGCAAGAGTGTGCTTATTTTAATTAGCTTCAAAAATTACTGGCAACAGGGTTGAGCAGTTTTCAACCGATCTTAGCAAATACAGATAGAAGCACGCTCGGACGACGGCAAAGGAACTTTTATGAAACGCACTTTATCCTGGGACTTATCTTTATCAGTGCCACGTGCAGGAACCGCAGACAGCTACCAGCGTTACGTCTGCCCGAGGCTCTCCTCGACCAATGGGCTCGTCCAGAATGTCGACCACGTTCTTCGTGAAGAGTATTAAGTAAACTTCAGGATTAAACAGGTGCCAAAGACACTACAGAGAAATAAAAAATATTTATCACATTTTATCTGAGGTAAGACACAGTACAACGCATTTAACGTTACCACTATAATGATTAAAAAAGGAAAGTCTTAAATTAAAAATGTTTAGTAATTAATAAATCAGCAAGTTAAATCAAATTTTGTTAAATCAGAATAATTCTTCATGAACATTTCTCATAAAAGGTATTTTAAAGTTTATTACAAGTTTATTAAAATGACCCAAAATTGTCTACGTGACTAATCAGTCAGACACCGAGCTCGGCGGCGAGCTCGAGGCAAAAACATCCTGGTCAGATTCTCTCCAAATAGTCAAAGAGCAAACATCCTTAGGGCCCACTTACGGACCACTCTGGTACCGGGGCAAGTCGATCCGATATCTCCCTGTCCTGGCGACAGCTCAAGCCGAGGTCCGAACCTCAGTGGTGCCCTTGAGCTAGTCGCCTCGTCCTCTCCTAGTGGCACAGCGCCGTCAGCGCTAGCCTCACTAGGCGGTGCGCCTTCTGCGACCGCACAAATACCGGGCTGAGCACCATCTGTGCTCGCCCCCCCTCCGGTGAAGCTGTAAATGCCGGTAGAGGCAAACAGCATTAGTCCGTTATAAATAAAAAAATCTACGTGACTAATATTTATGGAATGATTTTCAATTTCAATTCGATGGAAAACAAGAAAAAAATAAAAGAATATCAAATTGGAAAACTATTTATTTCTGATACGAACTCGCTATTCTTAGCTAAAGCTACATTACAGTTAGTTGTTCACTTTCATTTCTAATTCTTGTTCTTATAACTTATATATTATATACGAGTTTAGCATTTCAATATTTCAAACTTCAAACAACAGTTCTTCATGTAGGTACATACATTATTACCTACTGAAGTGTGTAAATGTTGACTCTAACGAAAAACAATGCATGTGCTATAAATACTATATTATAGTTATCGTACCTACCGAGGCGAGCGTCTGTGTGCTTGTCTAGCTATAGCTCCCTATAGTGACATGGACAAGGATAGTTTGAAAAATAATACATTTTCAATTTCTTATTACCACAAAGATTTAAAAAATACATACTTATTGGTTTTTATGGTTTGTACATAAGGGAAACTTGTCCTGTTAAATGTTTTTGTGTTACTGGGATGACAATAATAGGATATTAAAATAATGTTAAAACTCGCAATAATGACGTAAACAGAATAAAAGTTGCACTGGTAGCCTTTTGTTGTAAGATATGTTACTGTAAGTACATTCTTTATAGTGTTGGTATTCAAAATAAGCAATAATATTTTTATACTTCTTCTATAATGTTATTTTGAAAAAATCAGCCATGATTGGCCTCTTTGGGGGCCCCTTGTACACTATCCCATTTTTTCAAAGACGTAATGTCAACGAGTTTAAATTATTTCTAGATAGTATCGTTGACTATTGACGTAACAAAAAAATATAGAAATACTAGAATAGGCCCCTTCGTCAACCGTTTTTTTAATAATATAATAAAAGGATTGTTGTTGTTGTAAAGGATTGTGTGTCTGTTTGTAATTTATTTTATTACTTTGTCACCATATAAAAGCAATAAAATAAATGACATACAAACAGTGAATTAGCTCTAGTTATGAATTAAAATGTATTAAAAATAAACATAAATGTTTGCGTGTGTTTGACATCTCTTGTCATCAATAATTGACACGGTGTGGTTTCAAAATATTGTCCCAGTCGGACATCAACAGGGATAGGGACAATATTTTTGATTTAATATTTTACGCAATTTAAATAACAAAACGATATTTTGAAACTATTTGTAAACATAAAACTTAGAAAAGTTCTCTTTGTAAATAAGTCACATAGCTAGGAATGCCCGCCAAGCTCTAAGCTAAGACTCTAATAGGTGTTTGATAGTCAATTAACTTATAGAAATACTGAATACAGTTGTTCAACCGCAATAATTTTGTATTTGGCCAATTTTATTTCAATTTACTCTATATAGTATATATATATATATATGTATTGTAGGTTTATACTTAATATTAGTTTATTTACATTGGCGTCTATTTATAAGACAATTTGCCAAAACCGTGGAGCCGCAAAACTAACTCTAATTTCGTATACACACTTCTTTGATTTTCTTACAGCTACTTATACAATACGAGTGTCAGCCTACATTGTACTTTAGAGGAGGTCAAGCAAAGTCAGAGAACAAAACATCAACTTAAGATCAGCATCTATGTTATCACAATAACTATAACAATCAAAACAACGCAGCACATTACAATAGTAAAAAAAAATACGGAATTTCTTCAATAAAAATATACATACATGCAAGGTCTGTTTTCGGGAGTCTGATGTAAACATTTCCATTTGTATCGCTCATGAATACGATATTTATATGGTTTTCTTAACTCTCGTAAGATTCAAACATATCCATCCACCTACTGATCACGCAAGGTACGAATCACGACCAGAAATGAATAATTATCTTCTGAAATAAGGCTCATTTCAGAATATAATTATTCATAGTGAATCATATAAAGTGAATGACGTGTCAACAATATTTCGTTAATGAAACGTACATTTCACTGAGTACGATTGGCTTTTGTTAGTTTACTACGATTTGTGGTTTAACGAAATAGGCCTCTGCAGGGTTACCGGCTATCTCTGCCCATAACCGAATGCCACTTCAACGCCGTTGTCTTTCGTTACCACAAACCACCAATGAGAACCTCTGTACTTATTAATGAAGTTACATTTTATTATGGGTTAAGGTGACGGTGAGCCTGCTGATCTGATTCAGAATAGACACGTGCCCTTTCTACCATTTTCATTCACTCTTTCCTCGCATCCTAACATTATCTCTCTTTTATTGATCTTCCTTTCCGAACGTCCCAACTATCCCGATAGAACTCGCTCGACTAACATCCACATTCCACACTGTTCTCTTATTACGCTGTTACTCAAAACGTGGCTCACAGTAATGTTAAACAATAACTAAATATATAATAACCAAGCATTTGTCACAAATAACTAATTTATACTATGACTATTGCACGATTATAATGGCTTAGCACACAGATTCCAAATAAACTCAACTGAGAACACATGAGCGGGCCTGAGATATATATCAGTTATATAATACTAGGCAGCGAGTATTGTTTCCGAAAATAATGTTGATATCCAGTAAGACTGTAACTTATCAACATCAGTCACCAGTTCGACTTCACCACATGTTCCGGGCGCTACACTCTCTACATTCTATACGTTAATGTTTGTTCCACTGATTTAGTGACCCTAATAGATTTACTTAACAAGCAAAAGTAAGAAAACAAAATAATCAACTTAAGATCAGGACTTTCATTTACTGAAACGTCACAGTCTAAAAGAAAAAAATGTTCGTTTGGACATGTAGCCCACACTGATTGGACGAGCGTGCTTGTAGACCTCGGAATCACTTTGTAAATCATTGGAACCCCTTGCGAATGATGACCGGAACAGGTTCTGGATCCCGACCGGCACAAACAGTTTCAACACGACGGCAACGATGTAATACATAGTAATAGTAAAGACGCCATTACGCCTTGCAATTATAAATTAGTGACATATTATGGCGAAAATAACATTGACCAGGATCAGGGATGATTATAATCCGCCATTTACAATAACACCCGGTTCTTACAAGAGATATCGACCGACGAGTTAACCAGATCCATCGGTGATTCCAGCCACGACGAGACAGCGAACATAATTATATTGTGACCCTATAAAAGTACGATAGATAACTTGACTCTAGTGAGCATATTTTAACTGATTCTTCCAACGTTGGAATTGAAGTTTATACGAGTAAATGGGAGTTTTGATCGTAGGTGTAGTTAGTAATTTTAGGTATTTCCGAAAGAAGTTTAATTAAGTAAATTCATTTGCTCATATGTTTGTGTAAGCTTCACCCAGAAACCATATCTAATAAGAAACAAATTCACACAAACACAATAAATATTTTCTTACAATTTCAAGAAACTATTGTTTCTACATATTTTTTACAACTATTGTTTTTACAATCCTGGAGTCTTCAAGTCGCGAGTGAATAGGTACCCAATAGGTTTGCGTGCTCAATCCTAGACAACGTCATCACGCAAGATCAGGTGAGACAGTTGTCAAACGCAAACTTATAATAAGTAAAAAAAAAGAATTCCATTTATGAGAGGTAAAGAGGCTGTTGAAGAATGTATTTTATCGTTTTGTATCCGAAATGTCTGTGCAATCCATGAAACCTAGTTGTCGTGCTAGGAACATTCACGTAGGTGACATTTCAGCAGAATATTGTTACAAGACTTGGCGAGCGCACACACCTGTTCCAGCAATGGGCTTATAAAGATCTGAATGTATTTGTTGATCTTAACCGAACCTAAACATTGTGAAATCAATTCAACTAGTTCGATATTATTCCAAACTATTTTTTTACAGAATACCAAAAGTTGCTTTTCGTGTAATTCTGAAAATAGTCATGCAGTACCTACTGGCATGTCGAATGATAACTTTTACTTTACATTTACTGAGAATTATCCTCATTCATAAGTTACTTAGATACATTGTAAATACTTATCACTCCACTTATGACTACATTTCAACGTCTCTGCTGAGTGCATCGAAACTTAATTCCTTCACTTCATCCGGGTTAAAACTTTTAACAGATATTTTACCTACTTCCCCCGACAAATCAGTACTGGACAGCTTATTAGTAATTTTTGTTATCGAAATTCGACTTTCTATATCGTTCGAATCGCAGATTGTTTCTAATACTACACTTTTTTCTACTTTTCTTGGCTTCGGTAGAACCTGAGAGGCAATTTTGGCGCTTTTGAGTTTTTCACTCAGTATTTTGTTACAATTCTTCTTAGACATATCGATGGCAAGAGGGTCTTCTTTGGTGGCGTCTGGTTTCTCTTCTACTGGTTTGTTCTGCTGTTTCATTTCGGCTACTTCTGCGTTGGTGACATTGTCTTTTTTCTTCCACTTCGTTCTTCTGTTTTGGAACCATATTTTTACCTGTAAAATAAAAAGAAAAATTTAAATTTTTGTTACTCACACATATACTTTCACAGGAATCTTGAGGAATGCGGAGGTCATGCGAATAACGCTTAGTGATGTTCTCTTTCGTGAATTAAAATAATATTATATATAATATTCAGTATACAGTATTACAATGTAAAGAAACAATCCTGCAATCATTTTGTGTTTTACCGATAGTCAGCGCGTTAAAATACTCGAGCTAGTTTGTGACTAGCAAAAGCTCTAGTCACAGTTAAGTATCGTAAGCAATTAAGTTTAATTGAATCGTAATCACACATTGATTACGATTCAATTAGTTAAACTTAATTATAATATGATTATATGTTCAATATGTAATGAACTGTGTAATAAGCTCAACAAAGCAAAGCTTCAATTACTGTATGCACATGCGTCTCGGAGCAAATCCTCGTAGTCCTCCTATCGAGTACCATTTACTGAGACGTATGTAGGGATGGTTATGTGAAATAACATCATAGTGAAAGCAGAGTATACTAACACTTGCAGTAGCAAAGCTCGCTATAATTGACCAATACCTCATAAATGAAATAAGGCATTTAAGGATTAAACATTTTTAAAAATCAACCACTATATTATGACATTTATGACACAACAAGTATTCTTCATTTTTAATTAACTTCACGTCCACGTTACAGATTATGTAAACACTGACATAAGTATTAAGGCTCATTGTAGGATTAACGTTATATTTTATTATGTAATAATAGAATATAAAACGTGACATTTCAAGCAAATTAATATCAAATAAACTTTAATAATTAAAACAAGTACTTTATTATTTTATTCTGTATTGTTAGGCAATTTTAATCGACTTGTTTGTACTTATGTGAAAAGTGCATGAGTGCGTTTAATAACTGTTATATATAGTGATACAACATAATACCCTAAAATTATTTCTGCAGTCTCCGTAACCTATATTTCATATGAAGTTTAGCTACTGCTTTAAACATTTTATGCGATGCGAGAATGTGTCGGTTAACAAACAGTTAATTACTGGCTGATCGATCCTCCCCCGGCCCCCTTCTCTCGGTGGGGCTCGGGAGTGGTGCGGTGTCGATAAATCGTATCGTCGCAATGTTTTGGGATTTTGTTTCTGCGGCTAGCGGACAATTATAACGTGGATATTGTAAGCGATTGTTTGTTTTGTGATTGGTGTTTTATACTTTATTGTGCGTCTGTGTGCCAAATAACGCCATATTGTGTGGATACTGTGGAATATTTTGCTTAGGGACATAAAAGCTATTTTGAACAAAATAAACTCTTTATCTAAGAAATATCTAATGTTACAATCATCTTTATTTGAACACAATTGGCCCTCAAATATGTTCTTTTGTATGGTCATCAAAATTATTGTCACTACGGGGCCAGGGGATTTTATTTTAGAAAAACGAACTGGGCATAATCCAACACGCTGGCCAATCCAAGAGTTTGAAGGCCGCCTCCGACGTGGCATAACAACTGTTATTGTAAGACAACAACCGGGACCGACGGCTTTATGTATCCTCGGGAAATCGTAAGATCTCAGTTTATAAAGTCCACTAGCGGTTACCCATCCAACATAATATGATCGCTGCGGAGGTTGCTTAACTCAGTTGTGTTCTTTAAACATAAGCTTTCAAGAATTAATATTAATATCGGGTTATTTACCATGTATTTTATATAATATTTAATATCTCGATAATATAATTAATTCTTATAATAGTGACTATGCCAGTTTAAAAACTCATACAAGCTTTGAAGTGTTTCAATACGCCTTACGCAATAGTTTTGAACTTTATGCGCATTAACCATAAAAGCAAATGTAATAGTCCTCATAGTTCTTATCGGCACATAAACTAAACTGTTATTTTTACGTCCAATCCGAATACCTTAGTTCCCTCCTTAAGGCCCTTATTTAGGGGAGGCCTTTAATTTTATTGGCAACACTTCAATGAACTCAAGTTGACGGGCACTTAAAAGTTGGGCCACGAACATTTCGCTTACAGAGATGTTTGTACGTGGAAATTGAAAATCAACTGCAACTTATATTGTTTCGATGTATACATATAATTATACCTTGATGTATAGTATATATATATATATATATATATATATATTTCAAGTTTTTGCTCATCACATCTGAGTTATTTATTAATTTAGTTATTATAATGATTATTATACAACTATAATTGAGCCAGGCTAAAGCGATCGCGAACATTCTCCGAATTTATTAAAATGAACCAATAAGCTTTTTATTCTGACGCATATTGCTAACATTACACCTTAATTTGTTTTAACCGTGAGAATTTTGAGATAATCCTTTATTTATTTATTTAAGCCTTATTTTTATTCCTCAACAATTTAGTATAAAAATTACAAGTATTTTTAACATTATTGCTATGGACAGTAAGTAAAATAATATAATGAAGTATGGTAAAATATATGATTTTTGTCTGTTAATTTTTATGTTAAGGACCCTTTCTGGGTAAAGGCCTCCTCCAATATTCTCCATGCTCCTCTATCCTTTGCTTCTCTTTCCAAGTTTATCCCTACAATTATTTGTATTTCGTCGACCCACCGCTCGTAGGGGCGTCCTCTTCGTCTGTGGTCGCTCGGGCCTGGCCAAGTAGTTACTCGTTTGGTCCATCTATCATCCGGTGCGCGTGCTACGTGCCCAGCCCACTTCCACTTTAAGTGTTGGCTGTGATGTAGAGCGTCTATTACGTTGGTTTTCTTCCTTATATCTACGCATTTTTGTCGGTCGCTGAGTTTAATGCTTAGAATGCTCCTTTCCATTGCTCGTTGACATGTTCGTATTTTGCTTTTTATTTTATTATTAAATATCCATGTCTGTGAGCCGTATGTTAAGCTTGGTAGTATGCATGAATCCATTACCTTTTTTTTGAGTCTAAGTGATAGATGGGATTTAAGGATTTCTTTATGGCTCCAGAATTTCTTCCAAGTTATATTTATCCTCCTATCTACTTCATCTATGTGTCTAGAGCTCTGCAAAGATATTTGTTTCCAGAGATAAATGTAGCTGTCTACGTATTCAAGCGTTGATTCATTGACTCTTATGGGAATATATCTTATGGGGATAATCCTTTACTTACAATTAAATTAAAGGCCATGAAGTGGCAGTGGGCAGGGCACATAGCTCGAAGAACTGATGGTCGTTGGTGTCAAAATGTTCTCGAATGGAGACCACAGACCGCAAGTGCAGCATAGGATGGCCACCGACAAGGTGGACAGACGACCTGACTAAGATAGCAGGTAAGGGTTGGACGCGGGCGGCCTCCGACCAGTCCTTATGGAAATCACTGGAGAAAGTCTATGTCGGAAACTGGACGTCCTATGGCTGAGATGATGGTGATGACGTTAGCTATTGAGATGAGTTCATGATAATATCTAATTACTTTTATATTCAATGCTTTATTGATAAAATAGCTTCATACATTTAGTTACGATCGTGACATCGACTACGCGTAACTGCCACGTTACACCCGTACAAACAGTGTACAATGTTAATTCTTTCATAATGAAAATGAAACATCTCAGCAACACTATATACTGACTAAGGTGTTTGTTTCCAGCGGATTAGATAAAGGCGTAATTGTCATGGCCCTCACGTTAAAGCTTACACAGTAACTAGAATGCATTCTGTGTTTATGCTTTATGAGTTTATTACAGAAGCTTATTAATGGCACATTAATGTTTGATATCTATAATTGACGAAACTGTAGGTGGGCTTCTATACTTTATATTGTCATTGAGGGGGGGGGGGGGGGGGCACTCCTGCCCGAGGCAGTTACGGAGCCACCCATGAATTTTACCTTGTTCCGTTGTGTGTGTTTGTCCATTGTGTATGTTCTCCGATGTCATCAAGCGCAACTACAATATCGTCGAGGTGTGCGAAGCACTTTTCAGTTATTGGAGTGTAACTCAAAAACAGCTTGTCCGATTTTGATAAAATTTAAATGGGACCACCACGAAAGTATACTCTATTAAACGAAAAATCATCAAGAATCATCTAAATCGGTAACGACGAAGTTATCCGCGAACACACATAAAAATATACGCATTCGGTCGAATTGAGTAACCTCTTTTTCTGAAGTCAGTTAAAAAAGAACATTATTCTTTCGAGCAGGCAAAATTCGTTGTGAGTAAGCTTTTAACCCTCCGAAGCGATTCAATTCTATACATGAGAATACTGCATAGTTCAGTTCGGCACGCGGCGATAGTTGGTACCCCTAGAGTGGGACAAGAGAACTACGGCCTTATCGCTCAATACACGCTGTGCAAACCTGTGTGGTCTTCTATTATACCTTTCCGCGGCTGTAAAAAAAGATTTAATAACATAATTATCAAAGTGTGCCCATAGGTACTAATACGAGTCGTCAGATTAAGCAGTACCACCCAGTAATGCCATACTATTAAGGAGACCGTAATAAATTGCACCATTCTATAGGCCCGTAAAATGCACAGATACGATGTGATCAATTAGCGACAAACACCGTGCTAATTGGTGTTACGGTGACGTCGGCACTAATCTACTGTTAGCAGCTCAGTTAGTTCACACCGGAACATGATATCTCACATTAACGCATTGACGAAAATAAATAAGAGACAATTAAATTATACAAATGTATAGGTATATAATAAATACGTACAAATCTCTATTTACATGCATTTCATAAATACATGTAAGGCTGGTATGATTTAGCGGCAATATTATTCATGATCCGTGAATCTAACGCTAAGTTGTCTAGTGGTTACATAATATTTGAACCGTTTGGTGCACTCGGGGCCGCGAACAAGGGAGATTGGATTTTCCGAAACTTATCAGAGCGCTTTATTGATGCGACGCGTGACCAAAATGCTGGCGCATATTTCGCTCAACGAGTCAGCATTGCAATTCAACTGAGCAATTCTGCTAGTATTCTGGATATACGCTGCAAACGATAGCGGGTCGAAAGGTTTGAGATATTTACGGGCTGGAAACGCCTAAAACGTGATATAATAGAAGCTGGAGTATAAGTATTATTATGTAGTTTTTTTTTAATTTGAATAGAAACCGCTGTCTGCTATAAAAAGAAAAAGATGATAAAAGGTTAAAAAGGTTTAATATTATTATCTAAGAACTTCACGTGATATTTGCTTGAAAATTAGTACTTTATTTCGAAACTCCCTTTATGTTTTCAAACTCTGTTGGTTGCTGTTTTCTTGTAGCTACGCATTTCAGAAGAGATATACACGAGAGTGCTGTCACCGGTGAGTTAAATCTGTAATTAACTCCGCGGCGTATAGTTAGATATCAATGTTGGTGATCATTTCCTAAGTAAATTCGTACTGAGTGAAGTTTAAGCGTCTTGTATGCGTGCAAAAATGCAAATGCAAATTCAATACTAATTAGATTTGACTTTGAAATTCGTTGTGAGTTTTAAAGTAATTCCGTAATAAAAATATAATTTACATAACTTAACAAGCTTTACTGTGTTGGGGTATACATATAGGTGGATAGGTAGATAGATAGATAGTGTTGTGTCATCACATCTGTGTACAGACCGCGCGAGTCAAATGTCACAACACATATTAGGGATGAGGACGCGGCCCATTACATGGCGCGGCGCTGTGCTGTGTTGTGACGTGTGTGATGTACTGCACTGAGAGATACCGACATGCTTCCTCACTAATCAACTTTTACAGCACCTTACCTAGATGTGCTCCAACTAATACCTCAACTAATTTACTTGCATACTAAATTGCAGTGGAGTTTCATCAGAGTCCTGCTGCACACTTTCTTCACTTCTTTCGAAGTCATTGAGAGTAGAGGGGAGGTTTGTTTAGACATCGCTAAGGCCTTTGATCGAGTATGGCATAGGGCGCTTTTGTCCTAGTTACCATCTTACGGGCTTCCCGGGGGGCTATGCACTTGGATTGCCAGCTTTTTATCAGATCGGAGCATTCAGGTCGTTGTAGATGGTTCGTCCTCTGACCGTAAACTGATAAGCGCTGGCGTTCTACAGGATTCCGTGTTATCACCAACGCTCTTTTTACTCCACATCAATGACATGCTGCATAATAGGAGCATGCGTTGTTATGCGGATGACAGCACTGGCCAAATACAATATACCCGACGTGCAAACGTCAAAACACAAGTTTGTGCGTTTACCGCAAAAAATCCCATTTTCTGTAGCACCTCAATTTCAGGAGACTCCTCTCAATGTCTCCAAGAGTCTAAGTGTCCGGGGTGTTGACATTTCTGCTAGCGAGCAGTTCCGCGAGAATATATAGCATCCAAAGCCAAGCTCGCCACCAAGAAACTTGGTGTGCTCAAAATTATTTCTTTGTTATATTACTTCTTCAGAAAAATGTTTTCCTGTACCTTGACAAGTAAAACTTGTAAAGCGTCAATCATTATTATTACGAGTAGTGCATAATGATTGTACACTAAACATGTTTAGCTCCAATATAGCCAATCTATATTCCTTGTTAAATTTAGAATAGATAACCGTTAGAGCCATTAGCGAGATAGTAATCTGAACGTGTGTAAACAAGAATTGCTCGTTTAATTTACATTAATTAAAATAGAACTCACGTGTTTGACTTTCTCGCAACATTTCAGGAAATAGGAGCAAAGGTTAATATAATAATGTAAATTATATCCGGGAATACGAGCGAAGAACGCGGAAAAGACGTAAGCGGAAATCCAGTAAAATACAATTTACCAACGAATAAACAAGTTATCCTCCAAAAAAAATATAACGATATCATCCGCAAAAACAATTATCTCCCTCCCCACATCGCAATATTCATTTTAATTACGGAGGTCGCACCGCATTGTTTTCCCTCTGTGCGCAATTCCCCCGAGGCTACACCGGCACAGGGGAAAACTGGATATTAAACGGGAATAAGGGAATAATGTTACATTTCGCTAATTACATAACGATACGTAATTCTTCCTTTATGAAAAAAATAAATAAGCCTTTTCGCTGCCATAAATTACGAATTTAGCAAATTTTGTTACTTAAAATGTTTGAATAATTTGAAGAATCTTAGAATAATAATAAATAGAGAGCTAATAACTATTATTATATACTACTAAAAACAAGAGATAGCAAATTTCACTCAAAAGAAACATTCCTTTGTTGTATGTATCGCTTCCGGGCTGTTTGGCCGTGGTCTATGTGAAACTTTTGTTCCAGACGTTTCGTCGATCACTGCGGTCGACATCTTCAGTGGTTCAGGTCCGAGCGGCGACAAGAGCGTAGAACTCTCCTCCGCGGCGTCTTCTCTGATACTGATGTGGGGTCTTGAGTCGCTTGTGTATTTATAGGGGCACCTGTACTGCTATTAGTGGGGGACAGAGAGAGGCAGACTGAGGTGGACGCTCCTGATTGGCCGAGGCTAGAAGGGGCGTGGCCTGTCAGTAAGGGGTCGGGTGTTGGTTTAGTCACCTTTGGAATGTAGTGGCGAGCGGACCTCAGTGCTGGATACCAATCTTTTTGGAGATGAAACCCTTCATTTTTTCTGTTGAAATTATTAGGGTGCTTGAATATTTCGATGGCTTCTCGATGAAGGCGTGGGTAGAAATGTGACGTGGTGGATAAAACCTTCGTGTTTTGAAATTGGATGACATGGTTGCCTTTCTCTTGGGTGTGTTCTGCTACTGCAGACTTGTCAAAATGGTTAAGGCGGCAATTTCGTTCGTGTTCCGAAATACGTGTCTTGATACTTCGTAGGGTAGTGCCCACGTAGACAGAGCCACATGAGCAGGGGATCCGGTAAACTCCCGCTGAAGATAGTGGGTCACGTGGGTCCTTCACTGAACGGTGTAGATCACGTAGCTGTGTTGTGGGTTTAAAAATGGGCTTGATATTGTGGGTTTCTAGGAGTTTTCCAATGCGATCTGTGACGCCATAAATGTATGGCAAAAAGGCTTTCCCTAAAGGAGGTCCCGCCTGGTTTGCCTTAGTGGCAGAGACCCACCGGAGACGACTAAGAGCCCAGCAGAGCGTCTCCCTCCGGCTGATCACTGGAGCCCCCCGCTACGTGAGAAATAGCACCATCCAGAGAGACCTTAGGGTGGAACCTCTGGACTCTCACGTCGCGGAACTCGCCCGAAGGCAGTTCAAGAAGGTTGACGCCTCGTCAGCGGAACATCTCCGCGGCCTGGCCCCCCGCTATGAGCGCCTCCCAACCGCCCGACCACAACCCCGGGACCTCCTACCGCCCGACAGCGAAAACGAAGATGCCACAGTCGGCCCCCGTACGCGCGTCGCTCACCAGGCCTCCCTGAACAGGGTCTCACCCGGTGGGCTTGACAGCGACTAGGGGCCGTGAAGAGGACATCCTAGGCCCTTTTCGGCCACCCCAACGACCAGACTGCACGTCTGCAGTCTGCGATGGAAGACCGCGGTCAGGGGCCCCCCGTGCCCGATACCGCTTCCGCCCAAGGCACTAGTCCTTGTGCGACGACTACCCCGTACCCCACATCAGTATCAGAGAAGACGCCGCGGAGGAGAGTTCTACGCTCTTGTCGCCGCTCGGACCTGAACCACTGAAGATGTCGACCGCAGTGATCGACGAAACGTCTGGAACAAAAGTTTCACATAGACCACGGCCAAACAGCCCGGAAGCGATACATACAACATGCAACGCCGGCCGTGAAAGCCTTAGAGTTTACAAACATTCCTTTATTTCAAAAAAGAAATGAATCTCCATTCGATGTTCGAAAACCCGCTTGGTCACACTCGAACTCGGGATCGAACCGGCTAAAATTCAAAGAAATAACATCATGTACTTTTATGGCATCAATCGATAGGGTAAACCATAAGGATTAAATACTTTTATATATTCGCTGTTTCTGGGCCCGTGAACACGTATGGACACTATATTTTGATCGCAACCCATTGGATATAATTCTCCACTGATATCTGAACCATAGATTCAAACCTTGAGCCTAAGACTATAGCTATTAGATCTACAAATATAATTAACCTGAAATATTATGTAAGCGTATAGCTTACATGGCGGAAGGCAATCAATAGCGCCGTGTCGCTTTGTTCACGCATCGTGTACACACGGCCTTATTAGTGCTCTTGACGACTATAGTGACGCTCTGTGCTCAGTGAATCGATGTCGATACTTCTCGGTATCGTGATGTAGTATGTAGTCTAAGGATTTTTATAGGTACTAGTGATATTAATTCAAATTACATTGTTTCAGTTTCAAAATGATTAACACATAAAATTATAAAAAAATACCAAGAAATGGAACCGACTCCAACACAAAGAAGTGTGAAATAACTTGTTGAAGTCGGTACCATTATGGTGCAAAAGTAATTATTATCAAAATATTGTGCTCATGGTACCGACTTCGACAAGTTATTTCACACTTTTGAGTGTTGAAGAAGGTTCCACCGATGTCTTCACCCACTACTATA
Organism: Apeira syringaria; assembly: GCA_934044485.1. NCBI lineage: Eukaryota > Metazoa > Arthropoda > Insecta > Lepidoptera > Geometridae > Apeira > Apeira syringaria. The sequence goes on along the minus strand of OW203660.1, from coordinate 24,216,891 downwards.
ATATCGTCTAGATATAAGCACGCACTTTTCAGTTATAGTTTTATTCAGTGTAACTCACAAACTACTTGTCCGATTTTGATGATGATTCTTTCTGCTTTCAAATAATCAAAATCGGTTTCCCCCAGTCGAAAGTTCTGAGGTAACAAACATGAGGTACAAAATAATAATAAAAAAACATACGGGTCGAATTGAGAACATCCTCATTTTTTTGAAAGTCAAAGTTAAAAAGTAACGACAAGATCTTTGCTTGCTTTCCTATTTAAGTAGAAAGTGGCATTACTAAGAAACGTCGAAAAATATTGAGGCCATTATTTATAAAAAGAAACTATAGTGTACTAGTGTGCTTTATATTAAATAAAATATGTGACAATGATTGGTTTTATGATTTTGCTAAAACTGACGATGCCGCACCGTAAGATCAAATAATTATACTTATAAATATGTAACCGGAAGAACTACGAGTACATACTAGACGTATATTTAATATCTTTCAGATACAAATGACAACGATGAAAATTAGACGGTCCTAAAAATTATGTGTTGGCCCAAGCAGTATATCAAGCGTCTTTGTCTTGTATTATAATGCATAAGTATTATTTATCGCTAACGATGATATGATATTTCAATAATAAATATTTCCATACTGTTGGTGATCATACAGTAAAAAAGCTGCTAAAAAGCTTTACTACAAACAAGACAACAAGGACAACAATTATGTAAATAAATAAAAAAAAGAAAAAAAAAGACAAATATATATTAATGAATTATCGATAACTGATTCACCCACCACTAACCTTATCTAAGGAAGCCGCGTTCCCGACGAGTAAGTCCCTATAATCTAACAATTATTCATCTAGAGGCGAGCCCTCTGATCAATCCTCTCGTTGTCTCTTTTAAACGTGTGTGGAAAGAGCGAGAGAGCAAATAGAAATGATAATACGATTTGTGGCGGTCAATCGGATTACGAATCTTAATTTATTGGAGGAAATGTTTGTACTGAGATAGGGTTTGATAGTCAATGTTGAAAAGCAGAAAAGGTATGCGAGGTTTGTTTGGGACATCATTCCGCAATGTCAATTTGACTTTGATGGCTCTAAATATGCGCTTATTGCGCGTGTCGATCAAATGATGGTAATTCTGTTGCTCACTCAAGCTCGCTAAATTTAAAAAAAAATGATATTTTCTCTGTATGCTGTTTACGCAAAATTCTAAGTTCGATTCTATGCGATTGCAGGTAGGTTAGTGAGCTTGCACCAAGCTAGATGAAGACCCGCAACTCTGGGGATGATTAAAGTTTAAAGTATATATTTTTATATATTATAGTCGAGATGCATCTCGACTGCTCCTATAGAATTTTCATCGGGATCCGACGCATATTTCTATTCAATTTTTTTTAAATGTTCCATCTCAAATTGAGTCGATTTTTTTTATTTTAGAACGGAGTACCTACAATTTTTATGAAAAATTTGAAACATGCACGTAGATACTAAGCAACTTATTGACACGGGCGTTTTCGTTTTTTATTTTAAAAAGGCTTATTACAAGTTTTTGATTCTAATAAGGAGACTATATTAAGAGGTGAAAAGGATTTTATTGTGTTTAATCTTTAAGTATTCTGAAACAAGAACCGATCAACCTTTAAGGTTTACTTGTAGTGGCTACGGTACCCTAATAATGTCCGAGATAAAACTTATTGTCTTATAAAGTAGCACTTAACGACTTAATCTAATTATAAATCGATTAAGAGCCAATTTATTCACCTCGTTAATTACATATCAAAAAGTGAAAGTAAGTTATCACGTTTTCTTTAGCTGAGAAGCCCAAGTCATGTTTTCACATACAAGGATTACCTGCAGGTTTGCTTCTTGGAATAAGATGATTTTTCTAATACCATTTGTACAAATCCCAAAAACCCACGTAGTGTTTAAATAAAACGAGGCACGTCAGTTATAACACTATATTATGTGATCAATGCAGTGTACAATATTTACATGTTTATTTCTAGTAATTCAAAACCAAATGCTTGCGCGTTATAGCGACGTACAGCGCCATCAATGTTAATTTGTGGAAACTAAAATGGTGAACAGTTGAGTGCGTTCTATATGGCGCGTACTACTAGACATAAACTTTGGACATTTAAACACCATTATTATTTATTTTGAATTACGAAAATTTGATTCACTTCATTAAAAGGGTTGTTTCTGAGCGATCGACCTGAGCGATAAAACCGTTAGTCCGTGAGCCCGCTCCAAAACTGCCTACGTCATGATAATGTGACATCACGATAAAATGCACGGCACACGGTCGGGAAAGTTGCGCTGAGCAAGGATCAGAAAATTATAGCACTAGAAACTGCCCGGAAGTCTGAGAAAATGCTTCACATCCGATGGGCAATTTGAAATCATACTCCGATAACACTTGTTCCTTTTTGACATTATTGTTGTAGGCATAGTGAGCGCGCGTGTTAGGTGCTAGTGGTGCGTGGTTTTTACGACTTCATTAGATTGTTCGTAATGAGCCGTCTATTATTTTTCCTCGGTCTCACAGTGGGTTGTTCTCCGCCCCATAAACAAATGTACATACATCGGTCTGTTCCCTTATAAGTTACAACAGAAGGATTTATAAGGTTACATTAAAGGATTCGTATTTGTAACTATATCCATCGACTGGTGATGGATGAGAGACGATTAGCGACCCATCGTGCCTACTTGAGACAGTTTAATATATTTACCGATTTATAGAATTAGCCAGAAAGGTAACAAATTCTTAGTAATTAATTAATTAACTCGTTAATGAGTATACTTACTTACACTTAAACTGTTACTAATCAAACTCACTTTTATAAAGTTTTGTGTAAAAGCATACGTTTTGTTTTCTTTACAAGTGATTTTTTTCAATAGGTGCCAAACTAGCAGACAGGCCGCCTGATGGTGAGCGATGACTGCATATCTGTAACACTGGGGGCATTACGACCCAAAGTGCAGTTACTCGGGGACACCGAGGGCGGAAGCTCGTTCTACATTTTGCAGTTGTGAGTACGACTATTTGACTCCCACTATAGTAGAACCTTGAAGCTGGAGTAAAGTTAATAATAAATTACTTTCAGCGCCAGGGTGGTGAGTGTCCACTGTTATTCAGGCGGTTACAGGATAGATCCCCGCTTCGGGAAAGTGATTGGTAAAATATAGTTTTTTACTAAATTCATAGCGTGTAGTAGAGTATGTTCCATCACCGGGCATTGTAGCCGTTCTCAAGTATGTACACTTGTCACCAAAGATGCAGCGTGTTCAGGAGGCTGTCCATGGTAATATTGATAGCAGTGTCTCTCGACGGCCGCACTATATCCTGATCGCAAGGACGAACTTGTCAGTGTCAGTACAGAACATTTGACATCTCTCTAAGTATTCCACTAACTGTTACACACGTAATTAACTCACCTCGACAAACTCAATTCAACAAACCTATTAATTAGTTTCTAAACGTTCCGATTCCGTGCCGATTGGCGATGGGTACCCAATTAACGAATTACTAATGAACGGGAAAATGGATGGGTTACCCGACCGACTCGATATGGGCAGGGATTCACAAATACCCGATTCAACGATCAAAAGATTAATGAGGTCGTGTTTAATTAATCATATTTATCAAATGCGAGCGAAAATCGTTGCGACATTTTTTTTATCAACATTTAAATTTAACAATCTTATTTTATACCGGTAGGCATAAAAGAAGAGTTCTTTAAAAAAACATTCAATTCCAAGCATTTTTGACCCATAGCGTTATAAGGAGGGATTGAGGGTTGAGAAGCGTCTCCATTTGTATCGATTGTGAGAGTGACACTGGGTGTATCAAATTTATGAAAATATAAAAAATATGAAGATGATTTTTTTACGCTATTTTTTTATCTTGATACTTCATGGACTAATGGTAGCAAAATATAAGTTTCATGGTATGGTACTCTATTGACGTGGGTTCGAGTCCCACAGGTAGCGGAGTTATAAATTCATATCCATAAAATGTTTATTTTTCTATGTTTTAAAAGCTACAGGTAAATTAAGAGCGGCATTTTTCTTAAAAAGAAAAATACCGCTCCAAGTGTACTTTGTCGGAACTTTTCGATCCGGAGGCGGCTTGCATAACCCTGCTGGTGTCGTTGAAAAACAAACGTCGAAACATAAAAAAACTTTCACATGTATCATAATTCTAATAATAGGATTTATCCTATTATTAGAATTATCGAATATCGAAAAAAAGTTACATTTTAATGTAACTTTTTTTCGATACATGTGCAAGTAATATAGAAAATGTCAATTGTGTGTCAATAGATACAGGGTACGCAATGATGTTTTACTAAAGATGACGTATATTCATACTGCGCGGTGCTCAGATTTTGTTCCTTTACGACATAAACATGCTTACTGCGACAGATAATACGGTACAAATAATATAGAAAAGGATAGCTATATGTTTAGGCTTGCGCTTGAATTACGCGTCGCAATCAAAATTACTACAATTGACTTAATTTTGCCGCCTCAGTTTCCGCGCGCTTGTGCGACATCTACCTCATATAAACATATAATATCAGTGAGGGTACGTAAATTATAGTCTGGCACTATAGCATACACTACTATTTATCCCGAAAAATACCGACACGGTTCCCGTAAAATACCTGAAGTGGCAAGAAAACCGTAATCCATGTGTGTGAAACCGCAGGCTGCAGGCTACTACTTATAGATAAATACTGACCTGTTTTTGATATTTTTTTTATAGGACTGGAATTTCTTTTTATGGAAGGAAATTCAATCGAATGAAAATTAAGAGTTCTTCAAATCGGTTCCCAAATGATGGAGACATACCAGAACTAATAATAACTAACTAATCTGCATAAAACATATAAAGATTCGAATTGAGAACCTCCTTTGGTAGCCGGTAAAGATAGTTGTTCCACGTGTATAGGGCCATTTTTAGCCAAGATAATAATATGAATGGCGAACAATAATAGAGAAGCGATGGAGAGCGGCGCCACTCGCCACTCGCCGGTCGGCGGTCGGCGGCCACCACAGGCATGCGTCAACGTCAATGTCACGTTAACGTTCACGTCAGGGGAATCTGTCCGGCCGCTGCGGAATAACTGAATCGGATACCGTATTGCTGTTTGATTGCGCGCACTAATCATTGCGCATTGACCGGTACTCCGCCGCGCCGCGCCGCGCCGCGCCGCGCCGCGCCGCGCCGCCGGGAAATTGGCATGAATTGCCCCGACTAATGCATTATACTAGATTAGATTGGAGTAGATAAGTATCTTAATAGACTTGTCTTCGATCAAAGGTTTTAAGAAGGGTATCGACGCTACTTAGATACTCGTTATATTTATCAAAAGTACCAATTTAGATTCATCGAAGAGGCACTTACGATATTTATTCTTTCGAGTGCATATAGTTTATGCTGATTTAGAACAAATTTTTAAAACTTAATAATATATTTTTTTATGTGCAAATTCAGCGACTATCACCGACGCTCAAATTTTACCTTTCCAAAAATCGTTTTATACGTGGCGGCGAAATAATTAGGAATACGTCTAAGTAGGTAATATTAAACCTGCAACCTCTCCACTATATCTCGCATCTCCGTGGAGAGTACAGTGACAGTCTTCGCCGCATGTAGACAAATACAAAAGATTGCCACACGAAGAGCAACGTAGCCGCCACGTCCAACCCTGAGGGAGCGCCACCTCTACACTTACGGTGCAGCTCGCAATGCTCGGCTGACTTTACATGGATGTACAGCAAGAAGAGTGCAAATAGAAGCACATGAAAGAGCAATATTTTTTCGTTACAATAAGCTTCGACAAACGTGCATTCCAATTACAAAATTTAATTTCATCCATTCTACCATAATTGGTCAACAGACCATACGACAATGCGCCATCGCTACGTGCAGGTACAACATTTACGTGCGTAGTTTTTCGCTTCTATGCAGGTCTCACTATGGTCTTATTACTATTTACCCTATAAAAAATAATAATTTTGAAGTTACGTTCAATAAATACCTACATTTATGAGCAGAAGATGTTGTTGTAATCCGTATTGAGCGTCATATTTCACTTCACATATCATGACAATCGAAAAATACATATAAAAACCCATCACCATTTTATTTCTAAATCTATCCCACAACGTGTGACAAATCAGTAGCATGCTACTCATAAAAAAATGTTGAGACTAATATTATGAATCAATATAAGTATACCAAATAATAAACACATTGTAAACCTATTTGAAAAGAATGGCCTTATGGCCTTGCTTTTTGACCCACCTTCTAGATACATAGTTGCTTAATTTATTTGAGAACGCAGCGTTAGTTTTTAGCCTTTGAAATTGTTTATGAGTAATTATTACTTAGTGTCAAAATTAAATTAATAATTTCAATGTGGTTTTCAATAGGTGCTCTTTTATTTATACGAGTTGTATACCTCATCCAGGATCTGTCCATCCGTCATCCCAGCCTATCTCAGTATCCGAAGCCCGCACCTCGTTCTTGGCACTCCCGCCCGCGCCGCCGCGCACTCGAGCGCCCGACTTTGGCATCCAACCAATTTATATTTAAACCCTATTAAACAAAATGGCACTTCGCAACCACTCGGATAAATTGTGCACTAATGGACGGATGCTCTATTCGATCGAGGATGAACTTGGCGAATCCGGCGCCGTCTGCATAAACATTATCCGTATTTAATCGGTTAGGACTTCCGCAAGGGTTACACGTTACCTTTCCGCTACTGAGAACAAAACATTTCGTTATATTAGGTACTTTTAATTTAAAATTAATACTATTGGGGCACTTACTTTTCACTATAAATACAATGGGTAGTTAAGCCCGCAATGATTACAACAGATAATTAAGTCATTAGATTACTGATTTTACAAACGCATGTCAAAATAAAAATCAATTTTCCATGATGGCAGCCCACTATTTATTATCCGCTAATGTACGTGTGAAAATATATCACCACCGTATTTAGGTTATAATATAAGAAGCCCTCTGCTCTCTTACAGATTAACATAATATTATATTTTTTTAGGTTCAGGAACTTACCCGAATATGGGAATTTTAAGGTTGCCGCAGAGGAATGAATGGTAGATAAACTTTTTTTGAATGGAAATTGTCGTGAGTTTGACACATTATTATATATATGTGATATCCGGCTTTACTCACGTTTATAGTCGAAGTTTCGACCTAGGTTACGAGCATGTCCGATGCTCATCCTCAGATGAGTTTACGCTGCCAGATCGCTCGAAACCTAGTTCGAAACTTAGACTATAAACGTGAGTAAAGCCGGGTACTACATCTATATAATATGGTAAAAAAAACGATTTATCTTAATTTCAATACAATAGGAACAAACTCCAGACAAGCAAACATTTCATATTCTGTAATAAAGTATTTACTATCTAAATATTTCAAGCGTGTAAACCATAATGGATGCAGTAATGGTTTATTCAAAGCTGCAAATAGGCCATTATAAATAAATACCTGGCAACCCATCGTAGTTATTATTTAAGGCAACACTTATGCGTTTGATCTAATTTACTGAATGTATATTAATATAGGTAGGTATTGGCCGTTGCAGAAAGCTTTTAGGAACAAATAGATGGAGTGGTCTCAAAATAACTCTTCGTAATTAAGTTTTGAAGCGATGACGGCTCAGTGGTAGGAGCGTCTGCTGTCAACTTGACTGACGCTGGTTCGATCCCCACCGACTTGAGCTTTCGGTGAAAGTAGCACGTGCCGTTACCAAATTCACAACATGGTGGTAGGGTACTATCGAGTGGCTGCCTAGCTAGCTAGCTACCACCCTGAAAAAAAACTGTCACCAAACACATAGTGTTCAGGCCAGAAAGCTAGTTAGCATTATAATAGGTTTAGCGTGATAACATCTTCAGCCATGTCGTCACTGTCCATCAAGTGAGATAGTGGTCAAAAATATCTATAAAAATAATATATATATAAAATACCTATAAAATACCTACGAGTACCTACCTATGTAAGTATAAAAAAGAGAGAATAGATGAAATGATCCAAACTTTATTCATCAACTCGCAACCGTGCCCACACCACTTATATGTTTTAGATAAAGAGTTGCCACGAAACCTTCCAGCACCGTAGAGGTTAAAATAATAAATGTTATTTTATGCTAAAGTTTCCAAAAATGTAAGAATGTTAAAGAGTTATAATTTGGAGACTTGTGATGTTGCAAATTAGCTTCTTTATAGTTTCAGCGAGTTGAGAAGTACAATTTATGTATTTTTATATTATAAATAATGAAATACCTGGAATTATTTTTTGGATAATATTTTACCAAACATTGGTTATATCCAAACTTAGCAATCACTCTAATATTATAAAGGCAAAAGTTTGTTTGTCGTTTATATGTTTATTACTTCTTCACGCTGAAACGACTAAACTGATTTGCATGAAATTTGAAGCGAAAATACCTTGGAATAACATATAGGCTACTATTTATCCCTAAAATATAGACTATTCCCATGGGATGACGGGAAGAAAAATAAATCGTCAGTTTTACATACTTAATTATAATAAATATTGTTATAAAAAAACTCAGAAACGTCAAAATAAATTTATATTTAGATAAAACGAACAGCTACTGTAAAACTAAATCCCCGTGTCGCTAAATTGTATCATATAAATCACATTCTCTGTGTGCCAATTAAACTTAGAATCGGCCATAAATCAGACGTATTTCAACCTCATTAAACATAAATACATTTCGTCAATGGACAGGAAAAGCGGCAATGCCAAGCTAAACAAGCAATTAGACAGTAGACACCTCATTGAATTGCAAACGAAAATATGCGCGGGCGCAACCTTAATCTGTTCACTGATTGGCCGACGCGTTTCGTGTAGATGTAGCGGTGAGCTCCGATTGGTTGTTAAGATAATTTGGCAAGTATTCAATAGGCGTGGTTTGGACGTGTTTAAAAATTATCTGACAAGTGTTACCAGTGTATGGACAGTCGGAGTTATCGACAAGTTATTGGGGTCACGTGACATCGTAGTGTTAAAATAGATTCGATGAAATTTCATTGGGGCTCAGAGTTTGAATCGACCGCAGCGTTTGTCGTCGTTGAAACGTATTTGTTCAAATTTTACGACAATTTTACTACGCGTTGTATTATAGTGCAGAAAGAATGATAGTAAAATTATATTAACAACCGACTTACAGGACCTTAATCCTACAGAAAATATAGAGGTTTAAATCAGTAGCGTGTACTAAGTAGGTACTTACATTATGTAGGTGTAATATTTATATTTTTAAATGATGCGATTATGCAATCATGCTTAATAATTCATCTAAATCCATCGTCACTGATTTAATAGTATCATGCTGATCAAGCCTAGGTCTGGCCTAGGTATGGCCATTATAACAAAACTACTTACGCATTATGACGCATGAATATTGACACTTAACATCAGATTCAACTGAGTCGTCTGCCTTATGTTAGGCTTGCGTACAGTTGAGTGCAGTAAACAGCATATCCTTTACAGATATTTGTCCATGCTACAGACATAGCCCAATAAACCACCGTTTCATTGTGTAAGACAACATTACTTGTTAATGCTGTAATCGCGCACTACACCTAGTACTGTTTATCATGATTAAACATTAACGGCCCTGCGGTAGGTCCCCTACCCTGCGCTGAGTGATGTCATTATTTAAAGGGCCTGGGCCCATCTTTCTCATGAGCCATAAAGAAAACGTAAATTAAAATTATTACCTGGTAATTACTTAGATGGTAATACTTGCCGTGGTGGTACTGGCCTAGAATAGTACTCCCCCATCTCTTCTCGTGGGTGCCGTAAGAGTCGGCTAAGGGATCACGTACCAGAAGGTGGGCAGCAGCGCCTTCTGAGGATTGTAAATCGTACTGCGCTCGCCAACCCGCATGCCAAGCGTGGGGAGTATTGGCAAATCCCCCCTATATGGGGAAGGCATATGTCCAGCAGTGGACGCACATGGTTGAGAGAATTACTTAGATAATACGTAAAGACGTAAATAAACGTGAAAACCAACACGTTATCAAATAATTAATAACGTCTTGGTTCCCACGTTTATTCAGATAATTTGTAAACTTTGTGCACTGAGATCTGATGTTAGCTTTTATGGTGTTTACTAACTTCTTTTTTTATTATTTAGCTAATCATCAACAGACAATACCATAATGCTATTAACATGTCACCACTGTTGAATTTATTATTTTAGTGAGACACCTTGCCGAGCTTAGTCGTCCAGTTAATAGAGTTTTAAAATAATCAACGCAATTGTAACACCTTTGTCGTGCACTTAAGGAGGTAGTAGGTAATCACTTGGAAGGCGCGATGTTATCACATTCTAAGCGTGCGATTACGATCGGCAAGCTAAGGACGTGATATCCTACGGAACTCTCGGTGCGGTGCGGTAAGGGGGACCACCGGCCGCGATCGTAGGGCTGCTACCAATAAGTTTATCTTATTCAGCGGTTCGCAACACATAGACAACAAACTTACGTCAAATATTTCCTAGAACTCATTTGTTTTTTAATCGTCTTCAAAAATAGGAAGAGGTCATTAATTTATATTGCTATATCTTCTACATCTTTTGTATTTATATATCATCACCAACCGATCGTAATGCTGCAAACTAAAATTTCCTAATTATTTACCTGGGTGCCAATTCATATTTTTTTTGAGACAATCCATTCATAGATAATGCAATAGTCGTTCAAATGTTATTATCATAAATAAACTTGATATTCCGCTAAAATAACCATTGCATTCGATTGCATTGTAGACAATTGAATTGTGGTAGCAATTAGATCTGTATAGTCATTACAATACCTACTCCAAGTAGAATAGCAAAACTAGAAAAAACGACGATTCATTGACACGGCAATGTGTTAGTAGAATTGATACCCAGATGTTTTACTCAGCCACTTTTATTTACAATACGATTAAGCAACTGTAGATTTGAAAAGTATTATCCTCATCACTAGTCTTCGTCTATCGGAGATCGAAAACGGAAGTTGAATCTCTGATATAACTTGCAATATCTGTCTGTTTGCTGGCTTGTCATTTTGAATGTTTAAGTAACAATATCTACATTTTTTTAGATAATCGCCATATATGATATACAATTAACATATTTAAAAGTTGTGATGACCCTGACTGAGTATCCCATACATTTGCATAAAAATGTCGAGACACGCGCCTTAATTGATCGCACGTACGGCCGAGTACACTAGCCGACAAAACACTCCGCACACTTTATATATAGAATTTAATTAATTATTCTAATTAGTCGCGGCATCGCCTTAAATGTTTTATATGGGTGGGATCTTTCGATTAACAATTAATGCTATTAAAGGTATTTGATTTATTGGTTTTGCGGTTAGGTTCTCTTTAGTTTAATTTGGCGTTTCGCATGCGACCCAATCTATATGTATATTATGCAACTGACTTCGATAAGTTGCATTACACTTTTGAATGTTGAAGTCGGTTCCATTTTTGGTAAAAAAAATATTTTACACCCTTTTTAGTGACTTTTGCTACTCATGGGATCAATTCTCATTGTGTATGTTCACCGGTTTCTTCACCCGCAATGAGGAAGTCATCCAGATACACGTCAGTAATTAACACTTTTCAGCTATTGAAGTGTAACTAAAAACAACTTTACCGATTTTGATGAAATTGAAATGGTTTAACTACAACAATTTATTTCACACTTTTGAGTGTTGAAGTCGGTTTCATTTTTCGTTAATATTTTTTTGACGACGTCATCTTTAACATCATGTGAGACAGTGTTCATAGGTTACGGTGATCGTTTACTATCAGGCGAGCTGTAGGCTTATTTTCCGGTTACAAAAAATATATCTTAAAGTAAACTATATAATACATTAAAATTGCTATTATAATTTCAAGAAGTGCCTTTTGTGATTTTGTCGATTCACAGCAGTGTCAATGTTAAACTAATCATTGTATAATGTGTGCAAAGATAGCTATCTACTCGATAACGTTATTCATAACAAACTATTATGATCTGGCAAGCTTGGATATAAAGTAGCCTAACCAATCCGTCCCGTCATCAAATGTTGTAATATATTGCACAGGCTTGCTCATCATGCTGGAGTGTATAGGTATTATTATGTACTTTAAAGCATAACATATAAGTATAAGCTAATAATTAATACGTACCTACATAATTATGTGTGTGCTATGCAAACCGCAAGTCAATCACAGATCACATACATTAGTGCGGTTTGGAGCCTCGGGTTGTTGGCGCATAGGTATTTACCGAGGAGTATTGGTGCGCCAATACCTACTATTACCCATACTATAGATTATTAGAATGTAGACAATACAAATGTATAACCATAAGTGTTATGCCTACATATACAATAATCCATACTAGTTAACTATACTAGTATATAAATATATATGTACTTTACAGGAACATGATACCTAGTTCAAAAGTAACTATCATCACAGTATTGTGCTCATGGGGCGACTTCGACACGTTATTTCATACTTTTGAGAAGTCGCTTCCATTTTAGGTAAACAAATTGTACCCTTTTCAGTGACCTTTGCTACTCACGGGATCAATTGTCATTGTGTATGTTCACCGATTTCTGCATCCGCAATTAGAATGTCATCTTCGTAGACGTCACACTTTCCAGTTATTGCAGTGTAACTCAAAAACAGCTTGACCGATTTTCATGAAATTTAAATGGGACGACCTCAGAGGTATACTCTATCAAACACTAAACCAACTAAATGGGACCACACGGAGAGCACTAAAGAGAGCTTTCAAATATAAAAAAAAACACCGAAATCGGTTCACCCAGTTGAAAGTTCTAAGGTAACAAACATATACATAAAGGTGTACTTTTTCGTAAATTGACTAAATGTCGTGTTATTAAGAGAATTCATACAATAATTAAAGTCACCAACATAGCCCAGTAGTATATAGTATAGGTTAGCATAAATTGGAATAGTAGTAGACATATCATATAGAGTTGTGGGCCGATGGGGTTTGAAACAAATGATTAGATTAATAATTTGAAACCATTCCAGTAGCCATCATATCTGTGACTCGGCCAAACAGTGACGTAAGCACATACGACAAAGGGTTGAATTAATGTAATTAGTGACGTCATTCGGGACAGGTAATTTGGATTACGCTGTATCATGTTGTACGAGATTAGTTCTGGAGATTGGTTTAATGCTGTACGTACCTAAGCATACAACTGACAGGTTATGTATTACGCTATTATGTAACTATGGAACGTTATGTAGGTTTACTTAACAACTACTTACATAGGTATATAGTAATAAAATGCGGACGTCACTTGCTAAATTGTAACTAATCTGTAAATTAACTAATGTACGCTATATCTAGATAATATGATTAATAATTGCAGAGAACAGGGTCTAATACGAGTTAGTATTTTTACTAATTAATAAAGATGTATCTTATCTTACCTACTTGGAACCATCGGGGTACCAGGTGGTAGATCACTAACGATACCCAGACTTGATTGAGATTTGAAGCGATGATAGCTCAGCACGGGGAGCGTCGGCTGTCAAACTGACGGACACTGGTTCGATCCCAACAATGGATGGAGCTCTCGGTGAAGGTAACACCGTTCTCAAATTCACAGCATAGTGGTAGGGTACTTTCGATCACACGCCTGGCTGACTACCACCCTCATGTTTGAAAAACTGCCACCAAAAAAATAGTGTATTCAGGCAGCAGTCTTCGAGACCCAGTAAGCATTCTAGGTCTAGCGTGGTAACATCTTTGAACACATCGTCACTGACCATCAAGTGACATAGTGGTCAAACGCCAGATCTATACAGTATAAAAAAACACCCCCGAATGATCGAGATGGATCACGCTTGGTATATTCTAGACCACATCGTCACTTACCAGCCGGTGAGATAGTACCTATTCACATGTTTACTTATCCGGCTTGAAGAAAAACAACTAGCAATAATGTGGCGGGGCTGGATCACATCACAGGACGTATCAACACGCTTATCTAACTTGTAATCTAAATCTATTTATACGTCTCATTTTCATAATAAAATGTAAGTCCAGTTATTTTTAAATATTAAAAGCCGGCATACTTATTTCATTAAATAATTTGAGTTTACTAAACTTCTCGTCTTGAAATCAGTGCCTAATCAAACTTTATCTCATCCTAAAGTTAAAATCTAGTCTCACAAAGCGTCGATTTTCTTATCCACAGTGTAAAAAAATGAGTAGCGAAGAACAAGAAAATATATTTATTCGTCGCACCTGACACAACGTTATACACAATATAAACTAAACTAACAATAAAGAATACCTAAACAAATCCGAATACATAAAATGAAAGTTATTGCATTGTTGTGTGTTGACCACGTCATGACCAACAGCTGTTCTCACTACTGGTTGTCAAACTACGGATTAATAAACGACCATAACTGAAAATGGTTTTAAATTTAACTATTTCTTTCGATAATTTGTTGCTGTAACTGTATATTTAAAAACGACTTCCAAAAATCCAGTAAATGCTTTACGTATTTGTGCCGATCGACAAGCGTTAGAATCGCCTCTCTATCCGGAAAGTATATAATCTCATCCTAACATCTAGTCGGTGACCTGATGAAATGAAAATAAGATATTCGTAATTTAAATTTCAACAATCCAACCCTTTAATTTACAGAGCACTTAGAGGTCCATAATAATAATTATTAAGAGACCAATTAACAAAGCACGACGAGGGATAGAACACGGTCCCTTCTGCGAGTGAAATTCCTCCCTCAAAAACAACTTTTCTACGCCAACCTCATTATGAAGTTAATAAAGTTCAAATTTCAATGTAATGTTAATATTCTGAGGTACTTTGGATTCAGACGACATTTATCAACACAAGATATTACGCAGTGTGCGACCATGTCGTTGTGTATAATGTTCGAGTTGAGTACATTTTCAAGGGTGGATTTGTATTATTTACTTTGACAAAGGATTAAAATGTCCATATCGATGTGATCACGGCGACATAGCTCAAATAGCGACTGATTGATTCAAGTGCTTGTTTTGTAATAAACCCTCTTTATGCGATGGTTTGCTTTAATTTGACATTCTCAATGCATTCTTTTGTCGATATCTGTTTGCTATTAAACTGGCAATGATTCGACAAACGTTTTGAGTTAGGGGTCATAGCACAAGAGAGCCATTAAGCGCGTTCTACTACTGATTTACACTCATTTTATTTTTAAATAAATATACAGACGAATTGAAAACCTCCTTCTTCTATGTAGTCAGTTAAAAGAGTTTAATCTGGATTTTTGCAAATACGAAAATATTTATTTAAATTATTTTACAATTCACAGAGTTCTTAGGTGAACTGAATAGAGAACCGCTTCCATTTTTGGAAGGCGGTTGAAGCCATGAGGATTTTTGTCGCCAATCTTTCGTTTTATATACGGGAAAGTTCAATGACTAAATAATATCGTAAAAACACTAGTTCCACTAATGACGAATTCTACAAATGTAAAGTTCTGTGAAAGGCAAATTAGTTTACGTCACAGTAAATCTGATGACATTGAAAGAAGCACGAGAAATACGTCAGGAACGTCATAAATGAAATTGCTGATCTCCGTCTACCCTTTCGGGAAACAGCCGTCCCATTATACATCGACGTCGATTTTTGCTCGGCAAGAGCTTATCGAAACTCTTGCAATTAATTTTAAATATATTTCGTTAGATACATACTATAAGTACAGCTCGTGCGAGTGATCTTTTATATTCATTGTTAAAAAGCGTCACCATCAATCAACACTCGACCGATTCGCGAACGGCACTCGACCGCGTCATCATTTCGCAGCGGCGTCGAATTAACGAGTCTGTACGTGGACTATCATCCCGGGATCGCCCGGGGAGCGCGCACAGATCAATTGCATCGTTAGGATTTAGGGGAGAGAGAGGAGAACAACGAGTTAGGGTTATATTGGACAAAATAGAAAAATAATGTCAATGCCTTTACAATTAATGACCGTTTAAGGCCGAAAGAAGAGTGCTATTTCTTAGTCGATGTACTCGAAAGTGAAATCACATTAAACCTAGAATGTCCCCTAGCTCTCGAGGGCACGTGCCTGGACACAATGGTGAGTTTGACAGTTTTTCAAACTTGAGGGCAGTACTGACAGTACAGGTACTGCCACCAAGCTCTGGATTTGACAACGATTTTTCTCAACGCTCAAGATCCAATTTTACCATACAATATTCATATACAAAATAGCATATGCCTACGACAGAATAATAAATAGAATTAGCACATAAAGTAGATTGAAAATGTTCTGCTTTGAACATTTACAGATTTTGACGGGGGACTTGACGTATGTTAGCGATTTTGTTTCGCTGTGAATTCAAATAAAGAACATTTGCATTTGTTGGAAACAGTCTCACTGTTATTAAAATATTGTCTGTCCACAATGACTTCTAGCCGATCTGGACACCCTAGTGAGAGAGGATGTATTTATGAAGAGAGCTTTTGTTACGAATTTCGCACTCGCCGCGCCGCGCCGCCCGCGCCGACGTGGCCGCCCCGTCCGCGCCCGCGCCCGCTCAATGTTCGGCTTCGGTTTATATTTTGAATAATAGACGAAATTGAGCTTGTTATTGCGATTTTGTGTCAGGCTTTTATGTTATCGAAATGACGATTCACGATTAGACATGACTATGTGTATGGCCCGGGAACCTAAGTATATGACTTGCCAATAGGGAAACGAGCGACTCGCACCGTTACATACATTTAGAGGCGCTTTATAACAATAAATATTTAAAAATGGTCAGGTCGCAAAGTAAGTACAACTTCAGTGGGTAAATTTAATAAAAAAAAAGGAGCACATAAAAGTCGTATACAAATTGTTTCTATGACTTTTGAAACTGACTGCCACTAACGCAATCGGCATAATATTCATGTGTTGTATATGTATTTTTCATTGCTAGATGCTTTCACGCTCACTTTCATCCGCCATAGTTCATAGTCAGGTATAACAACCAGCACGGGCCGACGGATGACGATTTACTTGATGATAAGCAACCTTTACAGCAAACAGTCCCCAACACCCCCATCCCCTATCATTCCCCCGACAAACCATATTTAATTTAGCACCAATTTCTGCATATTATTATATGATATGTTAACATGTTTCTAAAAGATATTTCAAAACAACCCCATTTACGCGGCGCGCAGGACCATATAGCGGGTCATTACGACGTCGTCAAACTTGGAATAAACAAAACTACTAGTCTCATATTTATAAATCAGTTGAAATGGCAACAGATTTAATATTTTAATCCCTTACGACGAAACGTGGATTATAATATAAAAGAGCGATCGATGGAGTATTCAAATAACCTATATTATAATCTCATACATATGATCTTTTAGTGTATTGTAAACTAGGTGGTGCCAGTGACTTGATCTGTTTTCTCTTGACTTCGTAGAAAACGATAGCCTTTTTATTGCTCTCTGGTTTTAATTAAAGTACATGATTAAATACTCAAATCTGACATTAATGTACATTTAAAAACCTGTTAAGTTCGCATTCAAGTTTTTTTTCTTCAAAAATTAAAACGTAGCAAGATGTTAGTGCAATGAACCATAACCGCTGTTGAGTTCATTTTTATTGATATTAATTAATTTCTTTAGTAATTTTGGAGGTTAGTGATTATTTACAGACAAACGGCCGGATATAATTGCATTTTTGTTTTATGTTATTGTGCATGACTTTGGTATATTTAACGGACCCGCATATATAGCGGACCCGGTTACACGCACACCAACTACAAGTTCCATTGGTCGTGGTCTTGAGAAGACTCGTGACCACGACCAATGCAACTTGCTCGAAACGTCGAGGTAAATAAATTACTAAACATTTTTCGCGCGATCAAGCCCCCATTGATTTATTAACAACAAATTCTTGATCACGTCTAATAACAGCTCTACAATACTAATGACATGTCAAATAGCACACTAGCGTCCGCGACATGTCACAGTCAATTCCAGTAAACTCGTTATTCAGCTGGTGACAGCGCGACATATTACCGAACTGTCAACCACCGGTAGGGGTGTCACTTTGAGAATGAAATCGAAAGGTTACTCACATTATAGTTTTGTATCGATAATTTGCTACTTTTGAAATAAATTAACATCAAGTTAAAACCTCTGAAATGAGTTGAATGTCACTGACAGAACTCTGTTTACACGGTTTTTTTTTAAATCGATCAAGTTTTCTTTTAGCTTTTTGTTGCCAGAGCAAAATACCACCGACCTATACACTTTTGTGAACTTGAATGTATATTGCTTTCACCCCTGCTGAATTAATACGTCTATTTTTGTGAAAATTGCTCATCTGGCCATGTGGTCATAATAGTATTGCGTGCATAATAATAATAGTGAAAAACCGTCGAATATTTGTTATTATTATTTACTTTGTGGAAAGCTGAAATCTAATAGACACGGTTATTTTGTAAATAATATGGAGCACCATCACCAGCCGAGAGTAATTTTTAAACATATGAGATATCGAAAATATATATGAAATCTTTCCTAAATGATAAGAAATGTTTTTAAACAGTTTACGTCATGCCTTAGAAGCATTAACTATTCATTAAATCTTCAACAGCAATACACGAGATCGATTAGTCTTTGTGACAACCCTATTCAAAACAAGTTATCGATTAAAATGTAACAGTTAAGTTTTCACCGAAGAGCGCATTAAGTCGTCGCGACAGATTTGTTTGGTGTCTCCCATTCAGAACTGACACTGTAGCATTCGTTGTGAAAACTCCAATTCTGTGAACTACTACGTTGTGAAAGGAATAGTTCGATAAAAGACGTAAAGAAAATGTCAGTTCTGGGAAGTTTGTTTATCTATAATTTGTACTCATTTATTGGATATAAAAAAGTAAAAATACATTTGTTTTTGTATCATATTATTTCATCTTTAAAAACATATTTATAAAACAGATGTTTTCTTTCTATAGTAGTTACGTAGTTTTATTGTAATCGGTTTTTAAATCTATGAAACCCTACTTATATTACTTAGAGGTGGAGTATAAGAAGAAACGATTCTGTCATCATTTTTATGTGACCATTCAAAAAGTATATATAAAAAAAACCTATTTTTTAAATTTATTATTACTCCATTAGGATTAACTCATTATTGTTGGGAGTTTGTTAAATACAACTTTCCAGACCTTACAATTGCCCGCCTGGCTAGTTACCACCCTCAAGTTTGTAAAAACATTAGCTGAATATCTAGTGTGTCTAGGGCTTTATAGTGCCTGTCGACATTCTACTTCTCGGGTCAAAACATCTACGTCCGCATGGCCACTAAATAGAAAAGCACGATTGCTTATAATGTTCAAAAACAGTACAATTCCTTGAACATTGTTTCATTACACCTATGTAGTGTTTTTTACCTAACATGCTAATGCATGTCTATTACTTGAGAGTCAACAATTCAACCTCGTTTTTATGTAAACAATTAAATAATCCTAACTTTGACATAAAATGTATGTAATCACTGAAATGCATGTTTCAAACCAAAACACAAGAGAGTGTGATGCAGCGACTATTTCATAGAGCGTGCTTCCACTCGGCTGGGCCATGTCTCGTTAATTGTCCGCTTCCCGCGATCAAGTTACACACGCGCCGAGGATACCTACTGTCGCGTACACTGTGGCCGCTCGATTGATCTCCCGACTGATCTGAATCTGATGTCGACGCCGGATATGAACCCTGGCGTTCTGTGAATCGCTACTGGGTGTCGGGGATCACATCCTTCTAATAATCGACCTCTTCAATTTTCAGGACGCGCCCTCGCCTTCATAGCTGAAACGGTACTGTGGTGAGCCACAGTGAGCCACTACGAGGTATAGTACAACTACTAACTATGCTATATACTGTGGCGGCGGTTATTATAATTGTTTCCACGTGGGACGCGGTGGCGGCAGAGGGTGGGGTGTTAGGGGTGCTACTGTAGCATTTATATATCTGGGTTAAGGGTAAGAACAGAGCCAATCGATCATCTTTAAAACGATTCTACTCATTAAATACAAAACATAAACAATCTAAAATTTATATGTTTTTATACCATAGATGTATAAACTTAGCGAAATAAAAAAAAAATAGGTGGCAATCAAGCAGACGGGCCGCCTGATGGTATGTGATCACCGTCGCCTATGGATATCTGTAACACTGGGGGCATCACGATACGTTCAATACGCCAATCCTTTTAAGACTCTGTTAACTCTTCTTTTGAAAAATCCCATATTGTATCTACTCGGGAATAAGCTCGTTCCACATTTTGAAAGTGTATGGCAAAAACGATCGGTTGAATCACACAGTGTGTGAATCTCATGTGTCTATAGTTGACACATGAGATTTGGATTAGCTTTTAAGCGATTCCTATAAAAATATAATTCCTATAATCCTATAAATAAATTCCATAACAGAATCTTTTATTTTTGTAGTAACCAGTAATTATAACGTAAGTAATATGATATGATATATTTTAAACGGATTTCTAATACACAAAACAACATTAATTAAAATTAAAAAAATATTATTAGATTTTCATAATTCATACGTAATTTTATTTACGCTTTTAATTGAAATAAACATAGTAACTACCGGCATCACGTATTATGATCAGGTTTAATGTCGAGCGCCTATGTCTATGTTAGAATTGACTAAACGCTGGTTTGCCATATGGGGCGTTTACGGCGTCACCGGACTTTGAGCGCAAAACCTGATTCTTCTATTTAAGTGTTTTTGAAAACGACTTTTCGAAGTTTTCGTCGATTACCAAACATTCATTGTTTGTTAGCCAACGTAACAAACCTCAAGTGCAAATCGACAAGCAAATCGAGTTATGCGTTTGATTCAGTTACTTCTAAAAGCGTCCAATGGTACTACTGTATGACTGTCAACTGTGATGTAGGCAGAAGTTAGAGCGAAGCAAATCCTTCACTCTATCTATCTATACTATATCTGACTGTTTGATGAAAAATCGGTCAGGGAATAAATCCCTGTTAAGTGGGAAAGGTATGCACTCACTTGCGGAACTAAGTACATTTTGAATGTTTACAAGAAAACCACACATATCAACACGTAGCTGAAACCACAGAAACTATTGGGATGAGCTTAGCTTACTTATCTTAATTATTTTAAATTATACAAAAACTAAATTATAAAGTCGGCTAAGAAAGGATTTTATAAATACAGCCCCTAAAGGGGTTTAATTTGAAGCCGTAAATCAGTACAGTGACCAAGCTTCAGTACATACCCAAACAATCTTCTATGACTTCAGAAGAGATAAATGTCGATAATTACCTATTCTACCTCAATCAACACGATATCGATCAACACATTTGATTTAATCAACTGGTTTGCGCCTCGCCGAATCTTTAGCATCGAAATACTTAGCCGAAAATTAATCTGAAACCATCTGCAAAAAATAACTAAGGTAATTTCTAATTGAACTGTATGTTTAAAGATATTAGGAGTAAGCGTTTATTTAAAAACGTTACGAACAACTACCTAGCATATAAATAGCAGAAATAGACACAAAAACGAAACGGCAAAAGCAAATCCAGACTTCCCCTTAACATCCATTTTCGAATCCATATTATTGTCGCATACCTCATACAGCTCGGAAACTACACTTTGATCTATTCCCATTGTAACATCTACTTTACGGCTTTGAAATACGTTCCATTCTCGCTTTTATTATTAACGATACCTCATAAACCGATCGTTTACGTTCATACGCAAAGATTGACGAAGGAAAATAGACTGTGACTTTATGAAGTAAAGCTCAATATTGAAATACATGTTTCACGTTTGGACTAAATCTATCGAGAACTGAGGCAAACAAATTTCGATCTTAAAGTCAAATGGTTAAAGTAGATTTCAGGAGTGTGACGTTAAAGTATTATAGTCGCGTGTTTGTGACACAAGCATAATTGGCGCGAAATGGTTCGCTCTGTCGCAAACTGTTGCTGTTGACATTATTTCGGTCTTGTATCGGATAAGTTTTGTTGTGAATGGAAATTGATTTCGTGATTCTAGGGGAATCACCTTTGATGTGTTGCTATTTCTGGAGATAAATATCTTTCACTTTGAAATAGTCCGTAACTAGCTAGATTTAGAAGTCGAAAGGTTTTCGAATGGAGACCACGGACTGGCAAGCGCAGGATAGGACGGCCACCGACCAGCTGGTCAGACCATCTGATTAAGATTGCAGGCAAGGGCTGGGTGCGGGTCGCTTCCAACCGGTCCTTGTGGAAATCAATGAGAAGGCCTATGCCCAGCAGTGGACATCCTATGACTGAGATGATGATGATGAGCTAGATTTGAAAACTATCGCCAAATGCTAAGGACTTATTAGCATTTCCGTGAATGGGACCACATTCAAATTTCATCAAAATCGGACAAGCGATTCTTGAGTTATACTCCAATAACTGAAAAGTGCTACGCGTATCTTGAATTTTATTGTCGCGGTTGAAGACATCGCAGAACACACAATGACAATTAATTGATCCCGTGAGTAGCAAAGGTCACTGAAAAGGGTGAAAAAAATATTGTTACCAGAAAATGGAACCGACTTCAACACTCAAAAGTGTGAAATAACTTGTCGAAGTCGGTACCATGAGCACAATATTGTGATGATAGTTACTTTTGTGTGAACTATCATGGTACCGACTTCAACAAGTTATTTCACACTTTTGAGTGTTGAAGTTGGTTGCATTTTTTGTTAATTTTTTTTTTTTAAAGTGGTATTAAAAAAAATATTGAGGGCGCTAAAAAACCATTCTTTTTAAAGTTGGCGGTACCTGAAATAACCTCTAAGCTAGTCTCTCCGCCAACCCTCATTTGACAGAGTAAGGAAAGAAGGCCTGGGTCAGCGGGTCCCAGCAGTGGAGATGTAACGAGCCGATTACGACAATACAAGGGCGTATCATTGTTACAATGTGAATAAATCATTTATGAATATAAGTATAATGTTATATAGGAGTGAGGTAGCCCTGTCCACTACATAGGAGGTACTTGAACAAAGCTATATTTGGCCCGAGGCTGGATGCTCGCTCAAATCCGGATCAACTTTGTACGGAAACCGGATTAATCCGAAAATACGAATATGCCGCTTAGTTCTATTATTATTATTATTATTATTATTATTATTATTATTTAGCCTTTTATTTGATTCCAACAACATAACAATGCACAAAATTTACTTAGTCTAAGTTTTCTGTTGCTGGAACCCCATTCCGGGTATAGGCCTCCTCCAGTTTACTCCAAATCTCTCTGTCCCTTGCTTTCGTTTTCCAGTCTTTTCCTGCTGTCGCTATTATTTCGTTGACCCATCTGTTCTTAGGGCGTCCCCTCTTTCTTCTACCAGTAGGTCCATCCCATATTGTTGATTCTAGGGTCCATCTTTTGTCTCTGTATCTTGCTAGGTGCCCTGCCCATCGCCACTTCAGTGTTAGAGCGTAATTTAGAGCATCTACGAGTTTTGTCTTATTTCTAATATATTGACTTCTAATTCTATGTGCTCTCCTTATTTTCAGTATGCTTCTTTCCATCGCTCTCTGGCAACTCACTAGTTTAGTTTTTATTTTGGTATTGTATGTCCAAGTTTGGCAACCGTATGTGAGAGTAGGTAATATGCAGGTATCCATCACTGTCTTTTTTAGATTGAGGGGAAAAGCACCTTTTAGGATTTCTTTTAGAGACCAGAATTTTTTCCAGCTCATGTTCACTCTGCGATCAACTTCTTCTTCGTCGTTTCTGTCTTGAAATGTTATTTGTTTCCCTAGGTAAGTGTAGTTTTTTACGTAATCCAACGGCTTGTCGTGTAGGCTGATTGTATTTATTTTGCTGTTAGTCATCACTTTCGTTTTGTCTTTGTTAATTTTTAGACCTACTTTTTCGCTTTCTTCATTTAGTGAGCATATCATTTTCTCTAGTATTTTGCTTGTTTCAGCAAAGAGGACAATGTCGTCAGCGAACCTGAGGTGTGTAAGTTGATTTCCATTTACTCTGATTCCAACTGATTTCCAGCTAAGCTGATCAAAAATAGATTGTAGTACTGCTATAAATAATTTGGGCGAGAGCGGATCGCCCTGTCTCACTCCTCTACGAATTGGTATCTCTGGACCACGATTTTCCATTTTGACCCTGCTGTGGCTGCCTTCATATATATTTTTTAGTAGTTTTAGGTACTTTCCGTGAATGTGGCATTTTTCCAAGGCTTTCCATATAGAGTTATGTGATAGAGTGTCAAATGCTTTAGCGTAGTCTATAAAGGCTATGTAAAGTGGTCTATTGAACTCTTTATATTTCTCTATGACTTGTTGTATAACATGTATATGATCCACTGTAGAGAAGTTAGAACGGAATCCCGCTTGTTCGACCGACTGATATTCGTCAATTTTTGTACTCAGTCTGCTAAGTATAATTGACGTGAATAGTTTGTACGTACATGACAGAAGGCTAATAGGTCTATAGTTACCTATATCGTTAGGGTCTCCTTTTTTGTAAAGTAAGATTATATCGGATCTTTTCCACTGTTTTGGCACATGACCTGTATCTAGGACTCTGTTGAATAGGTAGGTAAGTGGGCGAGCTAGTAGGTTATAACCTACTTTTAGAGCCTCATTTTGTATACCATCTGGTCCGGGACTTTTTTCATTTTTTATCTGCTGAATGTGTTTGGTAACTTCCAAGACATTTATCGGTCTTATATCACTGTTGTCAGATAGTATTTCCCGATCCCCATAACTTGAAGTGGAAGAGGAAGATGTTGGGTTTATAAAATGGTCGTCGCTGTTTTCATAAAGTGATTTGTAGAATTCTGTAGCGCATTCTATGATATCTCTCCTAGTTTTGGTTTGTTTCGCATTTGACTTTAGGTTTTGAATCCAATTCGTGTGGGTTGTAAGTTGTTTGTATGCCCTTTTTGTACTCCTATGTGTTAGTAAATTTCGTTCTATTATATTATTTCTATACTTTTGGTAGTCTCTTTTGATGGCTTTGCTTGTTGTTTTATACAATGTGCTCAGTTCTTTTTTCATTTCCTTTGTTTTATGCTTCATTTTTACAAGTTCTGTTCGTCTTTTGAGCATGTCACGTGTAGAATTGCTGAGAATTTTACCAATGGTATCTACTTTTACTTTTTCCTTTGACGTTAAACTCTTGGAGATGGTATTCTCTAGGACATCGTAGTATTTTTGAACGTCACCCACATCATCTTCCATATTTTCTCTTCCATTATATAGTTCTATTAAACGAGTTAAATGGACTTTCAATAGAAGTTTGTGGCTATCTTGTTATACTTGTACGGCCAAAACCAAAATATGAATGTAAGTGTAAAAAATAAATATAGATACCTAAATGTTTTGTTTTTGTTGAAGAAGGACAAACGAGCCACCGTCTCCCGTGGATATTCGCAACACCAGATGTGTCAAGGTGATCTTCGAAGGACGGAAGCGCTCCGTTCAAAATACTACGAGTTGAAAATACTACTCGTCATCAAATTGAGAAGGTTTATCTCAGCATTGCCAAACCCAGATAATCGATTTAACTAATATCAGGAGGTGGGCAGCAGCGCCTCCTGAGGATCGGAAATCATACTGCGCTCGCCAACCCGCCTGCCAAGCGTGGCGAGTATTGGCAAATCCCCCCTATATGGGGGAGGCATACGTCCAACAGTGGACGCACATAGCTGAGAAAAGAAGCATAGAAAATGTCAACTACGAGCAAAAGATTAAGAGAATAATTCATGTTAATATCAAAAATATTTTGCTACTAAATATAATGATAGTTAGATTTTATCAAATAACTCCACAGCATACATTTGTTACTAAAAAGGTTTCCATCTGATCATTATATAAGTAATCATAAAATTTTGCGTATAACTATGTAATCATTTTTTTTTTTTAAATTACCAAAAAATAGAACCGACTTCAAGACTCAAAAGTGAGAAATAACTTGTTGAAGTCGGTACCATGACAGTTTACAAAAGTAACTATCATCACAATATTGTGCTCATGGTAGCGACTTCGACAAGTTATTTCTCACTTTTGAGTGTTGAAGTCGGTTCCATTTTCTGGTAACAATTTTTTTTTCACCCTTTTCAGTGACCTTTGCTACTCACGGGATCAATTGTCATTGTGTATGTGCATCGATGTCTTCAACCGCAACTATAATATCGTCGAGGTAAGTGAAGCACTTTTCAGATTTTTGAATGTAACTCAAAAACCACTAGTCCGATTTTGATGAAATTTAAATAGGACCACCACGGAAGTATACACTATCGAGCAAAAAAGCAAAAACAAAGAAGTTAGACGCGAACACACATAAAAAAAACATATATACGGTCGAAGAGTAACCTCCTTTTTTGAAGTCGGTTAAAAAAGGATATATTCGTAGCAGCCTTGATCAAAGTCGGTACCTACTACATACTCCGGTAAATATAGGGAAAACCGAGGGCATAGCTAGTCTATTATAAAATAATCTCGAATAAGAGAAAACCATTCAGTGTATAAAAATAGCGGCAATTCGTTCATTGAATCCTTAATTGAGATCATTACATTTCGACCAGCATAGTTAGAGCTCTTAAACCCTTGGTTAATACTTTATAGATTTGCTTCGACAAAAAAGCAATTCAAAAACATCGCTTCATTTAATTTTTTATCGGAAAATAATGGGCGTATTGGGGGGCTATTAGTGTTTCTTATGCTTTTACACAAGCAACAATTATTTTATAGATAAAATTAATTTATCAAGCCATCGTGTTGTTGTTTGAAAATGTGTGAAATTTCATGACTTAACAGCCACCTAGACGCGCATGGCATGATGTTTCTTATTTCAATTATATATTATTCTATAATTATGCATGTCTGCCTGCATAACGTGGCTGCACCTTGAAAAAGGTGCAGCAATTAATTTCTGTAAGTACTAAACGATCACAGCTCTAGCTAACCTGGTCGGTTGGTACAGCCGTAAACAAAAGCGCCTACTTGACAGTTTTATTCGAAACACTTTATGACATCGTCCGACGGTTATTAAAGGACTATTCAACTCATTATAAAGCGTACATCATCCTGTATCTTCCGTCTCCTTCTGGCTGGTAGATAAATTGTGCGTTTTGTCTCTTTTTCGGTCGTAGATTAGGTGTAGTTGGTCGAGGTTTAGGAGGGTGAGGCATTGCTTGACGAGGGTCCTGTCATCGATTGTCGATGTTTAAAGGGAAAAATGTCCATGTTAAGCTTTTTTATTGAAGTCAAAGAGTTTATTCTTCGTTAGTGAGATTTAAGTTCATTATTATCCGCATATGTTTATCGATTACAATTGGTGGCCTTGGGATTATGAAAAACACTTATCAGCTACTACTTTTTAGCTAGTTGAAACGAGCCTAATTCATGTTCGACCGGCACAAATTCGCTTATTGATCGGTTTTTAACAGATATTTTTTCGTACTCTGGACCTACATAATTCCATTCCTCTTTCTGCAGTTAATCTACGGACTGACAGAGGACGCAATCCATAGTTACAGTCCGCGACGATTCTCGCCCCCAGCGTAGAAGCGTGTAACCGTCCCACAACACGCCTCAGCTTATAGATCGAACGACATTGCCTGACGGTGCTTTCCCACAGAATCAATAATGGCGTATTTAACTTACGATTTTGATGAGTTCATTAGACATCGATATCTATGTTTCCTCCTGGCTCAGTGTGAAGTGTTATACCGATATAAGTCCACAGTGATGGAAATCTGTTCCCGATTTAGATACTAAGTGAATGTATATCTTCCGCACACGTACTTAGATACCTGACCATTTAATAAACTTTTTTCCCCGGAAACTCAATTGATTATTTTAAATTAGTTTCAAGTATCCTGTTACTCCTTATATCAATCAGCTTTCCAGAAAATTAAATTACGTCTTTGTAAAATCATTCGAGCTCCGGAAATGAGGAATAGACAGCAGACAATTTTAAGAATTATTATTATGGTATACCTTCCGTGTCCTCTTCTATAATATGTATTTTTTGGTCATAGCGTCCTATTTATATAGATAGATAGATTCAGTATCTGGGCGATATTTTTTTAACATACAAAATTTAGATCGTAATTCTACCCTAGTAAATGATGAATGAGACTCACAGAGAAGGTGAGTACCCAGTCAGCATTTTTAAACCGTTTATAACGTTTACAGTAGGTACGTCAGCAGAGCGACAGAGGGTTCCGTACATTGTGATAAGTCACGTGCGGGGGTGATCACTGCACGAATGTTGTAATTATTGCTTTAAGACCACGATTTATGTAAACGTTAATGTGGAATGTACAAAAATACTTAATAAATCGACACTCAGGGGACTTGATAAAATCAATTCGGTTTTAAGAAATTCTATATCAAGAGACAGCCTATATAGCAGAGAGTTAATGAGGATTTAAGTTTGAAGCTTACATGGTTTATTTGTCAAAAGTTTAAATGTGTTATACATTTATTTTTAATTTAAAGTCTAACTCGGATTGACATAGATAACTTTTAAAGTCTAACTCGGATTGACATAGATAACTTTTAAAAATAATTTTCGCAAAGAAATAGAGAAAAGGAAAAAGAGTAGTGAAAATAATTTATTTGTACAGCAATGTTCGTCGGTAGCTCATTTTAGTATATCTATTAAATAACTGATAAAACATACACGAATGCATATTCGTGCATATTCGAATCATACAAACGTTTTCTCGGCTGACGCTAGGGACTTCAATATTAGCTAGAAGCCAGTCGGTACCAAAGATCTCATATCATGTATGTGTTATACAGGCACCGATCTTATGAAGAAATCAAGTTTCAACCGAGAGAACTCTGTCACGTTTGTGCTGTATACTTCCTCATTTTTGTCGCCTATGAAGCAAGAATAACTCGCACAACAGCCATCGTATTGCATAAACAATTGAATAATGCACCCACCGTCCGCACTATCATTTCTCTGTGTCTCAGTTGTACAGATAAATGACAGCTAGTGCAGAGTTCCATTGTTATACGCAGCGGCGCGGGTGCGGTACGACGGCCAGTGAACAAAATCGAGCTACTGTTACTATTCACAAAAATATTTATCACTCAAGTCAAATTAAAAACGTACTTCAGCATTATAAATTATTAAGAAAATCCTCAACTCTATAAACAATATCTTACACAACCGCAAATTATCACAAATCTAAATATCTTACAATTTTATCAAAGAACAAAGAAACTATCATCATAACCCTCAATTATATCAAAGCTTTTAAACCCCCGAAGGGCTATAAAACTTCAAAAGTATAATAAAACAAGAGGACCATTCACTTTCACCCAATAAAATAGTACCCAACTCAAAAATAACTAATAAAATAATCCCTGAGTTAGAAATAATATTTTCCATCCATAAAAAACTACAAAGTGTTTTAAGTCGGCCGACTAACAAATCATTGAGTTGAAGACATAGTTAGAACAATAAAGGCGGTGCCACACCGCATCACTAAAATAATAGAGTCTAAATCAAAATGGATTTAATGCCAGCTGGAACAGGATGCGACGCTGTATTAAAGCGTTAGCGATGTCGCCGTACACATTCATTCGCCGTATATCAACTTCACACAATACTCCCATTTTTGGAGTTTAAAATTATTTAGTTAACCTACTAATTAAATAACATTAAGAATGTAATTATCCTAAGTGCACAGAAGAGATTTAAAGATAAATAAATACATGTCATTTCATAAGACTAATATACAATAATTTTCCTATGAAGGGAAATGTTGCTAAACAAATCCAGAAAATATTTATTACTCGCATCAAATTAAAAACATAATTAGGCGCCTCATCATTATAAATACATAAGAAAATTCTTAACGCCATAAATAATATCTTACACAATTGAAAATCAATACAAATCTAAATACATATTTTACAATTTTATCAAAGAACAAAGAAACTATCTTCATATCCAAGGCTGTTATTTTTATTTTATTTTACTTTAAGACGAAAATTATTATTTGTGGATATTTGATGGTTGCATTTCTGTAGTTTTAATTCGTAATAATTCGTATTAAGATTACTTATTTATACAACTATTTTATAAGATTCAATTAGATGTATTGACTGCCTATCTATTCATGTGCCTGATCATAATGTAAGCATTTGTATAAACTTGATCTACTGAAATAATATTATGAAATTTTTTTGCGTCCGTGGGTCTTTTTAAGTGATTCCACGCGAGCAGATGATAATTTAAATTAATTATGTTTGGTTAATAGCCGAGCGGGCGGGGAGGCGGGGCGCGGCGCGGTGGCCAGGGACAGGCGGGATTTAATTCTTTGTTGTTTTGTAGACGAGACCCAATAGGTATTACAGTGGTACTGTAAGTATGTATTATGGTAAATTCGATAGCAAATAATAGGCATACTAAAGACTCTCGACCACGGACTGGCAAGCGCTGCGTAAGACGTTCAAATGGGTGGGGAGAAGCCTGCATACAGCCTCCACGGCTGCATGCAGGCTTCTCCCCACCTGTTCACTACTGGGCCTCGGTGAGAACAATGTGAAGGCATATTATGTCCAATACTAAAGGTCTGGTGGCCGAGAAAATGATTATGGGCGTACTTAGTAGTAAATTAAGATTTAATGTTACAAACAGGCAAATATTTATCGGTGAAATAAATACTTCTAAGGTTTTAAAAAGCGAAAAAGATATTAACTAAGAAGACCGTACTACCATGACCGTAACGTACTACCATGTTACTTTCCGTGTCTGTTAACAGATTTTATATAAAGTAAAAAAAATGTAGTAAATTGTTTATTGTTATTTTATCAGACATTAGCTCGCGAGCGCGACTGCGTCCTGTGCCTTTCTGTTTTCGTTTTTATCTGGAAGATTTATCTTTCCTTTAAGAGATAAGGCTGCTTTCGGTGTTTCTATTTATATGTTTATTTTTGTATGTATTTTCGAAATACCGTAAACATTGAGAGTTTTGTATGTATGTATGTTCTAAATATTATAATACCGAACTACCCCGCGCCCTTCCACTAATGAGGTGGCGGCACGTTTGAACAGTACAGCTGTCACGAACCGATTACGGCCGCATCAATCAACATTAATGGAGTCCGCTTGACCATCTTTTATTGGGTCATTCATATTAGGTGAATGTGGTTTTGATCAATTTGATATTGATTTTGCCTTACAGAGGCTTTATTATTACCTCATCTCCGCAAATCAATTTTTATGTGCGATGCATCACTTTGACAAAGGCATTTAACAAAAAAAAAAAATGATCGTACATATTAATATTTTTTCACACTAGCTCATTGAAGCGTTAAATAATTAAGGGAAGGTATTTTTGGCTATGATGACTATTTTTGTTGTATATAGTGATTAAGCGTTTGACTACCATCTCACTAGATGACCAGTGATGATGTGGTCGAAGATGGAATCACTTAGAATGTTAAGTGGCTCTCAAACATTGCTGTATATCCGTCTAGTCGAACACACTATGAGTTTTATGTCAGTTTTTCAAACTTAAAGGTGGTAGCTAGTCAGGCAGGTACTCGGAAATACCCTACCACCATGCTGGGAAATCGATAAACGGTCGGTTTTAACTTAAGCGGAAGCTCAAGCCCTTGGTGGGGATTAAACCAGCAGCGTCCGTCAGTTTGACAGTCGACGCTCCTGAGCTATCATTGCTGAGCTATCATCGCTTTAACATTTTTGGTAGTTAAGCTTTTTAAATAATGACTATAAATTGGTATGTCGAACTCTTATGAATGACAATCCTACATCTTTTTAAGTGTAATAGATGGCAAGCAAGCAGACAGGCCGCCTGATGAGCGATCACCGTCAGCTATGGATGGCCCCTGAGTTCGGCATCATACGTATATGTACGTATATATATCCTTACTACAACTCTGTTATCTCTCCTTTTCAATGAGATCTTATATTAACTTGCGGATACTTTACATCAAATAAATCGATAAGAATGTGATTGGGTGCAGACTAAAACTACCCGCAAACTAAATAAAGATGTTCTAATATTTGTAAAGGCATCGTCAAAAGTTTTACAAATATCAACTAAAGCGTGAACAGAAAAAGAACTTTCGGATATAGATTACTAGATAAGATCAGGTAGTTTGTGTGTATAGCAGGACTATCATCTTTGTATGTACAATTTAATATTTATGTACCTACTTTTGACAAAAATGAATGTACCGATAAATGAGTAAGTATCATGAGATGACATTAAATCGGAAATGAGGTGATCTTAAAATAACTAAATTAATGATTGGTGTGGAATAACAAGTTAAAGTGAGCAAATATCATGTCATGCAGATTTGAGTGGGGTCAAACGCTTTGACAAAAAACTGGACGACAGGCAACCTAGTGAAGATCACGGGGACCAACTGGTATATTCTGCTTCAAACTGGTTTTTCGCTGAGATCAATGTACGCATTTGACGTCTCGGGCAGTTAGAGTTATAAACAAAATGCGATCCTGCGAATTTAAAATATTGGTTTAAAAAAAATAGTTAATTTTGTCACCTAGATCAAATTTTCAAAATAAATGGAAAATACCTCGAATAATTTGAAAAGTGGGTGTTATATATTATATTTTATTTTAGATCATCGAAGTTTGATAAGCCTTTCCTGCGTTAGCTTTTACAATAAAATACGACCACAGGAACAAATAAATCAAATTTTGTAGAAATTGTTCATATAAAAAGTACAATAAACACTATTGCTAAATACACAATAAGTATGTTTCTATACGGCTAGGTAGACGAGATAGTCATGCGACCAGAACCCCACACGATCACCATACGTGCTGACTAATGACAACCATATCTTGCTGCGTTGCATTCACACGAGGCGTATGATGCGATAACGCGGGTGGTCTTCTGTGTCCGGTGACGGCAGAGATGTCTAGAATTAAGTTAGAATTAAGTTGACTCTTGCATTGAATAGACGTCTAAAAGTCTCTTGCGTTTCTTTTTAAAAAAGCATCCTGGTGCCGTCCCAATTTGACTGGCGCAGCCGGTAGGATACTCGCATTGTCCTACTGCCGTGCTTACGCTTAGTAAAGGCCCATAAATCGGTTTTGGTGCGTACAAGTACGGTGAAAGTGGTTCGAGTATCCTGACGAACAAACAAATAAGTCTCCCGCGACGCGCAATCCAGGGTGAAGGAGCAGCTGGTTCTCAGGAGAGGAGATGTGTGGCTTGTGAGTAGTTCACTTCACTATTCCTTGTTTCCCTATCTTATCCAATCCATAAAATCTGTTATACTGTATTTTAGGTCTAGAAATTGCCTAATTTAATTTGCGTTAACTGATTTTCGGTATAATTGTACTAGAATTGACAATTATATATCTTTAGTTTACATAAGTATTTTAGTATAGCATATTGACTTCGATCGAGAAGTCTCTCTGTTACTCGTATTATAATTGTACTAAAATTGACAGTTATATATCGTAGTATAATATAATATAATTATATAATCTTTACAAAAGTATTTTAGTTTAGCATATTGACGAGAAATATTATTATAATTGAGAATATAGAACGATTTTGAAACCGTGACATTTTAGATTTATTGTCTAGCTTTGATTGATTTACATACTTAGACGACTATATATTAATTTTAATTTGTGTAAAAGTGTATTCTTTAAACTTTTAAAATGACGGAAGGTAGTACTACTAAAATCCAATCTGTGCCGATAGAGATGTCTTCGATCATCCCTAAATTTGACGGGGATGAAAAATTACTGAATCTTTATATAAAGAAATGTGAATATGTGATTAGTTGTTTTGTACATGGAACCAACCCAGCCCAAGAGTTGTATGTGTTTCACGTTCTTACCAGTAAGCTTACTGGCAAAGCCGCTCACCTCATAAGTGAAAGACAGGATATAGAGTCTTGGGCCGAGTTGAAAGCCGTTTTAACTCAACATTTCGGAGATCCGCGTTCAGAAGAATGCATTGCCATTGAACTGGAGACCTTAAAAATTAACCATAACGAGTCATATCTAGACTTCTGCAATAGAATCCAGCAGGTTAAGAGTAAGTTAATAGCGAAGGTTAATATGATATCAGATAACAATGTTAGGAAAAGTAAGATCACAATTTATGACAACATGGCCCTTAACGTATTCCTCTATAACCTTCCTGAGGATTTAATACGCATTGTCAGGCTTAAGGGTAGCGGAACTCTAGAAGAAGCATTGAGTATGGTGCTGGAAGAAGTAAATTTCCAATTTCAGTACAATGCTCGAAATAAGATGCTGCGAATAGGTACAAATAAACCACAACCATCATCGTCTCACAATCCTTACGTCGAAAAATTTGGCCTAAAACCATACTTCTCGGCCAATAGCACTCCTCAGCAGCAAGGAGGTTTTAGATTTGGTATTCCTAACCAATTCAAGCCCAACGTCCCACAAAATCCAAACTATGGGGCACAACAGGCTCCGCAGTTCAAATTCGGAGTGCCTCACAATTCAGGTTATAGACCACAACTACAACAACAGTTCCAACAACCTAATAAGAATTTCAAATTTGGTATTCCTCATCAAGGAATTAGGCATGGTACTCCACAAGGGTACAGACCCAACATACCAGGACCTCAAGGTTATCGACCCACTTTTGGTCAAACACCACCTAGGCAGGCGTTCCACCAGCAACAACCAAACCAATTTAAATTCGGAATACCATCCCAATCTAAACTTGACAACACAGACGTCACAATGCGTACAGCATTGCCTGCGGCACGACCTAACGCTGTATTCCACAATGAATTAGAAGTGTATAGTGACAACTATGACTATTACGACTATGACAATTACTATGAACAAGCCGATTACACCGTTGACATGCCCGAGACCTATGACGAGACAAACAACGATGAAAATTTTTACAAACCAGCCTCGGACACGGACAATCCGAAATAATAAATATTAATTGCGATAACTTTGCTAAACTACCCTACATTAGATTACCTGAAATAAACGCAAAATTCATGATTGACACCGGTAGTTCACGATCATTTATAAGCCCCCATAAGGTTGATGAGTACTTTAAGGAGTATAAGTTCTCAGTTCCGTTCGAAGTAGTAAGTACTCATGGCCGAAGTGCCCATGGAGAAGCAATCCACATCCCACTTTTGAAGTCGTTTAAAAGTAACCAACAACATACATTTTATATATACGAAGTAGACAAAGACTACGATGGACTTATTGGTTCCGATCTGTTGGCGCAAATTGATGCTAACATAGATATGAAAAATCAAATGATACATACTCGTGATAC
The DNA here is from genome assembly GCA_934044485.1 of Apeira syringaria. Lineage (NCBI taxonomy): Eukaryota > Metazoa > Arthropoda > Insecta > Lepidoptera > Geometridae > Apeira > Apeira syringaria. The sequence goes on along the minus strand of OW203660.1, from coordinate 24,181,434 downwards.
GGCTATACCATTTATATATAATCCAGAGCTAAATTTCTCTAGGGTTAAAATAAATGCAATAGGAAAAGCCGCTAACGATGACAGTTCTATACAAGTCAATGTAGATCAAAGTGAAATGGAATTGCAAAGACATTGTGATAGCTTAACTAATGAAATAATCGAGTTAGGAAACAAAAAGAAGACAAAGAAAGTACAACCAAAATCTCCGATCGCTCTCTCTTCTGATTCAGAAAAAACTCTAACTGTCTCTGATTTAGAAAGCACAATCAGCATATCTGAACATGGTTCAAATCACCTTCCATCACCTTCTAGTGGAACAATTACAGCATCAGAATCAGAGTCGATTCATTTAGGTTCCGAGACTGTGCACTCTGAACGTAACACTGACTCGGTAGGAATCTCTATTTTAAAAGAAGCGGTCGACACAAAGCCGAACCAGATATTGGTATACACGTGGTTTAGGGATGAAACTGCAATTAAGGATATCTCAAACAAAAGGCAAAGAATTTTAGAAGTACACATGCCTTTAAATAGACCTGACCTTATACGAGACTTCCTAAAGAAATATATACGAAATAAAATTAAATACTTCATATACTTTGAGGACCAACATCATAGGGCAGCGTTTACAGAAGCAGTAATAACTCTATTCAAAAAGGGTACAGTTAATATTTTTGAATGCACTGAACGGGTAGTTAACGTAGAAAATGAAGACGAACAAAAGGAAATTATACAAAAGTACCACATTGGCAAGAACTGCCACCGCGGTATTAAAGAAACAGTATCGCATATAAAAAGAACTTATTATTGGCACAACATGGATATTACCGTAGCTGCGGTAATAAACGCATGTGAGGCTTGCAAAAAACTTAAATACGATAGAAAACCATTTAAACCCGCATTACAGCTCACACAAACTCAGAACCGACCTTTCGAGGAATTATTCATTGACATATTCAAAATAGAAGGGAAATCATTCCTTACTATTATAGATGCATTCAGTAAATTAGGTCAGGCATTCGAGGTATCTAATTTATCTGCACCAGAAGTTGTAAGAGCTTTGATTAAGTATTTTTCCCTTTATGGAACACCTAATAAAATAAGTGCTGATTCAGGCTCAGAATTTAACAACGCGCTCATAAAAGAGCTACTAACGTTTTATAAGGTCGAGCTACATCTAGGTACACCGAATAACCCGAGTTCTATGGGTCTTATAGAAAGATTCCACTCCACTCTTCTTGAGACATACCGACTCGCTAAGTTCGAACAAAAGTTGACTGACGCAGCGTCAGTAATGACTTTTGCCATTATGGCCTATAACCACAGCATCCATTCGGTAACGGGTTTCACGCCCTTTGAAGTAGTATTTGGACACACGGAAGCTAAGAGTCCATTCAATATAAACTTAGATAAAAAATACATGCAGGTATTAATTAGCGACCATGTTAAACGAACTAAATTCTTATATAAACATATAACTGATAAAATGATTAGGAAAAAAGAAGATACCATAGAGAAGAAGAGAGGAGAAACACAGTTTCATATAAATCCCGATGACGTTGTTTTCTTTAAAGGAACAAATGTGAGAAGGAGTAAAGACAAACCCAGGTATGAACGAGGTGTTGTTGTAGGAGAAGTTGATAGAAATGTAGTGACTGTTACAGCCAAAAATCGCGAGGTAAGAGTCCCTATTAAAGATATCAAACGTCCTTCACAGAAACACCCGAAACCTGGTGCTGGTCCTGATGGCAGTGACCCAACTCCAGGCCCTTCAACTTCAGTCACTTGAGGGCATTCCCGGGGTCTTACCTATTAAAGAAGGAACTGCGGTCGTCAGCACTGAAAGTTGGACGTTACTTAAAAGACTAGACCTTAACCTTATATCAGAAGATCTAAATCTTAACATTTTGAAGTTTTCAGAATTAAATAGTATTATAGACACCACTTATAACGAATCGTATACAGCCATTACGTTCTCTAATTTTAAAATCCAAACCGAATATGTAATGAACCAAACTATCACCAAGTACAAACAATTAGTCCCTAGTTATAGGGTAAAGAGAGGTATAATTAACCCTTTAGGCTCTATAATTAAAATCATTACAGGAAACTTAGACAATGATGATGCAATCAAATTTGACAAACTAATTAACGATATCCAGTTAAAACAGAATCATCAAATTAAAAAGGTCACGCTGGTTTCCGAAGTTGTTGAAGGGTTTTACAATATTACACAATCTATTAAAAACAATGTGATTCAGCTCAATGTTAAATTGGAAAATATTCAAGAAAATCTAGAAAATGCACTGAAGGCAGAAAATGTACACTTTACTAGCAATATGATAATAAATCTATATTCTGTGATTTTACATAATTTCCAAAGTATTTCTTTGAAACTAAGTGATGTCGAAACTGCTATAGCATTTTGTAAACTTAATACTCTGCATCAATCAATTATCAATTCTAATACTTTGTTGACTGAGCTTAAAAAGATTGAACAAACAGACAAGTTGCCTTTTCCGGCTAACCATGAAAACCTAGTTAGAATTGAGCAGCGTATTGGGCTGAAGTCATTTCTCAAAGAAAATCAGTTAACATTTGTAATGGAAGTTCCGTTGATTAGTAAAGAGATCTATATATATTACAAATTGTATCCTATACCTGTACTCCATGATCACAATACCTACATCATCCTACCTAAATACCCTTACCTACTTGTGAGTGGACTTACCTCCGAGCCACTATCGCAGCCATGTAAGCCGTTGGGCGACTCCAGTTTCATGTGTTTTGAAGACAGCACTGCCCAATTTATCGAAGACAAATGCATTTCCGATCTAATGAAATACGCGAAAAATATGAGTTCCTGTACCCTGGTTCCAGTAAAAATAGACAATACACTTATTCAACACATACAGCCTAATAGGTGGATAGTATATTCCAAAAACCGGAAACGTATTCAAAAAGTCTGCGCAAATGAAATAGAGCAGAAATTCATTCAAGGAACGTACATAGTTACGCTGGAAGATACCTGTGAAATAAAAATAGATAAGTTTTCTTTGAAACTACGAGCACATCAATTGGAAAACTTAGAATATGCCAGACTGCCTATTGTCAACCTACCTCATATAAGTGAAGTACATACTGAAAGAGGAAATCCTGTGGTACTAGAAAGTATGGATTTGAAAACGGTCCAATTGAAGATTAACTCCATAAAAAGCATTGACTCAAGTGAAATAAGTGAAGTTAAAATCTATAGTGTCAGTGTTTGGACGATCATACTATATGTGATTAGTGCAGTTAGCGGATTAGTTATTTTATATGTTAGACTAGTAAAAATGGGTTATAAGTGTAAAATTCGAAATTCTCCAATTCAGGATAATTTCGAATCTGAGGAGGGAGGAGTCATGCGACCAGAACCCCACACGATCACCATACGTGCTGACTAATGACAACCATATCTTGCTGCGTTGCATTCACACGAGGCGTATGATGCGATAACGCGGGTGGTCTTCTGTGTCCGGTGACGGCAGAGATGTCTAGAATTAAGTTAGAATTAAGTTGACTCTTGCATTGAATAGACGTCTAAAAGTCTCTTGCGTATCTTTTTAAAAAAGCATCCTGGTGCCGTCCCAATTTGACTAGATATTTAGATTATTATAAAACAACCGCCCCACGTAAACCGATATTATATTGAAACATGAGAACGCGCAGGGTTGCCACGTTACCGTAATTGCCTGGAAGTTATACCAAATTCATATCCACAAGAGTATAATTGTAATTTATTTCAAAATCCACTTTATCTTCATCATGATAAGCTTCATATTTACACGGAGTAGAATTATTTGCAGAAAATTGAAGATATGTGAGTTTAACATTTTGGACGGTTTATTAAAGTGTGGAATTTATTTGGGAGCGTTTAGGAGTTCATATGTGTCTGTTATTTAAAGGTTAGAATTTAATAGAGTGTGTTTTGATAACATTGGATTAGGTTATTGACAAAAATATTATAAGGATAATGATTCTGTGTTAAATCTCGGCGCTATCACATTTTGATATAATATACAAAGTGTTGGGAATCTCATTCCACGACCACCATTAACACTTTATGTATACTCGTCCTACCATAGGTATTACCTACCTACATTCAACGTAATAAGTAAATAAGGTTGAATAACAGAAATTATAAAACATTGTGTATAATATTATTCAAGTACCTATATATTATTATAATTATTATTCAGAACACTAGTCGTCATGATCTGGCAACTTGAACTCACAGGATGATGGACCCTCGACATGACCTAAACCTAGGTCAAGATATTTGATTATAAGCGTGAGTAAAGCGTCAAATTATTAATCAATAATATGATATCAAAATACCAAACCAAGAACTTTTTATCAAATATAGCCCCAAAAACAGCAAGAATATTATTATTGATTTATTTATTATGTCTACCTACGAATATAACTCGGTCACACACGTGTTTAGTAATTAAAAAACGCATGCCACATAAAAAGAGGATAATCAATTTGCCAGCATCCCTCATTTTCATTCATAAATCACACACAAACCTTCACTTCCGTCCCGTTCTCTCATCATTGCCATAACGAGTGGTAAAATAAACACCATTAATAGTGGCAGCCCCATTAACCTAACAAGCACACTGCATTATGATTTATAAGCTGCCTTACTGACTACACTGTGCCCACGCTGATTTGTGTTATCATGGCTTTAGAGGTTAAGGTATATTAACCAATTAGCACACCGCAATTAAAAGGTATCAAGTGAAGAGAATAATTGTTACTCGTAACAATTGCTATTTAATATATTCTGGAAACATTTAAGATCCGCAAAGAGATCGGCTTTATTTTTATGTGCATTATCTTGAACCACCGACCTCACCATGTACAGTTAAAATATGGAATGACTTGCCACCTTTAGTGTTTCGTTAAAGATGTTTTATCCTTATCGTAGGGGGTCTTTTGGAAAGAGAATAATCAGCGTCATTATCAAGGCGTCTTACGTGTAAATGGTGTTGCAGATGTCCATACGCAGCCGCACACCGAAAGGCAGCCAGCCTATTTAAACAGATTTATGTTTTGATTTCGTACAATTTCTGATATGTTATTCCAGAATATCTATCCAAACCAGACATAATATGAACGTTCATCTCTTGTAGATGTGCCTGAATGTTTTCCAGTTACGTTTATTATGTTAAGAGAGACAAAACTGTTATAGATAATGTCACAAATATATAAACCACAAAGATGTTTCAAACATTAAACTATTACCAGCAATAACAAAACAATTCCTTATAATTACACAACAACATACAACACGAAAAGTGCTTTTAATGAGCCGTCAAACACGATAAATATAACTAATTTAGAATTATAAAAACATCGTTTGATCTCCCACCGAGTGTAAATTGATGCACTAATTCCACAGATTAAACAAGTGTAACAAAACGATCATAATGTAAACTTAACTACCTACGGTAAGTAATAGATACGATCTAAATATAGTATTGTTGATTCTATGCCCGTTCGCGGTAAACGATTTAATGAATTCTGATCACAGATTATACATTGTTAAGAGGTTCTCCTGTGTATTACCTAATAGATGCCTATTTTAGTAATCATTCTAGAAGGCAAGACTTTCAAAGCTTTTCATAAACTTGGGGAAAGAATATATGTAATATTTAGCCGGACAAGGGCAATTTATTTACATTATAATAAAGTTTTTCATTCGCGATTTACATTCTTGTCTACACTCGTATGTATTTTATAGGCACATTTATACAAACAGTTTCATCTGACTCTTTTGTTGACGTTGGTGTGAAGGTTGACAATGAGTGCTTCTTCTGCCAAGAAGTAATTAAATAAAACCGTAAGCAACAAAAGAACAGTGAGCAAAAGTAGGATATATATATTTGTAATAATTTTAAAAAAGTAGCCAGTACACGCATTAAAACTAAAGTTACAACAGTAGCTAACTAATATTTCTATAAACGGTAAATAAAAACAATCCACTAATTTTAATATCGTAATTGTAACTCTTTCCCAGACAAATGTTTATTTGTTCACTTATTTTCTTTTAGCATTAGTAATCTTAGTAGAACTTTCATAGTAAGTGCTCTTTTTTTCAATATAATTTTTCCCTGTTCGATGCATACGACATGTGTAAACACATGATATTATTTTATGCGTACGGACAGTATTCATTCTATTGTCTACAAGTGGGCAACTCATTAGGGCAAATAAGCTGTCACATCTGTAGACTGTTCTCTCTGTGGCAGGCGATGTAAACGTGGCATCATTAGAGTATTGGTTAAGTGGAAGCGCGCGGGGGACTACAAAAAAACACGCTGCTCTTAACAAATGACATATGGTGAGAATGACATTCTACAGGGTGTTGTAAAATGTGATCGCATAAACAGGAGTCCTTTTAGATTCGGTATATGCAACGCATGTCCATCGACACACATATATAAAGCGATTTGTTTGTCGTGGTCAAAGGTCCTCATTTTGAAATAACCTTTCGAGGTAGCTAGCTAAGAACTGTGAAAACATCTATGGTGATTAAAAAAATCGAGATAATTTGTATAATTCAAAATCGCCAATCGAGACCAATTTTGTATGATTTTTCAACTTCTTCTTCTTCTTCTTGTGCCATCCCCTAACGGAGGTCGGCGATCATTAGGGCAATTTTAACCTTGGAGACTGCCGCCCGGAATAGGGATCTGGTACTCAACCCAAACCAGTCTCTCAGATTTTTCAGCCAGGAGGTGCGTCTGCGGCCAGGTGGTCTATGGCCTTGTATTTTTCCTTGGATTATAAGTTGCAAGAGGCTGTATTTGTCGTTTCGCATGATGTGTCCAAGATATTGCAATTTTCTAGTTTTTATAGTTTTTAATAATTCTAAATCTTTACTCATTTTTTCTAAAACCGTTCTATTTTTTACTCTATCCGTCCATGATATTTTTAGCATTCTCCTATATATCCACATTTCAAATGCTTCCAACCTTTTACACATGTTCCCGGTTAGAGTCCAGGCTTCTACTCCGTATAGAAGAATGGAAAATATGTAGCACCGTACTAGCCGGCACCGTGTAGGGAGTTTGAGATTCCGGTTACAGAGAAGATGAGAAAGTTTACTAAATGCTCGCCGAGCCTGTTCTATGCGACACTTTACTTCTGTACTATGGTCTTCTTTTTCATTAACTATGCAGCCCAAGTACTTAAACGAATTAACCCTATCAATGACTTGATCCTTTATACGGAGAACGTAAGGTGTTTGTGTTCGACTAACAACCATATACTTTGTCTTTTTGATGTTAATATTAATACCATACAAGGAGCTGCTGGCTTCTATACGATTTAATAAGCTCTGCAGATCTTCTATCGAGCTTGCCAGGAGTAAAGTATCATCAGCATACCTTATATTATTGAGGGGTCTCCCATTTATTATTATACCTTCAGTTGCCTCTTCAAGAGCTATTGAAAAAACTTCCTCAGCATAAAGATTGAATAATATTGGTGACAGCACACATCCTTGTCTTACTCCTCGCATTATTTCGACATCAACCGTGAGTTGGTTGTCAACACGTACATTCGCTGTTTGCTGCCAGTACAGGTTTTTGATAATTGATATGTCTTTGGCATCAAGTCCTATTCGCATTAAAATATTAATCAGTGTGACATGTTTCACTCGGTCAAATGCCTTTTCGTAGTCTATGAAACAAATAAACGCATTTTGATTAATATCCCAGCAACGTTGCATCAGAACTTGGTATCCGAACAGTGCATCACGTGTTCCTAATCCACTTCTAAAACCAAATTGAGTGTCCGAGATGTTGTTTTCACACTTGCGGTATATTCTTCTATGTATGATTTTTAGAAATATTTTAAGAACATGGCTCATAAGGGATATTGTGCGGTAGTCACTGCATCGTTGAGCATTACACAACTTTGGAATCGTAACAAAGGTAGAGTGAAGCCAGTCCTTAGGGATACTTCCATTGTTATAAATACCATTAAACAGTTGGACGAGGATATCCAAGTTTTCATGATCTAACAATTTTATTATGTCAATAGGTATTTCGTCAGGACCAACTGCTTTACCACTTTTAGCAGATTTTATTGCATATGAGATTTCATCCTTAGTAATTTGTGGTCCAGACATATTCTGCTGTATTGGGAAAATATCCTGTCTCTGGTCGTAAAACAATTCCCCGATATAATCCTTCCATACTTTCAGCTTTTCCTCAATACTCGTAGTATAATTCCCATATCTATCAAGTAGAGTACTCAGGTTCGATTTTCTTTTGAGGCCAACGATTTCATTAACCTTCTTGTACATGTTGAAAGAATCATGTTTGGCCTGGAGCATCTCCACCTCAGTACACTGCGCATTAACCCATGCGTCTTTAGCCACAATACATTTGCGTTTAATCTCTTTATGGAGTTCTTTGTATTTTTGTTGATCCAGGTTTTTGCTAAGCCTTCTTTGTGTCATTAGATCTAATATTTCAGAAGTGATAAAGTCCTTTGTTCTCTTTTTAGCGCATGGTGTTAATACATTTTCACCTGCTTGTACTACTATCTCTCTCAGTTTCTTCCATAATTGATCGGGAGCATTTTGTGTTATCTGCTCTTCCTGCTGCAATTTATATATACGACTATTCAATCTAAGGTGCAGCTTTTGTCTTTTTTCGGGATCTTTAAGTTGACCTACATCCATCTTAGGTCTGAATTTAGGCAACGCAATTTTCTTTAACCTTATTGCGAGGGTCCCTACAAGCGGATTGTGGTCTGAGCCTATGTCTGCACCGGGGTATGTCTTGACAGCAGTGAAGCAATTACGAAAACGCTTGTTGACCAATATGAATTCTATTTGGTTTCTGACTATATGGATGGCGTGTCAGAAGGCGCTTTCCATGTATACAACCGTCGTGGATGTAATTTAAAGAAAGTATTTGTAGCCACTAAAGATTCTTCTTGACAAAATTGGATCAAACGGTCTCCACGGTCATTACGCACACCAAGCCCATAGTTTCCCACAACGTCAGTGACTTTTCTTTCCCCTATTTTAGCATTAAAATCACCCATAATTATGTTTAATTCGTATTTCTTTAAATTTGTTAATGTGCTTTTGATGGTATCATAAAAAGTGTCTATAATTAAATCGTTGTAGTCACAAGTGGGTGCATATACTTGTATTATGTTAACATTTATTGGTTTGGATTGTAACTGTATTAGAATTATACGGTCAGACAGCGGAAGGAAGTTTATTACAGCTCCTTTTAGTTCTTTCCTTACAATGACAGCAACTCCATTTCTGTGATGTTTATCGTCATTTCCGCTGAAATATGTCACAAACTTTTCCATTTCTTTGACGCCTCTTCCTTTCCATCTAGCCTCGGATACACCCAAGATATCTATTCCTAAACGCTCCATTTCCAGTTCTAGGTTTCTATATTTTTCTTCTCTAAACATGCTTTGCACGTTCCATGTAGCAATCTTTATGGCCGCCCCGGAGATTCTTAGCACCCTCTGGCCATTTAAGGCCTGCCGGTTACTGAGGGCCATTGTTTTTTGTTGTACAGCCATAATGATTTTCCTGGGAAATTCTTATGCGGTGGTTTTCCCTTTGCCTTCCGCATCGCTGTTGGCTACTAAGTTTGCCATAATAGATAAGGACTGTTTATATCCACATGATTTCCACTCCATATCCTACTGTCCACGCAGCTGCCCGTCAACAGGAAAGATTAGTGCTTATTTACTGGCGGCACTGTCTCGCCATGTCACAAAGCCGTCATAAGACATCTGTAGCATTTTATGGGTAAGTCCTCTTTTCAAGGAGTCTTCCCACTACATCCTGATAGCTGTTGCCGCTGTGTGGTTGGGGACTGCTTATTCATTATATTCGCAGCTGGCCATTATATCTAATGGCCTTTCACTATCCACCACCTGTGACCCCGGTAGTAGCCTACAGCTCAGCCCTACAATTTTTCAACTACTTACGTGTAACCTCAAACTATTTTTTTTCAACATACAGCCTTAATTATTTATATTAGAACTACACCGATACATGACATTTTGTTTAGTGAGGTGGCATTTTAAGGAACACAAAATATTATCTAAATCAATTACTGTATCACAGTTTATAGAGTTAGTAATACTAGCTCAATGTGCAATATTTGCATTATAGTTCACTTAAACTACAAACTGAACCATAATATCCAACCAAAACCGATACGCGAAATTGAACCAGCCTGTACATACGAGTCCCCACGGACAGCACAGATCAATAGCCGTACAGAGTACACTAAACAACCTTATTTACATAGCGATAAATATCACTTTTGTGTGGCACGTTAATGGGCCACTTGGGACAATACGGAGCGTCAATTAGTGAGACAGTTATAAAATAATATTTGTATTTGGGCCTTTCGGGACAACCATGATGATGTAGGGAGTTGGCACGTCGCTGTGGAGTAGATCAAATTGCAACTGCCTACCTTTATCCTACTTATTATGGGGTTAATTATATTTTCATTAGCGATACCAACAAATAACAGTTATGATTATGTCAAAATTATTTGAAATACGAGATTTTCTTATTCATGATAATACCCTTTCCTATTCATACAACATTTAAATGGAAGCAACTGGAGATAAATCTGTATTACTGGCCGCTTGGCGCAGTTGGTAGCACTCTGCCTTCTGAGCCGCTGGTCCCGGGTTCGATTCCCGGACAGGTCAAACATTTGTGTGTATGAACATGTCTGTTTGACCTGTCTGGGTGTGTATATGTATATAAGTATGTATATATCAGTCATCAGGTCACCATAGTACAGGCTCTGCTTAGTTTGGGACCTGAAGACCTTGTGTGAATGTAAAAAAAAAAAAAAAAATATATATAATTTGAATATTGGCGCGATCTGGCTGAGATAACAACATCTTATTTTGGACAACTTTATTTTGGTTCAACAAGATAATAAACACAAGCGACAATATTTCCGCGCGTGTCGCGGCGAAGGAGGGGACTAGCGAGGTCCCTACGCTCGCACTACTGCGTGAGGACGGCGCCGGCACCGACTCCGGCGCCTGCGCCGGCGCGGACGCGGCGTTCACTCTTCAAGTCCTTCTTCCTAATGCATCGATCTCTTCGCTATATTCAGTATTTCGGGTCGAAAAGTTATTGAGTGAAGACCACGAACTGATAAGCGGAGCGTATGATGTCCACCGACATGAAGTGGCTAAAATTGCAGGAAGAGGCTCGATGCCGGCTGCTTCCAACCAGTCCTTGAGGACCTCAATGAGGGAGGCATATGTCTAGCCGTGGACGTCCTATGGCTAAGATTATGATGATGCTGTGTTATTCATTTTAAGGCAAAAATATTGCCTGAACATTATAGTCTGATGCCACTTTCGACGCTGATTGAAAAAAAAACACAGTATAAGTAGCAGTAAAAATCATCATAGATGTGTAAAAACACTATATTGTTAAACAAGTATATGAGAAAATATATTATAGTACAATTTAATCATTCACGCTAGAATTAGTTAATTCTTGTGGTAACAAAACAAGATTTTCATTTATTCCCTGAATCCTAAGAAACGTACCACTTGTCATTGAACACATAAATTGGACCAAACGGTCTATTCTATACAGAACCAGTGAAAAAACATCGTTTCGTCACTTGAGATAATATTATCTAACGGCTTCCACTCATTTTTTCTAGCGCGTCGATGAGACCCCTTTTGAAAACATCCATCACCAGGAATTCTCTAACCTTCTTGGAAATAGATATTTGTGAGAAAAGCTCAACTAAACCTAATACTTTATGGAATCATCTCAAAATAGGTAGGTACTAAAATAGGTATACTTGAATGATATATCGATTCTGAAAAATCTAAAGATATTCAAAAATAAATGATACAAAATCAACAGCCAACCGGTATTGTTTTTTAGGTAATCGTTGCCTTGAGGAATGGCCGAGAAAGTTTCAGCCCTAATTGGATAAGGTATTTATAGAGTTTTCAATATTGATTCTGTAGCTACGAGAAAATTATATTGTATATTGAGTTTGTTGTACTGTACAAATAAACAAATTTTTTGAAGTCCTCTTTATAAAAAATAAAATTGGCAAAAGGCATGAGTCTTACCATTAATGGATGTCATTCAAAGTATCATGACACAAAGAGATAATATCCTCATAGAGGTGTGCCTACAGCTATTTATAATAAAAAAGGCCCAAAATGATAGTACACAATAAAGTGTAGGTATAATGGAAGAAATCAATTTAATTAAAATAAAAATAGTAGTCTGACGTTTGCGTATACTCATCTCAAGAGCACTGCAGCTGCCAAGGGCAATCAGGTTTTTTAAAAAATCTTTCATCCTAGGCTAAATCGTTGCCTGGAAAATTTTCTTATTGCTTTAAAACTCCAGGATTACACTACTCGAGAAAACAAATCTGCCTAAACAATAGTCACTGACTTGAGAGTCAGTGAGCTGATACACCATGGCTTGGTGACAGTTATCAAACCTAAGGATGGTAGCTAGCCAGGCGAGTACTTGAGGTTCAGATTTGGCAGAGTACATTATAAAAGTGGAGGCAAAATGCTCTGTATGTGGAGATGTTATACATATATTAACAATCGTCGAACAAACGCATTAACGTTGTACGTGACCAATGAAAAAATGGGGATGGTAGAACCAAATTCTGTAATCACAATGCTTCTCATCAATCAGCATAATTCTTAGAGCCATTCATATATTTCCAATGCGTATCATGTATACAAGTGGCAGCGGCTATGGCGTGAGAGAGATCGGGAGCATCACGCCGCTCAGCATTCGGAGGATACATAATATTGGATGAACATTGGTTCTCGATTTTTGTAGAAGAAATAGCAATCAGCAGATTCCCATCACCTACACAGTGTTAATGTGTTGCGTCATTATTAGCTGTTGCTGATAAAGTTGATGATATTTAAGATATCCTTCAACTTAGTGTACATGATCCGCGACTTCGAAGTCGGTTAAAAATGAATACTGTTTTATTTTATTAATGTTAGCTCATAGATCATAAATGTTCGTGCAAAATCACATATTCATCACGGAAATTTAATAGCCTGACGTCTCTATATTGTTACAGTCGATGAGTGTGAAGTTCAACGGAACAAATCACTTAATGGCCATCATAAGTTCCACGAATTCTAAATTAAACGGTTTCGGCTGTAACCCACACGTCGCCTTCGCTCGGCGATTGTTCAACGTGTGTTCGGATCCCAAGGCTTGGGATGTAGCGATTCTGAACATATTATCGACATCAATTTAGTCATTGGGTTTTGCAGGCTCCGATACATGTCCATCCATTTGCTAGATAAGCCTGTTCCGAATCCCGTCTGAGCCTCGCAGGCGCAAGGCAGATATCTTATTTTAAGAACATTTGATTGTCATTTAAAAAGTAGCCTACGTGCAAATCCGTTAAGCCGTTTCGGCATGAAGAAGTAACAAACATACAAACGACGAACGAGAAACGATAAACGACAAACGTTCGCTTTAATTAGTGTGATATTCAATAAACAGAATGAACTAAAAGTTTATCTTACTTAACAGGTTAAATATGCTGTAAAATATATTTTTCTGTATTAATTTGATCAACCTAACCGCCTATCTCTACGTTCTATGACTTATCCCAACCCATTAACCACTAAGAGATAATTATACTATCCGAGGTGGCAGGAGTCAGGACAAGGGTACGCATGGGGCGTGGGGGTGTGCCCCACCACGTGAGCTGTCACATATGGCGGCAGTAATTATACCGGGGGCTTCGGCGTGAGCTGATGGTTGTAAAGGATATTTATCGTATGTGTAGGGCGCATTGATTGTTGGGAAAAGTCAGATGTCATACTTTTGTTTCAAGATTATATTTCACTATCTCACCAAAGTGATTCATTGCAGTATTCAATGCAAACAAACAAAGAATCAAATCTTTCATCTTTACAATATTAAGTATAGACAATTGATTCTCACGTAAAGTCGTACTGAACATGTAAAAATATACTCCGATTGTTAAGAAAAAATCCAAATTTATTCTTCTGGTTGCAGTTTTTACTTTACTTCAACCTTATTACAATAATAAGTCGGTGTATGGGAACTCGTGTAATGTAAGAAGGAAAAATGGGTACCAATATCACGTTGTTTTCTTTCGGGGTTCTCAAAACTAAAAACAAGCGATCTGATTCGTCGCTGTAAAAAAGGCAAACGGAGCTACGCTCCACTCATTGGCCTGACCTCATATAGCCTTAGGAACCTACAATTTATCAAATATCATAGTTGCGGTACCACGCCTCGTCTACGCTCTCCCTTAACTTTTTCACGGCACTAATAGCTTACTTAGAGAATTAATTAACGTGACGTCATTAGTGTCGTCACTCTAATGACTTGCTTGAGCACGGACACACACGAGGCTTGTCGACCAAGAATATGCTTCGCGGAAGGATATGTTTAAAAGTTTAATAATATTCAGTATGGTAAATTCAGTAATAATAACACTCATATTTTTCTTTTTTTGTTCTGTATGAACCGTTTCGCGACCTTCAGTTGGCTATTCCATATCTAATAACCCCCATGAAGGGGTAGTGATGAACTCGCAAAAGCTTCAAGGCGAGGAGAAGCCTCAAACAACCTACTCATTATATCATAATTAACTTTGTCTCAAGCCACGAATATGATGATGATGAAATGGCTAGACATTATTTTTAAACCTTTTTTTATTATACGCAAACAACTAGCAACGTAAATAAATAAACGGAAATGTATATCTCACCTGAGTTTCAGTAACGTTGAGCAGCTTAGCCATGTCAGCTCTCTCCCCTGAAGAAAGGTACTTCTTCACCTCGAACAGCTTCTCCAACTCGAAAATCTGCCGCCCAGTGAAGGTCGTCCTGGCCTTCTTCCGTCTGCCAACCCCGTGATCTTCACCTTCTTCACTGGTCAGGGACCCCTCGCCGCCGAGAGGTGAGCGAACGTCTTCCGTTGATTTCTTGCGTTTAATTAGTTTTGAGGGGTCTGAAACAGGTGGGGAAAGTATACGTGTAGGTAGCTACTAGATATAGGTTTTGTAAATAATTCTCCTACAATATAGATAAACCAAGATTATTCCCATATTGATAAGGAAAGTTATGTTGAGATTAGATTTTATTTTAAAGGGTCACTTAATTAAAAGATGTTTTCTAATGCTCATGATTTTTCTATGGGTATAATATAAGGCAAAAGAGGTTGAATTGTATAGCATATCCCTGCTAAACTCACGGACCAAACCTATGTCAATGGTTTGTCTTAGATACGCAATCTAGACAATCAATCTCATCTGTCATTTGTAAAAAAGTACATAATATATATTATTATGCTTCTCTCTCTCAGCCATGTGCGTCCGTTGCTGGCCATATGCCTCCCCCATATAGGGGGGGATTTGCCAATACTCGCCACGCTTGGCAGGCGGGTTGGCGAGCGCAAGATGTTTCCTATCCTCAGAAGGCGCTGCTGCTCACCTTCTGGTACGTGGTCCCTTAGCCGACTCTTACGGCACCCGCGGGAAGAGATGGGGGAGTACTATTCTATTCATTATACTTATTTTACATTATATAATATGTATTATATGTAATATATCGCGTGCAATAATTTTAAACATCTAGTTTTAATTACTCAGCAGCAGCTTCTGTATTTCATTTTGAATTAATATAGACCGAATGTTTAAAAATTGACATTTACGGTACAATAATGATTGACGGTAGTACCCATATGTACCTATGTATAGTTTGCTCGTGAGCACGGCACATGCACCTGGGCCCAAATATGGAGCAATTAATACTTTAAGGTCATGGTAAATGCGTTTACTAATTATAGTACGGTTAATTCTCTTATATATAGAAAATCGATCATACAGAAATTTTGAAAACCATGTGAGTGTCACATAGTCTTCAAATAGTTTAGGGTGAAGTGAATCCTAAAGCGACTGCACACAAAAGGTTTCCATAAAAACTTCTATCTAAAATGCACACTCGATGTGTTGGGGAACACCTGTGCAAATCCCTTCATTAAAAAAGTGATAATAAAACAACACGGCCTACTTTATTGTAATCGTGTGAACAACTTTCTCATTACGCCATATTCGTGTAAGATAGTATTCGTGGTGTTTCCAATTGCACCTGTTGGAGAGTGAATTACCGGTAACGCATTAAGATCAGTGCTCTGCGGGAGTTACTGCCGCATTATCTTCGATGAGACGCTCCAATACTCCGAGGAGGCGTACATTAGATGAGTAATAAATACGTGCCCAAGTTTATATTTAATGACAGGAGACTGCGACATTCTTAGTCGGTAAAAATGAAAACATGGTTTTATTTCATTAATTAAACTCAAAAACTATAGGACCTAGGTATAAGACGCATAGGTAGTACAAACATATTTCAATGGTGATGACCAGATGACCAGCTGACCAGCACATATAACGTGCTGATCTAATTCTGTAAGTGGTCCTAATAACAATTAGGTGCATTTTTATTTTTCGTACAAAAATAAATAAAAAACTGCGTTTGGCGGAATCAACCGGGGACGGAACGGTAGCACTTTATCACAAGCTAAATGATTGCAGTTTGCTGAAATAGTGCCGTCAAAGAACTGACTCTTTAGGTCCAATGAGTCCAATCCCACTGCGATTACGCCACGATTTGATACGATGTTCTTAGTCAAAACTTTTCTTGGAAAACCTTAACGTGTGATATCCTATGGGATAAAAGGATTTCTACGGAATTGAACATTAATGCTATATGAGTACTTCTATGAGTGTTTCGTTTGTTGATATGAAGGATCAAAATGGTTTATCGTAAGAAACAGTAATGCTATATCTATCACTCATAAACATTTCGTCAAAATACTTTATTGAAAATGTGCGTACGCATGTATTGGGCATTGCCAATCCGCTCCGAATCCACTCGAGAACTTTTCACGTCACCGCTCATCAGTTACCAAATCAATAAAATATTATTCTATAACACATTAGCTTTTTAGAAAAAAAAACCACGAATAAATCGTATTGTTATTAAAAAACCTGCCATCACCGGGGGCCATCAAAGCGACGGGCAGTTAATCAACCGGCGACAGACGTTAATGGCTTATTGTGAACTGCGATGAAATGTCATTTCTGGCCATTAAAATACTCTGTGACGGAACAGCGGACTTCCACTACCAAATCGATGATGCATAGGAAAATGATGTAAAAAATATACAAGTACCTGCATAAAAATGCTAAGTAGCATAAGTTCAGTTTTATTAAAATACCAAAAACCATGACCGAGTTACAATAAGGAAAATTCAAATATATAACAGGTTAGAATTTAAAAAGCATATAGTGACTGTCAAAGAATAGAATCGCATTTGTAATAGCCATTTAGGTACATATCTGGATCTGATAATTTTATTTTATGCACGTGATAATCAGCACTCGACAAAACAAGTACCTGAATATCGAATCTTTCCGTGGCATTCCACCAGTCAATATTTATTATCATTGACGAAGGTAATAAATACTATTTATATTGATAACAACATTTAGTTTTAATCTATACAATTGTTTGTTTCAATCCTTTCGAAAAACAATGACAGCTGTTGTACCACCATCTGCAGCATCTCTAGTAACAATCTATTTTATCGAATACATTTATAAAGGATGTAATGCTAATCTGACTAATATATAAATACAAACGGATTAAACATGTATTTATTTTTCTGAAGAAAATAATATTGAAAAGAGAATCCCCTCTTTTTTTAAGTCGGTTAATAAATACACAATTGTTTAATCAAAGATCATCCTAATAGCACAGAAGGCAACATCGGTAGTTAAGCGCACGAGGTGAATTAACAATAAGCTATTAAGGCCTGTCGCGCCGCCTGATTTATTAGCCTTGGTTTAATAGACGCCACAGATAACGTGCTTTATAGCTTATTTCATACATACATACCTACGGTAATATACATACATATATATGGTCCTAATTGAATCTACTTAACTCGTGTGCCTATGGTAAATTTTTGACAATATATTTCCACGGCATCGTTTGTTTTCAGCAGCGGAACAGATAAATAAAAGATTTTATTTTTAAAATTATTCAGGTCGCAGCTAGTAAGCTGCTCGAAGCTCCGCGACGTCTTCTCGACCAAAATACCGCAATGCCTAAAAACGAAGGTCTTCGAACAGTGTGTGTTAACAGTGATGATTTACGGAACCGAAACGTGGTCTCTGACTATAATGGGCCTTCTGAGCAGGCTCAGAGTCGCACAACGAGCTATGGAGAGGGCCATGCTCGTTGCAGAAATCAGGAGATCCGTAGAAGAACGCAAGTCACTGATATGGCCCAGCGGATTAGCAAGTTGAAGTGGCAGTGGGCAGCGCATATGGCTCGTAGAACTGGCGGCCGTTGGGGTCGAAAAGTACTCGAATGGAGGCCACGGACTGGCAAGCGCAGCATAGTAGGGCCACTGACCAGGTGGCCAGACGACCTGACTAAGATCGCAGGCAAGGGCTGGATGCGTGCCCCTTCCAACCGGTCCTTGTGGAAAGAATGGGGGAGACATAGGCCTGTCCACTCGTGACGTCCTATGGCTGAGATGATGATGATTACGGGATAAGTGCGTATCCGCACGTTCGATCTTTTAACTAATGGTCGAAGGTCGCATGTTATTACGTAAAACTGGTAGGTTTACAAGCTTAAGGATTGCGACTCGTGCGAGCACTCTATTCAATACCACAATATGATCCTGTAGACTTCATGATTATGTTATCTTTATCCAAATTTCAACTTGGACGTGGGAATCGCTTCTGTCACCACCTGATTGATAGCCGACACCTCCACGCTACTACCTTAAAACCGTTTGAGTTAATCTTGAGGGTAACATCGAGGCAGTGTAGGCATCAGCGAGGTGGCTACCACAAGCTACCACCCTCAAGTTGGAACATCAGTTACCGTCTAGGTAGATCATAGTTATGTCCAGGCAGCTGTCCTTGAGAGACACAAAACATGTACTGTGATCCACCTTGACCGCTTCACTGACCAAGGAATTAGGTGTGCCACGCTAGAGCTAAAGGTTATGTGGAATGTATGTTAATTCTTCAAACACCTTTAAACAGGACTAGACTTGTATTGTGTTCAGGGCAGCTGTTTTAGAGTACAGTCGTCAAAGCTACTGATCTACCAGTTTTGTTTGCCAAAAGTTTGAGTGTAATAACACAATAGAGTAAACAATAGCGATAACTTTCAGCATTAGGAACTGTCAGAATATTATTACACGGTAAAAACAACCTTGTTGCTGAGTGATGTCAAATGATCTTCAACCGTAGGTAGACGGTATTCGGCCGACTGTGCCTGTGGACGCGCCAGGCCCAGGTGTTACTGACCACCAAGTTAGAAAGGTCAACCAATACAATTCTCAGCCGCTAATATAATGGTCATAAACAGAACTAATATCATTCTAACAGTAAAATAAATAAAAAATAAGATTGTTTTGGCACCGTTATATTTTTATAATATTTTTAGATTCTCATACGTTTCCAAGAATGTTTGTTGATTGAGTTGATAAATAGTTTATATTCAAATAGATTGTCGGGTTTTCCCTTAAATGATATTGAGTAAGATGTGAACTTTACCAACTCGTGAAGTCAACAGATTGGCTAATTTATATGTGAACCGGATTTTGCAAATCTACTTTTAATAGCTTTAGATTAAAATTAATAGCAGCTAATCTGAGGACATCACTAGAATTTGCATTTTATTATCGGATACGGAATATATTTTTGTCTAGAATTAATAGTTTCGAGTGAATTTGACTATTAAGTGGTTATGCGTAATCGATCACAGAGCGTGGGAACCCTGCGCCGCGCCGACAGGCTCCGCACTTTTCATACATAAAGTTTGTTTTCGAGTACATTTATAGAATAGTAAATAGTAATCGTAAAATCGTTTATTGTTCCATAATTTTTTAGCTTCATATAAACACATATATTTATATCATCCATAAAGTTCTACTTACATAATTATAATATAAAAACATTTAGAATAAAGTATTTTAATAAAATTTAATTATTTTAAGCCTAAAAGTAGTTTTATAGGAATGCTATTTTTTCGTTTTTATTTTTAGAAACATAATTATGTTAATGATTGTTTAAAGATTAGCTCCGGCTACTAGTAGGATTTGAACCCACGACTTCAGAATACCGTCCTGTGGCTTTGCTATGTGAGTTATAGTATATATATATATATATATATATATATATATATATATATATAAATATATATATATAGTACCGAATTTACTCCTGCATATTTAGGAACTTATACTATTTATTAACATTTTAACTCATGGTTACTATTATATATATCTATATAAATAAATAAATATATCCGGCGTCAAATGTGTGAAGTATGTGTAAGGCGGTCGCGAGATCGTAGTTTGATACACTAGTAAGTAAGTATATAATATCTAAAATAGCAGACCTATCAATAGACGAGAGTGACTATGTGTTAGTTACGGTCGCAGTCGCCAACTATTTTAATTGGTGCAGTCGCTAAACTGTCGGATTGATTGCGAATGTCTGCTGGACGCGTGAAGAGAAAAGGATTTTGTAATATGTTTCGTGAGCTAATGAGTATCACGGCTTATCACTCCTAAAGCAATCGTCAGAGGTAAACATTTACATATGTACATATTGTATGTTGTTATTGGGGACGAAATGATGACCTGTCCCCCGACTCGATAAAATATGGGGTCTACATTATGCTTTTTACCTCAGAACTCTTGTCTTTTGTACGATTTGGAAAATGATCAAGATCTAGATCAAGGAATGTCAAGATTGGTTCCATAGAAATATGGCCAAAATTAATAGACTCCTTAGATTTCATTATCAATTGCTCCACTCCTATATACCTACTAGATTTATTACTGAACACGATGATTAATTTTGTTATAAAACTCTGGTAAAAATAATGACCATTATGCCAAGCTATCAATTGGTAATTATGTAAGGCCACCAATCAAATTACCCGAGAATCTCGGAGGTAAATCACAATTTTTGCCTGCAAATATGTGATTTATCGGCCATTAAAACGCTTCTGAATCTATTCATAGTAAAATATATTTCTAAAATATAAGATTATTTCTATATTCATTTTCAATATAGGGGAAGGGAGGGCAAGATGGAAGGAGTAGGCAAGATGGAAACTACCTACCAAACCCGAACCGTGCAACGAAGCGCCCGAATCCACGCCCACACAGAGGCAAGTGGTCATCAGGTGGCCACGAACGACAGCTCAGTCCAGCTCGCGCCACATAACGGAGTGTACATGTACTTCTTGTTTTCGCAGAAAAATATTACGCAAATATTGGATTTTTGTGATGCGATTATTTCGACAAGGTGAGTAATATTACTATTATGCAATTATATAAAGGATGTATAAGGAATCGGTTGTGTAAATTGATATTTAAATAAGAGAATGAATAAAGCATTTTTAAGGTATTGATATTATTAGTACATAGGGGCGAATGGGCAAGATGGAAAATTGCACTTTAGGGCAAGTTGGAAGACTTTCCATTTTACCCGCGCACTTATTTTGATTTCTGTTTTGAGTTGCTAGAACTAATGTTGTTTGATTATTGTTTTTAGATGGTGAACAAGTATACAAGAAAAGGCAATAGAGGTACTTGTACTGAAAAAACGATGCAGATGGCGATGAACGAAAGATGTACCTATGCTCGAAACTCGTTCCAGTGTTGTTGATAAGAGCTGGGATCAACCATCTACTTCGTATGATATTTCTCCAATGAAAATTCTTCCGGTACCAAAAATTACTCCTCCCATAAAAAACGGAGAGAGATGTCAAAAGTCAGAAATCATAACCAGTTCTCCATTCAAAAATGCTATTGAAATGAAAGTGAAACCAAAGTTCAATCGGACCATTAAAGGCAAGAAAAATAAAAACAAGGAAATAAGAACCAGCGGGAAAAAAGGAAATCGAAAAAGCACAGAAAAAAAAAAAGTAGACAATTTAGTAAAGTCTTCACTAAATGATGTGTTCTGTGTATTATGTGGAGAACCTGATGTGGAAACTCCCACAGAGGACTGGGTACAATGTCCAGTATGTAATAATTGGGCACATGAATTGTGTACTGATAAAGAAGATAGTACACCTTTATGTGTAAAATATATTTACAGATTTCCTGTACATTCTATCTTGCCCAAACGAGCTTTCCATTCTGCCCTCTGGGTAAGGGCAAGATGGAATTCATGACGTTATTTTTAAATTACTCACAATAACAAATCTACTTATTATTAATATTTTTTAAAGGCTTAATTTTTTAACTGTATAAGATCTCTTTCAAGATTGATTAAAATAATAATTTTATATTAGGTTGTTTTATTTTTTTAAACATCATGAAGTTAAGCCTTCCATCTTGCCCTCCCTTCCCCTAATACCTACCTATAGGTACTTACTGGCTGGCTATGCAGGCTATGTACATATCTAGACATAATGAGATATATACACATATCTCTGCAGTAAGTTCGAATTATAATTAACTGGTGATGATAATTCGTTGCGCACTTAAACACATGTCTTGAAAAAAAGTTTCAATCATTTTCGGACTCACACCCCCGCACTGATCCGCTGAGTCGCGGGGGACAGGGGACGACTCAGTATATATAACATTTGCCCTGGCCGGGATGCGAACACGGCCCAGAATCAGAAATCAGGTCACTGACCACGACGACCGTCAAAACTGTGAACAGATTTAAAATTGTTTCCGATCCTGTTTCGTGCTCGACTGTATCTCCCAGTATCGAATATATTCGAGTGCAGTTCATATTCAGCGCAGTTAATTGAGCAAGCGCGAGGGCCGTTCTGACGCGGCTCGTGTTTATATTTCATACACTTCTATGAATAATAAATTAAATTTTAGGAGCGAAATGATTAAGATTCTAAATCAAAGTTTCGACTTTGATTTGGAATCTCAGTCATTCAAGTAATAAAGCACTATACCGGCTGCTACTCATTCACACACAGACACTCAAACACGTAAACATACACATAAACCCAGACACAACACACACACTAATGCACCTAAAACGTACTATTTCAGTAGTTAGTACTATGACAGTCTATAAATACATAAGTTACATCAGTAAAATGTAAATCCGTTATTGGCCTTAGGTGTAAGCTACTTATACAATAATTTGTTTATAAAGGGCTATGGATTTTGTAAATAAATAAAAAATAAATAAATAAATGAAATGCTTTTATCCTATCATAAATGCTTCTATAATATCTAACTCAATATATGAAAGATACTTTCAGACTGTCTTTTATGTATAAATGTATTTTGAACATATTTCATTCTGGTAAAAACGCTCATAGAGCACTCGCTTATTTGTTCGGAAACGGTCAATGAAGTTAAAAGCGTTATCTAATTGTAGAGGCTTCGACTGATCTGCTAACGTAATTACGTGTAAAGACCAACCAAATTTCACGCAATTCTGTCCCGTTCCACACCAATCCACACCAGCCACATTTAACTAACGAACTCAATACACCGTGGCTCGTAGCATTTAGCATCATTTTAGGTTGTATCATATTTAATACACTTAACACTTGCACGTCTAGACAATGCGATGCGTTAGATAATATCTGTGATTTTGATAATGATAAGAGATAATAATATAATTATGATATCTGAGTGGCGCCACGATATACCATCGATTGATGCAATCTATACTAAATGCAATTAACCATTTTGTTATCTGATGTTGGTTGATGTTGGTTTTAACGAAAGACGTCAAATTCATTTTATTCGCACACCACTTGTATGTTATTTATATTTTGTGTAAAGATTGGACACGACCGATTATTTCTATAAACATTTTCTTAAATGGTATTTGATATTTTATTATATAATACCTAATGCAATAACATTTTCGAACACACCGTCACTGACCATCAAGTGAGATAGTGGTCAAGCGCTAGGTCTATTACAGTATAAAAAAATGACCAAAAATAAATAAATATAATCAAAATGATTCATAAATAAAAAAACAACGTATTATCGGTTCATGTACCAGTATATATTTATTATATTTGACAATTTCAAAAGTTTACTCGTGTGCGTGGCGCAAGCATTATTTTTAAAATAATAATTTTAAAAAAGTAAAAAATTAATAAACATGACAATTCTTATGTTGATCATAATGTCAGTTAAAATATATGTAAATAAATATATACCTACTAATAAATATGATGAACCCAGGTCCCAATTTAGTCGCAGTTTAAGTGTTGTTGGTTTTTTTTTTTTTTTTTATTCACAATAGGCAGGCGTTTGACCACTATCTCACCTGATGTTAAGTGATGATGCGGTCTACGATGATTCACGCCTGCCTAGAAGATACCTGTTCACTCGTGACTTGAAGATGCCCAGATTGTATTCATGTGGAAACACAGACTTAGGCAATGAGTTCCACTCGTTAGCTGTACGCACTATGAATGTGGAAGCAAAACGCTTGGTGCGACAGGGTGGAACGTCTACCATGTATGGATGTCGCATTGCAGTCCGTCTGGTCGTTTTTTGATGGAGTGGGGAAGGAGGTACTAAGTTATGTAACTCCAGAGCACACTCCCCGAAATGTATCCGGTAAAAAACCGATAAGCTAGCGACTCTACGTCGGTGCTGCAGGCTTTGAAGTCGTGTCTCGACTAAAGAATCCTTGTTGATGAGCCTTTTAGCACGCCTCTCTATGGACTCAAGAGCCTCAAGCTGATATTTAGCGGAGCCGTCCCACAAGTGAGAGCAGTACTCCATACAGGATCGGACTTGTGCTTGGTATAAGTTGAGCAGTTGTTCCGGTGTGAAGTACCGCTTCACCTTTGCGAGTATTCCTAGCTTCTTGGCCGCCAACTGAGCTTTTGACTCGATGTAGGAGCCAAAATTCAGAGTTGAGCTCATTGACATGCCCAGTATATCAAGATGGTCGGTTATTGGCACGGATACATCTCGGAAAGTAGGAGTCAGATGAAATTGACTCTTTTTTGCGGAAAAGAGACACGCCTGAGTTTTATTGGCATTGAACTTTACCAGGTTGGCATCACCCCAGTCGGAGACTGCCTTTAGGGTTAAGTTCAGACGTTCCACCATGTTCTCTCTCAATAGTTGTATTTGAGTGCCGCTACTGCGTGCCTTGGACGTATAGCTCTCTACCACTGTACTGTCATCTGCATACCCAAAGGTACCGGGCTTGAGCAGCTCATTTATGTGCAGTAGAAACAGCGTTGCAGAGAGCACAGACCCCTGAGGAACACCGGCATTTATATCCAATTGATCTGACGAGCAGCCATCAATAACCACTCGTAATGATCTGTCCCTCAGAAAGTCTGTTATGCAAAATCTTAAAAAATGTACATTATTAGTTTGAACTAATATCTTTAATAATCCTTTTAAAAAATGTACCATAGTTAACTTAATAAAATCAGTCTTATTCTCAATAATGCTTTTTATAACAATTTAGCTATAGATGTAAATAAGTTGGTGAACAGTTTTGAAATATAATTGTGTGATATTGTGACGTTTAATTGTATACATTAGTTATTGAAGTTATAATTTTGTATCATACCAAATTTGGTAATCAATTTACTTTCGTTATTAAGACTTTGTATTTTAAATATATTTAATATGTCCGTAGTCACAAAACAAAAACATTATCATTCTCTGAAGCCCTTTCTGTGTCAACAGTACAATTTGGAAACAATAGAAGATTTAACAAAATAAAACGTAATCAAATTTACCGAAGTCAGGGCTCTCCGGCACGGGTCCCTCGGGGAACGGGGCCCTAAGGCACTAACCCATCGGTGGACATTCGTGACCAATGGTGACTTTTCTTACACCTTTATCACTAAGTTTCTATATTATCACCTATGAAAATGCCACACACATAACCCGATTACGTGAGAACACTAACGCAAGCGAATGGTACTCTCAATTGTTGATCTTAAGGTTGTGGGCTCATAACAGAAGCGAGCGATAATAATAGGAATAAAAAATCTTTTATAATTGATAGTCAGTGTAGAATTGGCAGAATTGATAGAGTAATTGATCATTGATCTTGATATCAGAGCTCGATATCGAGAACAGTTCTCTCGTGTATGGAGTTACACTGTTCTCGTGTGTGTGACGGCTCGGCTAAGTACCAACATGAGGCTTTTAAGTCGATAGAGAGGCGAGATCAACAACGATCCTCTAGTCGAGGAAAGTCTTCAAATCCTGCTACACCGACGTAAAGTCGCTAGTTTATCGGTGTTTTATCGGATACATTTCGGGGAGTGTGCTTTGGAGTTACATAATTTAATTCCTCCATCCCCAGTCCTTCTAAAAGAGCGACCAGACGGACTGCAATGCGACATCCATACATCGTAAACGTTTCCATATGTCGCACTAAGTGTTTTGTTTCCACATAGTGCGTACAGCTAACGAGTGGAATTCATTGCCTAAATCTAAGCCTCCGCATGAATACAATCTGGTTGTCTTCAAGCCACGAGTGAATAGTTATCATCTAGTCAAGCGTGCTCCATCCTAGACTGCATCATGACTTGACATCAGGTGAGATGGTGGCCAAACGCTTGCCGATACACCATAAAAAAATTGAGGATTTCATCAGTGTTTTGCAAACTCATTCTGATCGGAATGAGTTATTTAATGCCCCTGAACACTACAAATGATAACGGCTTTTATGATAACTTCAATGATTAAACGATGTAGTCAAACGCTGGAAAATAAACAAAATATATCGTCTATGACATTTATAGCACTAATATTTTATAGTTGAAGCTTCTTAACCTACCCGCTTCCCGCTTCGCCCATCGTTCCGCTCAACACCATACGACGATATCAGAAAGCTAACAATAACATAATAACATCTGACATGCACAATTAAAGAGTCACACGTCTCGTTTCGTTACCTACTCTATATCAATTACAAACGATACGAGGAAATCTGAATCTGTCACCCGGCCACGGATTACAATAGTAGTTACTATTCACATCCATCTCGTCACTCGCTGACTGTGTGCTTAGTAGTGTTATTATTCTGTGTCGATGTTCCCATTAGAGGACCATTAGCCTGCGTATTGTTGGAAATTCTATATCGTTGTGATGGGTCACGCGCCGATGCGGACCACATGGTCACATTCTATTCCATAATGCATTGAATGTCACATTGTAAGCAATAGCTAATGCACGACGCGACGGCGCTAGTATGAAAAAACACCCAACGCTTTAAGCTTAAGTTTAGAGTAAGTTCGCTGAGGTTAGACTCATTCGTTAAATCATTTCGACGCATGAGGCACGGAAGTTACCAACAAACAGCTTAATATCACAAAATATTGTAGGTTCATAATAGGTGATAAACAAGCGACCCTTATGGATAACACGACGAGATAATAATAATAATAATATAATAATAACCACCGCTCATAATAAGCGGGAGCACTAATCACCTGCTGAATATCAAAATGCTATAGTTACTTACATGCTAACGGAGAAAGTCATATAAATCAATCATTGTACATAACAACAGTAATGAGATATTAATAATTTTAGCCTAAGTGACATGGGTGTTTTTGATTTATTTTATTCTTACTTTTCTCTTCTTATTTTTAAGCGATATTTTTATCAACATATCATCGAAGAAATCTTAGAAATCATGTTCTTAAACGCCTTTTTATTTAAAATGAACAGATTACAACGGTCAGAGAATTTTTTATTAAAGTTATTCATATGTATTATAATGAAAATTATGGTATTATAATACGTTTTACTTCCTTTCAAACCCTCTATTATACAATAAGTGGACTACCAGATGGTGAAGATTCGCTGAACATTTTCACTCGTATTGTATATAAGGCCCATGCTTCAATAGATGAGTCCAAAACTAATAAACTAATAAAACGAGTTAATCTCCGTTAATAAAACTAAAAACCGATAAACGTAACCATGAGAAACGCCACGTAATCGTAAAACAACAGTTTACACGATATCGGTTCAACAAACAACTGACAAATAAATCTATGACAGAGATGGGACTCATATCCGGCGTGAATTTGACCCGGCTAAATTATCTGCCTGCGATAATAAGAATAAACTACATGGATCTAATTATACTAAGTTTTAAAATAATATATACGACCAATAATCGCTCCATACGAATCAGTAATATTTGATTTGGAATTTAATCGAATGAATCAATCACAAAATGATGATTCCACATTAAAAATCGGTTTCGTAGGTCGTATCCAGCCGTCTGTCTGTTTCGGTTAATAATCATAAAACTACGTGTATATTTGATATATTTGTAGAATACCATAAATGTACGTTAATCTACGTAAGAATATAGATCAACTGGGTCTTTAACTGATCTTCGTGACTGGACCCTTGGACTAAAGCATAATATTATAAGAATCGCAACCAAAATAATTTCAACCCTAATATAAATTAATTATCATTAATATTAATTCATTTTAAGCATAAGGTATAAGATCAATACCATCGATATGACGGCTTGTACTGAACTTTAAAACAGAATTTAAAATAAATAATTATGTTACAATGTAGTTGCAAATAAATTTTCTTTTTATCACATTTAATCTAATATTAATATAAAAATACCCTTAATAAGTAATAAGCATCATAGTCTGAAGATGTCGAATATGTTTGTTTGTTTGTTTGAGTAATAGTCATCATCTCAGCCATAGAACATCCACTGCTGGCCATATAAATATTGAACCCCAAAATTTATATTAATTTATATAATAATGAACCTCCATTGATTTCCACAAGGGTCGGTTGGAAGCGGCCCGCATCTAGCCCTAGCATGCGATCTTAGTCAAGGCGTCGGTTTACCTGGTCGGAGGCCGTCTATAATGTGATTTGTAACATATTTACCAAATTATCGAATATATTAACTAGAAACTTCTTCCAAATATGCGAGTACAAAATTACACACAAAAATCGATTGTAGGTTAACCGTAAACCACCACGTAAAGTTACTTACAATCTCGGTTACTGACATATGAACCTGTTATATAAGGTGGAGCATCCGGCTAAAGCGGACAATGTCTAGCAGGTTTTACTGCAATAAGTACCCATCACTCTACAACTAGTAGTGGTTCTCCGTTGAGTGAATCGCATGTGTCATGCTTTTGTGTAAAATTCCCGCATGCATTGTTTAGGGAGGGAATGCTTTGCGCATTGCATCTTGAAAAGAAGCATTTTTAATGCTTTCACCTTCTTTAAGGAACGGTCGCGTTCCTAATTAAAATCATTTTACTTCACACTCATCCCCACGCTAGCTCCAGAAATGGTCTCCATCACATCTCTAGTGTATGTATAAAAGCCTGGACAAGCGGACAGCTGGAAGGACGAGGGACACCTGTGGCTGTTCACTAGATTTACGCCGGAAACTCTAACTTTTTAATGAGGAAACTGTTAAAGATAATTAACGATTCTGCGGCATCTTAGATGTTGCTATGCAGAGACGAATGATGTCATCTTTCATTCATCAGAATCACATGGACGGTAGAGGTGATAAAATTAAAATGAGTTTCTAATAATGTCGATGCGACACCAGCGCTTCTGACAGATCTTCAATGACGCATCGTCGGATGTCAGATGTAGCAGTGCTCGAAGAAACGAGGTCAAAAATAACTACATATATTGACAGCTAAAGAGCGCTAATTTTAATTTCATTTCAAAGGAAGAATTTTGGTTACCTTCGGCTTAAACCCACGACAACAAACCGTTACTGTTGCTTTGCCAACGAGACCGACCAACCAAGCTATAACAGTACTTCATAAGAAGACCGATATTTCATTCCTCTATACCTGGCATGAGTCCATGCCAATTGGTCTATTACCAATAAAATTCATAGAATCGACATATTATTGGAGTTTTTAAATTTAGCCAGCCACATTAATTATTTTTTTATGTGTGTCCTCGGAGAACTTCGTTGTTTATGGACCGATTTGATGATTCTTTTTTAGTGTGATAAGGTATATTTTTTTTATTTTTTTATTAGGTATGTTTTTATGCGAAAACAATTTAATGGTGCATAGAATCTTATATTTTATCACATTAGTTATACTGTTTGTTTTCCGAAGAAAATAAAATAAATAAATAAATAAAATATACTTCCGTGGTGGTCCAAGAACAAAGTCACCGGCACAGCCCTAGGTACACCCAGATTAGCAAGTTGAAGTGGCAGTGGGTAGGGCACATGGCTCGAAGAACTGATGACAGTTGAGGTCGAAAAGTTTTCGAATGGAGGCCACAAACTGGCAAGCGTAGCATATGACGCCCACTGACCACGTGGACAGACGACCTGACTAAGATCGCAGGCAAGGGCTGGATGCGGGCCGCTTTCAGCCGGTTCTTGTGAAAATCAATGGGGGAGGCATTTCTCCAGCAGTCGACGTCCTATGGCTGAGATGATGATGAGTATTAGTAGTAGTTACCCAGGTGTAGACGTTTTTAGCAAGCCACATTACACACTTTTAGAAGAAGTTCTATTATCTATAGGAATATTACAAACGCAAAATGAAAATATGCACTATTTTTACTGTTTGTGTGTGGATAAGAAGCAGCGATCTCAAAATTGTATTTAGTCAATTGTATCCCCTTATTAAGCTTTTATATTATATAGAATTCATACAATAAATATGGAGAATAGATGATGAAGAGACGCTGGACCTCTGACAACGTATATTCAACAGTTTATGGTAATATGTTGAGAAGTTAAAGCGTAAATGTATAACGGGGAAACATTATTTGTCTGTTCACGGGCATACACCATCATGACAAAAGTTACGATAAACACCAACTTTACACGTTTATGGATAACGTAATTGGTCAATCACCGGCACCCGACCACTCATCACGCAAGTTAATTCGTCTATAAATAACGCACCGCACTATAAACTAGGAAGTGCTCTTTTGAAGTTGTCGGTTAATTTACAACTGGAGCGGGACCGTTTACTACCATCGGGAGTAGGCGGGGAGCTCCTGCTCGGTTTGATCATTTGAAGTGATCGCTACAGTTGACGTAGCCACAGATTTCGGTGCTTTAAATTCCTTCATTATGGATATTTATTATTGACCAATTAATTATTGCACAAATAATTTAGCGTAAAAACTATTTAGCTTTTACTGAATATATGTTATTCGAGGTATAATGGTCATATAACATCCTAGCACAAAGCACCAGGACATTACACACAAATAATGTATTATTACCCAAAGTATAACACATGTCATGATGATGCACAGCAAAAACAAAGTGTATCAATGTAACTCAGTCCAATAATGCTGCATTTTAACGATTTACATCGAACAAAATTATAAAAGGAAGTCGCATCTGCGATAATATGAAGAGTATATTTATTATATCATACCTAATTGTTTTTCGGAATTGAAAAGAAAAAACTCTTCTAAGTCATAAAAAGTAAAGAAGGTGTTTTGGCGGCTAGTAGACGCTGGATAATAAGATGATGAAACAGGAATATGCTCAAAATGAGTACGATATGCGTCTTATACAAAAACGATTATGTAATATAATATTCGTGAAATAAGATTCCGACTATCGCATCGTATAGGGAAGTAAACGAAGTAAAATGAATGTAAAAAAAAAAAAATTGTAATTATTGGAGACCCTACGCTATTGTGATTCTTCCTTTACATGACACGTAAAATCAAAATCGTAAAACTTTGAAAACAATTAAAAGTAAAAGTAAAAATGTAGTCTTTTATATCAAAATCAATCCAATCGACATTCTAGCTGATAGGTAAATTAAACTTACCCAGTTTTAAAGCCTGCTAAAGAGTGAATCTGTTATGAATATATTGTATGAGCTGGACATGAAACTAATATTGTGATTAATCTATTCCGCAGCTCCCTATCTACAAATGGACTAACGTTCGGTTAATTTTGATGGACTATCAAGATGGTTGAGTGAAGTCGGGCCGGCGAAGTATGTCAATTATTATACCGTCTGTCTGGTCGGTCCGGCCACTCTCTCACTCTCTCACTCTCGTTTAGCCCTTCGGGGAGTATTGTTGTTAACGCTTTTAATGGAACTGCTTGCCTGTATTTCTAAATACCGGGTAACTACGTAGATTATAAATAAAATTATAAAGGGTATACACACTAAATTATAAAGGCAAAAGTTCGTCTGTCGTTTGTCGTTTGAATGTGTGTTACTCCTGCATGATGAAACCTTGAACGGATTTGCAAAAAATTGGAATATAGAATAAAAAAGTCCTATTTATTGGATTTTTTTCTCCATAAACATTTCCTATGCAAATGATTATGTTCGAATATCATTTTATTTTTTTTACAGGTTTTTATATTGTATACATGTGGAATTTTCGCAGGTTGAGCACATATATTTTTTTTTAGATGTTACTTTGGCTGTTAATAATGGTGGATGAGCGTGCACGATAACACTCCTTCACTTCTTTATTTCTCTCCATAGTATACTTCCAAGTTAACCAGTAGCGAAGTGCTATTTATAAGAATAAAAGGAAAGCGGAGAGCGTATTTACTAAAAACCTTGAAGATTTATTTACTTGATATTGGCTGAATGTTTAGACCATGCAGAAAATACCGAAATAAAACAAACCATGTATATAAGTACAACGTACAACCTCGAACCAATCATTCCATATACATGGGTAATGACAAAACTTTATTGTACATAATGAGTGACTTTTTTATTGAATGGTCAGTTATAATTCAAATTCAACTTTCAAATTCATTTATTATGTAAAAGCAATTTTTTTTTTTTTTTTTTTTTTACTTTCCACAATAAATTAGAACATCAGATACCTACGCTAGGCGCTAGCCTGTGTTATAGGCATCTGCGCTTGCCCGTAATAAATGACTCAGTTTAACAAACAGTTAGAGAGAAAATATTATAACATTGACTTATTTAACTGACTTTTATAACATAATAATACTATTTCATTAAATTAAATAAGCATATTGAAATAAAAAAACATAATAATAATATATAGGTATGTGTGTGTAAATGAATATGTAAGGGTCATTTAAGACGTTGTGTTATCTTAAAGGTGTGAGTGTATGTGTGTTCATTGGGGTGTGAGTGTGTGTGTTTGTAGAGGTGTGTGGTTGTGTGTTTGTGAGACGGAGTGTGGGGAGAGGGGAGATATTTAACATACGATTCTCAACTACCTTAAGTCAATCTCAACGCAATACTGTCAAAAGGCTTTCTGTTTGATCATAGTTTAACGATTTTAAATGATTGACAAGATCATTTTTGATATTGTAACTATTCTTGTTCTGTAGACTGATGTGTTTTGATAATTTATTATAGAGATGACCGCCAAGAAAACAAGGGAATCTAGAAATAAAAATTGTTCTATACTTGTTAGTACAAAATACTCTGTCCTTGCGACGTTTATGTTTAAGGGTATTTATAGTTTGAGAGCACCGCATTTTATGTTGCCTCATAATGACTCTCAGTATGAAAAGTTGCCGGACAGTTAAAACATTACATTTTTTGTATAGAATTTCAGTTGGGTACCTGTATGGTAAAAAGTTCATCACTTTGAGCACAGCACGCTGAGCTCTTTCAAGACGGAGTAAATGAGTTTTTCCACAACCACCCCAGCTGTCTATACAATACAATAACAGTGATTGGCAAAGAGCATAATATACCGATTTAATTATTGTTTTACCAGCCGTATCCCGGATGTTCCTAGTTAAAGTTAAAGTAAAATTAAATAGGTAAAGTTCCTAGTTCCTCAACTAGGCTCCAAAAGGTCCATATGATAGGTGCCAGGACGCTTTACGAATAAGTTATATTTTCTTAGTATTCACACGATTCATTCTTAATGATAGTATAAAAATAATTTGCAGTAAGTATTACAAATACTACGTAACAGTCGAAAATTTATTGAAGGAATAAATAAAAAGGATGTCCATTAAGAGCAATAGTTTATGTGTGTGTGTGTGTATGTGTACGTTTGTAAGCACGCACGTATGCGTGTAGATGTGTGTATGGCCGTGCGCGTGTGTGTTTGTAAGTTACACGCATATTTTTATGCATCGAAATCGACTATTGTTGAGGCTTACGTTAATGTTGTAAAAATTAAAATAAAATGAGTGCGGTCATAATAAGTTGAACATTGAACAAAAACTCCGAGAGAAGCTCATTCCTCAACGTACTTTACCAGTATAATATGATATAATGGAAAATGTGATAGTTTTGTACCAGTCAAATAGAATTTATATAATGTACCACAAACAAGGACAACCACAGATATCTAATCGATTAACAAAACCACAGCGCATGCTATTTTATTCAACAGAATAAAATGGACGCTTATAAATCGATCACTCACCATTACCGATTGTACAACACCAATTACCGTATCACGATCGGTGTCGATTGTATCACGATTATATCGATCATCGAATCGATTTCGTAATACGATTGCGACTTTACTAATAGGTGCACTCAACGTTAAGCTGTTAAGAGACAGCTAAGTGAGCTAATTATGCATGAATCTTTTAGAGTTCCGTAATGAGAAGGAACTCTTTACAGTTACTGTTACTACATGCTACTAGCTGCGTCCTATGGTTTCAACCGCGTGATTATTGTGGTGTTATATGTGTGGTGTTAGTTATCCTACAGGAACAGTAGTTTGAAAGAATATGTACCTTTCTTATTTCAGTCAATTTTATTATATTTATTTACATAGATTATCTATATAGACTATAATATATTCAAGCTAAAGTCTATTTCTGTGATAACTTTGACCCAGATCCGTTTTTGTGATGTTGTCGTTCACCAAAAAGCCGGATCAGATTGCTAGTATATTTTTTTATTCAAATCACTGCACTAAGATTATTTGTGTCGCGGGAGGCATGCACACACACAATCCCAGCATACAAACATTCAAGGCCCGGAATAAACAACCACAACTCATCGCATAAATGTTTGCACCTGCCGGGATTCCAACTTAGGGTCCCAGAAATTATGTCACTGACCACTGAGCCACGGCGAACATCTATAAAAATAATAATGTGTTCTGTATATTCGAATTTTAGCATATTCTTTAACACATGTAGTTGACCAACCGAAAAGCAGCCCTGTAGCTGAGGATCCGATGAAATACCGCATCAACTATAGATAGGTACACACGACATCAATCAATACTGCGATGAACTGCAAATCGTTTCTAGGAAAACTACCGCTTACATTAATAATAACCACCTATTACGTGCAGCTTTTACCTATGTAAGTATGTTCTGTTATGTAATAGACTACTCATTTCAGCCTTATCAGCTTACGTTTGACCACTATCTCACCTGTTGTTAAGCGAATGCTTTTTTGCTTTTTTTTTACTATTATAAGTTTGCGTTTGACAACTGTCTCACCTGATGTTAAGTGATGACGTTGTCTAGGATTTAGCACGCAAACCTAGAAGGTACCTATTCACTCGTGACTTGCAGACTCCGCAGGATTG
This sequence comes from Apeira syringaria, assembly GCA_934044485.1. Lineage (NCBI taxonomy): Eukaryota > Metazoa > Arthropoda > Insecta > Lepidoptera > Geometridae > Apeira > Apeira syringaria. The sequence goes on along the minus strand of OW203660.1, from coordinate 24,145,787 downwards.
CATCTATCAGGTAACAAAGAGTCGGTGTTTTATAACATTTAATATTGTTTCGTATTACGAATATGTAGTACTTATATGTATTACTTTTGTTTTACCTTAATGTCATTGTTATAAATAAAATGATTTTGTTTCATTTCATTTTCCGAACGTGTTTCATCCCTGTTCCATTCAGTAGTACATACGCATTAAGAAAGTGGAACCAGAATGCTTCGTACGTGTAGGTGGTAGATCTATGATGGCGTAATGCCATACGTCTCATCGACCAATGATAGAATGGGGATGACGGATTTAAATTATGTAATTCATTAAAGTAGGTATGTATCCAACAGAAAATTGAGCGCAAAGCAACTAGACACCGGTGTTCAAGGCTCTGAATCCGTCTGCAAGGGAGTTGTTGCATTTAGAGAATCATCATCATAATTTTAACCATAGGACTGACACTGCTGTACACAATATTCCCGCTTTATTGTAACAATAAAAACCGCGTATAAGCGCCCTGCAAGCTGACTACTGCGCTAATTACAAGGTGGTATATCTACCATGGCGGTGGTAATCCTACCCCGAAGCTGAAGTTCTGTGTTCCATAGAAGAACAATAATTATAATTAAGTAGTCATCAAGTTGAAAGGCAGGGGGCAGGCAGGACACATATCCTGTAGACTCGGTGGCCGGTGAGCTTGAAAGACCTTCGAAAGAAGACCATAGGCTAGCAAGAGAAGCGTTATAGAACATCCAACCAAAATGACGAGCAAACGACCTGAATACAACCTGCTTCCTACTGTTCATTTTAAAAATAACTGTATCAGGCATATCTCAGATAAATGAACCAACCGGTATATATCATAACAGCGGTCAAACGTAAGCTGTAAGCCAATAACATATAAATTTTTTTTTTTAAATATACATTTATCATATATATATCTACATGTGGACATTTTATGGCTGCAATCATGATGGTCGTATGTAGGTATAGCTGATTAGTCGGCTTAATAATATCATCACTGTGTGTATTTTTATTTCAATAAACAATTGAAACCGCTGACTGTTCTATCAAACCACTAAACGGATAAGCACACACATAATTACCACGGCGTAGTTAACAATTTGAACAATAACCAGCCTGTAAAGCTTTATTGTTATAAAAACTACCAAGAGGACTCGTAGTGACATGATACAGTCAAATTGTCGGTACGAGTGCGCGAGGGGGGCGCGAGCTGCTGGACCGAGGTCCATGAGGACGGCAGCTGTGCCCGAACACCGCAAGAGAAGACACTACTCACGGATCGCAGAGATTCCAGTCACGTAAGAGTCCCAACATAGAGGTAGGGTACTTTCGAGTACCCGCCTGGCTAGCTACCACCGTCAAGTTTTAAAAACTGTCACCAAACACTAGTGTGTTCAGGCAGCAGTCCTCGAGAGCCAGTTAGCTTTCTAGGTCTAGCGTGATAACATCTTCGACCACATCGTCACTGACCATCAAGTGATAGTAGTCAAACGCTAGATCTATACAGTATAAGAAAACGTATATTGTACTGTAAACTTCCTGCATGCAATATATGCGGGAGGGGAGGCGGTGCACACTGCACGACGGACTGGAATAATTTAAATTAACACTAAATATTGTGTATAAATATCTTTTTTAAGTAAAGACTGTTAAAAACGTGCGTGTTTGGCGGTTTACCATTAAGGGGCCGGAACGAGGTAATTATAGTACACCCGTATAAAACCGCGGGAAGCAGCTAGTTAATAAAATAACATTAACCGGCTATTGCCTGCACCATTTCAATTAATACCTCCATCGCGGGAGAACTATAAATGTCACGCGAAACCTTTAAAAGCCAAAAAAACAGAATCCGTCTGAGATTCCTCACAATATTAGTCAACCAATAAAGCTGTAAAGAACAAAATAAAATGTTAATGGCTATTAAACAAACTCTATTTGTGGTCGGTGATCGGCTACATGAGAGAGACAAAATATAATAGCTGTGCCCCGCGGTTTCAGTTGTATTTTTCGATAAAACTGAAAAAATAGAATCGAATATATCATCAAATTAAAAACTAAAAACTAGAGAAGAAAGAATACACACAGAACTTACACATGCATGACAGGACAAGGCAGAATTCAACCGATTGTTTAAAATTGCTTCTAACCGGTCAAAAGGGCAAAAAAGTCAAAGAGCAAGTACCGTCCAGGATACAGATATAGAGCGATTTATGCCTAATCCTAGTCTAAACAAGGCGCAGCGGACAGGGCTCAACAAATTATACCATCGTCGCTCCAATGCGTCGCGAATACGATCATCGGATAGGGTTGTCGCACAACTGTCTCATCATATAACTGAATATGTGAAGTAAACTCTGTATGCAGGTTAATTATGCTGACTGGATTGGGACTTTTTGACATTATTCTATAAATATTTTGTACAAATGATAATCTTATAAATGAACTATTCTTACTCAAATTCAGTTATTGGCAGCAATTCTATATTTGTCGATCCTAAATAAAACGTAAGACGTTATTGTAACCGATGCAGATGTCATTAAATGTAGGCAATATTAACCAAAAAACTAGTAGCACCAAAATTTGAAATAAAAATATTTAAAATATATTATGTATATCTATCATATCAAAACTATTAAAAATAATGATTGTGATTTGTGATCATGTTGGAACATGATATCACAAATTAATAAATATAATTTATTTTTGCTTATGCAATGCATAATAGTAATAAACGCAATATAGCAATAAATAAATTAATCACTAATAAATTTATTGACATAGGTATTTCTGCATACACTTCATATTGACAAGAGTTTTAAGCTTATTAAATTAAAATAGTCCGCACTAATAAACAGTAAATATTATTTTATAACACAACCCAAATTCTTTAACGATCCAGCCCTGGATTGACAAGTCATATAAATCCTGGTCTCGATTGAAAACTGGCAACACTAAAGTCGCATTAACATCGGTAATCTATATAAATTAATTTCTATAAATACATTGGCAACCCTAAGTGCGGACACAGCTGTTTCGAGGAATATGGACGTCAGTGATTCGGATTTGAATTAGCCTTTCTGAGGAACTTAATGGCTTTAACTTAAGATTCGAAATAGCGGAGTTTCCAACGCCGGAGGCATGTGAGAGTTTGATGGTCGATTAAATCGCAACGATATGAATGCAAGAGCAAAGTGAGCTAGAATAGGACTTTTAATCTTCATACACACAGCTTGCAGTAAGGAAACATAAACATTATTATTATTAAAAGGTCTAGTATTTATCTCACTTGATACTTTTTCTTATACTGTATAAATCTAGCGTTTGACCACTATCTCACTTGATGGTCAGTGACGATGTGGTCGAAGATGTTATCACGCTAGACCTAGAATGCTTAGTGACAATGGGTAGAAGGTATTTAATTAGATCTGGAATTACTTGTTTGCTTGATTCTTATATATATCATATATATGTAATAGCAATTTTAGCTTTATGATAGCAACGAGCTATGGAAAGGGATATGCTCGGGGTTTCTCTGTGAGACAGACGGAAGGGGATCTGAGGAATACCTAGTCCAGTTAAAGTTAGTAAAAGAGTAAAGTAAATAACTGGCGATTGACAACCTGACTGACAAGTTTATGTTCAAATATTTGAAGGAAATAATTCGGCTGCTAGTGGGACTTGAACCCACGACTACAGAATACCGTCCTGTCGCTCTGTCCAACTAAGCTATAGCAGCCCATACCACTAGGGCCGAATTACTTCCTTCCTTATTAACATCTGCGGGGGATGTTGCAAGCTGATGTTGCTGACTGAAAAGCGCTGCGTAAGAAATACGTATACCTATAACGCGAACGAAGACGTAAAAAAGGTTGCACTGAGACGATGCATGAATGCCAACTCTATTTGATCTTGACAATAATAGTGATATTATCAATATTTGTTAAGACACTGGGGTGATATTTCGGCCAACGCAAATAAAAACGTCTAACGAACCAACGTTTATGCGATGAGTGTAGGTGTCTTTGTGTGTGTCATGGCTCCCGTGACACAGGGAATCCTAATGCAGGGGTTTGAGTTTGACATAAACCATACAACCATCAAATGGTTAAACGTTTCATGTTAAAATTAAAGTTTCGAACTCAGTAAGGATAATTTAATAAAGTACGTATGTCCAACAACGCTTACTGCAATGTAAATGTAGTGCGCGGAGTGAACTATAATTGTTTCTCAGAATGTTCGGAATAAGCACAAACGATTGACAAACAGACTGCGGAAACTTAATTACGGCCAATAACCGGGATAATAATAATTATCTACAACACTGACGAAGCGCTTCAGCTGAGATACTGTCTAAATATTTATAATGCAACATTGTTTTGTATAATGATATTTGAAAACGTCAAATTTGCATTCATTTTACAAGTACATAAACTGAAACAATTTACTTATTTATAACTTATAATTAAATGACAGAGTATAATTAATGAGGTAATACTAATACTGATATAAATAAAAAACAAAGATACGGCACGCATGACCACGTAACTAAAAACTGGACTAGATATACCATATACAGGCAAACTCCTAAAACCTTTAAGATATATTATAGGTATACCTATACATTTAAGATATTTTTTATACCACATAGATATAGCGTTTGAGCAACATCTCACTTGATGGTCAGTGACCATATGGTCGAAGATGTAATCACGCTAGACCTAGGATATTTACTGTCTTTCAAAGACTACTGCCTGAACACACTATGGGTTTGTTAACAGTTTTTGAAGCTTGAGGGTGGTAGCCAGCCTGGCGGGTATTTCACAGTACCCTAGCAACATGCAATAACTCCAGAAAACTATTTCTGGCAGCAAAGGGTATCTTCTGGTTGAGGTTGACCAAGCGATACGCGTGTAAAGATACAGAGCCCACACAAACGGAGCTAACAACTGTTTAACGATACCTATATAGTAAAACATTTCCAAAAACCAGTAAACGCCACGAACCGATAACCCCAAACTGCTACTCAATTCTCGAAATTAACGAAACTACCATAAAACACAATGTTCACAAACAATACGCCAGTTAAAAACAAACTCCAACTGTTGCTGATAGTAAACATATTTAAAAACAGCAGTTTTACACGGCCAGGGACGTGTCAGGGACGTGTCAGTGGCGACTTTTCATGGCCCAATACAGTCCAATAATATAAAATAATTGACTTATGAAACTAGGCCTACAAGAGAGAGACTGAAGAATGTATGCGTCAATTGAGGTTCTCAACTCGACAGGTGCTTTTTATGTTTATTACTTCAGAAATGTCGACTGGGTAAACCGATTTTAATAATTATTTTTTTATATTTGGTAGAAAATTTTATTTAACAATATTTTAATAATAGTTACTATTGAACTGTCATTGTACCGACTTAAAAAAGGTATTGCACATTTTTGAGTTTTGCAGTATGTTCCATTTATGGTTCCAACTTTCGCCTTTGTAATATGAGTAGGATTCTCGGTTTCACTCAAACAATCCAAAATTCAGCTATATACGTCAGCTCTTAATCTTTTTATGTTACACTAGCTGTGACCCGTGGTGGTTGATGAAGATGTTGAAAAGTTGTGTTATTCCGGGATCTGAAGTATCCGCATACCAAATTTCATCCAAATCCGTCCAGCCGTTGAAAGAGTAACAAACATACATCCACAGTCATAAACTTTCGCATTTATTATATTAGTAGGATTCGTATGGCATTAAATTAGCCTAAACACTGCCGCAATACAAACAATAATTTCGTAGAAATCTTATGATCTACTGGACCTACTAGCGGAGAGCCGCCGCGCATCACCCGTCGCTGAAGCTGAGTTAATTTAAACTTGTCTCATCCCGAAGGAATACTTCGAGGGCCGACATGAATGATTACCCCCTAAAACCGATACCAGTGCCCGGCTCTAATTGACTCTGATTTACAACTAGGTCGGTTTATAGCCTTTGCGCAGTGTGTTTATGCCACAGTGCATATTAAGTGAACCAACTTGGGTCAAATCAATCGAAGCGACCGAGTGTCACAGTTTGAACAAGTTAGGATATAATAACTGTAGCTAGTTTGAGATTAGCAAAGGCGAATAAGTTTTCCCTAGGGAACAGTTGGTTTTTATGATAAAATCCCAAAGGGCATAACAGAGCTCACAGAAGAAAAGTTTAAATCGGCTACAAAAAGAATTCTTATTAAAAACGGAAACTATGATGCAAGACATTATTTAGAATACACAGATACTTGGAATGCTGCAGCTCTGCGATGTCACCATAATTATATATAAGTAATTGGATATGTGGTCGAAAGGTCGCAGCATAGGATGGCCACCGACCAGGTGGACAGATGACCTGACTAAGATCGCAGGCAAGAGCTGGATGCGGGCCGCTTCCAACCGGTTTTGGTGGAAATCAATTTATTTTTTTATCACACTTAAACCCCCGCACTACGATTCCCTGTATCGCGGGAGGCTTGGACACACACATTCACAGCACATAAACATCCAAGACCCAAGACAAACACCTACACTCATCGCTCAAATGTTTGCCCCTGCCGGGATTCGAACCCAGGGTCCTGGAGACACAGTAGTCATGTTACTGACACTAACCATTGCGCCACGGCGACCGTCGCCGATCAATGGGGGAGTATGTCCAGCAGTGGATTTCCTATGGTTGAGACGATGATGATGATGATAAATTGAATATGTACTGCAAACACGTGTTTAAATATGTTTCAAGTTATTTCCTCAAGTTTTTCCGAGTCTTTTTAAATATTAGAAAATGTTTTGACATTCGTTAGTGCGTCTCGTATGCCTAGTTGAATAAATAACTTACACTTACACTTTATTGCGAGGTAACTAATGGTTTTTTCTTAGGTGTCATTCATCATAATTATGATCATTATGAATTACTAGCTGCGCCCTGCGGTTTTACCCGCGTGGTGATGAAAAACGGTGATGATGAAAATAAGTCTATGTGTTAATCCAGGGTATCAGCTATCTCCATACCAAATTTCATCAAAATCGGTGTAGCCGTTTGAGCGTGAAGAGGGTACGAACCTACACTCATACACACAAACTTTCGCATTTATAATATTAGTAGGAATGGATTGTTGATGTTTGCCTGCGGATATAAAACTTCCAATAACTAAAACGTCGTAATCAATTTGTATTGTTGTGCCCTTACATGTTCCTGAACACGTGACTCACTCACCACTGCTTTGTGTGATACCTACTGATTTTGATAGCCTGTAAAGTTGTGACTTCCACTTTGTGCAACATCAGCAACTGCGTTCACGATTTACTGTTCAATTTGATATTTCATGGAACTCTGTGGGTGGTTATTGTCCGCGGTAGCTAATTGATGGTCGGTCGATGCGACGGTGTTTGTGAGAATGGCCGAGCGATGATTGTGTGCGTGTCTCATCGTCACTCATGTACTTATATGTTCTCATTTTAGATATGATCCTTTCGATTTGGCGGCAAATAATTAGGATGTACACCTTATTGAGTTTACATAATATTTAATAATTCTGCTATTCATATACGTGTCGATAAATGCATTTATGCCAAAAGGAAAAACTTAATTTTTAAAAAAATCATAGTTTACATCAAACTATAAATATATAAAATGAAATATCCCTTAATTTAGTATAATCTTTGCGGTGTACAAGTTTTCATCGTGTCTGTACATAGCAAACACTAGACTAAAAACTAAAATAAAATATAACCTAACATAAACCTTTAGTTCATAAATATAATTCAAATTGATGTATGACTTCTATATTTTTAGGAGATATATAGAAGACCTTGAAGATTAAACATTACTAATGCTTTAAGTGCATATTAATATTGCGTATTATTTAAAACTATTACCGATAAGAAACCATCCTATCACATTTGACAATAGATAACATCGAATGTAATTTAATTATGATAATATTGAACTATCGTTAAACATTGTACACCTTAATTATATATTGATACTGGATACTACGAGTATGTTACACAATGCGTTTATGTTGGTACGTGTTCGATTAAACTGTGGTACCAACTACATACCTACTAATGATGACATACAAAGCCGGAAGGTAGAATTATAATTTACTATCTGCGCCCCGCGGTTTTACCCGTGTGGTGATGATGAGTGGTACCTAAAGTATCTCCGTACCAAATTTCATCGAAATCGGTATAGTCGTTTGAGCTTAAAGAAATATAAGCATACACATACACACAAACTTTGGCCTTTATAATTTTAGTAGGAAGGAAGGTTACCTATCTATGGGTTTGTAAAAAAGTATTTTATATTCTTTTTAACTGACTTCCAATAAAAGAAGAGGTTCTCAATTCTTCTGAATCTTTTTTATGTATGCTCCCCATGTCAGGATGGTGATGGGATCCTGGACCAATTTTGGAGGCGCAGTAAAGTGATTTGGGTATTGTTCAAGAAAATGTTCCGCGAATAAATAATGAACGTCGGGTAGTTTAATTTTTAAAACTACGTAAGTTAGGTATTAAGTACGTGTGTTTTTTAGACCTAGCTTTTGACCACTATCTCACCTGATACTCTGCGACAACTCTCGGGGCGAAACAAAGGGCAGAAATCTATCCTTATAAGGATGGATCTCAAAGACTATGTGCTTGGTGACAGATTTTTAAACTTGGAGGTGGTAGCTACCCAGGCGGGCACTAGGCAGTACGTTCAGTTTATGTTCATCACCATAACGTGGGCTCGATAATGATGTAATATTCATCGGAAACTCTATCCCGAGGTTGGAATTGATCTAGCGTCCGCCTGATTTCCGGCCGGTACTCACTACTCATAAAATCGGTTTCAATATATTAATTCTGTATATAGGCCATAATACATCTAATCTTACCTTTACAACTCTTCTCGTCATCAGCACTCCACCCAGTCAATTCCTTCGACTTCGGCACCGAAAGGTTCAAAGGTTCCTCACTCCTACAGTACACCTTCTCAAACTCACTCTCACTCGTCCTAACACCTCTCTGCAGCAACTGTTCCTGCAGCTTATTCTTATGGACACTCACTCTCTTATCGTCATTAACTTGTACACTTGTCTCGTGGCACGCCTGCGGCTTTTCGAACCTTTTAACGTTTATCAACTGGCTCAGAGACTTCTTCTCTTCCGAGAGACCCAGGATGTATTCTATCGTATGCGGCGTCGGCTTTTTCGGCGGCTTCCCGTATACATGAGGATGCCAAGATGGTTCCACCTCTTTGCTTTCATTCTCACTGGGCTCTACGACTTCTGTAAGAGATTCATCTTGGTCTATTATCAGTTCATCCTTGTCGTCGTCGTCGTCGACGTTGATTTTCTCATCGGGGCTAAGTCTGTCACAATCGTATCCCGAATCGTTAGCACTATGCTCCAACTTGCTGTCTGCCTCGATCAAATCAGCAGCATATGACACCACTGTCTGCATATCTCTATTATTAACCTGAGTCATGTGTGTTAGTGCAGTTTCACATTTAACATGTTTATTTTTATGATTGATTTAGAGTTGAATAGTCCACTCGGGATTACGTTTGATGTTGTACCGTTTGATGTTGCTTCCTGTAACAACCAGATGGATGTTTAGTGTGGGATTGAGTCGGAATCAGAGCGGCCGGAATGGCTGTACAGTCGGATACATAATAACTAAAGGAGACCATTTAATTACATACAAGTATTTTCGTAAGTTATTATAAATGGAAGTGAAGAATGTTTTATATGTAGTATTAGAAATAAGCAGCTTAATTTACAGTGCTATTAAAATCAAAAAAAATCTTCATCGGTGTATACGTAATGTATCCGGGAATCACTAAATGAAGGACTTACTATTTTTTATGTACATAAATATCTACTCCTAGCGTTTGACCACTATCTCAGGTGATGGCCCTTCGTTTGTTGTAAAATATTTAACTATAATATACCCTTACAAGTTGTGCAAATATATTTTATCGTTATTTTTTGTATCACTTTTGGTTCACTTGTAGTTATCGTTCGTCTGCGGATTTCTTTATTTCTCACGCCGTCACTTCCATTAGAATCCCGGAGCGCCTTTCTACTTTATATGTTTAAATGTTTATTTGTTGTACTTGTTTATTATTTTTGGAACTCAAACAAAAAAATACTTAATCACGAGAACGCATTAACACAATCTTTTTAAGCGACATTCATCCGATCCGAGGGATTTTTAAAGACAAAATGATAATGACGTTATCTAAGCTTAGTCGCATTAAAGTTGGATTAGGTACTATTGTCACACTTCGACCTAAGGCACTAGACCTAACGTTATTATTACTATTATCAGAATGTAATATCGTAAAAACATTGGCAAGTATTTCGTGGAATTATCGGGGCAATTTCGGCATCCCGCCTACTCTGGTAGAAATTTCAAGTATCAAATCTGACGGCAGCTATTTACTTTCAGAGCCCAAAAAATACCGATTTACCGAAGTCGATTCAAAATCAATTCGCACACTTATATTAACAAGTGAGCGAATTGATTTTGAATCGTCTCAGACACATTTACATCAGTTATAGGGATTTTTTGGCGATAGATATGGCGTCCGAGTCTTGAGGACTGATAAGGCATGTTGGTTTCTTATACACATTGGGGGTCAGTGAATTTATCGAATGTAACAAAATAAACTTATCTATACATAGTAGTGATAATTGTGACTGTATGTCCGCTCATTCCCTTCAAACCATGAAATGGTAGTAGTAGGCGAATAGTTCAGATATGGTCTTATTAAAAGTGTGTATGACATCTAAGTTGCGCCCGCGCACCAGTGCGGTGGGGCCGGTTGTTGGTTGACAATAATATTGTGTATAACATCTCGTCGTTCGTTGTCAAAGTTATATGAGACATTATACTGGATCATGCGCGGAGAGTATACTTTTGTACCTGACTGTACTGTACTCGATAATGACAAACGTGGCCGATACGGTTTTTGACTGTTGTTGCTTATTTTGTTTCATACTCCTAGAATTAACACCTTCGCTTGTTTATAGTGGCATAACGGTTGCAATGAGCTCCGAGCACGAACCACTATCGTAATCGTACCGCAGTCGCAGCGTAAACAAATGAACCTGCGCACTTACTCTTATTTGTCTAGAATAATTAATATACTTTCTGATACAATTCTGATGTTAACATTTTATCAGAATCGGTTCAGTTGTACATTTTCCAAGTAGAAGTAGATTATAATATACTAATATAGATTTAGCAGCACATTTTACTCAAATAAAGAGATACTTCGATCATATAATTAATTGCGCGCTCTCCGGGACTCTTTCGTTAAGCTAGCAATACTAGCGTCTCAAATCTTACCTGAACCTATAATCGCGATTATAAAACCACAAATCACATTGATAGCGATTCGATAACGATTCATCGATGATCAAAGCGACCTCATCGTCAACAAATTGTATCATTCTACGAAGCCCCCGACAAACCAAGTAAACATATCTCATACACAAAGAACACAATTCCTACACAATATCTAACTCTTCCTAAAACACATAAAGTACATAATTGATTGAATGATTTCCGCTGTGCCCTCTTTTTACGCACACATTGGTATGCGTACACACAAACGCAAGGGATCAACTCTCATCAGAGCACGCTGATTGATTTTTATTGGAACGTCAAATCAGGGTTGGCACAAATTGAGATATTCTGTTTTATTAATTTGGATACAGTTTTATGTTTTTTAACTTCCATTTAAATAGGTACATTTTGATGTTATCGACATTTTCATCTAAGGCTAATTATTATTTTAAAATGTTTCGTATAAACTTAATTTTGAGTTTCGCACGAGTGCTGATCGACACACTTAATCATGAGGGTAAACATTTTGTTTTTAATTTGTTTGTATGTGTTTTGGTGATAACTAAGCATTACTTGCTTTAAACATTTTATTAAGTTTTTTAAAACAACTATTTTACTTACCTAATACAGAGGATAATTTCAAAATTAATTGTTGAATCTCGCTGTTAATGGCACATTATGTAACACCAGATAAAGTAAAAGTTTAACACAACTAAATGGTAATTCAAAGAATATACAATACGTATATTATGTAGAGTGAGAGCCAGTCAGTATTCTAGGTCTAGCGTAATACCATCTTCGACCACATCGTCACTGACCATCAAGTGAGATAGTGGTCAAACGCTAGATCTATACAGTATAAAAATATAACATAAAAAAAATGTTACGCGATAACACAAGAATGATAGGTATCTGACATTTTGATGATTACACTAAAATTAATCAACTTCAATCGCTCTTATTATTGTGTTACCTACGAAGTTTTATAAGATAGCAAGACACAAGTGTCTTGCGTGGTGTTCACCTTTCCATTTTCAACCGAGTGTGTAAGGAGCAGCCCTTGTGCAGCAAACCAAACCAATCGAACACGTTTAGTATAATATAGTGCAGCACATATTACAAGCGCGCTCGCTGTCTGATCACATCGTGCTAAACGATACTCGCTGCGCTCAACTAGTACGGACCAAGCATGCATTGTGAGAACCTGAGGGTTGCAATTAAATATGTCGCACTCATTAAATCGGTCCATTATGCCGCATTTTTTTAATACTTAATAGATTTAGACCGTTATCTCACTTGATGGTCAGTGACGATGTTGTCGAAGGTGTAATAACGCTAGATAGACCTAGAATGTTTATTCGCTTTTAAGAACTGTTGTTTGAACACACCAAGTGTTTGGTGACAGTTTTGCAAACTTGAAGGTGGTAGCTAGCTAGACAGGCACTCGAAAGTACCCTACCACCATGCTGGAAGTTTCAGATACGACATTCCAGCGCTAGTTTAGTATTGAGAACAGACAAGCATTGGACCACAACCAGCCGCTCCCACCGCTAGGCTACCATTGATTACATAAATGAATAATACTTATCTCAAAACATTATTACCTACGTGACCACAACCAATGCAACTTGGTCGAAACGTCGAGGTAAATAAATTACTAAATGTTTTTCTCGCGATCAAGCCCCGTTTGATTTAATAACAATGTGTTCGAATCGCGAAAGTCTAAAAATTACAATTATTACCTACTAACGTGATTGTGCTCATTTCGGCCGGGTTAATTATTAAATAGAATACCAAAATAAGACAACAGAACTAGCCAAATTCAGATCGTTCTATTATGTAAAAATACACGTGGGTATGTTCATGATACAATGTAACAAAGTATTAAGAATAAATAGATGTTTGGAATGCTGAAGGTACATATTAGTGAAAGCGCTCGGAGAGGAATTGACCGGCGCGACCTGAACCGATCACTCGGGTTAAGCGGCGCGCGGTATACTTCGGATGGGTGAACGCTAGTGGCATTTATCACGGACTGCTTCCGTGCCTCGGAGGGTACGTGACAATCTCGGTCCCGGCCCGGCTGGTCTTTTAGGATCACAGTCGTTAGGTCACGTCGGAGGCCCCCGGGTGGCCGGGCTAGCCCATCCCCCGACCCGTATTGCCCAGCGTGGTGGATTGTGGGCAACATTTCTCTATGTGTGGAAGGCTTGGTAGGCTTGTATCTCAGCACGTGCCCTATTTAAAATAACTACAAGCCGGGTTTGTTTCCGCTTCTTCCCGTTCTTAAGTCTTCCTTGTAAAAAACCGTTTTCTATGTGAAAAACGCTCCGAAGAAATGTCTCTTTTATTTGGTAGGTATCTCCCGACGACAGTGGTGATGTTCGCATCGATACGGCGTTTAATGGGCAAAATATACAATAAGCAATATATTTATAGACATTTAATTGGCCGGCGGACACGATATCACGTCAGACGCTCAATCGAAGTAGCATAGACTACGTTTTTTGGAATGTAGAATAGAGATATACTAATACACTATTAAGCGCTTTATACTAATGGCTGCGATTGGATGAAATTTCAACAAACTGAAAGTATAATGTCGTCTCTGTTATTTAATAAGAGGTGGAATATGTCCAAGGAGGTATCAGTAGTCGGTTTCAGTAGTTTTGAAACTACGTAATTATTGAAATACAAATACAGTAACAAAACATAGTATGATTTATAAACGAAACAACAAACCCTGAATATTAATTTCATACGTTATTTATTAATTGAACCCTTCATTAATTCGAGTATCCCAATGAGCGCACATCCATCAACAGCAAACACTTTGATCACGATAATTATCAATCTATTCACGGATTACAAGCACACAGACGGTATGGATGAAAGTAATGGAAATGTGCATTAACCGTGCGGAGACTAGTGGGGTTTTATACGAGAATCCGTCTTATCGGTTAATGCATTATCAGTTATACTGCCTGAATCACTATGCAATATTGAGCTTTGAAGAAAACTAACCGCCAGACACTTCCTTTCTAACAGCAGGTGATTATACAATACAAATACTCTTTATTGCATACCATGTAAAAGAAACAGGAATATAAAATATTACACTAAAATAGTATAGCAATCGGCGGTCTTATCGCTAATGCAATCTCTTACAGACAACCTTGACAACTGTCCACAACCGTGATTATCAGTCATGACATACAGCAGCGTCGCTTAACTGTTTTTATTCCAGATGACCACTATGTCTCCTGTCCTTAGATGTACGCATTATGAGTGTAAGCAAAGCTCGTCGTGCGAGGTGATGGTGGATGGCGCATAATCGTCTTGTCGTTCGTATATGGGATGGAGAAGAAGGAGGTAAGTTTATTTTATTTTATTGAAATGCGGTTTTTGATGTTAGTCATTAGAAACGTTAATTATTGTATAGCAGTCCATATCTGTTAGATGTGTTCTGAAATAAATGATTGTGTATTTAAATTTTTAATATGACACAAAACATTTGTAACCGAAAAAAACTCAACTATCGTATAGAACGAAAGCGATAGTGAAGTGATTTGTCCGGGCGCTGAAAGGATAACATCTATCATAGTCCGCGGGATGAAACTAATCTATATTTTATATCACTTTATATTATTGAAGCAAGTGTAAGCATTAATACAGAGTTTGTTGTTCATTCGATAAACCAACGGTCGTTCAAGAAATCGTCCGCGTTCGAATCGAATGCGTCTGCGCAACTCTGTCGGTAACAATTTGTTATGAAACCCGATACACAATCACGTTCATGTTAAAAAAAAATGTTTTGTGTGATAATTGATTCTCGCGCATACTTTTGTCTGTTTTTCTTTATATTTATTTAAACTATTGTCTGCTACAATTAATTTCGTGGATTTTTTTCTTATAATCGTGCCAATGAACGAATCAATATAAAATAATCATTTAATTAGTTGTAGAGTATACTTTTAGAGTGTGATTGTGAATAACGATTTTCAAGCACTTTCATTTGCTAGGTTATACAAGCCTATTAACTTTTCCGATGCCGAGAACATGAGAATACGTAGAATGCCTTCGATTCATTATTTTTTTTCCAAGCAGAATCGCTCCGCGGTTTCACCCGCGTATACTACGGTCTACTCCGTTACGTCTCGTGAAGACCTATTTATCTGACATTAACTGTCTAGTGTTTTTGAAATAACGAGTACCTTATTTAATTTCCAAGGTTTTAGAAAGGTAGTGACACCAATCGCTTCAGGAACCGGAGTTAAGGGTCTGCAAGTTTCCTGAGCTGACAAAGCAGCTGTTCTGCTGATGCCAGCGTGATTTGCCGAATGAATAACGGACGAGTTCGGCCAATATTGATATATAACGCTCTTTAGCTCACACTCGAACGCATGCTTGAATGTTTTTAGATTTTTTTATTTTTTTTAATATTCACACAAGGTCCTCAGGTCCCATACTAGGCAGAGCCTGTACTATGGTGACCTGATCACCACTTATATTTATGTATAAATATATATATACATACATATACATATATATATGTATATAAGTATATTATTATACTTATATACATTTATGTACACACCCAGACACAGGTCAGACAGACATGTTAATACACACAAAGGTTTGACCTGTCCGGGAATCGAACCCGGGACCAGCGGCTCAGAAGGCAGAGTGCTACTGCTATTATTTATAAAAAGTATCATCTAATAATATTATTAAACAACTATAGTCGGACGAAACCCTCTGACTTACTATCCTATGGCTGAGATGATGATGAGGATTGTGTGTGATCCTCTAGCGAGTCTGGGAATCCTAGTGCGAGTGTGTGTGTGTATAAAAATAAAGTCAAACGGCGCCCACCGCATATCCACAGTCAGAATAAAATGCATGCTTTACGCGATCGCACCGCGGCTCTCGATTCCATACGTGATCCATCAGCGAATGCTGACTTTCTAATCTTTAATTGCAATCTTTGAAATCTGATATTTGCACCTCATTTTTTATAAGTTTTAGACTTTATTAAGCGTTAATATGGTTTAATATGGAATAATTGTAGTAACTTAATACTTTACACAAGTATAATGAGTTATGTGGAGCGCTGGATTGACGTCATTGCGACAACAACTGCCACTATTATAATTGACTGAACTCAATTTTTTCAATATTCAATGATTTCAATTAGTAAGCTATTAAATAACTGATTTTACAATATGGTGTGTTCTGCGAAGCTAACTGCCCTGCAATTTTCTTGGCAATGCGTACTTACGATCAAGTAAAAGACTTGTCTGTTTTAACACTTAAACACTAATCGTGGTTCAAATTCAAATTACATTAGTTCTTGGGAAAAAATATCATACTAGTTTTAGCCTTTAGCCAATGATTCTATGTGACGATTGTCTCTCGTGCACGGTAGAAGCCTAAAGACTAGTCCATAAGGTTCCCATGATAAGACATGGACTCTTGGCAATGCGGATGGGCGGACAGGGTATCGACCAGTCTACAAGGACCGCTACCTAGCCAGGACAGAGAAGTGAACGTGCACTCATATTAAATTAAATCAGAAGTTTTATTCGCAAGAATACATCGTATTGTATAAGGTCTTAAAAATATATTTGGTTAAGAGTATGTATTCAGCCTCCAAGCAGGCGTGCA
This sequence comes from Apeira syringaria, assembly GCA_934044485.1. Lineage (NCBI taxonomy): Eukaryota > Metazoa > Arthropoda > Insecta > Lepidoptera > Geometridae > Apeira > Apeira syringaria. The sequence continues at coordinate 24,128,750 of OW203660.1, read as the reverse complement.
AATATTATAAAAAGATATCGTAATAATTAAAATTGTCTACATATAATACAATTTCAAATGAATGTCAATATCAAAATTATTTATTATTATCACAAAAATGACAAAATATTAATAAACAGTATTTACATATAATTGTCATGAATGGGTTAAATATTCTTTCAAACTATAAAAAAAAATCCGCCGGTTTTTTCGAGCGGTGATTCCTCTAATCACTAGCAACTTCACCAGAGATCACGTAGTGCACACATAAACTCCGCTACTAGCGGTACGACACGCGCTTACTGCGAATCAATTATGGCGCCAACATCCCTATCTGAGAAGCCTGTCATTCACATAAACCATTTCCACAATTTTATCAACCATTCCTAAAAAAAGCTCCTTTGAAGCCAGCTGTCATCAAATACTAATAAAAACGGGTGAATTAATTCACAGAAATCAAAGTGGAATCAAAAAGGAAACAGTAAAGGAAATGTCCCACTATTAACACTTTCGAAAACTAGCTTTTTCGCGTTTTAATATAAAGGCTTTATTAATGCCTATAAACTTTAATAGACAGATGAAAGGCCACACAAGTCGCTCGCTTGACTTCCGGTGCTTTGCGGCCGCCGACGTCGCTATCGGTTTATATCATAATCATAATCAATAGTGGACATAATTGGCCGGAACGTGCGCTTGTTTTTTATTGTTAGTTGGCGGGACATGACTGATGTAACAGTTACATGTCCTTTGGTAATAATGTGTGCGTCGGTTGACTTCCGGCTAATTGATTGATTGTCTACTTTTCCTCACTGAATGCTGTTACACTGTACTGCACAACTAAGTAATACACCTTTAAGATGATTATATACCGCGTACTTGTCCAAAAAGAAAAACCTTTTTAAGAAGAGAAAGAAATAAAATAAATTTATTCCCATCAATGGACAGCAATATTATTATACAATACAAGAAACAAATTCCAACCAGTAATGTTGCGAGATGTCAGGAATGACTCAGCATACACGAGCACTGATGTTCAGTCGACGCTCATTTGTGACGTCACGAACGCACAACACTACCCCTTAGTTGTACTGTGCGTTGCACAATACAAGTAAAATATTAGACAAAATAGTTGAAATAAAATAAAAAAAATGTTACCAAAAAATGGAACCGACTTCAACACTCAAAAGTGTGAAATAACTTGTTGAAGTCCAGTTACACATCGTCTCAGTGCTCACCCGGAGGGGCATTCTTGATCACGATGTGTCATCGCTCAAGCTTCAGCTCGAGGGAGCTTCTCATCACCAACTGCATCCGCAGCAGCATGGGTCCACCACCGACTAAAACTACACCGCGTCCTACCGTTATCACGGCGGGAAGGCGGGGCACCACTCGCGCCTGACACAAGACGCACCCCTTGGGAGTTAGGGTGTGTTCTACCAGCTGGTATCGTAGCCGTTCTCAAGTATGTACACTTGTCACCAAAGATGCAGCATGTTCAGGAGGCTGTCCATGGTAATATTGATAGAAGTTATGCTTCCACTTTCTTAATGCGTACTGCCAAGGAATGGAACTCGTTGCCCGAGTCTGTGTTTCCCGATATGTACAATCCTGGAGTCTTCAAGTCGCGAGTGAATAGGTACCTTCTAGGTTTGCGTGCTAAATCCTAGACAACGTCATCACTTAACATCAGGTGAGACAGTTGTCAAACGCAAACTTATAATATGTAAAAAAAAAAAAAGTGTCTCTCGGCGGCCGCACTATGTCCTGATCGCAAAAACGAACTTACACGTGTCATTACAGAACATATGACATCTCTCTAAGTATTCCACTAACTGTTACATCATCATCATCATCTCAGCCATAGGACGTCCACTGCTGGACATAGGCCTCCCCCATTGATTTCCACAAGGACCTGTTGGAAGCGGCCCGCATCCAGCCCTTGCCTGCGATCTTAGTCAGGTCGTCTGTCCACGTGGTTAGTGGGCGTCATATGCTACGCTTGCCAGTTCGTGGCCTCCATTCGAGAACTTTTCGGCCCCAACAGCCATCGGTTCTTCGAGCTATGTGCCCTGCCCACTGCCACTTCAACTTGCTAATCCGCGAGTGTAACTAACTGTTACACACGTAATTAACTCACCTCGACAAACTCAATTCAACAAACCTATTAATTAGTTTCTAAACGTTCCGATTCCGTGCCGATTGGCGATGGGTACCCAATTAACGAATTACTAATGAACGGGAAAATGGATGGGTTACCCGACCGATTCACAAATACCCGATTCAACGATCAAAACATTAATGAGGTTGTGTTTCATGTTAGACCGTGTCGATACTTAACATCAGGTGAGACAGCAGTCAAAGGCGAGTTTATAATAAATAAATAAAAATTATGATTATCGTACTATTTCTATTATTTTGATTTATTCATACCCCCTACAGACGACAGATACAGGCCTAGTGTGTAGTTTGGGTAGCATGGTTAACTTGTGTATATATTTTTATTTTATTTATTTATTTTAAAACATACAAAACAAAACTTACGCTATAACAAACACTTGGTGACAATTTGGTTAATGGTTGTGTTAGTGTAAGCTGAGTAACATTGAGGTCACGTTGTGGGTCAAGCTGGGCGTCAATATAGCCTGTGTCATGGCTTACAGCGCGTCCCCTCGAATGTTGACTGATACATATATTGATTTGAATAATTTGATTTTCTTTTAAGAAATACTTCACCGTTCTTTGCAATAAAAACATATCGTATAGTATCTTGTACAATATCAGTATAATAGGGACGTTGATAAGGTTACAAATTCCTTTACATGACTTTGTGACATGTGTCAACAGCTAGGTTTTTCTGCATTTAAAAAATATTACCGGTGAACCGTATCTCCCGATAATTTGACAGAATGCGAGACTTGATTATCGGTCTGTGACGCAGCAAAGGCACGTGACAGTTTGGAGCGTAATATAGTATAGGGAATATGAACCATATAAACATATATTTAAGTGTGTTCGCGGATAACTTCGTCGTTTATGAACCGATTTTTTTTGTTCAGGATAGGAATGTTATTAGAATAGGAAATGTTAATGTGTGTTACTGTTACAGGTAGGCTGTAGCTATGATAACGATACCGTTACAACATCCTGGCACTACCGTGATCACATCCCGATGACCGCATTTTAGAGCGTTTTGTCGTTTTCGCAAAACTAAGGGTGTCTCAGTTAGAGTGCACTTTTTAAATTTAGTGTTATTTTATTTTTGTGCAAGTGGCAACTCTGAAATTTGGCAGCAGTCACATTTGTTTATTCCGATTATTAAAAATGGAGCGCTTTACGAAATAATGACGCATTATAATTTTAGTTTAAATTAGAATCGCGCGAAATTTACTGTAATTTATAATAACACCTAATACGTGCTATATAATATATTGTGTACTTATGTAAATTACTTGTTACCGCTGCAAATAAAATATTTTCATTTTTCATAATTGTGAAAACTAACTAACTAAACTAAACTTGTTAAACTAACTAAACTAATGAAGTCAATGCCAATTTTTCGAAAAAAGTCATCTTCTCCGATGAAGCGCATTTCCATATGAATGGCTTTGTTAATACACAACAATTGTCGAATTTGGGGCTCAGAAAATCCTCATGCAATTCATGAGAAACAAATGCACCCACAAAGAGCAACTGTCTGGTGCGGATCTTTGTCAGGGGGCGTGATTGGGTCTTACTTGAAGATTGTGATCAGTGACTGTGAACGGCTATTTTGTGAAATCTCAAGTTTAAGACGAATAAACCAGAAACAATTCCTGAGCTGAAATCCGAGATCCAACGCGTCATCGGTGAGATAGAGCCACATCCCCGTGAAAGTCATGGAAAATTTCTTGTAAAGAATAATGTCCATCAGAGCCATGGGGGCCATTTGAAGGATATTTTATTCCATACTTAATGGGACATGTCTTCTTTACAATCCAATTAAAAAAATCCCAACTCTCCCAAAAAATAATTGTTTTTATTTCAAAATGAAAAAGTGCACTCGTAACGAGACACCCGGTGTTATCTAAATATGTCCACAAGTTGTTCATTATGTTTGCCGAATAGATCAAAATCACATAAAATATAATCTGATAAAATCATAAAGCTTTTAAAAGCAGCGTTATCACTTTAATACTTTTGATAATTATTGCATATTTCATTTTATGCCTTGTACCTATGTACAATATCATAATATAGTTCCTTATATATACAAAAAAAGTCAGGATAAACTTGAATATCCCACCATCCGTCTGTCTTTATGCTCGAATTATAATTATATAATTGGCTTTTGTACAATTCATTTCTCAATTATTTATCATCAATTAATTAATCATTTAACCACTAAGTACCTCAATGGGGGTCAGTGATGATGTGGTGAAATAAGAAAATAATATCGCACTAGACTTTGAAAGCCACTTCTAGCTTTCAAGAACAGCTGGCTGAACACACTGTGTGTTGGTGACAGTTGTTCAAACTAGTAGAAAGTATGTAAGTACCTACCCTACCACTAGCGATGCCACGTAGGTATGAAAATCTCAAGCCCGGAGATACCTATTAACCGATGAAACTTACCAACGCATTAAGATGACTTGTCAATTTGTTCACGTGTGAATTTACACACTTTGATTAAGCTTTTCCTGGAAGCATCCTGGCCTAAAGATTAAACAATGGAAGATTAATAAAAAATTAATACCCATGTTACCTATATTTACTTAATCATGGTGTGAAATGGACCTGTTTTCGCCTCGATACATTTATAAACATTTGTTTGAAAACGTTAGAAGATTTTAATAACAAAAAATATTTAATTTCAACAAATCATCATCATCATCATCATCATCTCAGCCATAGGATGTCCACTGCAAATAAATATAGTCAAAATCAATATATAGATAAGCCTCGAATGTATCTGGGGCTGCAGGTGATAGCTTTTCATTTTATATAACCGTCTTAATCAACAATTGTTTTATTTGCAATAAAAAATAATTATATAAGATATTAGTATAATTTGTTGTAAATAAAAAAATTACATATTCTTTTTCTATACCTTATTAAAAAAAGAGCAAGAAGGTTTGAAAATATACAGTACAGATAGAAACCTGCACCATCTTATAATATGGGATACCTACTAGGCTAGGTACCTACCTATATAGATAGGTACTAGACAAACTGACAATTAATCAAGCACATAGGTATACCTACCCCAAATTATATTATTTAGGGCTTAAACCATTTATTTTAATATATATTTAATTTATGGACTGCTGTATTCAGCAACTAAGTTCACAACTACCCCTCCTCTTCGAAATTCATTTATGTAGGTACCTACGGTAACCTTGGCGTCTACAATACCTAGGTAAACATTACAAATAAAATGTACCTACCCTACTTAACTGATAATCTCAATGATCAGAAAAAAAAAACAGCTGTGTAATATTCAGTTTGATAAAATTTCATAGAGGTACCTACCTAGGTACTTACCTAGTTGCTGAATACAGCAGTTCATAAATTAAATGGTTTAGGCCCTAAATGATATAATTTAAGGTAGGTATCTAAAAAACGCTTGAGTTAGGTATTGCCAGTTTGTCTAGTACCTATCAATAGGAGGTAATGCCTAGTATCCCGTAGGTATTATAAAATGGTGCTGGTTTCTATCTGTACTGTATATTTTCAATATGCAAACCTTCTTGCTCTCTTTATTATAGGTAATATAGAAAAAGAATGAAGACAAGCTGATGTTTTTTAAAATTCTAATCATTTAGGTAGGTACCTACTATCACAAACTTTGTCTCGACGCTTCGTCAGTCTCCACGGACAGAGAAGCGATGAAAGGAGGTTAGTAGGTACCTACATTACCGTCGCAATTCTCAAAAATCTGTTGCAAAGTGCAATAGGAGTCACCCAAACCAGATGAGCTTTAAAGTTTATTCAGATGTAGAGTAGACTTTGGTACATATTCGTTTCGTAAACCACTGCTTCAATATTAAATAGACCCTTTCAGTTCGTCAAAAATAAAAACTTATTTTTGCCTACGAATGAAAAGAAAAGAAAGAAAAGAAAAATATTTATTACTGACTTAAACAACACTACATACAATACATAGGTACATTTATATACATTATGGTTGAACTAAATAAGTAAATAAAAAAATGACGATAAATGTAGGTAAGTAGATATTGAATTTATCCAATGTGATTATAATATTATATACCATAAAGATCAATTTAATATCTCAGAAAAAATACCAGAAAATGACTTAACAAATAATTTTAATATTTTTATAATCGTAGGTACTTATTTTATCTGCAGACCGGGCTTAGATCACCTTAGAACCTACGTGTTTATCTTACAAAACTAATTGATAAATCTTATTTAATAATAATTACTCCTAAGAAGTCTTATAAATAAGTTATAATTATAATAACTCCTTTGTAATGCTTCTTAAGTAACGGGTATCTTTAACATCACACTCGTAGGTATATACAGTAACAAGTTGAAATGTTAACGAATAATGTACAATTTTTATTAAAATTTAAAACTATGCATACAAAAACTTACGACCAATCAACAATTAAAATCAAATCAACAGTCAATCAATAACCACAAAGTTAATTGCCTAACAATTAAACTAACCACTTTGTTTACACAACAACTTTCATGTTTAAGTGTTTTTTTCTCACACTCAATAGAAACTTACCAAAATGTATTCAATCCGTTCTGGAATCACTCACTAAAACACAAAAAAAATAAAAGAAGAGTCACTCGAAATTCGAACGATCAAATTATGGCGCGAATGTCGATTCCTTAATTTGAAAATGGAACGCGTTCCGCGCGATATGACGTTGTACTGGCGGTCTGGCGGCCCTCGATGGCCGTGTTTGTGTGTGGGTGTTTGCTCATAAGTTGTGTATGTGTGAGATGGACGCATGTGAGCGTGTGCGAAGAGGATAGCTATCGGCTGTTAACGCGGCAATTCTCGCAGTTAGACTAACTCACATCCAAATCGCTTAATTTTATGAGTTGTTGCCTTCTCCACCCCCTCGATGGGTCGGATGCTGTGACTTTGTACTGGTGTCACGGCAATAGCTTACTATATTATTTTTATGTAATAAAAAAATCTGTTTGATGAACTATTACGTATGTAGTCGTTTCTATGATATCCATAATATGTGGACTGTTTCAGCTTGTTTTATCGTTAGCTTTTTGTTTTCCATTAAAATATATATAAATAATATTATGACTTAATTGCAGATTTAGAAGTTAGACGGCCCAATAATAGTTCAATTAATAAATGGCTTTCTAGCTAACAAAATTATGGTTTAATTGCCATTTTTACAGCTGACTAGATAGCCTACAATAAAGTTACGTCCAGCTTTAAACGTCTTGATGTAAAAACAGTGACGTATCTGAGTGTACATTTAAATTATATGGAATGAATTCATTCACTATATAAGCAAAGTTTTATGAAAATGTATTTTTTATTTCTCATAAACCGAGATCACAAACTCAAAAAATTTTAACATACATACACTAACATACAAGGTAATAAATATAACAGTAATGACCAGTAAGAAGTCTCTCTAAATTTATGTAATTATTTAGGAATTATTGTGCATGACAAAATTATATTTGTATTAATACATATTTTATATTACAAGACATTCATAACTGCAAATAAGGCCCTATATTTTGAAAATAATGTTTTCAGTACATAATAATATAGCAACTGTTGTAGATATCTACGTAATGAAAAAGGGCTCCACAAATACTGACTGGTCGGTTGGCGCTGTTAGTAGCACTCTGCCTTCTGAGCCGCTGGTCCCGGGTTCGATTCCCGGACAGGTCAAACATTTGTGTGTATGAACATGTCTGTTTGACCAGTGTCTGTGTGTGTATATCTATATATGTATGTATATAAGTATATATCAGTCATCAGGTTACCATAGTACAGGCTCTGCCTAGTTTGGGACCTGAAGACCTTGTGTGAATGTTGTCCCATATTTTTATTATAAATACATTTTAACCACTAGCTTGTACTTCCTTTATGATGATACATTGATATATGCCACAAATCATTATATGATGCTCTGTTATCACATATTTATTTTTATGATACAGGAGTCATGCTTGACATGATTTCTTAAATGTACCTGTGAGGCAAACTAAAAGTTATTAGGTACATTCCATGTAGACATATATTATGTAAGTTTATTCTATGATACTAATAAAAATAGTATGCACCCAGCATACTATTTTTATTAGTCAAACATGGCAGCTGGCTGGTTGTTTTTATTATTTTTAGATCTGGCGTTACTTTTCCGTGGACACTTATCAACGGTTTCATGACATTCTATTTTGTTATTCATTTACTTATTTTTTTAGGTCTCAATACACTAGTGTACTACAACTTAATAAGAGTATATATACAAGTCTAATTTATTCTTATAAAAATCTACGATATAGGTTATGTCACCACATCGCCTAAGATTTACCATAAAATATCTCATATAGCGTACATATCTGAAACTTACATAGTACAATATGGAACATCATCATTATTTTCACAAAATGATTATGAGACAAATTCACGCTATTTCTTACGTTACTACTCTTCTGAGTCATTAATTTATATTTTCTCTTAGATTTGTTATTTCTAATTTTATCTGTTAGTCCTAAATAAGAACTCTATTTGATTATTACCTTTGGAAATATATATTGGTTATTTAATAAGGCAACGGAACTAACGTTACAGCGCAACATTGCAAGTTTGAAAAAGTTTCTTTGATAAATTAAAGGCATATTTACTGTTATATCAGATAAAAAATAGCTACACACTAGTACATTAAAGATAACAAAGAAAACGAATAATTAAAACAATTTAATTAATTGACATTAAAATACTTGCCCGATATTAACACCTACAAGTTTAACAAATAACATGTATAGAAAGTCATTGCGTTTACCTATACTCGTACACATATACACTTTTTCTGTAAGTACTATGTTCTGAAATAACTTTTATCGGAAATTCTCAAAAGTTTGACACATTATTATATAGATGTATTATCCGACTTTACTTACGTTTATAGTCGAAGTTTCAATCTATGACCACGGCATGGTCGCTGCGATCTGGCAGCGTAAACTCATCTGAGGATGGGCTTCGGACATGTCCAAAACCTAGGTTAAAACATCAACAATAAAAGTGAGTGAAGCCGGATAATACATCTACATAATTTTATCAGCCAAAAAAACAAATAGTACCAATAATATATTTTTTTTAAAAACGAGAAATTTCGTGACCCAACCCAATAATAATAATTATTATTTACCTTAAAACCTTAATATACTCTTACCTACATTTACTAAAAGTAATCAACACCCTAACATCTACAGATTATGTAGATAATAAAAAGCAATTAACAATAAAATCGACCTCAATAATGCGTCAATGCGCAGATAAATTACATATAATCAGTAATTGTTCATAACTATTATCGCTTTTATGTATAAAGTTTGATAGCAGACGATTAATTGTTCGATAACGATAATAAAATAATATTTGAAGATATCATTACTACCTAAAGTATTACTTGAAATGTTTTCTATTTCATTTATAATCTGTAATAAAACCAGGCTATTTAAGCTGTTATCTAATCATATTATTATTTCTTTTATTAATCAATCAGCATTAGGCCTATTATCTAAATGATTAATAGTAGGATTTTGAGATTACTCTATACATGGTATTAATAATAAAGTTACGAATGCGTGCTAAAGTTACGAATCTAGCGCAGAGGCGCGGTGACTCATCAGGAATGGGATAATGACTAGTGTATATATGATGGGTTTATATTATTAATACTCTCATTACACTAAGTTGCATTCCACTATTTAGAAGATATTATTGTAATATTTATTTAGAAACGAAAATCTTGGTGGGGTATACTAATTCGCCGTGGGGTAATCATCCTCGCCTGGGAGTGCTGTGAAAAATGTGTAAATCCAGTTATTTTATTTTTTTACTAATGCTATGCATATAATTATATTGTTGTGTACATTAAAGAGGAATACAAACACAATGGTGTTTGTACACAACAATGCATGCTCGGGAATGCCCGAGACGCTTTCAGATTTATGTTTTTCATATATTTAATAGAAAATCAAATTTAATACAAATTATTTGTTTTTTATTTCATTTCTATTTATTAATTTAAGCTCACTGGGAAGAACTGCATCTATGAACAATAAATTGCTTCACTATAATAACCATTCATATAAAAACATAATGTTCCCCTTCCAAATGTTACGTAACTGGAACCATTTAGCAGCGGTTCAGTAGCAATAACTCAGCGCAGGAAATCACGTCATCGCTCTATTACAGCACGCACACGGACGCAGTGCCCACACCAACGTTTGTGTCTGTATACAAAATAGGTTATACGATTGTGGAAGGTGCGAATACTTTACCAACTTATAATAACATACAATTAAGAGCACGTGCTCCTTGTAATAACGGTTATGTAAGGATTCTTTAAATTTAACTAAAAAGATTAGACCTTAGATGTTATGTTTTTTTCTACTACTCAAAAACTTATACTAAAAATACGTATTTCTAGTATGATAAGACGTGTGAATGCTATTTTTTTAAGTTTTCATACAGATAATGCTAAGCTTTACAGGTTTATCATTTTTTTTTACAAGATTATGTGTCTTGGAAATAATAGATGACCTAATACAAAAGTAAGTTTTATTTAATCAAGGTACATTTGTCTCCTAGCCTTAATTTGAATAAATAATGAAATTAAATATGTAGGTACATAGTTATTTAAAGTGATTTATTCTATAAGCCTATTATCGTTGTTTTAGATTAGACAATGCGCAAGCTTGGCGATCAACACATTTACGTTTCCGATTTCCTAGAAGTATTTTTATTGATGGACTAAAATTTGTATGAAATAAAAGCATCGAGCTTTTAGAGTCGCACTCTAGTATTCCGTATACACTGCACCGTTTAATTGTTTGCGTTGCCATCACATCCCATTGTTATTGCAATGTATCCAGTTGACATATTAACATTATGCGAGAATTCAGCGTTACATTACGTCATAAAGCGATGTGTGATGACGCTTAGGACAAAACTTGTGCCCTGTACAACATTTGAAAAGATTTTTTGCTGTAGTAGGGTAGTATTTAGTCATCATCTGGTAATCTACCACACCACCCTCAAGTTTGGAGAACCTGTCACCAAGCAGTGTCTTCAGGAACAGTCCTCGAGAGCCACGTGACATTCTAGGTCATTACACTTTTAAGAGGTAGTAGTGAACTAATTATAATTTTCTAAAAAAAAGTTGGGTCAAACGCTAAATATTACTAAGCAGATAATCAGATTAATCCAGCAGGAAGAAATATGGATAAAAACTTCATTTATTTGTCTGGAAAAGAAGCGGATGGTATATTTCACCAACAACTTTTTTTTTCTAACGGACTAATGCTGTTTGCCTCTACCGGCATTTACAGCTTCACCGGAGAGGGGGCGAGCACCGCCGGTGCTCAGCCCGATATTTGTGCGGGCGCAGAAGGCGCACCAGTTTTGACAACAATATAAAACATACAATCAAATAGAGCAAGAATTACAAATATAATGTGGCCGTTGAGATAATGCATTTGACTTTTGACGTTTTATCTATAGTTTTTCCTTAGCTCAAAGTAGCATAGTCTGATACACATAGCACTGAGTCAATCGGGCGTTTATCGGTATAATTATATTATCGATAATTATATTTATTACCGAACAGTGATATGCATTCCATCGGCGAGCCCACCATAGTGTTCGATAACAACCGCTGGAATACCATGTCAAATAATTATTAACGAACTTTGAATCTTGAACGTGGTAGAAAATGCAGTCGCCAGAAAGTTGGTATTACCCACAAGTTTTTCACAGGGTCAAGACCTTTACTCAAAGGTCAATCTGAGGTTTGAGTAAAGGTCTTGTCCAACAAAGGTCACACGTTTTAATTGAAAAACCAAACTTCCACAACCATTACTTAAATATTGACATCACACCAACAAAGCGTAAAATTAGAATTTTATTTACTAAGCGAAACAGCTACCAGTGGAAAAAGTTCGCAAAGCGATGATAGCTCGGAGCAGGGGGAGGGTCGGCTGTCAAACTGACGGACGCTGGTTCGAATTCCAGTAACGGTTGAGCTTCCGGTCAAAGTAAAATTTCGCACCCGAGGCTCTTGCTACATTTTTCATATAAGTATTGGGAACTAAATTCTACTAATAAACATTTTCATTTAACATGTTATCTATTCTAAAATTCAAATTCAGAATTTAGTCATTTAATCATCTAGAATTCACATTATGACCTGCAATAAAATTATTTATATTGCTAATATATCTTATAACTATTAATAATTTTATTGGATTATTAAGACTTGTAAGACTAATGTCGCGTTTCAAAACAAATAGATGTATCACCGAGATGAGGCAGCAAGATGATTTCTAACGAGTTTTCTCTGCAATAAATAGTAAGCGCCGTTTTAAGGGAAATTCCGCCCTACGCACAATGCGTTTAATTCTCTCATTACGTAATGACCGTCTACGGCGTAGACAACTGCTACGGTTGCATTCGCTACGATAATTGACAAATGCTAAAATAATGTATTGTTTGTACGAAAATCGTCTTATTGTCCGCCGACAAAAATATGTTTTTAATGTATGGTATATCTGCAATAACTCAAATAAAACATATCAGATTATAATTACTTATCAAGTTTTAAATCGATAATAGTTGGATAGTTAAAACCCTACACGAACTGACTATAGGTACATATACTAATTTAAAGATTAATTGAATGCGCCATCGAGTTTTTTCAACTTCTATGCGGAGGTGGCTAATTTCGATTTTACATGACATTACCATAATTGTATTAATGTGGAACGAGCTTCCTCCATCAGTGCTCCCGAGTACGCACAATATGGGATTCTTGAAAAGGAGAGTTAACAGAGTTGTAAGGGATTGGCAACGTATCTGAATGCCCCCAGTGTTATAGACATCTATAGGCGACTGTCACAGCTTACCATGAGGTGGCCCCTCTGTTTGTTCGCAACATATAACATTTATATTAAAACAAACACAAAACAGAGATGCGTTGCCAAGTTAAGACTAAAGATTTTTATGACTCTGTTAATTATCTGTTTGAAGAATCCCATATTGTAGCTACTCGGGAATGCCGAGGGAGGTAGCTCGTTTCACATTTTGCGGGTGTGTGGCAAAAACGATCTGTAGAATCGCTTTGTATGTAACTCCTCCTATAAGGCAATTATGTGTGGATAAGCGTTCAAACGATATCAGCTAGTGCGGTGGTGAAACCGTGAAGTCAAATTTCCCACAGGCAAAGTCGCTGCACACGATCAATGTCAATTATCATTTACTCTACCTTAGTTGATTTTAAAAAACGATAATGGGTACAAATATCGTTTCAAGTGATAAAACCGCCAATTAATTTGTAATATATCAATTATTATCTTGTTGTACTTGTTTGACGTGTAAAAAACAAATTTCCATGTGGTGGTCCTCATTTGTATCATTCCGTGTCGATGTGTACGAGGGCAACGAACGTTACACACCAACTCGGTTCTGTGTACAACGGTACTATTTGAACCGACCGAGCGAATCTGCCCTCAGATTCAGAACAATCGATCAACTAACCGAATGGATTCGGTCGATATCTTAAATACATCGGTGTCGATTCCAGCCGATCACTTTTTAATTGTAACCCATATTTTAGAGAAAGATTTTGAAAAGGTTTTCAGACGACTTGATACTCTGAGATGTGCGCTAACTAAATTTAGTTACCAATTGACAGCTCATATCATTAACCGTAAATGAATTCAGTTAGGGCTGTCTACTAAAAAAAAGTATTTTACAGAGGCCTGAAAATATTCTGTTTGGCAAGCGGTAGGAAAACCAAGGTACAATTAGTTCAGGCAATTGTGTACCATACCAATGAATAAATAAGTACCATACCAACGACAATCAGCAGTCATTTTATGATTACACGATTATTTTTAACTTCAGAAAATATTGCTAATGACAACGTACGAAATTTGTGGACAAGTCTCACACTTAAAATAAACATTTGGATGTCCATTTTCTTTTTTTGCAGTTTTTTTTTCTGTAACTTGACCGCAATAAAAACTTATTTTTCAATACATATTCGTTACAGTACTTCCAACTTTATAACACTTTTAATTGACTTTTTCAAATCGTTTCAGTAGTTTAGAAGCCTATTCAATGCAAACAAACAAACAAACAATAAAATATTTTCTCTTTATAATATTATTATAGGTTAAATGGAATAAAAATGTACGAAAGATAGCAATGTTCTATGCTTCAAAACTTCATACGAGAGTACTGGGTTGTAATGAACGTTAACGAACCCAGTAACGGGAAGACCAGGCGTCCAACGGCCGCACGAACTTAGATCAAAGCCGGCTTATAAAAGTAAAATCTCTTTATCTCTTTAGCTGCTCGAAAGAAGGCAGATATTCACCACCTTACTAAACGCCAAAATTTAAAAGGTTCTTTAAAGTTTTAAATATCTATTGGAAAATTTAAGATTTTTCAGATGAGATTACTTTATGGCACTGTATAACATTTATTAAGAACATAGTAATTTATTCAACTTATGAATATATAAATTTTATTTCAGATTAGCTTCGCCCCGCGGTTTTACCCGCTTTGTGATGATTAAGGATGATGAAAAGTAGCCTATGTGTTATTCCGGGGCCTGAGCTATCTACAACTATAACGTATATACAATTACATTATATCAACTGTCCGTTACGGCAATAGTCATTTATATTCAGTGAACGGTATTAAATAAACATCTGTAAAATGAATTCCGAACAACTGTGACGCACCCCTTATTGACGCGCCTTATTCGGTTGTAACCTGAACCGTGTGCGGTTAAGGGCAACCAAATCATGAAATCACAATCTTGTGATTTCATGATTTGGTTGCCCTCGTTACCATTACAAATCTTTGTAATCGGTAACGGATTATTGAAGAACAATCGATGCACAGATTAACAATATGTAAATTACTGTCCCTTCTCAACGCTAGATGTCGTTACGAATTATGGGAATTTTCTTCACCTTACATTTCTTGGTCTCGGTTATTATTTCGCTGTTGCGCGCTTCGTTTGTTCCGAGCACAACCACTGTCAGACACACGAGCCACCTGTCGCAAAGTGTATCACTTACCTATCGAGCCACTTAACGTGATAAACAACTTATCTTTAAAATATTAAAGTAAGATCACGTAACGATTACGTGATGATTCAAATTAAAATACTGGTTATATGCGAGTCAGTCTTATAACGTGAGGGTTCCGTGCAAAACGATATACTTGTGTTACGCGATCGCCAAACATTATTACCATTTCTTTAATTTGGGATCGTTGACGAGAGTCCGCCCTTATTGTATTCTTTTCACATATACACTCGAAAAGGATATAAAGAGCTGTTTTTTCATATTTTTATTCAATGGGCCGATGTTTTTATTAAAATAAAATACTAATAACTAATACTACAGCTACTCCAAATACATTTGAGCAATCCACTAGCTATTGTCAGCCTATAGATAACTGAAATGTTAAAGAGCTTTGTATGTCATTGTATTTATTTAATAGAGTCACAAAGAAAAATGAAATACTATGTTTTTGTTAACAGTGACCTTGATCAGTGATATCCATATTTTATATCTTGTACAATATGTGTACTATATTTGTTTAACTCCACGTAATACAGTCCAGAAATAATTTTCAATGCTAACTGCTCGGAAGGTCCATCTGAAAACAAGTTCATTTATTTATCCAAAATGTTCCATAGTTCCAAAAAAAAAACAGACAGAGACGGCTGAGCTATCTAGATTTTATTTTAGTTCCGTTTTTTTATAACGGAACCCTAAATTTGCATAAATGGTCAAACGCTAGATCTATACAGTATAATAATAATAAAAACACTTGGGAAGCTATAACAAATAAATTATCATAATGTTAATATTCCCAGAAAACGCAACAAGTCGAACATAACGAGGAAATTATGTACGTAATAAAACTTTAGTTATACCTACGTGATACAATATTCGGGTTGAGTGTAAGTACCCTTATGTTGGTAGAGAAATGAACGGCGAAGGGAAGATCTCACCCACGTGGTTTAAGGATGTATAAAACACGGGAGTTACCTACGCTACGTAATGAATCAGAGGGTTCCGACTATGGCTTCAACCACATTCGGGGTCTTTTCCAAGGAGGCGGGGCGCTCGCGGACGCGGTCGCGGTTCGCCTATTACTAGGCACTGAGTTATACGTAGTAATAGTAAGCTCAGTGTTACTGGGTCGCCTAGTACTGTGACTTATTACGTGAGTAATTTCCGTGTTTTATACATAGGTACATAAATTCTTACTCAGTTTTTTATTACATCAGTCAAAAATATACACATCACTTTTTAAAATAACAATAAATGCGTTCTTTCGTTTCGATTTTTGTAGAGTTCCTCATTCTTGACTTAATCTTGTGAATGAATAATCTTTGAAAACCGGTCACCAAACACACAGTGTGGAGTGCTCTGTGTGTTTGGTGACCCAATCAACATTATAGGTCTGGCATGATTCCTGCTTCGAACACATCCTCGCTGAACATTGAGTATAGTGGTGACGAAAACTGGTCAAACGGGACCTGTATTTACATAAACTATTTATATAAAAAACAACTTTACTTTTTTCGCGTGATTGATGACTCAATCACGCGAAAAAAGTAAAGTTGTTTTATTAAATTTCATTTTTTATATTTAGTGTTCAAGGGCCAACATTATTGAAGCAATAAATGATTGACCGGTTTTCTGTAGTCAGAAAGAAAAGCTTGGATAAGATTCAGACTCATGCGCAGATATCCAAAACCCTTGTTCTAAGCTCGAGCTGTCCAATATCTTTGATTGCTTAAACAACTTTGAGTCAATTAACGTGATCAAAAAACATTGCCCATGCAGTGAACTCTCATTATTAGAATATATTCTTTAATTAAGGTACCATTCTAACGTTAATGGAGAATAAGTTACAATTCCAATATGCTAATTTAATTAAGTGAAAGAGCACTTTTTTATCTCTATTTCAGAGAAAAACCATTAAGTACAAGTCGATGTTATTTTATTTCATTTTCGATTATATTTTAATTGTAATTTAGCTATTCATTCAATAGCTTAAACAGAGTGAATTGTTATGGGGAAACGCAGATGCACAAAACAGATAGGAACAGAAGTCGATCTACATACAAAGTGCGCTTGAGCAACGCACACATAGACACCTCTCACGGACACGATATCTCAAATCGGTTCAAATCAGTGCGAGCGCGAGTGCCATCCGCTTGAGACACGCGTCTGTGAACTTTTTTGTGTAAAAATGGAGCAACAAAAAGAAGTTATTGTAACTGTTAAGTGGACGGTTGTTTAAACTCAACATTAAACGGTGAATTGTCGATTTTTAAGCTACCTTGTTTCAAAGAGGCAAATAGGTATGCGCTTGTACTCCGATGGTTCGTTTTAACCTCACAGAAAATGTAGATAGATAGGGTAGATAAGCGCCCCGGCCGCCCCCGGAGTATATTTTATTATTGATTGATATTTCCGTACTTCCTGTTTCATTTTCAATAGTCTAGTCTAGTCTAGTCTGGCCGGTTGGCGCAGTTGGTAGCACTCTGCTTTCTGAGCCGCTGGTCCCGGGTTCGATTCCCGGACAGGTCAAACATTTGTGTGTATGAACATGTCTATTTGACCTTTGTCTGGGTGTGTATATGTATATAAGTATATATATCAGTCATCAGGTTACCATAGTACAGGCTCTGCCTAGTTTGGGACCTGAAGACCTTGTGTGAATGTTAATAAAAAAAAAAAAAGTATGGCTAAAAAGTGAAGTACGTACATTTTATTTTGTTTTAATCACATTTGACCCCCGCACTAAAATTCCCTGTATCGCGGGAGGCAGGACAAGACCAAGACCCGGGACAAACATCTACACTCATCGCACAAATGTTTGCCCCTGCCGGGATTCGAACCCAGAACCCACATCTGTTTCTTTCTGTACCTAACGGCTGCAAAATCCGTACCAGTGGTCAGCTATTAGCTGTTAGCTAGCTACCACCATCAAGTTTAAAAGTTGTCACAAACAGTTAATGTCTTCAGGCAGCAATCGTGGAGAGCAAGTAAACATTCTAGGGCTAGCATCATGACTATCAAGTAAAATAGTGGTCAAATAGATAATAAATGGATAGATTTAGTAGTATCTTTTTTATGTACTGTATAGATCTAGCGTTTGACCAATATCTCACTTGATAGTCAGTTGAAATAGGCTCAACACCCGTGCTTCACCATACAGCGCTCAATCCTGTGCGTAGCATTACGTGAATATATAATTAATAATAGATATTTGTTAAAATGGAATTGATTAATATTGTGCCAAGGAAACATATTACACACAGACGTGAGCCGATTCGTGAGTGAATGTGAGTACAGGTTCCTCGCTGTATTTAGTGTGAGGTGTGAGAGATTTATATAAGGGGCTTTTTTTACTGAAGTTGATAGGACCTACTTGTTTCATCCACAAAATAAAATAACAATAAAAACAATCAACGTAATACCCACATAATGACTTCTAGTTTGATGTTTCACTTCAAGAATAACCAATCCCTTTTGCGTGAGGTCGCACCGGCCCGCGTGGGTGTTGGTGGTATAAGAATAGAAAGGATCTTGTACGATAAAGGTATTAAATGATTATATTTCACTGTGACCTTTACATAAACCTTTGATAACTCAACCAAAGATATCCCAAAGATAAAACGGATAACATCGAGTTAATCTTTTAATAACCGGTGTACACATTTGTTTTTGTAACACAACCTCAGGCCATGTCACATATATTTTTTAGAAAAGGTATTAACATTAAGATTTGTTTATTGTTATAGCCGTATTATTCATATCGGTCTTAATACTACTACTGATTTGGCCCATGGTCTTACAATAACCTAACGTATCAACAGCTACGCCCATAATGCATATGGAATATGTGTATTTGAAATTGTCTATGATGGATGGATGCGAGATTGCAAACCCGAAATAATTATGTGTACCCATAATATGCATCCAGCGACGCCAGGAATCCTAGTGCGGGGGTTTGAGTGGGAAAAAGCGTTTTATCTTAGATACCATGTGGTTACCTTGCATGCATGTAAAGTGTTCGGAATCACGCTATGATGTTGTCTGACTATCAAGAACTGGGTGTTTGGTGACAGTTTTATCAAACTTGATTACATGGTAGCTAACCGAGGCTAAGGGGGGCACGGGGAAGCAACCTACCTTCATGCTGTTGATTTGATAACGATATCACCTTCACCGGAAGCTCCAGCCGAGGATGAGGATCTAACGAGCGACCATCAAGTTGACAGGCGACTCTCACACCGCTAAGCCTTCATTTCTTGTAAGCATAACCTAGACAAGTGAACGGTAGAAAGCTCTCCACCACCACGTGGGTAACACCCCTCGCTACAGTCGGCCCACCGTCGGTGCCGCTGCTTCCTCTGTCCATGTTTAGTTGAGGCCATTAGAGAGGGGTTAAAGTATTTGTAATATTGATTCCTCTTATCTGCAAATTGCACCATAAACTAGAGTGCACGTTACAGTCCGCTCGGGCTCGCCAGTGAGCGATTAAGTCGTTTGACACGACGTCGTGTATAAGTAGCGGTTTATGATTATTGTTGATGCCCTTCTTTATTGTTCTCCCGCCGACGACTGTTCGGAGAACGGTTGGTTTGAGTTAGGATTTGCGAATAGATTACTTGAATCGTTAATACTAGAAAAGTTCCTTTTTGTATTTTCAGGAATGTTTATACAATTTAACTTAAAAATAAACCAAGTGAGTACTAGACTAAGAACTTAGGTAAATATTAGACCTAAAACCTAAAAATGTTTTGTTGTAAAACTTAACCTAGAAGTCTTATCTAATATTAATTAAAAATATTACTTATTCGAAAAGCCTACTACTCAACGACAGAGTTCCTTAAAAATAAAAGGAACTAAAAAAATAAATAATTAAAAAACTAAACGTTTGAAAACGTTAGATTTACAGGCATTATAGCAAAACTTATTATTACTATTTTATAGAATGTTATTTTATCTATAGTAAGTGACTTGTAAATTATTATTTTTATGTATCGTGAAAAAAAGGCCCAATAATGCTGTCTACACGTTTAATAGTAACGTGGTAATCTCAACTTCTGCAAAATAAATACCATAATTTATTTTAGTTTAGTTTATTATTTGGGATAGTTCAGTTCCCAAACAGTTAGTTAGTATAAGGGATTAGTTCAGTTCCTTTTTAAACGATTTAGATACCAGTAAACATTTTGTTGTTTAATAACTATTTTGCAAGGTGTACGGCACTTTCGAACGATATTATACAGTATAAAAAGTTTACCGAAAACCTGAATTTAAAAGTGAAAAAATTCTACATTTTTTTCTGGAGAAGAGGTACGATTACTTACGATAAAATGTGTATGCTGACATCAATCTGAAAGTGTTAATAGGGCTAATAATTTTAGATGATTCATTATGTTTAACAATCCGATTAAAGAGAAAAGCTTGACTAAACAAACTTTAAAAATATATTCAAAATACAGTTTGACTTAAGTCTATCACTCGTGTAGGTATTACCTAACCAAATGATTAAATAAATACAACAGACACGATACTTTGGTTTCGCTTTATGATCCGCGCCACGACTCTCACAGCTCCCGGCCTCGACTCGCAAATAAATTCACATGACAACTCTTTCACTTGAGTAGATACTAACTTATATCGAAATGTACATCTTCATACTAATTTTGATAGACCGTATATAATACTACCCGCTGTTGATAAAGCGGCGACAAACGTTTTAGCGCCCTTAAGTGACCACATTAAAATACCATATCAATAATAACGTACAATAGAATTGTATCCTTTATTTCCTCGGAATAAGAATCAAAAAGCAAACTATTTGAGTGTAGAATTAAATTTGTCAAACAAAAACTATTAAACGAGCTCCCAGTGTTGGTCGTATAAAAACTATAACAATGTGTTTTTTTGTTGGATAAGGCTTGATTGATTTGTTGACTACTTACAGAAGGCTTTTAAGCTTCTTAAGATGAATCGGCTACGGGCCTGTTCTGAATCGATGGAGAGAAAGGCGGTTTATATACGATTTCGTTTATATACGGCGGTGTCACCCACAACCAAATCCCGTTAGAACCGCGAGAACATTTTTACGCTACGATAAAATCAACTTAAAAAATCTACAAACTTGAAGAATTCAATGAACTCTCTTAGGATATATACTTGCAACCTTAATATTTAACAGGAATACAGTAAATATAATACATATTTTATTTTTTATATATTTTACTCATACTCCAATATCAGGAATATATGGAGTATGAGTAAAACGGCCGAGGAGTCACTCGTCTACACGGTACACGCGCTGGTAATAAATAAAAACTCGTTCTGCAGACACGCTGGAATCTGTGGAGGCATATAATCGCATAGACATTCTATATTTATACTCTAGCTAATTAGCAAAACTACGGCGATGAACTTTCATAAAAAGTCAAAGACTTCTCTGGCAAAGTAAAGCCGCTCAAATTTGGTATAACTTGGAAACAACAAACTAGAAAATCCCGCTAGGAATCCTTTTTATACCATCTTAACGGGCGCCGTGGTTCAGTGAGCATTGATATGACTTTTGGGTCTCCGGGCCAAGCGATGATAACTCAACGAGAGGAACGTCGGCTGTCAAAATGACGGACACTGGTTCGATCCCCGACAACGGCTTGAGCTTCCGGTGAAGGTAACACCGTTATCAAGTTCCCAGCATGGTGGTAGGGTACCTACTTTCGAGTACCCGCATGCCTAGCTACCACCCTCAAGTTTGTAAAACTGTCACCACATAGTGTGTCCCGGCAGCAGTCCCTGAGAGCCAGTAAGCATTCCAAGCAACCATATCGCCCCTGACCATCAAGTGAGATAGTGGTCAAAAGCTAGATCTATACAGTATAAAAAAAAGGATCCTGGATTTGAATCCCGGCACGGGCAAACATTTATGCGATGAGTGTAGGTGTTTGTCCCGGGACTTAGATATTTGTGTGTCTCCGTGCCACCCGCGACACAGGGTATCGTAGTACGTAGTATGATTGTGAGAAATAAAAAAGATCATGAAAAAATTCTTTACCAAAAAATGGAACTGACATCTACGCGGAGATCACTGAAAAGTGCTCCGCATACGTCGATGATATTATATGTAGTTGCGGGTGAAGACATCGGTGAACATACACAATGACAATTGATCCCGTGAGTAGGAAAGGTCACTCAAAAGTGTGAAATAACTTGTCGAAGTCGGTTGAAGTCAGTTCCACTTTTTGGTAAAAAAATTTTTTTCACCCTTTTCAGTGTCCTTTGCTACTCACGGGATCAATTGTCATTGTGTATGTTCACCGATGTCTTCACCCGCAACTACATATAATATCATCGACGTATGCGTAGCACTTTTCAGTTACTGTAGTGTAACTCAAAAACCGCTTGACCGATTTTGATGAAATTTAAATGGGACTACCACAGAAGTATAACCTATCAACGAAAAAAAAATCATCAAAATTGGTTCCTAAACGACGAAGTTATCCGCGAACACACGTAAAAAAATATATACGGTCGAATTGAGTAACCTCCTTTTTTAGAAGTCGGTTAATAACACACATTTTGTTGATGCTCTTATTCAATATGTGGACACACGAGAAAGAATCCCAAAGTCATAAACAACACGTGAGTTGAGCCTCTTAATTTTTATAACATCCCAAAACCTTCGAGCCCACAAAAAATTAAGTACACATTATAAAGACATCTTTGGACCGTTTGGCCTTTTTATATGTGTTTTTTCCAAAGACGATTAACTAAATGGGTGTTTTAATTGCCCCTTCTTAATTGTTTGAAAAGGGATTAGTTTTTTATGGGCGATCCGGCAGCTTAATAGGATGCCATGTTTAAATCGCTCCGTGACTTTATATCGACTGATCGCGGTATTAAAGTTTAACGTTAGTGTTGTTGCTGGGCAAGTTTCGTTTTAATACCAACACTGTGTTGTGTAAGAGCGATGGTAGTAGAGGAAGAGGTGAATTCTACCTAAGACCTGAATTTTCTTATATGTACATAACATCTTTCTCTTTTACCAAATTATTAATACAGTTGCCTTGGCGATTCACAGGCGTATTTATCGCCTACAGTTAAATAAAGCTTTTCGATCCCGAAAGCGCGAAGCGTGTCTATGCTAGCAGAATTGCCCCATAGAATCGCAATATATCTGAATGATGAAGAAGTTTTTATTGTACATTTTACTTCATTTAAAAGCCACAATGACAACAAGAACACGAACTAACTGCTCTATCTGTAAGCGCCCGCGACCGACACGAGCAGGTACACTGATTGTAAACAACGTTCCTCGTTATACTAAGTATTCCTAAAAGAGGTCCAAAAAGATTTCACCCAGCCGTTTCAGAAAGGCAAGAGCAAAAGTGAAGGTTTGACACACAGAGCTTACATTCCGAATGGCATCGTTATAGCTCAGAGGTGAGCCGAATAAAAATAGAATCAAAATCAATACAACACTTGGTGGAAATACTTTTAGTGATGGGCGTTGCGTTTGTATTACGTATCTACTGAAAATTTGTTATTGTCGTCAAAGAGTCGTAAGAACTCGTAGAAGAATTCGTGGAATTCGCATAATTAAATAGGTAGGTATAGCTTGATGCACGGTGTATTTACCATATACTACATAATTATAAACATCATTTATTGTATCATCCAATGTTATGGTATCACACAGCACACACGCATTTCCCTCATTCCCGCCTCTTATTTTCATATCTGTCTCTGTCCGTCCCACAAAAGTTCGTATCCGGCCGATACTCAGCTTAAAGCACGTGTCGATTGTAATAACGCTTTATTAAATAAGCTGCTAACTAATTAAACGACTTCAAAAAAGAAGGAGGTTACTCAATTCGACCGTATATGTTTTTTTTAATATTTTTTTTGTGTGTTCGCGGATAACTTCGTCGTTTTTTTTATCAGTTCAGTTTTTTGCAGTTTTATAAGTTAAAAACTTCTAATTGACCCTACAATAACAAAAGCACTTAAACAAAAATGAAAATGTAAATATCGATATTTACATCAGACAGTACCACATCACGACAACCCCTTAGAGTTGTCAGCTTACTAAGTAGTCGGACATTCTCTCACTCTAGTCAACTCGCTACTGTTCACCGACTTTATTTTCTACGGCTTTAAAAATTGCGATATCTCGTTTTATTATACCCGCAACCAAAAGGTACTTTTTTATACACTCAATTTTTAAACAGCTAAGTATGTCTGTTGTCTACACCTCTAACTGCTGTGGCATTTGTGTTTTAATGTATTAAGTGCAACCTTTGTAAATGTATTAGTGTACAGTGTGTTGTTGTTCATTTCAATAAATAAGCTTTTAATGTAATATATGGTTTAATGTTGCATTTTCTGCTGTGAGCGGTGTTTTCCGATTCGTACAATCCTGGAGTCTTCAATTAACGAGTGAATAGGTACCTTCTATATTTTTATATTGCTTATAATAACGCCAGCTCGTCTCCGTTTTTCCTCCTTGTTGGTGAGAGTTCTATACTACGCTTGCCACAACTTGATATCTACATGGGATTCCAGGAAATCAACTATTTGCGGCAGTCAGGGTCAGACACACCAATGAAATACCTGTACTGACTCCTTATCGAAATGTTGTATGTATGTAACCTTATCCTGGTTAATAGCCTGCATGTTATTTTATCGTACTATAAGTATTAATTAGTCTGAATATCGTTGTTACATTCAGGTATAATTCATAATCTAAGCTATTTATGCTACAATATCAATTAATATATCAATTATCCAAACCTAAAAGATAAGATAGCCTAATAATTTTAATTTTATAAATTGATTATTAATCCTACGCATTAGGTTTCGTATAGTGTAATTATTAATTATGATATGTATATGTGATATTGTGTTTTTTTAGGATTCCGGCGGAGCAATGAACGAAACTCTTAAAGCGACAGCAGTAGCAACGCAAATACTACGTTTTTGAATAGAGTTAACTGTTCGTATAGTTTCTCTGTGACTTTACCGCTGTCATTTCTTGAAGTTGTCGACTGAGCGTGACTCGATGAATTAACTTTACTTTTATATTTTGTCATTGACCATCAACCCCTCAGATTGTCTCCATCGCGATTCTGGCTATGTGAAGTGCTATAGTACTTCAGTCCAGAGAATTCTGCTCAGGCATGTCGATGAGAGCCTGATTCAGATCCTGATCCGGTGCTTAGAACGCTCACGGGTACGAGGTAGAGCAGTGTGAGCGCTGTCAAACACATAGTTAAATAACTATGCACTGAGAGTCAAACATCTGACTCATTATAAAAATCTGTCGGCAAATTGGTAGTTCGTCCACAAAAAATTAAAAACGTAATTTTATATATCAGAAAAAAATGACCCATTTAGTGCCCATGAAGTACGGAAGAGAATGATTTCATATGAATTTAATGGGAACTGACATTTAAAGAACTCGCGCGCATTCACACACAAAAGCCGTTCCGATTTTCTTACGAACGTTAGCACTGTCAGTACTAAATTCATCTCGGAACTGCCAAATCCTTACGTACGCACGTGTGCACTGTGAGCCCAAATTGAAACGCAGCCTATAAATAAGTAAGTCGATTCGAGTTGACTTATAGCATAGTATAGTAGCTTTATGGAAGTTTTTCTAAAAAACAACTGGGAGTGCCAGCGTAACATGCCTTTCGATGCTCGCGATCGTTTAGTTGAAAATTTCACTAGTGGTCACCAGTTTAAGTTGAAACTGCAGAGAGCATTGTTTCACCCAGTTTATGAGTTAAAATCACATAATGTACTTATACACTCATTTATATCATTTCAATATTCATTTGGATACGAAAACATTATTAATTTTATATGTTTTTTATGTAGTCACAATTAGGAGATTGTTTATACCGAGTGTACCTGCAAGTTTTTTTATAACAAAACAAATAATATAATAAAATCACAGAAGCCCAAACACAAAGAGCAAAGTTCGCAAAGTTTCGATCTCAAGAATCGGGGTAAGCTCGCCGATTGTCGACACCGTTCGACGCACAAAGAGTTAAAAGGGCTAAAAACGCCCAGCCCAATTAATTAGAGACAATTAGCCGCCCTTCCTGAAGCAACAAAAGGTAGAAAAAGTCTCATTAATTACGGGGTAACAGGGGGGGGGGGGGGGGGGGGGGGGTTGCCCCCTCTTTGTTTTGAGACCCATTTGAGGGACAGAGCGAAGTTGCGGGTTTAATGTTTTGCCGATGAATTTGTTTTACGTAATTGCTGTTAGAAGTTTCTACCAGTTTCTACTTTATAAACGTCTATTACTTAATATATTGTCTGATGAGAGAATCTTTGGAGCGTTGCTATATAGACAAGGGTAGTGCTATACAATTAAGCTTCCTTTAGAATGATTACCTTAGCCAATGAAGTATAATAATAGTTAGTGCCGGAGCCACTCGGAAAACACGCACTTCGCCCACGCGCTGACATTTATTTCTTGAGTTCAAAATATTCACGATTAAACCACTTTAAGTTCAAATTATGTGAAGGAAGAAATTCGGCTACTATAGCTTAGATAGAGAAAGCGACAGGGCGGTATTCTCCAGTCGTGGGTTCATGTCACGCTAGTAGCTGAATTTCCTCCTTCAAATAATTTAAACATATTATGAATGTATAAAACACAGGAATTACTTACGTAATAAGTCAAAGTGTTCCGACTAAAGTTTCAACCACATTCGGTGGTCTTTTTCAAGGAGAATACGGGGCATCGATCGTTGCGAATAGTTGGAACCCTCTGACGTATTGCGTGAGTAATTCCCTTGTTTTATACATTAATAATGTATTGTTATTTATTTATTTAAACACAAATGCTTACTGCGCTTACAGCTTTCAGCCAACACACACAGTAAACTAGACTAAATTAAAAATTATAGCTTAAAAAACATATCAACAAATTTTGGAAATGTTGTACAAAATATATCTAGGTTGGTTTCCCAAGCAATCAGAGCATTGAGAAGATTTGTGGCCTGTGCCGTAGGAGCAAATTGTGATGTTTGTGTGCGTACCACGTTTGGCACACATGATAAACGTCTCGGAGCGCCCAGCACGCGCCGACAACGTTGTCATTGTGTCAAAGCCACGTCAGTTTTAATAGCAAAAATTGAACATAAAGCACTTTATTTGCTATTTTGCTTTGCACACGTAACTGTGCCTAGACTAGACTTAGATAATAAACAATAACGAACGAAACTTGCGATAATTTTCAAACACAAACATTTTCTGAGTCCTCACTTTAAAAGGGTGAAATGAAAAATGTCACAGCTCACATAACAAATACTATTAATGTTAATTACATTGATAACCTGCATGCATTTGTCAAGGATAATGAGCATTATTTTGGCTAATTGATGGAGGATTATTGTTTCCTTTGTATTGTTATCAATGTTTACGTCTAACGCGTCATAAAGGGTAACCGATCCCACTATATATATGTATTTATAAATTTGATGTTATATAAATAATAGAGGGAGAGGTTATCGCGATTACGTTATTTTCATGAAAACCAACAGTCAACACCTTCGAAAGACCTACAGCTACAGACATTTTATTATACTTTGTACCATACAATCTTTCGAAAAAGTAAAAGTTCAAGTTAAACTATCCAGATTACACATCCCAAGTCATATATATTGGTTTTTATGTATATATTAAGGAAGGAAATAACACACTAGTATAAGGATTTTAAACTGCACTGATATATTATCCTTTTTATAAATTATAAAGGTATACGTCTGTCTCCTAGCTCTTCTGTCTGAGGTATGAGAAGAAATAAAAATGGAAATAACATGGCGTCTCTAACCGGAAGGTAACACCGCCATTTTGTATTTGAAAAGATTAGTTTTCTTAAACGGAAATCAAATAAATCAACAATATAGGTGTTCATCACTGTCACTGCCCGACAATATTTTACCAGAAAACAGCACTGAATAAAAGAGCAAAATCGAAAATATTATCTTATGACTATGATTTATTTTTCAACTTAAGGTGCGTTCGAGAAATTATTGCCGTTAGCAACGGCTTGGCGTTCGTTTGAGCGGTTTTAACTGCTCCATACGCCATCTCGAGCGCACCAACATCAATTAATGACAATATTCAGATTTGGTGCGCCCGAGAGCACCTAATATATTCTTGATATTACTTTTGATAGACCATTGTAAATTATTCTGGATTCGGGATATATTGTAAGATGCGAAACTTTACTTTTATTACACTATCGTTTTGTCGTTCATATACACGGCCACCTTCTAAAATTATTATTCAATAATATCTTAGAAGCGCAAAGACAGGTTAGACAAATGCGGCTTCCAACCGATTTATGTGGGGATGAATAGCGAAAACCTAAGTCCACATGTTGCCCGAAACCATTTTATGATTAGGGTTTCTTAGGTACCTACCCATATTATAATTTGTTGATAAAGCTACCTAATATATACCTATACTAGTAATATTACACTGTTAATATAATTTCATAGTTGTTCAGATGTTGTGTTAATATTGAAAGGCGTGTATTTAAATGATGGTCTACATTTTGCAAAATAGCAAAGAAAAATATCTAAACGGTCATCTATTTTAATTATTGATTCTCTGTTTTAATATATCCGTAGATGAACTAATATAGGCTCAGTAATTAAAATAAAGATGAAACATAAAAAAATCCATTATTTATTTTTTAAACTGCTCATGTTCAATGGATCAATTTGTTTTTAGAGGATCAAATAATGTCGTCCCATGTTAAAATGTCCCGTACCTTCATCACTGCTAAAAATCACATGTATAATCTATAAGCATCTATAATAGTATACAATTATTATGATACGGAATGCAAATTTATGACCATATTATATACAATAATGTGCTTTATTGCATCATTCCTCGACGCATACGTCGACGACTTATTCCCGGGGACATCAAATAGTGCGTGCCGAGCTCTCTCAAAAAGAGGGTAGGTCCGCTTCTGCACCCGTCCTAGTTAACTCGAAATGAGACTCTTATTCGGGTATTTACTTAAGTGACTGTTCACATCTACCCACCGAACTGAGCGTAGAGTATGTGCAAAAATTGTTTTTTACGTCTCATTCTGTCTCTCTTCTTTCTGATATAGAAAATTAAATCACCGATTGCATATTCTATGCTTTTGTTCACGTACGAAAACAATTTCCAATGTAGGTAGTAACTACCCTGCTATCACTACACTACTTACCGAATATAAATCTGCAGAGTTATCGATAGTGCTGTAGAACCACTCACTTATCAATATTCATGTTAATCCCATCAACGTGCTGGGCCGGCGGCAGAGTTAGTTGTGGAGTGATGGGGGTAATAAACCTTAAAAATTACTTAGCCTAACACTTCCAGTACTACGCAGACTATGATATATCGTTGAGTATGCAGGGTACCAATCTAATACTTCACATTTTCTGGAGTCAGTCAAGAAAATAACCTTGGACCAAGTATTTTTTTATTTTATTTCAACGCTAAATGCCTAGAATACCTTGTGTTGCGTAAAAATGCGTACCAACCATTTACAGACACAATATTTCTTGCATTTCACGTGCATTTAGTTTCACCCAGTTATATTATTCTTCCCTTTTGTTGTATCAAGCTGTGATTATATTCTAAAAGCATATAGAAACATTAGTAATGTAGTGAACACTTTTCTGAAATATTATTTGGAGATTGCGGAGACAAAAGAAGATTTTTGCCATTACGGTAATTTTCCTACTTTCCTACGTTCGTGCGCAGTCACGGTCATTTAACAGTTAATAATCCACCATTATTACATTTTATAACCCAAGCAAACACTCATTTTGATTAATAAGATGAAGCGTTCTTATGAATAGGTCCGCCAAAACGCATAAAATATAGGGCTACTTAAATAAAAGGAAATATTATCTTTTCATTTGAGCAACATGAATATCTGCCAGTTTTGCGGAACCGCCCGAAATTTTAATTAAATAAAATATCCGACTACGATGCATGATGAAGACTTACTCGAGATCATGGCGCTTGCAACAGTGCCGAAATATCAAGAGCAAAAAAAAAACAAAAACACACGGTCCATATCCCGTTTCTAAAGCTCTTAATTCAGGCAATCGTTCTAATATGAGCATACTTTGTAGTCCCCCCGAATAACCGCCCTGATTGCAACCCTGCCTCCACTTACCTATCAATCCACGGTAAGTTAATCCCATCATGGTTGTCCAAACAAGTGTTAAATTACAGCAACGGTTGGCAGATGACACTTCATGACATCATTAGAGTATGACGCAGAAAATAAGCAACATGGAGATGAAAGGTACAGTATAGCGTATTTAATTATTAAATACGTTATTAATATTGTAAGAGAAAATCCTTTTTATATATATAATTCATCACACACACTCGTTAAAACTAGAAGGATTTTTGTGCCTGTAGTAATTATATCTGAAATATAACCTTCTAAATCCAAAATTGAAGCCGTTTCTTATCCACGTGGTTCCTTTTCTGCGTCGGAGCACAGAAGATTCAATAGTGAATAGTGACTATCGACACTATCTCACTAATCCAGACACGGCTTTATACAAAATAAATAATTCACGATACGGCTACGAGTGTTTTAATGGGAGATTATACGTGTCGGTTTAGTAAGTAGCAATCAATTACTGATAATTTTCGAAGTGATAAGTTTCGGCAGTGTCGAACAAACCGCCGACATGTGCGCTTGTAGACAGAAAAAGTCTTTTCTGATCGAGGACATCCTCAGCGATGTTAAGAAGAAGCCTTACAAGCACCTCAGCAACGAGCCTTCAAGACCTCTCGTCTGCTACAAGAAACCTGCCCCTGAGAGTGTTGAGGCGGAACGCTACCACGATGCTGTACAATCCACCTATCGCCAAGATAATGATAAATCAAACATTGTTGACATACCCGCCGTACTAGAAGATAAGCTTTTAAAATACAAGGTTTACAATGAAGTGCAACAAGAAATCGAACTGAACAAAGCTCATTTGGACCAGCGCCGGAACACGTACCCGCTATACCCGACGCCTGTGAAGCCTGACTACTCGTGGACGGTCCGCGGTAAAGACTCTATGGGCTATATGGAGCCCAGATTGAGCTACTACAGCGACCAAATGCTCAACACTAATCAATTCCTAAGAAATCAATTAGCGGCGAACAGATTTGCTTCTCACCCGTTTGCGATACGACAACCATATGGATTTGACAGAGGTAAGGATCAGAGACGACATTCCCGCATTTTAAAGTCGCTTTGTTACTTAAAGGTTAAAGTACGCTAAGGCTTTGTTACTTACGAGTAGAACTACTTAGTGTTCGGAAGTGTACTATAACAAAGAACAATATAACAATATTTACACGTACGCTAAAAATTGACTGCTTTACTACTCGTTTTAGATATAATGCACGTTAGTTATTCATCTCTGTAGAATATTTTTGATTTGACCAAAGTAGAGCCTCTGTTACATAGCTAAGCCGAAGTTTATCCCGAATCGCTGAACTGAAAGTTTGACTCTTCTTTGGAAGCGATATTACGCTACAAAAATATTGGTGAATTTTTTGGACGTACAAAGTTTACTCTTAATTGATAATATTATAAGGTGTTATACTTATCTGCCATGTTTCAGTTATTATTACTATTTGAATCCTTACGTATACACCCCTTTTCACAAATATTCTCTTTCGGACTGAAACAGTGATAACTTTCAATTTTCTAAATAAATGTGTAGGAATTTATCATAAACATTGCGAAATCCGTATAACAAACGTACAAGATACCTTATCCATCATATCTTTAAATAAGGTAACACTAAAGAAATAAAGATAAGCATACGATTATTACCCAAATATATTATCGAATTGGTTATGAGCTGATAATTTCGACATATTTTTGTGAAAAAAATAACATCCTAGGAATTGATTCACCAATAACGGTTTGACACACCTTATCTTATCGAAAACAATAATTATATTGCTCACGTAAGAGCTTTGTAACTATATTGAGGGTATATTGTATTGATGACTAAATAAATAATGATTTGGACGATATGTATCATAAGAATTGTAATCACATCTGAGTACCTAGCAGAGGCACCTATATCTCCCAATCCAATATCTCGTATAATAGCTATCTTTCATATTGTACGCCATAATAAAGCTAATATCAGCGAGTAGACATCCCCCTAACATGATAAATGTGAAAGATTGGATGTATGGATTAATGTTTGTTACTCAATCACGGCAAAACAGCTGGACGTATTTGGATGAAATTTAGTATGGAGATAGCTTATACCCCGGATTAATACATAGGCTTATTTTCATCATCCCCGTTGTTCATCACTGCGCGGCTAAAACCGCGGGGCGAAGCTAGTAAAATAATATGTCTGCAGTTTTTACAGATAGCAGATAATAAGATTATAAACAGTCACATTACAACATCCCACGTTTCTGAAGTCTTGTTTGAGTTAGGTGAAGGGTTAACTAATTACGCAAGGCAAAGAGTTAATTAGTAAGTTCATCGTATCAGTATTTATCTATTTATATCTTTTTAATGACTTAATAACTTTTGTAGTTATCACAAAATCATGAAATTATTACACGCAAATGCATAACTTGGTTCGACGCCTCTTAATTAGTGCCAATAGAATTTAGTAAAAGTAAAAGACAATAGTTCAAGTATCATTGACCTTCAACCACATCGTCACTGACCGTCAAATGAGGTACAGTACTGCCTATGGTACTGTTCACACGCTTCATCTATAAATATGTATGTATAGCTGTATCATCTAAGCCGAACGACTACACAAATTGTCTACCGTGTTCGAGATACATAAGAGATAGTACCTATATTATAATATATACTTACCTACTTACTCGTATATAATTCATGATTACTCATCCTGATACGCAGCAATACAAAACATAATAATTGTAATGCATAAATTATGCCACAGATATGATAAGTATCTACCAACAGTTATGTATATATGTAGGTAATATCCACGTTCAGTTATCTACGCCGGTCATGCTATTACGCTGCAGTTTTTACACAAATCAATACAAACACATTTTCAATACATTATCTAGAATCTCTGAAAAATATCACGGAACGTCACTGGATATCTGGGTAACTATTAAGCCGTTTTAATTGTACTAGCTGAAACGTGAACGTATTTGTGGAGATAGCCATGCGTTGTTAAATGGAACCCGCTACAACTTCAATATCAAGTCCAGTCTTGAAGCGATGATAGCTCAGCGGTGCAAGAATCAGCTGTCAAAAAAACATTCTAAGATCTTGCGTGATTACATCTTCGACCATGCGGTGGTCAAACGTGTACTACAATGTTTAAAAAAAAATAAAAGTAGTCGACGCACCGCTCCGCTGCCCATACGCACCTGAGCTTAACTTTGGTATTTATTACGTTATATATACATTATTACTATCTTTCGTTTTTCTTATTGGATAGT
The DNA here is from genome assembly GCA_934044485.1 of Apeira syringaria. Classification (NCBI taxonomy): domain Eukaryota; kingdom Metazoa; phylum Arthropoda; class Insecta; order Lepidoptera; family Geometridae; genus Apeira; species Apeira syringaria. Next base: position 24,094,952 of record OW203660.1, on the reverse strand, counting down.
CTTTAGTTTGAAATTATCCGCGCAAGAATCTCGTTGAACGATCCCTTTTTTTAATAACTAAAGAAATGTTTACCTAATATGTACTCTATACAGGATGCGCATCGTCTTGGGCTTGCGGTCTCACTCGCCCATGCTTAGTAAGATCTAGCGGTTTGCATTCTGCCAGCGCTGGACGGACTTTTTGTAGCACTTGTAGCGGTGCTTGCCTATAGGTACTTACGATGTTCGCCGATAAACTATTTTAGCAACAAACTCTACGTCTCCTCCTCCCAACCGTGCTAGCACCGCGGAGTAGGGAGGTGCACTTGCACCCAACCGTGCCAGCACCACGGAGCAGGGAGGTGCACTTGCACCTAACCGTGCCAGCACCGCGGAGCAGGGAGGTGCACTTGCACACAACCGTGCCAGCACCGCGGAGCAGGGAGGTGCACTTGCACCCAATGATATTATATGTTTATATATTGCTTCTACTCACACTAATATTATAAACTCGAAGGCTTGTGTGAGTACACGCCTTCACGGCGTGATAGGTTTGAATGAAATTCGGAACGTGGGTCTACCTTGCAACCAAAAAATATTAATATTTTTAAAATGAAAGTAGCTCTGCTTGTCTGTCACGTTTTAATACCTAAACCACTGAACCAAATTTGTTAATTTTGTTACACGTACTTTGGTTCGATATTGGAGAAGGTTAATACTTAGGCTAATTTTTATCCTGGAAAGAAATTGGCTGTCGTGGGATGACTATGTTAGTAGAACCGTGGTTCACGCGGGTTTTTTGTTTCATTTAGGTCACCTTAGGTCATGGTTTATAAATAGATGCATAAACATGAAATTAATTTCGGCGGCACCACGCAACGATGGTATATCCCGCTATGTTAATTTAGTTTACCTACGTATATATCTAACTACCTATTGCTACAGTTAAGCAATAGGTGGTTAGGTTAGATATATAAACTGTCCTTAATTCGTGTATATCAACTCGCACTCTTTAAAACCATGGTATTAACAGCATTACATTAACTGATAACAGAATGGATGGGAACGATAACTGACGATGATAAAAAAGACACGGATATTCGAATTAAATAGATAATTATACGTAAATAATAAAATAAAACGGTTATACCACACCAATATGCTGAATCATCAGACTAATATGGATTGATAAGTTAGCAATGAGCTATGCAGGTTTGGCTTTATGATAACACGAATTGGAACAAACTAACTCCACAGTAAATGTACCTACTAGTTACTAAAACATGAATCGCTTATCAAATGCCTGACTAACGAAACCAAAAACAGGGTGACTAAAAACTTAAATAATGTTTCCATATTGTAACTCCAAACTGTGTTGCGAGCCTGCTCGCCTCAAGTTACTTAATAGTTATTGATACGGCGACATACGTGCTCTGTTTTTACGAGAAATAATCACGTCAATTTAATAGGAATTGAGGATCATAAGTAGGTGTCCTGATTTATTGTATTTATAGATAAGCTCGATATCCTAAGTATTATTTTTGTAAGAGACATGGACACAAGGCTCAAGCTGATACTTGGGTGCACCGTTCCAAAGGTGAGAACAGTTCTCAACGTGAGGCTGGAGTTGCGCTTTGTACAGTAACAGTCTTTGCCTTGGCGTGAAATACAGCTTCGCCCTGTTAAGCACACCAAGTTTCTTAGATGCGAGCTTGGCTTTGGATGCTATATGCTGGCGGAACTGCACATTACCTGACATGTCAACGCCCAGATACCTACTTAGACCTTTCGAGACTTTGAGAGCAGTATCCTGAAATCGATGTATTTTAATATATCGAGATTGCGACGGGCAAGAGATTACTAAATATCCTCTTTCCATAAAATAGCGTATATCTCGTAAACTAACGGCACAGCGATTAAATAATTGTAGATGAGAAAACATTATGAAACAACTACCTCTATATCATAGCAGTATTTTCAACAATAATTTCAAACTTGGTAGCAAAGACGTTTTGAAAAGGTTGGTACCTACATAAAATTGTTCCATTACCCCTGAGTTCATCATTATTGCTTTATGTGACATATAAGGTTTCAAATAGGTTTGCAGCACTTTCATCGTCATCATTATCTCAGTCTTAGGAGATCTCCTACACTCCTACACGGCCCGCATCGGGCCACTGTATGGGAATTAAATATTCTGATTAAGCTCATTTTATAAACATTGTCAACATGTTTTATCTCCAGTAGGTCCAAACTGCTGCACACCGTGGTGGGGTGTGGGAGGGCGGCGGAAGGGCGGGCAGGTCCGGTTCACGGCGGCGCAGACCGGCGCTTTAGAGCGGCGGTTCAATGCGAGCAAGTATCTGAGTCCTGACGAGAGGCGGGCGCTGGCGAGCACGTTACGTCTCAGTGATCGACAGGTGAGAACAGATCAAACAAACGCACTCAGTGTGGCATGGGTGTGACCGAGGCTGACGTACCGCGACCAAATCTGTAGCGCTTCATACAAAAGTCAAGTCAATACTCGTAGTACCTAATACTTACCTGGATATGACGAGCATACGTATGAAAATGGAGGAATCAAAAAAGTGCGTAACTACTTCAAGATCGTAATTGATTTTTTTTTTACTTTGAAATTGTTTTATGTCGTGATACGGTATAAAAACATACCTATAGCGAATAATACTGAGCACAATAAAATTGTGTATGGACAGGTAGAAGACGGCCGGTGAAATTATGGATGGGCTGCGTAGAGAATTATATGGACAAGAGGAGTGATTATAATTAAATTTATATATGTTTCATCCTTTCCAGGTAAAAACTTGGTTCCAAAACCGCCGCGCCAAGTGGCGTCGAACAGCCCCCGACTCCGCCGACCCCGGCAGCCCCCTCACCTCGCCCGAAGGCTCCGACGATGAAGTGCAAATAGCTGATGATGACACCATCTTGTAGTCTTAGAACTATAAGGGACTGATGATCAAAACCGCATTCGAAGAAACCGGACCTGAATATATGACATTTTATCAACATGCCAAGCTGTCGTTTTACTTCCCAAACTAACCCAGTTATTTGTTGATAAATTGACGATCGGCCGCGCGGTTCACACACGCTCAGATTATCTCTAAGGTAATCGTGTTACTAGAATAAATACGTTTACGGTGGCCTACATAAAAATATACAGTATTTTTTCTTTTTATTCACATACTGAAGTGCATGTATAATTATTGCAGATATACTTAGTTAAGTAGTAGATGAACCTACCAGACCCGAGTCAAACACCTAATAGAATTTTGTTTTGACTCCTCTTGCTCAAAAACTCGGAATTCCATCATTGAATACCAGAGCGGGGATAAACCGCGTATAGGTCTAAGGGCTAAAGTATTTTTTTTTACGTTTGAGTGATACCAACGAGCCTAGAAAAACAAAAAGTCTTTATTAATAGGCTTGAACTCGGCCAACGTGATTTATGCTTGCATGCATTTTTTTTTAATTGAACTAAAAGTGGCGATCTATTTGGTAAAATGTAGGTGCCTATGCATTGCCAGTTTTTTTTTAATGCGTTTTGGCAAAATTTTGTCCGACACATTGGCGCGATTTTTTGGTATTTTTTTACAGATTGCATTAGTGATCATAATTTGTGATATAATATGCCATTCATTTCATATACTATAAATATAATGTAATAAACCTTTGACGGAAATTCAAGACAACTATTCATAAGCATGTGATATACGCAGCAAGTGAAATAACTATCATAAAAAATATAATCACTACTAAACTTATTCTTAGTGGAATTGTAATAAACATAATTATATACTTAGTAACCCGCAACACCTATTATACTCGTAGGTATTACATTTCAAAAGTAAACAAAAAATGCCTGTCTAAAACAAAAGAGCAATACTCTCATACGCTAATCAGTATTTTTTGTCGTTTTTACTATTGATGGTAAGGAATATTATTTATTATGGTACAAATGTAATTATCATTAACATTTATCAGTTATGAATGTATAAAACACGGGAACCACTCACGTAATAAATCAGAGGGTCCCGACTATAGTTTCAACCACAGTCGGTGGTCTTTTTCGAGGAGAATACGTGGCGCTCGCGGACGCAGTTCTCCCCGTATTCTCCTTCATTCATAATGTGTCAAAACCCCGTCAGTTTTAATAACAAAATTGATCAGGCTCTAAAACTCTTCTGGCGCATCGCCGCCGCTGCCGAGGCACGCTCGCTCGGCTACCGGCGGCTCACGGAATATGTATGTAATCGGTCCGTGTTGTGGTCAAAAGAAACCTAAGGGAGTGTCCAGACCGGACGACGTTTGGCGCCCGAACCAGGACACACCCTAACACTCCTCCCTCCTCTCGTCGTCGTACCTATATATGACTTTGCCCTAGGCTAGTCACGAAAACAGAATACCTACTATATTAAACAAACAAAATTATTCATTCGTTCATAACAGCAATAGGTCGTCCACGGCTGGACATATGCCTCCCCATGTAGGGGGATTTGCCAATACTCGCCACGCTTGGCAGACTGGTTGGCGAGCGCAGTATGATTTCCGATCCTCAGAAGGCGCCGCTGCCCACCTTCTGGTACATGATCCCTTAGCCGACTCTTACGGCACCCACGGGAAGAAATGGGGGAGTACTATTCTAGACCGGTACATCCACGGCTGTGGTGGTAACACAAAATTATAGTACATAATAACTTTTATTTGAAATGTATAACACAGACTCCATCCTAAAAGCTGGAAAGAGGGGACGGAAGACGTTGATTTGTCTATTAATTACAGTTGATCGTTATACATATCAACTGCTGGGATGTTTACAAATGTGAGTAAAAAATAAATATAGCATCACATAGTATCCCGTTTTTAAACCGACTTCAAAAAAAGGAAGAGGTTCTCAATTAGACCCGTATGTTTTTTTATGTTTCTTACCGCATAATTTCGGACTGGGTGAACCGATTTTGATCGTTCTTTTATTATTAGAAAGCTTCCCGTGAGGTCCCATTTAAATTTCATCAAAATCGGACAAGCGGTTTTTGAGTTACACTCTGATAACTGAAAAGTGCGTGCTTATCTATATATATACGAGGTGAACATACCTACACCACAATGACAAATGATCCCATGAGTAACAAAGGTCACTAAAATATGAAAAAAAAATTTTAATCAAAAAATGGAACCGTACTTCAACACTCAAAAGTGTGAAATAACTTGTCGAAGACGGTACCACGAGCTATTTTGATATCAGTAACTTTTGACCTATCATGTTATAACAAGTTATTTCACAATTTTGAGTGTTGAAGTCGGTTCCATTTTTTGGTTAAAAAAAATCAGTCTATGTAGACTATTTTTCAGAGTCGCGTGGAAATATTAAGTTATAATAAATAAGAAATAGTCAGGTCTGCAGCCTAATACCTGTTAATGCTGCGACAGAAAATAAACCTTCGAAGTCATTGTAATCAAGAGATATTTACATTAATGCAGGATATTGTCGCACGCAATAAAATAACATAACTATAGGTTACTATTACTCCTTACTGTTTACTTATAATGCTTAAATTTGGCAAAACGCAGTGCCCCATAGCAACAAGTAGAGGAGAAATCTGAAAAACGTTAACTTGGTAAGCTGCTGACTTCAAGTCAACCCTGGAGTGTTCAAGTCGCGAGTGAATAGGTACCTTCTAGGTTTGCGTGCTAAATCCTAGACAACGTCATCACTTAACATCAGGTGTTGAGCCTCATCTGAGGCAGTTGTCAAAAGCAAACTACATAAGTAAAAAAAAAAAGTAAGGTAAGGTAAGACTGGCTCTTCCAAGGCCAAAATTAAGTTACTGCTGTTTCTACGGAACACTAGGTGCGCGATTCCGACTCGCACTGGGCCGGTTTTTTTTTCTGGTGCGGATATCATCCGCTCGAGAAATGAAGTCCTGGCCCTGGGTTAGGACTGGTAATTGTATTTTTGTATACTTTATGTATGTAGCGTTTTATTTTATTATTTTAGTTTATTAGCTATCTAACTTGAGGATCAGTGACGATATGGCACTCACAGATAGCTACCTGAACACACCCTGTGTTTGGCGACAGACAAACATGAGGGAGGTAGCTAGCCAGGCAGGTAGTTGAAAGTTGGTACCCTACCACTATGCTGTAAAATTAATAACAGTGTTATTAAACTAATAAAATAAACACAAAATTAAAAAATACTTTAATAAATATTTTAAAAAACAATCAAGGGAAAACCTCAAAAACAACAAACAATTCAACACCAAAACGGACAGAATAGAATTTAATATTTTACTTACAATACATTGCATTCAAGTTTCAACTTTAGGCCTTTAAGATAAGAACACCATTCATTTTTATACCATTATATTTAAACGATAATTGGTGGCGATTCTGACGCGAAAACTTAACCTTGGAGCCAGCACTTGTTGAATCGAAGGTAAAAATAAATTGTCATTATATAATATTCGAAAGTAAGGTTTTCTTACAATAATTATGACCAATGCATTCTATTTTTACATTATTAGGGGCCATTACAAAAGACACCCGCTAAACATAGAATGATATTAATAAATCAAAATTAAAACAGGGCAAACTATGGAGATGTCAATGAGAATTAAAATATTATTTATCGTACAAGATAGAAATACCAAACTTAGTACATACAGAAGGTAAACGTGAAACATAACAGAGTGTTCGTGCCCGAATGACCACCGTGTCGCGCAATATGTCTCGTCTTGAGATTTTATATTTACTCAGGTACTTTTAGTCTCCCTGAGGTTTATTCAAACACCGCAAAATATTTTTAGATTGGAAATTCTCGTGAGTTTGACACATTATTATATATGTGGTATCCGGCTTTACTCACGTTTATAGTCGAAACGTAACAAAAAAAAGTGTATAGTCGAAAAAATATATATTGCGACTATTAACGTGAGTGAAGCCGGATACCACATATATAATAATACCGCAAAATAAGATAAAAGTGATTTCGACAAAATATCACGCCAAGATATTGTGTGAAATATAATCATACATAACTTTAAAAACTGTCAACAAACACATAGTGTGTTCTAGGCAGCAGTCCTTAAGAGCCAGTAAGCATTCTAGCGTGATGATATCTTCGACCTCATCGTCACTGACCATCAAGTGAGATAGTGATCAAACGCTAGATCTGTAATGAACACAGTATAAACAAAAAAGGACAATTTGTAGGATGATATCTCACAGTATCTTGGCGTGACACCTCATACGGTCGAGTTGAGTCGTTCTTGAAACGAGTAGAAAATATCGTTTTTGCTCAAATTTTGCAAATCTGGAAAACACACCGTAAGACAAGAAATATTACACAGAAACTATGAAAAATCGACTAAGTATATCTTCATACAAAATATATATTTATTAATTTGACAAATATTGTTGCTTTAAACAGTAAATATTAATTCACCAGAGATGAAGGCTACACTTTCACCTCTGATGAATTAATATTTTTATTTTTATATATAATTATGCATCAATTTCATTTTTGTTATGGATTTTGTATCATGTAGCAGACCTGTCATCAGATAAATTCTGTAGAAAAGAATAGAAAGTGAATAACTTTTTCTTATCGTCTAATTATTGGACGTAAAAATAACACGTTTACATAAAACTGCTATATTAAAATATTTCTCAAACGTACTATTCAGTCATAGACAACATTTAAAAAAATATATTAATTGATCAATAAATAAAACAAAATATGTACAGATGAAGAAATAACACCATTACATGTTTACACAAACTTATGTTGTTTGGTTGTTAACGCTTTATATATCACTTTGTAGATTGAGACATTTGACCACAATCTCATTTGATGGTCAATGTCGCGCTACACCTAGAAAGTGTTTGGCTTCCAAGGACACTCGACAGTTGCCTGAACAGGATGGGTGTTTGTTTTTCAAACTTGTACTCGCCAGGTTGTTACTGGGAAGTAATACGCTACCACTATTCTGTGGATTTTGGAACGGTGTTACCTTCACGGAGAGCTCAAGCCGAGGGTGGTCAACGGTCATTTTGACAGCCGAAGAAGCTCCCTCGAACGCTCCATAACTATTATATATTATTTATTTATTAAGCACATGACAGCACCGATATAAATTGTACAACACTGCTAAAAGCTTGACGCGCCTGCTTGAGAATGAAGTAATTAAGTATTATAATGAAGTGACTTCTAACACATTAGCGACCCTCCGTCCGTTTAAAACCCATGTTCTATCTTGTTCCCTTTAATTTCACAGTTATGTAATGCGATGTTTACACGCAAGTTGAAAATGACAAGTGCATTAGACACAAAGCTTGTGTAAATGTTTATTGCCATTACGCTGGCAATAAAATAACCTATTGGGGCGACCGCTGTTTCGCTGGACACGTACGAGATGGCGGTAGACACGAAGAAAAAACAAATACTTTTTTGTATTACTTTTTCAAGATCGCACAGGTCTGCTAGTTAATTTTGAAAAGGAATCATTTTTTTAAATTCAAATAGTTTCTTTGTACAACATTTAGGATACCGATGTACATTTATAGAAATATGAATGGGTTACTTTTTTGTTTCAATACACCGACAATCTAATGACTGAGCAGCGAACTGTTCTAAGCAAATGTTTTATTTACATATTTATAAGAATGGTTTGTTTATAATATATGATTTATCTACTGTACATAAGAACTGTTAAAATTACTCTAATGTCTCTTCATATTATTATAACAATGTTACATTACGTAGAATAAATATATTCATATTAGTATTAAATTAAATTTATTTACAATAATACCTATAACATGTATTGCTATCGATGCAATCACACATTTGTCATGACACTATGACATGGTTGAATATTCATTATATCCAGTATAATATACAGTATCTAAAATATACATCAAGATCTTCTATATTACATAGAATATGACAGTTGTTGAGTTTACTTTATCAATAAAACTCGTTAAGTACAGTATACAGCGCCTGGCGATGAACCATCTTCGTAATTGTGTAATATACCTATTTTCTTAAAAAGCACGTTTTGTGCTGAACATACACTCGTTAAATTACGCAAAAATAACTTTACATTACGTACGCTCATTATAATATTACAATATTGTAACCCATTTCTGACAACGTTATGGGGAGTAGTAAATGTTACTCGCAAAATGATAAAAAGATTAGTTTTTATAATATTAATGTATAATTATAACGCACGTGCGGCTTTGTGGCGACACTGCGGATCCTGGTACTCCCTGGGGCTACATGAGACCCTTGAACCCCGACTAGCCTTGCACCAGGTCGTTTGGGGGTGGAGACGCCAGGGCATGGAACAAAAAGCCCCAAGAGTGAAAGTGTGAAAGAGCATAGCGCCGGCAGCAGCGGTCAAGTACCACTGCAGCATACCTCTCTCACCACTGGCCTCCAATTTTGCCCCATATAGCCGTAAATGGCGGCTCTCGTAAGGGGATTCGTTTAGAGGGTGGAAAAGTGATCACTTTCCTCGACATATTTACACAATATAGAATTGGGCGATACCATAATGGCTATAATCCACCATGCAGGCGAAGGCGAGTTGGGGGATAAGGTAGTGGCCGGCGCAACATCGGATTATCAGGTCGCTTGAGGGTCTTATTTGGACTGTTTTTTAATACAACCACCATACCTCGGAAACCTCAACGACAACAATTGCTAAATTAAAAACATAATTCATCCGCATATCGAGATAATGCTACCTTGATCGATTATATCGCATCCATATATTTTTATGTTAAATATTTTTTTTATTAACGTCATATTGCCAAATATTAGCCGGACACTGCACACTAGATTACATTCTATATATTGCCTTACACATATCCACTGTTACGCTTCACTAGACACGGATACGAACAACAACATTTAATAATTATTGCTTAATACATCATTTGGTCTTACATCGTTTGTTCGCTCAAACGCTCCATTCGCTTGATAAGAAACTATTCACCGCGGGCACTCGCTCGTTTGCCTTTCGAACTTTGACTGAGATTGAATCGCATATTGCAGAAAGAGCATTAGTCTAAAGTATGTATATTAGTCATAGTGTACCTATGTGGACCTTAACCTTAATGTGGAAATCGAGTAACACTCATTGCTGGTTTCTCTTATAACACAAACTAACTAAAATTAAATCTGAAAAGTCTGAAATCTGAATAATTTAATTTTAGTATTGCCAATTCTAAGTTTTGTGTTAAATTGAACTTTATAGTAACTGTATTACGAGTATACCTTTGCACACATCATTATGTATGTTGGTTAGTTTAATTAAACAGCCAATATAACCAATATTATTTTTCTTACTGTTTCACCTAAATTTAATTAATTAAATAACTCCTCTTATTATTTTTATCCGTGATCAATGAATTTACACTAAAATGACCAAGACCAAATCTACTTATTAGAAACCTCGAAGTAAATATAAAATTAAAATTCGTTTTCACTCTATTAAGTCATATATTTAACAACGATTTAAAAAATATTATAAATATTTGTTTTTATAGACATAATATATATTACTTTATTTTAGTTAATACCTTTTCTGCAATATGCGATTCAATTTGTCTTGTCCGTCCAATTAAAAAGCACTATTAATTGGGTGTCGATTGAAATGGTTTTATTCCCATAGTACATTTTAAAATAATGATGGCGACAAAGCCTTGTTTAAAACAGCAGTTTAAACAAGAACTGGGTCCATCCAGTGCCGCTGAGGACACAATGACTCCAACATGGTAACAACATACTATTTGTAGATAGTCTATTTCAGCCAATATCGACTAAGTGCATTCTATTTACAGATAATTTTTTTTTTAATAAAAAATATTACACAAACAAGCGATGTCATAGCATTACATTTACTCCTGGCAGTGATTTCTAAATGGTACAGCGAGTTGTTATAAGTTGTATATTATACTGTGCCAATAGAATTCTCTTAAAAATCTACAGATTGGTTTGACCAGTGAGATGGCAGCGCTATGAAATAAGATCTAGAGGTGTTAATTCAATTCTAGTTACACAGGTGTTTTTTTTTCATGTGGTTTTCGCTTCGTGTACATAAATGTAGCAGACGCAACCTATTCTGATGGAATAAAGACATGCACCCAATTCTTACAAAAATTAACTTCAGAACAGATAAGATTCCCTGTAACTTTACTACACTACACTAGTGATGGTTTCAATACAAATTAAACCCTATCCGTTTCATTTAAGACCTTCGTCCTACATATTCTTCTATTTATCTGTGTATATTACGACTAACCTGTGATGGTGTCATTACAGAGTGTATCCTATTCGTTTATGCCGCCCGACTGGGCAGCGACCAGCTCCTGGTCGCTTTTAATTAGTCAGTTTTTCTGAGCGCGCCCCGAGCTCTCCAGGCCTTGAGCAGGTTGTAGCTGAAGTACAGCTGGAAGAAGTGGATCTGAGAAGCGAGGAACACGAACGCATACCAAAGGAGACCGTAGGGGTAGCCCTGGAAAAGGAACACAGATTTATTTTATCAAATCGTTGAACGTTTGATCCAATAATACACGGTCACAATATTGATATAATGCAATAAATACACTAAGTTTCTTTCCAGTATTATGTGTTTATTTTTTTGTATTTTCAGGCATGAAGTTTGACTACTATCTCACTCGATGTTCAGTAGCGATGTGGTACAAGGTGGAAGGTAAATGAAAAAAATTTGAAATGATACATAGAAGCATTCAATTAACCCACGCCAAATGTAGTCTCCACAATACTCTCCACATACGTTCTTCTTCCACACTAGTTCAGAGTTACACATTTAATTGCTATCATTTTTTAGGGTATATAATAATTTATGCTATTTTACGTTTAACACGTAATTTTAATCCGAGAGGGTCAGGAGTTCATAGCACAGGGTCTTACTGAGTTTGGCCTCCTGTTCCCTTCCTTCACAGTAAAAATAACATATTTTGAACTTGTGTGTCTCAGATGTTGTAAGCTATAGTGGAAAGGATATAATTATAACTATTACTAAATACTATTGCGCTGCTCTATAGAGTATTGTCTCAGTAACAAGTCTCTCACACATACCCTTCTTCACACATTACAGTAATTTCTTACTTCATAGAATGCTTTTCTAGATGGAACCTGTTTCACAGCCATTTTGAATTTTCTTTTGGTAAGCACAGTCAGTGTTTGAGATTTCATAGTAAAAATGAATACCTATAATTTCCTAGAAAGGATTTACTCGTCTTTGCTAATCTTAAATTTGGTTACAACATTTATAAGCTTATTTCTTGAGATAAAATTATAACACTACTTAACTCAGTTATTTAGATCATTATTGACATACATACATTATATTTTGAAAGATATAATGTATGTATCAAGATGTAATGTAAAGATAATTATGATATATACACAGATGGCACGGTTAACATAATGAAATAATTTGAAAGATTATTGAGTATAACAAACCTGCCACAGATCGATATCAAGTTCGCTGCTGTCATCGTTCTCGTCCATGGTGAGGTATCGGTAGACGTCCGGGCAGTAGTAGAGCAGGCAGTAGAGCAGCGGGCCGAGCCCGAGCGCCGCGACGCCCCACATGTAGCGGCGCAGGTGCCGGATGTTGTTGCGCTTGATCGCAGACAGCCCGAGGAACGACAGCAGCAGGGACAGGCACCAGATGTATTCCCACCACAGCGGCTGGAATTCAACATTTACAATTATTTTGACGAGGAGTACTTACACATATTGTGTTCTTTTTTTAAAATCCTATAACTCCTATGAGCCACTCTAGCTACTTGGGAACACCAAACAGTATATCTCGCTTCACACATATTAATTCTGTATTGAATGAACACAACACTTAAAACAGATTGATTTTGATATTTTGACTTAGCATGGCCATGTAGTGTATTGAGGACAGATGTAACAAATGTGACTTATCTTTAAATCTCATAAAGAAGCGGAGAAGAATGCAATATAAAGCAGAGAAGATGGATAAGTTTTATCACACCTGATATTAATGTAAGGGTGTGTGACCAATATAGTGTGTGACCAATATAGTGTGTGACCAGTATAGTGACAGCTAATATGGTAAAAACAAAGAATAAAACCCTGAATAGTTTTTTATTCTAAGCAGATGACAACCTGATTTACTCAAACTCCAAGCTGATGTCTGGTAGAAGTCTACTCTCTTTCTCACTCATTTGTTTCCACATGACTGTGGAAACAAATGAGTGAGAAAGTGGTATCCTGCTAAGTATGTGTAGCATTGCCATCTCGTCTCTGGTAATTATGTTTTTTTTAAGATGCTTTGCAGGCTTGTGTTTCACCACTGTCTCACCTGATATTATGAGGATTTGGTCATCATAACAGCATGCAAGCTTATTAGGTACCTCTTCACATTATGGAATGGGGAAGGAGGAATCACATACTGTAGCTCCAGGGCACAGTTTGCACACCAGAGCTCTCCCTAAAATGTGTCTGCTTAAAATAGATAATTTAGCAACTTTGTGTCAGTGCTGTAGGCTCTGATATCTTGCTTCAGCAGTGACTACTGCTGAGCTTTTCTCGATGGACAAATTTACCTAGTTGAATGATCCCACAAATGAGAACAGCTCTCCATACTTGATACAAGTTGAGCAGTTGTTCAGAAATAAGGCCCAGAAGAGCTAAAATAAACATTCGAGTACTGGGACAGTACGATGACAGAAGGTTTTGAATATTATAAGAATCTTGACAAGGTGAAGATGACTGTGTCTCACCTGTGGTATCTGCAGCTCTTCGATCTCTAGTATGAACACGTCGAGCTTGTCGAGTATATCCGCAGAGAGCTTGGCCACCATCACAAGAAACATAGCATGGTGGAAAAACACGCAGTACTTCAGCCTTGACTTGTTTATCGCACTGAAATGATATATAAGTACAAGCATTTAATTCTCGCAGAAGTATCCATCCTACATTTCAGTAAAGCTTTCACAATTGTTTGTCTGCAGCAGACAAAAGGTTAATAGAGTCTAAATTCTTAGCTAAAGGGACCAGGTACCTGACAGCTTGTTACGAGGCATCTTTCTGTTAAATAAATTTGTATAAGAAGAAGTTTACACTGTAAGTTTATGGCATAATGTTTAGTGCCATACAACTTCCACAGAATTTGAAGAAAGCACAGCTTAGAGAGCTTAGAGTTAGTGAGTGTCACAGATAAAATGGTCCCTGGATCAACTCCCACATCCACCTTCATTTATAGTTAAAATTTACATTGCTTGTTTGCCACCTATTACATGAAAAAAAAAAAATTACAATAGCTGATCAGGGTTAGGTTTGCGGCGTATTTATCATCACAGGTAAAAGTTACATAGAAAAGTGTATAGAAAAATCGCAGACTGTCACAGTGACAAAAGCTGATTAAAGCCCGTGACTGTATGTTGCAGGTGTGGCTGTGATCGCTGCGCATCAATAAGTCAGAGTGAAATGCATCTAGTATTTTTTATAAATGACAATGAATAAGTCAGAGCGAGATACACCTAGTATTTTGTCACAGGTACTTGTCACAGATATTTAGAAGTCACAGTAACAGAAATCACAGAATATTGGATTTTGCCTAGCATAACCCAAGACTAATCAGATTATAATCAGATACATTATATTGATGTTTTCGTTGGGATTTGACATGATTAATGTTTGATTGGCAGTAGGTATGGCATACATTGGCCACATACCATTTACCTGAATGACTGCAATGACGGTTAAAAAAAAACAACAGGAGCGATTTCTAAAGACATGCATGGATGACAAAGGTAGTATAGAAAAAAACACTTATAAAATAAATGTGCAACCCTAACCTGTATCCTCTCGATTACCAGTATAAATGCTCTGTCATGAAGCAATTTTATCACTAAGAAACATTTGGTATGGCATCAAGTCTGTCTGAATAATTCAGATTCAGATTCTTTATTTAGCCTTATAACTATGACCATTATATGAGGCAAGTCAATATACAATGCTCAATATAATATATAATATCTACTACTAATCCAAAATTCAAGTAATGGCTTTAATGGCAACAGCTTATTAATATTAAACATTTATATAACTGCCATATGGGACTGAACTGTACATTTATTGAGACAGCTATGAATAGTCTCCGACTCAACAGTTGTGACCACAGAGTGGTGAGCCTGAGACTAAAATTTTATTTATAGTCCTAGTAACTGGAAATGGCCCTTTGAGTTCCAACTGCTGAAAATATTTGACTTCAGTGACTCAATATACTGCTCATTCTACATTAAGAGGTAATTGCTTACAAGAAAAAGCAGCACATCATTACATGCTTAGATTTTCAATTTTGACCAGGGGAGAAAACCATTTTTAGTAAACAGCACGTACATTCAAGGATGTCATGATATAACTAGGCTGGCAATCAATGCAAAAAGATTATCCTTGCAGAATTGTTAGTTTGGAACTGAATGCAATTAGAATTAATTTCTATTTTCAGATTTTTATAGACACTATTTTCCAAATTACAAAATGCCAGGAGATTAGACACAAAATATGGAGAACAAAATTAATTATGACTATTCCTTATGAAAAAAAGTTATGGTAGGTATTATATTTTGTATTCGTAACATTTCAATAATTATTTATATATTACTTTATTAATAATAAATTGAACCATTCCAAGCAATTCAAATGTGCATAAATTACTGATATACTATAAAAAATAGAAAGAGACAGTCAGACATTTTGCATGTTGAGGTACGATTGTGACAAAACTAGGTTAATTACTAGCTTCGCAAGGAGAAATATATATGTATTTTAAGTTTATTTGACACTAAACTTTATAAAAGCTGCAGCTAGCATTCGCAGTGCCTCTGTGAGGTTTTATTCTTATAACTCAGCATACCATTGGACTATACTTGTCTAACTATGCTTGTCACCCTGAGATACAAAAGTTTAGTTTCACGGTAAGATCATATTCTATGTTGATATTATTATATGCAGTGAAGTAAAGAGCGAAACTGAAGTCTTAGTGAAAGGGTCAGACCATATGGTTGCACTGATTTGTCATAATATGTCCAATTTGTTTATAAGCAGTGATGCAGCTCTAGGTCTCGGCCATGTAAACCATAATACTAAACTTGGTCATTGGGAGGTTTTAAATAATTGGCGCGTAACTTATTTCACTATCGACTGCTTTTGTCTAAAAATAATTTGACGGAACTTGGTTGAAAAAATTGATGTTAACTATCAATGCAAGATGTTATCAAGGGTCCTTACAGATCGCAGAGAGCCTTATACATTCAATAATGTAAAGGATACTTGCCTGAGTTGGTATTGTATTGCAATTTTTTCCCGATGTTCAAAGTCAGCACCGTTCGTTCCCGTTACCATAACACCGCCTCGTGAAGCCATTTTTCTAACTAAATTATTTCACAAATTTTAATGAAACACAACCTAAAACTATCAGACTTCAATAAAAAGGCATCTTAAAAAGAATCCTGGCCGCCTAATTCGATCAATTCATATTATTTTTCTTGACCCTCGAAACCTCGCAAGCAAAATTATACCAAATGAAAAAAAATGCAGTGGTGCCAGCTCTCAAATATTTTTCCCCAAAACACCCTATAGATGAATATAATAATACCTGGCGGATTTGAAACACCAAACAGTCATCATCATCATTATCTCAATCATAGATCATAGGACGTCCATAGTGGGACATAGGCATCCCCCATTGATTTCCACAAGGACCGGTTGGAAGCGGCCAGCATCCAGCCCATGCCTGCGACCTTAGGTCATCTGTCCACCTAGTTGGTGGCCGCCTTATGCTGCGCTTGCCAGTCCGTTGTCTCCATTCAAGAACCTTTCAACCCCAGCGGGCATCAGTTCTTCGAGTTCGAGCTATGTGCCCTGCCCACTGCCACTTCCACTTGTACTTCAATACCAAAAAGTAAATTGATATTATTCTATTGAACCTAGTACCCAATCACGTAATCCTTCATGGGCTACCTTTTGATAAACTCCCATTACTTTAAAAAAAAGTAAACAAGGAAGCGAAGATAAAAATCAAGTATTATGGGGCTATATATGAAGAAACTATGTTTGGTTCTTACCGTTTTGTTAATAATCAATGTTTGCTGACCTTTTTCAACTACGCAAACCCTTTAAGTGCGAAGATGACCTAATTTTTTTTACTAAATTAAGTTGCTACTACAAGATCTCTAATATCTACCGACAAGGTGGATAGATAATCTGAACAAGATCGAAGTAGATGCTGAATTCGGGTCGCTTTCGAGTGGTTCTTGTGGGTTCTTGTGTCTCTATTCAGCAGCGTACCTCGCTGGCAATGGCTGGCAGAATGAAGTCATGAAAGCCGGTAATCAAAACTTGCTTTAAAAACCTAAAGTGCTATATACCATAAATACGTATAAACTCTACGTATAAAGTCTTTTGTATAATCTTATGAAATAAAGGACAATAAATTATTTTACTACAGGCAGCACATTGTACGTGACGTTAAACATTAAGTTGTACTGGTCGACGTAAATCTGTGGCCAAACGCTTTCAATAAAAAATCTGTACCCAATAAAGACAAATACATATAAGGGGCAGAGAAATTTGCTGAATACTGAGAATAACACCTTAGGGTCTCAATATAATAATATATTTTGCTTTAGAATATGTGTCACTTTAAATCTGATAAGTACTTAGCAACAATAGTTACCAGTAGGCAAAGTTCTCAAAACGCTGGCAGCATTGCTACGTTGAATAGCAATGCTTAATATTTGAGCAAAGTAAAGGCCAAGTTTTTGGCCACCTCTGCATATAATTATCAAACAATATTATTTATATTATGATATCTTAGCATATCATTATATTATATTATTATATATTATATCATATAACATAACAAGTCAAAATTTATATCTCAAAAATTGGATATATTCTTATAAGGTATATTATACTGTTGATTCAATTAACATACATACATATCATTCAGTCATACTGTGACTTGCGCCTGGTCCAGTCTAGCACTGACTCCAGATCACTGAAAGCTTTTGAAACATCGGGTAAAAACAAACAAAATTTTGGTACGAGATACATTTACATTAATTTCTAGAATTCATTATATTCATATGTGTTCATTTAATCATCCTCACCACCTGTTATCTAGTGGGGGGGTGGTTTTGTCCGATTTATGTGTAAGGGGCTACGCTTAGTTGTTCATTATATAATAAAAGCCTTTCTGTCCGATACGCCCAAAAATAAGAATAATAGTCCTTTGAAATGAATATTCCCGAAGCAACAAAAATTACCAACATTTTTGGTGGGAAACTCCCTAACCTGGCGACATTAAGAAAGCGGCTGCTGCCAGTTGTCAAATGCCAACATCACGTCAGCCAACGTTTCAGACTTTGCACTCCTTTACACGCAAAAAATTATATTTAGTAAAGAAAAAGTACATTGTATTGTTGGTATATAACTTTTATGCAAAGACTTATAAATAAGAATTTAATTTCATAAGAAATGTATTGTATCAATAGGAAATTAATGATCATGCATCATTCCTTTACTTATTTCTTGGGTTGCCATCTCGAAAATTTGACAACCAAGACAAGACGCTTGAAAACCCTGGATTTTAAAGCACAGAACCCGGACATGTAAACATATTCAGTGTGTCAGCGGGCACAGTTTGTGTGTCGCGGCCGGCCTAAGACTTCAAATTTTTAAACCCCGGACTACAAATGAAGCCTCGCCCGGACGCACCCCGGACGCCCTCTAAACTAGGACAAATCCGGGGAAACCCGGACGGATGGCTGCCCTACTTATACCAAGTACACGCGAATACACTTAGGATAACTAGTTTAATATACGCTTTATAGTAGAAATTGGAAACCTATTATTTAGTGAGTAGTCAGCAGTACTTAGTGTAGGTAGGTATAGTATGTGCATATTTAAATTATTTTTTAGCTTGTATATAGTATAGCATAATATTTTCATTTCATTCGTAACTTTAAACATACGACGTTCTACGAGCTGTACGAAAATTAAAACGACGAAAATGTAATGTACCAAATCAAAAAGTAGGTAAGTAGGTAGTTCGCGATGACCACGAAAGCTGTCAAGAGTGAAACAATAGAGATGAAGTGGTTTTCGAATCCACTGTTCGCTTCTATGAGCCATCGATTTAAGAATTTTTAAATTATTTCTTCAAATCAATTTTTTTCCTTTACTCGAATGTACCACCGCTCGCTGTGACACTTACATAATAATGAATTACCTACTAGCTGCGCCCCGCGGTTTTACCCGCGTACACGGGAATTACTCACGTAGTAACTCAGAGGGTTCCAACTATAGTTTCGACCACATTCGATGGTCTTTTTCAAGGAGAATACGGCGCGTTCGCGAACGCGGTCGCAGTTCGCCTAGTAGGTTGGTACCTACCTACTCTGTGTACGAATGTGGTAAAAACTATACCCTCGGTCGATCGGAACCCTCTGACTTACCCGCTACGTGGGGAATTACCGTGCTTTATACATTCATTATGTGTCCAAACAACGTCATTTTAAACAGCATATTTCTAAACTAGCTAGACAAATATTATAATTAAATGAATTTGCCTGTAAAGGTAAACACTTCCAAAATCACAATCCGTGATATTGGTTTCCCATTGTAAAACACGTCCACGCACGTGTACGTTAAGGTAATTTGTTTAATTAGCCACGTTATCTTTGGAGTAAATTGCTTTATTCGAGTAGGGTTGCTCAACACAGCAGCGCGCGGATTCCATGTTCAGGCACGTGTAGGCACGTAGCGCAAGTTTGATAGATGAACGTTGCGACATGTGACTGGCCCTCACAGCTCAGATGATAATACATGTCTCGTAGTGTGAAATCTAAATTTCCTGCAATGCAACTGACCTAGGCTTTTAGATTTTAACTTTTCGACTGATTTAAACAGAAGAGATTCTATATTTGATTGTTGATTTCATTTTTGATACCTCGGAACTTCGTCATTTAAGTCTTCGTCAGTATAAAAAATTCTCGTAACTATGTATGTACCTTCAGATTAGTCTTTATTAATAATTTGTTATTATTAATTAATAGGTACTTCTACTACTAACTAGGTACAACTTATACCTTATAAGTTTGCGTGCTACACTTTAGATCGCGTTGTCACTAAACATCAGACTTAGTTGAGCCTTTTAAAAAAAAGTTCTATAAAAATTTCATCATAATTGGTACAGTATTCGGTATCTTTTGTTAAAAATAATGTTGAAGACTGCATAGATAATATCTAGCGTATATTTATATGAGGGTATCCTTTTAGACAATCCCATATTGTACTAGTAGGTGTAGAGCAGCTACAATATGAGATCATATTCTCGTGGCTACTTGGGAATACCGACGGAGGAAGCTCGTTCTACATTTTTCAGGTGTTTTTTTTAAAACTTTTTTATAGCTTACGTTTGACCTCTGTCTCACCTGATGTTAAGTGCCGACGCGGTTTAAGGTGTAGCATGCAAACTTTGAAGTTTGAAGGTACCTATTCACTCGCGACTTGAAGACTCCGGGGTTGTGCCTATCGGGAATCACAGACTCAGGCAGTGAGTTCAACTCCAAGGCAGTACACAATTATAAAAGTGGAAGCAAAACGCTTCGTGCGTAACGGTGGAATATCTACCATGTAGCGGTGGTGCATAGTCGTACGTCTGGTTGACCGATGATAGAATGACAAAGGTTGAATTAAATTGTGTAATTCCAATGCACATTCGTACGGTCTACATACGGCGCGCCACAGTAGTCACCATCGAATGTCAACTCTTAAAAACTGTAGAACACTATATGCTATGTCACAGGGCATACCTATGTAAAGGCCAAGTTGACTCACCTAAACTGTCAGCTAAAATAAGTGTTAAGATTTCGTTGTCCAAGGCTCAGAACTAGACACACCCAACTATTTGCCGTTACTCGGTCCTATACCAACTATACCTCGAACGCGCCTGTTCATTGTCTCCAAAATACGTACAATAAACTGTCACCATCGATAGGCATATTTCGAAAGAACTCATACAAGAAAGAATTATTGAGTCTAATAAATGAACCGGCAAAGGTAAAATAAAACATAACATCCACAGAACATATACAAAACATACTGTTTTTCTCATGCTGATTCTTATTCTAATAATCATATTCTAATTTTCACACACAACACACACATATACACACACACACACACACACACACACACACACACAAACACACACACGCACGCGCACACACACAAACACACACACACACACACACACACACACACACACACACACACACACACGCACACACACATTTGCCAGGCACGCGGGGGAAATAATTCTTTTATTACAAGCTTTTATTGAACTTGCAAGAACTGGGTCTTTATGACTTGAATATAATAGATTTTGCGCACAAACTTGGGTTTCCATCCATATAAAGTTCAATTAAAACGATCACTGGCAGCGCCGTGTATTCGCTGATTGAGCTTTAGAGCATCTGGCGGCTGATCCTTTTGGAAAAAATCATCTTCAGCGATGAGGCTCATTTCTTGTGAAGCGGCTTTCCGGATTCGGAACGAAGGAAATCTACGGGAGATTCATCAGGTGCCTCTACACTCTGAAAAAGTCACTGTTTGGAGTGGATTTTGGTCCGGCGATATAGACGTTCCAACTAGTCGCACGAAGCGTTTTGTATCCACATTCATTGTGCGTACAGATAAGCAATGAAATTCATTTCCTAAATGTGTTTGCGCTTGAATTCCTTCAAGTCACGAGTGAATAACTCTCTAGGCGGGCGTCCATCGTAGATTGCATCGTCACTTAACATCATGTGAGATAGTGATAAAACGCTTGCGAATTCTCAATTAAAAAAGAAATAGTAGGTACCGTCCTGGAGCAACGGAGACTGTGATGCCATATTTTACACCCTACCTTTATCGGGGTAAAATTGCAACGTAGTCTGAAATATAATTAACTTATGCGACGTCGATAAGTGCTTCCGAGACCTGCTCCTTAATTGTATACTCAGGCTGGACTTTAGCTGATGTTGCCCTCAACTCGGAGCTCGCCGAGTGGACGTGATGGAATACATCCGACTTCAAGCGCACGCTGCAGCTAAGAAAATGCAACGTCAACACGATCGCTAAGCCTAGACCGAGCACGCACAGCCCTGAGTAATGTCGCGTATCGACAATAAGTGCTGACGATAACACCGATTGTTCCGCCGATCGTGTTGTATAAACATCCGCCCGTTTCGTCGCTCTAATCATTGTTTTGTAATCCGCCGCCGTGCTTAGGTGGTTATAAATAGGGGTTGGCGGTATAGTCGGTCTGTTAGTTTGTGATAATGAAGGTTCTAGTGATTGTCGCCCTTTTCGCTTTCGTGGCTGTGCAGGTAATATTAAATTAATTGTAATTTTGATAATTTGGTTAATAATAATCGTTCTTCTATTTGATGTATTATTACTCCTTAATAATAAACTTTTCTTTCGTCTCCAATTGCTCAATGGTTTCTTTAGTAAAAAATGTTTAGTTTTCATTTTGGAATAAGCAAGGCATATTTTTTATAATTCGGTGATAATAATAATATTACTACTAGTATTGCAATATTAGTAAGTATATATTTTTTATATAAATAGTAATAATATTAGTCGATTAAATTAACTTCTTTAGTGAAACCATTTCAAGTTAAGTCTACATCTTACAAATAAATAATTCCAATACAAGTGTATTGAAAAAGTAATAAAAACAGACTGCGTGATTTTGAGAAATATTTTGTTATATCTTGTTTTACGGTAAGACAAATCTAACGATCTATGTACGAATCTAACAGCAAGCCATTAGCCAGTTTCACACAACCAACTCAATATACTATACTTAGTCACAATATCATTTGTACGTAAGATATCTAGATCTACACGCCACACAGTGTGCAAAATATACATTCATACGCACACACAATCGAAAAACATAGCCCTTCTTTGGGCGAAGTTGGGTAAAAAAGTCCGTCGCGTTGGAGCCCAAATTTTGTACCATTAGTTGGCAGGGCGAGATTGTCGTCGCGACTCTCACCAGTGGAGATGACAATTAACACTCCTTAATTTACTCAGTGCGTGTTGGTGCGAGTGTTGTCGCCCCAGTAATAATGAGTACTTATTCCACTTCCAGGTGTGCCAGTCCGCCCCGGTGCCTGATGATGACAAAACCGATATAGCGGTGGACAGCAAGAAGGATGAGCCCGCCGCGCCCGTGCCCGCTGCCGCAGACGTTGCAGCCCAGGCAGAACCTGCAGCAGCTGCAGTAACTGAGGTGAGCAATTTACCATAAACTAAGAAACCAGCAAAGATGCAAAATAATACCTACTCAGTCAGATGATGCAACACCGTCACTGTAACGTCAACATTAGACCGCATTATTATTTACCGCATTAGAAAGCCAATAGGTATACTGTAAATAGTCATCCTGACTTTTCTAACACACAAAACGAACTACATATGTTTTGTTCGGCCATTAACATCTATAGAAACGAGAAATGTACCGGGTACGTATATCTGATGTTTGCTTCACCTGTATAGGGTAAACACCTTTCTAGGTAAGGAAACAAACAAGGGCTTTATCCTGTTACCCCTCAATTTGTATTTCGATATTTTGCTCATCATGAGCAGGAGTTACATTTATCTCTTACTGACATTTATAAGGAGCTCTTGTACGAGTATATTTTGATTCTGAAAGTCTGAAAAAACTATTTAATGCTAATCTTAATTTAATATCCTGAACCTAACATTGTTTATAAAAGTAAGCCGTCTGTTGTCTACGTAAATAAAATAAAATTAGAAAAATGTCTTTTTTTTCTAATTTACACATGGTATTGGGTTTTTTTATTTAGAAAGACGCTTGAAGCAACCGTATCCTAAAACTTATCTTGGTATCAAGTCTGGTCAATTTTCATATGAGTACTTTTGGCTTCGGAGGTCTGTCTATGAAACTTCTCGGCGAATGGCTAGAGCCAACAATCGTTCAGCTATCAGGGGTACTCACTCGTATCCCATCGGAGGTACTCGGGCGGCACGTTAACGCCGACGTCAGGCTGGATTTAGCATATCCATCTATGCTCATTGGCCAACATGATTATGTTTGTGTCTTCTATTTCAGGCCAAGTCCGAGTCGGCTAGTTCCGACACTTCAGCCAAGCCCGCCGACGCTTCGGCACCTCCCGCAGAAGAGAAGAAAGAATAACTCCTTCAAACCAACTTAGGTTAAGAAGCACTCGATCACGCCATAGCTACATATTTTCATAATATTAACAGTAATAACCACATAGTTAATACCTTGGGGTCCAAAATACACTAATTTTGCATATGAGAACAAACAGCTCGCGCTTAAAATGTTCCACTGCGTTGCTTTTCTTTTGCGATTTTTACATCAATAGTATTTTAGCGTGTTTCGGACCGCATCTCTAGTACCTTCAAGCTTTTTAAAATAAATGAATTTCATCTATAAAGAAGCATGGCTGTGATCTTTAATTTATTTATCTTTGAACACTAAGCATATACTTACCTATTAATTTAATATACGTAAATGATAATCTATATCTTTTTATTTTTACTTTAAAACCACTGCGACAAGAGTTCTAGAAAAAACCTAAATGTGTCGATCGACCTAATCGAATTAAGGGAGCACGTGGGAATCGTAGAATTCTGGTGAAGGGCCTAAGTGACCTGGTGTAAAATATTTCAAAAAAAAACGTGAGAAACTTTATAGTTATCGAATACTACACAGGAATAACGCATACGCAGGAATCGGCATAACGCCGAAATCTACAGGAATAACGCACCTTTCAATTATTTATTATGTAGGTACTTCCATTGGGTTGCCAGGCAGAACATACACTTCAACGGTCACCGTGGCGCAGCGGTTAGTGTCATTGACAAGACTTCGTCTCTCGGGGACCATGGGTTCGAATCCCGGAAGGGGCAAACATTTGTGCGATGAGTGTAGGTGTTTGTCCCGGGTTTTGGATGTTTGTGTGCTGTGATTGTGTTTGCCTCCCGCGATACAGGGAATCCTAGTGCGGGGGTCAGAGTGTGATAAAAAAAAAGATAGGGTCAAATGTATGAAGGGAAAATTTGGTACTAACTTCTATAGGTATTGTTTACATTAAAAAAATATTTTTTTCGAAAATATGGCACCGACATCAACACTCGAAAAGTGTGAAATAACGCTTGTTGAAGTCGGTACCATGATAGTTCAAAAGGAAATATTATCAAAATATTGCGGTATTCGGTACCGGCTTCGACAAGTTATTTTACACTTTTGAGTGTTGAAGTCGGTTCCTGTATTTGGTAAGACATTTTTTTCACTTGTTTGTTTTGACAATTGTCATTCACCCCCAATAAGGAAATTATCCAGATAGACGTATAACACTTTTCAGTTATTGGAGTGTAACTCAAAAACAACTTGACCGATTTTGATGAAGTCGGTTAATAACGCGATATGATTAAGTTATTAAACCTCTCGGTTGTCGCGAACAATTGATATGCCTAGAGATTTTTTTGTCTGAAATATCTATCAGACTATGAACCCTAAGGCGTATGAACGATCATTAAAATATAAAATACAGAAATGAGTCAGGATCGCAGTAAAGTGAACAGATTAATAAACAATTCCTAGAAAACTGAGTTCGTTTTTACAATAAAATCACAAAAACCGTGACATAGCATAAATAAGGAACATTCAATTTGTCTATAAAACATGTTTTAAAGATTTATATGATGTAAGACTTCTTGTCTTACAGATGCTCGATATGCTCTACCTGTCCCAAGTTCATGTACTGTAAACTGTAAGTATATGAATGTCCTCGAGTTTCCGGCTGCTCCTCCTCGGTGTGGTTCTATTTATCTTGGAACGCGTCGTTAGAGTCATTGTTCATTTATTGTATTCACGTTCATAAGTGCGTCCTTGATGCCTGAATTAAATCATCATCATTAACTCAGCCATAGGACATCCACTGCTGGACTTAGGCCTCCGCCATTGATTTCCACAAGGACCGGTTGAAAGCGGCCCGCATCCAGCCCCTGCCTGCGATCTTAGTTCATTCGTCTGTCCTGGTCTGTGGTTATCCTATGCTGTGCTTGCCAGACCGTGGTCTCCATTCCAGAACCATTCGACCCCAACGGCCATTAGTTCTTCGAGTTATGTGCCCTGCCCACTGCCACTTCAACTTACTAATCCGCTGAGCTATATCGGTAACGGATCTCCTCATTTCTGATTCGATCACGTAGAGAAACCCCGAGCATAGCCCTCTCCATAGCTCGTTGTGCGACTCTGAGCCTGTTCAGAAGGCCCATAGTCGGAGACCACGTTTCAGTTCCGTAAGTCGACTACGAGACGTAAGATATCGACTCGTAAGTATTAAATATTATTAAATTATAATGAGTGTGTCTTAACAATTCTGGCTAGGTACCCCGAAACGAACGAGGCAGAGAAGTGTGAATGTATTCGTGCTCGGTCTAAGAAAACCATATAATATGTATATATGTAGGTACTGAGTGAGTTTATTAAGCTTGATTGGTAGTGAAGAACAATATATCCCTGACACTTCCCCCGGACGGCAGCTCCAGGGGCGTGAGGGAGACACTGCCGTTTCGTCGGCCAGCTGTGTCCGATCCTTGGATGTAGAGGGTCACCTAAAATAATAATAAAAAACTATTGCAATGGTGACAAGATGCGCAAAATCGCCACATGACATTTTGAAATGGAATTACACTTGGAATGGAATTAACAGCTACCCTGGCTTGGGTTGGGTGGCAGTGCAGCTGTTATAAGAATACGGTGTCCACTGGTTGTCTGGAAGTACAACGCAATGCAAGCGTGCGAGCGTGGCTGGTGTGAGCTGGCTACCGATTTAGGCAAAGTCCGGTGAGTTTACGGAGTTGATGGAGTGTGCGCTCACTATATCAACTCCGTAGCGTCACCGGGTCCATATAAAGAATACTAACCGCACGAGGCGGGGCGGTGCGGGTCGGAAGCCGGGTGGCTCTAATGAGATGTGACCTTAAATCACAATTCGAATCTAATTATAAACAATAATTGTAAGTGTACCTGCGGTAAGTTGTTGTGCGCGCTCGGTTGGTTGGAGAGCGGCACAGAGCGCGGCTCCTTGCGGCGCCGCTTGTTGGCGCGCCGCTCGTGGCGCTTGCGCACGCCCGCGCCGCCCGACACTGTCGACGCATCTATACCGAGGTATAAGAATGGAGACCACGGACTGGCAAGCGCAGCATAGCACTGCCACCGACAAGGTAGACAGGCGACATGACCACGACCGCAGGA
Source organism: Apeira syringaria (assembly GCA_934044485.1). Taxonomy (NCBI): domain Eukaryota; kingdom Metazoa; phylum Arthropoda; class Insecta; order Lepidoptera; family Geometridae; genus Apeira; species Apeira syringaria. The sequence goes on along the minus strand of OW203660.1, from coordinate 24,067,563 downwards.
GAAGGTTAAATGGGGAGACTTATGTCCCGTAGTGGACTTCCTACGGCCGAGATGATGATGATGAAGTAGAAATATAGAACCAAATTCGATTTTGTACGGGACAAATCCGAAACTATCGAACGTATACGTAAGTATATATATATATATATATACTTGTCGCACGAAGCGTTGTGCTTCCACATTCTTAGTGCGTACAGCTAACGAATGGAACTCATTGCCTAACTCTGTATTTCCGAAAAAATACGACCTGGGTATGTTCAAGTCACGAGTGAATAGGTATCTTCTAGGCAGGCATGCTCCATCGTAGACCGCATCATCACTTAACATCAGGTGAGATAGTGGTCAAACGCCTGCCTATTCCCAATTAAAAAAAAAACAAACGTAAGTATATGTATGTAGTATACATATTTCGAATAACTCGAAAGAAAATAATTGTTCACTCCTCTTGTTCGAATAGTTTGTCATTGTAGAGTAGGTAGATTAGACTAGACTAGAGTGGGACTAAAATAGCATAAGACGGCTAAAAATTGTAACAGTATTTAAATTTACATAAGTATTAGGTACAATTTGTTACAGAATCAAGATTAGTCGAGTAAGATCTTGATCGATTTCGTGAACTTTTAAAGAGATACTTTCGCCGTAGTGCCGTTCATGGAACGCGCACATGTAATTATAATTAAAACAAAGTGTGAGAATGTACGGTAGGTGCAGGTGCAGCCGCGTACCATCGTTATCCTTAGGCATTGGAGGCGGCAGTGGCTGCGGCGGCGGCAAGTTAGATTTGAGCAAAGAGCCGCGACGCCTGTCGATTAGTCGGAGCAGACATTCTAGTGCCGTCTGCTTGTTCTGGAACATTATTGTAGTGTCATATGAGCTTCAAAGGCTGTATTACAACATATTAACCCGAAAAACTTTTATTACGAACGCTGCTCGTGCGAAGCCAGGTCAGGCAGCTAGTTTGAAATATGTCTTTAAAAAATGCTAGTTTTCATATCAAAATCACTATTTATCCTGAACTAGTAGCACCCCGCGGTTTCGCCCGCGTGGGCTACGGTTTTCCGGCTACCTTAATTACGCCACTGGAAGTATACTTTTTCGGAATAAAAGTAGCCTATGTGTTATTCCAGGGTCTAACCTATCTCCATACCAAATTTCATTGAAATAGCTACAGGCGTTTCAGCGTGAAGAGGTAATAAGTTTAAATATTGTCTTATCCCACGGGAACAGCAATTTTTTCGGGATGAGAAGTAGGCTATTTGTTATTCCAGGGTCTAACCTATCTCCATACCAAATTTCATTGAAATAGCTACAGGCGTTTCAGCGTGAAGAGGTAATAAGTTTAATTATTGTCTTATCCCACGGGAACAGCAATTATTTCGGGATGAAAAGTAGGCTATTCGTTAATCCATGGTCTTAACTATCTCCATACCAAATTGCATCTAAATGGTCGTAACATTGTGAACGTGAAGGAGTACCAAACAAACATGTAAAAACGTTTTGTACAAGAATGTGTAATCTTAACTTTTTAATGGATGGTGGGTGGCACTATGACATTTCTGTGGATCACGAAAAAAGTTTCCCAAATTGGTTTTAAAGTAAGTAAAAGTAAAGGAGGCATGTTCACTCTAAATCGCGCCGCCTTACAGGGACGAGATGAAACTACCGATTTGTACAAACTTACCTGTAATGCATCGCGACGTGCATTTATAAGAAAGAACTTACTCTGATCTCCTCAAGTAGAGGTTCAAAAGCGGCGGGGTCGGGGGAGTCTTTGAGCGATTCCCAAGCTTTGTACAGCTTGCGGTCAGAAAGTCGGACGGTGTTCTCTAGTTCTCGGACTTCTGTAAGGACAAAAACTAGACAAATCAGCGATGGCAAACTGTCTACTAGCTGCTTCAAGCGAGTTAAGAACGACATCCGAGTAAGTCGAGGGAACCATTATTTTTAATAGGTTTATTTGGCGACTCGCACGCGTGTTACAGAGTCCATATCCGTTAGCGACGTCGCGTTGGCGCAGTTGGGTGCTGAAGAAGATACCGTGACTCGACAAACGAAGTGTCGTAAGTCTTCAGGTTAGATGGAGTGACGATATTACTACTTTTACTTTAGGTACAAATATTATCATCATCTTAGCAATAGGACGTCCACAGCTGGACATTAGGTCTCCCCAATGCTTATCTCGTCGATAGTCCACAAGTAACTGTTGGAAGCGTTTTGCATCCAGGGATTTGCACAGCAAGGCTGTGATCAGCGTTATTAACTTATTGCTAATATATTGGGCTATTTCGGTGACTTCCGTTCTTCTTATCCTTCATTCATTTATAAATAGCAGTAAACTTGCAGTCGCCGTTGCCGAAATCGGCAAGGATGTATGATGATCCTTCATTCGATTTCCTAGCGGAAACTCTTGCGCGTAAAGCCCCATGTCAGAGACCACGTGTCGGTTCACAGGTAGGTACACCACGTAAACAAACTGACTGGCCGGTTGGCGCAGTTGGTAGCACTCTGCCTTCTGAGCCGCTGGTCCCGGGTTCGATTCCCGGACAGGTCAAACATTTGTGTGTATGAACATGTCTGTTTGACCTGTGTCTGGGTATGTATATAAGTATAAATATAAGTATGTATTTAAGTATATATATATCAGTCATCAGGTTACCATAGTACAGGCTCTGCCTAGTTTGGGACCTGAAGACCTTGTGTGAATGTTGTCAAAAAAAAAAGAAAAAAATTATACACTAAATATCAATGTCAATTGCAATTCGGTATAGGCAGGTACTCATCTGCAAGTCGATGTCTTCCCCTGAGTACCAGTCTATGAAATGAAACAATGCATCACAAGACTCGATAGGTACTCAGGTATAAATGTATTAAAATGATTGTGTAGTAGGTATATTGTATGTAGGTATGTAGGTACCTACTGGTACAACATTGACACGCGTACGTACAAATAAACGAGCACTACAGTGGCGAATACAGTAGAGTAGAGAGAATGTATGCGACTAGCCCGTGTCCCTGAGGGAGGCCAGATGCGTCTGCAGGTGGCGGCGCTGGTCGCGCAGGGCGCGGCGCTGCACGCGCGTGCGCTGGATGACGTCGTGCGCGTTGCGCGTCTCCGCCCACAGCGCGGCTACCTCGCGGGCCTCGCTCGCCAACCGCCGCTCCAGCTCCCTGGAGGCACCACCAATATCTACTGGCTTTCTTTTTATTCCCAGCTATCGACTAGCTGACACCGTGGACTAAAGATTTTATTCCAATCGGCAACAGGTCTTTTCCTAACTGAAAGCACTTGTCTGCGCCCATGCACGAGTACCGCACACACACTTTGTTTTATTCAATTTTAATATTGACCCGTCCTTGTTGAAAGACCCTTCACAATCCCCAGGGCGTGTTACATAAAGGTTAACAAGCAATGCCTACGCGGCGCGGCCACGCTTTGTACAAGGTCACCTTAATAGTGCCAAAGTGCCTGATATTCATCTGTTATTAACCTATTTCAAAAAAAGGAGGAGGTTCCCAATTCGATCCGTATGTATTTTTTTTTTCATCTTTGTTACCTCAGTACTTTCGACTGGGTGAACCGGTTTTGATGATTCTTTTTTTTATTTGAAAGGGTGCTTCCCGTGTGGTGGCATTTACATTTCACAAATCTGACTGTTGTCAGATTTGTGAAATGTAAATGCCACCACATGTAGATGTGTTCATCTACATCTGGTTGTATTTTCAGAAGAGGAACCCTGTGCAGATCGTCTTCCATGTCTCGTACCTACAAGTACCTATCAACTAAACCATCCTTACGTGGGGTACTCTCCAGTGATCTGCGCGTAAGACTGTATGTTCCTGATCACCTCCACCAGCTGTTGCAGTTGGTCGCAGAACGCTGGCAGCTGTTCTGCAGTCATGTACTGGCCACCATATCTGTGAAAGGAGTTCGCCTGAACATTTAATAAGTAAACGTCGTTATTTGGCGCCTTGGAACAGTGCCCATGGTAAATTTTAAGTAACGGTTTTCCTAGAAATTTCTTTTTTCTGCAGGTGGGTGAGGATGATCGACTACTTCCTTTGAGCCCATCCTAAAAAAATCGTCCCCGACCATGCTAACTTCTCATTAGCAATAATGTCGTTATTCCTATTAATAACTAGTTGTCAGGTCTAATGTAGATAAGTTTATGGTGTTTTACCGAATGTATTTATGACATCTTGAACAAAACACTCCACTCTGCACTGTAATCAGTTTTCTCTTATATCCACATTCCACATAATATCAATGGTGGTAACGACATTGCGTTATTCATATATCTACCGCACGTTATGCTGCACGAAGATATGGTAGTCTCAAGCTCCAGCTTCAAGTTTATAGCAATCTTGTACAATTCATATCCGTGCCGTCATATGCTTAAATAAATAGTATACATATGTATACCAACATGGGCAGAATCTAACATCGCACAAAGCACATGCTGCCTCATGGTGCGTGCTGTCTCGGTATCTAGCTAGCTACCACCCTTAAGTTTGAAAATGTGACAGGGATTTTTGACAGCTGTCTTCGTCTTCGCCTACATCTATCAATATCAAATGAGTGGGCAAAACTTATAAGAAAGGAAGTTACCCTCCGCGTTTGTCTATCTGTTTACACTTGAAATGGTTTTCGACATAATGCAGGTATTTTTTCAGTGTAAATATAAAATATACAAACCTCCAATCCATGGCTAACATTAACAATGAACAATTTATTCGTCTCGTCATTTGTTAATGTGGAAAAACGTGTTTAGCAAGAGCAGGCTAGTTCTAAGGCACGTCGTAGCTCGTAACATGGAAATTATACATGATTTAGCGTTTAATCTAGGTCACAGAATAGAGCCTTCAACTGTTATGTGAAATTATGGTGAGCATATTTGTAATATATTTTACTGGACAGGACGGTATTCTATAGTGGTGGGTTCAAGTCCCACTAGTAGCCTAATTTATCCATTAAAAATTTGAACGCATTTCAAAGATTTCTGACACTATTTATTTTTTCATCTAATAGCTGGCAAACAAGCAAATAGGGTGCCTGATGATAAGCGATAACCGTCGTCCCTAGATAGAATCTCTAACACTGTTGCCAATTTTTTTAATGCGATCCTTCCTGCATCAATCCTTGAATTCTTTCATCAAATTCAATTACACTTCTGAAAGCTTCCAAGAAATAGATATGACGCCTGTTCTCTGAAACTCTGAGACTCTCTGATGCGTCACAGTATAAATGTGGGTATAAGTAGTATAATAAGCTTCACTTCAGCTGATATCTCAAATGAAACCTGAGCGATGCAAAGATCTCAAAAACTGCTTAGAAACAGAGCTCATACATTTCTTGAATTTTCCTGATCACACAACTAAAGGAAAAACGCATCAAACCAACCTAAGATCGCTATTGGGATCAAAATGCTCTTCGTCAGAGAGCACGCTGGCAGTGTCAGACAGGTGACTGGCGGGGAGGACAGGCGGCTCCAGTAAGTGATCTTCATCGTTTGCCGAGCTTCCGCACCCTGTGCTTTCATTCATGCTGGAATGTTCGATGAAAAGCAAACCAATTCAAAATAAACGTCGAATGAAAATTATGGTTTACTTCGGTACAGTCAAGTTGGGTAACTTTGAACACTTTTCTCGGATTATAATACTTACTGAAAAAATATGTATCGGTTGAACTAAAAAAACTTACTACTTTTGTATGTAAAAAGAGATATAGAGTTCTTAGTTTAATTTTTATAAACTACGTTGTTCAGCGTTGTTACTGTTCTTAATTACATTACATACCCACAAATTTAATTTGCGTAACCTATATAGGTACCTACTGATTACTGACTTAATACAAAAATGTTTGAGAAATTAGCGTTTTAGTGACCATTCAAAGTCACAATAGTTTTCTGGTAACAACGAATTGAGTTATCGGGGACAACTAATATTATTTTTGTAGTTTATTAGTTGTGCATTATGATACACTTTAAATTGAGAATTTTCATAAAAACCAATGGTTCCGTGCACGCAGAGATTAATTTAAATATTATCCCAAAGTAATCCCATAGTCCGGCAATCTGCGTCTTTATACGTTTTCCATTATTGAAATGTGTCAGAGTAAAAATTAACCGCTGTTGGCACTTGGCCTCCAATTTGATAGAAATTCTAGCACTTGGTGGAAAAAAAATATTGAAAAAAATTAGAAGCTACAACCGTCTGAACACTAGATATAAGAACTAAACACACGTATAAGACACTAAGTATATACCTACTCGGACTGAATCTGGACTCCCTAAGCAGTGCCTAAGTAACCCATATCATACTAAGGTTTGGAAGTAGGTATGTAAGTTTATTTAGGTAACTATTCAAACCGTATTCGTAGATACGTCTATCAACTGTTTGATTCAACTTCTATGTACCTAATATATATCCTGGGTAGCTTCATTTAATAAAATAATTTGAATATTGTTTTTTAAACTGAGTAAATAATAACTTACGTTGTAGAACAGAAAGAGATGCCTTTATCCAAGGAGTATCTGTGATGGTCTCCGCGCAGCCTGTTCAGAAGACGACCCAGTCGCGACCTACCACCGCCCTCCATGGGACGACGACTGTTCTGTGTTCACTGGAAATATACTCTCACAGGTTCTCTCACTATCTCAACTCATTTCCTATTCTCACCCATTCAATTGGCTTAATGAGAATTACTTTTACCTATAGTCTAGAAGAATATTTTAAATGTATTCTAGGTGTTGTAAGACATTTTCTCAAAATTAACAAGTAAAATCTTCTGTCTAGCATTAGGTCAATGCTATAAACCATATAACTCTTTAAAATTAATGTTAATAAACACCTAGTCAAGCTTGTTACTCGTATATTTATACTTACTATGTACACTCATATAATAATTTGTAGTAGTGTCTGGTCAATATGTGTTTTTTCTTGTAGAACATCGACTTTAAAGCAAGTGCGTACCTACATACTCTCCAAGACACTAAGATGACATTTATTTAAAGTAAAACTCATTTACGCACCCCGCACTTGTATCCCCTGCCCGTTTCGTGGAAGCCATGGCCACACACATCATAAAGGCCCGTGAACAAACATCTATGCACACCACACTGTCGTGATTCCAGAGCCGCCCCCTCAGGGGGGGATCACGAGTCAGGGTCCGACCGTCAGCATTTAGAAGGAAAAGTTACAACCTATTAACTTTAAGAGGGGGTTTGATTATAAAAATAAAAAAACGAGTAGTATTTATTTTATTTATTACAGTCAAACCCCCGCACTAGGATTCCCTGTCGCGGGAGGCATGGACACACACAATCACAGCACACGAACAACCGAGGCCCGGGACAAACACCTACACTCATCGCACAAATGTTTGCCCCCGCCGGGATTCGAACCCTGGGTCCCGGAGACACAGAAGACATGTCATTGACAACTGAGCCACGGCGACCGTATTATTCTGTTGTTCCATTTCGAAAACGAAGAAAAACGGGGCACCTTGTATTTAAACTGTTTTATCGTTGGCGTTTTCAAGTAGGTACTCTAGGGCATCATGCTAAATTTCTAAACTCTGAATGTTTCGTGACACATGTGTTGATGACAAAAGATGTTAAATGAATACCTGGTTAGTTTTTGGCTAATGTTGTTTAAAATGTGACGAGTTATTTTGAAGGAAATTCCATTTTTCTAGTTACTTTTATTTACGGAATGTTTTGATCCATTTTGACATGACAGCGTGTAGGAAGATCAAGTCGAACAGAGCACAAACTAAATAGAGTACTGGAACAGAGAAAGATACTGCGCAGTCTGAAACAGATTTACGTGCGCAGTACACTATTTACCTTGTCTAAGACAACGCCAACTTGATTTGGTGACAATAGACAGTTTTGGCACCAAAGAGCTTGTACAACGCGGATAATTATTAAAAACTTTTTGGTCTTACTTATAGCCAACAAGCTTATACACAATGGAGAGTTACACATTCACATCGCATTTCAGTCCTGTTAAGATTTCAGTCTAATTTTGTTAAGTCCTAATTGTTTTACAACAATAAACAATGTTATTTAATTTGGCGATTCGTAGGTGCCAGTTTTCATTACTGTACTGTAAAGCGGGAAAGGAAAGTATCCGACATTGTAATGTCGTACAATACACGACATTACAATGTCGGATACTTTCCTTTCCCGCTAGCACCGCACCGTGCAGTGCACATATCCCACCTGGATGATGAAGTAACTCACGCTCAATGTTTTTTGTTCACGGCATCTCCTTAGCAATATTTATAAAAGCAACAAGTAGGTAAGCATTACTGCTATACTTCTTCATTCGACGTTCTCCCCATTTTGAACTAATGAACAGATCATCAATGAGAAGCGCTCGAAGCAGTTTCCACAAGCGACCTTAATCGATCAACAGTTTTGTGGGTGGGCGCTTTTGGCATTCGTAACGGTGTTTCCGCGCTCGCGACTGCATGTAACAACATTCAACATTTATAAAATAATTGTATGTAGGTATCTAAAACAACGTGAAAAATATTAAAATGTTTTAAGACATAAAATGTGGTTCAACTCTTAAATTACATTAAAAACTAAACAAAAAATTCGTAATGAAGGCTTACAAACAGTACATGCACTTTTTAAAGTATTTACCTAAATATATCCTAAGCGACAACATATATACTTCTCGCGCGGTTTGGTTCTTCAAAGGTTATCGGCTCTTATAAGGGGTCGCCGCTATCATATTGCCGAAGGTCTCACGTCGGGTCGAGTGGCGCCATACATCATGGTCCAACACTGCTCTCTGAGAGAAAGACCCGTGTCCCAGCTGTGGGAGCTATTAAGCTGACTATGCTAACCGATGATCGAATAGACTATTTTACAATGCAAGGAGAACCGATGTATTAAAAAATGTTCCGCGAAATACGTTATTATCAAAGTGGCGCTATAGCAACCTGAACGGTTAATTCGAAAACGAGGTAGTACTATAGCAGCCTCGCCCCGTCAAAATATCTTCCCAAAACCTTTAAATGTTGATATACAATAAATACGTTCACGTTTTATTATCATTTAAATTAATTCCGGGCATTCCAGAATTAAAATGAAAATGGTGCAGACCCGAAATTATACATTTTGTTAAATTCATATTTGATACCATATGCAGAGACGTGGGGATGTTTTTTTTTTTTATTCACAATAGGCAGGGGTTTGACCAATTAACTTGTCCCCCCATTGAAATGGGGAGGAACAAGTTAAACACATATGCACATCCTCCCCAAATATAATGTAAGAATGTATAACTATATAAGTTATACATTCTTACATTATAGTTGGAAAGGATGTGTAACCTTTTATTCTATATATAGATAATAAAAACAAATGATACGTTTTTTATATATTTTAATTGGTATAAAAATACATCGTAATAATAATCAATATACATAATCGCGATTGCTGGCGACTCATTCAATTTTCAATAAAACAGCAATAATTGCAAAACATCGAATGCTACTAGAATTAAGTACAATACATTAAATCGAGAAGAGGCACAATTCAGTTCTTTAAAATATTTAAAAAGTAGTCTAAAACAAGGGAAGATAGAGGACAAATTTTGGTCACAATGGTGACCTAGTCTAAGAGTTTGGCAGCGCAGAGACGACGCGAAAACGTAAAATGCAAATAATGGACTCCTGCGCACGCGCACGCCACGCACACACGCGCGGCGTGATCGACTCACCGCGCTGTCTTCGACTAGCATAACACGCGAGGCTAACTCCCCCACAAACGTTTTCAATGATCGCCATTGGCCATGGAGGACGCTACAGCGCGTGGTGACGTGGACGTGCACAGCGGTCTATAATTCTAAAGTATGTGAAATAATACTACATACGAACTAAAAGGATACATTTGTTCAGTAAATAAAGGCTCGTCCACACGACGATAGTACCATTGTTGATTACAAGCGAGACGAAAACACAGCTAGGACCAGCGAATGCTAACACTACAAAACAACTAGCTTCTAGCTTCACAACAAAGGCACGAAAAACCCTAAAAAGCTGAACACACAGGCTGTTACACACACGTATGCGGCGGAATGCTATATTTCAACTAATCATAACATAAATAGCTTCTAAAATGCATTTTAAAATCGTGCACACATTTTCAATTTTAAAACTCACACATTATGTGTAGGCACACAGTGACGAAGCATTACTGGAGAACAAGGGTTTGAGGCTTAAGCCCTCAGACCGCAGTCTTACAGAACAGGAATCGCCGAATTCCTTAAAAAGATTTTGTTAATTTAAACTTTAAACAATTCCTAAAGTACTTTGCGACTTTTTTAGCATTAATTAGCGAAAATACTACTTAAAGGCTTTGGCTTGGTATAGATATGACACCTACAAATACGGCGGGGGCAATGCTGGCTAGCTCACTAAGCGGATTTGCAAAAACATGCATAATTTCACCAATACTTCGAACTTAAGAATGTGCTTGGACCGTACCAACATCAAGACTAACATTCGAAAACGAATGCAATGCTTGCCCTCACTTTAATGTGTATTAATTGCTGGTTCATTGGTGAAATTATGCACAGAAACCTGTCCTTCAATAGGAACCCTTATGATTTAAAATCGTTGTTAGCTGTCCCTGCCGCTTTTGAATTCTCCTTTCCCTTCGTTAGTTGGCATCGTCCCTTTGAAATTAAAATTTTGTATCACATATTTACGTAACAATACAGTGTCAATATCTTGAAACAATACTTTGGGCTTAGCGCTTAAAAAGAACAAATATTTCGGTAAAAACGTTTAAAACAACCCTCGACGCATCGCCAACTTTTGCACAAATGAGTGTATCAAGACTTAGTTTTTAATATGAACAAACTATGGAACACAAACATTATATTGAATATTAATTTTAAACGTAACCACGCTTCATTTAAAAATGACATTTCTACCGCGTAAGTACCTGTGTGTCCGGCAAATAAATCTAACTGGTCCCAGCGCGAATCTCATCGAACAAAACTGACCCTACGCAACGCGTGTCTAAAACCCTCCGCTTTAAGTGGCTTATCCCATAATTTGTGCTGGCGATATAATCAATAAATCAAAATAATTGTTTTTGTATGAGACCATAAGAATAACGAAATAAAAGAGAGTAAGAAAATGTTCTCAAGCCACTTTATAGGGTGAACCACGCATCGCTAAGATCCTAAGCATATTCCCGCCTTACCAGAGCCCCGAGGAGAAGCCGCCTGGAGGCACGCGCACGCGCTTCGGAGGCTCGGCTCTCACTGGCTCAGGCTGGTTAAAGCTGATTGCTGGCTCGGCTTGCTTGGGCGTGGGCGTGGGCTCTGGCTTCTGTTCGGGGATCGGTTCTGGCGCGGGAGCTTGAGGCTGCGACTCCTGCCCATTCTGAGCAACTTGGGCTTGAACAGCACCGTTAGTCGGTCTTGACTCGTCGCCTTGGCCTGGAAGGTCATTCATAAGGAAGTGGTGAGATTCTGAATAGTTGTAGTAGCAGACGACAAACGTAATATTTTGCACACATACAATCTTCGCTAAAAATAATATATGAGAAAATGAGTTCAAGTTAAAAAAAATGTTAGTGCTACAGACAAGTCGCGTTAAAGTGTATGTATACGTACTCGTATGGTCGTCGCATAGCGCACTATCAACTCTCTCCGTACATACTAGTGCGGTATAATGCTATCACTAGTGATTGTTAGTACTGAGGTCAAATTATTTTGTTATGTGTTATTATTATGCTACTTATTGCAGTATATTCAAATTCAAAATTCAAATTCATTTTATTGTCAGACAACTACAGTCCATTATAAATTATTACAAAAAATTAAATTAAGTAAAACAATATCAAGTAAATTACATAAAGATATAAAAAAATAATAATTAAATAAACAATTGTCATATTAAAATTTACACATTATCAATTTAGAACAGAATTGTAAATACTTGTGGCATTGGGACACTAAAACCTGAATGATCGCATTACCAGATCTAAAGAGTGAAGTTCGAAATCTGGCAATGCGATGTCTGATCAGTGCATCGAGAGCCGGCGCGCGAGCTTCGGCGAACATTGCAGACGCGCTGCAGTACCGCGGGAAGTGAAACATTATTCGAAATGAATCGTTGTACTGCACCTTAAACGTTCGGTAACTTTCGAATTTATACCGTGACCATAATTGTGGAGTATACAGTGATGTGCAATATGTCTTAAACAATAAGATTTTAGCCATCCGCGAGCAATTGCTAAATCTTCTACCTAGCATGTTGGCACGGACAGCGAGAGAGCGTCTCTCTCTGTCAACATCTTGGTCATCTCTCAGGTCCCTAGTTACAACGTGGCCCAAATACTTAAAAGAGGTGACATACCTCAGCATATTCCCATTGAGATACAATGGAAGACTAGTGTTATCTCTGCAGGTTGCTCCAAATATCATCGCCACCGACTTTTCAGAGTTATAAATCAACTTGTGATCATGGGCATATCTCTCACAGGTGGTAAGCAATATTCTCATGGCGCTGATCGAGGGGGCCAACAAAACCATATCATCGGCGTAACTTAGGTTATTCATACATTTTTGACCAATAGAACAACCAACTCTGGTTTCGTTGAGCCCCTCGATCAGCGCATTGACGTATAAATTGAAAAGCAGTGGCGAGGTGAGGCCACCCTGTCTGACACCGCAAGGCAGCGTATATTCTTCAGAGAATGAATCGCGCCATCGGACCACGTTACCTTGCGAGTCGTACCAATGCCGAAGAAGAGCTATGATGTCATTGGGGACGCCCGTTGCTTGTAACTTACCCCATAGGATACCATAGTCCACCCGGTCAAATGCACGACTCAAATCGAGAAAGCAGGCATATACTTTTGTTTTTCTAGACACATAATAGTCGACTATTTGTTTCAAACTGAAAATGGCCATTGCCGTCGAACTCTGTTTCTTAAAGCCAAATTGTGCGTCATTGATTTCTATATATTTTGATAACAGATTCAGCATGATAGAATCGAAGACCTTAGAACAAGTTGTGGCGATCGATATGGGTCGATAGTTGGAGCCTAGTGACGCACTCACGGTCTTACTTTTGAGTATCGGGGTGACTACCGCCCGGAGAAGCTCCGGCGGGAGGTACCCATGTCTAATGCATGCGTTCCCAAATACGGCAAGGAAAACGACTACCCATGGCCCACCGAAACGCAGGTGCTCCACCCCTATATGGTCGTGTCCTGCAGTTCTTCCCATCGGCATCTTTCTGATGGTCTCATAAACTAAATTTTCATCAATGTGAGTATAGGACTGTATTCGCGCGGTCACACCAGTCTGTTCGTCGAGCTGACTCGGTCCTGAAGGAACCCAGAAGCTCAATTTGAAATTATCAGCAATCTTTTTACTGTCACTTTCTCCGTCTATCGACGCCGGAGTACACGTTTTAGCATTGCATAACTTAGAAGTTTCTTGCCAAAACTTACAAAAGTTTTTATTTAAACATGCGTCACTAATTTTGTCCAATGAAATTTGACCTTCGTTTTTTTGACACCATTTAAGGCGCCCTTTGAAGATTGCCCAGCTTTTCTTCATTGCCTCAAAATGCATCCCAAAACTAGGCGCTCCAGCCTCAAGCCATGCGAGATAGTTTAATCGGGCTTCATCATGTGCATCTTTGATATATTGGTTCCAGCCCGGTACTAATTTACGTCGATATCTACGCGCTCTGTGACCATGATCTGCAGCCGCCGCATTCTGCAAAATACCTACGAAGTCATCATAATACTTTCGTAATAGCTCCTTATGAATTTCGCAACTGCAGTTATCACACACACTAAGATGACGCAACAGGTCCCAGTTTAAGCGAGACAAGTTAGAACTACAGCGGGATAGATAGAACTCGATTTCTTCACCGTTTCTTTTACCCCATAAAAAATGGTTTTTCGCTTTGGACACATTCGAATTAACTCTATTTACCGATATACCACCAAAGTCAAACTCGACTATCAGTGGCCTGTGATCCGACCAAAAAACATCTTTTAATATATATACATTCGATATTGCCGACCAAGCGAGTCGGGTCGCGATGCAGTGATCCAGCCAACTTTTTGTCCCGTGAGCGTAACTTACATAAGTAAATACATCATTGTCATTCTTTAAAAAATCGTAATCAACATAAATAAAATCGTTTTCGTTACAAAATTTCTTCAATTCGTCACCAAATAATGTACAAATATTCGCGTTAAAATCACCCAGAGCTACTGCGACATTAACATTATACTCTTCAATAATACCATTTACAATGGATAGGTAACTGGTAAATTCTGGCAGGTTATCTAGTTTATTTTGCGGCATATATATAGAACAGTACATGTGAAGGTTACCTGCAATTTCGGTCCTTATCGCACATATACTCGGCACAGGACATTGGATTACGTCAACTGTATGAAACTCGCTGGTTCTCCACAGGAGAGCCACGCCACCGTAAGGTCTACCTCTCAAAATTCCAGCCGAAGTATCTATCGCGGATGTGCCATGAGCAGAGAAATCATCGTGAATGGTAGATAAGAATGAAAGCTCGTGAGGGAGAAGCCAGGTCTCCTGTAAAGCTATAACATCATATATATTACATAGTTGTCGAATTTGATCGACACTTCTTTTTACTGATTGACAGTTAAAACTAACGAATTTCATTTTCTCTCGACTTATTCTGCCAAAACAATCTATAAACAATACCTACCGGCCAGAACTCAGGGTCCATAAACTTTTGCTTCCTATCAGACGATATAGTTATCTTATAAGATACAAAACCTGTCGGCTTGTAGGGTTCGATTTTATCCACACTTAGCACTAGTTCGCCTTTACTCTTAACGTATTCGATCACACTCTCTTTAGTTACCGAGTGGTCAAATCGAGACACATATAAACAAACAGAACGAGGTGCTACCTTGATACAAGATGTTTCATGCACTACTGCACTCCCCTGTCTATTTTTGTTTATTTTCTTCTTGTAAGATACCGTGAGAAATCCGTCGTTGTCCCGTTTCGTAGACTTCTGCTCGGCCTTAGAATGGATAGGTGAAAGAGATCGGGAGTTGTTGACCTCTGTCGCAGGTGCAACCTTTTTACGATAGGTTACGTTAGAAACAGCCGGTAGTGAAGCAGCAACGAGTCCGAGAACAGCTGAGCGGTGCCCTCCGCACCCCTTTTACACGTCTTTACGCTTGATAAGTCACTTAAAACGTTGCTGTTTGACGGTGGATTTAAACGAATTTCTGTTTCGGTAGAAATAAAGCTACAATTGATGCCTTCGTTTTGTTCAGAGCTGTACTCATCTATGTTTTTTCGAATAATCGCTAAATCGGACTGCTTCGCATACGAGATCTTGATGTTATGCACTTCCCGCTTTAGCAATATTACTTCTTTTAACAGGGCAGACGCATCAATATGGTCAAAATATACCATGGGCAAGCGGTTTAGATCTTTTGCAACATAGGTACATAGAGAGCTCGTCTCCGTTTCCTTGATGATGGTAATGATATCTTGAAGATGTCTTTTCTTCTTGCCGTCTCCTTTGCGAGCCGCGCGACGTGTATTTGTCGAGTCCAACAAAAGCGATTTGGCGCTGTCAATTTCTACTTCAGTAAAGTGACATTCACAGATCTGTAAGAGACTCACTTCGTCCATCACATCCACTTTACATTGTATAAAGCACAGCAACTCATTGATAACAACACGACAATTGCACAAATCTGGCATTTTTTAGATTTATACACAGACAGCCGCATGTAAACAGTAGGCACGGGGACACGTCCGTTCGCAAGCGGTGCGCGCACGTCACTTCAGTCACACAGTATAATAAATAAAGCTGTTTTTAGGACCAAAAACATAATAGAATGTTGGAAGGATCTCGTGTGAGCAAAGATCTGAAAAATTGTACAGTTTGGTTGCCAACTAGTCTATCAAACAGACACGGTAGCCAGCGCGGTCAATTATGAGATCTTCCCATGGTAGAGTTAGTTGTCAATGTTTGTTGATAATATAATGAACAACTGGTCCTGTCAATCATGGAACTAGAGCCCCGCCCAGATATCCTACCTGTGATGTCCAACCAGAGAGAGATAAGAGCCAAACGAATCTTTATAAGAAGCGTTGTCCTTCTCATGGAGTAGTTTGGCACGAGTAGCTCTCCAAGTCAGATATGTTCACAAGGCTGACTGTTACAACACAAGCGAAAGTACACATAAATCCTGCAGTGCGTGGGCAGACAGAAGGCGTCCAACAACCGTCCAAAACAGTCATACTAATTCTTATCCATTTATCTTTATGGTTTCTACTCCTTTTTGGCTAATTTCGTATCATAATGAGTTTATGTATAGGTATCGCTGAGTAAATGGTTAACTATAAACTTAGATGTCTATTTAAGTTACAACGGAATCAAAGTAACTCCAATGCAATGAGCGACAATTAACTGTATTATTGGGACTTTAAGTTGTATTATCTCTTGTTTTTGATCGATATCACACACGCAGCGTTTACTATTTTTTAATTAAATTGTAATTCACTATAGTTACTCAGTTTGACCACTATCTGAATAGTAGTGACGATGTCGTCGAAGGAATCATTTTAGACTAAGAATGACAACTAACCCAAAACGAGTCAACAGACGTCAATACCGCTAAGTATTTTTAACTTACGATCTACCCTCTAAATTTCACGTATAATGCGTTTAATACTAGTACCACTGACAGTATCCCAAAAGTAAACGACATCTCTATTTCATCTCGCGGTTTAATATTTACCACACGCGAACTTGTTTTGGCATATATTAACCATTTGATTTCGAGCTCTTCACATTTTGGAATTCATTCTACTAAAATTTAACGTCAGGTTACTTGTGAACATTGGACTTGCAACTGTGCTCAAATATAAAAAAAAACTAATTAAATAATATGAATCCCTGTAACTATGTCAATTTTAGCGTAAGTTTAGTCCTCACAGTTGGAACTGTCAGCAGTCGATCCCAGGTGTACTTGGATTGTAATGACGCGTTCACACGTCGAGCGCATCAAGCGTCGCATATATGAGACACACGCAGTTGAAACAACCGCACGCTTTGTCGCAAAACAAGCGCAGTGCAGTGGAATTGCAATCACATAATAGCAGGCAAAGATGTTATGTGTGCAAAATATGACGTACGCTTTCTGTACATTGCCAAGATTCATTAGTCCATTTATTTATTACGCCTCATCCTTAATTCCCATTGAACCTCATATTTAATTAATACCTATATTTTCGTAGGTCACTAAAGTATAATGATATCTACTCTCATTCATTGCACAGAACGCGGTTATCATATAACTAAATTGAACACTACACTCCGTTCGGCACCCCCTTTAATCTACTGTTAAGTACTTTAATTCGATTCTCTATTGGGTGCAAATATTTGTGTGATGAGCATGGATGATTGTCTCGGGTGAAGACTACTTGGTATCGATGAATATAATATTAACTAGCTAGATTGCCGTTGGTTCAATATGCCACTATGGTGTATTGTGCGCCTCACCGACAACGTTAGTGACGGGCTGCGGGGGCCCCGCCCTCCTGCCGCGGGTGGGCTCCGGCTCGCCGCCGAAGATGTCGGTGTGTCCGCCGCCCGGGGGGCGCAGCACCCGCGACGACGAGCGCCCTCCGTCACTGGCGAGACCGACGTTGAACGAGGTTGAAGTCATTCTCGCAATCTTAAGACCGGGGTGTTTTACTGAAATAGATTAACAACACACTTAAGATAACATCGAGTTTATGATTTTCCGTTACACCTTCAGGTTTAATTTTTCATAGCCTGTTCCTATTGTATGCTTCATAATAACTAGCTGTGTGCTAAATTTCCACCTAATTAGTTCAGTACTTTGATCTGTGCGTTAATATATAGGCCAGTCACGCAGTTTCCTTTTATATATTAAAATTCTAAAATATGACTTAAAAAAATATGTAACTCCTCCATTTTATCTAGTGACCATCGTACACTTTAAATTATATTATAAAATTTTCAAAGAAACGTTATCGACAGCGAAGGGATTAATGTCACTGCTGTGTACGCTGTAGATCCTGCGCCTAAAGCTAATGAATACTGTCTCTTTCAATCCTATTACAACAACATGCGTAATATAACAATAAATACATTAATATACATAAAAGCAAATCTCAATATGCTTATACAGATAACATGAATCACCGAATCATTGACTCGTTTGGTCTCGTGCCAAAACTATGTTAGCTAACTCTCCGAGATACCTACTAGTCAGGCTCATCGATTAGGCGACCCGCATGGAATACGTACGAACGAAACTTACCCGACAGAAAATGAAATATAGTAAGGAGAAAGATTAGATATCGTGTAAGTACTCAACAAAATCCAAGATCCCCTAAAGTTTCGTTTAACCATCGATCCCTCCACCATTCATCACCGATCGCAAACCTTTATCGAGCCTTCGTTTTAGAGCTTCATTAGTAAGTTAATGTGTCGGTTACCACTCGGCTTGGCGTCAAAACAGCTCAACGGATTTACATGAAATTTGGTATGAAGGTACTCTAGAAATAATTAATCGGATCCTTCATAATCCAAAAATTGCACAATTTTTGTAGAATAACCAGATGTTCATAAGAGGTAACACACACAGAAACCGTGCGACGCATTCAGCAATATAAAAAAATATCTACCTGATAAGTATAATTACCCAAGCAATACTAAGTTGCATCATACAAAAGGCCCTTTAGATAATAGGTGCAAGACAATTGAACGCAGATACACGGAACCAACTACTCAACACCTTGTGCAGGTGTGTTTACACCGTGCCAGCGGTACCTTGATGTTCTGGTGAAGTATCGCTGTTTCAGCGACATTACAGTTTAGCAGTCATGGTGTTAAACTTACTGTCATTTGTACTTACTGCGAGCGGCACTAGCAGCGGGGCTTAAAACCATTCGCTCTTAATAACCGATCGACTGGTTTTTATTTATTAAAGTAAACAATAATTTGTGTGCGTGTAAACGGTAGTACGGTACGCTACACCCCACCAACTCCTCGTTTTGGGGTAAAAGATAATTATTGGGATCACGAAGCGGCGAGACGCGTTATTCCTCCGTCCGGCAGTAAGACACAGAGGTATGTTTACATATTGCACATAGAAAGGCCTTGCCCCAAAGTTGATCTATTTCCAAGATTGAACTTATCGCTAAAAAACTTGAGCCGCTACACCTCTTCACACCAAACTGCAGTAAAACTTACAAGAGATAGACAAACTGAGACCGATCACCGTAATCGACCGATCAAACTTCGACAATAATTATCTCCACGGATAACTACTTTCAGCTTTCACTTTCATTAAACGCACTGTCAAGGACTGGAACTCGGTGCCCACGCGCATGCGCTTCACGGTAAGTACAATACCAGAGATATCAAGGTACAAGTAAACAGATAACTTCCAAGCCTAGGCCCTAGATCTTTACAATTATGGGATCAATGATGTTTTACCAAAGATGACGTATATTCATACTGCACGGTGTGCAGATTTTGTTCCTTTACGACATAAACATGCTTACTGCGACAGATAATACGGTACAAATAATATAGGAAATGATAGCTACATGTTTAGACTTGCGCTTGAAATACGCGTCATAATGAAAAATACTACAATTGACTTAATTTTGCCGCCTCAGTTTCCGCGCGCTTGTGCGACATCTACCTCATATAAACATATAATATCATTGTATGGGATGCAGTGATAAATCGCAAGCCTATTAATATTTAAAAACACTGTTAATCCTGGAGTGTGTATCACAGACAATACAATTTTTGTGAAGTATTTTCCTCGTTGTGACTAATATGATCAGGATCACAATTGAGCAGACGTTTGGCACACAATGGTACCTCACTTACACACCGCCACAATAGGTAGAAAGCTCATTGTAGTCGGTACAATAGTCCGCACATCCTCTTGCATATGAGATTTTATTTAATTAACAGGCTACGCGTACAACCTTGTTGGATGGTCACTGACGATATGGTCCAAGTTGGTACCACGATCAAATATATTGTGTTATATGTTTCGGGGAGTTGTGGCATTTACGAAAACATATTATGATC
The DNA here is from genome assembly GCA_934044485.1 of Apeira syringaria. Classification (NCBI taxonomy): domain Eukaryota; kingdom Metazoa; phylum Arthropoda; class Insecta; order Lepidoptera; family Geometridae; genus Apeira; species Apeira syringaria. The sequence continues at coordinate 24,047,411 of OW203660.1, read as the reverse complement.
GATGTTTTAACTACAAAGCTCTCGTGAAATACATTATATTTAAGTTATTGTCTGTCCTACTAAATCGAAAAAGTTAATTCAAGAGCCAACTGTTAACTATTTGGGTTAATAAATTCAGTTCATAAAATAATATTTACTGCACAGGACTCGAAAATAACGACATAAATAGGTGTAATGGAAATAAAGTTATCTGAGCGAACCGAAGAACGGTAGCTCCGCGAGAGAAATATTTCTCATACTTTATTATATTTATAAATCATATTTGCTTCAAATCAAGAATAATGAGATTAGGTTTTTTTTTAAACCGGACAAGTGCTAGTCAGCCTCGCCCACCGAGGGTTCCGTACAAATTTGTAAGATACATAATTATAAAGAATGTAGGTACATATTATCAAATATATATTTTTTTACTTATTTACCACTTTTTTTATTCTCCTTAATAAATCGAAAACATAACATCATAATAATTGTTAAAAATCTGTTTAAGCATGTGCCAATGACGCCCCTTCATACGATACCCCACATGACAACAGGTTAACTCAATTCATAATTTGGACCGCCGCCGCCGCCGTTCCTTGATTAAGACGCTGTTTTTTTATGATTTAATAACAAATGTATAGTTTTCAGACTTTTCCCTATACTTGTAGTATAAGAGAGTATTACTTGACAAACTTCATAGTTCTAGGTTAACGGGAAGTACCCCAATAAATGTTATACAGCATAAACGGCCGTATATGTTTCTTACATTAACTTGGAAGTTTGATTTTTTGACAGCTAGAGACTGTAGATAACTCCACGCGTTTCCGAGATTAAGGGTCTTGACAGACGGACGGACGGACAACAAAGTGATCCTATAAGGGTTCCTTTTGAGGCAAGGAACCAGGAATTACAATAGTAAAACGCACATACGCACACGATCGGTTGGAAGCATTCTTACAGCGACAAGACTTTAAAACAGTAGCTATACCTGTGTATACCTATACCTAGTAATTACACTAGGTATAGGTATACACAGGTAAAAATATACCTATAATTTTAAAAATGTAACAATTAAATAAGATTATGTATGAGAGAGACGTAACCAGTGTAGAGTTTCTTTTGTTACACATGGGTTGTTATTAAAACATCAATTGTTTCAATAATCGATTTCATGCGAGCTAATTGGCAATATTTAACATTTCTTTCCACACATGTAATAACATTGGTACAGCTGTTGTGAATATTATATATTTTAACTATTACAATCCCTGTTCTGTTCGCTTATCGGCTTGCCATTTCTGTGTTAAGGGTTACTTTATAAGTAAAATAATATTTGACTGTATTTTAGAACCATTTCATTCTACCTAAAGGTATTATAAAAAATATGTAGTTTAAAAGACCGACCACCTAAATCCTTGTATTGAATATAATATTTACTGATTTAAATTTATATGGGACCAATCTGAAAGTATATTTTATACCATTCGTTTTGTAAATGAGCTAGCAGTCCGCCGCGGCTTCGCACGGGTAAAAATTAGAAAATAAAAAAAATATAAGGATCCCTAACTGATTTGAAAATATTTTATGTATAATATAGTTTGTGTCACTCGAGGATAGTGGAGCTTCCCAACAGTGAAATAATTATTAAATCGGGTCAGTAGCTCGGAGCCTATTCAATGCAAACAAACAAACAATCAAATCTTTCCTCTTTATATTAGTATAGACGGAGTCCTGAGATGACACAGATAAAAAAAGCAACCGGATTGAGAAATTTATTTCAAATCGGTTGAAAAATATTGACTAAATATCATACACATAGTACATTTTATTTTATCCCACTAATAGGTATTATAAATGTGAAAGTTTGGATGGGTGAATGGATGGATGTTTGTTACTCAATCACGCTAGACCGGCTGAACGGATTTGGATGAAATTATGTATGTAGAAACTTCAGGTCCCGGAATAGCACATAGGCTACTTTACATCATCATCATCATCAATCATCACCACGCGGGTAAACCGCGGGGCGCAGCTAACATATTATAAAAATGAATCAATAAAGGCAGCATTGAGGATAATACTTAGCAATGCTACCACACAGTTGATCACTCCATTCAATTCCTCATCATAAACAAATAGCGTGCACTTTGCATTTATATTGATTCGAATGAGGGTCCCTTCCTAATAGCGTCAACTATGTACATATAACACTACCGAGTGACGGACAGTATGTATTGTTCCGCGCCTCTCACTCGTATCCAAGTGCTGCCTCTTTTTAATTTGTATTATAAAACGCGGTTTAAGCTGTTGCTTCGTCACGAGAAGAAACTAAATAAAGAAAAAAACGTCGCTGCGATTCTGTTTTTAACGTGATTTAGAAAATGAATAATGTTAAATTACGGTCGTATATATAGGTAAGGTAAATCTAATGACCGTCGACGGACGAGCTCGATTTAAACGATGTTAATTTGGTATTTCATAACTAAAAAATATTATTTTAAGGTCAAACTAAATATTGGTTTCGTCCGCTTTAATTATGATTATGGAATACTGTAATTAATATTAATGTTTGAAATTCATATCTTAACAATATAATAAATAAATAAATAATTGCATGAGTTCATTTTGTCACCTGATGCATACTTTCAAACGGGGTTTTATTAGAAATGATGATGACAAAATGGTCCAGTATATTTATAATGTACCTATTCTATCCAACCTATCGAACCTAACATTTATCTTCGACCACATCGTCACTGACCATCAAGTGAGATAGTATAAAACGCTAGATCTATACAATATGAAAAAAAATACTTTCAAACTACCGTCATATCGACACCCTAGCGAATCGTCGCATTAATCTGAAAGCATTCATGTATAATTATTATAAAATATGTACATTGAAATAAATCTAAACTAGCGACGAAAAGTATTTAATCCAAATCCGTCCAGACGTTTGAGCGTAAAAGAATAACAAACATCCATGCAAACTTTCGCGTTTATTATTTTATTTATTTATAATATTGATAGGATATAACGTAAAATCTTATTCCAACCCTCGTCTTGCTGAACGCGCAGAAGCTTGTAAATAATAGAAAGTATGTAAGCAATATGTATCGACTTCTTGGTAAATTCCATACTGTTTCTGTATATTACAATATCAAATGACGACAGGGCCTTACGTGGCCACAACACTCGATAACCGACCTTGATGCATCGTAATATGCTTCATTTGTGTTAACAAAGGGCGGAAAACCTAATATAGGGGGTATTAATCACCCGGTTGTCGTGCAAACCGACCACATGCGGTGAAAACAACACATTTTAAAGTAATTCGGTTGTAGTATGTAACAGTAGGTATTTTGAGATTCGAATGTTTGTTCGTAGGCGGTTTTTTAAAGGTATTATTGTTGGTAATTAGGTAGTATCTCAGCACCGCTAATATTGGTGAAATCGGGCGTTTATCAGATGCGTATTACTCTCTAGAACAGAATTATGTACGTAAAATATTAAGACATTTTCGTCTACCACGTGAATTTAATAAGAAAATACATAAACATTCGTGATCGCGTGACTTTAATGACTAATGTATCATCTACAGTAGTTTAAGTACTCACATGATCCCCTAAGATGGCGTCGATTTGCCCAAAATATTTCAAAAAACACGAAACTATTGATTGTTTACAGTCGATGCGTCACAATCACGAGTCGATTTCAGCAAAATGTGATTATCGTAGCAAACGGCGAGTCATGCATTTCTGATTAACTTGTGACTAACCAACTGTGAAAGCAACATTTCTAATTATAAATGTAGCTGTGCCGATCTAGACTTCGTATTGATACATTAAAATTGAAATTATGCTATTGCTTACGGCACTGTGTTGAAGAATATGAAAGGCGTCTAGGTGAGCTGTATACTCAAAGCCTAGTTTGTCTAGATTGTTCGAATGTGTAATGTATATCCGAGGGCGTTGGCGGTTAGAAGCAATACGCTGTCTCGCAGGTTTACTCGTAAGTAGCACAAGAGCAGTTAAAATAACGCTTTTGAATGCTTACTGTCAAGTACTCGAGCAGCATATGGGTTCAGTGTACGCAACGAGCCTACAACGCCCTCAGGTTGCAATATAGCAATGCTTTCAGGGCACTGTTGAGACGAGATTATCATGGCATTCCAGCGCATCGGGAATTTTAGCCGAAGCGAGAGTTGACGGATTTCACGCTATAATGCGCAAAAAGATCGCGTCAATGTTCCACCGCATAAGAAGTAGCTCCAATGGTGTACTGAAAGTGTTTGCATCACGCTTTGATTGTCTTATCCAGAATTACTAGATAGGTATTGTAGGAGACAAGTGAATCTGTAATTCTCCCAGAAAGAGAAGCCTACGTTCTACCAAAGTTTAAGCAATTTTAGTAGCCTTACACTTAGGAAAAACTTAGGACAGATTTCTAGGAAGCCTAACAGGAAACAAAAGAAATAATAATAATAATTATTATTATTGTAGGAAACAATAACGAGTCGCCCGAGCCAGATCCCACTTAATTTCCAGTGGGGCCAGACACCCCCTTAGTTTAACGGAGTATGTTTACGCCGAACACGCAGTAGCATCATAGCACGCTACTGGCCGAACGAGGAAATACCCAGCGATGACACGCAACCAACAAACCTATAGTACAACTCAGTTTTGGAGTTCCACAAAGGTGAAAAATGGAATCTTATTTATGTCACTCTGCTGTTTGTAAGCGGTTTATCTTAGAACTGAAATTTTGCGTTAGACATAATAGTATATATAATAATAGTACATGTATAATTGAATGTAAAACTTATGAGATACAAACAAGCGACCAGCGCGGCGCGGGCGGGTAAATTTGCCTCTGTTAATAATCTAGTGCGGTTACATCTTCAACCACATCGCCACTGACTAACAAGTGATGCAGTAGTCAAACACTACATACATCTATAAAGTATTCAAAAATGTACATGTAAAGCTAATGGTATCGACAACAGCGGCGAGTCTAGACGGCTAATGGACGAGCGGTTAAAATTGAAACGGGGTTTTTCACGTAGGTTATTATTGTCTAAGCTAATTGCACCTAAATTATAGCTTCGCTCGCCGGTAGCCGGGGTGCAATGCCCTTGCAGTGGGGGTGACTGTGAGGGGGGCACGATGTTAAGGTAAAACATCTATTTCGTTTTAAATATGTTTTACTATTAAAGAAGAATTGATTATTACATAGCCAGTAACGCGAGGCTTATTGATTGCGCCACGCGATTTTATCTACAGTAATAGAGGAAAATCGTTGATTTTTCCAGGATTGAAAGGATAGAGTTATTTATTTTGTAAGACATGATATATGTATACAATTACGGAAAGTATACAGGGTGATATTTAAATTTGGTCAGTATGACGCATGACCTTGCCATATAAATATTTACATACATTTTTAAGTACATACTTTAATATTACATTACAAAAACAATAATGAATTAATATAAAAAAGGAGCATATTACGTGCCATTCCAAGCAGGTATCTATGTATATATATGCATATTAAGATCCGTTCAGCCATTTTGCCGTGACTGAGTAATAAAAATCCAAACATAAAAACTTTCGCATTTATAATGACTACATAGTATAAAACAAAGTCGCTTTCTCTGTCTCTATATCCCTATGTATGCTTAAATCTTTAAAACTACGCAACGGATTTATATGCGTTTTTTTTTAATAGATAGTGTGATTGAAGAGGAAGATTTGTATGTATAATAACATCCATTATTGACATAAGCTATATATTTTATACCCGTGCGAAGCCGCAGCGGGCCGCTAGTATATAATAAAGCACGATTAACCATAATGTTTGTGTTGATTTCGTTAGTTTTATTTAATTTTACAATTGATAATAGCGTTCTACCACTATGATGGTCTGGAATAATGGGGACGTTAAGTGATCTGAGTGGCATATGGCTATTACAGCCGACTGCATGAAAGCACCATTAGGATCGCCGCTTCAACTTGAGAATACGTAGACCAATTTCGGCGCCTTCTTGTCTTTACTTACATATTTGCTCATAACTGATCCGATATCCTAGTCCTCGAACACAGTTCTCTCCACATCGCTACACTGTGAATTCGCTCATATGGCCGGCAATTACAGATTGTACGACGCGATAACACGACATCAACGCTTGGGCAAGCAATGGATTTTCAGGAAAATCATTTTCACAATCAGCCATAGGTATCGATAAGATTTGCTAAATAGTAGCGCCCCGCGATTTCACCCGCGCGGATTACAGTTTTCCCGCTACCTCAATTATCCCACGGGAACTATAGTTTTCAAAGGGATAAAAGTAGCTTATGTGTTAATCCAGGGTTTAAACTATATCCATACTAAATTTCATCGAAATCGGTGTAGGCGTTTGAACGTGAAGAAGTAACAAACATACACATACACACAAACTTTCGCATTTATAATATTAGTAGGATTAATACAGCACCAGATGCTCCCGGCTGTTTCACCGGTTTCATGTTTCATAAGGTTCGCATCGCTGGACGTTACAAGATAATACATAAATCCAGATACATAACCCGTATACTCGTAGACTTGTTAGGAGAACGGCCTTGTAGATGCGAACACAACTAGTACTCGAATAATTCACTCTTGTCACGCACTATTTTAGCAGAAATGAATACACATTAACAATTCATATAAATGAAAAATATTTTTTATGTTGTTCACCGATGCATTGAAAATGTCATGAAAGACACCGTTGTGGGATGAACGCATACGGTACAGTGGTGAGTGTTGACCGTAATTGGTTCGACATTATAGGAAGAGCAATCGTGTTACGGCTTTGTGGCCGGCTGTTTGCCCGCGGAATAGTAAATGGTATAATCTCAAATAAATCAGAGCAATCTATTTTACCGCTTATAATTTGAAAAAGAACGATCACGTCTCCTATTTGACGCCTCTGTTCTAGTTTAATCATTTCGAAGTTCTTACACATCACAACAGTTAGCTTACGGGAGCCTGGTTATTATATTCGATTCCAGATTAGACACCAGTTACTGCATCTGTATGCCACGAACTATTCAGATTCATTCGCAATTCTGGCGTGATTAAATCACAAACACCCAACCTCACAACTTCCGCCTTTATACACACAATGGGATATCATATTAATATAATATATTTCTACTGTAGTATTTGTCTATAATATTGTATATATATAATATTGTATATATATAATATTTGTATTTCTTGAGGACAACCATTCAAATATATATTTTGAAACAGACTCACAGCTCTGGAATTTCAGTAAACCTGTATAGGGGAAAAGGGCTGCCAAACGTCACCAAAATGTATTTCGAGTGTAACATGACAGGATAAAGAACTGTTTGTTTAACAACGCCGAGTGTCTCGGGGCCCGATGAGTCACAGGGGCAACTGAATTCGCACACTTCCACACATATAATATATTATATTCTAGTTACAAGCGTCTTCGATATTTAAAGTTTCACGGTACAACATTAGTTATAAATTATAACAATTTAAGCTACCAGATGGTTCCCAACCTGACGCATTGATGGTAGGACTCCACAGCAATTGCTTCAGCTTGAGCTGGAAGACTATAGCTAGTTTATCGTTTTATTTAGGAACCGGTTAGGTCTCTGCGCTTACATTTTTAACTGACGTCAAAAAAGGAGGATGTTTGTTTGTTTTATCATAACTTTCGACTGGGTGAACCGATTTTCATCGTTCTTTTTTTTTATTTGAAAGCTAATTCTTCCCGTGTGGTCCCATCGAAATTTCATTAAAATCGACCAAGACGTTTTTGAGTTACACTTCAATAACTGAAAAGAGCTACACATATGTCGCCGATATTATAGTTGCGGGTGGAGAAATCGGTGAACATACACAGTGACAATTGATCCCGTGAGTAGCAAAGGCACTTTTATTTCACCCTTTTCAGTTCAAGAGTTAAAGTTAAAAGTTATTTCATACTTTTGAGTGTTGAAGTCGGTTCCATATTTTGTAATTTTTTTTATAATTCAGCTACTCGTTTTTACAAATATATATCTAATATATAGAAATCACATGGCAGTGTTTGTTATCGAACTCTTCCGAAACGGTTTTCCTGACTTATATGAAACTAGTAGCGCCTCGCTGTTTCACCCGCGTGGATTACGGTTTTCCCGCTACCTCAATTATCCCACGGGAACTATACTTTTTCCGGAATAAAAGTAGCCTATGTGTTATCCAGGGTTTCTCCATAACAAATTTCATCGAAATTGGTGTCGCCGTTTGAGCGTGAAGAAGTAACAAACATACACACAAACTTTCGCATTTATAGTAGGATTTTTGTTTATATTTGGTAGGTCTAAGAATAGGTCAATGAGTATTTTTCACAGCCTACTCTCCTTATTTATACGGCAGAATAACGGGTTCTGCTTTAGTTAATTGTAGGTAGAAAACTTAAATGTATCGGTTTTTTAGTTAATAATAAAAAAAAGTAAAACCATATCAGTGGATAACAAACGGCACCAGGAACCTCGCCTCGTCGCGTACGAAGTAAGTTTGTTGGTGAATAGTTTACCGAAAAAGGGCGGTGGAAATTGAGATACGAGCAAGTGTTAGAAAAAATGTATGGAATATATAACCGTGTCACCTATCATTTCAGAAACTACATTTTAGTAAAAAGCTGTCAGTGTGACATAACAACAGATACTTTATTATATTTTTTATGGAGGTATGGATAGAAGTTCATTTCATTCCGTTTTATCAGCTCAGTGAGTTCATTGTGCTAATTGATAATTATTGATAACAGAGAGAACTTACTTGTCCATACTTTTATCAATAATAGTTGTTACTTCCTTAAAATGTGATATCATGTCATACAGAAACATGATATAAAAGGTCCAAAAAGCTTTTCTTCGCTCCCTTTACAAGCGGAGAGTTGGATATTACCCCTAATGTACCCAACAAGTTTCCTGCTAGGTTGCCTTGGATACAACTCTCTAGAAGTCCGGCGCCATTATAACCAAATTGGTTATAGTGTGTAACATTCTGCATGGCAGAGTTGATGCACCCATTCTACTCAACAAGTTATCACTCCTTTTTAATTGCATATTGCAGAAATGGTATTATGTTGACCATATAAAATATGTTTTTCTGCTTATAGCTCATACATGAACCCTTACATGGGGGTCGAATCTACCCTATCTGCAACCCGCATAGAACATTCCAGTGGATTATGGCCTATACAATTGCCTGCATGCCAGGTGTAGATATATAATGGGATGATTATATTTGACTTCATTCAGAATGTGGCAATTGTTTTAAGAAAACATTATACTAAACTCACAAAATGTATTGAAAACATCTTTATAAATGGAACTAAACTTAGAAAGTAAATGTGTTGTAAGTAAAAAGTAATTGTGTAAATGTTCATCTCAGATTAGTAACATTTCGCAACTAGGAACTGCAAAAACCTACTGAGGTGCAGCCTACCTACTGAGCTGTTAATAAGGTCTAAAATAAAAATCAGATCATTTGAAACATTTGTCACTATGAATGTTCTAAAATCAAAATCTTTAAACAATGAATAGAGTGATTGAGTTTATTGAAAGGATTCAAACTTGATTTTCATGCTCTACTGAACCAAGTTGTAAGGAAGGTCACAGACGAGGTGACCAATCTTTGAATATATGCATACACCTCCTTTATGTATATTTAGGATATGGGTAATATATACAACATAATTATAACAGGTCAGAAGTTAGGCATTGGATATGCACAAGCAGGACATCAATGCATGAATGCACCCTCTATAAAAATAAAAAAGGGATGAAAGTTTATGTAGAAATTTATCAAGTTAGCAGTATGAAATAGAAAATTTGATAAATAAGCTATTTAATATCGAAAAATACAGGATCTACGGAGAATTACTTTAAGGTGCATTCAAAAGGTTGTACTTCAAAATGCTCTGTCGAGGCAATGAGTGTTGAGTGAACATGTCAAGTACAGTAATAATCAACTCCAATTCTTCCAGGGTAATGGAATTCATCTAGCAGAGGAAATTGTGCCAGTCCCGAGACCTCACACTGTCAATGTGAATTTTCATGATTGGATTTTGGAATGAGACAGTGTAACAATTAATATTTGCAATGTGAAAATTTGCCATTTTGGAATGCAGCCTAATGTGGTGAAACAATACATATGAATATGGTTATATTCTACATACATAGGAGTTGCAATAGTACAAATGTTCATGTCACGACTATACTTGAATGTTTGAATGGACTGCTGATAGCTCACTAACACATTCCAGGTATAAAACTACCTGCCTGTTTCTAGTGAATACCCCATAGGCATACATAATGCAACAAATCAATGTAAACTTAATAACCTTGGAATTACGGTAATTAGAGTATTCCCTCATAGGACAAAGACAATGCTATCAATTGAACATATTTCTTAGAGGATATTGATATTTTAATTTATCGATTATTCACTTATGTCACAAGCCGGATGATGTACCGCGATATCACGAAAGTATAGCAATAGCAATTATTGGTTGACACATGCAACAGTGAAATGAGTACATTCAGAGATCCGTCCATTTGGCGGTTAGATCTAACGGTAGATTTTGTTCTGCCATCCATTTTGAAATACGATTTGATCCGGAAAAATCTGGTTAATTTTGACATTACATTTCAATGAAATTGCCGGCCGGACCGCAGCACGGTCTTCCTTCACACAAAGCGCATTGACCTTAGCAAAATCTTGAAAAATAACGGCCTATTTCCTGCATCTGCCGCTAGATTTAAGTCATACGAAATCCTGTAAAATATCACTCACCTTAGATAGCAAGCACCGGATGGCAGCTTCAAAATTTCTAATCACTTTTTAAAGTGAGGAAAATGAGCAAAAACTGTTTCTTTTTTCTTTTTACTAAAATATCTAACACGAGCAAACGCTTTCCTTCGCTATGACAGAATGAACGAAGTCTTGCATAGTTCGTGAACGAACTAAGTCGTAAAAGCGCTCCCATAGATGTATATATCAGATAGATACTAGAGGCGTGTTCGAGATGAGTAAGTAGCGTTTTTAGCAGTGTACTACTGAACAAGCGTTCGACTCCGGAATGTGGCATTTGTGGCAACAATGATCTTTCCCAACTCGAACGATGCATACATGTCACTTACGCGAAAGCTGTCAAGTGCGACAATTCATTTGAATATTCATAACTTCAAATGTTTCAATACCTTTAATATTCGCTTTAATCATAACGAGAATTCCGTTTTCGTAATGGAAATAGAAAGAAAATATTACACTGGCGCATTATTTCAAGTTTGTTTATCTACTTAAACCAGCTGATGCTTTCAATCTCTCAGCTGTCAAAAAACGCTCACAAAAGACCCAGCCTCGGAGGTGGGTCAAAAGTGGCAGTTCACGGTAGTGTTTTTAACACTTTTCATGCATCTCGAACAGTGAACGAAAACAGTTTAAAATGTCACCTGTGCCAAAACGAACGCGGAACGAGAGCGTTTGAGAGTTCTTTACTATTCCACTGTACTTTACTAGCCCATCTCGAACGCAAGGTAGATAAGCATAGGTGAACTACGCGAACTAATTCCGTCATTCCCCGCTCCATATTTCGTTAGTTCGTTACCGAATGAGCAAAGGTGGCGTCATAGGATAAAGTATTTCCCTTGTATGTTTTAAGCGTATACAGTGAATAAAATAACAGTTTTTAGTGCTAAAATTGTAGGATCTTGTCGCGTCCCCTACAGGAGGAGTATCAAAACGAGCGAAGGATCTGCCTTCCTCTGATTCGAGCTGAAAGTTGACGGAGTTTTTCGAACGAGTTGACGAACATTTGACCACATCATCACTGACCATCAAGTGAGATAGTGGTCAAACGCTAGAACTATACAGTATAAAGAAAAATAGAAGAGCGAACTAGTTTGTTTATAAGCGGCGACTTATACTGCGCGAACTCCGTCGCCAACTAATATGGGCAAGACTAATTTGAATGAAAAAAGTACGAACCAGTGTGGCCATAAAGAAAAAAATAATCTGCCGCACGCTACCCAAAAATCTGCCCATATGATCTGCCGAGCGCTCTAAGGTAAATGCCACACATAACATTTAAATGTTTCTCTAATACAAAAATATCGCAATAATTTGATTCATTTGTGAGAACAACTTATCTTGAGGATGTGGTCTAGTGATTTTACGAATAATCTTCAATATTATAACTTTCTAGTGGATCCATATTCGATATTGTAACGATAAATCATATACCTAAACTGCATAATATTAAACAGTCACTAATATTACCATTGGGTTGTAATAAAATAATATGAACCTTTTTACGAATCTAAGAAGGAAACGCCACAAAAATAAAATTCAGGTGCTTCCCCACACCACTACTATTTATAACAACAGTGTGTTAGGTATGGCCCCTAGGTTATAGAATCACTTACCAAAAGTGATACTGGAATCAGAGTGCGTCATTACGTTTAAAAACGGAAACTGTATAATTTTTTTGTAACCAAATGCTATTATAGCATCAAAGAATATTTAAATGGTAAATTTGTTTGAGTTGTTTATATACTAACTAAATAATATGATGTATTCAAATTGTACAGCATACACATAATTTTAAATTAATACTAGTACTACATTTGTTAAAATATTCATGATAATAATTCTGTTGCTTAACCAAAACTAAATAAAATTGGGTAATATAAGACATTTTGTACACAGTTGAGATAAAACTAAATTAGTATGACATAATACTAAAATTTGATTTTTATTATAACGCGTCGTTTTCGATGTGTAAAATAAGTTGTCACGTTATTTGGTGCTCCTAAATCTTACCCACAACTGCATAAAATTGTAGTAATATTAAGAAAATCGTTATCATTTAGTATTATATGTACGAAATTTGTAATTCAGTACAATAATTTAATAATATAAGAAAAATATTTCCAAATCTGCACAATTCTGCCAATTTTGATAATTACATATGCCTAAGCGAACATTTTACAGTGAAATCTGTAAAAAAAAATGGTAGAAATCTGACATAAATGGCCACACTGGAAACGAATGATAAAAAGAAGGACCACTGACAAAAAAATCAACAAGCAGTTTTATGAAATGACAGCTGTTATGTAACTATGCTGTTAGCAGGCTGTTTGAAAAGTCGGACATTATGGTATGTTGCAAGGTATTTTTATGAGACACTACTAAAGTGCGTCTACTAATTTAATGGTGTTTTATGTGAGTTCAAATGTAACGGTTAAATTATATACTGGCCAAATTGTAACATTGAATATAACACTTGGCAAAACGCATATGATTAAAATGTCGTATTAATGCAAAAGTTTGCAAATCATGCCAGAATAGCTTAACGAATTTGAATTAAATTTGAAAACATATGTATTACAGTATGATATATACAGTACATAGGATACTATTAATCCAGGAAAATAATTCAGCTCTCCGTGTTCTCCTAGTTTCTCGTGTAGTATTTTTTGTAATAGGTGGCAAACAAGCAAACGGGCTACCTGATGGTAAGCGACCACTGCCGAAAAAAATTTGTGGTAATGAACAGTCACAAGCCATTTTCAGCCTATAGATAACACGGGATTGCGATACATCGTGATATATACATTTCAGGGGGCGGAGGGAGGGAGTAGGGCAGGCAAGTAAGTGGAGATATCGCTCTAATAAATTCCAGAAATGTTCCTACAAGTGCAAAATACGTTCCATTCTAACTTTAAAAATGTATTGAAAAAAACTACGCATCGCCACGGGGCGGGAGGGTTCTCATTTGAAAGGGACAATCCACCGCTATAAAAAAACAACCCCTAACAACCCAAAATTCGCAATGCGAATTTCTATAGGTAACCCCAAATTTCATGCTAATACTTGTTTTGACGGGTCTCGATATCGTTAGATCCGCATGTCATTTGAGCATTTTGAACCTTTAGTCTGGTTTATTTATCTCAGGATATACACAATACAATATTATGTTTAGGAAATTTTCACATCACTAGTGAAGTGAAAAGAAATGAATATTATAGAACGTATACAGTTACGTATCTATGGAATAGAATGAATATTGTTAGATCAATGTAGAATATAAAATTTAACGTATTCTTGGACTGTTTGTTTAGGTATTTATTCTGTAATTTCTTTTTCGGCAAAAATGGAAACTGTTGCCGAAGAAAATAAAAACGAGGGCTCCGATAACACTGCAACGGAATCTAGCACCGCCGTAAGTTCCGAATCGATATTTTCGCTAACTGTTGTAAAAATAGAACACGGTCAAATGTCGGTGGAGTAGCTTGATCATTTCGGTCAAATTGCAATGTTGTCTCAGCAATATTTTGCTTAGTTCTATTAGAGCAAGTCGTATAATTATGCACATACCCAAGGAAGATAATATAAGTTAATATTTCTCAGATAAACAGTTGAATTATCTAACCTAAAAGTTTACTGGCTTCGTGCCAAAATTGTAGAATGTTTACGTTATTTCCGTACAAAAGCACGTTTCATGTGGTTTGGTCATTTATGGTCGACGACAATATTTTGCCTTGATTGTCTAAGGTGTCTCACAAATATAGTTTGGTTTTTGATGGGTGTTTCTTTTGAGTTTAATAAAAAATTACAATTTCGTCTTTTTTGATGCAATATGTTATACAATAGCCAAATTTCTGCTTTCTGCCACCTAATGTAGATGCAAACTTTAAATATTGAGTAACACTACAACAACTATGCAAAAGAAGTACTGGCTCAATTTTAGATTATAAAATCCTCTAGTTGGCGGTTAGTTTTTTGTTTATTGGTTGGTCTTAATAACGTAAGACTCCACGCAAAATATTAACTTGCAGAACCTTTTTTTCTAGAAATATTTAATTGAAATTCGTAAATAATTTAACACTGTTTACAGATTTCTTCCATGGAAAGTTCGGTTGCAATTAGTATCACCATAATGCTCACTTTATTTAATGGCTTCTCACATCTATTTATTTAGGTGTTGTCAAGTTTCTTGGACTTCAACGAAGCTAGCACATATGAAATCACACAGTCGTGTTTTTCAACTTAGATACACTAGTTCTCGAAAATAATACTATACATACTTCAGCTCAAATATTTGAAGGAAAAAATTCGGCTGCTAGTGGGACTTGAACCCACGACTACAGAATACCGTCCTGTGGCTTTGTCCAACTAAGCTATAGCAGCCCAAACCACTAGGGCCGAATTACTTCCTTCCTTATTAGCATCTTGCGGTGATGTTATTAGCGCCATCTACCTTTAATTGTATGAACAATTAATTAATAGGACTGATAGACCAACATTACAGTTGATATCGTATTTTAACTGAAGTTCTGCCTAGCATAGCGTTAATGCGATACACAATATTAATCTCTTACTATACATACTGTTTTTTAAACTAAAACTTTGTTTAAAGCTGTAAGTGGTATAGTTTTTAGTCTGTTTGTTCAAAATATCAAAATCCATCAATTTTATAAAACGAAATGTAATTGCTGACTTTTGTCTATGGTTGTTTACGAAACACCCACATTATTATATATCCACAAATATAATCCAGATAATGATAACAGAACTAAATCTGCCAACCCTGACTCTACCTGATACTTGTCGACTCTACCCCTAGAGTGTATATAAAAAGCCGAAGGCGCAGAGGGTTACCAGCGCCTGCATACCCTCAAAATCAAGTAGTGAGGTTAGAAATTTTAAAAAATCATATCTCAGAAAGGAGTGGGGGGGTTCCGCAATTTTTCCTTCACAGGGGAGGGGTCTAAACCTACCCCTCCCGCCTTAAAAATTGATGTTTTATAAAGTAAAGTTCAACCAAAGTACTTTTTATTTAGGCAACTGCTGCAAACTCACTATTACATACATACCAAAAATACTTAAGCTCATATATTATATACCCACACCAAAATTTTGAACTAAATATGTTACAGGAGCGACCCACAGCACCTTCAGGACCATTACCTGTCGGTGAAACTCCTGTAGCTACTACTCCTTTAGCCAAAACACCAGCAGTCATGTCTGCAACCAAAACACCAACAGTGACGTTACCTACTGCCATAGCATCTGCAGCCAAAACTTCATCAGCTAAGACTCCCACAACTTCATCAATCCAGTCAGATCCACCCAAAAAGTCAAAACGTGAGGATCGCTCAAGAAAAGATGAAGATTATGTGAAACAGTTCATGAAAGCCATCAACTCAGCCTCAACTCTAGAAGAAAAAATGCAGATATCTATTCAGCGTTATGCACACATGGTTGATGATAACAAAAAGATGCAGTTTTATATCAAACAATCTGAGAAACGTCACGCTTTAGTTATGAAGGAGAAAGATCAGTTGCAACTGGAGTTCAATAAGACCATACTTATTAAATCTAAATTGGAAAATCTTTGTCGAGAGTTGCAAAAGCAGAATAAAACTATTAAGGTCAGTTTTCATTAGGTTTACATTTGGCTTCTATTTTTTCATTTTGGCAAACAATTTTCATGCACCGGCTAATTATCACCCGTCTAAAAAACTATCAAAAACCACATGTGTTTAGACAACTGCCCTTCTTTCATACAGTGCATTTTTTTGCACTCTAAGTGCATACATTCATATGTAAGCATTTAGCTGTTCTGAGATGAATTTAGTACTGGCAGTACGGATGCTCATAAGCAAATCGGAATAGATTTGTGTGAAAGTGCGCTAATGCTATAAATGTTAGTTTGTCCAAAATTACATATAGTGCCCGTGGACTCATACTCCACGGGCACTATATGTAATTTTTTCTGAAAGTTTAAATTGCGTTTTTATTGTTTTGTGGAGGGATTATCAATTTTTCAATAGATTCCCAGAATGACAATCAGATGTTTGACAGCACTCACACAGCTCTACCTTGTAGTTGTGAGCGTTCTAAGCAGAGGACGATGATGTCATGGATGACATCATATAAATTTTGTCTACAGCTGTCAGTGCATTTCAGAATGACTAAGCATGCTATCTGTGCTCAAAGCACTTAAAGCTCAAAATGAAATGCACCTCTAGACAATATGTGGTTGCATTGTCACTGAACATTAATAAACATCAGATAACTAGTAGGCAAACACAACCTGTAGATAATAGTTAGGAGTAAGTTCATATCTCATCTAGATGTCCAGTGTGTAGGTATGTAGTTATCTGAGAACTTCTGTAAGCAATGCCACATATACAAGGTGCATCTCCATGTACTTAGATTGGAAAATACAAATGCTGTTTAATGTATGATTGGGATCAAAGTTTTGTGTGTATTGTTGAATATGGGGATGTTGTGTGAATGAAGATGTAGTAACTAAGATTATGATGGGATAATTAATATGGATTTATTATATAAAAAGAAAAATATAGAGGGAATGAATGGGAGGAAATTACCAAACAGATTAACATAGATTAGATTAATAACAGTATTGGTAAATATTCCAAAATCATCTAAAAAAGCATACATACCTTTTTATATGTATTACACTAAAACAAACATATATGTGTAATTGTTTGTATTTAGTTGCTGCTATTAGCAGTATTATTGCATGCTGATAATGTAGGTACATTTAACTTTATATTGATATTATTTCCAGTTCTGAACCCTCAATTTATAAACATCATTCTTATTTAAATACAAATAGTGCAAAATGTTTCCTACCCCTAAAATGTCTTGTTTGTTTTTTAAATTTTGTTACATTTTCATAATTGCCAGGCCAGCTAGTATTCTTATATAATATACTTACAATAATTATTTTCTTTACTTTCAATAAAATAATGAATGTAATTGTATATTATATAAGAATACTAGCTGACCCGGCAAATGTTGATCTGCCATATTGAAATGTCAACGTGCAGCGAAACTTCATCTAAATGTCTGGTCTATCTAATCTAAAAGTTTATAATGTTTTAGTACTTACTGTCGCAACTAATGTCAAATGAACAACAGTAATACAACAATGTAATATATTTCTATGAAGAAAACATTTTTATATTTTGAGAAAGTTGATATGAATTAGGATAAGACATATATTTCCAATTAAAAACAGAGTAATGTCAAATCTTTTCTAGCTGCAGCCAATACAGCTTAAACAAAGTTAAATAAGACAAAAAAGTTTTCATGTAATTTTTAATGAATTTATAAGTAAAATGTATAATCTTTCATTGACTTTGCTACTAGATCAGCAAAAAAAAACCTTTAATAATAAGAGAAAAATTCAAGATCACCCAAATTTCCTTTTACTTTTAATCATATTCTGATTAATTTTTGGCATAGATAGACACTATAGTTTGTTCCATATAGAAATATTACATATTATGTTTACTTTTATAGCACATAAAAAAGGATACCGTACATTTTGTATTACAAATTGCAAACACGATTATTTATAATCTTATTAGTATTATAAAATAATAACAAAACTTTTGAATGTCTTTTCTATTAATTAGGAAGAATCACATCTCAAAATTCGCGAGGAAGAGGAACGTCGTAAGGAGACTCAAAACAAGTTCCAAAACACCCTTACAGAAATCACTGCCTTGCTGCAGCAGAACACTGAGAAGAATGCCAAGCTCCGTGATGATAATATCAGCATGACAGAGAAACTTAAGAATGTTGTGACACAGTACCAGTTGAGAGAACAACAGGTGAGTCCTATAACATATTTATCCACTTTTGAAGTGCAGAAACTTTAGTAATTAGAAACCATGAAGTGTTCATTAATTACTATATGTAGCTATCTATCCTGATCAATGAACACCAAACAACAAAGCTAAGCAAGATTTTCTCTGGTAATAGTCATCTTAGTGGTAAGTGCTAATGGCCTATATGCTAACCTGCATAGTGGTGGGTTATGGTTAATAATACCCTCTGAAGGAAGGTTCATATCCCAGGCAGTCGCAGTGAAAATCTACTCTATATAGGATGATATCCTATCCAAATGTAATACCATTTAGAGCACCCCCACAGCCACTTAGGTACTTCAGGAATCAATGTCCAAATTTTCAGACTTCTAGACCCAGCAGTTTCGGCTATTTGTTTCAATAAGTCTGACAGCTAATCAGTTTATTATATTATATAGATTATTACAAATATCAGATGGTTGTGTGTTTAATTTGGTCTGCCTGCTAAGCTCATAGTCCCTTCTGGAGAGAGTGATAAATAGATGATGCATAAAATATTTGTAATGCTTTTATATCTATGTTGAATATTTGTTCAGTATCCTTATCCGTTTATCTGAATTACAGGTAGACAAAATGGCAAAACAAATGGCACTAGAGCAGCAGCTGGCAGATGCAAAGTTTATGAAAGCCAAGCTCGAGCACCAAGCAGAGAAAGAACGGCTTCTTGGAGAAATGGAAGGGCTGAGGGTTTCCGTGCAACAGCATCGGGCCAGGCTGCTAGAGGTGCAGGGGACAGAGTCAGGTATGGTGTTGCCCAAACAATCTTGTTTACCCCAGGTGAAATCGCAACGCGTAAAAAAATCAGTTAGTACAAATATAATCAGTGGTCACTTTTGATCATTCATGTTCAGCATCGTACCTTGCAATATACTCTTGATATTTCTCGTACCACCGGCTAAGAATCGTACCCCCATCTCTACCCATAAGTGCCGCAAGAATCAGCTAAGGGATCACGTATCAGAAGGTGGGAAGCAGTACCTCCCTAGGATCTAAAATTATGACGCGCTCGCCAACCCCGCCTGCCAAGCGTTTAAGAGGCAAATTTAACCTCTTTTTAAGCTTTTAATTGCTTTCCTTTCAGTGGTAGGCAAAACTGCAAACTTTTTGAAATGCGGCATTGAGTAATTATTAAACTAATTAATTATTTTTGTGATGTTTATAAGCACTTTCTCATACCTAAAATTTATGTGTACTATTTACACTTTTGTATACTATTACGGGTTAGCTCTATTACAAAAACATTTAAGCACATGACAGCTCCGATATAAATTATACAATACTGCTAATAGCTTGCAGCGCCTGCTTGAGACTAGCATATCTTCGTGCAGCACAAATTGAAGGAATGATTGGAAGTCTAAATAATGTCCTTACAATACAACTTTGTTATAGGATTGCGAAGTCAGTTGGCCGTGTACACTGACAAATATGACGAGTTCCAGAACGCTCTTGTGAAGAGCAACCAAGTCTTCGGTGGATTCAAAGAGGAAATGGAAAAGGTAAGAAGAAGCTTTTATATTTGTGAAACGAGGAAATTTATTTATGTTAATACTTATTATCTAAGACCCGGCTAGGACTCACGTAATATTTGCTGGAAAATTACTCCGACCAGTTTCTTCCTGATTTGGAGTTCTTCATCTGGGAGTTGACACGAACATAACTCCCAGACGGGGAGTGATGTTCGTGTCAGGCGGCGGGCGCGAGCCTCGGCACGTAACTGCAGCTGAGACGGCCGCACTGAATCCGTGAAATGAACACCGTGTGCACTATAACAGCTTGTGTCATTTTCACTAAGCTATAACACTTGTTGCGCTTATTACTCTGGTCAATAAGTGCCTTTTATTATATAGATGTATTATCCGGCTTTATTCACTTTTATAGTCGAAGTTTCCACCTAGGTTTCGGGCATGTCTGATGCCCATCCTCAGGTGAGTAAAGCCGGATAATACATCTATATAATAATGTGTTACAATCACGAGAATTTCCAATCAAGTGCCTTTTAGGTCAAGTTTTTAGTCTCAGAAAAATATAATTGAGATGTCATTCGATTCGGCACGCTATTCCGAATCCAAAGACAAGAAATTAGGGAAAAATAATTAATTAACTAAAGCATATTTACTGAAAATCACAAATAAAATCCGTGTATGTTTGTGTACGTGCAGATGTCGAAGAAGATCAAGAAGCTGGAGAAGGAATCGTTGGCGTGGAAGCAGCGGTGGGAGACGTCGCAGGCGGCGCTGCTGGACATGTGCGGCGAGCGGCAGGCGGGCGAGCAGCGCGCCGCCGCTGCCGCACGCCAGCTGCACAACATGCAGCAGCTCTGCCGCACGCTGCAGGTACCTACTCACAGCCGCGCTACACCGGCACAACACCTCCGCCGCACGTTGCTTCTTGTCGCAGCTAGCGCGCCCTTCCGACATCACTCGAGGACGGATCTGCGCAAGGCGCTCTAGTGTTCTCTACTTTATTTCTTGTTTATATCGACGATCTTCCACTTGATAATGGTAGAATCCTCATTTATGCAGGTGTTAAAACAATTCTGTTTTTTCTCTAGTTGCAATGGTTGGAATGAGGTATATGAAGTAGAGCAAAGTGGTGTAAACGTTGTCAGTAGATGGCTGAAAATAATACGTTGACATGAAGCAACACCGAAACTATGTACGTCCCGTTTGTCGTAACGGCATATTTGTCTTCCACGTTACACATGAGAGATAAAATTAAATTACGTTTAAATTGAACGTTGACTAGCTTGTTAGGTTACGAAAACTTATAACTTCCTGCATCCTGCCCACCAAATTCTTGATTGGTTGCCTGTGAAATGTGTCCGTCTCTTTTAAACTGTGCAACAGTTACTTCAGGGAAATCTTATCTACACGTTGCAATTTTTATACTTTCGCGATTCGAACACATTGTTATTAAATCAAACGGGGCTTGATCGCGAGAAAAACATTTAGTAATTTATTTACCTCGACGTTTCGACCAAGTTGCATTGGTCGTGGTCACGAGAAGACTGGAGAAATGCGGGTGGCAATATCGGCGAGAGCGCGTAGTTTCTCTAACTACCCACTCTTGATCTTATTAAACTGTAGGGCTGTCACAGCCCTGCAAAACCACAGGGTTGTCACGACACACAACACTGACAGTATCTTTAGTTTCCTAAGGAGTTTAAGTCTAAGGAGTTTTCTAAGGAACAGGATAAATGTATGTTGGATGAAATATGGAGACAGGTGTCACGGACCATATCCCCATAAAACTCCAAGGCAAAATTTATAAGACCATAGTGAGACCTGTCGTAATATATGAATCTGAATGTTGGAATCATTCCGTTTTCATTTGATTGGAAAAATCGGAGGTTGATGAAAAAAAAGTTCGTGTGACAGAGATGCGAATGTTGAGATGGATGTGAGGCGCGACTAGAATGGACAAGATATGGAATGAGTATATCAAAACAAGTTTGAAAGTAACTTCTTACTGGTTATAGATTGGTTTGGTATGGGCATGTTATGAGGAGGAATGAAAAAACGTATAACGAAAAGAGTACTTAACATTAATGTGGATGGATATAGAGGTAGAGGAAAGCCGAAGAAAGGTGCACTGTTTGAAGAGTGATATGTTTATGATAGGCGTTAGCACTGAAATGACTAGTGATAGAATAAAGAGAAAAACATGTTATGTCGACCCCACCTACTGTGGGATAAGGACAAGAAGAAGAAGAAGAAGCTTAAAGTTGCAAAGAAAGTCAGTATTTGGTGCCTTTCTTTGTAACTTAATCAATTTTGATTGATTACGATTACGATAATTACGCTTTTTTAATGTAATGGAAATGTCACACCAGAAAACTCGAATGAGTTTTCTGGTGTGACATTTCCATTCTTGTGCGAAAATTATCAAATTAAAAGACTATTAAAACTGTCAAAGTAGCCAATTACGAGTCGCACATATGATATTGCGTAGTATGGTCGAGGTCAGGAATAGTTTGTTAGTATGTGACACAAAGAACAGTGCTACAGTATAGCGGTCCCACAGGCGGAGCGCGCGGCGCTGGTGGCGACCCTGAAGGAGCACAACATCGAGCGGCCCCCGCTCCCCGCGCCCGCCCCCGCTCCAGCACCGCCCCCGCCCCCCGCGCCCTCTTCCAACAACAAGGTATATACACAATGTCATTACTCAAACATTCATCAACATCACCGGCTATGTCGCTCATCATTAAAAGCGGGATTGATGCCATGTTTGCAGAATATGTTATGTTTATGTATATAAAAAATTAAAAATGAATGCTGAATTTCAGCACTAATTTCCCGGTTATGTTTTGTTTTAAGAACTTTTAACTAAACATATTTTGTAAATCAAATAGATATTTCAGTTGTAAAGAGTGAGCGCTAAGAATTGTATCAATTTACATTCACCTTACTGACGATCAGGGAAATATATTGCCACACCAGAGAACTGTGGCTTAGATTAGACTGCCGTAATATTTCAGAGAGCTCGATGCTTCATGTTCATTACATAATATCTTCCCTTGTATTCGCTAAAGTGGCGTCACAATAATGTTATTCTCTCGTTAATGAGATTCACTATTAAAACAACACTATTTAAACATAAGATTTATTTGCTGTCTGCAACAAATACATTTGTTAACACAAATTGGTCCTTGCAATATTTCAGCACTGCTAAGCATCCCAAAGCATCTACCATAGCCCTTCGTATCCCAAAGAGTTCAGTTTATTTTATGGCATCATAAAAATCTGGTATTACCTACCGTACCTATATATTAAAAATGATTGAAAGAAAATAATGTAATATAAAAACAACTCGTGTTCCGTGTTTATGTAATACTAGCTGCGCCCCGCGTTTTCAGCCGCGTGGTGATAATTTACAATGATGGTGATGATGAGATGTAACCTGTGTGTTATTTCCAGACATAAAGTATTAACATACCAAATTTTATACAAATCAGTGATGATGGTGATGATGAAAATATGCCTATGTGTTAATTCAGCGTATAGGCTATTTATGTTCCACATTTCATACAAATCCGTTGTGGTGATGAATGATGATGATAATGAAAGGAGGCTATGTGTTATTCAGGGACCAGAAGTATCTACTTACAAAGTTTCACCCAAATCCGTTTTACCCATCTGGTGATGAAAAACGGTGATGATGATGATGATGAAAATAAGCAATATATCATAATAATAAGAAAATAAGTGTTAATCCAGCGTATAAACTATCGGTATTTTGGAATACAGATAGTTTATACGCTGGATTAACTTCCTCTTTCACGCAAAAACTACCGAACGGATCCATATCCGTTCAACAAACAAACATCCATACTCACATACTATCGCATATATAATATTAGTAGGATTTTATTCAACTTCACCTTCATAAATAAAACAATAAAGTATTCACAAGAATGGGATTTATTCATCTATTTGTTACTTTACTATTACTTAAAGCTGCTATTTATAACTAAGATTCAAAACTAATGTAAACAATTTCATCTACAGGTGGACACAATGGCTGCAAACTGCGCACAACTGAGACAAAGTTTGGCCCATCTACAAAGTCAACTAAACGTGCTTTCATGTAAGCAGCAACAACCTGGCGCGCTTGAAGAAGCTCCAAAACCAGAAAAGGCTAAGAAATCCAAATCTAAAAAGTCGAAGAAACTCGAAGCCGCTAGAGAATCTGAAAGCGCGAAAGAAAGTGCAACGGAAAGTGCAAACGAAGATAAAGGAGCTAGAATTGCTGTGATAGCAGACACACCTGCTGCAGCAGGTGTGACAGCCGATGACAAAAGACAAGACAATGCGGGAAAGGTGGAATCAGGTGAAAAGATAGAAAAGGTTGAAAAAGTAAATGATGATAAAACTGAAGAAATAGCTATAGCTGACGACAACGGTGACGATAAAACTTTAGAAAGTCTTATTCAAGCGATCAACAACTCCAACATAAACCTTTGCGATCTAGAAGTCATTGGAGACGACAAAATTGACATTGATGACGTTCTAGATGTCGATTCGCTATCTAAAGACGATGATATTACCAAATCTACTGACACAGCTAGCATTGACGTGTCGATTGAAGCATCAAACAAAGGATCGTCGTTTGAAGACAGTCCCATAAATGGACCAAAAAACGACCTCAGTAATGGTTTGACTGCTGAAACGAAGATAGAACTTGAGCAATTCCCGGATAATCCAAACATTGTTGAAATTACAGATGAAATCGCAAATAGACCGAAAATAATCGAGCTCCCTGACGATTATGAAGCGCCAAAAACTTTATCAGAAGCTTCTATAGGCGTACCAGAGGACAAACTTAAATATACCAAATCGGAAATCAATGATAATGTAGATTTGCAATCAAAGTCATAAGAAGGGAATTAATAATCACAAGATTAACTATTAGGCCTTTTAAAGATTGTAAATAGTTTGCCTTTTTATCTGTTTACTTTGTTGTTTTGTGTGCTCGTAACTTTTGTTTCTTGATGTTTTCGTTTCACTATAAAACTGTAATCTCATCTTGAAATCATATGAAAGAAACTTGATTGTTTGGGTGATTGACGGCAGTTCGCTCATTCCGTCGACACCTTGTGTGATAGGCATACCTACTAAAATCATAGTTTTCATATGTCATATTGCAAATTATTAAAACTGTGCTGAGTTTATGAGATATACGATGAATGTGCTAAACATTAAATGTATTGTTATTTAATATAAAAGTTATTCTAAGTGTTTCTTATAAGATGCAGTTTTAAAATTTTGTATTTATGACTCACAATTTAAAAGATCTTCAAAGTCGTTGTTATAAGTTTTTTTTTGGAAGAAAGAAATGTTGCCACTTAGAAATGTATTTGCATATAACAATTTTTAAAGGATTGCTCTAAAATCAAACGTTTTGAATTATATATGGAATAAAAATGAATTAGTACAGAGAGCAATTGTAAATTTAAATTGTTTATATGTGAATAGTTTATCAATTTAGTATTATTAGGTTTCGTGATTTATTATTTATTGAAATTAAACAACTTTTTACGGATTTGATTGTGTGTTAAGTTAATTTACATGAGTTTTAGTAATTTCCACGTTCTGACATTTTCAAGCACTGCCATCATCTTAGTCATTATGACACTAGAGATATACAGAAGAAAAAACTCGACATACAATCACGCCTTTTTCTCATTGGGGCAGGCAGAGACTACATCTCTCCCCTTTCTGAAATGCACATACTTTGCTTCTCTTACTTTCATAAGCGCTATTATGTAGCCCATATGTTCAGCTCCCCTTTCTCGAACACTGTTTCATCCAAACCATCTGAGTATACCTCGCTCGCTTCCTCTCACTTGACATCCAAAATATGGCTTATTATGTGATGTGACGCGACGAAATGTGGATGATATTAACTGTTAGTGTTCATCCATTTATGGGAGTATTTTCGACATCAATTTCTAAATTGAGGGTCGTTGTGGCTCCGTGATCAATGGATCGCAGCCATGGGTTAGAATCGTCACTGAGGCGACCATTTTTGTGATGAGCGCGAGTGTTTGTCTTGGATGTGAGTGTGAATGCATTCAATCGTACGTTTGTAAAATCAAAAAGTTGTGTTCAGCGATGGCAGCAGATTGTTTTGTAACTATTTTAAATATAGTGGTGTGTGTGTTCGATGAAATTCGTTAAAAGTTGCTAAGTTTTAATTGTATATTATTAAGTTTGTATATTTTTTACTTTTAATAATGCGACTCCACAATAACATTGACGAATAGTTCAGAATTATCGTACTATATGCTACAAGTGCCTGCAGTTTTGTTCAGTAGATGATCACAGATTTCTCTACGCTTAGTCTTGCCACAAAACTTACAATACTACATACACAGTTAAACACATTTCCAATTTTAGGATATTTCAGTTTTGATGTGTCAAATAATCACGTACTTATTGGGTCAAACTATATGATACAATAGAAATAATAACATCACACAATATTTACAAGAGTTATACTAAATACGTGCATCTTTTACTTAAAACTTGTTTAACTTTACATTTCTCGCCGTGGTTCATGCATTACTGCGATGTAATCATATGTCACCTGTTTAGTTTTGAACAGGCTTGTAGTTGATGTGTATTTAGAGAAATTTAGAAAAAATCCATACATATGATGTAATTAAACACTGAACTTTATATGATTCGTGTACCATCTCTGACGACTGACGACACGACAAGTTTGAAACAAAACAACATGCTTAAAACAAATATTTTAAAATATGTAGTTCTCAATATACCTACTCAATGATATTGACTGCGTATCGATATGTATATTATTTAATAGCTGACAAATCTGGGCCATATATACGATTATCTTTTGAAGTAAACCCTTTACATATTAATATGTTCGTTGTACTGTTCATTATCTACCCACTGTGCTTAATCCGATGAACTGATTTCCTTCTTAATGAACTCGCGAAACCAACATTATTCAAAGGTACATTTAGATATATTTTCGAATTCGTACTTTTTGTGTGTGGCGGCGTTAAGCCTGGTTATGAGCTGGGACACGGGGACGGGGACATGCCTCTCACGGAACAGTGTTGGCCATAATCTACCACGCCGCGCAGCGCCGGCTGATGCGGGCTGGTGAATAGGCCATGAATAGGCCAACCCTATATGTTTAATTGGGTTACATGGCCAGCCCTAAGGACCCAATTAAAAATCCATTAAATGTTACCTATCAAATTGAGTAAATATATATCTCATTCAGAACTAGGGCTTCGTCCATTATATTCGACTCGACAATGGGTTTCCGAACTAACTGGTTACATTATTGATTTATATAAAAAAGAACTACATATATTATGTTGGTTCATGTCCAGTTCTAAAACTTAGCAGAAAGCTCAGGAGTAATAAAACAGTTCAGTATGAATAACGTTGCACCATATCAAGGCTTCAGTCTACCTCACATTTCGTCACAAAAAAGTAGTCAGTAAAAAGTAGTAATAAATTTTATTAACAGATCCGTCTAGCTGTTTTGGCGAAATTTAGCACCAGCATCCAGTTGTGCACTGTTTCCTAATGCGTATCGACCTACGACGAAAGAAACAGCGTAGGTATTGACTTAAAAGTTGACATTACTGGCGGTGTTGCGATGATGGAACTGTTCAGCTTCAAGGTTCAAGCTGTAATGTTAACCTCAGGAAGATGATATCTATGACACGATATCACCTTCTGGTTAACCTTTATTATGTCCGTTCTGTGTGCTGTAGGTACTTAAGGCTGCCAGATACTATTCGAGGTTGTTGAATAATTATATTAATTGAGGTGTCGTCAGTAGATCGGACAGATGGCAGTGGGTAGAGACCTTATGTATCGAATTTACTGATATATATTGCAGTTATGCATTTGTAAATATATAATAGATTTGTAGAACGAAGGCCTACGAGAGTAACGTGTTAATTATTTTAAATGTTTCAATTTCTATATGTAATATGTGTAATATGACCACTGTGTCGAGTGGCGAACTGTGTTTGGTAATAAAGTTAGAATGTGCAATTATTAATAATGTTTTTATTTTCGCCTATTATATCACCAACACCGAGAGGAATTCTTGTAATAACTCCCTTCGTTTTTGACGGACATGTCATAATCAATGATAAAGAATACCCGACCTCTACCTACCTATCGCTTTGCCAACTAGCAGTCAGAATATAATTACAATAATAGGTTACGGAGATATTCTTAATTACATGTGACTTAAATATATTAGAACTATAGAGTGGGATTTACCTAATCGACTATTTTCTACATACATTTAAAATAAGTCTTTCTCGGCTTGTGTTAATGCAGTAGTAACCAATAGAAAATACATCTACTTTAAAGACATATAGAGCCGAAGAAAATAGCAGTAATATTGTTTGATGCAGTAATATACGAAAATACGATCAGTTTTTCCGAGTGATTTTCTTTTAATTTATTTTGTTTATGAAGCTAATTCTTTTATGAACATTTTAATTCGAATTTCTACGTTATACATTAAATAATGGCTTTTCGAGAAGTCTTTTATTTTTGGCACAGGAGTTAAACAAAAATGGCCAATCCAACCTTTTTTCAAGTGTCTTCATCATCACCATCATCTCAGCCATAGGACGTCCACTGCTGGACATAGACCTCCCCCATTGATTTCCACAAGGACCTGTTGGAAGCGGCCCGCATCCAGCCCTGCCTGCGATCTTAGTCAGGTCGTCTGTCCAGTGTCTTAGAAAAGCAAAAAGAAAGTAAGCATTTGCAGTATAGCAATTGAGTATTTTTCCGATCCTCCAAAAATGTAAAACTTGAAAAATATTTTGACAATCTGACAGCAAACTTTCGAAATTCTTTACGAATTTCTAGATATCTGCTTGATTTCTTTTTAAGATATAATTAATTGGATTGATAAAAATAAAAATAGTTTCTAGTTGCTGGCGGCCCAGTTGCAGAAAATGAGATTGTTCTCATTATTGCTTATTTTTATTTTGATTCGCGTAAATGGTGTAGGTACCAGGTCGTAGCTGCACTGGGGCCACGAAATCCGGTACTTAGATGTGAATACGCACAATTATGTTGAACAATGACATTGGCGAAGAAAAGAGCCAATTGGCAATCTATAAAAGGATCCACTCACCACTAAACA
Organism: Apeira syringaria; assembly: GCA_934044485.1. Classification (NCBI taxonomy): domain Eukaryota; kingdom Metazoa; phylum Arthropoda; class Insecta; order Lepidoptera; family Geometridae; genus Apeira; species Apeira syringaria. The sequence continues at coordinate 24,018,018 of OW203660.1, read as the reverse complement.
TAAACAAAAATAAAATTGTATATATTATTATTTTTTATCTATATACTAAACATTTCAAATAATGCTATGTAATAGAGCAAGAGCCCACGATGGCCAGACCTTCGCTATTCTATAAGAGCTGAAAATGTCCCAGAGCATGTCCCCGACACCGGTAAGAACGATCAGTGAGTATGGAGTTGGGATTGTGGTTACTTTGGCAGGTATCAGGTAGTAAAGGTGTATAAAATAGTACCTAAAATTCGTTAAAGTATAAGGCTTAGTTTTTTTTTATATTGTCTTCCTAATAACATTAGACATGATGTGATCCATCGCCAGACACCTAGCGCGGTTGCAACCCCTGCCAGACACCCTTAAACCTTAATAAATTATAAAAATATTATTTAACACAGTATATGCACCATGATTTAGATTTTGATTGAGTTCCCGATCCCGATGAGTCTCTCCGTGATCATGGTGCGTGGAACCACGCCGAAATATCGGGAACTCAATCAAAATCTAAATCATGGTGCGTATCCCGTGTTAAACAATATTTTTATTGTGAAACGCCATGAAAGTTTAAAACAATACTTAATAATACTCTCATCATAGTTTATGAGCTGGGTTTTACATATGTTACTTGGGGACCTATACCTAAAAAAATATTACCTTAATAGCCAGACAATTTCAAAGGATTTTATATATTAAGTTTAATTTAAGTTATTAAATCTTGCCAGACACATAGAAAGTCTGCTATATATAGGTACAAGAGCGAGGCGCCAACTGTTCATTGCTTTCTCCCCGATTTATTAAGAAATTATACAATATCTTAATTTGTATAATCTGTTAGCAAATAATAATTTTGATTTGGATTATTGGATCATTGAATAACTTCTCAAATATTGTAATAATAATCTCCCTAATAATAATTATAATTAACATTTCCCAAGCACACATTCAAATACTTTTTCATTTTGTAGGTTCGTGTCTACAATGCTCAATTTGAAAAAAAAAACTAAGCCCTTGATAAGTACCTTTTTAATAATGAACTTTTGAGCAAGAGGAATGAAATAATTATGTATAAGAGGCGATCGTCTGCGGTTGTGAGTGTCACCCATCGATCAAAAGTGGATTGATACCCACAATATCTCGGGCTTGAGCTTTCAGTATGGGTCAGTTACTTTCAAAGACCTATCTCACTGAGACCAGTAGCTACATTATCAAGTTTGAAATAGAAAGTGAGCCCACACCAAATAGCAAAAAGCAGCAGTCTTTAATAGCCAATTTACCTGCTAGATTGTAAAAAGTAAGCGTGAACTAAAACTATGAAACTATCCAATACGAGTATCATGTACATACCCAATTATGTATGCTAGTGCGTGGCACGGGTGGCACCACGGCCGCGGCCCTGGAAGAAAGCATGAATCATAGTTTTATTAGTTAGCATGCATCGACATGCAAATACCGGTAAACTATTGTCGATTGTACAACCGCTCCGCTCGCCCTTTCCCCGGTTTCCTGGCCACGCACAGATGCGTTCATCCATCGGATTTCAGTTATCTAACCGACTGTTTCAGCGTAACGACTTAGACTTAACGCAGTTTTTGTGTTCAGTAAAAAATATGCGAATTTGGAATTGAGCCATTTTCGCAGCTTCAATCTGGTAGTTCAGTGGACAATTCTGTTCGTGATTATTAGGGTCTCTACTATGAATTATATTTTATAAATAAACAAGGGAGAGGGGGCATTAGACCGGGCGTGGATTGTATAACGGAAAAAATATAATTATCACTACATACATATAACGTGCACCAATATTCGAACACCAGTTTTAATAACTGAGCTCCAAATTTAGTAAGTGGTCACTAAATCTTGACCACCATTTAATTCCAAAATTTCTGCCCAAATAAATGCCTATGGCGAGCAAACTAATACACCATTTTCGCTTGCGATGGATATTCATGCGCGCCTAGAAGACATCTAAACCGATAACCTAATACGTAACTCGTGACTTGAAGACATACAGATTGCATCCCCCGTTGATAGATAGTCAAATTTTTCGATTTGCTACCAGTGGGTGGCATACCCAGAATGCTGACAGCATTGCCCCGTTGAATTGCAACGATGGTTCGTTGAGCCAAATATGTGTCAGCATTTTAGTTACGAGTCTTATCGATCTAGCGCTCTGATACGTTTTGAATAATCCGATAAGCTTCGAGTCCCCAAGGTGCCAATGTCTCGACCCCATAAATGTAGTATCTCAGTTGACTTGAGAGTGTAGCTGTAGGTAGTATAACCGACTCTCAAACACGGCAGCATAAATACGCTATGGCTAATGAGAGCTAATGTACCCTACAACAAATAAGGTCAATTCCCCAATAATCACCAAATAAAAAGATAACTCGTCCTAAGCTGGTTGTTGAGCACGGCCTCCGAGGGCTCGCCCCGCGGGGGCACACGCGAACACGGACGGCTACAAATGTTTAGACAACATCTTACGGAACATCAGTTTCATAAAACTTGACCAACTGTCACGTGATCGTTGCACCGTGACGATTAGCCCAATAACCGACAACTCGAACGTTTTTATACACCCTATCGCGAAGGTAATAAGTTCTATTATTAAATGAGCGAATGGAAGACTTAAGGACGTGACCAAAAATATATTTTCAAATCGGTAAAAGTTGTTAAAGATGTTACCAATTCGTAAGACACGTTTTGAAAGTGATATCTATTGATCGATATTGTTTGAGATCCCGTTAAATTGTTAATGCAAAATCAAATGCGATGCAATTGAAATGAAAACGGTAATATCCGCTGGACGGGACGGGGCAAGCGGTGATGCAACGTTTCGTGGCTATGCAAATGACGACAACCTAAAACAATCAAATATAAACTGGGCAAATCAAAAGACTATCTGATGTTGTATAATAACTACGTATATCTAATGTACCTAATCTAAGGTTGTGTTTCGTACTGCTTAGTATATACGTATTACCTTTTAGGATCAGACGTTATCACTCGTGATTATAATGATAAGTTCATAGTATTATGTTTTTACATGAACAAATACGATTTAGTGCCCATTGGCAGAGTAACATATAAATATTATGTGGGGAATTGAATGCAGCAGCGCAGTGATCAATATTTTCATAATTAAAATTTCCAACGGTTACCAAACTTGACTTGGCCGCGCAGGCCGCGACTCGTCTAACAAACACGTCTGACTTCAGGAGCTAGGTACCTTTTGTACCGGGAAGAAGAAACAGGCTACACTTGTATGAATGAAGATCAATCTGTAATAATAAAAACCAACTATCACAAAAGGCGAATACGTTTATTTGTTTTATTTTTTGTTATTTTCTCAACATTTTAAATCTAGCGTTATCGTTACCTTCGAACTCCTAGATCAAGAGAGTCAAAGCAAAGAGTCAAAAAAAGGCAAGTGATTAAACGCTAGAAATTTATATCTATAAATTGTGAACGGAAAAACTCGTTGAAATGTTATTCATCTATGTAATGTAGCATGGCCCTCGAGGGCAAATGAAGGTCTAATAACTTTAAAAGGCGTATGTATCTGTAGTGTTAGAAATCACAAAGTGATCTGTTATGAAATATTCTAATTGTCTATTTGCATAACTAATAGGTACATATACAAAACAATTAGAAAAGAGCTGTTCTAGGCTTTTGGATGGGTTCTTTAAATGTTTTGCCGTCATTGCCATGCCAAACATTTTTGCTCCCCGCATTTCGTGTCCATGGGCACATTTAGTTAACGGTTTTAACTAAGTTCTTCGTTTGCGACAGCTCCTATGGTTATTTAAAAGTACATAGGTAATGTTTTTGTAAATTTAATTATTTACTTATCGCGTTATTATAATTACGTTCAAAGTTTACGTGGTCTTGTCTACGTTTCAATAAAGTTTTTTAAGTTTCACCTCGCGCTTTACAAAACTCGGAATGCTTTGAAAAAAGCCGTGGGACGTTGGGCAATGATTACTGATATAGAATTATGCAGTAAGTTTGAGCAAACTCATTTATAGATATTGGTATTGATGGAACATATGAATGTTTTTATAATTTTGATTCGTCGATGCGCACACATATGTGCACGTAAACACTAAATAATATACTTGGAAGTAGCTTTCAGGCTTTGAATCGATGATAGCTCAGCGGGGGGAGCGTCGCCTGTCAAACTGACGGACACTGGTTCGATCCCCAACAACAGCTTGAGCTTCTGGTGAAGGTAACACCGTTAACAAATTCCCAGCATGGTGGTAGGGTACTTTCGAATACCCGCCTGGCTAGCTACCACCCTCAAGTTTGAAAAACTGCCACCAAACACATAGTGTGTTCAGGCAGAGCTGTCTTTGAGAGCCAGGGATCGAAGATATTATCACGCTAGACCTAGATTACTTCTAGGTCTAGCGTGATAATATCTTCGACCACATCGTCACTGACCATCAAGTGAGATAGTGGTCAAACGCTACATCTATACACTATAAAAATAAAATTTAAAAAACAACTTAAACAAACACAATCCTAATAATAATTCATATGCTATACTATAATAATAATAATATGGGACAACATTCACACAAGGTCTTCAGGTCCCAAACTAGGCAGAGCCTGTACTATGGTAACCTGAAGACTGATATATATACTTATATACATATACACACCCAGACACAGGTCAAACAGACATGTTCATGCACACAAATGTTTGACCTGTCCAGGAATCGAACCCGGGACCAGCGGCTTAGAAGGCAGAGTGCTACCAACTGCGCCAACCGGCCAGTCAAACTGGTATGTATGGTACTATATTATATCAGTAGTGTGTAGTATCTTCGTGAGCGCTAACCGCTAAACGGATGTGCCTTGAAATTTGGTACGAAGTTTTCTAAGTTGTATGTATTGCTTCCGGACTGTCAGCGGCGGCAAGAGCGTAGAACTCTCCTTCGCGGCGTCTACGCTCTAAGGAGAGTTCTACGCTCTTGTCGCCGCTCGGACCTGAACCACTGAAGATGTCGACCGCAGTGATCGACGAAACGTCTGGAACACAAGTTTCACTTAGACCACGGCCAATCAGCCCAGAAGCAATACATACAACATGCACCGCCGGCCGTGAAAGCCTTAGAGTTTACAAAGTTTTCTAAGATAGGAAAAATGTTGTTCTTATTCCTGCAATAGGACATATGATCTTGTCATCCCAAAATAAACCGTATCTGTTGTTAACTAGATTATTCAAAGAATTTACGGGAATATATTAGACGCGGGTGTCACCGCGCACCGTACCTAGTTAGCTAGATGCTAGGTTACAAGTATATTTGCATGGTAGGTGGAGTCCACCTCAAAAATACTCGTATTATGAGCGATATGAATCGACCTACTTACTATAGGATGCCTAATTGTTAAATAATATATAGTGTAATAACAATAAATATGTGTAACACAAATGCAACGCCATGTCAGGTTTAGCAAGTACTTACTTGTTTTCGTTGCCTAAAAAATTACAGAAATCTTTGCAATATCATATTTCTGCAATTTTCAAACTTTACCTCATTCCAATATAACCAAACTGACTATTTAATATTCTGTGGCCGGTAGCAATTATAAAAGTAAATGAAATGCGACATTGTAAAATTTGTCGTTTGTTCGAATGCACGGTGGGCCGATTGCACTACAATACCCAAAACATGATTTTGTTTCTTTGGGCCAAGGTCGGCAGCGTGCGTTTGTGCTTCTACTTTCCCTTGATTCTCTTATTAATTCTCTGCATTTTAGATACGTTTTAAGCACAGACAAAAGCGCGGTTATTAACTTTTATTGAAGTTTAAAAAAAGCAATCTATTTTCTCCTAATCTATTTTTTTAAAACTAGATTAGATTACTACAGTTACCCGTTTGGTAACGGAGATTGATAGTAAACGCGTGTGAACCGCAGGGTGCAGATACATTTGTTTTTGTGTGTGCGTGTTAGTATGTTTGTTACCTTTGTTACTCAGTGCTAAAACGGCTGAACGGATTTGATAAAAATATAGTACATATATTTCATGGAACCTGTAATAACATATCAGATACTTTCACCCCAACAAACAGGGTTTTTCGAGAGTTAACGAAAATATCGTAATCTATTCGGGTACCACCGCTGGGCTGGCATAAATTAGCTTAAGTTGCATACATTAATTAAACAAATTGAAGCGAGTTCAAAAACGAAATATGTAAGGCGGAAAAAAATGTGTAAGAATATACTATATGCCTCTAATTTAATGATGGAATATGGTTTGAGTAAGTACAACCTTCGTACTGTATTACAGCAATATTGTATAAGATTTTCTTACATTACACATTTCCCCCTAGTTTTCATCATGATAGTTTGACTCGGTGATAGTAATGGGCGAGGGGTCCCATCAAAAGATCATGATGTTTATTTTATTATTTTATCATAAACAATTATTACATACAGCGTGTGAGCGAGCATTCGTATTGTGAATTTTAATTTTCCAAGAACCGTTTTGTTTGCGGCAGAAAAGGAAATTATCTTACGCTGAGGCAAGCGCAGGATTAATTTCCGTATTCTCCTTGAAAAAGACCACCGAATGTGGTTGAAACTATAGTCGGAACCTTCTGAGTTATCACGTGAGTAATTCCCGTGTTTTATACATTCATAATGATTTTATAACTGAAATTAAATTAAAAGGAATAAAAATTTTCTTTTATTTTATTTTCACTGTATTTTCGATGTATACATATACCGATACTGCCAAACACTGTAAACAGATTTATAAATGTCCGGTTTTTGTTTGAAGGGTTCTTAGCGACACCTTGCGTTGTTTGCATACTTATATCCAGTCTGTGCCTATGTACAACCCATGTGCAATTTATCAATTTACCTATTTTTAGCATAACACTCTGTGCTGTAATCATGGGATACATCTCGTATCATTAGTAACTATTATACTATACATCTAGTTGTCAAACGAGGATTCGGCCAAACTGACAATGAGCCTTCGCTTCGCTGGGTAAAGCAGTTTAACTTTTACTGCATATCCCCTGAAAAAAAACCATTTCAGACTATAACATTTTTTGCCGTAGTCTAGTTATTCAGTACCGAACTAGTTTTTGTCGGTAACTCACGACAGACCTTTCGAATTCATTTCTTTAGGCTTTTGAAGCGCTACGCTTAATTAAGACGACAAAGATTTACGGTCGCGGATGTAATCGTAAGACATTTTCTTAGAGCTGTCGACTTTGTTATTATGTATGTCTGTGTGACAGTTTCACACAGGCATACATAATAACAAAGTCTGTTTAAACTGTTCTCCACAACACAGGGAATCCTAGTGTGGAGACCAGAGTCTAAACCACTGCTTAGTGTTACCAACTAGGTTTACTACTTACTTTAAGATTGTTGTTAATTAATTGTTTTTACCCTTGTGACCGCTGAAATAAAGTTTTTCTTATTCTTATTCTTACAATATTGTTGCTGTATCGTCGGGCCGGTTGATGCCACTTCTTAAGTTTTTCTTGTACTATTAAACGAGTAATTCTATATGTATTGAATTATAAATATATCCAAGTTTTAACGGAACAAATATTTTTTTCCAAAAAATGGAACCGACTTCAACACTCAAAAGTATGAAATAACTTCTTGAAGTCGGTACCATGATAGTTCAAAAGTAACTGATATCAAAATATTGTGCTCATGGTACCGACTTCGACAAGTTATTTCATACTTTTGAGAATAGAAGTCGGTTCCATTTTTGGGTAAAAAAAATTTCCACTGTTTTTAGTGACCGTTGTTACTTATGGGATCAATTGTCATTGTGGTGTAGGTATGTTCACCGATGTGTTCACCCGGTACTATAATATCGTGTAGGTAAAAGCACGCATTTTTCAGTTTTTGACATTCTCCTCATTCCTCGCATTGATAATAGTAATAAGATAAATTTTTTTAGAGAGTCTTTATACGAAGACAATCGAAGCGATTGGGCCGCATAGACATATTTACTACAACAGTCTATTTAATATTTTCTAAAAATGTAATTTTGACGAAATAATCCACAGCTGTAACCATGATCGTAGTGGACATTTATCAGATAAAAGTAACTTTTCATTCATAATTGGCAAACTTTACTTATTTTACCACAATACAAATTTTAATAATGTTCATCTCAATTTAATGTTTTATTTCTATTTACAAAGTTCGTGATGAAGAAAACCTTTGTATATATACAATAGTTTTTGTTACATAGTAAGTGCAACGTTTTCTCAGGACTATTAGATATCTCTGTTAAAATAAGTCACTATTATAAATTATAATTTTAATCACGTCATGGCAAAATAATATAAATTAGTACATACTACTTATTAAATAGACATATTCAATAATTTTACCTAATCTCATACTGAACTACAAAGATGAAAAAATCAAAAACAGAACTTGAATGACAGTCTTTATCCTACTAATATTATAAATGCGAAAGTTTGTGTGTACGTTTTAACTTCTTCACGCTCAATCGGCTACACCGATTTCGATAAAATTTGGTATGGAGATATTTAAACCCTGAATTAACACATATGCTGTACTTTTATACCGGAAAAAGTATATTTCCCGTGGGATAATTGAGGTAGCGGGAAGATCGTAATCCACGCGGGTAAAACCGCGAGGCGCTACTAGTGGACAATATATCGAAATAAATATAAATAAATAAATAAATTTAAAAAGTTACATTATGATACAGCTCTTCTATGACAACTGTATCGAAATGTTACTGGATACAACTTCAACTGGACCAGGGAGGGTGTAATGCAGGTTTTCTAGGATTTTGGCGCTAAACGTTTACAAATAAATACAAACATATGCTGTAATATTACGTAAATTTCACTATCTGTTTTATGAGAATAGGTAAAGTAGTGTATGAAACTGCACATAATTTGGTCTTAAAACTTGCGTAATGCTATAAAAAAAAAACTCGCCTACGGCTCATTTTTTTTAACTTACATTCGTGTTTTAAGAACCCTTATACAGTTCCATAAACTACTATCATTATTGATGAGCTTCAAATTTCTACTGAAACAGTAGTTATTAATCTGCATCTGCATTATCCAACTCTTTCACATATTAGGCTCACTTTCACCAACCAAATAATTGGGGATTATCGCCTAATCTCAGATTAAATCACAAACTTGAAGAAAAAAAATGCGATTGAATCCTACATTTTGCATGATATATCAAAGTATGCAAAAACAATGCATGGAAATACCGCCCTTGTTACATTATATTATTATCGTATTTTTGTGATAGTTAAAATATAGCTATGGGTGCTCACAGAAATTGTATCTCTTTACTGGATTGAACGTATACAATTTATTGCCGAATCAAGGAAAGCCAGACAGGTAATAATTATCGTTAATTAGGATCAATGACCTTAAAATGTGAAAGAACATATCGATACGGACAATAACATTGACACAATTGTAAACCTAATAGTTATTGCTCAAAGGGTTGTGAAAGGTAGCTTTACAGATACGTAGATAATAAATAATAACCATGGCTGATTTATTAGTTAATAAACATACCTACACAAGGCTAGGCCCGCTTACACCTACCAAATTATCCGAGCTTTTCGCCTAAATCCCGAGATAATATCACAAATTTTCAAGCAAAAGTTGTGATTTTATCTATCATTTGGTTGGTGCAAGACGGCCTTAGAATCTTTGTCTACAAATTTATAAAAAAAATGTTTAGCAAAGTGTTCTTAATAACGTATTCCTTACAAAAATACATGCAACGATTCTAGGAGATAAATTATCTAAATGAGCATAACGCGTGCGAATGTGTAATTAAAACTATTTAGTATCTAACTATAAATAAATTACTACTTAATTTTTTAGTCAATAATTTAGTATATGGTTATGAAATTATAATCTTTTTTTAGTATCTTATATTAATATTCCTGCTGTGAGCTTTTATATGTCTCTACTCTTAGCTAGCTGCTTACCTAGCTAGCTTACCTAGCTGTAGATGCACCTTCTCGCCCTATCTACTCTTGCACAGGAAAAATATTATTGTAAAAGTACCCATGTTACCACAGTGTGTGTTACCAGTGATGACTTACGGAACCGAAACGTGGTCTCTGACTATGGGCCTTCTGAGCAGGCTCAGAGTCGCACAACGAGCTATGGAGAGGGCTATGCGTGGGGTTTCTCTACGTGATCGAATCACAAATGAGGAGATCCGTAGAAGAACGCAAGTCACCGATATAGCCCAGCGGATTAGCAAGTTGAAGTGTGGCAGTGGGCACGGCACATAGCTCGAAGGACTGATGGCCGTTGGGGCCGAAAAGTTCTCGAATGGAGACCACGGACTGGCAAGTGCAGCATAGGACGGTCACCGACCAGGGGGGACCACGTCGGGTCGCCCGCGGCGGCGTCTCACTTCGCACGAACGCCGTTTTTTATTTGAATTAACTTTGTGTTGCTGTAACCTTTCTATTTTTGTTCCACCCGTTCGGCGTATGATTTTCCCGTCTCACCAATGAAAAGTTTTATTTTCAAAATGTTTTTATGCGTATGTCCAAGTCATAAAGCTTAAACTCAAATTTCAGCTCAATCAATTCAGCACATAGTTAGAGCTGTGTGTGTTGATTGACCAGTCAGTCAGTCAGTCAGTCACATGTTTATTAGCTTCTCCTGTATCCTTCTAGAGAATCTGCAGATATGAACGTTTGAACGTGATTTTCACTACGTATAAACTAAAACGTCGGATGAATTTCAAACTTTGCCCACATATCAGGGCCCGATGACAATGCATTAATTTAAATAGTTTGCCCAATTATCTTTGTCAAGATCTTCAGGATTAACAAAATGTGTATCCGATGAAACGGGAGTGTCTAGTCAAATACACCTAAAAAATACATTTTTCGTAGAGGAAGGTTTATATATGGCTGGCTATCATATCCAACGACGGCAGCTGTTGCGCAAGTGACCCACCTTAGTATACCTATGCAGTGGCTAAGCAGCGGCAGCAGCATTTTTCATTAACATGATTTATTTGTTTTATTTCTATTAACTATTCTATTAGTAACGCTAGATCAGCGATACGCACGCTTGTCGATCGACACAATATACACGATAGCGTGGTCGTCTCAGTGTTGTCATGTTACTTTTAGATGTAAGAAGGTAATATCTTACTTCAAGTTGCGGTAAGTGTAAGAAAACATTCAGACAAATATTTTAATTACATTAGTTCACGATCATAATACATTCTGAATTAATAAATTCACAAATCTGCTACATATCTATATAGAGAGAATGATACCGCCAATATAAATGCACAAAGTTGAGAGTATAATCAAATGAACTATAATTGTAAAAAAATGTAATTAGTTATTGGTATGTTATGTTAATAAATAATTATATATTGGTATAATAACTTTATAGTTTATAGAAGACATAGCAAGTGGCTACTATAGCATCGATTATATTGAACTTAACGCTAGATCTAGAACCATAGTTATAGACATTTCTACAAAATCAGCTAAATATAGGTATTATCCTGTATTAAAATTTTGTAATTTGAAAAAAATAGTTCAAAGAGTTCACGTTTTTATACCCATGTTTACGAGTAAACAGTTTACTGTAATTGTGCCGAAATGCGGGGAAACGAATACAAATAAAGTACACGGTAGCTATCCCGACAATAACGTTAATTCTTATATTAATGACCATATCAGTTTAAAATTTACAATGACTTCTTAGTTTTTATTGCTTTAATGTAATTCACACACAATTATTTATTCCATAAATTTCGTTAAATTTACTCAGCTACTCGTAGGTATATCTATCTATAAAAGATAATTTAGTATCAAAGCAAATAAAGCTATTGCATAGCTTCTATCGCAGGCCTTGAGCGTGGAGACCGAATCCAGAAATTCCGTAACGAAAAGAACCTAACACCCCCCACTCCGACCGGCACAGCGGTGATACTTTTTAGTTTTGCCATCTATCGGTGAATAGCAGAACTTTTAATGACTTTTTTGAAGTATCACGCTTGTCTGTTTAGTTCATCAACTCGCCTCTAGGCAGCATTGGTTGTATCGGCGTTACTGCATAAGTTATTAATATATTAATTGCTTAAGTTGATAAAAAATGCTATGCAATAGCTTTACCGCGGCAGTCCCCGAGTGCCAAACGTCTTTTTATTAATACTAAATTATTTTGAATAAGTAATATTACTGTCTTTTTTCTTCTTCTATTTTGTATAATCTTCGGTTCTCTTCATATTATAAAAAATTTAAACATTTCTTTTAAACCTATCTAAAGGCAACGAGATGGAGAATAGGTAAAGTAATATTGGATTTTTATTGATCAATATATAACTACTATTATACTGACGTGGTTTTGACACATTATAAATGTATACAACACGGGAGTTACTCACGTAATAAGTCAGAGGGTTCCGACTATAGTTTCAACCACATTCGGTGGTCTTTTTCAAGGAGAATACGGGGCGCTCGCGGACGCGGTCGTATATACTAACTATAGTCGGATCGGAACCCTCTGACTTATTACGTGAGTAACTCCCGTGTTTTATTCATTTATAATACTATTATACTGGTACATTCAGTAGCATTATCTAATATACTTTAAAAGCCTTTATTGTTCAACATCGTGACAAAAGTGAGTATTATTTCACTACAACAATCAAGAATGAGAGTGCTCTCTACTCTTAAGAGATCTTAGCCACGCGTTCTCTTGCGTAGAAACTGTGGCATATTCTGTGTTTGGAATGGCAATCGCTATAAATACAAGTACTGACCGTCTGTCCGTACATTGCCTCACAGACAAGCCAAACCAGGGGTACACCCCCGCGACCTAGACTGATAAAAATAAGCATTTGTGAAAGTACTGGAAGGTATTTATAGCGTGAATAAATACAAATTATTTTAAGTGTAATTTTACTTAGAAAAAAAAAATTTTTTTTTAATATTATCGAATGAGTAAAACTTGTGTTAATACAATGTGATGTGTTTTCAGTTCGACTGTAGCAAACATGAAGACCTTTAGGACAATTTTGTTTTGCTTGGGTAAGTTCGAAATATTATTTTATATGATTCTAGGTAATACAGAGTGGTGTTGATAAATTGCATATAATATATAGATCCACTTATTCAGAATACAGGCTGCTATAACTATATATAAATAAAACTGTAATGTGACATAGTAAATTCAGAGTGTAACAAGTACATTACAATTTGACAATATAGGTACATTTGCAACAAAATAATACATTTATGGATAATATTTTTTTGAAACCAACGAATAACAAATTTAAAGTAAATTGTATAAATCAATGATGTTCTGGCTTAGAGCTATTTTTCAATCTGATTATTATTCCATCTCGAAATAATCTCGAATCTTCATTTATATCTTAAGCTATACCCAAATGAAAAATTGAAATAAATTGAAGGAGTTTTGCTTGAACGATCCTTTCATGTTTCTTTTTTATAATTTATAGATGTGCGTTTGACCACTATCTCACTTGACACAGGAATATATCAACGATACCTCATTAAAAATGCAAACATATAGAAGAAATTATCCACACAAATGTTAATAGAATATTTTTTCTGTTTTTTTGCGATTATTCTAAATCCTGTATAAATTATATTATTTTTATCCCAACGTGACGTTTCAAACATGTGGAGACAGTAACATTACCAGTATATAAAGCATACACGATTCGATGCCTATCAGGTCTCAGATTAGATATGTATAGCACTGATGATATTATGTTTTTATTTACGAACAACAAAAAGATCCATTTTTGTTAGTGACAATGCTAGTTCTCAATATGTAACCTGGAGCACAGGATAGCGATTGACATCCAGCGGGCCACCTCAAGCTGCCAGCGTTATGGGTACCTCTATATAAACATATAAAACAGGAAACTAAAAAGACAAACAACAAATTTTATGTCACATCATGAATCTTACACATTGAATGCATTATCATTTCAAATATATATTTTACGAAATAACTACTATTTACTGAGAGTATTATACTTAGTGTAATTAGTTCTTTTTTTTTTCTTTTTTTTTACAACATTCACACAAGGTCTTCAGGTCCCAAACTAGGCAGAGCCTGTACTATGGTAACCTAATGACTGATATATACTTACATACATACTTATATATATACTTATATACATATACACACCCAGACACAGGTCAAACAGACATGTTCATACACACAAATGTTTGACGTGTCCAGGAATCGAACCCGGGACCGGCGGCTCAGAAGGCAGAGTGCTACCAACTGCGCCAACCGGCCAGTCAATTTTCATCACTAACTTACGTACTCACTTAATTCTTATGGACACATGAATACTTGACGAGTATAGGTCAATAGAACTGTCCAAAAGAATTTCAAATTCATTAAAAAATCTCAGAAATGCAAAAAATTAGGTATAAAAAAATATAAAATCCTTGATCATGATCGCGGCAAGTTTCCAGTAAACAACCTTAACATACTTAAAATAAAATAAATTAACTGTGACAGGTGTCCATGACGGATTACGGATTAGGGACCTACGTACTTACAGAAGAATTATATGATTATACATATAAAGGATATATAAAAACTAGATAGACCAAAAAGATCTTGACTTTCCATTATGCTTTGTCTACTTTCTATGTTTTATCTTAAAAACTTATTACTGTTTTAATATATTTATAGAGTCTACCTATTCTAATATGTCTGTTACATAGAGTAAACAATTGAAATAAAACAACTTTAAACTGACGTAACCTGGCATTACTCATAGTTACTATGATATATATAAAACTTCTTAAATATTGGTATTTCCGTATGTGTTCGATTCCAATTGTAAAGAAGCGGACATTTTTATCGTCTCTTTGATTTTAGAAAGTCAGCCGAACGACAATTCGATGATCACCATTATTTAAAGTAAAATAGAAAAACTTCAGTCTGGTAATGTTTCGTGCATAAAAATAGCCACAATTTTACATAAAACTAGTTACATAAAATGCTATAACGTGGGGTGTGGAGTTACCTACTTTGAGTTATTTCCTATTCCTTCCGCACGCGAAATACTTTTTTCCGGTACGCATCACTTGGCCCGTAATACTTGTTAGTATGTTCATAGTTACATACTAATTTCATTCAAGTTTGATAACATATAATTATCTTGAGTCATGTTGTAACTAAGTATTCAAAATTACATTAAATTGTTCACTTCAAATTTATAGAACGCAGTCATGACCCTCAGTAAAGGTGTTATATAAGTATGTTCGAAACTCTAATGACTATTGCCAGTTTCAAAATAAATAGAGGGAGACACTTTCTAAATCGAAATATATTAATTACCTTACATATTTAGATAATTAGGTTACCATTTAAAATGGAGTCGCGGAAATCGAGCATTGTTTTTTTGAATAATTCTTCACATCAATATTATTGGGTAAGGATTGGAGTTTATATTTTGTGTGCCCTTTGCGATTGGACCACATGAGCCATTCCAAATTGTGGCTTATTTATAGATTTGCATTTAGCACATTGAAACCATGATGAGTATGAACAGAATCTATACTGGAGATACCACACACAAGACCAGATACTTGTGCTATATCACAAAAGTCACTAAGCTGAGCAAATCTACCCGAGCTAATGTAAGATTATATATTTATAGTAGAGGCGTTGTTTTTAGTTGAGTAACTGAACAATGAATCCATGTCCCAGGCTCCCTCGTGATCGCCGCCGCCGCCCCAGTCCCAGTCCCAGCCCACAACAACCACAACCAGCCCCAACAGCACGTCGAATACGAATACGACTACGACAACTCAGCACAAGCACAGGCACAAGAACCAGAAGAATCTGCAAGCCATTATGACGCATATATTCAAGAAGTTAAAGCCGCTAACGAAGGCAAGAAAGGTTTCAGCAGAGGCAGTGGATTGAGAACAATCGCTGTCGGGTCAGCGAACCAAGCGAAGACTGCTTTGGGGAATCAACAGGCTGCAGCGTATCAAGCGGCTTACGTCGCTAAGAACACGTTAGCTCAGTCCGCAGCGCAAGCCAGCGCCACAGCGCAGGCAGCGCTTGCAGGGAAGCAGGTTATCCTGTCAGGGTTGGAACAACAAGTGAGAGATGCCAAGGTGGGACTGCAAGGTGAAGAGATGCAGTTGCAGCAGGCTAAGAGAGCCGCGCAGTCGGCAGCACAAGCGGCCCAACAGGCTATGCATCAGGTGAGTCTTATTTATCCATGTTTAAAGTTATTTGCTGATCAGTTGTCCCAATGTCTACTCGACCAGCTATAAATGTTATAATTGTATGATCTCAAGCTCTACTTTTCATTTAATTACCGTATATACAAATCTTATATGGGGTAGTTGGTACCACAAACAAATAAGTAAGTCAATACTGTTCAGGCGACTCTGTACCGCATTAGGGGACCCGCCAGAGTACCCAGCCCACGGTAGTTAAATTTCAAGAACTAGCAGCGCACTGGTTACATGTAGAACCTATTAAATAGTAATCGTTTAATGCTCTTAAAAATGTATATTCCTTAAAAAAGTATATATACAAACTTGTTACACCAACAACTTGTATATTAAACAACGTACATCTTTCATATATTTTTACCGAAAATTATCTCAATTTGGCGACTCGTAAATGAGCTCACAGACTGTCTTAGTAAAAAGATTTCCAAGGAAAGTTATGATCGAGGCGGCGGAAATATTTAAAAATAAATGAATACAATAAAGCCACTGTATAACACACATGTCAATTACATGTTCAGTTAATAAAATCACCAACATTTTTGTGTCCACATTATGATCTACTTAACCATTTTTTTTGCTAATATTTTTACAAAGCGTAATCAATGTTGTACGAAAGGATTGCATAAGTCGCTAGCTGTTACAAAATTTAACCAAGACAGAAAACGACAGAAGAAAGGCACCTGAAGGCAATAGATCACTAAGTTAGTTAAGTTTCGCAATAATGTCCATTTCGATTATTTACTGAGAAAAGTGTCGTGAGTTTTCGTGAACAGAGAACGAATTGCCAAAGTCGAGATTTCAAAAAATCAATTTATGTCGCAGGCACATGTGACGCCAAATTAAGACCCTAGGGTGGGCTGAATATTATATTAAGTACATTTTGAGAGTTTTCGGTTTATTTTATAGCCATTTTTTTCGCAAAAGCATGTTTATGTAGTGAGTCTCGAAGATCAATCTTCGAAGAAGAAGGGACCAAACATTAAAGGCGTCACATGCCAATCCGTCATGTGAATCAACCTTTGTTTCAAATACACATCTAACCTTGAACACGAGCTTATTACTGTAACCTTGTTTATTGGTCCTTAGAGCCGGATATCCCTTAAGATATAGGCATCATCACCTGCCTATTTGTGTAGATAGATAGAAACTGTCTTTTGATAATAGTTTAATTAATTAGCTTTGTATCCACATTATCACATTCAAGTCTTCAATGGTGTATAGTAAGTCAAAGATTAAAGCCCTGACGCGAAATAAAAAGGTTACCACGAGCTCGCTAATTATACCTGTTAGTTGCTTAATTAAATAACATACATATATGTAACGGCTTCGCTCAATTAAGTAAATTTCAAAATGTGTTCTGCGACTCGTAATAGTGTCTATAGTTCATACTAGATAAATATGTTTTCCCAAAACGTCTCTGTTTAACATGTGTTTGAGCGGAGAACATAAGGGATAAAATAAGAGCTGAAGTATGGGTCGCGGTCGGTACAGGTGTCGCAAATAAAGTAAGAGACACACACTATAAAATCTATTTAAAGTTCAGGTAATTCACTGTGAAGTTTGTCAACTGCTGTATTACGAAGAGCAGAAAAACTGTTGTTACGAAAATGTTTGACAAACGCCCGTAACCAATGACGTGTTGAAATTTTGATTAAAATATGAGATCGAATCAATTGCTAAACGCTAATGAGGTGCGAAGGCGACTGAAGGTCGAAGATGATCATTTCATTTATTTAATTACGAACAAATGTTTGCCGTCGGTTTAACGTCGGATATACATTTCGGCGTAATGTGCGTTAGAATTTATTAATTGGATTCCACCATTCCCATTTTATCGTTGATCGACGAGACTTACGGCAAAATATGCGTCACCATTTACATACTAGATATACCGCCACCTTTACGTATGAAGCATTTTGCTTCCACGTTTATAATGTGTATTCCCAAGCAGTGGAGCTCATTGCCCAAATCTGTGTTTCCTGGTAGTTACGACCGCGGAGTCTCGATTGAATAGGTACCTCCTTCTCTTTGCTACAACATCTTAAGCCTCTTAACATCAGATGATACAGCGCAAGCTTATAATGTTTAAAAAACAATCGTATACTATTAAACGATCAATTCTGACCGGTTGGCGCAGTTGGTAGCACTCTGCCTTCTGAGCCGCTGGTCCCGGGTTCGATTCCCGGACAGGTCAAACATTTGTGTGTATGAACATGTATGTTTGACCAATGTCTGGGTGTGTATATCAGTCATCAGGTTACCATAGTACAGGCTCTGCCTAGTTTGGGACCTGAAGACCTTGTGTGAATGTTGAAAAAAATCTTTGTATTTCCGGGTTACCTGAGAAACGGCTCTATAGATTATGATAAGATTGTTCATGGATACCGTTTTACTTAACAAGTTTACCTATGTAGGTAGTGGCCGTCGTTAGCCCAAACTATCATCTTCAAATCTAAATATTTTCTAAATATCCCGCGAATCGTTTAACTGACTAAATGTCGTAGAATCTAAGCTAGATAAGCGTATCATATTTATTTGTGTATATAGTATATATATATACAATATATAGTATATATATGTACAAAAAAAAACCAAAACATGGAACGACTTCGACAAGTTATTTCATACTTTTGAGCGTTGTAGTGTTTCCATTTTTTGGTAAAAAAATTTGTCACCCTTTTCAGTGACCTTTGCTACTCACGGGATCAATTGTGATTGTGTATGTTCACCGATTTCTTCACCCTCAATAAGGAATTTATCCAGATAGACGTAACACTTTTCAGTTATTGGTAACTTTCAGTTGAGTGTAACTCAAAAACCACTGGACCGATTTTAATGACATTTAAATGGGATCACACGAAAAGCACCCACTTTCAAAGAAAAAAATAATTCTTAAAAATGGGTTCACCCAGTCGAAAGTTATGAGGTATCATATATAAAAAAATACAGACGATTGAGAGAACATCCTCCTTTTTTTAAGTCAGTTAAAACATTAAATGTTTTTGAAACCTTTCTTAGGCCATAGTTTTTCTTGTTGGTGGCACCACTGAACGTTGAGATCATAATTTATATATAACAATAAAAATAGAGTTAGAGCGCGCGTTGATGTCTTTTACAAGGACTCCACTTCCGTTCCTAGTCTCACTCCGTGTTTAACTCCGTGTTTAAAGTAGACTATAAAAGGTGACAAAAAGGAATGATAGCATATCCCAACATATATTTTATAATAAGTATGTGGTTTTTTTAACTTACGTGCTAATAAATCATATACGAGCACACAGACACATATGACTAAGGTTTTAGGGGCTTGAACAAACATTAAGTATATTGTACTTGTCAACTGGTTTAATCTGTCTGACGGTTTTTATTTACAACTACAAATATATCAAAGTTTATTTTTAAAGTAATGTAAACGTAGAAGGGGTGTCGTTTTAGTAACTTTTGACGTTCTGAATCGACGTAATCGGACAATCTATTATCATTATTATCTCAGTTAAAATTAAATGCTGGATGGAATAGTTGTTTTAAAGAGAAAAATTATGGTCTCTCATGTGAGACCTTCCTTATCCTACTTATATAGATTCTTCATCTACTTATATCGGTTCAAAAAAAGTTTTTATCTATACCTTTTATATAGCGTAGGAAACATTTGACCCCTATCTCACTTGATGGTCAGTAACGATATGATAGAAAGTGTAATCACGCTACCCTTGTGTTCTTCTCTGTTGTCACACTCTTGGCAGAGTGGTCGTGGTCGTCTTGACAGGGGCGGTGGCGAGCTTCACAATTCGTCGCCATACCTCTCGTACTGTTGCTTGCCTCGTGCATTCAGCCTTGTGTTACAATCAAAAAAAATAATGCTGGCTCTCCTGCTGTCTGAACACACTATAATAATAATAAAAAACACACTGTGTGTTTGGTGACAGTTGAATTTCCTAAGTCAGTGTATCAGCATGTACCTACATAACCTGGGTTAGGCGAGATCCATCGTAGCCCCGTCATCACTTAACATCCGGTGAAATAGTGGTCAAACACGTGCCTGTTTCAGTATAAGAAAAAGGTTATAATGCAAGCGTACCTACATATCGCCATTCCTACTCCTCTAAAGTTCTCAACACAATTAAATCCAATTTCATTTTAATAACTAATGCTTTTCTTGTTTGTTTTTGACAAGTTGTATCACAAAGGTGACTTGTCACGCTCCAATTGGCGCGGTTTCGATAAGCATTCTTAAGTTTTGTCATTCGTTATTGCAATGTACGCAAATAAGTTACAATTAAGTAAAGTTACGACATTCTGGAGGTCACTTAGGTCTGGTTCATATACTTTCCCTAGTTGAAAAAGTAACGAGATACTTGATCGGTCACTTGCTAATATCATTGCGCTTTTTTCTATTTGGCTTCACGTTGTTATTTTGGGAGTAAAATAATATCCAACTTTGATAACTGTACTTAGTAATCTTATGAAACGTACTTTAATCATCTTTATAATATAGGTACTATGAAACGGGACTATGAAAAGGTTTTTTTTCTATATAAATCGTTAGACGTTTCCAAGAGGCTATCTTTGATATGTCTGACGATAATAATGGTAGCACCAAAACCGACTGTAGGTATATGTACGTATAGATACATAGTAGCTTGGCACGTGACGTAGGCGACTAACTTGCACTGACCGGTGCATCGTACTAAGATTATATACGCGAAAGTTTGTGTGTATGGAAGTTCATTACGCTTTCACGCTGAAACGGCTGAACGGATTTGCAAGGAATTTGGAACGAAGATAGTTTATACCCTGGAATTATATACATATAATTATGTTATTTTTTATCCCGAAAGTATTGACTGTTCCCGCGGGATGCCGGACACAAACATCTTCAATACCACGTGCCCTTGCACCGCGGGTAGCACCGCGGGACGCAGCTAGTTTACTTATATAGATCCAGTTGTTGAAGTTCTTAATAATAATGATTGAATATTGATCCTCGGGGGCTAAGTTAAGTTTTTAAATTTGTCAACACCAATAGCTCATGGTGTAATATACAGATAAGGGATGTCATTGGGATGGGGATTGGGAAGTGGATTCAACGAAATGAATATTCGTTGCAGATTTTTTTAATTTGTGGTACATAAATCATAGTCATAATTTATATTTTCCTTACTTTTTACACTTCTCTTTTTTTTTACATATTATAAGTTTGCGTTTGACAACTGTCTCACCTGATGTTAAGTGATGACGTTGTCTAGGATTATTATCACTTCCTTTTTTAAATAAATTTACATATTTCGTAAACACATAATGTACATAATTATCGTCACCTGCTGTACTAGGGATCGGATCGACATCGTCGCAGTTGGATACTATGCATATACATTATATTATATAGATTCTTTAGAAATGATCTCCTATGGTCTGTGATGGGCCATATGTCCATTAGTGGCGATTTCTTTTTTTCCATTGTTATGACAATGAATATTCAAGTTAATTACTCATCATCTCTTAACAGAAAGACTTTGTTGAATCTTTTAAGATAAAAAATTCGATGCTTTTTTCTAGGTAAATGTGATCCAAGCAGCTTTGAACGCAGCCCAAGCTACTTCCGAGAACGCCAACGAGGCAGCATCCCAGGCAGCCGGTGAGCTCGGCGCGCAGACCGCCATGGTCGGAGCTGCCAGGCAAAGGTTGAA
Organism: Apeira syringaria; assembly: GCA_934044485.1. Taxonomy (NCBI): domain Eukaryota; kingdom Metazoa; phylum Arthropoda; class Insecta; order Lepidoptera; family Geometridae; genus Apeira; species Apeira syringaria. Next base: position 23,996,049 of record OW203660.1, on the reverse strand, counting down.
CACGCTGCAAGACCAGCTGCATGGAGTCAGAATCGACTTCGAAGCCACTCAGTCGGCTGCCAGAAAAGCTCAGGTAAGTGCCAGGGAATATTACAGTTTATACTTAATTGAATAATTCGAATCTGGTTAAGTTAAATTGGCCATGCGTCCCGCTTTGAAGCTTAATGAACTTACGGATAGGAAGACCGAGACACTCATAAGTTAAAAAGAGATGGGGAGAGCTACTTTGGGTCATTCAAGGGGAAAGCTACGTGTAGAAACCCGACCTGAAGCGACTGAAACACTTAAACCACATACTGTGAGATTAGCTACCCACACGCAAGAAAGGCTCTTGGTAGCAATGGTTATTACCGAAATATTTATTGACAATTTGTCAGCAAGACGAGGATGCAGCCCCCCCCTGCACAAGAGTGCTCTCTGACTACTCAACTGGAACTTCAGCGCCATGTGGAGCATGGACACCGAGACATCCTCGGGTGTTTCTGACTCCGTGAACCCTAGGAAGGGAGTGTCGCTTACCCAATGCTGTTCTTGTGCTACTGTACTATTATAGACATACTCGATATTATTACACATATTTTGACGTTATTATGGTCGTCTTGGCTCAGTAGTTATAGTGATACTGACATTAGAACTGCGACCCCGGGTTCGAATCCCGGCTGGGGCAGGGATATATTTCTGTGATGAGCATATATATGTTTGTTCTTCGGTCTTAATTTCATGGTGTGTGTCCATACCTCCCGCGACACAGGGTATCCTAGTGCCGGGATGTGAATTACTTTTGTTTGCTTTATATTATGGAAGTTAAGAGATTTATTACTTTTGTGTAGGTACAAATAAACTAAGAGAAAAAAACTAAACAGTGTGTTTTCCTCTTTAGGAAGAAAAGAAGAACACTAAGGTGTACATTTTCGAAGACATTAAGATATCGATGCTCTTCTAGTATTATTTATGGACTTTTTAAAATGCATTTATTGTTGAACCTGTGTTTTTATAAATAAACACATAGAAATTAAATCTATATGTTTTCTTTTATATCCTAGGATAAATCCAATTTAAAAGTAAAATTATCCAATACAATATATTTAATTTAATTTCAAAGTAAACTATTAATTAAATGTGTTAACTTACATATTTTAGCATCTGTAACTAAAATTATTTAATAATAAACTAGCTTACTAGTTTATCCAAGTACTGAAAAATATTTCTTAATATAGTAGGAAGGCCACAAGAAAAACACTATATTTGTAGTTGTAAAATTTACTTCGATCTCAAAATGAAGAGAAATGTGTGTACTGTATACAGAAATGTACGTGTTTTGTAAGGAGAAGCTCATTTGTCGAATATTCCCTCAGGCCGCGGCGCAACAGGCGCAGGCCAACGCTGCAGAAGCCGCCGCCAAGGCTGCAGCCGCCGGCCTGGGCGGCCACAAGGACGCGATACACGAAGGTACGGCATACGAGGAGTACAAGGTAGCCCCCCAATCCAGCCAGGAGTCCAGCCAAGAATACTACCAGTTACAGTCGGATTACCAGCGCTAGTACACAGTTTAGGCGATGTTCTGAAGTTTTAAAGAGATTTGAATTTTTTGGCATCCCTTTCAGCTAAAAAATAGTATAACACATATTATTGAAATCTATGTTATGTACGTATATAAATTGTTCATTTTAATACGTTCAAGCATGAATATTAATCAAATTGAATACTTAAATTTAATCATTAATGTCATTGATTCATTTTAAAACATTTTTATTTATAATATATTATTGTTATTTGTTTTGACTTGTTTGTAGTTGATTTTCTGTTTGACATGTTAACGAATAAAAAAAACGATTTTTTAGCATTTAACGTATCACGTAAATCTCTGATAGTTCTCTACGTCATCATACGTAATTGAATCAAGTGGGATTTATGATGATTGTTCTTATTTATTTATTTCTATGTTGGTATATTTTCTTAGATGCACTATTTATATATGTATTGCCAATAAAATACTTATCTCGAAACTTCAGAACCACAATGGAGGGTAACATTATAATATGTGTTTCCATAGCTATATTATAATGTTACCATATATATAAATGTAGACTAAGTCTGCGCTATGTAAATAATTTAATAACAATAATTATTTAGTACACTTTAACTTTGATGTAACGACTTGTGATATAATTATTTTATACTTTTTATACGAAAATAACATCTAATTTATAAAGAATGCTTTCAGTTTCGTATACATGTAACTTAAGTTATATTTCGAAAACAAAAGCAATAGTACAACTTTGGATGTTGTTCAACTTGCAACGGCGCATGTAACGTTACATAGCATGTTACATGGATCGTTGTTATGTTGTAACATTATACTAACAAGAGTTAAGTGCGATGTCTCACGAAAGAATTGTTACGAAATAAATAAATAAATGTTTTGTTACAAGTTTATTTTTGTTGACCTTTGACTTCCGACTATCTTGACTATGCTTCTGTTCTTCTGACTTTTTGACATCTCACTTAATACTAACTTGACTAATTTGGTACTTACTCGACTAACTCGATCACTTTGTTTCACTTGACCTGACTAATCCCCAACACTAGTATGAATACTATAAGGTATATTAACCTACATACTATGCAGCAGGACTAGAGGTTTATTCCGATTGTGGGAATCGATAACAAAACAAAGTTTCACATATATTAAGACTACATACTTTAGAAGAAATGGTTTAGGTAGTATTTTCCCGTTACAAGTTAGAGTATAATAAGACAGATAGGTGTGTTGCTTATTTTTTTATATAAAAGGCGGCAAACAAGCACGCGGGCCGCCTGATGGTAAGCTATCACCGTCGCCTATGGATATTTGGAACACTAGGGGCATTGCGAGACGTTGCCAACCCCTTTTTAAGACTCTGTTAACTCTCCTTTTGAAGAATCGCATATTGCATAATGCATTAGTTACTCGGCAGCTCCGAGGGAAGCAGCTTGTTCCACATTATGCAGGTGTGTGGCAATAACGATCGGTAGAATCGCACTGTATGCGACTTCCATATTAGTGGAATATCTATTCTAACTCTGTTATCGACGACAACTGCTAAAAGAAAACAAAATTGTGGATTCACACGAGGCCTAGAATAGACTAAACTAGAAAACACTAAAGGACGGTTGCCTGAAAATAATGTATAATGTGTTTTACGACATATTACCGAGAGAAAGTAAACCACCCAGCCCAGCTAGGTATTAGTTGGGCAGTTTGGTACCTACTAAAAACTTCTACCTGTCTACAAACAACAGAGATAACTTACGCTCGATAGATAGGTACCTACTACATGAGTCGTTCGGCATCCTGCCGTGTGTTTTGTGATATAGTTGTGTCTACTTAATTAAAACATTTCAAGGAAATTAATCAGCGGTGATGTAAGGTAATATTTCTTCTAATTGCATCGATTTTTTATTTTTGGTTGATATGAGAATTGGTATTTTTCCCACTTCTACTACCCACCATTCGTTTTATAATCACGATTTTAGTAATTTTGTACGAAAAATAGCGGATCAATTGAAACGGCAAAAATATGCTAACCTAGATAGTGGTTACATATTTGAACCGTTTGACAACATTGGGCCCGTGGGGACTGGGAGCTCATCGGATTTCCCAAAACTGAATAATAGCGTTTGAGCGATGCGACGCGCGACCAAAATGCTGATACATATTTGGCTCAACGAATCAGCATTCTGGGCACGCTGCCAACTGGTAGCGGGCTAAATCATTTGAGTTATCTATAGGCAGCCAATAGCTAGTGGTATGCTCAAATGTTATTGTAGTAGCTGCAGTATTGTAATTAGTTATTAGTATGTTTTTTTATTTTAAGCATCGGCCCATTTTACATGAAATGTCACGTCACTTTGACATTTCGATAAATTTATATGGCAAAACAACACAAAACATCTGTTTTGTGAAAACTACGTTTCCTTGGTCTGCTAGTACTTAGTCATTAATAAGCGGCTCACGAATTATTTGACTAAATTAGGTTTGAATATTTGAAAAATTCAACCCCAATTTAATCAAATTGGCACGAAATAAATAGTATTGCCTACTCATACATGAGATGCAATGCAGTCCAAAGATTTAAAAATTTGCTGAAACTAATTTAATTTAATGAACTCATATCATTTAACATTTTTAAAAATAGTTCTTAATCGGACCTCTTTTAAAGCTCGCATGTACCTACAAATAAAAAGGTACTTAGAGTTAGGTACTAATAGTTTAATCTACTACTTGGCAGAAATATACTCTATAACCAAAGATGTTTTACTAAAGATGACGTATATTCATACATACGCGGTGCTCAGATTTTGTTCCTTTACGACATAAACATGCTTACTGCGACAGATAATACGGTACAAATAATATAGAAAAGGACAGCTATATGTTTAGACTTGAGCTTGAAATACGCGTCGTAATGAAAGTTACTACAATTGACTTAATTTTGCCGCCTCAGTTTCCAAGCGCTTGTGCGACATCTACCTCATATAAACATATAATATCTTTGTCCATAACACAACAACATCACCTAGAATGGTTATTACCACAGGGTAAGCAGGTCAGACTCCCATTAGAGATCAGTGCGATAACTAAGGCGATAAGAACAAAATAAGTCGGAAAGAAAAAAACCACATATTTCACGTGGTAGCAACCACCACGCATAATATAAACTAATTATACATTTACACAGAGTACCTACCTTTATAAAAAGAGCTAAATTAATCAATCTTGTATGAATTACCGAAGTGCCATTTGAACCGAATAGATTTCGGTTAATGCTTCTCTTTTATTTTTGATAGCATTTTAAGGAAATATGGCAGTAGACGACTATTTTCAAAAAACAATTGATGTTTCATGTATAATCATTTATTGTATCGATATAATACAGTATACATATTTACTTCTTCTTCTTGTCTTTATCCCACACTAGGTGGGGTCGGTACAACATGTTTTCCTCTTCCATTCTCTTCTATCATTAGTCGTCACAGTGCTCACACCTTTTATAAGCTCATTCTTCACACAGTCCATCCATACCTTATTCGGTATGCCTCTACCTCTATATCCACCCACATTTATGTTAAGTACTCTTTTTGTTATATGTTTTTCTTCCCTCCTCATAACATGCCCATATCAAGCCAATCTATTCGCTTTCAACTTATCATTCAATCAACTCATCATTTCAAGTTTCCTCTGATATACTCATTCCTTATTTTATCCATCCTAGTCACACCATACCTACATCCATCTTAACATTCGCATCTCTGCCACATGAACTTTTCTTTCATCCACTTCTTTTGCTGCCCAACATTCAGATCCATACATTACGACAGCTAACTATGGTCTTATAAATTTTGCCCTTGAGTTTTAAGGGCATTCGCGGATCGCATATGATTCCTGAGAACTGTCTCCATTTCATCCAGTATATATAGTTAAGCTTATGAAATAATAAGTGTTTTACTTCATAAAATATAACAGGGAGCGCTCAAAACGTACATAAACAAAATTTTGCAGATTATATGGGCGTCTCAAGTACCTAGGCACTCCCTGATGATATATAGGTATTTAATATATGTAATAAATTATATTTAGGTTATTAAATTACCGTTACTAGCATACGACTTTATTTTAGAAACAGGATGTATACCGAGTACGTATTGTTTAGAAAGAAAAGAAAGAAAGAAAGATATTTCGGCGCTGTAGCAACCAACATGATCACGAGTCAATCCAGGATTACTTTACGTAGGTACCTACTGTATTGTACAATACCAGAATTTAAATAGTTAATAGAAACTAAACTGAAATTGTGTTACTTAATCACGAAACATATTATGGACATATTAAGGCAGGGTAGCACAGGATGTGCACAACGTCGTTTACATCCAAACACTTCTATAAAATAAAAACGTATCGACGATTGTCGATTCGTCGCTCGGACGAAGATTGTCTTCGTCCGAGCTGACTCACCGTTCGAGGTGGTATACGATTCTAGCTGCAGAGCTGTTCCCTTACTCGTTACGAATCAAGTAGATCCGTAAGTGGTAAAGCGCGTGTTTTCCCTCTTCCAGAGCCGCGATCAGGCCGCCAGCACGGCAGCGTCACATTGCACTCGCCGCACGGACTAACTCACGACCCTGCACAAACTAAAATAACCATCGAACCCACTAAGTTACAGTACTTCGACCTGGCAACACATTCCAAACCAAACGCTAATATACCTGAACAACCAAAACAAGTTCAATTCGACCAAGATAGCTATAAAGAAATCGAGTTCGGAGCAAATATATCCACTCTTAACCAGTTTGTCCCCGATGCGTCACACGAGCCTCTGGCTGAACTGGATAAGTTCACCGGAAATCAAATCAAATTGGATAACTCTAATGAAATCCAGCTTAGTTTACCTCTAACTGCTTTTAATCAATTCGTTTCGGAAGACAAATCAGACGGCATGAGTTCATCTGAAACTTCCCAAAGGCAACTTGACGTATTTGTAAAATTGGATAATTTTAGAAATAAATGCATGGACCGTTTATCAGGTCCTCAGAAAGCGTTAGAGGTATATTTTGGGTGGTAGCACAAGTATGGGTGGTGCTGGAAAACTTCTACTGTAATACTGGAAAGGTGGGTTGTATTGAAATTTTTATGCATGTAAATATGTGCAGTTTATAGTGTAAAGACATAAATAAAATGATGTTTTCCTAGTTATAATTAGCAATATTAAGTATATCTGTGTGCAATTCAGGGAACCGTGTCGTGGCGAGTTTCTCCCAGCAACTAACCCTGTTTTTTGTATTGAAAGAAGCCGTGAATCTTTTTTAAATACATACAAACATGTCAGATATGAGTTTAAACTCACGACGGAGATTACTCCAAATCTCACTCACACTGTCCTTCGCACTTAACTCATCTAGCTCTTAATGAGTAGACCAAAGTGCCTTCAGAGAATCGCAAGACTCTTACAGGACAACATTACCATGACTTGCGCACATTAATTGATATCGATTGCGAACAAATAGCTGTGTTAATTTACTTGTAAATGTCTATCTATTAGATCTCAATCTCCTGTTATTGTCACCTTTTACTCTTTGAATGCTGGTGCTGATTAAGTATAAGCATTTTCGTCTGTATGACATGTGTATTTTCGTTGCTTCAAATCACTGTCTTCACCTATTTACTTCCAGCTGCTTTCTATGTCTAAGTTTTCGACTACTCAGAATAAGGTAAGGCTACTCAGGTATGGCATACCTATAACGGTTACCCGCCTGTCTCAAATGATGTAATGGTATAATGACCAGGTATTATAGTCTACTCTCATCACACAATATAATACTTGTTGGAGAATGGGGCAGTAAAGTCGCCTTGTGCCGCCTTCAACACGGCCCACGTAAGTCGTGGCACTAAGTATTATACCTAACTAACTAAATGAACCGGCACTCACCGATAATTTCTAAGTGCTAGACCCCTAGACGGTACGGATCCTTTACGCGATCTAAATAATCATGCAATGGCTATTGAAGAAATCGGTGAATCAACGCTTCACTAAATTCGTGTCTGGTGTCGATCCTCGTCGTCAGCTCCGCTGTAGACTGCGCCTCGCGACGTAATTGTTCCCGACTCCCGTACGCACGCGTCTGTATCTCTATATTTATTTTTATTTACTTATTTGGTAACATTAACACAAGGTCTTCAGGTCCCAAGCTAGGCAAAGCCTGTGCTATAGTAACCTGATGACTGATATATATATACTTATATATATATATATATATATATACATACTTATATATATATATATATATATATATACATATACACACCCAGACACAGGTCAAACAGACATGTTCATACACACAAATAGTTTGTGCGTCTGACGCTACGTAGAAATACCTCGGGCTCCGAACCTGGATGTTTCCGCAATAAAATAAACGACCGCGTCCATATTCGATTCCGAGCAAAAAGTTTAAGTACGAAGGACCGTGCCTTCGCCATAAACCACGCGTCACCGACTTGCGTCCGTCCTTCGCCATGGTAATTGGGTCAGTAACGTAGCACTTCGAGAGGCGCGGGCGAGTTCCAAACTCAAAGGTATTCGTGGGACATTACATTAAAAACAATATTGGGTCTGCATGGAAAGTTTAACAGTATACTATACACAAACTTCACTGGCAACTCTAATAGTTATAGAAAAGTACCGTTGATAGCTAGTAGGTAGCAATGGAGTAGCCCTAGAGAATAGAATACTACCTCGAGTAGCTAGCACTTTGGGGAGAATAACAGCTCTGTTATCCTAGCAAAAGTTTTCTTTGCGATTCCGGTGATGCGTGCTGTCTACTCTACTATTGTTGCTAGCTCGATCAATATATTATTATATGTACGCTTTAGTACCCATACCTAGAAAGATGCATATTTCCGACGTAAATGGTTCCTACTGTAATCGTCTCCCTCATCATCAGCTGTTGATGAATTGATAATCGTTTGGGAAAGTCGATAAGATGAGAACTAGTTTATTAGGCGCCAAAATGATGGCGTCAGTGGGGAAGTTATGGTAACAACCTGCGAATGCCTACTGGTTGTGTGGCAATGACAGGACGAGAAGATCTCATAGTCAGGCTTGCTTGATATGCCTGATAATGATACTTTTACAGGTGGGGTACCTATCAATAGGTAATTGATAGGTAACACACAATTCCTATATATGTTGCAGAGGGGGAGAAAGAAGATCCTGAAGCGGAGCCTGAAGAGGAAGAAGATTGTGAAGAAGAGAAGTAACTCCTTCTGACCTGCTGCCATTAACATACCTAATCGTTTTTATGTAGTTTCTAATACAGTTAATTAATTTCTAAGCCTCCCGGTTATTAAATTAAATATTTCGTTACAGTACCTATTTTTTCTTTAATATCGTGTTACCTGTATCATTTTAAGTACCTATATAAAAAAATAGTAAATTTTATTAGTTAGCTACTAAGGATAATCGGACGTTTAAATTTTTGTGAACTCTACCCTTAACCATCGGCAAAACAGTTTTTTTCCATACCTTCGGTTAATTGATAATCGACGTTTAAATTTTGATGAACAGTAGCCTATGGCTGCTGTTTACCTACACTTAAAAAGTACGATTATCAATTTAACCGTCGGTCAAACAGTTTTTACCATAGACTTGACCGACGGTTATTTGATAATCGGACGTTTAAATTTTGGTGAACTCCACCCTATTACCTACTTTCTCATCGCACCGGCAACCGTATTTTATTAAACGTTCCGTTGTAATTGAAAAAGTGTCAAAATCCCTTTTGTTTACTAATTTACGATGTTTCGTTTCACATATCGCTTTCTGATCAGTGTCACATACTCTTTATTCACAACTCTATAGTCATAAATGTAATGGTAGCCTCAATGTAATATTATTTTGCGAATTGGTAAAATTTGACAAAAAATACGTAGATTCTGAGACTGAAGTACGTAGGTCCGCAGGAATGATCTAAAATACGTAGATCTACGTAAAAAGACGTAGAGTTGGTAATGCTGAAGGAGGGTGTAATGGGCGTGTTCGAGATGGAGCAGTAGCGTTTTTATTTGGGATTGTGACATTTGTGGCAAAAACGATCTTTCCCAACTCGAACGACGCATACACGTCATTTACACGAGAGCTGTCAAGTACGACGATTCATTTGAAAATTCATGACTAAAAATGTTTCAATACCTGCAATATTAGCTTGAATCATAAAGATAATTACAATTTCGTAATGAAAATAGAAAGAAAACATTACATTGGTGCATTATTTCAAGGTTGCTTATCAGCTGATTTGAGTAGATACTCAAATCAGCTGTAGCTGTCAATCTCTCAGCTGTCAAAAAACGCTCACAAAAGACCCAGCCTCGAAGGTGGGTCAAAAGTTCACGGTAGCGTTTTTAACACTTTTCATGCATCTCGAACGCTGAACGAAAACAGTTAAAAACGCCACCTGTACCAAAACGAACGCGAAATGAGAGCGTTTTCGGCGTTTTTAACTGTTACGGCTTCGTTCAATCGGATTTGTTCTCTCGATATCGGAGAACAAAATCCCAGTTTATTGTAGTGTTTGGTTGGATAGTTGGCAGCCCTGCCCTCCTTTCAAAACACGCCACACATACTAGGGATGTTCATGTAAACAACTTATCGATATTTTTACGATTTAAAATATCGTAATGGTATATCGATACTTTGCGATATATCGTACAAATTTATCGATATTTTCGATAACATATCGAACATTTGTTTTTATAAGTAATTTATAACAATTTATAATAATTTATAGAACACAAAATCCTGGCACTGCCGTCACTCTATATTTTTGAAGTACCTTCATTTGTTAAATCAAACCTACATTACTTTCCGTTACTGTCTGAGAAAGTTAAGCGTAACAGACGCGACAACTATAAACTCTGCATGCACACTGCAAAAAAGACTCTTATGAGTAAAAGCATTTTTTGCATGGGACCAATGATTTATAATAGAATACCTAATTATTTAAAAGACCTCAACACAAATTTATTTAAACATAAACTTAAAAAAATATTACTAGCAAAATATTATTATAGTGTAAGTGATTTTTTTGATGACAAGAATTTTTTGAATTGAATGACATTGTTTTAGAATTTGACTGCTTTACTCTGACATTTTGTATATTATTATTTAATTAGGCAAACATAATATTTTATTTTTATTAAGATACTTTTTATACTATTTTATTTGCCATCTCGACAATATTTGTACGCCTATTATGGGCAAAACATGACGAACTCCAAATGTTATGGAAATGACAACCTATATCCTTATATATGTACCTTGTGTGTATGTATAATACTCATGTTTCATGCAAATAAAGGTTATCTTATCTTATCTTAAATATTATATATTAGATAGGGATCAGGTTAATATGAATAAAAATGGGTAGAGTTAGGATACAAATCAATTTTTTAGATTTAGAAATTGCAGTATTTTTGGTTAGACCTTGTAAAAACAACATTTTATTTACCCATTTGGCTTGCAACCTGCTTTGCTGCTGAGTCAATACCGCACAGGTTTTAACTTGACAGCGAAACAGTTTGCAAGGCAAAAGGGTAAATGAAATATTATTCGTTACCATAGTTAAATATATAAATGCTATTTAATTTTACATTGAACCACTTTGGAAACTGTACTTTGTAATCTACCCACAATTCTAATGGGTTTTCGTTAAATGGAGCCCTTAAATATATCGTGTCACTTAAAGCGTTGGCGTAAAGTGTCACTTAAACACGGAATCTTATGGGATCACCCCTCTTTTTGCTAATTGTAACCGTTACAAGTAATTTCACTCCATAAGATTTAACATGAAAATGCCCCTAAAATGAGGACGCCACAAGGCTTGGACGATCGCAATAAAATAAGAATTGAATGTGCTTTTTAATTTCTCATGATACCTATACGATATATCAGATGAAATATATCGATATTTATATCAATACTAGATGATTTGATAATATCGGATCGATGCGATACATCGCGTAAATATATCGATATTTTATGAAATATCGATATATATCGTGCACTCTATCTCTAACACACACGCACCACTTTGTCGTGCTTCGCACGTCTTCCGTGTTTTTACTTTTTAATAAAATGTCTGTAGTTAAAAAAAGAAAGCACGTTTCTAAGAAAAATAAAAAAGATTGGCGCAAGCACTGCGATATTCGTGATGTTGAGAATTTTCTGGAGGATCAGAGATTAGAAGAAAGACTAGGGTGAGGTTATGTTTTCATAATTTAATTACCTATTTTACGACAAGTTCTAGTTTTCTCGGTGCTCTTTAATTTATAACAAAACTTTGGTGACTCGTACAATTTATTTATTTCATGATGTTACCTAAAAATCCACTCTTATCGGTTACATTCAATTTCAATCATGATGAACATGACAGGTTAGAGTTCACTCAATAGCTCGTCTAACAAACTAAAACTATATGATTCCAGCAAATTTGACACTAAACCAGACAGTGAACTCTTTGTGATAGACACAGCAGGTGATGGCGTTGCACTCCACCTTGAAAATGTAGAAGAGAAACCACTTTCAGCCAAATTAAAGAAGAGACAGAAACTTGTGGAGACACCAAAATGCTTCGAAGTGTTGATACCCGCCTCCAAAGTGAGTAAAGTCCGGCCGCCGAGCATGCATATCACATATTGGCTTGGCTTAGCAATGGGGTAAAGTAGTACTTAGTACTTATACACAATTATACCCTTAAACTGTCTATTTTACTTTAAACTGGGAAAATATTAACCAAGCCATGTTTCAAAACACACCCTTAGAGGCTACCAAAACATCAAACTCATTTGAGGATCATTCACACCATTTACAAAAGTAAACATCAAATATAAAAATATCATTTATATATTAAAAAGTGTGAATGTTTTCACAAAAATATACATATACCATTCTTCTTCCTCCTAGTTATGGATATTTCGAAATGAGATCTTTATTTGGGAATCTTAATGATAAGGAATAAATTGTCAAACAGTATACAATCATTTTCAGCAGTTATTGAGCTATAAGATAACCACTGACAAATAGGACTAACACAGAAAATAAATATTTGCGATAGTTACTATATATGTAAATAAACTATAGACTAGACTTAGACTATATATAAAAAAACACTATAGTTTTTTTTATGTATAGACATTTCTGCCTTTAAGGTACTAGGGTAAGCAGTAGTGGTTGCAGAGAATGCTACTTAATTTACCTACTTGGTTTTTTAGTAATAGGGCATAGATACAAGCAGGCACTGCTAAATTACCCAATTATGAAAATACTTACTGACGTGTATGATTATCAACGATAGCTAGCAAAATTGTTTTCTATGTTTCAGGTCCAAGATCCCAATGCCAAACGCAATATTGTAAAACCTGTAGGTTCAACACCAACTGCTCTTAGTAAGATCACAGACAAAAGGCGTTACGAGAAAGGGGTGTATCAACGCAAGATTGAACAGGCTAGGAGTAATCGCAAAATTGCATTGGAGAAGAAGCGCAAGACAAAGCAGATCCGACAGACCTTTGATCTGGATCTTTGGGGACAAGAATGTAAGCATTCTTTAGTACTAAGCCATTCTTCTTCAAGTAATACACAGTATCTCAAATTACATAGATTTTAACACTTGAACACAATAATGTTTCCCTTGAGAGGTATTTATAGTACATATTTCTACTCTAAGAGTCGACTTTCCATAAGGAGACTCCTAGAGTCATAGTTAGTGAAATATGCTGACGTCTTACTTGAAATTCCCTGAATTCCTAGTAATAAAATGTAGTTTGGTGTGGAATGTTAGGTGGTTCTAATCTAATGATTTTGCTTTGTACTGTACAAGTGCAATGAATGAATGAGTTCATTAAACTTTCTAAATAACAGCTGTCTATCTTATGTTGCAATTCAATCCTTGTGTCTCGAATTACTAAGTCAAAAACTCATTAACTGAAATATTTTTTTGCCTTGACATTTGAGTTATTGAGATTTCATTGTGTAATAATTACAGTTTTCAAATTTGCAAATTATAACATACTATTCTATTTTATCAATAAAAAGGAATAAAATTGAAACTACTTACCCAATGTGTTCTTTCCAATTTATAAATAGTTCATAAATTCCTTCATTGTTCTGAAAAAAGACATGATGTGGTTTAGAAGCATTTAATTTGACATTATGAAATGGCAAAAAGGCTAATATAACATAATTACCTAATTTATAAAGAAAGGTGTATCATAAATTCATGATATGCAATTTCATTTCAGTGCCAGAAGCAAAAGGCATCCCAGCTACTCTTATTGACGACTTCATATCACCAGAGGCTCAGCTCCACAATGTCCTGCCAGAGAGAATAATGAAGCCTAAGCCACCTCCTCCAAAGACAGTGGCGACTAGAGCAGCGATCGAAATGCCGCATCCAGGTGTCAGCTACAATCCAACTTATCAGGTGAATTTATAGTGCACACCCATTAGGGGTTATTTGTTATATATTCCCTACTTATTGTCACAAGTCAAGGATACAATAGGACGTCCACTGCTGGACAAATTCCTCCCCCATTGATTTCTACAAGGACTGGTTGGAAGCGACATCCAGCCCTTGTCTGCGATCTTAGTCAGGTAGTCTATCCACCTGGTTGGTGGCCTTCCTATGCTGCCCTTGAAAATCTGTGGTCTCCATTCAAGAACCTTTCGACCCCAAGCGGCATCAGTTATTCAAGCTATGTGCCCACTGTGGCTTCAATTTGCTAATCTGCTGGGCTATGTCTATAACTTAAGACTATTACAATAAGGTACAAATAATAATGTAACAATAATGTATATATATTCGCCTTATGCGCTTAGGGTTTAGGGTTAGGTAATTTAGTTTACTGTTCATCAGGTAAAAGGATGCCACTGTTACTTTTAGTTAAAATTCTTCAAAACATAAGGTTGACTGGAAGAAATCGCTTTAAGCGATAAGTCCGCCTTTTGTTTCTCCAGAATAATTTATGCTCTAAACATCATTATGTGTATTAAGTTCCTTTGTAAAACTTGGAGAAACAAATAAAGCGTTTTCTATCTATCTATCTATCTACAAAAAGATTGTTACAATAGAGTTCAGACATCAGATTTGTACATTTTATTCATTATTCAAATAACAGAATCCTGTTTGTACATATACTAAATATTTCCTTACAGGAACATCAAGAGCTTCTCCAGAACGTAGTTCAGCATGAGCAGAAAATGATGAAGAAGGAAGCCCATCTGCACCGAGTCACCACCGGGATGTTCAGCCGAGTCACCGCTGCTGAGAAAGAGGTATTAGCAGTTTTTTGGTATTCACTTCAATAAAATGTGTAATTTTAGTAGTTTATAGATTTTATGAAATAGGTTCTTGGTATACCTGTTACACACCTAAAGACTTTAACATAACTAACATCTTTCTTGATTAAAATAATTTTGGTTAACTGAATTTGGAAGCCTGATTTTGAATAATAGAATACTTGCAGTGTAAACTCTATATTATGTACATATATATTTTGTTTTCAAGAGTCATCGCGAATCGTCTCGAACATAGGTTTAATGACTTCCAGCCTCCCGAACAAGTCGGTTTCCGAAAAAGCTACAGCACCATAGACCACATTCATACGCTGCTGCAAGTTATACAGAAGACCGAAGAGTATAACTTGCCTTTATGTTTAGTGTTAGTGGACTATGAGAAAGCCTTTGATTCGATCGAGTTGTGGGTGGTGCTAGAGTAGCTCCAGCGGTGCCGTATTGACCATAGTATTGGTATATCGAAGTGTTGAAGTGTTTGTACAATAACGCCACCATGTCGGTCCAGGTACAAGAGCAAATTTCGAAGGCGATTCCATTGCAAAGAGGCGTGAGACAGGGAGACGTTATTTCTCCGAAACTGTTCACTGCCACATTGGAAGAAGCATTCAAGCTCTTGGAATGGCAAGGATTCGGCATCAACATCAACAGCGAGTACATCACTCACCTTCGGTTTGCCGACGATATTGTGGTCATGGCAGAATCGATGGAGGACCTCAGCACGATGTTCGAAAGCCTCAACAAAGTTTCTCTAAGGGTGGGCCTTAAAATGAACATGGACAAGACGAAAATTATGTCAAATGCCCATGTTGCGCCCGCCCCCATATCAATTGGAAACTCGACTCTCAAAGTTGTGGACCATTACGTCTACCTAGGACATACAGTCCAATTAAGTAAGTCCAACTTTGAGAAAGAGGCCAATCGTCGAATCCAACTCGGCTGGGCAGCGTTCGGGAAGCTCCGAGACGTCTTCTCGTCCAAAATACCGTAATGCCATAAACGCAGGTCTTCGAACAGTGTGTGTTGCCAGTGATGACTAACGGAACTGAAATGTGGTCCCTGACTATGGGCCTTCTGGACAGGCTCAGAGTCGCACAACGAGCTATGGAGAGGGCTATGCTCGGAGTTTCTCTACATGATCGACTCAGAAATGAGGAGATCCATAGAAGAACGAAAGTTACCGATATAGCCCAGCAGATTAGCAAGTTGAAGTGGCAATGGGCAGGGCATATAGTTCGAAGAACTGAGGACCTTAGGTCTAATTTATTTACAATACAAATGTCAAAAATAGGGTATGCCCATGCATAGATCTTCTGCTTCATAAAGTCGATGCGTTCCGTGAAGCAGGTCATATATATATATCATATATCAATAGCACCACAATACAAGATCGAATGGTATCAACTAAATTTTTAGCTAGCTTGCAGATACGATGCTAGCAAAACGTTTAGGGCTTCCATTAGCGCCAGATTGCGTCTATGGGCGGGCAAACGTGGTATTCGCGGCTTAGAGTCACATTTAAATCGATTAATCGATTGCAGAATCGCGTCCTCAAAAGGCCACCTCAGTTGCTCATTGGGCTGGCTATTATTATTATTATTTATATTTACAATAGATACTTGCTGAAAAAATCCTCTCCTTGTTTGTAAAATGTAGCTACAGTGGACTTATAGTCTAAGATACCACTTAAATATTCTTTTATTTAATGATGAAAAAGATGCTGGATAATATGTAGATAATACCGCCCATTGTACTACCTTATTTTTATAGTATATAGTCATAATATCTGTACATGTATGTGATAAAGTTCAATAAAGAATAATTGTATTGTCTGTAGATTGGTCAATTGTATATGGTTGTTTGTATAAATCCTGGGCCCATACTGTCAAATAATCAAGATATATAGTAATCTCCTTACATCCTTGTCTGTCGCAATAATGCGCTCAACTCTTCTCTGTCACTTTGCCAACTCGCGATTCACTGTGAATGTTTAAAATCTGCGAAACATGGATGTGACACCTTATTGAAGTAGGCAACCAATTACAGATGGATAGGATATATAAAGGTGTTTAAAATTATTTAACAGTATGGGCTCGGGATTTGAACAACCCATGTGTAATTTATCAGTATACATAATATTACATAACATATAATCAAAGACAAGGCCGTATATTTCTGAAGCCATATCTCATACTATTAGCCCCAAGCATTTGCTTTGACGAAAGCTTTGAAGCGCTTTCTATGACATGTATCAATCTTGTTTTTTCAATACCAAATGCTTTCGTATTATCTATGGTTGAATTATGAGCATAACTTTCCAGAACCAATGGCGCGAAGAGATGAGTGTAGGTCTCCCGAAGCCCCACAACCCGGCCAACGATCCCACAGACTCGGACACTGACAACGAATATAAAGCTATTAATCCGCCTGTCAAGAACAAAAAGAAAGATCACAAGGCTAGAAGGAAACAGAAAGAGAGGCTGCAGGAGAAGGAGAGGCTGAAGAGGGCTAAGATCGATAAAAAGAAGATCAGTGATATTTACAAGTAAGTGTAGTAGGGCGCTTTATCTGTCTTTGTGGCACTGTAGACCTTTGCCTATGCACATGGGAACAACAAGAATGAATGATTTAGTTGAACAGTGGTTACAGTGGGTGTTTCGTTTCGCTGTTTTCGTGACGACGATCAAATATAATAGAATTACCTATAACTGCCCAATTATTGTCACCAAGGAGGTTTGTATTGAAATTAGCCGTCAATTCAAAATATTTTCAGAAATACAGAGCTTATGTTTATTCTGTGGCGAACAGTTTTTCGAAAAACCCTAGGCATACGAAAGTTAAAACGTAGTTCAAGCTTTACTTTTATCATCATTGATAGATCTTCGCTGAGCAATCGTCGCTTCTAAGTTGCAAATAGTGCACAGTATACCAAAGCAATCTTGATAAAATTTTGATTCAACTTCATTGAAACAGTATATTATTATAAAGAAGGCTTATAAAGTATTACAACACATATACTTAGGTGTAACAATGAGATGTCTTTTCGCTTGAAGCAATCTATTTCAGACTATCCATTTCCATAGCAGATTAGTTTGAAAGGGTAAAATAAATAAAAAAACGTAAAAAACAATGGAGTGTAAAACCAACACAGAAGCAATAACTTAATTAGTATAAACTTTAAAATATTACAAACATATTTAGACAGATTAATTAATACTTATTGCAAGGATTATAAAATAATATTGTATAATTATTTTTGGTTTTACAACAAATACCTAACCTATTTATACAATGCATGACAAGTAACAAGCAAAGAAATAAGATAACAACAACAACATTACAATGAAACTACAAATAATTCATGGATAAATTATAACTACTCAACACTGTGTTAGATAGAAGTACTAAATCTGATCCGAGAAAATATTCAATAGAGGAGCATGTTTGATTTCCAGCGACTTAACACAGTTTCACAGCTTCCACATCGAACACTTCGAAGGAACACTTCGTAGTACAAACTGGTATGGACTAATATCAATTTGGTAGGAGACGGTCGTCCCACGTGCCTCTCTTAAATATGTACAAAGCACAAATCCGGCGTCACGTGGAGTACTGCTCTCATCTTTAGAACGGTGCACCCAAGTATCAGCTTGAACTTCTGAATGCCTCGCAGCGTAGAGCTATCAGAATTGTCAACGACACCAAACTCACTAAAGAGGCCCTCAGTTGTTCTGGAGAGCTCTTCAACCTTATTCCGGTATCACGGTTTTATCACCGCCCTAGCCGGCACCGTTCGAAAGCTCATCCACATATTATTGAGTCATGGAAGTCACATACTGTGCGATTCCATAGATCGTGTCTGCCACACACCTGCAAAATGTGTAACGAGCTTCCTCTCTCGGTAGATACAACATGGGATTCTTCAAAAGGACAGTTAACAGAGTCTTAAAAATGATTGGCAACGTGTAATGCCCCCAGTGTTACAGATATCCATAGGCGACGGTGATCGCTTCACGCGGCCCGTCTGGTTATTTGCCTTATTTTAAAAAAAATGTACAATGTGTTCCAGGCTCCGCAAGCTTCAAAGTTCGATAGGCGCCCGCGAGCTTCGTCAGCAGAAGGGGCGCGAGCGGCGCGCGGAAAAGGAGGTGGCCCGCGCCGCCACCGCGCCCCCCGCGCTCAACGCGCACCGCCCGCCCGCGGTGGAGCCCGACTACGTGCCCTCCGCGCAGCTGTCCGGGGACCTGCGCCATGTCACGCCCACTAGTAACGTACCACCATGCTGTTGGGTCTGGCGCGATTTATATGTTTCTATGTTCCCATGCCAAACGTCCTTAATATAAACCCATGGTTGTATCATTGAAAGTATTAAGGATCTTATTCTTACAGAGACATACCTGCATTATTGCACTTTATATATATACAGCGCATTGGAAATAAAAAAATAGCAGACCGACGGTAGGATTATACGATGTTACAATACGAGGGTGATGATATGGGCTGTGTTAGTGTGAATTAAAAAATACATTTCGAATTTCCAGGTTAAAATAGAATTTGTTTTGTACTCAGTGACAGCTATAAACATAAATGACATGCACGCAACTGGAGTCTTATACCGATATTCTGAGTAGTAACTGGGGACTGTGGAAATATTTTTTTTTTACATATTATAAGTTTGCTTTTGACAACTGTCTCACCTGATGTTAAGTGATGACGTTGTCTAGGATTTAGCACGCAAACCTAGAAGGTACCTATTCACTCGCGACTTGTAAACTCCAGGATTGTACATATAGGGAAACACAGATTTACAATTATTTACAATTTCTTTTTATTTTATTTAAATCTAACTCGGAATTTATGATATGCCAAAACAGCCAGCTTCCTGTCTTTATATATGGGAGGCACTGTTGTCATTTCCACGTCATTAGCAAATCATTTATACATTGAACAGGATC
Organism: Apeira syringaria; assembly: GCA_934044485.1. Classification (NCBI taxonomy): domain Eukaryota; kingdom Metazoa; phylum Arthropoda; class Insecta; order Lepidoptera; family Geometridae; genus Apeira; species Apeira syringaria. Next base: position 23,976,212 of record OW203660.1, on the reverse strand, counting down.
CATATTAATAAGTAATGTGATTTTTTTTTTATTTCTGTCTTTCTTAACTCTTTGTAACTAGAAGTTAATAACGGTGAAGGTAACACTTATAAAATTCCCAGCATAGCGGTACTTTCGAATACTCACCTGGCTAGCTACCACCCTCATGTTTGAAAAACTGTCACCAAAACACACAGTGGGTTCTGGCAGCCCTTGAGAGCCAGTGAGCATTCTAGGTCTAGCGTGATAACATCTACGACTATCGTCAGTGACCATCAAGTGAGATAGTAGTCAAACGCTAGATCTATACAGTATTAAAAAAAACATAAAGATTCACGGCCCATTTTTCATAATAAAATATTGTATTTTGATTTGTCAAGTTTAATCATGTATCTCTTAGGTAACCCTTCTCGCTGGCCCACTAAAAATCGGGTCTATGGCAAAAACTCATCGTTTCATATAGGTTTGCTATAATCTTCTGGATGGCGTGCGCCTGCTGAAAAGACATGCACATTAAAGACCACGTTTCAGTTATCATCACTGGCAGCACATACGCTCCGATCATACCACATCCGAAAACCCAATGTATATATTTTCCAGATAATCTTCTCCGCGACCGTTTCGTCTCTCTCCAACATCGCGGTGCGCTGGCCGCCTCCAAAATAATGATGAAGAAGAAACCCAGGACCAAGGCGTACTTCAAGCCCGGCCATAAGGTCACGGACCAAGACATACAGAGGTATGTCAATAGGACCGCTGGGAAGAAATAGTTCGTACAACATGCTGTGTCAGACAAGGTTGAACATCTTGTAAAGAATTGTCAATAAATATCATATTTTAATTTCTGTTGTTTCCATCGTTACTGTTTATTTTGATTTATGCACATTTCAGCACATGTCGAAGACTGTGACAATAATTTAAGGCTCATAAATGTCGATGGCTAGAATGTTGGCTGGCGCTCTAGGACATCTGTATAATATACGAACACACTATGTGCTTGGAGACATACTGTCAAAATTGAGAGTATAGCTAGCTCGGCGTGCACTAACACCAGTAGTACTGACATTCACAATGTTGTGGATTTGATACTGACGCTACCTAAACCGAAAGCTCAAGCTCGAGGCTGCTATCGATCCAGCGACCGTTTGATTGGCGGTCGACGCTCACTACCGTCTCAAATAATCGCTTCAAATGTTAAATGGCAAACTGAATGGTCAGGTTCGATCCTTCGTTTATAATCTTTATTGAAAATAAGTACATGCCTTGTTATTAGCACCAGATTTTACTCATATAATAGCCTTAACTATTCTATACTCTGCAATCATCGCCAATCACGCGCGGTAATTGTATCGTACCTGTTCCATTTCTGTTCTCCACTAACCAACATTCTAGTGACAATACATTTTTTTTATTGGGCATAGGCAGGCGTTTGACCACTATCTCACCTGATGTTGAGCGATGATGCGGTCTACGCTTGAACACGCCTGCCTAGAAGATACCTATTCACTCGTGACTTGAAGATACCCAGGTTATATTTTTGCGGAAATAAAGATTTAGGCAATGAGTTCCATTCGTTAGCTGTACGCTATGTGAAATGTGGAATCAAAACGATTTGTGCGACAAGTTGGAACGTCTACGATGTATGGATGTCGCATTGCCGTCCGTCTGGTCGTCCTAAGATGGAATGGGGATGGTGGAATCAAATTATGCAACTCCAGAGCGCACTCCCCAAAATGTATCCGATAAAAAACCGATAAACTAGCGAATTTCCGTCGGTGCTGCAGGCTTTGGAGTCTCCTCTCGACCAGAAAGACGTCGATGAGCCTTTTAGCTCGTCTCTGCATTTAGGACACGCTTAAAATAAAATAAAATTCCAATATATTTATAAAAGATGTATTATAAAAAATGTCCCTTATCACTATTATAATACAACTACCATACTTAACGATTACTTACGAAAATATATTACAGTACGTGGCAATAACAAAATATAAAATCTTAAACAAAGTAGGTAACTCAGGCGTACATGCTAAGGGTTCTTAATAAAACGTACAGTACTTGCTATAATACTAGGTACACGAAATGTCCACACAATATAATTAACAAAACATAATAAATTAACTATCTTAACAACTAAGGCAAGTTCTTACAAATAGCAACCTTGAAATGTTACCAGATCTTAAGTTCATTCAATACATTTTTCTCATATCAATTTATGCTTTGAGTATTATACTTTCCGTTATTACAGTGAGGAAAAAAACTATCAAAATAATGATAAATTGAAATTTGTAAGGTATCAGAGATTTGCGATATAATCTATAATTGCGTAATAAAGATTAATTATATGTTATTTTCCGAATGATTGGCGCTTTAAAGGTCTCATGTTATGTTATAGCCATGTAATTAAATTACAAGGTTTTGAAAAAGTGTTTCAAAATTAAAATGTATTACCAACCCTATTAATACAATACTCAAGAAACGAAGAAGATTTAATACGTCAACTACACGTAGAGTAAAACGAAGCTTTGCACTTTCTTCCCCATTGTATTATCATCACATTTAAAATATTTAAAGAGGGTAACTTCAAACTTGAACGAATAATGAGAAATTGTAATATGCCACTTGAACTCATTTTTTATTACTTACCAAATTATTTAGGATCAGCATTTTAGCCCCATCTCGCTGCTATAGTGTACAACGATCGTAATAATTCTAGCGCTCTCGTATCGGCGGACGTTTTCAAGTCTGATTCTTTACCCGCTACTCTAGCTTCTGCTTTTGGCGTATCTACAAGCGTTGATTTGGGTTCTGTAATAGTAGGGTTAGTTTCCACAAAACTAGCTTTAGTAGCTTTGGGCTCTAAAGCTGCTGTGGTCCTTGATCCAAACTTTCTGACACCTCTTCGGCTTGTCCTTAATGGAACTTGTGTAGTTGATGCTATTGATTCTTCTGTAGTTTGTACCCTTTGTGTAGAAGGATTCGATAGGGAGTTAATTGCGCTAGGATCTATCGCCAAACTCTTTCCTCGTCTGTCTAGTCTTGGCCTCACTTCTTTTCTCTCAACGAATCTGTCTGTCCTTCTGAACGAGTCTATTTCTTGTGGCGGATTTTCGACTATACCTTCTTCTTTAGCTATTTCTTCCATATCTTTTTGTGATACCGCCATCAAAGCTTCAAGCAACGCCTTCTTAGAAGCTTCAGCTGTAGTATTGTGATCATCATCGCAAGTTTGTACTAAAAGAAGGATCAGTCTCTTAACGGTTTTTGATTTAGTCTTCTTCATGACGTTCATAAGTTTCTCAGTCGTCGTCGAGTTCATTCCACCCATGATTTCTTTCGCCTTTTCGACGACCGTGTCAGTGATCGCTGACAAATCTTGGGAAGGCTCTGTCGAGAAGTCTTTAAGAACTCTTCCTCTTCTATTGTCGTTCTTATTTTCATCCGTAGTAGGTTCAATATTGCTGGTCGATGATACTGATTGTTCAGTTGTAGCGTAGTTTATTGTAGGAGTAGGTGTTGAAGCTGTATATAATGAGTCATCGATAGTTGGAGCGGTGTCATCTGAAAATGTATTACTGAGGCCATCATTCAAAGTGATCGGATCCAGCATCGTGCTGTGCCAATTGTCAAATGTGGTAGACCATAAGAAGTGATTCGTTTGTTGGTCAACATCAGGAGAGGTGAATATACTGGCAGGGGCTGGAGTTGTGGTCAATAGTTCCTCTTGAGGTTTCAATGTTGTTGGTGTAGATGCTGTTTGAACTGTTGTAGTTTCAATATCAGGCAGAGTAGGAGCTTCCAGGTCTTCTGAAGGCTTTTTAATTGTAGAAGTATCTATATTTATTTGTTTCCCTTGACGGATGCTGTTACCGTTTGGTGCAATGAAAGATTGACTGTGGGCGCGTTGTAATTCTTCCTCGTTTTCTAATTCGACGCTGTCACTTTCCGTGAAGTATACAGTAGTGGTGGTGGGAAGGACTGTTGATGTTCTAATTTTTTTGCTTTCGAAATCTTGTGTAGTTGGTATGGAAGTTGAAGCAGATGCGTCTATACCCCAAGCATTTGGTAGATTGGTGGCTTGTACGTATTCGTTTAGAGGCTTAGTTTCAGTTACTCCTATACCATATGGAGCTTCGCTGACAGTCAAACCATTATTTTGGAATCCGCCGTATCTAGGTACGTCATTCTCAGTGGTTGACACTTCAATGTTGGCCAAAGTGTTAATGTTATACGCCTTTGTATTGGTATACGGTATAGGAGTTGATGATGATGCAACAGGAGCTGATGGCGAAGTATAAGACGCTGATATTCTACCACAGCATATGAAAGGATTTCTTGGTGTAGTTGGTCTATATGTAGAAGATACAATCTCAGTAGGCCTTGGCGTGGTTAATATGTCAATGACTGTGGTTTGAGATTGAGGAACAGTTGATACAGTGTCATATCTATAATTATCCGTAATTGCCTGGGATTTGGCATCATTAAAAATAGTTTGGAACTTTGCATCGTTAGGAATATTTTGGAGCTTAGTTCCTAAGTCCAAAGCTTTTGGCTCTCTTAATGACGAAATGGGGCGGGCTTTGTTGTCTTCAGAAAATCCTAAAATTTCATCATCCTCCTCATTGACCGTCGTTGTTGGCTCCGTATTAAATGAGTCGTCAGTTGTGCCGACCACGTCTCCATAGTTGTCTCCGAAAGATGGATGTGTTGGTCTTATATCAGATAAAACCTTCCTGAATTGGACAGGATCTTGCAAATATGCAGACAAGGCATGAGTAAAAACTTGAGCCAGCTCTCTAATTTGCGGCGAAGTGGCCAAAGGGCTCTGACTTTGCTGTACCATCAGGTCTTCCATCAACTCATTGTATGTCCCATTAGGGTCTGCCTTAATTTCTTCTAATAACTCCGCATTGGTGGCTCCGTGACCGAACAGGCTGCTGTATTTGTTAATAGTGTTACTACTGAATAGAGCAGGTAAAGCTTCTTCCATAGCCTCGTATTCATCGAAAGCTGGTGTTGTCACTTCTCCTTCATCGGGAGTTGGAGTTGTAGATAAGTTGTCCAAAGCAGTTGCATAATAAATAGCTAGAGTGTGAAGTGTTTTCGGGGTCAGCGAAGGAACTGTCGATTCTCCCCTGTTATGTTCGTCAGCGTAGGACTTATCCTCGGTTGTATGAGCAGTCCTTTCAGTTGGTCCATACACATCCAAATTTAACTTTCTCATCAGCCTCTCCCGTCGTTCTTGGTAAGACGGCTCCGTCGTACCTTCGATATTATTTGCAGTAGAGATTACGTCATTTCTATCTGACGAAGCTGTTTGAGTATAAATACCGAAATCATCTCTTGTAGTCGGTATTTTAGTTGCAGATTCAAATGTATTACTCGGTTTAATAGAAACTTTCTTTATCTCAAAGGTCTCGGATCTTTCAGTAACTTGTGCTTGCTTAAATGTAGGTGGTGTGTTAGCGACGGATTTATTTTTTTCCTTTTCGATGTAACTTTTCAGTAAAGAGACTCCAGGTCTTGTGTAAGGGTTATCATTAACAGTTGTGTAGCTCTTCGTGTAAGTAACCAAAGTCGGCCGCGTAGTAGATGGTGGTGACACACGAGTGTAGTGATTTTGTGATTGTTGTTTCTCTCGAATATCGTATAATGTAGTCAAGTTAGGATTCGTTTTGATTCGGGTCTTCTCAGGCTTTTTAGTCGTAGCGTCCGGAGTATAGACTGGGTATGGGCGGTAATTCTTCGCGTGATAATCTTGAAGGTATTGCCTGTTATTATTATTAGCAAAAGAGGCAGATTCGGCTGCGATCTGCATTTCTTTTAAGCTGTAATCAGTTTTTAATGTTGAAGCTTCAGGTAAAGTAGGAGACGTGCTCCTCGCAGGCAGAGCAAAGTTGTTCGTAATCAGTTGGACCAAAGATTTCCTCCTCTTCTCAAAAGCGGTTGTAAGTTGGCTTCTTTGCGTTGGGTTGTTGTTGTTGTAGTTAGCATCTGGGAACAGTGCTTGGTAGCTTCTGGCCGTCGCTTGGGGTACGTAGGGGGTATCGGCTTGCTGCCTCGATCTACCACGGTAGACTCTCTCAGTCGTGCTCGAAACAGATGCGACGGGTCGTCTCGCTTCGGCTCGGTTGGTTTCGGCAAGTTGCTGCAGGTCTTGGTTCTTGCTCAGGCTCTGGGTGATCTTCTGCGACTTCTTCTGTTCGTTGGAGTAGTATTCGGCGCTAGATTCGTAAAGGGCGGGCGCGGAGGCACAGTCCACCTTGAACCACCAGTCGCAAATGAGATGGGACTGGCTGAAGATGGTCCCGTTCGGACACAGGAAGGAGATCTTGCGCGACGTGTCACATATGTGGAATACCTGGAAAGAAAAAAATGCCTGTAAGCTTCTGAAGTTTAAATGATAGTGGAACGAGTTGGCCAACATAAATACTATAAATATTTCTAGTAGCTAAAGCTTTATGCATTTGTAGGTATATATAGCATTGGTCGTCGAGTTTACGGTTAAGATAAAGATTCAGTGAAGATCTACCTGTAAGAATCACCTGTTTCTTGCAAGTGAAATCTGTGGTTACATCCTAAACTGTACTAAAACTAGTTTCGGAACATTTACCGCGGAAAATGTATTATGGTCGCAAGGCCGCGCTGTGTGGTACCTAAGTGCTGCAGCTATCCATTTTACCATAGTTACAATCTAAGCTAGATTGTAACTATGGGAAAAGGGATAGCTGCAGCATGTTAAAATAAGAATGAATTTTCAGATGCTCCCTAGCGATGTTATACGATCAACTGGATTAAGCATCGTAAGCTGCAATCACTCCTAAAACGTGTCATCGCTAGTGGCATTTACAACTGAGCAGTGGACGTCATATAAACGTCATTAGACGGTCGCCGTGAGGCAGTGGTCAATAACATGACTTCTGTGTCTCTAGGAGCCTGGGTTCGAATCCCGGCAAGGGCAAACATTTGTGCAATGAGTGTTGATATTTGTCCCGGGTCTTGGGTGTTTGTATGCTGTGATTGTATGTGTCCATGCCTCCCGCGACACAGGGAATCCGAAATGCGAAGGTTTGAGTGTGAAAAAGAAATGCCCTCGTCCTGCTTGTTGTTTGAACAAGGGGTCTCCCCCTTTGCACAATGGATTTTGCAAATTGTGTAAAATCGATACACAGCAAGGATTACATCAGAGTATCGGACCACCAAATAGTAGTTATGATTACGACGAACGCAGCTCCCCTAACATAAGTAATAGGTAGTAGGTAGCTACCTGGCAATCTGTTTCCAAGTCGGCGTAGTAGCCAGTGGGCACGTTCTTACAGGTGAACCCTGTGCTCGGAATGTTCGGATACGCCGGGAAGTCCACGCCTGCCCTGCCGATTACACCTGGAAACAGTAAAATTGTTTTTAATGTTGGAACTTAAGACAGTCCGTTGTTTGTAAGTTAGAAACTGTAGCTTGGGTTTTGGCTTCAAATTATTATAACATAATAAGAATCATATATTTCCTAAAAAAATATATATTAGGTATTATAACTTTCTTTTATCGTTGAAAATCTGTCACTGAGCACATTGACTGGTGATTGTCGGGAGGTCTAGTCATTGGTACTACCTTCTACCACATCACTGAGTATAGTCAAGCGAGATTGTCAAACAATAGACCTGTCAAAAGTAAAAAGACATTTTGTACTGTTTTACAGAAAAGTAGTACTTCACTCTAGTCGCCCATCGTACATCATTTTGCTGATTTTCATATAAAACCTAAATATATTTACTGGTTCCACAGGTACTACAGTATCCCTTACAAGCTTATGGCACAGGAGAAACCAAGTTAGATGCCTTCGAAAAGTCCAAAAAACGGGCGAGTTTTGGAATGTTTCTACTAGAACTGTACTAATACGGTATATTATAATAATCGTGAATTTCATTTTATTTCTATAAACATTATATACTTATGCATGCAGATACTCCAGTGATATTCATGCATCGTTTGCACGGTAATCACCAGTTGAGGCGTACCTATGTACGGCTGCGGCTGTTCTATAATAACTAAAATTATGTTCAAATTATTGGAAGGAAAATATTAGACTGCTAGTGGGACTTGAACCCACGACTACAGAATGCTGTCCTGTCGCTTTGTCCAACTAAGCTATAGCAGCCAGTACCAATGGCACCGAATTTGTCCTCCCTTAAAAATCTGAGGGGACGTTGTTATTAGCGCCATCTACCTTTAGTTGTACGAACAATTAATTAATAGGACTGATAGACCAACATTACAGTTGATATCGTATCAAGTGAAGGCACCTATACCCTTATCGTAAGGGTTTTATGTTTTATTGCATTAACAACATGCGAGGCGGAACTTACGTTCAAATTATTTGAAAGAAAAAACATACTAGCAGTCTATGTTTTCTCTCCAATAATTTGAACGTAAGTTCCGTCTAGGATGTTGTTAATGCAATAAACCATAAAACTCTAACTAAAAGATGATCTATACCTTGATGTTCTACTACGTCGAGGTCGGGCTGAGAGTTCGCCGGGATGAGCCGTTTCACCAGAGCGCGGCCCTCAGTGTAATGTTCGAAATCCGCCGCCCCCATCGCTTGCGCTATGGCTTGGAGACTCTCCGGACTCGGCTCCGGTGCGTACAGCTCTGGACTCGGAGCTCGGGCTATGTCCTGGAATTCACGTAAATATCATATTTGAGTGAATTCTAAATACTAAATCGTTATTACAAAAGAGTTATGACGATACCGGTTTTTTTCCCGAAATAGGTGGCAGCTTGTTTTTGTTCAATAAGGTATAGTAATAGTAATTTTTGAACTGTGCGAATACAGGTACATGACCTTTTACTCGCCGATGACCCTTTTATTAGTAGCGACATTGGGGTCATCGGTTAATACATTATTAAAAGTCCCATCGAGATCTAAAGGAGGCATGTAAAGCAACAGGAGTGTGACCATCAAAGTAGGTACGTGTTACCTATATTGATGTATGATTTAAGTTTTCATAACAATACATTTAGAGATTGATTGACGAGCTTACCTTAGAATTGAGACAATAGTTTGAATTCAATTAAAACTAGGTACCTACATAAAAAACCGAGACACGTATATTTCGGAGTTCATAAAAGCAAAATTGCTCTCTCAAAGTTACAAGTGTGAACAAGCCCGATAGTGTCGATAGATTTCTTACCTTCCGCCGCTGTGATGTCCTTCTAGCCCCGTCGGAAATGCCTGTAAAAGAATAAGGTTGACGGTTTGAGTAATTGTCTTCTTACAGCGTGTTTAAATTGGCGAAATATATTTATGTTTATAAAAAGTTGTACTTTCAACTTTAATTATAGTTTGCTATAAGTAGTTACCTATTCTGACATCTATGGCGTGCAAATCTATTATTGGTTAATTACATAATATTCGCATAGCTTCTTTAAATTTACATAACATTGTATATCGCACTTTCTTTTATATAGGTAGGTAGGTACTACTGGCGCTTCCCGGCGCGTGGTTCGCATGGATAAATTATTGATTTTTTTGTAGGAAGCCCTAATTTTGTGGTAATTAATATAGCCTATGTTACTCAGAGTTATCTCATGTAGCGTTTTCATGATTAAATAATTTTCAAAATCCGTCCAGTGGGTTTCGAGTTTATACAAAATTAAAAATCGGTCTTCATTATAACATTAAGTATATATAGTGTTAGATTACAGGTGTAGGTAGTGTAGGTTATGTCAATCAAATCTCATATTAGAGTAATGTTTAAAATTAAATAAGTTTTTAGTATCTACAATGTTTATATACATACCTGGACGTGTTCGTTGGAACATTCATTCAAACAATACTAAGGTTTATTTAACAGAAATGTTTTCAATTAATTCTTTGATATGCACGTTCCGTATAAAAATATAATTTATAGTTACTGTACAAGTTGCTCAACCTGGGTGGATTTCTGAAGGATAAGGAAAGCATCTGTCAAAATTAAATCCAAATATATTCAACAGTTCTTCAGTTCAGTTCAAATTAAATTATGTTCAATCTGAATGAACCTTCATGAATTGTTCTCATAATCATATGTGCACTGATCAAAAAAAGAAAATAAGTGGTCTTTTTTAAAAGTTTACTAGACACGCAGGAATTTGAAAAACCTCAAAATTTTCTATTTAGTAAATGGTAAAGCCTTATTGAATTTACTGTCGCTGAAATAATGTCTGTTGTTGTTCATTCCGGGATGAACTAAATTGACATAATTGGTTTAATTTGTGTTAGTGATGATATAACAATATGATTAATCATTTCTGAAAGCTATTCGAATGATTCGATGAATCTACCTCAATGCAGTCGATCCACCGATACAACGTAAGAAAATACACGTAATTTTTTCTATGACAAAATCGCATAATAGTCGAAGCGGCCTGCAACGGAATAGTTAAGTAATTAATATTTTTGCAATAAGTTATTCTTATATTTATCTTGTTCTTATATCATCTTATTTCTATCTTCTCATATCTTATTCTTACATGTTGTATTATAAATTATTCGCTCAGAAACCATTTGACGGTACCTAGGTAGTCTATTTAGAGTTATGTAGTAGGTTATGTTACGTCTCTTATAGATAGGTACATGATTTCTACTCTGATTTCCAAAGGGGTCCCCCGCTTTGCCTTTACTTTGGTGCCGCCACACTTCTTGTATCATCCTCGCTCATTAAACTTTTTATGCATTAACTTTTGAAGTGACCCTTTTTGAGACGTCTCAATCTAATTTTGGAACCCAACCTTCCCTATTAGCTACACAGGTAGTGAAGGTCTTCTTCAGTCTAATATCGAAACTAACACTCCCCTATGAAAAGCAAAACATGCCATAAAACCTGGTAATTAATAGGTACACGATCCAACGGAAGCTGATAGGCTTATCCACGAACGATAAGTGTGTACACAATAATCTATGCCAAGTATGAAAGCGGCTCAGCTAGTGGACGCTAGACAATCGTTGCCTACACCCCAAGGCATCCATTATATTTATAGAGTTATCAGATCCCGTCTGCTTCTCACGACTCGCCCATGGCCTAAGGTTAAACGCAACACAACTTTAAAATGTATATAAACTGTAAAGTTATTATTTTTGCTACCTAGTCATTTGACGGTGGTTTGACAAATTGTTAGCCTGGGTTTTAAGAAAACGTAATTTTGCTGGGAATTGATATCTCAGGGTGATAAGCGTAGGGATGCCTTGATATAAAGTAATCGTATACCTAGTGACGAATCGTACTGGAGTTTAGCTAAGCAACTTTTTTTTTCTAACTACTTGTACACAACTAGCTGCACCTCGCGGTCTTCCCGCATGGACTACGGTTACTTTTAGTTATCCCACAGGAACGGTATTTTCTTCGGGATACAAGCCTATGCTCAATTCCACACTATAATCACTGTCTCAAATTTCATTCGGATCCGTTCAGCCGTTCTGCCATTCATCCATCCAAACTAGCATTTGTCTGGCCTAGCAGCTCTGATGGCTATAATAAATGATTTCAATTTAAAATTTATTTATTCTATAGACACATTACATGTACTTAGAATCGTCAGCTAATACAATTTTATGATATTTTGCGATATAAGATACAATAAATAGGCTTTGATTTTTTTATATATTACTTATTTATAATCGTGAGATTGTATTACATAATTATATTAAACTGTTTTAAAACATTTTAACGGGTGTAATCGCATGTAATAATTGAGAAACCATTAAGAACGACTTACTGGCAATAGCCATTATTGTCTTCCTCAATAAATCAGAGCATGGACACGTATGCCGTCGTAACAATGTTATGTTGAGCGCTCGCTAATTCCTCCATCACGTTTGACGCCATCACAATGTTATATCTTTAACCACCGCAAACCGCATACTATAATAGAGCAAGAGCCCACGATGGCTAGACCTTCGCTATTTTATAGGAGCTGAAAATTTCCCAGAGCATGTCCCCAATACAGGTAAGAACGCTTAGTGAGTATGGACATGGAATTGTGAGAACTTGGGAAGGTATCAGGTAGTAAAGGTGTATAAAATAGGACCTAAAATTCGATATAGCATAAGACATGTTTTTATAATATCTTCGAAATAACATTGCGACTATCTCGGAAGTATATTCTGTCAAACTAAAAAAGAATATTTAGAATCGGTCCACAAATGGGGAGAAATCAGTGAATAGTTGGCGCCTTCGCGCTCGTAGCTATAGTAGACTTTCGATGTGTCTGGCAAGATGTAAAATCCATTGAAACTGTCTGGCTTTTGAGGTAACATTATTGTATATGTCCCCAAGTAACATCTAAAACCCACACTACTATGACGAAAGTTTAATCATAATTTAGTAAAGTTTGGGGGCGTCTGCCAGGGGTTGGCAACCGTGCTAAGTGTCTGGCAATGGATGAAATCATTTCTAATGTTATTATTAAGAAATTATAAAAAAATTAAGTCTTATACTATAACGAAATTTAAGTAGGTACCGACTCCATACTCAATCGCGTTCTTACCTGTGTCGGGGACAAACCTACTACTCTGGGAAATTTTCAGCTCTTATAAAATAACGAAGATCTGGCTATCGTGGGCTCTTGGTATATAAGGTTATTGACATCAAGACACATTACGGCTAACACCAGCTTATAGTTGATTATGTAGAATATTAACCATATCAATTTGGCTCTCATTGGCATGAGCCAATAATAAATAAACTATTCATTTTGCTTGATTATGCTTTTTGATGATTCTGGTTGTATTGGTTAGCTGGCTTCGATCCACGTCATATTTATGCCTGATAATTATGATTATTTATAGTTATAAAGATGTGAGAAGAATCCCTAAGGCGCCTGTTACACGTAAAGTATTTATTGTGTATCGTCAGTTAAGTATTTGTAGACAAACGTCTGCTTCTATTGATGGATCAATACTCCAGACTCGTTCAATATTTATTACGTAAGTATTTAGTTTGGTTTCTTGCTGAAAACACAGAGCTAAAAGTTAAAGCGCGTGTGGCTATTACTTTAGCAATTGATTTAAGTACGTAAGTAAAACATTTTAATTTAACGACATCTATTCAAAAATAAATATTTTCGAATGGATGGCAATAACTCACAAATAATATTAAATACGATTGTATTTAATATTATTACTCTATTACTAGAAGCCATGTATTTCCATATATGGCTTACATTACTTTTTTTCCCCAGAATATTCACGAGTTTCAACCGTATGATTTATCACATTCCGAAGGGTTGTCAATACGGAATCAGAAAATCTAAAAATCCATGATTTAGGCAACTGTTTACCAACGTTCATAACATCCGATTATCAATTTAACCGTCTGCGTCGGTCAAACAGTTTTTACCATACAGTTAATCGACTGTTTATTGATAATCGGACGTTTAAAGATAGCCCCATCACTGTATCTAGAAATGTTTTTCGTTGAGTCGAAGGAATAAAAAGCAGACAATCGATACATATAACTAAGTTACCTACATCACATAACCTAAACGTAACGTCATAGTCCACGCGGGCTAATCTGCACTATATATTATAATGAAACTTCATGAGTTCTTTAATATACCATTGACATCGTTGACGATCTCCATGGCCCCAGTCAAAAGCATAGGCAGTATGCTTCAAAAATAAAATTGTATTGGTACAATTGAATTACAATTAATGTACATGTTATTTTTCATTCATTCATCGCAGCCATAGAACGTCCACTGCTGGACATATGCCTCCCCATATAGGGGGGATTTGCCAATACTCGCCACGCTTGGCAGACGGGTTGGCGAGCGCAGTCTCGTATGCCTATCCTCAGAAGGCGCTGCTGCCCACCTTCTGGTACGTGGTCCCTTAGCCGACTCTTACGGCACCCGCGGGAAGAGATGGGGGAGTACTGTTCTAGGCCGGTACCACCACGGCACATGTATATGTTATATACGAGTTTACATAAAACCGTAAATATACACATCATAATATAGCACACGATTTCATTTAGTGAGTTTGGACGACAGAATTGCTATTGTCCTCGATGTTCAATTGGTGCCCATCATTGCGTTTACCCTAACTATATAGGCTTTAAACTATTTCTCAAACCTAAAAGCATGCCTTCAGTGAGACCATACCGAAGATCGTCGAACGTCCAATCATGTCGAAACACCCAGCCTATATTTTATTGCTATTATTTCTCAATTGAGAGGAACTTGCCTCATCCAAATTAACAACCTTTGGGTACTTTTAGATGGAGCGATACGATACTGTCAGAAATATATTTCATCCACGAATCAGTGTTGATAAGGGTTGACCCTGGACAATCCCGAGGAGGGGCTTGTTCCAGGAATCATGCAGCGGAGGATAATTATCCAAATATAAAAGAAAGTTTCTGTAGTTATATCATGTATCATGTCAAATGAAGGCGTTTTTATTGCATAACTCAGAAATATTTTTGAGGCCTTATACATTTTTAAATAGAGATTAAATATTCGGTTCCGACACGATTTACCTCACGAAAATGTCTCGTTAAAATATGCTTCCAGGAGTTATAAAGTCACCGATCATCTTCTAATGAAAGGTCTACCTCAGACCGATAATAACATCAGTTGATTAACATCAGTTCAGATTGTACTCACATTCGTTAAAACGACACGAACTGCATTTCATTCGGTTATCCTATAACCGATAATTATAATAACATTTGCATAGTCAGCCCAATACATTCCCACAGCTGGGACCCGAGCCTTCCTCTCAGAGAGAAGTATAATCCACCACGCTGGCCAACGTTTTTTTTTTTATATTATTTCTTTTTTTTTATTACCATTCACACAAGGTCTTCAGGTCCCAAACTAGGCAGACCCTGTGCTATGGTAACCTGATGACTGATATATATACTTATATACATATACATACCCAGACACAGGTCAAACAGACATGTTCATGCACACAAATGTTTGACCTGTCCGGGAATCGAACCCGGAACCGGCGGCTCAGAAGGCAGAGTGCTACCAACTGCGCCAACCGGCCAGTCGGTTGGCAGATAGGCTAGTGGGCAGCCCGAAGGTGTAATGTATTGTTTTGAATATGTTCTGCAGCAGTGCTCTAAAAGAAACAAGTAAAATAGGAAACCAGCGTTATAAACCACAGTAAACTACACGTACCCATAGTCGCCATAGACACGAGCACCACCGCCCATAGCGCCTCCATTCCGCTATTTCTTCTCCACCGCATTGTCAAACTGAAACAATCAATCATATAATAAGTAAACTCTAAAGCTTTCACGGCCGGCGTTGCATGTTGTATGTATTGCTTCCGGGCTGTTTGGCCGTGGTCTAAGTGAAACTTGTGTTCCAGACGTTTCGTAGATCACTGCGGTCGACATCTTCAGTGGTTCAGGTCCGAGCGGCGACAAGAGCGTAGAACTCTCCTTCGCGGCGTCTTCTCTGATACTCATGAGAAGTCTCTCAGTATCAGAGAGGACGCCGCGAAGGAGAGTTCTATAAAATATATAGTATAAAATATATAGTCTTTGTCATTAATGGATGTTATTATACATATAAACCTTCCTCTTCAATCACTCTATCTATTTAAAAAAACCGCACCAAAATCCGTTGCGTAGTTTTAAAGATTTAAGCACACATAGGGATATAGGGACAGAGAAAGCGACTTTGTTTTATACTAGATATCAAATAGTATATTAAAGATAAATCGCTATACCTACTATGGTCACACGAACCACGATCAACGTGTGAACGTAGTCTTATTGGCAAGGAACATAATAAATAATATGTTAAAATGTGATTAGGTTAAAATGTAACAACTAATTTAAATTGCATAGTTAACTAACACTTCGTTCCGTTTGTACAGCCACGGTACTTAGTTAATTCTTTTTTATGTTTCTGTGCTTTCGCGCAAGGCAAGCGCGACAAGTCCATAAATAGGATAGTAATTTATAAGTTCATATGATTTTTTATTTGTAATATGTCACTCGTGCGTTCGTGATGCCAGTTGATGAGTTCCTACTGAAAAACAGCGCGAAGGTTGTCAAACCCTCGCATATGCTGAGTAGGGACTCATTTCTGGCATCGAGCATCACTGCAATACCTATAACGTTTTCTTTTAATTTTTTGCTTATTTTATGTTTATTTTTTTACTTTTATTTTTTATATGTCTGTTTGTAGGAGTCTGTAGGTTTAAGTGTCTATGTATGTATGTGTATTGTAGTGTTGCGTTTTGTCAGAATAAATGTGTTTTCTTTCTTTCTTCTTTCTTTCTTTCTACTTGAAATTAATATTTACTCTCTTACTTTTTTATAATGTTAGAGAAGCGTCAGAGTCTGAAAATAAATATTATTTTATTAAGGTTCATATTCTAATGGTTTCAATAAAAAAAATCATTTTGAACTAATTAAACTTCAGATTCTGTGTATATTATTTATTATTAGAGATATAGAGGCTTGGCAATTCCACCGCAACAGAACGAGCTGACATGTTGGACGCACATTGTGGAATCATCAGAGGTTGTGACGTCATTATGGCATTACTGTATTATAGTAAAATGTAACGGATAAACGCCCTAAGTTTTATAACATCGGACGAGCTCCGGACCCGCAGTTTGTCTATTACACTGAGAATAAATTAATAAATTTCTAAACTGACAAAATTTTGATTACTTTTCGGCTAATATTGGTGAGCACAAGATCCGACATAATGTTATGTAATAGTATTCACAACTGAATAAAAGCATAATTCAGGATTTATTTATTTATTAAGTACTACAACTCAAGTGTGACAAATATCGAACAGCTTAATACTTAACTTCACTCTCGTTCCGAAATAGCTAATAACGTTGTTATTAAAAAATAAACATTACCATTCCTTAGATATTATACACTACAACGTATGTGTTAAATCGCGCAGGCCTCAAATGTAATATGTAGAAACGTATGTACCTAAGTCAGTATAAACAAATAACCTGGATGGTTGTTGTTTAATATTATTTGTTACTTTCACAAGTCTTCGAGTTGTTCAGTCAGCAAGCTTTCTTCATCACGAGAAACATGTCGTGAATATTATCTAAAATGTAAATCCAGATCCGGGTTGAGGTCAGCGTGCACGGGATGGTGTATCATATGGTCACGACACATGCACAATTTAACTGTTATCGTGCGCCGCGTTATACCTATTTCAGGCTAAAGTGTATTTAGTTATTGAAACAAGCCACTGAAGGAGGAAAATGTAATGACGGTCTCCGTGGCGCAGTGGTCAGTGTCAATGACTTGACTTCTGTGTCTCCGGGACCCTGGGTTCGAATCCCGGCAGGGGCAAACATTTGTGCGATGAGTATAGGTGATTGTCCCGGGTCTTGGGTGTTTGTGTGTTGTGATTGTGTGTGTCCATGCCTCCCGCGACACAGGGAATCCTAGTGCGGGGGTCTGAGTGTGTTAGAAAAGTAAAATAAATAAATTTGTCCCGACTATTTGTCCCGACTGCTGTGAGAGTGAACACAGCTGCTAACACACAGAAAGCCAAAGAGCTGCCGAACCTTGTGGAGTAAGGCTTTGACTAATATGTGGCTAATATGACTAATATATGACTTTATTATATAAGAACCGGCTAGGACTCACGTTATATTTGCTGGAAAAATAACAAAAAATATTAAAAATACTATACTCCATCAGAGAAGATGGCATCTGCCCCAGCAGTGGGAACTAGACATCAAAGAGTGGGAACAAAAATATGTACTACAAAGAAAATAATCAATATTTACAAAACACTTCGCAGCCTTATACTTATGTTTGTAACTAATATAGAACAGTTATCTAATATCTCGTGTCACAGTGTTTGTAACCCAACTCCTCCAAAACGGCTAGACCGATTTTAATGAATTTTTTGTGTATATTTGTATGTTTGAGAATAGGTCGTAAAGTATTTTTCATCTTCCTACCCTCACCCCTATTTTGAATAGCGATTTTAGGACGGTGTTAGTATTTTTGTATGAACAAATATCAGAATAATTTAACCTTCGATATAAAGTATCGTGTTCCTGAGACATTTTGATAATTTATGTGGCAGAAAACGTTTGCTGGGTCAGCCAATATTATATAATAATAAAGTCTATTTTATTTAAATATAAATAAGTGTGTGTGTTTATAATGACATAGTTTTTATAGTCGGAAATCAAGTATTTAAATACTTAATTGGAATAACGACCGAAATCATATCCATATTCGTGCGTGAGTCAGCCAAGGTCATTGAAAAGGGTTACAAATTCACCTTTCATGGTACCATCTTCAACGCTCAAAAGTGTGAAATAATTAGTCGAAGTCGGTACCATGCGCATAATAATTTGATATGTAATAGGTATTACTTTGAAACTATCATGGTACCAACTTCAACAATAAATTTCAAATTTATGAGTGTTGAAGTCGGTTCCGTTTTTAACCGACATTTAAAAAAGGAGAAGGTTCTCGATTTAATTTATTTATTTAATTTAAGGTTAATTCATACAACACTATTTTAATACTAAAAAATTCAAGACGGACAAATATTTTTCGTTGCATTTTGTACAAAGCCGCGCAAGTCGGCCGAGCCGCGCATAGGCTAATAACTTGTTTAAACATTACTTTTTGTACTTTGTGTACTTTTGTATGTCTCCTAACTATGACTGTCTCGATGAGTGAGGATCATCGCTATTGGCACCTGGACCTAATAGGGATAACTGACATTTTAAATCACCATAAGATCTGTGACATCACCACAGTAGTTATTTGCAATGCAATTTGTAAAACTTCATAATTGCATATTGTGCAGGTTGACGTCTACCGGTGTTGGCAGAAGTTGACCCTGTGACTCTACCTACCGTCTGAAATGATAGAGAGTGTTCTACACTTATCGGTAACCATCTTACATTACATTATCTACTGCTTCGTCTGTTCCGAAAGCAAACTGAACTTTTCACCTTTGAGTTGAGCTGTCATTACCGGGGCGGGGAGTAGAGTGAGAGACAGAATACTCGAATACTGTTCACAAGGCCGTCAAACTACACTTAATTCGAGGGTTCGTTTACTAGTAGGTTTCGAGAAATTGTTTTGTTTGCATGGTCCAAGCATTGTTTTTTTAACATTTTTTTTACAGTTACCCAGAAACACACACACACACACGCATACCTTCTAAAATACATGTTCAAATATATATTATATAAAAGAATAATCTACATACATAATAAGCTATAATTTTGTTTAGATTGACAAAATACTTATTTATAATAATTGAATAAGCAGTAAAATATTGTAATTTGTGTAAATAAAATATTTAACGTCCTCATAATGTATCTACATAAATCTGAAAGATCTGGAATTTTCATATATGATGTATATCTGTTGCCGCTATAACAACAAATATTAAAAAACAGAATAAAATCAATATTTAAGGGGGCTCACATACAACAAACGTATTTATTTTTTTTGCCGTTTTTTTAGAATGGCGCAGAACCCTTAGTGTGCGAGTCCGACCCGCACTTAGCGGGGTTTTTTTTTACAATATTTTTTTAACATTATTTGTCACTCTTCTTTTATTTACCTATCTAACCAAAGGGCGTCTCTCCGAAATGTTTTCGCTCACACGCAGCTGCTAGAACCATGGGTTACTTTATTTGATAACTTCGGGAAAACAATTTTTAGTTTTTATTTCCCGCGGTAAGTTTCGGGCTAAAATTCATCACTGCAGACGAGGCCGTCGAAGAATTTCGGCGGTTCTATATCTATGACCTCCCGCAAGATACGTTTTTCAAATGTTTCAATGCTGGTTCATCTAATACATCTTGTTGCCGAGGAATATTTTGAAAATCTGTAAATATACTCACTTCAATTCAAAACTATATTGCAATCAGTAATAGTACAAATGTAAGTGGTATTACAATAAAATACAGTTCGTTAGAGAATCTGTCAGGCACAGCAATTTTAGAAGAGAGGAGGGCGCGTCAACATACTAGATATAATTTAAATAATGTATTTAATAATACATTTTAAGTTAATTAACAAGTAAATGTAAATTTTGCGGTAACGGGTTAGAACATTTGAGTTATCTACAGGCTACCAATAGCTAGTGAATTCCTCAAATGTTATTGTAGTAGCTGAAATATTGTAATTAGTTATTAGTGCTTTATTTTAAATTTTTATTTTACATTTACATTAATGTAATAATTAAGTTTAATTCAGTTTACTCTATTTTTAGAAATGCAATTTTATGTCGTCATTATTTTTAAAAAAACTTCTTTTTTCTTCACGTGTGCGGTCTCGTTATCGCGTTCCATCTCTGCTTCAGTCGTGACTGACGAAAGCTTGGGAAAAGTGTCAAACCCAACATAAGTGTTGCGTTTTGAAAGCGAACTAAATAAAATAGAGTACTGCGCAAACAAATGCGACGGTATACATTATGGAATTGTAGCACTGCATAACAAAATAATGGTAAGGTTCTTTTCAGTACCCGCCTATCTAGCTACTACCCTCAAATTTGAAAAACTGTCATAAAACAAACAGTTTGCTCAGGGAGGTGTCCATAAGAGCCAGTTCGAGATCTGGCCTGATTTTACTTGCGAACACATCATCATTGGCCGTCAAGAAAAAAGTGTTAAAAAGAAATAAGTTGCATAAAAGTATACCATAATTCTAATTTTAAAGTCGTTACTATTTAATGATGTACCAAATCTCATTTTATCATTGACATAGTAAAACTTTGCGTGCAATACGTACATTGTAGTTATTTTCAGTGAAAAACAGAACATAATGTAGGTAGTATACGTCATAAAATGTTTTTTCTAGTTTTTACCTTCTGTTTCCGGTCAATCAGATGGAACACTACAGAGTTATTATGAAAGTATTGTTTCAAGCGTGATATTTTAAAAATTGTATTAATATTACCTGTTCGTAGATTGCCACTCGGAATATGCGCATGCGCGTCACATTCTAGATGTACACGAAGTTTCATAATATGTTATGTCAGCAGAGTTATTGCTCTAAGTTCCAGATGGTAGTCTCTTGATGATAATATGGTTACATGTCAGCAGGTGAAAACTTGCTCTCTTTACATAGGCCTTGAAAGTCCTCTGGCATCATTTTTTATATAAAAGATATTGGCCCTGATTCTGTTAATCACTCGAACTAGCTAAAATTCACTAAAATTCTTCATAAAGAAATAGCACAAATTATATTTACGATAAAATTCGTATAACTACATTTAATGCTATCCTTAATTTTAGAGTTCTATTTAATTGCTAGTCAATTGCGGGTAGTTTTAGTGGGCACCACATAAGTGGCGATTTATTTTATGTAAAACTACCCGCAATACATCCAATCTTAGTGCTGTTATGGATAAGTGTCATACTGATTCGGACTTTATCGAAACCACATAAGCGCTTATCTTACATATTATATTTTCCAAAATTTTAATTTAGTTTAGTTGAACAAGAGAATCACTACCAATGTTATACTTAAAACAATAAAAAAATGTATCTTAAAACGGCTAGAGCGTATTGATAATGTTTCAGCCATACAAATACAAATCATTATTATTATAGGCCGATAAAAATATTTCTCACATTGTTAAGCTTTTTTTTTTAGTTGTTGGCGCTAAAGGACAATTGCGGAGATACAGCAACAAGTCCCTAGGCACCTAGGTGCTTTGACAGGTTTTTCAAACTAAAGTCTGGGTAGCTACTCAGCCAGTACTTGCATGTTGTGTTGTGTGTGTGCATTTCACTACTGTGCTACCTTCACGGTAACCTCAAACTTGACATAGGATTGTATCTAGCGATCGCCTTATCGATCCCTCGCTCAAAGCCGCATAAACAATCAGATGCTAAAATGAGTTTCTAAAAGTTACGAAACTAATATATATCAATTTTATTTGCAAATTCCAAAATATGTGTGTGAATCTCGCCGGATCATAGGCTTGATCTTATGACACGGTGTATGTATATGTATATTTCTAGGTAGGTATGTTAATGTTGAAGCGCTTAGTCCATTTCCATTACACAACTATGCGGAAGCAAGTGCCTATAATTTTTACAATAACCAGTTTCGACCGCTCTTTTGCCGCCTTGTATTATGCTACTAGCTACCGCGTTGTTTCGAGTTTTCCAGCTTCACCTTTGACTGTGAATAAACAGATGCAGTTGGGCAGTAGGTAATCAAAAAATCATTATGTCGCGTCGTGTACTGCGAAGTACATAGTATTAAGGGTAAAATATTAAGACTGCTCCACGAAAAAAAAATACGAGTTGCACTCCGGAGTGCCGGCAGAAGTGAAAACTTGAAAATGAACGTTGTGCATTTTTTTATATTTTGGAGCATACAATAGTCAAAATCAACATGATAAACGGGCGAGCGAGGTGCGGTCTGCTTCAAAAAGGACTTATTATACCTACCAACAAACAAAAATGTTCCTTGTTCGTAACATATTTAAGTGTAAATTTCAACTACTCTCCCTCCGTCTTATTTTCGATGTACGCCTCAAGAATTTTGCGATCATTGTCACGTGTCCTGACGCGAGTTTTACATTTTCTCCCCATACAAAAATGCACAACGCCGCTAAAGAAGATTTCACTTCAAAAATATGAAGCCTGACCTTCCCTTGAACTTCTAGTGAAGGATATCATCGCGAGGAAATACACGGAAACTGGTTTAGCAACGTGGCTTGCGTACACGACCGCAACACACGCGACAAGTTTAGAAGGGTTCGTAGATTGACAGACACGACAGCAACAATAACAACTTCTTCCTAAGCCATTCGACTGAGTAACACTTGCGTAGCTAATATGTTCAATTCAGACCCGATAGTGCTTAGAGCATGCTCGGAGCCAGTAGTGCTTAGAGCATGCTCGGAGCCGGTAGTGCTTAGAGCATGCTCGGAGCCAGTAGTGCTTAGAGCATGCTCGGAGCCGGTAGTGCTTAGAGCATGCTCGGAGCCAGTAGTGCTTAGAGCATGCTCGGAATTGGTAGTGCTTAGAGCATGCTCGGAGCCGGTAGTGCTTAGAGCATGCTCGAAGCCGGTCGTGCTTAAAGCATGCTCGGAACCGGTAGTGCTTAGAGCATGCTCGGAGCCAGTAGTACTTAGAGCATGCTCGAAGTCGATAGTGCTTAGAGCATGCTCGAAGCCGGTAGTGCTTAGAGCATACTCGAAGCCGGTAGTGCTTAGAGCACTTAGTTCACTTAGTTGCCTCTCTTAGTTCATTCACATTATTTATAAATTGTTCCGTTAAATCCCCCTCCTTTGCCGCGAATAAGAGATTTAGTGCAAATCATTTATAGAAAATATAGTAGCCCTATTACGGATCGCCAAAATTGAAATAATGGCAACGAAGGAAAATTATGACATATCATCTATACTAATATTATAAAGAGGAAAGATTTGTTTATTTGCATTGAATAGGCTCCGAAACCACTTAACCGATTTGAAAAAATATTTTACTGTTGGGAAGCTACACTTAGCTACGCCGGCTACACCGGGTGACATAGGCTATATTATATTTTCAAAAAGTTAGAGATCTTTATAATTTTTATTTTTGACAATTTTCACCCGTACGAAGCCGGGGCGGACAGCTAGTTTTTATATATAATTCACGATAATGCCAAATATGTATCTGTATTTAACAAGCAAGCTACAAAACGTGTACCTATTCTGGGGACCGTTTCTACTCAGGTGCTGCCTCCTATCTCCTAGTCTCAAAGCCAAGGCAACATGAACAATGAAATGCAACGTTTGTTTCACTAAACAATACAGTTTTGCAATCTGGTAATATCCGCTCCATAGCTTCCGAATCTTTGCTCAAATACTACGTATTAGTATTAGTACACAGGATTATGACCTTAAACTGTTTGTAATAAGCATGCTGAGATTAGGTCAAGTGTGAACACAAGGTTGAGAGGAATACGTAATTTAAATAGCTAAGTGCAGTTGTTTCTCGTGGTCGTCGGTAACTTTTAAATGCGTGCTTCGGCATTACATCTGCAGGCTTTAATCATAATCAAACCATAGATCAAGTGATATAATGGTACACTATTAACCTTTTAGCAGCCATAGTGTGTCGATAGACATGCGTGCTGTTACATAATGAATATTGCTTAGCTAATCTACTAAGTAATCTGATATACTTTCCTATATGATATACGCGATTTCCAATATATAACTCCTAATCTTTTGGGATCTTCAGTGTGTTCTAAATTGGTTTTAAAGTCGTCTAGGTGCCAGTTTAAATAGTAACAGTGAAGTGCAGAGGTCCTTGCCTTTTGTATGTTTCGTATTAAATTTATAATAATAAAATGTATAATAATATATAAAATTAATGTTTGTGTATCTGTGAAAAGTTTTCTTAAAGATGTCTTGATAGGGACGTTTGTAATCAGCCCTTGTAGAAACCGACGGGGGAGGCATATATCCAGCAGTGGACGTGATATGGCTGAAATGATTATTATCATTATTTATGACCCGGGTACGACTCAAGTGGTTTATTAGACATAATAAGTAAACGAGCTAGAAGCTCCGTGCTTGCCCTACAGCACAGCACAGCACTAGGAATGCCCATGTTCGGCAAAAATGGTTGCAATTTCATTGAAGATAAATGAGAAAGAAGCTATTGAGGTGTCAGTGGGGGGGGCCATAAATTAAGCGATAAGTGAGAGCGCTCGGAATATAGGTACAATCACGAGCACAACTCATTGAGTGTGATATTTGATGTGATAATAATTATGTATATAAATGTGTTTGAGTTATTCATATCACACTAATGTTTATATACACGAAAGTTTGTTTATCCGGTTTGTCGTTTGTTTGTTTGTTACTCCTTCACGCTTAAACGGCTGAACGGATTTGCATGAATCTTTCAATGGAAATAGCTTATACCCTGGAATAGAACATGGACTTCTTGTATCCCGAAAAAGTATAGTTCCCGTGAGATAATTCAGGTAGCGGGAAATGTAGTCCACGCGGTTGAAACCGTGTGGTGCAGCTAGTTTCTAGTAATTTTCAAAATTGTACCTTGCTGCTTCTTCTGGTCGGATTATGATATTTCCTGCACGAAGTTTCCATCTATTTAGACTTCTTTCTTTTTTATGTAATTCAGACTTCTCGTTAGTTACAAATTTTGGGTTTACGCAATATTGCTAACACATACTTTATGCGACACTTTGTGCATGACATATTATGACTTGGACAAATAGGATTAGTTTATTATCTACTCTTCTCTCATATAACTTTCAACTCTGACAGTTCCTCAAAAATGCTTAGATATTTTTATTATATAATAAATGTTTTTCTGCCTGCAGCGTAATTTAAACTATGATGGCGAATAACAATTAAACATGGCAACGCGTACCTCTGACATAACATAATACATATAAAACAAAACTTAGAGCATTCGAATCATTTGTTTCGAGACCAAGATGTCATGGACATGCTGGTAAACAATGGAATAAAAAGAAACACCATTTTCAACAACAACTTTTTTAAATCTTCAAATCAAGAACCCATCGCAATCAAAACATTACAATATTACAATGAATACTCAGCGGCTAAGCAAGAAGATCGCATTATAGTTACCGGACATGATAGCTCAACATTTTCCTGTAAATCAAAGTACCTGACTACAGCGTTTTATTAACTAACAGATAATTAGTAAATCAAACGCCAACGAGTTTTCTACCCACCTGTACCAGACTCGAAGGACAGGCCGATCGAGCAGAAAGTCTGAACTTAAGGTCAAGCAGCTTTTACCTGTAATGCCTCAAACATTCTCCACAAAGCATCGAGTGCCACTGCTGTATGTACCTACATACCTCGTGCATATCGCATGCTAATCTCGCCCCTTGGAGGGAAAGGGAAGAGAATTTATGTGCTTTCCTAGATAATAATATGTTAGTTACAATGAGAGCACTTCCGGAACGGATTGTACGATAGAGTTGTGGCATCATGCAGAAATATATTACAAGTAGATATAAAATGGTTTAAAATTGTGAAAAAATATGAACACTCTGTTTGAAATCTGGGATTGTACTAGAAATATAATCATTAACATTTCATCAGATAATGGTCACTAGGATTGGGCATATTATTATGCTTCTATAGTATGATTAGTATTAAATCGGCCTGCATTCGGCTCTCGCAATCTTCGTTAGGCAGTCCGTCCAAACTATTGGTGGACACGTGTGTGGTGTCCACGTGTGTGGTGTCCACGCGATAACCTTTCGACCACATCGGTTATAAGTTTTACGTGATAAATGCTCACACGCTGCCAGTTGAGCGAACTAGCTACGCCATGTCCGTCCTTTGTTGTCTACGGATCTCATACCAGTAGTTCTTCCTTATCAGGAGTTGATCTAGTGGAGAAACCCTGAGCATAGCTTATTCGATGGCTTGCGAGATACGGAGGTAAGGATGATCAGGTCCAGGCGCTAGAAACTATGTTACTTGTTATATAATGCCAAGTAGTCATCGACTTAAATCTCAGATAAATCCTACTCAGACTTAAATCCTCATACTCGTGCAATGTAGGTAGCAATGCGCCTAATGCGCAATTTTACAGTTATAAAAACAATACGGATATATAAGCTCTATGTACACTATAATATTAAAAAGAGGAAAGATTTGATTGTTGGTTTGCATTGAATTTTGGCTCCGAAACTAGTGAACGGATTTGAAGAATTATTTCACTGTTCGGCAGCTACACTATCCCGGAGTGATTATATTATATATAGTGGCTATATTGATTCAAAAAAAATTGCGATCCTGATAATTTAGAATTTTGAAATTTTTTACCCATGCGAAGCCGGGGCTGACCGCTAGTAATATCTTCTTCTTCTTCTTATTCTTAATAACATTATGATTCGATAATGAAATTTTTTCGGCTGCAACCGAAAATGGCCAATGGCGTAATGGCGTTACAGATAAATACTTAACTAAGAAGAGCGCAATGCGCGTATGAGACGAGCATAGACAACTAAATAACGTTGTCTTTTTGCTCATTATTCTGCGACACAATTATTACTCGTGCATCTAATCATTCGTCGGGTGAGCGGCCCGCGCATCCCGGCCGCGGCCGCGTGCAGCAGTGAAAGTGGGCCGCGGTGCGAGGGATAAGCTGTGGCGTGTGATATTCATATGGAATTTTTTTTTACCAAAAAATGGAACCGACTGCATCACTCAAAAATGTGAAATGACTTGTTGAAGTCGGTACGATTAGCTCAAAAGTAACTATCATCACAATATTGTGTGCATAGTACCGACAAGTTATTTCACTCTTTTGAGTGTTGAAATCGGTTCTATTTTTTGGTAATATTTTTTTTTACCCTTTTAAGTGACCTTTGCTACTCTACTTCTTCGCCGACAACAATGAAGTCATCCAGATAAACGTAACACCTTTCAGTTATTCGAGTGTATCTCAAAAACCGCTTGGGGATGGGAATGTAAAACTAGAGGAATTCTTTTGTGATGTACTTTCTGTCCGCCAACTTTTTATCATAATCATTGCATTAATGCAACCCTCCTTACTGCAATTTGACCTGCAGCAACCCACGAATCGTAGAAAGCTAACAGTTTGTGACGTACCGCCTAACATGAACATTTCATATTTGCAAAGGTATTTCACATATCTAGTTGGTCCTTTTTTATATAATAAAATCCACAGAGAAGTACATATATATCTTTAAACAAAAATTAAGGTTAAAATAACAACTTGGCTTAAATCTTTGTCTTTTATGAAGAGACAGAAGAGTTTCTAGAATTTTTTTTTTGATTCATTTCATGTGTTTTTGTAATTATTAGTAAATAAGAAATTTTTATCATCAAGGTAAATGGTTAAAATAACTTTATTCTTTTTTATTTATTCAATTTTGTTGATTAAATAAGTAAATTAAAAGCCTCTACACATCCCTCTCACACTCACTTTTCTTGTCACAATATTAATTCAATAATCTCGGATACTAATTATTATATTTACGTAATGCTAGATGTACTCCAACGCAAGGGGTTGAGCGCTGTATGCTAAATGTGTTGAGCCTATTTCAGCAGTATATATACTCATAAACATTGTTTTTGAAACTCTAGCTAATGTAAACTAAATTATTAATTATTACTAATAAACTTAAAAAAATATTAATTATAGATATCCAAATAAAATGTTGACTAATCTCGACGTTTCGGCAAGTTACATTATTCCGTGTTCACGAGAAGGCTGAAATAGCGGGTGTCTGTATTTTGAAAGTGGTTGTTTTTCACAAAATACCCGCCTTCAGTTTAATAATAATTTAGGAAAGTCCACACAATCACTGTCCAACACACAAAACTGACGTCGTCACAAACGCCTAATGATGAACTGCGATGTCAATTTATGTCAAAATTTTATTATGAAATCTAAATTTGCACGTAGTCTAATTAAAACATGTCGATGTACATTAGGATATTAAAAAAGTGTTATCAAATATTGTTACCAAAAAATGGAACCGACTTCAACACTCAAAAGTATGAAATAACTTGTTGAAGTCGGTACCATGATAGTTCAAAAGTAACTGATATTAAAATATTGTGCTCATGGTACCGACTTCGACAAGTTATTTCATACTTTTGAGTGTTGAAGTCGGTTCCATTTTTTGGTAAATATTTTTTTTTTCACTCTTTTTAGGGACCTTTGTTACTCACGGGATCAATTTGTCATTGTGGTGTTGGTATGTTCACCGATGTTTTCACCCGCTACTATAATATCGTTTTCAGTTGCTGACTTGTAACTCAAAAGTGCTCGTCCAATTTTGATGAAATTTAAATGGGACCACATGGAAAGCACCAGCTTTCAAACATAAAAAGAACGATCAAAATCGGTTCACCCAGTGGAAAGTTATGCGGTAACAAAAACAAATTAACATCTCGCTTAACATCAGGTGAGACAGTGGTCAAACGCAAGCTTTTATTAATCTTTAAAAAAAAAAACAATAATAATAAAAAAAAAAAAAACATACGGGTCGAATTGAGAACTTCCTCCTTTTTTTGAAGTCGGTTAAATAATCTAAATAAAACCCGCTCAAAGCCAGGTTAGGTTGGTAGTATTAAATGTGATTGAAAATTGCATTTAAAGTTTGAATATTCTCGCGAGAACATATATTATATTATACGTGAGTGTAGCCGGCGTTCCTATTATAAAATGATTTCATGTCATAGCATAATTGTAAAAGTCTACATTTTAAACCATGCAATAAAGATACGCGCACGCACACGTCGGGTTAGCGCACTCGGTGGCATTCTGTGACGTCACCCGGCGCAGATCGACGACAGATCAACAATAATTATCGAGAGAAAGAACCTCTTATCGATCATGTCATTACGCAATTATCGTGCGCATCTCGGATCGAGAGCAAATCTGATTCCTAGTTATTATTCTTCTTGCTTGTTATGTATGTTTCTTTACGAGAGTTCTAACTCCACTGTGGTTTACTGGATGGGAACTGTGGTTACGAATGGGAAATGTAGTTCTGTGATTATGAGACAACTACCGTGAAGCCTTTGACAGTGTGTCGGGTATCTTTCGACATAAGTGAAATGAACGAGGTCAAACGGAACCTTATCGGTCACACTGTTGTAATTTTTTTCTTGACAAATGTTTGCTGACTTCACGGATGCTTTACAATCCTTTCAATATTATGCGTTCTCGTTAAGTCATCGGTACTTCACACAACCTTGAGTTTTGCTGCGTCCATACTTTACGTAATTTAAGAAATTGAAGTAACTTTATAATAATTTAATTTAGATATATTTCATGTGACGTGGTCTAATTTTATTCAATGATTACTTTTATTGACAAATGTCTCGATATAAATAAGTATAGGGAGACAGAAAAATGCAGTAATTTCATACCAAATTACTTAAAGTTGCGGCTTTTACAAACTGTTGATATTATTATGCATAGATACGTATATAAATCTGCCTGGCGTTGTATCGAGTAAATAATGCCAAAGATCTAGCATCCCATAACTCTCGGTTACCTCACCAGCGCCGGCGTCTGCACGTAACGTCTGATGTTATCGCCCGCGTCGACACGAGACAATCCAGGGGAACACAGTATACCACAATCCTCTTGTTAATTAGGGTCATTTTGTGGTTTGTCAGATGGTTGCGAGATTGTTGAGGTTGGAAAAGGTTGATATGTCTTTTATTATATTAGTGAGATAGTAAAAATATGGTTACTGGTATTCGCCTTATTATTAGACACATCAGCCAATTTTTTCCCACGGTTGTTATTTGCTGTCAAAAACAGTTATGCGCTACAATTATATTCCACATTACACGGGACAGTCTAGGCAGAACAGGAGCTTTCAGACATAGTTCTAAACTAGAGAGACCATGGCTTGAACTTGGAAGAAGGAAGAAGATTTCTAAACCACGGAAGGGTTGAACTGGAGGTAGAGTAGGTACCACTAGCGGTTGACCATCTACGTCAGTGATTATAAATACGATTTCTGAACATTATGGATCAATTACGAATGACTAGGAAATATATCTTACAAGAGCTATATTGCACTAAGACTAGTGTGTTGTTAAAAAAACGTAGGTATAATTTTAACTGTAGGCGTTGTTACCATCGTTAGGGCTTATATCTATAAAAAGCTTTTGGAGATATTGTATTAACACTATCTGCCGTTCATCCTTTCATTACATCACAAACATTGTTGCAATAAACATTCTAAATAACCTGTTGAGCATTGCAAACAAGATTCTCGAAAAAGTTTTATCTAGGCGTGTTTTCCGACATGCATGACATCACGAAAAATGCTGGAACATATTTGGCTCAACGGATCAGCATTGCAATTCAATGCGGCTATTCTGCTAACATTCTGGGCACGCTGCCAGCCGGTAGCAGGTTAGAGCATTTGAGTTATCCATAGGCTGACATAGTTAGTGGATTGCTCAAATGTTTTTGTAGTAGTTATAGTATCGTAATTAGTTATTAGTATTTTATTTTAATGAAGGCATCGGCCCATTAAAAACGTTATAAAATTGATAGAACCATAAACAAAAACGTTTGTGTAAAGGAAGGCATGACATAACAAAATTACATATTTAGTATTAATTCCGCGAGATTTAATTATCCCAGGCAATGATAGTGCACCGCTCTCCCTGCCGCATAAACTGCTAATATATAATATAATACTTATATAATTTGTATATTTATTTTTATATGTATTTCATATAAAAAAATTATATAGTATTAGTAATTTTATTTATATACATTTCCAAAAAGTAACGCCTGAATCTAGTTAATACACACTCAATCAAAAAAAACAAATGCCTGCAACAAAGTCCATACCTATTCGCTGCCGCATTTCATTGCAGAAATAAAACATTTCCAATGTCAAGGCCAACACTTGATAGTGAAAGCGATATTATTTCACCGCACGCATCACGCACACACACACACACACACGCACGAGCGATATTTCACAACACACTGAACAACAAGAAAGAGCCCGAATAATGGATTCAACATAACAACTTATGTCGCGTTCCAAACAAATTTAACGCCTAAATTTGAGCTATTCTCTGTATTCAATTGTTTCTTAAATACTATACAACCTTTACAACTGTGTTATTGACACGGATACATGTATTTACTGTGACATTACAATATAAAACGGTAATTTAACTCGAAGTTAATAACGAAGACGAAGATGAAAGCAAGTATAAAATAACGTTTTATGATTAATTTTATCGCTGTGATGTAAGTTATGCAAGCTCATGAATATTTGCACGTAACAGCAAATAAATCATAATGTTCGCGGTGAACGTGTGACTGATACAAAACGCTGCGTTTTGTATCAGTCATAATGTTCGCGGTGAACGTGTGACTGATACAAAACGCTGCGTTTTGTAATTAATGTTATTTTATTATAACACGTGTGTGCTGCGTTGAAACAACTTTGATGTGCCTTAATTGACTTGACATTGAGTTTTTTATGCCAATTCGGCTCAGTTCACGTCACGATTAATACTTATGAGTACTTATAATTAAACAACATTTCTAAATATAACTATCTTCTAACTATCTTAATCTAGCTAGAGTTTATTAACTACGTAGAAAAAATGATAAATAATTACTTAGTTGAAAAGCTATAAAACCGATTTCCGACAAATTTTTATATGTTTAATCATAAAGTAGGTAGATGCTTTCAAATGAAAGAACATGTTATCCAATCGGTTCATAAAACGAAGTGTCGATATAACCTAAATTAACTAAACGGAGAACCTCTTAGTTTTTATAGAAGTTGGTATGGAAAATGATATTACATTCGTTCTTTATAATTATGTCATATACATTTATATACATACTAACTGCGCCATGCGGGTTCACTTGCACGGATTACGGTCCCGGTATCTTAGTTATCCCAAGTGAATCATACTCTTTCCAGGACATAAAGTAACATATATTTTTCCCCAAGATCCCATCTAACTCACTTCATACCAAATTTATAATTCATCATATCAATTCACATTTATATAAATATTTAGGTTTTTGTTATGTCCCAGAGGAATCATACTTTTGCCTACATTCTGCATTTCATTCAAAGAAACACATACACACAACTCTCGCATTTATGGTACCTACCTACCTATTAGTATATGTATATGTATGAGCAGGTCGTCGGTAACCAAAGGTTTTAACTACATAATCACCAATTAAAATGCAACGTTGAAGATAGAACTTATAAAGTTAGTCCACTACTATAGAAATATTCAGTGTATGCTCTCTTAAGTCTGTCAAACAAACTCATGGAAATCACTCGGTCCTAAAGCTATTAAAAACTATTTAAATATACAAAGATAAAAACACATTTGTTACATAAAAACATAATCAATTAAATTTAACATAACATACGAGAAGTAATCAAATAAAATAGCAATTATAGCATCAAAGAGCAAGCATGCGACGCTTGGCGCAGGCAGGCAGGCAGACAGGCAGGCCGGCAGGCAGACAGGCAGGCAGGCAGGGGCAGGCATAAAAAGTAGAGAAGCGATGTGAACTCCGTGAGACTGTCGGGCACGACACGCGATAACGACTGTCGCGAGATCTGGCGATTATTTTAGATATTAATCCTGGGAACACATGGATGCTGTCCTGATACAATATACCGTTTAAATGCAGAGAAAAACCCACATATCTGTTTATCTTACTAGCTCCGGACGGTTTACCCCGGTTACCGTACGTGCATATTATCTCCCGAAATGTACAATTTACAAAGTGTATTATGAATTGTACAAAGTGTAAGCAACCTTTTTTTTGCAAGAGATAGTAGTTTGGCAAACTGTTATATTCTATGATGTGTAGTGTAATTATTAATGAGCAGTTGTTCATTGTAAATTACAATAACCCCCGAATATGTGTAATGTTGATTATTCTCATATTTATAAAATGTAGGTCTTCAGATGTAGCTAAGTTATTCTATAATAATAAAAAAGTTTGCGGCAGGCTAGCGGTTAGATACTCAAAACCTTTGCTATCTGTCTGTTTGATATTGGTCCAGAATATGTTGTTTATTACTGATATAGTAAAGTTGATTCATTGAATTGGTGATTCTTTCTATATTATTTATCCATTACGTATAATATGTCATGAAAACGAACTAATTATGAATTATTTTTTTATCACACTCTGACCCCCGCACTAGGATTTCCTGTATCGCGGGAGGCAGGACAACACACAATCACAGCACAAACATCT
Organism: Apeira syringaria; assembly: GCA_934044485.1. Classification (NCBI taxonomy): domain Eukaryota; kingdom Metazoa; phylum Arthropoda; class Insecta; order Lepidoptera; family Geometridae; genus Apeira; species Apeira syringaria. The sequence continues at coordinate 23,942,470 of OW203660.1, read as the reverse complement.
ACACTAATCGCACAAATGTTTGCCCCTGCCGGGATTCGAACCCAGGGTCCCGGAGACACAGTAGTCATGTCACTGACACTAACCACGGCGCCACGGCGACCGTCTAATTATGCGGTAATCATACGAATTATGCGGTTATAGCGAACGCCGTAATTACTACACCTGTTACTGACTAATTCCATTTAAAACATACTATTACGTAGTATGTCTGAAGCTTTTAACGTCATCGTATCAAAATAAGACTGCTATGCTTTGATAATGGATCTTTGTCCCAGATTACAATATAAACGCTTCCGCTCCCTCTGCCGCTCATCACTTGGGTCGCCTAGTCACATATCGCGTGTAGATTTGTCGATAACTTCAGTGTGAAAACAAACAACATATTATTATCGGTATATTTTGTAGGGACATAAATATATACTCACGGATAATAAACGCTATGTTTGTTTAGAAAGCTTAGAGAAACAGATAACAAGTTTATACATATTTATGGGAATTAATTCGGCCATTCACCATGGTATATTTTAGGTACATTATTTCCACGAAATCTTCCACTCACAGTAGCGAGAAGGTCAACACAAGCAGCCACCACAAAACTTTGATTTTAGAACGATTTCCAACAAAAGACGGTGGCTATTCTCTCTCAGCCATGTGCGTCCACTGCTGGACAGAAGCCTCCCCCATATAGGGGGGATTTGCCAATACTCGCCACGCTTGGCAGGCGGGTTGGCGAGCGCAGTATGATTTCCAATCCTCAGAAGGCGCTGCTGCCCACCTCCTGGTACGTGGTCCCTTAGCCGACTCTTACGGCACCCGCGGGAAGAGATGGGGGAGTACTATTCTAGACCGGTACCACCACGGTGGCTATTAATATGTTGTATTGACCGTATTTTTATAACCGTAAAATATCAAGCAGTTTGAAAAAAAACTATTTAATACATAGATTCACATTGGTTTTACAATGTGAATAATTAATAATTAATTAATTAATAATTATTTTTTTTTAATAAATACAAATATGTATGAGATATAATAATATTAATACATTTTGAAACTAGATCAGCACCTGTGCGCTTTGGAGTTACATTAATGCATGGTAATGGTGGTCTTGAAGAATTGGCAATTCCCCTTTATATACGGGAGGCATAGGTATGTCCAGCAGTGGATGTCCAATTGATGAGAAGAAGAAGAAAAAGGGTGGTCTTACATCATCAGAAAACATAATGTACATTATACTATGCTCTAACTCTCCGAACTTTAGTCATTTCATACTATTAAAGGACCAATTCTTTATTATCTAAGTATAGGTTTTAAATATGAAAAACAAATAACCCGACAGCAAAAATAAGACAACTTTTAAGTAGGTAATGCACTAAACCTAGCAAACAAAGATAGATAGATAGATAACTCTTTATTTGAACACTATTTCAAAACCACACACATAAAGAAAACAAACAAACAAATATAAATACAGTGATACAAAGGGCGGCCTTATCGCTTAAAGCGATTTATTCCAGGCAACCAAAAGATATAGAGTGATTATTTTTCTTACATTAAGGGGAAGCTTTTGACGTAGAAAATAGATGAAAATTCTGAACCCTGGATGTTATAGGTACGTATACATACTGGCAAGCGCAAAAACTGATGCGCTGGTAAACGCTATTTAAACTTTATCAATTGTTTACATTGGTTACACTATTATATTTCACTGGTATTATTCATATAATAATAATAATAATCTTTATTAGCACAAAGTTTTCAATTACTCGACATGTTTAGTGTACAAATATATTACAATTATAGTTTCCACAATAAATAAGAACATCAGATACCTACGCTAGGCGCTAGCCTGTGTGCCTGTGGCATGAAACTCCTTCTATAATCGTTATTGGTTATGTTGTTCTTTATACTTCAAAGTTATTCTGTAGCAATGCGTGATTTAATGCGGACTATACTTTAATAAATATCACATTTGTATTGTCAATCAATATCGAAGAAGTCGGCAGAGAAGCGTAAGCACTCGCGATTGTTTCATAAATTATCCATTTCACGGTAGCAGGTGAAAAGTCTACTATCACCATATAAGAGATAAGAATTGGCTTATTTGTCTTTTCGTTATGATACTAATTGAACACATTAAATTAATTTGTGAATTTTTAAATTAGGGTGATGTTTGAAAGATATTTTACCTTACTGCCTTAATCACTTAGTAATAACCATTTTTAAGATAATTAGGCCGAGGCCACATGTGCTATTTAAAATCAAACCTAATTAATTTTGAATTATAATAGGCATATTAAAAGGTAATTTATCCTAATTAGACAATCGGAAGTCACGATTGCGGCTATTCTCACAGCAATGAAATAATAAAACAAATACATACTCGGAGTGCACTTTAATAGTAATATTACGATACAAGTGAGTTTCATACGATGTTTTTCAACACATCTGTGAGGAAAAAGCAAAAGTAAACATGTATAGCTTATATCGTCTAATTACTAAATTGAGAATGATCTTATAAGTGCATTTAAGTTGCAATATGGTAATAATTTAACTTAATAGGGTTATTATTTTAGGTATACGTGTTGTCTCAGTTCGGGTTATGGCCCTAAAAGCGTGTAATAAGGCTCACTCTTCGACCGAGTGTGTCGAAAAGTAAAATAACTTATCGACATTAGATTGAACCTTAAAAAAGTAATGATCACTTCATATCGCTATTATCTACTCTCTACCGATCTCTGACATGTACCGACAGAGCGTAATGTTCGTCTGTCGAACCATCTCCGATCTCACAATTATATCACGCACTAGCAAGCTTTGTTCACTGACTGACATAGTAGCATTGTTAGTTTTATTTATGGCTACAGTTCGCAAAAAAAATTTTTGTTTTATTATTTATAAAACTGTTGTTACAATAACTACATCGCGCTTCTTGATCTTTGTGAGATTTCATTTATAAAGAAACTTGGTTACAAAGATATATTTTATTATTTGAAATATAATAAATTATATAAAATAGATCTTTGTTGTGGATATAAGTCTATAAAATACAGCATCCGTATGTTGGAGGCCATTTATTACAAAAAGTATTAGTTAAATATAGAAATGAAGCAACACGTGACTAAAATTATTATCTTGCTCTAAGATTCAGCATTTCTACTCAACATGACAATCAGCATTTAGGCAATAAGTGGGCAATCTTTTCCCACTAGGACTAGAATAGACTAGATGATTGTTACTATTTTACTTGAGACATGTTATTTTTTCGTTAATGTGTCTTAAATTATGAAATAAAATTTTGCCAAAAACGGAACTGACTTCAACACTCAAAAGTGTGAAATAACTTTTTGAAGTCGGTACCATGATAGTTCACAAAAGTAACTATCATCACTATATTGTGCACATGGTACCGACTTCGACAAGTTGCTTCAACTTTTAAGTGTTGAAGTCGGTTCCATTTTTGGTTAATATTTTTTTCACCATTTTCAGGGAACTTTGCTACTAACAGGACAATTGCCATTGTGTATGTTCTCCGGTGTCTTCACCCGCAACTATAATATCGTCGAGGTATGCGTAGGACTTTTCAGTTATTGGAGTGTAACTCAAAAATCACGAAATGGAACCACCACGGAAGTAAATTCTATCAAACAAATAAATAATCATCAAAATCGGTTTATTAACGACGAAGTTATCCACGAACACACATAAATATAATAATAAATATATATACAAAGTCGAATTGAGTAACCTCCTTTTTTGAAGTCAGTTAAATATAAAAAATGTTTAAATATGAGTTGACTAAATTTTGACGTGTAAAGATTTTACACGTCCTATTTTCCTCATTGTTTGTCACTTTGTATCCAGAAGTTCTTATTGAAACGGGATTTTTTTTTTTATTGACTGATGTTATTTAATTACTTCAAAGTTGACCTATGTATAAGTAGTAAGCTTTTAATTGTAAGCTATACATATTACTGTAATGAGCTTGTACAATTTTGTTGTTAGTGAAACGAGATTATTAGAGATTGTTTTGCGAGCAGTACTTCCTCAGTTGGTTAGTTACCTACTAGTGTGAGTGCAGCGATGATCCGTATTGAGATTTGAGTCATCACGTCTACGAGTTATGTAAAGATGAGTTTGACTTTCCAAATAGAAAGGATATAATGGCGGGATCCCTCGATATCTTGCTGCGGTGCAAAGCAACGCTAAAAGCGGGTGCAATATTATTACCAGAGTGCGAAGCACAATTACCTATTATTTAAACATACAACAAAAAATACTTGTAGGTATTCAATAATAAATATAATAGTATTACACAGTTTATTAGTCATTAAACAACTTTTCTATGCGAACGAAATACACAGTTTATGGGAAAAATGTCTTGGTTTGCATTTTAGCACAGCTCTTTGCTTTAAAATACTTAGTTATTTTGTTCGTAAACCTCATCCCCATAACCATCTATGTAGCAGAATATTTTAACAACAATTAATCAATATTAACAATAAGATTTAAAAATATGGTTTTCTTCAATTAATCACGACTAACAAAGTTTATAATTAAAAATAGATTGTTATCTTCACTGGATCTCCGAATACTCGTATATGTTGGTACATATGTGTATACATACGTATATAATATAATATATAGAGACAGAGAACATATTATGAGCAAAAACGAAATATTCATTGATGAAATTATCAAACAAATAAATGCAATCATATGCTGATATTTTACGTAAATATCATTATCTATTTTATTACATTAGGTAAAGTAGTGTATAAAACTGCACATAACTTGATCTTACAGGAACCCTTATTATGATACAGTTTCTTAATCTACTAATAGAATGTTGTAGGATAAGCACATCATCAAAACCCTATGAGCAAGTCTCCCAGCTCTCATCCATTGGACCACACCACAACTATATTACCAGTGATCGATGTTCCCCAGTCCATTACTAAGAAGTATTTGTCTACAATATCCAAAAAAACTTTCTTCTTTTTGTTAGGAACATGAGACAACATTATGTACCAATTGGTATATAATTGAACATTATGCGACGACTGTATGGTGTGCTTTATATCGATGATAAAGACGTACATATATCTACTTTTGTTCTGCATTAAACGGCGTCTTCACCGTTTGTGTAAGTTATAATTTATAATAATTTGTAGTAACTTAAGTTTTAAATAACTTTCTAGATCTATAAGATCACTTTGATTTCTATTTAGATGCTTAATTTGGTAATTAGCGACTAAATGGATATTTTTTTATTAATTTCAATTTTGATGGTTACTGGACCTGGCTAAGACTGTATGGATTTGAAACATTACAAAGAAAAATAAGTGTTCATTCTAACGGATTCCTGGTTGAGTTATCAGACTTATCAGGGATGAACTCATTTTCATATCTTGCCTTTCAAATCAATCGGCATTCATCGGTGTGGAATATAAATGAGCTCTTCTATTAAATTTTAACTTACTAGCAGCTGCGCCCCGCGGTTTCGCCGGCGTGGAGTACAGTTTGCCGTTAGGTATATCACTGCCAACGTACACGTTTCCAGAATGAAATAGGCCATGTGTTATTGTAGCTAGACTATTATATAGTAAGTTCATTTTGATTTATATTATATTTTTTATGATTTCATATTTACGAAAATATTATTAAAAGTTAAACTCTTAAATAACAATATAATGCAATATCTAATAATACATTTTTTTCTTCAAAAGCTCGAACTATTATATTTCATTGCAGACGACATTTGCAAGTGTGTTGTAGCTCGTTCGTCACCCGCCGCTAGCAGCAACTGTAACTTCCTCAACCAATTATTGACACTCAACTACTAAAACCAGTCTTTGTTTAAAGTAAATAATACAAACGTATCTAACATGTAGCAGTAAAATTGCATTATAATTTGGTGTTGAAGTTAAGCAAGAGGTCATACGCGAAGCTTGGGCGCCGAATGAAAGCAAGGACGGGGCATCGATACTATTTGGAATATACAGGATGTTGGAATTACATTTTTTTCAGCCAACTTACAAAAAGTAGGAAGTTATCGTTTTCATTAATGGAGCTATTGGAAAAATAACTGTGTAACTCGCAATGATGTTCAATATATTTATCGATTAAGGTGTATTATATTGATTACTTAAAAACATCATTAAAAAAGGTTCAGTTTACTTTTATTAGAAACAAGAAAATGTTACAAATTTTCTACGGATAATTGGGTTGGAAGGTTTATATTTTGTAAGCTACGTCATTGTTTACATTTCATATATTCACCACCAAAAACCCTTAGGATATTCAACGTTTTTTATGGGCTAAAGTCAACTTTAAATAAAGTTAATATCTTGAGTTGATTCGACGATTTGTATAGCGCCTATGAATTAAAGTTATGACGGAAAAGTTCACTTGTGAAGCTTATAAACTCTTTGATTGAATGACTGGGTCATATTTTGCCGGCAACAGCGTTATAAAATTCAAATGGTTCTAATGAAAATCAATATAAGCCAGCTGAAAGATGATGAAAAAGTTAAAGAAAATTCATTGGTATTAGGAAAGCAACGAATAGATACAACCATTACATTCTTCCCGGCCTACTGTGCGGTCAGTGGCTGTACTTATTTATAAAATAGTTTAAACAGGGGTAAATAATAACTAAATACCAAAAATTATAGCATTGATTATATCTATGTACCTAATTTAGGTTAAGGGTTAAAGAAGTTTGTAATATACGAAATAAATTTCATTTACATTAAGATATAAGATACACAGAACTTTACGAAATTTGTACATTTATCGATCCTTGGCGCTTGTAGCGATGCGTGTGAACGAACATAAGTTTAAATTATTTGAAGGAAAGCTAACCAGGCGAAATCGGCGAATCGCCGAATCAAACTAACAATTCTCTCACTTATAATATTTGGAAACCAGTAATATCATGTAGTTTTTTTTTTTTTTTTTTAAAGATAGACAAAGATTAGATAAATATTACGCCAGTATATTTTATTGTTACAAATTGTCGAAACTGTCTTTTCTCTTTTAAAATGGTCTCACAGTAACTGAGACACTCCATCATAATGTCTTCTGTCCGTAATTTGTCCTCGACGCAGTCACCACAATTTTATACTTATCTCGGAAACTGCTTAAATTATGTTTAAATGTTAGTTTTATATTAATAATGTTCTTGACTACCACGTACTCATGTGATATATATTTTATCTAGTTGTGATATATTTAATCTTTTTGATTTCTCGTAAACCTCTTTAGTTGGTGTATAAAAGGGGTATCTAATTTAATGTGCATCTATACTGTTTCAAATTCGTATATTAACGTAATGTCTGTTCAAACTATTATATATTTTATTTATCTTATTTAAGTATATAAATGCTCCACCCTGTATACATACATATAGTTAAGTACAGTAATTTGATGTGTCACGATTTTTCAAAGATGATCCATCGAACTAATAGCATTCGTCTAATATAGGCCAATTTGTGGAGTGATAGAGCACAACAATCGATAATGTAAAGAAGAATTAAATAACACTTCACCACATGTAGAGGAAAACTTTATACTCGTACTAGATAGATGATGACTTAAAAAAATTGTACCAGGAAATAAAAAAGGTACTTAATGTAGAATAGAATAATCATTGCGGTAACGTAATTTATGTAGAATAGAATAATCATTGTCAATCAATAACAATACATAATTAGACCACTAAAAAGTCATGAATGGTTTATTAAAAGATGTAAGCACATTCATTTCAAAACTAGATATTCTTTTTAAAAGTTTAAATATCATTAAATCCTAAACCTGCACCTATCAAGCAATCTCCAAAACACAAGGCAACTCTTTTGTTTTCTTAATTGCGCGTACACTTCAGTGCAAATAAACGTCACACTCTATTTAATCTCCTTGTAAACATATCGGGAGGATGTAGTGTGTTTGTACCACAGATTATAAACTCGTTACAGACACAGTTCAACAATGCACGATTAATGTCCGTGTATTATAACTGGCAGTTAGTTATTCAAACAAAGTCTGATCCGTTGGGTCTTTACAAAATATTGAACTCGTAGATTTTTTATGTTTACGAGTACCTATGACTTGCGGTAATAATGTTTTGTATATTAATAATAATTCTTCGATTGAAAATTTTCGAATTGCCGAATCAAACTAACATTTCTCCCACTTATAATATTAGGAAAGCAGTCATATAGTTTTTTTTTAATTATAACGACTGTATCTTTACCACACAAAAATACATTCCTGATGTTTAAAGTATTTAAAATAAAACCTCAACCCCCTTGTTTAAAATGGTACGTAATGAGAAACCTCACTTATTTAAAGATTGAGAAACAGGTATGTCTTCAGAAAGATAAACATCAAACAAGGAGCGTGGAGCGTGAAACTCGATAGAAAATACGGCCTTTCATTGTGTGGCGTATACAATCACGTGCAATACACTGTATAGCTTGTGGAGAAGGTTAAGTGGCCCTGATTGGCAAATTGGGCGCGTTTTAGATAAAGTGGATTAATGATGTGATTACTTAAAAAAAGTTTCGATAGGAGTTTAAGTCGATGAATCAACACGTGCGGGGTCATTTAATGTCACTTATACAGGTAAGTTCGCATAAAAGACCTAACACATGTGAAAGACACATTTTGCTACATCAGTAGTTTGTGAGCGTCTGCAGACAAATCACACCAAAATTTGATTAAAATTGGGAATGTAGCTCTCTTATCTCATACTACGAGCTTATTAAGCTATTCTATCTGTCTATATACGAGCTTAATAAGCTATTTTTTATTCTGTAAAAGTTGATGGTTCCTGGTAATTATTGAACGCATCCCTACTTTGAATCACAATTATGGAACGCATCCATAACCACAAAAAAATATATTTTGAGGGTAGACCTTAACTTTTCCAACTTCCTTCCTTAGTGACTGAGAGAACCCTTTGAACCGTCAAGGCAAGAAGTCGATTCTTGCAAGTGCATTCTTGCATTGCCATATTGCAATCAACCTAAGCATTAAGAAAAGTTTGTCATCTACTCAGCCGCGTCGCGTGGTCATCATGATATTAAGGTTTCATTGCACTTCAACGATAAATAAATACGGATCGTCGCAGCTATAAGACGTCCACTGCTGGACATATGCCTCCCCCCTACATGGGGTATTTGCCAATACTCGCTACGCTTGGCAGACGGATTGGCGAGCGCAGTATGATTTCCGATCCTCTGAAGGCGCTGCTGCCCACCTCCTGGTTTGTGATCCCTTAGCCGACTCTTGCGTCATCGCGGGAAGAGATGGGAAAGTACTATTCTAGGCTGGCACCACCACGGCACTATTCTATGCCTATGCCTATGTGTTAATCCAGGGTTTAAACTATCTCCATACCAAATTTCATCGAAATCGGTAGCCGTTTGAGCGTGAAGAAGTAACAAACATAATCACATACACACAAGTTTTCGCATTTATAATATTAGTAGGATTTAACATCATACGTTTGAATTTTTCGTTTACACAAATGTTTCCTTTCGTCCATTGGCACACCTACCAATTTAAGAAGATAACAATAACTTAGAAACGGAGGACTGATGGTTAAACTGAACTTTTCTATGTACGTACTTAAATGGACGAATATACCTATTCAAATAATAAATATTTGAATACGATGGCGATAATCTATGTATTGCTTTATAATTACATAAAAAAGATGTAATGACATAACTCTACAAATCTCTTCTTTTTGTGGTGGTAAAGTTTTCCTTGTTTAAGGGTGGTGTTCACTGAAGTTTAAAACGTCCGATTATCACTTTAACCGTCGGTCAAACAGATTTTATCGGACAGAGAACCGACGGTTAAGTGATAATCGGACGTTTAAATTTTAGTGAACTCCACCTTTAATGTAGTTACATATGATTCAAAAAGTTAATAAGCCTCTGTCACATTATACACAATAATACCAGCACCTTTGCTGTTCTTTCTAAAATATATTCCCCTTATCTCTAAATGTATTTCCTATGTCGTGCCCTGATATTTTGCAAAACCACATTAATATCACAATTATACCATTAATTAAGAGTTACACCAAATATTTGCGTGTACTTGACCGATATTAGCTACATAGCTGAAAAATGGCTTAATTACTAATTAAAAAAATAAAACGATTGTCTCTGGTTCCGCGGGGTTGCCGCGTGAGAAAAACATTGCAAAATGAGTTTTTAAATGTAGTTTTTATTCAATTCTCATATTTCTATTGATACGGTTATGTATGATTACGTTAGTGTCAAGGCGATTACTAAATTGTTTTATTTTATGGCAGTTTCTCAGCGAAAACTTGGTTTTTATTTGAAATAACTTTTGACAATTTTTTTTACTTAATTTTGTAAGTTATACTGATACACTATAATGTTGAGGATGTGGAATTGAGTCCCATTGGACGTAAATTTTTAGTGGTTACCTTCTACGGATGAGTATAGTGAGTCGGTTTATATTATAGTTTTAAACTACGTACATATGTGAGTATACGTTGAGCCCTTGGACTGTACAAACAACTAAACATTCGTTTTCTATAAATAGCTAGTGCTCGATAGCAACGGACACAACAATAGTTCATTAAAATCTGTAAATGTATCAACTTATGTAAGTTATTACCTTACATCCATTTGTCATAACATAACTTCACTTAACCTTTGACATTAGTAATATCTATCGATACCAATTGTATCACGATTATCAGTCACTATAATGGTCATTAGAAGTTACGAGACTACCGGTATATACATAACTGGAACTCGATTTTGATCGATCGTTGTCGAAATACTTCCCCTCCCTACTCTGTCTACTACTGTCGCAAAGAAAAGGGTATTCTAAAAATAATTTGTACTCGTCCTACTAATGTTTAAAACAGTTTTATAGAAAGTCTGTAGTATACACAATATTGAGTTTTAATTCCGCGAATTTAAATTATTATAGGCTATCATGCAGTGTACCTGTGCAGCTCCCTCCTTCCTGCATAAATTGCATGTAGGTCATCTGCATGTAATGCATGCGATTATATTATTATTATTTTATATTTGTATTTATCATTAAATATATATTCCGCCAAGTAACGCCTAAATCTATAAACTGCATATAATTTATTTATTTCACCCGATGTTTCACTCTCCCAACCAGTCCAGTTTACCTGAGAATTCAGAACACAATCACCCCAAAAGCATCACAAACGCTTTTCAAAACGTCAGAGTCTATTTTTACGAATAAAAGAGTAAACATCTAAAAGGGAAAGTTACTATAATAAATATGTATAGAAGTTAGGTAGCACATGAAACAATACAAGCATGTTCCATTTATTTGTGTATATATAAAATGTCTACTTTTTAACAATACATACTTACTGCCCGAGTCACATAACTGATCCAATATTGTGACAATTGTTAGTTTAACCTTTAACATGCTATTGATATCGTAATAAAGCTTAACATTGCAGATTCTTATGTAAGATTCTATGTTATTTGTTAAAGCTATTGTTATATTACTTTGTTATTTTGTTTATTGTTATTTTCTATCGTTTTGTTAGGATCAATGGATGCCATCTTTGGGGCGAAAGGTATTTTGAAGATAGCGTATGTCTTATATTATATTGTCCTATGCTTGTATTTAAAACTGTTTAGGGTTTCGTTCCATATTACAGTGCAGTTTTTGAGACTCAACAAGTTGTAACGAGACTCAAATAAGTACGAAAGTTCATGGCTTGGTAAATTTGTTGTTAGTTTGCTACAGTAGTTGGCTTTCTGCTACTTTAAATAAGGTAACGGTAATATAAGATTTTTTATTGAATTTCGTAACAACAGCAAGTCCTGTATAGTAGATGATATAAGTTTTAAACATTATTTGCTGTTTATGACATAGTGTCAGTTAATCTGGATTTATCATGCGCCAAAATAGGAAATGAAGAAGAAGTAGGCACGTAGGAAGTTTTGATGAAAGCCGAAGCAGAAAGACCGTTCTACATTTGAATTGTGGCAAAAAAGAATGGCCGAACCTGATGGTATCATTGATCGGTTGTCGAACTGTGCGATCGTAGAACTTGAATAAGGATAAAAGTTAGTCAAAGCATTCTCTAATGTATAATCGATATAATATCAAGACAAAACGGAAGCAAAAAAAAAAAAAAGAAGCCGAAGCCAAGTGGACAGTTCATATTCAAACTCACCTTTTGTTTAAGACACTTTAACGTACATTGAACTCATTTGAAGTTAATAATCGGACATCGACCAATCGTCGAATACAACTGGGATGGGCTGCATTTGGGAAAGTCCGCAACGTCTTCTCGTCCAAAAATCCACAATGCTTGAAAACGAAGGCCTTCGTACAGTGTATTACCAGTGATGATTCATGGAACTGAAACGTGGTTTCTGACTATGCTCATAGTCAGAAACCACGTGGTCAACTTGTGAGCAGGCTCAAAGTCGCACAACGAGCTATGTATAGGGCTATGCTCGGGGTTAATTTACGTGATTGAATCAGAAATGAGAAGAACCGTAGAAGAACGAAAACCACCGAGATAGCCCAGTGGATTAGCAAATTTAAGTGGCAGTGGGCAGGGCACATAGCTCGAGGCACTGATGGCCGTTGGGGTCGAAAGGTTCTCGAAACGAGACCACGGAGTGGCAAACGCAGCATAGGACGGCCACCGACCAGGTGGACAGACGACCTGATTAAGATCGCAGGTAAGGGCTGAATGCGGGCCGCTTCCATCCGGTCCGTGTGGAAACCTACGTCCAGCATTGAAAGAAAGAAATATATTTATTCACAACAATGTGCAACATCAAATCAACGTAACTTATTTTTTCATTGGACATCATAATGGCTGAGATGATTATGAATTTGACATCGATCAGCATTTCAAACCCGAAGAAACATTGGTAAATTCAAACAATACTTTGATCATGACATCCTTTTTTCTCGACGCAATCTCATCTTCTTCTCTATTTATTATCTCATCTTCTTCTCTATTATTTATTTTATTAATCTTTCATCTTCTCTATTTTTTCTAACATATGAGTCATCGAAAAAGGATACTCTTCTCAAATTGCCGACATCGTCACCGCTGTCATGGCGGCCCTTCGCATTTCAAAATGAGATAGCATTTAGCACGTCTAATGCATTTCGTTAGCCCCGTGTACGGTGTACCAATATCTCGATGAGAACAATGGCTCCCACGACAGATGGCGCTAGTTATATAACACGTCGCGATGTTCTGGGAAACAGCGGTGGTACTGCGACGATGTAATGATTAAAACATTTTTGGGGCGTGCGAATGTTACAATTTAGTAAAAAGGTTGGTAATGTAAAGTTTGTGACTGTAATTTTGTGATGAGTTTTAATAGGCAACACTATAATTAGTGATGGGCATGTTTTGTAAGAAATAAACGAACCAAGCGGCTGGTCATTTGGTCAGACGATCAAACTAATGAGATATTTAGTATAAACGAATAATATATAGAAATATTAGACTAATACAAAATATTTTTATTGCTATAAATTTACCTACAATAGCATTGTGGAAATGAATTCTTGTGAAAACATTTAATCAAGTCTGATTCCATTTGTAACAATGGGGTCCAATGGGACATCGTAACAATCAGATGGATTGGGACATAAGCACCGACTAATGAAAGTCTCTAGAATAATTCATTAATAAAATAGGCGTTGCATCTGAATGAACAGAAAAGGATACAAAATTTAAATTAGGAAAATATCCTTATCAGTTACTGTTCAAGAGGTAACTTATATGTAAGGTGATGAATATTAATTATAATTATTAAATAATTCAAAGTGTCAAACATCAGCGAGGAAAGTAAACAGAAGCAAAAAAAAACTCACATAATTATGTCGCAAGCACACAATTATAAAACTGGAGAACAGGCATTAAATAGAGCTCGCTCAAATAAACTGGGGTGTTCTATAAACAAGAAAAAAAATCCATAAGCAGGTAGACCACGATATATAAAGATATTAATTAATATACTTCGCGTCGACAGCTAGGTAACACGTGAGAAGTGTGATGCGCCACCATTCATTGTAAAAACTCTTCCGAAGTCTTGTCAAAGGAAGGTCTTTTTTATTAGTAAGCACTTTTGTAGTCTAAAATGAGTGACACGTTCGCTTTTCATAATCATTTACGAACAAGACTAACAGTGGCGTACCAAGGTAAGGATGAAGAGATGTGAGAAGAAGTGAAGAAGATGTACAAGGGGAATTCGCGCAATGCATGGAGTAATTCCCCTTGTTTTGTCTTTATAGAACAAACGTTATTAACTGTTAAACGGTATCATAACCCTAAACGCCTTATTAATAGGCTTTACCGCAGGAACTCTATGAATTGACACAGAAATTGATTTCAGCCCGCATTCAGCCTGGTCTCACGATCTTGGGCATGTTTCTGCCTCCTTGTCGGTGACTTCGCACCTACACTACGCCTGCCAGTCCATGGTCTCCATTCGAGAACCTCTCGTTATCTTGTCATCAGTTCTCTGAGATCCTTTCCTTTAAACTGCTATTTTAACTTGCCGATCGGCTGGGCTGGGCTGGGCTGGTGACAACGTCTCCACTCGAGAACTTTTCGACATACATTTGTCACAAAAATCAGACCACTTGTTGTTCGGAAAATATAACAGTACTTTGAATTCGGCAGAACTAATCAGTGCCAATGGTACATTCAGATTAGGGTGTTTAGAGAAACATTAATTTCCGGCGGCGCAGGTTACACACAATAAAAACTCTGTGACGCATTTTTACAATGTTCCGATGGTTAAGGAAGGTACCTCGCGTCGCTTTACTTACCTATTGTTATTTAGAATGTTTAAGCCTTGATGTCATTTGTCTGGTCAAATTGCTTTGAAAGTCATCTATGTCAAGGAATTACATTTTACATAAGTATGTATGTTTTACGTAAGACTTAAAGGGGACCAAGCTTGGACCTGCACGGGCCAATGCTCACGCTCACGGTCTCCAATATTGCTGCGTCATCTTATAGAATCATTACATACCTATGCAAGTATCTTAAACGGAATTGAGGCTACATCATCATCATCATCATCATCATCGCATCCATAGGACGTCCACTGCTGGACATATACATCCCCATATACCACGCTTGGCAGGCAGGTTGGCGAGCGCAGTATGGTTTCCTATCCTCAGAAGGCGCTGCAGCCCACCTCCTGGTACGTGATCCCTTAGCCGACTCTTACGGCACCCATGGGACTCTTCCCGTTCAGCATCCCATCTCTTTGGGGGAGTACTATTCTAGGCCGGTACCACCACGGCATTGAGGTTACATTAGTTACTAAATTGTTCTTACTGAAAACGTTTAACGTATCTTTTGGTCAAAGTTTATTAATACATTTTACACACGCACGCAGACAATCACTCTCGCACACACCCCCACACACATAGCCGTCTCCACAACCAGTCACACCTAATACAAAAATATAAACGGTTTTTAGGGTTCCGTATGCAAAGCAAATAAAAAGGGACCCCAGTACTAAGACTCCGCTGTCCGTCTGTCACCAGGCTGTATCTCATAAACCATTATAGTTAGAGAGTGGATTTTTTTATAGATTATGTATTTCTGTTGCCGCTATAACAAAAAATACTAAAAATCAGATGAAAATAAATATTTAAGGGGGCTCCCATACAACAAACGCGATTCTTTTGCCGTTTTTATAGATAATGGTACAGAACCCTTCATGCGCGAGTCCGGCTCACACTTGGTCGGTTTTTACAGTTACAAGCTGTTTGTAATCACAACGTTTGTCTGATAATTTTATTAATATGCGAAATCCTGTTTAGGCCATACCTAAGCTTATTACATACATGTCTGTTGGATTATGTAAATAAAGTTTTGTAAGTAAACAAATATTGTGTTGATTCATTTTCGATGCAAGCATCTTTGGTTATGTATTCGAGTATTCTTCAGTGATATCTACTAAACTGAGATAAAATAAATTAATATTGTTAAATAAACATTTCCTAAAAAGTACAGAATTAAAGAATTAGTTACTTTTTTTAACCATTTGTAGTAGTTTTCAGTGTCGAAGGTGACATTACCCCCCAACCATCGACTGTCGCTCAAGCTGGCATGAATAGGTACTAGATATTTGCCTACCCCCACCCCCATGCACTGGTTATTACTAATATGAGATCAATGTGCACGCATGAAGAATTATTGTGAAGAGCCATTAAATTGACCAGAAAATAAGAATGAAAATGAAATTGGTTTATTCATTTCCACTAGTGTACAAATCAACGACTTATTTAACATCTATCTGAGATTTGTTTTATTACGGCCGATGCCTTTCTTTAAATAAAATACTAATAACTAATTACAATACTGCACTGCTACAATAACATTTGAGCAAATCCACTAGCTATTAGCAGCCTATAGATCACTCAAATGCTCTATCGGCTGGCAGAATGCTAGCAGCATTGCCACGTTGAATCGCAACGCTGATGATTTATCTAATAACATTTTTATTATTTACATTTAACATCTACAATTTTAAGTGATTCGCATAATATGATTGCATTTGAGTGGTCTATAAGGAGAAAAATTTTTCGCACCACTTGCAAGATCAAAAGGCCTGCAACACTCCGGTTGTGATGTGCAAACAGCATTACCGGAATTAAATTGCCGGAATCCAAAGTGAATGCCAAGGTTATTGTTTTTTGTATCACATCTCTGTAATTGTCCCTAATTGATACACTCATTGTAAGAAATCTGTACATTATAATCAAGTCACTAACAATGGATTTTTGTTCATTGAATAAATATATCAACTTAGTTTAAAAGTTATAAGTAAGTATGTTTTTTTTTTTTTTTTTTTTTTACTATTATAAGTTTGCGTTTGACAACTGTCTCACCTGATGTTAAGTGATGACGTTGTCTAGGATTTAGCACGCAAACCTAGAAGGTACCTATTCACTCGCGACTTGAAGACTCCAGGATTGTACATATCGGGAAACACAGACTCGGGCAACGAGTTCCATTCCTTGGCAGTACGCATTAAGAAAGTGGAAGCAAAACGCTTCGTGCGTATAGGTGGTATATCTACTATATATATGTAGTTTGAAAACTTCAAAAATCATTCCTTGAACTATTCAACATTTCCTTGAAAATGAAGCGCAATTCTTATCGACTTAATCTAACGAAGTACGGAATCGAATTAGATTTTAGACAAATTAAAATGTAATTATTTTTTATTACTTTCCTTTGGCTCTGTGAATGTGTACACCACCACACTAATATTATAAATACGGCTAATAACGGCTTGATATATATTAATGAAATTCGGAATGTGGGTAGGTACATTATAACCTGGATTAACATATAGACTACTTTTATCCTTATAATATAAGTCTGAGAGTAACACTGCTCTATCTGAAACGTATTCACGCCTAAACAGCTGAACCATTTTTGATGAATTTTGGTGTAGAGATAGATGGGATCTTGGAACAGGACCCTATACACCTATTTTAGATCCTGGAAAAAGTAAGACGCGCGTCGGAAAACTGCGGTACCTGGAAAGCCGTAGTCCATGCGGGTGAAACCGCGGGGCGCAGCTAGTACTAAATAAATATATCAATACCGAATGTTTCGTACTTCATGACAAATATGAGCATCACATATTGCTTCTACAATGTACTCGTTTACCTAAACTTATTTTTAGGTTAGTGACAATTATTTATTAAAATAATAACGCTTGCAATTACTTTTGTATAATAATAATAATTATACGTAATTATTTCATTGTAGGTATATTCTACGTTACTCAGCCAGGGATGATAGTGTGTACCTACCCTGTACTTGTGGATTACGCGGGTGAAATCGCGAGTGGGTTATAGTAACAGTTAAACCTAAACTAGCAACCTATTTTGTTCCTACTAATTAATTGTTAATTAATATATCTACTGCGTTGAAAAAAACGAACAGTTGGTGCAGAATATATATTTAAAAGGTACCATAGGCATTGGGCACTATTGGTTGCTGCCTAGTAAACTCGAAACATCGCATTCATGTCAGTCGACACATTTAGATAAAAAATGCCGTAGAATTAATTGTGGAGGCCTCTAAAATAAGTAAAGTTCCACAAAACTTAGCCTTAAATATGTGCAACTTAAAATGCTTTTATAATAACTTGGTCGCTTAGTAAAGAATTTTACATAACATTAGAAACATTGTGTACAACAGATGCGCCTCTGGAATGATAATTAACGCAAGAGGATTTTACCCAGCCTTGGAGCGACCATCTGGCTGATACCCTAACCGTGTGGAACGTCAGTATGTCTGTACAGCTACGGTCGGCAACGACATGGGAAGATGGCATTTAATTTTGAAATATCGGCCACTGCACGAAAGTAGCGTCAGTAGAAACGCATAACATTAAATGTACTATAAGTACTTTATAACATAACATCTTTAATCAACAGACTCCTCCACACTCCTTCATTCCCTAGAAATATTTTACATGTGTGTAACTTATATAGATTTTTAATTAAAATAATATTTAAATTATTATTGAAATGATTGCAAAATAAACATGCTATAATTTAATAACTTAAACGCGTATCTAGTGCTGTTAATAAAAAAAATACAGCGACATTTTTTTACTTTTACTACTCTTCTTACTTACTCTTTATTTTTATTTTTTATGCTATATACTTCATACCTTATACCTAACCTTCATAACCTAAGTAGGTTAATAACGCTTATACACAATAACGCTCACTTGATGATCAGTGACGATGTGGTCGAGGATGTTATCACGCTAGACCTAAATGCTCACTGGTTCACAAGGACTGCTGTACACAGCGTATGTGTGTGGTGACAGTTTTTCAGACTTGAGGGTGGTAGCTAGCCAAGCGGGCACTCGAACTCGAAAGTACTGTAACATCATGCTGGGAATTTGATAACGGCGTTGCCTTCACCGGAATCTCAAGCCGTTGCTGGGGATTGAGCCAGCGTCGCTCAGCTTGACATACGACGCTTCAAAAAAAAATTCAATCCATCAGTCAGTTATGTAAATTATAATTATAATATATTAGTCTGTTTTGTACCCTTTATGTTCGCTATTTGTCAGTGAAGTATTCCTTGATCGTAGCTTTTGTCAATTAAAAACATTTTAGAGGTCCGAGAATTAACTCAAGTTTTCTAAATAATATTGGTACTTTTACATAATTAATACTGACATGTGCCTTAGATGTTGTTACTAACTATGACGTCACTTGTCGTATTAATTTTATGGGCAGTCGCACCACCACAGGATATACGATAACCTCTTTATTTTGGTGCTCCTACATATATACTAGTAAATTCCCACAAAGAAATCACCATTGTGAAAACCAAACGGTAAATTTTGTGATATTTCGAGGTTTACTGTATTTACTATCGGGCTTCACTCACGTCAATACACGAAGTAGTCGACCTAGGCTTAAAGCATGTCAGTGTGAACGCATCATTAGATGCGTTCACACTGACAGATCACGGTGGTCACATGTGCAACTCATATTAGGACTACATATAGGTACTTAAAACTGTCAAATGATCAGTAACGTAATGATACTGAGATTAAATGTATACGGTGCTACATTTAATTTGCAATCAGTACACAACACCGTCCTTGAACTTTCCCTATTGGGCAACACAGACATACGCACTTATGTCTATACATACGTAGATATAGCGAGTAGAAACAATAGTTTATGCTATCTGTAATTATGGGATACATACACCTATCATTATGGTGCGATTCACAAGATGGTATCAATGATGTATACTGGTTATATTTTGATGAGATATTATAGAATAAATGTATTTAGTTTAGGATCAAGGTGTTTTATGTCTATTTGACGTTGAAAGGTGTAATACAAGTTGTCGTCGACCTTCAGAACTTTAAGATGATATCTAATAATTACAAATTACAGCCTATAGTGGCGTAATTTTGACAGTTGTATGACTTTGTTACTCGTAATTATTACAATGGGGTTTAAAGGTTAAGGAGTATTATAAAGATATCATTGCTTGTTCACGTAAAAATGTTCGTATTGGTTCCGTGTTGATCAATTAAGTTTTATTCAATTGTTTTATGATGCAATAATGCTGCGGTTATACAGCTAGTGGCTCCTGCTTACGTCATAGATTGTGACACACAAAAGCTTGTCTCGTCATCTCACATGGATGAAATCTCCTTTTAAGTAAAAAATACGTGTCATAGGAGTTTTCGCTCTTGCCCAGATCTTTTTTTTTTACGAAATGGTTAACTACTATGGGACCTTAGCGAAGGCATTCTTATCACATCTGAAACTTTCGGGAAACGGCTAGGTGATGAGTGCTCTTAACAGAAGGGCGACTATAATAATAAACAATAATGATAAAAATGTTTTTATTGCGTTCACAAAAAAATACATTGCATTCACATGGATGAAATCTCCTTTTAAGTAAAAATTACTGTCATAGGAGTTTTCGCTTTTGCCCAGATCTATTTCTTTATTTTACGAAATGGTTAACTACTATGGGGAGGCTGATGAGAGTGCAGGGCGGAACAGAGACATTGTCTAAACCTGTGATTTCTGTTAACGCTTCCGGGGACAGGCATATCGTCCTAGATGAGTACGTATTATACTTTTATAGATCTAGCGTTAGACCACTATCTCACTTGATGGTCAATGACAATGTATTCTCGCTTGAGCTAGAATGCTGCCTGAACCAATGATGTTTTACTAAAGATGACGTATATTCATACTGCGCGGTGCTCAGATTTTGTTCCTTTACGACTTAAACATGCTTGCTGCGACAGATAATACGGTACAAATAATATAGAAAAGAATAGCTATATGTTTAGACTTGCGCTTGAAATACGCGTCGCAATGAAAACTACTACAATTGACTTAATTTTGCCGCCTCAGTTTCCGCGCGCTTGTGCGACATCTACCTCATATAAACATATAATATCATTGACCTGAACTATGTGTTTGGTGACCGTTTTTCATACTTGAGGGTGGTAGTAAGTCCAGGATCGAAAGTCGGTAGTACCCTACTACCATGCTTGGAATTTGATAACGATAACCTTCACTGAAAGCTTCATCCTTTGTTGGGGATCGAACCAGCGTCCGTCAGTTTGCCAGCCGAAGCTCCCACCGCTGAGCTATCATCGCTTCATAATGAAACGTATAACTATTATAGTTCAATATAATGTCATTATTTGAGTGGACCTCGATGATTATTCATCGTCGAGTGATCGTGTTGACTGTACAGAGAGCGCCGTGTGATCTTGGCATATCGCTCGGACAACTTTTGATTGTAGATCTTGTTCTGGTTTTTGTTGTTTTAAATGTCAATAAACATAACTCTTCTGATTAATGTTCACACGTCATTTATACATTTATATGTTTATAGCATTTTATAAGCCGTTCTTATATCAGTTAATCCGTCAAAATGTTTACATTAAATCAACCTTCAGTGCTTTTGACGATCTTTTTATGACCTCTAATTGACGAGGTTTCACATCTACTTTCGATAATAAATAATAAGTTCAATTTAAAATGAGTTTATTTAGAATTAATAGCATAGGGATGGATTATGTATATTTTTAAAACATAATTAATATTATCATAATACTACTATTTAAAAAAAACTTGAACGTTTGGATGGATAGATGGATGGATGATTGTTACTCAATCACGC
The DNA here is from genome assembly GCA_934044485.1 of Apeira syringaria. Classification (NCBI taxonomy): domain Eukaryota; kingdom Metazoa; phylum Arthropoda; class Insecta; order Lepidoptera; family Geometridae; genus Apeira; species Apeira syringaria. Next base: position 23,920,713 of record OW203660.1, on the reverse strand, counting down.
TCATACGGCTTGACGGATTTGGATGAAATTTGGTATGTAGATACTTCAGGTCTCAGAATAACACATAGGCTACTTTTCATCATCATCCTCATCAATCATCGCCACGCGGGTGAAACCGCGGGGCGCAGCTAGTTATATATATGAATATATTATATAGTAGATATATGTACCTATATTGTGTTGGACAAATTTACGCGTTGTACCTTGATTTGGAATTCTTATCTTACTCATGGGACCATTAGGTACGATACAGTTACACAACTTATAGCGGGTTTTGTTAAATAGTTAGTCATATCGTTAGTTCGAGAATCGACTGTCTAGATAGGTAGGTTCCTAGGTACAGCTCATTTAAATTTTAAGACGGTTTATTGATAATTTGTGTTATTTGTAGTAAGGATGACAAATAAATATGGGATTATACAAAAAAAAAAAAGTTAACAGAGTCGTAAAATGATTGGCTACGTGTCGTAATGCCCCCAGTGTTACAGATATCCATAGACGACGGTGATCGCTTACCATCAGGCGGCCTATCGGCTTGTTTGCCACCATACTATAAAAAAAACCTAATGTTTTTATAATTAAAGATAATTCTGCTATTGTTTGGTAAAAATAAGATACTTATCCTACTAATATTATCTATAAATGCGAAAGTTTGTGTGTATGGTGTATGTTTGTTATTTCCTCGCGCTACAAACGGCTACACCAATTTCAATGAAATTTGGTATAGAGATAGGTTAAGCCCTGGATTAACACATAGGCTACTTTTATCCCTGAAAAAGTATAGTTCCCGAGGGATATTTGAGGTAGCGGGAAAACCGTAATCCACACGGGTGAAACCGCTACTAGTATAGTCAATAATTCTTCTGTAAGCATTGTTTATTTAAGCTATCTTCATGTAAAGTAACTTTTTTTCAAATCCACGGAAGTTGCAGGAAAGTGTCCCCGACTTTACTGCATCATAAAGGGCTTCTCTTCCCTTTGTCGTAGAAGAGTTCCGGGACAAGGTGACATACTCTCTGCACTAAATGCAAATAATATTATTTTATTTTTATTTTATTTTTATTCTCTTCGGAAAACTACAGCTTACATGAATGATAATGGATATTTGTAAATAGTTAAAGTGAGCTTTTTAAAGTTTCCGCATATGGATTTATTTCATCAGATCATTATGATCATTTCCCCTTATATTCACTAAATTAACATACCTAATATGCATTTCGAGTAAACCTTCATTTACTGTGCACATATATACATAGATTACGAGGTGCCAACATAAAAAACGTTATTTTCTACAAAATCCAATAGTACCAACATTCATCCGCAGAGCTAGTTACACAATGCAATGTTGCCAGCTGCCATTAATGCTCATTATTTACATAAGCTCCACAATGAGATCATGGGAACCGATGGAGATGACACACGCAAAAACTTGCCATATACAAGAAAATGTACGAATTAGTTGGTACAACATACAGTAGAATATGTATGTAATCAAGTATACAACATACAATTGATGTTTGTGGATTAGTTTAAATGTGTCGATGGAAATTATGTTTTACTAATAGCGTCTCGCGGTTTCACCCACTTGGATTACGGTTTTCCCACTACCTCAGTTATAAGTTGGAGTTTTGTGCAATCGTCTGGGATCCGATGGAGGCCAAGTACACCATAATGATAGAGAGGCTGCAGCGCAAATTTGCGAGGTATGTCTATAACCGTATGTACGGATACTATCCCTATGTTTTCCCCTCCCTATTTGTCTCAGGTATGATCGGAGTAAGATTTAGGTGTTAGAGGGTAGGCGTAAACTACTTTTGATAATTCACTTTGTCAAATACTGGGAAACAGAATTAACAATCCAAGGTACTTTCGGTCTATTTGTTCCAAATAACTATTGTGTTGAAATTATGAAATATTGCCCTGTCCCCCGCACCAGCCACGCCAGGAACTCGCTGACGCGGAGAGCGTTGACGGTGCTGAACCAGTTTACGCACGAGCTTCAGCAGGTCGACATTTACCATGACAGTTTAAGGACAACTATAAGTGATGTAGTTGTACTGATGATGTTGTTGTAAAATAATGATTTAAAGTAATAAGTAGGAATACTTTTTATTTTAAATAGAGTTAACCAATTAACGTATGAATACTTAAATGTGTTTAAATTAGGTACGTACCTTTTGAACTTAAGACGCACTTCTTGTGTTCAGATTACACCTGAAATACAAAAAGAACTTGGATTAGCAATAAAGTTGTAAGCTGTTTCGTGTCCTACCGGCATAGACACATATAATCTCATTACACAAACATAAGTCTTGACACATTCAAAAAGCGTTTATTGACTGGGATTTTACCCCAGGGCCAGGGGATCAGAGGTCAGGACGACCTCTGAGATACGACGACTGACGATGTGTGTATAATGCCATTAAACATTCTCCATCGTCCGATCAGGTTTCACCGTCATGACAGTTTATTCCATCGCTATATGACAGATTTGCCATCTTTGCCCACGATGCGTTTTGCTCCTACTTATTTCAGAAGTTTCTTAGAGCTTGAGGAAGTATTGCAACCCGTGAAATTCCTAAGGAAATGAACTGAAGCTATTGCAAAAGCTATGATAAGCCTGGGTCAGTAAGGATCGGCCCCTGACCATGTGGGTGCTGTATTAAATCTCATCTCAACTTATTATTGTGAGGGTTTTATAAATCAGCACTGCGTTTATTTTCATTATTGTGAAATTGCATCTAGACCTTTTCACGTTGCTTTCGACAGCCTGTACGAGCATAAGGGCAATTTTTATAGAAATTCGGAAGAGAATCGAAAACCGCTCTTCCGAAAGTTCTAACAGGTTATACGCGTCCCGTAAGCGGCGCCTGTGCATCAGCGGTGACTCCCTAATGGCTCTCCGTTCTTCCTATAGGATTTTTTTTTCCAAAAAATATAGTACCTACACGTTTTATATAAAATTGCCGATATCGTTCTAATGTCGTGCGTGATAGAGGTCGGGGTAAAGGTCCTCGTCGTGTAACACTTATTGTCTGTGATGTCTTTTTCTTGAGGGTTGAGAAATATGTAAATTCAAAGTACTTTTTTGATAGCCTTTTGAGATACACATGGAATTTTATTATGGTGTATAAGTCATCGTCATGTAATGTTAATGTTATGTACATACATATAGAACAAGGGAACAACAAGGGAACCTTTAACACTTAGTAAGTACAATTGGCCGAGGGGTACCTACCTACCGGCTTAGTGGGCAGCAGCACTTTCTGTGTACAACGACAACAAATTGCGCTCGCTAACCCGCCTGCCAAGCGTGGCCTGCCGCCGCGGCCTATGTCCACAAGTGGACGTCTTATGGCTGACATAATGAAGTAAAATGGGCAAGTTAATAGATGGTAAGCGAAACACCTGGTTTATCATGATGGTTGCTCTAGCAAGTTTCTACTAATTGTTCTACGTTACTTCAAAATATTCTAATATTAAATACCTCTTACCTCCTACCTTCACTCCCCTTTTTATATTGATTTGAGCATTTTTGTATGAACAAATATCTAAATAATTGATCCGGTGATCATTGACTTGAAGTAATTTAAATGAAATGTCGAGTCACTTTGATTTGATTTTCGATAATTTATATGGCAGAACATCCCTTCTCCCGTGTAGTAAAATACAAAATCGATATAAAAAGCGAATTGAACTAATTCAACAATATCTCGCAACGCGATGTCACATCGAAATGTCATCGAGATGTAGCCCAGTTCCGTGGAGCCTAGCTTGTGTCGATGGTAACGTCTTCAGTTCTGAGTCGTGAGATCCACGACAGCGATACGAGAATAGTAAAATTGTATGATAATTTGCGAATTAGCCAATCGCATGAACAAGATGCTCACTTGCGTGAGACGGCGAGAACAAAATATAATCTGATGTGCTGGCTAACTGGGACGGGGCAACTCAGCATCCATTCTTTTCAAATGGCCAAATATAATTTTATGGCGGACACAAGACCCGATCAAAGAGTTAAATAATCACACTCAGACCCGTGATCAGTGATAGTTAAATAATAATCGAGTTAAATAGAGTCAATCGAAGAAATCGAAAGCGAACCAAAAAGATGATCTTTCTGGATGCAGTCCGGGGGGTCTTCAAGTCACGAGTGAACCGGGAGGCACCGTCTTAGTTACAAATTAGTCCACGTCATCACTTAGCGTCACGCGAGACAATGGTCTAACGCAAGCATTGCACCATACCATTTTATAGAACAGTTTTTAATATTTAGTATCTTTTAAAACTTTGATATATGGACAACGCGCAAGTAGCGCCCTGCGGTTCAACCGCGTGGATGATCCCGTTACCTCAATTATCCCACGGGAACTATACTTTTCCGGGATAAAAGTAGCCTATGTGTTTAATCCAGGGTTTAAACTATCTCCATACCAAATTTCATCGAAATTGGTGTAGCCGTTTGAGCGTGAAGAGGTAACAAACATACACACAAACTTGCGCATTTATATTATTAGTAGGAGGATGGCATCCCTTAGCATTTTCCTCTATATCTAAATGTTGTCTGGAAAAAACTGCTGAGAGCGATAAGACCGCCTATCGTTACGATTGTTCTCTTAAAGTTGTTGATTATTATTTCGTTTACTGTGTATAAACATACGTATCTAATAAGGTTTTATTAGTAAAACAATTACTAAAAAAACAATGGCGCATTAATCTTGAATGAATAAGCAAGTGTTTAAGTATTTGTAAGAATATTTAGTTTATCCTTATTTCGAGTGCTTCACACACTTTATAAAACAAAAGATGAATGTCCATTTAACTAAGGCTGTTGCACTGATCATGTCAAATTTACATAACATCTTAATTGTTAAATAATGGGTGTGTATATGTATATAAGTATATATATCAGTCAACAGGTTACCATAATACAGGCTCTGCCTAGTTTGGGATCTGAAGACCTTGTGTGAATGGTGTACCATAAAAAAAATAAAAAAATAAAAAAATCAGACAAGTGATTAGTTTTTATTGGCGTCTTTAGTGACGTTTCTTTAGTAATTCAAATATTTTATAAATACATAATATTTACTACTTTTTACGGAATAAGGTGAGCTTAATATTTCTTGATTTTAGCTCATTCTATTCTTCAAATGATTTTTGGAACGATTTTTTGACTAATAAACTTATGTGTATATGTATTTTACATAATAAAAGTTTGCGTTTGATAACTGTCTCACATGATGTTATAGCACTATTTGTAGTTATGTACGTCTATATATTGTAGCAATCAATATTTTATAACCACGAAAACCAGACTGTTCAAAATATACATTGAAATAGCATTGAATAGCGTCATTATCCTGTTTTTTTTATTAAGTGTCGGACAGACGTCTGTTGTGTATTTCGAATACCTACTGTATAAAAACTGTAACCGTCCGTATAGCAGTATTTTGTGATTTGCCCACATTTCGTTGAATCATTTGTTATAAATCGGGCAGATTTTCTTTTGTCAAGTCGTCTATCGATCTCGTCGGTTCATATTCCAGGATGCGTCTGCTGTGAGAGAACAGTATAATCGAATCCTTCTTGACACGCGCCCAAGTGCGCGCGCAAAGTTGTGTCAAACGGTAGTGATTCTCTTGTTTATCTAAACTTAACTAAAAGTATGGTTAAGACTATTAAGACGCTAACAATAAAGTTTGATTTTAACGAAGTTTCGTTAGTTTGTGTGTTTGACAGAGTTGGGAGCACTGCCATTGAATCTTGCTAATCCGCTGCGGCATGCCAGTGACTTTCTTTTCGCACAAATCTTCTCGTCTTTAATTTGGTCTTGTACAGAAACTTTGCGTGTAGGTATGTGTGTCTGTGTGTCCCGCTCACCATATCGAGTTCTGCTAAGCCTAACTCACCGTAATTTGATGTACCGATGTAATATAATATTGAAACATTGCATAATCACATTTTGTTAGAGCCAACATCTAAATCATTTATACACTTGAGGCATTCAGATCGCAGTTATGTAGATACATTTTAAAGAAATTGATTTATGTAGTTAGGAAACTAAGATCGCATTTCAAAATGAATTGTCTACCGAGAAGAAGCGGTAAGACACTAGTGTGTGCCCGTTACGGAGTGGGAGTGAGACAGATTATGACAATTCCGTTAGTTAATGTAACTCTTTTTTATTTACATTCTCTGAATAGTGAAGCACAAACCACAGACGCACAGTGACCTGACTCCTGGTGCAGAGGCTCTGGCTTCGTATCCTGGTTGACTCAAACGTTGAATTTTGGGTGTTTGAAATTCTTAAAATGGATATAGTTTATAAATTCATAATTAAAGGGCACTACCAATACTAAATATGGAGATATGATGTTAAACATGTTGACAAGTTGCACTAGCTCTGAATTTTGTTAAGAAACGGGATGTTTGTGTGCTGTAATTGTGTGTGTCCATATCCGTGCCTCCCGCGACACAGGGAATCCTAGTGCCGGAGTCTCTGAGAATGAGAAATAAAGTGATGACTATTGTCGAAGAACTTGATTGACTAAAAAAACCAGCCACGTGCGATTTGGCCTCGCGCACGAAGGGATCAGTACTTACCCCTATTATAAAAACGGCAAATCACGTTTATTGTATGGGAGCCTCCAATGATATTATATGTATATCATTGGGAGGCTCCCATAAATATTTGTTTTATTTTCTTTTAATTATTTATTTTTAAAGTGAATATTATATTGCTACTAACAAAACATATTTACAAATAATCTAATTCAAGAATAGATGGGCGGTGGTATTACACAAATATTACAGTATTCTCCAAATTTTAATGTATTTTAATCTCCTGTTCGAGCGATACAGGCATGCTTTAAAATAAAATATTAACTGGCGCACTTACAAACAGCTAGAAGATACGATGTGTGAACAAACGTTTGTCCACAAACACTTATGAGAAAGACACATTATACACTCTACACAATCTGTGTCAAGATAAGCAGAATAATGGCGCGAACATTCTGATTTATGGCCACTTACCATCTACCGGCTAAACGGGCCATTAGCAATCTCACACCTTGTTATTATGATCGGGGTATAAAGCTAGATTCAATCGTAAAAGCTGCTCTTAAAAAAATGTGACATATGGACCAACTCATGTAGCACTTCGAGATTGCCTACTATACAGGCTACTTAGGTACTATACAGGTAGTAAATTGTTAAGTTTCGAGTCCGAATATTGTTTTAAAAAAAATTACCAAAAAATGGAACCGACTTCAACACTCTCGTCTCTTTCAAGCATGTATACCTCACGCGGCTGCGTCGCTGGACGTGATCCATCCTGCCTGTCATCCATGTCCATCATACGCTAAATCTCTTTCACTTCGCACGATCCTTGGCTCCCTCGGTGGTTAACTCATTTACTTGCCATATCCTGTGTCACAACGTCAACTCATAGTTCTTCTATTCAATAGAATTAAAAATAATGAAGCTTTTTCGTCGCCGATGGCCAGCGGACTTGCAATGTAAAATGGGGCATATAGAATTGCAGCGTCGCTCGTTAAAAGCATGTTCAATTCACTCAATTTAAAAGTATATTCTACATCTAATTGTACCATGAAATTTAATGGACTTTAATGGCTTTTTAAATTACATTTTATGTTTAGCCTATAAATGTCATTTGACAATTAGACACCTATACACTAAGATAACTCAATCTATGACTTTTGAATCTTCAACCTTGTCATTTGCAATATACCGGTGACACTTCGTTTGATAAATGTCTGCAATTAAAATTGCCAATTATTTATTGATAGTATACAGTATCTACAATTACAGATCGGTTGCATTGACCGTGACTTTTAGATGTGCAACGAAAACGTCATGACATTAGCGCAGCTATATATCATACACCAGTTGATAATATTTAAATTTGGATCATAAGCATTCGATGTGTGCGTCTGCTTCTATGTGTGTACTGCAAATATGTACTTGAATTTGAATCTTAGCATGTCGTAATAATGGTGATATATTTAAATGAATTAATACAAACCAGTATCAAATTAGCATTGGTATACAGAGGGGTACTATTGGAATCAGGATATATGTCCATTCTGCCAATATTTAACAACTTTTATATACGGACGAATTATGAAGCTTTGATTATGAACCTTTTATTATTATTATTACTCGATACTGGCGATCACAGATCTGATGCTGCCAATGGTGGTAGGGCATTTTCATGTTTCTTTCACTAGACAGCGATATGAAAATGCCCTACCACCGTCTATTAGTTGTTACAAGAACAAGAACAAGCGGAACCATCAAAAGCGTCCAATACGAAATTTGCAAACATCCAAGAAAGCACGCTTGTGACCGTTGAGTGAAATAATGATGCACTTTAATATATATAAGCACAGACTTGTACTTCTTTTAGGTCCTTCTAGGTTTCAACATTTCCTTTTTTTATGGCAAAAATTCGGCTTCTGGTGGGATTAATTTTTTTCGGAAAATGTTTCGTATTTTTTCATTCAAAAATTTGGACGTAATTTCCGCCTAGCATTATGATGCAATAAACCATAAAAACTCTTAGTTTCTACATTTATTTTAAAAATAAAACGATTTTCGTGAATCTATGGAATTAATCTAAAGAACTTATTTCTTAATAATAAGATTACCTCCTCCTATTTTCGACGATAGTTAATAAATTAAGTAAAACTAAATATTTATTGTAAAGCAAGAGTCACGCGTGCTGTGGTACATACTTTAAATAACTATAAACATAACAATCTTGATCATATTATTACGTTAATTTGGCGATTCGTTACTCAATTACAATGTATTTCAGGAAATCTTTTGTTTGCGGCAGAATACTCAGATGAGACTCCCCTTTCCCACCCTTCAACGTTACAAAGCCAAGATCAAATTATCACAAAACAAGAACACTGGCAATTCGATCTACCATTCTAAAATTGGTCACAAGTGACGTCTTACGTAAATGTGTTCCACGTTCTGGCAACCTCGAGCGCGGCGCGGGCGGTCACGAGTGCATCCGATATTGGCATTCGAGGCCACCCGGGTACTGCTAAGGGCAGATCAAATGATCCGAAACAATTGGAATTAAAGCGTGTAGGACAACATTTGTACGCATAGTTCTTACTTAATGAGTTGGTTCGCACGGATGTCGATAAAGACAATAAGATTTTTGAAGCTTTTGCTTGCGAGAAGATTATTGCCATTTTAACCGACTCGTAAAATTGTCCATAGCATAATATATATATATTTAGTTTAGGTATCCAAAATTGCCATATATTATTCGACAGCAGAGAGGTTAAGGCTGCTTATGCTTGGATACGATAATGTTTCATTTATTGTTTGTGTTACTTATTTATCCACATAATAACACGTTACATACAATAAATTCAATTTCAGCTATCTACATATAGGTATAGGTTGAGAACAGCTACTGGATTGCTTAGGTAAATGGTATTGTTGTAAATGTAGTATATTGCAATTGGTTAATACTATTCTAGTATTATACTCGAAGGGCTCGAAGGCCTCAACAGAGTTTCCCCAAGGGTGGGCCTTAAAATGAACATGGACAAGACGAAAATTCTGTCAAATGCCCATGTTGCGCCCGCCCCCATATCAATTGGAAACTCGACTCTCAAAGTTGTTGACCATTACGTCTATCTAGGACATACAGTCCAATTAGGTAAGTTCAACTTCGAGAAAGAGGCCATTCGTCGAATCCAATTAGGCTGGGCAGCGTTCGGGAAGCTACGAGACGTCTTCTCATCCAAAATACCGCAATGCTTGAAAACGAAGATCTTCGAACAGTGTGTGTTACCAGTGATGACTTACGGAACTGAAACGTAGTCCCTGACTATGGGCCTTCTGAGCAGGCTCAGAGTCGCACAACGATGGAGAGGGCTATGCTCGAGGTATCTGTACGCTCTACGCTCTATCGAATCAGAAAAGAGGAGATCCGTAGAAGAATGAAAGATTAAAAACAAAAAAGTCACCGATATAGTCCAGCGGATAAGCAAGTTGAAATAGCAGTGGGCAGGACAGATATCTCGAAGAACTGATGGCCTTTGGAAACCATGGACTGGCAATAGCAGCATAGGACGGCCACCGACAAGGTGGACAGACGGACCTGACTAAGATCGCTGGCAAAGGCTGAATGCGGGCCGCTGCCATCCGGTCTTTGTGAAAATCAATGAGGGAGGCATATGTCCATCAGTAGACGTCCTATAGCTGAGATGATGATGATGATGATGATGATGATGATGATGATGATGATGATTGGTATTTTATTTTAATACAGACATCTGCCTCTTGAAGGTTCAAATAATTAAACATAGTCTTACAATTAAATATAGATATATCTAGACAATAGAGATCGCGACCTTACGTTAGAAACTATTTCACTTGCTTTCTATATTTTAAGTTCGGATTTTTTAGTCTTAGTTTCGGTGTTTTGGACCCAGAAATATTTATATTACATAAATAACTAAAATATATATACAAAGATAGATAATTAAATTTCTGATGAACACCTATTTTTTCGTTAGTCGCGGTTAAAACATATTGACCAAAGTTTGCATATTTTGATTACAGTGGCTGAAGCAGGAATCACTGTCGCGCTCGCAGCGCAGCGCACAACCGCAGTCGGGTCGTAGCCTGAAACAATCGAACACCGCGCTACCTGTCACTTATCTACTACTACTGTGACACAGATAAATTATAGCTTGACGGGCGCTAGGTACGTGTGTCCATCTGTTGATAAGACTGCGATACGATGACGGTGACGCAAGTTATTCCTCCTTCAGGTACTGGTTATCTAAGTACCACGGCTGACAAAAAAGGCTATTTTTTGGTATAAAAGCAAAAATAAAAATGTATCAAAAAAATTCCATACACCTGGCCGTATTATAGAAGAACCTAAAGCTTCTGATAGACGACAATAAGCAGGCAGCTCGCGAGCGGTTTTAGTCTCATAATTCTCACATCTATGTCATGTAATTGGGGGCGTTATGGGGCGCCTATTACGTGATATATAAGCGTTAACTACTTTATGATAATGACCTGTCACATTACCAGTTATCGGCGTAGGTACACCTTCACCTAATCAGTTACTTAATTGCACGGCTGTTCGGAAACTTTTAAATTTTTAGGGTTCCGTAACCGAAGGGTAACAACACAGTCTTATAATTAAGACTCTGTTGTCCCTACTACACCTGTATCTTTTTCGCGGGCTGTACACCTCATCAACTGCAATGATTATAATAAAAAAAATGTACTATTGCCATTTTGACAAAAATCCCCAAAAAAGAGGGGAATTTATCCAAAAGACATAATCCATATGTTATTGCTGGATTTTAATGATGGCAATACGAAAAAATATCTAAATAATAAATGTAAATTAAAATAATAATAACTAATTAAAATACTCCAGCTACTATAATAACATTTGAGCAATCCACTAACTGCTGCTAATAAATTAAGAAAACAATTGAAAATGTATCTTCTAGTGTTGTACAAAACTGTTCCTCTGCGAGTCCGACTCGCACTTTTCTTACATAAAAGGAACACCCACGTTTAAAATTATGAAATCTAATATTAGTATTGTGAATTATACTAACTTGGAATTCATAAGTAACTGTAAAAAGAAAGCTGGATTTTCATAATATTATTAACAAAATTACTACCATTATTTGTGGTTTTGGAAATATAGTATACCTTTATTCGCATAATGAAGTACATATACGCACAGATACACAACTAATGACTTTATAAAGGGCATGCGTGTCAAATGCCCACTCACTGTCCACTATTACCAAACACGCTTCAAACTTAGGGCAATCTTCAAACATCAAAGGTTAAAGAAAATTGACTTGCAAAACACTAGCAAATACACCCTATTCTTTAGGTAATAAAGGTTACTTTGAATTGTGTAAAACGCAATTATTTTAGGTAATTAGGATAATTACTAGAATAATTGATAGTGCGCAACGGTGTCGTTGTAATTTCTTTATAGGAATGTACTGTTGCAAGGAGAGCTTTGCTGCGCGTTGTCCTTGAGCGATCTCGTAAACGTACACCATTATTGCGGAAATGACAGCTTCTCTAATTAATGTAGTTTCTTCAATGTTTAAACTTCGCCTGGTCAATATTGTCTATTGAAAACTCACATTCGGAAAGAGAGCTGACATTATCAGGATTCGACTCCGTACATTTGGCATTGCCGTACTTGGTTTGGTCCACCAGTGAGACGACGAGACCTTGACCTCAGCGTCCAATTTGTAATGTATGTAAGCAATCATACGAGTGTTCTACAAGATAGAGTAAACTCCTAATTGACTCAGATTAGCGTGTTTATTTTTAAATAGCTCAGTTTGTTCAATCAGAATTAACCTTCATGGAATGTTCTCGTAAGTTGTATTTTTAAGACTTAGACATGTAAGACTATCAACGAAATAAGCCCATAAGAGTCACAATTGTCAATTTAGCAAAGCCTCTAAGTAAAGCCTCAAAACGATCGGAATCTGTATGAGAGCTCGTTGATATTGGCACGGTGCGGCATAGATACTGGCACGGTGCGGCATAGATACTGGCACGGTGCGGCATAGATACTGGCACGGTGCGGCATAGATACTGGCATGGTGCGGCATAGATACTGGCACGGTGCGGCTTGGATGCTGCAAATGTCACCCTCCCACCGTGAACCGAAGTGCATTCACTCTCGTGCACGTAACTTCCTCATTAAATATAATGCGCTAATATTATCTAACGCGAGATAATAATTACACTAATAAAATCACAGATGCATCCCGACACTAAAGATTAATTGTCTGTGTCTTACTAATGTCAGAAAAACGCATTAACCGCGTGTAAGTAGAGGGTAGATGTTAATTTGTACTCAATGACGTGTCGTTTCAATTGTGTAATGTGTAATCTTTCGGTGTATCGTGTCAAGCTTTGCTGTAGCTACTAATGTTATGCTAGCTGCGCCCCGCAGTTTCACTGACGCGGACTACAATTGTTCTCATCATGGAAATGTAGCTATCCCATAGAAGCTGTTCAAGTTTTTGGAGTAATACGTTATATATATATCGTATAGGCATTGGCGCCTCCGTGTTTACTTTTAGGGAGATGCCTCTGGATGCAAGACATTTTGATCTTTGTCCTGCGTAACACAGGACAAAGATTAAAAAAATCTAAGCAACGTCTACGATTTTGAACTTTTGAACGATTTCCCCAAACCATTCGTTTCGACGACGATGGCCGCGAGGATTCTGAATTTATTGACAAAGTGATAAACAAATTTGGACATCAACCTAAACTAGGTTGATCACTTTGTTTTAGTATTGGTTGTGTGGTTTTAGTGTGTGTTTTAGTGTTTGTTCAAACAGTAACATAATAAAAAATAATATTTATACTTTCTTTCCGGACAATGGGGATGCCTATAGGCAGTGGCGGATTTGCAGTCTCGGCCACCCTAGGCACCAAGCCATCAGCCGCCATCAGCTATTATTAATAGCTGCTGAACATATACGTCGAGTCGAAAAAGTTTTATGACACGATTGTGGCCGCCCCTAAATTTGGCCGCCCTAGGCCCGGGCCTACCGGGCCTTAGGGTAAATCCGCCGCTGCCTATAGGCTATTCCAGGCTTTGAATTGATGGATAATTGAAAATAGTGTGTACTAAGATATAATCTATCTAATGATTGGTGATCAGTAAGCAGAACGAAAAGGTGATTTGGGAGTAACAAAACTAAACAATCTGATGATCAAGAATGATATTCTCGAAAAACAATTGCACTAATCGATTTATAAATATGTAACTCTGCATATCTAGATGTTGGCCCACGGCGCCGAACACACCCAAGTGTTGCCGAGATCTGAACAAAACACACATTAATTTCCAATTTGTAATCTCACTTGTTATTCTGCGATTGGATAAAATTGGAAACAATCTAATTTGATGGAAACTTCGAGGTTACTCAAGTTTATAATATAATGAATATCTATGTGTGCGCGAATAGAATAAGGAAACTTTGTAAAGTTTGCTGTAAACTGATAAGCTGAAACGGTTCAGTTCCAAAATGATCTTTTAAATATTCAGCAAGGTTTAGGAATAAAAATAGTTTATTATCGTATATACAATACTCTTTGTACAAATACCTCGTCGTGTAGGGTTTTGACGAAAATGCGGATCATGTGCTTTTGTAACGTACAGAATGAATAAGACGCACAATAATTACCTACACTTATTTCAATGTTAGCTTATTCTCGAGAGAACGTCATACGGAAGCGATGATGGCTCAGCGGTGGGAGCGTCGGCTGTCAAACTGACGGACGCTGCGACCATCCTACCTACGGCTTAAACTTCTGGTGAAGGTAACAACGTTATTAAATTTCCTGCAGGGTGGTACTTACGAGTACCTACTTGGCTAGCTACCACCCTCAAGTTAAAAAAAAACTGTCACCAAACACATAGCGTGGCAGCAGTCTCTGAGAGCAAGTGAACATTCCAGGTCTAGCTTAAAAACATCTTCGACCACATCATCACGTGGTCAAACGCTAGATCTATAAAGTTTAAAAAAAAAACATGTGTATTAAAATATATCTTCATTGGGTACTTGTATTGAATATCTTTAAAATGTAGAATGAGAACACTATATACACACTCGCGTGACTAGCGGAGCCCCGTTCGCGACCCTATAGTAACTATACATTTTTGCCGAATGATCCATGCACAGATCCATGTCCTATTTCAGACTAAAATTATATTTCAAAACCCAGTCTGTCGTTATTGAATAACAAACATCTATGCAACCTTGCATACGTAGTAGTAGATATAATATTAATTCTTAGTTTCATAAAACAATGTAGCCATATCATCATTAGAGCGAATCAATTAATGTTTTTCATTAAATTAATGTTTTACATTAATAGAGCTCTAGGTGTATAGCATTTTATTCGTTCACAGTTTATAAAGAAGATTATAATTGTTAACAAGTTGATCGATACCACTGTAAGCAACGACGCGCAGGTGCGCACGCGCAGGAATAGTTCACCGTCCGCGTCAGGTGCTTGACATCTCTGTGAGAGTTACGTGATTAATTAAATCCAATGATCCACGTGATGCAACGGTTGTTAAGTCACGCACATATCTGCAATGTTTTATTGTTTTACTTGTGTCCGTAGATGTCGTCAAAAAGGAGAGAATGTCTGAAGTTTCATTGCTTTTATATGATACCTAATTAAATATAAAACGTTTATTTGTTGCTCGAATACACGCGTGTGTACATTAGTTAAATATAGTCGACTAAGAAGACTTCATTTATAATCTTAATTAATTAGTATTTGATAAAGAACTCGACCCAATACATCGCTTTTATATAATGACCCAAAATGTAAATTACGGGTGTGTATTTGTGTAATAGCAGTGTAATAATAAATAATAAACATATGAAATTAAATCAATAAATGATAAGAAAATATAATAGAGACCTATTATAATTATTAACTTTATTTTATTATGTGAGTTTTTAACAAGAACCAAATGGGTTAATATATAAATAATAATATTGCCCAAAGAACAAAGTCTGATTTTCAGCTGTTCTTCTTGAAGAGAGAAGAATGGGCGACATATGCATTGTAACTGTGTGTTTTTATTTTAGGAGTAGAAATTAGCGTGATCAGGGTGTGTAAAATAAATCTTACCCATTCTTCTATTGGTACATTATTAATTAATTTTTAGCATAAAAAATATAGGCCTTCACCTTCATTCAAAAATTTCAACGTAAGTTCCGCCTAGCATGTTGTTAATGCAATAAACCATAAAACTCTTAAATACTTTATATTTACTTATATTTGATGTCTATGTGTGTACCACGTATGGTAATGTGTACAATGTTTTTAAAATTAATTTAATGAATTTTATTAATTTAATTATTTGAAAAGATAAGTTAGCTAAGTAGCACTAATACGTACTCTTTTGGCCGCGTTATTTTTAATACTGTTGGGGCAATAACAAAGTATTTACTTTACGCATTAATACGTAAATCTCGTCTCTATCTTATCGACACATTCAACGCAATTCTCCTCTACCGTTATATTATGTACATATTTTTATTATGTCATAACTTGCACAAAGCGAAGTGTAATGACCCCAGCTAAGCCTTTTATGTACATACAACACTATACAGCTCCATACAACACATGCACAGCTATACATTGGCAATATCATATTTGACGATTTCTATAAAGGTCGCTACTGCAATGCTAAATAAACATAATTATTGCAAAACACCGTCATCAACGCTGTGAGGGCGCCGCGAGGGTGTGGGACAAGACACAAGCTGTAGCGATAGTTACAATAGTTCCAATGTCAGTTTGTATCTCTAAAGTTGTCTACCGATCACTGCTGTTAAGCTATTTTTCAATCATTAATAGCCTTTGATTGCTGTGTGACTGGCTCGCTCTACTCTCGACTACCCCCCTAAACTCCTGCGCCCCAATTCTGAAGCCAACCCTGTAATAGGTACACATAATTATATAGACACGCTTAACCTTCCACTGCTGTGAACGAAAAAATGCATAAAAATCCTTTTTCTAAAATATACGAATATAATGGCTAGTCAGAAAAAAATTTCGAGCTTTTACATATATAATAATACTTATGTGTTGGAAATTGAAACCGAGCCTGTATTTAAATACATTTTCAAAATATAAGTCGCTATATAAAGGGTGTTACATCAAAGAACACAAAAGACATATTTAAAACTAGCTGCGCCCCGCGGTTTTATCCGCGTGGTGATCATTGATGATGATGATGAAAGTATCCTATGTGTTATTCCGGGACCTGAAGTATCTACTTACCGAATTTCATCCATATCCGTTTTACCCGCTTGGTGATGAAAAACGGTGATGATGATGATGATAATAAGCATATGTGCTAAGAAAGGTAACAAACATATATCCATACATACGTCCAGACATCCATACTCACAAACTTTCGCATTTATAATATTAGTAGGATGTTATTCGTGCATGGGAGCTAAGCTCGGCTTGGAGCAACATTAAACTTTGTTTCATTTAAATAAAGTGATATTGAAAAAGTAATTAATAAAGCCAACTTTCACCCGGACGAAGCCAAAAACATGTACCTAAATATACAAGAATTGGTCATTTACTAGTGTATTAGTTAGTCGTATGCTGGTATGTACCTAAATGTCCAAATGACATATTGTAATTATGATCAAACCGACGCTTTATGGTCGAGTGGGTATCTCATCCGGTTACGTTTACTGTACATCGACTTCGACAAGTTATTTCACACTTTTGAGTGTAGAAGTCGGTTCCATTTTTAGAAAAAAATCTTTTTATTCACCCTTTACAGTGATGACCTTTGCTACTCACGGGATCCATTGTCACTGTGTATGTTCACCGATTTCTTCACCCTCAATTAGGAAGTCATCCACGTTGACGTAACACTTTCCAGTTATTGGAGTGTAATGGAAACTCAAAAATAGCTTGACCTATAATGATTAAATTTGAATGAGACCACACGGGAAACACCAGGTCTCAAATAAAAACCAATCATCAAAATCGATTCACCCAGTGGAAAGTTCTCAGGTAACGCACATAATTTTTTTAATTAAAATACAGACTAATTGAGAACCTCCTCCTCTTTTTGAAGTCGGGTAAAAATACGTATAGATACTGGATGCCGAAAAGAGATTCGAACGCCTACTCTAGCGCAGATTTTTTAAGAGAAAGGTATGGGTTTTTGGAATTTTATAGGTAAACGTAATCATTGATGATGATGATGATGATGCAGTCCAAGCCGATTTCGGCGACCATTTGCTGTTTCTGGGTCTGGACCGGCTGGGCGTCCTCACATGGCTGATATACACAATTTTTGCAGTAAATGTTCGAGAACAGAAGCAGCATGTGAGGACGACAAAATTTTTCCTCACAACGTAATTATTAACCAACCTTCGAACATATCGAAGTAACCAACCGTACTTTTTATAAATAACATTATCCCTAAATATATCAATATTTTTAAGTATTTTTTTTTTCCACACTTACACCCCCGCACTAGGATTCCCTGTGTCGAGGGAGGCATGGACACGCACAATCACATCACACGCATTCATTAGCACACAAACACCCATGGTGTTCCTCACAAACACCCATGGTGTTTGTGTGCTGGGACACCCGGGACAAACATCTACACTCATCGCAGAAATGTTTGCCCCTGCCGGGACTCATTGCTCGGGTATTAACATTTATTATTACACGCGCCATACTCACGAGTGAACTGGAGTTTCTGTGGGTAGGTGTTCTCAAGAGCAGACAAATCTGCGTACACTCTTTTTTTTACGTTTGCTGCGTACCACTGTCACATCACACAACTCGCACAAAACTCGATTTTTATCTCGACACACATATAAGCATAACTCACGGTATCCGCACGCGATTTTATTTTGGAACTATTATTAATTTACTTTACTTTTTATTACGATGTTTGCATAGATGAATTCTAGGTTAGGATTCCAGGTTTCCAGGTTTTTCATAAATCTATTACTATTTTTATATTTGGTCATTTCAATTGCCCCTCTTACGACTCTGGGTATATAGTGGCGTTCTATCGCGATTATTTGAGGATTAGGTAACTCAATCCAATGGTTCGTTCGCAGTTAACTAATAATCAGTAAACTAGCCCGTTATGAGAGATTTTAAAGGTACTAGTTACTAGGCTACTAGAAAAAAGTCATAATCATCAAATCATTTACTAGAACTCACATCAAAACTAATCAACAATTAAAAACAACTAATTTAAACGACACGGTGATCGCTTACCGCGTCAGGCGGCTCGTCTATACGTGTCTGTTTACCGCCTATTATATTCATTTTAAAAATATATTTTAATAATAATTATATCTTAATAAACATATTTAAAAAAACGCTCTATGTGCCGATAACATATTTGTCTGGTTTTGCTCGTACGGATTGTAACCAAACCGGTCTTGCCACCTGTTCGACTAATGAGCGTCATAGTTAATTGAAACAAATAATGTGTAACACATAATTATGAAAGTGTTGATCGACAAGGTGATAGCTTCCTGTGAAGTTTGAATTCTTATTATAACTTTATAAGTTGTATACGAGTATACGGTCTTAAGGGTTTAACAGGTGTCGATGACATTACAGCGGCTCGCGGGCGTTTACAGGTGGAAGGGGGGGATAACTCCTGATGCGCGTTGATTTCAAATATTGCAAAAATGTACTTTACAGATGATGTACAGACTCAAATTAAAAAATACCTTATCACGTTTTTCGATATAAGTATATTTTTTTCTCGTTTAAGACACAATTCAAGTGCTTCGTCCCCACCATTTTTGATGAAGGAAAAATATCCCCGATCGATAATATTTTTGTAATCTAAAGTATTAACAAATATTTTATTACTTTATTATATACTTACCAACTTACCAATTATTACGAATTGGAAGTAATGGATAGTCTGAACTATCTACCTATTTACCTGAGTGATTGTCGCGTATTTTTATTTTAATAATAATAGTCTTTAAACTTTAATTCTCATAACATATTAGTCTTTGAAAGCTTGTCTCACATATAGAGCCATTCATGGCTGTAAAATTTTTCTTTCGCTTATCGTCTGCATTGTTATTATTTAAAGCGCCTTGAATCGGTGCTAAACCAAACCATCCATCCCATTTATGTATTACACACAAACTAACAAACCCAAACTTTATCTAACATCTCATCATGTTATTTCATTACAAACTGTAAAATGTAAAGACAACATGCCACAGCTTACATAATCTAATCATATCCGCAAAAAAGGTCATTTAACATCATTCATTCAGCCACACGTCGAATGAACGACTTACGAGAAATTGGTACTTACTTGCTTATGCAACCGTTCGGGGAGGTTATGAGTTCGTCTGTAGCGTTGGCTTCGTGCATTGTTTTCTGTACAGTTTCATCAGTTTATGACATGTTCTGATCGTTTTCGATTTTATGACAATTGAGTACAGAAAGTCTTTAAGGAAATGTATGCGGGAGCTTAAGATGTGTAAATCGAAAATTTGATGCATTTTCAGAAATATTTGTGTTTTGGTGTGCGTAATAACGATAATAATAAATGTATTTGAGTGCCTCTCGAGTGAAGAGAAGGAGACAATATTCGCTGCTGTATTGTTCTCATAATTATCAATTAGTTTTACAAAATTATCCAATGTTTAGTTGATTTCATTTTTTTACGTTTTATAAGGAATTTGGGCGACGCTCGTGGATTATAAGAATAATTCTAGGAACTTGCTTACTTGAAGTAAGAAAACTTAAAGATTGTTGAATGACATTGACCAAATGGTGGTGTAGCATGCAGACCACGAAGAGACAAAATGAGAAATGTCATCATCTTTACCTTTGTCCTGAGTTTATCCGTAATCTCTGTAATTCATACGGCAATCAGCACGAGTGTGTCACTCTGTACATTCTCATTATTTATTTATTTTGTTGACATTCCTCTGGATGTGTATTACAGTTACCCAATGTGTTACTAATTAATTAATTACCTTACGTACTCCTTTAAAATTACTATTTTGAATCTGGCGATCAACAGGTGTACTGTGTAATCGTTCGACGTATTCCAGGGTCAGGTCGCTGATATATTTTAATTTGGGCACTTTTTAGTAATTAGTATTACAAGGACAAACAATTGCCGATCGTGATATCGAGTATGCGTATATAAGTGTTGCGTAATACCCGTAGAAACAATATAAAACTATAAGGTCGTTTATTCAACGAAACTTTCGAGACCGAATAATTGAAAGTTGTATAGGTGAAATAATTCAAATTTTATTTTATTTTATTTTTATTATCTTAGGAAAACTGCAGCTTATATGGAATGCTAATGGATATTTGTAAATAAGTTAATGTAAGCTTTTTAAAGTTTCCGCATATGGTTAAAGTTTCCGCATATGGAATCGCACGCATATTTAACAAAACTTACTACTATATCTTTACTATATAATACTATATTTAGTAGATATCGCAGTTACTTAATAAATTAATTCATTTTTCCACATGATTACGTGCATTTTTCTGAAATTAATAGCAAGAAAAGAAAGAGTAGCTCTTTTTTCTTTGTACCAAATTTAATTCTGATTCCTGGGGTAATTGATTAAGACAAATCCATCCGTCCAAACTGTTGCATTAACAATGGTAGTATTGGATACTAGTATAAAATAATATAAACATATAAAGGGCGCTAGATGTCTAGGATAGCAGGCGCTAAAAACACTAATAAGAGCTTTTAGGCCGAATTTTAATCTTGATATTGAAATGATATGCGCCTTATTAATAGGAAATAGGGATGGTTCTGGATGATTCTATCTGAGGTTCATACCATTCCTCTCCACTCGCCAATTAATAATTACGTAGGATTCTTTTATCTATATTGTATTAATCACTAAATCATAAAAGAGGTTAATTAGAATCAACGCGTCTCTGCTGCCAGGTACTAAAAGTTTGGTGAAAATTGTTCAGACAGATCAGCGCAGCGTAGGAGGTCCACAGAATAGGTGGGCAGGCAACCTGACCGAGATCGCAGTCATTATTATTATTTTATTCTATCATCGGGAAACAATTTCTAACAAAGTTCGGCAAACACGCGCAAGTGTTTACTATTATATATGTACTTATATTTACTCATATTACTTGCGGGCTACAGCCTAGCTAGACAAGTCATCACTTAACATCAGGTGAGACAGTTGTTTAACAAAACCTTATACAAGTACTATGTTTAAAAAAATATGATAGTTTTCTAATAATGATTTAGTTTACGGTGGTAAAAAGGCTAGTCTGAAGATTATTTATATTATGCTAATTGATATCTTTATTCAATGTAAAACTTGTTACGAAGTTGGGTGATTGTACGCGCTGCGCACGCGCATCACCCAAGGATACGCGAAATGTCACATCGCTGGTGTGAACAACTTGTGTTGATAAACTTCCTGGGAGACCAGGAACAGGATCAAACGTGAACAAATAAACAATAATCAGGAAATCGTATGTAAATAGTTGACGCGCTAAGTAACGTTGTTGTTCTGACGGAATAACAGATTTGTTGACTAGTATTGTAAACCGGAGAAGCTAGTTGTGTTCTGCCATGCCACTTTTATCGGAGCGTTCGTGCTTATAATAACCTTGATACATAAATACAATATTATTTCACAGAAAAGTTCAAAACTGTGTATTTTTATAACGATTCAAAATAACCATTTCCCACCCACTAGATCTCTCTGTATTCCAATATACGGCCAGACATAGTTCCGTTTCACAAACATGTCAAAACCGAGAGCTGATCTATCGCTGATCACAGAATTACTCGCCCCAATCGGGGTTTGAACCCTGAGCTGCAGTTGAGAGAAAACGAGGTTCAACACAGAAATAAAAAGTAAAATCACATTGGTTTGTTCAAACTTTACGCTTTATTAATAAAAAGAGCACTACCTAACTATACATTTATTCCATGTTTTTGTAGTATATTTATATATTTATGTTTGTAGTCCAGACGTTACCACTGAGGCCTTGAAGCTCCGCTACAGGACTTAAATAGGCTTCTAAAGCTTAGTTGAGGAACCAGGTGCTCCAACAGTATTTAGTGACAGCTACGCCAAATTTTCCTGAATATGTGATTTTTTATTTATACTACTGAGTTCAATTATTGTTTCGCAGTTGTATGATAGGATGTTGACAATGATACGAACTCGGGCTAATAGCTGTGTCCCGTACACGGGTCTCTGTCGCATTTAAAACAATTGAATTCAGTACTAACCGTCGCTTACATAATGCAACTGTGAGTGTATCAAATATTTGTGTTGTTCAATTGTTTATAAGTCGGGGACATTAACTTTTTGACAAAAGTTTATCGTGATTTAGCATTTGTGGTACGAATAAGCCGTTTGAGTTTCCATCGTAGGAACAATTGAATAACGCTTATACCGCTGGTATAAACTATTTATGCTCTCCGTCACGGTTCTACAGAACTGAGTTCAATTATTGGAAGTGGAATAAATGTAAATGTAGAATGGCGATTCGTACTCGTGTCGATCAACACCATACAATAGTTTCCTTAAAATTATTTTGTCTACGGTGGCCTGAAGGTGACATATATGGATTAATAATAACAATTGTGTAACCATAAAGTAGTATGTTTCAAACGTACGGCAATGTAGCAATTTGAAAAATATAATGAATAAAGTAGTTAAATGTAATCACTTACCTAAATCAAACCTTCTCACAGCCAACTTAAATACACAATTAACTTAAAATGTTATGTCACTTGTCACTGGACGGATAATTAGCACTAAGGAATAGTTTTGTTTACTTTCAAACTGCCTAATTGTTCACAAAAATCCGGCTAAAAGCGCAATCTCAAATTCCAATCTATCTAGCGCACTATGTGACGCGGACGACACCTAATATCATTACACCAATCTATCTAGCGCACTATGTGACGCGGACGACACCTAATATCATTACACCAATCTATCTAGCGCACTATGTGACGCGGACGACACCTAATATCATTACACCAATCTATCTAGCGCACTATGTGACGCGGACGACACCTAATATCATTACACCAATCTATCTAGCGCACTATGTGACGCGGACGACACCTAATATCATTACACCAATCTATCTAGCGCACTATGTGACGCGGACGACACCTAATATCATTACACCAATCTATCTAGCGCACTATGTGACGCGGACGACACCTAATATCATTACACCAATCTATCTAGCGCACTATGTGACGCGGACGACACCTAATATCATTACACCAATCTATCTAGCGCACTATGTGACGCGGACGACACCTAATATCATTACACCAATCTATCTAGCGCACTATGTGACGCGGACGACCCCTAATATCATTACACCAATCTATCTAGCGCACTATGTGACGCGGACGACACCTAATATCATTACACCAATCTATCTAGCGCACTATGTGACGCGGACGACACCTAATATCATTACACCAATCTATCTAGCGCACTATGTGACGCGGACGACACCTAATATCATTACACCAATCTATCTAGCGCACTATGTGACGCGGACGACCCCTAATATCATTACACCAATCTATCTAGCGCACTATGTGACGCGGACGACACCTAATATCATTACACCAATCTATCTAGCGCACTATGTGACGCGGACGACACCTAATATCATTACACCAATCTATCTAGCGCACTATGTGACGCGGACGACACCTAATATCATTACACCAATCTATCTAGCGCACTATGTGACGCGGACGACACCTAATATCATTACACCAATCTATCTAGCGCACTATGTGACGCGGACGACACCTAATATCATTACACCAATCTATCTAGCGCACTATGTGACGCGGACGACACCTAATATCATTACACCAATCTATCTAGCGCACTATGTGACGCGGACGACACCTAATATCATTACACCAATCTATCTAGCGCACTATGTGACGCGGACGACCCCTAATATCATTACACCAATCTATCTAGCGCACTATGTGACGCGGACGACACCTAATATCATTACACCAATCTATCTAGCGCACTATGTGACGCGGACGACACCTAATATCATTACACCAATCTATCTAGCGCACTATGTGACGCGGACGACACCTAATATCATTACACCAATCTATCTAGCGCACTATGTGACGCGGACGACACCTAATATCATTACACCAATCTATCTAGCGCACTATGTGACGCGGACGACACCTAATATCATTACACCAATCTATCTAGCGCACTATGTGACGCGGACGACACCTAATATCATTACACCAATCTATCTAGCGCACTATGTGACGCGGACGACACCTAATATCATTACACCAATCTATCTAGCGCACTATGTGACGCGGACGACACCTAATATCATTACACCAATCTATCTAGCGCACTATGTGACGCGGACGACACCTAATATCATTACACCAATCTATCTAGCGCACTATGTGACGCGGACGACCCCTAATATCATTACACCAATCTATCTAGCGCACTATGTGACGCGGACGACACCTAATATCATTACACCAATCTATCTAGCGCACTATGTGACGCGGACGACACCTAATATCATTACACCAATCTATCTAGCGCACTATGTGACGCGGACGACACCTAATATCATTACACCAATCTATCTAGCGCACTATGTGACGCGGACGACCCCTAATATCATTACACCAATCTATCTAGCGCACTATGTGACGCGGACGACCCCTAATATCATTACACCAATCTATCTAGCGCACTATGTGACGCGGACGACACCTAATATCATTACACCAATCTATCTAGCGCACTATGTGACGCGGACGACCCCTAATATCATTACACCAATCTATCTAGCGCACTATGTGACGCGGACGACACCTAATATCATTACACCAATCTATCTAGCGCACTATGTGACGCGGACGACACCTAATATCATTACACCAATCTATCTAGCGCACTATGTGACGCGGACGACACCTAATATCATTACACCAATCTATCTAGCGCACTATGTGACGCGGACGACACCTAATATCATTACACCAATCTATCTAGCGCACTATGTGACGCGGACGACACCTAATATCATTACACCAATCTATCTAGCGCACTATGTGACGCGGACGACACCTAATATCATTACACCAATCTATCTAGCGCACTATGTGACGCGGACGACACCTAATATCATTACACCAATCTATCTAGCGCACTATGTGACGCGGACGACACCTAATATCATTACACCAATCTATCTAGCGCACTATGTGACGCGGACGACACCTAATATCATTACACCAATCTATCTAGCGCACTATGTGACGCGGACGACACCTAATATCATTACACCAATCTATCTAGCGCACTATGTGACGCGGACGACACCTAATATCATTACACCAATCTATCTAGCGCACTATGTGACGCGGACGACACCTAATATCATTACACCAATCTATCTAGCGCACTATGTGACGCGGACGACACCTAATATCATTACACCAATCTATCTAGCGCACTATGTGACGCGGACGACACCTAATATCATTACACCAATCTATCTAGCGCACTATGTGACGCGGACGACACCTAATATCATTACACCAATCTATCTAGCGCACTATGTGACGCGGACGACACCTAATATCATTACACCAATCTATCTAGCGCACTATGTGACGCGGACGACACCTAATATCATTACACCAATCTATCTAGCGCACTATGTGACGCGGACGACACCTAATATCATTACACCAATCTATCTAGCGCACTATGTGACGCGGACGACACCTAATATCATTACACCAATCTATCTAGCGCACTATGTGACGCGGACGACCCCTAATATCATTACACCAATCTATCTAGCGCACTATGTGACGCGGACGACACCTAATATCATTACACCAATCTATCTAGCGCACTATGTGACGCGGACGACACCTAATATCATTACACCAATCTATCTAGCGCACTATGTGACGCGGACGACACCTAATATCATTACACCAATCTATCTAGCGCACTATGTGACGCGGACGACACCTAATATCATTACACCAATCTATCTAGCGCACTATGTGACGCGGACGACACCTAATATCATTACACCAATCTATCTAGCGCACTATGTGACGCGGACGACACCTAATATCATTACACCAATCTATCTAGCGCACTATGTGACGCGGACGACACCTAATATCATTACACCAATCTATCTAGCGCACTATGTGACGCGGACGACACCTAATATCATTACACCAATCTATCTAGCGCACTATGTGACGCGGACGACACCTAATATCATTACACCAATCTATCTAGCGCACTATGTGACGCGGACGACACCTAATATCATTACACCAATCTATCTAGCGCACTATGTGACGCGGACGACACCTAATATCATTACACCAATCTATCTAGCGCACTATGTGACGCGGACGACACCTAATATCATTACACCAATCTATCTAGCGCACTATGTGACGCGGACGACACCTAATATCATTACACCAATCTATCTAGCGCACTATGTGACGCGGACGACACCTAATATCATTACACCAATCTATCTAGCGCACTATGTGACGCGGACGACACCTAATATCATTACACCAATCTATCTAGCGCACTATGTGACGCGGACGACACCTAATATCATTACACCAATCTATCTAGCGCACTATGTGACGCGGACGACCCCTAATATCATTACACCAATCTATCTAGCGCACTATGTGACGCGGACGACACCTAATATCATTACACCAATCTATCTAGCGCACTATGTGACGCGGACGACACCTAATATCATTACACCAATCTATCTAGCGCACTATGTGACGCGGACGACCCCTAATATCATTACACCAATCTATCTAGCGCACTATGTGACGCGGACGACACCTAATATCATTACACCAATCTATCTAGCGCACTATGTGACGCGGACGACACCTAATATCATTACACCAATGTGAAAAAGTAAGTAGAAATGCATAAAGCTAAAAAAGCCATCGATAAAAAATATATATCTTATTTGTTTGCGTGTCAAAGTAATAGTATATGTTAATAGCACGCTAATAACTTAAGCATCGTGTCAGATAACACAGTTCCTAGATATTGTATAACGGATTCATAACTTTGATAGAAAAAAGCAGCTTCTTGGCGCAGAGTGCCGCGGAGAACACAACCGTGTCCCACGGTAGGCGCTCTTACGCAAACATTACCTACTCGCAATTACACTCTGTTTTTATACACATTCGGACAATGGACCTAATTTCAGATGGATAAAGCTAATTTTCAAAATACCAGCTTTGGTATTTAGGACAACATTTGACACACAATTTAACCGAGTTGACGTTAAACGTTAAAACTTAGATTGCACGTTGTTACCAAAATTTTGAAACAAAAGACGAGTGGTTTTATCGAAGCTTAGTGTCCGTGCAGATTAGCTCATTGAGTTCAAGTATTTTACAAGGAGATCTTAGTGTTTGTGAAAAATGTAACAATTGAACAGAAGCGATTGTTTTTGTTGTAAGGTGAGAAGGTAATCTCATTAAAGGTTATGTAAAAGATGGTTCAGAGTTCAATTTTTACCTAAAATGGCACATTTACTAGTTTATTTTTTGTATATGATATTTATTGAATGACTCATTTAAAAACAGAAAGCATTTAGAATAAACAGGATTGTATTTGTACTTTACTGTGATTTAGAATAATCCTCATTACTATTTTATCTTAATAAATATGAAAATACTTTACATCTTTATTAAGGTTTAAAACCACTTTAGTATGCTGAATGAAATTCCCATACATTAAAATAAAAAAGTATTCCTTACCCTCTACACCGAACTCCAAAACGTCAACAAACAACATAAACTTTTCCTAGATCAAATCAAACATGAAAATCTAAAACTATATACTACCCATTTAAAACCTATCTAAACTCCTAAGATTCGTAAAACATCAACGAAGCAGTTTGAAAGTACAACAATTGAAATAAAAAATATGCAATACCGGTGAGTGTATGACGCGGGCTCTGATGCGTACGCGACGCGGCGAAGACTGGCTCGCGGATCCACCGCGTCGCGAAGGTAACTCGGTGGGGCAGGGAAAGGAGCCACGTGTCGCAAACCGAGGTGATGATGAGGAGGATCGAGCTAGCCGTATGCTGCTCCGTGCTAAAGTAACCCGTAAAGCTCAATACATAAGGCACGACGATATCGACACCCCGTGCTCTATGCCTCTCGGCATTTGAACTGCAATTGACACTGGTGGCGTTTATTGCTGCTTTTTGAGATATTTTGAAATCAATATTGTAATTATGTACGCGGGTAGTTCAAAAACTAAAAAAAACGAAAAACGTTGTTTTAGTAATGAACAAAAAAATACCAAAAATGGAACCGACTTCAATACTCAAAAGTCAAAAACACCTTTTAAAGCATTATGATTATATTATTATAACGGTCGCCATGGCTCAGTGGTCAGTGACATGACTTCTGTGTGACCGGGACCCTGGGTTCGAATCCAGGCAGAGGCAAACATTTGTGAGATGAGTGTAGGTGTTTGTCCCGGGTCTTGAATGTTTGTGTGCTGTGATTGTGTGTGCCCATGCCTCCCGCGACACAGGGAATCCTAGTGCGGGGGTTGTGCGGCTGAAACCATGTTGAGGAAGTTCTAAGAAAGGGCCAGGTCAAGAGTACTCTACACCGACGCTCTTGTATAAAAGGTCTGATGAGCGTGGATGAGGCGAAAGAAGTGTGTCGGGATCGTAGTAATTGAAAGGCTGTGGTCTCTGCCTATCCCTACGGGAATTAAGCGTGAATATAATGTATGTATGTTCACATTCATTCATTTTTTTATCATACTCAGACCCCCGCACCAGGATGTTAAAATATTTAAATTCAAAGGAAATTTAAGCATAGTATCCCCTCAGATATAACTATAATAAAGTAGCGAATTCGCCTGTGGAGTGCTGATATAGCTTAGTTGACAAAGCGAAGGGACGATATTTTGTAGTAGTAGTGTTCAAGTCCCACTAGCAGAAGATTTTTACTTCAATACTGTGATCATAATTATATACTTGAAATACTTGTCTCTCTAAAACGCAGGTCTCGCGGCTGTGGGAGTGTAATTGGCTGGTTATCTAACTTACGTGAACGTCAGATCAGGGCTCTAATTAAAATGTCCAAATACGTATTATATTACACTATGTGCTGAGGTTTTAAGCAAGTCTAGAAAGCATGGTGTGTGGGTTTTAAAAACAATGCTGTTCACGTAATATTGTTAGCGAGGAAGATCCACGATTGGACTGATACGTGGAACAAACAATTTAATAACACTATAGTGGAGCCGCTGAGAGAATGAGTTTCACAGTTTGGTTGATAATACTCCGTCCCCTGTTCGAAGAGATGTAATAGTCTGATCTGATTGCATAACATTGTGCGAATTAGATATTATAGTTTCACCACAGTAGCTGTCAATCGCTAGTTTTATTCATCGATTTCGGTGAGACGGAAAATTTCCAAAATATAAATAACAATTTCAAATGTTTTAGTTCATTCATTCTATAATCTAATAGTCATTTACATGACTTTAAAGAAACAAAATACATATCTAAATATAAAGCAATAATAACCTGCTACTCTCATAAGCCGTGTGTGTGCACCCTAACTGCTGGCAGCATTGCCACGTTGAATAGAAATCTTTAAGCAAAATAAAGGCCACCATTTTTATATAAATAATTATCTGTATTTGTAATCATTCTTAAATGCATTCTCTTTGGGGCCAGATGTTAATTAGACAGTACAGGATGTTTGTAGCTTTCTATTTATGTTTTACAAATCTAGCACATCTTTTATCGGTTCAAATTTTAATGGTCACTATAATTATCATATTTATGGTTTGTTATTCAAATTGGCGATTTATAAACGTCTCATCGGGCTCGTTTACATGAAGCTTTTCCGAGATTTCTTTGTTTCCGGTTTGTACTCACTACCACAGAAAGTATACCCTACCACAACGCTGGGAATTTGACAGCGGTGTTGCCTTCCTACGGAAGGTAAAGCCCTTGGCGGGGATCAAACGAGCGTCCGCCAGTTTGACAACCCCAACCCTGAGCCTTCATCGCTTCAAACTTCAAATCAGCTCTTGCCCAAAAATGGGGTTTTGTACACGCAATAAGAACTGGCCGTGGCGGTACCTGCGTAGAATAGTTTATTATACGTTTATTATACATATTCTCTCTACTCTTCCCGCGGGTGCCGTAAGAGTCGGCTAAGGGATCACGTACCAGGAGGTGGGCAGCAGCGCCTTCTGAGAATCATACTCATACAAATCATACTGCGCTCGCCAACGCGCTTGCCAAGCGTGGCGAGTATTAGTAAATCCCCCTTATATGGGGAGAGTTATGTCCAGCAGTGGACGTCCTATGGCTGTGATGATGAATAAAAATTGCGTGAACAGAAAAGTGATCTCTGAAAAGTGTACCTAAATGTGGAGCGATATATAAATGTATATACATATGTTAAGATGCCAATGTCATCACTACCTCAGTCATGGTTTTCAGGCCAATGATTATACTATTCATTTTTACGCATCAATAAATGTAATGCGTGATCTTCAAGTGCAATAAATAAATTAAAAAATCGTGCCAGAAAGGGTACATTATGGCCAAGGCCTTATCGGTGATCATCAGTGAGACAATTCTATTAATCGAAAAGGTTTTATGTAAAATTACAATCGTGTTTACTCTACTTATATTAAAATGATATCAAATTCACAAGTACTTATTTAATTTAAATATAAAATTATCTAGCGTAATTAACTCTAAATATTATGCATTCACAATATTTTGATATGAATTTCCGCCAAGTAACTGAATACACAATACATGTTACATAAATAAAATGCCGACTTTTTAAAGGTTTTCTGTAGTTATTTCTTCGCGGCGATAAGAAGGTTGGTACGACTTTTTATACGATTAGAAGAAATAAACTAAATTATGTTGTTTATGTTTGTACTTCAGAACTCTGTCATTTATAAACCGATTTCAATTGAGCATGTCATTTTGAATGATTTACTTTTAATTGACCCACAAGAATTTCATCGAAATCTCTGCGGTACTATATTTTTTTTACATGAAAATAAAGACCACTAACACGAACAGTTTAATATGTGGGTACCTATGCATGTGTGTGTGGATCGCACACGAAACCCATACCAGTAAATCTTTATTGTACTTATAAATTATAACATGCTTACTCTAAAACTAAGGTTGGCAATGGCCAGTTTTACCGCTTGTAGCGATATCTTACAGACACTTCCTTAGATCAACGATTTCCCAGTAACAGGTCTCTCATTTAAATAGTTACACTAAAAATGCGCAAGTTTACATATACATGAGTATTTAAAATGGTGAATAAAAAATGTGTATTTTATATATTGATATGTACTACTGGACACGAAGAAAGTAGTAGAATTGTACTTTGCTAACAAGAGCGGAAGCACTCCAAGCGTTTTGTAATCACTAAAATCGACTAAGTACTCATTGTCTGACCTAGATGGGAATAGAACATTAAACATCCACTACCAATATTCAGAACGCCTATCTGATCGCAATTAAATGATTCTAAACCTATCTGAAACTAGCCAGTAGGTCGGTTGTGTCGGGATTCACGTGGAACGCTCGTGCGCTTCAACACCCTGTCATCACAGAACACAGGTCCATAGAACATGGTGGGTCACACTTTCAATAAACGGGAAGATAATTGCTATAGGGACTGCCTATCGACCCCACTGGGTAAAAGTAGACTTATTTTTGGATGCTATTACCGATTCTATTAATAATATTAATATTAATATTTCAGTCCATATTGTGATAGTATTATACTTTTGGTAAATATGCTTGATTTTAATAGCAGTGTGACTAAAAATGTAATAACTGCATTTAAATGTATCAATTTTACGCAAATCGTTACCTCCCCTACACACTTTACAAATCATAGCCAAAAATTGATTGATGTTGTTTTTACAGATCTACACCCAAGGTTCGCTCTCACAGTAGTTTGGCTACTGAAGCAGTAGGCAAACTAATTGGTAATTCATTTGTAATATGCAAGGACAATGTTAGGAGGGAAAAATATACTCCACAAACTTATATCCATTGACAAATAATGGATATTAGCTTAAATTATTTTGAAAATAACATAATTTCAATTAATTAAAATATAATACTCCTAATACTTCTGATTTAAAAACTTGGTGAACCTCGAACCCAACCCAAAAACGCTCGCTTTTTGTCGGTGATTTTGCTCATTGAGATAAGGAGGGAAATGACAGAGTTTCGGGGAATTGAGATTGTGGAAAGAGAAAGTTAAATACTTACCAAAATAAACAAGACTATTCCATCCATGCACATATTAAAAAAAAGGATTCGACCACACAAACTGTTCGAAAAATTTTTTTATTGCTATTCTATAGTCTATGATTTGATATTGATATTTCCTATAAAATGAGGTTGATAGTTGCACATAGCCTGTCAAACTTAATATATTTCAATGAATAGTAAATGTACGATATGTAACGGCGATAACTGATCAGGGCCTCATTGTTAAGGCGCGAAGTTTCCGTCAGCCGGCTCCGGGCGGGCGGCGCGGGCGGCGGGGCGGCGCGGCGACGCGGGATCTCAGGTGACACGCAGCTTTGATACATTTGCTTTTAAACTGCTTACCTAAACATCACTTTGAAAAGGGATGGAGAAACATTGATGGTATTTTAATTTACATTACTTAGAAAGCATTAATGAAATGATTCTTTAACAAACCCTTAATAATTATAATTCATTAAATGGGGAAATAAAAATAAATGTATTAACATACAGGTAGTTTGACCACTATCTCACTTAATGGTCAGCACCTATGCAGTCGAAGGTAGAAATAATCCAGATCTATAACTTTACCTGGCTCTCAAGGACTGCCTCCTGAACGCACTGTGTGTGTGGTGAAAGTTTTTTTAAACTTAAAAGTATATAATAGCTGCAGATTTGATAATTGTTATTGATGTAATTGTTGTTATCGAATTTGTGCCAAGAGAGACATTGAGCCCAGGCAAGGGGTGGTGATAAAGTTCTCGAGGGCATTGAGCACGCGGGGTGAGGGAGGACGATGGCTCCCGCGCCTCCCGAGGTGGGCCTTCTGTCAGGCGGGCATTGAGGTCCGCGGGCGCTGCGGAGAATGGTGAGCTCGGGACCGCGCATCCTCCGCACCCCCGTGGACTGTCTCCCCGTGACCAGTCGATAACGGTGGAAAACCCTGGGTTTGTACTGGGTAAAGGTAAAGATATAACCAGCCAAGGTTGAATTGATAACCGTCACCCGAAGCTATCTATTATATGTAATAAAAAATAAACTTCAACTTTTATTATTGATATCTGCATTTTAAGGCACCCTAAAAGTTATAATTTACTTTTTACAGTTTTTAAATGTAGTTATAGCAATTTAGGGCAAATATCAGCAATGCAGTTAGTTGTCGATCTACTAGAGAATACATTGAAAGATATAATAACAAATATTTCTAATCATATATCATAACTTCTACATATTATTATTAAGTATAAATTTAAGCATTAAACGAGGAACTACTGTGTAGTGCAGTTGATGAAATACATCTGAAATGAAATAATTTTATCATCATTCTGATCGCTGCAATGAGCAATTTTCATTTCTTTTTATTTTAGTTAGTAAATTTACTTGTGATATTAGTTAGAAATAAATTATATGTAACTTTGTAACTGCTAATCGTTTCAAGTTGGAGTTTTTTTAATTAAAGCCTAAAAAATCTGTACTCTACACCATTGCCAGTTTGATGTCATCCGGCACCTCAACACCTTGTTCGGTGACTTATCTCTGAATACGCCGACATGAATAAGCCACAACAAAGATTAATGCAGGGATACTCACCATTCGCTTCAATAGCTACTTGATTATAGTAATAATGCAATCGTAGTACGAATAGATTGTTACTTTACACCAAACTGTGCATCTTGTATCAACGTCAAGCACATCGAATTTGCTTTATTTTGCAAATGTTTTATTTTTTTATTGGGAATTTTGACCACCATCTCACCTGATGCGGTCTACGATGGAGCACGCCAGCCTATTCATTTACCCCCTTATTAATAAACATTGATTAAGCTGCGAATAGTAATTCAGTGTTTTGTTTCGTTCTTTCAACGTCAAACTGTCATATAAGCGATAACGACAAAACACTGAATAACTAATCAGAGGTTATGCAACGTTTATTAATAAGGGAGTTAGGGTATTTCGACTGTGTGAACTATTTATAGGCTGGCAAACTCAAATGTTATAGAAGTAGTCGTAGTATTGCAATTAGTTAACGGTATATTATTTTACAAATACCTACCCCTTCAGATCCTAATGAATATTCATCATATTATTAATATGTTCATTAATGTTGTATGTATTGCTTTCGGGCTGTTTGGCCGTGGTCTATGTGAAACTTGTGTTCCAGACGTTTCGTCGATCGATAAAGCCTTAGAGTTTACATTATGTTCAATAATTATACTTACGTGGTTTAAGATGTAGCACATAATATGCCTATTAGGTATCTTTTCATTAAATGCAATATTGCTGAGTATACCTACTATGTATTATACAGGTAAGGTCTGTGTCTTAACTCACGATATCATCTTTGTTCACTTGTCAATATATTTGAGTAGAAGCTTCACAAACACTTTCATCGTCGACATAACACGAGCCGACCTAGATCGCTGTTAAGATCTAGATAATTATGAGGATCTCGTGTCGTGAGCGTGACTGGGAGACA
Source organism: Apeira syringaria (assembly GCA_934044485.1). Taxonomy (NCBI): domain Eukaryota; kingdom Metazoa; phylum Arthropoda; class Insecta; order Lepidoptera; family Geometridae; genus Apeira; species Apeira syringaria. The sequence goes on along the minus strand of OW203660.1, from coordinate 23,885,219 downwards.
GCCGCTGATGGCGAGATACAGCCTGATGTTACGTTGTCATCCATGGGTTGATGGTGTTTATGAGTAAATATAGTATTATCTACTAACATTGAGTGATTTAGGGCCTGTTTTTTATCCATAATTGAAAAATTGTGATTTTATTACGTTAAATTCATCAGGTCTTCGCAGAACTTTTTGATAGGAATTGTTTGAAGGGCAGTTGTTTCGTTATAACTAATAAAATAACAGATAGCAAGTGAATGCGTAAGACAATCCAAAAGTTGAAATAATTCGACTTTTAGACTTCAGTTTTTAAGAAGCCTATGTTATTATGTCCGTCGACAATAATTTATCGTATTTTGTGATCGTAATCACCATCGTATCAATACAGGAAACGAGTCCACGACCCTTGTAAGTCTTGCGCCACGGAAGTCACCAGTTCATTTCGCAAAAAATCAATTAAATTCTTATCCAACAGTAGTATAGGCATATTAGTGACCTATCACGCGATCTGTCCCTACTGTCACATCATAATGTACTAACGATGGGTATGCAACATGTGGTGTGTACAAACACTCATAAACACGGTGTCAAGTGATCTATGGACTATAATTACACGTGCTTACTATGGGTCCTAGAGATATCGCGGATATCCGAAAATTTGAATTATATTACATTGCAGGTATTAAATTCATTTACAAAACATCAACTCGAAGTTTATGGCAGCAATATTTTCTTAAATATATTTTTCAACTTAAAGATTCAGGAGTTAATCCTGAAAATTAAAATTAAGATTAAGTTTGACTCTCGCTCGATAGTAAATAACGATTAAGTGGAGGATATAATCAACTCAAATTACATTGTTAACTAACAAGCTCGAGAGTAACAGCTACCCGTAAACCTGGTAGCGACTGGCTAGGTACAGCCAGCCCGGTACCAGTGGCAGGGTACCTACTTGCCACCACGCTACACAATCTTTCTTTTTCCAAAAGATTGAAAGCATTGATCTCTGCATACCGGTGGTGTTCCCGCCATGTACCCCCCCCCCCCCCCTTTTTTGCCTTCAAATATAGCAGTAGCAAGTCGACCCGTCTGTTTTCTTGTTACTGTATACTGTTTTGGTTATTGTTATGTTTGTTCCCTCATAATTTTCAACTGGGTGAACCGATTTCGAAATTGGTGCTTCCCGTGTGGTATCATTTCCCAATTTCATTAAAATCAAGCGGTTACTGAGTTGCACTCCAATAACTGAAAAGTGCTACGCATACGTCGATGACATTATAGTTCTGGGTGGAGAAATCGGTGAACATACACAATGACAATTATTGATCCCGTGAGAAGCAAAGGGTAAAAGTAAACTAAAAAGGGTAAAAGAAAATTTTACCAAAAACTGGAACCGACTTCAACACTCAAAAGTGTGAAATAACTTGTAGAATCAGATTGAGGAAGTTCTAAGGAAGGGCCAGGGCAAGAGTACTCTAAACCGACGATCTTGTATGAGAGGTCTGATGAGCGTGGATGAAGCGAAAAGGTTTCTCGGGATCATAGCAATTAGAAGGCTGTGGTCTCTGCTTGCCCAAACGGGAAAGAGGCGAGAATATACCTTATATATGTAGTATGTCTAATTATTACGTTAAAAGTTTTTACATTTTGTTGATATGAACTTATTCATAGCATTTTTCACAACAAATACTCAGGGAGATAATAGATGTTTAAGATAATAATTGTTATAAGTGGTTAGTGAGCATTTGTATATTTTACATATCTAACAGGCCCTACAACGTCTGGGATTCAATAGTTACAATTATAATTTTATTACTATATGAGAGTTAACAATGTAATAAAATTGGTGACGTGTTTCTCAATAGTTCAAGGGCGAGGTACAGACGAACAACTGTTTCTTATTAGCTATGGGCAATCACGCTGATGACATACGCCTGTCTGTCTGTCTGTGTCAGCTTGGCATGTACCGTAGGGTGTACTGCGTAGGTTGATTGCACTGTGACCAATTAATTATATGTAAACACTAGGCAGCGCCTTGTACTTTGTTTGATACTAAAGTAAATTTGATGTTTGTGTAAAATTTGATTCATTATCATCATATCAGCCATAAGACGTCCACTGCTTCCCCCATTGATCTCCACAAGGACCGATTGGTTCCTGAGATCTTGGTCAGGTCGTCTGTCGGTCCTTTTGTCGGTGGAGGTTTTTAATTTTATTCTGTATAGATCTGGCGTTTGACCACTATCTCACTTGATAGTGCTTGAATGTTGAAGAGCTGGAACAATAACGCCCCGTTCTGCAGAATCTAAGTCGAAGGTAGTTTCACTGTAAAAGCACAGGAGGCATGAGGCAGAGAAACGACATCTCTCCAAAACTGTTCGAGTCAAGATGCTTTCAAGCTCTTGGAAAAAGGGAGGTATATATCAAGTTGACATACGACCAGACAGGCAGTGTAGGGGTGAAGAATGACAAAAGACTAATTGATAAAAAATTAACAAAATCCGATACATGCTTCAAAACCTTCTTAGTGTAGATTTATCGAAGAGTATGTTCGCCGTTTATGTTACTAAATAAAGTGACGACTTATTTTACCTAAAACTACCCGCCATTCAAAAGTGCCACTTTTGAATGTCAATATAATTAATATCAAAATAATATCAGCAATATAACTAATTTGGACTTTATTGTAACCGTATAAAAACTGATAATATTATATTCTTACTATATATTCTAACTAGTAGCGCACCGCGGTTTCACCCGCGTGGATTACAGTTTTCTCGCTACCTCAACGGGTAATATCCTACTTTTTCCGGGATAAAAGTAGCCTGTGTGTTAATCCAGAGTTAAAACCATCTCCATACCAAATTTTCATTTGAGCGTGAAGAAGCAACACACATACACACATAAACGCATACACACACACTTTCGCATTACCTCATTTAACACCCCTTCCAGCAGTTAGATTGTACAACAGAATCATTGGCATATTTTCGAAAATAATATTGCTTTTATTGATATTATTTTGATATCGATTTATGTTCATATTAATTTCAAATACGTCAGAATTTACACAACAACTTAAATAAACAAATTAAACGGAAAAACAGCGTTAGTTTGCAAACCCGTCAATGTCACGAGATTAGACGCCACTTCCCACCGCGAAAGGCAATAACTATTATTAACTAAATAATATTAAAATTGCGACAGATGTCCTTGCTGTTGAAAACCTAGATTCGTGACTTCTCAGGTCATATTTTCTATTAAACTCAGTAACTTTACAAATTTTTGAAATGCTAGTATTTAAGTCTTACTACTTTGGCTTAAAGAACACTATTCAGTTGAAAGCATAAATTGACGGCGTTTCTAGTTTACGAATTGTAGTCGTACCTTATTATAAATGAACATAAGACTTAATTTTATAAATAAAGGTTGTAAATAACGGTAAATGTTGTGGAGTTGTGAACAGTGTAGACGCCGTGGTGTCGTAAGAGCTGTGGAGAGATGAACAATTCGCAAGATGCGGTTTAAGACGTCAGGAATGTTAATCAGTGGAGCGGGATCCATTGCAGAATACGACAATGAACTTTACATAATTTTAAGATATTTAAATATTAATTTTTAATATAAATATAAAGCATAAAAAAAAGAATTCTATAGGATATCCGCGAGGTACTGCAGAAGTATCCATCGAAGCTGCCTCTTTACGCCTTACACCAAGTAAAGTATAACAATACATCCCGTGGCTTTTGCATGATTTTGCTCGTATTTTGATTCTACTGCAGTTCTCCAGTAGGCTTTTCTATCATCATGCCAATAGCTGAAGCCATTGTGTATATTTGTTTAGTTTTATTAAGGTGTATTAGACGTCTATAAGACGGAGTGCGTTGGCTGTTGAGCGATTGAAACTAGAACTTAAGGTTTCCTGTTTAGTATTTATTGTTTCTTGACGACCGATAAACAGATCCATCTTAGGAAGAGGAATTATATACAATAGGTATAGATCCAGGGGCGCCGCCAGAATTACTTTCAGGGAGGTGCATCTGCATGTACACATTATACTGCACACATCAAAAAAGTCTCAGCAACGTCTCAGGTACGCTTTTGAACGATTTCCCTATATCATTCGTTTCGACGACGTCAGACGCGAGGACACATGAATTATTGACAAGGTGATGAACAAATTTGGATAGCAACCTAGACGCCTTCGGTATTTATTCCAGCAATACCTTAATAAAAATATGTTTTCTATGTGTCCTGACAGGGGGTGTAAGTGCACCTCGTTGCACCCTGCTGCCGGCGCTCATGTATAGATCATTGTGACTACCTATAGACTAAATTTATTTATTTATTTATCAAACAATACATCTATCATTACAGGCTATCTTCTAATACAATAGAGTAGTTATATCGTAACAGTTTATTGTGGTCAGACACATAAGTTTACATAACATAATTTATACGTAATAGTCCTTACGAACTCGCTTAATATAAAAAAATAATATTATTTTACTACCTCATAAATTATAATGTAACTATCCAAAAGATCGCGGAATGAAATAAATATAATTGAAAGGTATTCAACTCGAACAACTTCAAAACTTTATATGCATTGTTTGTAATATAATATTAAAATAATGTGTATTGCAAAAAAATATATACGTACATTTTTCAAATCTAGTAAATGGTGAGCAATGTGTAAAGCAGTAAAGTTGATAATTGCAATAGCACCATTCTCAACAGGCATTTATGAATGTATACAGGCTGTTATAAACAAACTAAAGTTAATTTATTTGATGTACACGTCGGATAGTCTTTTAGAAACATTACATCTTCTTTTGGAAATTCAACAAACGTGCGGTAAAATTAGTTTTAATTCATTTTAAAAATAACCATACGTAACGTCATATCTAAAAAGGGCAAACACATAGGAGCCGATTTATTTCAATTATTTTTACGATCTGCTAATAATATAAATTCTGTTATCATTACTCCGATTGTTAAAACACGTTAATAACGGTAGGTACAGTAACCAGTAAAAGCAGCCTTATTTTGAATGTGACTAGTACTAAGTAGTCCTAATAAGGCACTGTGTTAAAATACTCAAAAACCAGTCATCACTGTTCCGCAAATTCCGGTCCGTAACTCGTGTGATGAACATTGATTAGGTGTTTATTTGCCTGCCACAAACACGTATTTTCGTAGTCATTGTAGGCACCTAAAGTGTACCATGACATATAAATAGATAAGTGTAGGTTGCATTATAATAATTATAAATATTTACAGCCATACCTACTTACAATATTAAACTTTAGTACGGAGTCTTGATTATGGATCTTCAATAGATCAAAAATAATCTGCCTGTAGGTATACGTAAAGTACGCACTTCAGGTACCAGTCCAATCAAAAATGTTAGTGTGACAAGGCCTTGTATACATAGGTTACGGCGTTTAAGGCCCTTTATATACCTACTGATTACATCGTTTAAACTGTTATTATTGATTGACGCCTGATGAGCACAAAGAATAAAATGGTCGGGACCGCGCGCTACTGGAACGAGAGGTCGGTCTTCTACCGGGCAGAAAAAAAAAACGCTATCGCGGCGTTGACGGCGGGACGGAACTGCTAGACACAATAAAGTGGAATTCCTTGGAGTAGGTTTTCACCCAAAAGGGGTCCATACAAAACTTACATGTATAACATACCTTATTGTAATAATTTTGCATTTACTTATTGTGTCGTTCCGTATGCTATGCCGTCAGAGCAGCTCGTAAGCTGTGATACTCATTATATATGATAATGAGGACTAGACTTCATTGTGTTATGAGTTGTGAGTGCAGTCAATATATCTTTAGTAAAAATGTCAACAGATTCGCGTGGTGAACTTAATTAATGAGCTTTATACTAAAAACTGATCTAGTTTCGACGTGTGAATGAAGAAGCATTTGATTTTGTTTGATTCGCTGTAATGTGGGAAACTGCGCTAGAGATGTCCCCATGCCTTTTACTTAGTACAGTTGGCAGATTTCGATAAATATTACATCTTTAAGATTTACACCGCAAGGAGAAAAAAGGCTGCTTGATTTCTCCCTTCTACCTTTGGTGTAATACTTGGTTTCTCCCTTCGTTAGTACACCTACACGTGTTGAGCAATTTTGTATTAAACAATTAATGCAATAACATTATGCATGATCCTATGCCACAGACTATGTTACCAGATTATCAATAGATACCTACTTAATTGTACTAATTGGAAAAAAATACTTACTAAAATATTCGTAATTGCTTATTATTTAAGTGAAATGTACATAGACCTTCACACGCAAACAAGTTGAAATATGGCTATGACTTAGAGATTAGAGATCCTGCCGGTTACTGGTTCGATCCCACCCTGGGCATGAGCTTCCGATTAAAGTTATAAGATTTTCAAATCCACAACACGGTGATATGGTACTTGCAAATATGCATCTGGCTAGCTACCAACCTTAAGTTTGAAAAACTGTCAGCACATAGTAACTTCAGGTAAACTTGCGAGCCAGCTACCACTCTAGGTTTAACGTGGTCCTGCCGATCACATCTTCACTGACCCTCAAGTGAAATAGTGGTCAACTAAAAAAACTAAACTCTCGCGCGCCTCGTTGTTACGACGCATGACAAAATGCTCGCGCTGTTTCATTGGACAAATTTTGATTAGTCAGTATTACAATTGTAACAGGCAACTGCACTAGCATTATGGGTGCACTGCCATTTTTATAAAAATTATACGTGACTCAGAAAGTCACTACGACGAATACATACGTAAGTTTAACCGTAGTTTAAACAAATAATGTTATTTACCTAGTTGTAGTATTGCAATTTGTTTATGGTATAATGTTTTGATAAAAGCCGTTAAGAAGAAATAATAAAAATTACATTATCCTCCACATACATTAATAAAGACATTTCGATTTTAATTCGACCAGTCGCACCATTGTCTATGAGCTCATTTTTACATCAGTATCCGAGAGTCACTTTGTTGATAGCAGCGGAGCCTGTATTTTCCTGTAAATAGAAAAGGGAAATCTCACGTTGAGTACATGAATGATGCCTGATCAGGTGTATTCTTAATTAACGTTGGAAGTGCTAATGAATTTGCAGTTCAGTTGAAGAAAGAGCAGGACAAATCCTGATACATATCGATTTCAAATATAACAAGATGTACTTTACAGATGACTTTACGCCTCAAAAAATATTATTTATTACTTTTTCCTTTATTCTGTTGTGAGAAATAGTTTAATCACATCTGTCTTTACCGCGTGAGTTTTCAATAAAATCAAATTTTGTTCAATCAGTATCGGCTTGCGTCGCCTGCATGAACTGTTGTCTTGAGGTATATTTTTCAAGTTCATTAGAGATGTTAGTAGGATCTTCTATAAAAGCTGAAAAGACCAATAATTATTTAGGAAATCTTAAAGCCTGATACACCCATCCCTAGCGTCGAAACCTCATGTGTCAGAGTACGCGCATGCGCCGCGCTACCGTAATCATAGTGATTATGACATTTTGTGCAATGACGCAAGCGCAAGTTGCTGTCAGCTGCGGTTTAGCTTTTTCTGCCAACTTGCATTGTTAGGGTGAATGCTTATTGTGATGTGAATTGGATTTTGGTGCATTGTTTGATTGGATTAAGCGCGTGCAGCTAGGTAAGTGCATACAACAACACGGTGCATACAAAGATACACTAAACCATACATTTATTAAATATGTATCTATATGTCTTTTTGTCCTGCTGTTTTACTGTCTACTTTGAAAAGCCTAAGTTCTAAAATGAATAAGACTATTTTGGAGCAACTTATAAATATACAATCTTTTCAGGGTAAAGGTATCAGCTGATTCCAAAACTGTTGCTGAAGCTGGAATCACTACCTTCGGCCGCAGCGCCCGCGCCACGTGAAACAATTGAACTCACTACTAACTGCCACTTATCTAGTAAAACTGTGCGACACAGGGAAAATATAGTTTGTACGACAGGTACGTGCGTTATTCAATTATTATACGAGTTTATACAACTGCGATGCAATGATTGTGACGCATATTATGTTAGTAGGATAGTCACACAATATTCTACCTAAATGTAGCTACACAGCTGCAGATTAGTAAAGATGTATGTTAATCCTGACAACCATGCGATCTACTGCATTGCATAACCGATAATCTGTGGATGCTGGTGGTCTATGGCTCCGTAGCCACCGCGCGGTGACGAGCTGCTCAATAGGCGAGAACAGCACGCGGTACGCGCTGTTGTCATTTGTATGTGCATATTATCTTACAAATAGTGTTGAATTGTCACTTCTATTCATTTTTTTGTATTCTTTTTCCGAGAATAGACCTAGTTACCTTGCCTAATATTTTTTCAGATAGTTGCAAATAAGTTGATATGCAAGTATATATACTTATATAATAATTCAATAATGAATTATTACCGTAATGCATAATGCCCATAAACGTTCATGCTAATTACAGAATTGAGGCATCCGACCTAGTTGTTATTCAGTGAAGTAGTAGCTTTAGACATGAAAGTGTACAAATTGACTCACAAGTAATCTGTATTGATGATCATCATACGCTTACAATGAAATCATCCACCCACACGGGAAATGTAGTCCAAATGAACAATAGCCTAGATCTACAGACCCGTCACTGCATCGCATCGTCCGCAACGGCTAAATATTTTTTTTAAACTAAGTAATTTATTTTTTACACACCACAACTATCCTTATATTTCATTACGTGTACTAACAAAGTACCAAAAGTACTTACATTTTAACATGTGAGTATGATTCATACATATCTGTAACATGTTATATTAGTTGTACGCGCACCACAGCGCGTACATAATCTATGCACACCCAAATCTACCTACAAACCTACAAGAGTATCAGCAAGTCTATGACAGGGGATGGCGCGGGGAAAGGGGTGCGAAGCCGTCGCCCGCGCCATTACAAACAAGTCGGAGAGTCAAAAACTAATCACCGCGCGCTGTGCACCCGTTCTTTAAACGCGTGCGCGATCGACTCGCCTATACCCAAAAATAATCAAGTAAGTGCACGTACTTGTCCCTATTACTCAAAATCTATGTCTAGCCGGTGCTTAGACATTAGTAATTAATTTGTATTAGTGAAAATAAATGGGGTAGCCATATGTCCAGACCAGTTCAAGTCCACTTAGATGATGAAAATGATTTGTACCCTGGCCACCAGACAATGACACGAAAAATCTGCCTCAAAAAAACGGAGTAGATTTAAGTCAAAAAAATTGTAATTAAATTATGAAATGAAGGGCATTAGTATTCATAACAAAAAGTTTAATTCGTCTATTAGTGAGCATTTGTACCTCAATATTATCTGAAACGTTCAGCAATGTTTAACACTTAGGTATATCTCCGTGTTAAACAAAATTTGATTAAAGGTAGTGATCTATATTTCAATTCGTTCAAGTCTCGTTTCGTTTCGTCTCATTCGTTCGTCTAAGCTAGAAAGTGTCTTCAATATAGTCCGATCGAACAGATGGTATACTACTTAACAACATTACTTGTCTTGATCCTGCAATGTTACAATTCTATAACTATATTTCACAAAAATCATATAAACACTTATTGGCCTGATAATAAGGTCGTCAGAGAGGCTCATGTGATGCAACTGTAGCTCGGTATCGGAAGACAAATTATGAATGTTTTGTCTAACTTTCGATTAAGCTTTCATAAGATGAGAAATAGTTTATTCCCACGGTATGATCGGTCAGCTTTCGTTAACAATCTTTGTCTCGATGATCGGTATTGAACCATTTGCCCGTAGTCAATGTGATAAGTTGAGTTGCAGGTGTATAGAAACAGACAGATAATAATGCAAGAATGAATTAAGAAGTCATTAAACTTTTGAATGCCTAGAATTAGATAATTAGTCATCAAAAAATTGAAAGTTAAAGGTGTAAGGCGCCGCAGAGCCTAGGTACCTACTGACTTAATTATAGTTTGCAAAATGTCTACCATTTGTAAGGTATGTAGGTAATAGCATAAGCTTTGATGCTAACATAAAGGTTAACCTTTGTGGAATAATAATGACACCATTTTGATTTATGAAATTAAAGTAATGACCATAAATACCTACGTAGTTATTTTATTACCTTAATTCTTGTGGTGTTTCTGCGTAAATTATTATTTACAAATTTGTAAGCAGTTTAACTTGTAAGTGACATACTCGTAGCAGTGAGTATTTTACCTAACCGGTATTTCATGTAGGGCTTCTTTGAGTAGGTAAGTGATAAATTGTTTGACTTTTCTATAGTCACAAGTACCTACCAAGACGGAGTGCATGATGGGAAATGGATAATCTATCTATGAGTACTGGGTTCATTCATTATGGCGCAGGGACTCAAAATAAGTCTTGTCCTCCGATTATAAGATATGCCACTTTCTTCTGTCTTGAGCCACCTCTTGCCAACTATGGGCTTGGAGTTCGCGGAGATCCTGCCCAACGTCATCACTCCAGCGACACCTGGAACGGCTGACACCTCGTCCCAAGTATGCTCGTTTCACAGCACAGATTACTTTCTTCGTTCTAAATGGGCGAGCCAATGGGCCGAGTCTGTGGGCTTTAGTTTCGACAATGATATTGATATTCGATATCTAGGTTATGTAAGGAGAGGCTTGTGCCAATGGAAACGATTTCATAATAAAATTCTAAGCAATACAAAACAAAATAGTTTATTTTCCAAAAACTTAACCTATAACAATAATTATAAACCAACCATGAACCAACTATGGTATGGTTGGTCCATGGTATGTACTTAAAACTACTGTCAAGTATTGAAGTCGCTCTAAAGTGTAGCGTGTATTCCATATTAGTTATTTATAACAATCGCAGTACCAGCATCTATTATGTTCACAGTAACTGCTAAATTATGTCGTTACAATGTAATTGATCTTTATTTGACACAAAGTTTTATTTGTAGGCTCGCGGCAAGCTCACCGGCAGCGAACTGGTTAGAACAGTATCTTCTTATAACGATACTTCTGGTGACGTCTTAGAAAACTGACAACTTAAAAAATCCTTGATATATTTGTTTAATCATATTATTATAGTCACTGCTATATTTACTGCACATTTTACAAAATTAGTATCTGTGGTTAAATTGTGAATGTATTTACGTTCACCGTTGAGTTATTAGTGTTAACTATTCCACGAATACTTAAGTTTCCATTTTTCTAGTTCGGATTACGAAAGAATCAATTAGGCAGATAGAGTTCGTTTTATCATTGTGTCAAAATGGAGTAGACACATAACTTAAAAAGTAAATATTTTAAGATTAATGTCTTCATAAAATTGCGATTGTTGCGTTATGATGTATTCAGGCTATGATACTTAGCACTGGAGGAAAAATGAACGTTTTCGTCGTTCAGCAATCCAAATAGGTACCAAGTAGGTATCAAGTTACCTACTTTGAAAAAGTTTGCTTTTTTAAATGCCTATATTTTATTAATTTTGTTCGTGTTGTTAATTAGAACACAAGTGTTCGAAATGTCATGACGAAAAAGCTGATAAAGTTGTTAAGAGAATTTACGAGAATTTCTACAGCTAGTACATTCTTCCAGCAGCCGCATTACATTAAAAATTACACTTGGAAATCCATATTACGACAAACACTCCGCCTTATCTATCTCTAATACCAATAAACAAATAAGTATCGCAATACTCCGATCGATCATCAAACAATATGCTCCATGATGTAGGTCAAGTTTCATAAAATCTAATTAAATAAATGTTGTAAGGGACAGACGGACAGACGCATAGACGTGGGGGTCCAATATTGCCAGCCTTTCTATTATGCGGGTGAACATCTAATTGTTCGCTTTCTCGTGCGGTTATTGTTCTTGATGAATCATTAATTACGCTTAATCAAATGCGTAATGTTCGTATGTGAAACATTTATTTTATTGTGTGCAATATCTCGACCAGAAGCGTGTAAGCCGGGAATAAGGCTCAATATTACATAAAGGTTTGAATTCAGCCTTTTACAAAATTAAAAACATCCTGAAAAATAACCGATAGGTATATAAACAAAAATACATACCTAGTAACATCATTACATATAAGTATCATTTTGACATAAGTATACCAACGCACCGTCATCCTAACAGTTACATTTTCTTGAGTTATGGGTTTGAGTGTTATGGGTTATTTATTGCATTAACAACACGCTAGGTGGAACTTACGTTCAAATTATTTGAAGGAAAGAATTCGACTTTTTTCCTATATCGATTTCCGTTTGACATGCCGTGGTCAAAATGGATAATGACTGATTAATAAAAAAAGTCGAAGAGGGCTTATTTTTTTTTAGTTCGATCTCAAATAAACTTAATTGACCAAATATTACAGTAATTAATAATTTATAAATATAAATTATGACAAAGTAGTTTTAGTTTTTATTCAAACTTAGTATAATCCTTCCTGCCCGTCCGTCCCCTACAATTTTATTATTAGTTTATAATAAAAAAAATGTCACCCTTTTCAGTGACCTTTGCTACTCACGGGATCATTGTGTTTGTTCACCGATTTCTTCACCCGCAACTATAATATCAGGGTAGCCGACTACCCTCAAGTTGGAGTTCTGTCACGAAACATACAGTAGTGTCCTTGAGAGGCGGTATCATTGTAGATAAGCATGATCTACCTTCGACCACATCGGCCCTGACCGTCAAGTGAGATAGAAGTCCCACAAAATAAAAACGTTATACCTAGGTCAAGCACACCTCACAATAAAAGTATTAAATAAAACAAACTGGTACATAGATTAACATCAAGTATATATTTATATTATAAAAAACAGTTTTAACAGTATCTATAACCTACCGAGTAACACATTTGACACATACAATATTTGACACAACATTTATCTAACTATATCTCCATAAATAGATAATACTTTTGTAAATGAATACACAGATACAAACACACATATACTTAACCACTCTGATGGTGCTCAAATGCACTCATACAAATAGCTGTATATCTATATCAAACATTTATCTTTCAATTTAGGTAGAACGCTCTCTTAATACCTGTTCCGAAGAGTCGAGTACCGCGACGAAGCGCCACGTGGCTCGGGGGCTTTTCTAAACAAAAGGAGAGTTGGCAGTAGGTACATATTCCAAAGGTTACAATAATGTAGTGAGTTGGCAGTTGGCAGGCCGACGGGCGGCATCCGAAGCATCTGTCTTCTAAATAATGTATGTCATAGCTACTTTGGTTTGTCACGTAATAGAAAATATTGGACCTAATTCTCATTAATGTATTTCGTCGTATTTTTATATAAAGTAGAAAGAATGCGGTTGCAATTCTAATTGCGCCATTTTCGCCAAAAGCCGATGCAGCCGCCGCTGCTGGCGCGCCTCGGCGCTGACGCCGCCGGCAGTGCTGGCGGCAGCGCCGGGGCTGGCATTGCCCACGGTACTGGGCCCACAGTTGATCCCGCCGGCGGGTTCGGGCTTCACTTCGCGACACGCCGCTAGACGCTGGGAGACGTGCCGCGGCATCTGCCGACCAATCATCACATATAATATACGCACATATTTTATGAAAACGGAAAAACTGATAAGTAATGATATATTATGTCAATGCACCTACCCCCTACACCTACTACATTAAGGTAATAGCCGCCTACCCGCATTGCCTGGTGTTATGGAATGGATGTAATATTTTACAGTTATATAAAAAATCAAACAGCCAGGTGTAATAATACAATGAAAAGAAACATTGAATACAGATGGCAAAGTAATGGTTACTACCAATTAATTAAAAACATAAAAATAAAAACATGTTAAAATCCCATAAGAAATAAACATCGCATGAATACAAAAAATAAATTTCCAATTGCTTTTTTTACTTTATTGATGTAACCGGGAATTGATCGCGTGAGAAACATTTACTAATTTATTTACCTCACATTTAACGTTTCTTGAGTAGGTACCTACCTACATAAGTTAACTTCTATTAAATATATTACAGACCACCCTCCTAGATCACCTATTATTTATTCTCCATCCAAAATTTGTCTAGAAGAGATCGCTCTTAGAGATAAGACCGCCTATTGAATATTACTTACTGTAAACACTTATTTTGTAATCTCTGTAAATTTTGTGTCAATAAATTGTATTTGTATAGTATTAAGAGTCATCTTGAGTACCTATGCATCCAAACACCGGACCCGTGCTACACCGTATTGAAAGTATCTGAAACTTTTGTTTTTAAAACACCCTGTGCCACTATTTTTTTTAAAGTGAATGCTTCTATTGCAGCGTTGTGCACTTTTGTATGTAATTGCCGTTACCTGCTGAGAAATCTATCGTACTCCAAGTTAAATTCTTAGGTTTAATAAAGAAAAAAAATATATTTATTAGTGACAAAACACAACACTACAATATAATAATATGATAAATAACAATAAAACTTATATAAATAAAAAAAGAAATATTGCAGTGTTGCGAGATGCCAGCAATGAGTCCCTACTCAGCATTTCGCTAAGGTTTGGCTACCTTACCACAATGTGTTATCTAACACACGTAATACTTGTGTGTTAGCACATGACTCACAGTGAAGAGCGGAGAGTGCAGGATGGGCGTCCAGAGCGGCAGCAGCTTGTTCAGGACGGTCGAGTTGCACTCCAGCAGGGACTCCAGCAGGCTCAGGAAGTGCAGGTTCACTGTTTCTGCCAACTGGAATATACGAGTATCGGGGATTTTATACATTTACTGATTATTAACATCAATAATTAATATTTATCTTTAATAATATTTTTAATAAGAAATAACTAGCTACGCCCCGAGGTTGTACCCGCGTGGTTATGAAAAACGGTGATGATGAAAATAAGCATATGTGTTAATCCAGGGTATAAGCTATCTTTATACCAAATTTCATCGAAATCGGTGTAGCCGTTTGAGCGTGAGGAGGTAACAAACATACACTAATACTACTAGTACACTAGTACTACTAATGCACACAAACTTTCGCATTTATAATATTAGTAGGATAGAATTATAAATACAAATATAAATTAATAATTATTTATTATACTATATTTTGCATGTACGAGCCATTTTAATTGAGTTCCATGCCTATGTATGTATTGTATTTACAGGCTTTTAGTCTTTTGGAGGCATCGCAACCACTAATAATATAGACAAACCAAAGTTGAATACAATTATATTGCAGCCAAATTGTTGTTAGTCGTAGTAATTAATTGGTAAATATCAAAGTTATATTTGGTGGTAATGCCCTGTGACCACGAGTCCAGTGGTGGTGGGTGCTACAGTTGACGCGGTAATCTAACACTATTGTTATCTATCGTTTATCTACGGGGGGACGAGTAGGTATAATGTTTTATTAATCTTTCAACATTGCGCTTACTATTTAGCTCACAACTTACCCGTATCGTCATTACACTATTAAATTTAACGTATATAAATTATAGGATAAAGTATGACACAACTACATTAGATTAAATATGTACATACATAATAATGTACGTATATATCCATAAGCTACTCATTTTGATGTATTGGTCCGCTCTTGGCCATAGTACCCTTCCGCGGTCATATAATATATATAATATGCATAAATACTAATATATAAGAATTCGTACATACAAATATGAATAAAGAGAACTTGAAATTCAAGCAGGGTGAAAAAGTGTGTAACAGAAAAAAATCCCGTCAAGGATGTTAAAGGTTACCACGTATGGTAAGCACCAGGTCGGAGTGCATGGTGACTTGCAGGAGAATGGGGGGGGGGGGGCGCAGTACGTACCAGCTTGGACTGCACGGTGACCTGCAGCAGGCTGGGCACCAGCTTGCACCAGAAGTCGAGCAGCACGCAGAGCGAGAGGCAGTGCGCGTCCCCCGCGGGGTTGGCGGCGCGGCACAGCTGCTCCAGGTACAGCGTCCACAGCTGGCACAGGATGAACGCGTGGAACAGCCCGCTCATGCGCTGCCCGTGCGCGTGCGCGCCGCTCTTGCTCTGCTCCACGTACGACGACATTATGCTCTGCACATAATGCATTCCCGTTGATAGAGGAAGAACATTCGTACCAGACTTGGACTGACACGTCGCTCTCGTCAACCGCTTAAAGACACTGTTGCGAAGGTACGTGCCCCCCGAAAGACACACCGGGCCTGGCTAGCAACCTAGCTAGCCATGCAAAGAAATTTTCATCATTTAGCGAACATGAGCGACCATGGTTTTAATATATTTTTCTAAAATATTGGATTTAGTGTTACTGAATCTGTCGCAATCTAAGTGAATCCCTTAACACCCAAAGATTAAGAGCATCACCCAGTCTTGTTGATCAATGTGAACACATTTAGGGGTTCCTTACTGGCTGAAGAGTCTGTGCACCGCGCACACATTTATGTACTTAATAAGAACGAGTGTGTTTCTTTCTGCCCATTAGTGTTTTTCTTGTATTATGTGTTCTGTATTATGTTCAAACTATATGAGACCTGTATAATTTGAATAAGTGTACACGGTGTTTTTTTAAAATATAATAACACAATAGTTTCGTATCTCGAGTCTATTTGTATCATATTTTCATTATACTTCCAATCTAGTTAGATGTATCCCCGCCGCTGCTGCAGTACACTGGCGGTACACACCTGTATATGGTCAGTGATGTGGCAGGTAGCGTCCTGCGGGATGCACTGCCGGAGAGGCGTGTCCCCGCGACAGTTGCAGAGCGCGCCCATCACCAGCCACGACACCACGCGGACGCGCCCCACGCACTCGCATACTTCACGGTTACTGAAATTACAATGCGTAATGATAGGTTTCTTTGTAGTGCCCGTCATGCCCCATCAAATACCAGTCCTTCTGCGTCTAGCGTGTAATGGTGTACATATCAATATTACCATTTGATGAAGCAATGCTATCGAATCAAAGAGGAACTATCACGTTAAGCTTGATTGAGCACTACATGAAATGGCTTTCTTGTCTTTTTTATTTCTTGTAACGGACTAATGCTGTTTGCCTCTACCGGCATTCACAGCTTCACCTTTCACGGGAACACCGAGAATCAGATTTAGAATCAGAAAAAAGTATTGATAACAGGTAGAACTTCAATTTTATAAGATTGTTGAAGAGTACAAATTTGATCACCCATTTCAGGAATTCCATATGAATTATTAGTAACAATTATTCAATTAGTGAAAAACATTCTAAAGATGAACACATCTAATGCGTCACCTATTAGAGTAATTCGATATGTACGGTACACACATGATTGAAAATATTATTATTTGAAAGGAATGGCCCTCGAGTTTCTAGCCGCTTCTCTTTTCACTTTTAAAAGGCACGGCGGTTTAAGTCTTTTTTAATATTAGTAAATCATTGGACGTTCACATATCAGCGCCTCCCGGATGCCTAAATATTATAAGTTCATAATTTTGACTAATCAATTTGCTTAATTCGCATTAGAAGGCAAAGCTATTTTTTCACTCACGCAGCCAAAACAGGGCTTAGCCACGGCATGAGATGTCTCCCCGGCTGGCCCCTGTCCTGCCGGCCCCGGTTGATGCCGTCTCCGTGCTCCAACGCCAGTTCCATCGCCACATACTGAGCGATGCCGCCCTTCACGATGGCGCCAAGTGTATCTTCATTTAGGCAGATCAGATTACGGTTAACGATCGATTTGGACACCGAACCCTGGAACAATATGATACATAACGATAAGCATCCATTTGTAAAGGACAGGAAGATTGGGACAACTAGATTAATAAAAAGACGTCACCATTACTAGAAGTCCCTCGTTTCTCGTCGACGAGCAGAGCGGGCCGGCCGGTTGTGGTGGTAAGACAACAGCTTGCGGGTCCCAGTAGTAGTACGGTTACTTGCTATTCACATCTAAGAACACTCCTGTCAAGTGTTCGGTTGTGTATCAATCATCATTAATGGTACTTTGTTCAGGTAAAAGCATTGCCACCAAACAATTCAGTAAACAGAACTAGCCATTCAAAGCTTTCCTGCTTCCGTGCGCTAAGCTTTGATTAAAGTTGGTTAAATTTGAAACAACTAAACTGTCGAGTGGTGCTTCGTTTTCGGATGGTGCTGGTACATTCAATATTTCGTCAAACTTAGTTATCGTGTTGGCCATCATCTACAAATGCAACTTGGTGTCTATTAAATGGTTCTTCCGGTTTACACCACATTCGAATTCTTATAACGCCAAAATACTTTCTATATCTAGAGAGTATTACTTTACCATCCGTAAAAATGAAAGTGCTCAGAAATATACTTACACAGCACAGCAACATAATGAAACATAGAGACTATAAGCATTTTTTTAAATATAATATCTTTACAAAAACATCTGATCCGAAATGTATGTAGCTTTAGGGCGAGTTATTTTTATGTTTGGTTTATTTTAGATTTGACAAAAAATGCTTGACAGTTGTTTTATGTAGAATTGGCGCAGGATCCAGCCGGGTCTCACTCGGGCGCGGCACTGGACACTGTGCGGCTTTGGGCTTGGGCAATAGCACTCGATTTAAGTTTGTTAAAAGGTGCACACGTCTCGTATATAAGTAGACCTTACCTTGATCTTATTCAAGAGATGCGGATCTTGCAGCAGATCGATCATATCAGGTAGGTGCGGGCGCATGCACTCCAGCGCCCCGGCGCTGACCTCCCGAGCCTCGGGGCCGCTGGGGCCCGCGGTCAGCAGGTCTCCGGTGTTCAGCTGCGGGGGCAGCAGCAGGCTGCAGCCGTGACCTGCGCCCATACCATGGGTCAATGATGTATTAAAGGTATATATAAGAATAGGGCGTGCGAGACTTGACGAGGATCATATCTAGAAAGTACCTACCTACATAAATTGTTCATAGCTGTATTAGTATTATAAACATAAGGATTACGCTCAAGGAATTTCTTTCTTAATCTTTTATTTTACTACAAAGTTAAATAGAAAAAATATGGATCATTTATCACAGGTGTTGCATCTTGCGATTGTTTACAGGCAGAAGGAACGGGACTAATTTATTTTATTAATTTATTTATTCTTAAGTAGTAACTAATTAGTAGTTAGAGCGCACATGAGCCAGATTGAAACCACATTAAGTTACCTTGCGTTATATCACAAATGATATAGAAGGTGAGCAGTCATCATGACAAACGGAGCAGTAGGTAAATATGCATCTGTACCGGTCCTACATTATGGATGGCGCGAGGTAAAATATTAATGTCACTTTTTATCATTCGTTATTTGAAATGAATCCTTGATCCGTGTTTATTTGAAATATTACAAAAAAGTTAACAGATAACCTCAGCCTTAAAACAACTACTTAACACATTATTAGAATTATTAGTTTTTATTCTTCTGATGTAAGATGCACAGTTCAGGACCATTTGTCATTACTGCGAAAATGTTTCATAAAGTATATGGTCGTTCAAAAAATATTTATTTACTAAATAATTAGCAAATGAAATCTAATTTTGTTCAATGAGAATTACACTTCATGAATTATTCTCATAAGTGGTTCATTAAGCTTCTTTATTCTGGCAAATAACTCTTGACTACCTAGTCAATTCGCTCATTTCAGAATTCATAATGAATATTCCCCATTAAAAAAAAATTGGTTGTCTGTAAAGTCGGTTTACGTGATAACGACATAATCATGTATGACTTTGACTTTGAATTTGACTGACTTTGAATTTGACTTTGACTTTGACATTGACTTTGACTTTGCCTTTGCCTTTGACTTTGACTTTGATTATTTTATGTAATACAAAACTCAGGTGGAACGTTACGCGGAACGTTACGCGGAACGTTACTATTTTTCATTTTGGCATTCATCAATTTATAAAACGTTATCATGTTAAAAAGATATAAACTCTGTACCTTGTTATGTTACGGATTCAGCTCTGCCGCTCGTAGATTTTTTATATTTTTATTGTGAATAGGCAAGCGTTAGACTGCTATTTCAACTGATGTTAAGTGATGATGCGGTTTACGATGGAGCACGACTGCCTAGAAGTTGTTCCCTTGTGGGTTCGTGTGGACATTAAGAGTGCGGTTGAGAGTGGAGTGGAGTCGAGTGGAGGCACCTTGCAGCACGAACTGTATGAGCATGAAGAGGTTGTCGTCGGGCACCGTGGTCTTGGTGCGCAGCGCGTGCACCAGCTCGTAGACGAGCACGCGGCACACGAGCAGCTTGTCGCGGTCGCGGCTGAACGCGCGCACGCACGCCACGCTCAGCTCGCACACCACGCTCAGCTTCACCACGAAGTTCTGGATGCCGTAGCTGATCATCTTCGAGATCGGATCCAGGATGCTCTGCGCACGCACACACACACCCATACTATTAACTAAACGTTTATCTACGTACGTAATCCGATATTATACTGTATCATCAGCATCGCTGTAAACTGCTCTCGAGCTTTATATTTTGGGCATTAAAATTTAGTCTGTGTAACAAATTTCTTAAAAGGCCTAGTCTCTGAGTTAGCCGCAATACGGTTAATATAACATAAAATATTCTTCTAATATGCTGTATCGTCCCAGGTTAATGTATGAGTGGTGACGCTATATATGCATTTACTAAAGGTATTCTCAAGTGGTGATGGAAAGGACACTTTACACACCCAATTCTTAGCGGCGCGGCAATGGCACATCGTTTAACTATCTGTAGATACTGCAATACCGTCTTTCGGAGCAGCATCTCCAGCTGACGTCAGTAAGTAGGTATATTATTGGTATACCTTATGCTGCGCGGCGGCAGGTATCTTGAGCGCGGCGGTGGCGGCGCGCAGCAGCGGCAGCACGTCGTCCAGCTGCGCTAGGTGCAGCACAGTGTTGCGGAACAGCGTCTCCAGCTGCTGCACCAGCGCGCCGCACGCGGACTGCGGCCCCAGCACCTCCGGGGCCAGGCATTCCAGGTATATGGCGATGTTGCCCGCGATTATTGTGATTTGCTGTCAAAATATATCACAAATATAACAATAAAACAAAACGTTGCTATACCTTCGCATATATAGCATGTTAAGATTAAAAATAAAACTGGCCAAATGCAAGTCCGACTCGCGAACGAAGAGTTCCGTACCATTATCTATAAAAATGGCAAAAAAATCTTTATTTTGTTTTTTGGTATGTTATTATAGCGGCAACAGAAATACATCATCAGTAAAAATTTCAACTGTCTTAACTAACACAGTTCAAGAGATAACGCCTGGTGACAGACGGATGGACAGCGGAGTCTTAGTAATAAGCGTAGGGTCCCGTTTTACCCATTGGGTACCGAACCCTAAAAATGATCATTTAAAGCGTTAAAGTAAGGGGGCGGTAAACTACATATAAAACAAAAATATCAATATCGTAAATAATGATATTATTAACTAAACAAAATACTGATACGACCATATTGATTGTTTGATATGCGTTCTGACTCATAAACTTATTTTAAAATGACCCACATAAATGTTTCGTCCAAGTCTCTCGGAAGATGGCCAGAACCAGTTTCCGGGTAGCACAAGTTGATGGTAAATATATAAAATGGGTGGAATATACGTACGTAGAACTATCATCAAGTTCTGCAAAGGTGGAGAGAACCTCTATGTAAATATAGAATCACGGGGAGAAACATTGCAGCCTATTTTTGGTTCCAAATGGCTATTATAGGACTTCTCGAAGTGAGCTTAAGTGGTCATATGTATACTAGTATGTATGTTATGGGTAAATTCCGATGCGGCTTCGATTTGTTCAAGAATTACTAGACTGAATTAGATTAATTAACAAAAGAATATTTAAAAAAGCTGATTTTAAGTTACAGGCTAAGTGTAAAGTACATTAATTAAAACTATCAAAGCTCTGTGGTTACCGTTCAAAAATCTTGTTCTTACCAAATCATTTTCTCTAAATTCTAAATATCTTATGCCACCTGTACACTCTCGTCGAGAGACGGCGAGGCTGGGCGAGTGCGAGTGTGCCGGGCATACTCGCTCTGTCTCGCTCTCACTCGTGGACTCTCCAGTCCGTGTCGGTTTGTTGGGCGCGAGTCAAAGGGCCTCGCTTGCCCTTGCGACGCGGCGCAAGTGCGTCACTCTCGCGGCGTTCAGTTGAGCGCAAGCTATTCAACCGTACGGACGTTTGGTTGCCCTAAATATGCATTACTTGGAAAAACGAAATTGAACTTAACTTTTAAAAAAATTACTAACCCGAGCCTATATTGTGGGGGACCAACGCACCAGTTTCACAAAGATAAGGTGCCCTAATTTTGTTTCATCTGTGAATGGTATCCAGATCCAAAGAGAGTACCAATGTAAGTATTTAAGGTATACTGCTAACAGAAGACCAGGTAGCTCATTTAGATATGGAAAGGGAACGTAGAGCGTTGTCAGTAAGGGCGAATGTGCTGGCTCGCAGAATTAATAGATGTACGGATGCAGTAAAAATAACATTATTTAAATCTCAATCAAAAACAAAATCATGGTGCGTCATCATCACCATCATCCATAGGACGTCCACTGCTGGACATAGGCCTCCCCCATTGATTTCCACAAGGACCTGTTGGAAGCGGCCCGCATCCATTGAATCATGGTGCGTATCCCGTGTTAAACAATATTTTTATTATTTAAAGCGTATTGCTTGTACATCCTCTCTATTCACCTTTCTGGTTTAGTTATACATACACAAAATGCTTACAATTCTCTGGGATTTTTTTTAAAGATCTATTGTTGGACCACTATCTCACGTGATGGTCAGTGATGATGTGGGCGAAGAGGTTATCACGCTACACCTAGAGTGCGCAATAAACACTGATTGATGTTATATTTATAAAATAATCGATTATAAAAACAACAGAAACAACTAAATAGAGAGTTTTAACTACCAATAAAACTTACCTATTATTTTTCCAACGATATCCGGAATCCATCTTGAGTCAAGCACCCGTCTTTTACGGTTTTTGCGTCCTAGCAACTTCCTCCCTTCGGCTTCCGACCCCGCCTTCGCCGCCATTTTGACTTATGGACGACAGTATCCGGAATTTGGCGCTATTTTACCTTCATTATACTTACTCACGATGTACCAGGTAGTAGTTACCTGGATTCCGGATATCGTTGGAAAAATAATAGGTAAGTTTTATTGGTAGTTAAAACTCTCTATTATTTGTTCCGAGCCGATATCCGGAATCCATCTTGAGTGATGTGTTTGTTATCTCCTGGTAGCCAACATTCTACAATGATGCTATAATGTGTTAGAATGGGAAATCATAGACATGATTAAATCGAAATATATATGATAATGAAGATGATAATTTGTTATAATCATATTACTTTAATTACTTATGCACAAGGTTACTAGCGCACTGGGTCAAAGAAATTAGACAAAGAAACTAGATTGGATAATTTTAGAATTAGCTGACTGATTAACTATTTTCTTTTGATACAATTTTATAAATGTATGTTCTTGCCTCCTGCAAATAGAAAACATTTCAAGCCAATTCAGAGGAGGTACTGCAGAGCGCACTGAGCCCGAAGGTGTTTCCCTGCGTCTCTAAAAACAGATTTTACCTATCCTGCGATTACTGTCCTCGCAGCTGGTTTAGAATCTCCCCTAGCTATTATAAACAGTTCGTTTAAGTTACCTGACTCTCGACGATTTTGTGAAGCTTTATTTATCTGACGAATCCAATAAACACAGTCCAGTGGTCTTTTTTCCAACTATATAGTTATTGTCCAAGTACTGTATAAGAAACTTTTCGTTCCAGATCGGTGGTTTTGCTTCCTTTTCTTTTCCATGGAGATAGCCTTGAGTATATGCTTAACGAAAAAGTTAGATGATACTGAACTTTTATAAATTACATTTGTATAAGTAGCAAAAACGGATTTGTGAACCTATCTCGTTATATGGGCTTAACCTTCAAAGTTGTGTAGATATGCCAGGTATCAAGCTACTTGTTCTGCGCTCGGGCTTTTCAAGAAAATGTTATTACACGTGCACCACATTTTCCATTATTCCAAGCAGGTCTGTAGGTGTTTAAGGTGGAATTCTGCTAACTTGACATCAATAAGGATTTCTCCTGTTCGGTCCAATCTTTCAACTCCTCCGTCCACCCAAAACCAGCCATGCTTCCAAACAAATGTCAAGGATCTCTGGTGGGTGATATCCGGAGATTCGGGATTAGGTATGGCTTTTACAAAGCGTGCGCTTGTAGGTCTGCTCTGCAGAGTACCATCTGCCATTTCGGTGTGATCATGATGTACTGACGCTCTGTTGAGGTAATTCAGTACCTAGGATATGAGGTTCGGTGGAGGAAATAGCCACGCCACCTTCTAGTCCCATTACTTGATGCGTTGTAAAATATGGCAATTTTATCGTGTGTATCTGTTGAAACATACCTCGGTAAACATGTGCTGTTCTAAACGCAAATAGGTCCATTTGTGGTGTGCCCCATACCTTGAATATGACTCGTCTCCCGGAACATCAAATACCATTTGGGGACAGCTGTTCCTCGTGACAGGGCATCAACCTCACCATTGAATCTGTCTGGAAAGTCTTGTGCTGTCAAATGTAGGTATATTTCAAAGGCCCATCACCGTCAATAGACATTTAGGATAAAGATAAGATAATTTATTTCATTATTATCATTACAATTTAAATAACATTACCAGTTTCTAGATTATAGCGAATTAAGTTTAAAAACAATGGGCCCCAAACTAGGCGTGGCCTGTATCTTAGGAGCCCGCAGTCGAACGTTGCCGAATACAGATTCGCATATTCACAGTGTTTCTGTTACGATTTACCATTAATATCTCGAAACACTAAAATTTAAAATGTAATTACTTCTAATATCTACGAGTTATATGACTAATCAACTTAGTTAGTTTAGTTATATCTTATCTTACATGCCACGGTGACTGCTACCTGTAACATTGATCCAACATGTTGACATCTCCAAGCTGAGCACCCCAGCCGTAGTTGGATGCATCCGTAGTGAGTAGATGTGTAATCAGGCCGGTGTGAATCGGCAGTGAGCTTCGTGCGGCTCATAACCACCCTCTCATTTCGGTAAGTGCAG
Source organism: Apeira syringaria (assembly GCA_934044485.1). Classification (NCBI taxonomy): domain Eukaryota; kingdom Metazoa; phylum Arthropoda; class Insecta; order Lepidoptera; family Geometridae; genus Apeira; species Apeira syringaria. The sequence continues at coordinate 23,860,144 of OW203660.1, read as the reverse complement.
GGTCCGGTAAATTCGCTTGCTTGTAAGGAAGTGTTTTGGATAATTGTCGACTGAAGAACTGCAGTGTTCGACAATATAATCTCCCTCTGCTCACTACGAATAAGGCGAAGTTGAGTCGCCCCAGAAGGGGCTGGGCCTGTCTGAGCGACCAACTGCCTTTAGACATCTGACTGTGAAGCGCCTTGCGTAGCGTTAGGCACTTCGATTCCGACAGGGATTTCGTGTTGAGTTTGGTATCCCATGGAACGCCTAGAACCTCCAGGCGTTGCGTCGGAATCAGTACAGATTTGTCTATATTGATAGTCCAACCGAGTCGTCTATCAGGTCTACCAGAATAGAGTGCGTTTGCGTAAGACATGGTAATACTGATATTGACTATTACTAGGAAAAATCATCTAGGTAGACAACACACCTGATATTGTGATTCCTCAGATATTAGGCGATCCAATTTGTTAGAGAAGTAAACATCGTAGGCGCCGACAACAGGCCAAATGGGAGACAGGTCATCTGCAGCAGTTGGCCGTTGTAACTAAGTCTGAGGTATCTTGATAAAGGTAAGCTTGGTTCCAATCTAGATTGACCATGCAATCCTTGCTCTATTAAAAAAACGTGGTACTCGAAAGTGACTGAACAGCAGGATTGAAAATTGGTCGGAATTTTCTATCTGTTTTCAGAACTAAAACGAAGGCCGAAATGTAGCCGGAAATCGTCTCGGCTTTTCCTAGAATACCTGACTAACATCTAGTTTTTTTTTTTTTTTTTTGTTGTGTACGATAGCCCTTTTTGGTTCCGCTATTTTTTGATTAGGAGGTGACTTGAATATATCAGAGGCAGTTTCATAACAAATGGGATTCGTGCCCCTCTCAGTAATCTGAAAATGTGATTGGGAGACAACCGCACTAAACTGTTTGATTATTCTTATTTTACGAAATAAAATATCACCTGCTTGTTCAAAACAGCAGGCCTTTGTAATCAGTCGTAGTAGCGGCTCTAGTATTTAACTGTTGCTAACTGCTGTGTTGGCTGAAAGCAAATTAACAGTTTGACCAATCTACCAAGTTTTGTAGGTTTGAACGCAATCATCTTTCTGTTTTAAGATAGCACTACTAAATGCGGCGAAAGCTATCCTACTTATATTATAAATGCGAAAGCCTGTGTTTGTTACTTCTTCACTAAAATGCTACTAAAATGTTGTAATAATGTTAAATGAATGCTACCGCATGCCGCAAAGATCGTGCACTGAACTCCAAATAATTATATTTGTTTATATAAGTGCGACACGCGGCTGATTCTGCAAAGTAAGGAAAATATTTGGTGTTATACCAAACAACCTTGGACTTAACACCTAGGCTAATTTTTATCCCGGAAAAGTTATAGTTTCCGTGGGATAATGGAGGCAGCGGGAAAACCGCAATCCACGCAGGCGAAACCGCGGGGCGCTACTAGATTCTAATAAATACAAGCGGTAATCGTAAGTACCAGACGCATTGAAACGCCTGAACTCATCATTTACACTTAGATCTATAAAACTGGGGGTAGATACATACTTTTTCTTAGCTTCTGAAAAACGAATTGCATACCAATAGTTGCATTTGCAGCGTTGAATTTGAGATAATTTATCTAAGAATTGATCGTTTGATTTCGGAAATTACGGATCTTTAAGTGTAGTCGTTAGGTCTGACAATGGGAGCCGGGCGCCCGCGCCATTAGCGTCGCTCGCGGGCGGCGCGCGTAGCAACAAGTCACCAGCGGCGCGGTGCGCGGGCTCGCTGGGACTCGCTACTGTAGGCGCACTCTGAGACTCACCTTGTCTCTGAGTAATTTAATTTGTCAAAAAGCTACTGGTAGCGACAAGAATTCAAATTGTAAATCACTCACATGTGGTTTTCTCGCTCTTTTTACAGATTTCCGTCGCTCCGGGCTCGATTCCCGTGATGATGGTTCACTGTCACTATCACTGTTCGAATTTATAGAACTAAAATCTCACTTTCGCGACACGTGTTTCGTTATCACACTTTTCCTTCTCCATACTGAAGGGAGGATTATGTACGTTAAAATATAGACTTTTTAAACTAATATTTCTATCAAATTATTATTATTTTTTTTTTTTGCTAAGACGTGTTACCGCAGCGAAAAACGATGCTATAATGAAGGTAAAATAGCGCCAAATTCCGGATACTGTCGTCCATAAGTCAAAATGGCGGCGAAGGCGGGGTCGGAAGCCGAAGGGAGGAAGTTGCTAGGACGCAAAAACCGTAAAAGACGGGTGCTTGACTCAAGATGGATTCCGGATATCGGCTCGGAACAAATAATAAACAAACAAACAGTTTAATAATAAAGCAACAATGACGAACGACAGTAACACAGAACCCAAAATGCGACACAAGAGAATATAGTCGGACAGTGTTTACATCAATGGGCAGAGTTTTCTTGCTGTTGAGGTGTTCGACCACCAGCTGCAGCGGGCCGCACGGGTACAGCTCGTTGAAGTCTACGAACGCCTGGGCGATGCTCTTGAAGAACATCTGGCGCTGTTTCTCTGCAATAGGGATGAAAGCGATATCATTGCACAATTTATAGGATTACACGGCGATATCAGATTTTAATTTAATGTTAACTCATGCAAATAAAATATTAAATATACAAAATAAAGAAAAAGTACTGTGATTTTTAGATCAGTATATCTTATGTGTACCTAGTAATGTTATATGGGGAAACGATGTCCCTAAATAATATTAAATATAATTATTTAATAATAATAATAATAATTTAGAAGTTAGCAAAATATAGAACAGCGAAGTTATAATATACACGCAAAGTAAATATATGATCGCGGTCCGTGGAACCCGGGGAGTTAACAGCATCTACACGCTAATAGAATATGAGCACGTAGCATGTGTGTGTATGTGCAAGTGGTGGGCGCAGGCGCAGTAGAGGCGTGGTGTGTGCGCACGGGGCAGTGTACAGTACCGGCGGGGTGGGTGTGCAGGAAGATCTGCAGGAAGACGTTGTTGGGCGCGAGCTGGTGCAGCACGCAGCGCAGGAACTGGTGCGCCACGAAGACGGCGCTGCCCGGCAGCCGCGTGCCGGTCTCCGCCTGCCAGGAGTACCGCCCCAGCTGCACCACCCTGCACCGCACGCGTGGGTTAGGGGCGCTCGTGGAGCCGCAGCAGGCTCGAGCGGGCCGCGCGCACGCACCTGGTGACGTGGTGCAGCAGCGCGGGCAGCAGCGGCGCGGCGGCGGCGGGCTCGCGATGCACGAAGGTGGCGAGCGCGATCACGCACAGCCCCACCTCCTCGTCGCTGTACTGCTCCACCGCCGAGCCGCACTCGCCGCCTGCGGAACACATCCCACCGCGTCACTCGCTGTGCCGCCGCCACACGACCCGGGCAGGCAGCCGCAGCTTCCGAATGATCCTCGTTCATTATATCGATTACAATGGAAGAACACTTCGTTCCGCCTTTCGGTGATAGTGATACTACAATTATAATTTTCACTCCAAGAAGTGCCTTAAAAGGCTTAACTATTGCATGTAGGGCATGCCGGTAAGAAGTCATAAAATCCATATACTTATTATGCGATCTAAACAACATGTAGATGTGGAAGCAGCGATACTAACACCTGTAGCAGAGCGTGGTGTCCACCTTGGAGGCGCCCCCCGCGCCCCCGGCGCCGGACGGCGGGGCGGGGCGCGCGTGCGCGGCGCGGCTGTCCCGCTCCCACCACGCGCCGCTGCTCTCGCACGCGCTCTCTGCGGAACAAACACTCGCGCCGTGACACACGCGCCACTCGCGAACATACGACTGTATAATGTGCGACATATGCAAGCGGACAGCTTGTCCGCCATCCGTGACAACGTGACTCTATACCCAATTCACAGATTTCGTCTATAGCTTATAAGTTCAATCATAGTACTAGTAGAAATATGGTATAGATTATGTTTCATGAAATATATAAAAAAATTAGAAATGGGCACTTCAATGATTAAATTGATTTATAGTGATTAAAGAGATATAAATAATCATTGTTTTTGTGAAACTATACATTGTTGTAATGAAATTTTACATTATTACAATTAATATTTGCACTCTGGGTCCCAGCAAAGTGTTGTAGGCTCTGTATTGAACAATGAATCTACATGTATGTACCAAAAACTTATGAAAAAAAAACGTTTTCCAAAATATGGAACCTACTTCAACACTCAAACTGTGAAATAACTTGTCGAAGTCGGTACCATGCGCAAAATATTGTGATGATAGTTACTTTTGAACTATCAAGTCAACTATCCAGATCAACTATCACTTTGAAGTCGGTTCCATTTTTTGTTAAAAAAAATGTTTTCACCCTTTTCAGTGATCTTTGCAGTAGCGAATACAATAATAATAAACAATAATTTTGATCCAATGAGTACATTGGATCAAAATTATTGTCATTGTGTATGTTCCCCGAGTTCTTCACCCGCTATTATAATGTCGTCAAAGTTAACGTAACATTTTGGCACTTAATGGAGTGTGTGTGAAAAACCGCTTGTCCGATTTTGATGAAATTCAAATGAGACCACCTCGGAGGTACAATAACAAACAAAAAAAAATTTAAAAAAATTGGTCCAATAATGAGTAAGAAATCTGTGAACATACACGTCGGTTCTTGTTGCGGATATCTAAGCTTCCATATGTGTTTCAGCACGTGACATATTTGTCAAATAGAAGTAGTAATAAGTATAGGTACCGGTGATGTGTGGGTCTAGTGGGTTGAGTACAGGCGGGGAGCCGAGCTGCGCCGCTTGGCGCGCGAGGCGCCGCGGAGACACGCCGCGGGGTCTGCTCGTGTACATCATGTTACGATTTAGAACGGTATTTTTTTTTTTATACTGTGTAGACTAGCGTTTGGCCACTATCTCACTTGATGGTCCATGACGATGTGGTCGAAGATGTTATCACGCTAGACCTAGAATGTTCACTGGCTCTCAAGGACTGCTGCCTGAACACACTATGTGTATGGTGACAGTTTTTCAAACTTGAGGGTGGCAGCTAGCTAGGCGGGTATTCGAAAGTACCCTACCACCATGCTGGGAATTTGATATAGGTGTTACCTTTACCGGAAGCTCAAGCTGTTGTTGGGGATCGAACCAGTGTCCGTCAGTTTGACAGGCGACGCTCCCCCCGCTGAGCTATCATCGCTTCAGTAAGCTCAGCGGGGGGAGCGTCGCCTGTCAAACTGACGGACACTGGTTCGATCCCCAACAACAGACCTGGGTTCAAATCCCGGCAGGAGGGCAAACATTATGTGTGCAAAACATAGATGTTTGTCTTGGAAGTTTGTTGTGAAGCCAGTGTGTTTCCATACCTCCCACGACACAGGGAGTCCTAGTGCGGCGGTATGAGCAGTTGAAACAAAAGTTTGTCATCAAACAACATTACACCATAATATGCTGTACGGTACACAGTTCAAAGGAAATAAATATGATGTAGGGTGTCGGGTCTAGTGCGGCGGGGGCACTCTCCGGTATGGGTGCCCTGCATAACGCCGTCCCTCCAGTGATGCGGGATAAGGGATACACTTGAACGCGGTAAAGGTTTTTTCATACTTTATAGATATTTGACGTTTGGCCACTATCTCACTCCATGGTCGAAGATGTACTCGCATCTGGATATTGACTGGTTCTCAAGGAATGCTGCCTGAACACATGTGATGTTGTTGTGTCAAGTTTGAAAAACTGTCACCAAACCACAACTTGAGGGTGGTAGTTTGCCAGGTAGGTACCTACTCAAAAGTATGTTGCCTTCATGGTGAAAATCTAGGCGTTGGTGGGGATCGAATCAGCGTCCGTCAATTTGGCAGCCGAAGCTCCCACCGCTGAGCTACCATCGTTTTAAAATGTAAGGATTTCGGTCACTGCTTATAGTATAATGTGTACTCACTTAGTTCCATCCGAGGAGAGTTTTTGGGAGAGGTCGTGGGGACGCGCAGTGGGGCCCTCCAGCTCCGACCGGCTCGAGTCCGTCTTGTCGGTGGAATCCTCTGCGTCATACATATGTACATACATACATAAACACGATTTTGTGTCATTTCGTCATTCAATAACTATAAAAATCGGTGCTCAAATGGACTCCCTTTTTTGTTTGCACCCTGTCTTTTTTAATTTATCCATTTTAGCTAGTTCAAATTATTTGTACAACAGATGAACTAGTTTTGATAAAATGGACTGAGATATGCATTCTTTCAGCGATCAGTGTTACAGGCCAATAAAGCCGTCCCGTGCAAGCCAGATTCAGATGTATTTTATTGTTAACTGTGTGCCCATTACATAAAGTTCTTAAAAACATCCAATAATGTTTTAATTCAAGAACTCAACGTGTATAGATAGTATAAAGGCGAAGCACCTGCACCCGGGGGCAAGCTGAGCGCCTCCCGGACCCGATCCACCAAAGCGTTGAACACCGGGTACTGCTCCTTGTTGGGCTTGGGGCCGATCGGCAGCAATCTGGAATCAGTGCGGGTAACCAGTGTCGATCGACAATAGTACGGTTCTCGGATCGAGCCCCACTCTGGGGTCTTGCGATCGATAAATGTAGCTGAAACCCAGCCACTGTCAAATTGAGAACGAGTTAAACACAGTGTCACACTGTCCTCTACGAACTCATTTTTACACAGAGCCATTTGACCGAACGTACTGTCACGGTGTTTTGCAGAAACTACTTATTCCATCGTGTGTAGACACTAACACAGCAAAGATTACCTCTCCTGCGGAGGGATGTTGAAGGGCTGCACGGAGGAGGGAGCCCTCGGGAGCGGGGGGCCCCCCGACCACGCCACTTCCATCTTCGAGAGGGGGGACTCGGGGGACGCGTACGTGTACCCGACACCGCACCCTGGAACTGTACACGATACATCTACCCACGGGGACGGATCACCTTCATATTTTAACATTCACTGATATTCGAATGTACCTAACTACACAACAACTACGTACAGTGGTCAAACGCTTGCCTATTCCCAATAATAATAATAAAAACGATTATTTACTTTAGTATGTATTTCCTCCCTGTTTACTTACAGCTATACGTATGTTACTCTCTCTCTCTCTCAGTCATGGGGCGTCCGCTGCTGGACATACGCCTCCCCCACATAGGGGGGATTTACCATACTCGCCACGCTTGGCAGACGGGTTGGCGAGCGCAGTATGGTTTCCTGGAATTCCTTCGAAGGCGCTGCTGCCCACCTTCTGGTACGTGATCCCTTAGCCGACTCTTACGGCACCCGCGGGAAGAGATGGGGGGAGTACTATTCCAGGCCGGTACCACCACGGCACCTGCCTGTTTGAGCTCAACTAATTACTATAAAGTTGCGTTTTAATTGCTCTCACTGGTACAAAAGGCTCATTTAGAATGTAAATTTAACCTCCAGACCACACTAAAGTAGCGCACACTGTAGCTAGTTTAATTAATTAAAATAATAAATTCCATAGTGGTATTTAAGTTTTCTTTTTTTTAATTGGAAATAGCTGAAAATTTTCTATCCGTTCATTTAGCTTTATATAAACTAAGCTTACCATGTTTTCGTAGGATAAAAATATACGTAGACGAGAGGACATTTAACTTTTTAGACATCGGGAAGAATAGGCTTTCAATGATATCAGCAGAAGGGCATTGTTTTTTTTAAATATATTAAATAAATCGCCTAGTTATCAAATTGTGAGGATTTTCGTATTTACCGGAATCACTTGCGCACACCTACACACTGTCAAAAGAGTGACATCATTCTTCCCGTGAGGCGTTTTTCTTTATTTTAATGCGAAGGAGAGATATAACGAGTAGGGACAGACCTGGGCTTTTGATGTGATGGTGTGTGGGCGAGCGCGGCGGCCACCCGGCGAAGTGCGTGTCGCCGTTGGAGGAGGGCGCCGTGTCCGGGGACGAGCTGCTACCCACTGGGCACACACACACACACACGCGCGCATGTCACAAAAACCATGTATCGGCACTATTGATAATTAAAAAGCTAAGTAAATAATTCATTCAATATTACGTGAAATCTAATTTTTAGGCATTACTCAAAGTCATACCTTCTCGGTAAATAACTTTTATCATTGATATTTATAAAAAACTTATATGACATTTTACGTAAGAAAGTAAGAAAGAAAGTTTAATAATAGAAGTATTGAAAACATCTCCAGTAAATGTTATGACAAAAAAATATATATATGTGAGGTCGTTTAGTTCATGAAATAGTCCGTGGCCGAGCCCCCGCGCCAGGAGGGAAGCACGCGGCGCGGGCGGAGGGTGCGTCTCGCACGGGAGTACGCACTCTATTGTAAAATAACGAGACGTATTATTGTAATGAAAAGATGTTATTTAATAGCGTCATTCATAAGTGTCATGCTAATTTAGACTTTATTACATCATTTTATTAACAATATCCTGTTCGTATAGTTATATAAAGAAAATAACATTGAATGAAAAAAAAATTACAATCATCAAAAATTGTACATATAACTCAATAATACATATCATATGATTAAGTATTGGATTAAGAATTTTTAGTATTAATTTCTGAAATTGAGTACGAAATATAATTTTGTTACGAAAAAATGTCTCATACGACCTTCCGCATCGTCGCTTATCATCTAGCGAAATCGTGCACGCAAGCTTATACAGAATAAAATTATGTGAGGTAAATACCGATAATCCTTTTCTGTTTTCCTAGTATCTTTGCCCTGGGCGAGGTTTGGGCCCCGTGCAGCTGGTCGGGCCAGATCTCCACCGACTGGCCGCTCATCGGCGTCGATTTTCTGGTAAAAACAAATATTACATTATGTACCGACACTTGGCATTTCAGTATTTAATAAGAATGTTGACGTTACTGTATACAACTACAAACATAAAAATTGTGAGAACATATTCATAGTACATATTCCGCATAATTATTCTATCTTGCGATTCCACAAAACATCTCTGCAATCCACCAAGCCCTCGTCAAGGTGCATGCGTCGTGTAACATGGGATACTCCTAAAATAAACACTAAGTTTGCTACAAGAGCGCCTCTATTTCAATGCCCATTCCTATACGGGAAAGCTAATAAACAACTTAATATTGTAAATTGTGCCAAAACTGCATGCAAATAACAAATTAAAACATGGGTACAAAACCTTACCTATTACGAAACTGAGAAACTTCTGGAAATTGTTCAATAAATGTAACAACTATTTTGTTTTTTTTATTATTATTATTTTTTTGCGTTAAAATCAGTCCTATGTTTAGGAGTTTAAAATATATACTAGAAAATATATTTAACATTGTTCCATTGTTAGCTGGGTATATCATCATGGTAACCCTAAACCATATTTTTTTTATTTCTTATATTCTTTTATGTAATTTCACTGCAAAGGTTGTACAAAATTTAAACATTTACGTCTATAATATAAATCAAAATTAAATAATTAAATGACAGAAGTACCTACTTAGTTCCCAAGTTCCATTCGCACTTATTGTAAACCCAGCCTTACCTGACCTAAATTCTCCGTATTCACAGCTCACTCACACAGCCACGCATTGTATTAGTAGCATTGTATTGTAATTGTATTCTGTGTATTTTTAATTTCTTTTTTTTTTGTGATATAATATGTTAATTTAACACTAAAATTAAGTTAGTTATTACTTTTTAGTTACTTATTACCTAGCATTTCTTATATTTATAGTTCATGGAAGAGACTAGCCACCCACAACACAGGGTATCCTAGTGTGGGGGCTAGAGTGACTTGCTTGACACCTACCTAAACCTTTTTATTTTTTTTATTTTTTTTTATTTGTGTACATATGTGAATGTCATACGCAACATTATAGTCATAGTTTATAAGTCTAAGTAGTTAAGCATGTAAAAAGTGCACCATTTAAGAAATAAATGTATTTGTATTTGTATTTGTTGTATTATATATAGGTCATAAGGAAAACTTTATATTGAACTAAACTTTATCAAACGAAACTAGTGTCACCCTTAATCGAAATTTCTGTACAGTTATGCATTAACAACTTATAAAAAAAAACATTTTTTGGTCGCTCCCGGAAGCAATATCAGAGACTAGAGGTAATGTTCAAGTGTAGTAACTTACAGGTTGGAGGAGTCACTGCCGATGGACACGGAGGAGCTTGTCGACAGCTGTTGGCCGGAGCGCGAGCCGATAGTTGGCTGACGATAAAGGTTTACCCACGTACATATGTATCATATTAGTACATGTTTGATGAGTGCACTATATAACCGCTGCTACTGTATAAACTTACTATCTAAAACTTATCGGATACATTTCGGGGAGTCCATTCCATCTTAGGACGACCTGACGGACGGCAATGCGACATCCATACATCGTAGACGTTCCAACTTGTCGCACGAAGCGTTTTGCTCCACATTCATAGTGCGTACAGCTAACGAATGGAACTCATTGCCTAAATCTGTATTTCCGCAGACATACAACCTGGGTATCTTCAAGTCACGAGTGAATAGGCATCTTCTAGGCAGGCGTGCTCCACCGTAGACCGCATCATCGCTTAACATCAGGTGAGATAGTGTTCAAACGCCTGCCTATTCCCAATACCAAAAAAAAGTAAAGGAATGCAAAATAGAAAGCGAAATAATATATACGATTAGTTTCAATAAAATTATTTCGCTCCCTCTTTTTTTTTATTCGTTTCTCCTAGTTCTACAAAAGTAACTTAATAAATTCATCATGTAAAGATAGCTTATAGCTTACAATATCCTGGAGAAACAAAAGGCGGACTTATCGCTTAAAGCGATTTCTTCCAGTCAACCTTTTGTTTTGGAGGATTTCAACAAAAATAATGGTGGCATGCTTTCACCTGAAAGCTGTACAGTAAACTAAATTAAAAATAATAGGTTACCTAAACCCTAAGCGCATAAGGCGCATATATTATTATAATATTATACAACTCAGTAATTTCAGTTTGAACTTAGTAACCAGAGGTACTATAAAGAGCTCAGGTACCGTGGAACAGTCACCCAAACACTCACCATTTTGGTGAGCGGTGTATGCGCGGCGGTGGAGGGTGTCATATCTATCTTGGGCGGATCTTCGTAGTGTGAAGGTTCGTCGAATGAGCCCTGAAATATAATCATGTACTCGTAGTACTAAACCTGAGCGTTTCATAACAACCGAGGCACAAACAGGGGGGTTATGAGTTTGTTGTGAATCTGTAGCATCGTAGCTCGAAAACAATTGGGCCGATTTTGATGCAGTTTTTTATTTTTTTTACAACATTCACAAAAGGTGTTCAGGTCCCAAACTAGGCAGAGCCTGTACTATGGTAACCTGATGACTGATATATACTTATCACACCCAGACACAGGTCAAACAGACATGTTCATGCACACAAATGATTGACCTGTCCGGGAATCGAACCCGGGACCAGCGGTTCAGAAGGCAGAGTGCTACCAACTGCGCCCACCGGCCAGTCTTATTGAAAGCTGACGTGATCGAGATGGTTGTTACATAGATACAATTTATCCGTTACTCATCCTTAGCCCCCACAATAGGTTTATATATGTGTAAATGATCTCTCATACAACCGTTTGGCCTCAACAGTTATTATCAAGTTATTAAGATAAAGTAGTTGTCTTCATAATATAATCAGTTTTAGGGTGCCTACGTGACGCGATGACCGTAGCCAACGCACCCCTGTCTATCGGACATACTCAATTCACAATAGTGTACACAATGACATCTGAACATCTGATATGTTTCCGAAAGTGTCGCCGTGGCGCAGTGGTTAGTGTCAGTGACATGACTACTGTGTCTCCGGGACCCTGGGTTCGAATCCCGGCAGGGGCAAACATTTGTGCGATAAGTGTAGGTGTTTGACCCGGGTCTTGGATGTTTTTGTGCTGTGAATGTGTGTGTCCAAGCCACCCGCGATACAGGGAATCCTAGTGCGGGGGTTTAAGTGTAATAAAAAAAAATACAGTAGACAATACCGAAAAATATTTATAAGAACGTATTAAAGTTAGTTTAAGTAAGGTTTAGTGTTTAGGACATTACTTTCCTACTGCGTATGAAATTAGTTACTGTATATCTATTTTTAAATGGGAATTTTCGTGATTTTAACATATTAAGATATATATGTGTATAATCCGGCTTTACTCACGTTTATAGTGGAAGTATATCGACTTAAGTGTCGGGCATATCCGACGCCCATAATCTGGCAGCGTGAACTCACCTGATCATGGGCATTATTTGGAAAAGCTATAATATATATTACGATTTCCACAATATCAAAAGTATTGTATTTTTTAGACTTTCGCGATCCGAACACATTGTTATTAAATCAAACGGGGCTTCAATCAACCCTGTGCTTTTGCAGGGCTGTGACAGCCCTACAGTTTAATAATATCAAAAGTGGGTAGTTGGCGAAACTACGCGCTCTCGCCGATATTGCCACCCGTATGTCTCCAGTCTTCTCGTGACCACGACCAATGCAACTTGGTCGAAACGTCGAGGTAAATAAATTACTAAATGTTTTTCTCGCGATTAAGCCCAGTTTGATTATATAACAATCATAAGTATTGTGATGTAGAAAGCCGGCGTAAATGTGAAGTGTCGACGTACAGGCGCCGTGCTCCCGTGGACCGTAGTGTCGGACTTGTCGCTGGTCTCGGGTATAGCTATCAGCTCGCTCTCGGACGACTCTTGTTCTAAACTCCACTGTTTGTATCTGAAAATAAACAATCATTTCGAGTAGCAAGGAGCAAATGAACAATTGTATTATCATAATATAATAACCGTACACGATAATAATATATTTATAAAGATAATAAAATATATAGCAACGATTGTGCCTCAATGAATGGTAACATACATGTATATAATGTTAAAATGTTGCGTCCACAAGAGACTTCCGTAAGGGTCTGGTTCGCGTCGGAACTGCAGTTTCGGATAAAGATGCTGATGACCACCATAACCATTAAAGATCTGGTTACTCCCTCAATGTTCAGTCGGCCAAATATATCGTTTACCGCCTTACGGTTCAAGATAATTTCACATCATAAAAGTACAAGGTTGATTTTCCCGTGCATCACAAGCGACTCTTCTAATTTTAAATGTTTCATTAAATGGACAGACTGTTGAAGAAATAAGCAGTTGGGTCTTTCTGGGAATAACACTAAACCAATATTGCAATTGGAAACCGCGTGTAGAATGTGTGTGTTGTAGAGTCAATAGATTGCTCTTGCGTTACAGCGGATATGTAGCAGTTTCTTCAAGGACCGCCCTCTCGCGTTACCATGGTTATGTTGGTTCAATTTTAAGATGTTACCAAATTATGTGTGTGTGTGACAAGTTGTTATTTATAAAACCGCTTAGTGGGGCAACATGCAGCAATGTATTTCATTATCATGCAAAACATCAGTGGTCAGGACTAATTCTGCGTTGTGTACGTACTTGTTAGGGTTAGTTTCCTCCCAATGCGTGTGCATATGCGCGGGCGACTTCTGCATCTTGTGTTTGCACGCGTGCGGAGACCCGCACATGCTCGCGCCCGCACCCGCACCCGCCCCCGCCCCCACTCCCACCCCGACCCCTGCCACCCCCACACCCGCCGCGCCCACTCCCGTCACCCCCACACCCGCCACGCTGCCCACGCCCGCCATACCCGCCACCACGCTCGCCGCCCGGGCCGGCTCTTGTTGCTCCGTTTTTAATGACGGTTGGCTGACATCTGGAAAATGGCACGACTAATATTAAGAACACATTTTATCGTAAAATACATCAGTACACAAAACATCCATATATAAAAAATGCCCTTCCAATAATTTTAGTCATTCCGCTGATTTTTTTATGCAAACGATCACCGTCGCCTTAGAAATCTGTAAGTATTTTTTTTCAAACATTCACACCCCCGCACTAGGACACCCTGTGTCGCGGGAGGCATAGACACACACAATCACAATACACAAACATCCAAGACCCGAAAACAAACATCTTTGCTCATCAAGTCATCACAGAAATATTTGGACACCGCGGACTCCGGAAGCGGAGCTAAGCACGTCCGTCGATTCGCCGGTCAGGCGGGCGGCAAGTTTTCAGCCGATCCTTGTTTATTGGCGTATTCCTAGCGTCGGAAGTCGCGCGGATCGTACATAATCACTAAATGTCAATAAATAGTTGAGATCGATGACGCCGTAGCACTAGGACGAATGTAGCGTGTTACCTCTGTGCCGCGGCAGCAGCAGCACCGGCGGGATGCGCTTGCAGGCGTGGTGCTGCGCCTCCACGGTGTTCAGCACCAGGCGCACCAGCGCCTGCACTTGCACCATCACCGCGCCGCTGCCGTACTGGTACTGCGCACCACATCATTACATTGTTCTCATCTACAATACTGCATTATGGTAGTAGTGACAGGTGAGCTAGGGTGGTCATTGCGCACGAGGCTGTCGGTTGCGGTGGGAGCCGCACGCGACGGCGTCATTCAGCCGAGTGTGTACTTAGTGCGGTTCGCGAGTTTCATACGACGTTTTCCAACACTTTTGCAGATAAGAGAGGGCAGGGTGTCAAATCTACTAATTTCATGTTCATATTCAGGCCAGCGCGAGGCCGACTCGACGCCAATAAGACAACGTCAATAATCCGTAGCCTGCCAAGTTCATAGCGGCCTGAATCTATGTTGAAGCTTTGCTCGGCCTGTGTCGGTTTTGTATGAAAGTGACAAGTTGGGTGCTCACAGATTACGAAAAATTACATGCTACGTCACTGACTCTAGACTTGAGTCAAGATTGATTCAATATGTATGAATTAAAAATAGCGGATTACCAAAGCTGTCAAAATCGCCCATTGTGAGGCGATCATATTCCCATATTGAATAGTAGACTTAGGCCCCTGAATCGTATGCTGGTAACACTGATTTACGACGATGATGGAGCTCGAAGGCGGGACAATTATATAACAGTAAACATTAGTAAATCAAGTTCGGGTTATTGGTAATAGTTTTACTTATTACAATTGATAGCTTACTCCTCCAAGACAGGGCTTATGTATCTTAGGCTTATATATCAAACCTAACATCACCTTATATAAAACGACGAGCAATGCCATCAGCCAGTGCCGCCTGACATGCGGCTCCAGCGCTGCCAAGGAATGCGTTGCAGTGGCGATGCTAGGGCTATTGCCAGCACCGCTGCAATACTGAAAAATAACATTATTTTATATAACCTGATAGCTTCGAATTCCTGTGATTTCATTCTCTAAAAGTGCCAATCAGCACTAGCGCGATTTTTTAATTGTAAGAATTAAAGATTCAGCGACATTCGACATATTAATATATTGTATAATGTAGATTGACCTGACGTGTACAATCTTAATGGGCGGATACAGGCATTACAACACAGGCAAACAAGTTTAACGACTCCTCCGAACAATAGTAAAAAAAAGACGTGTGGCACTCGAGGACTGCCGCGGTAAAGCTGTTGCATAGCATTTTTTATAAACTTATGCAATTAATGTCTTATGCAGTAACGCCGATACAACCAATGCCACCTAGAGGCGAGTCGCTGAACTAAACAAACAAGCGTGATATTTCAAAAAAAGTCATTAAAAGTTCTGCTATTCATCGATAGATGGCAAAACTAAAAAGTATCACCAATGTGCCGGTCAGAGTGGGGGAGTTCGTTACGGAATTTCTGGATTCGGTCTCCACGCTCAAGACCCGCGATAGAAGCTATGCAATAGCTTAAAAAGACTAAAAACCCTTTACATAATATGTATCAAAGACACAATGCGAGTCGCCAAACTAAACACAATACCAATGAACTTTCAGTATATTGTTCATGGGGTATATTTTTTTCCAAGGAATTTCATTTTATACATTATTACATATTATTACATTTTATAAAAAAAACAATTTTTTCTTATATATTTAAAACTGTCTCTGTTGTTCTCTGCTGCTCTCTCTTACCGGATTTGATCATAAAGCTGTATTAAAGAGCAAAGAGACATTACCACGCCAGACCACATCGTCATAGATAGGGATCAAACTAGAACTTAATCTAATTAGCTAAACCGTTTAATAACTAAAAAATAAATTGTTTTTTTGGCAAAACTCTTAAAATATTGTATGCTGCAGTAAGCCTCACCAATAAGATATTATTGGAAAAAATCAATACCATTTTTTTAATTTGCTCCTCCAAAACTACAAGATCGCAATCAAAATATTAATGTGACTCTCTTTGTGTTCGGAACAAGGGGTTTCTGGAAATTTGTTATTAAAAATGAACCAGGGCCGTATACGAATAGGTACCTGTAACACTTGTAAGGTGGGTTCGGCGATGCTGGCCCCCATTATATGATTCTGGTCCAACACTTGCGGTAGGTTGGCCATAAACGCGTTGAATATTGACGATTGTCTGTAAACACGAAGTTTCCACGAAACATTTTATATTTATTAGTTAGCTAAACTGTTTGAATAAAATGTATCATAAATCGATAAGCATACGTAAATATTACTTATACAGAATTCGGATGGCGCGCGGGCTACGAGCTTGTCGCGTTAACGGTGTGCCAGCCATTCGGTAGACAAGTCTTAAGCAGTTAAATAAAATAGGAAAAACAACTATTATACAAGTCAACTGAACTTACAGTAAAGTTACTGAAACTCGCTTTTAAATAAAAAAAATGTCACTGCAATATTGGACCAAGATTCTATACGACTTTTGTTCTAAGGGACTTCAGGACTTGAATTCTAAGTACACGCACAGTGGTGGAGAAGTATTACGTAGTGTTTTATTTTCCAAAACACGTGTTTGTTTGCGTGTCAATAATATGTAAATGATGGTGATTAAGCGTTAAAAGTTCGCGAGTTTATCGTATTAGAACTAGAACAGAATGACAATTCTTCAACCCTTTTTTCCCAATTTTTTCTGTAATTTCCAAATAATTTTATTTTTCATTTTTTTTTATTAACATTAACACAAGGTCTTCAGGTCCCAAACTAGACAGCCTGTACTATGGAAACCTGAAGACTGATATATATATATATATATATATATATATATATATATATATATGTATTAGTGAAGCGATCACGACTTTACAGAATTAAAGAGAAAACAAGAAGGGACTTTCAGGCTAAGCTTTTATTTTATGCCTATGTCCTATGGCAATACAATTTTTAAGAATATTTATCACAATACTGGTTAAACGCACATTAAGCGTTGTACCAAATAAAAGAACAAAAAGTATTCGGGCACTCACCTCAGAGTATGAGGTGCCATGTGGAAGCATTTCTCAACGGTATTGTATCCTAAGAGTAAGAAGAGATGTTTCAAAACGCACTCTTGCGTTCTCGCTTCCACCTTATCCTCTATAGGATGGGCTTGGTCGGACCTAAAACAATATATATAAGGATATTGCATATATGTGTAATCCGGCACTAGAGGAGGTGAGTGTACGCTGTGGGTCGCAGTGCGGCCAGGTAGGCCCAGCAGCGCGCGCGGAGGGGTCAGGGCGCTGGTAGCGCGCTATGAGTCGCATCCTCGTCCAAGATGATACGGGTGTGGGTGGTGCGGTATCTTCGACACTATCGTCTGTGTCGTCGCCGCGATCTGCCACTGTAAACTCACCTGTTGGGCATGTCCGATTGGCATTGGATATGCCCGAAACATACGTTGAAATACTTAATTCTACTATCTCTTCCATGTATGTGTTTCGAATTTAATTTAATATAATGCACTAAAATTATGCATTGGTGACGTAACACACTGGGTCCATCGGAAGATCAGCGCTGGCTCACAACCAGCATATGCTGAGATGGATCCAATCTATAACTTGGGGTTGCCCGGGTGGTACCTGTGTAGTATTATCGTTTCCGTAACTCTGTTATGAATAAATACATTTAATTTTATTTCACTATAAACGTGACTGTAATAAGAAGAGGAACAACTCAGAGGAATTTCCAATCATAAATAAAAGTTATAGATGGGTAAAATTTTGGTAGAGATCGGTTGTTTATATAGATAGAAAGAAACTCTGATCAAAACTAATGACGATTATAATGTAATATTTTGTTAAAGGTTACTTTGTAGAGCCATCTCATTGTTAACATCGGACGCTAAACGTAGCTCGTTCGCCCAGATTCAGTAATAAATAAAACGCAATCCACTTATACTAGCATAAGAAGATTACCTGGATAAGAATTGCATAAGCAAAAATACGAGGAGATTAGTGGTTTCCTTGTCGGTTTCTTCCAGATCCACGGTCTTAGGCAGTCCCGAGGTCATTGTGTCTTCAGTAGAACGGCCGGACCCTGAGGGGAATCCTTCTGTAAATAAATAAAACTTGTGAACTCAAATCAGCTGAGCTCGATGATGAAATTAAATTTTGTATTCATAACGATCTTATGATTGTTATTACAAGATAGGGAATAAAATAGTATATTATATGTAAAGACTTGTCTCCCTTTCCTTGTTTCCTTTCCGCATGCATGTACGCATATAGACGTCCTGCTCTAATGGTCAGCCAACTCTGAAATATAACGAGATGCCTCTTTTCCGCACCGCACCGCCAAAAACGGTTAATTTGATTTGCAAGATGACCGCCACACCACTCTAAGAAAATCACCGCTAAGCAAAACTACAATGTGTGTGTGCTATCAATTAATTATTTATACTGTATGTGTCTACATCCTCTAAAACTATCCACACTATGAACCTATAAAATAGTGTCGTTCAGTGAACATCTAGTGGCGCAGTTCCGGGTCTGAGATCGCACAAGGCGCCCCGAGCCAAGGAGTCTGCCACCAGGACAGAACAGGTACACGCACGCTTCTTTCCTTACAAGCTACTGTATTCTGTACCCTAAATGTGTCTATATGCAGCAGTGTATCTTTCTTGTCGTTTTCAGAACCTCACAAGTGCTTCTAGATGTTTTCTCGTAAATGTATCTACCGTCTAAGCGTAATATAAACAAACCCTAAATACAGTCCACTAAAAATAGAACCAGTTCACTTCTTGCACCACATACAGTCGATTGGGAATACACTGGTCGACATGTGCATGTCGAGCAGTGCGCGCGGCGCGGCACGGCCACCACGGCGGAGCACTGGGGCTGGGGGGAGCGTTACCGTGCGCGTTGGAGGGCCGCTGCGAGTTGGGCGGCTGCGGTGCCGTCAGCAACTGGCCGAGTCCGAAGCGGGACGTCTTGCGCTTCAGTAGTGGAGCCGAGTACTGCCGGGAGTACGTCTTCTCGCGCTCTGGGAACCAAATTATACATTTAAGAATTACCGACAATAACGAGATTTATTGTATTAATGTTAATTTGATTTAACATTGTGTAATGCAACTAAAAAAAAAAAACATTTCTTATTTGTGTTCATTTATACTATTTTGGCTTGCCATTGCTCGACAAATTTGCACGGCTGAGGGCAAAATACGATCTAAGATCATGAATTATCACTTTTATACCTCACATGTGTTATATCCATATTACGTATGTGTACTCGTGTTTTGGGCAAAAAAATTATTCTTATTCGTATAACGTAGTTTATTTCTTCATATTTCGGTACAGCTGCATGTGTCATGTCTACATTTAAACTACAAGCTTGTAGCACCACTTTGCGGCGAGCGTGTCGTGTAGCGTGTAGCAGTTACCGTGTGCGGTATCGAGATGCGGCGGCAGCGTGGCGGGCGCGGACACGGTGCGCTTGTAGGGCCACTTGGCGCCGAGCGTGGCGCTGAGCGTGTGCAGCGTGTCGGCGCGCGCGCTCACGCTGAGCGCCTCGTGCGCGCGCCGCACCTTGTGCACGAACCGCGAGTTGGTCTCGCACTGCACCAGCTCTGCAACCGCACATGCACCAGTATCCACCTGCTGCTCTCTGTAGTCGCGATGTTCAATACCAGCACACTTTCACGGCTGGTTTCGGTAATTGCGCGTTACACGTACGAATTTTTAAAGTATTTCCAGTTAGAGATTGTTTCTTTAATTTAGTAATAGAGAATACACTTCAGAACGACAGTAAAATTATTTGTATTTTAACATACGTAAGAAGTTACAAAAATAATTTAATATACAAACATAGACCCTCAAGAGCAGCTTGCGAAAACATAACGGCCATTAAGTTTTTGTAACAAAAAAAAACGTTAAGTTACTTCAGTAGTCGTTGTGTAATATGCACTTATGCCGGTGGTTCTACCGTAATGTCGGATAAAGTGTCAGAATCGGTAGAGTCTCTCCTTACGTTCTATCAAAATCTATATTGTATATTGTAAGCATGCATCATATTCAATAGAAAAGTGGAGACCCGACTCGGCTCTCGTCGTTACCTCGCAAATTTGTCAAATCGATCGAGTTGTTGGAATTTAACTGCGCCTCCAGCAAAAGCGCCTCGAACCTGCGAATAACACATTCATATATTTCAAAAAAATATATAATCCAATAATACAGTTTATCGATTCTGTGATACTGTTAATAAGTAATCATATTTCGTTGTTATATATAGATCTGGTGCATGACCACTATCGTCTCGATGATCAGTGACGATGTAATCGAAGGTGGAATCTCGCGAGACCTAGAATGTTAACAGGCTCCCAAGGCTAGCTGTCTGAATACACTGTGTGTTCGGTGACAGAATTTAAAACGTGAGAGTGGTAGCTAGCCAGGCGCCTGAGAGAAAGTAGCATACCGCCACGGCATATACGACAGCTCACGATGATCATGTCAAGCGGAATGGGCTGCAGCGTGGAACAGGCACCTGTTAAGGAAGAACTGCCAGCTGAGGATCCGGCGGTCGCTGAGCGAGTTGTGGAGCTGGTAGACGCACACCAGCACCATGGGCCGGTCCACGATCACCAGGTCGAACTGGCTCTCGAGACATAGCAGGAGCAGCTGGAAACAGAGACTCACCTTTTAATTAACCTTGTTTGTTACAAATTTTCATTGACATACACGTGTAGATATAGGAAAGATGGATTCACAGTCACAGTGCGTACAGCTAATGAGCGAATTTAGTTTCATAATCTAATATCTCTCTCTCTAAATCTAATAAATCAATAAAATTAATAAACATATATGGGTTTTTGCGGAAACACGGCACATGAGTTCCACTGAGCGGTTGAATCCAAATCACGAGGGAATAAGGTATCTTCTAGACGGGCGTACTCAACCGTAGACCGCATCGTCACTTAACATCGGGTGTGACAGTGGTCAATCTATTTCCTAGTTTTCGAATTTGGAACAGTAACCTGATTTTCGTATAGCTGATAATGAGTTATTCAATTTTAAAAAAGGCGTGGTCCTAAAAAAGTAAATATCAGGCCGACAGGAATTTTTCATACGACAGCTATGGTGTTCAAGCATCAAATATGCCGTGCATGGGAGGTCATTAATTATCAACTGTATATGTCACCCAAAAATTTAATAATTTTGAATAGTTACGTTTTATATATTTAGCATTTAGTTACATCGTCAGAATACTATAACTAGATAACTAATAAGTACGTTTTATTCGTTTTAGAACATTTGAGATTTAGGATAAGTAAATGACAGTTGAACTGCATAAAACGACCAGCACCGTCTAAAATATGTATAAATCGGTATAATACTGACATCGATAGCGTTGTCGTGAATAGTCCCGAGGTAGAGAGTGGCTCGCTGCGCCACATACACGGAAGAATCGTCCATACTGCAGATGAGATAGCAAAAGGCAGTCGCTAGCGCCGTCTGGAGGGGAAGGCTCGTCTTCACCGGTGATCCGTCCATGAACCTACAACGGAAAAAGGTGTAATGTTACACAAAAAGATATAATATATAGACTATGAAAGTGGTCAATCGACCGCAAAGATGATTAAGCCAATCGCGTGATTTGCGAGAGTGCGCAGAACCGACGGCCGATAGGGTCGAAAGGTTCTCGAGTGGATACCACGAGCAAGCAAGTGCAGCATAGGACTTACGGATCAAGGACGAAGGTGGGCAGACGAACTGATCAAGTTCGCATTAAAGGGCTGGATGCATGCCGCTTTCAACCGGTCCTTGCTGAGGTCAATGGGGGTGGCCAGCTGTGGACGTCTTTTGACTGACGCGATGAAGATGTTGATTTGTGGTCGCATATCTAGAAAGTCCGGTTATAGCCGAACTAGAAAACTATAGAAGCAACAGCAAGGTCCGCTAACCAAGACTCTTTACAAAGAAAACATTGAGAGTCGTAACAATGCAGGGGCTTGTTTTCCAAAAATTAATAATGTATGCTGAGTGTGGCGGTGTGGAGGGTGGTGTAGCGGTGTGGAGGGTGATGTGGCGGTATGGCAATGTAGCAGAGTGCGGGGTAAAGAGAAAGAGCGACAGCCGCAAGCGCAGGTGCTAG
This sequence comes from Apeira syringaria, assembly GCA_934044485.1. Classification (NCBI taxonomy): domain Eukaryota; kingdom Metazoa; phylum Arthropoda; class Insecta; order Lepidoptera; family Geometridae; genus Apeira; species Apeira syringaria. Next base: position 23,837,793 of record OW203660.1, on the reverse strand, counting down.
TACGTACCGGATGATAACGGCGACGCGCTCGACGGCGGCGAAGCGCACGGCAGGGTCTGCGTGCAGGAACTGCATGCGCACAAGCGCGCAGAACACGTGCGCGCCGCCCGCGAGCGTGACGCAGTGCAGCAGCACCGGCACGCCCACGCAGCTGATGTGCGAGGCGGACAGAGTGCATGCGTTCCACAGGCTGCACCCACACACTTTACACTATACACGAGCGCGCAGAACACGTGCGCGCCGCCCGCGAGCGTGACGCAGAGCAGAAGCACCGGCACGCCCACGTGGTAAGGTAACATTTAAGATTCCGCAAGGCATGTCTATACTTAGAAAAAAATGAATAACAAACATGTTTCACCAACCTCAATGAGATCTAAATGAGGAAATCATGTGCCAGAGAGAGCAATATTTCGTCTCCTGTCAGAAAGAAAATGTTAACAGAATCGAATTGAGAATTTAATATAATATGGTTTTAGATATTTATTACACACAACCAGAAAATGAAGTGATAATGAAGATTGTAGGATAAGAAGTAAAACGCTTGCCTATTCCTTATAAAAAAAATCTTGACCATTACTTCCGGAACGAAATAAATGTCATACTCGTTAATCTTTCTTAAGCCTATCATACTTACTTATCAATAAGTAGGTTCTCTTGACACCAAATCAGAAAGCCTCTGTGATCTGCCAACGCATCAGCGTTCAACACCAAGACTTGAAGACATTGCAAGAGGTGGTACAGAACATCGGGCCGTGATGTGTTCTTCAACTCCTGAACATAAAACATCCAATAATTCCCTATTCTTGGTTACGGACCAAAGATTTTTAACCAAGGATATATGGAAGAGTAATAAACTCATCGAACTTATACTCTATAGAAAGTGTTTTACCTACAGCGCCATCTTACAGACGTAAGCTACAAATTCGCTACGTGTGACAGTTTACTTGACTCACTACGCAATGATAATGTACCGAACGAAGCTATAAATAGCTTCCTTAAAATGGCGTATATGTCGAGGGTTTACTAGGCTTCTACAGAGGAGTATATAAGTTCGATTAATAAACTTCTATAAATAATAACAGAAAACGGCAAAATGACTTGCATTATATAAACTAAATATAATTTTGCTATTAAAACTGACTTGGTTTTGACACATTACGAATGTAAGTCCAGGAGTAATCGGCGCATGGGTACCGAAAACTATTCCACTTCAATTTGTTTACGCGATCCTCTCCAAATTGCCCAACTGATGATATAAATGCATGTTGCCATGTAGCAACCCCGTGCCATATTGTTTAAACAATTGCAAGGAATTGTTATTTTTCAACCGGACAATTTATATTTATGTTCTTTATAAAAAAAGGTCCTATGACTACAGATATGAATCTTTAAAGGTTCGAAAAATCTCAAATTCTCAAGTTGTTACAAATACAATCAAATTGAAATAAATAGATTAAGTGAATTATTGAATTGAATAATAATAATCATTGAAATTGTTGGTAAATTTATTTTAATTTAAATTTAAGCATTAGATCACCAACACGGTTTACATCAATACTTTGAAATTGAAAAACGCATTATGTTAGCAATCCAAGTGCCAAAGCAATTACATTTTTTTTTCTTTAAATTTTTTATAATTTTACATGCTAAGTATAAGTTAGTGTTTTAAATGGAAACTTTCTCACTTCCAATAATACATGAACTTCAACAAAGTTAACATAACCCACGACCGACATCCCAAAAAGGTTTTTAATATTGTCGTAATATTGAACCTAGCACAATAATCTTTAAGTTAGTTTCACTACGTGATAATATTATTAGTCACATCATGTTTTAAGTAGTTGAGAAAGTCATTTGGGGAAAGGGGGGATCCTCCACCCCCCGGAAATCCTCTAAAATTGTCAGTCCTCGTGGATAAGTAAGATATAACACATTCAAACCTGTAGCAACTGATGTATGTACTGCAGCTCCTGGGGCAGTTCCTCAATGCAAAAGTGGAACTTGCCAGCGGAAGTCGGCCAGAAGTTAGTCATGTCCTCCTCGACCGATTCAGCCACGCCTTCGGTATCGCAAACTAGGTGTGGAGTCGATACCTGCCATGTAAATTCATAAGTACGAAGCTGTCGGGGATAACTCTTGCAACATGAAAAATTTCTTTTCTTGTTATACAAAAGGATGATAAAACATATCTTTCTGCTATTAAATTAAGGCTTGTTTTATTATCCTGGGTCTAGGGGAGCTATTATAGCGCCGACTCGTCGTCTTGATATATTGGAAGGGGTGACATGTGTGTCGTGCGGGACGTGTCACCTATAAAGTTCATAATCAGAACTGGCTGCCACTTTTATACATTAAATCAGGCTCTATAATTACGGGAAATATATTGCACGAGTTACGATTGACGTCAATAGGATATTATAGATACACCCCGGGAACCGGTGTATCATGTCTCCATTATTGTCCGAACACTGTATCGATGCATTGCTTGTTCTCGTACGTTCCTATTTACAAAAATTATTACCAAAGCAGAATATCATCAGTTCTATTTGCTAAATTCTTGGCACATTCTTATTACGGAGGGGCCGATGACATTACAGAGGCTCGCGGGTGTTTACCGGCAGAAGGGGCGGGACAAATACTGAAGCGTGTTGATTCAAAATCCCATCCCACTTAATATTATAAATGTGAGTTGGATGGATGAATGGTTTGTAACTCAATCACGCCAGAACGGCTGGATGGATTTGGATGACATTTGCTATGTAGATACTTCAGGTCCGGAATAACACATAGGCTACTTATCATCACCATCATCATCAATCATCACAACGCGGGTAAAACCGCGGGGCACAGCTAGTATTACATAAATGTACTTTACAGATGACCTACGGGTGTTAAAATATTCATCACTAAAACACTTTTTTGTGATTCATTGCAATGCGAGTACGAGCACAGTACGAGAGTTGTATTTGGAAAGAAAGGTTACAGACGGATCACCCGATAGATTGACATTATGACATGGTATCTCGTATGCCGTTTAATGTTTCTAATAATCATGTTCCATCTTAGATCGCGTCGACACTCAACATCAGGTGAGACAGTGGTCAAAGGCAAGTTTATAAAAATTAAAAAACAACATTTTGCCTTTTTTATTTCCTTTCTTCTAGTGTAAGACACAGTTCAAGTGCATTTGTCGCTACCGCGAGAAGTTTTGATAGAGGAAGAATATGGTCGCTCGAAAATATTATCTCACTAAAAAGTTAGCAAATAAAATCAATTTTGTGCAATCAGAACTAACCTTCATGAACTGTTGTCATAAGTGCAATGTTTTTCAAGTTTATTAGCCATGTAGGACTTTCAACAAATAAACTAAAAACTCAAAATTGTCTGTTCAGCAAATGGTAAAGGTTTTCATATATAGTTTCTTATCTATGCCTTAAGGCCAGGTGTTGGCCGACACTCACGTCAGCGGTGGCGGTGGCGACGTCGGTGTCCGTGAGGGTGTGCGAGTGCGCGGTGGCTTGCGGCGGCGCGTCGCTGGGTGGGAGCGAGACGGCCATATCCAGCTGCTCCGTTATCGTCTCCACTGTGGCGGTCATTATCTGGGCGCAATACCACTTTTAACGAGGACGTGGGCACGTTGTTACACCGACCATTCAAACCTATTGTAGCCGAGTACTTTACTGGCATTGCTCTCGAACTATATACAACGCATTCACACTGACACTCTCTAGTGAACTAGTGATGTTGCAACGATACATGTAACACATAGGTGCAAATAGCTATCAAATACTATTGAAAAGATATTACACTTTAAAATGTAGCTTTTTACTCAGTTGCAAGGAATTTTACTTATTGCACGATGCAACCAATCATTGGGCCATAGTATTTAATTTTAAAAACTATTCTCTCAAATGCCATACATAATTATCCAAAAACGTGTATTAACCGAAGACAGACCTATAGTTTCTATTTAAATTATTATTTCTAATGTTAAATAGTCCTATAACATCGACAAGACTGCAGATTAGTGAAGGCTACAAGAAATTAAATTTCCCTGATGGAAAGAGTTCTTTCAATTATTTTTTCCTAAGCGCTTTATTCCTCACCTTTGAAAAGACATATATCTCAAAATAGTCCGACATGTTCCAAATCTTTCGTACATATTTTGGTCGCGTATTCCATTATTTGAGTCAGAATCTAATAGAAATATGTATTTCTTAGTACCAGTAAAATACAGCATACAACTACAAACACATACCTACCTATTATCGTGACCAGTTGAATCGTGCTTTATAATATTCCTTTACGGTGCAATTTGCAATGAGCAACGTTTTCATTTGAACAATAGCATATCGATATTTAAAGCGTGCAACACATCATACAGTATACTACAGTTTCTATGTGACGACCAATCCAGTACTCTAGTAACCAACACTGTTTATAAGCACTTATATCACTATATTATAAGAATGTATATTTATAGGTAATACCAACAATAAACAGTTAAAGCACGGTGCAACACTTTTCTGTCCATACGGATAAGCTCCATATCATCCAGTAAAGTATGAAAAGGCTGAATTTACACATACTGGAATATATTTGGTTGCTGCTGACCACGATTCAACATGGGCTCACCTTAATCATCAGTTTATGGATAAGATCATATTATCTACCTTCTCCCAAAAAAAAGTGTAAAATCAGCCTTTTCTTAACACCGACAAATAAAAATCACGTGTCAAGGACTCAAAAAAGCAGCAGATAATAAAAAACAAGGTTGTTTTACCACATCTCGATATTTTTTTAAATCTGTTCTGATTTTGTATTTCGCGTCGATTTACAGTAGGTATCTGAATAATAATATCGCGAGTGTGGTGGCCATATTGTCAATTTTATTAGTATAAACCAATGTAGCATTAAATTAATAATAATTGTATGACTAGAAGCTAGAGTTCAAGTATCTCATTTAATAATATTCTGCACACCGACTGCTGTGCTGGATGCCAGGGATTACCACCTCAACCACCACAGTCACTCTACTACTCCACCTATTTAGAGTTTTTAATCGCCAAGCTTATCAAATGTTGATGAAATTAATAAGTTTTCCTCACTAGCTTTCCCTTTTAAACGGACTAGTGTCACATCTAACTGACTATAATATTATCAAGAAGTGGTAAAGCATGGTATCTAGTTAGCTATAGAGTAGAGAATAGACAGATAGACATACTTGCGTATCGACGGAGGATTTTGTCGTCGCGTCCGAACCGACATCGCTTATAAGTGATAGTTGCATGAAATGAACAAACTATACCACTATTATACAGGGCGACCAATAAAGCCATATAACTTAAATATATACAGGGTGCCAAATTATTTGTACTTTTATTTTATTATGTCGGTATTTCCTTCAATAATAAATGGCAGCAGCGGACTCTTGCCTCGTTATTTTACAATGAAATTTGATTGAGGAAGTGTCTTTTTTTTAAACTGCTCTGTTTATTATTTAACAATTAAACAATATTGATCTTTATCTCATTTGATTGGTAACTAATGATGACATCTAGAATAACATAGATAATCTGTCCTTGCTTGACTGTAACACGTCACTTTAATTACGGTGTTAATGTTTTTTCATCTATGAATTTTGCTACCCTATTTGCATAATTCATAATAACAAAAGAATATCAGACAGAGGTCATAAAAAATATCACAAACGGGCTGTGTGTAAATTTTATTTCAATTATTTCCAACACGGTACCGCTGCTATACCCGGAGCACACGAGTGATTGTAGTAAATAACCCTTATTATGAGAATTCGCCTTAGATCGATTTAGAATTTATCGTAATACGAAGGAGAATTTTTTCATTTTACGAATATTTTAGTAAGTTTCATTGTATCACAGAATCACTGAAACTCTTCCACATGCTCAAATGTAAACATATAAATGTACAAATCAGCACCCTGTATGGACTCCAGATTTCAGTAAAGAATTTAAGGAATAACAAATTATTACAATTTTCGAAAGGTTTTTTATACTTCAGTATAGACGCACACATTAAATTTATTGAAATAAAATAAAAATCGCGGTATATTTTAAATGCTCATTGTGTGCTGTATATAACACATAGGAGCTGAATAACAGCTTTGGATATCTGATATCTTTCACGTGTTTTCTTTAACTTCGATTGTAAATTCGGAGTCTCTTTTTATATTTAGTTTCACAAAATATGTAGATTTCTTTTTACGACTTGATAATTTTTTGAGAACATAACGTTAAAGATACCAGTCACCTTGTGTGTAATGTAATAAAGTATTTACATAACAACTTTTATCTGTCGTATTCAATTTCATTGAAAAGCCGAGTTTTCACTCGTCCAAGACAATGATTAATATGTTTTTATTGGTTAATATATAATATAATTATATAATATGTATCAAGTAAATACGAGATATATAAGAAGATTAAAAAGTGACAATTAGAAGGAGTCATGTTTGTGGGTTGTTGTGGCAGTACATATACAAATTATAAATTGAATTGATTTAGCTTGAACAATTTATAAGCTAATAAGACTATAGATACGTCGCGCTCCAAAACCATTAGAGCCGATGGATTGAAAACAACAACAAATGAAAAACGGAACATAAAATAATTATTTGCGAATTGTATTTTTGCAAATGTATTTATGACCTGAAATGACCTTGGAGAAAAAAAATGAATTACGGAAAGTAAAAACTCAACTTGAATCATAGAAAGGATAGTTCTAGTGAAAGATCAGTAGTATAATCTAGTAACACGATTAAAGGCTTGAAAATCTGTGTCGTAAACCCTTGGGGGATATTTTTTAATTGTGTTCATATTCTTACAGTCGTAGAGAGGACGGATGGGTGTTTCTTGTCTCTCTATGACGAGAATTAGTATTTTAAATACGAGAATATATATGATAACATAATAATTGATACTTGGTGTATTATCATAAAGTACGTAATACACAGATCAATTTATTTTATATACTAAATTAAAGCACCATTATCCACAGATTTTCAATAATTTTCTCCCGTTTATTCATCGACATAACGGGCTTGTAATTATTCAATTGAATCTATAGAAACATAGAAAACACAGAAAGCTCACATCGCAAAATAAAAACAATAAATTAAAAACGTAATCTTTAATAATGTAACATTTTAATTGTTTGTGTAATACTATGTGATTGACAAAAGACTTTAAATTCTAGTATCACATAAAGTAATTCTTATTTATATAGTTTATTTGCAAAGTTAATTTAAAACAGTAAGAATTTTGATACATGCTATAAAACTCCATACAAAATGAAATAAAAAGTTCCAAACATTCACATGTAAAACTAAATGAAAAATACAGTTTTATGATAATTAATTGTTAAAATATTTAACAGTAGAATGCACATAAATATAATTGATAGTATTTTGTAACAACATACATTCTCATGCATAGAATATTTATTCAATGATTACCACCTTCGGAAGTGTGCGTGCTTCAACTAGCTTCTTGAACTCTTTAAGCTTTTAAAGACAACTTTTTTTTAAATGTTTTACAGTTTAATTATTTTAGCCTTAATGATTTTATTCTTATTAACTTTACTGAGAGCGAATATTTACTTTTCCCGTGATACTTTATATGAGACTATATTAGAATACCAGAAAATATTAATTTCAGTGCATACTTATAAATATAATCACGTGAAACCATTAAAAATACTATAAGGCTAAAGTCGTACAAACGCAATCACGAGTGAGAGCTTCCTTTCTTGAAAAATCATAAATACGATTATATATCGGAGGCTTAGTAATGAAAAAGGCACTCTTGAATTTATCATACGTGATAATATAAGCTCAGAATGACAAATTTGGACTTTATATACCAAAGTAATGGCCGAAATACATATTATCTATGGCCATTTTCGAAATGAAGCTCCACGTTGTTTTTGCAATGATACGATGGTCGAGAAGGTATCGAAGGACGCGGATTCTAGCACTGCTTGGATGAGAAACACATAAGTGAGCATGTGTGATGGAGTGAAGCGCATAGATACGTACATGCGGCATGTGCACGAGCACCCCGCCGACGCTGGCGGTGGGCGCGGCGTGGCCGGCGGGATGAGCCAGCGCGAGCAGCGCGTCCACGGAGGCGGGCGCGGCGCCGGCCTTGCCCCGCTCCTCCTCCGGCTGGTGCTTCTTGGGGTGCGGGTGCGACTCCTGCCACGAATCCTCTCCCGGAACCTACACATTTTATAACCTAAATATAAGATCGTTCAAAGTCTGATTTCTCCACAACGGTTTTGTGGATGGCGATTTATTAGCGTAGCATGAATATCGGACATGTGGAAGCTTGACAGAAATCTTGTTATAAATGTGAGCGAAACCGTGTCACATAATAATGTTCAATTCGAGAGAATAGTAAAGCAATACCTACATACAAAAAAATACAACACTAGATAACAACTTTGAAACATCCTTTAAACCCTTTGTGTCAAAATGATTATATAATCGAAGTACATAAATGCAACTTTAATACACACACCACATCCACCAACATGACACCACACATCACATAATCACACATAAACACACACGAAAACACACATACCGCGCCTATTCTCGAGCAATATTGGGGCTGTTTTGCTTGTACAATATATATTTGTTTAGCTTCCTATAATTGTTAAGCTGCTGTCTGTGGGTGTTCGTTTTTTTTCCCTTTCTCTTTTTATATCTCGGCCAAGACCATAGTCCGAGCTTAGGGGTAGGCTGAAAAACAGCGTTATGATCTCTACATTGTGGGAACATGACACATGCTGAGCCTATCCCTTTTGCCATAGATATTTAATTAATTAAACATGTATAAATATTCCTTTTTTTTGTGGCAATAAATGATTTATTATTATTATTATTATTATAAGAAATTAAAAAAGACTTCTTTTTTTAGCTAACTGTTCAATCCTCTTTGTATGAAGCAGAGCCGTAGAATAGGGGGTGTAGAGTTCGGTTCAGGGAAAGTAAGTTGCGATGTAAGGACTATCGACATTTAACATATGATGAGCAGTATCAGTTAGAATATGGAGGCACAAGTCATTCCATGAAATATCTGTTTCTGTTGTTACATTTTTAACGCCTAACGGTAATAACCATGTAATAAATGTTACGTAATTTGAAAATTTAAATTATATTTCACAAGTCAACGGCAGTCATAAGCACATCTCGATTATTACATATATGTGGTATCCGGCTTTACTCACGTTTATAGTCGAAGTTTCGACCTAGGTTTCATCTCGATTGTTAACGAACAGGAATAACGGCCCGATACAATATTCCAGTTAGTCCCACTAGTTCAGGAGTCTTTGGGTTCACTATTTGTTTGTACACGAATTATGTCAATAAAGTATTTTTGTATTTGTATTTGTATTTTTGTATTTAGTGCCACCAAAAAAAGTAAACATAATTATCTCATGCTAAGTGGTTAAAGAGAAATAATCAAGTAGTGTTCAATTTGGAATGTAAAGTTTAATCAAATCGAAAACATTTATATCCATGAACATGGTAACAGACATGTGTCGTTATTTCAATATGGGCATATGGATTTATTTTAAAACGGATATTGAGAAAATGACAACGAACGAATGAACGATGAACAAATAATCAGTTATGTTGCGGGGCGCAGAAGGTACTCGTGCGCGCAGTACGTACGTGCGGGTGCGGGTGAGGCGCGGGCGGGGGCGGGCGCGCGCGCGGCACGCTGCCCTTGACGAGCATCACGGCGAGTTGGTGCCACAGCGCCGCCGCTTCGCAGTACGAGCACGCGCCCTGCGCCAGGCACGAGGCTGCAACGCACACGCACACGCACCTGTCAGCGTTCCCTCTCCACCCTACTTCGATTCCCGACCCCTCAGGCTTTCGGATTCGGATCGATGTCGTTCGATAAGCACGGTTACAGCGTTCCACAGCATATCGGTGGGGCACTGCCCGGTGCTTCCCTGTCTAGCTATCGCCTTCCAGTTTGAAAAGCTGGCACTAAGAGCACACTGTGTTCGGGCAGTTGTCATTGAGAGCCGATTATATTCGACCGCTTCGATCCGACCGTGTCCTTAGTTATTGATCATACTTAGATCAAATGAACATACGTCATATCTACCATTAGGTTTGATTTATATACGCAATATATCCAATACAGTGAATTGTCAATCAAGCGGCATTTGTTGAATGAGAATGTTACTTCCATCGACGGTACCTTAACAATGTAATAACACAAAACTAGTATCTTTATTCATATTTAGAAAACAAACGTTTTTTAACGAATAATTAAACATTGTAAAATAATGCATCACTTACCGTGTTCAATAGTGTTCGACTGGTTAGACTTGAGCATGAGACGTAAGAGCTTGGTCGACTCACTGCTAACGCTCTGCATATTGATACGTTTCTGTTGTAGGTCCATCTGAAAATATAAATTCATATAATCGCGCCTATTTCCCGATGGGGTAAGCGGGGACTACATACTCCCACCTCCTACGATCCTGACACGTTCTCGACCACGATCGGAGATTGACACTGTGCCATAAGACCTGCCACCTACCTCCCTCCCAAGAGGTCAGAATGTTCCGATTAAAACCATCGCTGATAGAAAAAAGTATTTATAGTTTAATAGACTTCTTAATGGTCCTTAAAAATAATTTATTGTAAAATTTTAAATGAACCATTTGTAACTATAATTTGACACTATTTTTTCTTTTATTATTTTTGTTGACATATCAGATATTAATGTTCGTTTTGGACCCAGAATAATTCCTATGCATTACAAAATTTGACAAAAGTCACATGGGCGACGGGAAAATAGGAGTACGATATAGAAAAGACATTAGACGCTACCCGATAACGATCCAGGGTGACATATCACTCTGTATCGTTATCGGGTACCCAAGATCCAGGCCCCAGCTGAGTGAGAAGCAAATACCCGCTAGTTATAAAAACAAAAAGTCACCAAGTAATAAAAATATAATGTCTGACGAATGTTTACCAGCTTTCAAGGACTGCTGCCTGAGAGTGTTTGGTGACTGTGTTTCCCGATAGGTACAACCCCGGAGTCTTCAAGTCAGGTGAAACAGTGGTTAAACGTAATCTTATAATCAGTAAAAAAATTTTTTTCAATGTTGAGGGTGGTAGCTAGCCAGGCAGGTAATATACGAGTAATGTACCCTATCACCATGCTGGGAATTTGAAACAGTGTTGCCTTCACCGGAGGCTCAAGCCGATAGTGGGGATCGAACCAGCAGCGTCCGTTAGTGTTACAGCCGCCGCTGCCAGAGCTGAGCCATCATCGGTTTATATCAGTATTAATTATGGATTTCATGTCGCCTACGTAATAATTTTGACGCAAATCTCAAGTCCGAGGTAAGATCCAATCACTTGGCCGCCTGATCAACACTCATCACTGTAACGAACGTGCCAACGTATCATTATTCACCTGCTTTAAGATGATATCCAACATGAGTATGCAGCAAGTCAGGTTCTGAGGCTTCATCTGATCGTCTCTGTCTTTCTTCTCTTTGTCGTCGGCGCATGGAGATTCCTTGCCGTCCTTGGCCTTAGAACCATCCGCTGAAATAAATACATTCAGTTACAATCATTATTCTTCTGACAAAGCAACATTCTTGTATTTAATGTGGGTTATATTATTTTATGTATATAAGCCACATTACCAGAATAGGTACCTTCTAGGTTTGCGTGCTAAATCCTAGACAACGTCATCACTTAACATCAGGTGAGACAGTTGTCAAACGCAAACTTATAAGTAAAAAAATTATATTCAACCGTCGTCACTTAACATTAGGTGAAACCGCAGTGAAACTTAAGCTATTGACGATTAAAAAAATGTAATAGGTGTCTGTCTTTGTTTCACATTTTAAATTATAATTCTTGAATATAAGAGTTTATAAAGCTACTGTGACATGAGCCATGTAAGTCGGAAACATCGTATAAGAACCTATATTTTCAGAACGATAATCGTGCTAAGCTCGAGCTAAGTAATAAATCTCAAACTTAAATGACAATATAGCATTGAATTTGGCACTTCTGATATATTTGATGGTGTTGCCATGAGTGAAAATTTTACCTTTGTTTCGGAAAATTAAAAACTAAACATAAATAAAGAAAGTTTTCTGTTTTATTATCTTACGGCATGATTAAATAAATATGAAGAAGCAGGGAATGGAATACAGCCACTAATAAAACAGTTGGACCAAACAATCCCAACGATTAAAGATTAAACTTAGAAAAGAGAATATTTATTTACTAAAATATTAGAGAGATAATTCCTCCAAAGGGGTCTCATAGATATATTTTAAGTAATATTAAAAAAAATTGCTACTTATAAATAAAAGGGCAACATGTCATTTTTATCTCCTTCAAACAATCACACAGAAAAACGGGATAAAAATGATGCTGTGTATTTATTATCATTACAGGATATACTAACAAATTCATAAAAATCCATTTAACGCTGCGCGCTGATTGTCAAAAAACATACGGACTGAGTTTAGTCTCATTTCTTTGCGTATACTAGAGTACTCAGAAATCAGAATATGACGGAGTATGAATGAAGTGGTCTGCATGTAGCTGCACAATTCCTACTTATGAGTCGCTAAGGAATAGGCTTATCGATTGTATAGCTGTCTCCCTCAATCGGTTACGTATTTCACATCTTCCTAACTCCCTTAGTATGCTCCATGACAAATTGTATCTGTCCATGTGCAACATTCACAGAGCCAAACTTCAGAACCATAGAGATAGTTTGAGCGTGTTGTGGGGATTATTTAAATTAGATGCAATTTGACGCTTTCCAGGTTTATAAAATGACTGACATTATTAACTAACGAAGTTTTTTCAGGTCGGAAGAGATCAGCCTCAGACAAGAGGACGATAGACTCACCGGAATGCGGCGGCTTGAATATCTTCTCCGGCATGTGGACCACGCAGTGACTGAACAGGTCGAACAGCTGGCCCAGCGGGACCTTCACCTCTAACATCGATATCGTCTGGAACAACAATAACTACTCAGCATACATTCATCAATCTGAATAAGATCCTATCGACAACTAAGGTATATCTGTATGGACACAAGTGGACAGGGCAGGGCAGGACAGGGCAGTGCGGCGTGCGAACCTGGAACCACTCCAGCACGGGCAGCACGGCGTGCGGCGTGGGCTCGGTGCGGACTCGCGCCCACGCGAACTGGTACAGGCTGCGCGTCTCCGCGCCCCCCGCCCCGCCGCACTCCGGCTCCAGCACCTTGCCCAGGGGGACCTTCAGCTCGAGCAGCTCCTGCATCGGACGAATACTTGCCTTAGACTTCGCTCACATCATACCATTTTCTCTCAACATTCATAATTTTTTACCATTTGACTATCTCATTTGCTGATCGACGACGGTACGAAGATGAAATCACCCTGAACCTAGAATGCTGACTGGCTCTCGAGGACCTCTACTCGTACACAGCATGTGATCGATGTCACAATTTCAATATTGAATACAACACCCTATAATCATTCTCCTTATCTATTCAATTCAAAACTTTATCGCAATCTTTAATAGCACAAGAGTAGGTGGTTAATACCACCTACACTAATAAAATACAGTTAAAGACCCTATCGGGAACAGAAATTTTAAGAGAGTAGTCAAGCTTTAACTAGCTCGCCCTTTTCCAAAACTTATTCAATATGGTCAAATATATCTGCTTCCCCTCACACCTGTTACATTCGTACTCGCATGCACACTTGCTTTGTACGTCGACCTTCCTACATCTTTACCTAAATTTGCAAAATGAACGCCCACAATGACATGTTAACAGACAGTCTATACGATAGACAGTTATCCATACCAGCATCGTACCTTTTCAGGAACATCCGTGCAAATAGCCTCCATCCAAGCGGGCATGATATAATCCCAAATGGACTGCGTAATAATTCCGTACGGAATCAGGCAATACAACCTGTGAAACAATTTTATTTATATCAAAAATTAAATCTTTTGAGTTATTATAATAATAAAATAAATATAACAATGCAAGAAAACGTATGGGCAAGCTGGGCAACTTTCTATTTCCGTGTAACTTTGATTAAATGTTGATAAAACCTTATTTTACTTTTCTCCAAACGCATTTAAACAGAATATTAACATGTTTGATGAATTCCGAGAACACTGATGTATTTGTGACATTTAGAATCATCTTAGAGTCTCATATATTGAGCATATATATGAGAATGAGAGTTAACACACCGGTTGAGTCCATCCTTGAGATGGTTGGTCTTGGAGGCGAGGCTGTCCCAGTGGCCTGCGTGGCGCGTGTAGTGCGGCGGGTGCGGCAGCAGGCACGCCACGGCAACCGCGCGGCGCGTCTCCGCCACGCGGCGCACCCACGGGCACACCTGCTCCACCTTCAGCTTCTCCACGCTCGCCGCCGTCTCGCCTGCACACGCCAACACACACTCTCTATCTCTTTCCTACCTACTGCCACCGCGCGGCGCGTCTCCGCCACGCGGCGCACCCACGGGCACACCTGCTCCACCTTCAGCTTCTCCACGCAAGAAGTTCTTATTATCTTCATTAAACCCTGACTAGCGTCGTGGCATATTTTACACGATACAGTCTTAAGTTTCAAGTAAATTTAGTGAGTATACTGTAAGTTTTTCAATTAGAATAAAATAATATCATATGGTACAGGCAAACACAGAGTAAGACGTCCACCGACAAGTTGCACAGGCGACCTGACCAAGAACAAAAAGAAAGGCTCGATGCGGGCGGCTTCCGGTCGGTAACTGGTAGTAAGTAAGTAGTAGTAGTAGTGGTATCAATGGGGTAGGCATATAGTGAACATCCTACAGCCTCAATGATAATGATGATAATTTTATTCAATTCATGTGCTTTAATTGTAATTGTTCTCATCACGGTGACCCCGATTATCGTTCTAAATTCAATTATTTTAGAAGGAAGTATTGAAGATGACACACGGTTCTAATAAACATACCAGAGTAAGCGAAAGATGTGACATGGAACCAGTGGAACAACACGGACAGCAACCTCCCCAGGATCTCGTCCGGGGTGTCGGGGTTGGGGGTGCACAGACCTACCATCAGCCATACTCCGTACCTGTAAATTTTAGATCGCTAATATAATCTAATTAAGCTATTTCAACCGACATACAAAAAAGAAGGTGGTGTTCAATTAGACTGCATTCATTTCTTTTTACCTCTGATTTTTTTTAAGGTTAACTGATTTTGATGATTATTTTTTTATTTGAAAGCTGGTGCTTCTCGTGTGGTTCCATTTACATTTGATCAAGATCTGACCACATTTGTTTTAGTCATGCTTGATGTTTTGATGCTGTTATATTTTTTTTTGTAAACGTTGAAAATTCACTCCGGATGATAACATAATTTAACAAGGTTATTATTAAACAATACAGATTGCTGCAATCACCCTATACATTGAATAACGGGTTATACTTGTCCCAAAAATCCAATAAATTAGAAACCTTAAGGAATTCAAATATTGAAGAAAAAAAGCTAAGAGATTAAGACCAAGGCTGAGAAGATATACCCACAGACTCTTGAGATACTGCGTATCAGACTGCCAACTGCGGAACAAAATAACGAAGGCTTTTTAAAATGGCGCATGACAGATACTTGGGTTTTATTTTGGCTAGTGAAAATGGCAAATGGAATTCATATCATACTGCTGGAATAGGCTCGCATATAGTGCAATAATTAATTCTAAATAGCTCAAATAATAATATAAAATAAAACACAATATGTAGCTTTAGAGATTTATTTTTATAAATTTCATAGTATGTACCCTCAAATTTACTTTTTCCTTAGTGCACGGGATATGATCCAAAATAGTGTCCTGCTGTCATATATTTTTTAAAGACAAGGAGAGATAGAAAGTGTGTAATACAAGTAAAGTAGACAGAATAAATCATTCAATCGGTTCGTTGCTTGCCATGCCATAGATAAAAAATATGTTTACAACTATATGTAATATAATATATACAATATCAAGTGAGATAGTGGGCAAACGCGAGATCTATGCAATATAAACATAAACATATGGCCATCCACGTACGCCAGCCGACGACTTAAATGTCATGTACCATCTAAAACCAAATGGCGTTACCTCTAGCGTTGCTTATCACACACGTAGATTATCAGGCGTGAATATACCTATTGAATTTTAGAAATAGTTATCGCGAAAAGACCAAGTAAACTTATTAATGTTTTTAGAGAAGCACCGTTGACTAATATCCTAATAACATTACGGCAGTATGTGCCTCAGTAGAAATGAGAACTTCATCATCATCATCATCATCATCATCATCTCAGCCATAGGACGTCCACAGCTGGACATAGGTCAGCAGCGGCCACAAGGACCGGTTGGAAACGGCCCGCATCCAGCCCTTTCCTGCGATCTTAATCAGGTCGTATGTCCACGAAAGTCCAATGAGAACTTAGTTTTTGTTAACCTCTTCGCTATCGTAAACAACACATTTCGTGGAAATCCTCAATCTGCAATGTACCTCATGCCGATTGCGAGTCACCGGTACAACTAGTGGCTGTGAGCAACACCAACCTGCCCAGCAATTGTCGATCTTCGACAGAGATGGGGTCGCACAGGTCTACTCTCAGCGGCGGCTTCAGTACCTCTGCCGAACTGTCCGGGTCTTCCATGTTGATCGGTTTTGCTTCTTTAAGAAGACTGAAACGTATACATATATTTTAACAACTTTTAATATGTATATCACACACGTACGAGATGTAGTTGTGGACACATTAACTATACATTCCAAAACGATGACAGTCTAGTAGTGGAAGCGTTACGTCAACCCGACAGACGCTGGTTCGATCTGCACCAAAAGTTTGATCTTCCATTGAAGACAATACCTTTATCGAATCCACACCATGATGTTAGAATACTTTCCAGTACCCGGCTGGTGTATCTGTCTTTCAACTTTTAAAACGTTAAAACACACAGTGTGTTCAGGCAGCTGTGCACGTTTGACGCGATTGCACTTTCGACCACATCTTACTTCAAAATAATATGCTTTCTTAAAAAAAAATATTTGGCGTTCTCCAGGATGTACTGACTATCCAGAGTCCATCAATATTTTTTACATTACATTATTTATTATTCCATATTAATAGATACAAATATATGGTGAGTAGTCTACCTGATAATTGCCTCGACGAGATTGGTCTGCATATCGCTGTCCATCTGCCAGGCGAGCGGCAGCCTGGTATGTACCACGTGGTCACCGCCGCGACGGCTGTTGTGCCGGTTGCCGTGGCATTGTTGGCAATACCTGCGCGATGTTTTGACTATTAATGACATAAACCTTGCCGCCTCTACCATAAAGGTCACCCTACACTTGCCACCCTGAGATATTTAATTGCTTGAACAGGCAAGTCCTAACAATGTGTTGTAAGCGTAACAACTAAACGGTCGCTTTATTAACCCCCTCAGGTATGTGTCTATTTTCCCTCAGGCTTTTAGTGAAGGGAACATTGTGAAAACGTGTTTTACCTAAGCGACGACGTGCTCTGATGAAGTGCGCAAACTTATGAAACATCAATTCTCTCTCACATTGATGAGACTTAGATTATATCTTTCAGGAAATAAGAAGGTGAAAAGCAGTCTATACAGGCGGTAGTGGGCAGACTTTATACTAGTCCAGTAGTGAAACTTGATGGCAGGTTAATGTCATGGAGATGGAGCTCTGTTGCAAATTTGTCATAATTCCTGTAAAAAACTCCTACCTATCACTTCATTACCTAATACCGACTAACTTATGGTCACCTATGAGTCCAAGCATCCACTGATTCAAGAGCCGCGGCACTTGTGCCATATCGCCCTCTCATTCAACCCTAATCCACTTTCCAACGAAAAAGAGTGCCGCTTCAGCTCATCGGAGATACGCCCTAGCCTATTGAAGGGAAGTCATGCTGTAAGGGGTTTCGGCTAATATTATAAAGCCAACCGCCTGCCTGACGCTAACTCTCTTTGGGAATGCTATTGTTCGCGGTTGATAGTGTACACTTCTCAAAACGTGCTGCTGCCCGCCTTCCGGTATTCTATGAACCCAAACTAAGCTACAATTTGAAACCTTTCCGCCACAAAATCGGTGAGCACACATCAACATTCTCAGTTACTCATAACAAAACAAAACGCAATTCAGCATTATATCGTGGGAAATCGGAAAACAGACAGCGGTACAAGTTATACGCCATTGTCTCACCAGAACGGATTCATTGTTGCTTTCAGACGTATGTTTATTGTCTGTTGTTACCTAATACCTGAATAACTCTTTTAGGACTATTGAAACACTGAATAAAATACGGTACCAAAAATAGTTATGTTTTGATCATATATTTGTCATAATCTTATTTCTATTAAATACCAATATTTACACATTTTACCTCGGGAACCCCTAACTTCAAGTTCTCTTAGCAAATAACATCGTTTTGGCATCGCCTGGATGAACAATATGAAGTATTTTTCAAATTACCAAAGGATACATCACGTGGTTCAATAAGGCAATGCCTTGGTGACTTGCAAACGCGATGCCAATCATTGAACGGGTGTATGTAATCTTTAATAGCAAGGCACCGCGACGCTTTTGGGCAGTCGGAAAACTTGCTTGAGCTTGCTACTAGCTCATTGATAAACAAGCATTGGTCAACGAAGTGGACTATGGCTATACTTTTCTGATAGTGAAAAAACATAGAAGTACTAGTATTGGTAAATCACCTGACTGTACAAAAGGCTATATAGTGATGACCCTTCGAACATTCCAAGCAGGCGGCTAAATGAAAACATAATAATAAAGTAAACAAAAAGACACTTACAACAGGTTCAGAAGGAAACTTTTCCACGTTTTCGTCACCAGGATTATTTATATAATCTGCAGAAATAAAATAAAAGTCTGCTAAAATGTTATGATACCCTGCCATCTCAGAGACGACAGGGTATGAAAATTAGATGTTGTAAAAATTATAATAATATTAAAATGTAGTGGTTTTCTCATATCGAGAATAATAACACAAAATAAGAACATAAATAAATAATGGATTAAACATTGCAACAATGGAGTCCATTCTGCCATATCGCATGGCATTTTGGCAAACAAGCAGATATTAGGGTAAGCGATCACCGTCGCCTGTGGATATCTGTAGCGCTTCCAACCCTTAACCCTTCTCTCGATGGATCCAATGTTGTAGCTACTCGGGAATACCGAGGGAGGCAGCTAGTGTAACGCTTTGTAGGAGTATGGTAACAACTACCGTGTGAATCACTCAGTACGAAGGCTTTCTACGAAACGAAATTGAAGTTTTTATCATATTTGTTGTAATATGAAAGTATTTTAGAAGATTTTCTAAATACAGGCATTCGTTGAGTGACCCCAAAAATAAAACTAGATTAATTTAGTATTTGTGCACGAAATAAAAAGTAATGGCAGTAGAGTGCTCGCGTTCTAGCACACCAATACCTACTAGCGCTTCGATGGGTTACCTAGTTAACCTGGAATAAGATAAATAAGGGCTCTATTATTTATCTTACCTGATGGGATGGTTTCCATTGTAACTTGCGCATTCGTTAGAAAAGCAAATTGAGTAGGCCGCTTTATCGGTAGAACGGCAATTCTGGAATATGAAGGTTAATCCATTATAACTTAAGATGTGAAAATGACGACATGAACATGAGAATGGAACTAAATGGAGACATGGATATGATGACGATAAAATGTCATCATCATCTCAGCCATAGGACGTCCACTGCTGGACATATGCCTCTCCCATTGATTTCCACAAGGACCGATTGGAAGCGGCCGCATCCAGCCATTGCCTGCCATCTTGGGCCTATACAAAATGCATCGCTTCATAGCGATTCCGAGAAGCTCAGAAGGCGCATAGCAGGGACCACGTTTTCGTTCCGTAAGTCATTACTGGTAACACACAATAAAATCTAAGCAATGTAAATATGTATTTAATAATTATTGACTTTGCAAAAAACCCCATTATTATGCACTTGTAAACAGCATATTATATGAAGAAGGAAGTTCATTGTACAAATCTGTATTTTTCTTTCTCTAAAATGTCTAAATGTGTCGTTTCCCCCATTCGAAATCTAGGTATTTTTAGTAACGAATAGATCGAAGAACACCTATTTAATCGCTCGATTTACATTTCAAACTGAGCCTTAAAGTTACTAGTAATAGGTATATTCAAGAGAGATCTATATCAGTAACATATTCATATAATCAGATCCAAAGGTGTTTGTAACAAATAATTATTTAAACAAAAAAGTATGTAAAAGTAACTCAAAATTAACAATTTAGTTTTAACTTTATTGAATACCTTATTTTCACAGACCATAGACACTTGCTGCTGCGGGTGCAAGATATCGAAGAAACGTTGGTTGGGATGTTCCCTGGAGATCAAACAATATTACATATTATAGTAAATGTTTTATCAAAAACTTAAGTAGAAGCCGAAACTTTTTTCATTCAGTTGATTTTAAAATACGCGAGGCCAGTGCGAACAAAAAAAGAAACCCACTAAAAAAATGTTGGAAGTTGGAAGATTACAGTAATAATTAATTAAGTAATTTTATTTACTGAAAACGTCCCAAAAATTTGAATTTGTTGACCAAGACGGTTTAAGTTGGAGGCTTTCAAGTCCTATTCTTATTTGAAACGCATTATACCTGTTTTGTACGTAGACTGTCACAAGTGATGTCATGTCGATGACAGCCAGAAGTAGAGTTCCAGCCGTCAGCGCGAAACCCACCGTGGGCTCCAGCTACCGGCGAGGGTGGGACGGCGACAAAGCCCTTGTGGGCGGGGGCGCACCTGTGGATCTCATTGGCGCACTCGATGCAGAGGTAGAGCGGCGGCGGGGTGTCGGAGGCGAAGGTGACGCTGATGCAGTGGTCGTAGCACACCTTGGCCGCCTCCGCGCTGCCCGCGTTGCCGCACATGTCGCGCTGGCACACGAACGGGACCTGCGAGTCTGCAGCCACACTGCGCTATACATCACTACATAACACGCTTTGTACATAGCACGATCACAAAAGTCAAAATTAGCTTTTCCTAAAGATCACGATGGCCATAATGGCATGTCATCGGTCCTCGATAAGCGTCCAAAGTTTCGAACCAATAAGACGTTTTAAAGGAAGTGAAAATCACATTTTTCGAGATTCCATCACATGAACACAGGTGAGGCTAAGCTAATAAAAGCGTCTTCCGAACACGGATTTGTGCATTTTGTGAAAACAGGGAGGCTAAAATGTATGTGGTATGGGACGATGTGGGATGTGACTAGAATAGAGAAAATAAGGAATGGGTATGTCAGAGGAAACTTGAAAGTGGCACCAGTGACTGGTAAGTTGAAAGGGAATAGATTGGCTTGGTATGGGCATGTCATAAGGAAGGATGAAGAAAATACAAAAAATGAGTACTTAACATGAATGTGGATGGATATAGAAGTATGTCGAAGAAGGCATGCATGGACTATGTGAAGAATGATATGTTTATGAAAGATGCGAGCATTGAGATAATAAAAAGAAGAAGAAGGGGAACAGAGAGGCCTTGCATCTGCTCAATTATAAAACATTTGACGAGAGCCTCACGTGCCGCACGAATATCTTTCCGATTGGAACAAAGCAAATTGTGTGCGAGAACCTAACTTATACGGTCCGCGCTCGAAGATCTAGTGCCGCATATGCCTTTTTAACCTCTGATGCCGAGAGAGGATTATTGTGTCTGTTATCTGTCTGTGGCGTCGTAGCTTCTAAACGAATGGACCGATTCTAATGTCGACGTTTTCGAGATGGTCCTTAGAAACAATTTATGTAGATTTGTTCACACGTTTCGAGAACATCCATTCTTTTTGTTAGCTGCGGTTGGGACCTGAGACACATAATAGGCACTTACTTTACTTTACTTATAAATATCTGTGACCTATAAATAATATATTAAGAAACGGTACATACCGAACGGAACATCCATATATACTGATACTTTTACTTTTTACACCTTTTATGTGTAAAGGGGTTACTTAAATTGTTTAAATTTATTTAATTAGGCTGCGCAACTATCATACACTTCCCTATATTATGCCTATCGTGCTTCAAATATGGGTTGATTAATATTTCGCTGTTATTTTTTAAAAAAAATTTATTTATTAACTTTTACACAAGGTCTTCAGGTCCCAAACTAGGCAGAGCCTGTACTATGATAACCTGATATATATATATATATATATACTTATATACATATACACACCCAGACACAGGTCAGTCATGTTCATACACACAAATGTTTGACCTGTCCGGGAATCGAACCCGGGACCAGCGGCTCAGAAGGCAGAGTGTTACCAACTGCGCCAACCAATTTGCCAGTTTGCAAACGGAGCATGAGCAAAAACTGGGCCAAGCTCGGTCAGAGTCATTTGTGTGTTTAAATATTGCTAATCAGATTTGAGTACTCAGCGGGCACTATCTTCCTTCAAATAAATAAAACTGAAGCTCATTTTAGCATAATATTGTTATTTTGTATTAATAACGTAATGCCAAAAAAGCACCAGCTTTTTGCTAAATACATTAAAAGATATTATGCTACACATATGTGCATAATTTATTTTTAAAGGCGAGACCTATATTGTCTAAACTTTTACTGCCAAACTACTAATTATAGAAACGATGACGTAGGCTCATTTCAGAAAACAAATTAGATAAATAATATGTGTTTATATGATGGAAGCTACGCGGACAGAGCAGTAGGAGAACGTTTAGTATAACAATGATGTCGCGAAACTAGCATGGTAAATAGGTGATGAATCTTACTGGAGAACTTGCATAGCAACCCCTTCCTGTCGAAGAGCTTGGCGTCGAACGGTGGCCAGTAGTAGAAGAGCAGCTTGGCGGCCGATAGCCTGGCGCCCCAAGTGCCGTACGCTATCACCGACATCATGTCCTTCACCACCGACTGCTTCATCGACATCAGGCATTCCAGCAGCTGGCAGTGGTGAGCTGATACGCAAAAGAACATGTACATTTACAATATTTATAATAATAAATACTTCGGATAAAGTTATGTTGCACACAATATCTTGATCAACATATTTTTTTTTGTAAATGAAAATTTATTTATAACAAAGGTCATATCAAAGGTACATAATGGATATACTTCCAACAGTATACTTACAATTGGTTAATAATTATTATTTTTACTAAGTTATTCTTTATAAATTTAAGAAATTGAAAAATGAATTTATCCATTTAGTAATACATTCGCCGAATGGCTTTAGTTCCCATGGTACATTTAAAATAATTGACGGAAGAGCACACGACGTACCTGTCATGAACCCTGGTGAAGACACGGGCCAAATTTAGAAGCGTTTCTTATTATTCCAAACTGTACAAGGGCTACGATAATCTACACGCGACTTCGTCATACGTGGCTCTGACGGAGGACCAGCGTTGGCCAGCAGCCGACATCATACCGAGTCGGGGATGTGAAAAATAATGTGTCATATTATGGTTCATTTGTTTGTTACTACATTAGTATAATTTCGTTAATGTCACAAATAAACTATGTATATATTTCAAAACGATCCAAAATGGATTGATGGAAACATAAAAAAGTAGTATATATACCTGGGTTACTGGAGTGCTGGAAGACCATCATGATGATAGCGGCGACAGATTGCGAAGCCTGACTCTCCTCCTCCTGGCCGGCGTATTTGCGCGCTGTAATACAGATATTTTCTTTATTATTACACAGTGACAGACAGTTCATTAGAAGACAGCGGGGGGAGCGTGGCTGTCAAACTGACGGACACTGGTTCGATCCCCAACAGCTTGAGCTTCCGGTGAAGGTAACACCGTTATCAAATTCCCAGCATGGTACTAGGGTACTTTCGAGTACCCGCCTAGCTAGCTACCACCCTCAAGTTTTCAAAACTGTTACCAAACACATAGTGTGTTCAGGCAGCAGTCCTTGAGAGCCAGTGAGCATTCTAGGTCTAGCGTGATAACATATTCAACCACATCGTCACTGACCATCAAGTGAGATAGTGGTCAAACGCTAGAGCTATACAGTGTAAAAAAGACCGTCCAGGAAGCCTGCACCAACATCAGCGAGGCTGGCTTTCCGCACCAACATCGGGTGGCTGGACTGAAGCACATCACCCAACATCGCGCCAAATGGGCCGAACCAATCGCCTGGTTGTGGAAAACAGCCCGCTCATCTTGTGTACCCAGTAAGTGAAACTCGGCACACATTGTCCAGTTTACAGTTGCGTGGTTGATTACTTAAAAATGTATAACGTTATTGAAACAATATACAAGATGATTTTTAACAAATCTGATAAACTACACACAACAATTGGAAACTTCTAGAATTTTGGTGGGATACAATACTTTGTTTCGCACACTAGTATAAATGTCACACCCTCCCGGCGTAAGAACTGCAACTG
Organism: Apeira syringaria; assembly: GCA_934044485.1. Classification (NCBI taxonomy): domain Eukaryota; kingdom Metazoa; phylum Arthropoda; class Insecta; order Lepidoptera; family Geometridae; genus Apeira; species Apeira syringaria. The sequence goes on along the minus strand of OW203660.1, from coordinate 23,813,238 downwards.
TTTTATGCTCTCATGGACAAATACCTGGTATTTTGTCGTTGTTCGCAAGAAGTTCGGCTCGTTGATTAATATTATGCATAGATCAAGTTATAAATTTAAGGCCAATACATAAAACAGACATTCTGTAAATTGCACAGGGCAATGCTTCCATAAGATCTTCTTGGTTCACTGAGTTTTTCTACAGATGTTTCCCCAAGCGAAGCCCTCTCCATAGCTCACTGTGCTACCTTTCACTGGGTTCCGAGGTCCACAGTCACAAGCCACGTTGCGGTTTCATAAGTCTTCATTGGTAACACGCACTCATCGAAAGATCCTCCATTTTATGTTGTGTTATTTTGAAAGAGAGATACTTATGCACTTACTGATGGTGAAGGGCAGTATATAGTAGCAGAGCAAATTGAGTATATCTTGATGCAGAGGCACCGGAAACACGGCCACACAGTACGCCACCATGTACGGCAGGTTGTCGATCATGTCGTACTCCAGGAAAGGAAGGATGCAGCCCAGGCATTGGAGCACGGCTTGACCGAAAGCTGTAAGGATAAATTAATTTAGATATGAGAAGTTCCATAGGATCTTTGTCCTTAAAGGGTAACCACAATTGTGAAGTCTAGTACGGTAGCACTACTGCCGATTGCCTTATCGTCTGTAGGGTCAAGTAAGGCATTGATCTAAACGATAAAACGATAAAAGAAATTTGGAAACCGCGATATTTATGGCCAAATATATCGCTGACAGTTCTTAGTAGATTAGGTTGTAGTTTGTCATTAGGTCATCAAACTTCGTTGCACAATTCACTGAATCTGAATTCAGTCATATAGATAGGTTGATCCTAGTGTATATGATTATGTGGTACGGTGAACGAGAGTAGATCGGACCTTGTATCCCGTACTGCAGATGCGGCGCGGAGTCGACGAGCTGGGAGATTGCGTTGAAGAGCCCCTTGTAGTCCAGGTTGGGGTACAGCGACATGCGCTCCGAATCGTTCTCCGCCTCCCGGATCATCTCCAGCGGGGAGCGTGGCACATCCTTCAGGACACCTGGCCAACAAACTCTACTTCTAACGAACATCATAATAATATTACATCTAGCACTAGGATTCCCTGTATCGCGGGAGGCATGTACGGAAGGTATGGAAACACACAACATTACAAAAACATCTAAGACTCGGGACAAAAATAAACGCTCATCAATTGACACAAATGTTTGCTTCGGCCGGGATTCTAGAATCACAGACCGGGATCAGAAGTCAAGTCAATGAAAGCTGAGCTACGACCGATGTTAAAAAAAATGCGATTGTTTGGGTGAGTGCGCATGTTTGGTATCACTCAGCGCTGAAACGGCTAACAGATTTGCATGAATTTTGGTACGAAGATTCATTAGACTAAGAAAAAAGGGAAGGATAGGATACTTTCATTAAAAAACTACACGGTTCTTGTGGTGTAACCAGATGCGAGAGGTATCGGTAGCCAATGCGGGTCAAATCGCGAGGCCCGGCTACCGCATACATACGGATGGGAAGGATAGGGGTAAGTTCAGAAGTGCAGCGTAAACATTAAATCATACCGGATAAATCGATAACATAATTTGTCAGGTATTGAAGCTGTAGAAATGTGAGGCTCTTTTCTATACCTTGGCACCATTTCCCTGCTAAGTCTTATTGTAGAACGTTTAGAAATATCAATTTACTGGCAGTCTCAATATTTTGTATGAAACTTGATGAATGAGCAGATCGAATTGCCTCCATCCATGGCACTAATAAACGACCGTAATAAAAACTAGGTAGAGTTTGGTGGCTAAGGTGTCTTTAGTTATGTTTCAAGAATTTCGCGATGTGTGTTCTTTTAATATGTTTTCTTATTTAATTGTGACTATGCGTGATTTATTTAATACTAGCTGACTCATTTGCGGCTTCGCTCGCGTTACGTTAACGTTATCGCTTCGGCTGGAAGATGAGTTCTAAATGCACTGGCATAAATGCCCATTTATTTCGGCTGTGTGTTGTATAAAATTAATCCCACACAGTTGATATATAGAGACTATAATTAATGTTATCTTTTTATTGGATCATAGAAGTTCAATGTCAAGTTATTTATATAAACTAATAAGATAAAGAGGAAAGATTTGATTTGTTTGTTTGCATTGAATAGGCTCCGAGACTACTGAACAGAGTAGAAACATTCTTTCACTGTTGGGAAGCTACTCTATCCCCGGGTGACATAGCATAGGCTATATATTTTTTTAGTTTGTTAAATACTCGTGCGATGACGGGGCGGGCCGCTAGTGTATAAAGTATATATATAAATAAACGCTTGATTATTTCTCTGTTGGTCTTTTGTAACACCCCTGACAGTTTTTTGTGTAAATATCTATCTACAGACTATTGGGCCTTTATATATAGTTTCATTATAGTATAGACAGACTACGAGTAGGTACATAATGTTTTATATACATTATGTATGTAGGCCTTCAGGGCCTTAAGTTCTCCTTTCTTTTTCAATTATATCTTAGCTCGCTGTTAGAGAGGGAGGAAGAACATTTATTAATCATAATACATGTACAATAAAAGGTACTTACTGAGCAACGTCTGCGAGAAGTACTTAACAGTGTTCGCGATGTCAACGCCTGACGGTAGCGGTTGGATGTTGTGCATGAGCCGCAGCTGACAGTCGTACAGGCTGCGGATCTTCGCTGTGACTGGACCATAGATGCATTGCATTAGAATATTTAAACTGGCACCTTGGTATTATTGAACAACGAACCTACGTCATACACAAGGCATGTCCTCGAATCGTCCTCGAAGGGTCAACGCCGGAAGCATGGAAAAGAGGCGTAGTGGTGTTGTTCTTTAAGAAGGGTTACAACACCATGCTTAAGTACTAAAGCCACATTTCGCTTCTAAGCCATGTTTACAAGCTGATCAGGAGTCATCGCGAATCGTGACTTACGGAACTGACACATGGTCTCTGACTAGAACTAGGGGCCTTGTAAACAAGCTCAGTCACACAACGAGCTTTGTAGAAGGCTATGCTCGGGGTTTCTCTACGCAATCATATCGGAAATAAGGAAACTCGTAGAACGAAAGTTACCGATATAGCCCAGCGGATTAGCAAGTTGAAATGGCAGTGGGTAGGGCACATAGTTCGAAGAACTGATGCGGTCGAAAGGTTCTCGAATGGAGACCACGGACTGGCAAGTGCAGCATTGGACGGCGGCGACGGCGGTGGACAGGCGACCTGACTAACATTGCAGGCAACGGCTGAATGCCAACCGCTTCCATCCGGCCCTTGTGAAAATCAATGGGGGATCAAATCCAATGGTGGACATTCTATGGCTGAGATGATGCTGATGATGATGTTAATTGCTTTTCATTACTTCATGAATACACTGTTATCATTTACTATCTTTCTTAAGATGATACCACTAATATTAACATTAGTGTTGGGATACTTTCTATGTATTTTATTTGTTTTCGCCTCTCAATATGAACATGGCACATACACCCGCGCCGAAATATCGAACAACGAAAACGTAGTGCATGGACATATCCCGACAATAATGTTGATTCTTGTATTTGTGGCCATGTCGGTTAAAACTTAAGCCACAATGTTATTTGGGCGACTCGTTATAAACCTAAAGATAAAGGAGTTCTACAAATCTTTGAACCTGCCTTAATTTCTTGTCTGTCGTTGATAATTTACAAACCAAAAACTTCGAGATTCGAAATACTAAATGTAATAAAATCGTGTTTATTGAACCAATTACACTGACTTAAGCCAACTTGTGAGCGTTGGCTAGCAGCCGACATGCTGAGTTCGGGCCAATTTGTGATTTTTTCATTCTTTTTTTACTATTGTGTGAGTCACAAATAAACTATTTCTATTTCTACTTACATTTTCTGAAAATCTTTTATAAGAGGTGGTGCATCAGTTGATAAGATATAAGCTTGCACTCATTACCTTAGATTTGTATGAGTCGACGTGCAGTGACAAGTGCATGTTTAGAAATCATCTTACGAGTGGGCCTCAATACTCAATTATTTATTGCGTTTCACAATATTTTACCAGAAATTTCATTCAATTTATTAAAGTCAAATCTCTAGTTACATCAACACCAACAATATGTAATCAATCCTTATTCATATTTATTAACTAAAACATACAAATTTCAAACCATATATTTTCAAAATCCCACCGTCAGTAATAAGGTGGTACAATAACATAATAAAGTACATTCTAGGTACGTTAATATATTTCACAATTTTACATTAAAACAAACTCATTATCAATATGCAAAAACATTCATAACACAATAAACAATACTTTTCCAAAGCCAAACAACCATTTCGTTGCCATTTTGAAAACATTGTGAAAAGAAATTGCAAGAGGAGAAAGCAAAATGGAGTAAGTGAGACAGAAAACACATAGCCTATATCTGAAAGAAAGGTGAGCCACACACAGATACTGATTATACTAACTAATGTCAATTGATTGTTATAGTTCTAAACTTAGTGAGATATGAGGTATGTGACAAATGCTCTGAGTGGATTTATTTGAAGAACCTCGAAATAGCAATTGGAACTGAAATTCATTATGGTTCGTAAAAATAGTATCCCAGCAATAAAAGGTGGCAGTTTCTGGTATTTGGTAATGAAGCGTTGGAATAACAACCCATTCCATAGAAAATATTCAAACAAAAGACCCTTCTAAATATAAATTAAAGAATATGTAATAGATAACTAAAACAAAGGCATTCCCAAGTACTTTGTTCATCCTTATAAGAAATATATCTTAAATAAACCTGTTGCATCCGCAGCCCCTGTTACCAAGCCTCTTTTGATGATGTCATCAGAGAAGACATAATCTCATTACTTTCATTACTTTTCACTTTCATTATTCAGTCTACATAGACTTGCCCTTCCAAGTAGCCATCGTAACCCAAAAAACCGTCCGGACATGAATGAAATTACTGCTAGACGTATTTTCACACTGCCACTACCGACAATTGTTCTTCTTTTACTCGCCGATGCCCTAGTGTCGCTCTCATGCACACGTATAACAACGTATGCAAATACTGTAATATTAAGGAAAGTACGGCTCACTCATGCAAAAAAATCGTTACTAAATGGCTTCTTAGTCTATCATATGAAGCGACGGAGAAGTTAATATATAAGAGATACCTCTCACTCGCCATACACTCACAAGTCTCACAGCACACATTAACGTTACACACTTTTCACTTCCACCCAGATTTACACAAACGCATTAACTCACACACACATTCATCTTCACACTAAAATCATCTCAACTTCGCTCACCATACCACGTGCCCATTTTTGCTTACTAAAAACCATCGGCTTTAATATATAGAATACTATGTCCATATTAGCTTACAAAAAAAATAATTTTATATTATGATTTAAGAGTACTTAATTATGTAATATAGTGCCAATAGCAGTAATAAGTTAATTAAATTTCTGCCACGTACTTAGCTTTTTGTATTTAAGAGTATCTACCCACATCATGTTAATTGTAGTCCATATGGTGAAAATCGTTCCTGTGGCCCAAGATACAGGCCTCGTGCCTAGTTTGGGTCACATTAGAAATCATGTCTAAAATATTATGCAAATGTTCTTCATATTTAGGTACTCCAATCCTCTACTCTGTAATCATAATAATGTGGGTGGTGTAAATAAATATGTTGGTTGTTTGTTTCTATCGAGTCTGTATCATGTGCATACCATTTCACTCTGCATATACTCTCTCACTCCACACAAACACTCCTCAACCAAACTTTAGAGGGACAATATAATCATACAAGAAACCAACACCATACAATCAAGCTATATTTGTTTTCAGCGATCATGTCACATTAGTAGAGTGACTCGAGTATCATGAACATTGCCAACTTCAATTTGTTTTCTGAAAAACATGTAAGCAATATTCGAAAAATAATGTTTGCATTTTGGGCAATACTTGTTGTTTACTAACCCATCAGTTATGCTGCAAGACACACATACATTACAATTTTAGTTCATACTTAGCATTTAATATTTGGTATTTAGTATGTTTTTTTAATCTTTATAAAATGAGTGATGTAATAGATTCAGTACTCTAATTACTTATATGAGAAATCATTTAAGTGCTCAGTTTTCTAATAAATATAAGTAATCAATTAATAAGTAATAGAAAAAATAAATATTTTGTCTTATTATACGAATATATACATTTATATATATATGAATTATCTATAAGACACCTACCTACCCAAATCTTAATTTGGGTAATAATACAATGAAAGTTAAGGAATTAAGTTATGCTAAAGACTTCAAGTTAATCTGAATTCAGTAAGCATTTTCATTAATTAACATTATCTTGTACATGCAGATCCTATAACTATGTTGTTCTAACAAAATAACTTAGCATGTAGCACCGACTCGTGCTATTGTCTCTAATTCATACTGAGTTGGATATCTATTTCCAGAAATAATAGTCACAATGTAACCTGATCTAAGCCAAACAAAAATTTATGAAAAATATTAGATACATTTATTTAAAATATGAAACAAGACATAAGCCCACAGTATAATGAGCCAACACAATCATAACAAATAAACACTTATAGAGCACAACATTTGAGGGTATTCAAACATTTTCTACTACACCAATCATTGATCATCACAGGGTGGTCAACATCAAGAAATAATCTAGCATCCATCAAGACGTAACGTATTAGGACACAGAACAGACAGAGGATGTAGCGGACCTAGAACATCTAGGGTTACCATCATATGACCAATGCTGGTAAGAGATTGTCAAGAATTCATTTAAAATAAATTTAGAGTATCGAAGAAAATTATTAAAACATGCCATTATAATAAAAAGAAGACTTTTTGCTTTAGTAATTGGCATCTTGATAGTGCATGGGTCAAGTAAGTTATATAAAAAATGGTAAAATAATAATAAATGGGTATTAGAAGATTATTTTTTTAAGTAATGGTAATTTCTATGCAGATTACATATTATATGTTAAAGAAAAGGTGTTTTATTTACATTATTGTGAAACTGCTTAAGGGAGATGTCAAGTTGACTAAAATTAGGGTAAACCAGATAGATGGCAACCCTACTAAAGAAGCAAGTCACAGTATAAATTTAAGATCAAAAATAGAAGTAGATCAACTTCATTCACTCTTTTTTGCTAATTGGAAGTTATCTAACTGTAGGAAATTTGCAGCAGCTGACTAAAACCTAGTATCTAAAAGGGAAAAGCTTTAATTAAGGTAATACTGGCAAAACACTAGTAGGTAATCTCCATTAAGTCAGAAAAAGTGTACAAGTGTAACTTGAGAAGAGTGAGTTTGAAGGTGATCTCTATAATTATACTGTGAGGGTAGAGGGGGCATCACGTGCGACAATAACAGCAAATAACGCGTATGTAGTTCACCTTTCTGATACAACGGCTCGGCGTATATCTGCATATCGAGTGAGGGCTGCATTTATAACACATAAAACTTTGCCTACCAACGGCAGCCCGTATTGTTTAATTCTGAAAAATAAATGGCTTTAATGACCATGCAAGCGCTTCTTCATACATTCTCTAAACGATATAAGGCTGTAAGTAATTGTTTTACTAAAGTTCTGTATACTTACACGCTGCCGCCCGCGTCCCCATGTTTATAAGTTGGATCTTGAAGCTGCCCTGCATTAGCCCGCTGTATTACGCCCACCAATAACATGAACACAATCGATAAAGGTAGGTAGGTTTAATTCCCGGGCGAAAGAGATAAGACCTAAATCTAGATTTTTCCTTCCTTTTCAGACTATTGATCGAATCAAATTCTTCACTTCCTTGTTTTGTTTCAGTTGTTTGTTTTGAAACCTCCGCTCCACCACTGCTACTTAGTGTTGCCAAGTCTGAGTCATGCTTAAGGTCTAAAGAATGAAGAATGAAAATTAAGAGCTAAAGTGAAGTAACTTGTTTTATACGTTATAGATTTAGTGCTACGATTTAGACCACTAACTCACTTGATGGATAGTGACAACGTGGTTACACTATATCTGTTTACTGGCTCTCAAGGACTTCTGCCCGAACAACAAGCTGTATGTTTGAAGACAGATTTTCAAACTTGAGCATGGTAGCTAGACCGGCAAGTACTTAAAAGTACCCCACCACCATACTTGGAATCAATTTTGGAATTTTGAGGCCGCTAGTCTCCTCATGTAAGGTACTAATGGGGTCCACGCGTATATATAGGACTCCCGAGGTGGAGTTTCGGGTTTGGATTTCATTCTCAAGTATTTTTTGGGTTCAGATCAATCAATCAATCAATCAATATTCTTTATTTCCAAAAAATGGTAACAATGTTGTCCTCATTTGAGACATAGATGACTAAACTCTTGGGTGAATCATAGACAATCGTTCACAAGACTGATTCTGGCTATACATACCGAAACCCAATACTTCCAATGCAAAGGAAATGCACCGGGATTCCATATAGTTCGAAACACAATGTGAAAGACAAGTATAACACATCATTAGATCAGACGCGTAGGCGTACAACAACGCGGCGTTGTTGCTGTGCGTTGCATGCCTCAGCTTTTTGCGCGACCAGTGATAGTCGCATATAGCGGAGCCAGTTTTGCACTGACTGCTGGCGTACACAGCCTTCTCGGTGACATATTGTTCAGCATTAGAAAGTTGACGGGTTGGCTGACAATATAGGAATATTAATTAAACACGCCTATCCATTTTTAAGTAGTGATGCTATATTAAATTATTCTATTAATCTACATAGATTAATAGAATAAAAATACATATAAATTTAGTGACCATTTGATCTCTTTTCATCATATTTTACTGTATCAACAATGTTTTTTTTAAAAAGTTATTATTTTTATTTATTTTTACTTTTAGTTATTGAAGAAATAATTTATAAATAAAAAAACAAGCAATCCGTTAAAGCGTGCACTTTAATATGAGGGTGGGCGCATCTTGTGAGGTCCTACTACCACAAATGTTTCTAGCGTAGTTGCAATTCTCAAGAAAGGTGTAGGAAATGTGACGAACAGGCTTTCACGCTCTTCCCCAAAACGTGTTTTTCGTGGATTAATGTGTATGAATAAATACCGTTTCTACACAGGTGTTTCAATTGCAATTAGTATAATTTACGGTTCGCAAGTGCTATTATGTTTTAGAAGAATAAATTAAATTTATGGAGTGAATGCGTGAGTTTATAAAAACAGCGAATATAATAATCGTCGATATTCGTATGGCATTGAATTATGGCGTACGTATTAAATCATTGATTACGGGGCTAAATGAAAAAAAGCTAAATCTAGCTTTAATATCCGCTGACTGCCACCCCGTCGCGTAAGGTAGCGGAAACGTCAAACAAGTAAACTGTCAATGTGTATTGATCAGCTGGGCGTGGACGGCGGGAAAGAGAAGTGCGCAGGACAAGTTCAGAAATCCCGATCCCGTCGCTAGTCGCTACCTAGAGTTCTTGTTACTTGTTCTCTTTTATTTCTACGGGTCACTAGATAGGTAGATATTTGTTCCAACCATTTTTTTCATTTACAGTTTGCAACCATTTCACAGGAGGTCGTGGTAGTAAAAATTATTTAATTATGCAAGTATAGGCCGGTCTATAAAATAACTAATCGATATGCTAGGTACTTGCAGGATTTTAAACGAGATTTGCGTTAATTGTTACACAACCAGTGAGTGCAGTGAGTAAAAATCTTTAGAGTGCAACATATTGCACGAACCAGTTATCGCGAGAGACACAAGGGGCGCATACACATGGGAGACAGGCAATTCACACACTATACACACATAGCAGTAGTATTATTACCCTGATATTATAAAGAAGGATAGAGTTTATCTACCACGTCATGAAAGGAATAATAAATAGTATATGAACTCCACTACATCGTGGAGGCTACACTACTACAGGGGATCCAGCACTCCGCCTGAGACATAGGGATGTCTCAGACGGAGTGGTGTATCCCCTGTTCTTCGCGATGTTACTCATAATATAAATGACAACCACATACCGTCTTACAGATTGGTAGGTCGCCAGAGTTCTGCTTCGATTTGAGCATGTGAACTGCATCTCCACCTGCTGTCTGCTTCCACCTCCTGCATAGTTTATGGTAAGATGAGTTACCTTGACTACGCATTCTTCCAAGGAGGGCCAGTGGCGCCCCTTGCCTCATCTCGCCCGGTTAACTGTAGAACATAGTTGGCTTTTGACGTTACGATAAATCACAGTGTCACATTGCTATGACACGATCGCTGGCCGGTGCTCGAAGATATAGATCAACTGGTGTCTTTCCGACACTCCTAGGGTCTGTCACAGGCATCGTAGCTGGTGCGAGCACCTCCAGGTGCCGGGAGCAACGTATCCTGACGTCTCCGGCATGCTACCATGAATATGTGCGCACGTATTGTACCTATTGCATGAGCATGAAAGATTTATACCCCTACATTGTCCACAGATCTGAATGTGATATTATCCTACAACTTCAACGTATGAAGAAAATAAGACGAAAATACAAGTAAAGCTAAACAATTGTGAGTTCTGGGCAGGCAGGCGTGCAGTGTAGTAATTTAACATTTTTGTAATATCGCCTAATTGACCACTATAATTGGATCGAAGGTAGTATGTAGGTACAATAATTCTTGAAAACTGTTACTTCTTTAAATGTGTCAAGACAAACGTGTGGCAACTACCTAATTAAGTCCTTGAGAGCCAGTGACCATTCTAGGTCTAGCAAAGTAACATCTTCGACCACATCGTCACTGAACAACAAGTGAGATAGTGGTGAAACGCTAGATCTATACCTACAGTATACAAAAAATAAGCAGAGGCTGGGCAGTCAGATATTGAACATGCATGGTGTATACGAGTAAGTACCTTGAATGTCTAACTAGACCTTTACATGAGGTTCTGTCACCAAAACACATACATAGTAGGTTCAGGCAGCAGTGCTTGAGAGCTAGTAAACACTCTATGCAGGTCTACTGTGATTACATCTTCGGCCACATCGTCACTGACTATATGCCTAATAAACACACCGAACGATAGAGCTACGAATGCTACGACGTTACCTGCTATTTTTGCCGATTGCCAAAAAATAAGATGCTCTTAATAAATAAATCGAAGGCATAGTTCAGGCAAATATATGATTGAACATTCTCTCTGCTCAATGCATTGATCTCTTTATTTTCAAGATAAACTTAAAAATTCTTTACCCGCTTATAAAATACGTTTATAAACTCCGAGCTTGTTTAAAAGGCCTGGTTAGAGACCACGTCTCGGTTCCATAATTATTTTGTTAACTCTCCACGCTATAACGGTGCGATAGATTTGAATGAAATTCGGCATGTAGGTGCAGTGCACCCTGGATTACATACACAAGCTACTTTTGATCCAAACTAAATTGATGGTTCCTCTGGGATACAACAGAATCCTGATATAATATATCCTTCTATATTATATCCTAATACTTTATAAATGTGAAAGAAACTCTGTTACGTTTTCACGCCACCGCTGAACGAAAATTATGATTCTATGTTCAATTTCATGGGACCTTGGAAATGGACATATGCTAGTTTTTGTCCTGGAAAAAGTATGGTTCTGGAGTTTTAGGGGGATAACTGAGTTAGTGGGTAACGGTGACCCTCGCGGGCGGAACCTCGCGCGTAGCTAGTTATTTACTAATTGGTGCGCCTCTATAGAATACTAATGAACAATTTCTTCAAAATTATAATTTGAGAATTGTTTATCTCAGTTATTATGTTTATAGTACCATACTTACATTATTTAAAATTAACAAAACTTTGCCCATTTTACAATATCAAATTTGATGTCAGTGACTGATCAATAGACAGATAGATAGTATCTAGAACTCGAAAAGCATACCCATAGGTACTTCTTTCTATTTTTTTCTTATTTTTTTCTTTCTTTTTATTTCAACACAATATACCTATACATATAAAAACAATAGTATATATACAATGTGCGTATATATTTACATAGTATTACGGTACTTACAAACTGTGTACCTCCTAATAAAGTGAGTCAAGAGGCGGCTTATTACCTGAAGCGATTTTCACCATAATACCTAGTGCTCATGGTAAATCTTAGACCATGTCTTTTCGATAAATTATTGTTCCGACAGCAGATTAGTTAAATAAGATATTTTAAGCAGTGACATTCAACTTCTATTATATAGATGTAGTATCCGGCTTTACTCACGTTTATAGTCGAAGTTTCGACCTAGGTTTCGAGCATGTCCGATGCTCATCCTCAGGTGAGTTTACGCTGCCAGATCGCGGCGACTAAACTTCTAGTAATAAAACAATTAGCACAGAATAGAAATAGTATATAATAATAATTTATAATTATCACAAAAAATCTTATAGCATAGTTCTACCTACAATCACAGTATCTGGTGCGTCCCGTCTGCATCTCTTCATAAACTATACAATATAAATGATACTCCGGTTATACAATGTACCTATCTACTGCTACATCTATGTTCATCCTATTGAAAGAATATCACCGCTCTAATTTTAAGTCCTTAGTGTCCACAGTGGGGTCCGTAGAGTAGGTACACATATGTCGATTCACGCTTGCTATAGTTTGTTGACTTATGTACCGTTGGCATTGAAACTAAATGGCCTGGACGGCCATTATATCATCAACCGTCCATCGCGCTGGCCAGGGCTTGTTGGATAACGAGCTGTTGAGCGCTTATAAGCTTCTTCAGCTCTCTCACTTCCTGAGTTAACTGTTTGACATTCTCCGTGGTCTCGTCTAGTCTCGCCTGGATGCTTCCCAACCCTGAAGAATACCCATACTCTCTATAACTCGAGTCATTGTTATTTTCGTACTTCTTGAAACAAGAATAAGCACCTGTTGTAGAGCCACTGGATGAAATTGTGTGGCCGTATTGTTTCCTCATCTTTGCTATATCGTAAGCCGCCATCATGATATCTCTCGGAAGCCTCTTTTCACTAGGATTCAATGGCTTTACACTCAATACCACTCTATAAGCTTGTGGCGATACCAAAGCTGACGAGTGTAAAATCTTTAGAAGACATTTTGGGAGATACCCATTAAATAAGGCTAATTCCATGTAAGATATTAATTTAGTCTGTCGAACGAGTTTGGAAAGGCCAGCGGTTTTTCTCAATCCCTGAATATCGTGGACCGCTATACCGACAAGAAGGTTCATGAGCACGACAGTCACGAACATCAAAAACAGTACGTATGTAATCTGAGCCGAAAACTCCAACAGTACTGGGGGGTCATTGCCATCTGGCTCGTTTAGCAATAGATCAAGATTCAACTCGCCTATCATCATTGTCAACACGGTAATAAACCCCATAAATGGATTTGCAAAAGACGATGAGTCCGGAAATATGACACAAAAGCTTATAGTGAATCCAATCAAAATGCAGGAGTAGGCCATTAATAATTTAGCGAATTCTTTTTGAACTTTTTGATACATCGCCACGTACGTTCCGAAAACTGGAAGCTGACCGATCATCATCATCAGGTTCGTCCAACCTGCCAATACAGCAAATGCGCCGACATGATTCTGCCAGGTGTATGTGATGTTTGTGTAAATATACGATATCAAGAACACGCTGACAATAACGAACCATTCAATAATATTTTCCGATTGCATGAGGTATTGTTTCACAGTTGAATAGCCAGCTATTCCGTATACTTTTCTGAAAATTTCAAATATTGTTATTCCAGCCAAAACCCACCACTGCATTTCAATAACGAATGGGTTCTTTCGCAACAAGTCACCAAGAATAGACTGTTTTTGGCAAAGTTCTTGCTCTTGTATAGTTTCTTCCATATCTTTGCTCCCATTGTAACAGTTGTGTGCGAGTGCCGTGAGTACATACAACGTAAGACATATTATGAAAATAAAGCTCAAAAATAGCCGAGCAACGTAATATTTACGAATTTTCTCCCATTTTATATAAAGAAAAGCTGAACATAACGGATGTAACAGAACTTCTTTCTGGCCTTCGTCAACGAAAGTATTCAAGTAGCTGATTTCACGAGGATAAGAATGTTGCAGAATACTACGAAAGTCAAGTTCGAGTTCGACTTCTCTATTGCTCGTTTGGGAATGATGCAGCGTAATAGCGCAGTCCAATTTCCTCGTTATCATCCCAAGCGAGGCGGGCGTTTTTCTTGCGATTACATTAAGAGCCGAGTTTCCTTTTTTAGATCTCGTGGTTACATCAGCGCCGTGATAAATTAATGTTTCAACACATGCAGATAGCCCATCTAGAGCAGCTAGGTGAAGCGGGGTGAAGCCGTATTCGTCCTTCTGATTTACATTTGCACCCCAACTAATTAGAGTTTCGATGATATCGCACGCAGAATCTGATTTTCCAATAGCGGCGTGTAATGGTGTTCTTAAATCAAAGTCCAGGGCATTCGGCTCAGCGTTTCCTTTTCGTAGAAGGGACTCCACACATTCTAAGCTTGACGATCGCGCGGCTAAGTGAAGCGCTGTAAAGCCGCGATGATTTTTTAAGGTTGCGTCTGCTCCCTTTGCCAATAATAAATCAACACATTCAACGAAACCGCCATCGGCGGCAAGATGTAAAGCTATAGATTCCCTGTCACCCACTCTTGTTCTAACATTGGGGTCAGCGCCTGGTGTCTCCAACAGTATCGTGAGGCATTGAATCATTCCCAAATCAGCCGCAAGATGGATGGCGTTGGTGCCGCCGGGCTCAATCAAGTTCACGTCTAAGCCGTGAGAAATAAACAACTTCAAGCACTCCACGGAATTGGCCCTGACCGAGCAATGAAGCAGGCCACCTTCACAGTTTACGTATTTTACCGCTGTGTGCACAGATGCACCTTTGTTGATTAGTAAATTAGCCACTTGAACAGAGTTCCCGAACGCGGCACAATGAAGAGGAGCGAAACATCTCGGCATGTAATTAGGTTCCGAGCCACAGGAAAGTAAATATGTGGCACAATCCGATGATCCACTGAACGCCGCAACATGCAGGGGTGATAATCCTAAGGCATCGAAGTACAAAGGGTCTGCACCGGCTTCTATCAGCGGAGGTAGAAGGGTCGATAGCTTAAGAAACGCTACCCAAAACAAACACACATTCTTTTCGGCTTCAGATGCGGTCGTCAGAATGTCCGTAATAGACTCAGATGTGATGACCCCCGATTCCAATTCATCCAGTAGTCGCAACCTGCCGCCGACGGCACGCATTTGCTCATGGGCGCTCTGACGTAACGAGTCGCCGCAAATGTGCGCAGTTAAGTCGAGGGGTGGTTCTTCGAAGCTGTCGTACATGTTGGGGGCGCTCTCCGCCGGGGGCGAGGAGCCGGCGAGGACGTACTCCAGGTGTCCCATGGAAGGAAAGGCCCTCTCGAGGGACTCCTCGTCGAGGGGCGGATGCGGCGGCTGCGAGCGGGTGGGCGGGCTGAGGACGCGCGAGACGCGCGGCCGGCGCTCCATGTCGGGCGGGAGCGTCCTCGGGCGCGCCTCGTGCAGCTCCTCGGGCGGGGCGCGGCGCGAGCGGAACCACCGCGAGGCGAGGATGCGGCGCGTGCTGGGCATGCGGGCGGCGGCGCGGCGCGGCACTGACTGTGGCGCGGACCGCGGACGCGACCCATTGTACACCAATTGTGACGCGCGCGGATCTCAATCGTGCGCACCTTTTTGCGATTAGGCTTAGCCTTCACTTGACCACTGCTATTTTTTTTCTCACAGATTCTGATAAAATTATTATGATTTAACTGGACACTGATATAGTATATTTCATTACGAGTGCGGAGAGCCTGTCATTGCAAAGAGTTCCGACAAATGTCTACCCGAGCCGAAGCGCAGCCGAAGGTGAGTGTTGACAGTCGGAACAAGTTGCAATGACGGTTCCGCACGTGTACTGAACAACTATTTTTAATACAGTTGCAAAAAAATGAAGCAATTTAATAAAATAATAAAACACAATAAACTCACTTTTTTCTTTTCTCTCCACACAATAAATTCGTCGTATGTAGAATATGTAGCGACTTTAGACTTTTCCGGTAAAATGTTCTCCGAAGCATTTTGTGCAATTATACTGAGGTCCGGTGGTGTTAATTCAAATAAAATATCGTCGAAATTACTCATTTTGTGCCACAAACAACGACACTCGCAAAAAACATTTGCCAAGATATGAAATGAAATTAAATGAAACCTAACCTAACTTTTTTTTTTACTTTTTTCTTACACTCAGAACCCCGCACTAGGATTCCCTGTATCGCGGGAGGAATGGACACACACAATCACAGCACACAAACATCCAAGATCCGGGACAAACATGTACACTCATCGCACAAATGTTTGCCCCTGCCGGAATTCGAACCCACGGTCCCGGGGACACAGAAATCATGTCAATGACTCTAACCACTACGCCGAAGCGACCGTCGAACTCATTGAATCAAATCATTAAATCTGATATTGAAACAAATTAATAGCTTCTTTTTAGATATATTTGCATGAATCATAAAAACTTCTATGAATTTATTTTAGTAAAAACTTTGTGGTTGGTTTTTTCTTTTTAATACACATAGACATTATTTTGACAGTTGGGAAAGAGAACGCACGAGTTCGGAAAAGGTAAAGAAAAAGCTCGAGTATGTAATAGCCCACATCCCGAACGCTATACGTCCCTGCAATACGACACTTTTTGAGCTACTGTATTAAAAAAAAAAATCTGCAGAATTTATTACACTTGAGTCAGGTATAAGATCATTTTACAACATTACGTTAGTTGAGGATTAAAAGGGTTAGCCTTTAGGATGAGATCATGTAGGTACATATTGTCAAACGCGACATGATCTGCGTTGAATGAAAAACACGTCCTGGGGCCTATTTCATAAAACAATTATTCGTAGTTAACCAACAAATATGTCAGTCACGTAGAAACAATATCTTATTTATGAAACGTACATTTCACATGTAAACTAACATTAGTCTGTCATACTGACATTGATGTTAGTTTATTGCGATTTTTAGTTTTATGTTAAAGTTTAAGATAGCATCGTGGAGTTGTTTAGTGCTATCAGGCACCAAATATTTAAATCAAATCAAATCAAAACTCATTTATTCCGAACATGGGATTAGCTTAGAGAGTCCGCTATATTCACCCTTACGGCATTGAATAATACAATGATATAACAATTAAATATGGTACAATTTATAATGTACGTAGTAATAGTACCTCAGTGTATATTGTTAATGAATTGTTATTTTAGATAGTTTTGCTATTCTACTTGGAGTATTTATAATAAAATTGTAATGGTTACACGGGTCTGATTTCTACCGCAATGCTATTACCTAAAATCCAATCGAGATGCAATGGCTATTTTAGCGGAATACCAAGTTTATTTATTTCCAAACATTAGATTTTTTTTATATACCTACTTACTGTATAGATCTAGCGTTTGACCTCTATCTCACTTGATGATCAATGACGATGTGGTCGAAGATGTTCTCACGCTAGACCTAAAATGCTCACTAGCTCTCAAGGACTGATTGCTTTGCTGAACTCACTATGTGTTTGGTGACAGTTTTTCAAACTTGAGGGTGGTAGCTAGGTAGGCGGGTACCCGAAAGTACCCTACCACCATGCTGGGAATTTCCTTCAGCGAAAGTTCAAGCTGTTATTGGGGATCGAACCAGTGTCCGCCAGTTTTACAGTCGACGCTCCCCCCGCTGAGCTATCATCGCTTCAAAACTCAATTAAGTACTATCGCATTGTTTATTAATTGCTGTTCTTAATATATAAGAGAGTTGGCACCCAGGTTGTTGCCTTGGAGAGCCACTCAACGTTCGTCTAGCATGAATCCTCTTACGTCTACATCGTCACTGAACATGAAGAAGTGCTCACTCCTATAAAAAGAAGCATAATTTGACAGATTTTCTCTGTAATTCGATAATATCTATTGTATAACAACAATTATGTATATATATCTAGCGCAACACTAATCTGAAAATTGCATTCAATTTGGAATAGGTTGGACCACCGGAAGTGCGCCTCAATGATCGCAGTAAATGTGTCCGATTTGATATCTACAACGAATCGTGATGTGATGAATAATGAATGGATTCCATGAATAGAATGTCATGGCTCTCGTGGGGCTTTCAGGTTCCCACAATACAGGGCAAAGTCTGTCGTGTTCATAGTTAGGTACTTACGTACTTAGAAAGGTGGAGTTTCATTTTCAACAGAATCAGACAGAACAGAAATCAGAACATGCTTCATAACGAGTTCTGATTCCGATCTTTGAAAGAAACCTTCCTTACATCTTGTTGGTAAATATCCGTACCTAAATGTTTGTATGGAAGTGATCGCTATGAGCGACAAATAAGAAAATTTTATATATTTCAATTAATATTATTATTAATTAAAAAAAATAAGTAAATATTGGATGCTGAATATGTGTTTTAGACAGCAAAATTCTTATAAGTGATTAATAACTGAATTATAGAAATGTTACTTAATTGAGACGCCTTTAATGACACCTATTGTATATCTGATATATCTATCTCTGACTATGGGCCTTCTGAGTTGGCTCAGAGTCGCACAACGAGCTATGGAGAGGGCTAAGCTTGGGGTTCCTCTACGCGATTGAATCAGAAATGAGGAGATCCGTAGAAGAACGAAAGTCAGCATAGCTTAGCGGATTAGCAAGTTGAAGTGGCAGTGGGCAGGGCACGTGGCTTGAAGAACTGATAGCCGTTGGGATCGAAAGGTTCACGAGCGGAGACCACGGACTGGCAAGCGCAGCATAGGACGGCCACCGACCAGGTGGACAGACGTCCTGACTAAGATCGCAGCAAGGGATGGATGCGGGTCGCTTCCAACCGGCCTTTTTGGAAATCAATGGAGCAGACATATGTCCAGCTGTGGGCGCCCTATGGCTGACATGATGATCGAATTCATCTAAGAAAATAGTAATTCTGAGGCATTCTTTTTATTATACGTTTACTCACCGGGACCGCAAGGCTACCGTGTCGTCATTCAGAGCACGAGCACTCCAAAAAACAAAAAAAAAACATATATACGGTCGAATTAAGTAACCTCCTTTTTTTGAAGTCGGTTAAAAATAAAGGTGTACCGGTATTATGCCGTTAAACATAATGGGACTTTTTTGTACTTGAATATCCACCTCGTCAATCCCCACATCAGAAATAGAATCGCAGAAAACATGAAGGTCCTCCATCCAATTTTACATCTTCTGCTTTTTCCGTTTAGAATCTGAACGGGTGTATATTAACAATTACAGTGAGTAGGTTATAACTACATAAGCAAAACAATTTTATTTGTCTATGGCAAAATGTTTGCCCACCAATCGTGCCGCTCTATTATTAACTGTAAACTAACATTCTTTGCAATTATATTTTTAGCAGAAGAGCCGATTGTTAGTAGGCCAGCTAGAAAGGCAATAATTGTGTAGCATGTCTCGGAATGCAGTTGTAGGCAACATTTTCTATTCACGGTCAGCAGTGTTAGCGTAGCAATCAATGCCGTAAGTTTTATGGTCCATGTTCAGACAAAGTATGATTACTTATAATTTGAATCAAGTGTTTCTCTGAACCACATCAAGTGTTAAATTTGTGGGCAGGCTGTCCCACTGCCCTTTATAAAGGCGATGTAGTCACATTAACATGACCTTAAGGGAAATTTTGTAGGGCCCAAGGTATAGCTAAGTTCTGATATTCTGATCGAAGAGTTTTATAGAAAACTAGCGGCCCGCTCCGGCTTCGCACGGGTATATCATTATTTCTTCACTATTTAACGGATGTTATTATACATACAAACCTTCCTCTTCAATCACTCTAATTATTAAAAAAAACCGCATCAAAATCCGTTGCGTAGTTTTAGAGATTTAAGCACACATAGGGATATCGGGACAGAGAAAGCGACTTTGTTTTATACTATGTAGTGATAATCAATTTTAGTATGCAGATACGCAAATTGAGGCATAATAAAAAAAGCAACGAATAGTTGAAAATATTTATTGTTATACAGTTTGGGGGCTTCTAAACACAGATAATGTACATATTGTTCAAATAATTAACATAATTACAAACAACTATATAGAAAACAGATCACGAAGACACTCAATTAAACATCAAACTTGTTACCAAGTAGTAACTCCCGTTACAAATCATCGTGTTAGAGGAAATAAAAAAAGAAACATTAGATTAATAACAATTACACTTTAATCGTACACATTTTTGGGATTAAATGTTTCATATAAATCTACAATAATAATAATATAATAACTATTAAAGCTAACAGTAACACGAGCATAAATTAATATCTATTTACAAAATATTACAATCATATTCCCTTTAAGATTAATATTAAACTTATTTATATAGATGTGTACTTGGTGAATATTTAAGTGAAACAACACGAGATGGCACAACACAGACCAATATGACATTCAACGTATTCGTGCATTCACTTTATAATCTTTGACTCTATGTAAACATCTCATTTACACATCTTATATGGTGCAAAGAAACTTATTTCGCGAGGTAAGTAGATATATATGTATATGCACATACAAAATTATTTATAATAGATATTTAGTGTTGATTCGGAGATAAATTAGTCTACTTTTACTCAAATATGTGTGGTGTACGGATGTTTGAGTACCGTCAAACATTATTTTATTATAAATTTTGCGTCTAGAAACTATACCTATTACGTCAGGGGTCCCGCAAGGGTCAATAGTGAGTCTTGCTTTTTATACAATATGTTTGTATTGTATAGAAGCAAAGGACTGTTGACTTTTATGTTTTTTTTCTTATGTAATCTCAAATCTTTGTGTTTTTTTAACCATACCTTATAGTACCTCACGAGGCGACACCTCAGTTGCCGAGGAATATGTAACTATTTCCGGGTAAGATTAACAAGAGACTATTCCTAATCAATCGAGTTCAGCTATGGTTTCATATCTACGTGCAAATCGAATGTTTACTTAGATTCACAAGAGTAAATATCAAAAAAAGAAATACAAAGCGTGCAGTAGCTCACTCAGAAACGAAGCTGAGTCGCCGAGACGTTTTGAAATGTAGCTTTAAAATTTCTATCGAAACATACAAAAGCTACAACAGAATAATTGAAAAACAATAATTACGATATTTTTTTGCACGAAATGTTAGTAAAACCGTACAAAATATGTTATTTTATTCGACAATATAGAATCCCTTATCAAAAATAAGAAACATCTTTGATGTACCTCTTAATAGTATTAAGTTAAAGAAAGACCATATTTCAGATTTAACCATACATTTCTTAAGAATTAGGCGTTAAAGAAAAATATACTTATTTACATTATTTGGCGAGTACTTTCCAATAACCGATATGATAGACATTTATTAAACAAATCAAATTCCAAAATAACTACAAGGTTAGAAAATTACCGAACTCTCAGAGTGAAATATATCCATATACTTTCCTCAACTCAAACTTTGCTAGGAGATTCCAAGTAATCGCCAATTTCGAAAGGACGTTTAGAGTTTAAAGTGGCCTATATATTTCAAATCACAGAACCTACATATTCCATTTTTCCAACTTGACCCTCAACATGACGAACGGAAAGAAATATTCAAATCTACATAACATACATATCAGATAAGTTTACAACGATAATATACGGACACTAGAATATTTGGTAAGCATTGCTTATCTATCGCAAGTTTAAATTGAGTTAAGTTTAGCATTTATAGAGCCTTAGAATTGTATTATTTGATATCTTAACTCTAGTTCTAGTTTCCATGGCAATCAAATGAGAAAGAATCAGAACAACAAGAACAATATAGCGCACTGAAAACTATCAATAAATCTCTGTCACATTAGTGGTGATTTGGGATACACAAAGCAACAGGGCAGTGTTAGACGGCGGAGTACATGGTCCCATCGTGGCCGCGTTTGCAGGAGCGGCAGTGTTAGACGGCAGAGTAGTTGGTCCCGTCGTGGCCGCGCTTGCAGGAGCGGCAGTGTTAGACGGCAGAGTAGTTGGTCCCGTCGTGGCCGCGATTGCAGGAGCGGCAGTGTTAGACGGCAGAGTAGTTGGTCCCGTCGTGGCCGCGCTTGCAGGAGCGGCAGTGTTAGACGGCAGAGTAGTTGGTCCCGTCGTAGCCACGCTTGCAGGAGCGGCAGTGTTATACGGTGGAGTACTTGGTCCCGTCGTGGCCGCGTTTGCAGGAGCGGCAGTGTTAGACGGCAGAGTACTTGGTCCCGTCGTGGCCGCGCTTGCAGGAGCGGCAGTGTTAGACGGCAGAGTACTTGGTCCCGTCGTGGCCGCGCTTGCAGGAGCGGCAGTGTTAGACGGCAGAGTAGTTGGTCCCGTCGTGGCCGCGCTTGCAGGAGCGGCAGTGTTAGACGGCAGAGTACTCGGTCCCGTCGTAGCCACGCTTGCAGGAGCGGCAGTGTTATACGGCGGAGTGCTTGGTCTCGTCGTGGCCGCGCTTGCAGGAGCGGCAGTGTTAGACGGCAGAGTACTTGGTCCCGTCGTGGCCACGCTTGCAGGAACGGCAGTGTTAGACGGCGGAGTACTTGGTCCCGTCGTGGCCACGCTTGCAAGAGCGGCAGTGCAGGCGCGAGGCGCGCACGCGCACGTCGGCGCCGCCGCGCCCGTCGCCGAGCCGCGCGCCGCACACGCAGCACGTGAAGCACCACACGTGGTAGCACAGCGACAGGGACTCGATGATCATGGCGGCGCCGCGACCTGCAACACGTGAGTTTTGAACCGATCCTAGTCTCCACGGAGCCCCTACGTACGGCATGATACGCGCCCCACGGCTAGCCCTCTGCGTTGAGGTTGTATGAGTAGAGTATAAGCAGAATCAAACAGTGGAACTTGTGCTTTAACGAAAGATTTAGAGACGAAGAAACATAATCTGAATGAGAATGATATAGATTACATTTAAGAGGATGTGATTTCGTGGAAACTGCACCGTCAACTGATGCAGGTGAACTCAATCCATACTCACAACTACAAGTTACAAAGATTCTTTTAGTTATCTAATTATTATCTTGGTCTGCGTCTTGACTCCCACGTGTATTGGGACGTACAACAATAGAAAAGAAAAACTAAGCGTCTTATTATCCCCTTCTTGTCCTGATTCCACGCTGTGTGGTGTCGGAGCCTCACGCAACGCCTTCCTCATCAACTCCGTTTTATCTTTATGAACAGTCATATATATACTCGTTTTATTATTTATTATTTTATTTACCTAATTCTTCACCACAATGGGAGCACTTCCGTTTCCCACTAACAGTCAAAAGTTTGTCCTCTCTCTGGTCGGGACGGAGCGGCATCTTCACTTCTTGCACTAGGTGTTGTTGGCTGGAACGACACAATATAGTTTGTTAAAGATGACATATAGAAGAAATTATTTTTATAATAATGATAGAATTTAACGCATATAACATGTATGCTTATGACTGGGAATATAAGGAAATTTGGAAAACTTAGAAATGACTGCAATCTCAATGACAGTAAATAAGGTAGTTCTAGTTAGCGATGAGCAAAACATAAATAGCGGCAACTGTTTCTTTTAAGGGAACATCACAAGGAACCGTTATGAATCTCCGCCATTATGAACGTAAACTAGGAATGAATACATCCTTCGGACTCTTTTCCAAAGAGTACAATTTCCCTTTATGTTTGGCGTTTATAAACAACCTTTGATTCGAACGACTCGACAACATAATCAGAAAATGACGGTGTTCACAGCGACATCGTAATATATATCGGTGTATCACAGTGCTCAGAAAGAAAAGAGTGAAAAGAAATACATTTATTCAACATGAAATACACCATAAAGGTTTCATGTGGAAACAGGAGGAGAGGGT
Source organism: Apeira syringaria (assembly GCA_934044485.1). NCBI lineage: Eukaryota > Metazoa > Arthropoda > Insecta > Lepidoptera > Geometridae > Apeira > Apeira syringaria. The sequence continues at coordinate 23,789,310 of OW203660.1, read as the reverse complement.
GCGAGGCGGGAGAATTGTATGATGTATTGTATTGAAAGGGTCTTGGCTCAGCATGGTGCTTACAGTCGTCAGTAAATAAGCGCTGATTTTCAGCCAAAGGAAGAGCGGAGTCCTGGCTAAACAAAGCGGTTAGCCGGTTAAACCACTGTGTGAGATACACTGTTGAGCGATAATCGGCTATTCCCATATTTAGGTATCCCATAATTTGTTCCCTTATTTAAACTGTCACGTACATCCCATATTAAATCATACAATATCGCACCCCCTTTACGACGGTTATGTGTACCTATATATATATATAAATGCGCGCCTAGTTAATGGCCTAGCAACTTGGGAGATACAGATTACAGTCTTGTCTGGGCTCAAATGTTTCTATCCAATATGAAGAACGCAACGATAGCTCAACAGGAAAGAAAAGGGCTCAACGATGGGCTATCTATAAGACTTTTTTGTCAAGCAATTGACTGATAATTATTTACATATAATATTAGGACTGTGCATTAAAGGGGATCCATATCAGCCTTACCACTGATTTTCGTTGGCAAGCCACGATCCTTGGGTATCTATGTACAAAAGCAAGAATAAACGGTGATTTACACCTGTGCGTTTGATAATTACATGATAAATCCAAAGTTAGCCAGTTTGATTGGTGATTTAGACTGATTCTTTCTACTTCCATTTGGTCCATATGCCCTGTACATCTCGAATTACCAGAAGTACCTACTCCAAATTATTCAGTCGTTGTGAAGTCAGAATTATAATAGTTAAAAGGTTATTTCTCCACTCTTAACAAGAATAATGTAGTAGTATTTATTATTTTAGTACAGAGATTTGTTTATGAGATTCAAATATGAATTTATAGAATAAACAAATTTAGCTTTTAGACTGCAATGCTTTTGTTGTGTATTAATTTGTGAGAATTTATTTATAACTTCAACAGCTCGTACTGAAAATCCATCTTTTGGACTTATCATGTAAATACCAAATACCATAGATAAATAAAGAAATTACTTTCTTATGAACATATTTATGTGCATACAAGTCCACAGCACAACGTTGCGCGCTCAGCAACATGCCAGAGCACAGGATTGTGTCCACCTGGATAGCTCGACCTCAATGTCGAGGATCTGTCACTAAGTCCTTTGCATGGATCAACAATCCAGACGTTGTTTGACTACTCACTATGATAATAGCATAAAATAATTTCTCCCAAAAATGAGTGATAGTTAGATAGACCTACCTTCGACGAAAAGGCTTGGTGGGGTCTATGTTACAATTGACTAAATGCTGTTTGCCACATGGGGCATTTACGGCGTCACCGGACTTGGCTTAGTAGGGTTGACATAGGTTATAGAGTATTAAGCTTAATGTCATTCATACATATTTTTTTAAATTATTTACTTCGTGATAAAAGATTCAAAAAATGTTCTAAAACTTAGGACTCAGTTACATTAAAGAAGAATATTGGTCGTTCGTCTTCATCAACTGCGCCATTTATATTTTGACAACAGAACGAAATAGGATTAGCAAAGATGGACCCCGCGTGAGGTAGGCACCTTTAATCGCTTTGCCATTAAGTGCAATAGTAACATTCAACAAGCAGTTCGAATTAATATCTACGTTACTGTATCATGCGACTACTTTTTCAACATCGTCTGTTGTGGTATCAAAAATTTATTGATTACTCCACTGAAGTAGACAAAGCAAGAACTGAGTTATAAATTAGAAGGAATTAAACAGATCAATATCCATATGAAAACGAAATGCGACGGAAAGTAGGGTTTTTCAATATTGTAAATAATAAATATTGCATCAATCGCGTATTTAGATGCATGTGTTTGCAGTAATAAGCGAAAATCTCAACACAAACACTTTCAATTAGCATTATCTCAGCGGCTGGACTTGAGCGGGCCGTGATTATTGAATCTTGGGATTCTACTCTTAATTTAAACATTCTCTTTTTGAAGGCAGTATATAGTAGTAGCAGTAGTTTTACACTTATGACAATTGTTTAATTAATAAATGATAAGATGTAATGTCACCTGCCGCTCAAGGGAAGCATGGCGTGTAGGGCGGGGGCAGCGGGGGCGCCGGTGGGGGGACCCGAGGGGCGCACGGAAGGGGGTGCGATGTCGGCGTGGTATGAGTGCCGAGACTTGCTTTTCAGTTCTTCTATCCGACGCTGTTCTGCTTCCTAGAACAAACACATTTACTTATCAACGTCAAAGTTTGAACATTTCACATCGTCACTGAACATCAAGTAATATAGTAGGAAAATGATACATATATATATAATAAAGTTAAATTATACTATATTTGGGTGAATCGTCTTTGTGCCTATGGTACATAGAATAAAAGTTGTCATTATTATCTCAGCCGTCCACGGTTGGACATAAGTCTCAGGAAGGACGGGTTATTTTGGGGATTAATATTAATAGTTGATAGGTCGTCTAACCATCATCTCAATAGACGGCCGACAGATTTACGAGATATGTCCCGTCTCCAACGCCACTTCAACTGGCTAATCCACAGGGTTATGTCGGTGGCTTCAGCTCTTCTGCATTATTCCTCATTTCAAATTCCATTTTATAGAGAAACCCCAAAGCATAGCTTTTTTCTTAGCTTGTTTTGAGACTGTGAGCTTGCTAGCAATATAAGTATAATTTTAGATAAATCAACTGTTTCTGGCGGCTAACAGGTGAAGATATATTTTGAAAATTTGATTTGACATGCCCAGCCCTGAGTAAGCTATGGGGCACAGCTCTGATCAAAAAAGTTTTATTGAAACTTATGGAATATGGGAATAAACTTATATTTTAAAGGTTGAACGTAACTATTATTGCTACATTATGTTTAGAGCGTGATTACTCAGTAGTCGGATCCTAGTCTACAACAAAGTTTGATTACATTCTGGTTTGGTGCTGATGGCGTCGCTGGAGACGAGCCATCTACTCCAACACAGAGACGTCGTAGTGATTACGACCTTAAGATCGTATGGTTTAAGCCACGAAGTTACCGACCACAGACACAGGAGATACTCGCCGCTCTGCACGCCTTCCCTCGGGTTCTACTACATCAAGCAATGTATGAAGATGTACCTGTATGAGCCAATGCTGGTTATAGTTGGGCGGCTTGCGCGCTATGTTTCGCGCCTGGATCCACTCGGCATTTGAGATCATTTTCTGTGCGGGCGCCGCACTTAGCGCCTAGAAGGAAACAAATCATCTAATAACTAACCCAAATCAAATGTACTACTTTTCTTTCTACGCAATGAATTTCTCTAAAAATGGCACAACTTAAGGTTGTGACACTGAAATGGTGTTTATACTTTTATTTGACCGATATATCAATTGATGGTCAGTAACGATGTAAATGAAGGTGAAATCCTGAAACCTGTTTACAGACTCTCAAGGATTGCTGCCTGAACACATTTTGTTTGGTGACAGTTATACAGACTTGAGGCTGGTACTCGAAAGTCGCTAATTTAGAGTTACTAGGAACTTCACTTCATAAATATTGGGAATCTGACTCGCTCACTTGCATACGTTTGCGGCATCTTCCTATCTCGCTTACGCGCGTTCATAAGCTGTTTTACAGATAGACCTTCGGTAATCTAGCAAATTACGGGGAACATGGCTTTGTAGCCACAAAGGTCGGTTACGCCTACTTAATCAATTCGGATAGAACATAGAATAGTTTCAAACTGGAAAATGAAGAGGTAAGAGAATACATGAAAAGGGAACGCAGGGTTTGATGTTACCAGTACGAAGTCAGAAACAGTTGCTCACCTGCAGCGTATGCCGGGTCATCGGATGATAGTTAGCATTGTTGCCGTTGGGTTTCTGCCGTAGTATGACTCCGTTGCGGTCCACATTGGCATACTCTACGGCTGAAGGCACGCGGCTACTTCTGAAATACCACAAAAGGTATTGTTTTAACATACTTTCAATTAAATACCAACATAATTTCATATAAAATAACAAAACAAAACGGTCATCAACCGCTACAATTTTATATGAATAAAATCCTGACAACGTCGCCGTGTTTTTGAAGTGATCACTTACTCACTAAGCCATTACGGGGGAAGTATTAATTAAAACATTAAATATCAAGAAAATGAAAAGCAGTATATACGGCCTAAGTATATATTTAGCATACAACAAGTTAGACACTAGTCTAACTTGTTGAATGCTAAAAATTCTCATAACCGATATGTTTGGTATACTGAATTTAGCGAGCGCATTTAATGTTGTCAACAACAATCCATTTAGGGATATACCTATATAGGTACTGCATTCTAATGTTCTATATTCAACCTCTCTTCTCCTGTGAATAAAAATTGTTTATCTAAAATGTAGAATGAGCATAGTGAATGTCGTCCAATAAACATAGAAAAAAAACTTTTAAACTTCGGTATATTTAAAACAATAAAGGATAGCAACATTCATTTGAATTGTCATAATCATTTACTGTTATAACAACACTACCGATGACGACAAAATATACTTAGATCGTGATGCTTATTCGAGTATGGGAACCCACTCATTCGTCTCAAAATTGCAAAAAAAAACCAATTGTTCTCACCTCATGGTTATCTCTCTCTCTATGGACTCTCGACTCTTCGGTTTCGGAGGCAGCACAGGTTGAACCGCTAACCTAACATTTCTCGCGTCCTTTCTATCCTCATAACCCCTTCTATTATTATCTACTCCATTCCTATCTTCGTATACAACTCTCCGATTGTCATTTATTCCATTCCGGTCTTCGTAAAGGGCTCTTCTGTTGTCATCTACTCCATTTCTGTCTTCGTAAACACCCTTACGATTGTCATTCGACCCGTTTCGTTCTTCATAAACACCCCTTCGGTACACATTTACACCGTTTCGCTCTTCATAAGCCCCCCGTCTCTTGACGTCTCTTTCCTCATAGAGACTCCTCCTATTTTCTTCACTTATCCTTTCTTCATATAGCACTCGCCTGCTCTCTTCAACTCCAAAATGCCTTTGTAACTGCTCTTCTGATACAAACGGTTTACGTTTGAGGTTTTCATCGTAGATAGGTCTTTCAGGCACTTGAGGAGGAAGAATTAAACTCTCATTGATGAGTAAATTAGGCATAGAATGTCTGTAGTTGTTATGCTTAGGCCTGTTTAAAGGGGGTTTCTCTGGTGTCACAGAGGATATGTCTTGCACGGATTTCTGGATCATTCTATTCTGGTCTCGAAGCAAATTTTCCCTCTGCCGACGTAATTCTTCTTGCTCGAGTTGTAAGAGCTCCCGTTCAAAACGGAGAACCTCCTGTTGTTGAAAGCTCAGTTAGTTTTTAAATTAGTGTCACTTAGAGACGAGTGTATGTGTTAGATATTCATAAGCTATTTTCATTAAACAAGATTTATTTAGTAATGTTAAACAAAAGATATTAAAAAGAGTAAATGAAGTATCAACCTAAAAATAATCTTTTTCTGAACTGATTTAGTTTTTTAATCAAGTTGGTTCATCTTCTATTATATTAACTATGTATTTTATATTATACAGTCTAAGAACTAGTTATGAGAGTATGTAAAATAAAACAAGAGGTTAGGTTAGGCTTAGAGCTAGCGTGGATATAGCATTAAGTGCGACAGCTTTTGGAATACATTCTGGCACTATTACACAAAGTTAGTAACATCATAACTCACACATTAGATTTTTATATATTTGGCGGAAATGATATGAGCTTTTCATTTTGAAGAATTATGACCATTGTCTAACAAATTACTCAGAATGTAATCCAAAAGCTATGAGTATCTAACTTTGTGTTAGTAATGATTATGAACATGTATCACCTTGGTGTGTGAGTCATCACAGTGCCCATCCGGCCAATCCTCATTAGTGTGACACGCCTGAAAGTTGCCAGCCGGCCATCTTGTTAAATTATTTACATAACACAAAATGGCGGATGAGTTACGCCCCAATATTAGTACATGAGCTCCATGGTGTTAGTGACTTGGACTGATCTTTAATGGTTAAAAATATGACAAAATGTTCTCATAAAAGTTGATAATATTTATTAGGAAAACGTGATTGTGCTTTCGTCAAACGCAAGCGCAATATTCGACTCGACTGTGAATGGAGCCATAAGTACGTAATTCTTATGTGTAATAGCCAAAATTTATGATAATAAAATCCATATTTAAAGATGTTCTTAAAAGATTATACTCGTATGAATTAAAAAAAGAAGACAACTTCGCAATGGTTAGGTGGTGGTCTGTAACAAGCGCCGTAGGCGGCGTTCGCTGACTCTGGACGCGGCTCCTATGCCTATGCCACGTATAAACCAGTATGGACGTGGCCAACGACGTTTGTCACAGACCACCGCCTTATAGAGATATTATAAAATAGAGATCTTGACATAAGCATATTGAAAATTTGAAGCATACTCCTATGGTATGATTAATCATGCAAGTGCATTCTAGTGGAGTATCTACAGTTTGTTGCGAAAATAAAAGTCATGAATTGATTGTAAATATAGATAATTTATTAATAGAAGAATATATATAAACGTAACCTAATCAACTGATCACATCTTCGTTCGATTGCTTTGTACTAATAAAAAAGGTGGAAATGATATATATATATAGGCTATTAAATAAATTAAATACAATCTCTTGTACATATTGTATAATAACGTTTTGAAAGTACAATAAAAGCATTAGGAAGCAGTTTTTGGTTAATATGGCAGCTTGTCTTGGAATATTTTAAATACTAACTTATTTTGCAGTTATGAAAACAAGTGGTATTTCAATAATTAAATATTATTAATTACAAACATATATTGTAACTTAACTAAATATATATACTATGCTACAGTGCCAAGAAGCATTTTACAGTGCAATAAATATAGCCTTCTCCCATAGCCTCAGTAAAGTAGAACTAAACATTATACATTTTTATAAATTAAAAGATGTGACCACAACCCTAATTAAATGGTAAGTTTATATAGCCTTTTACTACAAAGAAAACTGTATATATAATATATATTTCGAGAAATAACCTTTTATAAAATAATTTCTACGAGATCTACACAATTCTAGCATCATCATTGTTCCAAATATTAATTACGCAAAAACATCATACTAGCATAAATTACTATTCAATATTATAAATAAGAATTTAAAACAAAATCTTCAAAGCAACTCCTTTAATAAAACAAAAAAAATATTGTGCCAAATTGAATAAGAAAAAAAATTATTAATTAAAAAAATATATGACTCTTTCTGAAGAAACATTTATCCCTGATGTACTGTCTACATGGTAACAACTTACATTGCAGTATATATCTAACAATCGAATAATTACGATAGGATTCCGTAAACATTTGTATTATTGGAATTGATACAAAAATAATTAATACAAAATATTTCTTTTATGGTACAAATCAATTCGAATTCGGCAAATGTTTCTAAGGATATCATTGGTCTCGGCGACTGGAACTTAGTAATGCCAAATTCGACCTACCTAATAAGTTTATAAGAATCAATATCAAACTATAACTCAAGTTGACAGAATATATAAAATAATAACTAAGAAACATAATCTACATGTATAAAGCTTAGCTCGTGCTTTGACAACCTATTTAAACAAAGCTACTACATCAAGTTCAGCCAAATTCTACGCAATATATTAATAAGTAGTTCTATTTATTTCTATATTTATACAGAAGTATGAATATTCAACTAATTCTCAAGTTTACAGAATATATAAGACAGCTAAGAAACCAGGTGCAAAAAGCCAAGTATGCGCTCCGTCTAGTTCGTTACCTGTTGGTGTTGCAACTTTTTGTCAAGGTGTTCGATTTTATCGTCGCTCGCTTCGCTCAGGCCGGTGAGCTTTGCGCTCAGATCGGTCGTGAAATGTTGCTCGTTCTGCTTGCACTCCTCTTCGTCAGATGTGACGGTGACGTGGGTATATGGCTGGAAGAAAATACGTATGTTTTATACAAACACTATCACATGTGCCACCAATAACAATAATTAAGAACTAAAAAAAAACAAGTTCTGTCAGACTTATCGGTGGAACATTTTAAGAGTTTATGATTATAGGATTTCAATGGGACCAATCTAATAGTCTAACAACTCGAACGTCATTGTGGAATTGGAATATTCCAGAAAGACCTTCGATGGACACGCAATGTTGGCCAAGTTGGTTCCATATTTCACAGGGTTCATGCGAGAGAGAGAGAGGGAGAATGGGTCACACAGTAATGTGCGTTTTTCCTTTGGCGTAACTAAGATCGGGTCTTAACCCGATTCTGTTGGGCGGACACATTAGTTTTGCGTTTGGTCGCAATGGTTGGTGTGTGCCATTTTATCATTGTTTCGATTTTGAGTCTTTTGTCTCCTCAGCAGAAGTCTTTTACGTCTGTATCTGACGTCCTTTTCCAGGGCTGCAAGGGCAAACATCTATACAGGTAAATCAGTACAACCGGTCTTATCGCGAATGATATTAACACCGTTATTCAGATAGAAATAACAAACTGAACTAGATAATTCATTCGTATTATTGTGTAATGACCAGTGACGGAACTTAAATGTCACCTTTGAGAAATTCTTGGAAAAACTGGTTAAGCAACATTTCATTTTATTAATAATAGAATAGATTTCTTAGAAGTAAAAAATCAGATATCTTTCCAAGGCCTGTGATGCGAACGAATCCTTCTAGAAGAGTTTGACAATGCCTTTCTGATTTGTCCTTCCCATGGACATAAGTCTAGAACCCTTATAGGTATGTATCTTTCCCTATGCCTTGTCTCTCACCTCGCTGTTTTGTCGGCTGTGCGGGTTGGAAACCTCTGGAGAAGACTGTCCCTTGTACCACGCTTCAGCAGAAGGACCCCTGTCTACATCGACTCCCGAGTCTCTGCTGTCGCGCAGTCTGGCGTCCATGTCGTGCGACAGGGTCTTTTTGTACAGGAGTTTCTCGATTTTCGTTTCTTCCTGTAACATTATGAAAATGCCTTTAGAGATACGTAATAAGGTATATGACGAGCCAGGAACAGTAGAAATACAGTGCACAAGGACAAGACATCTTCTGGAATCACGTCCATACTAATCTCGCCGGTGTGTTTTATAAGTGTAAAGAAGAACAGTTTTATCTGATAACCATATAGGTCCGAGCGAAAAATGGCGTCAGTGGGAGAATGTGTGCATTTGTATGTATTTGAATTGTTTGACAATAATATACACAGCGTGGGTCGTTTTTTTTTAAATTATTTTAAAAAAAATAGGCCCTTAGAGTAGAAAGTGAATGAAATCTTGTAAAGCGAGGCATCAAAAAGGCTTTTTATTAACCTGATTGTATTTTATTATTGGTGTTCATATTGATTAGATTAATTAAATAAAATATGACACTGTTTAAGTTGCGATATTTAAAACCAACCACTTATAAACAGCAGTCGGCCATTAACCAGCGTGTGCCAATGCTCTTTAAATCCGTTTCTACTTTTAAAATATTATAAACAGCAAAGCTTTGTCTTGATTTAAATGAAGATGAATGAATGAATTCATTCAAAACTTTATATAATTATATACTACTATATAATAATTACACACTATTGCAACTTAATCTACAACGGAAGACTTGTTTGCATGTTTTAGTTAGATTATCAAAAAATATATATCCTGAATAATAAAGATAACAAAAGTAGATAGATTGAGTTTATCTAGATAAGGTTTCAGATGTTACCTGTAGGAAGGATGTGATGTCCGGCCTCGGGACCTGGTTGAGGTCTACGTCCAGATACGAGTCGTCCTGGCCCTCGATGCCGAGGAAGGAAGACCGCTTGTTCCGTATCTCTTTCTTGATCCGCCGCGCCGAGTTCGTGTGTTTGAAGTTTCCCTACATAGTGGGAAAACAATTAGTCTATAATATAGTCTAAGTACTTCACATGTAATTATAGAAAAAATACTACGATTAATTCTGGATATTTTTGATTTTCAGCCGGTTATTGCGACGTCAATATTAACCGCCTTTAACTGATCAATATTTGTAATCTGTTGAGTAGAATAAAAGTTCCAAATTCTGAACATAATTAAAAAGATTTAATTTAAAATTTCATTGAATGTATGATTAATGTCCGTTTTCTACAATGAATAAAGTATAAATAAACGATAAAAGGCACATTTTATGGATTGCATGAAATGATGATGCAACAATGGTTTCAAATTATTTTTGCTGAATTAAATAATGGAATAAGATGTCAATGCTGATGTAAACCGTGTAGTAGGTAATTCAAGACGACAGAATTTTTCAATGAATTTGTTCATTTTGTAATTCTGTATTATTTAAAATGTGGTTAGTGCTATTTTTACTGGCGTTTGACCAGTTATTTGAAGTGAAAACTTCTTTAGCGGCGCTGTGCACATTTGTATGGGGAAAAAAATATTAAACTTGCGTCAGATCGTAATATCGTGAGATCGTCCGATCGCGACGTCATCGAATTCGTTAGACAGAGGGAGAGTAGACCGACGTTGAAATTTAAACTTAAATTTGTTACAAATAAGGAACATTTTCGTTTCTTGGTAGATTTATTTGATTTTTTAAAATTCTTTCTTTGATTGTATGGGTCGCACTATAATATTATAAATCTAAAAGTTTGGGTAGATGGATGGATGGATGTTTGTTACACAATCACGCCAGAACAGCTGAACGGATTTGGATGAAATTTGTGATAAAATACTTCAGGTCCCGGAAAAACACGTAGGCTACTTTTCATCATCATCAATGATATTCAAGTTTTCACTTCTGCCTGCACTCCCGGAGTGCAACCGGTTGTTTTATTTACTCGATGATCGTTGAAGATACGCTTGAGACAAATCCCGGGATTCGAACCCAGGGTCCCGGAGACACAGTAGTCATGACACTAACCACTCTGCCACGGCGACCGTCAATTTGATAATGATCTTCAAACAGTACAAAAATGTTAGCCCTGACTGGGATTCTAACCCAGGGTACCGGGATCAGGGGTCAGGTCACTAGCCATTGAGCCACGACGACCGTGGTTAATTAATTATATTATTTAAAAATATAATTCTATTATATCAAAAATATAATTATATTATTGATTAAATATTATTAATACGCTTTGGAACATACAACTGTTATGTTATTTTTTGTTATGAATAAATATTTAAAATAATCTAAATTACCCAGAAAAACATAACACTTACATTGCCAAGAAGATCATCGTTGGCATCATCCATGGGCGGTGGCGGAGGCTTCTCTTTAGGAGGTTCTAGAACATTTGTGGGAAGATCGAGGGGAAATGTATCAGCAGTTTCTACATTGCTCTGGTAGAATATGTCGATGTTCTCATAAAGCGGCCTCACAGGGATCTTCTTCAATTCAGGGTTATCAGAGGACACGGATTTAGTTTGGACTTCTTTCGCAACGTCTTCCATGTTTGATGTGTTGATGGTGTTATCTTCAGAGTCCAGCTCTTGGAATGCCAATTCCAGGGCATCTAACACCTGAAGATTTGAATCAATTTAATATATGACACTTTCATCCTACATAATATGCTAGTAGTAAAGATGTCTATCCAAATTAGAAAAGCAAGCTAAATTAAAACAGTAAAACAAATATTAATCAGTTTGAACATTTGAAATGTCTATATTTTATTTTAAAATAATCAGATTATGAGATCGCTCTACGATCTATTTTGTATGGATTTAAGATAAGCATGCCTCGCACAGTATCAATTCAAACTGAAATCTAGTTAACAGAAATGCAAAATTTAATTTGTTGAATGTAACTCAAGTAGGTGTTACACATATTTTAATTAATTTTAGCAGCTGATCTCTTAGATGCCTTGAACATATGGGCCTGAATCCCACGAAGCCAGTCGAGCACCTTCATGTTACTCAACTTTGCATTTTAATTTAAGTAACTTATTAGGAAAATTTTAAAAACACACTTATTATGTAACTCAAAATTACTTCAGAAATAGCTAAGTAAGTTAAAGTTTCCAATCAAACAGAACAGTTTATATTAGTATATAGAGATAATGTTGAAGATAACGCATGCGATCAAGCAAAACGAAGATCATGCTGCAAATGAGGGTTAAAATGAAGCGACACACTCAGTTCTTACCTTATTAATCCCATCACCAGAAACTGATATACATAATTTCATAAAATATAGTCCCTAATTAACACTAGAACATTAACATTTTAGATGAACAGAGCAAAGAGGCCCATACCTCGACCGATGACTCTATCTGACTAACAGAGTTCACAAAAGATAAGATTCTGTTTGTCTCATAAACGGCCGACTTAGATAACAATGTACTGATTTTCTGGCTATATACAATTAATATTTAGATACATACTATTTTAGCTTTTGAATACAATATCACGTTATTAGTTAATGAATTTAAACATCACAACGAAATAATTGTCGGACACAATCGTAAACAAAAAACGATGATAAATAATGAAGTTACGGGTAATAAAATGAGTAAATAAAACCCATACAGTTAACATTGTAACATATATTTATCGATATAATGAATTTACAGATATCACGTTTTATGAATAAATATTCTACTTGGACACTAAATGAACTGCTAAATGGTATTGTTTCGGAGGGGATTCTTTACAGAGTATGATTTTTTTAAAAGGGAAATACAATAAACCCTGTATGAGTAAAATGGTTAACGTAGATAGATAGCTAAGTGCTAGGAATTAACGTGATTTAGCTATGACACTACACGGGACATCAATGTTACTCACAAAATTAGTAAATCCACTAAACTTCACTAAAGGATATATTGATCGTGATTTTTAATTATGATAAAATTAGTGTTAACGTTAAGAATGGTGGGCGAGATCAATAGATCATAAAAATTCTAGAAAATCAGCCCAAAATAGACTTTCTCATCTAACTTGCTTTATGTAGCAATTTATGAGAAATCCATTTGAGTTCATTAGACTTTGTTGTTCTTTGGTGCATTGGTTTTAGTTGTGTTTGTTGTTACTTTGTTATTAATAAACAAGATAGTCTTTCTTCTATTCGGTTCTATACAACGTTTGGTTCTCTTTTGCCAGAAAGGGTTAAAATCTTGAGAGGTATTTGAATTACTCACCGGCAAGTGTTCAATGGGAGCTGCAATATCACGGCTCTGAGTCACGTTAATTATACGGTTATTATCATTGCTAGTAGTATTCGTGGAATCATTATCTACACATCTTACAAATGAACACGCAGATGTACACGTTATATCAGCAAATGTATTAAGCGTATTATCAATTTTTAGCGGTTTAATGGAATTTTTAGGTGAGATATTAGTAATGGTAGTTATATTAGAGACAGTTACCATTGGCATGCTTTTGCTGTTAGTAGATACGGTACTTATTTGGTTAGTATTCCCAGCACCAGCGTTTATTTGATTGCAGATTTCATTCAAGTTTAAGTGTATTGTCATTTTCCCCTCAAATACTACAGTATCGCCTTCCGATGCTGTAGAAACAGGTTCATTCAGACTTACACTAGTATCTTGAGTTTCCAAACTTTTAAGAGTGTCTTCATCTTCTTTATCCAGTTGAATCTCAGTTATTTCCTCTGAGACACTAAATTCCTCAGGTTGTGAGACAGCTTGAGCGTAATGACTTGCACTGTCATCATCAGCTTTTCTATCTTGCTCTTCTGCTTCTTCAATAATAATGTCCTGAACTATTGTCTGCATAGGTTCGGAAATCTTCTCTGTTTCTATATGTTCTTCCAGCTTGAGTTCCATAGCTACGCCATCTTCATTAGATGATTCGTATTCTGAAGCTGACGGTTCCCCAATTGGTGATGCGACTTGAGTCAAGTCTGCAATGTCATCAGCAGGAGCAGAGTCTCGAGCTGTATGAATACCACTGTCTTCGGTTTCTATATCACTAGCAATGGTATTGTTCTGCATTTCGGCGCAATCGAAATCTTCCAAACTTTGAACTCTCTCGAAAGAATTAGGTGATGACTGACCATTGATATCTAAACTGTCAAGCGATCGACAGAAGCTCTGCATTTGGTTCTCGAGACCAGTTAGACTCGATTTTAGAGAATTGTCATTGAAATTATCATCTTTCATATCATCACCATTAGCATCTATCTTTTCACATCGTAATAATATCTCCTCTTCTACCGATATCTTGGGTATATCTTTATTTTTGGCTGCGTCAAGGCAAGATAATCTTTCTTTCAGACTCATGGACACTTCTTTAACTTCAGTTTTTGTCATTTTTCGTTCTTCCTCTTCCGATTTTTGCGATTTGAGACTTGACAAACGTTCTTTCAAGGATTTTGCATTGGTCAAGTCTCCATTGGATAGCCTTTTTGTTTTACTATCTGAATCTGCCGCTGCAGATTTAACTTTTTCAAGAGATGATAACCGCTCTTTCAAAGGTTTGACTTCGGGAGGAAGCTTTGTCAAGTCGTTAGTAGATTTCTGCACATGAGTTTCTTCAGTAAACTTTTCTAAACTGGACAGTCTATCTTTAATAGATCTTTTATTTGCTATATCTGGCAATTTTGGCTTCATCTGTAACTCCTGTGAATTTTCTTTTTCAAACTGTTCTCTTCGCTTGTGTATATCGACTTTGGGTAAATCTTTCTTCTGGTTATTATTTTTGGAGTCATTTGCCCGCTCATGTTGAAACGAAGATACTTTCTCTTCTATTTTGTTGCTTACTGATGTTCTGATTCTATTTAAGTCTGATTTTTCAGGTGACTTTTCTTTATTGTTGTTGACAAGTGTTTTAACGATGTTACTGTTAGTTTGCGATATGATTCGGGACTTGTAGCCTTCAATGGCGCCCTCGTATGTGTACTCCTCAGGCTCAGGCGAGCTGATGGTCGTGGTTGTGCAAGTGTCGTATTCGTTAGCACTGGAGCCCAGTTTACGGTTGTTGCCGCAATTCGACATAATGTCGACGTCTGAATGGTTCTTGTCTAAGTCCATGCCATCACTCTGAAAAATATATAATAATTTTATGATAAGACTTTACATTCAACTAAAAATACTTAAAGGATGTGAGTATTTAAATCAAAGGAATCTATTCTTTTCCTAAAGGACTAAGTTCTGAGTACTTACGGCAAGGCTATGCGTATCGCAGTCCTCGCTGAGACTGGATTTGGTGCTGGACGTGCCGATGCCGAGGTCGCTCAGGTCGTGTCCATCGTCATCAGCGTACAGTGCTAGTGGATTCCGCCTTCTTCGGCCGGCTCTGGAATGATAGAAATTATTCTTATAAGAAAAACGCAATGTAAACAAATGTGAATTAAAAAAAAATATATTTGGACCTTGTAAGACTACATAATAAAGTAATTCTTATTCAGAATTATTTAATTTGTGGATCCATCTCGTATCTAGGCGATTATGCCTATACTAAATACAGTTAAAAGAATCAAAATAAATGTGCACACCATATCGAATAATCTTTACTTTTTACTCTACGCATGGTACAGACCCTGAATAAAGTATAGGTATACAAAATAAAATATAAGATAGAGACAAAGAGAATGCAGATATATATACTCTAAATATGTTTTTTATTATTATTTCTTTTCTGTCATTCCTGATTTCGAGCACATTTTAATGTTTGATTTGGTAATTCTTATTTTGGCAACATCTTCTTCCACTCTGTTCTATCATTAGTCATTCCAATGCTCACACCTTTCCCAAACATATGTTATCATGCTTCGACCCGTTCGTACCTCTTTTCGTTATATGTTTTTCATGCCTTATTACACGCACATGCTAATCCAGAACCCTCTGAGTATTGTATTATAAGAGGTAACATAACGTAATCCCACTCCAGAGTCTGTACGGTCCTACGATTAATTACCTTTCAGTAATCTTTTATAAGCTGGAAACTATGTATAAATGTAAAAATAAAATGAAAAGTATTATCAATGAACATTTGTCACCTTGTAATCGGCTGAGCTTTTTAAGAACCAATTACGGTAATGGGGCTGAGTGACGGTCTATTTGCGCATGTGGCTAATTGTGACCGCTGACCAGTTAGTTCTATGGATAGAATGGTATTCAGTCTGTCGTGTGGAGTCATCGGCCGACCCTCGGCGTCACGGGTACCGGCTATTCGGGTTGCGGTATAAATGCAACGATAATTATAGAACGTATAATCGAGACCGATAGAGCTGCCATCTGGCCTTAGCACGGGACAACGCAACACTGACATATATATAAATTTAAGTTATTTTAATTAATACTGGTAGTTAATGGGCTGTCTATTTGTTGTTAGTACCTACAGCGATGTTTAGTAACGCTGAAGTGAGTCGAGTCGAGACTGTACTACAGTAAGATTTATTCGTTTTAATCTTGAGTACTTACAAATAATTAATTACGTCGTTTATTATAAACTAAAAAAAATCTTTTACCAAAAAATGGAACCGACTGCAACACTCAAAAAGTATGAAATAACTTGTTGAACTCGTTACCATGATAGTTCAAAAGTAACTGATATCAAAGTATTGTGCTCATGGTACCGACTTCGACAAGTTTTGAGACAATTTCATACTTTTCAGTGTTGAAGTCGGTTCCATTTATTGGTATTTTTTTTAATCACTCTCTTTAGTGACCTTTGTTACTCATGGGATCAATTGGCGTTGTGGTGTAGGTATGTTCACCGATGTCTTCACCCGCCACTATAATATCGTGTAGGTTAGTAGGCACGCATTTTTCAGTTTTTGACTTGGAACTCAAAAAGTGCCCGTCCGATTTTGATGAAATTTAAATTGGGACCACACGGGAAGCACCAGCTTTCAAATAAAAATAGAACGATCAAAATCGGTTCACCCAGTCGGAAGTTATGCGGTAACAAACACAAATAAAAATAAAATAAAAAAACATACGGGTCGAATTGAGAACCTACTCTTTTTTTGAAGTCGGTTAAAAAAGAAAATTTTCTTAAAAATATAGAGAAATACTTGACAAAGAGAAATACTTAAAGAGAAATACTTCTCTTATTGAAAATTTTATGGGACTAATCTTAATGTACGTCTTTTCGAGTGCATATTTTAAAAATACGGTTTTGTATATTTGGGAATAGATTTCCTACAAATACACTGGGCCTGCAAAACTAAGTAATACACTTCAATTTTTCCCCTTTTTAGTCCCTTCGCACTCCTGAGACCGCGTGGCCTCGGTTCAAGGCGCTCTTTCGTCGTAATACTGGGGGATTTAGCTGGTGCAAATCCAGTATAACCACTCCTTTTCTTCCCAGGAAGGGGGGTGTATCCAGTGATTTCACGCATAAAAAAGGTTACCAAAGGCATCCGACATTGCTACCGGCTGTTAACCTTACACTTAATAGAAACTCGGAAAGGCACTGTTGAAAATATCAATAGCGGTAATCCATTCAAGGAATGACCAGGGAGTATGTTGCTTATCCCAGTCGTCCGGTTAAGATCGAATAGATTCGCTACGAGCGTTCCTTCTTTGATTTAATGAACTAAGTTATAGATTGTAATTACACATTTTGTATATTTATATTTATGTTTTGTATATTATCATAGTAAGCGATCCCACATTTTATTACATGCTAAGGTCACATACGCTACAATTTGACATCAGTATTACACAGATAATTTATACATAGCCATAAGACGTGGTATTTGGTAATGTGTTGTAAGTTCCATATTAACCTACGGTGAACTGTGGTTTTTATTGCGTTGATTTATGCTCAATAAAAGACTAGGTATAAATGAATGCTATGTTTAATATATAATTGGATGGAAATAACATTTATGCGTTTGTGTGGCCATCGTTTCGTAATAGTGCGACAGTCAGTTGTTTTCATACCATCAACTTTTAAGTGCATGTTTCTTAGAATCATGATATGGTAAAAGAAATACTTCGGTACATTTATTACAACGATTGTAAGTATTACAAGCTCCGGAACTAAGAGACTAATAATAAATCTTCTTAGGCTCTTATTTAGAGGAGATACTGAACTAAGAAATGATGCAACCGTGAAAATAGCTGGTCCAGTATAGAATGTTAAAACATTGGGATATAAGGAAATCTAGAAGTCTTTTTTAATACAGTTGCTCAAAAAGTGGCGTATTGCAGGGACGTATAGCGTTCGGGATGTGGGCGACATACTCGAGCTTTTTCTTTACCTTTTCCGAACTCGTGCGTTCTCTTTCCCAACTGTCAAAATAATGTGACAAACATACACACAAACTTTCGCATTTATAGTATTAGTAGGATTATTATGTCATGCATACGTCACCATTTTATATACTGTGTTATCATAATAGATGTAGTAGGTATAGATTTATAGATAACATAGTTATAGAGGAGGATGGCAGACTCCCGTACAGTTGCAGCCTAGAAGAAAATTAATATTAAAAAGAAAAAACCAACCACGAAGTTTTTACTAAAAAAATTCATAGAAGTTTTTATGATTCATGCAAATATTTCTAAAAAGAAGCTACTTATTCGTTTTAATATCAGATTTAATGATTTGATTCAATAAGTAAGGTTAGGTTTTATTTCATTTCATCTCATTAATTTTCTTTTTGATTTTATATCAATAAAAAAAATTCTACTAAAGACTTGGCTGTATGGGCATAGTTCCCTTTGCCTACCCAGAATAGGTGAAGAAAACAAAAAAAATCTCTGCTTATATTCTTTTACGGTTGGCGCCATTTTTTGAGTTTATTGTGTTGTTATTATTTTATTAAATTGCTTAATTTTCTCGCAACTATATTAAAAATAGTTGTTCAGTACACGTGCGAAACCGTCATTGCAACTTGTTCCGACTGTCAACACTCACCTTCGGCTGCGCTTCGGCTCGGGTAGACATTTGTACATTTGTTTGGAACTCTTTGCAATGACAGGCTCTCCGCACTCGTAATGATATATACTATTTCCGGAGACAAGCTGTACCAGAATACCAATCGAACATTTGACGTAGGTAACTAATAATTATAGTATATTGATATGGAGATACAGTATATTTGGAGAAAGAGAAAACCAATATCGAGAAAGGAAAACAAATAAAACACATGTTAAATATCCCGACAATAACGATAATTCTTATAAATTACGGAGTTTTACGTAGCAAACAAATAAAAAATTATAACCAAAGATCACGCACTCATTTCTTGAGTGAGTCAATAATAAATATAATAAACAGCACGATGGAAACGCGATCAACCATTACCCTTTTCTTTCTTAGCCATTTAAAAGCGTCGTTAAAGAAAACCTTCACCTACACCGGCCCTATCCGACACTTTCCATTCGTCATGCTGATAATTTGATCGATTGGCGCTTCCAAAGAATCCATCACAATGGGAGAGTTCTCCACTTTGGTCAGTCGTAAAGTTAAATTGTTTGGAAAATGCTATCGAGTCACTTTCCAATGGATTTTCTATGCGATTTATGACAATTAAACCGCCCATAGATGGCAATAGAATGTGTTGTACTTTGAGAAATACAGTTACGACTGATTATGTAATTAAATCCAGCCTCCAATCAACCTTAAGTAAGAAACTAGATATGTTAGGAATTCGTTCGGCGCTAATTACACATTTTAAACCGACTCCAAAAAAGAGGATATGCTCAGTTCGTTTGGTTTTTTTTTATGTTTGTTACCTCAGAACTTTCGACTGGGTGAACCGACTTTGACGATTCTTTTTTTTATTTTAAAGCTGATGCTTTCCTTGGGGTCCCATTTATCAAAATCGGTCAAATGGTTTTTGAGTTACACTCCAATAACTTAAAAGTGTTATGTCTACTTGGATGATGTCCCGATTGAGGGTGGATAAACCGGTGAACATACACAATGACAATTCATCCCGTGAGTAGCAAAGATCACTAAATATGGGTAAAAAAGTACACCAAAAAATGTAACCAACTTCAACACTTGAGTGTTGAAGTTGGTTACATTTTTATGAGCACAATATTTTAAAAACTTATTGAACTATCATGGTCCCGACTTCAACAAGTTTTTTCACACTTTTGAGTGTTGATGAAGTCGGTTCCTTCCTTTTTTGGTATTTTTACTAGCTGTGCCCCGCGTGGATTACGGTTTTGCCGCTACCTCAATTATCACACGGGAACCAAACTTTCTTAGGTGAAATCTCAAAATCCTTTCTTAGGGGATACCTACGTCATAGTAGCTTTATGCATGCAAAATCTCAGCTCAATCGGTTTAAAATTGACAAAGTTTCATACAAACTTTCATCCCCTATTTTATCCCCTGGTAGAATTAATCAAAATGCAAAATGCGTCGATAGATCACTATGTCAGTTGACCTTTGAGTTATATATATTAAGATACCACTATCTTTTGATAGTCAGTGACGATGTAATCAACTGGAATGATTACTTGCTCTCAAGGACCGCCAATCACATAGCCTAAACACGCTATGCGATTGGTGACAGTTTTTCAAACTTGAGGGTGGTAGCAGCTAACTAGGCAGGCACTCGAAAGTACCCTACCACTATGATGGGGCTCGAATCAGCGTCTGCCTGTTAAATATCAACCCAATCTATTTAAGTCAAAGTTAAAGTCACGGTTTTAATTTATAAACACAACCTGAAGCAATATCAGTCCAAGGCGAGACGCATACGATCATAGTAAACACACATCCAATTAGTGGGACAACATCTACTTACTTATCACGTTAATGTTTCTCCGACTGGGGTTCGAACCCAGGGCTGCGGATTAAAAAGTCAGGGTGACTGACCACTGAGCTACGGCGTCTTAAAAGATCGACTTTTATTAATAATTGAGGTTAAAATAGTGGCGGGAATTAAAATGTATCATCTATTACTAAAATACACAGTGAGAAAACTAAACTTTTATAAGAACATTTTACTTGTTTTAAATTATATTAGATTTGTAATTACTTCATTTAAGGTGTCTCATGAGAATAAGTACCAACTACCTACTAATATTTCATGCCGATTCGACGGTTAACTGGTTGGATTCACCATACATACGCAATAGGTATGTAAACATTACTAAGTGCCTACCCTCCTTTGGGTAAAATCTTTGTAAAATATCTAACATTATATATATGGGACAACATTCACACAAGGTCTTCAGGTCCCAAACTAGGCAGAGCCTGTACTATGGTACCTGATGACAGATATATACTTATATACATATACACACCCAGACACAGTAACATTGTACAGTAGTGTTTGCTGTTTTTTGTAAACAAATAAAAAATAATTGTAAAAGTATATAAAAAAATCTGATTAGACCATAATATTGCAATACCTACAACTATTGTATTTGTTTACGTACGTAATATGATATTCGTCAGTTTATTTACTTCTGAAATGTATTTAGACGAATCTTTGTTGTAGGTGTGGTCTCTGTTGTATGTATCTGCCTGATTTGTGAGTCACGACTACAGGTAAGCGAGTCGCACACACCACGGTGGTCACACCGTGAGGATGGATAAATCGCGGTGGCGGCTTTCACAAAGGATTATCAAACCACACCATCCACGCAAACAGTATCTCCAACCCGAACATGAGCACGCGCATTTCCCACTCGCACACTCCCGGCGAATTCCCTTTCGATCTGTGCGTCGGTCGTGATGAGACGCACGCGCGGTCGTGATCCGGGATACGATTCTGGACTGACTGCACGTTCCCAGGGTATACGCGGAAATTAGATACTTTTCAAAGTTCATTAGCCGATTGGCGTTTCAGGAAACAATCGACCAATTATGATCTGTTTCATTCGGAGCCCTAAAGCTCAGAGGTAAGGTATAAATTATAATGCATCATTGATGGTCACGCTTTATTAGTTTTGGAAAGCTCATAGATTCCCACGCCGCGACAAGTTTGAGACCCGCCTAGAGACACACAGAATAGATTATAGTTCGTAATGTAAGTGTAAAGCGCAGTAAATACAGAAGGTCACTTCCACACGAGGCTTACAATTGTCGAGCTTCTACGTAAGTTCTTATGACGCGTCCAGGTATTAAAATAGAGGAGATAATAGCACGACTTATATGTCGATAAAAAAAGACTAAGAATAGGAATACAACGAAAATAATCGAACAATTAGGTACTTATAGATTCTACTCTGCGATTTTACTGTATCGTACTGTTTAGGCTACATTTAAAATAAGAGTTCGTGTGTTTCACTGGCAATATAAGGATTGCTCCTAAACGACATAAAAAAGTCACGTTTATGATTATGTTCCACAGTACGTAAGTTTTTTGCTATGGCAATTAGACAACTAGACAATTATTCATATTACAGCACACGTCAAAAAGCTTTAAATTCATAATAGCCTACACTGAGTATGTAGGGAAAATGTATGTAGGTATGTATGTGTATGGTCGTTTATATGCTGTCTGTCAGAAATAGATACAATATTATAATTGGCTTTAATTTAATATAATAGGAAAAATGTAACAACAATGTGACAAATAATTACCTAATAAAGAGATACGAAGTGGAAAACCATTTTGTATTGTTACTAGCTGCCCCCCACGGCATCATCCGGGCGAATTACGATTTTCCTTTTATGCTGTGTGTCATTCTATAAGGATTTTGTATATTATAGAGTAAATTACTATTCATTAATTATTTCATTTTTGAGTGTTAAACCCATTGAATCCATCCGGTGTCGATTCGCAGACGAATTTGAAAAAAACAAAAAAAGTTATCATACAGAGCCCATATGCAATACTTTTGTTGTTTATGCAATACTTTTATTAAATATTATAGGTTGTCTTGTAGAAATTGACGGTCGCCGTGGCGCAGTGGTCAGTGACATGACTTCTGTGTCTCCGGGACCTTGGGTTCGAATCCCGGCAGGGGCAAACATTTGTGCGATGATTATAGATGTTTGTCCCGGGTCTTGGTTGTTTGTGTGTTGTAATTATATGTGTCCATGCCTCCCGCAACACAGGGAATCCTAGTGCGGGAGTCTGAGTGTGATAAAAAAAAATTATATTACAGTGACATATTACAGGACAATATGGTTAGATGCCGAGTGCATCATATCAATCACTAAGCGCCGTACTAACATGACTCACTGCGTGCACGTATACTGTATCACATAATTATTAATAAGTGACAAAATCAACATTTCAAGGTGAATGTCGCATTACGAAACCATATGTAAATAAATTATCGATACTTATATAACGTGTGGAAAGTGAAACCTACAAGCTTGTAGGCGATAAATTGATTCTAATTCGATTCGACGGCTGATGACTTCGAGTCGTAGAGGTGTACATGTTGTGATTAGGAAACTGATGATACTCGGCCGGTTCAGGGAATGATTTATAGCTTAGTAAGGGTATTTACACGTTGTATATCACATATGTCACATCTTTTATATTATATAATATGTATATGTTTTAAATTATAAAGCAGCTATTTTCATTACACCTACATATTACAGCGGACGGTGTTTGTGATAGAATAGAAATAAGATGGGTTTTTATTATTATGATAAATAAAATATGAAAATACAAGATAGATTAAAGTTCCCAAAGTACGTGTCATAATTGTGCTTATTTCACATACTTATCATTTATAGCTATTGCATGTATCGTCCACTATACACTAAAAAAGTTTTTTTTTATTGAAACATAAATTGATTTATTTTCTATTCGTACGCCAATTTGGAAGAATGTGGCGTACAGGACATGGGTGAAATACATTTTTACAAAATAAATGTATTACAGCCATGTCCAAGCAAATGATTTTGACTTTAATAAGAATATAAAATTATAACTATTGCCGTTACTCCTTCGCCCTGGAGTTACTGGCATGGATTAGATATCATTTTCTTGTTCTCTTCAGTACGATCTACTCAAACTAACGTCTCGACATAAAATGTGTTTCTTTTGTGTGTTAGAACAGGCAAGACTCCAATGGAACAACAGAGTAGACTAACTGATTCTTGTGATTCTCAATTTTATGTAAGGGATGATACATTCTTGACTTGTCATGTCATCACAGTGAAGGGAACGAATTTATGACGAGAAACTCAGTACAACGCGGGATACGCATGCACTCAATCCACGGTTCTTGAAAAAAAATCACCTGTTTGGAAGGATTCAACTTGTATATAGGAACACCAATCGTTTTTCATACGAAAAAAAAATGAAATACTTTCGAACATCGAATTGTTCATTCGGGTAGTGATAAAAAAACACAACGCATTATATTAAACAATGATAATGTTTCGGACGGTGTACGCATTTGTTTCGGCACATTATCTCAGCCTCTCCCATTTCTTCTCTAATCAGCATGTATATCTGATGTAACAGTCCCAAATTTAACACTTTCTTGAGAGCCCAAACAAAACCGGCTCTAATATGCTTATTACATCAAAAACATAATCTCGTATGACGTAATAAGTGTAAGCGTACACAAATTAAGCGCACGCTGAGCCATCTGTCGCGTCACTTTCCCTAGCATTTGAATAGAAAGTAGCTATTCTTGCATCTGTTTCGAGTGTGGCGTGACAGGTAGGTACGATATGAATTTTATAATAAACATTAAGCACTGTGAGTACTTGCGCATGTAATGAACGAGCAGTTTGCCATTGAGCAGAGTAAGCGAGATAGGAAGATGCGAAAAATGAGTAACAGTCCGATATAGTTATACAAAATAGAAGCCCGCTTCCAAGCAACTTAAAATGAGCTTCTGCTCAGTACATGCGGAATATTTCAGACACAAACAGACGTATTGTGACTATTGTAGCTGCAACATCAGAGTTTCAAAGTTCATGTCATAGTAAGATGGAAAGGTCGCGGTGCAGCAAGTGTGTGTGTGTGTGTGTGTGTGTGTGTGTGTGTGTGTGTGTGTGTGTGTGTGCGTGCGCGCGCGCGCGCGCGCGCGCGTGTGTGTGTGTGTGTGTGTGTGTGTGTGTGTGTGTGTGTTAGTGTGTATTTGTAAACCTTTACAAGAAGTCTATGACGTTTGTATTTAATAAATATTATTTTTGTTAAAAAGGGGTTCCTATAAGGGTTGTGTTTTGAGGTACGGAGTACGGAACCCTTAGAGCTGAAATGGAGAAACAGTTTAAAGTTCCACATAACAAATTTACGTAATTAACAACTATAATAATAGTAGAAATCACTGGACTAATACTTTCGTAACAATTAGAAAGATAAGCTGATAGATGTTAGGTATAAGCCAAGCCAAAGACAAACGCACTAAAAAAAGGTGGTAAATTCTCAAAATATGAAGAGAATGAATTATGATTTAAAACTTCGAAAATTATAAATGGCCAAATGCGATGTAAGCTGCCGCAGTCAAACCGAATAAAGAGGTAAGCAGATAAAGAAGTTCCACCTCAACCACTAGACTGTGGCCGCACATAAATACAATGTAACTGTGCGAGGGAGACATCTCCATGCAATATAATAGACATCGGGGCTAATAGATAGCAATAGGAAGCATTCAATACGGTTTGGGGGCAGTAGAACGTGTGGCTATTCAATGTTTTACTGTTTATGCTTTTCAATACCTATTTACCGCGACGACGTATAAACCTATATTTTTTATGTCATATACTGATTATGAAATATATTGGAACAAATAAGCTAAGTCAGTATGCTCAAAACTAAGTTATTAAAATGCTATCTAAGCGTTTAAGTCAACATGCTGTAATCACTGCATATCTACCTTACTCATCACAATATAATATTATAAGGGCGAAAGTTTGTCTGTGGTTTCTGTTTGTGACTCCTTCATGCTGAAACAGCCCAACGGATTTGCATGAAATTTAGAATGAAAAAAGCTTATACACTGTACCAACACATATTATTCCTGAATATATGACAGTTTCCAAGGGATGACGGGAAGACAGAAAAACCGTCAATACCATTTCACCGCGAGTAGCATCGCGGGGCTCATCTAGTAAGAAATCATTCTCATATGTTTAATTTCAAGAGAAAATAAATTCTTCATGTTACCAATGCTACCTATGCACCCGTACCCTCGTAACTTGAAGAAAGCCAGATCGTATCTGTGCGGAAACAGATTTAGGCAATAGACTACCTATTGCAGACATGTCATTGTGATGATTTTTCGATAACAAAATGATGGTGGTGTGTAATGTAATATTAATAACATAACACACCATGTCTTTGTTGTGTGTGTGGCTTTGCAAAGTGGAGGTTTCTCACAAAAGCAAGTGAAATATGAGAAGTAAATATAAAACGATGTAAAATATTGATATATTGCGTAAATAAAATTGAAATACGAACAGGTTTTGATGGCCTTGCAATCACATATCATTAATGCGAAAGTCTGTGTATTGTGTCTGTCTGTGTGTGTTCATTAAAATCACGCCTTTACCACGCTTTAACTACTTGATCGATTTGGATGAAGTTCGGCATGTAGTGTAGTGTAGGTCATTTATATCCTGGATGTTATGTATCCTATGTGTTAACATACACGTAGGTTACTTAATACTCGAAAAAAAATATAGTTTCTCTGAAATACAACAAGAACCTAGTAATACTATAAATGTTAAGTTAACTGCGTCTGTTAAGTTTTTGCGCCTAAACGATGAACCAATTATGATGGATTTTGCTAAAAGCTAGATTGGATCTTTGAGGAC
Organism: Apeira syringaria; assembly: GCA_934044485.1. Classification (NCBI taxonomy): domain Eukaryota; kingdom Metazoa; phylum Arthropoda; class Insecta; order Lepidoptera; family Geometridae; genus Apeira; species Apeira syringaria. Next base: position 23,762,705 of record OW203660.1, on the reverse strand, counting down.
ATAGGCTACTTTTTTTTATTCCGAAAAACAAAGTAGTATCTGTGGAATGACTGTAATTACGTAAAAACTGTAGTCCTCGCGGGTACAAACATAAGTAACTACAATATGAGAGCGTACGTGACACAGTAAACACGAAGTTCATGTTAATGTTAACTGACGTGCAGAATACGTAACAGTAGGTGGTGTAGGAATCGTGGATTTTTGCACGAAACTTCACTTACGCGCATACCGCACGTTTGTAAATAGGGCGCGGTGCCAGTGTTGGCCATAACAAGTCCGTATTCGACACGCAATTTAAAATGTGGTGTGGTCCTAATGTTTGCTTTTAACAATTAGGCCGAAGATTATACCTACACGTAGCTAACGTGGGCGCCATATGTATCACTTGACCACTTGACCACCGCTTCACTTCGCTTCGCTTCACACTTACGAGCTTCACTCGTACGAGTGAAGCTCGTTGCCCGAGTTTGTGTTTCCCAATAATTCTTAACCTTAAATACTGAAAGGTGATCACATCATCACTAAGCATCGACTAAGAATTATTGAAAGTGGAGTCAAAATGCCTCGTACGTGAAGGTACCATAAAACGATGGCGAATTACTGAAAGTCTGATTGAATTAAATCTGTTTAATTATATAATTTGTATGTAAATATTATTGCATTGAGAAATTATACTGTTCCCCACGCCCGGGAAGGCCTTCTTAAAGTCAGAGATAAACTACAGCTAGGGGACTATTCTCCTGCGGCTTTAATTTATAAGAGCTTCTGAGGCATATATAATTTTAATATGACAAACGAATCTATATCAGCTCGCGACGTCCGTTACTGGATCAGTTCGTAATGTTCAAGGAAACAAATTTTGAATCGCGACAATAACTTCTATGAATCCTATTCTTTTTCTGGGCTACTACTGAACTCTTGGGTTAGTACTATGTACTATACAATGGGTTTAAATACATTTGGTCGTTATCTAATATTCAAATACTGTGTGTCCAAGCAGCTGTAGACAATCGGTTGTTATTGTACTCGTAGGATTAGCGTAGTGTCCTTACAAAGTCGACATCGTCACTTGCCATCGAATGAGAAAGTGCCCGCTTTCCTTGTTTTACTACATATTTACTCATGTATCTCCGTATTAATTAATCAGCAATTAGTGTTATCAATACCATTTACTTTCTAAAGGCATTTGCAATTGAAATTCAGCTTGATCGCGCTATCTTGTTCGCCACTTAGCGGGTAGTACCGTACATACAAAATGTCGCCTACGAGCGTGATACGGGACGGGAGTTGAAAGTAGTAGCATTTCTGCAGACCTTCTCAATTGTCTCTCGAGCAGTATAACTCACAGTCGTATTTATTTGCGTTTTAATCACTCTCTGAACTTTTCCGACGACAAAAACTGTACAGTAATGGCCATAGCAGAGACTATGGCGCTGGTATTAACTGTTTCCATTAAAGCTATGAATAATTAAACAGCTAGACAAGAAACAAAGATAGTTAAGGAACGTTCAAATGAAGGACCGATGGCGCAGGTCAGTCTTTCGACTAGTTTGCATAGAGATGGCGCGCAGCGAGTCGTTTTAACATATCGATATATTATAATTTTATTTACACACAATATTAAAGATACCACTTTCTTTAAATTAGACAGAAAAACCGATTCTGCATCTGCTGAATGCAGGCATTGATGCTCTGATAAGTTATAGTATATAAGTTACCAATATATCGATCATTTCCGTCAAACAGAGAAACACGATGGTCAATATGTATTCCAATATATTAAAAAGAAAATATACTTTTTACATTATATACGAGATAATTTGTAATATGACACACACATTCTATGACACACTTTATGCTATTCCACGAAACTGTTCGCAGTAGTCAAATTTTGTATAATAATAGACAAATCAGTAAAGAACAATCAGCTTAGAAGTTCGGCGATCTGAGCGCACTTTCCTGAACTGCCGCCTTTTTTTGTCTAATTCCATATAACTATCAAACTCGGTACCGTCCGCATATCTCATGTATAACGGTGCAGCTCCGACTATCGATAAAAATATCGAGTGTTCGTTCCTCGAACTAGCCGAGCTGTGCGCTATTGGAACTCGCGCAAAAAGTCGCGCGTCTTCCCATCGCTTCCCGTCTAACCAACTTGCCTATTACGTCGACTGGATCGAAAGCTATGTTTCTCTTCACTAGTGTGTTCTTCTCATCTCTCAATTTGGAATTTGCTCATTTGATAGTCAGTGATGACGCGGTTGGAGATGGTATCACGCTGGATTTGTGGGTCACAAGAGAGCATTGCTATAGATAGGTTGTATTCCAGCAACTTTCGGAGTACAGCGTCTAATGCTCGACTGAACGTTTGTACTTAGCTGTAGTCCGGCCGCGGAAAGGATGCGTTGTGGCTTAGAAATCGAGGAAAATGTACAAAAAATATATATTATGTGATCAAACTGCCTGTGATACTATAAACCGGAGAAAATATAGGAATAGATAAAATAAACAGTCAAACGCATGGTTGAAAAATAGAATAAATCAATCTTTATTTCAGTATTGATATATTTATTATATTTTATTCAAATAGCCTGGTAAGGCGACGGGACACAAGCCGAAAACCAATATCCAGTTTTCTTTTTTCCCAATAGTTAACTGATAACACACATTATTACATGCAATATTATATACAATACATATGAAACCATTACTTCGGCGTCCGAACTTATAGATCAATATAATCAACAGAGGAAAGTGTCCAGGGGCCTGTAGCCCCCAAGTACGAGGCAACCGTCTAAGATAGCAAATGATACAGCTACATTATACTTGTAGTCATTCAATAATCTATTTATTACGTAAGTAACGTTTACTTCTAAAAGGATGTATGTGCTTTAGCTACTTTTATGCTTATGTCATAATTATTATTGTGAATTTAAAATTGTTATTGTAATATCACTATATGTACGTATTTTCAGTTTATTAGTCAAAAAAATACATACAATAACGATTTATATACAAATTGATCATTACATAAAATAACGAAATATTATTTATTTTTGAGTCTTCCTTTTTAATATTTATTTCAGTTTATAATGTACTATATACTGTTTAGTTTAAATTAAAGTTAAAAACCACAAACCGACAGATTCCAATCCAATACAAATATTGAAAGATTTGTAAGATAAAAGATCGTATGTAACATTGTTTAATTTGAAAGCACTTTTACCCCAGTAATGGTAGTTAATCGACTTTATTAAAGCAGTTATTTACAAATAGCGATTGTAACCTTGCACGTTGTTCTTTTTGTAATCTAACGATTACCGAACGTGGGACTACAGATATGAGGCAATTTCACAACATGTGTAATGGGCCTTTACATAACAGTAAGACAATGATGCGGGTACTGTACTGCAAGTGATGTACAAGTAGCATGGTATCCTACTAATATTATAAATGCGAAAGATCCTGAGAATAGATATATGGATATAAGTATGTTTGTTACCCTTTCACGCCTAAACGGCTGGATGGATTTGGATGAAATTTTGTAGGTATGAAGATACTTCAGGTCCCGGAATAACACATAGACTTTTCATCATCATCATCAATCATCACCACGCGGATGATACCGCGGAGCGCAGCTAGCACAATAGATATAATGTAGCATCTGGTTCCTAAACGATACTACACCCGAGGCATATGTATTAACGAGGCGTATAACAGCCAATAGTAGGTAATAGACTATCGGCGTGCGGCAGACTAGAATAACTCACCGGATAAAGGCGTAATTCAGTCAAGTGTGTAATGAGCGAAGGACGCGACTTTCATATGTCATTTTAATGTAAATAAATAAATGACGTTTTCACTACATTTACGAGGAATAAGGCAACATGTTGTACTTGCTTATATCGTTTAATTATTACATTAAGAACGCTCTGTTTACTCGCATATAACTTGCAGTAATGTACTAATATTTTTTTTACTAACTTTGTAGGCATAATTGTATGACGCACTAGTGTGTAATGTTATTACGCACGTGTGTGTTTTACCCTAGTTCATGGCCCTAAAAGCAATGTAATAAGACTCACTCTACGAACAAGTGTGTTAGACAGCACTATTTTCTATTCAGTCGATTGATTTTTTGCAACAATCACCAAATGATAATCGGGGGGTTGCGTCTCGGCCCTCATCCAACGTTCAATGGTTCGAATCCCATCGTTGCGTCGGTTAGACCTTTCGCTTTGAGCAACATCGCTGTTATCAATCCAGAGCATCAAGGTTCGCTGTTACCCTCCACAGGGTGTTCAGATGCAGCTGCCTTTAACAGATGGTCAATATAGTGGGTCTTTTTTTAGGATATTTTTTCTGTTGACACGCCGTTAGTGCATTAAATTCCCGTCGTAACTCTAAACCCACGCTATACATAAACTTCAGTTCACGATGACACAACACCAAACACAAGTCTCTGACGCTGTCAATATTAATCAAGCTGATAACGATTTCACAACTGCATTCCATACAATGCAATATGATAACAACTCGACAAGGAAAAAGATTGAGGCTTCCATTTCACACACGAAATGTAAGCATTTTAATTCGGGAACTTTTGATTTGCGTATAATAGAGTCACACGCGTCGATTGACACACTTTACCCTAACATCCTTATGATTCAGAGATCGGGAAGCAAAGGGGGTAAATCAGCGACGTTCCTTTCGATAATTTTCGACCTAAAAAAGGTTTGAAATTTAAATGTTTAACTGAAATACATGAAATTCAGCATAATTACCCATTAGGAGCCTCTCAGAAAGAGTATTGCGCATATTCCGCCACGCTGGCCAGTTTTGTCTGGCGAATAAGCTAGTCATCGGCCCAATGTGGAAGACGTACACGCAGATAGTATTTATATAAAAGACCTAGAAAAAGTTGACGGAAGAGAGTGGACTGACTATAGAGGAGAGATACCTCAAAAAGCTAGATATATTTATATGTATTTGATATGTACATCTATTTTTTCAGGATGTGGTTACATTACTTATTAGTAATGCCTACTACTCAACGACAGTTTCTTAAAGATAAATTGAACTAAAAAACGAAACGTGTGAAAACGTTGGCATAATATGAAAATTTATTCTTTTTATACCTATGGAATGTTATTTTATCTAAGTGGAATAAGCAACTTCTAAATTATTATTTTTACGAGTAAATATCTGTATCTGTACCGCTAAAATACCCAGCGGTGTTCCTTAAACAAAGCGAACAGTTTAGAGCCACTGTGAATTCCGCTACATTCCAAAGGTATTCAAAAGTTTCATTTCCTCATATTCCATTGACCACAAAGTGAATCTACGTTTCCGCTAGTGCTGATCCACCACTATTACTTCATTTTATTTTATTGCGCACTCAGTTTTATTGCTCTACACGACATAAATCTATTTTCTAACGCGTTTCTGAGCCATATCTTATGTGTTACCGTTATCTGCTGTTTTACGGCATCGAGCGTTTATCTCTGTTGTCAATCAAATGTTGACATTCGTGCTGTTGTGTTGCGTCGCGTCTTCGAGTGGCGTTGCGTTATCACCATTGTCAGATGTGAAGCACTCCATGCTCGAGTGGCTTCAGACGATCCTAAATAGGTGACAGATTAGGTATTGCAAATATTATGAAAATGTTATGCTATTGTGCGTAAGAGCAGTGTGTAAATATATACGAATGTAATCACCCTTTTGTCTGCAACTGTTTGCAGTGAAATTTGCGATTGTTGCAGAATTCACTTTGTGATCTTACGCTGTGGTCAACACCTTGGTATGTGAGCAGATAGTAGTAGAAGAGGAATTGGCGTTTCCAAATGAGAGAGACCTCTCCGTGCTGCAGAGGGCAGGGATTCAGTTTTTAACTGCTGTTTAAAAGTCTAACCTAACCAACAGTTCATTGAAACATGATTTTCAGACAAACCTACTATCAACCAACCTGTGCAGTCAGAACTAATTTGCCTGTTATTTTCGGTTTAAAGTGCTTTTGACCGTTTAAGAGTTTTGACTGTATTGAAATATATACAGATATACTATGTACTTACGTACACACGAGGTATTGAAATATAACAAAATAATGAACGAAAAATAACCATTTTATAAGTAATTTAAAAAAAATAATTAACATAAAGTTTGTAATTAATAATTAAGTTAAGATTTTTATTTTTATTTATTCAAACACTGACTTGTAATCAAAATGTTACCAATAAATATGACTATGACTAAGCAAATACAGTCGATGATGACGCAAGCAGGCAATCATCGGCCGACGATGCAAGTGGACGCCCACATGCTGTTATATCTGTGCAAGTGCTATTTACGAAAGGTTAAGGTTCTGTATATTAGCGAATTTATAGTTCGAATGGACTTTATGCTATTATATTATCAGGATACGATATTTTCAAGAAATACGTCGCTAAACCTAGATATTAATAGTGGTCTGAAAGAACTTCAAGCTTGTCAGTTTAAGAGATCTCGAGAGATGTGAATGTTTAGTTTCGAAGGCACCCATTCATTCCCGTTGAGTTTATATACATACATATAATAATATACATAAATATAAGTATTGGAAGCTAGCTACATAAGAGTTACCTATACTACTATTTATATTAACCTGTTTAGAGATACCTAACATTTTCCGTATTTCCAATCTCTAATTAACTTAATAGCAATGTCTTAACCGTTTTATGTTAATAACTATACGGAACCCGCTCATTTCCTTCCAGTGGTTTCCTAACTAATGCAGACTTACAACTTAACTTTTGTCCTGAAGGCATGCAAACTAATATATAATATTGTAAAACTCTACGGCAGTACTGCGTTACCAGTTGAGAATAAAGTGAAGCACTCGAAGCGATTATGAACCATAGCACTTTAATGTAGGATCTACATTGGATGGATACCAAAACCTCATCTTAAAATACCTGGTGATTCAACTTGTTTGCGACAGAATCGGCGACACATAACAAGTATTTGCTATCGACAGCACCTCGGAAAAATGGCGAGGCGCAACATACCCGCCGTATGTAAATAATTGATAAATTGCTGGGTAGTATTTGCATATGTAAATTGTAGGAAGACGTGAAAAAGGAACACAGACAAAACTTTTTATGAGAAAATGTCGGTGAATAGAGTCGCAGAAATAATAAAAGACTAGATACAAGTTCTATCCACAGACACATCGGCCGTGTAAATGTTTGCAGTCCAGTGTCTTCACTTATTATCCGCCTTACGTTCTATACGTATGTATATATAATATACAATATATATACGTATGTATATATAATATGTATATCTATCTCTTTAATCTTTATTTTAAAAGATTTGTATGCTGATTTATGGTTCTTTTTCTGTAGAATCTAGCAGAAAGCTGGATGATGAACCGTATTGGACATTTTTGGCAAATACTTCGTTTTTAATGGTCGTCGTGGCGTAGTGATGGCAGGTGTTTGTCCCGGGTCTTAGATGTTTGTGTAATGTGATCGTATCCATGCCTCTCGCGACACAGGGTATCCTAGTGCCAGGAGCTATGTGTGTGAAAATGTTTGTTTTTATCTGAGCTACAGAATCGATTTCGCTGAAGATTCTATAGGACATATCTGAGGCCAATTAATTAAAAAAATAGCGTCTTAAATTGCGGGGTTCTGACGAATGATATATGGAGGTAATAAACATTTAAAAAAAATTACCAAAAAATGGAAGCGACTTCAACACTCACAAGTATGAAATAACTTATCGAAGTCGGTACCATGATAGTTCAAAAGTAACTATTATTAAAATATTGTGCTCATGGTACCGACTTCGACAAGTTATTTCATACTTTTGGATGTTGAAGTCGGTTCCATTTTTTTGTAAATTTTTTTTTTTTTCACTCTTTTTAGTGACTTTTGTTACTCATGGGATCAATTGTCATTGTGGTGTAGAGGTATGTTCACCGATGTATTCACCCGCTACCATAATATCGTGTAGGTATAAGCACACATTTTTTGATGAAATTTGATTTCAATGGGACCACACGGAAAGCACTAGCTTTGAAATAAAAAAAGAACGATCAAAATCGGTTCTCGCAGTTGGAAGTTATGCGGTAACAAACACAAATAAAAAAATAAAAGAAATTAAATTTTAAAAAACATACGGGTCGAATTGAGAACTTCCTCCTTTTTTTGAAGTCGGTTAAAAAATACAGCCATATTCATAATCTTATCTTGTTTAAAAGTAGAATAATCGCAAAAGTCATACTTTCAAAAGAGGCTTGTATGATACTTGCGCATATTTATCTGGATATGGTCAATACGCAACTACATACCAGCGAAAACATCGAAACACGACTACCCCACTAAAAATGTCATAACTCAAATAGCAAAATTGTTAGAATTCGCTTCAACCTAAATGTTAAACCACACTCCTCACAAAGGCATGAACTGCGTCATATATGGACAGAGATCATAGCACCACGTCAGCGCAGATCGCAAGTACAGCAGGGGCAAGACCTGCCGGTGACGCTATGGAGCACATGTATTGTGTACGTGGTGCGGGGGCAAGTGATGTAATTGAAGAAAAGCCGTGTGGGAAACGAGACGCGAGACTAGCGCGTGTGGTAATACCAACTAGGTAGGCGTAGACGAGGGTACCATGACGACATGTAAACAACCAGGACGTGCGCTCAGCGGAGGGTAATCTACAAATCTGTGACTCAATTAGCCACGACTGGGGGATTTGTTACTGTTTATACTGATGAGATCGATCATTAACACTTTAATTACGTTTGCCAATATACGAATGAAACGTGGTCTCTGACTATGGGCCTTCTGAACAGGCTCAGAGTCCGCACAACGAGCTATGGAGAGGGCTATGCTCGGGGTTTCTCTACGTGATCGAACCAGAAATGAGGAGATCCGTAGAAGAACGCAAGTCACCGATATAGCCCAGCGGATTAGCAGGTTCAAGAGGCAGTGGGCAGGGCATATAGTTCGAAGAACCGATGGCCGTTGGGGCCGAAAGGTTCTCGAATGGAGACCACGGACTGGCAAGCGCAGCATAGGACGGCCCCCGACCAGGTGGACAGACGACCTGACTAAGATCGCAGGCAAGGGCTGGATGCGGGCCGCTTCCAACCGGTCCTTGTGGAAATCAATGGGCCTCCAAATAGGCCTCCCGGCCTATGTCCAGCAGTGGACGTCCTAAGGCTGAGATGATGATGATGATGAATATACGAATGTACATCTTCATCAAGATTACTACAGAAAGTTTAGTTTTACTCTTTAGTACAAACTTTATCCACTGACAACTAATTACAGTGATCCTATTTTGATAAAATGTCTTTTCGTAATTATCTACTGTAGCAGCTGTACCGTAATAAATTGATATTAAACGAAAAGTTTAGGGGTAACTCCATACATTTCCAAGTAAGCTGAGAGCGCCCCACTTTACCGTAGTCTTTCGAAAATAAATATACTTACACGCCGCCAAGCGTGTGCTTTCGTGTTAGATATTTTCGAAAAGTATTTCACGACAATCGTTTTATTATTTAGTTAAGACCAAAGTACTTTGGTCTTTCGAGAACACTTAAAAGCTTGCACTAAAGGCATAGTGAATTCGATGTTTGTTTCGTTCATAAATCTAACGATTGAGGAATACAAGACGTATCATTATACTAACTAAAACGTAAAAACTAGTTAATAAATAAAGCACAAACTGACATCACATCACATTCTTGCATGTAGCCTGACGAATTTAAGGAAGTGGCTCAAAAATGTATTGAAAATAATTACTAATGTACTAAGTTATGCATACCAATTTTATTGTGTTAAGTTGATTATTTTAAATAAGTATTTAATGTCATAATTGTTTTTAAACTCATAGCACTGTATTGGTTTTCTTACTGTAAATGTGTTATGGAAGGTGTGAATAAATAAATAAATAAATCACCGAAAAATATCTTTGGGAGATTTATTTATGGAGGACCGATGCCTTTATTAAAATAAAAGACTAATAACTAAAAAATTACAACACTCCTACAATAGAGAGCTTGCATAATTTGTCATTTTCACCATTCACCTTTCCTTGCCCTGGTAACGTTAATATCGGGATGTTTACCATAAATATTACATGGTTGGGCTAAAATTAGACCCACTTGATGCTTAGTGATTGTTCAACTTGACATTGGCTAAATGCACAAACAATGCGGAGCCAAGATGAAAAAGAAAATTGTGCTATATAACTGAACGAGATGCTGTTTACACAATGTTCTATATTGTGTAAACATCATTTCCACATACAGTCAATATCCTTTGTTATTGAAAGGCGATATTGATTTATAAGGGCTCGGAAATACACTTTCTCGAACCGTATTTCCTGACTGCGTGGGCACAGTACTACGTAGTCATTACTAATGTTAACCATTGGAATTGCAAAGACTTGGGTCATTACACTATTAGGCAGCGAGTTTTGCTTCATGTAAGTGGTTTCAGAGCTTGAACCCTGGAGTTTTTAGTTTATCAGTTTTCTATCTCATACAATTCAGCGAATGTGCATACTCATTCATCGCTCGACCAGAAGTTCGGCAATGCGCCGTCGCTACATAGCAGATGTACCACGGTCACGAAACACGCGTTTAGCTTCCAATATTATAATCATCATGCCAAGGCGCGGTTCTCGTTGCTCGGGTCTGTACGATTCCAGGAACAATCCTAGAGTCTTCGAGGCACGAGTGACTACATATCTTTATCAGAATTCATTACCATTATCTCAGCCATAGGCGGTCCACAACTGGATATATGCCTCCCCCTCCGGTTGGAAGCGATTCTTAGACGGTCTCTTCCTGCTGTCTTCATCAGGTCATCTGTCTATTATGTCAATTGACAATTGATTTGTTCTCAGGCCACTGTTTTAACACCAATTTCTCCAACAAGTTTGTCACGACGTTAGACATTTAAAACGAGTGTTGGCATCAGTGCAAGTAAACACGACCCGTTAATGAGTACGGCCCACACTGTCAGGAAGCGAAGGGAGAAAGTATAGTACAGTATCACAGATCAGAATTACAGTTCTGTTCTCCCCACAGCGGCGCGGCGCGGCGACGGTAATCATAGTGTTTGGTAGAAAGCTATCGGAGATACCGCGCTCGCTTGTGGTGGTGTTACACCTTCATTGATAACAAATATGGAGCGTTCGAGATTTCATAGTCCGAGAAATTCAATACACTATGTTTAATTTCGAAGTCCAAAGGTTGTTCTCGAAATCTGACGGACCTAAATCTAAGCCTTTTCCTACATCACGCACAAACAAGTGTTGACACTATCAATAAATCAATCAATTTATTTATTTCAGATCATAATGCATCCCTTGTTGGTACATAATTAATATACTATACACGACCGGAAAGGGATTCTTGTAAATGTGAAAAATCCTAGATGAAGGGTACAACACGGTTCACAAAATCAAAGTTGGCAATTGCGGGACTGACCGGCGAATCACATGCGTTACCATAATACTCTTTCATGAAATTTATGTTTGCGGTGGGCGAAAGGTTAATGGGATGGAGTTTTGACAGGAGCTTAGCCCTGTTTCACTAGAATTTATTATTTGCTTTCGCGTCCCAATTACCGAATTAAAATTATATTTTGTTACATGTACGAGTACGCAGTCGGTATATTGTCTGGGATGTCATAATTAATGCATGGAGTAATTATTAGATGTCTAGAAATAAAAACTATATTGATATTTGAATGTGTGTATTAAGTTATATATGACTGAAATAATTCATGAATAAATTAGTATATAATATATAAGTAATTGAACGTAGTAAAAACTCAAGTTAACGAAGTGTAATTATATATTTTAAAGTAATAAACATACATCAAGTCATAAGAATGTTACGTTAAAATTTATAAAGGATAAAGTTCAGCTACTAGTGAGATCTGAACCCACGACTACAGAACACCGTCTAGCACTCAACTAGCCATCCTAATATTTTTCTTCATTTTGTTGTAACACCTGATGTGATGTTTTTCTCACCTTTAATTGTGACCGTGTGAGGTGTGTGGGGTGTGGGGGTGATCGGGACTGGTAGATTAAAATTATAGTTGGTTTCAAGGAGGAATTAATTCAATTCAAGTAATTTTTTCTTGTGTCGTTTGAGGAAAAAACCATTCTAATGATAGAATGTTTTTCTCTTCAAACGACAAAAGAACAAATTACCAACAAGAGTTCAAGCGGTCAATCTGGCAGACAGACAGACAGGCAGATGGGCCGACATTATACCGTCAATCGTACAGCTTTCTACTTGATTCTGTCCGATTGAACGGGAACACGTTTTAGAGGAAAGAAGTAGATAAACATTCGGAGTGTTGTGGCAACATTTTAAAGATCTTTTTTTACAAGTAACAAACATTGTAAACGTTATATTTTATACAGATTAATCAAAATTGATATTCTACGCACTCAGAGTCGACTGGGGTGTTGCAGAGCACAACAATGTATTAGCAGCCGACAGCTTTTACAATCAATTATGTAAGATCATGTATGCTACTGTGTATGTATGTACAGTAACCATGTTATCACAAATACTTTTATATGATATTATTATGCTAGTAGTCCTGAGGGCCCGCTACTATAGCTCCGCTCATACCGTGCCTATCTACACATAAAATATGAAACCTTTCTTCGGTTTAAAACAGAACCAGTCCATAATTAATTATTTTATAATTTTAATTAATTAATATTTAGTTATATTTAGATCTAGCGTTTGACCACTATCTCACTTGTTACCCAATGACACATAATTTTAATGTGGGTATATCAAATTACGAACTCGTACCATATTAGAAATGCGTCAGTTGAAATTATCCTTATATATTATACCTTTACGAATTGATATAAGCGAATGGAAGGCACTGTTAGGCTGCCTATGTCACGCACCGACCTCGGCCAGCGCAGTCCTAGCTATCGCTTGTGCTCATTTTACAATAGTATAGACAGTGACATCGACATCTTTAATGCATCAGTTAATTCCTTCCGAAAGTTTTGTCTAGGACACAACTTTCCTACCATATATGAAATTATTTAATATTTAGCAGTTATTTAAGACTTTTTAGCATAGTGTATGATTATTTATTAGCATGCTGTGTCTACTTCGAGTAGGTCATACATATGTCTAAGTTTATAAATGTCAACATGTTAAGATTAATAATGTATGAACCAGTTTTGTAGACCTAATAAATAAATAAATAAATAAAATGGAATCTTCATTATTGTACGACTTTCTTTAATTATGTTATTCATTAGACCCTGTTTTCATATAATTTATTTGACTATTTTATAAACATATTTTCCAATGTTACATTTCTCTACATTTATTTATATTATGACTAGAGCGAAATATAATAAGATATCAATTATTATTAATATGCTCAACATGTAATTTGACAAACCGAATGTATTATTACCAGTAATAAGACCAATAAATGATTTAACTTTACTTCACTGTCCCGCGGGCGTTCCTCTCAGAGAGAAGACAGGATGGCTTGCCAACACGGTTTGGTAGATAAGCAAGTGGCCTGTCTAACGATTTGGTTAACAATAAAATCTTCTTTTATTTATTATGCCTCCGGCCAAGCAACTAGTAGAAGGTTATTTCGCGATCTAATAAACGATTTCATATCGCAAAAATAACTAACAAACAAACATACTTTTCTTATTACATTCACTGGTGTGGATATGAAGTTCCATAGGAAATTATTAACAAATATAATACATGTGGTTTTAAATAAAAATATAGTGATCAATTTATTTTACTTGCGAGTAAATCTCACATTTATTCACATAAGTTAATTGCATATGATTGGTCTAATGAACCATAATTTGAATCTATAACTATCTTTATTACCGTAAAAGAAACGTATAGATACTAAAGCGTTTATGACAAGATTAAATATAGATTAAAGTACTTGTTATAACTGTAATGAAACATATAACTACTGCAAATGTAATTAAGAGTAGCCTGTTTATTTTAACGAACCAATCAAGAGTTTAGTCCTAAGTACCTATGTCGATCAAAGTATCTGAGGGTAATAAGGGTACAAGTACAAAGAAATAGTGAACCTAAAGGCTCCTGAACCCGCGGCACTGTATTCAGGAGTAAATGGCATCTCCAAGAAAATACTTTTTTTTATTTATTCTTAATACAAAACATTCAAGTACATTGGCAGACACTGCCCAAAAACCAAAGTTAGATTTGTCTCGACAGAGCAGTTCTCTAAAACATTAATCTATTACCTACATCACATATTATTACCTATATTATTATTATTATTAATAGCTTATGTCGTGTACATAGCTTGAACAGCATGCTGTACCGTCTTATAAATTTATTTATTTATTTAAGCCTCTTTAATTCCTTAGCAATACATAGTGTTTTTTTTATTACATAATTTTAACTAAGGACCTCTCGACGAGCATAGGCCTCCTCCAACTTCTTATACATACTAGATACTAATATAGTGTGAGAGTTTGTGAGAGTTTCGGCCAGTGTCAGGTATACTTATCGATGAATGTGTATATCTGTGAATGTGACATTATACTGAATTGAACTACTTCGGACATGCGTTGTTTCATTTTTATAGAAAATCTATAAATCTCATCATTATATTAATAAACGAGGATTGGGAGCTGTAAGCATTCAAAAGCTGTACAAAACTTGTTAACGTAGAGAAACCCTATAAAATATATAAAATGGCTGGCATTCAGAATGGGACGACGGGAAATTAATTTCCACAAGATATGTATTATCAAAGGCAATTAAAACAAGTTAGTTATTATTCAAACGGTACCTAAGTCTTAAATGGAATGGCTTCCTAACGATACGTGATTCGGAAGTCGCGCGCGTCGACACACCGAGATAATACGAAACGGAAACAAAGGATTAAACGCTCGTGTAAATTCTTATACTAAAGGATACAAGAACCTGCAATGACGCCGCCGGATCATCGTGGTACAAGTCATTTTGTGTACCTAATCTGTGTCATCTAAAACACGAAGTAATTCACTTGCAACATTACCTTTACAGATAGGCTCTAACCCCACCGCGTCGAGCTCAAACGCGTTCGATTAAATTCGAACATTTGTATTAGTAAAGAATCAAAGAAAAATAAATTTATCAAATAATTCTACAACATTCAAAAATGTGAAATAATTTGTTGAAGTCGGTACCATGATAGTCCAAAAGTAACTATTATCAAAATATTGTGCTCATGGTACTAAATTCGACAAGTTATTTTACACTTTTGAGTGTTGAAGTCGGTTCCAATTTTTGGTAAAAGTTTTTTTTACACCCTTTTTAGTGACCTTTGCTACTCACGGGATAAATTGTCATTATGTATGTTCACCGATTTATCCACCTGCAACTATGTCATCGACGTATGCGGAGCACTTTTCAGTTATTGGAGTGTAACTCAAAAACCGCTTGACCGATTTTAATAAAAATTTAAATTGGACTACACGGGAAGCACCAGCTTTCAAATAAAAGAGAAACGAGGAAAAAAATAGGAAAAAGAACGATTAAAAATAATTAATTAATAATAAATAAATAAATTTGATAGATAATAAAAGCACCTCTTTATTTTTTTAGATTTAACAGCCAAAAATTACTCATTTATAAAAGAACACTTAGGTATTTATTATATAATAATATATCTAATATAATTATACTAGATATTTTGTATAAAAAATATGTTTTAATAAAAATAATACCATTATAGTATTTATGCAGTAGGTAAGCTAAACGTACACAAATTCAAAGTATTTATAGGCTCAATGACTTGTTTCTTGGAATTAATAAAAGTGCTACTAGACTACCTGCTAAAAATGAGATAAAACAGTTAGGAAACTAATCATTATAAATTATTATCAAACGATATTTAATTAAGTGATTATCGTTTAAATTACTTGATAAACATTTAAAAAACTAGTTTCTCTCCGGGAGTACCGGCACGAGTGAAAACTTGAACATTATCGTTGTGCATTTTTGAATATTTTGGAATGTTTCGGGAATAATTTCGCACGAATTGCTTTATTTATCAGCATAAAAGTACTATAATTTATGTGGTAAAATACCATTTTTATTTATTGAGCAATAGTACACAAACATGACAATAGGTATTTAATTTTATTGTTTTTATTCCCTCCATCTTACGAATTCGATGACGTCACGTCCTGACGTTCTGACACAAGGTGTCCAGATGCGAGTTTAACACTTTTTCCCAAAACGCCGCCAAAGAAGTTCACTTCAGTAAGCATATTATTATGGCAATAAAGTGGGTTTTCACCCTTTGATATCAGCCAAAGAAAATCGCAGAATTAAAGCATACCTACCTACTAGATATGGTAATCAAAAGTTGCATCGCGTACTTATCATGGCAAAAACGAGCGTACTTGCATTACGACAAAGATAGGCAATTCTTCGAGCATGGCGATTTATTTATGATGAAATGTACAATACAGAAATGGTAGTTAATAATATCGTAACTTAAATTATTAGTTAGTATTCAAATAACACAAAGATACCAGGAGTACATACACTATATGTATGCAGTTTGCGTAGCATAGTGATACGTTTCTTGTGCATGAGGCATGATGTGCTTGGTGATAATAGGGAACATATGAATGTACAATCCAACGTCTGTGTGGAATGTCATAATTCGCTTAAACTACCATCGAAACCTTCGGTCGACAGTCGATTATTTAATTCATAAGATTCAATAATTAACTAAGTAATTAATTAATTATTCATTCATGTAGGTAACGCTCACAACAGGGATAAAATATTTTTCCTTATTAGCGTCAATAATAGCCGTATTTCATTGACCAGACAAGCATCGTAATATTATATAAGAGAGTGCAATAACGTTCATACATATACATAAGATTAAATATTGCCAGGTACGCAATATGCACTCAATCGTAAATGATCAGATACCGTTTTAGAGAAGGGCCCGGAGGCAAACGCACTAAAACATAATTATCACCTGTAACGAAACTGAACTATAACTGCCCCTTTTTTAACGTTCCGTATCGCGCTAACGATTTAACTGAAAGTTCGTACGCAACTCTATCGTAGCTGGAACATAGTCGGTGTCGAAGAAACACGTGTGAAATAGTGTGAAGGGCTCAACCTTCTTTGTTGACGTGATAACGTTTTATAAATTGATGAATACCAGCAACACTCATGAAAAATAGTAACGTTCCGCGTAACGTTCCACCTGAGTTTTGTATTACATAAAATAATCAAAGTCAAAGTCGAAGTCGAAGTCAAAGTCAAAGTCATAAATGATTATGACGTTATCACGTAAATCTATCGTCCGTAAACTGACTTTACAGACAACCAATTTTTTTTTCCAATTCATCATTTGCCAACCTTGTTTGTTAAACCTGCTGTGATCATCCTAATAGAATATGGCTTTTCTTTAACAGAATGACAAGACTTCAATTTGAATGAGGTTGGGGTTTGAGCATTAGTACCTAATAAAGTTAACTACGTTGAATTAAAACTTAATTAATATTAGAAGCAGTATTAGTGCAAGATTAGTGGAAACATGTAGTCTCTGTCTACCCCAACGGGAAAGAGCCGTGATTGTATGTATGATCATAAGCGTTTGCTAGATTTGTGCCAAATTAAAGTAAAATGAAGTCAAACAAGTTGACACCGACCCGCGGTGTCAGACGCGTGGACTACACAGATCTTCGTTTCATATCGTGAAGTTCCAGTTATCTCACAGGAACTTTCTAGACTTAAGTTCAATTTGGAACATACTTTCAGCGTGCTTTTGACGTCATGTCAATGCAATGAGAACCATAAAACTCTTTGAATGAAGATATTTTATGAAATAAGGATTAATTTTTATACATATATGCAATGTGTATATATATATATAACATAGATAGATGACGACTGTTATAGGGGGCATATAGAGTGCGTGTCCGTGGACGCTGTATAAAACCAACCGGGTTTACATGAAACTCTTAACGGAAAGATATGCCAGGATAAGAAAGTGGAATGACGTGATCCCTGGCTATCCTAAGTCGGGCGTGATGTTATTCCTTTTTTTGGGGCCGACAACGTTTAACGATCGTCACACCAGAAAAACAATTTCCTAGAACTTATGGGTATCTATGGGTAAGGGTGAAAATAAATGTGTTTAAACACGAAACGCAGCTGTGACAATTCTCCAGTAGAATTGTCGCCAACATTGTATAACATTACATAAGTGGATTGCACTCAATTTGATCCAATACAAAACGGTGTTATGCAGGTTGTGCGACCTGGTTAAGGCGGAGACAGCCGACGCGTAGTAGTGTGTCAGCTGGCTCAGCCTTGCTATGTACTTAGCAAACGTATTTGTCATCTATTCAAGTTGGTGACGTTTGATATTACCATTTGTAGAGGCCTATCCTAGGCACTTGACAGCTTTACACATAATGTGATAATATTAAATTTAGTCACAATTAGGTGACAGCCTCTATCAGACAATGGACTGTAATTCCATCAATATCCCACTAATCCTACTAATATTATAAATGCGAAAGTTTGTGTGTATGTGTCTGTTTATTACTTCTTCACGCTCAAACGGCTACACCGACTTCGATGAAATTTGTTCTGGATTAATACACAGGCAATTTTTATCCCGGAAAAAGTATATTTCCCGTGGGCTAATTGAGGTAGCGGGAAAACAGTAATAAACGCGAGGAAAAACGGGGCGTTACTAGTAATCAATATAGTCTATATAATATAAATAAACTAGTTAAAAATACAAGAGCTTTTCCGTATAAAATAAGAGAAAATTTGTTTTTGTGTTGTTGTACATTAGTGTAATATTATCCTCTTATTATCACACTATCCAATTAAGCAGCTTATTATTACAATTAATATAATAATATTCCGGTTAAAAAAACAAAATATCAACAAAAGAAAAAAAAAGGTTCGTACACTGACAGCCATGCGTTGTCTGAAGTATACGGAAAAAAGATATTTCACTTGGAAACACTTTCAATGTTTTTTTTTATATTTTATATTAGAATAGTACTGAACTAATCTCGATTAACATTTTATGACATTAACCTGAACCTACATCTTCTCAAATTGAAAATTTCCAAGTCCGTTTACAAATTATGTCGGAGTGCTGAGGTACCAAACATAAAAAAAACAACTGAAATAACAATTAAGTTGTTTCCACTCTATATTTCCCTTTTGTTTCTTTCTTTTCTGAAGTGTCGGTTTAAAATGACATAGAATAGAAAGTACATTGTCTTCTGGTCTATTTATAAGCAACAATACGCCCGATTTCCCCCCATGCAACTTTATACGCAAGGATGTGGTTACGAGTGTGAACAAAATAAGAAAAGGTATAGTGTTACACAATCTGTTCTTGTGGTTTGTTCGTCGAAGAGAACTATCGTGTGCCAGGCTGCGGATAGTTCAGGAAACTGCTCTTACGTTTTGACGGAGAAAGTTTTGTTTGTTTGAGAGTAGTACCTACACTTACCGCAAAGTTTCGGTTAAATAAATGCTTTAAATCATATTATATGTTCCACTACATAACGAGGAATACTTATGTTCGTCCCATCCATATATGGATACTGTATAGAGGAGGTAGCTGCGCCCCGCAGTTTCATCATATCACACAGGAACCACTTTCTACAAAGTCCCATCTATTTCTATAGCTACATTCATTAAAATAAGCTAGCGGTTTAATCGTGAAAACGTGACAGAGTTACTTTCACATTAATAACATTAGTGTGATTACCAAATTACACGGATGTTTTTCTTACCGTATTTTAAGATTTAAAAATTTTAAGTTAACATCGCCAATACAAACAGCTCATCATCATCATCATCTCAGCCGTAGGACGTTCACTGCTGGACATATGCCTCCCCCATTAATTTTTACAAGGACCGGTTGGAAGCGGCCCCACCCTCTAGAAATGAAATGATGAAATTATGATATGCCAGATTTCTAACCCTTTAAAAAGTGGCAACATCAGACGCCATTGACAGCACGCCGCGGGACTAACGTCACGTACAGCGTTTCGCTGAACTTACACCAGATACTTTTCCTTTGGAGAGTTCAAGAGTCGATGAACTTGTCAATAGGTGAGTGGATGAATACATATATGGGCGTGATGAATGTGATTTAGTCATGCGAATGGGAGAGGTTCATGCGAGGAAAGAAGCTTATCAAATCATAAAATCTACTAGGCGATAGCAAAGCAAACTTATTATCTTTACACATTGTTAGTGCATAATCCAGCCAGCCAGCCCAGTGTTAGTTTTAAGGCCGCCCTTAATCCTCTGACATGAACCTTATGACTGTTATCTTAAGACAACAATCGGGACCGACGGTTTAACGAACAACCACGGAAGCACTCAATTGAAAATGTTACTAGAGGTCAACCATTTAAGGTATGCGAAGTACCAACATTTCTTAACAAACAATTTTATAACTTTGGCTGTAATAAACAATTTATAAAAAAGAGTATACCCCATAACGAACAGGGGTAGTAGCACAGATCCCAGGGCAGGGATTCGAACACGGAAAAAAATGAGTTGTTTAACGCTTAGTTGATCGATTATGGCAGGATGGATAAACACCGCTATACGAGCGTTTATAATATAACATTCTTAGTGTCTCGATAAACATTTGAGTGAATACAAAATTAATTAATCCTACATTAATGTACATAATAATATTAGCTGCGCCACGCGATTTCACGAGCGTGATTGATGATGATCAAAGTATCCTATGTGTTATTCCGGGACCTGAAGTATCCACATACCAAATATCATCCAAGTTCATTTACCTGTGTGTTGCTGAAAAACGGTGATGATGAAAATAAGCCTATGTGTTAATTCACGGTGTAAGCTATCTGTGTTCCAAATTTTATCCTAATCCGTTCAGTAGTTTAGGGTGAAAGAGTAACAATATGTACATACTTCCATACTCACTAATTTTCGCATTTATAATATAAGTAGGATATTATGGTACCTACTCTCACTATACTGTTGCTATACATATATGCTATAGAAAAATACAGAATGCCGGCTCATCATTTCAGTAGCCCCGCTAAGTAATACCTATACGAGATCATACTCTGGCTCGTCTCGAGTTTACCGTAGGTACTAGAATATTTAACTGCGTTGAACGCAACAACTTTTTAATCCTCTACTTATCATTATTACTTAAGCCAAGATTTAAGTTACGTGTAAATAGAAAGATAATATATTAAATGTCTCCATCTTGTCAGACTATCTTTGTGTTCATTTTGATATATTGATGTAGGAATATGTCGCAGAAATACTTTGTTATCAAGGTGTGATTGTGACAGACAAAACTACACACAATATTTTTAAGCAATTTTTTTTCTGAATAAAACTGCTTAAGTGATTTTTTTTCAACATTAGATTTACATAGGTAGGTACTTAACTTAAAGCTCATCAGACTTAGGTGATGTGTACGAAAACACACAATTATGTAAGTCTTAAAAATATTATTAAACATCTCTTATTTGAAACGTTGTTGCCTGTTGTAGTGATGAAACTGTAGTACAGACAACCACGCCCTCCGTAGGAATAAAAGGCTATACAAATTCTTCGATTTAGATACTTATCTTTAGAATAAAACAGTTTTGATAATTTACGGCAAAATAATGCCCTTGATAGCAAATCAAAAAGTAGAACATTCTCAAAGAAACGTGTTACAAAATGGTAAAAATAAAGCATGACAAAATAAATGTAGCACGCCGCCATCGTTCGCGTCAGAATTCCCAGTGTTGGTAAAAAGTGTGAAAACATTAAAACAAGGTAAAACAATTGTAACTACCGAACACAATCTGATTACAACATCGACCTCCATTATTGCCAACGGATCTTGGACTTTATACACAGTGGGATTCAAAAGAATAACAATTATTCTTTTTAACGAGCAATTTTTGTGTAAATCTCCAAGCTAGCTCGGAAATAGTACATCCATATATACTACATATCACCGTTGAACGAAGCTCGCTCACATATGGATACTTTTAATTAAGCCTTCTGAACGATGCAACTAAAAATCATAATAATTATGAATTAATTTGATTTGAGGATTCTAAAATAGAACATGATCCGAATTCCAAACGCATCAATTCATTTAACTATGTATTTATAAATTTATACCTATACAATTAAAATAACCTATTTGATATATACAAGCCACTTTCTGGAAAATTTTAAGAGCAGAGGGCGAGAGGTAGACATCTTTGATCGTGTTAGATTTTCCATTACTGGTTAAAGAAAGTCAATAAAAAACTAAATCATAGTTCCTATTAACTTAAGGATAAAATCGAAATTAGTATTCAATAAAAGCCAAATATTTGATATATTTTTATAAATGCGAATTGTAAACTTTTCATTAAATTGGTCATTTTTGTGGCTACAATTGTGGAGAGTTTTAATCAGCACAAGATTAAAACTCTCCACAATTCAATCAATTTCTTTTAATATTTAAATAGGAATAGTGTGAATTAACCGATAAAATGCATTTTAATTGATTTTACTCACGGTTCAGACAACATAAGTATCATCATCATCATCATCATTATCATCTAGTTAATAGATGATATGATGATGATGATACTAGTAGATTGGAAACGTTTGTTTCCAAAAACTTATAACCTATCCACTAATTCCCCGATGACGTAGTACAAGTAGGTACTGAATTCAAGACACCCTATATAAGCACGGATCAGTGCAACGCTACACCCGACCCGATACCGAAGTCAATGACATCAATATAGTGTTACATGCGTTTCAATTCGATGACCACTTCACCGCAACTGTCTGCTACCTTATGTGAACTAGACTTGTATACCCACTACTTATAGCGAGCTAGCTCCTAGTACTGTTAGGGATTATCTTTTTGATGATAAAAGTAAACAGTAGCAAACTAGATGACGAGCCGCCTGACGGCAAGCGAACACCGTCGCCTATGGATATCTGTAACACTGGGGGCTTACGATAAGTCGGCAACCCCTTTTAAATGTCTGTTAGCTCTCCTTTTGAAGAATGCCTGTTTGTAGCAGTGTGTGACTCGGGCCTCCCATGAGTCAATTATATGTGATAAGCGTTTAACCGACGCCGGCTAGTGCGGTGGTAAAAACCTTCATGCCGGAATAACGTTAGATATTGTCCCAAACCATATTGAGCAGTGAAAGCTCAGCATTTAAGCTGTATTCATTACGTCATGTAACGCAGTACTACATTAGGTTCTCAATGTAACAACTTTTTCCTAACTTTGTTTCAAGGTGTAGATATTGCACACACATTTTGTTTAGTAAAATCCTTCAAGATTAATTGAGTTTAACATAAAAAAGTCAGTGATGTCTTAACATCACAAATGAACTTCCAATTGAATCATAAAAGATAATAAATGAACTTGAATGAATTACTCGAACGATCGAATATTTTTTTTTTTTTTCCCTCACACTCAGAACCCCGCACTAGGATTCCCTGTATCGCGGGAGACATGGACACACACAATCACAGCACACAACATCCAAGACCCGGGACAAAAACCTACACTCATCGCACAAATGTTTGCCCCTGCCGGGATTCGAACCCAGGATCCCGGAGACACAGTAGTCATGTCACTGAGACTAACCACTGCGCCACGGCGACCGTCGTTTGCACGCCTCTCAAACCAAATACGGACAATTTGAACGAAATGCAGGCAATATAATGTTTTGATAAATTAATGTACTCGTACTTACAATGACAGTACAGCAATGTTTACATGGGCCGGAAAAAATAACGCATATAAAAGCGAGAAGAAACTATGTAGGTAGTAGCATATTTAAAAATACCTCACTACATATTAAAGACTTCTTCTAACTAGAAATATATCCGAAATGAATCGCAAAACTGTAAGCGAGTTTATAAAGACACAATAAAACTGCAATTAAACGTAATAATTTAATTAAACGTCAAAATGTTAGACGAAACAATAGCACAGTATGAACAATACGTGAAACACTGATGTTTACAATACCTACTAATTCGTGACTTATCTCTTGAATGTGTTACACAATCAAAATTCAATGAAGCGGTTAATAATTAAAATTAAATTAACGCAAGGGCCACACCGCGTTACTCGAGATATGAGGACTTGTATTAAAATTGCGTAATAATACTGATTACTTTAAGTTAATAAGTTCAATTCGATTTATTTAATTTTGCGCCATCATAATTATTTGCAATTCAAAAATAATGGCTGATAATAATTTAATTGGATATCGGTTCAATTTAGAAACAGAATTGCAATAATATACCAATTGGCAGTGATTTACAGAAGTGCCATTTTGTAACATCTTGAATTTACAAATTGGACGTATGATTCGCGGCAATCATTCGCATATGGCGACATAATCATTGAATTGAAATCCCAAGTGAAATACGTTACATTTTAACAAGTTGTTTTTGATGTTGTATCTACACGCGAAAATAAATCGCGGCACTAGCATACGCGTCACATAAAATACATAAGTTCATCAAACATACTTCGGTATGATGCTGCCAGCATTTAGGGAATTTTGAATATTATTTAAGTAGTTATTATTTTTATTTGATCCAACCTACTTTAAGTTTTTTTATTTACGTAAATATATGATATTTCGTCCATTTTGGCACATAGAATGCCGTATGCCTTTTCTCATAATCTCATAAATTGCGACGAAATATTTAAATAAGAGCTCTTCGAATCTAATCTAACTTTGCTACTTCTAGACTCACCGTTCCTCCAGCATTTCATTGAAGGTCTTGGATTTGGCTCTGGGCTGGCTGGGTGTGTTCTCCATCTGCCTCACTTCCACGCAACGCTCTATGATGTGCTCCACCCGCTTCCGTCGCGACGATTTCCAATTGTCCAGATTCTGCAAACAATTAAAGCAAAATAGAGTAATTAGCATCAACGTTAATGTTTCATGTTGCAACATAGATTTTTAGGAATCCTCTTCTAGTCGGAACGTTGTCAAATCATCAGGACTATAATAAAAGCGTTTCTCTTAGCTCATTTTTAAGTGATCACAGTCTTGAATACAAGATCAAGACAGACACAACTTCAAGATCTGTGGAAAAAAACCTACATCAGTTCATATTTCAATCACACAAAAAAACACGTTTCGCGTGACTCATCCAACCCATAAAATGCATCGGTCGTCCTCGGCCGCGATGCCAATCTGTCTGTATGTCGTGTTTACTGCAATTGTTGAATAGGTCATGGAACTCGACAGGTATTTGGAGTAATGCGGTAACTGCATTAACAATACGATTACGAATTTAATCTAATTTCTTACTTTAAACCGTTGTTGACACAAAATAAACATCCTGGATTTAGTCACAAGGTTTCTTTTATTATGAAATCAATACAAGACAAAAAACGTATGAAGCTTCTATATTAATAGAAGTGTATCATGACATGACTTTTTTGTGACAGATGGCAATATATTTTTAAATTAGTAGAGATGTTTGAGTCTGAAAACTATCGCGAGTTTCTTCCATAATTGTAATGTAACAATGGAGAATAATTTTCCAGTGTTTACCACGTGACTCCTAGTCGGTTTGTTACATTACTTGTATAGATATTTTGGAAAACATATATTTTGGGAAAACATTATTGATAGTTATATTTCAAACAAACATAACTATAACCCCTGAGTAAATCGTCAAATATGTAAGCTTCATTCTTTTTAAAACAATGCTGTATCTATCCATCACAGACAAATTAAGATTTTATTTATCAGACAGTCGCTGTATTTATTTGGAACGCGGCGTTAGTGTCTGAATATTTTAGCTTTATTGACGTTGCAAGTGCATCCTCGATCCCTAAATTGAATGTCTTTTTTTAAGTTTTGTGATAGATTCTCTAGGAATGCTACATCTCTGCCACAATCGTACAATATTAATATACTATTTTTAAATAGGTACATATAGTACCTATATAAAAAGAATTACCCCGAGTTTTCTCGGGTGAGAGTGAGCTAACAAACAAAACAAATCATCATCATTACCTCATCGGCGATCCTTAGGTACTTGTTGCCAATCCGTGTGCATGATGCTTATTGAGATTGTAGGGGAGGTCGCGGGCCGCGCCCGGTCGCGGTGTTCAGATCGCGGATCGTTAGTGTTGAGCGAGGTTATCGGATCGGATTGGATCTTTTATGTCCTTTGTAAACCTGGCTTGTGTAGGCTGTGGAAGTTAATACGCTAGTGGGAGTGAAACCGAATAATGTTCGGTCATGAGATGAAGGACATTCTTTTATGTGGCTCAAGGATTGCTGGAGAGATACCTAGTAGGCCTAGACACAGTCAAATTCTACGAGCGGTAACGTAGAGAAAAAAACATAACAAATGTATGAGATTAACACTTCAAAGCGATACATTACGTGATCAACGAAATCGGATAGAAAAATTGGCAGACAATGTTACGACTCTCCCAAGCGACGAATTCATACAAATCCGTAGACAAACGCCATTTTGACAAGCGAAACGACAGTTTGGATGGGGAAGCGGTTAGAGGAAGAGATTAGCTATGAAGCGACATCTTGTCTAGGCCCACAGACTCGTGAATCTGTCCTCGCCATTATTGGTCCATGATAACAGACGACCTTAAACTGCATGAGAGACCGTTGTTACTCTACAGGAGTTGCAGTTAGGAACCATACGTCATCCTCCGTACTCGACAGACCTTGCACCAACGGACTACCTTTTTTTTTCGTCAAGATTTGGACAATTTTCCACGTGATATTTTTTTTTTCCAAGGGCAGTACAAAATGCTTTCACACCTTGAAACGAACTTAAATCCCCACAGTTCTATCGTAAAGGCATAAATGAACTTCCGGTTAGATGGAAGCAAAGTATAGATAATAAAAAGAGAGTAAATATTTTAGTTAAAAATCTTAGAAAACAATGAGTTTCGATTTTTCAGTACAAATAGGCATTTTCATACTTTAACTCGTAATGCAACAATTACGTCGATCGACAGTTGCATTATAATTGTCATATGGCTTTTAGTCATGTGATTTTTTTAATCCAGTGGAGATTGTCAGCTGTACTATGCATTAAATGCATCGTATGTACGGATCGCGTGCTTCACAAGCTCATTTTTTACGAAACGATCGACGCAACCAGATAAACGCTATTATTGTGTGTGGAGCAAGGTATAAGAATAATAAGTGGTTGCGCATAATACAAATAGCTTTAGGAAACGTTCATTTTTAGTTATATGTTGTCTTTTTGTGACCCTACATGGACCTAGTTGTCTTGGAATACATTATTAAACAAACAACATCAAAACTATTTCGTTATAGACGAAACAGTTTTAATGTTATGTGCAGCCAGAAAACTGGCTTTTAATATAATGAAACTAAGCAAAGTTAATCTCGCAAGAAATTAAATCTGAAGAAGATGGAATGGAACCCTGTTACTGCCAAATGTTTTGGTTTTATTTGTATTACTATTTTTCATACATCGACAGCGATATATTAAAATGGAAATAGTCGAGAATAATATAACATAAAGGCACATTGATGCAGATTGCAGCTCATTCATTTGAGATAACAATTTTATATCAGAAACACAACAAGAACCTCAAAAAATAATAAATTTAAAGGCTAAATGCAAAGCCGTAAACCTTGAAGTGGAATATAAACTATGATAGGAGATAAAAAATCTCAAGAACAGACAAAAATACAATAGACTACGGATACCTTTACACCGAAGTAATTTAACATTAAACCGATGTTTGGTTCACCGTGGGCCCAGATAAGATCACCCTTTGTTTACTGTGCCGTTGCTACGCATACGTTATCAGATAATAACGCTCACAGATTAATTGACCTTGCCTATTTAAAACGTATTTTTAAAATTTCTGTAGTCAGAGGACGCAAACCGGCTTGCGAACGTTCTGTGTTCAGAAGTCTCAAGGAACTGAAAGAACACTCACAGCATGAGCACACAAGTAACCTTAGAGCTCGGTGACAGAATCTCGAAGTTGGTGTTAGTTACCCAGGCGGCAATCCCACCACGTGCATAGCTCGCGAGCTTTACCGAGGGTCGTGAACTTATCTGTTGCGTGAACGTATCTGCCAGCGCGTTGTAAAAGCTCCTGTATTGGAATTTTAAGTGTGGAGTTATACATACGTTCGGACTACCACATTAGTCTGTGACTTTCAGTCTCTCCAGATTGTCATTATTTCCGGCTATAGGACGGAAGAAACCAAACATCTTTTTACACATATAGATCTGTTTTTTTAACATTTGCATAACGACTCGTAGACGTTAATTCGAACGTGTGTCGATTAACACAAAAATATTACACTTTTTGTATGTCTATTTCACCTACATCGTTGTTAGGCTGCAGCTTGGCAGAATTAAGGTACTCCTAACGGCTAATATAGGGTAGTGACTTTATCATATAGTTTGACATATTTAGAACACTTGTACACAATAACTCCCGCTTCCTCGTCTGCTTTGGCCCACAAATACCTTTAAAGAGCTTAATAGTCCCATTGAGTACATTGGCACAGCACAATTACACATATATTTTTAGATCGCCTGCGATTGCGCAATGGAACTGTTGGCAGCTTAACGACTCTTAATCTCGGCAGCGATCGAGAGCAATGTCGGAAACCACACATAGCACAGGCTCGGGTGCGAGTCGGAAAAAGTGGTAAGGGTTCGAAAAACGATAATTGTGGCTGAATAAAGGAATTCGTACTGAACGCTTAAGGCTCAACTTTTTTACTTAATGGGCTGAGAGTCTATCGCTCGGTTGTCTGGTCCCCATATTAAATAATGTTCCATGTCAATTATACTGAAAACAGACTTACAATATGTCTTTTATGTTGAATGTACCAAACGAGCAAACCTATTAATTTAGGAGTACGCGTAAAATGAAGATCGTTTATTATAGAAATAATAGTAAAAAAATGCTTTTTATTTACAAGGAGAAACTAATTCTTGTGTTCAATTTTAAAATTGCTATTATTTACAACTAACAGCGCCCCGCGGTTTCGGCCGTGTGGGTTACGGTTTTCCCACTACCTAAATTATCTTACGCGAACTATACTTTTTCCTGTACATAAGTACCCTACGTAGTATTCCAGAGTCTAACCTATCGTCCTATCAAATTTCATAGAAATCTACGCAGCCGTTTGAGCGTGAAGGAGTAACAGTAGTTATTGAATTATTTGCGTATCCCACGGGAACAGCAATTATTTTCGGGATGAAAATTAGCCTTTGTTTTAATCCATGGTCCGAACTATCTCCATACCAAATTTCATTGAAATCGGTGTGGCCATTTGAGCACGAAGGCGTAACATACATACACACACACACACGCACACACACATAAACCTGCGCCCGTATAACATTAGTGGTTTTCGGGATGAAAAGTAGCCTGTGTTAATCCAGGGTCAAAACTATCTCCATACCAAATTTCATCGATATTGATGTAGCCGTTTGAGCGTGAAGAAGTAACAAACATACACACGAACTTTCGCCTTTATAATCATAGTAGGAAGGATAATGTAATTCATTTCAGAAAGTATAATACAATTTTATTTATATACAATTTAAACTGCAAAATTGTGGGAACACCGAATCATATTTAACTTTCTTTGTTGTGATGGAAATATGTAAATTAGGCAGACAACTACAATAATTACGTACATATTTTTTTTAATTCAACTTGTGCTACGCATTGGCAGAATATTTAAGAACAATTTTTTTATAAGATTATGTTTTCACATAATCTTATAAAAAAATTGTTCCTTTTCAAACATTAAAATATCGGTTTAAAAATGTATAGTCCAGCCAGGTAGCAAGCTACTTATCCGGTGGTATAGGTGGACAGACGACCTGACTAAAATCGCAGGCAAGGGCTGGATGCGGGCCGCGTCCAACCGGTCCTTGTGGAAATCAATAGGGGAGGCATATGTCCAGCAGTGGACGTCCTATGATGATGATGATGACTTATCTTTACAAAAAAAATTCAACATTTCCAACACAGAATTTTATGGCCATCTTCATTTGCCGCCCCTAAACAGATTTAATTGATACAGTTGGTCTTGTTGATGATTATGAATGATGTTCATAGTGGCGGCTATTTTTCATTGGACTCAATTATCGTAATTAATCAGCGGAGTATACTCATTAAATGATGCCAAGGTAAAAATAATTCAATTGTTCTCTTGTTTTTTTACAGTGCACGACACATAAACATTAGCTATAAATATAATATATTTTTTATACTGTATAGGTCTAGTGTTTGACCACTATCTCAGTTGATGGTCAGTGACGATGTGGTCGAAGATGTTATCACGCTAGACCTAGAATACTTACTGGCTCTCAAGGACTGCTGTCTGAACACACTGTGTATTTGGTGACAGTTTTTCAAACTTGAGGGTGGTAGCTAGCCAGGCGGGTATTCGAAAGTACCCTACCACCATGCTAGGGATTTGACAACGGTGTTACCTTCACCGTAAGCTCAAGCTGTTGTTGGGGATCGAACCAGTGTCCGTCCGAATTTGACAGCCGACGCTCCTCCCGCTGAGCTATTATCGCTCCATATGTACAGACGTCCACTGCTGGACATATGCCTCATATCATTATATAAATAAAAACATGCTTTTAAAATCCACAAAACTACTAACAGAAACCAAATGGTTGAATCCACCTATATCTCAAAACGCCATAATTAAGACCAACACAAACCGCAATAATCGCTAAGAAGCTTCCAAATACGCGCGGTATTTTTGAAGCTCGTGCGCGGCTCTCCAGGACGGTCGTCTAACAAGCTAGATGACTCCCACCTCCAGAGACAAACGACCATTAAAGGCATCGAGTAAAAGAATAAAAACAAACAATCTGTAAACCGGAAGCGCGGCGCATTCCTTAGGCTTCTGTGAGCGCCGAACGCCACGTATTTCCGTTTCGGGCGACATCGGGAATACGTTAACAGGCTTTTGTGGGAAACCATTTTTGAACTGGGAACATTAACGCAAGTCCGCAATCAATGGAGCTTCCATATAAACAGACAATACTTTTTTATCAAACGTTTTTGTTCGTCGATCCAAGTGTTTGGCAGCGAGGAGTAGATGAACGAACAGTGCATGTGCTGAGATACGATGATTATGTGGTGGCATTAGAACGGATAAGATAGGGAATGAATATGTCAGAGAAAGCTTGAGACCAGCGCCCCTGAAGGAAACTTTGAAAGGTTTGGTACGGCCATGTCACGACGAAGGATGAAAAACATATAATTATAAATTGTAACGTCTCAGAAGAGGGCTGCAGAAGGTCTGGGTGGACTGTGCGAACGAAGAATGATATATTTATGAATGGCGCGAGCACTGAGATTACTATAGTGATAAAATGGAGCGAAAGAGGAAAACACCTCTTAACACCTCTCTTTGTAATGTCGGGTAGTATATGACAGTTTAGCAATTATAATGTTAGCATTACACCACATACACTTTGACCAATTGACATCCGACAATAGATCGATAAATTATTGAACAGTATGCGGGGGCCCTTAGCCTCATATATCACAACAAACCATTCGAACGAGCGTGAAATTTACGATGCTTAAATCTTTACCTACCCACAACTGCACTATTAGATATTCTGTGCCCACGCGAGTCCAAAGTTCCATAGATCACATTATGAAACGATCAATAAATCAGAATTTCTTCAGAGGTAGAGTCGAGAAAACTTCCAATTAACCTGGTTAGATGGCTTTCATGGAAACCTTGCAATTAGGGTTAAAAATTACAAATCGTTAGGGCTGGGATGGCATTTAATTACGACACGGCTGGATGGTTGGAGAAACTGCGACTTCCTTAATGCTTCCGCGTGGCGATGGGGACATTAAATACGTCTGGCGATTTGGTGTTCTGGATTTTTTATCTGCTTGGATCATTTTGCCTGAGCTTGTATGTGTTTCATGATAATTTCCTATAATACTATCTCCTTAATTTTCCAGTAAATATCGCGTGAGTCCTAGTCGGTTCTCATATAATAATGATGGACGAAGATTTCTTATCTTATATAAAATAAACTTATATAAAGTATAAAAAATATCTGTGTTTTGAGATGTAAAAATACAAATGTGCGGAGTACCTAACCTATAAGTACTCACCGACTGCCAGTCTTCCTGTCGTTCTCTCCGGGCAGGCTCCGCTTGCTTGGCTAGCTCGGCTCTTCTAAGCTGTTCCCTAGCTCTACTGCCGAGATCTGCAGGTCCTACTTTAATAAACTGTAGTGGATTCGCAGCTGGCTTTCCGGGTATAACCCCGGTTGTGTGGGGTCTGGTCGCTAGGAAGTCTGCACTGTCTGTTGTCTGAAACAAAACATACAATAGGTCAGATGATTTCATCGTCACGTGGACAATTTAACTTATATAAAGAGATGTCATCCAGAGACAATACTATCATTGAAAAATGGTCGATTCTTCCGCATTAAGAAAGGGAATTAGGTACATCGTTTAAAATGTTTAATTTCAAAAATAATAAGCAAAAAAAAAAAATTTTTCATCGATAACATGATTAAGTCACTATCTCGGAGGTGATAATGTGGTTGTGGCCACCGGACGCTAGAGACCTAAAATGTCAACAGCTGAAAGTCAGAATTGTCTTCTGGCTTGTGGTAGATATTCAAACTAGAGCTAGATAGCAGCGCTAACCTGTCAATTCTACTAGAATCTTACCTTCAGCGACAGCAGCCATATTATACAAAACATAATACATACATATATGACACTGTAACCTTACGACCACGTAAGGATTCCCATCATAATATTAGAGACGGTAAAAGGCCAAGTCGATCAACGCGCAAGGGAAAGCTTCAAAATACACATTTTATCACGTTTATGAAATTAAATTTGACAACGAGCATATACATCAAAACTGTTATTTCCTTCATTTCATTTTGAACGGATAACTTAACAACCACTTGGCAGCTTGTGCCAAAATAAACGCAATTTCAACAACAATTACTTTGATTTTTCGAACTGATTTATCTAACGATTGATTGTCTAGGATTATCATCACACTATGACTATTTTTAACCGACTTCAAAAAAGGAGGTTACTCAAAAGACCGTATATATGTTTATTTTTTAATGTGTGTTCGCAGATAACTTCGTCGTTTATGAACCGATTTTGATGATTCTTCTCTTTTTGTTAGATAAAGTATACTTCCGTGGGGGTCCCATTTAAATTTCATCAAAATCGGACAAGCGGTTTTTGAGTTATACTGCAATAACTGAAAAGTGCTACGCGTATCTTGATATTATTGTCGCGGTTGAAGACATCGCAGAACACAATGACAATTAATTGATCCCGTGAGTCCCAAAGGTCGCTGAAGAGGATGAAAAGAAATTTTTTTTTAACAAAAAATGCAACCGATTTCAACACTTAAAAGTGTGAAATAACTTGTCGAAGTCGGTACCGTGAGCACAATATTGTGATGATAGTTACTTTTGTGTGAACTATCATGGTACCGACTTCAACAAGTTATTTCACACTTTTGAGAGTTGAAGTCGGTTGCATTTTTTGTTAAATTTTTTTTTAATTATTTCCAATTAGAACGTATAAATAGCATAAAACTCAAAGCGCAGATCTTAAAGCTGCAATGTGTATTGGGGACAGCGGCACATGTCACCTTTATGAATTAACAAATCCATCCTAATATTGACTTAATTAATTCTTAACTGTATTTTATACCTCTACTAATTAAAGTTAATCGTCAATAAATGAGTTAGAAAGTTAACAAAACCAACAATTGGCATCTGAAGCGAAGATAAATCAATCAGCAAATTAAACAGTTAAGTAACTGTTTGCAGAAATAAAAAAAAACATCTGTCGATAGGAAATTAATTATTAATGGGTGGTTAAAGCCTAGATTAGCTGTCACCGGTTCGGATAGATAAGATTTTAAGTTATTGGATCTCGAAATTAGGATCAACATGCACAGCGATATTTCCATAGAATTTTGATTTTAGCGTGTATAAAAAAACACGTGTTCGAAGTACAGTCAGCAAAAAAGTTCACAACGTGGACGCGTAAAGTATCAAGATGTATATATATAACAGACAGCTGGTAGAAAAGCATCAGCTTAGAGTAGCTTGGTACAAAAACTTAAGTAAAACTTTTTAAATATGTATTGTTATCATAAGTTTTTTAATACGTAATAATAGGACTGTTCAAATGTCATATTTTTAACAGTTTTTATTGTTGTAACAGAAGAAAATCAAGGCATTGTGTATTAACATTCATTATTAAATAATAATAAAGTAATATTTCTAGCTCGGTGGGTTTAGAGATCAGTTAATTTATAAGTTGCGCACGCTTTCTACGACTTTGATTACATAAATATAATTAAAGACAAAACACCACGAGGTGCCACCATTTTATTTGACGTTGATATAGAAACTTTGAAGATACCTACCATATTTTGATTTTGTAACTAAAAAAGTAACATGCAAAAGTAGCTGCAGATATGGGGCAGAACGATAATAATCTTCTCTTGACTATTTTGTTGTGTTCATTCGCCAACTCATTTCTTGTGCTTGTGTTGTGAAAACGCCATTTCGTTCAGTAGTTTACTATATCTTACAAGACATGTTGTCTAATACATGTAATGTCATCGACCTCTCCATAGTAATATCGCAATAAATCAATCGATTACACAGCTGGACACGATCACGCGAACCTGTCTCGGGTATGTTTGTTTCTCAGGTTGCATCGACCGCAACACTTTCGGTTTCGTGCAATTCGTACGATTTAATTGTCGACTCGTTTTTATCTCATCAAGTACCGTATACAAGTATCTACTCGGTTTACTTAAACAATAGGTGTTGGTAAGAATAATAATTGAGTAGACGGAGATTGGCTTACATGTAAATTGTGCGGTTTGACATCTTTTTCTTAATCATCACACTAATATAATAAACGCCTATGTTTGAGTATTATGTGTTTGTTACCTGAGGGTTATACTTATACCGCGTACTTGTCCATACAAGAAGAAATACCTTTTTTCTACCTTTGAATATTGTCCGGTTTGGGTTATTTTTATTTTGATATAATCTATACATAATTTACTAGACTTATACGTCTTATTTTTTCATCATTTTAAAGTTACAAACAACACAATCAACTAACCAACCAACACAGTCAATTTTTGCGCTGACACTGTGGTTATTTAAAGTCAACATTTTTCAAAAACCATAAGCTTTTTATATAAAGTTGAACTTTTAAGCCTATAATACATCACAAGCAAGCGATTGACATCAGTAACAATTTTTTTTGTTTCAATTTAGAGGGAGGAAAGAGGTTTGCCCCGGAACGTAAATTCTATCAAAAAATGTACCTATAAATCTGACGAGCATCAATTGTCTCTATCGGTTGAATAGAGGTTTGGGGGTAACGCTGAGGTAACAATAAGTTCGCATAATACCTGCAACGCGAAAACAGTGTTTGCTATAGAATCTTCTTAACGGTTTGATAAAATTCGGAATCCTAGGTACTCGGAAACATATCCAAAAATCATTCAAAGTATTTCCCGGCGCTATTGGTATATGCTAATTAAAATTTTAAAGTTATGTCATTGTAAACGAATATAAAAATATACAAGAATAGGGTATAATGTACAAAATTAGTTTGTTCCTCGTCAAGCCGGACGCGGCATACGCAACGTCATTACGTTTTAAGTGCAACGACGTTTGGGTTTACGCAACCTGATCACCCCGTTGCGTGGAGTACTGCACAGTGGAGTAGAGTAATGATTAACATTATGCAAGAGTCTGCAACACTATGTTCAATGGACGCGATCAACAAACACTATTGAAGGCGCACGAATGGCTATCGACATAGTCCTACCAATATTATAAACGATAAAGTTTGTTCAACAGTTTGTTCAACAAACACGCTCGAACAACTGGACGGATTTGGATGAAATTTGCTATGTAAATACTTCAGGTCCCGGAATAGGACATAAGCTACTTTTTATAATAATAATATGGGACAACATTCACACAAAGTCTTCAGGTCCCAAACTAGGCAGAGCCTGTACTATGGTAACCTGATGACTGACATATATACTTATATACATATACACACCCAGAAACAGGTCAAACAGACATGTTCATACACACAAATGTTTGACCTGTCCGGGAATAGAACCCGGGACCAGCGGCTCAGAAGGCAGAGTGCTACCAACTGCGCCAACCGGCCAGTCAAAATCAATCAAAACAATCAATCATATTCACGCGGGTAACACCACGGAGTGCAGCTAGTAAGATAATATTCCTGAAAGTATCTTGTTTGCTGTGCTCAAAGGGTAAACTCGCTATACGTTTTTTATGTATGTTCCCCTGCTACAACAAGACGCCTGGACCGATTTGGAACCTACCTATAGCTTAGCTGTCAAAGGTACATAACGGTATTCCAAAGTCATGGGTTTCAATCTCATTGGTAAGCGGATATATTTGTTATCTATAATTTTAAGTTCCCATTTTAGCAAATACTTCAAATGATTTGTGTGATGTAACGATTGAACTTTTTCCGGTTGTCGTGGTGGTACCGGCCTAGAATAGTACTTCCCCATATCTTCCCGCGGGTGCCGTAAGAGTCGGCTAAGGGATCATGTACCAGAAGGTGGGCAGCAGCGCCTTCTGAAGGTCACAAAATATACTGCGCTCGCCAACCCGC
Organism: Apeira syringaria; assembly: GCA_934044485.1. Classification (NCBI taxonomy): domain Eukaryota; kingdom Metazoa; phylum Arthropoda; class Insecta; order Lepidoptera; family Geometridae; genus Apeira; species Apeira syringaria. The sequence continues at coordinate 23,725,887 of OW203660.1, read as the reverse complement.
CTGCCAAGCCTGCGAGTATTGCCAAAACCCCCCTTAAATGGGGGAGGCGTATGTTCAACAGTGGACGACTTATGGTCGACATAAAAAACCCATTGAACTTACTGATATTGGTGAAGGAAGTATTTCAACCAGTTTCGTGACTGAGTCACTTTAGGTTTTAGGTTAGGCGTACATCCTGGCACTAAGGTACAGTGCTCCTACACAATAGTGTTCTAGGTATGGCACGTGTTATTTATAATTAAGTCCCGAAATACTTGCATTAAATATTATTATAAGGACATTGAATATTTACCGACTACAAAATTAATGACTTTGTGAACGACTCATACCCTTGACATTCCTTATATTTATACTTTTAGATTTTTTTTTAATTTTTTTTTTTAATCACACTCAGACCCCCGCACTAGGATTCCCTGTGTCGCGGGAGGCATGGAAACACAAAATCACAACACACAAACACCCAAGACAAACACCTATACTCGTTGCACAAATGTTTGCCCCTGCCGGGATTCGAACCCAGAGTCCCGGAGACACAGAAGTCAAGTTACTGACACTGACCACTGCGCCACGGCGACCGTCAATGGTATTATTTGATTTTGAACAACTCATATTCTCGACATGCTTTATATTTATTATTTTAGTTAGATTGACATTTGCATAATTTTATATCAATCTCCTTTGATTTAATACAAGTTAATTATTTAAATATTTTAGTTTAAAGAATTATTGTAATTGCTGTAAACGAACAAAATATATTTCCAATACATTAATTATAATGTACACAGGGGGGACATTTACTCAGATAAGATCAATTAATTTTTAATCTGTGGCCACAAAGTATTTTAATTAGATATTATAGATAATAATGATATACATTGAGAAGAATAGTGTCGGAACAGGCTGGGATACAGACTCCACTATCACACGAACAGGGTCGCCTGTTTCCAGTTAGGGTAAACAGAGGCTACATATTTCCACTTGCTGCGAACCTGCTTTCGCTATGTCTAATTTGATGAGCGTGTTCATGCATGATCTATGAGTGTTGGTACTTCTGACCACTACGGGAATTATGGTCATTTGACAGCAAACTTTCGCCAGTGGTAGACACATTAAGAAGAAGAATAGAATAATTCCATAGAGCACTACTGAGCCGATCGCCATTCGGTTTTGTTCACCGCAGACAACGCCATGTAATCATTGCGTAAGCGCAGTCGTATCGTACGCGAGCTAAGTCTTAGATAACTTGTGTATAGTGATGTTGTGTAGTGATGACTTGTGTGTAGTAATGACGGTCTTGAAAATAAAACCGAACTTGAATAATCTCTCTAACAACGTCAATAAACTCATGTGTGCAATATTAAATAAAACGTCATTTTTAAACTAATCATAGCCTGGCCAGGACTTTTTAAGCCGCGATGTATTTTCTAACGTATTAAGTTTGATAAAAAGAAATGACGGTCTGACGGTCCCGTGGCGCAGTGGTTAGTGTCATCGACATGAATTCTGTGTCTCCGGATCCCTGGGTTCGAATCCCGGCAGGGGCAAACATTTGTGCGATGAGTGAAAATGTTCGTCCCGGGTCTTGGATGTTTGTGTGCTGTGATTGTGTGTGTCCATGCCTCCCGCGATACAGGGAATCCTAGTGCGGGGGTCTGAGTGTGATGGAAAAGAAAAAATGTTCATCGCATAAATAGTTGGGTGAAGTTCGTTGTTACTTTCATACATACCTATAGCAATCTTACACTAAAGGGAACGCGACGAGAAAAGTGTCAGAGTGTTTAAAATGTAAAATCAGAGTATACCAAACACTAAAAAGATAACAAACGTATAGTTAGTTAAACATATAGTTATTTTTGATTAGAAATTCGCGTGAGTTTGACACATTATTATATATGTATATATATGTTATATATGAGTATGCTCATCCTCAGGTGAGTTTACGCTGCCAGATCGCGGCGACCACTGATCTGGCAGCGTAAACTCACCTGAGGATGAGCATCGGACATGCTCGAAACCTAGGTCGAAACTTCGACTATAAACGTGAGTAAAACCGGATACCATATAATATATATAATAATATAATTATTACTTATCGCTTAAAGCGATTACTTCCAGGCAATCAAACAAAGATAACAAACGAATTAGTACTGCAAAGGAACTGTTCATGGCAGCATAGAGGTTAAGTTTTAAAGCGATGATCACTCAGGGGTAAGTATTACAGACCGTCAAGCTAGCGGTAGATGGTTCGATTCGGTATCGGACTTATCTTTCGGTGTAGATAACATCTTTCTAAAATCCATAGCGCGGTGGTATTTTCACTTTCTAATGCCAGCCTGGCTATCTCACCCTTAAGCAAATCAGTCACCAAACTCATATCGTATTCAGGCTATATTTAACAGTAGAAACGGACTAGTCAACAGACATTGTGGTTGATGTCAAGCACAATGTCTTCAACCATATCTTCCCTAAACATCTATCATACTAGATAGTATATATCGAGTTTTCGTAATAAACTTAGTCTTGAAACTGGTCGGAGTGTAACTTTCCAGTATTTACCACGTGAGTCATACATAGCCGGTACGTAGATTACAAACTAGGTGTTGATTTGACTCAAGGACACTATCGACAGTCGTTTTCGGTCTTTCACATTAAATGTGATTTTTGCAAGCTGCTTACATACAGCAATTCAAATAAAAGAGATAAAACTTAGCCCGTTACTCAATGAACATTATTTATAATAATTCGTAAGCCTCGAGAAACGATCAAGTTAGCATCGATCAAATCAAGACCGGTTCTGCCCATCACTGGCTATAAAATATTCAAAATAGTGAAAGTAATGACAAAATAAAGGGTATAATGTACGATAATCTTCGCTATATTTACCTACACGACGTCAAACACTTTCAATTCTATAAGTAAATTGTGCTTTCACTGTCATTGCCAATTACGAAACAATCGTTCCGAACACGCCCAGAGATCACGACCGATATATCGTATGCGTACTTTTGCGGACGAAAGTAGATACTATAAACAGGCCATCCGTAAAACAGAACGCTTTAAAAAAAAGAAAGCGGAATCCCTACGGACAAAGTTCACACTGGCAGCTGCACTCGAATTTAAAAATAGAACGTGCAATCCGTTGGGCGTTCTAAATTTCCGTACGGCATGCGAGTTTAAATTTAGAACTCGACTTAGTTCACTGTTCGACACTGTAGTTTGTCACTCGTTCGTTCTATATTTGAAAAGTTTCGGTTGGATGTTTGCACATTTCGTTTAACGCAGACAAGATTGTAGATGAGCGCGCGCGAGCTAACTGTTCGCTGAGAGCTAACTTTCGCGGTTTTCCACGAGCTCAGAGAGGGGAAAGTAACATGTTGTGATAATTAATGCATTATTTAAACTGTGGAAATGCTACGAGCGTGTAAGATAATTGATACGTTAGATAAAACAGTGACATGCCGCGATTTATAGCGTGTTTTCGGGTAATTGCTTGAAATTAGTATACATAATAGAATGGATTAGCGTTTAGCGCGGTTTAGTCATACTGATATATTGTATCATGCTAGTATGTACTCTGTGCGTATAAATTGTGGTAAGCGTGTAGAACTGACGTATATGGCATATCGGATTCCCATACAATCGACACGGACAAACGTTAACATAATCATATTTTGTTATGATTTCTTTTTTTTAAACTAATATGTAAACGAATAGCCATATAAATATCTTTCAACCTACTTTTACCCATAGTTCTAGATTAACGTACTAAAAGGCGGGATCGCACTCATGGTGTTGACTAGGAGAATAATCCATGATGAGTATAAGGAAATAATGTTTAACATTAAAAAAAACTTGTATAGGTACATTATAATTAAAACTATTGTAAAACATGAAATATGCACGTAATTACTGATTAATGAGATCCCTAAAGTATATGTGTATATGGATCGACTTTATTGAAACATAAACAACCAATATATGTACAACAATTACATGACACTATCAAGTATGTAAATAAAAGGTATCGAAATGAGTTGGCAGCCTGTATGGATTGACTCAGGGCTTTCAAAGGATCATTAAGGCTACGTTGAATCCTCGACGGTAAATTTAAGCTACCCTTAAGGGACCCTGAGGTATATGCGTGTGTCGGTCTGTATAAACTTGCGTATCTATGTCAGTAAGTATTTTCAAAACGCATTAAGAGGTGTGTTTTATAACGCAACTTGTTTCGCGTCGTATGTTAGTTTGAGGTGTGTATTTGTTTCACAATGATCTGGTGTTTTTTCTTGCTACTGTACCCTATGTCTATGTTAGAATTGACAAAATGTTGTTTGCCACATGGGGCATTTACGGCGTCACCGGACTTTTGGCGAGTGCAGAGGGCACTTAGCCGATTGCGGGTTTGGGTGAGGGGGGGAGCGACTAGCGCAAGGGCACCTCAAAGGTTCGGACCTCGGCTTGAGCTATCGCCTAAACGAGGTAGCGTCTGTGTGTGTAGACGTCGCGGCCTATCAGTTAGTACGCCAACATGGATAGTTTCTGCGTGTCGGGTGGGACGTCTAATCGAGGGCCTGCGGCGCAGTGGTCTACGGCGGGCTCGGTGTCTTACCGTGAATGCTACTGTACCAGGAACACCTAAGCACATGAAACTCTCGCAATATAGGTACTGCTATTGTTGCACTACTATATATTATAACCTCTAAGGAGGGCATCGGTAATGTGTACCCACATTTTACCGATAACCTCATTAGAGGTTGAATTGTCAAAAGTCAGTTGTAAAAAGTGCCTGCGTCATAATTATTATTATGTGGTAAAGTTCATTCAATTCTGTTAATACGGCTTGAACAGTATGTTGATTGTTATTTTGTTATGAATTATGCGTAAACAGAAATTTTGGGTGTACTGTTTGGTTGATTTGTACATCATTATTGCTTTTTATATGGAAAACAAGGCACCTTAATCAACGTCATCTGTTTTCCTAATGGTGCTTCTATGCAATACTCATTGAGCTCCATTGAATGAGATTCATCTCTATTGGTGGTTCGTTTCAATGAGAATGGAGATGAAGTCACGCTTCATTATGGTAGAGGGTAGTATGATATTATTATATTAGTATGACGATAGTAAGTGTGAGCCTGCTGAACCGGACCGCATGTAGCGATAAAAACCTTTCATTATTTGTAAAGGTTTTATTGTATTCGTATTTAAATATCATAAAACACCGACCCGTCACATATAAAAACGACACGGTAACGCCAGTGAAGTTTTGTAATGTTACATAATGTGACATATTATGACATTCTATGGTTAATGTCGATTGTGATGTGAGCAAACAGACAGATGGACGAGTCGTGATGTGAAGATGTAATTAGAAAGGTAACATTGTGTGTCTGCGCTTGGATTAATTGTGTAGGATTACGTTCCATTATACGTAAACACAGGTATGCTCCGTGTGGTGTGCGGGCGAATTATATCACTCTAACTAAACGGTTGAAAGAATATATGTCATTTCGGAACGATATACAAAGTACTTATATAAAATTAAAATAGTTAAAACAACTACTATAATAATATGATGTTAAAATTTTTCGAAGAAAGGTGCTCCACTTCTGTCAAGTCAACATCTTCGCTGCCACGAAAACAGATTCTGTGGCATCTATTTTATCTTAAATTTACACCAAGGGCACAACTGTGAGCTGCCGAAAAATCATAATATTGATTCAGTAACTCGCTATCGTGCCCTTAATGCCACCTATACACGTGCTGTAATTAATCTTAAAACCTAATCGAGAAAATAGCCGGCTGATAAAAGCGGAGAGCAGCCTGTTTTCGGTTAAGGCTTTACTTACTTTGAAATGCGAGAAATCATATTAATATTTATACATAATCTGAATAAGACTGAACTAGTTTTTTTTTGTGTATTGTATCTTAATAGTCAAGCTTCTTGCTAGCCCTGATAATAAAACGTAAAATATAAGCATACAGCAGGAACGAATCCGCACATTAATGCAAGTTCGTTGCACCCAAATCATAATCTTTATGATTTGCGCGTGCGCATGCGCAAGCGGGTAATGTTTAACGAGTTATGCCTTGCTTTATTATAATACTTATGATAAGAATCCACTACTACGGTTTTTGTATAATTATACACTCGCCGCGTTTTACCGTTTCAGTGTGAAAGTAAGGAAATTAAGTAGGTGATATAATATATAGTGAACTATTTACTAACGGATTTAAACTTAAGGAACCCTAAGTATACCGATTCAAATGTTTATGTTATCTATAATAGTACTTTTTTTTATTTCCCAAGATAGTAGTCCTGATCTAATTAAACGATAAATACTGACGTAGTGTGGTAGTGATAAAATTAATTCGACGTTCGTCGTGGTTCCGTGGTAAGTGACATGAGTTCTGGTTCCCGTTGCTCTGAGCTCGAATCCCGGCAAGGGCAAACATTTTGTAATAAGCATGTATATTGGTCGCGTGTCTTGCCTGTTTGCGTTGTTATTGTGTGTGTCCTGCCTCCCGCGACACGGGAAATCCTAGTGCGGTGGTGTTACAAAAAAGTACAATAAAAGTATATATTAGTATGAATTTGACAAGCGTGAAAATAAGCGTAGTAAGTTTTAAAACAAGTTGGTTTTTAATGCTATAGTGTTAGTGAGATAGGTTTCGACAAGGGTTAGGCATAAGGTATGGAATCCTTACCAAAATTAATCACAAAACGAACAATGTGACACAAAAGAAAAAGCCCACGTATCACAAGGAGTAGGTCCTACGTCCCGGCGCACACTGCGCGATTACCCGCAACATAGCGACTATCGCGGGCAACTTTCACCAAAAACGTGACGATTTTCTTGATGCGAGCGACATAATCGCCATTTATGTTACGGCAGACGAAGCGCGGTGTGCATGCTAAGCGTGCGTGTAACGTGTCGCAATGTTATGTTTACTATGCGTCTGTCGGTCTGTATAAACTTGCGTATCTATGTCTGTCAGTATTTTGTAAACGCATTAAGAGGTGTGTTTTTATAGCACAACTACCTTTGCGTCCTGGGTTTGTTTGAAGTGTTTATTTGAGTTTCAAAATGGACAAGCAACACCTAACCACAGCTAACCCTCACAACATAGGTACAGGTAGGTACTACTATTACTTCCTGTGACTCGCTGATATCAAACTTAAAGTATATAATATAATATGGGGAAACATTCACACAAGGTCTTCAGGTCCCAAACTAGGCAGAGCCTGTACTATGGTAACTTGATGACTGATATACATACTTATATATATACTTATACACACCCAGACACAGGTCAAACAGACATGTTCATACACACAAATGTTTGACCTGTCCGGGAATAGAACCCGGGACCAGCGGCTCAGAAGGCAGAGTGCTACCAACTGCGCCAACCGGCCAGTCTATCAGTATAATTTCTACATGGTAGATACATAGCGCATAATAAACATAACCCAGTCATTTATTTAAAAAACAAAACCAATAACGCAACTTAGTGGTTTTTTTAATTGAGATTTGCTAATACCTAGTGTGACTTTCGCAAACAAATGAAGCTACGCCTAAGCTGAAATCTATGAGTCGTTTACGCTACAGAACTAACCAAAGCAATAAACATACTTACACTCTAAAAACATTACCCTCGTTCTGGAAGCCGGGTGAAAATAATGCAAATAATAATTCAAGTCAGTAATTTTGCTACAATATACCGCTTCATGCTAATTAGGTAATCATTTTTATGAAAGCTTTCGTTAATAAACGATTAAAATATCATTTTAAGTGTGCTTTTCAATTTGATGTACATAAATATTCATTAATTTAATGTTAGCAACGATATATATAATTACTCCAATGCAAGCAGTTCGCTCAGTTCGAGCGACAGGCATGCTCAACAAATTGTGGAGATAAAGTGGCCCATGTTTAGTATGTGGAATAAAGCGACCAGTGTAAGTCATCTTTATAAATATAATAACATACTGCCATCGAAATTGTAATGAGTAACCAACCGTCCGTAAGTCGGACATACAAACAGACAAACAACGGATTGAGGTTCCGGTAAACGCGACACCGTTATCAAATTCCCAGCATGGTTGTAGGATTTTTTTGAGTGTTTGCCTAGCTATCTACCACCCTTATATTTGAAAAACTGTAACACATATGTACCTATAGGCAAAAGTCAGTGAGAGCCAGTAATCATTGTAGACTAGATTACACCTGCGACCACATCGCCACCGACCATCAAGTGAGATAGTGGTCAAACACTTGAAGTATCAAAAAGTGAATGCAAAACGCCGTGTATGAAGGTGGAACATAATATACCATACAGAGTCATAGCGCCAGCGCTATGCCGGACGTTTAAAAACATTCAGAACTCTTCTTAAAAATATAGTCTGAAATTATGAAAAGCCGATGATTAAAACATAGTCGACAGAAAAACTATAGTCAAGCAACGCAAGTCGAAGCCTACATTTCGAGTCGCTGCCGATGATATTATCAACTCTCCTTTCGATTGATTCCACAGATTTATATATACCACCAATAGTATTAAATTATAATTAATAGTGTTAATACAATGGAACTACATAGCTAAGAAATTCTCATACAAACTATTGTCTGCCCTGTGATGTGTTATCGCATATATATTTAGTGCTTTTGTGCGTTACAGTGACGCGCTTGTAGTTTTAATAAACCACTAGCTGCACCCCGCGGTTTTACCCGCGTGGTGATGATTGATGATGATGATGATGAAAAGTAGCCTATGTGTTATTCCGGGGCCTGAAGTATCTACATACCAATTTTCATCCAAATCCGTCCAGCCGTTCTGGCATGATTGAATAACAAACATCCATCCATCCAAATTTTCACATTTATAATATTAGTGGGATTTCAAAGACGAACACTTTACATCATACGCCTGACTGCTAGCGCAGACAAAAGGATCGCAAACGGCGGGAAATTAAGTGAAGATTGACACTTGTCTATTGATACTCACGACACCACGGCACTGTTTATTGATACACTGACATTATTAATATCTACGCATTATATATTAATAGGGGATTGTTAATCTTCATATTTCCGTGAATGTACATGAGTGTAATAAAGTGAATGAACTAGCCAATGATCGCTTGTTTATTCTCTCCAAAACTCACGAAGACGCTTGTTTATTCTCTCCAAAACTCACGAAGATCCTGTAAAGTACCCTATTATATGTCCCTACTTCACTAAATCAAAGGAAAAGCGTGGAAATAATTTTGGGCTAAGCACTATAGCTATCTATTTGATAAAACGAACTCGAATATTACTTGGAACTGAGAAAAAAATGAGTATAAGCAAACTTTTTGTATAACTCTGCGATTAGCGTCAACATAAATATTGTTTGTTATAAACCGCTTGCCTCTCGCGTACAATTAATACCGTGGAACGCTTTTATATAAAAAATACTATGAGACCTATTACGAGTCGAATTAAATAAGAGTTATATTTCCTCCTCACTGCTTTATGACCAAGTTGCAGTTATGCATGAAACAATTATACCTTTTACACTGACGAACCAAATGCTAGCGCGAGTAAAGAACATTAACCTTTACCTACTGCGGATCCAACTGTGGCATTACGTAGAATAGTGATCAGTTACTGTGAGACTCTCACCGACAGACACGCGAGATCTGTTTACGTATATTCTGTTTACACATGTTATTGTCTAGGGCTGTCATCTGTGTCTGTAGCATCACTTTGGACATAGTGTTGTTTTCGTTGTCATATATAAACAATTATTAATTTAGTTGAAGGAAAAAAATCGGCTACTAGTGGCACTTGAACCCACGACTACAGAATACCGTCATGCGCTTTGTCCATCTAAGCTATAGTAGCACTCCACTAGTCGTCCGAATTATTCCTTCCTTTAACATCTGTGGGGATGTTGTTCTCAGCGCCATCTACCTTTAATTGTATGAATCATGAATAAGTCTGATAAACCAAAATTACAGTTGATATCGTATCAAACGAAGACATCATACCCTCATTCTAACAGTTTTATGATAAATTGCTTTAACAACATGCTAGGCGGAACTTACGTTTAGAATATTTAAAGCGACTTTGACAACTTATTGCACACTTTTAGTGTTGAAATCGGTTTCATTTTTAAGTACACAATTGTTTTTACGTTATTTATGTCGTCAGCGAGAGATTCTTAAACAAAGAACATGAAGACAATCGAAGATGTTATCACGCTAGATCTAGAATGCTCACTGGCTCTCAAGGACTGCTGCCTGAACACACTATTTGTTTGGTGACAGTTCTTCAAACTTGTCCGCAAGTTTGACAGGCGACGCTCCTCCCGCTGAGCTATCATCGCTTCAAAACAAAAAATGAGATTACTCGTGTATTTTTTTTATTCTTAGCTTCCTACAAAACATGTTTATTAGTTGTTTAATATTACCTTTCGCTGACATGTAGATTAAAACCACATCACTTGTAAAGAAAAAATGTAAAATTCGTCTTACCAAAACGGGTAAGACGAATTTTATTTAATCGATGGCCCTCTAAATGAAACTTTGGATAGGGCATATTAATAATGTCATATAATATAATTCGCATCTGTATTTTATTACAAAATGATTAAAATAGGCCAAATATAATATACTATAAAAGTTTATATATACCTCAGAACAGTCAGTAATAACTAGATTGTAAATGAGATTGTTATTGTTCTAAAATATTTAAGAGGCAACCCTAGATACTGTAGCAAGTTTCAGTGTTTGTGAGGGGGGTATAAATAGATGGCGTTAAAAGAATGACTCACAAGAAATCTTTTCTAGTAAATATGCGATCTCACTCGAAATATAAGTCGTAAAGTAGTCATATTTTGTAAACTATATTATTATTAGTACATGATTTATGTAGATTCTCGTATTTGGACAACAATGAACCGTTTACTTAAATTTGCTCAAAGGTATATATATATATATATACCTTTGAGCAAATTTAAGTAAACGGTTCATTGTTGTTTATATATATATATATATATATATATATATTCATTAGGCGCAGTTCGTATCTAATATTATGAAATTCCACGAAAAGCTACTGAAAACACTAAAAAAGAAATTTAGTTATATTAATATAATCCTTACTATTCCTACCAAATCCTCACTATGTAATATATGCACGATGTAACAAGTAGCTCTGTCTGGCTGATACCCTTTAACGCCGAAAACACTGAAACGATTTTGATGTATTCGTACAGAAATAGATAAGACATGGGCTACTTTTCATATTAGTCATCTCATTATTATCGAGTGAAACCATATGTATGTATGTTACAATATGTACACAATAGGCACACATTACACTATATACGCACGCGCTTGCAGCGACGCATCTTAATAATCCTTCACATAAACTATTAGTTGTGCCTGTGAAAGCGAACTAATTGGTATTACCTTTTTTTTACCGTTTGACCACTATCTCACTTGATGGTCAGTGACAATATGGACGGAGATGTTATCACGCTAGACCTAGCATGCTTACTGGTTGTCTTCAAGGAGCCAGTTGCTGCCTGTAAATACTATGTTTTTGGTGACAGTTTTTTTTAAATTTGAGGGTCATAGCTGGCCAGGCGGTACTCGGAAGTCGCCAACCACCATGCTGGGAATTCGATAACGGTGTTACCTTCACCCGAATCTCAAGCGTAGGTGGGGATCGAAACAGCGTGTGTAAGTTTGACAGCGGATGCTCCCACCGCTAAGCTATCATCGCTTCACAAGATCATAGTAAACGCATCATGGAACAGTTTACATGTAACGAAACAACCCTCGTCTTTGGTTATCAGACAATCAAACAAACGCAGCGGTTGACCGATAGTCGGGGCATTGACCTCGCCCACTCTGTTGCACGTCGGTCTTTAACCTACCTAGGTTACATATAGCTGGTGTATAATATGCATTGATAACTTTAGAACAGATTCAGAGTTCGTTGAAATTATGATAAGACTAGGTTTACGTGATTTGTCTATAGATCTGTGGAAGAGTGAGTTAATTTCGATATTATATGCCAAATTAACTGTTTCTAATTAGTACTCTAAAAACAAAGTATTTTACACGGAGTTTCGGACTCCAATAAGAACTGTATCGTTCCGACATCACCCTCGCTCAATGCGAAGGCTGTTCTCAGACAGAATGAAAAAAAAACTGCTCATAAACTGCAAGGTTGACAGTTTTTGCGGGACAGGTGACCTACCCTACATAACATATAGGAATGGAGGTAGACAACCTACTGACAGTTGACGAACGGAATGAAGAACGTTAGCTTTTAATATACAAAAATATAAACTCAACGTCTACTAAAGAGCGACTGCAGAGAGAATGCGTTTGGAAGCTCGTATTCTAAATTTATACTATAACAACACATAAGGCCGAAAAGTCTGCACAAAGTAAATCTCAAATATGGCGAAAGTTTGTCGTTTGTGTGATTCAAAAAATCCGTTCAGCGCTGAACAGCTAGTGTTTTAATAAAAATCCTCAGTATCTAGCACTCTCAAAACAAGTTTTTTTTATATGATGCATAAATAAAGTGCAAAAAGTCATTGAAAATACCTAGGTACAATATGTTTCTATTTCGTTAGATAGTTCGTTTCGATAATTCAAAATAAGCATAAAAACTTGAGAACCGATAAATACGCCATTAGTACAGAACTTATATGAAACAATGGAACAACTAATAAAGATATCAACTTAAAGAAACATGTACTCCTCAAAACCCTCCTTCATTAAGGTTAATAACTAACTGTAGAACATACATGACAATCTCGATTAATCGGTTCACCGTTAACTCTATCAAGTAAATGGTTGATAGTTTTAATTAAATCCTACATTTTGTAATCAGAATCGCAGGAAAAAGCTAGTCAATATATGTAAGGCATAAAGGAAGTGAGACGCATATAAGAGTAGGTTCAACTGTAAATGCAATTTACATTAATCGAACCACATTTGTTTATGTAACAGAAGCATTAAACATTAAACTGTCGCAGGGCAATGTTAATAGCAGAATTTTATAGTTACCATATACAGGTTGTTCTAGATACAGACAAGAAGGTCGCAACAAAAGACAAGTCATATTACGGTAGAAAAAAAACGTAATAAAAATGGCTAATTCATTGAATTAACAAAAAACGCGTGGTGATGCTGGTGAACAAAAAAGCACTAACATAAAATCATACCTATCCCAAATTTTATATAAAAAAGTGTTCTATCCACTTGTGGTTCATATTTTGATTGACTTAAATGTTTACAATCATAATACGTTTTATGATAATCCGTTTAAGACAGTCACCGCAATGTATTTTCAATTTGGTGATTCGCAAGTACCTACCGGTCGATATACGACAGTAAATCAAACGACCAAAAATAATGACATCTAAAACGGTCTCTACGCAAATAAAAGTTTACCTCAAATGTAATCATCAAAAATTTGCAAACATTTGTGCGATGAGTGTAGGTGTTTGTCCCGGGTCTTGGTTGTTTGTGTGCTCTGATTGTGTGTCCATGCCTCCCGCGACACAGGGAATCCTAGTGCGGGGGTTTAAGTGTAATAATAAAAATAAAATGGTACAGTTCAGTTGCACTGGATGTAATTGTGAACGCAATTTGCATAACATTAACTATATATGTTTATGAAATACATTAAACATTTACTGCAGCGGTGCAATCTTAATGGCCGATTGTTATTGGCTACATTATACAGGTTGTCCCAGAATGACAGAATAATAAAACAGCGAATAAGGCCAAATGTTTAAATGTTTGAAGAATCGAATATACAGAATGGACTGATGACTTTTATGTTACGAGAAAAATAACCGCATCTCAGATGAGGCTCATACGTAGGAGGTCTAACGCGCTCCTTTTGACGTGTTTCTGATTATTCTTATTTTAAATAACAGGCAGGCAACGATAGTTGTCATATCAAAAAGGCTTTTCGTTCATTTCTGAAACACCCTGTACATACAGTATTAGTCCAGATTTAATGGAATGACTTGCGTTTGCGATTTTATGCGGCAATCACAATTGGTTTTACTTATGTTGGAGTAATTAGAAACATTTATAATTGACGTCAATTTATATTAATAGTTTCAATGAAGGGACAATTAACAGCACCTGATCTAAAGGTTAGCAAAAAGTTTTCACCATAATGACTATACAAGAAGGATTGCAATGCATGTCGGCCACTACGCAGTAATGTGGCGTTTAGTGCACTTGCTATGCAATGGTTTTAATGCGCAGTTTGTAAGTCACGGGCAAGCTTTTGGAACTGTGCAGCGTGATGTAGACGACTAAACGGCTTTTAGTATACCACAGCAATGATGACTGAAACACCATCGAAATAGGTTTTATAATGGGCTGATATTACCTTCTAATATTTAAAAATCTGGTGTCACAGTGTTTGTTATCAATCTTCACCGAAACGATTTGCCTGATTGTTATTATTTTTTGTGTATATTTGATAGGTCTGAGAAAAGGTCGTAAAGTATTTTTCACTCTCCTATCCCCACCCCCGATTTTAGCGTTTTTTATGAAAAATATCCCAATAACTTAATTACCGATCATAGACGTTAAGTTTAAATCAAGTGTCGGGTCACTTTGACATCTCAAAAATTTATATGTATATGGCAGAACAACAGCTGTTGCCGCCGGGTCAGCTAGTTTCTGTATTATTATTAACTATTTTGATTCGTTTCTATACGAGTACCATGACACAAACATAAAAACAAGGTTTCATACTAAAATGTACATACATATATTATTATGTATATTCTACAGAAAAAAAAAATGTTTCGGTCGACTAGAAGGTACGCACGTAATATTAGTATAGATAAAGTTTGTTCGAGAAATATATCATTCCCGGGAACATAATTAAAAAATATAACATATTGAGAACACAGACAAAAATATTTAAAAAAATATATATTTCTATACAAATTACGCAAGAGAGTAATGGATTTACAAGGTCAATAACTGAACCAATCAAATATATTTAAAGAGAAAGATAAGCCTTTAAAATGACGAAAAACTACTACAGAACAACTATTCATACCCTTATCACACACGATATTAACATCCAACACATCTGGCACATAAATCATATTTCAACGACATCGCCGTTATATAGGACTTTGTCACAATTAAACATTGAACAGTCTTCTAAAGTATTAAAAGAAACATTAATGTATTCACAATGACAGAGTTCGTGACCGTTATCAATTGAATTATCTAATACTAATGCATCTAATACTAATGCATGAATGAAACGTAGAAATCGTCTCGAGCACCTTCTGATGGATAAAACTTTCTTTCGAGT
This sequence comes from Apeira syringaria, assembly GCA_934044485.1. Lineage (NCBI taxonomy): Eukaryota > Metazoa > Arthropoda > Insecta > Lepidoptera > Geometridae > Apeira > Apeira syringaria. The sequence continues at coordinate 23,710,519 of OW203660.1, read as the reverse complement.
GCGAGAGGATGGGTGTAGCTTTACGACGTCTTGTTTGGATATGTATACGAAGTTGATCAATGAAAAGTCTTACATAATCATGCATAATGTGTAAGTATTGTAAAAATTGTGAGTGACTTTTTTTATATTTTTTTAATATAATATAAATACCGGCTTTAACAAATATGATTGTGTTATAAACAATTACATAAGGCGTCTATTGCACGTACAGTTCCTGTAGCACGAATGACTGACATCAATATTATTGGTAACGCCATTGTATAAACAATTGAACAACGCAACGCAATGCGTCCGTAAAAACAGCACGTAGGTACTTGGTTTTCTGTGTCAGAGATAAATGAGATCATCATAATGAACTCAATTATTTTACGCTCAGATATGATTGTCAAATTGATCCGTGCGAAAGTCGACAAACGTCGTTAGTTTATATATAGTCGTTTATAATTTGTTTACAGCTAGGGGAGTAAATATTATGATTATTGATATTTTACGTTACATTACATAGTCATGCGACCAGAACCCCACACGATCACCATACGTGCTGACTAATGACAACCATATCTTGCTGCGTTGCATTCACACGAGGCGTATGATGCGATAACGCGGGTGGTCTTCTGTGTCCGGTGACGGCAGAGATGTCTAGAATTAAGTTAGAATTAAGTTGACTCTTGCATTGAATAGACGTCTAAAAGTCTCTTGCGTTTCTTTTTAAAAAAGCATCCTGGTGCCGTCCCAATTTGACTGGCGCAGCCGGTAGGATACTCGCATTGTCCTACTGCCGTGCTTACGCTTAGTAAAGGCCCATAAATCGGTTTTGGTGCGTACAAGTACGGTGAAAGTGGTTCGAGTATCCTGACGAACAAACAAATAAGTCTCCCGCGACGCGCAATCCAGGGTGAAGGAGCAGCTGACTCTCAGGAGAGGAGATGTGTGGCTTGTGAGTAGTTCACTTCACTATTCCTTGTTTCCCTATCTTATCCAATCCATAAAATCTGTTATACTGTATTTTAGGTCTAGAAATTACCTAATTTAATTTGCGTTAACTGATTTTCGGTATAATTGTACTAGAATTGACAATTATATATCTTTAGTTTACATAAGTATTTTAGTATAGCATATTGACTTCGATCGAGAAGTATTACTCGTATTATAATTGTACTAAAATTGACAGTTATATATCGTAGTATAATATAATATAATTATATAATCTTTACAAAAGTATTTTTAGTTTAGCATATTGACGAGAAATATTATTATAATTGAGAATATAGAACAATTTTGAAACCGTGACATTTTAGATTTATTGTCTAGGTTTGATTGATTTACATACTTAGACGACTATATATTAATTTTAATTTGTGTAAAAGTGTATTCTTTAAACTTTTAAAATGACGGAAGCTAGTACTACTAAAATCCAATCTGTGCCGATAGAGATGTCTTCGATCATCCCTAAATTTGACGGGGATGAAAAATTACTGAATCTTTATATAAAGAAATGTGAATATGTGATTAGTTGTTTTGTACATGGAACCAACCCAGCCCAAGAGTTGTATGTGTTTCACGTTCTTACCAGTAAGCTTACTGGCAAAGCCGCTCACCTCATAAGTGAAAGACAGGATATAGAGTCTTGGGCCGAGTTGAAAGCCGTTTTAACTCAACATTTCGGAGATCCGCGTTCAGAAGAATGCATTGCCATTGAACTGGAGACCTTAAAAATTAACCATAACGAGTCATATCTAGACTTCTGCAATAGAATCCAGCAGGTTAAGAGTACGTTAATAGCGAAGGTTAATATGATATCAGATAACAATGTTAGGAAAAGTAAGATCACAATTTATGACAACATGGCCCTTAACGTATTCCTCTATAACCTTCCTGAGGATTTAATACGCATTGTCAGGCTTAAGGGTAGCGGAACTCTAGAAGAAGCATTGAGTATGGTGCTGGAAGAAGTAAATTTCCAATTTCAGTACAATGCTCGAAATAAGATGCTGCGAATAGGTACAAATAAACCACAACCATCATCGTCTCACAATCCTTACGTCGAAAAATTTGGTCTAAAACCATACTTCTCGGCCAATAGCACTCCTCAGCAGCAAGGAGGTTTTAGATTTGGTATTCCTAACCAATTCAAGCCCAACGTCCCACAAAATCCAAACTATGGGGCACAACAGGCTCCGCAGTTCAAATTCGGAGTGCCTCACAATTCAGGTTATAGACCACAACTACAACAACAGTTCCAACAACCTAATCAGAATTTCAAATTTGGTATTCCTCATCAAGGAATTAGGCATGGTACTCCACAAGGGTACAGACCCAACATACCAGGACCTCAAGGTTATCGACCCACTTTTGGTCAAACACCACCTAGGCAGGCGTTCCACCAGCAACAACCAAACCAATTTAAATTCGGAATACCATCCCAATCTAAACTTGACAACACAGACGTCACAATGCGTACAGCATTGCCTGCGGCACGACCTAACGCTGTATTCCACAATGAATTAGAAGTGTATAGTGACAACTATGACTATTACGACTATGACAATTACTATGAACAAGCCGATTACACCGTTGACATGCCCGAGACCTATGACGAGACAAACAACGATGAAAATTTTTACAAACCAGCCTCGGACACGGACAATCCGAAATAATAAATATTAATTGCGATAACTTTGCTAAACTACCCTACATTAGATTACCTGAAATAAACGCAAAATTCATGATTGACACCGGTAGTTCACGATCATTTATAAGCCCCCATAAGGTTGATGAGTACTTTAAGGAGTATAAGTTCTCAGTTCCGTTCGAAGTAGTAAGTACTCATGGCCGAAGTGCCCATGGAGAAGCAATCCACATCCCACTTTTGAAGTCGTTTAAAAGTAACCAACAACATACATTTTATATATACGAAGTAGACAAAGACTACGATGGACTTATTGGTTCCGATCTGTTGGCGCAAATTGATGCTAACATAGATATGAAAAATCAAATGATACATACTCGTGATACGGCTATACCATTTATATATAATCCAGAGCTAAATTTCTCTAGGGTTAAAATAAATGCAATAGGAAAAGCCGCTAACGATGACAGTTCTATACAAGTAAATGTAGACCAAAGTGAAATGGAATTGCAAAGACATTGTGATAGCTTAACTAATGAAATAATCGAGTTAGGAAACAAAAAGAAGACAAAGAAAGTACAACCAAAATCTCCGATCGCTCTCTCTTCTGATTCAGAAAAAACTCTAACTGTCTCTGATTTAGAAAGCACAATCAGCATATCTGAACATGGTTCATATCACCTTCCATCACCATCTAGTGTAACAATCACAGCATCAGAATCAGAGTCGATTCATTTAGGTTCCGAGACTGTGCACTCTGAACGTAATACTGACTCAGTAGGAATCTCTATTTTAAAAGAAGCAGTCGACACAAAGCCGAACCAGATATTGGTATACACGTGGTTTAGGGATGAAACTGCAATTAAGGATATCTCAAACAAAAGGCAAAGAATTTTAGAAGTACACATGCCTTTAAATAGACCTGACCTGATACGAGACTTCCTAAAGAAATACATACGAAATAAAATTAAATACTTCATATACTTTGAGGACCAACATCATAGGGCAGGGTTTACAGAAGCGGTAATAACTCTATTCAAAAAGGGTACAGTTAATATTTTTGAATGCACTGAACGGGTAGTTAACGTAGAAAACGAAGACGAACAAAAAGAAATTATACAAAAATACCACATTGGCAAGAACTGCCACCGCGGTATTAAAGAAACAGTATCGCATATAAAAAGAACTTATTATTGGCACAACATGGATATTACCGTAGCTGCGGTAATAAACGCATGTGAGGCTTGCAAAAAACTTAAATACGATAGAAAACCATTTAAACCCGCATTACAGCTCACACAAACTCAGAACCGACCTTTTGAGGAATTATTCATTGACATATTCAAAATAGAAGGGAAATCATTCCTTACTATTATAGATGCATTCAGTAAATTAGGTCAAGCATTCGAGGTATCTAATTTATCTGCACCAGAAGTTGTAAGAGCTTTGATTAAGTATTTTTCCCTTTATGGAACACCTAATAAAATAAGTGCTGATTCAGGCTCAGAATTTAACAACGCGCTCATAAAAGAGCTACTAACGTTTTATAAGGTCGAACTACATCTAGGTACACCGAATAACCCGAAGTTCTATGGGTCTTATAGAAAGATTCCACTCCACTCTTCTTGAGACATACCGACTCGCTAAGTTCGAACAAAAGTTGACTGACGCAGCGTCAGTAATGACTTTTGCCATTATGGCCTATAACCACAGCATCCATTCGGTAACGGGTTTCACGCCCTTTGAAGTAGTATTTGGACACACGGAAGCTAAGAGTCCATTCAATATAAACTTAGATAAAAAATACATGCAGGTATTAATTAGCGACCATGTTAAACGAACTAAATTCTTATATAAACATATAACTGATAAAATGATTAGGAAAAAAGAAGAGACCATAGAGAAGAAGAGAGGAGAAACACAGTTTCATATAAATCCCGATGACGTTGTTTTCTTTAAAGGAACAAATGTCAGAAGGAGTAAAGACAAACCCAGGTATGAACGAGGTGTTGTTGTAGGAGAAGTTGATAGAAATGTAGTGACTGTTACAGCCAAAAAGCGCGAGGTAAGAGTCCCTATTAAAGATATCAAACGTCCTTCACAGAAACACCCGAAACCTGGTGCTGGTCCTGATGGCAGTGACCCAACTCCAGGCCCTTCAACTTCAGTCACTTGAGGGCATTCCCGGGGTCTTACCTATTAAAGAAGGAACTGCGGTCGTCAGCACTGAAAGTTGGACGTTACTTAAAAGACTAGACCTTAACCTTATATCAGAAGATCTAAATCTTAACATTTTGAAGTTTTCAGAATTAAATAGTATTATAGACACCACTTATAACGAATCGTATACAGCCATTACGTTCTCTACTTTTAAAATCCAAACCGAATATGTAATGAACCAAACTATCACCAAGTACAAACAATTAGTCCCTAGTTATAGGGTAAAGAGAGGTATAATTAACCCTTTAGGCTCTATAATTAAAATCATTACAGGAAACTTAGACAATGATGATGCAATCAAATTTGACAAACTAATTAACGATATCCAGTTAAAACAGAATCATCAAATTAAAAAGGTCACGCTGGTTTCCGAAGTTGTTGAAGGGTTTTATAATATTACACAATCTATTAAGAAAAATGTGATTCAGCTCAATGTTAAATTGGAAAATATTCAAGAAAATCTAGAAAATGCACTGAAGGCAGAAAATGTACACTTTACTAGCACTATGATAATAAATCTATACTCTGTGATTTTACATAATTTCCAAAGTATTTCTTTGAAACTAAGTGATGTCGAAACTGCTATAGCATTTTGTAAACTTAATACTCTGCATCAATCAATTATCAATTCTAATACTTTGTTGACTAAGCTTAAAAAGATTGAACAAACAGACAAGTTGCCTTTTCCGGCTAACCATGAAAACCTAGGTAGAATTGAGCAGCGTATTGGGCTGAAGTCATTTCTCAAAGAAAATCAGTTAACATTTGTAATGGAAGTTCCGTTGATTAGTAAAGAGATCTATATATATTACAAATTGTATCCTATACCTGTACTCCATGATCACAATACCTACATCATCCTACCTAAATACCCTTACCTTTTAGCGAATGGACTTACCTCCGAGCCACTATCGCAGCCATGTAAGCCGTTGGGTGACTCCAGTTTCATGTGTTTTGAAGACAGCACTGCCCAAATTATTGAAGACAAATGCATTTCCGATCTAATGAAATACGCGAAAAATATGAGTTCCTGTACCCTGGTTCCAGTAAAAATAGACAATACACTTATTCAGCACATACAGCCTAATAGGTGGATAGTATATTCCAAAAATCGGAAACGTATTCAAAAAGTCTGCGCAAATGAAATAGAGCAGAAATTCATTCAAGGAACGTACATAGTTACGCTAGAAGATACCTGTGAAATAAAAATAGATAAGTTTTCTTTGAAACTACGAGCGCATCAATTGGAAAACGTGGAATATGCCAGACTGCCTATTGTCAACCTACCTCATATAAGTGAAGTACATACTGAAAGAAGAAATCCTGTGGTACTAGAAAGTATGGATTTGAAAACGGTTCAATTGAAGATTAACTCCATAAAAAGCATTGACTCAAGTGAAATAAGTGAAGTTAAAATCTATAGTGTCAGTGTTTGGACGATCATACTATATGTGATTATTGCAGTTAGCGGATTAGTTATTTTATATGTTAGACTAGTAAAAATGGGTTATAAGTGTACAATTCGAAATTCTCCAATTCAGGATAATTTCGAATCTGAGGAGGGAGGAGTCATGCGACCAGAACCCCACACGATCACCATACGTGCTGACTACATATCTTGCTGCGTTGCATTCACACGAGGCGTATGATGCGATAACGCGGGTGGTCTTCTGTGTCCGGTGACGGCAGAGATGTCTAGAATTAAGTTAGAATTAAGTTGACTCTTGCATTGAATAGACGTCTAAAAGTCTCTTGCGTTTCTTTTTAAAAAAGCATCCTGGTGCCGTCGCAATTTGACTACATACATTAAGTCGAACTGTGATAATTGCAAACAGCTATAGTAATTTGATATGTTTATTTAACAATCTTACGAAGACTGAGCTAAAATATTTCATCGACACAACGTTTCAAACGAATTTGAATTTTTAAATTGGTAAAAATAGCAAATCTTAACAATACTTACAATCTTAGCCTCTCAAGCAAAACAAAACATCTTGTAAAACTTATTGATCAAAATTCCAAATGTCACTAAACCAAACAAGTCACTAAGAAAGAGTCCGTATCGCCAAGACAATAAACAAATCACTCCCGTAAGTCCAATGCACCACCGATGCGCCGACGCACTAACACAACAGTGCACTGTTGCAACTTACTGTTAGCCACAGTACGGTACACGTGAATGGTATCGAAGTGAATCCAATTACGGAGTATTACGGGCGGTTGTAGGGCTTGCCGTCACGGTCACTCGTCACCGTTCGATGGCTGGACTAATCACTGCTGGAGGAAACTCCTGTTAATGATATGATGTAGAATAGTCACTCGGAACCGTTGCACAAAGCGGTTTACCCTAGAATTGTGACATGAGCCCTCCCGTGCCAATCCTGAGTAGCTACGACATGGGATTATTCAAAAGGACTAGTTGAAAGCTGGCCAACGTAAAAGGGGGCTTTTAATTTTATATGTAAGCCCAGCATTTGACCAGTGTCTTACTTGAACTAGTCGAAGGTGGAATCAAACTGGTTTTCCTATCATCATTTCGGAAGATGATATATATATTAACATTTGATATAAGATATATTTAGATTTGCAACATCGGGAGTGGCACCTAGCCAGGTGGGATTAAATTTGATAACACATTTCAAAGGCTTACATGTAAAAGCTGGCTAAAAGATTTAAAATCCGGTTACCATTGAAGCATGTCTCAATTATTATGCAGTTTGTCTAACATGAGTGAGAATCATTGTTTATAGTTTTTTTTTTGTATGATAAGGCAGCCAAGCAGGCGCTTCACGTGATGGTAACTAATCAGCGTCACCCACGGAAATAAACAACAAAAGAGATGATCGATGACGCGAATTCATTTCATTTTCTCCGAATATAATCGCTCACAGCGCCATTAGAAGTTTTGCTTCAATAAATTTTCATTTAAATCTAAAATATAACAATCTCTAAATATATAAAATCAAAAGAGATATAACATTTGTCATAGAAGCAATAAGGTCTGTTAACTAACAGTACCACTAGAGCTGGCGATAGTGACAAACGTTCGACTAACAGTACTCTCATGCGCGCACGCACAATCTACTCCACTTCTGGTCTCAGATTCCCATAGCTCACTGTCACTTGTCATTCGTGGCACACTTTCTATGGGATTAAGGGATTTGGCCCGAGTCTAATCTGGATTTAGATTCAATGGAATTGGGAAGGTTAGTTTCTCATTCTATTAAGCGACTCTGACCACTACTACTTGGGTTTGAAAGGTATCTCGAACTTGATCTGATATGATTTATTGACAATTACGTGCCTTAATGAGCAACGTTTTTCATACTAACATGTTTTTAGTATTCCTGACCTGTATACTAAGTTTTTGAACAGGAAATGAACTAACATAGTTCTGATGTAGGTGTTTATAACCGCCAAAGCGTGAACGCAATAAGTTAATAGTTAGGAAATATTATTTTCCTGCCGAATAGTCTGGCCGCTTGCCAAAAACTTGCTAAAAGTTCAGGAATAATAAGTCGGTTTAGAATGAAAAACGTTACGCTGGAACAATATGCAAAACAATATGTCATCAGCTTTAATTAAAAAAAATATATACATTACTTATAGCTCTAGCGCATGACTTATATTCGACTTGATGGTCAGTGACGAAGTGGGCGAAGGTGTAGTCACGCTAAGTCCAGTGAGTACTGGCTCTCAGGGACCTTAAATCCTTAAATCTGTGTTTGGTAACAGTTTTTCAAACATGAAGGTGATAGACAAGGAGGGTACTCGAAAGTACCCAACCACCATGCAAATACTTTTCATTGATATATTATTATCAATGAAAAGTATACATGAAAAGTACTTTCCACTGTTTCTACGGGTATAACATGAGAGCCTGAGATCCTAAGATCCTGATGAAGGCTTCCGGAAGAAGCCGAAACAATTGTCGATCGTGATATCGACTGTAATGTAACAAACCGACTAGGACTCACGTGGTAAACACTGGAAAATTACTCTCCGACCAGTTTCGAACTTATTTGCAGTTCTTCATCTGGGAGTTATGATCGTGCCAGGCGGCGAGCGCGAGCCTCAGCACGTAACTGGCGTTGAGACGGCTGCGCTGCATCAGTCAAATTGTGATATCGACTACGCGTAAGTACCAAGTTATACCCGTAGAAACAGTGTAAAGTACTTTTCATTGCTTCAAACTACAACAAATAATTTGAACCTAAATAAAGACACAAATGTGAAATTATTAGCCAACCGTGTAAGGAGCTGGTAACACTACGCAGACCGTTTTGAAAGGAGTCTTTAGTAACTAAAAGTACAGTCAACTTTCAAATAGCTCCTTACCAATGGAATGAGTAACATGGAACAAAAGGCGTGCTCGACACTTTCAGACAGACTCTTAAGCAAATTCCTTTATTATGTATAAGGCGATTGTAAACTTGAGTAACTAGTACTTAGGAATGGATTTATTCAAAATAAATAAGCGTGGAAAAGAAACAAGACACACCGGTCACGACCCCGTGATCTTTTGCTCTTTTTGCATATTTCGGCGATACATGTTTATATTTAAAGAATAAGGAAAAATATGCAGGATGCAACACTCTCTCTTCAATGCATTACACTCCACAATAGTGGCAATTTTATTAGCGTTTTGTCAACTTGGAGATTCACAGCAAAAAAAATAACCATCCATTCCCAAAAAAACCTTTCATTGTACGCTGATAAATATTTATGTGGTAAAAAAACTACATTTTTTTTAACAACTACTTAATCGTTTTTGATGAAGACTAATCTAAAATAATATACTTTCCAAAAAAATCCAAATCTATGAATAAGAGGAGCCACAAACATAAAGAAATGCAACCGAATCGATAACTTTTTTTTTAATGCAACTATAAAGAACCTTCACATACAAGTCGTTTTTCTCCCAAAGTGTTCCAAAGTCGTGATCGTTCACCATGCCCTACCTAAAGCACCATGCCAGCACCGACGGCGGCTACACGGTACTTATAGCAGTTCCCATACCATAACAATAGCACAATGCACAATCAGACGACCTTGGACGGTGAAAGTAGATGACGGTTTTCCTAATAAACTCGGGAAACTATGACACGGTGGTGTGTATAATGCATAATAGGTCCACCACATTCCCACCGCTGGGACGCCAGCCTTTACACAGAAGAGCATTAACCGTAGTACTCTACGCTGGCCAATGCGTGTGTTGGCACATAGGCTAACGGCCAGCCCAATGTCAGAGTTTGATAGATCGTGTAAGCGCCATAGTTCGTGCAAATTTTAATAACGCGGCACTCGTAAAATCTAAATATAACCTCAGAAAAATTGAAATATGTGATTTTCGTAGTTATTGATATAACTAATAAAATGATTATTTAAGTAAATAATTATAAGAACTGTACGTGATGGCACCAACGGTATATAACGTATATACCAACCAACTACAGAAAAAAATCCTACTTCGTGAGAGCGAGTACATTTTACAATGATATTGCTGACGAAATGGACTTATTTAATACTAGTGTTTCCCGGCTCAAAAAACGTTAGCCAGAAACTTTTTCAATTTAGTTTGTGTTTACCTTAAGATTCTTGTTTGTTCACGGTACCTGTATTTAATTACCTGTTATTGAATTGTCAGTGAAAACTTTTAATTGGCTGTCTGTACATATTCTGCAATCCTTTTAATGTTACTAGCTGTAAGTTTTCCTAAAATATATAAATAAATATAGGTAACGTTCCCGATGCAGTCTTTGTCGAGGTTTTATTTTAAAGTCACATTTGAAAAATGGCTTTGAGAACAATCATTCTGCTCATACGAGGAAATATCGAAGTGCACCTTTATTAAACTATCAGTATATCTTAGTTACATTATTGTTACTTGAAATCATCTTGTATTGATTCACCCGGCGCATCAGTAAACATCGCACTACACTACTACGCGATACTACTTCCACTACAGTGGTAGCATACGACACTGCAAGCGAAATTTAAAAATAATCATTTCATTAGTTTTGGTACGGTAGAATTTGAAATGTGATTAGAAATAAATTGCTGTGACCGCTAGGCCTGCGGATTACGCGAGTTTTCTAAATAGAACAGAATGATGTAAGAATGTTAGGCCACCAAAGCCGTTGGATGTGGCGATAGACCACATTATATGTATTTCAAAGCCATGCTACGCTTTTTGCACCGTGCGGTAGGTAACTTTCTAGCGCAGCCGTAATGAAGTTTCGTTCGAACAAAAAGTGGTACATTTTCGAGATTTCAAGCGACTTCCAAAAAAGGATGAGGCTCTATTTTTTTACGTCTGCTCCCTAGGAACTGTCTTTTGTCAACAGATTAGAAACAATAGCTTTAGATTCGAAAGCATAATATCGTCTTGTTTTTGGGCACTGTTTCACCTAATGTTAAGTGATAATGCGGTCTAAGATGTATCATGCATGTCTAGAAGATTAGGTACCTTCTACCTTCTTACTCGTGACTTAGACTCCAGGATCGTACGTATGTACGTATATTAAAATGTTTTACGTCCAGGCGGGCAGTCAGTTTATATAAATTATAATGTACATAATTATCTGTTAACTACTCAACTAACAAAAGTTGTATCTTTCGTATATGAATACATCAAATAAAATGCACAATTAGAGTAAGATTAAAAGTAGATCGTCGATTTATGCCTAAAGAAACAACGAGAACTATCGTCTACCTAAATTCAGTCACAACTTCACTACACGACTAATGTTTACAACGACGACACAATTCTCCCCACATTTGTTCATCATCAACAACAGCAGCAGTTGATCAAACATTGCCCTCGGCTCCTGCGGCCCCTTGACACCGTAAACTAATTTCCATTTAACAACAGTAGACACAGTTGGCGGTAATATCATTTCTTTATCTATATTTGTACAGGTTATTGTGGTTAGCCCGACACAAAAGTAGGTAAGTGATTATGAAAATTAAGAAGTCGGTAACCGATGACAATGGTTCGAGCATAATGGGGTATGTCGAAACAGACCTGAAAGCAATGACAAGCAATGATTATAAGAAAACACCTTGTATTCACAAGGTTTTCTTAAGGATGCTAAGATTTGTATAGCTGTATATTATCTAACTGAATTTTATAGAATAAAGGATAATTTGGTTTGGTTTCAATATTTCTTCTCGAGTACGTTGAACGGATAGCGCAGTGCCCGAAGCAAGAATAAACTGCGACACAGTAATGGGATCGCCAGCGTGTAAACAATTCAATAACGCAATTGTGTTGTCCGTACAAACTGTCATTTATCTGTGTCACAGTTGTACTAGATAATGACATTTAGTACAGAGTTCAATTGTTTTAGGCAGGGATCTCTGCGTAAAACAATTGAATGTGTTTTGTTTTAGTTAGAATTCTTAAGTTGGTTTTGATTCCTGCAGGAGACAAGTTACTAGAGCATAGCGGACATAGTAGACGTTATACGTTTGGAAGTGATTGTATAAACAGATAGGAGGAAGAAGAAAAACGGACAAAAAGACATAGATGAAAAGCTTAAAAGTTGGTCATTAGTTGATATTTTCAATACTTTTGAGTGATACAACTGTTTATCATACAATGGGCAGGGTTGATTGAAGCTAGAACACCCCCGTGTAGGTAATCAACTCAAAGTAAAACAGACAAATTACCACACCCACTGCACGTATCAATGGCCAGCCCATTAACAAAATATTATTTGCTACAATAAAGTGAAGCCCCGAAATAAACGAGATATTTATCACCGGTCGTGACCTTCGGCTCGAGTGACCGCTTCGGAATTCCAGTATTGCATCTAATGTTGGATATCATTAGCGCTTGCGTCACTCACAACTTGTGTCCTTTTTGTGCAAAAGGATTATTGGTAATCCATGTCCGAATGTTGAATGTGACATTTAGTTTAATGACGATATTTTGTTTTGCATAAGTTGAAAGTTGATTATATTTATAATTTATAATAGCCTCACTATTGTCTTGGAAGGTATAAAGAGTATGGACGATCAAGAAGCGGAAAATCAGCAATTTTGGACTCATCACGTGAGCATCAAACACGACAGTATAGAAAATCTAAAATGTGTCTAAAATTCTATTAAATCAATAAAAGGCATCTTTTTCGTTTAACACAAGTTTCTCAAATGATCTTGTGAAAAGAAACCATAGTTTTGAGATTGCGAGATTAACGGCGCCGGCGGTTCAAACTGCAAAACCTAGTTCTGGGTGAGCGTGGGCACCTGTACTCCCGGAGCACAAAGAGAAATAATAAAAATATTAAACACGTAACGTCTCACTATAATGTTTTCTGTTTTTATATAATGATTGTGTATATTACATATTATTACATATTATGTACACCTGACGCAAAAATCGTTGTTAAAAATGACATGACCTGACAAATATGTCTGTGAACTATGGATGTACAAGCTCACAAACTGACGATGAATCAATTTTTGAGTTTTATTTTACTTGAAAACCGACTTAATTGAGAAGTTTTAGTTGTGATTAAGACAATCTGTTCTTTTTTTGTTGTGAAAGAAGGAAGATTAATACCCAACAGTCTTTTGTTTACTTTCCAATCTATAAATTATACATGTCTTATGAACATCCGTTTTCTCACACACTGCAACTTTGTCTCCACATCCTCCTCCAACTGCTTTATTAAAATCGTCATTAACGAATTCCTTATCAGCTGTCAAAATTCCATTGATTAAATTTATTCATTAAGAGCTCACAGTATACAAAAACTTATTTAAATTTTTTTTTTTCATTTTCAATTCACGTTCTGGTAAAAGTGGAATTCGACTGGTCTCGTTGACCTAGGACTCGACTCGGGCATGTGGTGGTACATGGTCAAAGAAAACTGGATCTGACAAACGCATTTCACTCTCACCGTTGGTTTTTAGAGCTTTTTTTAAAATAAATAATCGAGAGAGTTATTCACTTATTGATTTAATAAAATAACGACATGGAGAAATTTTATAATGAGCTTTTTGGTACAGCAATGAAAATTTGTATGCTTATAAATATTTATTACATTTTTCCCGTATTTGTGATCAGTTGTTTTATTCGGATGTGATACATCTTGGTCTGCTCTTTAATTTATGTTGTATTTTTAAATTAAATTAGCTTAATTTCTTTTTACCCGGCTAATTTCCTTTCCGGTGCTCTTTGATGTACTAACTTTTTTGATCCTTAACATACTCATTAATTCAGAACTCACTCGCACGAGTTGTTTTGGTTCAGTGTCCAATCGTTATCAGAACTGCAAATCACTGAAGAACATCCTTAAATCCTCATTTTCACGTTTAACGTTTATTTAATTACTTTTTTTAAGTTACTGGGTAATCCTTTTATGGTTCCCGATTGTTCACCATTAACATTAAGACTCAAAGTTTTCAAGTCGCTAAGTTGGCGTGTTCAAAGACTAAGCAGCCAAGAAAGAAAGGCAATGAGTTTGACAGGGAGCTTTGAAGGCTGCCGACAATGTCAATTGGATGAATTAAACGTTTCCTTTCGTACATCTGTTCGGTGTTCGAGAACAAAAATTAAGCGAATGGGACTCATATATTACGATGGTTCTGTACGTTTTTAGTTTAAATCCCTCCCTTTGGCTGTTATAAATAAAAGTTGTCCAGGAACTGCTTCATCGAAATATATTGATCGACACGCGCTCTAATCACCATATAAGTAGATATAATAACAGACTAAATATTTTTTTATAATAATATAAATTGCATTTTTATTATTCAAATTAAGACTTCTTAAAGTACCTTTCTAAAAAAAATATTTTTTATCTATTACAAATACATTGCTATAGCATTTCACACCATGTAAAAAAAAAATAGAGCCACATGGAAACCACCATCTGGAACCACGTGTTCGTATATACTATGTAGAATGGAAGAGGATAATTTAAATCATACTACCCTACTACATGCAGTTACAGCAGTTAGGAAGCACTCCCCAAAATATCTTCATTAAAAGTACCCTTTAGGTTTTGATTACCTTGCGAGTGTCAAAAATTAGCATCATAAATGGCTGTATCTTTTGCTTGCGTTGGCTTAGAAGTCTGAAATTTTCACAGCTCCAAAAGGGACAGTAGACCTGAGTACCTATTTCATATGAATTTCAGCTTGATACCTCTACGCGTTCTTCGTGAGAATAATGGTCTTGACAGACAGACAGACGAACAAAAAAGTGATCCTATAAGGGTTCCGTCATTTTCTCTTGGGGTACAGAACCCTAAATATTAAGCTAAGCTAATATAAAAATATTGTTAATATGCCGGCCTTAGCGTCAAAACGTCATTAAATGTTTATTCATTGTGATATTGTACAGAACTCTAAAAGCGTTTAATTACAATGGCCTCTACCTCAATGCGCCCATTCCTGTCACGAAGCTGCATTGTCTGTTAATGTGGTTACTCAAAAAGTCATTATTTCGTTAATGACGTTCGCAGATGACAGCTCTAACGCCCTTGGGTCCTTTTGACACTTGGCTGACAGCGCTTATTATGATTTTAATCATGTTTGTAAAGATAGCTGTAGGCAATTAACTTGTGCAATCAGTGGTGGGCGCGCATCAGTTTAATACCTTCTAAATGTCGTCAATAATCTCGATGCAAACTTGAGAGTTTTCGTAGGTTATACCTACAGAGGCAAACATTGCTAAAATTCTTTTCTATTTTCAAACTTTGAAAATAGAAAACCTGCCCTGCCCTGCCCGCCCCGCAGCTGTGGGCGGGGTCAAAATTACCTATTATACACTTGCAGGGGTTGGAATGTTATCAACGCCAGTTATCAACGGGTTGATAACATATGATAGGTGATTTTATAGCGCTTTCAAGATGGAATATCTGTAAATCGGTTATAAAGCATGTAATAGAGTAGGTATAAGATCATGATGATGACGAAAGGAATTAACAAATGTTTATATTTTTATTACCGTGGTTCGTAATAAAATTACCTATATCTCCATTAAAAACTTTTTAATGTTTGTAAACTTGTAAAACAATTGAACGACGTAACAATCTCACGATAACAAATCTTGGGGTATTACGCGCCCACTTATTTATATAATTAATAATTGACCTTCTGTAAATAATTCATTGCTATGTGCTGTAACGTGCAATGTCATCAGATAAGACTAAGATCACCACAACTAAGAAACATTTCCGCGAAATCAATTGTCTGACTGTTTAGATGGACACGCCTGCGAATCAGAAAGTAGTCAAACACGATAAATTATTTTAGTTTCCTCGTTTTTAGGGTTCCGTACCTCAAAAAGAACCCTTATACTCTTTATAGGATCACTTTGTTGTCCGTGCATCAGTCTGTCAAGACCCTTTATCTCGGGAACGCGTCGAGGTATCGAGTCGAAATTGAAACGATATATATACTGAGGTCTACAGTCTCTTGAAGCTGTGAAAAAATCAAACTTTTGAGTTAACGTCAAAAGATACAGCCGTTAATGCCGCAATAAACATATATTTCGACACTCAAGTGTATCAAAATTAATAGGGTATTTCCCGTTGACCTAAAACTATGAAATTTGGCACCGTCTTATATCACAAGTATATGAAAAGGCCTGGAGAACTATACATTTGTAAATAGATCATATAAAAACAGGGCCCTTATGCAAGGAATGGCCGTCTTAATTTAGAATTAAGTTAACCATGTCATATAGGGTTTTGTATGAAAGGGCTTCAATGGGACAAGCTTAAATAGGTTTTTAAGATATGACCAAGAATGAAAATAAAAACATTTTAATTGAAGTAAATAAAAATCAATTTTTGATAATATGTAGGTAACCTACCTACATTTTTTTTATAATATGTATCTACAAATTTGTACGGAACCCTCGGTGGGCGAGTCCGACTCGCAGTTGACCGGTTTTTTATGTTTTATTCAATCCATTGTTAACAGTAATCAGTTACTTGTGTCGTAAATAATTAATCATAAGTTGTTATGTACCTATCGGCGTGCCTGTTAGTAGGTACCTAATTGATTTTCGGTCGGTGCTCGTTTATTCTTGTCACCTTGTAGTTAAAAATGAATACGAAAACTGATTGTGGTATTCTGTTGAGTTATTATACATTGAAATATGAAATATTGACTTAAAGAGATTTAGGTATGTATTTACAATCTATGCGACTGAACATCGTCATATAGGTAAGTGCTGTCAGTGTTTTCTACATTAATCAGACTTTTTTCAGTGAAGACCCTATACTTATCTGAATTAAAATATTGAAGATGAAAACTTTGCCAAAGATAATCGTCATCCAGAGAAGTACTTTACGCACACATATTGAGTATTTAAGTACCTACCTACTTTTAAAAAAGCAATTAAACCCGTATTTAACGAAAAACGATATAAACGAAACAAAACGATAAAATAATAAGTACAAAACTTACCGCAAGAACTTAAAACCTTGAGACGATACAGTATATATATATATATATATATATATATATATATATGTTATATGTTACTGAACAAACAAACAATTTAACATACAACATAATCAAATACAAACAAACAGTGAATAAGTCATTCATGACAAAGACCATACAATCACACAGAAGTTCCATAACAGTGTAGGTAGGTACCTAAAATGATTGATCACATTTTGACAGCAACGTACTCACAGTATAGTTAACAGTTTCTATTTCAGTGATGAACTGTCAGGAAGGTCGTTGCAAAACGATGATTGAAGTTTTAATTATAGACACTGCATGTTTTGTGTAGATCATGTCGGATAGATAATGCTGCAGATAAACTGTTTTATGGGTTCTTGTGAAACTTTGGTACGCCCGAGCAATACTTAATATTACATCGGTAACAATAATTCGCTGTTAAAATATAATTGAAGAAGGTTAATTTGATTGATTTATTTTTGTAACCAAACACACAGGTACATACCGTTCAGTACAAAATTTCCTAAAATTTAAGTGCTACCATTCATGCTGAGACACATGAACGCTGCCTATTACTATGGGCGTCATATATGAGCGAATTCAAAGATATTACAGGAGACTTGGTGAGACAATCTTGCATATGAGCCATCAATAAGAGTGGCAGTGGCATATATTAAGATGGGTGCTAACTGTGATGAGCTAATGAAGCTTTAGCCTAAGCCTAACCTCCTCAAGTAAAGAGACCACAGACGCAGAATAAAAGGTCTTCGAACAAAGAAGAAATTTGCACTGCGGCGGATATTCCATTATTTAATTTATATACTTAATATTTAACACGTTTATTTCTAAAGGTGACTTGTTTGGAATGCATTAACTTTTTATTAAATGCAATTGTTAGACTCAGAACTTTGGCAATTCATACGTAACTAATTTATCACTTGCATTTCGAATGATGTTCATAATTGCTTTCTGACAATCAATTTACAGGATGCGTCATACAGTAAACTGTCAGTCAAACTTTAATTAACTTTTCAATGCAACATGCACCAAAGCGCATGATTCATGACCCCTCACTAATTTATATTTTTAGTAAGCATGAATGTAAGTTCCAATTAAACAAATGTTAGACATGCAAAACGCAAATTCATTCGGCGGACTATGCCGTAACAAGTGATGTTAATTGCGAGACAAAGAGGACTCGTCGAGTTTCGTATCAGATTGTCACTTCTGTACAATTATTCATCACAAGAGTTAATCGTGTAGGTAAGTTTCGTGCGTGCTCTTGACATTTAATTGAGTGGCATATCTGGAATTCTATTATTTTATTACAAAAATGACACACACTTAAAATTATTGGACGACAAATTGAGTTCAGTGTACATATGTCAACATATGTCTTTAGAATGTCAACTGAACCTGAAGAAGTTTCAAAATGCCTTGAATAACCAGTGTCGTGGCATTCGAATTTCCTATGTTATAATTATCTAAATTATATCTTAGTTATTTATATATTTTTCGACTAACTACATTCATTTTTATAAAGTTGTAAGATTTAAAGTAGATTGTATTGATTTCGTGTGATCGGTCGAGACTTCGACAGCTTGCTTGTGATTTGTTCAAGAGGACTTGACCAATCACAAGCAAGAGTAGTGGGGGGTAAGCGAACAGGCAACGCATTTTGGAAGTATGCCGCCATTCGTTTTCCGAAATTTGACTGAGTAACTTGTATCGTGCCGCTGTAGGCTTTGTTAAGTAAGATTGTACCTCTAAATATATATAGCAATAGCAACTAAAGCAATAAAGCTGATTTTCAAGTTCACAAAGAGTGTTTTTGATTCAAAGTCCTTGCTTCTGAGTGTTAAACCAGTACGGTTAATATCTCAGAAGTGGGAAAGCAACTTAGTGCCCACACAAGGATCGAAAAAGAAACGTAAGTGTACTTTGCTCAATTAATTGAATTTTTCTTTTCGATGTGCATTCTATACGTTTACCCTCTTTAAATGATTCGACTGTCCTATTTGAAAAAGTTCACGACCGAACTATATTTACCGTTACGGAGACAGTCCGGAGGTTTATATGGTTAGTCAGGCATGTTAATCTTGCCAGGGTACCCCCTGGAGATTGACATGTTAGATGGTCTATAACAAAGTATGTGCAGGTCAATAAAAATCTTGTAAAGTCTTGTCTAATATAGCGCGGTTTATTAACTCGGGTGTTTCTTTTTTTTTTCACATGTTGAAATCGCGAGGCATGGATGAGCAAAGGTTTAGCTCTTTATAAGGACGTGACGAACCAAGGCGAACCTCTCGCGTGACGCTGACTCCGTCGCTAAAATGTCATGACGCAATTCATGAGGCCGACGCAGTGGTGGAAGGCGTACGCGGTCACGGCAGCCGTGGCAGCCGTCATCGTCGGTCGCGGTCCAGGCGTTCGAGAAGAAGACAATCGCGACTGACGATTAGTCGGTCTCGTCCCCGGTCACGCTTTTCAAGAAGGACAAGCTCGCGGCGAATGGGTGCCGGGTGCCCGCTTCTCATCGGCACGTGTTGAAGCTGAAGGCGGGTTCACCTGGTACACGAGCAACCGGCCGCTGAACGCATGCTGTTTTGGCGCGGTGAAATGGCGCCGGGTGCCTGCTCATCATAGGCACGCGTTGGAGCTGACGGCGCAGCGGGCGCCTTGGGGGCCGGACTGTCGGCTACACAAACTATGCAGCTTCAACACCCATGTGGCTAAGCGGCTTGCTAACCAAGTGAGATTAATCCAATTTACTAAGTCTAATGTCCTTGGCTGGACCATAGGTATTAAGAAGGCGCATGATTTCGCAAACCATTTATTAACTATTTAAACTAAGTGTGTATAAGTCGATGACACTGTATTCTTCTTGAAATGATGTGCGCTGATCGCATGAAGATTTATTTACTTACGATTGAAGGTAATTGCTTAGAAACAAATAGAGAAACAGATATTTATTGGTAAAAATAATAATTTTCAAGTCGCTTATTCCAGGTAAATGTAACATTTGATAGGTATAATAATAATAATGTTCTCATATTCAACCAAATGGACTGCCATAGGATATCAAAGAGACTAGTTCGCTGAATACTTTCAAAAAGTTATCAAAAAACCCATGTTTTAAAAGATTTTCCCCTCATTAAACTTAAGTGTTGATCTTCTTTATGTGCACCAAAAACTCTCATTAATCAAACACTTACCTATGTAACGAAATACATCTTATTCTTATGATCAAGGACTAATTGGCCTTAATGAATAACTTATAGAGTAACTGCTTACAATTAGTCGTGTATGTGTCAACCACGAACCTAGAAAAGGTTCATGGTGTCAACTCATCTTGTTTTTGTAGTCGCATTGTCAGAATATCCTCATGTCGGTATTTTGTTTTAAATGTTTATATGTAGGTGTAATTCATGTAGATATTGCAATGAACTCGAGTAGTTATATATTTTTATTTGTATAAATATGCATTTAGCATACATATTAAAGTACTCGGCTACGCTTGACGACGAATAAGCCATTTAAAATAATGCATTTCTCTGTAAGTGAACTTTCTTGTGTATCCTTATGAGAAATAAATGAATAGAACCGTAAAGAAACCATGGATATATACAGTCTTTATGAAAACCGAACCTCAAATGTGTCCCCTTGCCAGTGTTTGCTTATATGGGCATACGGAACCTACAGTTCAAAGTGACTAAAATACGTCTGATATTGTTATGCTCGACATCGATATCTAACCATAATATAAAAGTTGTCAAAGACGATTGTGTCTAAGCGTAGTAAAAGTTTTATTTATCTACTTCAATGGGTTTTTTTTAACTCTGAGTTTGCGTAGGCTTCGCTGTTTCTGTTGAAGTAATTGAACGATTGCCGAAATTAGAAAACTATTAACAGTTCATTTTGGGTAAATTGTTTTCCGAGAAACTTTTAACGTGTACAAGTGTGTGTGTGTTTCTTTCGAATAGCACGTAACTGTCGCGACTATACAAGATATATTAAACAAATGTCAAAAATTGTGCAATGTAGGTGTTGGTTGTAATCGACGCATTCATGAGTTACATAGACTGTAAAAATAATATTCGAACACTTTTATTATTGTCTACCAAGGGATAGGTTGTTCTAGTAAAGAAATGAAGAAGCGTCGTGACAGTTGGTTAACGACCATTGTCCTATGAGTGTGCTTTAGTCAATGCGTATGAACTACTATAAAACAGATATGTAATGAATAGCATGGTGGGGCGCAATAGGCGAAGTCAAGCTAGCGATAAGTCGTATCTATATCTATACAAAATCTATTCATCAGCAATGTTTTTTTTAATTGATTCAGTCGCTAAACGTTTGTCTCTAATGAATAGTGTAACTATGTATAAGCCGACTTAAAATATTGCGATTTGGTATGAAGGAAAAGATTGTAACGTTTGAGTTCGGTGATTATACTGTACAGATAAAGAGCCGTGATTAGTTTACGTTGTGTTAAAGTCAAGGGTAGAGGTACCGTTGAAATTTTTATTAGTGAAGTGTACTTATTCTTGGGTCTTACAAGTCATTACACGTTGGTATACTTTAGGTAGCTATAGTGATTAGCGAGTTCTGATAATAAGTAGGTATGAAGCGATGTGTGTGCTTGTGACAGTACAGAGTTAAGGCGTTATGTTTGTTATTGTGCGTGCTGGATAGCAATTTGTCGAATCTCGATATGTGTGATATATTGTGTGTATTGAGGTTTTTTCTTAGATTTGATTAGAAATTCGAAATTCAGATGTCCTACGACGTTGAGTCCCAGTTTGTAATAAGTCTACTTAAGAACTCCCGAATCCATAAAATGAATACGATCCTACATTAAATTAAATAATAAGAAGGAATCTAATATGAGTTATCAAGTATTTCGTATTTAGAACCATTGCTTCCCGTGGCTCATGCAAAGGCTGCGCGCGCGATGTGTCCATTAAGATTAATCGGGATTTACCTTAAATGTCGCAATGCGTATGCATAGTAATGTAAATACTTTTATGACAAGGAGATTGGTATAACATAGGTTTGTAAACTTGATGTTCGTCTCTGTCTTGGAATAATTTCATTTCGTTCTTGAAAGAACTTAAGATGAGTTTTTACAAATATGCATAAATCCCTAATGCACATACATGGAAGTGAGAGACTATTACATTGACCAAATAACTGCTCGCAACCGCCCAGATACCATGCCTTGCTTATGGCTCTTACACACCGTTTTGGTATTTTGAAATCCTTCTTCGAAGCATTCAATGTGTTATCATTATTAAATAAAAGGACAGGGCTATATCGTCTCAGTATTATTTAAAGTAGATATTATTAGTGTCGTGTCATTTTTAAAAAAAGATAATGTCACAATGACAGAAAGTTACGAACTAATGAACCGGTGGATCATGGATAAATCATCTATCTACGCGGTAGATGAATATCAACTTCAAAATGTCAAAACTTATTCAGCTTTGTAACGTCTTAACTGAAAAATTCTATACATATTGTGTATATGTACATTCATACATAATATACATATATGTATATAATTATACATTCTATATATAATGTATAATGGAGAATACGAAGACAGGGAATAAAGACTACTCACTCATGTTGTTAGAACTATTGCGTTGGACATAAATATGCGCGAGTGTATTTATTTGATATGCATTCTTAAATTGAAAGGGCACCTGTGCGATAAGGTCGGACGCGCTATAAACAGAAAAGGGGTAGCTTTACTTGTATCAAATCGGATGAAGCGTGAACTAAATAGTTTCTTATACTTAATCTCATTGTTCTTACTACGAAACATTACTTCATCATGTTCATATTACTTCCGGCTGAAGTAGCTTAATCGGGAGATTTAAAGTTCAGGGTCAGGTGCAGCCATGTCCTAGAAAGACAGTTGTTGTGGTTTAATGTTCAAAACATGGTTTCAACCGATGTGAATACTAATTTATGGCGCGTGGCGGGTTCCGCCCCATGAACTGTCGTTGTCAAACGAGCGGGAAGTATCGTTATTAGATCGAGCATGAAGTCTAGTTCTTAGAACGTACGGATTACTTGAACTATTTACTCGTGTAGGGCTTGACTACATTTAGCAATACTTTTGAATTGGTCTGAAAAGTGTCTGATGCAGTCGCAAGTTGTGTTTGAATGGTCGTCACGGGTTTAGAATAGGTATACTAAGCTTGGAGTGAATTTCTGGTAGAGGGCCTTGAATGTGTAATGAATAAAGAGCAGGCAACAGGACAAGGATAAGCAACGGTATAATAGATATAGACGAAAAAGAAAGTAGAACTTGCTTTAAAGAAGGTGACGTGGTAGTAGACCCGAGAATAATGATTGCGGATCTGAATATGAGAGTTGGAAAGAGATGTATGGATAGTGAAGATAATGTTTACTATTAATAAAGTTATGAAGATAAATATTGTACACAGAGTTAAACAAGCAGGTAATGAATTTACAAGGTCCACTTTAAGTAATATTAGAATATAAATGTGCATAGTAAATGCAAAGGTTATGTGGTTTTAAGTTTGGATGATTAATGTCATGTATCATCTAAAATATCCCGTGTACTACTTGCTGGAATATTTGCTGGTCAACGTCATGGACCTGTAAATACTGATCCATCGGTTAGAGTAAGTATCGATGGGTCAGTGTGGGGTATCAGGTAACGGATGCCTCTCATGTTAACAATTTGTACATCGGTATAGGTGTGCTGGTCAAGGTTTTTGACCGACACATTATGAGGTTAAGTTATAAGCATTTTTTGTTAACTAAGGTTATGGTATAATAAGTAGGTACATTGACGAGTTCTATCTATTGTAAAGTTACTAAAGTTAGCGTTGTTTAGATACTAAATGCAATGCACCACTGTAATGTTAATTAATTTATTTTGTAAATAAATAAAAGTCTTACTGTTAATCTGATAACAAAGTACTTTAAGTTTGTTAAGTTGGGGATATCAGGCAACCGATATCTCCTCAAAGATAATACATATTTATATGGTCATTTAAATTCATATAACTATAAATTTAAAAAGTAGGTAGTAGCAGTACTTCTGTTTTGTTAAAACATACAGTTTCAATCATAGGTCATGTAAATATATTATTAATACAATTGCATTCGAGACTTAAATACTGAAATGTGCCACTTTGATGACTTATATAAACAAATGCATTATTAAAACTAAGATTGAAGCATTGGCTTATTAACCAAAGGTTTTATAGTTACGAGGAATTTAAAAGATTGAATGAACGAATATGTGACATATTGAAATTTGATAAAATATTATTTTATATTATTTGTTATTCTTATTTTGTGACATAATATGACTGAAATTTATTGTATAACTAATTGTAACTAGTACTACGTACTGATGTCTATATATAATATTGTTAATTTTCAAATGTTATTTATTATTATTATTTATTTCAATGCTAATTTGACCTGTATACCTATACCAATAAATAACTTTGAACTATGAACTTAAGTTTGTATAGTCAAGATGAGTAATTAAGCACTAATGTGGTAAAATATAATTATGTTCAATATACGATACATTTATAGTTTATGTGGTGGAAAAGAGTAATGTAATATTTTTGTAATTATACTTAACAACGAGGGACTCGTTGAAAATCGGATGGCCGAGCTGTTATAATTATCTAAATTATATCTTAGTTATTTATATATTTTTCGACTAACTACATTCATTTTTATAAAGTTGTAAGATTTAAAGTAGATTGTATTGATTTCGTGTGATCGGTCGAGACTTCGACAGCTTGCTTGTGATTTGTTCAAGAGGACTTGACCAATCACAAGCAAGAGTAGTGGGGGGTAAGCGAACAGGCAACGCATTTTGGAAGTATGCCGCCATTCGTTTTCCGAAATTTGACTGAGTAACTTGTATCGTGCCGCTGTAGGCTTTGTTAAGTAAGATTGTACCTCTAAATATATATAGCAATAGCAACTAAAGCAATAAAGCTGATTTTCAAGTTCACAAAGAGTGTTTTTGATTCAAAGTCCTTGCTTCTGAGTGTTAAACCAGTACGGTTAATATCTCAGAAGTGGGAAAGCAACTTAGTGCCCACACAAGGATCGAAAAAGAAACGTAAGTGTACTTTGCTCAATTAATTGAATTTTTCTTTTCGATGTGCATTCTATACGTTTACCCTCTTTAAATGATTCGACTGTCCTATTTGAAAAAGTTCACGACCGAACTATATTTACCGTTACGGAGACAGTCCGGAGGTTTATATGGTTAGTCAGGCATGTTAATCTTGCCAGGGTACCCCCTGGAGATTGACATGTTAGATGGTCTATAACAAAGTATGTGCAGGTCAATAAAAATCTTGTAAAGTCTTGTCTAATATAGCGCGGTTTATTAACTCGGGTGTTTCTTTTTTTTTCACATGTTGAAATCGCGAGGCATGGATGAGCAAAGGTTTAGCTCTTTATAAGGACGTGACGAACCAAGGCGAACCTCTCGCGTGACGCTGACTCCGTCGCTAAAATGTCATGACGCAATTCATGAGGCCGACGCAGTGGTGGAAGGCGTACGCGGTCACGGCAGCCGTGGCAGCCGTCATCGTCGGTCGCGGTCCAGGCGTTCGAGAAGAAGACAATCGCGACTGACGATTAGTCGGTCTCGTCCCCGGTCACGCTTTTCAAGAAGGACAAGCTCGCGGCGAATGGGTGCCGGGTGCCCGCTTCTCATCGGCACGTGTTGAAGCTGAAGGCGGGTTCACCTGGTACACGAGCAACCGGCCGCTGAACGCATGCTGTTTTGGCGCGGTGAAATGGCGCCGGGTGCCTGCTCATCATAGGCACGCGTTGGAGCTGACGGCGCAGCGGGCGCCTTGGGGGCCGGACTGTCGGCTACACAAACTATGCAGCTTCAACACCCATGTGGCTAAGCGGCTTGCTAACCAAGTGAGATTAATCCAATTTACTAAGTCTAATGTCCTTGGCTGGACCATAGGTATTAAGAAGGCGCATGATTTCGCAAACCATTTATTAACTATTTAAACTAAGTGTGTATAAGTCGATGACACTGTATTCTTCTTGAAATGATGTGCGCTGATCGCATGAAGATTTATTTACTTACGATTGAAGGTAATTGCTTAGAAACAAATAGAGAAACAGATATTTATTGGTAAAAATAATAATTTTCAAGTCGCTTATTCCAGGTAAATGTAACATTTGATAGGTATAATAATAATAATGTTCTCATATTCAACCAAATGGACTGCCATAGGATATCAAAGAGACTAGTTCGCTGAATACTTTCAAAAAGTTATCAAAAAACCCATGTTTTAAAAGATTTTCCCCTCATTAAACTTAAGTGTTGATCTTCTTTATGTGCACCAAAAACTCTCATTAATCAAACACTTACCTATGTAACGAAATACATCTTATTCTTATGATCAAGGACTAATTGGCCTTAATGAATAACTTATAGAGTAACTGCTTACAATTAGTCGTGTATGTGTCAACCACGAACCTAGAAAAGGTTCATGGTGTCAACTCATCTTGTTTTTGTAGTCGCATTGTCAGAATATCCTCATGTCGGTATTTTGTTTTAAATGTTTATATGTAGGTGTAATTCATGTAGATATTGCAATGAACTCGAGTAGTTATATATTTTTATTTGTATAAATATGCATTTAGCATACATATTAAAGTACTCGGCTACGCTTGACGACGAATAAGCCATTTAAAATAATGCATTTCTCTGTAAGTGAACTTTCTTGTGTATCCTTATGAGAAATAAATGAATAGAACCGTAAAGAAACCATGGATATATACAGTCTTTATAAAAACCGAACCTCAAATGTGTCCCCTTGCCAGTGTTTGCTTATATGGGCATACGGAACCTACAGTTCAAAGTGACTAAAATACGTCTGATATTGTTATGCTCGACATCGATATCTAACCATAATATAAAAGTTGTCAAAGACGATTGTGTCTAAGCGTAGTAAAAGTTTTATTTATCTACTTCAATGGGTTTTTTTTAACTCTGAGTTTGCGTAGGCTTCGCTGTTTCTGTTGAAGTAATTGAACGATTGCCGAAATTAGAAAACTATTAACAGTTCATTTTGGGTAAATTGTTTTCCGAGAAACTTTTAACGTGTACAAGTGTGTGTGTGTTTCTTTCGAATAGCACGTAACTGTCGCGACTATACAAGATATATTAAACAAATGTCAAAAATTGTGCAATGTAGGTGTTGGTTGTAATCGACGCATTCATGAGTTACATAGACTGTAAAAATAATATTCGAACACTTTTATTATTGTCTACCAAGGGATAGGTTGTTCTAGTAAAGAAATGAAGAAGCGTCGTGACAGTTGGTTAACGACCATTGTCCTATGAGTGTGCTTTAGTCAATGCGTATGAACTACTATAAAACAGATATGTAATGAATAGCATGGTGGGGCGCAATAGGCGAAGTCAAGCTAGCGATAAGTCGTATCTATATCTATACAAAATCTATTCATCAGCAATGTTTTTTTTAATTGATTCAGTCGCTAAACGTTTGTCTCTAATGAATAGTGTAACTATGTATAAGCCGACTTAAAATATTGCGATTTGGTATGAAGGAAAAGATTGTAACGTTTGAGTTCGGTGATTATACTGTACAGATAAAGAGCCGTGATTAGTTTACGTTGTGTTAAAGTCAAGGGTAGAGGTACCGTTGAAATTTTTATTAGTGAAGTGTACTTATTCTTGGGTCTTACAAGTCATTACACGTTGGTATACTTTAGGTAGCTATAGTGATTAGCGAGTTCTGATAATAAGTAGGTATGAAGCGATGTGTGTGCTTGTGACAGTACAGAGTTAAGGCGTTATGTTTGTTATTGTGCGTGCTGGATAGCAATTTGTCGAATCTCGATATGTGTGATATATTGTGTGTATTGAGGTTTTTTCTTAGATTTGATTAGAAATTCGAAATTCAGATGTCCTACGACGTTGAGTCCCAGTTTGTAATAAGTCTACTTAAGAACTCCCGAATCCATAAAATGAATACGATCCTACATTAAATTAAATAATAAGAAGGAATCTAATATGAGTTATCAAGTATTTCGTATTTAGAACCATTGCTTCCCGTGGCTCATGCAAAGGCTGCGCGCGCGATGTGTCCATTAAGATTAATCGGGATTTACCTTAAATGTCGCAATGCGTATGCATAGTAATGTAAATACTTTTATGACAAGGAGATTGGTATAACATAGGTTTGTAAACTTGATGTTCGTCTCTGTCTTGGAATAATTTCATTTCGTTCTTGAAAGAACTTAAGATGAGTTTTTACAAATATGCATAAATCCCTAATGCACATACATGGAAGTGAGAGACTATTACATTGACCAAATAACTGCTCGCAACCGCCCAGATACCATGCCTTGCTTATGGCTCTTACACACCGTTTTGGTATTTTGAAATCCTTCTTCGAAGCATTCAATGTGTTATCATTATTAAATAAAAGGACAGGGCTATATCGTCTCAGTATTATTTAAAGTAGATATTATTAGTGTCGTGTCATTTTTAAAAAAAGATAATGTCACAATGACAGAAAGTTACGAACTAATGAACCGGTGGATCATGGATAAATCATCTATCTACGCGGTAGATGAATATCAACTTCAAAATGTCAAAACTTATTCAGCTTTGTAACGTCTTAACTGAAAAATTCTATACATATTGTGTATATGTACATTCATACATAATATACATATATGTATATAATTATACATTCTATATATAATGTATAATGGAGAATACGAAGACAGGGAATAAAGACTACTCACTCATGTTGTTAGAACTATTGCGTTGGACATAAATATGCGCGAGTGTATTTATTTGATATGCATTCTTAAATTGAAAGGGCACCTGTGCGATAAGGTCGGACGCGCTATAAACAGAAAAGGGGTAGCTTTACTTGTATCAAATCGGATGAAGCGTGAACTAAATAGTTTCTTATACTTAATCTCATTGTTCTTACTACGAAACATTACTTCATCATGTTCATATTACTTCCGGCTGAAGTAGCTTAATCGGGAGATTTAAAGTTCAGGGTCAGGTGCAGCCATGTCCTAGAAAGACAGTTGTTGTGGTTTAATGTTCAAAACATGGTTTCAACCGATGTGAATACTAATTTATGGCGCGTGGCGGGTTCCGCCCCATGAACTGTCGTTGTCAAACGAGCGGGAAGTATCGTTATTAGATCGAGCATGAAGTCTAGTTCTTAGAACGTACGGATTACTTGAACTATTTACTCGTGTAGGGCTTGACTACATTTAGCAATACTTTTGAATTGGTCTGAAAAGTGTCTGATGCAGTCGCAAGTTGTGTTTGAATGGTCGTCACGGGTTTAGAATAGGTATACTAAGCTTGGAGTGAATTTCTGGTAGAGGGCCTTGAATGTGTAATGAATAAAGAGCAGGCAACAGGACAAGGATAAGCAACGGTATAATAGATATAGACGAAAAAGAAAGTAGAACTTGCTTTAAAGAAGGTGACGTGGTAGTAGACCCGAGAATAATGATTGCGGATCTGAATATGAGAGTTGGAAAGAGATGTATGGATAGTGAAGATAATGTTTACTATTAATAAAGTTATGAAGATAAATATTGTACACAGAGTTAAACAAGCAGGTAATGAATTTACAAGGTCCACTTTAAGTAATATTAGAATATAAATGTGCATAGTAAATGCAAAGGTTATGTGGTTTTAAGTTTGGATGATTAATGTCATGTATCATCTAAAATATCCCGTGTACTACTTGCTGGAATATTTGCTGGTCAACGTCATGGACCTGTAAATACTGATCCATCGGTTAGAGTAAGTATCGATGGGTCAGTGTGGGGTATCAGGTAACGGATGCCTCTCATGTTAACAATTTGTACATCGGTATAGGTGTGCTGGTCAAGGTTTTTGACCGACACATTATGAGGTTAAGTTATAAGCATTTTTTGTTAACTAAGGTTATGGTATAATAAGTAGGTACATTGACGAGTTCTATCTATTGTAAAGTTACTAAAGTTAGCGTTGTTTAGATACTAAATGCAATGCACCACTGTAATGTTAATTAATTTATTTTGTAAATAAATAAAAGTCTTACTGTTAATCTGATAACAAAGTACTTTAAGTTTGTTAAGTTGGGGATATCAGGCAACCGATATCTCCTCAAAGATAATACATATTTATATGGTCATTTAAATTCATATAACTATAAATTTAAAAAGTAGGTAGTAGCAGTACTTCTGTTTTGTTAAAACATACAGTTTCAATCATAGGTCATGTAAATATATTATTAATACAATTGCATTCGAGACTTAAATACTGAAATGTGCCACTTTGATGACTTATATAAACAAATGCATTATTAAAACTAAGATTGAAGCATTGGCTTATTAACCAAAGGTTTTATAGTTACGAGGAATTTAAAAGATTGAATGAACGAATATGTGACATATTGAAATTTGATAAAATATTATTTTATATTATTTGTTATTCTTATTTTGTGACATAATATGACTGAAATTTATTGTATAACTAATTGTAACTAGTACTACGTACTGATGTCTATATATAATATTGTTAATTTTCAAATGTTATTTATTATTATTATTTATTTCAATGCTAATTTGACCTGTATACCTATACCAATAAATAACTTTGAACTATGAACTTAAGTTTGTATAGTCAAGATGAGTAATTAAGCACTAATGTGGTAAAATATAATTATGTTCAATATACGATACATTTATAGTTTATGTGGTGGAAAAGAGTAATGTAATATTTTTGTAATTATACTTAACAACGAGGGACTCGTTGAAAATCGGATGGCCGAGCTGTTATAATTATCTAAATTATATCTTAGTTATTTATATATTTTTCGACTAACTACATTCATTTTTATAAAGTTGTAAGATTTAAAGTAGATTGTATTGATTTCGTGTGATCGGTCGAGACTTCGACAGCTTGCTTGTGATTTGTTCAAGAGGACTTGACCAATCACAAGCAAGAGTAGTGGGGGGTAAGCGAACAGGCAACGCATTTTGGAAGTATGCCGCCATTCGTTTTCCGAAATTTGACTGAGTAACTTGTATCGTGCCGCTGTAGGCTTTGTTAAGTAAGATTGTACCTCTAAATATATATAGCAATAGCAACTAAAGCAATAAAGCTGATTTTCAAGTTCACAAAGAGTGTTTTTGATTCAAAGTCCTTGCTTCTGAGTGTTAAACCAGTACGGTTAATACCTAGTAGTCTTCATTCATAAATTAAGTGACCAAACAATAACCTTATTGCAATTCTCGCATCGTCGAATTTGCTTCCAATTACCGATTTACAGTCAAGTATCAGTAATCGGTTACCGTCATACTACCTAATGAGTGGTCGCTAATTACGAGAAACAAGTTTTTTACACGAATTTGCGTGGATAGACGAAGTTGCGTGTACCATTCTGTTATATGAACGGATGAGTAAGTTTTAGCTCTTACTTTTACCGGGTTCGGCAACTATGTTGATGTTTCTGATTATATTTGGTTGTTTCCCTATTGAGCGTTTTTTAGAAGATATTTCTAAAGCAATATATTCACTTCCACCGTTCTGTATAAACACGGTAGACATGTTCTTACACGATTGCATAGGTAGGTATTTGCATAATGGCAAAAAAAAAAAAAAAAAAAAAAAAAAACAATAAAAAAAACAAATCATAAAAAATCGGCTCCTATATCTTAGTTGGCATAGCGGCAGGGGCGGCATTCTGTAGTTGTCGATTCACGTCCCATTAGTGACCGACTTTTGAGGACCGAAGCCTCATAGGCTTTAAAAATGTGTTTATCCAGCATTCACAGGGAGTAGAATATATTTCGTTCTATTGCTCGCATTTCGTTCTATAGCGTCTCACCTGTCTACTACTTATCCTAGTCCTTATATTATGATCATTGAGAATAGATTGTCAATAAATGTTACATATTAGAATGTCTATTGAAATGCGTGGGAATAGGTGAATTGAAAACACACTGAAGTACAAATGATATTATTAGTTTCTGTATGCAAGCCGCTTCTAAATAGCTCCTTATGCATATCAATGGGGGAGGCATAGGCCCAGCAATGTTTATTTTGGGCTGATGACACATACAACAAACAAACAAACATATCTGTTTCCAGACCCAAATAGTTATGAAGTTACGGCGTAGTCATATTATTTCACAGTTAGTATAATAATTGTGAACCTGCCGCTGAATGAACAGAAAGTGAACTCATAATCGCCATGATTCTACTCCAAGATGTCATCGTAATCATTGCATTGTAGATATGCGACAATGGCGCGTGATCTCACACGATTGCACAATGGATGGTCACGTTCTGTGTCATTAAGTCATTATGTTAGGTGTACTTGGAACTGAATGACATAATTAAGCTGCTCTGGGGAAGAAATCTCGATGACAATGTGTAAATGTGGACTTTAGCCTACATAGAGGTT
Source organism: Apeira syringaria (assembly GCA_934044485.1). NCBI lineage: Eukaryota > Metazoa > Arthropoda > Insecta > Lepidoptera > Geometridae > Apeira > Apeira syringaria. Next base: position 23,677,726 of record OW203660.1, on the reverse strand, counting down.
ATGTGAATCAACATAATCTGAAAATTGTTGTATACCATTATTTTAAATATATAACAACGTTTATTTTAAAACGACTTATTATTGTATTACTGAATAACAGATTATTAGTTGTAACTTTTGCGAATGTTGGGAATTTTTTTTTTTTTTTTTTTTTATTACATATTATAAGTTTGCGTTTGACAACTGTCTCACCTGATGTTAAGTGATGACGTTGTCTAGGATTTAGTACGCAAACGGAATGCACGTCTAATCTTGCCCCATCGTGGTGGCATGTATATACATATACATTTTAGTGCATTTCGGAGAATGTGCACTGGAATTACACAATCTGATTCCACCATCCCCTTTCTATCATCGGTCGACTCGACGTACGGCAATTCGCCATCGCTATATGGTAGATATACCACCTATACGCACGAAGCGTTATGCTTCCACTTTCTTAATGCGAACTGCCAAGGAATGGAACTCGTTGCCCGAGTCTGTGTTTCCCGATATGTACAATCCTGGAGTCTTCAAGTCGCGAGTGAATAGGTACCTTCTAGGTTTGCGTGCTAAATCCTAGACCACGTCATCACTTAACATCAGGTGAGACAGTTGTCAAACGCAAACTTATAATATGTAAAAAAAAAAACAATATACATATAATGTGGAAATATAAACACATCAAATGATATTATGTAATAGTGAATTGTCTTTCAATAGCACTTTTATCGAATTATATTCTTAATTTAAATGTCATCATAAACCAAAACTTTATAATTGTCCGGTCATACGAAATTCCTCCACCACGGCAGGCAAGAGGTCGGTAATTTTTAACCGGTCATTTGTTATGGGATCAATAATACAGAAGTTACTGGAAAACTTCCGTGTATACCGTGCGAATAATAAACTGCGTACATTTTTTTCTAATTTAAAATATTTTCGATTTATAGGAGACTTAATGTATGGCCTAATTTAAAATTCGCGTTATTTAGTTTTCGTTTCCATATAAATAATTGAATAACGCATCATATTATACTTATGTATTAAACTTTTTATCTGTGCCAGATTTGTACTAGATAGCATGACAGTAGTATGTTCTGCGTTCAATTGCTATACGCTGCGATAAGAGTACTTTAGCTGCGATTTCGATAGGGGTTCGATTCGTATCATGTATCACTAATAATAATAGTACAGATACAGTTGCAAACATATAATCACCAATGAACACCGAGGTACTATTACTACCTAATAGTAATAAACCTCAGTGCCTATGGAGTATATTAGCCGAGGAGGACAGACGACTTGACTAGGGGCGCAGGAAGGATATGGATATATTGGATACGGACTGCTTCCAAACGGTTCATGTGGAGATCAAATTGGGAGGATAACGTCAACGAGACGAACGATCGATTAGTCATGACTGGCTATGAACGAGGGAAATGTGTCAGTAACAAACTGACTGAAGTTAATCTTTTTATTCAAGGCAATTGAATCATGTCATTTGCGAGAGGCGCAATATAACTGTTTATTTAATGGCAAATATAATGTTCCCTTATCTTTGCTCTCAAGATTGAATACCTACACAAACAGATGAATCCCAACGAATAATCAATTAATTGTTTATCTTGTAGCAATTAACCGAGCTCATAACGTGCTGATGACTCAGCCGCTATCTATCGATAATTAAACTTTATATCTCTGTTGACCCGACTGCTATAGCGTGACCACAGAACGCTGCGTCATTTGTCGAAATAAAACAACATGCAAAAAAGTAAGGAGACAGTCTTAATGTTGTTGAAACAGCTACCTACTCGTACCTGTAATTTAGTCGCTGGCCCCGGGCCGTCGCAATTACGTAGCAGTAAGTCTTGTAATGTGTCGAACAAAATATATAGAAATCCCGACATCTCAACTTCCCACTTCAAAGTCTTCTGCCAGATATAGATAGATAGATTAACTCTTTATTGCAAATCATAAAATGTAAATTAAAAGTGTATTTTATACTAATTGTAGCTTATGGTAATACAATCAAAAAATATATAGCTTCTCTTCTGGTATTTTTTGGACTTAAAACCTCCGTATAAACAGTAAACCGTGTGTACAGCAGTAAATCCGTAAGCGGTTAGCTAGTTATACACAAAATAATAACCGTATCTGTTTTGTAGTCCAATATAGATAAACTTTAAATCTAATTGGGTCAGACGAGTGAGTCACGACACAGACGCACAGTGGAGTTGTGTTGAGTCTGACCGACAGGCAGATGATCTCAGGGTGCCTTCCAATATCTTGGGCTACATTTCCATGTTGTCTTCACTTAAAGAAACCTTGCTGATATTGACTATCAGTTCTGAGTGATACGCAGTCAGGACATTCAACGCAATAATTACGAACATTGGTTTGTTTGCGGATATTTTCATTTATTTATGAATTACATATGAACTAGCAGCATATGCTCAAGGTGCTCACATTGTTATTATTACCTAAATAATGTCTGATGCGAAGACAACTTAAAGCGTTTATAAGACATCTTGAAAAGCAAAATAAAAAACAGCATCCTGGAAACTGTAGGTGAGGATCTGCTGGCGCCTGTACTGAGGCCTCACCCATGTTCCAACTCCGTCATCGGTACGGTAGTCGGTAGTCATCCGCATGGAACTAAGGCAATGCATTCCACTCTTTTATTTAAAGTGTCTGAAGTGTACATGGTTACATCATTCAAATGTGTAAAAACACAGCTCAAAAATGAAAAATAAATGTTTTTGTGATATGTAAACTTTAGAGTTTACATATCACAAAAACATTTATTTTTCATTAAGGCTTTCACGGCCGGCGTTGCATGTTGTATGTATTGCTTCCGGGCTGTTTGGCCGTGGTCTAAGTGAAACTTGTGTTCCAGACGTTTCGTCGATCACTGCGGTCGACATCTTCAGTGGTTCAGGTCCGAGCGGCGACAAGAGCGTACAACTCTCCTTCGCGGCGTCTTCTCTGTTACTGAGGACAGAGTAACAGAGACCTGAACCGGACCTGAACCACTGAAGATGTCGACCGCAGTGATCGACGAAACGTCTGGAACACAAGTTTCAGTTTTTGTGATAGTTTAGTGAGCCTAACTCATCAAGTGGCAGTTAGTTACACCTAGCTTTATGAAGTATACAGTGAGAAACGCAGTAATAAACATTGATGTTTATTAACCGCACAGCATTGATGACTACAGCAGGTCAAGCCTGCAAGCTTGATATTAGGAACATCAATTTGGAATGAGTGGAACACCGAAACAAGTGAACATCACCAATAAATTGATCTCGATTAAGATGGACAGGTTACGAAAGTATTTCTTGCACTGAGTACTACGCACCAAGATGTATAAGAACAGTATCTGCACAGACAGTGGGCGGCAGTGCTAGCATGGTGTGGGTGAGAGACACATGATACCACTATTTGTGGAGTAGCGCGATTTTTCAATTTATACGTGTCACTTTGACATTTCTATCATTTACATGGCAGATAAACGTTTGCCAGGGCAGCTAGTAACATATTAAATCCCGATTTAATATTATATATACCAAGTTTATGTTTATTCGATTTCATAAATTTTGGTAAAATGAAAGAAGGTATAGATTATACTGGAGTCGGTGGTAGCCTACTGCGCGAAGATAGAGATTTAGTTCAGCTTATCCTTTAGACCAATGCAAACGCAGAGAAATTGTATACGCTGAAAATAATTAAAAAATGAGGTTCGTAGAGCCAATTGCCAGGGTTGATACATTCAAAACTTTACTATTCTCTTTTTATTTTACACATTGACATATTATATTTTATCGAAATGTGAAATACACCTCATTCCATGTATTTCCCACACTAATATAACACTTATTATTATCCTACCTAATATATTAATGTAATACATTAAATACTGAGCGTTCAGTTTCATTATTAAACTAACCCAATAATTTGCATACGCTTTGATATAAGTGTAGTACTATAGTACTCACCTATAATGACAGATTCATATGATTTTAATTTCCAATGAATTGTAAATAGGTCGTTGATTTATCAAGAATAATAAATATGGCGTCTCCGTTACTTTAACCAGCACATTCATTCAGTATTAAAGCAAGTTTCAACGTTTAACGGCTACAAGCGACGACCGAAAGTGCACGCACGAATTGATTCGTTTTTTGCGTTTCTTATTGAACATTGTGATCCAATTTCAAGGCTTTTATGTGGTTATTGAAACGAGATAGGCCCAAGACGTGATATTCTGATTGCTCTTGGATTTGGTGGTGTCGAACAATTTACGCCAATAATAACTGCAATTCGATACTTAGCGGGATTGCTACGAACAATATATTGGTTTTAACTAAAGCCAGCACAATTGACTACTTAATGCAAAACATATCCCTCGGCAAAGGATAATCGTTAACTGTCTCGTTCCAAAATCCAACGTGGAAAGTCGTGAATTGTGAAACACGTTAACAGTTGTGATGTTTTGAAACCGGCACAACTTCATCTGTTAGCAGTTGAACTCTATTGCCCTGGAAAAATCTTAGTAGCCTAGTTTGATAAGTTGCCGTTAAAAACTCAAATTTATTGGACACTCATTGTTCGACGAAGAGTAAAGCTCTTTGGAACGTAACCTTAGATAAGCCGTGAGGCAATATGATGGCAACATGTCAAAGCATCTTTTTACTGTTGTCCTTATTTCCCCAGAAAACAGATCTATTCATACAGAATGGAACATTCAGAGCCAAAGTGAGCCGAGTACACAACAGATGCTCCAGTTTGTGCGCTAAACGAACACCGAACAAAACAAGTGGCGCGTGTGCTAGTTTCGCTTTTGTGAACCCCGACGAAGGCTCGCTTTATGAAGCCATGGACACACCGATACATCTCCGTTTTTAATATACAATGTGTGAAAAAGCAAAGACCGGTCTCAGGAAAATAAGAGTGTTAAAAGCATGTCTTCTTAGTAAACGTTGATTAATGAAACAGAGTTCGTGAGAGAATCGTGCAACAATTCAAATATCTGAGTCATATCTTGGTTGAAGACATGTCTGATGACCAGGATATGGAAAGAGAACGACGGAGTCCGTCCATCAGGTGTAATACGCTCGCCTTTTCACCAACTGCAGTAAAGGAGTTAAAATAACATCGTTTAAAGCCTTGCCTCTGTTTCCTCACTTCGCGGCTCTGGCCGAACTCCAAACGTAGAACACACCACATACCATAAGGGTCCAGTATACCGTATCCTTATAAGAAATACACGTTTCTGCAGCGCGTCGAGCATTACACGGGTTCCAGACTTCTTCGACGCCTTGAGGTCTACAGTAGCATCCCTCTGGGAAAGGTCGAGTGTTTCGCGGAATGGCATCGTACCAGGCCTTATCGACTACGGCAATAGCCCGATCTGTAAAGCGTGGCGCGTTGTGCACCAGAGTGTCCACCGTAAATGCCTGTGATATATCTTGACACTTTTGTATTTAAGAGTTTAAACAAGTAGCTTAAGGTCATAATCTTCAATGAATTAGGAAGTTAAAATGGCAGTGGGCGAGGTGTTAGGCGAGGTCCATCGATAAGGTCCTCTGACAATTACAAGAAGAAGCTGTATAAACCTTCAAAGTAGTGATTGTTGTAGATCATCAGAATCATATGTTTTAGTGCAGAGATGTTCTACGGGTGATATGATGATAATGCTGAAATCACAAGTGGTCTCTAAGCGCAAGACCGTTCTACCATCATTTGTTTCTTGGAAGGCACAGGAATCATACACCATGCCAGCATAGGGATCTTTTTAGGCAATACAATACATTATTACCATTCCTGGAGTCAATAAGGGCCACGTTATGAAGACGGGACTACTCTTTCGGTAGATAATATCTTGAGCAGTACTTCCGGAGCTTAAATGATTCTGCTCCCGGTAGAGTGCAAGCGTTATGGTTTAAGACCTTGTTGACCGCGAATAATTAATTTCTTAAAATCTATTTTCAAAGAATGAACTATGAGCTCCGAGTTGATGATGAAGAATTGAAATTTTTAAACAACCACAAGACAAATAAGAGTGGTTATTAAGCGTGCGCGCATTATTTCATTTTAACACAGGACCTTATTCGCTATATCAATTTCACCAAACTTCTGCACTAGTATTCAAATTGAATTTTAATTAAATCATAAAGTGAATTAAATAGCAACTTATTTTTCACTTATTTACTCACAACTTAGCATGGTAGTCACTTTCGCTTGTCTGCTGAAATTAAACCAAGTGCGACAATTCCTCCATCATAGAATGATGTACAGCACTTGAAGTTCTATAAAATATTGATTATTGATCACATTATGTATAAGCAACTCAAACACAGAAGATTAACATAACATATATTATGTGTGGTGGGGTTTGTGTATGTAGGAGGGAGATTTTTTTCCATCTTTATTACGTCATTTAAAAGAACTCATTACTATCGTGGAATACTAAATTGAATACCAACATTGTTATTGTACAAACCTTAATCACTGTACACACTGTTTCTTTTATAAACTGTCATTGCAGCAACCTTATTACCATACAATAGAGTTCAAGGTAACTGGTTATATCTATTGTTGTAGACTCAGCTTCCTGATAGATTAGAAACCGGCTGAAAGGCTAGGTTACCTGGTTCTGGTATCTAATAGAACTGGTACGGAAATCGATGTAATTGTTGTTTAGTATTTGACAGCCGCCTATGTCAATAACTAGGTCAATCATATTTGGATACGATAAAGGCTGAAATATGACGGAAGTGGTTGAAAATTGGTAGAGGATGGTGGAACTTTTACAACCAATGCTATCTAAGTGTAAAATGCTATGAATAAGGAAGTTTGAAGCTATAGTAGTTCAGAAGTAGTGAAAGTCGGCCCCCGCCGATTAGGCAGTGCCCGTATCGAATCCTTAAGGCTTGAGCTTTCGGTAAATGTAACATAGATGAGATAGATAGATAGATAGAAAACTCTTTATTTGAACACTTTTTAAAAACTACACACATAAAGGTAACAAACAAATATAGATACAGTGATACATAGGGCGGCCTTATTGCTTAAAGCGATTTCTTCCAGGCAACCAAAACCAAAATGAGATTTCAACATGGCCATTTTCAGTGCCGCTATGTGTAGCTACCAAAAACTATGTTTTGTGTTAATAATAATGATCTTAAAATAATTGAGATGCGCTATCACGTTATGAAATACCTATTAATAAAAAAATAATTTATTAGTGCCATCATCAACACAATTTTTTTTTGTGCAACATTTTAATAAAACATTTACTTAAAAGCTTGATTACAATAGAGCCATACTTACAATTAAAACAGTGTGAGGATGAAGCAAGCTAGCGGAAGCTCGGTCGCCAACTACTTGAATTATGAAAGAAATCAAAATAGCTATCTGGCGACATTTTTTGGGAAACCTGCTCAGACTCACTTGTGTCATAGGTACACGTCGGACCAAATGCGAGCGGTGATTACGTAACAAAACCACGCGACTTTCTTTCGACTGGCTTTTAGAAAGAAATCTCGTTAGATCACTAATTTTTAATTAGACTAGCATTGGCACGTGGATAGGCGTGGTGTCTTAATATTTAAGACAATTTGTATAAACCTATGTTCACTAACATTACATTAAATAGTCTACTGTTAGATATATACCTATATATTTGCGGATTCACACTCGTGTCGATCGACACATCGCTTTAGTTTGAGCTTGAATGTTTCATTGTTTAATTTTTGTTTTGCTAATAGTGCGGTGTTTACAGACACCTGGCTCGTGTCCTTTTCATTATGTGAATAGTAGGTAGATAATGTACTGAATACTACCGATACGCCGATACCAATATATATTACTTCAAAATCATGGATCTACTCCCTCATTGTATTGTGGTCGAACCCATTAAATAATTGAATAACACGAATTGTTCTCGGCAGAGATAAATTAAAACAGAATGAAGCGTTGACTGATAACTCTTTTAACAAAAGTTTTTATGATTTTAATATTTCTTCAGTAGCAGAAATTATTTTGGTATTAAGATACTTTGTATTTACAGACAAACTGTATTATATTTTGTTAATATATTACCAAATATAGCCAATACCTACGTATACGATTAAAGCCTGTTACATATTCAAATGATTATGCAAATGATACTCGGTAGATAAGTACGTTGGCGCCTTTTTATGTGCTTTTATTCACAATAAAATTTTATGAACTGGTTATATTCAGCGACTCGTTTTAGTGCCCTCCGTACATGTTAAAGAATAAATTTCCGGTAATCTCTTGTTTCCTGTATTTAAGGCTTTAAAGATTCATCTTATAATATATACTATATACTTAGAACAACTTTAAATCGGAGAAAACATATTTTTTAATTTATCTACCCTTAAATGTAAAAATAAGAGAATGATAGTCCGTCCCAATAAAACCAAGGGATCCACACTAGCTACACCTCGCGATAAAACCTATAGAAGCAATTGAAGGCCAGTTCGCATTTATACATACGATGTATATTTAATTGACTTCTCGAGATTTAGGGTAGTATACTCGTATAGGGGCAAACGATGATTCGTGTACGAAAGGTGTGAGTGACAGGTAACTGAGCAGACAGGTGACAGGTAGCGTAGGATTGGATCAGGAAGACGATTTGTGAGACTGTCAAATAAAACTTTTCATTATATAATACATAATTCTTCAACAGTCTATCCACAATTCTAAAAAAGTTATGAATGGACTGCGCGCCAGATTGAGGTAGGTCTCTATATTCATCAACGCGTATGCTAAGTGTTCTCGATGTCTTTCATCATGACATGCCCATACTGAACCAATCTATTGCCTGTCAACCTAATACTCACTGACACTACTTTCAAGCTTACTCTGATATAGTCATGCCTTATCTTGTCCATTCAGTCACACCACACATTCCTCTTAACATTCGCATCTCTGCCATACACTTTTCTTACAACTGCCACGTTATTGTGTTGGTGGTCCCATAACTAAACCAGGATATTAAAAGTCTGCTGGCAAGTGGAAAATCCAGAGAAACCGTCGACAATTTGCTAATAATGGCACTAAGTTTACATTACAGTCGTTTCCTAACTAGGCATAATACAAATAATAAAATAATTGAAAGTTTTGACCACGAAATCAGAAAAAGAATGCGCTGACGTCTAAGGAAGCAAAGCTCATTATGATACGGAATCCGCCCCGACAGGTACAGATAACCTCTAACATTTCCAAATACGATTTGTATCAGAATGACTCGTTCATTGGTTGAAGGTCGCCGCAAATGTCAACCAAATAGAAACTGTTAACTGTGCTGTGTCTTGTGTCGACTCTAAGGTCCATAGCTTTTACATTTTCTAGATTCTTCGATGACAGTGCAATTAATTCGTCAACACGGGCTGCATTGTGTAAAACAACACGAAAATCTGTGAGAAATGGGTTTCTTTAGGTTTTTCACCGTACATTACTATTAGTTAACCTGATTAATAAAGTTAACCATTGACTGCGATCCTGGTATATTTCTCTAGCTTTGGAGCTTTGTTCGTTTTTTTTTTACTTATTATAAGCTTACGTTTGACCACTGTCTCACCTGATGTTAAGTGATGACGTTGTCTAGGATTTAGCACAAGTTATTATTTGTTAGTTTTTATTTTTTCACCTCATCACTTACATTACAACAAAAAAAAAAGCTCATGCAGCAGAGTAGCAGATGTACACATGTTGTAAGACTCCACCTGAGTTTCTAATCTCTCAACACCCTATAAGGAATTTGCCCTGTACATTAGCTGACTATACTATATAGATAAAACAAATCTAGAATTATATGAATATATCTTTGAAGTCGTAGAGGCGAGTGTCTGAGGTATCGACATGTTTACAACTGAAGGTTACCGAAATGTCAGCCGTCAGGTGCGGTGGAATAACTCAGGCTTTGTGCAGCCTGAGGTGGGTGTGGTCTTGGAATTCAAAAAGACCTGTATCAGTAAAAATAGTTACTGCGCAGTGCGACAATGAGTTTGTTTGTCAGTTAAAATGTGGCCTTGATGACTATAGTCACTTTCCATTAGAGACGGCCTGAAGCTAGAAAAAGGATCACGGGAAGAACAGCCGATCGAACATAGCTTATCAGAATGTAGATCCATTCCATTCCTTTCGGTAGTCAGGGTCTTCCTCTTATGGAGAGAAATATATAATGTACATATAAGCCTCCACGCTAGGCAATGTGGGTTTGCAGATACGCAGCCTTATATCGGAATCTTCAGATCTCCCACGTCACCTAGCAAGTGTCGGTTGTTCTGAGACGAGAATCGAGAAACAGAGCGATATAGAGACCTTGGTAGCACAGAAGCGCTCAGAACAAAGTGCCACCTTTGGTTATTAAAACAAGCTCAAAGTCAACATAAAAAAATACCGAAAGATCCAATGTTATACATGGGACCAATATTGAGATTTAGTACAAAACCCAAGTACAATAAGTCAGGCAGGTGCAATGGATACACATAATACAATGTCTGTTCTGTTAAACGGTAGGTACCTATAGATTTGAGAGTTGGGCGTGAGAATGGAAGCAATAACGCAATCCCATAGTGGATGGAATCCACCAAGGTCCGACGGATTAGTGATTGGAGCTAAATCATGCAACGTCGGTTATTTAACGCATACATACCTAGTTTATTAATAATGGAAATTTGCAGGGAGATACATTTACACATTTCTTTATTTGACATTGTTCTAAAAAATTCAAATGTGTCCAATTTTATTATTTTTAGAATTCGAGTCACTATCACACTATAATATTAAGGCGTGCTGAATCTAGGTAGAGAACATAATGATTTTAGCTCAATAATCTTAAAATAATTACACTATATCAGAATACTAGAAGGTGCTACAATAAGCAGGATTATTAATTAAAACTAGGAAGATAAGTATTAAAATGTTACAAATTAAGTAAACGGCTGATGTCCTTGTATGACAACAAATATGTAGCGAAAGGTATTCCGTATTGGTAATAATAATATTCACAAGTCGACCTCACATACTTCTGCAGGATTAACGAATATTCCGCAATAATAAATATAGATATGCTCACAATTTTTTGCGTTTTTTATTGTGACATTTTACTTCAACTGACATTTCCTGATATAAAAAAGAAAATATTTTTGTAATTAGTACGTTCTTTTTGCGTGTTAATTGGAGAGGGCAAATGTCAAATTACTACATGATGGAAAGAAAACAATAAACATTTCTTACAATTTAACTCGGCGATTTGCTCACGTGTTGACTGAGACAATTCGATTACATAATTCTTCGAAGTCTTTGATAGCCGGAAGTGGAAGAGTTTTAGCGATTCTTGTTTATTTGGTATACAATGGTGATACAAATTTTATTTAACACATTAACAATATTAAATGTAAGTTTTTTTTTTTATATATAAGTTGAATACGCGTATAGCTAACACAATGAAAACAATAGCAGGTTATCTTATCGCTGTGGACAATCTTTTGACATAAAAAGAAGGATTCAGTGCGAGACGAGTGGATGAAACTAGAGGGATTGATCGACTTATGTATTTACGTGAGTGAACCGATCTTCATTAGTGAAATCACTATTTTAAAAAAATGAGGTATCGGAACTTAAATATTTTATTGTTATATTCCAGAAAGCTTCAATTACTATAACTATTTACATAAAACATCTCAAACTTATTCATTAGAAGGATTAGCTTTGGTTTTTAACTAAGGTTTTTAAGTCATTAAGATCAGTGGTCTGAAAGAAAATATTTTATTATTTATTATTATGGCCAACCAAAAATAAACAATCGTTTAATTCTTTTACACTTTTTTACGGGTATAGCGTGGTACTTACGCGTAGTCGATATCACGATCGACAATTGTTTCGGCTTCTTCCGGAAGCCTTCAACAGGATCTTGAGTGCGGTGCGTTCGTCGTAACGTCCCGTGTCGCACTGAGACGGGATATCGACTACGCGTAAGTGCCACGCTATACCCGTAAAAACAGTGTAAAGTAATTATGAACGTTTAATTCTTGTTAATCATCTCCTTTTTCGTCAATTTTATTGTGGTCATAGACAAGACATTATAGAGAGTTGTGGTCGACAAATACAATACAATACAAAAATCGATCAATAGTTGCATATTTTGACACATAGGCAGTTGAGAGACTACAAATAAAAAAAACAGTTTTAAAAAAGTTAAAATTTGGTTCTTCTGTGAAATATTTGTTATCTATGAATGAAAAGCCGCCCCTAAGAAACACGTTTGTCAGAATTGTAATATAAAGCAACGCTGTGATAAAACCAGTCAGCATCCTCGTACCTTGGGTTCTGGTTAAGGCTAATGAACGGTGACTCATTGGCGTCACCGTGAGAAATGAGGGATATGCTAATTGTGATTGATTGGACGCATCCGCCGTTAGCCGCTGATACAGTTCGGTGTGCTTGTTCCACTTGACACCTATCAGACGAGCTGATGAAGCAACACATGCGGAAGTATCATGGAGGACATACAACAAAATAAAGAAAAATAAAACACTAATAACTGATTACAATACTGCAGCTACTACATAACTCAAATGTTCTAACCCGCTACCGGCCGGCAGCGTGCCCAGAATGCTAGCAGCATAGCCACGCTGAATTGCAATGCTGATTCGTTGAGCCAAATATGTGCCAGCATTTTGGTCACGCGTCGCATCGATCAAACGCTCTGATAAGTTTTGGAAAATCCGATGAGCTCCCGGTCCCCACGGGCCCAATGTCTCGACCCCAAACGGTTCAAATATGTAACCACTACCTAGGTTAGCATATTTTCGCCGTTTCAATTGCTAAAAAAATAATGTAAATGTGACTTGAACGGTTATGACATTACGGCTCTCACGAAACTTGCAATATATTATTACTAGCTCCGCCCCGCGGTTTCACTTGCGCGGATTACGATTTTCATACCTCAGTTATCACACGGGAATCATACTTTTTCTAGGACAAAAAGTAGTAGTAGAAGTAATATACTGAACTTAATTCTTTCTTGAATTTAGAATGAACATTAGTAGGTATGTTAAGTTACCAACAGGTACCTACAGGAAGAATGTGAAAATACTGTATAAATAATCAAGCATTATCGTTGCGGTTTATGTATATGTATATATACACAGTATAGGCGAATTAGCAGTAGAACAATGGATGTTATTGTTATTATTGAAGCGATTAGAAGGAATGTTTAAAGAAATTAGACTCATTGAAACATACTTCTTTGTGGAGATGCGTTGTGAAATATCTAGGCAGAACAATAAAAGAGTGTATAAACAAAACAATTTAAGGTGTCATCCAAATGAAAGAACAAACCAACGGACATAATGCAAATTTACGAATATAAGGAAAAAACAAACTCTTTTAAACAATAACTAGTCACATGAATAGTTATTGTTTAAAAGAATTTGTTTGAGAGTAAGCAGGTATTTGGACTGTTGAAGTAACAGGATTTGTAATCCTCAAGGTGAGACAGAAATTGAAACTGGACAGCTTTAAATGAGTATTCAATGTCAGGTGTCGACTCGAGCTTGACTCACCAGTTTACAGTTCGTCAGGACATTCGGTTTCATGTTTTATTCATTGCTTTACATTTAAATTTGTTACATCCAAATAACATTTAGAGAGGGATATATAATTCTTTTAAAATATGTCGTTTTGAATATATAATTATACTGCGAACACGCCGTTGGCTATCTGGTTTAGGAATGATCGATATTCGAAAAATAAAATAATATTTTACGATAAATGGCTCTGATAAGAAAATAAACTCTAATTTAAACGCATAAACATGCATAATTTTTATTTAGCAAACGTTAGAAGATGAAATAACAAGCAGTTCTAGCATTATCTTAAATAAAAGAACATATTCCGGTCTACAAAAAGTTATTGCTACTTATGTTCAAACATTTGAAGGAAAAATTCGGCTGCTAGTGGGACTTGAACCCACGACTACAGAATACCGTCCTGTCGCTCTGTCCAACTAAGCTATAGCAGCCCATACCACTAGGGCCGAATTACTTCCTTCCTTATTAACATCTGCGGGGGATGTTATTATTTTATATATGTTTGTTATTGCTACTATCAAAGTCCGATTAAGAATAATATTACTTTTTAGCTCCGAACACTTCACTGTGTCCTTCGATGTTTATTTTTGCTTAGTCTATAGCCTTAGTTAAATAATGTCAATAAGTACCTTGAAATTTTCCCCAAAAGATTTGGCATGACTAACGGAATTGCAAAATATTTCATTGATTCTTGAAAATAAAACTCGCGAGCTTGTAACAGTTTCTCAACTCATTTCATTTAGCCATTCAAGGTAACTTTAGCATGACAAAGGCTACTGATATATATTATACGTACTATAAAGTAAGTAAATAAGGAAAGTTATCTTTCCATTGACACTATACAAGTGAAAGCTTTTCTTTACGCTTCAGTGGTGTTGATTTGTCGATTTGACTTCATTTTCATAGTAAATATTGGTTTAGTTCGAACGGCACCGTCGATAATCAATCGTATGACGGTAAAAAGGTGTTATCGCATGCTATTTAGCACATAATACTTTGATTATGTATTTATATTGTAAAAAGCTGACGGTTAACGCGCGCTATTTCGCCGATAATGACTTGAATGTGTATGTAAAAGATTGTGTTTCCGTTGGTGGAACTTTCATATTACGTATTGAAATCGGAGCTCGTAATTACATAAGGTATTCTTTTGCTAATTTCGAATCGGACTTTTCATCGTTTGATTAAATAATTTCTTGGTAACGCTACGAGGTCGATATTTGCTTCGTTACGTCACAATAAACACTTCACAGTACATATTAATAGTGAATACGACAAAAGCGTGTCTCCACTTTTACTCAGCTATCCAATACGGCATGTCATTTTCGATAGCTGAGCAAATGTTACGGAAGGAAGAGGCGAGATACTCTTGCTTCTGTTAATCACACAAACTAAATAAAATTATTTAAAATCAAAAGTAGCTTTTTCTATTTGTACTAGAATTCAATTTCGAATAACTTTACAATGCTATCTCTAATATTAGATGAGTTATTCAATTGCTAGTCGACTGCGGTAAGTTTTAGTCGGGACCGAATACGCGAAAACTGAACTTAAAATTTTCCGCAAATTTAATACAGGTCTAATTTTAGTGTTATTATTGATAAGTGTCATACTCATTCGAAATTTATCGTGACCCTATAAAAACGATGTAATTTCATAATTTAAGTTAATTTAAGTGTAGTTGAAGAAGAGAATCACTACCAACGATTGGCAATTGTACGCATAAAGTTTTTAAATTACAAAAACATGTTGCATCCTCGGTTATTCAGCGACATAGGAAGGTATAGGTAGTAGATACCTACTACCGATCATTAAATCAGATTAGTTTCATAGGTACTTTAGGTACCTTACTTAGGTATGCTATTATTTATGCATTCAAGAATCATAACTGCACTTCAGTTAAGGTTATGATCATTGAATTTGCTTTTTGTATCTTGTACAATACGAAGGCTGGTTTTCAATTAAGAACGAATTCCATACCTTGTTAAATCTAACAAAAGTACAATTGTAACTAGTAATATCTTATTTAATACAATGTTTAATGTTACAAACCAGAGTTACTACAGATCTTTGCTAATGTTGTTAGGGTGTTCGCATAAAAACTGGATTCTAGAAGTTTTTGGATGAGTAGCCCTTTCAATTTGTATGGTACCTACCTACCTATCCAAAATGTGTCTTGAAGGTTTTTCTAATAAACAAGTAGGTACTTCTTGCATCCGATTCTTTGATCTTTGAATTTTAGAAGGCGTAGGTACCTATATCCACCAATTATGAGCATATTTTAAAATTATTAATGTGGTTTCTTCTAACATAGGTACCTATTGGTTTACATTTTGTGCTTGCTAGGTACCTAGGACATGAGCCCGAGAAGTTGTGTACATTTTGGAGTAGGTACCTATGTTAAATTTATTGAAAATAAAATAGGTTACATAGGTAGGTAACCTACCCACTTGTAGACTAAATGCTAATATTGATAGGTATAGAATGGAAGTTTTAGTTAAGATGAATACCTAGGTGTGTGTAGCACAGTTTGTCATAGTTATATTCTGTTTTTTTAAGTACTAATTAACTGGCTGTGGTGGTACCGGCCTAGAATAGTACTGCTCCAGCTCTTCCCGTGGGTGCCGTAAGAGTCGGCTAAGGGACCACATACCAGAAGGTGGGCAGTAGCGACTTCTGATGATAGGAAATCAAAGCCCGCCTGCCAAGCGTGGCGAGTATTGGCAAATCCCCTCTATATGGGGGAGCCATATGTCCAGCAGTTGACGCACATGGCTGAGAGAAGAATAACTAAGAATGTATATGAAACTAAGTAGTTACTAGGTACCTACTTACCTACCGAAACCGGTTTCAATTTTCATTTACTTAAACATATGAATAAGTAGGTACTTAGTTAAATAGGTATAGGTAACTATAATTAAGCAAATAAACGATGTCATTCTCTAAAATCGTAGACTAGGTATAATCAGAATCATAGAGTATGGTAGGTACCTATACGTAGGCACACCTACACAATCTAATTCTTATTTATTAAGCAAGCACGTAATACGGATATTGGCTTGTTTAATGAAACCATAACAGTCATAAACCCATAGGTGTAAGTAGGTAGGTACTTATTTAAGGTATTAACGCACGGCGGCCTTGAACAATGAGAAGTCTTTGTTTATTGTTATATGTAATCCAGACAAGAACAGTAAGTGATTGATTATTAAACCTAAACAATACCTAACCACAACTGTAGCCTAACGGCACCAACAATAAGATACACTTCCAATCAATAGACTGCTCCTAAGAAAGGACAAAGTATAGTTAAAACAGTTTTCGTACATTAACGTACTGTTTACCTATATTACCTACGTAACGTAATCTAGAAAAAAAAGGTAAGATTGGAAGCTGGAAATAACAAATTTCTTAGAGTGGCCAGATTATGATGAGCAAGGATAGGTATCTCATTTACATCAGATAATAGACAGGGAGTTCCGACATCTGATTATCCAAAACCTATCAAAACACCTGGTTGATGTGACGCATGACGATAATGCTTACATACAATATTTGACTAATAGGTATACCTAATATAATAATTCAACGTTGCAGTTATGTTTCTGAATTGATTTTAATAAAGGTAAAAGAAAAGTAAAAGAACTAAAGGAGAAAGAAGAATGTCACAGTTACTTACAGCTTTAGAGTACCCACTGCCTGCGCTGCCATCTGAGGAGTTGCTCAATCTTCTTTCGCTTGTGGACGCCGGCGGCGACCACGCCGATCCGCTGTCTGAAGGCATGTCGACACTTCACAGCACAGTCTCACATTATTAACTAAACACTATTACTGTACACACACTACCACCTCACTAAAGTGCTTTAACACGGTCCATCTCGTGTCCCATTTAGGTACCTGAAATAAAACAAAAGATATTATTTATAAAAAGAAGAACAATCCAAATAATTAAATGTAAACCTAAGACTATAATTTCAAATAAATTCGTAACAGCTGACAATCTAAACGATATAGGTACCTAGGTATGTACACAAAAATGTTTGGTTCTAAATTTGAACGTTCAAAGGCAGGTATACCGAGGCCGCTCTTATTTTCCCCAAATCATAGCCTCGCTCGGATGATTCTTTTTTTCCAGTATCTCTCCTGCCTCAGGCAGGTAGCTCGCATAAAAACGCTGCGCTGTACAGTCAAAGCAGATTGGATTTAAGTAGTAGATAAAACAGACATGTCCGTTAGCTCATCGCGAATTTACTAGTAAAATGTAACAATCCTTATCACCCAGATAAACATTTGATAAAGGTTGAACATGCAACACCGCTTGAGTAATATAATGACTTCTTCGAACATAACGAAACGACATTGCAATTGCATACAAGAAGTAGGTAGGTAGCCATCAGAAAAAGTATTTCGTAATAGCTTCTAAGGTGGCTGTTTTTCACATGGTCATAATAACAATGAGATCCGCTAATTACCTGAGCACTTGCAGCGGGTGAAAATTTTCCAACAATAACACAAGTACAATAAAGTTTACAATCGCTCGGTTATTTTATCGAATAACCGGTGTTGTAACGGACACGTCCACGGGCTGCGAGATCGCGGTCGACACTAGCGCGCGGCGGCGGCGGCGGCGGCGGCGGCGGCACTCGACGGCAGCGCCGCGCGCCTCCGCTTCCTTCTCTCCGGCCCGCGCCCGCACCGGATCAACTTAGATAAAATACCATTTCTTAATCGATAACTGGATATATTATTTTGCACAACACTATATTATTTATATTGAATGTGCCGTTTTTGTCAAATCATATGTTTAATTGCTGCCGTATTTATAATTGCAATGTTGCATTTACACATCAATGATGAGGGGACTTTTGTGCTCTTATTCTTGTGCCAATACTGGTTGGCATCGGTTACATAATTATTATGATAGAGTGAAATTTATTTAACATAACATTAGGTACCTATTATAAAATGTTTCCTAATTTCGAATTTCTATTTAGCCTTCTTTATTATGATTTTGCATGTATTTGAACTAATCTAATTAATGTAAATGTTGTCATATTATAATTAGGTAACCAAATATATTATATTTATTCAGTTCTTTCTTCTTTAGGTTTTTACAGAAATCATCGACAATTTAGGTAGGTACCTACGTAGTAGGCTTGGTAAGTTCTCTTATGTGGTGTGGTCTTCTTTTGTGGCAATTTAATAATGATGTCAAATTGAATAGACGTTTAGGCGAGAATAATTATGATAGTGGTGTGTATTCCGACCGATTTCGGTCACGGCGACTAGGACTGTGTTTCGCTCCTTTCGTGAGCTCGCACGTGGCTTATGTAGGTAGGTACCTAGCCTATCTTCGCTTTGCCCATAATAATTGGTATGTCCTGAATGGAGGTGGCGTGGAATCATCTTAGTCTCAATATCATCATAAATCCCAATAATAAGCTAAACAGTAAGAATTTTAACTTCTAGCCTGCCGCGAATTAATTTGGGGTATTTAAAAAAAATATACTATACTATAAGTACAATTAGAGCTTTCAGTGTTGCCTGTACGTGTCACGCCATAATAAATAAATAAATAACAACTATGCTGACGTTTGTGACATTTATTTACCTGGTAATAGGATGGCTGAATATGGACATAGGACTCAACCGGTTGTTTCAAGCAAAATGGTATTTATATTGCGTAATTTCGCGTTATTTTAGGTGAATCATGTGGTAAAAATGTCTAAGATTTTCTGTAATGTCAAGCAATTATATACCTAATAAGTAAGGAATACAGCAGGAAATATGTCGAGATTTATAAACGAATGTCAAGGTTAATTCTATCAGCTCCGAATCTATGACTCATAACCACACTTTAATATCTCTCGTAAGTATGTATAAATCAACACATTTTTACGACAAAAAACGTGTCTATAGAGACTAATCACGATTCGACGTCTAATTCTGTCGTCGATTGTCACGTTATTGTATTTAGGACTAATTATTACCTAGGGGTCAAAAATACCCGCTACCATAATATATCGAGCACTGAATATTATTGTATAATGAGTATGAAAACGCTCATGGGAACACATCGAGCGAAAGAGTCAGGATTTTAGCAAGTGGAATAATAAAGTATCTATCTACCACTAACATGACAGAGGTTTGAAAATGTATATGACTACAAGAGGACTCAACTACGTAGTTCAAAAATAATATACTAACCAACTTTCACTACTATCCGCAGGATAACATTTTTATCATTTTCTTAAAAATAACGAGAAGGATATCCTTCTATTAGGAAGGATTCATCTTTAGAATAAATAAAAGATTTATGAATACGTTTTATGAATGACTGAGGTTTGAAGTCCTACTTATCCGTGGAAAATGTTCAATATTTTCTTTTAACTTAACAAAGTAATAGTGAACCAATTTTGTTGAATTTTACAAGGAAAGGCATATATCGAATTAAAAAAAATATTTTCTTTCAAAACCATTCTAAAAGTATGCATAAGGAGTAACTTTTATTTCGTGGCTTTCAAATAATGTATTTTCTACAATGGTTTTAAATAAAATGTAGTGGTTCTGTTTATTTACTCGAATTAAAATTACAGCAATAAACATTTTATGATGATTTAAGTCACTCACAAATTGTTTTTGTGTGACTTATATCATCCAACAACGACTTGAGTCTTTTGGACCCTGCTACAAGTGGCGGCCAGCCTCTAGTCCTTTAGGCTCTTATGGAAACGATGGATTTGGCGGATCGTTAAATGTATGTATTTATGTATGTAATATACTATAATGTCTTTAATACGTTTGTTAATCCGAGCCAATAATGTTTTACAAGGATCAACGAAGCCTATAAACTGCTAATTTATTGCAACAATAAAACGGACCAACATTAATGGGACTGCCCTAATAAATCTCGGATCATGGTCACCGCATAATGGGACACTTTCTACTGCGGCGCGTGCGCAGAGATAACGGCGAAATTGTCGTTTTGAATACAATGGAATTGGACACCCTTATGCTAAATGTATAGAGTTCAAAGTGGTATTTCCGATTAGGATCAGATTAGTTAGTAGTAGTTCGAGCTCTGGTTATTGTTAGGGCAGAGGTGTACACAGTAGCAAGACAAAGTATTTTGGTCGTGATTTGTCAATGTCACTTAAGTAATGAAAAAACGAGAGACTGAGAGACAAGAGAGAGTAAGTAAGAGATAGATATGTTATGTATGATGTTTTAATGACTAAATATTAGTTCAACAGTGTGATATATAGATACTTGCGCTTATGTTTAATCTGTGACTGCATAGACAAATTCGACCCGAGCCGAGAGTCGATTCCGCGTCTTCTGGATTGAGAATCAAGATGCTATGCCATGAATCATTTAGGCAGCATTTAGCATTATGGACATGAGATGCATGGTCAAATGTAGGAAACTTTTTATGAAGACTTTGTTATAACATAATCAGGCCATTAAATTTCCATTAATGGGATCGAGACTTTCTTTTGAGGCAAAGCTGCAATCACCACGCTGGACAAAACCTGCTCAACATCAGAGCTTTTAAACCATACCTAGGCCTCTGTTGTCCCAACACTTGGGAACGGAATCGACCGCTTCATGTGCACTCCAAATCACGGTAGCGCTCAGCTGAAACGCCACTAGCTGTCACCCATCCAAGGTATAACTACAGAGTATGTTGCTTTACCCAGTTAATGCCGATTAACTGCAACGTGGATACTCTAAACAACGTGTATTATTCTTTACAGGGTATTTTAATATTTTAATTTAAATATTGTAATGGCAATATGGCATTATTTCCAAAGTGTAATACGAACAGAGGAATGGTTACTAGGTTAAAGAATAGCTATGTATACTGCAACATAATCTGTTGCTTGCTAAAATGGCATAGAAGAACGATGGACGACGAAGGCAAAGATGGACTATAGAGTCTATAGATAGTCTGTATGTTGTATGACATTTTACATAGTACCCACAGGCTAACATAAGTTTTGCGTTACCGACAGCATTTTTTTTTCTCACACTCAGACCCCCGCACTAGGATTCCCTGTATCACGGGAGACACACAATCACAGCACACAAACATCCAAGACCCGGGACAAACATCTACACTCATCGCACAAATGTTTGCCCCGGCCGGGATTCGAACCCAGGGTCCCGGGGACACAGAAATCATGTCAATGACACTAACCACTGCGCCACGGCGACCGTCATTTATATGTTCTGTAGTTATGGAAACTATATAATAATACATTATACAGGATAAACATTTTGTAGTGGTATTTATTAGTAAGGTCGAATAGAATAAACATAGGTGAATTATGGATTTTTTTTTTTTTTTTCAATCATGTATTCCTACCCTAATCGTTGCTCAGAAGACAAAGGGCTTACCGGAGAAATCAGCTGTTCTCATTTGTAGATTTATGTACAGTACGCGCACCCTATCTTTGTAGTTCTGAGGTAAGTATTCGTGAACACCTTCACCGGAATCTCAAGCCTTTGGTAGGAATCGAACCAGCGTCTGTCAGTTTAACAGCCGACCCTCCCACCTCTATCATCGCTTCAAAAGTCGTCGAGTCATCGAGCGGAGTAAATGAGATAGGAAGATGCGAATAACTAAAGCGAGTGAACAAGACAGTCAAACAATAAATAAACCCAGTCCCTAGCAAAAATCTTTACTTCTCTTAGGCATACTAATCAAACATGGTTACTGCGCAGCCACATGTGAACAACTTCAGACATATGGAGGACCTCGATATATATCTATATCCATCTAATATAAGATAAACTGAGCAAGGGATGTTTTAGTGTGACGTTCCATTAGAAAAGGTTTCATTTTTCACTGGACTTTCTATTCGTAAATCATCACAAAATATATTATAAAATACCAATAAATATTATTTACGCTCGCACTTAAATCCGACGATCGAGAAATGTTTTGACAGTTAATATTCTTAAGGTCGTTGTTTTCATACAATCCTAATATGTATAATATAAAATTAATTTACATAATATTCAATGGCATACTATGAGGTAAGAGAGCCGATGCTTTTATTAAAATAATAAATGCGAAAGTTTTTGACCGTTACCACACATCTCTAATACGGCTGCGCTGATTTGCATAAAATTCGGTACGAAGACGTTTCTTACAGCCTGAATTATACGTACTAATGCGGTGGACGCTTGTTACGCAATGACGTCAAAACACAAAAATTTGGAGAAAGATAAATTATAGCCTGGAATAACATAGGCTAACATTTATCACAGAAAAGTGTACGGTCCCCGTAATCCCGTATACGGGCCAAAATCGCGCGGCACAGCTAGTTCTATTTTAAACTCTATTTCGTTGCAGCAGCTGGATCATTTTTATTCTTAACGCCACGACACGGAGTCTGAATTTCCGGTGTGAGCCAGAGCTGAATATTTTTATAAACAGTAATGTAGCGAGCCCACCTGGCGACAGCTCTCGTGGCTTCAGTGAGCTCCTCGGTGAAGGGAACCACCGGAGCATAACATGTGTGATCGTATTTCTTCGACAGCTCAGCCCATGCCCGTGGTTCTGGTCTCTTAACCCCTACACTGTCGCAAATAAACGAATACGTGGCAATTACTTTATAATAATTGAAATTCAGATTCTTTATTGCAGCTACATACAGTACTTAGTGTTAGCATATTGATATACTCGTAGTACCTACGTACAATGCACCTACCCTGTCATGTACACTAACATTTGAAGAAAAATGACGTTTTGACGCGTAATAAAATTATAATAAAATAACTAGCTGCGCCTCGCAGTTTTACCCGCGTGGTCATGAAAGACGATGATGATGAACATAAGCCTATTTGTATTTGTATTTAAAAAAATAATTTCGTGTACCTATTCATAATGCCCATTGGAATCTCGGAAGTAGTTCAAACGATAAACGACAGTTTTATTTCATACGTATGGCGTATGAACGTCAATAAATATATCAAATAACTTCACTACAGCTACTACAATAACATTTAAGCAACCCAATAAGTATTGCCTATTGGGTATTGCCTGACCATAGGTAGTCCAAAGGATCCAATCCGGTACCAAAATGCGAACAGCATTGTCCCGTTGAATTGCAATGCTGATTCGTTGAGGTATTAGTAGTCGTTTGTTAGTTTTAACTGGAAATTTTTCCGGGCGTTATGAAAATTTGTAACTTTATAGATTTCGCTGTGCTCTTTTCAAATGTTGTCTTGTCACCTCTCTCATCTTTGCCGCTCACGCTGTCGGCGTTCCATATTGATAATTTTTATTACCAATAAATGGAGCCGACTTCAACACCAGTTATTGGAATGTAACTCAAAAACCGTTTGACCGATTTTTATAATAAATATATAATAAATAAGTTTGATTTGATAATAAATAAATTAAAGCAGTTCCCTTAAGAGCGAGGGGTAACCAGACATACAACTATTCATATTCACAGAGATGTAGGTATACTGACGGTATCCTTGAAGGGGATAACTTTATAATGTCAGTTGTCGGCCTCGATCCTTCCTGCACTGAGATTCCTTGAATGTCAACGTTATCAATTAAACATCACATTATAATGTATATAAATCCACGCATATTTATTTGAGTGATGCGCTTAATACTAGAAGTTTTCAATAGATTCCGTGACTCATGGGAATTTATAATCTTTTTTTAAATCTTTCGCCCTACTGCGGTTCTGTAAACATTTATTTCTCTTGTTATAATCTGAAGCACCATCTCGTCACTTTTGTGTCGTATATTTTTGTTGAACTTTTTAAAAATAGCACAAATATCACGTACAATGTACATACTAATCATTTTCTGTATCACACTTCTACAAAATAAATGGCAGTTTGTACTGTCATTATTTATTGATCAATCTACTCATTATATTATCTGTGTCACAGTTTTACAGATGAATTATAGTTAGTACTATTTTAATTGTTTCTCGCTGCGATAGAAGGCGGGCGGCGGTGCTAAGATGGCGACAGTGATTCCTGTTCTGGCTCAGGTTCTGATCTGTTTCCTAGTAAATCTGAACAGCTTCAATCGCGTTCAGTTCAACATAAAGTCATAAAAAGACTCGTCAGCCACCAGAGATTGAGTAACAGTTAGTGCGTATACGGCGGTCACCTGCGGATAGCCCCGCTACCGTAGGCCATAAGAACCGTTGTACTGTTTTTTGTCCCGTGGAACAGCTAGTTTGACTTGTAATGACATCTTAGTGAAGAGTATTTTGATTTTGGCGTCTTTTTGGAGCGTTTTTTTTTTTACTTTCCCAGTTTCACGACATATCTCCCACAAATGTTTTGTTCGCCGTACTGCAGAGATAACACCAAAGTAAAATATATTTATTAAAAAAGTATTCCACCACTCATGGCAAAGTAAACAAATTCAGTGGAAAGCGAGAAGGGCGCCGACCTCGCTATCAACAAGTAAAATCCGTGCATTTACTTCGCTAATTAACTTCTCTGTTATGTAGAAAACGTGAGCCAGCAAAGGGAAAACACGGTGAAAATGTTCGTATGATACTAAGATATGGAAACGCTACTGTCATAGAACAAGTTACAAAAGCACTCGGCTGTCGGCTTTCTATGATAACTTTATGAGAGGTATATTTTGAAGAGACATAATGGAGTTGGTCCTAGACTGAAAGCCGCCGTAAAACTCTATCCCGACGGATATCATGCTGACTTGCACAAATACTTTAAAGCCAAAGTAGTTTTAGTCTTCTATACGCGTATAATGTTTGAAACGTATCCAGTGTATTTAGGGACATCGACAACATTACGAGTAAAGACCTCGCTCGTAATGTGTTCAGAACATTACAACTGTATTAGCTACAGTTCATTTAAATCCACGGACTCATTTCGTGTTCGAATACGTACGTTACGTTTGCGATATTTCGATATCCTTAATCAGAACACCATACGATGAAATCGATAAGTACTTCACAAAAAGATCATTATGAAGTTCGTTGTAGCCTACGCAGGATACGGGCTAACCTTATTTTGGATCCAACATTGTTACGGAGACAGCACTCATATTTTATACATTCAAAACATCACATGCATTACGCAAAGGATAGCTTCATGATATTTTTCTCAGTCTGTCTGTTTGTTTTCATTGAAAACCACAGAAAATGAGAATTTTCTTACATAACCTTCAAAATGATATCAAAAGATATCTGTCAGAGCGCTCGAAGCAATATATAATAAAAATTGAAGGAATTTATCTTACGCAAAGAAACATTGCGTTTGAATGTTCAATAATTGACTTCTGGCGGATGTCTACGTCATACAAATTATATATG
Source organism: Apeira syringaria (assembly GCA_934044485.1). Taxonomy (NCBI): domain Eukaryota; kingdom Metazoa; phylum Arthropoda; class Insecta; order Lepidoptera; family Geometridae; genus Apeira; species Apeira syringaria. Next base: position 23,651,787 of record OW203660.1, on the reverse strand, counting down.
CACAAAATTTCAGCCTTCGGTTATTGTTTTGAGATATGTGTTGATAAATCAGTCGGTCACTGTTACCGAGCGAAAAAAAAATTGTACTTATATCTATATTATATATTTAAATATATCTATTCAAATATAATATATATTTTATAAATTCGAATATGACGTTAGACCATTTCTTAATCGATATTAACGATTCAAGCGAAACACTTGTCCATCGGCGAGATGTTTACCGGCAACAACATTAGCTTAATTTAAATTAACAATAAAAATGTAACAGTATCCACATAAACTCCACCCACGCTGCCGCGTATTTTAATATTTAAATAGGATTTAAACAAAGAATGTCTATTAATTAGGAGAACGCACTAAAATGTTCTATTCTGGGTTTTAATGAGGGATATCGTTAAGCATGGATTTTAATCTGTGATATGTCGTAGAAAACCTCAAAGATATTGTTGATGAAACTTTTACAACGCCTATAAAAGTTGTCTGATATGCAGATACGTACAAAATGGATCTCGAAATAGATAAAGATACGGTCACAGCGAAGAATATATTGCCGTCCCACCAACTAAAACTAAAAAGGAATCACTTGCTTCGCAATACACGCAATACTGTTGCGCATTCCTAGGGGATAATAACGTTATTCTTATTCTAATAACATCTAAACTAATTTTATAACATATATAATATAACGCAGTGCGAGACGGGACGTTACTACTAACGCACCGCACTCAAGATCCTGATGAAGGCTTCCGGAAGAAGCCAAAACAATTGTCGGTCGTGATATCGACTACGCGTAAGTACCACGTTATCCCCGTAAAAAACAGTGTATTTTTATAACAATTTTTATATTTGCAATACCAGTCAATGGTTTATACAACACAACAGTACTCTGAAGAAATATTTACACAATATTAAATATTGAAACGTAGATTTTTTTTCATTGTTCACAAGTTCAACATACCAAGTTCCACGTAGGTACAACTGAACTAGACTCACTGTAAAAACTCCATTGCATGATAATGTTCACTACAACTTGAAAGAGTTAAAAACTGGCCAAATACAGCGCGTGCCTACATTCCAGATCAAGTTGCAACACCGACCGAACACGTTTGCACACCGCACCGTGCCGGGCGTATGCGCATGCGCTCTATCCTGTGTCTCCGGCGAAATCGGATCCAATGAAAGACGACCACTGGAAGCAGTAACTCGAATGGATACACTACTCAGCAGAGCGCGCACAAAATCACATTTATTGACACTCAACGCGTTGTTGTTTTCTGAGTTGAAGGACCATCGCGACCTCGCCATCCTTTATGAATGAAGTACTAACTGATAGTTGTGTGACGCAAATAATATTATTGGCATTTCTTACGTAACGTGATAATAATATAATTACCAGCGTTGTGACACGGATCTTCATATGCGCATTCTATGCCGCGCTAGCGTATACAAATTGAAACAATGATCATTGAATTGAAAGATAGGTAAAGGATTTTTAAACTTACGACACGAAACTCTTCCAACTCTTACTTTGAGACTAGTAGCTAGCCAGCGGGGCCAGCAGGGCCAGCGGGGCCAGTCGAAGAGTTTTCTGACCAGCTGGTCAGAAGGAGCCTCCGATACGACCAAACGACTACCTCAAATACCGATAGATGAACCTAACGTGCCTTCCAAAGCACGAAAGCGCTCAGTAAAAATGCGGTTTCATACAGAGTACGGTTTTTTAATTAGTGGTCTTTTTAGTGGTTCATCCCTAAGTTGGGAACACGAGAACGTATTGATCAATTATAATTATGAAGTTTAAAAATAAACTATTGAAATACTGTGTCTCAACTCATTTTCATGAAATTTTTATGAGACCAATCTGGACTATAACAAATTTAGATCCAACTCATTTTTTTGAGTATGCTCAAAATGGCATAGATAAAGTCCGCTACGACCGTAATAAATTAAAAAATGAGAAGCTTTTTACTACATATATGAAACAATTGAAGTATACATCTCAGGGACCAGTAATGACAATCTGAAGTCATTTGAAATATAATATAACTCCAAATTATTTCATGTACTTACCAAGTTCATAACCACAATAAGTGGAACTACCACGACTGAGTCAGATAACTTTGTGCCGTAAAATGACTACGTTATATCTTGATCCAAAAAGAAACAGACAAACCTGACAATGCCTTCATTTTTAAACAATTTTCAATTGTCTGTACAATGTGCTGGCATTACCTATTACTTGTAATGGAATACGGCAACTCTGAACGCAGATAAGATTTGTTTAAAAAAAACGAGTTGGCTGAACGTATCATCGCAAAAAAACATTTTGCAAAAAAGAACACAACACATGGCCCGGACGACCTTTGGAATTCCAATCTGATCACGTGACCTCTTATTAGAAATTGAACTAAAACGTCAAAGTGATAAGGTTCAACTTGTAAAAGCGGGAAAGGGTGGATTGGCCGTTGATGATTTTGAAAGGAAGAAAGGTACAAAAAGAGGAAAATAAAATTGTACAGCGGTACACAAACGACCTTGGGTTTTACTGTAGGCCATATGCCGGGTGTTGCTCTTGGTGTGGTATGTGAAGCCGGTTCTGGTTTTTGTGGAACCACTTTTTGAAGCGTGTTTTGATCGATAGTCCCTGGGGCCCTTGATTTGGAGTACTGTGTACCTTTGTTGTATTACAGTGAGCACGCGATTCTGTATTATATTCCTAAAACAAACTTTATTCGCTTATACGCTATAAAAATTTCGATACTTTTTAAGACCCTTTGCTTTTTGCCACGACACTACTTGATGACAAAAAACAAATATTGGCAGCGTATAGATAATCAGCATTGTTCAGTTGAATGAGAATACGTCGAGTGAGAAGTAGGCTGTCGCTATCTTTCTGCCTAATCCATAAAAATATTGCAAAATAAACTCAGAAATTAGGGAGATAGCCGAGTTTATACTGTGGTAGAGTTCCATTTACATAAAATGGAACTCTACCACAACTTAAATTTGTATGTTAATTAATGCATTAATGGATACCTCCTATATTAATGTATGGGGACGACGGGCAAGTTTGACAAGTTTAGTGTTTGTAGAATCCATGCTGCACCTTTTGATAGGCGTAATAACAATTAACTTTTACTTTTAGTTATTTTCAAATGTAGTACATATATATGGTAGGAGAAAGCCTCTAGATCGTCGGTAAAGCACGTGTGGTGAAATTATTCTACTCGATAAATATCTATGTACAGTTCAAACGTGAGACCGCTTATGTCATAATAATAATACTGTTCTTTGTTGCTTTGCTTAAGATGTTAGCATCGCGTGTTTTTTGTTTTCACTGGGGAGTTCCTCAGGGTCACATTGTGGGCCCTCTGTTATTAATGTGGTATGTGCATGAAAGTGTTTTACTGTTACTCGAACGGCAACTATTTACCATAATAGATACATAACCGTGAGCTCCACTCACCAAAATTGTATAATTGATGCAATTATTGCAATTAGAGCATAAAAACATAATTGATACTTATATGTGCGTTCTACATTTTGTATTTTGTTGAAGATAATATCGTTATGTTATGTGAGTGCGTTATGTATCGTGCCATTGAGAAACTTTATTAGCACGACTTTTTAGTAGAGTTAGACTGTTTATGGTTCTCATTTTGCATTTTAATATCTTTATGAACTCCTAGAAAGAAAAAGCAGGATTTGAGAACACGAAGTAGCGCAGTACAACCTGCGCCAATATAAAACTACCATAAAACAATGTGTTGCTGTAACCTTCGTTTAAGAGTGCGACTACCTAGAGTATAATTAGGTTTTAACAGGTTTATACCTAAAGTATAATTGTTGACAATATCAGACGTAAGCAACGTTATTTTTTATGAAAGAGAAGGAAATAATATGCAATATATTTTAAATGGTACATTTACTACCTTCTATGGTTCAATATTAGAGATAAACACTGTTTGATTTCAGATATAAAGGCAGAAAGTGAAAATGTCGCACAGTGCATTTACCAAATTTACATCTTTTGTTTTTCTATTTTATATATTACTAGCTGCGCCCCGCGGTTTCACCCGCGTGCACTACGTTTTTCCCGCTGACTCAGTTATCCCACGGGAACCATACTTCTTCCAGGACAAAAAGTAGCCTATGTCCTTCTCCAAAGTCCCATGTATCTTTATACCAAATTTTATCTAAATCGGTCAAGCCGTTTTCATGTTATGTCGTGACAACGGAAAACGGGTTTCATTTTTATATATATAGGTTTTGCCACAAGCAGCGCCTGTGTATTAAACACGACGGCAATGATAATCCTGTGGTAATGGTTCTCCAGTAAATTTAAAATGAAATGTAGCTTATGTCCAGTCTCTACACACTTTCTTGCGAAATTTGTTGAAGATCTGTTCAGTCATTTAGTCATAGTAAGTAATTCGCAAAGATCAAATTTACCACACATAACGCTATTAAAAAGTTTAACAATGAAACAATAACATGATCAATTAATTTCCAAGAAGGAAATGTCACCAAAATACATGACACTACTTACACGAGTAACATTAAAATTGACATTCAATTGCGGTCGCCAAATAAAAACAGAACACATTACCCTGACTTACATCATTAATTCATATCACGACTGTTTTAACATTCAATACAGATTTCTTTTGAACTCTATCAAGTAAGAATCTTTAAGCACATAAGGTTCAAAATTGATAGATGTAAAATATCTATTAGGAAGATACTCGTACGTAGAACATTTTAAATAGATACAAGAAATGGGCGGTACAAGGGTAGATAGATAAAACTGATGGATATGACAAGCGCTTCCATGTGTGATTTCTGATTACATTTGCAGATCAGTTATTATATAGAAATGGTAATAAATGTATATCGGAATATAATATTGTAGATCAATCTGTGCAACGAAGTGTCCATTTAATTAAGAGTATAAGGATATGAATTTTGAAGTGGTTCTATAGATGATCTTGAGTAGATTTTGCTATAAGAAACATTCATAGGTTAATGATGTTTAAATATTAAACATTGGAGAAGCAGATATAATACTTTTAATGGATAATAAGCTTTATGTGATCATTTTAGAGACTGCTTTTATAGAACTTATTATCCAGAATTTAGAGGCATATAAAATTGTTTACTTCTAAATTACACTCAAAGATTGGGAGCGCATGAAGAGGCTGACGAACTGAAAGAAGCAAAGAAGACTTGTCAGTGGAATTCCATGATCTCTATGTACCGACCTACAGTCCTACGTGGTACCTCCGGATAATTGGAGTGTCTATAGTAAGCCGCCGAATACAGTTATGTATGCATATTATGGTGCTAAGCACGTCTGGAATACGTGAACAAGAAAACCGACAGAAACGGGTATGGCAGGTAGCACTTGAGATGTGATTTATGAACTTGCAAAAACCTTAAATGGCATTAAACCAGGTTGATGTTCAAGACATCAAAATAATTCAGGTTTTAATAAATAAATGCTTTGAGTAAAATAAATGTTAGACTTTATGAACGTCACTACAAATGCTGTTCCAATTTATACAATGTTAAATGACATAAATACTGTATGTGTGTATAATATGTAGTAACAAGTAGTAGTACTTACAATTAACACAACATACAAATATATCGTTGTACAGATATCTCGAAGAAGAAAGTTCAAAGATCGTATTTAAATAAGTAGTAACAATTGCATAAAACATTAACGATCTTAAGATACATTACACATAAGACCACAACCAAACGGCATATAATCATTATAATAAACATATAATCCACTTTACTATACAAACAACGTTAATGACGTGAACCTAGTATGGTTCTTGGACTCTATAATCAAAAGCTATTTAGAATCGTCACGAATAAAACATAAGATATTGTAACGTCGAGTTTGGATCATTACTAATACATAGATGTTTGTAGACAATGCAGTTAATGAAGCGAAACAAAACTTAATGTCAGAATAGAAACATTTTGTGTCGAAATTGAACAAGTGGACGAATTAGCCAGATCTGTGTCTAGCGGTACTCGTGTTTAATGCGGCGCAGAGATACATCTACAATTCAGTAATAACAGGTGACGATGCTGTATTTAAACCTAGGTGTCACTAAAGGTGACACGTTGTTACACTTCTATTTAAATGGCGTAAGTAAAGTAATTTTAAAATCCTTTTCTGTTTTCATTCGAACAATGTAAAAATAAACGACATGCGTTTTATTTAGGTAACTAAACATAGCCATTATACGTACGTATTTATTTATATGTTTGTAACTATGATGTATTGATCTCGGACGGATGAAAAAGGGATCCTTTTTATCCGTCCGAGGTATGGATATTATGACATAGGACTATTTATTTATCTACGAGTATCTCATAGGTAAATAAATATGTAGTATAATAAATATTGTATAATGTTATTTGATATATAACTCTTTTTGATATATAATTGTTTTACCGATCTGTATTTATTTAGGAATTAACTATACTATTTACTTTAATATACCTTCTGTTTCATCAAAGACAAATTACCCGAGGGCAGGAATCTATGAAAGATATATAAGTGTATATTTTCTTATATACTTGTTTAACATTAGGGTGTTTTATATACATATTTACGATAGCACCATTTTTATTACAATGACCAAGCCTTGGTCTGACAATCAGCGTCGGATGCCGTGGCATCGGACATTAATGCTGAGGCGAAATCTCAGTAATGTTCCTTTCTCAATGTTGTGTGCTTTCAAGTTTCTACGGAACCCTATGCGCGTAAGTCTGACTTACACTTTCAGTTGTTAAGACTCTTAGGCCTCGATCGTTTGATAGCTGTTGTCTAAATGTGTCGGTTTACTTGCCTGCGAATCGATTTTATCAGCTCAGTAGGAGGAGGTTGTGGTCGAGGAGTGTACAGACATAGGACACTTTTAGGATACTATCTGAAGAAAGCAGTAGCGATGAAGAGGGATCCTCACAGACTGATGCGATGACGCATTGGTCACCACTTCACCCGCCATCACTTCCCGCGGCATCCCGTCGAGCAATACGTGCTGTGCTGGACGCAGTTCGACACGGGACGGTGCGACGAACGCACCGCACTCAAGATCCTGATAAAGGCTTCCGGAAGAAGCCGAAACAATTGTCGATCGTGATATCGAATACGCGTAAGTTCTACGTTATACCCGTAGAAACAGTACGAAGTACTAATGAGCGTGAGCTTTAATAATCATATTATTCCTATTGAAAAATAAGCATTTTCGAAACTTCAAAGCAATTTATATACAATCATTTGTAATTTCCAGTAGCAGAATCGATTACAAAACCTGTTGCCGTCGATGCATTATATCATTGAATCAGAATCCAATTTGGCTTAGCTAATGATAATTCTTTCCACATCTCTGATAATACAACTTGGAAATGTTAAAGCCTCTCTCACCACAGGTTTAGTATAGAAGACCATGAGCTATTACATCACGAATGAACTAGTATTTAGATGTAGACAACATTTGTGAACAAAAACTTGATTCAGAAAAAACTGCCATCTCGCCCTTAGGCGTTGAATTTTATAACGGCTTCTCATAAATTACCTCTACTCATTAACCCTAGCTATACGATATTGTTGCCATAGCGACATCTAGTCATAGTAAATGGGCGCTATTTATTTATTATAAGCAATTAAACAGCTAGTCATAGTTGTAAATCACTATCAGTACATGACGTATATTTGCCTTACTTTTTACTAGCTATGCTTTGGAGTTTATATCGCGTTGGTCTTACAGATTTACCACAATACATAATTGCATATATATGTATATACTGATAACGCAATCTCTTCTTTAATTGGCTAAAAAGTCACAAATTCGTATAAGATTTTGTAGTACCCTATTACACATTGGGTTGAAGTGCTAAGGTATAATTTATTGGCAAAACTAGTACAACCAGCATTATGCTGAGTTGGGACCAATTTGAGACAGGACATTTAACGCACTATTTAGGCATGTTCCAAATGTTTGATTTTAGTCAAAATTTAAGTGTTTTGTTACTGTCTTAAATAAATCTATTTTCTTTCTTTCTTTCTCTTCTAATAGTTCACTACGAGTGTACTGACGTCATTATTTTCTTTTAAATCAGTTAGTTTATCGTGAAACTTTTGCGCAGTAAATATCACGATCGTCAATTATTTTTAGCTTCGTCACCTTATATATTTTGGACTACCCCCCCCCCTGGACTAAATCTCCGGCTTTGGTTTCAACGATAACCAAATCTTAAAAACTTCGTATATGCAACGAGTAATAGAACTAGACATGTGTTCCTTCACTATAGACGCAAGTTTAATTTACCACGGCTGACAGCCCATAATCATGATGCATTGTGGCTAGTACAATTTGTAATCTCGAAAAATCGCCGAGACCCGTTACAACACTGTGCTACTGTATTTGTATGAGAGAGCAAATAGAATTCGGCCAGTTGTTTGTGTAGAGGAGCATGTCTATGAATCGTGCGTATGGTGCCCTTATTGACCGTTACGTGCGGAAGAAGTCTGATGCGATCAGCCGCCTCGGTTTGTAATGTAAATTAGATAAATTCAGAAGAATTGTGATTCCTATAAGCGATTTGAATTAGTGTTACTCGTACTATATATACATATTAAACCAACCATAATATAGCTCTGTGTGTTCTTCTTAGCTTGAACAACGTCCATTTATTACAAACTTTTAGTATGTATGCCTCAAATGGTAACTGTAACTGATGGTCTATAATTTATTCTCTTCAGAAATTATATTAGTTAATTAATAATATGTATCCCAAGTCGATTCCCCGCTGTACAGTCCAGTCCAGTCCTTACCGAATCCCTTTATTGATCCCACCCTGTGTTTTGTATTGTACGTCCACAGCCTGACTCGCTTCATATGATAATAATTATGGACACTATTTTGTCATAATAAATAATTCGAGATTTTTATGGAAAAATTGTTAGAAATAATTTTATCAGATTATCATATTATAATTAGTACCAATTTATAACGGTTTAGTCCATACAAATGTTGTTTTATGTTGGTATCGAAGAAACAGAGAAGATTGATTCATTAACAGTTCAACAGTACCTAGTGGGAGTCGACCGCGGGGTGGCATTGTTGCTGACGTTCATGGGTTTGTGTTTTTTTTACTCTGTAAGAATATTGATTGTTGATACATTTCATTGGTCTTAGACAGTCTATGTGAACCAGCAGTACCCAGTTTTGATTTCCTTGCGAATGCTGACACACACACACACACACACACCGATACCATGACAAAGTCTCGATAGAAAGACGGACAATTATGGAATTCTATAATAAGTCAGATTTTTCTTGAGACAGGTAATGATCAGGTACTCCTTCATCATCATCATCATCTCAGCCATAGGACGTCCACTGCTGGACATAGGCCTCCCCCATTGATAGGTACCCCTTAAACAAACCAAAACAATTCTCTGATTTACATACCTACTTTATATATATTGAATTACGAAATTTGACAACACTTCTTACAATACAAGATGGTCTAAAATACTAGATAATGTACTATGTGCTACGTACATTTAGTTTCCTTACGATATTGTGCTTAATCATTATTATATAATATATACGATTCACATTCAAGGAGCTCATATAAAATAAATATTGGCATTTTATTTATTTTTACCGAGATTTTTATGGAAAAAGTAAGTATTTTAGTAAAGTATATAAAAATTATACTAATACCAAATCAGAAAGAGATTTCTGAGTATATTATGTGCTTAGTGAACAGACATTCGAAAGCTATAATGAAAAATATCTGCTGAATTGCATATTTCAAAATAATCTACCTAGCTCTAAATCTATTATTCTAGCTAAAATTGTAAGTTACGATACTTTTCGTCATGAATTGTAAGTGCAAGTAAACAGCATATAAGATTAGCACAAAATCGTTTCGTAAATAACAGAAACAAGTCTTGAGCCAGAGTCCAGTTTCTACCATGATTATGATAAAATCTGTAAGGGTCTTGCCTTGCATTTGTTTCCTCGGGCTGCGGGCAGTTTGCCATTTGCCGTAGATTTCATCACCCACCACAGATTAAACCAGTAGCTGCCTAGATGATACGTCTGTACCCTGAATACGAATGGTCGTTATAAAAACCACTACTTCTCGGGAATTTCAACTTCCATGTTTTGCATGTGACGTGAAGGTTATACAAGTTACGATTGTATGATGTATCATGTTAATGATGTTAGCAACAGGTACCTACTTTTTTTAAAAGTAAAGATACACATCTTTATTTAGGAAACCAGCAGCGTTTACTATTATTAAGACTTAACATAAAATATGATTAATACATACGATAGGCCAATAACTGGTTACCCTATATTATTTAATGTGCTCTTCTTCTTGTCAGCCATAGGAAGTCCACTGCTGGACATATGCCTCCCCCATATAGGGGGGATTTGCCAATACTCGCCACGCTTGGCAGGCGGGTTGGCGAGCGCAGTATGGTTTCTCATCCTCAGAAGGCGCTGCTGCCCACCTTCTGGTACGTGATCCCTTAGCCGACTCTTACGGCACCCGCGGGAAGAGATGGGGGAGTACTATTCTAGGCCGATACCACCACGGCATTAATGTGCTCAGTTTACGTTAATTGTTATAATCTATGGGTGATAAACAGCAGTTATGCAAACAAAATAAATCAAAAGGTAACAAATAGTATAAGGATAAGAATAAGTGCATGTGTGCGTGTTATATAAAGTGTGAGTGTGTGTGTAAGGTAAGTGGGAGGAGGGATTTCTGTTTAATATATAGGTAGAGACTGTCTCCAGGGCAGTATTGTCAGCATCAGATATACTACGAAGTATTTCTAGTTTATAAGATTTTTGACTATTTGAAAATGGATGAGTTTTAGAGAAATTCTTTTGTAAGTAGAATATAATACGTGTGAGAACTTGGTTTTTTTCATAGATGGTTCGGTGAATGGGTGAAGGGTGCGGAAGTGGGGAGTGTGACGAGTACGGTGTCTAGGTGTAGGTACCTACAGAAATTACTTTTAACCTGGAGTGTCAGTGTCTATTAACACCATTCCGTTCCCCGCTCTCGAGTGGGTCGCACGTGTTCGCTCCAAGCTGTGGAATTTCATCCCACTTGACCGCGCTCGCCGACGCTCTCTCGCCCTCTCGTTCTCGCGCCATATCGCCGACTCTTCTCTCCGTACGAACTTTCCGCGCAGTGACTTTCAGTGTTGTGACATTCAGTGCCTGTGCAGTGAAACCTAACTCGGACTATAAACTCTAGACTTCGAACATTAGATTCTCCACGCATATTGACTGTGTTGTGTAATCAATGTTGGTGCTTCTCACCTACCCAGACTTTTAGACTATAAACATTGGACTTTAGATTCTTCCGCGCATATTGACTGTGTCGTGTTGTGTTAGCGATCTAGGTGCTTCTCACCTACCTGGATTATAGACTTTAAAAATTAGCTATTAGATTTTTCCACGCATATAGACTCGTAGTGTTTGAGACTGTGTTGTGAAAAGTGTTCTCGGTGCATTGCACTATAGACTATTACGGACATTGCGGACGCTCTGTGATCTGTGTTGGTTTACGAAGTGGTCTGTTGTGTCGCGATAGTTTTTGCAGCCCTCTGGATATTGGTATCGTTCCCTTTTTTCTCACCGACCCTCTCGCGTACATTTTTTATCTTTATTTTATATTTTTAAACTGTGTACGTCTGTGTGTGTGTGTCTAAAACTTGTAACGTCCTTATTTACCGTCCCCGCCGCCTCACGGCGGGGAATGTTAACCCATTCGTGCCCAAAGTCCTAAGCCACCTCACTTAGGATGGCTAGCTCCGAGGCCCGCTCGCCCACGGCCACCGACATAGCCCGGTGGCTGACTAAATACCACCCCCAGTTGGTGGACCAATTCCACGCCTACCACGCCGCCGACCACGCCGCAAATTCGCGCGCTCCCGTACCCGACCGCCCGCTAACCTGCGAAACCTCCCCCGCGACCGCGACCCCGACCGCGCCTGAACTCCCGACCTCCCGCGATGACATCTCGGAATCATCGGATTCCGAGATGGAAATCGAACAGCGTTCCGACCCACCCTCCGACGTTAATAGTGAAGACGACGGCTTTCAAACTGTCGTCTCGGGTAAAAGGAAACGCGCTGCTAGGCGCGAATCCTCCACCCCCTCTCCTCCGCCGAAGACGCAATGTGCGGCCTCCGGCAGTAAGACTCCTGGGCCCTCTGCCCCGTCTCCCCCTCCGTCTGTAGCCTCCCAATCCCAAAACGGCGCCCCTTCTCAAGGAGCACCCGTCGAGGGACGCGTTAAGGCCCCACCCCCTCTGTTCATTCAGGACAAGGGGATGTGGGACAAAGTCTCGCGAATGATGATCCCGCGCGGCATCAGTTTTACGTCCGCGCGAACCACCCAGACCGGTATAAAGGTACAGGTACCAACACCTAATGACCACCGCGCCCTTACCCGCCTGCTCCGCCTCGAAAGCATAAGCTTCCACACTTTTGCTCTCGAGGAGGAGAAACGACTCCGCGTAGTCATCCGGGGACTCCCCAAGGAGATTAGCTCCGACTCGATATTAGTTGACCTCAAAAAACAGCAATACCCGATACTCGAATGCCACCGCATGTACAGTGGCAAAACCCGCGCTCCATACGACATGGTGCTTGCCATCCTCGACCGCACGCCGGCGGGGAAGGCGATCTTTAATGTTAAGGAGGTAGTAGGTCTTTCGGGCCTCGTAGTCGAGGCCCCGTATAGGAACGGCCCTCCCGGTCAATGCCACCGCTGCCAGCTGTACGGCCACGCAGCCCGGTTTTGCCACGCTCGCCCTAGGTGCGTCAAGTGTCTAGGCGACCACGGCACATCCGACTGCTCTCGCACGAAGGATAGCCGCGAACCCCCGAGTTGTGTACTTTGTGGCAACCAGGGGCACACTGCGAATTATCGCGGTTGCCCTAAGGCGCCACGGTATACAAATCGTGGGACCTCTAGGCCCGCTCCACTCATGCGTCCGCATATCGCCCACGCACAACCAATAGGCCATAAGCAAACCACGTTATCACAGATGTCACCGTCGACACCCGCCCCCGCGCCGTCTCATAACGCCTGGTCCAAGCCCCTGAGTTTGGGTCAATCGCGACCGCCGCCCGCTGCAAACCGACCTACCGTCGCCCCGACGCGCCCTTCAGCTCCCCCCGCCGCGCCCCGCACCCCGGCCCCGTACGGCGCGCCCGCCGTAATGCCCGTTCCTAAACAAGTGAAACCGGTTTCACTCGCGAAAACCAACCTAGCCGCTGACCTCGCGCTAGTCATGGACTACGCGATGGCCATAGACATGGACGAGGTCAGTGTGCTCGCACACAAACTTCGTTCCGCGACTAACCCCAACGCTCGATTACAAGCGACGCTCGAACATGCGTCTATCCTTAGCACCATTAGGAGCTACTCCATTTCCAACTCCATAAGACACCAAGATGGCTAGTACAACCGCTAGAGTTAAACCGCGCGCCATTACGATAGCCACGTTCAACGCGGACGGTTTTTTCAATCAACGCGACATTGTCCACGAATTTTGTAAGACCCATCAGGTCGATATCCTCTGCGTGCAAGAGACCTTTCTCAAGCCCGGCAGAGCTACGCCCAAGTTCGCAAACTACGCCGCGATACGGAACGATAGACTACACTCCGTAAAAGGTGGCACGTTGATATATTACAAAAGGTCCCTACACTGCATCCCCTTAGTCACGCCCACGTTATCCGTGTTAGAAGCCTCGGTTTGCCTGCTAGGTATGACAGGTCATCAACCTGTCACTATCGCCTCGTGCTACGTCCCTTCATCCAAAGAACTGATCCCAAGCGATTTAGAGACCCTCCTCTCAATGAGTGGCTCCGTCCTTCTGATAGGAGACTTCAATAGTAAACACGTTATGTGGAATTGCACTGCCACTAACAAAAACGGTAAAATACTCGATGACCTAGTTAACTTGTTAAACTTTGATATTATCGCCCCCACGGAGCCCACTAGATATCCCTACCAAGACGGTCATCGTCCCGACATACTCGAAATAGCACTCTTAAAGAACGTCACGCTTCGGCTGCGTTCCATAAGAGTGATTCACGAACTTATCTCAGATCACCGCCCAGTTCTTCTAGAACTCGGCCCCGAACCGACCGACAATACACCGACATACAAGACGATAGTGAACTGGAAGCAATTAGGGGAATCCCTAAAAGCGATCAGCTCACCTGACCTTGACAAAATACCCGACGACATACAGACAGTAGATGACATCTCCCTTTCTATAGACGCCCTCAGCGACCACCTCCGCACCGTTATAGGTGAGTCCTCGAAGAAGGTGATCGCGGCGGCCGACCACCGCTTTGAGCTTCCCGAGGACGCTAGAAGGCTACTGACTCAAAAAAACGCAGCCACTAGGGCATACGATTCAATTCCCACCCCTGAGAATAAAGCAAACATGCGCTACTTACAGCGTGCTGTAACTAAGCGCATGGCCGAGCTGCGTTCTCAAAGGTGGGACGACACACTCTCAACCATCGCACCATCCCACCAGGCGTACTGGCGGATGGCACGAGCACTAAAGACAGACCGCCCACCAGCCTTTCCCCCCCTACTCAGACCCATCCCTCAATCCATCGCGTTTTTTGACGAGGATAAAGCCGAATGTTTAGCCGATAGCCTAGAAAACCAATGCGCCCCCAACGAGGACCACGTAAACCCAGACCACGTTCAGTTAGTCGACTCCGAAGTCGAACTCGCAAATACTGTCCCCATATCAGATCTCCCTCCCATCCCACCAACTAAATCTTCCGAGGTAGAGTCCCTCATCAAGGGCCTCAAAAAACGTAAGGCTCCAGGAGCAGACGGGATTAGCAACAAACTGCTCAAACACTTCTCCGCTCCCCTAGTACACCTGCTAGTTAGCATTTTCAATGCCGCCATGGCTAACGGCATGTTCCCAGCCGCCTGGAAACATGCAATAGTCATCGGCATACTCAAACCAGGTAAAAAAGCCTGCGATCCGTCTAGCTACCGCCCCATCAGCCTCCTCAGCGCTCTGGGGAAGCTGTATGAGCGCATCATTCTTATCCGCCTCTGGCCCCTCATTAGGTCCAAAAACCTTCTGCCAAATGAACAATTTGGCTTTAGGCCCCGACATAGTTGCACACATCAATTACACCGCGTCACCGAGCACATTTTAGAAGGTTTCAATCGGAAACCCAAACCTCAATCCACGATAGCCGT
Source organism: Apeira syringaria (assembly GCA_934044485.1). NCBI lineage: Eukaryota > Metazoa > Arthropoda > Insecta > Lepidoptera > Geometridae > Apeira > Apeira syringaria. The sequence continues at coordinate 23,636,469 of OW203660.1, read as the reverse complement.
CTTCCTCGACGTGGCTAAAGCGTTCGACAAAGTCTGGCACAATGGCTTAACATATAAGCTATACGTTCTTGGCGTGCCAGATCGTCTTGTACGAATAATACAAGACTTTCTCACAGATCGAACCTTTAGCTACCGCGTCGAGGGTACACTCTCTACCCCACATCACGTCACAGCAGGGGTCCCTCAGGGGTCCACGCTCTCTCCCGTACTATTCGCGCTATACACTAGTGACATCCCACATTCCGAACCCTCAGTTCAGATCGCCCAGTTCGCAGATGATACAGCCATCTACTGCACTGGGTGGCACCCGAATAGACAGAGAGCCGCCTTACAGCGAGCCATCACCGACATCGGTGCTTGGTTCCGTAAATGGCGGATCTCTGTCAATCCAGACAAAAGCACAGCAGTGTACTTCACTTTCAAGTCAGTTACGCCCAAACCGCTATCCCTCTTCAATAGACCCATCTCTTGGGCTAAGTCAGCTAAATACCTAGGCGTCACACTCGATCGTAAACTCACCTTCCGTGAACACATCAAAACGGTTCGCAACAGAGCAGCCTTCGTTATGAACCGCCTCAGTCCCCTCATAGGCAAACGTAGTAAAATGTCCCTTAGAAATAAGATAACACTGTATAAAGTCTGTATACGCCCTATTATGACTTACGCCTCAGTCGTATTCGGTCACGCGAACAAAACTCCGCTCCATACACTCCAAGCAATCCAAAATAGATTCATGCGCAAGGCAACCGGCGCTCCGTGGTACGTACGGAACGCCGAATTGCATTGCGACTTAGGCCTCCCCACAATCGCCCAACACATCAAAAACTGTTCACGCCGATACTTCGATTCCGCGGCCCACCATCCGAATCCCTTGGTAGTCCAAGCGGCCAATTACTCAACTGACTCGACCGACCTGTGGTTCAGCCCCCCCCGCCGGCGCCCCCGTAACGTGCTCGTAGACGCAGACGACCCGATAACCGTGCTTCAGGCAGCTCAAACTCCGGCTAATGACCCGCGCTCTCATAACTCGATCTCCAACCGTGACCTAGTCAGCGGCTTCGGGCTCGCTGGCTTCACGGTAAGACACCGAGCCCGCCGTAGACCACTGCGCCGCAGGCCCCCGATTAGACGTATCACCCATCACTCAGCTACTACCCATCTTGGTGGCTCCCCAACCGATAGGCCGCGCCATAGTCTGCGACGTCCACACACACAGACGCTACCTCGTTTAGGCGATAGCCCAAGCCGAGGTCCGAACCCCTGAGGTGCCCTTGCGCTAGTCGCACCCCCCCCCTCACCCCAACCCAAAATCGGCTGAGTGCCCTCTGCACTCGCCAAAAGTCCGGTGAAGCCGTTAATACCCCATGTGGTAAACAGCATTAAGTCATTTCTAAAATAAAAAAATCTATTAACACGCGCGCAAAGAATTGAATTCATATGTAGATATTTATTAAAATATGTAGCAAATTGCTTTATGGCTATTTTGAGCTTTGATTGCTGTAACTCAAAATCGTGTTTAGATTTATTGTGTCAGGGTTCTTTTTTACTTTTTTAAGATACCACACCCTAACAGTTACCTGCTTTAATTACGAGGAAAAACTATTAAAAAAATAACAGAATTACCTAGGGTTATAATCACCTAGTTGCCCTAGGTAAGCAACCTAAAATATCCTAATGTCTAAATAAAAAAAAAAATACCGAACATAATCCAATACGTGAATATTTTTTATTACTTGTAATTTGATTTGCCTGATGACGTTATAACAACTGTAGTGAATGAGTGAACGTTACTTTTAGCTCACAATGGGGTCGATGCCCTTGGGCCGCCATATTTGACCATAGACTATAAAACTCGTAGATTACGATTAACAGAGCATGACAACATACAAAAGCCTGTAGTGTTTCGCGACGCGTCACTGGTTCTTATTATTACCTATCTGTTCCGAATCGTACTCAGATAAGTCATATCGAAGTAACAGTAGATAGTAGTCTTTATTTTCACACAACACTAAAAGTATTGATTATTCTCTGGGGATAAATAATATTTCTGACCCCCCGGCCTGTCTAAAATGGCCGTCCGGGGATAGAGAGGCAATAGGAAGAAACGAACTACGAGTATGGGGTTCGAAGTTAAAGAGTATAAGAACTATTAGTAGCGACTCGCAGAACACAATCATTAGTCACTTACACTAACGTTTATCTTACTTATGCCGCCAGTTTTGGCGAATTGTATGATGGGATCGTTTCATAGGTGCCCAATCATCACCGGTAGTCGTTGTAGTCTCATGTCCAGGCCTATGTATCATGCCACTAACTGTACATCTTTATACACAGTATATATAATATACATACTATATAAGAACAAGTGTAAGCAGATTCCAAACTTCTAAATTTGCAGTGTTTACATATATCGCAGACAAACAGGCCTCAAGTGATAGCTATGGATCTACTTATACCTCCTTAAATGGCCGTAATAGTTTTTTGTCACTTTTGAGTTTTGAAGTCGGTTCAATTTGTTGGTAAAATTATTTTCACTCTTTTCAGTGCCCTTTGCTACTCCCGGGATCAATAATTGACATTGTGTATGTTCACCGATTTCTTTTCCGACCCTTTAACTTTGACCCGCTTATTATGAAGTCGTCGAAGTAGACGAAACACTTTTCAGTTATTGGAGTGTAATTCAAAAACAGATTGTCCGATTTTGATGAAATTTAAATGGGACCACCACAGAGTTACACTATCAAACAAAAAAGGATATTGAGAATCGGTCCAAAAATGGTGAAGAAATCGATGAACATACATAAAAAAAGAAATACATACAGCCGAACATATAACATCCTCCTTTTTTGAAATCGGTTAATTAAAAATGTATAAAATAATTGTATATAACAACACAGAGTACTGAGAATAGACCATCGATTAGGCGAACTTTGATTCCAATCCAAATGGAGCCTTTGATAGTTCGTATCTAATTCAGCATCCTCAAGCCTTAATGACTACTTGGAGACATCATCTGAGAACTCATATACAACGGGCAGACATTCAACCGAACCAAGACTATCAAATTTGAATTACGCTAAATGACTACTCATAATATTCTGACGATAATTTAGTAATGATTATGAAAAGATTTAACAACATCGTCGAGAGTGGCATTTCAATTGAATCTGATATATACTATTTCCAAACATATTTGTCGGAATTAAGATTTGCATCAGTGCCGCGAGTTTGATTTGTACTTTCGGATTGAGAGATCAAATCAAACAATGATATCGCAACACTGGTAACAGTAAGTTACTTCAGAAATTAGAAGCAATACTTATTTGAATATAAAAGACAGAGCGTTATCTAGGAATGGCGCCGCAAATTAAATGGCGAAAATATGCTAACGTACTAATATTTAAGCCCTATGCGTCGAAACCTTGAGCCCGTGGGTAAGTACGGCTCATTTGATTCCCAGAAATTAATTAGCACCTGGATGATGTGCAAAATAATGGTGGCAGTTTACAAATGAACATTTCAATTTATCTGGGTGATGCTGCTATCATTCTACACCGGTATAGTTCCCGTTTCCTGTATGATTGTGGAGAGTAGCAGGCTCTGTACTGAATGTTTACTTGGAGATTGTTCAAACCTTCACGGAGACTTAATTCTACTAATATTTAAAGGCGAAAGTTTGTGTGTATGTGTATGTTTGTTACTTCTTCACGCTCAAACGGCTACATCGATATCTTTATCGTATCGAGATAGTTTAGGCCCTGGGTTAACACTACGTTTCATTATCGTCATCATCTTCAATCATCACCACGTTAGTATAACCGCGAGGCACAGCTAGTAGGTAATAAACCACCATTATTTCATATTAACACCTGAATAAACATTCATTTTAGATAATAAAACAAAATGTAGATCTCATGCAGCTAAATGTCCTCCCACAATTCCCACTATTAAATTTTCGATCAACAATCGATTGGGTTTTCTAAATCTAACGGTTTCCTTTCCAGGTATATATAATTCATTCACAGAAGAGTCGATTGCGACTTCGAAACTTGTCGTCTTCAGTTTACATAACGTGGTGCACGTAGGCGTCTGACCGCTCAGAACTGTCCATATATGTATCAACCCGATTTGTTTTTCATTAGTTTCCGCCTATATGGAGCATAGCTCGTACATTGTTAGCGGTCACCAGCTTTCGTGCCACTAACTATAATATGGTTGCAATATAAGGAGATGGGAGAGTAAAATCGTCCTATCAGTAATTACAGATCAATGATGATATATCATTGATAATTATATCACATCAGTATCAGAGAAGTCGCCGCGAAGGAGAGTTCTACGCTCTTGTCGCCGCCCGGACCTGAACCACTGAAGATGTCGACCGCAGTGATCGACGAAACGTCTGGAACACAAGTTTCACATAGACCACGGCCAAACAGCCCGGAAGCAATACATACAACAATGATAATATAATTTATAAGCAGTGTAAGCTTTATTGGTTTCTAACAGCACACAGGACGAACTTTTTGACTATATTCCATCTAGCCCGTACCGTAACCTCCGGGCTCAAAACAGTCTTAATATTCATATTTGTTATTCATCAATCAAAGTTTGTTAAAATTTAGATTACTATTAAAAAACATTTGCTGGATAAACAAAAACCTGATGCAAGGGTAGGTTATTTGTCAAAAATACAAGTATTATTATAATTATTATTTTTTCTACTAGGTTTTTAAACATAGATACAACTGATTGTTACACTTTCTTAATACCTTAATTTACGTCGTAAACTTTTCATAACACTGAGATATCATAGCTATCTTGGTTTTCCTAGCTCAATCTTAACGTATACTTTATATTATTCCATTATATTAATCATCTAGTTCGTATTTTATGTTGTTGTGTGCGGTTCTGTCTTGAATAAATGATTTTTCATTTCATTTCATTTCTTAACAAAGACTTCGACATCCACACCATCTGTTTCGACAGCTGTTTTGTACTAACACGTATAGTTAAAATGAGCGACGACCTTTTTTCTCCTCATTCCTTACAAAACGTGGGATTTCTCAACAGACCAAACAACGGGACCTTAAAGCTCGCGAGGGCATCTATACGAAACTACTTGGTGCTCCAAATGTAGCTCCAATACAAACAATTTCAACAATTTACCTTTTTTACTCAACTATACAAAACTTTCGGTACCTAACCAAGATGACACATTAAATTACTAAAAAATTTGAAAGGATAGACATTCATTAACAGGTTTTAATTAAAATAGTTTCGGGAAATTCGATCAAAGCGTGTCAAGCAGATATAAGACTAAAAACGATATATATACATCGTAGCGTAGCTATAGCTACGTTATGGATTTTGTGCAAATTTTCTGAAATATACTATATTTCGAACGAATTCTTTAAATCTATAGGTTAAAAGAGTAGTAATATTTTTTGGCCATATCACAAGGAACACTTGTTTACAATTATAATTGATTTACAAAACTTAAAACATATGTATATTGTCAAGTAAATAAAGTTATGTGCATATTCAATTTTTTTGTCGGAAGGTTTAAATAGAAAACTCTAATGAAGGTTTTATATACGTAGAGGAAAACATGATTTGTAATAGAAGACGCTGAAAAAACAATTTACACAAACTGTACAGTCAACACGAATTTACTGCTGCGTAACCATGGTTACCAAAAATAACTAACACACTTGTTACGGTCAGGTTCAGAACGATTCTGTTAAAAGCTACTTTGATTTGTAATTTGTAACTTCACAATACTATATTTTAAGGACACCTTTTTTTCAAAATCCTCTCTTGCGAAACTAGGGCGGGTTGTTAAAGTATACGAATGTATGTATGCACATACTGTTGAAGTGTGTGACCCAGTGTGGGTTTGTAATTTGTATGCAGTGACTCAATGTGCCGATGATCCCGACAAATAAAGGTGGTACTGTTACCTGTAAAGATTTACTTGAGTTTAAAGTTTATGTTGACCATCATTATGAGAAAACCGTACACCGTGAATTATTTATCCTTATTGCTTTGTAAAAGCTGAATATTAACAATTTTATAGCTTCCGCGATCGCTGGTTGGAAAGTTGAAGAAATTAAAATTAAAATTTAGCGTTGCGACATCACAGCGGCCAAAACTAGAGTAGCATCTTAAGTGTTAATAAAAGACGGAACGTCTCATAGATATGGATGTGATAAGACTTGAAGAGCTCTAGTGGTGTTAGTTTAGCTTTAATGTCTTAATTAAACTTAGGAGTAGTAAAATAAAAATGTACGATATTTTTAGTTGTGTTAACGGCCTATTTACTGACCGACGGCGTATCATTTTATCTACCTATGTATTACTTTATTATTTAGTTCTTTAGTCATCCGATACACGAAATACCAATTTTGATGATGTTTCTGGTATGAGTATTTGAGTTTTTCAAATATAGGGGGACAAGATGATCTACTGTTTTTGCTTTTCACGACGTTGACCCAGAAATTATATTGACAAACTGAGTTTTTTCAAAACTAAAAAATATCTTCTCTCTCTTTTCTTCTTCTTATTGTCCTTATCCTACACTAGGCGGGGTCGGCACAACATGTTTTTCTCTTCCACTCTCTTCTTATTATCTATTAGTCGTCTCAGTGCTCACACATTTCATTAGCATATTATTCTTCACAGAGTCCATCCATATCTTCTATGGCCTTCCTCTACCTCTATATCCATCCACAATGTTAATTACTCTTTTGGTAATATGTTTTTCATCCCTTCTCATGACATTCCAATGCCAAGCCAATCTATTTCCCTTTCAATTTTGCAAATTGAACCAAGGCACCCTCAAATTTGAAAAACTGTCACCAAACACATAGTGTGTTCAGGCAGCAGTCCTTGAGAGCCAGTGAGCATTCTAGGTCTAGCGTGATAACATCTTCGACCATATCGTCACTAACCATCAAGTGAGATAGTGGTCTAACGCTATACAGTATAAAAAAATAAAAATTCACGTCACTGACAACTGAGCCACGGCGACGCGACTGTCGAATTTAGTCATTTATATATTTTTTAGATAGAGACTTAGATAAAAGTTTTATTAAGTATCCTTAAAATTAATTATTGGCCTGCTGTCTAACTTTTTTAACCAACTTCCAAAAAAGGAGGAATGTTCGCAACTCTTCTTCGTAGGTTTCTTTCTTATATATGTGTGTTACCGCATAACTTCCGGCTGGGTGAACCGAGTTTGATCGTTGTATTTTATTTGAAAGCTGGTGCTTAGCCACGCTAAAATTCGTAAAAAACTAATTCGCTAAAACGTCCTATTTAAATTTCATCAAAATAGGACAAGCGGTTTTTGAGTTACACTCCAATAACTGAAAAGTGCGTGCTTATACCTAGACGATAATATAGTAGCGGGTGATGACGTCGGTGAACGTACATTGATCCCATGTAAAAGGTAAAAAAAACAAAGGTCTTCAACAAGTTATTTCACACTTTTGAGTGTTGAAGTCATTTCCATTTTTTGGTAATTTTTTTTTATGTAACTGTACATAAATAAATAAATGCATTGAAATAGTGAATGTATATAACACGGGAGTTACTCACGTAATAAGTCAGAGGGTTCCGACTATAATTTTTAATAACAGCATTGAAATAGGCGCAGCGCTTATCATTATTTTCAAGAGAATGTTGCACGTCTGGTTTTGCTTATCTAGGACTACGAAATACTAGAACTTGACTATTGAAGTACCCACCCTTCCAGTCCCGTTGTGATGACTATCTTCAAATACCAACAATCCACATAAACTATACAACCTTATGGGAATTGAAACCTATATTCCATCGGTAGGCGTAAAGTAGAATTTTAATGCTGTGTAATCTTGGCTTTTATAACCAATATTTGTTGGACAATGTATTTCATAGCCCCTTTCATAATTTTTTCAGTTATCCTTATACATTTTATTGGTCTAGGCGTTTAATAAGGGAAAGTGGTACGTATCACACTAGATCTAAAATGTTTACTGGCTCTCAAACACAGCGGCTTGAACGCTCTGTGTGATTGGTGACAGTTTTTTTAAACTGAGGGTAGTAGCTAGTTAAGCGGCAGGCGGGTACTAGAAAGTATCCTATCTCAATGTGCTGTGGATATGTTAGCGATTTCACCTACTCAGGAAACGCAAGCCGTGCCGTGTATGGGGATCGAACAGACGACCGGCGACACTGAAGCCGCAGGCTTCAGTGTCGCCTTCAGTGGCTTCAACGCCGCTTAGAAACTATATTATTATAACGATCACCCAGTCGACAGCGCTGCAGCGCTGAAGCATTTGCTATGAGGAATGTTCACTCAATAATATTTGTTATCATTACAAAAGCATATCGCATGGTATCAATAGCTATGCAATTGGAATGCGTGAGAAAGAGATGGCATAAATGAGTATTTTACATGTTAAAAAGAGCCCAAGGATATTGAACAGATGATTGGAACGAATTGTCAGAACGAAATTGAGCGAGCGAAACAGAGATGCCTAATTAGGGAAAGGGACAGCTAATTTAAGATGTCATGTGTCGTCACATGTCTGCTTGGTATTATTATAAAAATATTGTTTTCATTTTATTATTATTTAAATACGTCAGAGTTCGACATTGTCATTTATCTAATTAATCGCTAAAAATTCAAACTTTATTTACTCCATACATTCACAACATTAACAAGGTAACATTAACATAATTTAAAAACAATTTAGAATAGCAATAAAATAACCTAACTTAAAATAAAAACCTTAAAAATTTAATACAAACTAAATTAAATCTAAAACGGGTCCCTGCGGCATTGTACCCAAGACGCTGGCAGCGTTCCCTCTTTGTATTGCTAGGCTAATACGTTGAGCAAAAAAGCTGCCAGCTCTTCGGTCTCCTGAGAGCTATTGCTATTGCTATTCCTATTGCTAAAATAATTATAAGATTGAGGTAAAACTGAGGTAAAAAGACTGCAGTATTAAAATGAAGCCATCATTTTTCAAAATCAAGTCAAAATCATATTAATATTTCCGGGAAATAACTGAATATTCAATTTCTTAACGCAATGGTATATTGATTTTTGTTTTCCTCAAAATGCATGTACCAGTCGGATTGTTAAAGACCTTAGATATAATATGTAGGTCACAGTATAATCTAAGTGCCATCACATTCCACATAATCATGTACTTTATAAACATCCACGCGAGATAACGTAATAACAAGTTATCTAAGTAAATATGGTTAATACGAGAACCGGCGGCGGCGGGAGGGTAGAGTTTCATTCCTCGGTAGCTTATGCGTTATATTTCTTGTTACGATAAGATGGTGTAATGTTCGAGGAATTTGTATGTTATGGTCTATTAATGTGGTCGAACCGTACGCAAGTACGTAATGATTTGAGAATGTATAATATTACTAGCGGTGCCCCGCGGTTTCACCCACGTATACAACGGTTTATCTACTACCTCGGTTATTTTATGGGAAATACCCTCTTTACGGTGTTAAAAGTTGCCTATGTCCTTCTCCAAGGTCCCATCGATATTATATCTGCACCAACATTCATTAAAATTGTTTCAGCGGCGTAATGGTAACAGAGACTGCTACTTTCACGATTATAATATTACTAGCTGCGCCCCACGGTTGTACCCGCGTGGTGATGAAAGCGATGATGATGGTTATGAGCGATACATTTACTCTCCGCTGAGCGCTGGAGGTTTGAAGTTCTAGGGGATCCAACATCCTCACAGAAAAGGCACCTCGAGATGACACTCCAATGTGTTCCCGGAGTATCTCACTGGGGGGTAAGGCAGAAGATCTCCTCCCCGAGGTGGGCCTGCGCGAAAGCGAAAGCGATCCTGCGCCCCCCGTCATTTCTAGTCGACGACGGTGGAACACGCCGGGTTTATAGTGGGTATGCCGCCCTTCTGGCGGAGACTCCCGTATGGTAATAGTAGTGGGGCCTACAACTTACAACTGACATTATTCTCTTGATACGGAACATTTCGCTTCCCTATGTAGATACTAAACTTTACGTATAATTGTATTTTTTTTTACTTGTAATAATTTTCGTTACACGTGAGCAGACAAGAAGCTGCCCTATCCATATCCAAGTACATTACGAAACCCATTCCCGCACACACGATGAGTCTCGCAACTAAGTTCTATGTTTTAATTAATATCTATGACATTGCGAACGAGACGGGAATATTGCGTGGTTCTAATTTGAATCCTTATCGCAGTCATCTATTCAAACACGGCATTTCACCTTTGATATACTACCAGCCGTCTGTGACTCTGTCCGCCTAATTTCGTTATTTGTAATTGCTACTCGTGCTATTTAAATTTAATTTCGCTTTATCTCACTAAAATTTAGTAGACACATTATATAAAAGGTTATTTTTAGCAACTTGCCAAAACATTCGTCTGAAAAATGGTATTCCTTAAATTGATTAAGTTATTGATATGTTTGTGGTTATGAAAACCTAAATTAGAACTATGTTAATTAATATCATTAATTTTAAGAAATTAGTAGAAAGTTCATGACTTTTTCATACTCAACTGTTAAATATGAAGAAAGTCGCACCCTAGATACTTAGCTCGTGCTAACGAAACATTATAGCTCTACTGACAATGTGACAGAATGATCCTCTGAAATGTTGGGTTCAAATACCACTAGTAGCTGTAAAGGAGACCGTCAAACATTTTTAGTTTTGATATTGATTTCGCCTTAGTACGTCGTAATATTGATAATGTAGTACTATTAATAGTATAGGTAAATTCGAACTTCTCAACTAATTTGTCGTACTAAAAAAAATATTTTCATAAAATGCGATATATCCGCGAAAATTCTCCTATATGATATTTTACACAAAATGATCATACCACAACTTGAATTCCTCACCAATCTCGAAAACCGTAATTTGCCTTATTAAACTATGCTGCCCTTATTAAGCTATGATTATAATGAAAAAGTAATAGTAGGGAGTTACTTACCAGCAGACTTGTTAAAATACAGTCACCAATACTTTTTTGAACTTGCCTGAAACAAATGTGACAAATATTATTAATAAAAGTATTTTTAAAATTGTTGAAATATTAACTCTAATCTGCATTCACCGCTAATATATTTTCATATTTAAAACTATAACACGTTTTTAGCGCCACTTCACCAGAAATGAAGATCATTATATATATTAAAACCCGATCGGATGCGTGCTATAAAATACGATCCGGCGCATCGTTTGTCTTGTGAATGATTCAATTTAGTAAAAGACCGATCCATCCACCCACACGACTGAAGATTGACTGGCCGGTTGGCGCAGTTGGTAGCACTCTGCCTTCTGAGCCGCTGGTCCCGGGTTCGATTCCCGGACAGATCAAACATTTGTGTGTATGAACATGTCTGTCTGACCTGTGTCTAAGTGTGTATATGTATATAAGTGTATATATCAGTCATCAGGTCACCATAGTACAGGCTCTGCCTAGTTTGGGAAGATACCTGAAGACCTTGTGTGAATGTTAGTAAATAAATAAAAAAATATAAAAAAATAGTCCACCGAAGTCAAGAGTTAACTGTTTAACTAATAAACCGATCAATTACGCTACTACCACCATCTATCGTCCGTCTAGTAGCGATCGGACGATGAATAATCTTCCATCTTTTCTGTTAGACGTTTGCCAGTTTTCGACACAGATGGGTCAGCATACTCTCTGAGAATGGATGGACATCTGTGCTGCCCTATCGCAGCGAGCAACATCATATCTGTGCCAAAACATTAACGACGGTACGAATAGGATAGTAACAGAGAAATATTTTATTTCCACCCTAATTAAAAACGTTTATCGTAGGAATCGTAGGTAGTGGAAATGCTACGTATTGAAACCGCCCGTTTTACTTCGCAAAGTGTTAATTTATTCTTAAGTGTGATAAATCCATCAGAAAGAATGAAACTACACAGCCGTTAGTCGTAGGATGGGTGTGTTCTCGCGTAATTAGATTTTTTTGAAACTATTTTAAAGACTTGTCATCGTGGCCATGTTATCCATTCCAAATAAACGAATACTATTGTCAGCAGACTTAAAGTTCAAGTTATCAGAAATATTTTATTATCGTACTATACTAACATAAAATATATTATGAAACAAATAAACACCAACACAAATTAGATTTTAATAAAGTTTTACAATCTGTTGAATATTTAATGGATATTCAAAACTGCAGAAGCGCAATAATGCTATCTGTTTCAAAACTCTGAGGAATTCACTAACGAGAGGCGATTAGATTTAAATTAAATTCTTTGAAGACCATTTCAGTGTCTCCGAAGCACTTTGAACATTCATTAGAGTTATTGGTTGGAAGGAACAATCCTTATAATATTAAAAATGCTACATTTTATGTGTCAGTATGTGTGCTGCCTTTGACTTGACGCTAAAACTACGAAAAGGATTCACAAGAAATAGGTCAAGAAAACTCATAGAACTCAGGATTTTCAATTTTTAACAGTTTGTATTAGATAGCTAGATTTATTTTAGAAGTTACGAAAAATTAATCAAATCCTAACATTGGCGTCTCTGGCACAAATATATTTAAATATGTTCACATTAAACGTTTTTTGTTCTCCTATGATATAGAAACTAATGTATCGATATATGGATCACAATTTATAGATACAGACAAACTCGAATAAAAACATGTGCACAGTAGCGTACAAGACGATCATAAATGGCTATGTATGGCGCTTTCCTAAAATCACATGATTTTAAACAAAATATATTTTTCGAATTGTCAATTTATTCATCATAATCTCAGCTCTAGGACGTCCAGTGCTGTACATCTGTGTCCCCCAATAATTTCCACAAGAACCTGCGATCTTAGTCAATTCGTCTGACTAAGATCGCAGCCTTATTTATAGATATTAAATTCACAGACTCATTATAGTTGTTCAACAATTCGATAATGTTAGTAAACTTAAGAATTAACAAAGTTAAACGCTGCATTCGAGAATTTCACCAAATAACATTTAACAATGTCCAAGTCACTTTATTCAGCTCAATAGCATTTTGTTCCATGACCCTCGTAGGACAGTAAGGGCAGCGTGCCTGAGTACGTTGGTTACGATCCAAATATTGTCTGAAAGAAAACGCTACATACGATAAGAGCGTCCATTGTGATGTACTACCGTTATTACATATTTTAGTATTTTGTTATATTAATTTATCAAAAAGGTGTATTTGTGCTATAAAGAGTTATTGTATTTTATGTATTGCACGATAACTATTTGAACCAGCATACCAATAGATTTCACTTCTGTTCCTTATTGATATCCAACTGAATTGTCAGATTTTACTAAACATTTAAGATTAAGGTCGAGTCACAAACATGTTAAAATCTAAACCGGAAATGCGTTGGATCTGCGGAAACGGGCCCGTTAGTTAACCAGCTTTGGACATATCTGACCCCCGTCCTTTATACTCAACATGTGGATTATATGCGATGACAATGGAAATATTGATATCCGGTGACACAGTTTAACGGGACAGAATAAGTAATAGCCGCGAAGCAGTCCATAATGAACTACTAGTACAGACATTAAACATATTTGAACATGAAACTCCATGTTTATTGTAAGGTATCATATGTTATTTATTTATACATATTTTTTTACTGTTTCTTCCTATGTTCAGTTATTTTAGGAGGGCTTTTCAAGTGAAATCAGTAAAGACGTTGTTATAAGCACTTGTTCCATAGCATAGAACGGTATATAAATATATATAAATTACTTATTTGATTTTCAAAAGGCCCTGTTAGTTTAGAAGTTAATCCTAAGTGCTCATTCTGAATTGCCCCGTTTGCAGCTGTTCACCTAAGTTTTCTTCATCTTGCTGTAATTTGAGTAGGGTCCATGACCCCCTGACTCTTCTCTGGGATATTCAGTCCAATCACATATAAGTATTATACAATAGTTTACACGAGTTTGTTACTGCTAAACAAACTACCGGAGAGTGACGTGACGTAACATGTTCATTATTACATGACATAATAACAATTAGATCTGACGTGAGATAGAAGCGAAAGGATGTAAGCGATTGGAGGAGATTTGCGCAAATCGAGAGTATGACAACGAGAACAGATATTTTTTACGAAGGAGATCGTATTTCCAATCAACAGTTTATGTACTTAGACCGTGGTATGTCTATTGTGGGTTTATGTGTATATAATAAATTACCTACAACTACCATTTGCGGGTTTAATTTTACTATATGTATATACAACAATTGTTATAATTAAATCTTTACTGTTAATATCGATGCTCACAAAGCAGCCGGAACAGCTTTTGTAATAAAGCCTCAAGTCACTGAATATCGTTAAGCTGTCCCGCAATATGCTCACAATGTTTTGATAATAGTTACTTTTGAACTATCATGGTACCGACTTCGACAAGTTATTTCATACTTTAGAGCGATGAAGTCGGTTCCATTTTTATCACTCTTTTCAGTGGCCATTGCTACTCACGGGATTTCTTCACCCTCAATTAGGAAGTCATCCTGATAGACGTAGCAATTTTCAGTTATTGGAGTGTAACTCAAAAACAGCTTGACCACTTTTGACGAAATTTTAATGGGACCACACGGCACCTGATTTCAAATAAAAAAAGTATCATAATAATCGGTTCACCCAGTCGTATTAAGAACGTACTCCTTTTTTGAAGTCTGTTAATAAATACGTGGCCTCGTACACTTAGTCCATTGATATAGTCAAAGAAAACGTGGCATTCCACCACAGGAGTGGTCCGTTCCGTCAGACATAATTGAGAATTCACAATGGGCGAAATCATAGCGATATTCGTACCATTTAGCGGCGCAATTGTCTTTAATTCACAATCGTAATGCTATTGTGTGTCGAGTTGCGTGTTGCAATTCAGGTAATGGTCGAAGTAGCCATGGGTTATGAAGAAATAGGACGCTATCAGGAAATCGAAATCATGGAGTACCCAAATAGAGGTACATACATCATGAGAATAGCGTTCGAGATCTGTGACTACGAGTGTCTGTGTCTATCCCTTTAGTATACATATTTGCTTTGGCCACGGCGTCACGCGTGAGCGGCTACGCCAATTTCGAAAATGTTTAGTTGAGTTACGTTAACTCTTCGTTGTTTATTATTCTCAAGAGGTTCTTATGAAATATGCACGGAACTTAACTACTATTTAGCTTTTATAAATGTATGATTATGGCATTTGGGATAACTGTCTGTTGTTTAAGAATGTCGGGTATTATAAAGTATTAGAATAAGAAGCAATATGATTTGGTATATAAATAAATATATATATAGCAATTCACATTGAATATGTCGGGTCAACTAGTACATAAAAAACAATTGAATAACGCTCCATAGCATTAACAAGTACCAATTCTGTCATCATTCTACTAGATCAACGATTGTCTTTCTAGGTAGATAATTTTACAAGATAAAAATCGGACACAGTACTGTTCGTTTAGCACACTCACGTCCCGCACTTGGATTCCCTGTATCGCGGGAGGCATGCACACACACAAAAATCTAAGACCCGAAACAAACGTTTGCCTCTGACGGGATTCGAACCCAGGGCCTCGGGGATCAGAAGTCATGCCACTGACGACTGAGCCACGGCGATCGATTGAATATCTAGTTGTGGTACAGCAAACTGGTAAGGGGACGGGCGTACCCCCCTCCCCTTCGATAACCTCGGATATGAAGTTATCTGATAGTCGGTAGGTGACTTGACATGTTTAGATTATGATATAAACATACCTACTTACCTACATACAACAATCCAGGCAATCTAAATCTGTCCTTAGTTTTAAATATACAGATAAGGTGTGTTATTTTGGTCTTTTTTGATAACACTGATAGTACTTTCCTCTCATTAGTTTCTTGTAATACCGGTACAGGTATTACCGGGTCTTTTTAATATAAACTTATAATAACTCCTCGTTTTAAGGTTAACTTTACTTTTAAACGAATACCAAATACCTATTAACAACTAACAGATGTATTTTTATTATTAATTCAATCTGTTCCGGCCCATTTCGGACATTGTAGATATGGCAACACTCAGCCACATCTAGTAATGTAATACTACCGAACCCGACGATACATGGTGTATGTACATATTCACGTGTGTATGTACACATATTCCAGATCTCAGTATAATAGCTACTATAAAAAAGCGAATAATAATATTATTTAATCGAATGTGCAGTGAAATCTGCGTGTATTTTAACAATATTATTATAGAACTATATAGCTGACCTGGCAAATGTTGATCTGCTATGTAAATTATCGAAATGTCATGGGGTGGGAGTACGAGGGTGAAAAATATTTTATACATAAATCCATAAAAATCAGCCCAGCCGTTTTGGAGGAGTTAGATAACAAACACAGTGTCACTAGAGTTTTATGTATTAGAAGAAGATATATACATACGCGAATTGTTCATTACCTTGTTTTAAGAATAAATATGTGATTGTAGTAATGCTAGGATGCCAATATTTATCTACAAGCAGGATACCGCTGAAGTTGTTCCGTCCGGGTTATCCGGGCAATATCCTGCATTTCCCGGTATTATTCTACAACCCACAGCACCTACTTCAAGCACAGCCCCTTCTCAAACCGTAAAATTAGTATATATACTATCTAACATACTCGCCAGGTGCACGTTATACAATAACTATATTCATTACGATATTGGTAGAAAGGGCTTCTAGGGTTCTTTTATAAAAATGTGTTGAAAACGTTCTACCGTGTCGATCGCGTCATCTACTGAATCAAAGGTTAAAAAAAGCCACGAAACATAACTAATTTATTACAACATTGTTGTCCATTATAATCCAGTCAGACATGTCAATGAAAAGCATGTTTTTATAATTAATTTCAGTTTTGTAAAAATGTATGCTGCAGAATATTAACCCTACATCGAAATAAACATACGAACATAAATACATCAATTAGGGGGCTAAAAACTGAAGTAAAGGTTAGAATTAAAAAGATCAATACATAAAAAAAATATTCTAATAACAAAAGAACAATCATAATAGGTTTTAATAAACCATGAGCACAGAATATAACATGTGCTGGGTTCGTTATGATTCATTTTCTGTAAATAATAAACACACGTTTAGAAATCACACACAAACAGATAAGATGATGTATGAAAAGGTCAAACAATTTTCCAATTAGCGTAGTCAGTAAATAATGTCATCAAATAAATTAAAACGCTGGTCATTAGTTTGCTTATGCGATATGGCGCCGGGTTGACAGCTGTTGCAACGATTGCCGAAAGCCTGTTGCGCACTTGTCAGACCATAACGTTAGGTGCACATTTTGAGTATTTTAATACAGTTCATATATATATATATATATATATGAACTAAAATTGTTTTTTTAATTATTATCAGCACCCAATGTCCTGAAAAGAAAACTAAAAAGATGGCACAAAGATTGATGATCAGTTGATCACGATAGGCACTGTCCTTTTCAAATGTCAAATTTTAAAAACCTACCAAACTTAGTAAAATTTATTTAAAATCCTGGAGTCTTCAAGTCGCGAGTGAATAGGTACCTTCTAGGTTTGCGTGCTAAATCCTAGACAACGTCATCACTTAACATCAGGTGAGACAGTTGTCAAACGCAAACTTATAATATGTAAAAAAAAAAAACCTACCAAACTTAGTAAAATTTATTTAATATAGGATTTGTATCTATAGTTCCGGGATATTTTCCAATATATATTTCACTGAGAAAGTTATTCAAACTGTTATACTATCTTTTAAATATAAACTAGTCAAATTGTCACTTCTAAGAGTCCCTGTGGAATCTTATCATCTAATAAAATCAATGGGGAAGTATGAAATCCATCACTGATTATGATGATAATGAAATAAATGCAGGCGCAGTTAGTGACACACACACTTAAATGCATGACTATTCTACGACTGATACAATCGACACTGTCCCCTGTAGGTGCGATAATAAGTGCGAGATTACCTCAGAAGTTATTACACACATACACAGCAGCGCATTGCAGTGTATGGTAGCGCGTGAGTGTGATATTGCCAGTATAGCTTTTAGCAATTTAAATACTATCAGCATTGATGGCAACATTCGATAGAAGCTGTTGAGGCAATTGATAGGGTTCACAGGTCAAACTCGTTTAATATGCAGATAATTTTAATTAGAGTCATTAAGTTTATGTGATATTTATTGCAATACTTGTCACAGTGATTGGACGTGCACGAATGAGATTTTTAAGACATTTATTTATTTTATTTATTTATTTCAAATTAGGGACGCATATAGGAATATATAAGGAAGGCAAAATAATAGTATAAAAATGTCAAACAGAAAATATTAAAAACAAATTACCAAAAAATGGAACAGACTTCAACACTGAAAAGTGTGAATCTCCTCCTCCTTTTTTGAAGTCAGTTAAAAATGTAAAATGTCCACTAAGAAATACGCACGAACAGATAAATATTACGCTATATATTTGTTACAGTCGAAATTGACTTTTCTGTTTCGAAATAGTCTCAGAGTAACTTAGACACTGCATCAAGATATCTTACCACTTGTCGTCATAGAGAGACGTATGACTTTATAGAGCGTCTGTAGTGCAGTTAACAAATGCCATTTTAACCGAGCAATGTACTCCGCAGGCCCAATAAGGGGTGGGAGACCGGTGCAGTGGTGTGATATGGTTTTGAAAGAGCAGTATTGTGAGTTTCGAGGGCTCGTTAAGGCGTCGGTCCTTATTGTACCCTCAGGACAACAGTCTTTAGGCCTCATCGAAGGTTTTAGGGCGGCTAGAAAGCTCCGTCTTTGAGCTGGGCACTAGCATATTCGCCAAGCCGTAGTGAATTATGCCCATTGGTCTTCCATGTCAAACGAAGGGAATGTATGTGTGAATGTTTATGTTATATGTACAGCATGTACATGAACTAAACTGATAAAGAAATCTGCTACTTCATTTCAATAGTAACGTAAAACGAGTTTTGAGGTATCAAATTTATTTTTATATGTTTTTGAATACAATGTTTTCAAAATAAAATTTCAATACCCACTTTTAGGCTTGAACTGTCAAAAAAATTATATAAAAATCAAATGTTTTATTATTTTAACAAGTAAGTCATTTCAATAATTGGTACTATATTGCACTAATCGATTACTAATGAGACATATTCTATAGTCATAATCCAGAAATTAAGCCATAAAATTAATAATGTAAACAAATTAATTAACGATGACACCAGGCGAACTAATGATAACATAGATTTCAAAATAACCGATAAACTTACAACAGCAAAATTAAACGGTTAATTTCCATAAGCATTAGAGAGTCACACATTAATAATAATTTTCTAATTTAAGTCAATTGACAGGTCAAGGGTTACATCATCTTGACAGTGCCTACACATGAAGGGAAATTCCAATACATAGTCCACTGCTATTTCCATATTATTTATGATGAATGGTAAAATTGAAGAAGATGTGATTTTTGTTGAAGATGAACGTAACTTGGTTTCTATGTGGGGGTGGCTGGGGGCTATGGTCACGGATCCTTTACGCTGTCGAATCGGAAATAAAAAGATCGTAGAAGAACGAAATTTTGACCCCAACGCACTGGTCAAGTTGAAGTTGGGACATATCTCGGAGAACTAATGGCCGCTGGGGTCGAGTCCGAAAGGTTCTCGTCCAATTTTCAAATGTTTGTTTAATATATAAAGCTTATATTCGACTCGAAGTAGACCCCAGTTACGCGGAACAAGTGTGAAAGGTCTAACCTATCAGTAGAACAAGCTTGCTACAAATTGAAATTGTGTAATGCGACATTTCGCTAGCCGTTGTTCTATTACCATATACGGCATGATAACCTATGGCCTCTAGCCCTTTGCTGTCCACGGATTTGTTATGATGTACTTTGTTGGCATATACTGTGACTAAATGGCTGTGGTCAACGTAAGAGCGAACAAGATTATATCGACGTTTGTACTCGTATGTCTGTCAAGCGATCATTTGTTGCTAGCAACTTGTTTAAAATAAATATTTTCGCTCGTATTAGCACGGTTAATATCTGGACTTGAAAGTATGAAATTGCCAATTTGAACGGAAAAATTGAAAATGTTTTTTTTCAAAGATGTAACACATTTATGTAATCGAAATATTTACCTTCCTTATCTACAATGCTGACATCTAATCGGAAGTTAATGTATGCCTGTAAAAAGCCTGTCAAATTGTAACTTGGTAAGATTTCATGATCAACCAGTGGTAAATTGTAACTAGGTATGTATTCCAAATATTCATCTATATTCTGCTTAGTAAATGTCCAAAAACAGATATTTTCCTGAATATATGGTTATCTAAGCTGGTACTTAGTAAACGTTTTGGTTCTGCAAGTAATGTACAACTTCATTCAATAAAGATAATATAGGAAACGATTTCTAAGCCTATCCAACCGTAGAATGTGTATATTAAAACCCCAAGAACAAATCGATTTTGTAAACATCCAAAATTCACCGTATCGATTTCCTATTACACAGTTTCGGCAAAACATACTTAACTAAATAATAAAATCACTATTCCATAACTTAATTTTTTTTTGTATAAAAACCAAGTGACCTCCTGTGAGTGTAACAATACCATATCAAATTCACGTCACAGCGGCTGGTTTGGGCACATACCATGACGAAGTGACAATGGTTGGCCACCTCTGTCTGTTTGTACTTTCGCCTTGGCGCTAGACGAGCGGGCCAATCACAGCGGAGTGGTGATGTCACGTGGGCAGTCAACAACAACATTTTTAGGGTTCTATGCAAATGAGATACTTTAATTTGAGGGTCGCTGTGGCGCGGTGGTTAGTGTCAGTGACATGACTACTGTGTCTCCGGGACCCGGGTTCGAATCCCGGCAGGGGCAAACATTTGTGCGATGAGTGTAGGTGTTTGTCCCGGGTCTTAGATGTTTGTGTGCTGTGAATGTATGTGTCCAAGCCTCCCGCGATGCAGGGAATCCTAGTGCAGGGGTTTAAGTGTGATTAAAAAAAAAATGGCTGCACTGTTCGTAATGCCCAATAATTTTACTCTGACGTCGGTGGAATGGCTGGTAGTAATAAAAGCAACAGTAACTTGGAGCCATTTCAAGGCACGTTGTAAATTGTACAATGACTAATTGTGGGGGGTATTTGGTTAAACTATAAACTAGGGTTTTGGGGGTTTGGCTTAATATTGGCAGCATTTTTTAATTTATAATGTAGGCTAAGCACTACAGAAAAATATATATGTATCTCGCATTAAATAAAATGCTTTCCCAAGTCTATATATACGTCAGCCCAAAAAAATAATTGTTTTATAAGGCGAAAAATTAAGCTCGAGCGCCCATAACATAATAAACTACAACAGGCAAGGCAATAAGGCCTACATATACATACATATATTATGTATATGTGCAATCCGTATATCTTCGGAGGATGTCTTAAATCATAAAATATAGGTACATATTTGAATCTGATAAACAAGATGTAATAAATGGCCACAGCTACGGCCTAGACCGTGTCACTATTTCCTGTTTAATATTCGATCTCTATAGATACTTACTCAACGTGAAATTAAGTGAGTAAAAACTATATTGTAGAGAATCAAATTTGATAATTTGGATCATACTTATAACTAAAACAATTATTGAGCTTCCGGTGAAGGTAGCACCGTTATCAAACTCCCATCATGGTGGTAGAGTACTATCGAGTAACTACCCGCAAGTTTGAAAAATTGTCGCCAAACACAATGTGTTCGAGCGTTCTTGAAAGCAAGTAAATATTTAGGTCTAGCGTGAATAAATTCGTGATTAATTGCGTTATAAATTATTTCTCTTTAATTTTAATACAATTTTGGTATTTTTACATGGACACGTAGACACACACTTTCTTAGAAGTGTGTGTTGTATGTATGTAAGTTGTTTACCTTATAACTCCATAATTATATTACAATTAGTAGTAGTAGTATTAGTATTATTTACTACAAGTCGGTCACTATAATAGGTAGTCATGAAAATCGGCCAGAACTCAGGAAGAAGCTGGATGCGGGCCGCGTCCTACAGGTCCTCGTGAAGATCAAAGCGGAAGGCCTACGTCCAGCAGTGGACATCCGTTCTCTGAAGCGGCTCCTATAGAGGCGGTAGAGCAAGCAATCATATTGTAAGTATTAGCGTATATGGTGATGCTTGTAAAATAAAGGTGTACAATAGTTTATGAATGAAGTTTGCGTAACCTCGCCACGATCTAATAAACATGTTTGTGTTGCGTGGACGTAGTTAATAGTTAAGCTAATTAGCCAATTAGCAGTAGCCTAATTAATTTAAGAAAATGCGTCACAGCTGTAATTTTGTCACTTCGTAGGACTTCCTTAAATATTAAATAATAATGATTTTTTAAAACAAATGTAAATAATCAAATTTCAAATTGATTAACAAATAGCTGTTGTGGTTATATCCGCGTGGTGATGAAAAACGGTGATGATGATGATGATGATGATGATGAAAATTAGCCTATGTCTTAATCCAGGGTATAAGCTATCTCCATACCAAATTTCTAATGAAGTCATCAGTTCTAATGAATCATAATTTCTATGAAGAGGAACAAACATACAACAGACGGACCCATAATGTACAAATAAAAAAGCTACTTCCGGAACTTTTGCTTCGTAGCCTATAATATAAAATCCTTGAAAAAAATATAACCATAAAAAATAGGCTCGATGAAAAAAACCTTTTATAATGTACAACCTCGATCTTGTACCGATTTATTCTTAATTTCTATACCTTAACTAAAGCAATATATATTCAAGTATTTAATCAAACAAATCGTGACTATGTAAATGCTCAGTTTCTAGTTATTATCAAGATATGGACACGTTTTGTACAAACATGATATTGCCTATACCTACGTAATTACTACCCGTAGTTACGTTTGCGTTGGTGATATTCCACAGATACGACAGGCTGCTTATCGGAATCGTTATATTGATTCGTGGATTCGTCTCTGTGAATGATCAGCCCAATACATTCCCACAGCTGGTCCAAGATCCTCAGCACCCATGGTGCAGATATCTTAAAATTTCATAAGCAATACCTTCACACTATTACAAGACATGGACCTTCCTCTCAAAGAGTTATACAGGTACATACCTAGTTAGCTGTATATTTGTTAGATTAGGAGAGCCTATGTTCAGCAGTGGACTGATGGAGACTGACAGATGGTATTTTTTTACACTTTATGGACGTAGCCTTTGACTACTATCTCACTTGAAGATCAGTCAAAATCAAATCAAAATTTATTTATTTCAGGCAAGTTACACCCATTTAGTACAAATACAAATAAAATTAAATGGAATACAATAAGATGTCAGATTTAAATACAATTTAATACTTATGTCAAATTTAAATAGTCAAAAATAAAAGATTAAATTAAATGAAAAGTCAAGTGTCACGTCAAGTTAGTTCCAGTATCTTCTCTCCGGCACTGGTATTGCGATATGTCTATCGCAGCAATGCCGGAGGTAAGTACAGTCGAGTCTGGCTGCAATCAGAGTGAGAAGGCCAGTCACGCTAGACCTAGATTATTTACTGGCTCTCAAGTACTGCTGCCTGATCGCACCATGCGTTTGGTGACACTTTAGGCAGAGAACACAACCTCCCAATTGCTACGAATCCATCATACTTCCTTCGCTTCGTCCACGCTCATCAGAGCCTTCATACAAGAGCGTTGTTTAGAGTACTCTTGAGGCCCTTTCTTAGAAGTGTTTCAATCTGATTGATATAATATTATATCTGATGATGTTATTGAATAGGATTTGTAATTAGTAGTAGGTTGTGTAAATCACTATCGTG
Source organism: Apeira syringaria (assembly GCA_934044485.1). Classification (NCBI taxonomy): domain Eukaryota; kingdom Metazoa; phylum Arthropoda; class Insecta; order Lepidoptera; family Geometridae; genus Apeira; species Apeira syringaria. The sequence continues at coordinate 23,612,543 of OW203660.1, read as the reverse complement.
CCATACGTAAGATCAATCTACCATATCTTATCTTTATGACGTCATAGGCCAACAATTTTTAAGCAGTGAGTCTATGACTTACATGAATTTGGTTATCTATTTCTGAGGTCAGCGTACCTGGAACAAAGCGTAATTTAATTAGAACATTATGCAGTGATAACACGCTGATAAGCGATAAAATGGAGTCTGAGATTTATGGACTTGTTTATTGTATGAGTATGCTCGCATGATATTAATTCCAGGGGATGAGTTTTATCATAGCAGATATTTGTGTTGATTTAGACGACATACATTATACACACAAAACATCACGCCTTTTTCCCAAAGGGGAAGGTACGGTTCGCAGATTTACTTGCTACGATCAATTTGGTTCCGATGAAAGTGATACTGTTATCAAATTCCCAGCATAGTGGTAAGACACTTTCGAGTAACGTTTATAATCTTTTGAAAGACCTGTTAACCCCCTTTCAAAGAATCAATTGTAAATAATATGAATGTACAATTGTGATTCGTCAAATCATAACGTGGAATAAGATATAGTACTGCCAACTCACTGTTCCACGAAATAAGGTCCAAGTTGTGTTATGGACTGACCGAATTAACGGCTAGGTTGAAGTTAACTATAACAGTTAAGAAGTCACAGAATAACAGCTTTTATGTCGTCAAACCTTTAAAAGTTTAACCTTTTTAATGACGCAACATTTTAATTAGTGTCGGAAAGCTTCTGAACTTTGAATGTTTTAGTAACAGTTATAAACTTTATAATAATTGTATGATTAGTCTATAGCCAGAAAACATTGCGTGACACGTCTTTGACCACATCGTCACTGAACATCAAGTGATCAAGTGTGCATACGGTGGATCTTTAAAATATAAAGAAGCAAGCGAGAGGTAAAACAGAAAGCACTCTACCACCAAGATTTCTTTAATACCATCAGTGGCGATTTGGTCGAAGATGTAATCACGCTAGACCGAATTAGAATGTCGTCCAAGTAGACGTAACACTTTTCAGTTATTGGGGTGTAACTCAAAAACTTCTTAAGCGATTTTGATTAATTTAAATAAGACCGCACGGGAAGCACCAGCTTTAAGATAAAAAACAATCATCAAAATCGTTCACCCAGTTAAAAGTTCTGAGGTAACAAGCACATAAAAAAAACATACCGTCGAATTGAGAACCTCCTCCCTTTTTTAAATCGCTTAAGTTTAACTACAAATGACCAGGCGGCGCCTGACCTCGATTTAATCACGTGTAAATATAACGGAAGCAGGGTAAAGTTACGTGAGCAACATATGGCGACTATTAAATTCAGTGTTAACAGTTGTAAAACAAGTTCAATGTGTATTAAAACGCACGTTCATAATTACTTTACACTGTTTCTACGGGTATAACGTGGCACTTACGCGTAGTCAAGTTCGTCGTAACGTCCCGTCTCGCGCGACACGGGACGTTGCGACGAACGCACCGCACTCAAGATCCTGATGAAGGGTTCCGGAAGAAGCCGAAACAATTGTCGATCGTGATATCGACTACGCGTAAGTACCGCGCTATACCCGTAGACAGTATAAAGTTCAATGTGAGTACCTACTTGTAGTACCGGGGCGGAATGGTGAATGCTCACGCGACTACATCCTCCCCTAGCAGTCCGAATTTTTTCCTTCATTATAGCTACCACCAGAGGGGATATTTTTAGCGCCATCTTCCTTTAATTGTATGAACCATTAATTTATTTATGTTTTTTCTCAGAACTTTCGACTGGGTGAACCGATTTTGATGTTTCTTTTATTATTTGAAAGATGGAGCTTCTCATTTCAATTTAATTAAAATCGCTCAAGTGGTTTTTGAGATACACTCCAATAACTGAAAAGTGTTACGTCTATTTAGATGACTTCGTTATTGAGGGTGGTGAAATCGGTGAACATACACAATGACAATGATCTCGTGAGTAGCGAAGGTCACTGAAAAAAGTGAAAAAAAAAATTACTTACCTAAAAATGGAACCGATTTCAACACTCAAAAGTGTGAAATAACATGAAATAACAGAACATAACATGTCGAAGTCGGTACCATGCCCACAATATTTTGATAATAGTTACTTCGGAACTATCATGGACCTATCTCAAAAAGTTATTTCACACTTTTGAGTTTTGATGGCGGTTTCATTTTGTGGTAATTTTTTTTAGCATTAAGTTTCTATACACTCAATAATAAGCCATGTAGGTCTCACCACGTAAGTCTTGCTTCAAGTTAGTTACGTAACTTTAAATACTTTTACGGAAAACAATCCAATTTCCTACTAATTTTAAATGAGATCGCCAAACGCTAACTGATAATTTAAGCCGCCTACAATGGTTGACTTAACATTTTAGTTGACTACTGCGACTATAAGCATATATAACAAATAACTTTCGATAGGTATTATTACGGCCCGTTAGATTTTAAAAACTGAATAAGTGTAATATTAAAACGAAATATTCCCTCTGGAAGGACTCGAACTCGCAGCTCCCGGATAACAGTGATTTCTATCTAGGCTCCAGCTCAGAGAAACAGTTTACATAAATTACAGTTATTTGGCAGCCATCGTTTGGCGTCGGCATTTCGTTTAAATATAATTTTGAAGTTGAAATGACCAAAGAATACACTCACGAGGATATATGTAGATGAACTTGAATAGAATAACATTAGGTATCGAAGTACCTACATAGTGCACAATAACATTTTTCAGTGCAGCGTCTGCACACTAAGTGCTCGCATCTGTAGCACCCATCTTGTGGAAACAAATTTTTTAACAAAAAATGCAACCGACTTCAACACTCAAAAGTGTGAAATAACTTGTTGAAGTCGGTAACATGATAGTTCACACAAAAGTAACTATGATCACAATATTGTGCTCATGGTACCGACTTCGACAAGTTATTTCACACTTTTGAGTGTTGAAGTGGGTTGGATTTGAAAAACAATAATTTTTTTTTTCACCCTTTTCCGTGACCTTTGCTACTCACGGGATCAATTAATTGCAATTGTGCGTTCTGAGATGTCTTCAACCGCGACAATAATATCATCAAGATACGCATAGCACTTTTCAGTTATTGGAGTATAACTCTAAAACCGCTTGTCCGATTTTGATGAACCACCACGGAAGTATACTCTATCTAACAAAAAAAGAACCATCAAAATCGGTTCATAAACGATGAAGTTATCCGCGAACACACATAAAAAAATAAAAAAATCATATATACGGTCGAACCTCCTTTTTTGAAGTAGGTTAAAAATTACAGTAAAAGTTGCAATGACCAGTGATGATACCTTACCTTCAGGTGTAGATATGGTATAATTAAATGTGGTAATTGCTTTTGTTCCAGGTTATATTAACATGATTTTGGCTCAACGACAACCTGATTTTTTGTCCCCGTTATTTTATGATACGATGTCTTTGTGTGAAGCTAGTTTTTTTCAGGGCCTAATGCAGTTTTCCTCATTACATCATTACCTCATGACATTTATAGCTTCACCGGGCAGGGGCGAGCCGAGAGCCGATACTGAGCCGAGTTGTGCGGGCGAAGAATGTGCACCTCGCAAGAAGTGATCTAAGCAATCGATTAACTTCTCCGCTGCCGATCCTTGGAATCCACCATTAACACTACCAGTATCTCGCGACTCCTTCAGTACTTGTATAAATCTACAATTATTTATTACCGACTAGCTTACCACAGTAATACACACTCTCGACTAGACATTACTCTTTCAACAATAACACTAATTACACTATTAAATAATGTACATTATGCTAACAGCTTAATATGATTACAACACAAAGCAGTGTTCTACATCTGATTCTGTTAGCAGCACGTTATTCAGAGTGGTTGTGTGTTAGATTTTATAATTGTCCGGACGCTGGTTACTCGTATATCACTTATATTGTACAGCCAGAGTTATTATAATAGCTTCGCTGGGACGTTTTAAACACTATGGTAACACACAAATAAACGCACTAACTCACATAGTTGGCGACAAGAGTATTCAAATCGAATTCAAAATTTGTTTTGTTTTAATGTACAAAATGATTTTTTCAACAAATTACAACTTACGTTCAAATTATTTGAAGGAGCTAATCTATAGTTATAGTACTCGTAATAACTAACTAAGCTATAGTAGCACTGTACTAGCTGTTCGAATTTATTCCTTCCTTTAGCATCTGAGGGGATGTTATTCTCAGCGCCATCTACCTTTAATTGTATGAACTATTAATAGGACTGGAGTGCTACTATAGCTTAGATGAGCAAAGCGACAGGGCGGTATTCTGAAGTCGTGGGTTCAAGTTCCACAAGTAGCCGATTTTTTTCTTTTATATAATTTGAAAGTAAGTTACGCCTAGCATTTTCCTAATGCAATAAAGAATAAAAAATAGGCTTAGATGGCATAGACTTTTTTTCCCAGGAACACTTAAAAGTATAAGTTGGTAAATAATTTGGTTAGCAATCCTTTAGGGTCGATTTATTGATTAACCTTTTAGTTATGCCAACCAATAGTTATAAAAAAGGTAACTAATAGCTAAACTTGAGTTTTTCTGTTATGTCCGATAATTGCTGCCTATCGTTGTTAAAGTATTTTAAAAAGTTGCATATTTATAATCGAACCAAGAATGTACGATATTAATATATAAGAATAAAAGGTTACCTTTAAAGTCATTTATTTTTTATATGTTCTATTCAATATTTATGTAAATTCAAAATTATCTATGTAAATCGTGCTTCCCAAATGTAACCTCTGATTTTGAGATATCATGTAAAATGAATATACTCCTAGTATGAGTAACTTGAAGACTAAGAAGGACACTAAAGACTAGACAGGCTCTTAGACAAGACGGCACTCAGCACGCCCCCTACCTCGTGGGTAGAGGATTAGAACAATGTTCCTCAAGAACTATCATCTGTGCTCCGTCTTAAACCCACGCAGAGAAAACTCGGTTAAGTAGGACTTATTGGCTTATTTTACTTTGTTTTTATGTATATACACTTTACTTTCTCCATTATTTTATTAAAGACAGCTGAGCCGTGGCTAGAGCACGAACCAAAATCGTACCGTAGCCGTCATAGCATTGCAATAACTATCCATAAACGGCATTACCGAGTAATTATTAAATATGTCTTTCAATTAATTGTGCGACTTTGTAGACTACTCTCAAATTCTGTGGAAACATGAAAAACAAAAATAGTCAAAATGCGTACACTTAACTGCCTATGGGGGTAAATGTGTGCAGTAGCGCGGGTAAGTGTATGCAAAATAAACATTTAGTCAGACTCAAAAACAAACATGGTTCTTTAGTATTTGTTGTAATTAAACATAATAAAAAAATCAACCTAATTATAAACCAATAAGATCAATCTGTAACTGAAATATTATTATAGTAAGGAAACAAAAATTGTTTTCTTACTATAATAGGGGAAGGATATAATAGGGAAATCACAATTGTGCCATGTTCCAAGTAACTCACTGGCTCTTACAAACGCTGCATTCAATCCAGTCTTTTTTCCGTGGCTAAATATAATATTTTTCACCCAAAAGAGGGCAAAAGTATAAACATAATATATTTATCATTTGCTGTATTCTGATTCCTAACACTCTTTCTCGTAGAAGTTTTCGTAAATCTAGTGCAAGTCTGGTTTGATTTGAGTCCTTCTTTTAATTTAATCGTGTTTTCTTCTAGGCTATTTATTTTAGTTTCGCTAATAACTTATAAGGATTGCAGTTGCAATGATTAACTCTTTTCCCCCTTCTCTCCCTTCGATTTTGTGACGTGGTGACTAAACAACAACAATGGAATGTATTCTTTTCTTGTTGAAGCTAAGCCTATGTTTAATGATAGCGTCATATTACTCAAGATTACTACTATTGGTGATTCGTTATAGGTAAGTAAATCACACTTTTTTGAGAGCTCAAAATAGTGGAGGTTCGTCAGGTGTCAGTAATTAGAGTACTTATAAACGTGAAAATTAAATATTAAAGTCATGACCTAATGATATGACTATAGCCTCTTGCTGTAGCTCATTCCAATTTTTACTGTTTGCAGTGTATTTTCGTTCAGTTTATATGTAGCTTTTTCACTGCTGGCACTCTCTAAAATTCATCGCTTGGCAGCTTATAGCTGATCATCTGTGACGTCACTTTAGACCCTTAGGAAATTGTCTTTGATAATTTCGAGGCATATTTCATTTCATAATATCCTTAAACATTAGAACAATACGCTTTGGTTTTGTATTTATGGGGCAATAATTCTATTGCGCCAAAAATTGTTCACGTTTGCGTCAACATAACTATTCACACAATAGCACTATCCACGCTTGATATTAAGCGTTACGCGAAAGCGAAAAATTATCAATCGTTTTTTTGGATCGATGTTATTATATCCTATAGAATAATATATATTTATTTTATTTTTGTAGGACACATGCTCAAAATTAGCATTTTGACCGCTCGCATCACTTTAATTGTAACCCGATTTCAAGATAATATGCGCATTACGACGTAATAACTTTATATTTATTTATTTTGTATATAGGTATTTTATAAAAAAATATTACATCTTGGTCAGTAAGTAATTCTTTAATCTTTTCAAATAAATATTATGTTTTCGTAACTGACGTCAACCCTTCTCGAGAATAATAAAATAATAACAACTGGAAATGTTATCAAGCAACTGGCAACACTGCACGCGCCTAAAATAAACCAAATCCATTAAAGTATCAGGTTTATAGACTCCGGCGCGTGAGGAGCAGCGGTGATGAGAGCCGGTGGAAATAGAACTTCTGCCAACAATCTAAACATAACAAGCATGATGTCATTGGAAAGGTCCTACTGTAATTTCAGACTAGCGTCAGAAGTAGGTCTTGAAAGCTATCTTTGCAGGAATAACAAGCCAAAACGATTCTAGTTTAAAAGTTTTTGTATTCAATTGTTTTTCTTTTTAATCTATACTAATATTATAAAGAGGAAAGATGTGTTTGTTTGTTTGCTCCGAAACTACTGCACTGATTGGAAAAATTATTTCACTGTTGGGAAGCTACATTATCCCCAGGTGGCATAGGCTATATTATATATAGATATACCACCTATGCGCACGAAGCGTTTTGCTTCCACTTTCTTAATGCCAAGGAATGGAACTCGTTGCCCGAGTCTGTGTTTCCCGATATGTACAATCCTGGAGTCTTCAAGTCGCGAATGAATAGGTACCTTCTAGGTTTGCGTGCTAAATCCTAGACAACGTCATCACTTAACATCAGGTGAGACAGTTGTCAAACGCAAACTTATAAAAGTAAAAAAAAAAAAAATGTCAAAATAATTAAGGACCCTTATAATAGTTAATTTTGAAATATTTTACCCGTGCGAAGCCGGGGCGGACCACTAGTTCGATACTAATTATGATTAAAACACGTGATCCTTGAATCAATTTTCACTGAATGTATAATATCTAACGAAGTATGATCACATAGCATGCGACCGGAATGCTCGTTGCTAATTACGTAAAAATATAATTTGTTAATATCCAAGAGTGTGGGAGCCAGCATTCTAAAGACTACCTTCCACCAAAGGTATACCTATATTGGGTTTGTGTCTTATTTTTTTCTCTTCATATTAAGGATCTTCTTAGGTCGGACTGTGCTCGCAGATATTTAAAGCATTTTGCTACAAGTCAATGACCCATCATAAAAACATTTTGTGTAGCAAAATGAACGGTCTATCTCACAAATATTGTCATATTTTTAAGTGGTTAGAAATATCGAAATATAATACTATTTATACTAAGCGGAGTAAGACGGGTCTGGTCGAGTTTTACTTCGTTAAAGGATGATTATTTTCTAAAAGTTTGGTGTGGTCGCCATTGCTCACAGACTCACGCCCTTTTTACATTTCCTGTGTAAATTCCTATCACATATACAAAAGTTTTACAACAAACCGTAAACAATCTTTGATGTTCAAGCCGGCCGGTAATGTAACTGCCGAGCTCCCTAACTTTAGCATTACAGTCAAAATAAACTTTCAAGGGCATTGCACCGGGCTTCGGGGGGACTGAGTGCTTCTATAATAAGGAATCTATAACAGACGTAACTGATTTGCAATACTTCGGTTAATTATAACAGTAAGCGAACGTTACCAATGAACTATTCGTGTCCATCACCACGCAATGATCATGCATGATCCGGATCGAAAGATCAACCTTACTGTATCAGAAGCTGCATAATGGCGAGAAAAACGTTCCTAGAGCAAATAAAGAATATTCTATTCTAGAGATTAAATTATTTTCAGGATTAATTTTCTCGTATTCGTGATAATTAAATTAAATTGTCTTAAAAGTTTAATTTCCATTATTTTATTCCGCATTTGGTGAAAAAATATGAGATAAAAAATATACAAAATCAAATGCATATAGTAGGCATGCAGCACAAGTGTTGATTAAATAAATAAACTAAACTTTATTAGTGTCGTATACATATCAACAATATAATTCAGTACATAAGTACTTACATAATAAATTCGCTGGACCGCTGTTAAGTGACGACGCCTTCGATCGGGTATATTTGATCGAAGGACGACGCAGTCTAAGGTATTGCACGTAAACTTAGAAGGTTCACTCGCGACTTGAAGACTCCGTGGTTGTACCTATCTGGTAGTTCCGTAAGTCAAAAGAAACGGGCTCTCTACACATTTTATTGTAACCGTATCGTAACTATGTCTAGACTATATTTTAATTCTATTTACGTAGGCGTACTACCGCTATCTCACCAAACGTTAAGTGATAGATCACACCTAGCTAAAATATTCATTCGTGACTAGTAGACGCCCAATTTGTATCTACCTACTGAGGAACGGATGTGGAGGTAAAACGCTTTGTGTTACACAGCGGAATCAAGAGTATTCCGCATTATTATCAGCCTTCAGGCTCCAGAAGGAAGCCCATCAGATAAACCACCATTAAGATGTTTCTAGTAACCATAAAGGTACTTAAAGATAAAAGTATAGTTCTATTTTAAAGATTTGAATTGGTTAATATTTTTATACTTTACATACGTACCTACTTATGCAACTTTCTCTTGTGAGCATCTATGTGTATAGAACCTATGTTCACAACAAACAATATGATTTGGGTTCATAAACTAGAGAGATTGCATTGCTGGCTGGATGAGACGGCAGAATACAGCGACAGCCTACAGACAGCACGTAACTATCGACATAATTAACCTAAACAACATAACACTTCACGTAACTTACAAGAACATTATGCATACCATGTAGCCAGTTAGCGGTATGCATATCTGTAACTCAGCCGAGTGTTTCTTCAACTGATAAACCAGCTATTCAGGCCACACTCCGGAAACACTAACTAGGTAGAATAACAATATACAAACTAGAAAATAAAACAAACATTACGAATGCCAGTTCGATGAACGGCAAAGGGGTTGAGCTAGTTTTCGGAATCTGTGTTTCTATTGGCCTATATTATCTATGTATCCGGTGATAGAAAAACATGGGCATCGTACCGATTGTGAATAACGAGGAATGTAAATCATAGCCATAATTTATATTCCAACAAATTAATGCTTCGTCATCTTGGCTACAATTCTTTAAAAGGCTGCAGATCGTATGGCTCTGTGTTGCAAAGTTCGTAGAGAGACAGTGGACTCTACATTTTCACAATCAACTTTGTAGGTTGGTCCACGATAATTATAGGCGTGCTAGACATTAGTGGTTTAGATTGGTTAGACCTTCTAGAGTGTCATTGCCTCCCGCAGCACAGGGAACCCTAGTGGGGGAATATGAGTAAGATTTGAAAAAAAGAGAAAAAAGGTCTTGTCTTCATTTATCGAAGTTAAAGTCAAATTAGTTTCTGCTGAATAAATTGGGTATTAAGATGGTTTAGACCTTCCTGTCGCACTCTTGCCGGCGCCAATTCTTCTTCATATCGATCCCTTCGTCACCTCATTGCACTCCTAGATTTTGTACATCAATGTGGCCAGGTAAGTAGACTATCATGTATTTGACAGTAAGAATGTCTTGAATCTCTTCCCATTAGTGAAGTACTATAGAAGGATCTAAAATGTAATTTTAAAAGTTTGAATATGAAACACATTAACACTGCCCACACCTGCTACCTACTTCCAACGTAACGCAAACAGCACCAGTTAGCTTAAGGTTAGGCACAACTCACAATGGAGGCTCACAAACAGCGCTAATGTTTCTAACTGTTAAAGCCATATTATTTACACAAGTATTTGGAGTCATTGATAAGGATTTGTAGGTCAAGGTGTAAGACTATATGTTGGCAATATTAACGATGACGAATCTTTCACGGCTTTCTGGGGTTTGTCAATGATGTATTACAGTCAGTGGAATAGCTATCGGCTTCGTACTCTATTCATAACACATCGTGTAGTGGCCTAACATAAGTTGGACAATAGCGCCATCTATGAACTAACGAACGACGAACTTCGCTCGCCAAACGTTGCAATTGTCCAATAAAATGGTCCATGTAACGTTTCAGACAAGGGATTTCCATTATATTCACGAAGTCTTATTTTGTAGAAGAAAGCAAACTGGGAGGTTATATTTTTGTTTCTCTGTGTAAATAGACTAACAAAAAATGTTACCTCCCAAACTACATTCTTCGCATGTACATTTGAAATCTTACAAATAGAGTACTACGTTATCCATCCGACATCCACATTCATCATTCCTTATTCTAGTTCTGAAACCTTTGACCTGATCTCAATGCTTTAACGTCTGGTGCTACCTTTTGCTCACATCTATCTCTACAGTAGTATTTACGAGCGAGCGAGCAACGATGGAATACTAAAATGATATATAAAATACTATAGGTACGTGAAAATTATACACCTACTTACACATTTCTTGATACGCTGACACGTAGCGCGTTCATATATGAAAGGAAGGATTAAAAAAAAAAACATTTCATACGTCAACCGAAGTTGATTCGGAGAACTGTAAAAGTGCCAATAATACAAACAAATTCTAATGAAAGTTTATAGATTCAGGTTGCTGTCCAATCCATCCATCCAAATCCATATCATAATTATTACTTAAATTAGTAATATCTAGTAACCGACAAAATGTTATCAATGAAAGCTGTCAAATTCACGCTGTTTCAGGCTAGCATTATATTATATTAGTAGACTCCCTGGTCAGATCGCAAAACCTCTAAGATTCTGCCCTATACGCAACAATAATCAGAGACCGAGCCAACACCAGTTCTAACCGGAATAAATAGGTATCGATACCTCCTTGTACTGCTAATATTGATGAAGTATTTCTTGTGCCAGTACTTCTGGCCCCGATCTATCACAGCAAACGAATGTTAACTTCAACTATGATACATTTGCCAATCAATCAGTATTGCTTATGAAGTAGCTAATGGATAGTAAGTGGAAAAGGCAGATTGTGATGGATAGACCAGTATTTATATAGAGTTAACGACCTGCAGACCTTTGCTATAGCAACCCTTGGTATCTTGTTAAACAAGAAAGTTTTCTACAAAAAATAGTTTAACATTCGCTGGATTGAAAAATTATTTCTTAAATATAATATAATTACTTATTGCCTTATAACTGAGACCGCCTGGGCATGTCTAGTTTACATATTATAGTTAGCATACGATTAGATAAGTATACTACAATGACAGTCATTTTATAGCACTTCTACAAATACATTTATTTAAAATTGCAAACATAAAGGCATATTTTCACAATTAAAAATCTAGCTATTGGTATACGTACTGTCATTATTAATTAAACTGAATAATAAAGATTCACCAAACGTAAATCCATTTACCGAGTTTAGTGGATTTCAACCAAAGAATTGTTTCAAGGTAATCTTAATATCGTTCATACGTTAGTAGTTAGTTAGTAACATTGATTGGCAGCTATAGCATACAACCACTAGACTGAACTGCCAAACGTTGTTCTACCATATAAATTATCGACAGGTCAAAGTGACATGACACTCCATATTTAAATGACTTTACGTCAATTATCGCTGCTTAATTTATTTGGATATTTGTCCATACAAAAATACTAACATGATTAAAATTGGGGAGTGGGGTGAATAGTTTACGAATTATTCTCAGAACGACTAAATATACACAAAAAATACATAAAAATTAGTCAAGCCGTTTCGTTCTCGAGGAGTCGATTCTCGATTCTCTCGATTCGAGGCGTTCGTTAACAAATACTGTGATACGAGATTTTTTTAAATGAAATGTAATATAAAATCACATTGAAATATCCATAGAACTGAGCTATAACCGTTTAAGAATACTACTCGATAGTAATTATTTCCTAGTTTTATACAAGCCCTAAAACGTTCACCTCTATCACTAAAAAAATTTGTACAAACACAAAGCTAACACAGATTACCCTCACACATCACGGTTCAGTGCTCGGAGTACCTCTAGGAGTCATAGTTGTACCAATTCACTTTAACTAATCTCGATCGACACATTGAAAGGGACCATAACTAAGAAACCGAGATCCGATATTTAACTACGACAATGTGTTAATGCTAACTGCAACTTTATAACGGCATACATACATATAACAAGCGTGAATATGCGCTCTAGTATGCACATGTACTATTCATGTCGTCGTCGTGTACGCAAGGTCACTTCGCCGCTCGGCCGTCACGCGTTCCTTGATTTATTCTACGGCGCAAACTAGAGGCGATGGCGTTTTCATTAATAACATATAAATATTAGTAAATAGAAAACTTGTTGTTACGTTAAAAGTTTGTGGTAAGTTTGACTTGGTATATTAAACGAATACTTTCGGTTGATACAATTTGCTTCTTGTAATTAGAATTAAATAGTACAAAAAGAAAAGAAGTATGACGAGATTGTAGTAAGTACTCCACGTATATAGATTTTTTTCCGTTTTAAAATATAAATGTGAAACGCATTGCCGACTAAAAAACGCGATCTCTAAGAATAATTTCAAACGACAAGTGTGCAGTCTACATTAAGGTTGTTTATTAAAAGCCACAATCTCCACACAACCACTTTTCCCCCACTATTATTTATATTAATCTTAGTTAATCTTCGAGAAAAGAAAATCTTACAGCGCAATTTGCTTTCACACGATAATTAACATTAAGTCATACGTGTACAAATTGAGTGCTTAGGTATAAAGTTAATAAGTGAAAAGATGTAATTACTAACTATCCGGAATAGAATGAGGCGCGATTTTATGAACTAAGAGGTGGTCGCAAATAAAATAAAACAGCTTTTAAATGTTCCTCCTCCTTGAGTCGTATTCCTCATGTCTGCGGGTCGTGACCACCCCCATGCATGATCTTTTCTCTTATGAATGTACACCATCTTCCCCTGTGTTTGGCTACATGGATAGCATGGTAGACAGTTATCAAACGCAAACTTATAATAAGTACAAAAAAAAGAGAAGTATGTAACGTTTAAAATGTTACCCCTGTACAACTTTAACACAACTCACAAACCGACACCCTTCATATACCAATAAGTTTCGACTCAAGAGTGTCTTCCTGTCGCTTTGCCCACTTATACACAGCTGCAATAGGACACGGAGTAATCGGGATACGCGACGAGCTGAGCAGTCCTTACTTTCCCTTTCCGTATCATTTTAATCTCAGACCAACTGTGCGACCAGACCAACAATGAGATTACCAAAAAAAAAATATTTTTTATAAATTTATCCATGGGAATATTCCTCTTTTAAAATCATAGTTTAGTTTTCATTTTACATGCATTAATATTATATAATTATCGATAATAGTTAATAGCAAGACAAAAATATTGAAAGCTAAATTTAAAAAAGTTTATTTTTCTAAGCTCATCAATATCAACAAACAAGTCATTCGATAACCTCTCCACGGCCTGAACAAATATTTCTTAGGTAACCATAGTGTAAAGTTTATCAATGGCATACGAGTAGTTTAATTTATTTCGCTAGATCTTCTAACTTAACCTACACCATTAAGCCAAACTCGGTCTAAAACTGTAATAAATATCGTGGAATGATTTGCAAATATGGTTTCAAGATTTGTCGTGAAGCGAAGCCTTGACAGCTCACTGTTCTACATTTCCAGCGGTTGTAGGTAAAGCAGATTAGGCATTTTGATGCGTGTCGCCGCGGTTTACAGGTTTCTGACTTGTGATTTATCGAGAGCGTCTCATCTTATTTTATTACATTATCTTCTAGGCAGGTGTGAATCATCGTAGACCGCATCATCACTTAACATCAGGTGAGATAGTGGTCAAACGCCTGCCTATTGTGAATAAATATATATATATATATATATATATATATATATATATATATATATATATATATTATATTGTTATTTTTGTCCAGATTCTAAATTTGATGTAGTCTAGAGTTACATTTATTTATCACACAAATTAAAGAAAGGTTATAGCCGTTAGAAGTTGAATTGCTGTTAAACCTTTCACCTATATATTTATTTATATAGTTCAAGTAAAATACGCTATTAATAAATAATAAAATTTAGATGGTAGCTTCTACCAACTTTCAACCGTATTTAAAAAAGGAAAGGAACCAAGATTGAGTTTCAAAAATTTAATAAATAGGTTAAGGATTCTCTTTATTTTAAAGGAAAATGTTGAGTGTTATACGTACTTATAAGTCGTAACCAATTTCCAAATAAGGTAAAAGTTCTCATTTTCGTTGCTTATTTTTAATGTTGACAAACATTCAAACATTCCCCATGACGCATAGATAAAGTATTTCTATCTACGCCATGACCCATGACGCTTCCGCGACATTTTTCGTTTTTTAATAGGTCATTCGCTGGTGAACTTTGCGTGGATCTCAATAACAAGGTATTAAGTAGCTGGAAATCATCACATCGGTTTAGAATAATGAGTCATTGATTTTAATATAAAATAATGATCTAGCTGTATTCTCACCGTATTTGTATTGCATTAATGATACAATCTAACTCTATTCTTATTTGGCAACTTGTAACGGAACTGGTCAATTTATAAAGTGAATGAAACACGAGTGGCCGAGCTCCGCTGGTCGAGCGCACAGCGAATGTGTGATGAAATATGTTAATCAATCAAAGCTGTGCTAATATGAAGGAAATTAGTGAACGTTTCAGTATTTTCCCAACTTACCACTGGACATTATGAATGTATAAAACCCGGGAATTACTCACGTAGTATGTCAGAGGGTTCCGACTATAGTCTATAGACCCTCTGTGTAGTGTACTACTAATTACTTTTCATATGCCAAACCTGTTCGTTTTTGAAACATACGTTGATAAAACATATTATACAGAACGATAGAAGATGTGGCAGTACCAGCTTTTCCCTTTTTTATTTATTTCTTAGCATGAGGAAAATAATATTAAAAATAAGCTAGGCGAATAATTCTTGTATCACAATGTCTACCTGGGTGTTTAGATAATTATTTTTGCTCTAAATGACTATCGAACATAGCCTGATCGACTTAAAAAATCTAAAACACGTTGTTTACATTACAAAATCAATTTGCCGTAGCCGGCATATCGGTAGCGTTGTCGAAACTATATCACATGGCACAACACAAAATAGCTGAGCTGAGCCAGCCTCTAGTAGCGGAGAGGCACGAAAAGAAGAAGAATTTTTTGTCAAGCGTACCAATATATTAGATACCTATTCCTTCATTGTGCTCTGGAGTTACATAACTTGGTACCTCCTTCCCCATTCCATCAAAAAACGACCAGACGGACTGCAATGCGACATCCATACATGGTAGACGTTCCACCCTGTCGCACCAAGCGTTTTGCTTCCACATTCATAGTGCGTACAGCTAACGAGTGGAACTCATTGCCTAAGTCTGTGTTTCCACATGAATACAATCTGGGCATCTTCAAGTCACGAGTGAACAGGTATCTTCTAGGCAGGCGTGAATCATCGTAGACCGCATCATCACTTAACATCAGGTGAGATAGTGGTCAAACGCCTGCCTATTGTGAATAATAAAAAAAAAAAAAAAAAAAAAAATTAAAAATCTATATAATTTTATGTGCGATGTAAAAAGAAATTAAGCATTTCTTACACTATGTCCTATAGTTACTATTACACTAGAGTTTTGAGATAAAAAAGATGTCAAGCGTAGTTCAGTCGACGTCGCAAGATATTCCCAACCAAGTTCTATTAGAGAGCGGAAATTAAAACTTAAGACTGGCCGGTTGGTGTAGTTGGTACCACTATTCCTTCTGAGCCGCTGGTCTCGGGTTCGATTCCCGGACAGGTCCAACATTTGTGTGTATAAACATGTCTGTTTGACCTGTGTCTGGGTGTGTATATGAACTGATATATACTTATATATCAGTTATCAGGTTACCATAGCACGGGCTCTGCCTAGTTTGGGACCTGAAGACCTTGTGCAAATATTGGCCCATAAAAAAAAATGGTGGAGACTTATTACGTGACTCTTTCCCGCTTTCAATTTTCAAATTGTGTTAAAACCACGTGAGTGTTCACTATAGAAAATAACATCGATTGATTTGAATTGTTCCGACCTGCCAGACCCACTAAGCGCCAAAACTAACTGAAGCATAGTTAATCGAAAGGCGAGCTCACTAACTAACTATGACAATGAACCTCAGTTTACTGTTGGTAACGGTCCGAGTAGCGCATACGCCATAATTAGTGAGCTCATTTAGTGACGCGATAATTCCCAACCAGTGAGCTATGGAGATTTTTAAGTTTCTCATGTTTCCGTGGTGTATGGTACAAGCTATATAATAGTTTTAGCGACTACACCGATGTTTAAAGGTCTTTAAAGTAACACTAAAGCAATATCTCAATAATAAATTTGTGAGTGTTACGCAGGCTATACCTGGACGCAGGACCGAAATCACTGTTTGTCAATAAAATATCACATATATTTTATTATTAAAACTGACGTGGTTTTGACACATTATGAATGATAATAATGATGAATTACGTGAGTAAAGCCCGTGTTTTAAACATTCATAATTATATCACAAATATTTTAACATATTGTTTGAATTTTCTCAATTGAATATATGGTTCATGAATTACTCGTCAGTGTCCACATGTGACGCAGTGTCCACATGTGACGCAGTGTCCACATGTGACGCAGTGTCCACATGTGACGCAGTGTCCACATGTGACGCAGTGTCCACATGTGACGCAGTGTCCACATGTGACGCAGTGTCCATATGTGACGCAGAGGCCCAATACTAGAAATATAATTTCACAGAGCGCAGCCTGAAAACTCCGAGATTGTGTTGGCCACCAACTAGACTATCCACATACTTCTCTTAAAGTAAGGCACGTGTCCCAGCAGTGGGAATTCATAGACAAAGATACATCTTTGTACACCTACGCGTAGATTTAAGTTTACCGTCTTTTTCGGAAACACTTTCTTCAACTCAATTTACGCCCAAATACAAATGAAATACCTAATAAAGTAAACAAAATGCTTTCTTTATGGAAAGTGAAACACAGGAAGTAGCCAGGCATTGTGTTTGATTAACCAAAAAGGCAGAAAGCGGATAAAACTCTTTTGCATCGTACATCGTATTCTTTTATCAGCGTACGGAGCATCGACCATAACACAGGACGCTAAGATTATGACGGGGACTCGACCTTCATCATCATGTCAGCCGTAAGAAGTCCAGAACTAGGCGGAATGATAATGTGAAGATCGCAATTTTGTTTTACATCCGACTAATATTATAAGTGCAAAAGTTTATATGTATGAGAATTACTTTTTGTCCCGGAAAAATTATGATTCCCGTGGGATAACTGAGGTGCTCACGCATGTGTAACCGCGGGGCAGATTTAGTCTTGAATAAATGTATCTTTATAGATGTCAATGCGGAGTAATGGAGGATGGTAAATCTTTGGTCTTGTGGTCGTCGCGATCTGGCAGCGTAAACTCACCTGAGGATGGGCATCGGACAAGCACGAAACCTAGGTCGAAACTTTGACTATAAACGTGAGTAAAGCCGGATACTACATCTATATAATAATTTGTCAAACTCTAAATCTATAAGTATCGGTGAATCTGCACGAATGTAGAAAGTTGTATAAAATTGCATTTTTTATGTTTGTTCCCTCAGAATATTGTCTTTTGTAATCGGTTTCGATTTGAAACATTAATATTCATTCGATAGAATATACTTTCAGGTTCAGGCTGCGGATAGACGGTCTACCGTCGGCTCATCTGATCCCGATGGCCCTGGGTAGATCCATGACAAGTCCATCGGTGCGCCAGATCCGCTAAAAAGGTCGGCGAGCACTGGACGCAGACCGTTAGGTGCGAGTATTTGGGTCGGCGCGCGTGCACGCCCGCTACAGTATGCCACCGGGATTGGCGCAAGTCTAAAGTTGCAGCGGTTAACTTATCTAATCTTGCCAACACTGAGAGTAATTCTGTTACATTTCCTATATCCACTCTAAGGAGTAAAGTTACTCATTGTCTTTTTTTATTAATGAGTTATGCCAACTCCAAAATATCAATATTTTGTTGTAGTATGAACCAAATTTGAACATTGATACTTCGGGACAAAATTTCAAGATTTTGAAATTGAAAAGTATACCTTTAATTTTGCAGGAACTTAAGTACGTTACTTAGGTAAGGTTCCTAGTACCATCTGCAATGTTTTGTCTGAATATATCATTAGTTATGAAATACAAATACTTTTATTGACCTCTCCAGTGGTAGAAACAAGAAAAGAATATAAAAATGTAGCACTGTCATTTTCAGAAATCACTTAATTAGCCGATTAATAACTAGCACAATATATCCGCACCACAAAAAAGGTGTATTCTCAAAAGAGGTATATATAAAAGATATTAGATAACTTATAGAAATGACTTGCCTCGGGTTATTTCAATCGTAGCACGAATGGTATATTATCGCTTTCAGCTTATAATTTAGCCAGCGCGTTAGAAACAGTAATCTAGGATGTTATGTGTAATGAACGTGACATCTCGCCGCTTGTGACGGAATGTCATCGATTTTATAACATTACAATAATGCGAACGTATGCGTCTATTGTCCAAAAATACCGCAAAGTAGGTTCAACAATGTTTGGAACACAGGAGTGTGTAATAATTTCTATATATCATCTTCTATATATAATCACCTATATATTTCCTTACAATAACAGTAATATATCTGTCGTTTGATACATATGTCACATGATAATCAGTATTGATATGGGCAAATATGGTATAACAGAGTACCCAGAACCGCAATTACTAAAGATTATATCATAATAGTACTGTAACAGGCAATTCATTGTAAGTACATTTATTTATTTCATTATAAAAAAAAATATTTTGCCCTAATTTTGCCTTAATATTTTTTTAAATGTTTTGCCCGCGCCTTAGCCTCGTTATTATACAAGCACACACAAATACATCACAAAAGCCCCTATCAGCAATTCTCCCTTTTTAAGTGTTTAATTTAGGGCTGGATGCGGGCCGCTTCCAACAGGTCCTTGTGGAAATCAATGGGGGAGGCCTATGTCCAGCAGTGGACGTCCTATGGCTGAGATGATGATGATGATGATGATGAAGTGTTTAATTCGCGCTCTTAATAGTTATTAGTCCATTATTCACTGTCTAAAATGTGACCCACTGTCATGGGTACGAGTTGCCGGAATATGAATGATGAATTTATATAATTGAATATACACCGTTAATACATTTTTTATTGGCTTCGTCTTATACAAATGATTTATAAATCATTACATTTTTCTCAAACGAAAATAAAGGGCAGGATACATGTCACTAATACAATTTGGTTACCTTAACAAATCTAGGATAATAACAGTATTAACCGACACAATCCAAGGATATACTCGTGAGCTTCCGTTCATGGTTTATAGTTCTCTTCGTGGCCAATTTGAGTTTTAATAACCGCATAATCAGTCATGTAACAAGTTTATAAGTTGGGTAATACAATTTTTAAGCCGAATAGTTCGGCAAGTTAAAAAACACTCATGAAACTGTGATTTGAAGGTCTTTTCATGAACTAAACTGTTCCAGAGAGACTGTTGAATTAGCTGTTGGTGCCTAAACTAATATTTATGAAGATAAAATTATGTATTAACTAGCTGCGCCCCGCGGTTTTACCCGCGTGATGATGGGGAACGGTGATGACGGTGATGATGAAAATAAGCCTATGTGTTAATCCAGGGTATAAGCTATCTCCATACCAAATTTAATCTAAATCCATTCAGCCGTTCTGGCGTGATTGAGCAACAAACATCCATCCATCCATCGTAACTTTCGCTTTTATAATATTAGTGGGATTTACAATTATAATTGTAGACATAAGGGCAAGATATGATTAAAAAATAAAACAATACTTTACATTTCACGTACTTAAACTAAGGAATAATCAAAATAACAATACATTGGCGCTTACCGTTAGATTGTGAATCTTTCAGGGCGATGACATCTGGAACGGAGAAAATCAAATTAGTTTTTGAATTGCACTTTGCATGATAATTGATTTGAGTTCAACTGTGGTAAATAGAATTGGGTTATTCCATTCGTGTTTTAGAGCCATTTGTGTTCGGTCATCAATTTTGTTGAAAGCAACGGCATTGGATTGAAAGCGGGCAAGGCCGGGGAGCGGGCACTATGTGTCGATCTTATTATAACACTGATACGTTCTTTTATATGCTCTATGTATCTACAGTCGACCACTATCTCACTTGGTGGTCATCGACTAAATGGTACGACCGCTGACCCCAGCTACATAGTAAACTAACTTACATGTGGTATTTACTAACACTTTCGGAGGTGTAAAAGAGACCTGGAGGTTATATTGGCTCTCAAGGACTTGAGGGTGGTAGCTGGCAAGGCGGGTACTAGCCCGGGGATAAGCCCCGACTGGGTAAGCCCAACCATGCATATGTAAATTCGCAATTCAAAAAATATATATGAGTCAAGTGGAATTTGTGTTAAAACACTTAAATTTAATTAATGAAGACCAGTCAGAATCAGTATTATTTAGGAATCATGGCAGCTGCTTTAGTTTTCAAAATGAAACATGCGGTAAATTTTAAATATTGGTATTAATTAAAGTGTAATAATGGTGAATCTATAGTATGTCTCCGTGAATGTTTATAAGTGTAGAAAACGTGAAAGAAATTGAAATCATACTATTCGTTTTTTTCCTTAATCAACAAATCATGTTTCAGTACAGAGTACACTAGGTTATTGAATAAAGAGGGAATCGATGTAGTTACATGAAGAGATTCTAGCTAAACCTCAACGCTGCCGCCAATATAAAGTCTCATAGAAATACTTTTATCAAAAAATTTGGCAACATAACTCGGAGATTATTTTACTCAGCACTGACTAAATGCATACGGAGACAAAATTAAGAAAAAAACACTACATTTTTAGTATAACGAAGCATACAATTTATGCACTGTCTGGAGGAACACCAAAAACCTAATCTTTTAGTGTCTAACATAACAAGTTAACAACAGAAACCAACTTTAAAAACGATAAAAAATCATTCCGCTTTACGTATTCGCGCCAATCCTTAGTATCTCAATTGAGTACGCACAACTTCGCATGCGCATAATCTTGAGCCAGGTGTCCGGCCTCACTGATCGAATGCAGATCGAAACAGTAATAAAGTATTCATGGCTAGTTCACACAAGTTGAGTATTTATTCCACTGAATCCTACTAGTTAAATTATTCATTCTCACTTCCTCCCCAGTGGGAAGTGGGGAGGAAGTGAGAATGAATAATTTAACTAGTAGGATTTAGTGGAATATCCAGCCCTAATGCGTTCATTTATGTACATAATATATATTTTATTTTAATTATTTGTTTATTAACGTTCACACAAGGTGTTCAGGTCCCAAACTAGACAGAGCCTGTACTATGGTAACCTGATGACTGATATACATATACCCACCCAGACACAGGTCAAACGGACATGTTCATACACACAAATGTTTGACCTGTCCGGGAATCGAACCCGGGACCAGCGACTCAGAAGGAAGAGTGCTACCAACTGCGCCAATCGGCCGAGTCACAGCCGGGAGTTCTTTTCGACAACGGAGCGCCTGAGGCCGTCGTCACCGCCATGAATATGCACCGCCCCATCGATATCCACAAGGACCGGTGAGAAGCAGTTTGGATCCAGTTGCATCCAGCTGGTCGGTGAACCGTTCTACGGGTTGCCAGGCCCTCTCCTCTCGAGGGCCTTCGTCCCGGCCGAACCCCACTTCTGTCTGATATCTGCTCTGCTCACTGGAAGCTGAACTATCTAATCTGTTGGGATATATCGATGCTAGCTGATAAATTACTTAACTTCCTCTTTTATAAGAAGCCTGAAACTTTAAAAAACATACGGGTCAATTTGAGAGCCTCCTTTTTTAAAGTCGGTTAAAACACCTAACACGTGCTTGTACACAGGTAATTGTTGTAAAAACAAAGAATAGTTTACATTTAAACGTGCGGTAATTTCAGTAAAGCTATTTAATCAAATTTTGCCATGTTTGTTTACATTCGTCGCCCGCAAACATTTCATTGACAGAAATGTTGTATACTTATCGAATGAAACAACAATGGATGTTGGTTTGAAGCGTGACAAATGTTTCCCGTAACAAAATTATTTGCCACAGTGAATGACATTACTGTATTATGTATGTAGGTTCGTGGACGCAGACGAGCAGCGAAATGGTCATGATGGTCGCAAATAGGAATATAATGGTCGCATAATGACTATGGAATGACAATTTGACCAAAATGTTCCAATCAAACAAGATGAGAAAGAGAGAGAGTTTCTTATATTGAAATAAGACATGGCATTTTTTACCTAAGTGTTAATTTTGGTAAAATTAAAATAAACACTTTTAAAATCAATCAAATTGAGACGCATTTCAATTATTAACAAAATGACTACAAAACTAACATTGTTCACACACGAGCTAAACGCAGAGTTTTGGAATGGAATCTCTGTGGGCATACATAATTTGTACATGTCTACATATTTGGCACTACGAATCAGCATTGCAACTCAACGTGGCAATGCTGCTAGCTTTCTCGGCACGCTGCCAACTGGTAGCGGGTTGGAGAACTTGAGTTATCTATAGACTGACAATAGCCAGTAAATTGCTCAAATGTTGTAGTAGCTGCAGTATTGTAACTAGTTAGTATTTCATGTCCAATGAAGGAAGTATATCCAAGCTTGGAGTATATGATTGCGGGTGATTCGCCTTTAAAAAAAGTTCAAACAAATTATGGTCTTATTGACTACGGTTAGTATTACTTTGTCCTATAAAACTATATGCATAAGTCACTTTTTCTTACAAACTAAATAAAAACTTTACGTGGATTGATTTAAAACACACAATCTTGTATTTTTTACTGCAGCCGACTATCTATAAACTGCATTTTCAACAGTAAATCATTATGTTTTACTAACACTTATTAAAACAAAGCACCAACACGATCTAAAAACGAAAATCATAATCGTAAATACGTGAGTAACCTCAAAGCAAATCATAAAATATCTGACCATCATAACAAAGATTTTCAAACGAAGCACGTATACTTTCTATAGAGAAATATTTAAATAACTCTTATGGCATAACACAAAAATGGATATAAATATATTAACGTACCTATGTAGATGCTTACAATTATGCCATAAAAGGCTCCGAACGTTGTAACATAAATCCCACATAACGAATACCTAAATAACAAAACTATTCGACTCGTCAACACACGCAGCTCCGGGAGACGGCCCACAAAGCAGAGATGCGCACACGCACAAACCGCGACTATTAAACCAATTACGCGAGCTGTCACCGACGACGACGGCAAAAACGACAGATGTCAGCGGTGGCTAGCGGCTAGTGGCCACGCTGCCAAGTAAGCCACGAGGGCCGGCGAGAGTGATGCAAAAACTGTGGGAGAGGTTACAATGGAGGCATTGCAGACCAAATGTACCTACGTATTCTTTGGTATTATTCAAAAAGAATTGATCGTATTTAATACGCGTTTTGCGCATTACCACCTATAGATGGCAATGATTTACGTGAACTACGGAAAAATGCCATATTACCAACTATAGAAAATATTTTGAGACATACTCTGAAACGATGATGAAATAATCGAATTTGTTTTATGCGAAAATGCACCAGGCAAATTATTATATCCTGCCGGCCACACTGTCCCATAAGTACCGAGATATATTTAGATAAACGTTTCACGACTTGCTTTGCATCTTTGATTCACTTTTTTTTTTTTTTTTAGAGGAGGTTGAGAACCTCTCCCTTTTTTGAGGTTGGTAAACATATAGTTTTGCATTAAAATATTCTGCATCTTTGTAAAAGTGTGTAAACCAAGTGAGTTTTAAATAGAACGGTATAGTTTTTCCGGATTTTCCTCAGATAAGAAAGATCTGTTTCCTAATTTTCCTTTGATGCACTAATGTGGTACGTTATTATACGTTAATTAATCTTTACACTAAGTATATAATCGAAGACTTGATAAATATTTCGTTTGTCCCTTTTTACACTCACGTCACACACACACACACAGAGACACTTCAATATTGGTAGTCCACCGATATAACATCTGAAAAACTACTATTTCTATATATATAGGTCCAGGCTGTATATTCTTAAAACACATCGGTAACAATGTAACAGTTTGCATGGTGGTAGGGTACTTTCGAGTACCCGCCTGGTTAGCTACCTCCTTCAAGTTTGAAAAACTGTCACCAAACACGTAGTGTGTTCAGGCAGCAGTCCTTGAGAGCCAGTAAGAATTCTAGGTCTAGCGTAATAACATCTTTGACCACATCGTCACTGACCATCAAGTGAGATAATGGTCAAACAGTATTAAAAAAAGAAAAATAATGGAAAGACAGCTTGCTCGACGTATTTACGGGTTGGTTCTCAGGACGGAGCCGGACCACGGTTTGGGATATATACCCAATAACTTCCCTACAATTTCATGCCATATATATTACACAAATATAGAAACGTTAAATATGACGTAACTGTGCTACAGGAGCGTGAGGCTAACGATCCCAAACGTCAGTCCAAGACCGCCATTAGTGTTAGCAATCACTAGCTAATTGTAGCCATTATTGTCTGAGTCTGTTTGACACGCAATAGTCGGACAATAGTCTGGTATTACAACTAAATGTGGGTAATGTTTAGGTTTTGCAACAGTTTACCTATCTATTTCAGACTACCAGCCCATGTCTACCCACAGCCTGGTATGTGCGAGTACCTAGGCATCACGTGTGTATACTAGTGCAAGTCTACTTCCTTCATTGCTATTCGACGTGGTTCCTTTTGTAATTGTTGTCTGTGGAGTTTGATCATTGTGACGATTACGCTGACACAGGCTAGGGTCGAAACTAGTGTTCTGGACCTAGAACGTTCTTCCTTCATTCAAGGAATGAAGAGTCACACACACAGGACACAATGGGAGTTTTATAACATACTAGCTGCGCCCTGCAGTTGTACCGGCGTGATGAAAAATGGTGATGATGGTGATGATGAAAATAAGCCTCTGTGTTATCCAGGGTATAAGCTATCTCCATACCAAATTTCATCCAAATCGATGTAGCCATTTGAGCGTGAAGAGGTAACAAACATACACACTAACTTTCGCATTTATAATATTAGTAGGATTAATTTTGGTCTAAGTAGTAAAAGAAAAGCCAAGAGAGCAAGCACTACCATCATTCGCCATTTGAAGAGATTACTTGTAACATATTAGAATCTCGTGTCACAGTGTTTGTTATCAAACTCTTCTGAAACAACATGCCTGACGTTTAAAAATTTTCTATGTATATTTGGTAGATGTGAGAATAGGTGTTAAAGTATTTAGCAACACTCGCCAACTGCGTGGCCCGCGGGAATGTTATATTTTTAAAAGTAGTGGTACAAGGCACGCGCTAACAGTGGGTCAATATGCGTGTCGAATCGAACGGCACGATCGCCCCACAGGCCCGGTTCTGACGGTAGGTCGTAGAACATACAGCGATAAGACAAAGGGGAAAGTGCTTCGGCCATTATCATTAATTAGACAAAAGGGCAATGATACACAGAGTAGGTGGCAGGAAGGAAGAGCGCTCATACTGAGATCTGTGAGATCCAGATTAATGGGTGCATATACTGACCCTGGCCAAAATTAACGATATAATAAACAATTCTACTCTTTTTGCTCGCAACAAAAAACAAGCCAGCCAGTAAGGCTAATCAGAACGATAAAGTATCCGTCACTCCTTGGTCGTCCAACCTGGTTCGAACTCCACCAAAGCTAGATCTTTGAGTGACGACATCATCTTTATGAAATCTACAGAATAGCCGTAGGAAACTTTCCATGACCCGCCTGGCTGGCAAATACACAGTGTTTTCAGGTAACTGCCCTGTAGAATCAGTAAACATTCTAAGTCTAGCAGGATAACACATTGGACTACATCGTCTCTGACCATCAAGTAAGAGAGCGCGGTCCAAAACTACGACTATTTCATTATCCTTAGCACATGTCTTAAAAGATAAATTTATCTTTTATAAAACCCCCGCAAAAAATACAATATAACCTTCTAATTCTAGGAACACACTATCGCGATCGTTCATCTCCAGATTCCTAGAATAACCTACTGTCATAGCTACCCAATTAACTCCAGAAACTGAATGACATCAGTTTGCTAGGAGCTGCAAAAACTGTCACGAAGTGTCCCACTAGCACCAGAATAATTAGCTTTTTTACCAACGAGACAGTTCGTGTCAAGCGTGACTGGTTAGAACCCGACCCGGCGGAAAGTAAGTTAATGCGTTTGACATTTCTTATTAAAGATGACTTGTCGCGTTTTGTGCTAAAACGTGTCCCTTGGTTTTTTTTATTGATCGTGGTGAGCTAAATATAATATGTTTCTTTGAATAGATCTGTAAACAGCTCACAGAAATTACAGAGACTAGATATTTCTTGATTCTAAGGTAGTTTTGCTCACTGAGCTGGCACATATCTCGTAGAGCTGATGGCCGATAGGTTCTCGAGTGGACTATGGACGGGCAAGCGCAGCGTAGGAGGTCCACCTATACGGTGCACAGACGACCTGATCCAGGTAGCAGCAAGAGGGTGAGTACAGGCCGCTTTCAACCGATCCTTGTGAAAGTGTGGAGGCCTACGCCTAGCGGTTACCGTCCTATGGATGAGATGAAAATAATTTGAAAGGCAGTCACACAGTAGATGTCATCACGCTACACCTAATTATGTGTACTCGAGCTTACAGCTGTGGAAACACCGTGTTAGATGACAGATCTGCAAACTTCAGAGTAGCTATAGTTCAGATATATTTATTATTTTGATTTAGAACTTTAAAACTAGGAATCTAGTCTTACAACCTACATTAAATAGCTATCGTATGAATTATTAAAATTACAGACAGTATTTGAACGTGATACATCCTGTATGATTAATATCTCAAGTTTAATTAGAAATTCCTGATAACATTACAAATCCGTATCGTTAAATGAAAATCTTCGCAAACGGAAATTACTTTCTTTTAATCTGTACGTAAATGTATAAATAACAAGTATTATTTATAAATGAAAGAGCATAACAACCATAACTTAGAATTGTGATCCTACTCGTTAGTATGTAAACTATAATTTAGGATCAGTATTGACCGCATCATGTTAATGTACATTATGTTAATGGAAGTATTTGTAGACCGTGGGACATTGCAGGCTGTCGTTGAAGTGTCAACTCTTGTAATAAGCGCCTTAGATTGATGCTTGCTTAGTAAATTATTCTAATCTATTCTGAGATTGACCGCATTAGTGTGATGGTAGACGGGCAACATATAGTAGACGACAAATACAACTGACCACAGGCGTCAACCTCTGGCAGCAACATTTATCCGAAGTCAGACGCACTTAACGACCGGCTGACTATCGGAAAAGGGTACTAATCATACTGTCATACCATCATTTTACTGTTGAGGCAAGCGTTAGACACATAATGTTGTCTTTTGTAGTACATATGTTTTGCAACTTTGAGCAACTTGATCCCTCATTACATATGCAGAAACTACAAATACATGGATTGTTCTTCTGTCATGGACGAATGTTTTTATTGACTTTATACACCATGACACATTACAAATTTTGGTCTTTAACTACGGGCCTTGTAAGCGAGCTCAATGTCGTACAACGAGCTATGGAGAGAGCTATACCCGGGCTTTCTTTACAAGGTTGAATCCGAAATGAAGACACGTATAATAACTAAAGTCATCAAAATAGCCCAGCCGATTATCAAGTTAATATGGTATTGAGAGAGCATGAAATATTCTCGAACGATAACCACGATCTGGCAAGCACAGCGTGGAACTGTCAATCTACAAGGTGGACAGTCGAACTGACCTACATCACAGAAAGAGGGTGAATGGGCCGGTTTCAGTCGGTTCTTGTGGAGATAAATGGGCCTGAGATGAAGATGATGATGATGACAAGTTACCGCAATTCTAACTTTATAAATATTGCCGCGTCAACGTGTGGACGAAAACGTGTCAGAATCAAAAGCAACTAAAAGTTGCACGACTGTACGCACGTTAGAACAAAACTAATAAAGACTAAACGACACACACACAACTTTTTGAAACGAGTTTCAATATGTTGTTTTTGATTCAATATACTCATGGTAATTGCTCGGATGGTTTATTGGTTTAATATGGTTCCTTTTGGAATGTCTAAATATTTAGATATTATTTAAATAGCCAGTAGTCGAAACAGTTTTGTTTTTGTGAAATGATGGTTTCCTTAAATCTTTAACGTACAAATCAGGGTCAGTGACCTACATTTTATTTATCACACTCTGACCCCCGCACTAGGATTCCCTGTATCGCGGGAGGCATGGACACACACAATCACAGCACACAAACATCCAAGTCCCGGGACAAATATCTAGACTCATCGCACAAATGTTTTCCCCTGCCGAGATTCGAACCCAGGGCCCCGCAGACAGGAGCTATGGTACCAAGACAGACATAGACACACTATAAACTTATCCCACCCCTATTTTTAGTCGGAGTTTGAAAATAGAACAGCAGTGCGAGCATGGATCGTCGACTCGATAAAATTCGACAGAAGTGCTTGTTCAGACATTGACATTGCTTGACTCGAGACGTAATCAGATCGGCCATTCTGCTTCAGCCCACCGTGAATAATCCGAATGGATTAAAAATCTAGACACAGAGCCGCAGAGTGAAACCTTTGTGAAATTATATCTGTCAAGAAAGTGTATCGCATACTTCATTAGTACGCCCATTGCTGCGTAAATAATATTCTAAAGGAGAAAATATTGTTGGAGACAGCTGAGCAGAGAAAGGTTGTAAGCTGCCTTTTGTTTATTATTAGTTATGGGTTGTCTGACTACTATTTCACTTAATAAAATTAATGACGAAATAGTCGATAATTCTAATTCCAAAAAAAATGATAAATAAATCGTGATTATTTTTGGTATCACTAAAGTCGGTTTAAAAAATGCCGTGTCTAAACTTTATTCATCCCAAACAAAAAAGTTATAGGCATAACTTTATATATCAATATATACATAATAAGTAATCAAATAATCTTTTTACTCGATAATCAATAACATATGACTTGATTATTATACCTATAAAGTAGAAAAATAGTATATTTGTTTAAAAAATATCAAAAAGAGAATCGCGTAATGAACGGCACAAACCCCACGTCCAAACGGCCCGAGCGCTGCGGGCTGACTGTTCTCTGCGATGATTCCTTCTCTCGATCACATAATATTTTGCTAAAAATTCATTATATTATTTAGGTGAACGACTGTAGGAAATTCACTAAAGTATGGTAATAGCTATTATTAAAAAATATAATTGTTGTAATTGGTTCAATAATACCTCTAAAAATAATAAAAAACTGTGTAAAAAGGGGTTCAGGGGAAAATTTATTACAGAAGACCGAAGTAATTTTTAGAAAATCTAATTTGGAAATTCAATCAATAAAGAACTAAAAATGTTTTTTTTTCACAAAATTTAACCGTATAGTTTTAGAATAAATAGGTTATATCATGCGCGTTTTGCTACGGTCTTCCTCTTATTAAAATCTTAAGATCAACAGCCGAACTTTAAGGTTTATTTGTTTAGTTGTTTGGTTTATTAGTTATAAAGGTTAGGTACATTGTAAATAAACGCATTATAGGCCAGAAAGCTCCATGAATACGCGCCGTGTGATTCCAGATTCTCATTCTGGAGGAGTGACGTCATGCTTGCTATTAAACCACATCACGATTTGTTTGTAGCAATGACATACCGAACATCTATCTACAAAGTATTTGGTTGAAATAAACTATGGTTTAACTTAAACATGTCTAAAAAAAATAAAACTGACGTGTTTTTGACATATTAATTACACGGGAATTACCCATGTAAGTCAAAGGGTTCCTATACCTATATTCCTATTTCCTACTATAGTTTCAAACACATTCGTTGTTCTTTTTCAAGGAGAAAACGGGGCGCTCGCGGACGTGGTCGCGGTTCGCCCGTTTACTCTTAGAAAGACTTATTAGGTACGTCAGTAATTCCCGTGTTTTATACATTCATAATGTATATATGCAAATATTTTGTGGGGGGGGGGGGGGGGGGCACCCTGGGTACGAGTTTCACCACAATTTCT
The DNA here is from genome assembly GCA_934044485.1 of Apeira syringaria. NCBI lineage: Eukaryota > Metazoa > Arthropoda > Insecta > Lepidoptera > Geometridae > Apeira > Apeira syringaria. The sequence continues at coordinate 23,581,809 of OW203660.1, read as the reverse complement.
GCCGGTTCTCGATCACCTACTTATTTAATTTAGGTTTTTACTATGTTGTGAATTCGGAGATATTAAATACCGATCTGATGAGTGGTAAAGTAGATAAACAAACAAGTTATACGATCGTACTTTTTGTGCGGTGTCTAAGAATTTGTTAATTAATAAAGCAGTATCAAAGCACGCCCAAAAAAGGAATCCGGTTCTGTTTAATAATTAAAAACAGATTATACAGTAGTTACATGTTTATAGATGTGTTTTAGTTTATTATACTACACATAATACTACATATAATTAAAACTCATAGGGAATTCCGGAACATAGTCGTAGGTAGACATTCGTTCATTTTGAAATAATCTTGGAGAATGATGTAATTTTGCAGAAACATCTGGATGCCTATCAAAATGATTACCAATAATGTTACAGAGAAGAAACTCTTAAAAAGACTTGAAAGAAAGTTTACATTTCACTATGAAATATAGCGTAGGGTCCAGTTCAGTATAGAATTCGCGCACTCAAGTTACCGCCAGTCAAGCGGGTTAGTGAGCGGAATAAGAGGAAAATCTAATTGGTTTTTTAATTTTAACAATTTCTTGATCTAGCATTCGACCACTATTTCACTTGGTGAATGACGATGTGGTCCAAGGTGAAATTATGTTACATCAAGACTGTTACCTGTATCTCAAGAGCAGCTCGCTCGCGAACACACTCGGAGTCTGAAACATCCACCGAGAAAATAAACAGAGGTCACAGGAGCTTTGACAAAGAACGCAGGCGAATACTGAATGTAGGACTGGCTATATCCTATATGAGGCAACAGTTCGGCCGGGATAGCTTGGCTTATAGTACCTACAGGAACACTCCATTCCTCATTCTGTTAACTTTTTATCTGTTTACTAATAGGTTTTTCCGCTAACAACTGGGGGGTATTGACCAATCTAATTCTAAACTCCTCACCCACCCCAAAGAAAATATTTCCACGACATGTATGGAGATGACGCCGATGAATTTACCATCGAAAGATGAGCTAGAAAACTCACCAGAGTTGACTTCTCTCAACTTAGAAGTCAACTCTGGTGAGTTTTCTAGGCAAGACTTCAAAGCCTCCAAGCATAGTTGTTAGTTTATCGGTTCTTTATCGAATACATTTATTTGTTTCTACTCGAGAAAATAAACCGGACAGAAATAAGAACCAGAGCATGATGTCAGGAGAAACACGTCAATCCTCCATTATCGTCTCAGGGTCTGCCAAAAAGCATCGGCCTTGTCGTGGCAATGAACTTGATTGTATACTTTTGTATGTCACCGATGTCGCCTGACGCATAGAGTTTTGGCATAATAATGGGGTTTCCACAATGAGTATCTTTTATTTTAAAGTAGCTACGCCAGCGGTTTAACCTGCGCGGTCTACCAATTTATCTTTATATAAGCACTGCGATACTTTTTACTTAATCATCACTTTGAACCTTTATTTAATAGTTTTTCTGTACATTTTACGTTCGCCGTGGGTCACTGATCAGTTACACTGACTTCGAAACCATGACCCCGGATTCGAATCTCGACTGTGGCAAATATTTATGTGATGAACCTGAGAACAAACAACTATATATTTGTTCTCAGGTGTTGGATATTTGTGTAAAGTGATCGTGTGAGTCCACAACTCCTGCGACACAGGGTATCCCAGTGCAGGAGTGTAAGTGTGAATGCGTGTGAATAATCAGTCTTTTTCGAGATTTCGCGTTTTTATTCAATAAATTTTAATTCGGAATATTACATTTTAAGACTAGACAAATCGATTGAGCCTTTGGTATCAATTGGTGCGCTTACCAGCAAACGACAGTCCATTTTTAATTACGTAACTATTTGCAAGTATCTACATACTGATCTGAGGTACCTCACTGGAAACCTTTCTAACTATACTAATTATACCCCATAACTAATTTTATCCACAAGTCGTTGATTATTTAAAACATTAAAATAATATGTGTTATAATATGTTTTCGATATCTTTCGTCGATATCGTCCGAGTAAAATAAATATTATCCGAGTAGTGACGAAAACAAATGAACAAGATCCTCTCACGCGATGAAAGAAACTTTTCTGAGTTCTGTTACATTTTTAACCGACTTAAAAAAATAGGAGGAAAAGAGGAGATTATATGTTACAAAATAATATAATAATATGTTAAAAAAATGTACCTATAAATCTCACGAACAGCAACTGTCTCTATCGGGTGCAATGATGTTTTACGAAAGATGACGTATATTCATACGGCGCGGTGCTCAGATTTTGTTCTTTCTTTACGACATAAACATGCTTACTGCGACAGATAATACGGTACAAATAATATAGAAAAGGATAGCTATATGTTTAGACCTGCGCTTGAAATACGCGTCGTAATGAAAATTACTACAATTGACTTAAATTTACCGCCTCAGTTTCCGCGCGCTTGTGCGACATCTACCTTATATAAACATATAATATCATTGGTTTCACTGTATTTTTTTTATGTATGTTTATCAATTTCTTTAACATTTTTGGGCTGATTCTCAAAATTATTCTTTTGTTTCATAGACTTTACCTCCGAGGCGGTCCCATTTTAATTTCATCAAAATCGGACATGCGCATTTTGAGTTACGCTCCAATAACTGAAAAGTGTTACGTTTACTTGGACGACATTATAATTGCGGGTGAAAGAACTCGTTGAACATACACAATGACAATTAATCGCGTGAGTAGCACTGAAGGAGTGAAATTTTTTTACCAAAAAACCTAAACGACTTGAACACTCAAAAGTGTGAAATAACTTGTCGAAGACGGTAACATGAGCACAATATTTTGATAATAGTTACTTTTGTGAACTATCATGGTACCGACTTCAACAAGTTAGTTCGGGAACATTCGTGGTCGACCTTTCAAGTCTCTACCGTACACTTACTCGTGGTTACCAATTCGATATCAGAACAGGTTCAAACTCTACGATGTTGACAAGAAACCTACGTGTGTCTAAAGATTCTATTCATTTATAGAATTCCTGTGTGAACCATTGCTAATCTATTGTAACTATTGACACACAATGCCCATGGATGATTGGATTAGATGTGTCCGTTTTGGAACAATGGCCGAGGGTAATACTAATTAATAAGCATTATAAAATATCCGCTTTGACTAAGTAACGCTACAGGAAACGATTGCAACATCATACTGAACAAAGATATTGAGTAATTCAGATTTTGAAGCAAGTATAGTCTTGGGAAGGTGGGTGTTAGCGGTCATACGGTCGTGGATCAATCACGACCTTTATTGAACCTGGCTTCAAAATTGAGTGTAGGTAATATCGTTATCAAAGTCACATTATGGTGGTAAGATATTTTGAAGGTATTATTAATTATTATCCGACTTCAACAAAAGGAGAAGGTTTTCAATTCGACCCGTATGTTTTTCTTTCTTTGATGACAGCTCAAAATGAATTATTTATAAATCAGACAGAACTTTAAACGACGATTTAAACGACTTGCAAAAAAAAAGGATTTTTAAACATTTTTTTTTATACGACAGAATGCATAATATTTAGATCGGGCCCATATAATTCTAATTAAAATCAGCCACGTATTCCTTTTTATTCACGAAAAACAATTGTATACGTTTCACGGTACATGAACAGGTCGGGAGTTTGTTTTAGTTATTAAATCTCGTAATTATGTTATGACTTGTCAATCACAGAACAGAGGATATCGTTTAATTTAAAACAAATCAGTTTCTACATCCACCGTGAAAAGAGTTTTACTTGTCAACGTGCCAATTTTCCGTAAAACTAGACTGTATAACAGTGGGTTAAGGTCGACAGGTCGTTGATTGGCCGAAACTTCTAAATAATATTATGTTCACTCGATGTCTTCCGCCGACCTTGTCCGCGTAATACAAACGCTTGCCGATCGGTGGAGAAAACAAATTAACCAGATCGAGTTACGTGACGAAGGTCCAAGATAAATAAACAGCTATTACAAATGCTTGGACAAGGGATTTGTGTAAATATCAAACATCTGGCAAAGAGCGAAGTCTCCTATTATTGGTATTTTTTACTAAAAGGAGATTTCATCTATGTGAATGTAATGTATTTTTTGGAAACGCAATAAAAACATCTTTCGTTTTTCGGGTGGTTCGTTTTCCACACAAAAACAATCATAATTATATGCAGTAAAAATGCCGAAACGTACATGAATTCACCGATCAGTTTATTGACAGGCGCCTGTGGTTGTGGTGGGCTATCCTTCACCGCTGGGAGTTTGATAACGGTGTTACTTTCACCTCAAGCTCAAGCTGTTGTTGGAGATCGAACCAACAACAGCTTGTTGTTGGGGATCGAACCAGTGTCCGTCAGTTTGACAGCCGACGCTCCCCTTGCTATCATCGTTTTCTCTCTTGTTCTATTCATAGTCACGGATTATGGGTACGAAATAAAATAATCGGCACAAGATATACACACTTTGACTGCTGCTGGAATACTCGTTTGATTTGCTTCGCTATACATTTCGAAGTGGGCTTTGAAAAGTGCAACACGTGGAAAACGATACCACAATGCTGTGGAATTCCGCATGTTGCTTTCTTTGAAAGCTGAAGCTCGACGATATGAGCCGAAGGCCTGCCGGGTGGCCAACCCTCGCCTCGCAGATGCATAATATTATATTATCATGAGCACTTTTGTAATCATTAAAATAACATGATTGTCGGTAAATGGTAACGGGTAGATTGTTAATGATCGTGATGCGATGGTTCGAGTGATGACAAGGAAAACTGAATAACGTTATAAACTTTAAACAACATAAAACATTTCTAATTACTTAAAAACTATAGCTGCTTTGCTATAGTTTTTAAGTAATTAGAAATGTTTTATGTTGTTATACTCAAACTCAAAACTGCTCTGGATAGCTGCACTGCAACTGCTATATGCAATATTTGGTACATCATCATCATCATCATCTCAGCCATAGGACGTCCACTGCTGGACATATGCCTCCCCCATTGATTTCCACAAGGACCTGTTGAAAGCGGCCCGCATCCAGCCCTTGCCTGCGATCTTAGTCAGGTATAATTGGTACACGAGACAGTAAAATGAATTTATGTTCGCTTTCGTCACTGCCTCAGTGCGTACCGTAAACAATATTGTCTAAACCAGCGAGAGGCGTCGCTGAACAAGTAACAACATACTGATCATTGATGTATGTAATTTGGTAAGCTAATTAGATAGCTATCCTCGACAACAGTAGGCATATATTCGTTAAAAGCGGGAGCGAAACACAATGACTGAGTAACAGACAATGGCAGCATCGCCTCAACAATAAACGATTCATGTATATTTATACAAGTTCAATGGGCCGACTTCATACTGGTACTGAATGTGACCGATTGTAGTCAGTCAAGCGACTAAACTAAACGAAAGTGTACCTGCTGAAGCAAAGGGTACCTATGTACCAACTTAACTGTGAAAACTATAAGATATGGTATCGATACTAAACGAAGCTTTGACAAGTGGTATGACTTTCCCATATTTTCCGCTCACATCCCCGCACTAGGATACCCTGTGTTGCGTCAGGTCTGGGTTTATCCATTAAATAGTTGCTATGCCTATGCTTGCGGCGTTCACGCTGCTTGTTTTGGTTAAGTCCAGGCCTTCTTTACTCATCCCGTGATGGGTAGGGAGGTTACGGTCTTGGGGGAAGCGCAGGTCGTGATGATCCTCAAGGCAAGTCTGGCGATTACCTTCTCGCGGTGCTGCCTGTTCTTGGTCTAATTCCTCTGAATTAGACGTAACTAGACATCGCCCGGCGCCTCGCGTGTCTCATATCTATGTAAGTTTATTTATATCCATTTATTTATGTATGTATATTATATTCAGGCCGGGACTGCTCCCGATAGGCTTTGCTCGCCAAGCCGACGAGGAGCGGTCCACTTGACGGTAGGTTGCGGTGCTGCTGCAAGGCACTGCAACTGAGGGGGGCAGCGGCGCCGTGTGGACGGTGCTGCAGCTGAGGAGGCGCTGCGGCGGGAGTGATTCGTTTCGTCTCCTGCTGTGGCGCCGATATGGCCGCCGTCGGAGGGTGGCGGCCGAAGCGGCTGGCGATGGGGCTGCTACATCTGACCCATCGTAGGGGACCACGAGCGTCGGATGTGGGAAGTCTGGCGTTCCTTGCACTGTGTGGTCCCCGGGGTGGTGCGGCCGTGCTCTTGGTCCCGGCACGGTCGCGAGGGGGAGGGTCATCCTCCCCCCTGGAGGGGTCCGGAAACGGACGGCCGTGGTGGGGGCGCGGTACGCAAATGTACCCCGCGCTCCCTCCGTTATAGCGGCAGGATGGACACCGTGGGTTTTAGTCGGTAGTGGACCCTGGCTGCTGTGGGTGCAGTTAGGGTTGGGGGCCATGAGGCCCCCCAGGGAGCGGTGATGCTCGAGCGAGCCCGACACACCCCGCCTACTTTCCCGGTAGGCGGAAGTGCGTAAATGCATTTTCCCCACGTAAAGAAAAAAAAAAAAAAAAAAAAAAAAAAAAAAAGGACACACAATCACATCACACAAATATACAAAAGCCGAGAACAAACATCCATGCTCTTCACAGAAATGTTCGGTTCTCAAATCAGTGCCAGTGATCACTGAACCACGGCGACAATCGTTTAAACAAGAGTAATAACGTAGTTAAATAAATTAGAAAACTTGGTCTATACTTAACATATATTTTAACGAGAAGCAATGATAGCTTAGCGGTGGGAGCAGCGGCTGTCAACCTGCCCAGATAGATCCTGGTAAGATTGCCAACCCGCTTGTGCTGGGCTAAAACTTTAATTAATCAAAGGAGAAACGGAAGGGAATTGCGGACTGGGCTAACCTCGATGCCTCGGAAATTGCAGACTCTTACTTGAAACTGGCAAAATGGGCGAAAAACGCGCGCTGTCATTTAAAAAAAAGCCATATATATGTACGTAACATCCAAGACAGTGTTCAATATTCATGTCATTCTCTCGCCCACAATACCTTTATTATAAGTTACATTAGCGATGCAACTTGCGAATGCATCATTATGCATTCCTCGGTAACCTTTCCTCACATACAAGTCCTACCATACTTAAAACTGTCTCCAAGATCAAGACTACCCGAGACTCCTCTGTGATTTTTATTTCGAAAGCCGTAGAAGTGATTTTGCAATTTGGTGACGGCGAAGATATCATTGGATGCCATCGATTCGATGTCTTCAGGGTTAAGCTTCTAACTCTTATATCATATACCGTAGGAGTTGTTTTAGTTTTGATAGTGTAAGTTGTAGGGCTGTCGAGAGATGAGATGTATTCCAAGTTATGCATGACAAGTTCGTCATAATAACGGGGTAGCTTGCAAATATCTATTTGAACTCCGAGATTAGTGATTTGTCATAGTTTCTTCAACGTTAATGCTAAAGAAGACACTTGTGCATGAGAAGGGATTTGCATGGTGATAATAACCATAAGTTTTAGTTCAAGTTTATGGTTTTGTGAATGTTTTTCTCTTAATGTGTTTTGGGGTTGCCTTAAATACATGTTGTAGCGGGTGAATCGGCTCGGGAGCGCCCTTTACGCGTTGGTCGAGGCAAGCCGCCTGCGCGTTATTCACCCATACTCTAGTTACGTGATTAGGAACGCGCCGCGCAGTAGAATGCGCCGACCAATCACAGGCAGACTACAGGGAGTCGCGCGAAGTATTATTAGAATGGCAGCGAGTAATAAGTTATGTATTTTTGTGTATATAGAAATATAAAGTTTTCAACCGTAAGAAAGACTCTATTTAATTAGTTGACCCACCCCGACTATAATGTTTCATCATCATCATCATCTCAGCCATAGGACGTCCACTGCTGGACATAGGCCTCCCCCATTGATTTCCACAAGGACCTGTTGGAAGCGGCCCGCATCCAGCCCTTGCCTGCGATCTTAGTCAGGTCGTCTGTCCACCTTGTCGGTGGCCGTCCTATGCTGCGCTTGCCAGTCCGTGGTCTCCATTCTAGAACTTTTCGGCCCCAACGGCCATCAGTTCTTCGAGCTATGTGCCCTGCCCACTGCCACTTCAACTTGCTAATCCGCTGGGCTATGTCGGTGACTTGCGTTCTTCTACGGATCTCCTCATTTCTGATTCGATCACGTAGAGAAACCCCGAGCATAGCCCTCTCCATAGCTCGTTGTGCGACTCTGAGCCTGCTCAGAAGGCCCATAGTCAGAGACCACGTTTCGGTTCCGTAAGTCATCACTGGTAACACACACTGTTCGAAGACCTTCGTTTTTAGGCATTGTGGTATTTTGGACGAGAAGACGTCTCGGAGCTTCCCGAATGCTGCCCAGCCGAGTTGGATTCGACGATTGGCCTCTTTCTCAAAGTTGGATTTACCTAATTGGACTGTGTGTCCTAAGTATACGTAATGGTCAACAACTTTGAGAATCGAGTTTCCGATTGATACTGGGGCGGGCGCAACATGGGCATTCGACATAATTTTCGTCTTGTCCATGTTCATTTTAAGGCCCACCCTTAGGGAAACTCTGTTGAGGCCTTCGAGCATCGTGCTGAGATCTTCCATCGATTCTGCCATGACCACAATATCGTCGGCAAACCGAAGGTGAGTGATGTACTCGCCGTTGATGTTGATGCCGAATCCTTGCCATTCCAAGAGCTTGAAGGCGTCTTCCAATGCGGCAGTGAACAGTTTCGGAGAGATAACATCTCCCTGTCTCACGCCTCGTTGCAATGGAATCGCCTTCGAAATTTGCTCTTGTACTCGGACCGACATGGTGGCGTTATTGTACAAACACTTCAACACTTCGATATACCGATGGTCAATACGGCACCGCTGGAGAGACTCAAGCACCGCCCACGTCTCGATCGAATCAAAGGCTTTCTCATAGTCCACAAACGCTAGACATAAGGGCAAGTTATACTCCTCGGTCTTCTGTATAACTTGCCGCAGCGTATGGATGTGGTCTATGGTGCTGTAGCCTTTTCGGAAACCGGCTTGTTCGGGAGGCTGGAAGTCATCAAACCTGCGTTCGAGACGATTCGCGATGACTCTTGAAAACAGCTTGTACACATGGTTCAGAAGCGAAATGGGTCTGTAGTTCTTAAGCAATGTGTTGTCACCCTTCTTAAAGAACAACACCGCTACGCTTCTGTTCCATGCTTTCGGCGTTGAACCTTCGAGGACAACTATAATGTTTATTTTCTTTTATTTCTTAAAATCCTTTATCAAGAACACAACACAGTGAGATCTGGGCCTGAACACATTGTTGCTTGGTTTAAAATTCAAGCATGAATTTGAAAACAAAAATGGAAATTAAAGGCACTAAAATTAGCCTCTAAAGATAAAGTTTGACCTGTTATTTCTAACTTACGAAGTAGGAAGCTGGCAAGCTTTATTCTTATTCATGGTCTTTAATATAACGCTTCAAATTGAAGCTTGAGTGTTACATATCGCATTACGCGATAACGTTATGGTGTACCGATAACGACGAAAATAATTATCGCACGATAATAATATTTATATTTTATAGGTACATAATGTACATCAATGATATTGTAAGTATAAATGAGGTAGATGTCGCGCAAGCGCGCGGAAACTGAGGCGGCAAAATTAAGTCAATTGTAGTAATTTTGATTACGACGCGTATTTCAAGCGCAAGTCTTAACATATAGCTATCCTTTTCTATATTATTTGTACCGTATTATCTGTCGCTGTAAGCATGTTTATGTCATAAAGGAACAAAATCTGAGCACCGCGCAGTATGAATATACGTCATCTTTAGTAAAACATCATTGATGTACATATATATTATTATCAAATCCATTACTAACTCTGCGTGTATGATTATAGGAAGTCACGTCACTAAAGTAACGTCCCTTTCGATAGGTGATTGCAACCAAAAAGTTATACTCGAATTTGACTGTGGCTTGCAATCGTAGGTATGTTAGTAATAGATAATATTATATGATAATTAAGTGATAATGTTCAGAAAGTGATGGCAGCCCTTGATCTAGCAGACTGTTGAACCAAACCTTGTGCAAGGAGAGTCCAAAATGCACTTGAGATACGACAAAAACCAGAGACAGAAAACAGTCATGACACAAAAGATACTATAATTCATCGCCGCAATTCATCGATACGTCTGGCTGTTTGCACCCGACCATTTCTAATTTAAACTGTAGACGACAGAACCACTATCAGTTTCTGCGTATTTCAGACCCCAGCCGCAATCCCATCGTCCCGTCTGTGTATTCCTCTTCCAACAATGGTAATGCGTAGCAAAACAAAAAAATATCTCACTTCAAAATGTATGTTGCACCCTAGAAAATATGACATCAAATCCCTTGAGCACAAACAATGTAAGTCTGAAAAAACTTCATTTTTATATCATGACAGAAAAAGTGCTAATGCACATAGATTTAAAGTTGAAAATCGTTTGACCTTATAATTTAAAAAGCCTACGTGCCTAACAGCTGTTTTGTCTGGATAGGTGCAGGACCATTGTTTTAATTTTCGTCATGACGCCGAGAACCTACAAAGGATCCTTTTGTGTAAAGTTTTTTTGAAAGGCGAGGAGGCTGTAACACAAAGATGTGACGCCACAAAAGTTTTTAACATTCACACAAGGTCTTCAGGTCCCAAACTAGGCAGAGCCTGTACTATGGTAACCTGATGACTGATATACATACTTATATACATATACACACCCAGACACAGGTCAAACAGACATGTTTATACACACAAATGTTTGACTTGTCCGGGAATCGAACCCGGGACCAGCGGTTCAGAAGGCAGAGTGCTACCAACTGCGCCAACCGGCCAGTTACCGGCAAGTAATTACTAAGCTCGAGGAGATAGGTTCCTCCGAACTTTGGTATAATATTTATTTATTTGTGGAAGACCAACAGCTTTAGATGTTTACAATAATAGGTACGTAATCTTTCTATCGCAGAAATACTCATATTTACTTGTTTTGTTTAGATTAAAATTAAAAACAAAAGTATTTTATAATAAGTTAAATAAACTAAGTTGCTATTCAGGCGGTATTCTGTAACTATTTTTAATTTTAGATGTCTATTCTTATCGATTTCAAGTCGCATCCAAATTTTATATTTCTCACGAACAAGTTGTGTCAAAGGATTTGTAGCGTCATCGTATAACTGAATAAATAACGAACCCATTGCTGTTACTAATGTTTCATTCTCTGTATGAAATGCCAAACAAATGACAGTCGGTACTGAGTTCAATTGTTTTACGCTGCGATACGATTTCGGCAGTGGTTCATGCTCGGGCCACTGAAGCGGCTTATACTTATACGCATCACATTCATTCAAAGAAAGTTGCAATTGCAACAATTTAACACACGAACACAATCGTAAGCTTAATCTACATAGGACGTGAGAACTGTTAGACAATGGCCAGGAAGACACGGCTCATCGGTCTAATGACCACTGGTTTGAGAACCACTATAGGAAGACCCTTAAGAAGCTCGGTTTTAATAAGTAGTAGGATCAATGATGTTTTACTAAAGATGACGTAGGTATATTCATACTGCGCGCTGCTCAGATTTTGTTCCTTTACGACATAAACATGCTTACTGCGACAGATAATACGGTACAAATAATATAGAAAAGGATAGCTATATGTTTCAACTTGCGCTTGAAATACGCGTCGTAATGAAAATTACTACAATTGACTTAATTTTGCCGCCTCAGTTTCCGCGCGCTTGTGCGACATCTACCTCATATAAACATATAATATCATTGAGTAGGATGAAAAAATAATCCTGTACAGTTTGATGTCGACTAAGATTGCAGGTTATCTACTCCCTACCGATTGCTTTACTGTACACCACCTGAAGCACAATGTACATAATATTAATTAATTAAATAAAATAAAAATTAATTCTGTAATTAAAAACTATACACATTTCAAACCGACTTCCACTACCCATCCGGGCAGCAGCGCCTCCTGAGGATCGGAAATGATACTGCGCTCGCCAACCCGCCTGCCAAGCGTGGCAAGTATTGGCTAATCCCACATATATATGGGGGATGCATATGTCCAGCAGTGGATGTCCTATAGCTGAGATGATAAACAAAAATAGTTTTTCAGTGCTCGACCTCAATAATAACCTATAGAGTTGGGAGACCTAACTTTTGAAGAAACTCAACGGATTCTCAGAAACCCTTCAGAGCGATTTTGTGCTAGCTAATAAATGTCATTATAGTATTAAATTTTGTTATTAAAACTGACGTGGTTTTAACACATTATGAATGTATCAGACACGGGAATAGCTCACGTAATAAGTCAAAAGGATTCCAATTATAGTTTCGACCACATTCGGTGGTATTTGAATGTAGAAAACACGGGAATTACTCACGCAGTATAAGTAGTACGTAAGTAGTATTCAATGTTTGAATGATTTTTTTTTTGTTTTTCCTTGTTGCCATTATACCTATGCATAGTAAACACATCCAGTTTTTGAAATTTATAAAAGATATGTTTTTTATTGTTGGATGTTATGCCAACTTACGTTTTGCATAACGAAAACGTAAAATGACTCGCATTCCCAGCTGCTTCTCTTAATTAAGGTTTCGTACACTTTTATAATGAATGTAGAAGAAAAAAGTAGACCATTCAAAACTGCCGACCACCTACAATGAATTTCATTTATAATATAACCAAAAAACACCTTATCTTGTCTGAATAAAACCAAACACATTGGGGTCTATATATACTGGTCGTAAGTCTACCCAAGTCTACAATTTCCGCGCCGTGATCACTTTTTAACCTGTGGGAACAAATAGGATGTGTAATTTGTAAATATGGGTGTATAAAATTAGATTACCTACGTGTTAGACCTCCGTTTAGATACTTTTGCTTCAGTTTGTGGTCACGATTCGATCGGAATACTCTGAATTAGCAAATTAGCAGTGATTTGTTAGATTTCTGTGAAATTCTTAGAGAGGCTAAATCTGGCTGCGCCCCGCGAATCGCCTCGCCTTTTGTGAGCGATTAACGATAAAGAGTATTCTGTGTGTTATCCTTAAGAATTTTAGCACCGTGTTTTAGTGCTAGCAAACATAGTCTCTATATTACTAGCTGCGCCCCGTGGTGTCACCCGCATCGATTACGGTTTTCCCGTTACCGTACTTTTTTTGGTGAAGAGTGGTAACCAGACTGTAATCTATCTCTGTGCCAAGTTTTTTTCAGATCGGTTTATCCATTCAGGAATAATTGAGCAGCAGACAAAAAAACATACACCTGTCACTACTGAATTGAGAACCTCCTCCTTTTTTGTAAAATGGGTACCTAGGTACACTAGGTAATGTTGACATATATACGAGTATTGTCAAAAAACTTATCGAGGTACCTCGCTTGCTATATAGATAGGTATATAGCAAGTGAGTTGATCAACACGCAGATGTCAGTGTTCCTAAATCTGTCTCCTACATTTTGTTAGCCCACAGGTTACTCTTAGTTATTTTAACCTTTACGCCCCCCCAAAGAATACATTGCCAGGGATGAGCTATCACGGCGTATTCCTCATAGATATATGTTAAATTTTTGACTGGCCGGTTGGCGCAGTTGGTAGCACTCTGCCTTCTGAGCCGCTGGTCCCGGGTTCGATTCCCGGACAGGTCAAACATTTGTGTGCATGAACATGTCTGTTTGACCTGTGTCTGGGTGTGTATATGTATATAAGTATATATATCAGTCATCAGGTTACCATAGTACAGGCTCTGCTTAGTTTGGGACCTGAAGACCTTGTGTGAATGTTAATAAAAAAAATAAAAAAAAAATATATGTGATACAAGTACTTACCAGCCAACTTGAAAATATGTACCTACGTTTTTTCTTCGTGTTTGATAAAATTTGATATCCTGATATTTGATACCAAATACTTCTAATTAAGTATATTTTTTGCGCAAACCACGATCAATAAATAAGTGTGAAACCACAAGGTGTGAGGAACGTAATGTTTATTTATAAATGTGTCACTTTTCATTACATTTATTATGATAGACAATAAATATTATACCTGCCAACAGTTTTTTAGCGACCAAACTCAACCCGATTCGACAGAACGTAATTTTTTTTTAAATTGTTGGCATTGTCAGAATCCTACCATTCTCACTAATATTATAAATGCCAAAGTTTGGATGGATGGTTTGTTACTCAATCACGCCAGAACGGCTTACCGGATCTGGATGAAATTTGGCCCAAAGATAGATTATAGTCTGGAATAGCACAAAGGCTATATTTTTATCCCGGTAAAATGTATGGTTCCCGTGAAATAATTGATGTAGCGGGAAAACCGTAATCCACGCGGGTGAAACCGCGGGGCGCTACTAGTATTATAAATGCGAAAGTGTATGTGTATGTGTGTATGTTTGTTAACCTCTTCACGCTCAAACGGCTACACCAATTTCGATGAAATTTGGTATGGAGATAGTTTAGACCCTGGATTAACACGTATGCTACTTTTCATCATCATCATCATCATCATCATCATCACCACGCGGGTAAAACCGCGGGGCGCACCTAGTTGTGATATAAAGCCATAATTTAGGGATACAATACAATAGCTTTATTAGTTTACCGGTTTTAAATAAACTGATATACAATATTTAGTGTCATTCCGCGAGATAAATTAGTCCAGCCAAGGAACGATTTGTGTCGCGGTATTAACACATATTATTGAGTAGGTACTTAATATCATTTTGATCTGGATTTCCGCAAAGTAATGCCACATTCTATAAAATGTACTGGTGTTCTACCGAATATACCATTATTCACCAAAATGTATTTTGCGTAAATAAAATATATACATAATATGTATACGAGGTTTGATTCGTTAAGCGTTAATTTATTATTAATTAATAGTATCCGCGCAAATCTTGAATTTACGTGTATAAGTTGAATGCAATGTAAGTACTCTTAATATCAATTATTCGTATTAGCGCACATGGGGAAAATTTAGATAACAATTTTCTACGAAACCCATCGCTTACGTTGTCAGAAAAGGTTAACATAAAACAATCGCTGACTACGTACAAACCACCACTACAACAAAGGAACTTACAAAATAACAACACAAAACGTGTATGTGGGCGTGTAGCTAACTGCCTTACATATACCTACCTACCCACAGCATACTACAAAATGACCTTGTCAATAAGGTTCTGCCTCTCACTGCAATGTTAAATGAATCAATTGTGTAATGTCAAACAGTGACTGAGATTCAACTAAACGCCAGACAAAGCTTCTTTTATTGACAACCCACTCGTTTTATTGATTATTAAAGTACATAGTAATTGTTTTTAAAACTATTTAATTACAGTTACCAACAATAGTTGAAAAAATACAAACGGTTGAAAAAAGATTTTAGTTACGTAAAATAATAAAATAATACCATTTGAGTACTTTGATAGTACGTTACAAGATGCTAACGCACTGATGAATTTATATTTCGTTTATTCGATATTTAAAGATAGTTCCTCGGAAAGCAATCAAATCATCACCAAATCGCGACTCACCAGATGACTTGCCCACTTGGCGTCTGAGGCTCTCGCAGGAGAGAACTTTTACTCTCTAGTGGACGCGGGCGCCCCGTACGCTGAGATTGAGTCAGTCCTATAAATATACCCCAATGATATAAATCATAGTCTTTTTCAAGAACCGAATGGACAGGTTCACCCATCATTAAGCGATTAGGCGGTCTGCATCATCACTTTCCACAACCATCAAGCAAGATAGTTGACTTAAAAATTTATGCCACTATTTTACCGCTTTATGACAAGTTAGAATATTTAAAAGAAACAATATTAGAGATTTCGTGGAAATTTATTAGCTAAATTCTTCTCTCTCGTTGACAATTATACGCAAAATGACATCTACATAATTATTTTAACCCTTAATTTTATTTATTTTAATCTTATTTTAACCCGGTTACCACAATCGAACTGTACGAAAGAGCAAATTCAATAATTGCGTTACAATTACCTAAAAATTATCAAAAACGCATGACATAAGCCACTGCTACCTTGCTACTGTATAATGGCTAGAGCAAGCTGAATACTTTATATCCATGAATAACATTGTAAGTTGCGAGTGATAAATAATTAATAACAAATCAAGTGTAAATGGAATCAGTTTTAATGTCAAGAGTTGTTTTTAACTATTATTTAATCTGTGCCGTTACTTTAACCTTTAACGTAAGTAAGAAGCGATGATAGCTCAGCCCGGGAGCGACGCTAGTCCGATCCCCGCCAACGGCTTAAGCTTCCGATAAAAGTGACACCATTATCAAGTTACCACCATAGTGGCAGGGTACCTACTTTCGAGTACCCACCTGGCTAGCTACCACCCTCAAGTTAGAAAATCTGTGCAGAACCAGTAAGCGTTCTACGTCTGCATGATAACATTTTCGACCAAATCGCCACTGACCAATACCATCAATTGAGATAGTGGTCAAACGCTAGATTTGTACAGTATAATAAAACGAATTATTGTAGTTTTACAGATGTTATAATACATATAGACAGACTAGCTGAACCCCGCGGTTTCACCCGCATGGTCTACGGTTTTCTGCAACAACAAACACAAAATTGTGTGGTGGTGTGGGTACACTTTGCATTAATGCAATGCGATGAAGTCATAATTTTTGTTTACGATCAAAATTCAAATCTTTCGATCGGTCCACAACAAAACTACATTCTTAACGAGATTCCCAATCAGTCGCGGCCGGCGGCCGGACACTAGCAGGTCGACGAGAAACAAACAGACAGACACCCACCCTATCCGGTGTAGTGTTACTATGGGTGTGCTCTTATTTTGGCCAGATACCGTGAACTGTGATATTTTTGTCAAGTATGTACTAGGCGAATCGCGACCGCGTCCGCGAGCGCCCCGTATTCTCCTTGAAAAAGACCACCGAATGTGGTTGAAACTATAGTCGGAACCTTCTGACTTATTACGTGAGTAACTCCCGTGTTTTATACATTTATAATTATGTTTAGTTTAGCGAGGCTAATAAAGAAAGGAAGAAGCAACGCTCTTACCTGTATATCTCATACACACACAACTGTTTTATTCTTGTTACCTGAACTGTCTACTACATTTATTAGTTTTATTATATTTTTATTTATTAGTTTGATATTCCTAATGCTACTTAGATTTATTATAAAATATTATTATGTACCTACATAGGTCATTAATCCTTTCGGAGGGCGCTGGTGTCTGTAATACAGTTTATAACTACACCAGACATCAACGGTCTATATGTATATACTATCCTTGTGTGCATACCTAGTTTAAGATTACTAATATGTATATGTAAACCTTTATTAAAAGTCAATAAAGTTTTTATTATTATTATTATATTATTTTATTATTATTATTATTTATAGACTAGGCATAAACCTAATTCTAATTTAGATTTTTACTAGCTGCGCCCCGCGGTTGTACCCGCGTGGTGATGAAAAACGGTGATGATGAAAATAAGCGTATGTGTTAATCCAGGGTATGTGCTATCTCCATACCAAATTTCATTCTTGACGTCCATAGCTGGACATACGCCCCTCCCATTGATTTCCATAGGGACAGGAGAGAAGCAGCCCTCACCTGCGACCGTTACCGTAAGTCGGTAGACAGGAAACACCCCCGTGATCATGGTTGCAACAGGGCCGAAGTGTCGAGAGCCATAAACGTCAACAGCACACCAACTGTTCACACGTCAACAGCACACGACTGGCCGGTTGGCGCAGTTGGTAGCACTCTGCCTTCTGAACCGCTGGTCCCGGGTTCGATTCCCGAACATGTCAAACATTTGTGTGCATGTTTCTTTGACCTGAGTCTGGGTGTGTATATGAATATAAGTCTATATCAGTCATCAGGTTAGCATAGCACAGGCTCTGCCTAGTTTGGGACCTGAAGACTTTGTGTGAATGTTAATAAATAAATAAATAATAAGTTCAGGCGACAGTTTAAAAACATAAATTCATATATATGAGCTCATATAGTTAGAAATTATTTTTCATGGTTATTAATTACTAGCAGCGCCCCGCGGTTTCACCCGTGTGGATTACGGTTTTCCCGCTACCTCAATTATCCCACGGAAACCATACATTTTCCGGGATAAAAGTAACCTATGTGTTAATCCAGGGTTTAAACTATCTCCATACCAAATTTCATCGAAATCGGCATCACTGTTTGAGCGTGAAGAAGTAACAAACATACACACATACACACAAACTTTCGCATTTATAATATAAGTAGGATACTGTGAGTTCCGACAGGATAACGATAAAATTCTAGTCAGCGCGGGCGAAACCGCAGGCTGCAGCTAGTCGTGTAAATAATGGGATGAATACACATGCATGTATATATCTTATAGAATAGACACATGTGCTATCCAGCTACGGAGTTCAGGAAGCTCGACCCCGTGGTCGGAGCACACAGTTATAATTAGCGCCACCTGGCGCCGTTCGCCGTAAACATGCGCGCGTGAATGGCTGCCTGGAACGCAGTTTGGAAACATTGACTCTGATTTTTCCGGTATAAATAGTTTGGGTTGCGTGATTTATGACCGCCGTAGACGCAGCTTGCTGGTAATAGCACAAACATACACATGGGATAGTAAATAACTGAATCAAAGTCATTGACTCAATCTAGGCGTTCATGACGCACTTGACAATATCCACATACCTATTTACATGATGATGATGTTACAAAACTTATATATTATAGACGATTTTTATAACCAATCATTTATCTAAGTTACTAAATTAAAGTTGACTAAGAAGAAGCGGATAATTTCAAGCAAAGATCTCCCAACTAATGTTTTTTTTAATCAAACATTATGGCCGATAGAGTGTTTTCTGACATAACTGACTACCGTTGACGAAACTGACACCCAGAGCTCAGTTGGGAATGCCACCAGCAATTCTCTATGCAAGCCACTACTACACCACTACATGTGGAACCGTGATGGCACAGACCGTACCAACCAACCTTTGCCAGAGCAACATAGGTGTGGTGGAAGAAACAGAGTCACTTGATCTGTTTTGTGCTTGGCGATCGTCATAATTCATTTAGATCATTGAGCAACAAACCCTAAAAGAGGTGCAATGCTCTGCAAGGTGCAACCTACCTAAAAAATCAGCCATGTTTGGCCTAGCAACAATGTTCCCTGGCTGGTAGGTTTCTTATTTGGTAAGACTGCTTCGAGTGTTATTTATTTGAGTACCTACTCGTAGTTGGTCGGTTCTAGCGTGTGTTAGTGCAAAATCACAATATATATAATAGTTACGTAAAGTGAGAATTAGGTTCTCTATTACGGGCGGAACAGGGAGAATGGCCTGACCATGAGAAACTTTTAAAACTCTATGATGTGGTAACATTATGATATTTAATCTTGAATTTTTTACTATAATTATATTTTGCCTGAGGATGTACAAAAATACCAAACTTAGGTATATTTTGGTTTCCAAAATGCGTGCTAAGGAAAAATATCGTCAATCATACCACAACATTTCAATACAGTTATTTTCTTACCTATTAATCAATACGACAACAGAGAAGAAAAAAAAAATAGAGTAAATGGTTACCACAGCATCTTTTTTCTTGTTATATTTTTTAGCCAGTGTCAAGTGCGTATTAATCTTTAATATTAGTTGAATCAAATCGTGGGCGTAGTTAAACATAGCCTGTAACTCCCACCCAGTTTCACCTCTTTGATTCTGCAAAGTATTAGGCATTTTACTGAAAATGGACTTGGAGCCTGTGGAGAGAAATAAAGTAGATTCGCATTAAGGCCATTTTGTCCGTAGGTATCTCTATATAGTTTGTGATTTTGTCTCAGTACCCTCATGAACCTTCAACCTGAAGTAACACAAATTGTATAAAATAAAACTAAATATAAATCCACTGCATCGAAATTTCCCACCATAACTTGACAAAGTTTATAAGGTACCTACCCTTACCTACCATACTCGTAAGTTCGTACCATTCTCGGATGTCTTTTGTTTCAGCGGACTTGCGCTCGAGAGAGGAGGCTAAATAGACAATTTTGAATAGGTACCTATATAAGCTTATTTTGTTGAGGTCCTACATGTTCAAACTCAAAAAACATACAACTTATGAGAACAGTTCGTGAAGGTTAATTCTGATGGAACAATATGTGATTTCATTTGATAGTTTCTTCTCGCGGTAATGACAAATGCGCTTGAACTGGGTCTTACACCAGAAGAAAGGTAATAATAATAATAATATGGGACAACATTCACACAAGGTCTTCAGGTCCCAAACTAGGCAGAGCCTGTACTATGGTAACCTAATGGCTGATATATGTATATACTTAAATACATACTTATATATATACTTTTTTTTTTATACATATACACACCCAGACACAGGTCAAACAGACATGTTCATACACACAAATGTTTGACCTGTCCAGGAATCGAACCCGGGACCAGCGGCTCAGAAGGCAGAGTGCTACCAACTGCGCCAACCGGCCAGTCAAAAAAAATCGTCTTAAAATGTCATTAGTACTTTTTTTAGAGCCCGTATGTTATATGTCAAGTGTCGCAGCACGCATTAGGATTCATCTGGCTTCTTCTGTCTGTAAACACCCGCGAGCCTTCCGGATTTTGTACCATTCTCGGATGTCTTTTGTCTTTGCGGACTTGTAGTCTAGAATTACAAGAAAAAAATAATGTCAAAATATGTAGGTAGGTAAACACTTTGACAAAAGCAACGAATTTCACAACTTTACTTAGGTACCTCTAAACTAAAGTGTGACAAGTAGAGTAGTACAAAACTATGTAGTTCTTTCGCAAACCGTAGTAAAGTAGAAACGAGTTCAAAAACCTCAGCCATAACAATTTAAAATCACTTTTTCAACCTCCATTTTTATGTTGAGCCATAATCCGCCATTTTCATGGCCCCATAAAGGCGACAAAGATAAAATGCCTATATTTTATACGATTACATAAAAAAACTACAATATAACTTTCAAAGTCTTGCCTCGTGACAAATTTAATCGATGAAATATGTTGTAAAAATTAATTTCGAATGATACAAATGATTCGAAGCTTGGACCTACGGATGCACGAAACGACTTTTTGATTTTAAGGGTTATTGTAAAATAATCGTAAAAGTAAATTACGAACTGCACGGAGATAAACTGAAACTAAGTATCTACTAAGTAAGTGATATGGTAGTGTCGTTAAACTAGTAGGCCTCATATGATGTTTACAGTCCTGTGTGGGGACATGCGCAGATTATCTGAGAACGGCGCTAATTTTTGGTTCCAATACGATGGATTTGGAACCAATTCCATTTTAATTAGAATGACTTTTATAGCATAACATTTACGATGCACACAACCACATCCAAATCGGCCTCCTCTGGGTTGCTCAGATTTGGTGAATACTTGTGCTTTACCATTTAGGCTCCTCAAGCATACAGGCTGAATGGTTTTTTTTTTTTTTTAAATCTTTATTTATTAAAAGGAGTTTGATCAATCATGATCATGCCACTCCCATAGTATACAAACACTAATCACGGCGTCTTATAGCTATGTTAACAAGGTGGTACAGCCTTCTCGCCCCATCTGATAAAGGAAAGGCGAGAATGCTGTTGCATATACCGAGTTGCTTAACATCTATATTATGGAGTATCATTAGTGCTCTTCTCTCGGCTTCGTTCCGGACACACTCCACGATGACATGGTATACATCCTCAATCACCCCGCACTCCGCACAATTTGGTGAATCTACTTTTTTCATAAGGTATGCAAACGAATTTAGTGGAATGTGTCCAGATCTAAGTCTTAGAGCAGTCACAATTTCGGATCTTGATAATTCGGAAAAGGAGAACCACAGTGAGCGCGTCATACACGGTTGGATGGTTTTATACCAAATGCCCTTAGTCAGTGACCTCTCGTCAAAATGTTCTTTCCATGTTTGCGTACATTTTTCTTTTACATTATGCAAGAGGTCAGTGAAGAAGGTCCTTTAAGAAGTCGTTTGAACTTGTGTGAAATTATTCTTATCATTATCGTAAAGTAAACATTTTTATACAAAAAATGGAACCGACTTCAACATTTAAAAGTGTGATATATAACTTGTAGATAGTTAAAAAAAACCATGATAGTTCGAAAGTAACCATTATCAAAATATTGTGCTCGTGGCCGACTTCGACAAGTTATTTCACACTATTGAGTGGTGAAAAAAAATTTTTTGACCATTTTCTGTGACCTTGGTTACTCATGGGATCTATTGTAATTCATCCTCAATAAGGAAATCATCCACATAGAAATAACACTTTTCAGTTATTGGAGTGTAACTCAAAAACAGCTTGACCATTTTCATGAAATTTAAATGGGACCACCTCGGAAGTATATTCTATAAAAAAAACAAAAAAATATTTTTGAGAATAGGTTCATAAACGACGAAGTTATCCGCGAACACACATAAAACATATATACGGTCGAATTGAGTAACCTCCTTCTTTTTAGAAGTCGGTTAAAAAACAGCGGCTCAATTGCACAAACAAACTATCATTTATCTGCGTCACGGTTGCACGTAAATAACAACTCTGTGCTGCGCGCTGAAAACGCTGCGATACGTATACGATACATTTCATGCTCTGTTCTCAGCACAACCTATCATTTATTTAGTACAAAATGTGACGTCTCTGACACAGGGAATATGTGGTCCGTAAGTCAATAGGGGCGTTATTCAATAACTGTGTCAGCAAAACCTTTTTAAGAAGTGGCCGGTAGTGTTAACCTACAAAAGATATTGAATAACTCACTCATCCAGTGGCCTAGCTTATATTCATCATTATGAATATAAGCTAGGCCATAGAAAGTCCACTGCTGGACATAGGCCTCCCCCATTGATTTCCACAAGGACCCGGTTGGAAGCGGCCCGCATCCAGCCCTTGCCTGACTTATTTCAATATATTCATGAAAGCGACGGGCAATATGTACATATTTTATCTTAAAATCATTTTATTAAATTAAATAAAATTACATTTAAATCCACCTTTATTTTATTTTACTATTAATTTGATTGTAATAATAATGGTTATATAGATAAATGGAAGTTATTACAAATCCCGAGAGTTTTAAGAGTATACGGTATTCTACTTTTAAATTTGATATACCTATTGTAGTCACGGTTAACATGAATGTGAATGGATATAGAGTTAGAGCACGGATGGACCGTGTGAAGAATAATATACTTATAACAGGTGTAAGCACTGAGATGACTAATAATATATAAATATATAAAATCTTTTATTTCAGACCCGTATCAGTGACCCATAATGTGTTAGTAGCAAATAGGTAACTTAAAACTATGTTAGTAAGTATTAAAAATTAAGTGGATGTCAGTCCAGTCGTCACTGAGACACTAGTCGAGCCACTGGCTGGAGCCTCGTCAACCAATGTCTCATGAAGCACACATCTTCAGCGATTCCAGCGAGGATACTCACTAATGATCTAATACAAGAAAACGAAATAGAAAAACATATTGTTCGGACCCTACTTAGTGTGGGATAAGGACAAGAAGAAGACGAAGAAGACTTGTAGTCGCGGTAGCATGAAAAGTTACGAGAAAATTTTCGTATCACAATGGTATTTAACAATTTTTTAATATTCTAAATACGAACTATTAATTTTATTTGTGTTAGTTTTCAAGTTGTCAAAGATTAATGACAGTTCGTACTACGTTTTTAGTATCTAGCAGAGAGTTCAATTGTTTTACGCTGTCACAGATTCGTGCCCGAGCCAGTACCGTGATGGTGTTTATGACACGAACATTTTTCGCCAAAATATTTGTAATATTGTATTACGAGTTTGAGCGATACTAATAATAACATAACTGTGTTAGTGACCATGAACATTCGAGAACTATGATGTAATTTCCGCTTAGCTGAGTATAAGATTTCGATAAACTCTATGAATTTAGCTGAATGTAGCCTTACAACGGCTGCTGATAAGAGAATGTTAATAAAAATACCCACTACCAACAATTCATACCAACAGAACAGACTTTATCAAGATCAATACAATTATGAACACTAGAGAACCTACTTTTTTGTTTAAAACGTTATACATTCATTATTCTTGGGATTATTGAGTTTTAAAATATAGTAGGTAAATCGTCACTAATAATCAGCATATTAACTGTAAGTAAATGCATTTGATACAATAAAACTTTCTTAGATTTATTATTCCATGTATCCTGTAGGTCAGAACAAAATTCCGATACTTAATCAGCTCGCGTGTAAGAAGGCAATTCAATAAATATGTAAAAATAAGAGATTATGACGGAAGTTTGAGATAACAAAATCGAAATATGGTTCGTATTTATTAAAACAACGGTTTCCTAGTGTATTAGTGTGAAATAATAGCCGACTTTTAACCGACTTCAAAAAAGGAGGTTTCTCAATTATAAAATCTCTCGTGAGTAGCAAAGGTTTTACCAAAAAATGGAACCGAAATCAAAACTTAAAAGTGTGAAATAACTTGTTGATGTCGGTACCATGCGCACAATATTTTGATAATAGTTACCTAGTTTTGAAATATCATGGCACCGACTTTGACAAGTTATTTCACACTTTTGGGTTTTGACGTCGGTTCCATTTTTTGTTTTAGATTTCTGTATTCGAGGTAGGAATCACTAGCGCACTCGTAGCGCAGCCGTATCGTACACGTGGTGAGACAATTCAACTCAGCACTATTATTTATCTAGTACAACTGTGACAAAGGGAAATGACAGTTTGTACGGACGGTACGTATTTAATTGTTTATATAAATGCGACCCGATGATTGTGACACAAGTAATTCCTGTTTTAGGGAATGGACACATCAAAACTTAAAAATTGTTGACACTGAACTGACACTGTCTAAATGCACATAACGCGCGGAGGCTAAATTTTAAAAAAGATGCACACACATTGTCGAAACATCGAAGATAAGCAAACAAATGCGGTTCCCACACTGCAACCAGAGTGCTGAACAATTGATTACGTCATTAGATAGGTAGTAGGTAGTATGGTGTTAATTTGCAGTTACAAGGCTTTGTTTGTTTGTGGTGCAAACGCTTCGCCTGGTTTTGTTCAATCGTACCGAAACTATGCTCTTCTCTGGACTCAGTTCAATGTGGACTTTCTTGTAAGACACTCGTATTTTTATATTAGTATCATCATCATTATCATCTTAACCGAAGGATGATCAATAATGGATTGATATTGGATTTAATTCATATAAGTAAACCATACTTAATATTACAGCGCAAAAAATAATAAAATATCATCAAATAAAATTGACTACCGCCTAATTGATATTTCATTTCAGATTATTTATACAATTATTTTACACAGCATTAAATTATAAGTTTTTAAAAAATGTTTGTTAGAGAGGAACTACAAGACGGTTGATTAGATCTAGTACATTTTAGTAGTTCCGTGGCCGAAAGGTAACCCAGACCTCTATTACCGCGTCCGCCTGTGTGTGTCCGGCTATACCACACAAACCGCAATATTTCACAGCTAAACTTTTGGTAGTGTGTATTCACTATTATTGCCGCTATAACAAAAAATATGGTAACATTATAAATAAGTTTTAAAATTTCAAACAATTCGCCACTGAAACGCGACATCGACCCCTTACCTATAATAATAACTGATTACCACTGAGTTATTATTACGTATAGAGGAGCTATCACAAGCTAAGGTCATGCTCCATTGTGCAAGAGTAAGTCCGCTGCAGCGCTTATAAACAATACTTAGTCTTCCAACTAGACAGTACACACACGTGTGGGTGTGGTGTAGGTGAGATCACTGGACTCACTTGAGTAAGAGCAAGTGATGTTAGAACGTCACGTCATATCTCCCCCTTTTACGTTTAATTATTTTAACTAGCTTATCTTTAACTAGACTCTAAAAGCTTAATAAAACGTGGCGATGAGATATAATATGCATTATAATCTGAAAACAATGTATCATACCGGACAAACCATATTGAACTCGGGTCAAATTTTTAATTTTAATACATATATTAAACACATGTGTGACATTTATTAGCAATATTTCCATTAACTAACGTAAACACAGAATTAAAGACGGAAATATGGTGAAAATATCTCATAAAATCTGGAAAGAAGGCGCCAGACCAGACACCAACAAACAGTAGAGATAAATCGAGTGAAAGGATACAGGAATGTAAGCATGTATGTATTGTAAATTTAACAACAAATAATCAGAAGCATCGCGTTCGCAATTCCGTTATGGATATAAACATATCGAGTTGATGACAAATGATCTGAATATCGTTAACACAGTTAAGGAAGCCGTAGGGAAGTCTTAAATCTCTGTATCGATATCGATAGACTCGGATGATTCGTAGGCAGGTACTCGTATACTATCAGCGCGAGTCACTCATGTTCTTCGGAATGCGGCCGCGAATTCCTATGCTCGTGTGTGTGGTCCCATTACGATGATATGCCAAGTGTGCTTGATAAATGAATTGGGGCCGGTGTGCTTGGTTAAACAAATGCCCTTTAAAATCCTTGTGGTTTAAAGGACGAATGAAACTAGAAAAAATGCTATGCACTATAAGGACAATGCAGTCATGCGGAAGGCGGAGAACTTTAAAGCTTATGTAAAAAAACGACAAACAACTGACTTACTATAAATTAAGTGTTAAGGAGCCGCAGATAACACACGTCGGCTCGTTAGTACCTACCTATTAACAATACGTTTATGTATATACTGCTGAAACTGCACTTTAGAATATACCAACAATGTATTTTTGTACCAACATTATTAATAAATCTGTGATAAAAAGTTGTACTAATCTCGTCACCAAGAATAAATTCAGAGCCATAATGGCTTTTGACTATTGAAAATTTAACATAATAGAAGAAATATTTTATCGATAGATATTCCGCGTACCTCACTATGCATGAGTAAGTGTACCATATAAGACAATATCGAGAGAAATTGGCCTGACTCGATTCAACGCGATGAGATAATGAATGTGTGTGGGCGGTTCCATGATACTGTTTCGCGCGGACAATGGTCAGGCGCGGATTTACTAACATAATCCGAAATATAATTAGAACAATTAATACAGTATACATTAAAGTCCTATTTGATTTTAAACGGTTGTACTCCATTGCCATTGCAGACTGCGAATCTTGAAGTAGATTCACTAAAGTACTATTTTTTTAAAAAAAACGATAGCTCAGTGAGAAATAGAAAACGAAATGTAAATCAACTCACCGCTGCAGTACGATCCCGATCAGACTGCGCGGGCGCAGCGATTCCCTCATTTAAAACGGTTGCAGTGTAGGGGCACAGTTCTTTATTTTTTCTTTTTTTAACATGATTACTAATTCTATTTTTACCATCCCTGTGTTTAAATGAGGTCCTTTGTTAGATAATTATACGGGCAGCATACCAACTTTAGAGCGTGAGTTGGTTGTGATTTGTGATCAAAGTTTGGTCGAAACCTGACTGACAGACGATAGGCGATACAGTTATCATCCTACGCTCAACTGATACCAATATCAAAGATATGTTTCGCAAACCTTCAATAAAACCGTAGATGTAAATGACAGTCCGAGGAGTTACGCGGTTTAAACATACCCATATGGTTATTCTTTATTCACCTGTTCTTATCTATGGTCTGTAAAATATTTTACATTGTTTAAAAATAAACCCGAAGATGTTAGTCTTTTTTGTAAAAAAGTCTTAAGTCCACTCAAATGGGAAGGTATGTAGGAACATTTAGAAAAATATTATTTGGGACACCTTAAAAGGCATACAAATCTCCGCATGAAATAGATATGTATAATTACAACAGTTGAAGTAGACATGTGTATATAGTGGAGCCCCTGACGGAATGTATTTGACAGTTTGTTTCATCATAATTTCTTCAGTTCATAATAACACACAGTTCGTCACATTTCGTCAATTGAGTCTTTACATTTCTACGAAAAGAAGATAATATATCATTTAAGCCAAAAAGAGAAAACGAAAATGATATTATCAATCGTATTGTCTTGAAGTCGAATTTAGTAGTAAAGCTATACATAAATAAATTAATAATAAAGGTAGGAAAGAAGCACGTTATCTTAAATTTATATTCAATTTAAAAGTACCACACAAAATTAAATGTATATGTTATAATTATCTAAATTATATCTTAGTTATTTATATATTTTTCGACTAACTACGTTCATTTTTATAAAGTTGTAAGATTTAAAGTAGATTGTAATGATTTCGTGTAATCGGTCGAGACTTCGACGGCTTGCTTGTGATTTGTTCAAGAGGACTTGACCAATCACAAGCAAGAGTATAACAGTGGGGGGGTAAGCGAACAGGCAACGCATTTTGGAAGTATGCCGCCATTCGTTTTCCGACTTTTGTCTGAGTAACTTGTATCGTGCCGCTGTAGGCTTTGTTAAGTAAGATTGTACCTCTAAATATATATAGCAATAGCAACTAAAGCAATAAAGCTGATTTTCAAGTTCACAAAGAGTGTTTTTGATTCAAAGTCCTTGCTTCTGAGTGTTAAACCAGTACGGTTAATATCTCAGAAGTGGGATAGCAACTTAGTGCCCACACAAGGATCGAAAAAGAAACGTAAGTGTTCTTTGCTCAATTAATTGAATTTTTCTTTTCGATGTGCATTCTATACGTTTACCCTCTTTAAATGATTCGATTGTCCTATTTGAAAAAGTTCACGACCGAACTATATTTACCGTTACGGAGACAGTCCGGAGGTTTATATGGTTAGTCAGGCATGTTAATCTTGCCAGGGTACCCCCTGGAGATTGACATGTTTGATGGTCTACAACAATGCATGTGTATCCTATATGTATACCCTCTTTAAATGATTCGACTGTCCTATTTGAAAAACTTCACGACCGAACTATATTTACCGTTACGGAGACAGTCCGGAGGTTTATATGGTTAGTCAGGCATGTTAATCTTGCCAGGGTACCCCCTGGAGATTGACATGTTTGATGGTCTATAACAAAGTATGTGCAGGTCAATAAAAATCTTGTAAAGTCTTGTCTAATATAGCGCGGCTTATTAACTCGGGTGTTTCTTCTTTTTTTCACATGTTGAAATCGCGAGGCATGGATGAGCAAAGGTTTAGTTCTTTATAAGGACGTGACGAACCAAGGCGAACCTCTCGCGTGACGCTGACTCCGCCGCTAAAATGTCATGACGCAACTCATGAGGCCGACGCAGTGGTGGAAGGCGTACGCGGTCACGGCAGCCGTGGCAGCCGTCATCATCGGTCGCGGTCCAGGCGTTCGAGAGGAAGACAATCGCGACTGACGATTAGTCGGTCTCGTCTCCGGTCACGCTTTTCAAGAAGGACAAGTTCCCGGCGAATGGGTGCCGGGTGCCCGCTTCTCATCGGCACGTGTTGAAGCTGAAGGCGGGTTCACCTGGTACACGAGCAGCCGGCCGCTGAACGCATGCTGTTTTGGCGCGGTGAATTAGCGCCGGGTGCCTGCTCATCATAGGCACGCGTTGGAGCTGACGGCGCAGCGGGCGCCTTGGGGGCCGGACTGTCGGCTACACAAACTATGCAGCTTCAACACCCATGTGGCTAAGCGGCTTGCTAACCAAGTGAGATTAATCCAATGTACTAAGTCTAATGTCCTTGGCTGGACCATAGGTATTAAGAAGGCGCATGATTTCGCAAACCATTTATTAACTATTTAAACTAAGTGTGTATAAGTCGATGACACTGTATTCTTCTTGAAATGATGTGCGCTGATCGCATGAAGATTTATTTACTTACGATTGAAGGTAATTGCTTAGAAACAAATAGAGAAACAGATATTTATTGGTAAAAATAATAATTTTCAAGTCGCTTATTCCAGGTTAATGTAACGAAATACATCTTATTCTTATGATCAAGGACTAATTGGCCTTAATGAATAACTTATAGAGTAACTGCTTACAATTAGTCGTGTATGTGTCAACCACGAACCTAGAAATGGTTCATGGTGTCAACTCATTTTGTTTTTGTAGTCGCATTGTCAGAATATCCTCATGTCGGTATTTTGTTTTAAATATTTATATGTAGGTGTAATTCATGTAGATATTGCAATGAACTCGGAGTTATATATTTTTTGTATAAATATGCATTTAGCATACATATTAAAGTACTCGGCTACGCTTGACGGCGAATAAGCCATTTAAAATAATGCATTTCTCTGTAAGTGAACTTTCTTGTGTATCCTTATGAGAAATAAATGAATAGAACCGTAAAGAAACCATGGATATATACAGTCTTTATGAAAACCGAACCTCAAATGTGTCCCCTTGCCAGTGTTTGCTTATATGGGCATACGGATACCTACAGTTCAAAGTGACTAAAATACGTCTGATATTGTCATCCTCGACATCGATTAAAGTTGAACCATAATATAAAAATTGTCAAAGACGATTGTGTCTAAGCGTAGTAAAAGTTTTATTTATCTACTTCAATGGGTTTTTTTTAACTCTGAGTTTGCGTAGGCTTCGCTGTTTCTGTTGAAGTAATTGAACGATTGCCGAAATTAGAAAACTATTAACAGTTCATTTTGGGTAAATTGTTTTCCGAGAAACCTTTAACGTGTACAAGTGTGTGTGTGTTTCTTTCGAATAGCACGTAAGAGTCGCGACTATACAAGATATATTAAACAAATGTCAAAATTTGTACAATGTAGGTGTTGGTTGTAATCGACGCATTCATGAGTTACATAGACTGTAAAAATAATATTCGGACACTTTTATTATTGCCTACCAAGGGATAGGTTCTTCTAGTAAAGAAATGAAGAAGCGTCGTGACAGTTGGTTAACGACCATTGTCCTATGAGTGTGCTTTAGTCAATGCGTATGAACTACTGTAAAGCTGATATGTAATGAATAGCATGGTGGGGCGCAATAGGCGAAGTCAAGCCAGCGATAAGTCGTATCTATATAAAATCTATTCATCAGTAATGTTTTTTTAATTGATTCAGTCGCTAAACGTTTGTCTCTAATGAATAGTGTAACTATGTGTTGTGCTTATTATAAGCCGACTTAAAATATTGCGATTTGGTATGAAGGAAAAGATTGTAACGTTTGAGTTCGGTGATTATACTGTACAGATAAATAGCCGTGATTAGTTTACGTTGTGTTAACGTCAAGGGTAGAGGTACCGTTGAAATTTTTATTAGTGAAGGGTACCTACTTATTCTTGGGTCTTATAAGTCGTTACACGTTGGTATACTTTAGGTAGCTATAGTGATTAGCGAGTTCTGATAATAAGTAGGTATGAAGCGATGTGTGTGCTTGTGACAGTACAGAGTTAAGGTGTTATGTTTGTTATTGTGCGTGCTGGATAGCAATATGTCGAATCTCGCTAGCGTGATATATTGTGTGTATTGGGGTTTTTTTTAGATTTGATTAGAAATTCGAAATTCAGATGTCCTACGACGTTGAGTCCCAGTTTGTAATAAGTCTACTTAAGAACTCCCGAATCCATAAAATGAATACGATCCTACATGAAATTAAATAATAAGAAGGAATCTAATATGAGTTATCAAGTATTTCGTATTTGGAACCATTGCTTCCCGTGGCTCATGCAAAGGCTGCGCGCGCGATGTGTCCATTAAGATTAATCGGGATTTACCTTAAATGTCAAATAGAGATAATTAATGGGATTTTCCTGTTTGTTAAGAACTGTGGCTGTAGAGGATCAAATCAAATGTTTATTTGCGAGAATACATTATTTCATATAAAGGTCTTAAAAGTATATATATTAGATCTATGTATTCAGCCTGCAAGCAGGCGTGCAAATAGTATAAAATGTTACAAGAATTTCAATTATCAACAATATCTAATTAATGTAGAATTTAAAATTATTTCTTATTATTATTAAACGTAGAAATAAATTTACATTTACATAAAACTCTCATAAGTAGACCAAATATTCCTCCACATTATAAAAACATTTTCCGCCAGCCATCTGTTTAATTTAGACCTAAAAAGATTACCGTTCAAGTATTTTAGGTCGTTCGGTAATTTGTTAAATGTCGCAATGCGTATGCATAGTAATGTAAATTCTTTTATGACAAGGAGATTGGTATAACATAGGCTTGTAAACTTGATGTTCGTCTCTGTCTTGGAATAATTTCATTTCGTTCTTGAAAGAACTTCAGATGAGTTTTTACAAATATGCATAAATCCCTAATGTACATACATGGAAGTGAGAGACTATTACATTGACCAAATAACTGCTCGCAACCGCCCAGATACCATGCCTTGCTTATGGCTCTTACACACCGTTTTGGTATTTTGAAATCCCTCTTCGAAGCATTCAATGTGTTATCATTATTAAATAAAAGGACAGGGTTATATCGTCTCAGTATTATTTAAAGTAGATATTATTAGTGTCGTATCATTTTTAAAAAAAGATAATGTCACAATGACAGAAAGTTACGAACTAATGAACCGGTGGATCATGGATAAATCATCTATCTACGCGGTAGATGAATATCAACTTCAAAATGTCAAAACTTATTCAGCTTTGTAACGTCTTAACTGAAAAATTCTATACCTACATATTGTGTAATGTATAATGGAGAATACGAAGACAGGGAATAAAGACTACTCACTCATGTTGTTAGAACTATTGCGTTGGACATAAATATGCGCGAGTGTATTTATTAGATATGCATTCTTAAATTGAAAGGGCACTTGTGCGATAAGGTCGGACGCGCTATAAACAGGAAAGGGGTAGCTTTACTTGTATCAAATCGGATGAAGCGTGAACTAAATAGTTTCTTATACTTAATCTCATTGTTCTTACTACGAAACATTACTTCATCATGTTCATATTACTTCCGGCTGAAGTAGCTTAATCGGGAGATTTAAAGTTCAGGGTCAGGTGTAGCCATGTCCTAAAAAGACAGTTGTTGTGGTTTAATGTTCAAAACATGGTTTCAACCGATGTGAATACTAATTTATGGCGCGTGGCGGGTTCCACCCCATGAACTGTCGTTGTCAAACGAGCGGGAAGTATCGTTATTAGATCGAGCATGAAGTCTAGTTCTTAGAACGTACGGATTACTTGAACTATTTACTCGTGTAGGGCTTGACTACATTTAGCAATACTTTTGAATTGGTCTGAAAAGTGTCTGATGCAGTCGCAAGTTGTGATTGAATGGTCGTCACGGGTTTAGAATAGGTATACTAAGCTTGGAGTGAATTTCTGGTAGAGGGCCTTGAATGTGTAATGAATAAAGAGCAGGCAACAGGACAAGGATAAGCAACGGTATAATAGATATAGACGAAAAAGAAAGTAGAACTTGCTTTAAAGAAGGTGACGTGGTAGTAGACCCGAGAATAATGATTGCGGATCTGAATATGAGAGTTGGAAAGAGATGTATGGATAGTGAAGATAATGTTTACTATTAATAAAGTTATGAATATAAATATTGTACACAGAGTTAAACAAGCAGGTAGGTAATGAATTTACAAGGTCCACTTTAAGTAATATTAGTATATAAATGTGCATAGTAAATGCAAAGGTTATGTGGTTTTAAGTTTGGATGATTAATGTCATGTATCATCTAAATTATCCCGTGTACTACTTGCTGGAATATTTGCTAGTCAACGTCATGGACCTGTAAATACTGATCCATCGGTTAGAGTAAAGTATCGATGGGTCAGTGTGGGGTATCAGGTAACGGATGCCTCTCATGTTAACAATTTGTACATCGGTATAGGTGTGCTGGTCAAGGTTTTTGACCGACACATTATGAGGTTAAGTTATAAGCATTTTTTGTTAACTAAGGTTATGGTATAATAAGTAGGTACATTGACGAGTTCTATCTATTGTAAAGTTACTATTGTTAGCGTTGTTTAGATACTAAATGCAATGCACCACTGTAATGTTAATTAATTTATTTTGTAAATAAATAAATGTCTTACTGTTAATCTGATAACAAAGTACTTTAAGTTGGGGATATCAGGCAACCGATATTTCCTCAAAGATAATACATACTTATATGGTCATTTAAATTCATATAACTATAAATTTAAAAAGTAGGTAGTAGCAGTACTTCTGTTTTGTTAAAACATACAGTTTCAATCATAGGTCATGTAAATATATTATTAATACAATTGCATTCGAGACTTAAATACTGAAATGTGCCACTTTGATGACTTATTTAAACAAATGCATTATTAAAACTAAGATTGAAGCATTGGCTTATTAACCAAAGGTTTTATAGTTACGAGGAATTTAAAAGATTGAATGAACGAATATGTGACATATTGAAATTTGATAAAATATTATTTTATATTATTTGTTATTTTATTGTACGTTGTTATTCTTATTTTGTGACATAATATGACTGAAATTTATTGTATAACTAATTGTAACTAGTACTACGTACTGATGTCTATATGTAATATTGTTAATTTTCAAATGTTATTTCTTATTATTATTTATTTCAATGCTAATTTGACCTGTATACCTATACCAATAAATAACTTTGAACTATGAACTTAAGTTTGTATAGTCAAGATGAGTAATTAAGCACTAATGTGGTAAAATATAATTATGTTCAATATACGATACATTTATAGTTTATGTGGTGAAAAAGAGTAATGTAATATTTTTGTAATTATACTTAACAACGAGGGACTCGTTGAAAATCGGATGGCCGAGCTGTTATAATTATCTAAATTATATCTTAGTTATTTATATATTTTTCGACTAACTACGTTCATTTTTATAAAGTTGTAAGATTTAAAGTAGATTGTATTGATTTCGTGTAATCGGTCGAGACTTCGACGGCTTGCTTGTGATTTGTTCAAGAGGACTTGACCAATCACAAGCAAGAGTATAACAGTGGGGGGTAAGCGAACAGGCAACGCATTTTGGAAGTATGCCGCCATTCGTTTTCCGACTTTTGTCTGAGTAACTTGTATCGTGCCGCTGTAGGCTTTGTTAAGTAAGATTGTACCTCTAAATATATATAGCAATAGCAACTAAAGCAATAAAGCTGATTTTCAAGTTCACAAAGAGTGTTTTTGATTCAAAGTCCTTGCTTCTGAGTGTTAAACCAGTACGGTTAATATATACAAGTGACAACAATCTCGATAAAATTGATCACAGTCCCGATAAATAAACGGTACATTCCAGCCCATTGGACATACCTCAATTGCAAATTAAATTTCTATGAACCGCTCGACAATGAAATCATCACGATGCATGGAATTTTAAACTTAATAAACAATCCGCTAGAAAACACTTTCCTCTGAAACGCAGTCATGCATGATACAGAATATATTGACATAGATTCATAAGTGATTTATAACAATGCTACTGTGCATTTAGGTCCAAATCAGATGAAAGATAACGAAGAAAGTGATAAGAAGTATCAATGCAGATGCGATATCCTCCGTGAAGTGAAAGTAGGATATATTATAAACCAGAATTGTCATTTACATGTAGGAAATAACATTGCAAATTAATTGGTAGTTGAGCTTGAATTCTAGATTGATCATGGTATTAAATTTGATCTTTATGGAGCTGCAAGTACCATTTTAGATTCCATTCTTGGTAATGGAACTGTCAAGTGTCAAGCCATAAGATCAAATCTATTGTGCTTTCTCCCACTGGTATAAATTTAATAAGCCGGCTTGATAATATCGACCCAAATTCTCGAGTTTTGAGATTATGTCCATTAAAGTATTTATCGTCGTGAGCGAACTCTTTCCGAACGTATTAAGGACGTCTTAATTTTAATGACAGTAACACGAAAAATATATTGAGCCTCTATCTCGGTTGACACAAAAATTGTATCGATGTACTTAGTATAATTATGTTATAATTATGTCGCGGGAACGATTGGCTTCTTTTCCAATATGGTCCGGCTGGATCATCTCTGATCACAGCTTTGTATGCTCAGTATAAGATTACTTATTTAATAAACGCCGCTGATAAGACCTAATTTGCTTAAAAATGTATATATCCTCACAGAACTGCATTTTTGGAGGTTATTGAAAAACATTATACAATTTTATCAGTCTATTATTATAAAATAATAATAAAGGTAGACAATATAGTATATAATTATAATATGAACAAACACAACTGCAAAGTTAGTGTTGTCAGAAATATTCTTCTCAGCTTCAACTTTCATATCAATGTCTGCATAGTGATACGCCTATTATATTTTTAAACGACTTCAAAAAAGTAGGAGGTTCACAATTCGTCGCGTAGGTATGTTTTTATGTTTGTTACCTCAGAACTATCTACGGGTGAATCGATTTTGATGAAATATCCTTATAACGGAATAGCCTTAAACGTTTGTTACGGTTTTCAGTGACACAAGCCTTTGCTTAGTTCGGTTACTGAATTCATTGTAAAAGTGACATAAGTAAATCAAGTTACTGTATTGGCAGAAATAATTTTTACAAACATAATGTTAAACAGGTATTTTAACCTCATAAAATTAAATACCATATAAAATTTTGGACAGTTTTAAAAATAATTAACGAACTGGATTCTTAGTAGGTAAGCGCTTTTATGGCATACATAACTTTAAAATATTATGTCCCAAAATTATAATGCCCCTTAATTTAAATGTATTGATTGTATAATTATTGAGTTAATATAGATTTGTACGTGTGCATGCTGATAATATTATGTTTGGTTTCCTTAAAATTATTATTAGTAAATTAATTAGGTATTTTTGATGCTTTATAGATCTTTTTTATTATAGGAAATTCTCGTGAGTTTGGTACATTATTATATATATTTATGTATTATCCGGCTTTAGTCACGTATATAGTCGAAGATTCAACTTAGGTTAGACCTTTAAATAGATCTAGCGTTCGACCACTATCTTACTTGTTGGTCAGTGAACATGTCGGAGGTCACACTAGATCACGCTAGACATAGAGCAGCTGCAAAAAAATTGTGTGTTTTGTGATAGCTTATTAAACTTGAGGTTGGTAGCCATCAGTAGCATCATTCTGTGGATTTGATAACGATGTTACGAGCTGTGGGCATCGAACCAGTGACCGTTCCGTTCACAGCCGACGCTAAAAACACAAGGCTATGTAGGTGAAAACAATTAACTCATTCAAGTTTTTTTTTTTAGTTCTCAGAGTATCAGACAAAAAATTAACAAAGACATAGTAGTACAAGTAGACATGTATATTATCTCTTAGTAATAACAATGCTGGACAATATGGCTCTCATGAATGACAAATTCTACTTCTAAATCTTCACGATTACCTATTTCAAAAGCGTCAATTACTTAACAGAGACAACGTTCTTAAAATGGTATTTATGGAATTGCTCTGACGTTCCCAGCAATCATGGCGTTATGTATTAAATACCACGCCAATCCGGGTCACATTGTATACACACATACCTACCTACTATCAACATGGAGGTACGTTGTTATTAAGAAAAGCGTGGATCACAAAATTTGCATTTAATCGTCCGTTATATGACACATGGAGAGAAAGTATGTTTTTCAATATTGACGTGACAATTAATGTAGGAATGACCCATACTGGTGATATATTGAGCGCCGCCTTGGCTTCCGGTTATAAAAACAATGACAAGCTGAGCCCGAGGGCTTCTTTGAATGAAAAAGTTAATAATTATACAGTAGCTCTATAGTTGAGAGATTAATTTTAACGGACATAATGATTAGAAAGTGTATGCAAATAGAGAGATTGAAGATACACGTTTTGGTAATGATAAAAGTATTAAACTTTTATAGAGTACAAAGAAAACCTGATAAATATTTACCATGGACGTATTTTTATATTGTGATTTACGGAAATCGTAATGGCAAGGTCGTCAAGTTGTCGGACCAAGGACATTGAAAAAAACTTATGACACAAAAGGAGCGGGACGTAGAGATTGGAACCGACAAAACCGCGACAATGGAATAACTCGTTCCGACCAAGGATATGTTGTAATACATGTATACACTATGTATATAGGTATGCTATGTACAAAATAGTATATATGCCCTGCCCACTGACACTTCTACTTGCTAATCCGCTGGGCTATATCGGGGACTTGCGTTCTTCTACGGATCTCCTCATTTCTGATTCGATCACGTAGAGAAACCCCCAGCATAGCCCTCTCCATAGCTCGTTGTGCGACTCTGAGCCTGCTCAGAAGGCCCACATGTCGGTTCCATAAGTCATCACTGGTAACACACACTGTTCGAAGACCTTCGTTTTCATGCATTGCGGTATTTTGGACGAGAAGACGTCTCGTAGCTTCCCGAACGCTGCCCAGCCGAGTTGGATTCGACGATTGGCCTCTTTCTCAAAGTTGGACTTACGTAATTGGACTGTATGTCCTAAGTAGACGTAATAGTCAACAGCTTTGAGAGTCGAGTTCCCAATTGATATGGGGGCGGCGCGCAGAATGTACATTTGAGGTATATCGACTATGTAGTAAGTACGTTAATAGTACATAGTTAATATTTTAAACATGCACGTCGACTCCGTCCGTTCCCCCGACCCAAGCTACCTGTACTTAATTACACTTCACAAACAAGTGACGACCTTGAATAAATCATTCCAATCTCTCACAGCACAGAGCTAGTTAACGCCATTGACACTGTTTACTATCCTTGTGAGTCAGATATTAATTTCTTGAAGAATTATGGCGTACGTTGGCAATACATTTGTAATTGGAACGTTGGTTACCGAGCAATTACTCACTTAAATGAGTTTGAAAGAAGCAGGTCCAAAAACAAGCGCCATGATGACCGACATCCTAAGAGTGCAATTCTAACCGTTCACAGAGAACTGTGATATCCATTTGTAATATTATTTTCCAGGAAAGACTTGCTCCAAAGGGTTTCAACTTTTTGGAAACCGTATAGTTTGTACATAATACGATTGAAAATGTATAATGTATTGTCGTAAGAAAAAGAAATAAAAACTGTATGTTTTTTGTTTAGTTTTATTTGTTACTAAGTTGCCAAAGTAGCAATTTGGCAAAATAAGCATTCAAACATTGTTTGCTACTCAATTGTCCACCAAATACAAAAAGTTAAAATACTCAAGTTGTTATATATATATATATATATATATATATATAAAAAAATAATGAAGCCGCGTACTATATATGCTATACATATATTACTATATTTACATTACTATGCACCAATGTATTTTATGATGAAAAAAATCCGTACGATACAATTAAGATTATAAAAGAGCGGAATTGAGTGCGTCCTAGAGGCGATCTTGTTATAAAGTCACGAATATTGCTGTGACTATTGTTATAGTTTACGACTTTTTTTCCTTCTTTTCAAACCTAAGGAACCTTCAACCATTATTTATTTATCAATAAAGTAAGTATAAAATTGATTTATTAACAATCAATCAATAATTGAAGCTTTCTTAGTTTCAAAAAGACGTTAAGAAAGTCGAATGCTATAGCAATAGTCAAAGCAATATTTGTACGCGTATGAACTCAGATAATTTCGTTACTGCTGGCTGATGTGCAGATTGTTCCAACACGAACAATAGCGAACACATGCTAATAACGAAGGCGTCTCTGAACCCTGTAACAACGACATAAAGTTAAAAATTGCCATATATGTGTTGATTTTGTCAGTAAAACGCCTCTCACAAATCTGTTTTGGTTTAATTTCATCCGATTAATTCGCTGAATCGTCAAGCTTGCCTAATTTGGTATATTATGTTCTTAGATGTTAGCGTAGTTCCTAAAATAAGGATTAAGTTTAATTAATAGCGGAGTGGTTATGGAGTTGTAATACTTGGTACCGTTGAAGGCTATAGACGGAACACAGATGATGTCCTGCATTGAATGCCATAGTCTTACTTCGGTATACTCGTATACGAGTTCCGTAACAAACATTTTAAGATTTCAATGGTATTATGTAAGTATATTAAGCAAACATATAATATGTACTTATATCCATGATGATGTTTATTTCAATAAGAATACAGTTTCCTAAAATGTTATTAAATATTAAAACTGCAAATGCAATCTTACATAATATAGGTAGGTACCTACTCGTATCTACACATACCAAGTAGATTGCAGCATGCCATGTCAAGGGGAAATTATAACGAATCTGTGATTTTTTGCAAGTTATTTCGTAAGTTTAAACAATTGAGTGAGTGATAAATAGCCGAGACCAACCGCAGGGAAATGTGAGTGCAATAAAGTTTTACACCATTCTTCGAAAATACGA
Source organism: Apeira syringaria (assembly GCA_934044485.1). Taxonomy (NCBI): domain Eukaryota; kingdom Metazoa; phylum Arthropoda; class Insecta; order Lepidoptera; family Geometridae; genus Apeira; species Apeira syringaria. Next base: position 23,541,494 of record OW203660.1, on the reverse strand, counting down.
CGGTAAAATTTCCGCGCGAAAATCACCTGCCACGCTGTTTTACTTTGTGATGTTCCAAACAACACTATAAGTTAAACAAATGACAATCTGTGCTGTAATACCTACCTGACACTAATTTGAAGCTTTTTTACTCTTTAGGCAGCACAACAATACTAAATTTCACATCGCATCTGTGTGTTTATCCGCTTACTCCCAACTATGCAGATTTTGAAACGGTTTTCGAAGGTATGTATAAATATTATCCGATTTAAATTTTCGTTTCAAATCTAAATGCACCTGTGCAAATATACATATGTATAAATATATAGTAGTTTGTGAAATATACATATGTATAAATCTATTTATGTATACTAATATTATAAGAGGAAAAAATTGATTGTTTGCTTGTTTGCATTGAATAGGCTCCGAAACTACTGAACCCATTTGAAAAATTCTTTCACTGTTGGGAAGCTACACTATCGCCGGGTGACATAAGCAAGGTAATATATTATATAGAATTCCTAATATATATATATATATATATATTAGGAATTCTTATATTTAATTTTGAAAATGTTTACCCGTGCGAAGCCGAGACGGGTCGGTAGTATAATATAGAATAACCATTTTCAAACTCGCACACCACACCCCTCTGTCATAGACGCACACAATCACATTACACAATCATCCAAGACCCAGACAAACATCTATGTTCATCACCCCTGCGCCCTTCCGGGATTTATTTCCATTGTTTAACATAAACATAGAACTCTCCTTCGCGGCGTCTTCTCTGATACAGTATCAGAGAAGACGCCGCGAAGGAGAGTTGCCGCTCGGACCTGAACCACTGAAGATATCGACCGCAGTGATCGACATCACATAGACCACGGCCAAACAGCCCGGAAGCAATACATACAACATATACTATGTACTAATCATTACCTCAAAGTAGGTTCAGATTTTCATCAAGCCTACTAAATTTAGCCCCATTAGTTTGTTGTTTCGGGTATAGCAATAAGAAATCTGAAATGTAGATAGGTATATCAAAGGAAGATAGAAAGCAATACATTAGCTTAGTATGGGCGTGTACTGAGGAGGCATGGACAATACACATAAAATATAACGAAAAGAGTATTGAGGCCGATGAGGATATGGTTGCGCTGCGTAAAGAATATCTGTTTAAAACTATTAACTCAATTTGTCTATCGATATCCGTGCAATTTATTACGAATTATCTCAGCGTGTTATTCGACGCTGATAAGGATTGCCGAATAAAATTGGCAATGGAGGTTAATGAATGGAATTAGGCAGTAGGGATAGCTCCGTTGTCGTATCAAGTCTTCCACTATTAAGTGGTTACCATGTTCTATGATCGACTTTAATACACCAATCCCAGTAATATATACATAGTAGTTAAATACTGGTGTATTAACTGCTACCTGTTATTCATTGTGCCACTAATACGCTATTAAGATGAAGCCTTAGTTGTTGTCAGTAGCGATTCATGCGTATCAACAAAATTGCCCCAAAACAAACTAAACCAGGGGCAAACACCTCTAAATCGCAACCAGAAACATAATTAGCGCAAAAACTGACGCTTACACCGCTATGATGTAAATTGAACCGGTTATATAGGAAGCAACGCGATGGACGAAATCTTCGCCTGCGATCGTGTTGACAAGTCCTTAGAAAATATGCTTAGATATACCTAGCTATCATTTGATGTCCACGTCTGAACAAGACTTCCCCAAATAGGTTATTTTAGTTTTGAACCTTTTTTCGCATTGTCTGTAGAGTTTGACTACTGTTTCACATGTTAATTCACATGAGTCCAAGATACTTTTTAGACTCATGTGCACGGAACACTAGAATAGAAGGTACATATTCACTCGTGTCTTGATTGTACTTACAACATACCTACCTAAGGACCAAATTTTGGGTCGAGGAATTAAATAGACGACGTCGATGTAGGTATGTATGTACTATCTTAGGTACCTATGTAGATAAACATACCTAGGTAGTACAATTATAAAATATAAGTACCTCTTTCCCTAGACGGTCAAAAGCACGGTAAGATAATAGGTACCAGTGTCAAAAGTGCTTGACAAGCAAGCAGGTAGGTATATTTTACGTAGGTAGGTTAGGTTAGGTAGGTATTATTATTTTAGGTAGGTAGGTAGGCTACCTACTTTACGTTTGCAAATTTTACGTTTATTATCGGCTCCTAGATGGTGGTAACTTATGGGCATTTTTATTTAAGTTCTTTGAAGGCCACAGACATGTCGGTCCTCCGACCTGTCGGACCCTATTGGGCGGACATGGCGGCGGCCGCAGCGGCGAGGTGGTGGAATAAAAGTGTATTCTTCTGCTTCCAGGAAGAGCCATATCCTGGCAACGGCAGCGTTTAATGCTGATCCTGTAAATAGGTACCTATGTACCTCTTGTGTTATCTATGGTAGGTACCTATCGTACCAGAGCTACCAAGCTTCATGTAGATACGTTTGTATTGTTATTTATTTTGTGCTAGGTAGAAAACCATCATTGTCATTCCAACAGTAGAATCACGTAGAATGTTTACACACTTGGGTGATGTCCTATATTATTATAAACAATAGGTATACCTATACCTTTGTACTTACATGTTCCTATAATCATTTCCTATCTAGGTATAACCCTCTACAAGAAGCGGTTGGAACTTGAAGCAATTTTCAACTAGGTACGATAATCCTAATTTTAAATAGATTAGGTACCTACGCAAAAACTAATTGATCCAGCGAGTAACTTTAGATGGGAATGATGATTTTGTTATATGTACCTACCTAGGTATTGCTCGGCGACCTTGCCGGCGCGGGCGATGGTGGTGGCCGGTGGGGTTTGATTTGTCATACCTAATATGAACTTCATTTTGGCAAAATTTGTAAGGCGAACTGCTCATCGGACCCCATTCTATCGACGTTGATAACGAAACTGAGTAGGTAATCCTACTAATAGGTATTATAACGGCGAAAGTGTGTATGTACCTAGGTAGATATGTCACTTCTTCACGCTCAAACGGTACACCGATTTCGATGAAATTTGGTATGGAGATAGTTTAGACCCTGGCTTAACACATAGGCTACTTTTATCCCGCAAAACTATCCACGAGAAAACCGTAATCCACGCAGGTGAAACCGCGGGGCGCTACTAGTATCATATAAAAATGAATAATACGAATCAGGAATGAGAATGGAGATGAAGCGACATGTTACAATGGGTAAAATTAACCGATTAGGACTCTTTGATCTGGGAGTAAAGTAGTTAGTTACTTGTATAGATATATATATAGATAGTAGAATAATTGTATATAAATAGGTGTAGGTACCTACCTAACTTACTTCAAACGTGTGTTGTGCCACTACATTTTCGCGCGAATATAATACTTAAACCTGTTGTATGTGCTCTAGTCAGCAGTCAAAGAGAACCGGAGACGTGCCTCCACAATGTACAGTTAAATAACTTAAAAGAGTTTGTACTCACGCGGTTCAGAACGCACAGAGATGTTAGAAAGATTGCTTTCTTCTCGTGCCACGCCACGATACACTACTCTGCACAAGGCCCAGTCCACGTACAGATGCACTAAATAGTTTTTAATCACGACCGAGTGTTATGTGTGTGTTTACTGGCGAGTTCTATACGCGGTAATCGGTTTATCTACGAATATCGTGACGATAACGACAGACGTGCGCCACAAGAGACACGGCGCGGCGTACTGACGAACGAAGTACGAACTTCGAACGAACGAACGATCAACACGATCATGAATCTATGACCAACGAACAAACCCCGCAGCGCGAAGCGAACAGACAAACGCTACGAACAAAATTTCTAGGCGTAGGTATACCTACCTAATCTTACTCTCCGTCTATGCCACACAGTAGGTACCTACCTTGGTCTAAGCTAAGCACCAAGTGGAGTGACGATTATCGGACAAAACAAGGTATCTATTGCCAGCAAATACCAGCAAAGCCAAATTACCTAGATATGGCTAGCCAAAGTTCAAAATGTGTTAATAACCTCATACCTACCATAATAATTATAATACCTACAGACCTAAGGTGGCCAGCTTTGCACACATTTATATAGGTAATTAGGAACTACCTATCAAATGTTCCGGGTCTTGGATGTTTGTGTGCTGTGATTGTGTGTGTCCATGCCTCCCGCGATACAGGGAATCCTAGTGCGGGGGTCTGAGTGTGTTAAAAGAAAGATCTCTACAGGTGTTACAAACTTTTATTTACTGCTTGTTGCTTTTTGATAGATATTTACCTACATTGAGCGCAATCTTTGTATGACTTTGGAATGTCATTGTGTTTGTGTAATGACCTACCAACTTTAGTCTTCCGTCCGAATTACACAGAACTCATGCTTCTGCATCACACGTAGGTAAATTGTTGGCTAAAAAAAATTCTATTCCTTTTGAAAGTAGGTATTTACTGTAGCTACTTCTTCCCATTGATGATGATCAAGTCTTTTATGTTTTTTTAACCCAGGCCATAACTATTGGGAATTTTATATTTTAAAGGGGCGCCGAAGCCAGTAAGTTTCCTTTTTTTTTACTTTCTCAATTCTCAATAGGTACATATATACTAAATATTATAAAGTGTCAATGAAACATATAATATCAGTGATAAAGTGTATGTAAATATCTTACAAATTGGATATCAAACAATATTAAATCTTCACAATTCATCAAAATCAAAAAGAAATTTATGGATTCTTTCAAAATTTAGTTTACAATTTAACAAAACGAAAGAACTGCTATACCTATTCACATAGCCCCACGTGATTTTCTAGGTAACAGGTGGGTAGCCAGGTAAAAATTTTGTAATTAAATTTTGTAAATAGTTTATTAACTCCTCTGAATTGGGGCAAGAGGAGCATATGACATGACCCTTCTCCCCCGGGCAGGCATGGCATTCTTGCCCCACTTTAATGATTGGTCATTGATAAAGCTTTATAACTGAGAGGACTATCAGAAACTTATTTGCCTAATGCAATTTACCATAACAGCAATCTGGAATAGGTAGTTTTCACGTCACAAAACACTTTAATTGTAGACACGTGCATCTCGACTACTCTTCCACACTGCATTCTTCGACAAATGACCTGTCATTGGTATTCGTATTCGTATATCATAAATCCCGTATTCTTGTTAATTTGGGCGGACAACATGTAATCCGTTATGCATTTTAAAAATTAATGTGTGCATGACATATACACATATTAATTTTTAATTGTTTTACCGATGGAACAAAGGGGCGCAATACTAAGAAGGGAAAACAGTAGAAGCCACACCTCTTGCCCCGATGTTACTGTTGCCCCAACTCACAACCTTATTCGCTGGCTTCGATCATTTCAACAGAAGTCCAACCCGTTATGCACCCAATCAATGATATTATATGTTTATATGAGGTAGATGTCGCACAAGCGCGCGGAAACTGAGGCGGCAAAATTAAGTCAATTGTAGTAATTTTCATTATGACGCGTATTTCAAGCATATACTAAACATATACCTATCCCTTTCTATATTATTTGTACCGTATTATCTGTCGCAGTAAGCATGTTTATGTCGTAAAGGAACAAAATCTGAGCACCGCGCAGTATGAATATACGTCATCTTTAGTAAAACATCATTGCACCTGATAGAGACAGTTGCTGCTCGTGAGATTTATAGGTACATTTTTTTTATAGAATTTACGTTCCGAGACAAACTTCTTTTAAAATTAATGTTTGTGTTCGTGGTCTATCGTAGCTAGATAGCCTGAGGCGTCATAGCTTTCTAAAGGAAGAGCCGGCTACGTTCTGCTTTACAAAGCTAGTTAAACTGGTACCAAGCAAATAGCTAATTGCGTAATTGCCTTTTGATTTTCGATGGCAGTTAGCTACTAGATCTAGCTACTCGCCTGATCGATAATGCAGAAATGTGTATAACTAGTGGATATAAACAAAGCCAAGGTTAGATAACTGCAAGTTATATAATAAATTCCGTATCTCGAGATTAATTCCATATTAATAGAAAACAAGACGCGGATCACCTTGCAAAGGGAATGGAACCATATTGATAAGTAGGTATTCTAAAATGAATTAATCCTGGCTTAGATGACCTAATACAAAATCTAAACATTTTTTGTAGCTTTGATAATTGTAGATGCATGAAGAGTGTTGGATCACTATCTCATTTGATTATTTGATTTGACTCAGTGATTAATTCGTGGTCGAAGATGTAATCACGCTAGACCTAGAATGTTCACTGGCTCTCAAGGACTCCAGCCTAAACACACTAGTGTTTGGTTTTTCATTAATCGAATTTAGGCATCGAGGACGAACTTGTTCTTCTTCTTGTCCTTATGCCAAGCTAGGTGCGGTCAACATATGTTTTCCTTTTATCAAGGATGCACTCAATGTCAATAAACCTTGGACGCATTCCAGCGTAGAGTACACTCAGTATGCGCAGACATTGGGTCTCTGCGCTTACTACTTCTATATACAACGGGGAGTGTTCTGAAGAACTCTTCAACCTTATTCCAGCATCAAGGTTTTACCACCGTACTAACCGAAATCACTTGAAAGTCAAAAGGCGCAAATACAGTATTGTGCCTACATATTGATAGCGGGTTTATATTTGAACCTTGAGGGTGAAACGCTTGGACCGGGGCCGCGTGGGGACCAGGGCACACCGAATTTTCAAAGATCTGTCGGTGTCGGGGTGCCTAAATGAAGCAACACGTGACCAAAATTCTGGCCTTAATCTTCCTCATAGATTAATAATATGGAGCTTTTTTACCACTTTATAAGTGGACGTAATAATAGAAGGATTAAGTACTTGACAAATCGAACAGCTTTTTGTAATAAAAGTGTATTATGTTTGGCTCCCAGAATATATAACCATTTACCTAAAAGCATTATTGCCATTAAACTTACCCATTTTTAAAAATATAGGTACGCTTAAATGCTTTCTTCTAAATAAATCATATTATAGTGTTAAGTTATATACATATTATAATAACGATTCTTTTTTAATTACCCTAAGACATTATAGCTGTGACTTTTTATTATTATTATTTTTTAATGCGTTTTGTTGTAAGCAAGTTTTACACATATTACATAAGGTGCACGCCGAAAGGCGGAAAATGGAGCTCTGTAGATAATTATTAATAATGTACACCTGTATTATTGTACCCATACGCACGGAATAAATGAATTGAATTGAATAGGTTCAATCGGGCCAGCAGTTCAGCGAGTTATGTTATGATTCTCTATAAATATTTTTTTTAATAATTGGGCAGAAATAAAGAATTTAGGCAAGGGCTGGATGCGGGCCGCTTCCAACATATCCTTGTGGAAATCAATGGGGGAGGCCTATGTCCAGCAGTGGACGTCCTATGGCTGAGATGATGATGATGATGGGCAGAAATAATGTCTCCCTTTGATTTCACAAAATCCACAAATAGCTTGTGTAAAACCTAACTACTACCTATATACATAATACAGTTGGTTTATTATGGCAAGCTACATTTTATAAGTTTGCTCATACTTTACTGGCAGGGGTCGATGTGGGCTCGATAACAGAGTAATATAATAATGCGGTATAGCTAAATCGTACGAGATTCCATTTGTAGTTTTTTTCTTTTGTTTTGTAACTAAAAACATTTTAACTGCATGTTTTTCAAAATATTTTTGAATTGGCACCAAGATTTAATGCAAGGGACACGCAGGTCAGAGATACAGTTGCCATTATTTAAGTAAAAGTTTACACAACATTTTAACCTTTCTGCTGCCGCAAATAAAATATAGCATGAAAGGTCTTTTTTGAAATTGCAATGCCATGGTTGACAATGGTCTTATAAAAGTAGGTACTGCTTTTGTTTTAATACATGGAGAGAAAATATGTACCTTGCTTGTAGACGTTACAATCAAGTATTGAGAATATTTATGTCTGTTAACCGCAAAATTATCTAAATCGAGATCACCCGCATAATAAAAAATACATTTTTATAACAAAGTTTTTATGAGACGCTATAAAAAATGTCGTAGTGGGAAACGTTTATGTGATTCCTAGCTACCGCGTAGAAACCGCAAAGCTGATGACAGATGGCGTTGTGCCATCTAAAACTCATCGCTAAACTGGCTAATTAAAATAAAAAGGTTTTTATGCTTAAGTTCAACTGCTGTCTCACCTGATATTTAGTAGAATACAGATTACCGAGTACCATTGTAACCGTGGGCTCATATTCAGATGGGGTCAGTGGGTAAAAATACAAAAGAACATGATGAAGCATATAATTATTTGTTTTCCTTGTTTCTTTAATTTTTGCAGAATGAGATGTCATTACTATAGAATACCAAATAAGATGATAATAATAAAACAAATTTGAGATTTTCACATCTTAAAGTACCGCCATGGTCGAATTCAATATGGCGTCATAAGTTCGAGCCTCAGAGTAAACATTTGAGATTCCCGCCCACTCGTCATGTCAGCGACTGCTGGCGGTGAAGTGAAGCCAAGGCCGCCATCCACTCACTTCCCAGTTCCCGGTTGTTTTTGTGTTTTAGTTGTTATAGTTGTTTTACGCATACTTTTGCAAGTAACCGGACAATCTACAAAATGAGAATGAAATTACTTTTATATTTTGACCTACAAAGTTATAAATGAACTTAAAAGACTTAAGTATAAGGTTTGTATTTATCATGTATTCATTTAATAGTAGTATAAGTTGTACCTACTTTGTTAATTACAAATACTTACGACTAAAACGATATCCGTGTTGTTGGTGGATTGTCTTCAGAGTTGATACAGTGGAATAGAACAAGAACGTATTGTTTCATTTAGGATATTCAAATTGTCATTCAGCGTTTCGCAAGTTTGTCAAATGACACATTTATTAAAAATCTTATAAAATGAGGTTGAACGGTTAAGTGTTCACGTCCTAATCACCACGAGTGGTCCAACCTTGCTCTTAATGCTTTAAAAATATAAGTACAAGTTTACGACAGTTTATTACAAGAGGCAAGTAATTAATAAACGCTACCTAGCGCTTGGATCTAGTTAATTTGCAAGATAAATGGTCACAAATTACTCAGTTATGCCTCCGATCATAGAAAATAAAGCCACCGCACTGCTTACAACTGGAAGGAGAACTCTCTGTAATATGGGTAATTTGTTCTTTCGGCGACTGGTAGATATTAGTTATTGAACATAATTACGATTGATTTATATCTATACATTTGCTAAAAAAAGGATTTACGAAGGTATACACTATTCGACAGCTAAAAATTGCGCACATGTCAATGGACATAAATCATACTGATGAACATAACAGAGGATAATACTATCTATATTTTTAAAACATATTTGGAATAAATGGTCATCAAACAGATATTTTATAGGGGGTTGAACCAATTTTAAACAGGGATAATTTAACAAGGACAGGCATATGTCCAGCAGTGGACATCTTATGGACGATGATGATATAAGATGATGATGATGATGGCTTCCGTGCTTCGTGACACACACATTGAGACATCGGTGTGGACAATGGAGTGATGTGGCCCGCGGTGGTAACATCACATTCGAGGACTCTTGAGTTTGTCTGAAAACTTCAACATCAGAAGAAAAAACTACTAGTTTAAACCGACAAGCTAGAATAGCCAGCCCGGTGAACACAGTTCTTGGATTTATACCCTTGTCCCAGCACTGATCATATAATGGGCCGATTGCACCACGCTCTATTTATTTCAGATCCAGGAAAATCTATACTTAATGTCTTCATGCAAAGATTGCTATTTACCAAGCAATAATGACGCGAGAAAAACTATGTATCCGTAATAGCGGAAACAGTGTTAATATTATAAAGTCCTGGAATAGCTGAGAAATCCGTTTATTACAAAGTGCCCAGAATGAGAGAAGAGCTATGCATCTGTCGTATTAAAAGCTTCCATAGAGCGACCACCTGATTTATAACGCTCGTTTGGTTTGGACCAAGACACAGACCAAGGCAGTTTTCTGGCTATTATTAATTACTAGTTTGTTTTAGTTATTACTGGTTTTCCCGCTTCCTCAATTATCCCACAGGAACTATAATTTTTCCGGCATAAAAGTAGCCTATTTGTTATTGCAGGGTTTAACCTATCTCCATATGAAATTCCATCGAAATCGGTATAGCCGTTTGAGATGAAGGAGTCACAGAGTCTTCTGAATTATTTGCTCATCCCACGGGAACAGGAATTATTTACAGGATGCAAAGTAGCATATGTGTTAATCTAGGTTCTAAACTATCGCCATACCAAATTTCATCGAAACCGGTGCAGCCGTTTGAGCGTGAAGGAGTAGCAAACATACACACTTACAAGACATGATAAGAGAAGTATTCGCCCTAATTCAGTTAATCACTCGAACTGCAAAATTAAATGACTCGTATTCTATTTTTGCTAAAATTCAAATTCTTATGACCATACAACGCTATCCATAACGAGCTTTATTCAATTGCTAGCCAATTGCGGGTAGTTTTCTTCTTCTCTCAGCCTTGTGAGTCCACTGCTGGACATATGCCTCCCCATATAGGGGGGATTTGCCAATACTCGCCACGATTGGCAGATGGGTTGGCGAGCGCAGTATGATTTCCGATCCTCAGAAGGCGCTGCTGCCTACCTTCTGGTACGTGGTCCCTTAGCCGACTCTTACGGCACCCGCGGGAAGCGATGAGGGAGGACTATTCTAGGCCGGTACCGCCACGGCCACGGGTAGTTTTAGTTGGCACCAAATAAGCGGTGACTTATTTATGTAAAACTTACCCGCAATTTTAATAAAAACATTTAATGTTAGTGTTTTTATTATTGTCTTACTAATTTGGACTTCATCATAACCGTATAATATTTATATTGGTTATATTATTTTTCAGAATTTTAGTTAAGTTTGGTTGAAAAAGAGAATCACTACGATTATATAAGTTTGCTCATGGACACGAACACAAGTCACAAATTATTTGACATCATTAATGTAAGAATTAACTCTGAATATCGGGAAATTTTCCACGTACACACACGTTTCATTTGTTTTATTGGTCGATATTTTGGCCAGTTGCATGCGAAATACTCAAGCGTAAGCTGACCGTTGTTATCAAGGATATTTAACATGTATTTTATTTGTTTTATTACTCGATATTTCAGCACAGTCGAATGCGTCTTGCTCATGTATGCAGTTTACTCGTAATTAAATTTCGAAATATCGCACAATAAAAAGGACCAAAATACACAACAATACCGCTGCAATAATGTTAATTTCTCTGTATACACAGCTTATATAAGTTAAATAATTTTCGGATAAAAATCAAGTCTGAAATAAGCTCATTAGATGGCGTTCAATTTCCAGGTACAACTAACAGGTACTAATTAGACAACGTAAGTTCTAGAGCTGACAGGCTTGTCGACAGATGACTCTGTTCGTTGTGTTTGCGCCGTAAAAAGGTTTGCGGTGTTACTTGGTGACAGGAATACGAACTGTGATTAGGTTTCAGATGTATGACTTCAGCTACATGTATCAGCTGATTTTCCATCTGGTTTATCTTACATTAAACATACCATGAGATGAAAATACCTAATATTAGCTCTACAAGAATGAAAGCCAAAAAATACCAGCAAGTTTCCTAGAAGGTTCTCGAATGGGACCCACGGAAAGGAATGACCAGGGCAAACAAGCAAGACAAGCTACATACTAGCTGGATACAATACAGCCCACTTTCACACAGCCCCCCTTCCTTGGGGGGAAGTATAGAAAATGCATCTCCAGAGTCCCATCTAATGTCTGGAATTTATCAAAGTTAGATAATCTATTTTTTTTAGTAAAAGAGTCATACTCACTTTCGCGTTTATGATACTAGGATCTATGAATGATCCAGATCTCTCATGCCTTGGCCCGCACATAGTCCTCTATCAGTCCGTGTGCATATTGCTGTCATCAAGGCAAATTGCAGCGGAATTAACCAGCGCGGGCGTCGACGTGTAAACGGTAAACTTGGGCGTGTTTGGAATCCTGACCAGTTTCAACAATGTTTACCTTCTGGACTGTTTTTGATCTATGACGAGCTTCCTATATGCTTGTGGCACAAGCGCTAATCGTATAGTCGTAACACTCGTAACGTGTAAAACTATTCAACTGAGAACTAACTGTCATTTATCTGGAGCAGTCTTTCTCAAAATGGGTGATAACGCCCCCTTGTCGGTGCTAGCAACTTAGAAGGGGGCATACTATAATTAATTTAATTAAATAATGCGATTCTAGTTCTTAACATGTGGAAAAGTAAAATAAAATTGGGGGCGCTGAAAAATTTATAAATTGATTTACAAAGTGAGCGGTAGATAAAACAAGTTGGATAACCCCCATCTAGTACCTAATACTGTGATAAAAAGAATTATTATTGATATATAGTTTGTGGAAGTAGTAAGAGCGTTATTTTAATTATAAGTAAATTAATTGAATCATTTTTAAATTAAATTATTACCCCTCAAGTGGGGCGCACCCCTATGTTTGTGATGCGCCCCAATAGTTAAGAACCCATAGATTCGATAGTAACGCAGGGCATATTAAAAAGATATTTAAAAAAATTAATGAGGCACATAATTATATTACTGTTATGTGTGTGTATATAAATGGATATTTTACTTTATAGTCGCTGCTTATCTCACCTTGGTTATGTATATTACATTTTGCTGCGAAAAGACGTAAAAACTATACATACACGAATATGAAATATATAATCTTGATTTGGTTCCCTATATTACAATGTGAGTATTTATTAATTAATTGGATTTCCCATCTAGACACACGGTAGCATATCAAACCAAGTTGAAGCTATCAGAACCTGGGAGCAGCACCGTGTGTAATACAGGAATCATTTGGAGCCACCTTTGACCCCCGCGTAACTTAAAAATCATTTCACATAAACATGTCAAATTTGGCTGATAATTAATTATATTGAGACTTACGAGGTGAGGTACATAATGTATGTGTTCTAAATTTAAAAAAAACATATTTAAAACGATTTTTTAGATATAAAGGATTAGATTAGATATAAATTAGATTTTTATTATTAGATTGGATAAAAATATAAATGGATCATTTTCACACTGACTGACCTATATAGATCAAAACTCTAACCCAGTTCCAGATGACATAGAAAGTTCAATTAGTCAGTTTTCACGTACAAAACTTGGTCTTTGTTATATTTTTTTGACCCTTTTCCAACTTTCTTATCAATCGTTAGCAATCGACAGTCTGAAGATAACGTCCAATAACACATAAAACGCTGCTTTTTTCAATCCGCCACACATAGCTCACTTGGCCTCGTTAAAAATGACGATACAATAGAGCAACATCAACCTACCAATTTGACCACTAAATATTTGATTTTTATTTTAAGTATATTTAATTATTATTACCCACCAAACTCAACATGTTGTGTTATAGATTGGGCGACTTGTTATTGTTTTGATGTGGAACTAGAAGGATTCGTGAAATTCATGAAAAATGTCTCCAACCAATTCCTAAATGAGGATCCCGATCCGCCAAAACAAGATGCTGATATAAGAAACATAGCAAACGATACTACAAGAATGAGAATTTTTAAACCAAATGACCACAATCAGCCAAAAGAAGACAGCCAAAAAATGAGGATGAGACAGTTTGAATCCAACAATATTCCTCTTGTAACTAATACGATTGGCAGTTTTGTTCTAGTAAAAGATTTCATTCCTAGGTTTATTTCGAAGATGTCATCAGAAGGAAACCTAAAACTTAAAACACTGGGAAGAAAAATGATAAGCTATCTGAATTCAACTCTTGATATTCATAAAATTTTACCAGATATAACAACTAATTACACTGAAAAATTAAACACGTCTTTGAACTTTATAGCTAAGCAGAAAATGGTAAATGAACTTGAAACGGAGTTTTATATGTTAGACATAGTGGAATCATCGAACACAATATATGGTTTCCATGCTAAAGCATTAGCCGATAATATTATGGAAAAAATGGAGACTGGTGTGCAACAAACTGATATGGACAAACTTTTGAAGACATTAAAGATAGCTGTTGCTCGTGATAAAAAACAAAATTTAGATTATCTTTGTCAAAAAATTAACATTTGCAGAACTTATCCTGCTTATTCCGATTTTGTAGCAAAATTAATAAATATTATTCTCAAATTGCCAGATAATAAGCTTCAGATGATTATTCAGTTACTAAAAGACATCGTAGAAGCTAAGATTCCTTTCTTTAAAACCATTATGGATGAAGCCATTGTATATAAAGTAGGCACTAAATTACAAACTTTAGCTGAGAAGATTTCAGAGATGAGAAGTTTCTTATCGGTCTTGAGAGAAGTAATAGTATATAGATACAAAATGTTCATAAGTAAAAATGGTGAAATAAAAACAAGAACAAAGGCTGTAAGAATACTTATTGATATGATTGATAAAGCGTTTCAAAATCTTGGAGAAGATTTCATTGAAATTGAGTTTAGAAATGTCATAAGCGGGCTTAAAGAATGGTCTGAAGGAAAAGATCATGATGTGCAGACAATTTTGCAGGATTACATAAGCAACACTGAAGAAGTCCTTAACTTTTATTGGAGCCCAGAGAGTAAAACAGACGTTAAAACTCTGATACTAGTCATCGTGTCGCGCACGTCAGGACATGACTTCAATTGGGACAAATTATTCACTAAAGGCTCAACTTTTGTCAGGGGTGAAATTAATTCTTTGAAGTACATGGATCCAATTCTAATGTAATAAAACTATACATAACGTTACGTTTATGCAATAAAAATCAATTGTATGGGTTATAATTATTTCCTATACATGTCATATTATCCACAGCCTAAGCTACGAGTAGAAATTCACTTCGTTAGGGGTTGAGTTCCGGGTCAACGAAACGGAGAAAAGTTTATATTTATTGGTAAAAAAATGCATTTTTACGACTTACTTTATAACTACACTCCTTTTCATTACTATCATTACAGCCACGTCCTTAGCACGTGGCTGATATACCGCACATATGCCTCCTCCATTGAGTTATATAAGCAAAGTGACCCAGTTAACATAAATTAGCCTTCTCCTATAATAACAGCCTATAATAACAGCGTATGTTGCAGAAATAAGATAAATATATGTTATTCTATAGGATATATAACACATAAAACGACGGTCGCCGTGGCGCAGTGGTCAGTGTCAGTGACATGACTTTTTGTGTCTCCGGGACCCTGGGTTCGAATTCCGGCAGGGGCATACATTTGTGCGATGAGTGTATATGTTTGTCCTGGGTCTTGGTTGTTTTGTGTTGTGATTGTGTGCGTCCATGCCTCCCGCGACACGAGGAACCCTAGTGCGGGGGTCTGAGTGTGATTATTAAAAACAAAAAGGTGGATAATAATAATCGATTCAAAAACACGGTTGTTAATTTTCTCTCGGTAGAAATATCGTGAACGAGCGTCTGACACTTTTTCACGTTTTGTGTCTATGAAATAAGTTCACGTAATTAAAAAATCAATAGTAATTATTATTTAGTAGAGATAGAATCTATTGACCTAATTTTATTAATGGGCTACAATAAACGTAATTTCATTTTGCAATTTGTCGCTTACCGTAATTCTATAAATAACAACTTATTACTCGCTCGCATGCGAGGCGAGGTCTCCTTGTCCTACTCCCTTATTCAGCATTTTTCTGCCTACGCTACTGGGATAGCCTGCCGTTAATATATAAACAGTGTTTATAGTGATCTAACTACGATAGTAGGACTTATTTAATAGTGTCATGGATAGTAGACATATCGTACAAGTTTCTTTTGTCTATCATTGATCATTTTTCCAGCGTAAGCGATGCAAAAAATTTGTTGTCATTTTTTTGACCTTGAGTTTTATTAATGAAGTTTGAATCGTGAGCGCAGCGAGAGATTCAATTTACTTTTCCCGAGAAAAAAATAAATTTGCGACCGTGTGATACACCCTACTTTTACCCCACTGTGACAAAAATAAATAAGACACTTTTAAATACTAACTACTAATATAGGTATTTAATAAATAACAAGGTACATCATCATCATCATTATGTCAGCCATAATACGTCCACTGCTGGACATACACCTCTTCCTGTGATCCCCACGAGGACGCGTCGGAAGCGCCTCCGTATGGACGGTTATAAAAGTGGCGCGAAAATAAAAACAGATGGGAAACGCGCGAATGAGAACTGTTCGAGGCAGCGTAGTAAAAGTGCAAGAGCAGAAATGTTCAAATCAAACTTCATATTATAAACGTAATAATTTGTATGTATGGATGTTTGTTACTCCTTCACGCCTAAACGGCTAAATGGATTTAGATGAAATTTGATATGGAGATAGTTTACACCGTGTGGTGGTGGTGTTGGTGAAGATGATGATGATGAACGTGGTGGTGATTATTATGATGATGATGATGTGATGTACTTGTTTATTGATTAAATTCATGAGTCATACTACTTAAAAGTCTCTTATTTATTTTTCTCATGGTGCAAAAATATTTTTTCCTGAGGCGAAGTAGAGTATATTGAATTCCTCGCTACGCTCTGGATTCTTCTTACGAATCCTTCACTTCGCATTGGGTTCAAAATAGCGTCCTCGCCGTAAAAATATTATTTTGCTCCCTTGTGGTACAATCTACTATTTCTAGATATCTATTGGGTTCTATTGGTATCTATTTGGTTACGGTCCGTGACCATAGAGCAATATAGAGTGATACTACTCTATGGTGTACTGTTGTACTCTACACATAAAGTAACGAATGGAGCGGGCGTAAAAGCTATTTTCCGGCCCCACTATACTTCACAGTGGGCGTAAAAGTGTTCTTACGCCCGCTTTAATACTCTACGAGAAAATACATACTTTGCTCGCACTTATAGACGAAACAATCATTGTTTTTCGAATAGAAGGGAAGAAAAATTTATAAAATCTTCTCAGATATGTATAATGTACTGCAATAAACGCATTTACAGATAGATTTAATTACTTTCTTATTTTATTTTTTAGTGTTCCATCTACATACTATACCTATAATCAAATTTTATGAAGCAAGTGATTGTGTATTAAAAAATTTATTGTGTACTAAAACGAAAAATAGTAAATTATCTGGGATATTGCAAAGCGATAATTATCGTTCCTGTACAAATCTGTTAGAACATGAACTTGTTGAGCAGAAAAATGAATTTATTAATTATGTTTACCTTAGTATTTATGAATAGTAAGTTTTTTTAAAATCCTAATTATTCGATTACAGTACGAACGATCACCGTGGCCCAGTGGTCAGTGACATGACTTCATTGTCTACGGGACCCTGGGTTCGAATCCCGGCAGTGGCAAACATTTGTGCGATGAGTGTACATGTCTGTCCCGGTTCTTAGGTATTTGTTGTGATCGTGTGTGTCCATGCCTCCCGCGACACAGCAATTCCTAGTGCAGGAGTTCGACTGTGACATTAAAATAGAACCGACCTGACACAAATTACTTTTATAGGTATGGTTTGTGTCTCTATTTGCTATTGTCACCGAACGCTTTCCATGAGCTATATGTATATTGTGTATATATGTGTACTTTTTGCGTAAACAAAAAGCGTGAAGCTCGCGTCATCGTCACCAGACGCTTTACATGTTAGCTTCGAAATCACGTAGTTTTCACTTGTATATGCATTCCCCAAAGACTGCGCCGCCTTGTTTTTGTTTTGTGTGTTCGTCTAACTTCTTCGTTTATTAACCGATGTAAATGACTATTTTTTTGTTTGGTACAATATACTTCCGAGGTCTCGGTCTCTACCTCATAATTAAAGAATTGAAATGTTTTTTGTAGACATAGCAGTTTCTCGATGTTATAATACAGAAAAAATAGAAAATGAAAGTGATAAGGACAACAAAGAAAAAATATTGGCTGACACATATCTCGAACAGGAGAGCGACATTAACATAACAAAGTTAAGACATCTAAAACCTGATGACGAGTCAAAGGGTGAATTAGAAAAATCTGCAGTTATACAGTTCAATAATATGAATCAAATAGATTTGACAATGATGAACAACATATTCGGAGAAGACAATTCGTTGATTGATATCATACCGTTCATTTCAAAAGAAGGATGTCTGAGGTTAAAATATCTAGTTAATGACATCAAAACTTATCTGAATATAAGTTTGGATATATCTGATATATTGAAAACCGCGACTGATAGTTATCTTACTGAATTAAATGAATATTCCAGTTTTATAAAAAGTTTGGAAGTGAAATATGAAATGGACAGGGAATTTTACTACTTAGACATAATTCGAACATCACACAAAATACTATTTAAAGCATCAAATATGTTGTTAAATGAAATCATTGCCCGCTCTGAATGTATTTTAAATGTGACAGAGTTTCAAATTGCCAGACTAACAGAAAAAGCACAATTGGCCGTTACTGACGAAACCAAAGAAAATCTCCGATATGTCTGCAATGAAGTCAATATTTGCAGAAAATTTCCAGCTTATTTTGATAGTGTAGCTCAGTTGGTATTTGAAATTTCGAAGCTTAAACAATTAACTAGTATACAAATTATTGTATCAACTTTTACACAGATTTTACGAGCAAAAGCGAATATGCTAACAACATATATCGATCAAGACACGGCAAATATTATTGAATCGAACCTAAAATATTTAATTGATGACCATCCAGATCCCAGAGAGTTATTGTCTGTTGTAAGACATAATATAAACCAACAATATAAAATACAATCAAATAAAAATGCTGATATAACAGTGAGGACAAAAGCAACAAGGATATTGATCGACTTGATTGATCGAACGTTTGATATGCTCGGAGATGATTTCATTGAGGTTCAATTTGATAAAATTACAAGAGACATAAAACGATGGGAGATAAGAAAAGTTGGTGAGATTGAGAAGATAATAGCGAAATTTTGTTTTCACTTTGAAAAGATTTTGGACATTTATTGGACGTCAGATACCAAAAAAGAGGTCTCCTTTCTTATCAAAGTTATTGTGTTAGACACTAATAGTACTACCCCCGAATTTAACTATTTATTTACAAAAGGTACCAAGTTTTTAAGACGTGGAAATATTTTTTCAAAGTGGAATGCAATTTTTAATTGAAAACATAATCATGCTAGTAAACAATATTTTGATTATTATTTATACTTCCTACTCAATCCTTCTCTCATATGGGCCATAAGCATAAGTAATGCGTATCTATGATTATTTTAAGCTATATATAGAGTAGGAGCCCAGTGCCCCCAGACATACTTAAACTCTTAGGATAAGGGTATGGTGCTTTCGCTTGATATGATATCAACTGTAATGTTGGACTATCAGTCCTATTAATTGTTCATACAATGAAAGGTAGATGGTGCTTAGAACAACATTCTCTCTGATGTTAAAGGAAGGGAGAAATTCGGACGCTTGTGGTAGGGGCTGCTATAGCTTAGTTGGACAAAGTGATAGGACGGTATTCTGTGTCGTGAGTTCAAGCCCCATTTGCTGCTGAATTTTTTCCTTCAAATAATTTGAACGTAAGTTTATAAAAATAAAAATGTATAATCTTAAAAGAATTTGCAAAAGAATATGTTGCTGCGCTTACGCAGAATACATTAATTCGGCTTAGCTACGAAGTAATTTTTACAAATTTATATATACATAGAAACACATCTTTATACTTATACCTATATATGAACATAATAAATATATACGTAATAATTATAGTTTACGAGCGAACATTTAAATACTTGTGTATTTTAAAATTTAAGAGCGTGCTTATTTGGAAGTAAAACAATTTATAATCGTCATTAAATTTCGGATTAACAGTAAAACGTAATGTTTGTAATAAAGTGGTCCATCAAATCAACACCGGCTTGTTAAGAATTAGTAACCAAGATAATTGAAAACATGAAATCATTATTGTTCTTAGCATTTATGCAATGTAAGTACTCATATATAAATAATTAATGTAACATTAGTACGTTATATCTAGAGTCTAGACCTTACAAATACTTTTGAGGTAGGTATAGAAATAAACCTGCTATGTAATGCTTTACGGCGACGGCTAAAGAAGTCTCTTAAGAATATATAAAGTAATTTAAATATTTCTTATGTTTTACTTATAGATGTGTCTATCTCCATTTGCAATACCGGAACAGATCCCAAATTTAGTAATGGTAAAGTCAGCTTTCTCAATTATATTATACCGGAATCGAATATCACCTTTGATGAAAAAGACTTTGGAATAGACTTTTTGCGCAGACGTCCAAAATACGAATCAATTGTTTACAAAGGAGATTTAAAAAAGGTAAACTTTGACGACAAAAATTTGTTGCTAAGACATTTCAAACCAGACAATTATGTGCAACAACAACAAATCCATACCAAAAAAGTTAATATGAATAAACAGTTAATATCAAAACCTATCAATAATATTAACGATTTGGCTATAGAAGGCAATACACATATAATAAAAGAAGGGTGTAGCAAATTGAAAGTGTTGGGAAAGGTAATGAAATTCCATCTTAACCCTACATCGAATATAAGTGAATTACTACGAAACATAACCACGAGTTATGGAGCCGAAATTAAGACATATTTCAGATTTATGCAAAGTCAAAAACTAAACTGCGATATAGAATGGGAATTTTACATATCAGATATAATTGATTCATCTAACAAAATATTTTTCAGTGCATGTAAAATATTATATCACAATATATTGGCGTCGAAGGATAGCAGTTTGCTTGAGATAGATGATGAAATTGTTTCCGAAGAAATACAAAAAGCTGTCGATAGGGAGAAGAAAGATAATTTAAAATATATGTGTAAAATAACAGATGTTTGCAAAACATTCCCAACGTATACTGATTATGTCGCTGAGTTGCTGGGTGAGATATTAAAATTACCAAATTCAAGGTTCCAAATTCTTGCCGATGTATTGAATGAAATGGTAGCAGTAAAGTATGACTTTTACAAAACTATAACGAACGATGATATTGAAAATAAAATTACATCAAAATTGAAACAAGTAGCAGAGAAAGTACCAACACTGTATGAATTTCTTTTAATTCTTAAGGGAATTATCACTCATAGAAACATTATGTTCAGTAATTATGATGGAGAAATTAGACTCCGAACAAAAGCTGTAAAGATATTAATTGATATAATTGATAAAGCATTCAATCAAATTGGAGATGGATTAATGCAGATTGAATTCGATAATCTCAAGAAAATGTTCAAAGAATGGGCTTATGATGAAACGATTAGAGATCGCGTTGAGTCTGTATTATTCAATTTTTGGAACCAATTATTTGATGTTCTTAAATACACTTGGGATGCAGACACACGGGAAGAAGTTAAAGTCTTGATTGAAGTAATCATGACCGGCACTTCAGAAAATTCTATAATTTATTATGACTTATTCTTCACAGGATCTAAATTCTTATATGGTAAAACGATTTCTGCTGACTTGTATATGATATAATTTGATAAGAATAAAATCACTAAAATTATGTAAATCTAAAGTTTTACTTACTTACCTTAGTCGATCAGTTTCCTCGTTGGTTCGTGGAACAACATTCCATTAATAAGACTTCCTTTTATTCTATTACTAGTTTTACCCGCGTGGTGAAGATTGATGATGATGATAATGATGAAAAGTAGCCTATGTGTTAATCCAGGGTCAAAACTATCTCCATAACAAATTTCATCGAAATTGGTGCAGCCGCTTGAGCGTGAAGAGGTAACAAACATATACACATACACAAAAATTTTCGTATTTATAATATTAGTAGGATTAGAAAAAACCTCTTATTGTATTTAGAAAAAAGATATGAACGAGTTTTTCCCAATTGCGGGTATTTTTAACCGGCACGAAGTAACGTGACGATTTACTTTTCCTAAAACAACGCGCATTTTGATAATAATATCAAATTATACTATTGTCATTCATAAGTGTCATCCTAATATAGACCTTATCGTAGCCGTAAGTATAAACACTTATTTAAAACCATTTTAGTTAGTTTCATTGGAACAAGAGAATCACAACCATTGTTCGATTTCAGAAAATAAAACAATATCTGATTTATTGTCAATTGATAAAGGTACATTCTAGGTTTAGCGTCATTCCAACTGCGAACACATCATCAAAAAGAAAGTCAAAGTAAAAAAGTATGTTTTCTATGTAGGGATACAGAAGGTACTAATAAAGGATATCAAGTGATACATACATACATACATACCCGTGGGGACCTGGGCTCATCGGATGTTCCAAAATATATCTGAGCGTTTGATCGATGCGACGCGTGACCAAAATGCTGGCACATGTTTGGCTCAACGAATCAGCATTGCAATTCAACGTGGCAATGCTGCTAGCAATTTGGGCACCCTGCCAGCCGGTAGCGGATTAGAACATTTGAGTTATCTATAGGCTACCAATAGCTAGTGAATTGCTCAAATGTTATTTTAGTAGCTGCAGTATTGTAATTAGTTATCGTGTTTTATTTTAATAAAGGCATTTGCCCCATTAAAAGTGATACATTGTTCCAACGTTTAGATTTTTACGTGGTGCCTTAAAAATAATTTATGAAACACACTTTTTACCACTGAGTATACATTTTTAATGTGGCCCTTTTACGTAAGGAATGCTGGGAAACGAGCACAGAGACACTCCTGTGGAAATGAGCCCTCCATTTAGACATACCAACTAATAACCATCCACGAGTACCGACCCATAATCTCAGGACCGCGTTATACTCTCCTATTCTACGTTCAACGCCAACGCTACGGGATGGTCAGGGATTATTCTCGCGATTAATGTTTCCACCATGAGGCAGAATTTTTGATCATGGCCGGCACTTATTTTGTGTCTATTGTTACACGGACAACAGCTGTAGTTATTTAGATGAAACTATGCAAAAAATAATGTAAATATGATATCTTGCATGTTTAGGTTTCACTGATTGTGCAAATGTTACTTTGTTGATAAATAACTAAGAAGTTTTGATAGTCCACCAATGCCGGTGATGCTGTATGGCGAATACGTAAGTGTTGGACTAATTAGTTGATAGGACACCATCGACTCGGATATGTGCCTGCTGTCTTCAAACATCAAGCGGTAACGGTTTGAATCATTATTATTGCATTATAATATGATTTAAATAATTAAACATTCGATCCAAGGAATGTATGGGTGACAGATGAGGTCACCCACCAGTTCTGTGCTTTTATAATTTATAGGCAGTTTGATCTGGTTGAAATCCATTGAAGGTGGAGTAAACTAGACCTAGAATGTCTATTGGCTGTTAATGACAGCTACCTAAATATGTTGGGTATTTGGTACAGTTTTTAAGCATAGATAGGTAGATAGAAAACTCTTTATTTGCACACTATTTAAAAACTACACACATCAAGAAAACAAACAAATATAGATACAGTGATACAAAGGGCGGCCTTATTGCTTAAAGCAATTTCTTCCAGGCAACCAAAACCAAGCATAGTTGGTACTAGAGAGATTTTAAACATATTGAAAAGTACCTACAATACTATAGACTTAATTACAAAATTACCTACAGCGAAAGCTGAAGCTGGGGTGGAGATGGAACCAATGCCCATCAGATTTGTGAGTCCGAGTGATGGCCGCCACTTATGTAGGGACTGTTCTAAAAATAGTTAGTGAATTGAAAAATAGTTTCAATATGAAAAAAGTTTATTTCTAGTTGCTGCATTCGGGTGAATCAGCTGTCAAAACATTTTAATGACGTATCTTGCAGGAGCTCGATACGTACCCGTCAGAATACTTCGCGTATTCTTTACTCTATTACTTACACAAAGCATTTCTTTTACCGTAGGAAATAAAAAAAATACGCATGTAGTTAAATCTATTCTGTACGGAGGATGTAGATTGTACCTACCGCCAAGATTTGTACCGCCTAAGTTGTTAAATAGCCAGCGGTTCCAGCAGTTATTTGAGCGACAATCTTCCCGCAAGACTTGCGAATGCAAATGAAATACGCGAATGATGAAAAAATATTTAAAAAAAGAACTACCCATAAGTGGCCAATGATTTTCACTGAGGAGATTTATATTGATAGAGTTTCATGATGAGATAAGATATTTTTTTATTTGTGAAAACATGAGTAATATACACAAAATACATTGTCGGTGGTTGACAGAGTCGTGGTCTACGTGTTTTACCTATAAAGGTGTACAAAAATATCAGACAAGCGCCTGCGCATGCTAGTCATTTCACATACAAAATACAAAATATTTATGATGCAAATGTCAAAACTAAAAGGATGTCAATATAATATACAATGTCAACAAGAAAAAAATATAATAAAATAAATATCATCATCATCATCTCAGCCATAGGACGTCCACTGCTGGACATATGCCTCCCCCATGGATTTCCACAAGGACCTGTTGGAAGCGGCGCGCATCCAGCCCTTGCCTGCGATCTTAGTCAGGTCGTCTGTCCAAAATAAAAATAAATTACAATAATTCTAAAATGGTTTCGGAAGCTTGTGTCCAATGCGTCACCGTCAACGTTTTAGGATGCTTTGATGTTGCAGTGATCTGACACTGCCGATACGGGTATAATATAACATAGTATCATGTTTTTTGCAGTATAAATGATAGTGGGAATTCCATTATCGAAATATTCTATTTGACTGGCTGGTTGGCGCAGTTGGTAGCACTCTGCCTTCTGAGCCGCTGGTCCCGGGTTCGATTCCCGGTCAGGTCAAACATTTTTGTGTATGAACATGTCTAATTGACCTGTGTCTGGGTGTGTATATGTATATAAGTATAAATATATCAGTCATCAGGTTACCATAGTACAGGCTCTGGTTAGTTTTGAACCTGAAGACCTTGTATGAATGATAATAAAAAAAAAATATACAGAATATATTTATTGCTGTGTACATAAGATAGCCACTCAAAATAACAAAAAAAATACGATACAATATTTTTTACTCTATTTACGATAAAATAGAAAACAAACATTTAAATGGCCTCCACTCTCACAAAAAAAAATTCTATAACTTTTTCATTTTATTTTCCAATGCAAATAATTAGTAACAGTCTGTCGAAATTGTACCTCCTTATTTATTAAGTTTTATATATAAGATACAGCCTGCTGACAATCGAACGGACAGCGGAGTCTTGATAAAAAGCTCAATATTATGTTTATCAGTGTTATATTTTTATACTAACATACAAATTATTCTGAACTGTAAAAGAGCTAGGAAACTTAGAACAGTACCGCGGCGAACCGCGACCGCGAGCGCCCCATTTTGAAAAAGACCAACGAATGTGGTTGAAACTATAGTTGGGACCCTCTGACGTGAGTAATTCCCGTGTTTTGTACATTCATAATGTGTCAAAACCACGTCAGTTTTAATAACAAAAATGTAGAACTATTTTATTTTAAACAGTTTTAGTTACTTTAATTGAACACGGAATCACTACCAGTATCATAAGTATTGTACATGAAATATTTTTATAAGGGAAATGTACTAAGGTAACAATTTTATGCCGTTTGTGTACGTTCCTTACTACAATTAAAATGTTATCTCTTTATGAGATGTCATAAATACACTATTCGACATTGTGTCGATAAACTTGAGCAGTTAAGAATGAAAATCCATTAAGAAAAAAGTGTTTAACAGTTTTTTTACATTCGCTAATAACTTGTTGTTGAAGAAGGGATAAACATGATAATAGTTGTAGTTTATTTATTTTATTTATTTCTTTTTGACGGTAAGTATTTTACTTGTAATTCAGTGAAGTGCAATATTTCCACAAGCTTGTATATCCATTTGTTATATCTTTTATTTTAATTATTCGGCGATTTGCTTACGTGTTAGCCTCGATGAGATAAACATTTTCTTAAATTTCTTGAAATTGTGGTGTATGAAGGTTAAAAATGTTTTTTTAAGCAAATACATAATGTGCAGTAAGATTTATATTTTCCAGGAATGGCAATACATTTGGAGCGTACAAATAAATTGAAAAACATATCGAATTTTGAAAATAGTTTTCTAAAAAACCTTGAAAAGGAATTCCCGCAAGCATTTCAAGAAACGATTGGATTAAACTTTACTGATAGTATCGGTGTGGAAATAAAAATGGGAGATCCGGAACATGTGTTAACTAAAGATATTCAACAAAGGATTTACAGTATGATCAACACAGCTTATCAGAAACAAGAAAACTTTGAAATATTCCTAGCCAAATTTATGAAATATATATCGACCGAAAAATCACGCGTTTTAAAATTACTCGAATATAGAATGAAAGAATATTTAAAACCAAAGTTTAATAATGTTAACCATAAAGTTTTTAAAGCTTACAACATTGATATTAAGGAATATTTTAGCTTTATAGGGTCGATAAAAGTAAATAATAATATTGACGAAGAATTTATTATTTTTGACATCATACAAACGTCAAATAATCTTCTAATGAAATATGCAAACAACCTACATAAGGGTTTACGTGCTTTTAGCAACACTACAGTCTCAAGGAGTAAAATTATTCATCAAGAAATATATGGCGCTGTGACTAATGAAAAACAAAACAATTTTAAGTATGTTTGCAAACAAAAAAACCTATGCAGACATTTTCCTGCCTTTTTTGACCACTTTTCTAAACTATTGAAAGATTTATTGAAGTTAAGTGATGAAAATTTTCAAATCACTGGCAGGATAATTGGATATATTGTCGTCAATAGGAAAGATTTTTTCAAGGCCTTTATAGAAGAAGAGGTACTCACTAAAATTGGATATGAATCAGCTTCTATGATCGAAAGCATTACAGAATTTAGCGAGTTCATTTCAATTCTTAGAAGTATAATTGATGAGAGATATAAATTATACTATAGAAATGACAGTCAATTAGATAACTGTACAAAGGCTAGTAGAATTTTTATGGACATGATTGATAAGACTTTTGAAGTGTTCGGAGAGAACTATATTGAAACTGTATTTCGAAATGTTCGAAATGATATCAAATCCTGGTCCGAAGGTAAACGGTATGATGCTGATACTATTTACGGAGAGTTTATAAATGACGAGATTTTAGATGTTTTACAACATTATTGGAATAAAGATATAAGAAAAGAAGTGAAAGTCCTCATTGAAGTAATCATTACAGGAAATGTAACTAATGACTTATTACGTGATGAGTTATTTACAAAAGGCTCTAAGTTTGTACGTGGGGAAGCTATAATTTATTCCGATGATGAGAATGATGTTCACAATGGTAAAGATGATTATAGAAATGATAATATATAGACGACAACTTTACCACACTCATGCCTGGATTGAGTTTGATGGGATATAGAACTTAATACACGTACATTTGTTTTTACATCCTATAGGAATGAATGCTCCGTGGTATTTGATTCCTTCGAAAGCTGATTTATTTCACCTGTATATTTAGTTTCTCTCGCGTTTCACGATAACTTAGAAACCATTATTTAATGAGATTTTAATAAACTTTCACTTATCACTTTAATGTTTTTTTTCTATAAGGATTGGTAGCGTTAGGCAAGAAATAAAATGCTATAAAAAGGGATTCAAAAACTTTCATGAATATAATATATTTACAACTATTTTATAAAAAATGTGTCATTCAGAAATATGGTACAGGCAAGATATGGTATGGCACAAGTGTGGTAAGATACTCATCTGACCTTATTGACTATTTTGTTAACTGTACCGGAATTCGTAAGCGGATGAGTGTTCTAAATGGTAACCTGAAGCCATAGAGAGCGCGGTGACGTCAATTTGCTGTTTGTTACCTATTTACCTTAATATTAGTTTATTGCACGTTTTCTAATTGTAAATTTAACAATTAGATAATCCTAGGGCTTTTAATAAGTGCTAAATTAAATAGATCAAATTTTAAATATAAGTTCAGTTCGATTCATATAGTAGCGAACTACATGAATCGAACTGAACTTATATTTACAAATGTTTATCAAAAAGATATTTCGAAAGTCGAGATTCACACTCAAACTCGATGTTTTGGAAGCTGAATTCCAAAGCATCCGGACCAGACGATGCAAGTTCGTGGCCTGTCTGTAGTTAAATTATAAGTTTTGTTAAAAGTAGTCAGGTTTTTGTTTTAGTGCATGAATGCATTGCAGGAATTAGCTCCTCATGTCATCATCATCATCATCTCAGCCATAGGACGTCCACTGCTGGACATATGCCTCCCCCATTGATTTCCACAAGGACCGGTTGGAAGCGGCCCGCATCCAGCCCTTGCCTGCGATCTTATTCAGGTCGTCTGTCCACCTGGTTGGTGGCCGTCCTAGCTCCTCATGTATATCATGCAAAATCCATAATTATATTTAAAAAATGTTTGAGAGTGTGATATTTTTTTTGGCATCTGCAATTAATCATACAACTGTACATCCACATGATGTTCTGTTTTCATTTTTATTAAGAGTACTGCCAAGAAAGTAGTAAAGCGGCTTAGTTAGTGGCAAAGCGACAGGACTGTATTCTGTACTCATGGGTTGTACACGGGTATTCATCTTCAACAATTTTAAAGTTGTCATTGTCTCCTAGATTTGTTTTTTATAACAGGATCGATCAGAAGCCTTCAAGTCACGAGTACGTTGGTACCTTCCATGCTCGCTACATCTGAGACTACACTTAACATCAGGTGAGTTGGTGGTCATACGCAACCTTTTAATGTCTAAAAAGACCATACAATAAAATATCGTTAAAAAGATCTTTGCTTGGTGAAATTACGTGTATAGATGTTGCCTTGGAAATACCTAAACTTCAACATAATTATTCAAATAATATGTAGATCGATTTGGACTTATTCAAGAACGCAAGTTACAACGCGAGACTGTTCTTGTTATCTATAAAAAAAAAAAAATGTGTTATCTACATTTTCTACCCCAGAACTGGGTTGCAACTGTATAATTGTAATTGTAAAATTGTATATTAAACACAATGTTGTTAATACGTATCTTTGCATGAAAATATACATCTGTACTTTAAAATTTATAATATTATTTAAAAGTGCGGTAACACACTTTATAGATGTATATTTGGCTGCAACAAGTCATTCATTGAATATGTTTTGCTAAGTATTTGGTTACCGCGCTCTACACAACCGGTAGCGACCACGCAATGGTTCTGTTGAAACAAACAATCGACTGTAAATCAAACCACAATCAAACACAACATTCCTGCAATGTTTGTTGTTCACAATAAACCTTCTTGTTATTAGTCGATTATAAATTTCACACTAAAGCTATGATGTCGCCATTACCTACACATTCACCAAACTTACAAAATTAATATTAATCTTTATATATATAATTCTACTGTACATGTGTATGTCACAGAACTACTCCTAAACGGCTGCACCGATTTGAATGATTTTTTTTTGTATGCGTTTGGGTGGCGCCCTGGATGGTTTAGAATCACAAAATAAAAACCACCTGATGCTGCATGCAAGACAACGTCTGTCAGGTCCGCTAGTATTATTATAAAATATAAAACTTTGCGAACTAGTGGCTATAGTAGTACTCTGAACAACGAGTTAGAAAAAAGTGTGATTCAAATGAACACACTGTTTATTGTTATTTTTTCAAACTTGATGACTTTACAGTAGGCCACGCAAGGACTTGAAAGTAGCAGCAGTTCGTGGATTTGATAACGGTGTTGCCTTTACTAAAAGCTTTAGTCGTTGGTGAGGGTTGATCAGCGTCTATCAGGTTGACAGCTGACGCTCCTATAACTAGAACATCATCGCATCAAATGTCACGGTATGTTTTATATGAAAGTTTAGAGTTGAAAAAGTTGTACTCTCTGTTGGCTAAGCCTATTTCGATATGATTCTCCGCTCCTCCGAGATTGTTAATCATCCATATCATGTCATCTAATCATGAAGTTTGAATCAGTGGTCTTATAACATGTAGTTAATAAATCAATCGGGGCTTGATCGCGAGAAACACATATAGTAATTTATTTACCTCGGAAATTTTCGCGATTAAGCCCCAATTGATTTATTAACAATGTGTTTGAATCGCGAAAGTCTAAAAATTATGACACGTACCTAACCAACTATGGGCCTCATAAACAATCACTACTACACTTGAGGTGCACCTCAAGTGTAGTAGTGATTGTTTATGAGGCCCATAGTTGGTTAGGTAAGTGTCATAATTTTTAGACTTTCGCGATTAGGAGGTCCAATCAGGATTAAAGAGATCAGTTAAAAACGAACAAAAATTTCTAAGCGGTTTAACTAGTTGAAAAGCCATGCACTGAGACGGTTGCAAAATTTCTTGAGTGGAGACCACGGCTTGGCAAGCACAGCATAGAATTCCCATATACACCGGACAGAGAGCCTGAAATAGATTTTTTAAATACAAATGTCGGTATAAAGATATATACAACCTTTTGAATGACAAAAAATGTGTAAAAACATTACAATGACATATCAGCGAACATTTATAATATATTCGTGAATTTATAGGGAAATACTAAATAATTTCGAAGAAATCTTACGAGATTAATCCAAAGTACATTCTATCCACTAAGACTTTTTAAAATTGTTTCACACATCTATGTAATTTATGTCTTTTTATGTATAACGCACAAACAGACCAGTTTGCCCCACGCATCCGCACACAGCTTCGCTCAAGGTCTCCGAGGCAACCTATAGCAACTCGTCCGCCACAAATCGCGCAAATGTGAAAGGCAGCCACCACAATTGCCTCTATAAAGTACCATTGTTAAGAGCACGTGCCAATCGACGACAATACACGCATTAACTACTACAAAACCTGTGGCATTACTCTCAACTTTTATTTTAGTTTATTGCAAATCAAAATCGACCTTGGGAAGCTAATTATATCGACAGAACATCCGTTTCTTTAAATACAATGATTTAATCTGTGTTTGCTGCAAATTCGGTGCGTGAACATTATGTCGGATTTACGTATTTTATGAACTATCGTATGGACTCATTGGTCGTTAAAGCTACCAGAACATACTAGGTATATCAATACGTACATTACGATATCTATTTCATAAGTAGAAATGACAAAATACTTAAATTACAGTAGTACAGAAGAATGGGTGGTCTTTTCGCATATAGCGATTCATTCCAAAAATTTGTAATAGAGTAATAGACGGTGAACGGTAAGAGGTAAGTATATAACATAGATGCCGTAGTCCGGTAGTTTGGCGTACATTTGACTTTGTGGTCCTCGAGGTGGAGCTACCGCGTGCGGTGGCTGGGACCCCTACAGGGTCGTGTTTCCCCTGGAGGGGTCCTGGGACGGACGGATGTGGCAGTCTCGCGGTGACGGCGAGGAACACCCCGGATTTCCACCGATAGTGACAGCGAAGAAACAGTGTGATTTTAGTCGGTAAGGGGCTCTTGCTCTTGGTGCTGTGAGTGCAGTTGGGGTGAAACACCGAGCCCGACATACCTCCGCGAGCAAACCTGAGTGAGCGTAGAGACGATGCGTAGGAGAATTTACGTGGAAATACATATAAATAAATAAATAAAATAGCTTTTATTGCTGTATACAAACTCGCTTAAATAATCTGAAAATTCATCATACAAACACACGTAAACAAAATGTCCGTAATTTCATTTCATATAAGCGCCGTGAGGGACCTGATATAACGGATATCCGGTTCTTATTCTAAGAATCGGCTAACCCGATAATGAACAATCGTTCACGCGTGATGCCGTGGCCAAGTGTAATATATGGATTCATTTATGTATGTATATACAAACATTTGATTTACTGTTAAACTTAGAATGTAATACAGCAAATATAAGAAGGCTAAAATGTTTTTACAAATTATAAATTCTTGCAAAAACGTGTTTTCGAAAAAGGCTCATTGGTACTGATTCATAAATGTAGTCATTTAGACGTGGCCGGAGCTTGGCATCCAGAATGCACTGAGTATTTGCTAAAAATACCTGCACAAAAAGACGAAAACGAAGTAGACTTGTAATAAAGGTGGGTTTAGTCGCTCGGAAGAGGTAAAGGCAGTCGGCCAGCCTAGTTATAACCTTGTTTTATAATATTAAAAACAAGCTATTCATGCAATACTCATGCTTATATTGCATATGAATAATCGAATGAATTGTTTATTACATTACCAAAGCTTGTGGTAAAATAATATGTTACAAAAATATGTATGTTTACTGAAAAAAAGATTACAAACCCACGGAAGAAAACTAAACATGCAAAATCTTATTCTAAGGTAGAGATAAAAGATTCGCTTCTGGTTCTCAGCATATCCAGTAATTCGTTTGTGAGAGAGCATAATTATTGCATCTGTAACCACTGAATTAATAAGGATCTTGTGTGTTTTATCATATTTATATATGTTTAAATTTTAGAATTAATGAAACTATATTATCTTAAATTAATTATCACGTGAACCTACACGTGAAAATGTAATAAGCTGAACTTAAATGAACTGTTAAGAAATTGATTAAAGTAACTAAATAAATAAGTAGTAATTAGTAGCTTACATTTAATATTATTTTTTTCACACAGAAAAAAATAATTTAAGCCGATGTTGAAATAGTAACCTACTGCAATCTGAGACGCTTTTGCTCATAAAATACCTGAGATAAATAAATAGGCTGTACTCAAAGCAAAATACTGATTGAACAATTAACACTTTTATTCTTTAGTTTCTGCTTGACCATTATCTCACTTGATGGTCGGTGATGAAGTCGAAGGTGGACTCACGCTAGAACTAGAATTTGGACTTCCATTAAAGAAGTAGAATATTTTACTTTCATCATCATCATCATCTCAGCCTAGACTTCCACTGCTGGACATACTCCTCCATTGATTTCCACAAGGACCGGTCGGAAGCGGCCCCCATCCAGCCTGTTCTTCAGTTTTTGAAGATTGCGCCCTGCTCACTGCCACTTCAACTTCCTAATCCGCTGGGCTATGTTGGTGTCTTGCGTTCTTCTACAGATCTCTCAGATCTGATTCGATCGCGTAGAGAAACCCCGAGCATAGCCCTCTCCATAACTCTTTGTGCGACTTTGAGCCTGCTGGCAAAGCCCATAGAGTCAACACGTTTCAGTTCCGTAAGTCATTTGAGTTTGTTTTTTAGTTATTACCTGTGTGGATATGCATCTATTATCTAAAATCTTCAACTAGAAGAGCCACGAGAAGAATTATTCCAACGATGTTCAAACTTTATAAAGTTCGGTGACAATTACATGACGTAGTTATATCGATACTAATGTTTATAGCCTTCTGTAATACCCGAGTAAGCAGGAAAATGAAAGGGAAATTATTTAATTTATTCCAAAATATAATCATTTTGCAAAAATATTTCAGGTGACAACCAAATTTCCGTTTATAATGTTGCAAAGCAAACCGGCACTTTTTGCAAAACAAACATTACACAAAAAAGAAGCGATTAGAGATATTTTGCCGCCATGAATGTTATGTTGATTACATATAATTATGTATGTATATCTTTATATATTTATTCAACGGGCTTAATGCCTTTACTAAAAAAAAAGTAAATATCTGATTATAATACTACATCTACTACAATAACATTTGAGCAATCCACTAACTTTTGCCAGCTTGTAGATAACTCAAATTCCGTAATCTGCTACCAGTTGATTGCGAATATGTGACGGTGCTAGAGTGGGGACGCATGTTGCGTCCCACACTAAAGACTTTCGGAATTCCAGGCAATAAGTATCATATCGTCAGATCTTTTACCATCTACGCGCATGAGAGCATTCGGTTCAAGAATGGCTGCATTAGTGGCGCTGGAAAAAGCCCGACCTATGTTGATGGGAAGGTCGAACAAAAAAGTATATAGTATAAATATAAATGTATCCATCATAATCTTTTTTAAAAAAAATTCTTCGTCATATATTCAGCAGGACATGTGTGGTGGGTGGACTAGTGTCTAAGAACAAAATTACCGAATTAATAAGCTAAGTGTGTCGAGAGGCACGCCAGATTTGATATAAGGGAATAAAGGTTAAGGTAATTTATTTGCATAAAAATTTCAAACACGATAAAAATACACATGCGCAGGTAGTCCATGATTTCTGCCTACCCCACCGGGAAACAGGCTTAGCGTTATGTTGCTACAATGTCTGATCGACGAACAACATTTATACCTCAGAAATATAGCTTTCACTCAATATAGTAAACATATTGAGACGCAGTGGGCCTCATCACAACATCTGCCTTTCGCAAACTAATAAATTGCCATCGATAGGGACCAAGCTTACTTTACTTTTTGTAATATACAGACAGACAGACAGGAAATCATGTTTTTAACCATCGGCTTGGAACCGAGATGGACGGGATGATACTGAATAGCTTTGAATACTGAGAGATTTATAGCTTGCAGAAATGGATTTTCTAGGATATTAATTACTGATATGTTATAAGAAATGTGAGTGAGGCAATTAGGGTGTGTATAGAACCTCAGCAACTTACTGCAAATAAATAATAGTAGTAATAAAAATAAATAATAATAACGAGAAAGAGTAAGGTTCATAAAAGACTCAAGTCCATCGAAGGCTCTGGGGCTCAAATTATGGTGATAGCGATAAATTTATGTGAGGCAGGCAAGGATCTACTGTTAGGCTATAGACTCAGAAAAAGAGAAAGAAATACTGGCCATAATCTACGACTCTGCCCAGTGCACGTTAGCGGATAGGCTGGAGGCCAGCCCAATCACTCAAGGACCTCCGACATGGTCTAGCTATAAGACAATAACCAGGATCGACGGCATAGGCATTTGCATTCTAAGTCTAGCTTGATAACATCACCGACCACATCGTCACTGTCGATCAAGTGAAATAGTGGTCAAACGCGTTTTTAACGTTATTTTTTTCATGCTGTGAGTCTAGATCTATATACAAACATACCGAGACCTCAGAAGCACGAAAGCACTCAGATGAAAATGGCACTAGCCGTCACCCATCCAAGGTGACCGCATGTACGTGCTTAGTCCAATTAAAGATCAGATGGATAAATTTAGCTGTGAGCTCTTCTAAAAATGTGGTCTTTGTCAGAGCACACAAAGCGATATCACGACGCAATTATTATTAAGCAAAATTATAGCTGATTTATGAACAATATTTTTATCGCGCATTCAAACAACACGATTCATATGTCTGTCATCGGTGTTTACTTACTGAAAACATTTCCATGAAATAATATTATTGTTTTGGTAATAAAATGGCTTCGAATTCGAGGAAAAGAGAATTATTCATTCAATCACCACATTTGTCTCGGTGTTTTTGTGATGTCCAAAGCAGAGTGAATAATACATTTCGTTCGAATGAGAGTAAGCCTCTAGGCCACCGCAAAATGTGTGTATTCAAATATCAAATGAACGCTTGCGTGCTTTAATAATATTATACCACATCAGCATAACTATTAGTAAACAATCAAACTTTGAAAACACCATTGAATTACAGTTACGTCCTGAGATTACACAAGGCTTCCCGAAGTTTTATTAAATAAAATGTATCTCATATAATAACTGAATACAAAATTTAATAAAATATTCTTTACTTACTTCTACTTTCTAAGTTCTTTATTAAACACAACCTTTCTGAAGAGACGGAGAGACAGAAACGCTAGATTCCTGTTTTCTTGTTTATTCTTAGCTCCCCTGACCGGTTTTTAAAATATTCGCCATGTACATACATTTTTGACTAAATATTCCAGTTTTATTTATAGACAACGTTTGAGATACAGTAAATGTTTTTACTCATTATGTTAATTAAAGAAAAGAAAAAGTATTAGGTACCATACCGCCCGTTATGATTTAGGCGCCACATTATAAACAAACAATCAGTATCAAATATCCTTAACGGTAAGCGCGG
The DNA here is from genome assembly GCA_934044485.1 of Apeira syringaria. Classification (NCBI taxonomy): domain Eukaryota; kingdom Metazoa; phylum Arthropoda; class Insecta; order Lepidoptera; family Geometridae; genus Apeira; species Apeira syringaria. Next base: position 23,505,530 of record OW203660.1, on the reverse strand, counting down.
CGCCGCGGACGTCGCGACGTTCAGTGGACGGTAGGATCGATTTGCCGCCGGTCGGACAGACCCGTCGGATTTACTAGTCGATGGAAGATCAGATTGCCGTGGATTATTACAGCTGGTTCACACACTGGTTAGCTGAGTATTTTCTTATGCGGCTACAATTGTCAATACAACGATGTTTATTGAGTGATTCGTAATAGTACCTATGGTACGAATTGAAAGTCGTTTATAAAAGCAAATCATTATATTATACTGTCTACAGTGTGAAACAGTAATATTAGCATTCTGGAAGCCATAGCTAGCAAATATCAAATCATTATATTATACTGTCTACAGTGAGAAACAGTAATATTAGCATTCTGGAAGCCATAGCTAGCAAATATCAAATCATTATATTATACTGTCTACAGTGAGAAACAGTAATATTAGCATTCTGGAAGCCATAGCTAGCAAATATCTAATCAAATAATGTTTATTGTCACTCATTACAATGTACACAGAGCAGGACAAATATAAGTTTATTATTTATTAACAAAATGCATACATATATGAGGGCAAAAGTGATAGTAATATGACAGGCCAATTTCAATATGTCCGGTACGAACGGTCATATGGATTCCGGCGGATAAAAGATTTTGGTTTCTTTTTTCATGTCTTCTGTTTATTTACACCTTTTGAGATCGATCCGATAGCTCCCTGTACTGGCGACAGCTCAAGCCGAGCTCCGAACCTCAGTGGTGCCCTTGGGCTAGTCGCCTCGTCCTCTCCTAGTGGCACAGCGCCGTCACCGCTAGCCTCACTAGGCGGTGCGCCTTCTGCGCCCGCACAAATACCGGGCTGAGTACCGTCAGTGCTCGCCCCCCCTCCGGTGAAGCTGTAAATGCCGGTAGAGGTAAACAGCATTAGTCCGTTAGAAGAAAAAAATACACCTTTTGTATTTTGTGAATTTTTAAGTAACCTTACGGTACTCAAGTTTCCTACAAATAGCATTTTTACTATTCAACTTTAATATTCATGTCTTTAAATTGTTAAATAAACCCCCCCCCCCCCCCCCCCCAGATGAACACATTAGATAGCGCATATTTTAAGTTTGTGTTTTATTACAATATTAATTAACTATACGTGCTATAATGTTGTAACAATCCAACATAAAATTATAATGTCACACTTTCGCCATCAGAATACATAGTAAATAAATATCTAAATGTCATTCACACGATTAAGCCCCGATTGATTTATTATACATAAATATTTTGAGTGAAACCTATTTAAGTTTTCTCACTAGAAGTAAGGATAGTCAACGTTACCACCGTTTCTGAGACGGTTAACAGTACATAATGACGTTGACCGTTGACCGTTAACGCTTTACATTATCGAAACGCTAACGGCGTAGGTACAGTAAATGAAACCCGAATGACTGAACTGGGGGTCAACCGCCATCTCTTAACGCAGTATTATTTTAATTTTACCCTGAATTTTCGTACCACAAAATATCACATAAGTAATGTAGCTTTAATGTTAAATAGACTGAGCAGTTTTGTGACGTCACTCCATTGTGTTCACTCAGACCGTACAATGAGCGGGCGTTAACAGCAAGCAATATTGCTATAATGACAAATTTAGTCATATCATACCTAGTGTGAACTGGAACTCACAACGATAAATTATAGCACTTGACATTGATATGTACCAAACGCCAAAGAATATGCAACAGAAGAGAGTAAACAGTTATCCTGTAAAAATGTTTATGAAAGGGCTAACTAAAGTTTTCGTAGCGACGATACGTGTCCACTCTGAGCGGCTGTCAACGCGACGTCGCGTCGCTGCTTCGATCCCCTGGCTGGTAGAGTACTATCCAGCACCCTGGCTAACGCCTGACTTCAGTTTACAAAAGTACTGTATTACCGAAAAAAATGTAAAAGTACTTTACATTTTATGTAAAGGATTTTAACAAAATCAATTATTTGCGGAAGCGTAAAGATAATATTTGGGTTTAAGGCATTCATAAGCTTTTGATGTTGAAGATTGACCAGTTTTACCTCTTTTCAACCGACTAAAGCAGCAAAATTGAGAGTAGCCTCACACTTCAATTTGTATTCAAGCTTTTACCTCGGAATTCCATTATTTATAAGCAGAATTGAAAAAATCTCTATTCGTGTGGGTATACCTTTCCCGGGAAAAGATCCATTAAAATCGTAAAAGTAAATACGTCCGTAACGGGCGCGGCGTATTAGTTTAATCATAATACTCAGTAATATTAATCAGTATTGACATTGAACCCCTGCGAAGCCAGGGTGGGTCGCTAGTAAACTATAGCCTATAATAACACCACTTAGCAAAGTACTTTCTCTACATTCATTTAATCTATGAAAAGAAAGTGTCAATAGAAACGAGTCCAGTAATTATTGGACCGAGTTCCATTAGTTTAATAAACTGGAACAAACAGATTGTCAAATCAACGATAAACGCCATTCGTAACGAATGGCGTTTATCGTTGAGAACTTTAATTTCTTGTGCTTGTAACAAGCAGAAGAAATTAAAGTTCTAAATTCATATAGATTTGTTATTTCCTATTACGAACTTAGTAAATAGAAAATAACCTTCATGTTTTGTTGAAACAAGTAGCATCGCGGCTTAATAGGATTCAGTGTGTTCGAGTTGGTCTTCTTTGAGGACTCGTAGTTTGCAATAAGCCAGAATGCTCAAACAAACAATTTTCTGCGGAGCATTCGTGAACGCCTGCCAAAACCGGTAAGAAAATCAAACTAATTATGCTACTTCAATAATTGTAACGTTTCTGTAATATAAAAAACAGCAGCTGTGCACCCGTGTTTTAAAATAACGGATAACGACTAAATATTTATAATTAGTTTCATTGATATTCTAGAAATCGGATCATTGATTGGTATAATATACTGTCTGCCGAGTGTCAGCCGGTCTTAGGAATCAGATGACATTCGAAATATTAAAATAAGGCTAAAGTCACAAGGTCAGTAAAACGATTTCTTATAATATACAATTTACACAATTTGTAAGTTTTAGTACAGCATTGTAATAAATCTTATAATATTATTAAAACTTTCTTGAATCTACCGAATTCTGCCAATTGTTTAATTCGTAAACATGATAGCAAACTTGAACGCATTCAACAGTCAAATTTCCCAAAAATGGCTACAATTGGTTACCAAACCGTTCATGTCTTTCATTGTTTCGTTTTTTTTAAGTGTAATGGGCTCGGATGTGCAGTTTGTGTGATGTGTTGCGATTTTTGTAAATAATTTTGTCGACAGCGTTATCGATCGATATAAGTTGTCGAGGCCAGTTCCATGCTAGATACATTTTTGTCGAAACGCTTAGTTTATAGAATTGAGGATACATGCTCGCAATGCAGTGATTTATGAAACATGTCAATGTGAACACACTCGTCAAAGCCTTGGCGGAGAGGCAGTGGCTGAGAGGAAGGCATGGACGGTGGACGGCCATTACCACTGAATACTATGACGACATAGATATATTATTATTTAACAAGTGTACCTACACATATACACCTACACTTGTTTCAGTTTCTAACAACCCTTAAGTATTTTTTTATATGAGTAACATCCGAGCATTTTTACGTAATTTAGTTGTCGTGTAAATTACGGGTACTTGTATCAACTACAAGAATATAAAATTGTTCTAATATTATTATTAAAATCCTTATGTGTATCAGTTTTTTGAGAAAACAATTATAATCAAAACCATTATCTGTCAAATACAGTTAGAGTAAGAGGAAATACCTTACACGCATGTGGCATTTCTAAAATCATACTTATTCTGTGGTGAAATAGTAAGGTCCTACAAGTGGGGCGCGTTGTGTTAGTCAACATACTTTCCTATATACTTATATAGTTATAGCCATCCTTGTATATATATAGTGAATAAATATTGTTAAATTAAACAATTCTATTGTATCAAGGTACTCGCAACAAGGTTGATGGACTGTCACTGATTCTAAGAATAATAGTTAAGAAAATATTAAACCCACAGATTTTAAGAATTTAGTAAGGACATGTTTAACGAAGTTTTGAAATGTCCATGAATATATTTGGTTCTAATTCTCAGGATTGTATTATTATCTAAAATACCAAATGCAAAAACCAATTACTTAACCAATTTCTATTCATATAAGAAAAGTTTCAATTATATAATAAAATTCCTACAATTGCTAAGTTCATTGTGTAAAGGAGTCCACGCACTGTGCAAGAGTCCAAGAAAATTCAATCAATTTTTTTTTCATAAAAAATATTTTTACAAATACGGAACACTTATCTTAATTACAAATGCTACGTAATACATTAATGTAATCAGAATGTCTCAGGGAGGCGAGAACTTGCTTTTGAGACTCTGACTGCAATTAGACTAAAATAAACATATAATATCATTGATTAAGAGTAATTAAAAATATTTAGTTTTTCGACAGATTCTATGAAACAAAAAAAAAACAAAACTTTTATAACGTAATTTTATAACTGACGGGCAAGTGCAGTACGCGATTATTTTTAAAAATTGTTATGTTATTCTTTAACTAAACTAATGAACTTTATTTATTATGACACAGACTAAAAATACAGTTAATACAAACGTGGTAATTAACAAAATAAACAAAAAGGTAAGTGGGTAAGTATTCAAAACAACGCGAAAGTTTGTTTGTTCGTTTGTTTGCTATCTTGACAGTGATAAGCGCGTTTGTCATTTTAACTAAACATAATCTTGACATGGCCTAACATGGCAAACTGTAATATAAATTTAATTATTAAAAATGTGGGAAGATAAGGGCAGTCTGGTAGTTCCTTTCACGTTACAATGCCAGTTTCGTCGCTGCAACTATTTTTAGCACTAATTAGCTAAAGACTGTAACTAATCCCTGTGCCAAATTTCATCCCGATCCATTTAGCCATTCTGCCATGATTGAGAAACAGGCATCCATCCATCTAAACCTTCGCCTTAGTGAAGTAGTCCCTTAGTTAATCTTTACCTTAGAGGGCGTTGTCACTAAACATCAAGTGAGATAGCGGTCAAATGTAAGCCAATTACATTTTAAAAAAATCATTATTACAGATAGCATATCTCTCAGTACGTAGATCCAGGCACTTTCATTATGCAAAAATGTTGTAAACGTCAACACTAATACAAATATTACGTATACCTAATTGCGCATGGCAATAAAAATAGCTTAATAAATCACGATGTTAAACAAAAGTCTTACATGTCTTCAGCTGTTAAACAAACTAGATAAGATAAGAAGGTGGCTGCGACGGTTAGTCGCGATCCGGCCATGGACAATTTCGGATACCGCGAAATGGGGTGGCCGTCTCCTCTTCAAACTCCCGTGCAGACCCCCACGAGGTCCCGCCTCTCAAGCAGCATCAGATCCAGAACCAGAGAACCAGAAGAATTTCCTCTCAACAGCTACAAAGTTAGGAGCATCGACCTACTTGAATCTGCACGGGAACCTGGCAAAGCTAAAGAATATCTTTTTGTGGGACCATCACCACCTGCTGAAGATGCCCCGAATATGTACCAAAGCTTCGACATCAGCGCCCCGGACCCCAACGCCAGGTTGACAGAAGAATCTGTCAGAAGAGGCTTATGCGAAAAGGCTCTAAACTTAGGTGCCGGGAGATTTTTCGACGACTTGGAGTGTGGTTTGATTACAGCGGATAACATCGAGGAACATCTGTGTTCAGCACCTGAAGTTGTGGTAAATTTGACATTGCTTTGGGTCGCATTTTTAACCAGAGATGAGCTATTGCCAGTGATTTTAGATACTGGCGCTGACATTCACTACTCAGAACAACCCGGATTGACTGCTCTACATTTGGCTGCTTTCAGCGGAGCAGCACGAGCAACTGTTTATTTACTATCTCGTGGTGCCGATGTTGATTTTACCCCAAAGTACTTCGCGCCACTTCATTGTGCCGCGTTTGGAAACTCCTTGGAAGTGGCTGAAGTGTTAATAGCTCACGGTGCATCACTGCACGCCGTCGTTCAGAGAGCTGGCTGTGAAGACAACCTCGTCCATTGCTCAGTTAGAACTGATGCCGTAGAATGCATGGAACTCTTTATCGAAAAAGGAGTTGATCCAGCTTATGTGACATCTGGTGGACTCAACGCATTACATTTAGCTGCTGAATTAGGTGCTACACGTTGTCTCGCGTATTTGCTGAAAGAGACAAAGATAAGCGTGAATGGCATGACCAAACAAAGAGATAAGGAATGCTCCGCTTTACATTTAGCAGCCGCTAGAGGATACGCTGAATGTGTAGAGTTATTGCTGGCCGATGGTGCAAAGGCGAATGCAAAGAATTACAGAGGTTTCACTGCACTTCATCTTGCTGCTAGATGTTCGAGTATAGAGTCAGTTGAAGTATTACTTCGTGATGGAAATGCGGATCCAAATGCAGAAGACTACGACAAGAGGACTCCACTTCACGCCACAATCAGCCACTCGGAGCGTTCTTGTGACATTATTGACATGCTCGTTAGCTGGGGAGCTCATGTCAATAAAAAAGATGAGTATGGTTATTCGCCATTGCATCTCGCTGCAATGGATAGTCGGATACCATGTGTGGAAACATTGATATTTCTGGGTGCAGATGTCACTTCAAAGACTAAGAAAGGGCACACTGCTTTAAGTGTAATAGCTAGAAAAACACCGAAATCTCTTGCCATTTTGAGACATAATTTGGACAGTGGAATATCAGTGAGCCAAAGCGTTGAAGGTAACGAAGAAGTGCAAATCGAATTTGACTTCGGCAAACTATTAAAGTTTTCCTATCCTCGTGAAATTACTTATTTGAATAGTTTGATTGATGAGGGACAAAAGGATATATTGCTGCATCCGTTGTGTTCTGCGTTTCTGTTTATGAAGTGGCGTAAGATAAGAAAATTTTATCTAGCGAGACTAATTTTTTGTTTTTTGTTTGTATCTTTCTTATCTATCTACGTGCTGACATCTGTCGCGAAAGCGTGTAAGGGGCCACACTCAGTGAAATATGGAGTACCGAATGAACTTTGCCAAAAAGGTTCAATATTGGGCTTTTATCTGCAAAACAATCCTATCGAACTTGAACGTTGGGTTCTGATGGCGATCACTGCTTTTGAAATAATTCGAAAACTGACCGGCATCACGGGGTATTCCAGCTTTTATCAATATTTTACTGCATTTGAGAATCTTATGGAATGGTTTGTCCTTCTATCTGTCTTCTCACTCTACAACATACATGTGGACTATAGTTGGCAGAACCATGTAGGAGGCTATGCTGTCCTAGGAGCTTGGACAAACCTTATGTTGATGATGGGCCAGCTTCCAATGTTTGGAGATTATGTAGCAATGTATCAAAAAGTTCTTTCAGAATTTCTCAAACTACTTCTCGCTTACGTCTGTCTCCTTCTTGGCTTTGCTATTTGCTTTTGCGTTGTGTTTCCTAACGAAGAAATGTTTTCTAATCCCCTGATGGGATTAATCAGTACACTAGCCATGATGGTTGGAGAACTGAACTTAAATATTCTTATTAATGATCCAGTTATACAGGAAGATCCTCCACTAAGTTTCGAATTGTCGTCACAATTTATTTTTATTTTGTTTTTGATGTTCGTCACTATTATTTTAATGAACTTGCTCGTCGGTATAGCTGTACATGATATTCAAGGGCTGAGGAAAACTGCTGGGCTATCAAAGCTTGTAAGACAGACGAAATTGATCCTCTTTGTCGAAATGGGTATGTTCAGTGCTTTGTTGCCAAAATGTCTACACAAGTATGTTTATAGAACTGCTTTAGTATCTCCTGAAGCCGGTAAAGTCATATTGAGCGTAAAACCTCATAACCCAAGAGAAAACAGGCTTCCCACAGACATAATGATGGCAGCGTATGAATTAGCCCAGTTGAACAAAGTGAAATCTCCAAGATCTGTTAAAGAGATCCTGTACAAAAACAAATTTTCTCAAAAAATGAGAAGTGAAAATCAATCAAATGATCACAGTTTTAATTTTGAATTGAAAGGGATGCAAGAAAAATTGGACCAGACGACTTTTAACCTTAAGAAGATAGATCAAGAAATGAGGCATCTGAACTCCCTTTTAATGGAACAGCAGACGATGCTTCAGAACTTCTTCAAGTATACTGACGTGATGCATAGTAAACCCACTCATATTGCTACTCCAGCTTATTCCGACTCTCCGATCTTCTTCTCTAGTAACGCTTCTGATAGTATTAAATAGGTAAATCTTACTTCAGATATGAGTTTTATAAGATATAAAATACTGCATAGATGTTATAAAAAATTTTTAAGACAAGGTTTTAAGCTTACGGTTTTTTAATACAACGGTTTTGCGTCAATACTGACATATTGGGTATTCTTGTTAAAAGAAATGTATAGTAAGGCTCCCGTTACTTTATTGCGTAAATTATGCTTATAAGCATCTATGCAGTTTCACTATGCAGGGTGTACATGAACATGGTGATAAACAAAGAGCTAGGGTCGGAAAGCGACGAATGAATACATTGTTTATGTTTTCTGAGTAAGTTGTTAATATGTAAGGAACAATTAGCGTTAGGTTTTTATCCCATATATTATCAGGGTACTCCTTCGGTAAAGTTAATGAAATTAGATATTGGTGCTGCAATATCTGTACCTCTCTTAAGCATAAATAAATACTAACTACTAAACACATAACTAATACTAAATACATTTATTTGTTTATGTCGAGATAAAACCTCTATTTGTTAATAATTTGAGGTATGCTTATATTGCCATTTAAAATTAGAGCAAGCATTTCATTGAGCGTATATTATATTTCTATATATTATGCGTTCCATATAAGTTATTGTTGTATGGTGTATAGTGGTTTGTTACTCACTGAATGAATAATGATTAAATATAGATGAAGACGAAATTGTGTTTTTCTTATTCTTCAAATTGCGAAGGTTTTATAACAATTAAGTTTCTCTTAATAAACCTTTTGCCATTGCTAGAAACTCTAGCTTGTTTTGCAATCATGCATCATTCATGGACGCCCATTTACATGTCAATGGGATGTATGTATATGTATTAATATGACATAATAATAGATAACCATAATAACAACCAAAATCATATACTTTGCAACCTTTTTATATTACTCACTGCTGTTACTTTAAGACTTAACCTTTTTACTAACTCGATTTTTTTTAAATAATAATATTCACGTGGTAACGACAGATACGCTCGAACTGCGTCTTACACGAGATGAAATGAAATTAAAAAAAGTCTAAAAATGTGATTCGAACCCAGAGTCTCGGGGACCAGAAGATTTATAATGTTACCTTTCAGTCTACACTTTCAGTTATAAAATATTTTGTTCAATTACCATAACAACGGAACCGTACTTTATCCTTTACCGACGCGCACTTGGCCGATGTTTTAGATCTCGCCACTTTGCAAGTTCGTCGTTTGAACAAGTACCTTGGTCGTGAACGCAGCGTGAGCTCGGTACACATCCTTATCTACCGATACACCACAGCCCTCCTTAGTTCCTTATCTTAGACAAACTAGCGGCGAACTATTTAGCGAGGAATTATTTAAAAATATATATATTGTGATGCACTCGCTCTCTTCTTCGCTCTCTTCTTCTTCACGCAGTGACACTGCGTGAGAGCGAATATTGATATGATAAAAATGTACTTATATACCTATTACTTAACAAATTTCTGAGAAAGTTAACATAAATGAATATTTGTATGTTTGCATGTCTATATTTATAATATATTTGTCATGTTCTTGCGGGGTACTGCTGTGGGCCTATATTTGTCTCCCCCCCCCATCTATCCCCTTGGTACCCTTGGGTGCCGTAAAAGTCGGGTAAGAGATCGCGTACCTGCGAAATTGATTAAAATCTTACTCGTTAATAGATAGAGACAGCGTACAGAGAAAGACAGGTAGATATAATTTTAAGCAATTACATATCAAACGGTCTAATGCACAGTAGATAAATATATTCTTTTTAATTTATAGATCTATCATTTGACCACTATCTCACTTGATGGTTAGTGACGATGTAGTAAAAAATGTAATCACGCTAGACCTAGACGCGTGTAATGTTTAAAGGCTCTCAAGGCATTTGACCACTATTTCACTTGATGGTTAGTGACGATGTACTCGAAGATATGATCACGCTAGATCTATAATGTTTAATGGCTCTCAAGGACTGCTGCCTGAACACACTAAGTATGTGATGAGAGCTTTTCAAATTTGAGGGTGGTAGCTAGCCAGGCGGGTACTCAAAAGTACCCTACCACCATGCTGGGAGTTGGATGATGGCGTTCACCGGTAACCTTCACCGGAAGCTCAAGACATTGGTGGGGGATTGAACACAGTTCAAACAGACCCGTCTGCTTGACGGCTCTTAAATGGACGGGTCTGTTTTATAGGTACCTTCTAGGTTTGCGTGCTAAATCCTAGACAACGTCATCACTTCACATCAGGTGAGACAGTTGTCAAACGCAAACTTATAATATGTAAAAAAAAATCATCCGACACTCCCACCGCTAAGCCATCTTCGCTGCAAAATAATCGCTATAAAAATAAAGATATTCATAATTATAGAGCAATTAAAATAATACGATACCAGAAATATTCGTTTGATAGTATAAGATAGATCAGAAATAGTCGTAGTACCTATATGTACCACCAACTATTTCCGAGGCAGGTAACCGTCACACCGTGTCGTCCGCGCTAATGAGTCCTATGTCACACAACTATGCGCTGGAGACCAATCGGTCACACATTCCGGGAGAAGTCGCGGCGTCTCAGTTATAGATGACATTTAAAATAACTAATTGCTAGATTAGGTATGATAGATTTAGAACGGCACCTGAATGTTACACCGAACTGAAATATTATTTTTGTATTCAAAAAGTTTTAGTATCAGATTTGTTGTAAGTCTAGAAATGTAATTGAAGGCATCTTCTTTTTATTTAAAAAAAAATGTTGGAAACGGTACAAGACGAGATAGTTTAGAAAGCAGTTTTGTTTTACTGTTTATACTACATCATTATATATCTTTTACGATATATATTCTTTCTAGCGGCATATACGCTGGAGTACCATTATGTGTACAGTTTTGAAAACTATTTTTAGATTACAAATAGTTAAGTTCGCCAGGCAGTGCATATAGCTCGAAGAACCGGTGGCCGTTGGGGCCGAAACGTTCTCGAATGGAGACCACGGACTGGCAAGCGCAGCATAGGACGGCCACCGACCAGGTGATGACCTGGCTAAGATCGCAGGCAAGGGCTGGATGCGGGCCGCTTCCAACCGGTCCTTGTGGAAATCAATGCCAGGAGGCCTATGTGCAGCAGTGTATGTCCTATGGCTGAGATGATGATGATTATGAAGTACGCCACATGCGGCGGCTGCTGCTGCCACTGCATAACCATCTACACGTGCTGCATGAAGATATGCTAGTCTCAAGCAGGCGCTTGCAGTTACTAGCAAAGTTGTACAATTTATATCCGTGCCGCCATGTGCTCACATAAATAGTATACATGAACCTGTCATTGCCTGTCACCAACCTGTCACTGTAGCTCCAACGTGACTGGTAATAATCGCACACAGAGATGCATGACGCCGTCACAACGGATTGCAAACCTTCATATCTTTTTCAAATCCTTTATACTAATATTATAAAAGCGAAAGTTTTTAAGGATGTATGGTTGCTTGTTACTCTTTCACGCTCAAACGGCTGGACGGATTTGGTTGAAATTCGGTATGTAGATACTTCAGATCCGGTAATAACCTATAGACTACTTATCTTCATCATCATCATCAATTTTCACCACGCGGGTGAAACTGCAGGGCGCAGCTAGTATTTTTACCATATCTATATACACACTAGTGTAGGGTACGTTCAGACAATTCTCTCTTTACAATGTGCCAACGTATGTTTCTGTTTTGTAAGTTTTTTGTATGTAAATATTTTTCTATTTAAATATAAAATTTTAGCAATTATACATACCGACTTCGGCTACCGTAGATTTCTTTTTATGTTCTAAAAAATATCCAAAATACATAATTTTAACGAAATACATGTGGACCTGGGACTGATTAGTCTTTTCTGAACATGAGGATAAGGGGTTGGAGGATATTATAGGTACGTGTGTCACAATGAGGACTGACATATGCCAATATGAGTACTGATGATGACAATCAGTGTCTTATAAAAAAATAAATGTAGTAAACATGCAATTGGTGCTTATAAAATTATATTTGCCTAGGATCCACCATCCGATTTTGACCTTCGACCTTTAGGACATTGGGACCTTAGGACTCAGATTCAGGTATTCAAATTTTTTCTTTATTTGAATGAGTATTCATTCAATTTTGAATACCGGTCAACATTGACGAAGAAATCGGTCAAAAAAACATAGAGCCACCTTTGTTGAAGGCAGTTAAATTCAACTTAAAATTAACAGACGAGGAGGTTAAACAGGTAGGTATATATATAATAAACAAACATCGAATGCATTTTTTTGTATGTATATTGTTAAGGCTACTTGTAGATTAAATGCCATTGTTCACAAGGTCAACGACCCAATTAGTGTAGCTGCTGACACTAGCGCTCACTCCCGGGTACTTTGGGTCGGCACAGCCGTGTCCCCAGGACACAACACCGACCATGATGTTGTCATAGTACAGGGGACCTCCAGAGTCCCCTTGGCAGGTGCCTCTGCCACCGACGTCCAGGAGACCGGTACATATCATGTTGTCGGTCACAATTTGGGGAGCAGGTCTCAAGTTGGCATACCGTTCCCGGCAAAGCTCTCGGTTTATGGTGAAGACGTTCGTGTCCAGAAGGACAGGTGAGCCCGCGTTAGCTCCTGACTGAAAATAATCGATCAATTTATAATTTACACTTCTATTTTCACGAAAAACAAATACTCGTAATACGTAAATTAACGTTAGGCAAATATCATATTTTGGTCAATGAGGTAAAAATGATCCGTAAAAGATTCGCGTGAAAAGTAACGGATACGAATCTCTTTCTCCCTCTGGTATCCGCGGATATCCGGATATCCGGAACATCACTACTTTTGAGATCATGGTGGTAGGTTACTTATAATAACTTGATGACGCAATTTTATCAAATATCACACAACGTATATGGATTAAAAACATTTTTTTTTTGGAATCCACGAGTCGATTTGGGAAAATCTGCATCAAGTAAAATAAGTGGCGTATTGTAGCACCAATGACCAAATTGTAGCTACCTCTCAGGTGCTCAATAACTGAAATGGGATATTCCAGGATACAACGGATCCGCTCTGGGCTCTAAGCCCGTGTCGTAGAATCCATATTCATATATTTATACTTAGTATTTGGAGGCATCTTGTATTTTAATTAAGTAGTAAACTAGTAATTTTTTTATAAGATTTGCGTGTGTTGCGTATCTGTAAACTAATAACATATTTTTTTAATGGGCCGATGCCCTTATTAAAATAAAATACTAATATCTAATTACAATACTACAGGTACTACAAAAACATTTGAGCAATCCTCTAGCTATTGTCAGCCTATAGATCACTCAAATGCTCTAACCCGCTACCAATTAGCAGCGTGCTAGCGTGTACCGTGTACATTTTGTCACGCGTCGCATCGATCAAATGCTCTGATAAGTATTGGAAAATCCGATGAGCTCCCGGTCCCCACGGGCCCAATGTCTCGACCCCAAACGGTTCAAATATGTAACCACTACCTAGGTTAGCATATTTTCGCCGTTTCAATTGCGCCGCCGAATAAGCCGCGGCGCCAGCCCTAACATGTGTCTCAGGAAGATGTGACGGCGCCAAAGTGTCAACGCATGTAGCGTCCCACACTAAAGTTTGTGTGTATGTTTGTTACTTCTTCACGCTCAAACGGCTACACCCATTTCAATGAAATTTGGTATGGCAATAGTTTAAGCCCTAGATTAACACATAGGCTTTCATCATCATCATCATCAATTATCACCACGCGGGTGTATATTAAGTTGTTAAGTACTCACCACCGTATCTCCCCAGCCAACGTGCACGGATGGCAAATTATCGGGTAATTGGAACCCTTGTGGGGGGATAGCTACATTCTGTATGCCAGGTCCGTATTCTAACGGTCTCGCTAGCTCCACCAACGCGATGTCTGCGTCTATGCCATTCTGGCCGAAGAGGGGGTTGAAGTTGGGATGGTTCACCCGTTGGACGAGGGGGACAACGACGCCTCCGGTGTTGCGGTAAGAAGTTCCAGCCCGAATGCGAGTGTTGCTAATCGTGAAACCCAACCTAGAAATTAAGTTAGTTTCATATTCATATTAGTTTCATACTCTGGTGGTTTCCAATATATGTAGAATACCGGAAAGTTGATATGATTAAATAAAAATTCCAATTACTACTAATATAATGATACTCAAACTAATTTATTTCAGAAAAAAATATTGCCTAAAAAATGAACCGACATACTTTTGAGTGTTGAAGTTAGTTCCATTTTTGGCAACTTTTTTTTTACTCTTTCTGGTGACCGTTGCTACTCACGATCAATTGTTATTGTGTATGTTCTCTAATATGACCCGCACCTATAATATCATCGACGTGTGCGTAGCACTTTTCAGTTATCGGAGTGTAACTCAAAAACAGCTTCACTGATTTTAATTAAATTGAAATTGGACCACACGGAAAGCACCAGCTTTCAATTAAAAAAAGAATGATCAAAATCGATTCACCCAGTCGAAAGTTATGCGGTAACAAACATAAAAAAAAAACAATATATGGGTCGAATTGAGAACCTCCTCCTTTTTTGAGTAACATAAGTCTATGAGTTACTAAATAATATATCCTCAAACTAGTGTTAGTATTCATTAGAATTACATCACACACTTGATCTAAGTCAATACTCGACCAAAAGTATAGCTTAAGCCTACCATCATCTCAGCATTACCTTTACAAAGTGCTCGACTAAAGGAGTCGTTAAGCCGTTTAATAAAAGGATAGAAAACTTACAGCCACCAGAAGCAATGTGCAGCAGACAGTACGTATCTCGGGGTCAAAATGTTAGCTGCACACCCATGGCTCCATCCATTGTTTCTGTAATACTCGACCAGAACGATGCTGGGGTACTGCTCGATTGTAGTTGGGGTTCCGCCGACGATTCGATTTGCTTTGACTTGGCAGACAGCCGCTGCAACCAGAAGTACCCACGCGACCTTCATTGTCCGTCCGTTTAATTTACTAATGACTTCTATATCCACGAAGTCATATTTATATTGTAAGCACCTATGATAAAAATATCAAATAATTATCTGTTAATCACTGGAAAGGTAAAACCATGATTAAGTTGCTAGAATATATGAAGGTATTAGATATTATCGAAGATAGAGCTCGGGATCGGATATTATCGAAGATATTGGAGATTTGGTTTAAATCGCGCTTAAATGTAATACGACAGTTTTTAACAATGAATAATAATTATTGTTGTAAAAGGTATAATATTAGCATTTGCAACGAATATTACCCATGCGATTATAATCTACTGGGTTAAGCAAAATAGTTCATTTATTTGATAAAAACAGTTACTCCTTGGTTCCTTATTCCGTGGATGTGTAAAAGTTTTCAGACTCCTTGGTGATAACCCTAGATAGGTAACAGCTAGAGGCATTTACAACGGAGCGCCTCAGTGCCTCGGTGGGCACTTAAGCCGTGTCGGTCCTAATAGCTGTCTAAGGGTGGGCACTGACCGACGTTACGGGCCGTCATGTGACATTCGCAGCGAGCACATAAATGTCATGCCGTGTGCTAAATTCCATGTAACATGCTGGTTTTGAACTCATTACTCATCCGTGCTCCAGGTTTGCAAGTCACTCTTACTCAAGCTTTCCGACGACGAAGTCGTGCTGGTTTCGTTGAATTTACTCAACTTTATTATGGTGCAAATTAATAAATAAAAAGTTGTCAAACATCAAATTTGTAAAAACAGAAACGTATCTGGACCTAGAGTCGACGCTTGTGCCACGTTCGCTCGTGACGAATCGTTGCAACGTTCCACAGACTACTTAGAGAAACCTACGGTCAACGTACTGGCTAAACGTAGTGGTTTGTTTACTCTATGGTAGGTACTAACTGAAGTAAAACTCATCGCCAAAAACCCGACAGGCGAGTGGGGCGCCTTGTTTCCCCTTACTGACTGTACGAACGCTTGCCTAGAGCGGCGTCGTCGAGGGGGTTGAAGGTGCGGGTGTGTCGGGGTGGTGGAATAGTTGGCAGCTTGCACTACCAAGGGATTGGGATGGTGGGGAGCCGCGTCAAAGTAGCGACGGGAGCAGGTCTTGATGAATTGGGTTATGGACTCTAATTCGAGGTCGCAATGCAGGTCGGTGTTCCGCATATACCACGGAGCGCCGACCGCCTTGCGGGCGAACCGATTCTGAATTACTTGGAGACGGTGGAGATTGCGAGGGTGACAATGAGCGAACGCTACGGAGGCGTAGGTCATGATTGGGCGGACGCAGAGTTTATATAGAGTGATTTTATTTCTAAGTGAAAGTTTACTGTCTTTACAAACAAGGGGACCGAGGCGACCCAATACGAAGGCCGCCCTGTTACGAACTTTAGTAATATGCTGCTCGAAAGTGAGTTTCCGATCAAGGATCACACCTAAGTATTTGGCAGAGTTAGCCCACGGTATGGGCTTGCCGAAGTCTACGCGTGTGCTTTTGTGAACCCCCATATATACCCCATAGACACACATATCCGCATACACACCCGTGTATGCGGATGTGTGTGTGCATATGTGTGTGAGTGTATGTGTCTCTGTGTAGTTGTGGGTGCTAACAGATTTTTTTTGTCAACTACAAGTTACTTGAAGTAGGACAGACATTGCAACCATCCAACATAATTTTGATGGTACATGTGATTTCACGTGTCCCATTTATATTTTTAGGGTACGTTGGCTTTGCACTGGAGAAGTTGAGACTCTTCCACTAAGGAGTTAAAGTTTCAATAAAGTAAAATGTGTGGCTAAAGAACATGGGTTTGAAGTTTGTAATTGATAACATTGCGTACACGACGCGAATAATTGTAAAAAGCAGGGATGTAATATAGGTATGTACATGTTATAGCAAGCATAAGTCTTTATTAGACATATCTGATAACAATAAAACCGGCTTTGGCTATATCTCCACCAAACACGGATATCATTAATTATAATTCGCACGAGCTTACGCAGCCATCGCAGAAGGAACAGTGCTAGTCACTGTGTCCCCACTGCGTCACATCAGGGTGCCAATTCTCTTAATTATTATGACAAACAATTCATAAACAATGCAATAGTAATTCAAATGTAATAATAGATAAACTTGATATTCCAATAAAATAACAATTGCATCTCGATCGCATTGTTATTAATTCCATTGCGGTAGAAATGAGATGTGTGTAGCCAATGCAATTATACTCCAAGTAGAATCGCAGATCCAGCAAAACTGACAATTCATTAACAATCTATGAGCAATGTATTAGTAGAATTGATACCCTGTCTTATTCTGATCACGGTGATGTGTTACTATAGACCTATGGAGAGACCTATAGCAGACCTACCTGAGCCGAAACCTGTACTTATACCCTGGGTTTATCTACGAAATTGCTTTAGTATAGGTACCATCTCAATCGAAAAATAATGCATAGCAAAAAGTCATTGATTAGCCTACCGGATTAGGTGTTGTAAATAGCAGTGGGCAGATCATTTATCTAGTAAAAATGATGGCCGATAAGGTTGTCGAGGAGAGTTCACGGCTTGGTAAGCGGAGCGTGGTGCGTCACCCAACAGTGACGACAGATGACACCGACGCGTGAAGAGTCTGAACACAAGTTCCAACTGGTCCTTTTGGAAAGAGTCACGCCTATATCCAGCATTCGTCGAAATAAAAAGTTTCTGTTAATCCTCAGATAAATAAACCAACCCAAAGTGTTAAGCACATGTTGGCATTACTAAATTCGAACTAGACATACATTTAAACAAAGATAATCAGCAGGTTTTGACATCTATTGTACTTTGAAATCTCTTCTTCTTTACACTCTTATCTATCAATATTAATTATTGACTATTGATATGACCCGATTACTTGCGGTTATCTTAAGCTATTTCTGATTATGTAGATTAAACTGGTATTACTGTTCTCTTGATAATTAATTTATTGGTACTCTTTTTTTCGGACGTGATGCCTTAGTAAAACTAACAGTTTCAATGTATAATTTAAAATATATACCGTACTTCTATTTTCTGCTCTGATTTACTGCAATAAGTTCAACTTTGAGAAAATTTAAATTTATAAACGTGAGATTTTCTTCAGTGGCCAAGCATTTGCTGAGCAATGTCAGTCGTCGAATTCAACTACTTGGGCAATACTTGGGTAGCGTAGTGGAGGTGAGCAGTCAGCTGCTCACGCTACGCGTAGTCCGGACGAAGTCTAAGACGAGTTAAAAGATTTTTTAAAGGTTACGTTACGTTTGAGAACGGCCTCATCTTATGTTAAGTGACGACGCGGTCTAAGGTATCTATCCTAGCAGGTACCTATTTCTTTGCGACTTGAAGATTCCGGGGTTGTCTAAAAGTCCAAATGTTATACGATAGATAACGATAGTTAATGATAATCATTTATTATCATTTCATGATAAATGCTAGTTATATATAGACGTAGTCTAAGATTGGAAAGGGCCAATACCCTACATTTGAACAATCTTCTTTGAGAACATGATTAGAGGTACACGTATAGTATTGTTGGGACGCTGTTGGTGAATGTATGCACAATATGCTCAGATGTTCAGACCGACATCAGAGAGACTAAGTTCCATTATTATTGGCTAAGTGATCAAGTAACCTCTCATTTGTTACAGTGGTAGCACTCGCTGCGTTCACGGCAGAGATCACTTGGATATAATTGGAAAACCAAAATGGTCACAAATTCAATTTGTCGTCGAAATGTGCTCATAGGCACTATGATATCGGAGTTAGAAAGCTTCGAAATTAAGCTCTTAATTCGTCTACAAATCTGCATTGGCCATGCAGAGCCGTGGATCAGCCAAGTGTATTGGTCAAATACTTCTCTCTCTGGGCAAGGCTGGCTATTTTTCAGCAGTTGGAACGTCACAAATTGATGGAATATTGACAGATGTATGTACCTATTGCATTTCAATTGTCTATTTTGCGCACTTATTTTTATACCTAAACTAGCACATTAATACAGCTTCCACCTACCTCCTATACTACCGAAGTATTATATGTCAAGGTCTCAATACAATAGTTGCCTTTATTACATTTTATTTTATTGTAAGCGGTGAGGGAAGTATATATTCTTGTAAATCAGAAGTGGTATAAATTAAAAATAAGAAAGAATGATGTCAAATTTTATTACAATGATATTCTTATACAAAAAGGTTTAACCAAGTACATGTTAAAATGAAACATTTATACAAAGACACAAAATGACAGCATAAATGAGAATGGAACGATCTTACGGTATGCAGCGTCGAGCCCAAGCACCTTACCGACCGACGACTGAACAAAATGTGGCGGTAATCGACTGGGCGCTTGCTTTTATAAGTGACAGTAGGACATTAATGTTGCCTGTGACAATGTTGCCACTGACAATGTTTGGCTAATAGCTAAGACGGCCTCTCCTGATATCCTGACGTCCTCGGCAGGTTCTTCAGGCTTTGTTGTGCTGAGAAATGTTCATGTGGCGTGGCTCACAACTCGCAAAAAGGCGGATCGAAGCACCCGACAGCGTCCATTCGTTACAGTAGCAGCAACAGCAGCAGTGGCGGCAGCAGCAGCTGCTGCCACCCGAACTCGTGTGCTACGAGACCCCACCTTCAACAAACAAGCAAAGAGTAAACACACAGCGCACATTTGCCGCGCCAAAACAGCATGTGTAGTTGCCTATTTTTTCATTCATCACACAATCAAGGCCCTCTATCAGCAATACACTCCGAGCTATACCTATGTGAGCTAAATCTCTTCAATACATTCATCACACACATCTTACTGCATCAGACACTTTTCATACCGATTCTAATATGCATTACGAAATGCCGTCAAACTCTACATAGCCACATTGTCGGAGCTGCGAGATAGCCACAATGTCGGGGCACGAAATAGCCACAATGTCGGGGCTGCGAGTACCACAATGTCGGGGCACGAGATAGCCACAATGTCGAGGCTGCGAGTACCTCAATGTCAGGGCACGAGATAGCCACAATGTCGGGGCTGCGAGTACCACAATGTCGGGGCACGAGATAGCCACAATGTCGGGGCCCACACGCAACAGGAATGCATCTCCCAGGCTGGAGCTCGCATGTATCGGGTATGCGTCTACCAGGCCGGAGTTCACACGCAACAGGCGTTCGTGTGCCAGGCCGGAACCCACACGCATCGGGGTTGCGCCAGCCAAGCCAGAGCCCACCCGCATCGAGAATTCTGCGAATAATTTCAAATAAACAAATACAAAATCCCATAAATAAATTGGTTTTTACAATTAATTGGTCTTTTAATTACAATACTGCAGCTACTACAATAACATTTGAGCAATCCACTAGCTATTGGTAGCCTATAGATAACTCAAATGTTCTAACCCGCTACCGGCCGGCAGCATGCCCAGAATGCCAGCAGCATTGCCACGCTGAATTGCAATGCCGATTCGTTGAGCCAAACATGTGCCAGCACTTCGGCCACACGTCGCATCGATCAAACGCTCAGACAAATTTTGGAAAATCCGATGGGCTCCAGGTCCCCACGGGCCCAATGTCTCGACCCCAAACGGTTCAAATATGTAACCACTACCTAGGTTAGCATATTTTCGTTGTTTCAATTGCTCCGCTGAATAAACCACGGCGCCAGCCCTAACATGTGTCTCAGGAAGATATGACGGCGCCAAAGTGTCCACGCATGTAGCGTCCCACACTAAAGGCCGCCCTAACTTCCAGGGAATCAGTGTCATCCCGTCAGGTTTTTTAACATCGTCACGCATGAGACCATTCGGTTCAAGAATGACTGCAACATTGGTATTGGTTTTGAACATTAAACAAAACGTCCATCTTCCTAGGACTCGGCCTACCTGACCTTAACTTTTAAACCTTCTGAATTATCTACTTCTCTCTTTAGATTTGTGGGAAAACACACAAAAAAAAACATTACAACATGACAGTAAATAATAGTTCTCGCTCAACCGAATTTCATACACCTATCGGTGCTTATGAAAACATCTTGCACTATAGATCTATGCTTTCCAGCTTCAATCGTCAGTAGCCAACAGAACACACGCACTTATTATCAAAAAGGGCACAAACATATACACCTACTAAAATTTTGAAAAACATAATCACAGTTGTAACACTACAAGAGAGTTCTACTTCCTGGGTATCGATCCCTCATACTAGGCGCTATGTGTAATTTTGATTCTAGTAGCTTACAGGAACTTAAACCAACTTCATTTAACGGCGGTATAAAACTGTGGGTACGTTGAGAATCTATAAACGGTCAGAAATTCCCCAAATTAATTATGCTGTTATTTCACATTAAAATCGCATTTAGACAGACTACGCACTGCCTTCACCCGTAATCACAGGAAGCATTGGAGTGCGACAATATCGTACTGGACGTGATAGTTAAGTGAGCAAACAAAATTGAATAATTGACTCGTAGTAATTTTACTTACAAAAACGTACTGTCCAAACTAGTCAGACCAAATACACACAAAACTGAGATTTCCATCATAAACACACTCTAAGTCAACACGTCGGTATCTTTACCGATTAAAATGTAGTACCTACTTTGTCACACGGATATAACTTGTCATTGCCAGAACTTCATTACTTCATATCGCGTTCTGCCATAACTTATCATTACATAGGTATCTGTTTTACAGTAATACACACACTATGACCAAAAGATACTCATAATATTTATTTTTTCTTACTAGAAAAACATCTATCTTGATCACCAAATAATAAGAGTGCAAACCTGACAAAGTGATGAACTTTGAGCTACTGTCCGAGTACTATTTCTACAGTCTATATTACTCGTAAACGCGTCGATTACAGCGAAGACCTACTATGGGCTTAAGTTATTTTTAAAAAAAATCTTACAGTATACCGAAGAGCATAACGATTGTCTATAGACATCCTGTATGGTCACCGCTATAACGTACGAAACAAACAACTAAATCATGACCCCGCAGATTCTGTATACAAAAGGTTTCTCGGAAAATAATTTATCAAAAAAATAAACTCTTTATCGTCATCCAAATATCTAGTGGCATGTTCAGATATTATCAAATAAAACTGTACCTACTTATAGTTCGCCAATAAACTCACACAATGCGAACACCAAACCACTTAAACACAACAGAGGAATTAGAAGTCTATACCTACTGTCGCGCTTATGCCTCACAGCTTATTTCTTGATCTGTCAACAAGTTTAGTTAGGAACACATTTTACACAAATCTGAAGGTGCACATAAGTGATACATATCATAACAAACTGTCACACTTTTGCCTAGATTCCGTTCGGCTATTTTAATTATGATAAAATGGCTCATCAAAACAAATTCTCTTGATAGTTTTCTAATTTCAACAATTTACTAGAGCCACAGTCGTTCAAGTTCTATTACTTTCAGAAAGCTCTCAAAAAGTGATCACGTATCACGTGATAATCGTATCGTCTTATAAGAATTTACTACTAGCTAACAATAAAATAACCGTCTGGTACGTACATAGTGACCGGTTCAAGTAGATTTGATATTAAACATGACCTAGCAGAAGCGTATCGGCTGTGACCTCGGCTCGGTTACCAAAAATGTATATCTTTGGTACACGTAGGTAGGTATAATTGAAAGACACACCTGCCTACCTACAACTTCTTTTTTTTTTTTAAACTTTTTGTTAAAAAATTCATAAAACCTGCGATTTTCTCAAGTAGGCTTAGAATTCAATTCTAATAGTAATTTCTGGCACGTATTGGTTACATCGGTACAAGGTGTATGAAACATAAATTACTCAGAACACAAAAATTTCACACAAATCTTAATATTGCACGGTTGGTGCGCGGTATATTTTCTATATCAACCTACAATTAGATGAGGGTACGATAGGATGAAATTATTTCTCCTAATGATCTTAATTTGAGTTATGTGCCGTTTCTAGTTTGTAGTACCTAAATGAATAAAAGTTTCACTACGCTTAAACACATTCGTTATTTTTTAACTTTTATGGGTATCGTTTATTTTGTGGGTTACGATAGCCAACACATATTGGTCACTTTGAACTGCTAGTATATAAGTTGTCATGTCATTTCATAAAGAATATGTGCAGTGTCAACGTTATCTAACACATAGTTTACGTAACGTTGATACATTTTCACTCGTTCACTCAACATTTTTTTTTTTAAATCACACTTAGACCCCCGCACTAGGATTCCCTGTGTCGCGGGAAGCATGGTCACATGGTGCATCACACACACAATCACAACACACAAACACCTATACTCAACGCACAAATGTTTGCCCCTGCCGGGATTCGAACCCAGGGTCCCGGAGACACAGAAGTCAAGTCACTGACCACTGCGCCCGGCGACCGTCTCTCCGGCGTCCAGCGAACTTTTGCACTTGGTTAATACCTATAGCCCAGTCAACGACACGTTCTACCGATAAATAAGGTCATTCTCACCGGGTCAGCAAGTCACTTAGCCAAATGGATGGTGAAACCAGGATTGGTCATGTGCTCGGAGTAGTGGGAGCAGCCGACTCGTTCCGGTGCCACCTTCCCGACGCAACGGCTCCTGCACGCCGCATGGTCCACCGAGCGACCCCGAGGCGCCCGTACACCAGCACCCGGTAGGCTAGCTAGCCTGCGGCGTCCATTCGCCGCAGCAGCAACAGCAGAGCTCGCGTACTGCGAGAACCTTTCTTCAGCTTCAGGACGTGCCGATGATGAGCAGGCACCCGGCACCAATTCACCGCGAACATCTACGCGACGGGCTACGCGAGCGCGGCCATGCCCGCACACGTGACGTGGGTCACCGACAACGCGATCTACTCTTTGGCATATAAACATCACAAGAAATTTACTTACGTGAAAATAAAACGAAAATTAAACAAATGTGAAATAAAAGTGGGTAGATTTGTGTCTTTAAAATTTTACTTTTAATTGTGATTTTACTAGGTCTTCATTTTACTGGTAGACAAGTAAGATAGGTGGGCAAGTGAGACCAATCCCACAGACTAAATGTACGCGTATGAGTAAGCACAAAGAAAGTTATTAACACGTGATGGTTTGTCATGCGAACAAACGTTATTCGCAGCTAGAGAGATGGCGAACGATCAAGGTCGCGTGTTTTTAAGCGAATCCCACTTCTGATCTTGTAAATCAGAAGTGGTATAAATTAAAAATAAGAAAGAATGATGTCAAATTTTATTACAATGATATTCTTATACAAAAAGGTTTAACCAAGTACATGTTAAAATGAAACATTTATACAAAGACACAAAATGACAGCATAAATTAGAATGGAACGATCTTACGGTATGCAGCGTCGAGCCCAAGCACCTTACCGACCGACGACTGAACAAAATGTGGCGGTAATCGACTGGGCGCTTGCTTTTATAAGTGACAGTAGGACATTAATGTTGCCTGTGACAATGTTGCCACTGACAATGTTTGGCTAATAGCTAAGAATATATATATTTATATATACACAAACTTTTGCACGCTTGTGTCTTTTCTACAGGTCTTTCCGATTCCTTTAGAGGCGTAACTACAGCCATGCTCTACCAGGAACTCGATACTGCAGTGGGGAAGAGGCTGGTAAAGATATGATAGAGTAATATTGAGAGTTGAAATCATTCTAGACATTTATTTGTCTTAGTTAAAGCTGAAAGCTTCCAGTCATTCCTTCAAACTTGAAGCCTCTACTGGACTTTCCCGGTAACTTCTATGAAAAGTGGGTGGTGAAAAAAAGAGTTTTGGTCGGGTGATGGAATATTTAATTCAAAATACAAGAACATCATTTAAATTCCCACCAGATTTACAAGCCAATCCGTGTAACTGCTGACTCTCGCGCTGACCCCCGGGTACGTAGCGTTGCCGCAACCTTCTCCCCAAGACACAATACCGACCAGGATGTTGTCATAGTACAGGGGACCACCAGAGTCCCCCTGGCAAGCATCTCCGCCGCCTACATCCAGGAGACCAGCACAGATCATGTTCTCAGTTACAATAAGGTTGGGCCTCAGATCGACGTAACGTTGAGTGCAAAGTTCTCGGTTTATTGTATAAATAGTAACGTCCAGGAGAACAGGAGAGCCAGTGGTGGATCCTTCCTGCAATTAAATTCACTTAGATAACCACAGCAGAACTTGTTATCATGAAAATCAAAACTTACTAAGCCCCGAAGTAATAAATCGTAAAGAAAACTAAGAGTACGCGATATAAAAACCTTAAAAAACATAATCAAAATCAGTTGTTCTTTTAAAAAGCTATGATGCTATACAGACATAATATGTAGCGTCAAATGCATAACATCCCTTTTTCCATCGGTAGTTAGAAGGAAACAGTTTAGTATAATACCAAGTTCTGACAACGCATTATTGTCAACAGTCTGATTTGTTTTGTGAAAATCATTCCATATCGATAAGTTTTAATCAAAATAAAAAAAATCTGTAAAAATGTGGCTACTACGGGAAACTGAAGGCTGTAAATTTTGATAATATGTAAGATTATAATGTGATATGATGATATTGAAATGAAATGAATACAGTATAATCTTGGCAGCATATTTTCACCTTAGGTTTCAACCCGCGATTAAATTAAAGTTATTGTTGTTTCAGACAAAAAAAATGTATCCTGGAACTAAAATATTCTTCGGCTAGATTTATTTTTGCTAACTGCATTTTATGGTAATAATAAATTCGGATATCAATCGATACTCATATTATAAGCCGTACTTACAATGGTATCGCCCCAGCCAGCGTGGACGACCGGCAGACCATCAGGCAGCTCGAAGTCTTGAGGAGGGATGGGGACATTTTGCACAGTGGTTCCGTATGTGAGTAAAGTGGCCAGTTCTACCAAAGAGATGTCTCCATCTGCGCCTCGGTTGCCTAATATGGGTCTGTAGCTGGGATGGTTCACGCGCCGGGCCAGGTTGATGATGGTTCCGCCGGTGCTGCGGAGTGTGGTCCCAACTCGAAGGCGGCTACTGTTGATGTCGAAGCCAAATCTGAAATTTATGAAACTAATTAAACTATTTAGTTTAATTAAATTACCTACAATATTTTATAATTTGGGATATTTGCTACTTTTTTCATAATTGCGCTTGACATTAAGTTTAATAAAAAAAAAAATCTTTAAACGTATAAATAAGTTATTTTTAAACCTATCTTACACAAAGATATAGTATTGCCTTTCGACAATGTCATGATCTCAAATGTTCATGAAACACAAAAAATAATGCACTTTGACGTCTACACATGAAATTGTTGATAAAACTAGTGTGAAACTAGTAGCCATTTCGTAATGGAAATTGGGCTTTATATTAAGATGAAGCAATGATAGACTAGCCGTGTGAGCGTCGGCTGTCAAATTGGCAGTATCTGGTTCGATCCTGACCCTAGTTTGCTATTAATTTTCTATCAAATCAACAGTATGGTGGGCTGGAAACATTTTTATGTTATATTATCTTCCGTTCCATTAGTTCAATTCAAGATGTATGTAGAAAAGAACGTAGGGATTATGAGACATAATACCTATGTATAATTTGTTTTGTTTTATTAATATAGATCCTGTTTATAAATACATGTAGATGCTAATTAATTCTCATATTGTGGCGACAATCTAGCCTAGATTTTTTAAACTGAAGGTTAACTGACTATAATATTACTAGAAAATTACTTGGAAATAAAATATATTTAGAACCGATTTAGCTTCATAGTCAGGGGTACGTTTTCTGTCTACACATATTATTGATATAAAAGGATTTACTTCTTTGTTTTAAAAATTATAAGCTTACGTTTGACCACTCCAAGACTTGGTCCTAAGTATGAGGAATTGTTTTTGTCCATAATCTTAGTCACAAAAAAAGTTGAACACTCACATTGACCAGAAGCAGTGCGCGGCCGACACTACGTATCTAGTGGTCAAAATGCTCGCTGCACAACCTTGGCTCCAGCCAACTATTCCAGCGTATTCCACCTGAGCGATGCTGGGGTACTCTTCGATGGTAGTTTGTTCCCCACCAATAATTCGACCACCCTTGACTTGGCAGACAGCTGCCGCAGCCAATAGCGCCAACGCAAGTTTCATTGTCCCACGGATTCACAGTTTGGTCTAATACTGATTCTTGGCACTTAGTGTAATATTTATAGGTAAGGTAGTAGTACTAGATAATAATATCATCTTTAAATTATCATTTTAATCCAAAAAGGGAAAACCTGTGTCGTTTTATTCATTTTAATCTTCTTCGATTACAAACGATAACAAAATGGTTAGCTCATGTTGATATAACAGAACTGCAGGGGCGGGAGGGGGGGGGGGGGGGGGAGGGGTTTGATAGAAAATAATAAGCATATTTGAGAACACTGGTTTTGATCGTGCATTAATGTTATTATTTTATTGTTTAACAAAAACCACACCCCTATAAAACACATTATCCCACTAATATTATTAATATTATGGATGGATGGATGTTTGTTGCTCAATCACGCCAGAATGGCTGAACGGATCTAGATGAGTTATAATTTAGTATGGAGATAGCTTATACCCTGGATTAACACATAGGCATATTTTCATCATCAGTATCATCACCGATTTTCATCAACACGCGGGTAAAACCGCGGGGCGCAGCTAGTACTATATAATTATGTAGCTATTAGTTTAGCCTAAGCCCAATAACAGTTATACATTTTACTAATATTACATAATAATATATATTTTTTTAAATTAAATTACATTCTAGGTCTACCATTATAACATCTTCGACCACATCGTCTCTGACCTTGAAGTGAGATAGTGGTCAAACGCTAGATCTATACAGTATAAAAAATAAATATATGCAAAGGAGGATGGCAGAACCAGCCTCGCTCCCGAAAAGTGGATTCCGTGAATAACTTGCATTATTTATAAAGTTGGGAATCAAAAGTACTTTTATTTTATTTACTTGAAAATATTAGATGTGGTGTTTGTATTTTTCGAACCCACCCTATAGTTCTCATATGTTAGTTGCGTTCGAATACTTACGCTCTGAAATTAATTGGTATTGTTACTCTATAATCTGTAGTCAGCTGCTCTGTAGACCTGGGGCCTAAGTCTACTATTCAATATGGCAATATGATCGGCTCACAATTGGTGAATTTGACAGCTTTGGTAGTCCGCTATTTTTAATTCGTCCATATTAAATCAATCTCGATTCAATTCTAGATTCAATGAGACAGCGCGTTATTTCCGTAGTCTGTTAGCACATTAAATGTCAAATGCCCTACTATACCGACATACGCCGAGCATAGATTCAACATAGACTCAGGCCGCTATGACTTAGCAGACTACGGATTTTTGACGTTGTCTTATTGGCATCGGCTCGGCCTCGCAGCAGACTGAATATGAACTTCGAATTAGTAGACTTGACACCCCGGACTGCGTTCATAAACACACCCATGCCTAGTTTATTCCAGAATATAATATTATGTGATCTGTATCTGTATCGTGATCCATGCAATATTGCTTTCTCTGTCTACGATGCGATGGCGATACATTGAATGGTTCGCTTATGGACGTGTAGTTAGCATACTGATACAGATGATTTTCCGTGATAAATTTTTACTCCCAACTTCTAGAAAAAATATTAAATATACAATATACAATGTATTTATTGTTCTATCGATACGTATAAGTTTCATTCATGAACGCGGTTTCTTTCTTCTAGGCTACAAATGTATGGGAGTCTGCCATCCTCCTTTGAAACTTTGACTTCGTATCTCAAGTAATACGCGCTTAAACTATCTTCAGATGTGGCCCCCATATGAAGTGAGGTAAATACCTACAATGGTTCTCTCGGGTAAATTTATTACGTAATTATCGTGCTGATAGCAGCCCATAATCTAATCTACTAGATACCGCCCTTCTTAAAAGTTATCGGATGGGCCGTTGGCCGTTGATCGCTGATCGCGGGTTAGTACTTAATTTTATTATAATAAGTCTGCATGTCTACTATATTCTAATTTTAACCGACTCAAAAACGAGGAGGTTCTCAAGTCGTCTAGCTATTTTTCAATTCGAGATTATTTGAAAAGCTGGTGCTTCCCGTGTGGTCCCATAAAAGGCGCCACTTACGGAACGCTTCGGAATCGTTTTACGTTTGTATTCATAATTTGTAAAGGTGCTCATATATTCACTATCGAAAGCAATGTAAAAGGTCGAGATGACATGTCAAACAATCCTGATAATAATTGTCTACCGGATGTGATCGACAACCGATTGCGACTTAAGTTCTGTACCTACTCGTACAATTCGTGAAAACATAGCATATATAAACATATTGACTGGCCGGTTGGCGCAGTTGGTAGCACTCTGCCTATGAGCCACTGGTCCCGGGTTCGATTCCTGGACAGGTCAAACATTTGTGTGTATGAACATGTCTGTTTGACCTGTGTCTGGGGGTGTATATGTATATAAGTATATATATAAAAAATAAAATCCACCACTGTGGGACCGTCTTGTTGAAATCCCATGTTAGTAATATCACTTTATAAACAACTTAATTTTTGCCTATTATTTTCATGCTATCATCAATAATAGGCACAACTTAAGTTGTTAACCTCTCTCGATAGCGTAATCCATTGACTGTGACAGTGGTTCCAGCCAAATTTTCGAAAAAAAATACGGCCAAATCACGTCACAACCCTAAACCACATAGAACATCATACATTGACACGTTTACACACATACATTGCATATGTAAATACTTCTCAACAATCTGTCTAGCATTTTCACAAGCGCAAATGCTACAATTTTGCTTGTTGACGGAGCCTGACAAAAAAAGGGCTTTGTCTAAAAAAATATTTTTCAGACAAAGCGACGGGTTATTCTTGAATGAATTGAGCTCGGCCGGCTTCAATTAAAGCACCAGTTGCACTTTGTAAGACTTTATAGCCAAATCCTTACAGAGAATTCACCATATGCTTGTTGTGGATGATCTCAGTTGTTGAGAAC
Source organism: Apeira syringaria (assembly GCA_934044485.1). Lineage (NCBI taxonomy): Eukaryota > Metazoa > Arthropoda > Insecta > Lepidoptera > Geometridae > Apeira > Apeira syringaria. The sequence continues at coordinate 23,475,240 of OW203660.1, read as the reverse complement.
GTCGAACAATTGACAAATTCGGATTTTCTTCAACACTGTGGCTCACGACACGACACCGATGCGATGACCGAGCCAGTCGACGCGCGTTGGTGTTGGCGCACTTTGTACCGAGCCTGTCGACTCAACTTTATTGACCAACTTCATATAACCGTTCTCAGAAGGACGATTATGGGTGCGTTTCCTTTTGAGCTTTAAGCGCTTTGAGCAGAGATGGCGTGCTTAGAAATGCACTAACAGCTGCACACACAATTTATATGAAGTCATCCATGACGTTATCGTTCTGTGCTTAGAACGCTCACGAGTACGTAGAGCAGTGTGAGCGCTGTCAAACACATAGTTATGTAAGTATATACTGAGAGTCTAACATCTGACTCATTCAGAGAATCTGTCGAAAAATTGGTAGCCCGTCCACAAAAAAAATTAAAAACGCAATTCTAATCATCAGTAAAAAAAGAACTATTGTTGAAGTGAACTATTTAATATGACGAGTTGGCCCCGTCCTGAAATAGTCTCGGTCACGCTGCCATACTCAGTATCTTTCGTCGAAAAGTTCTACGTTTCAGTTAATATCATAACTATTTTTCCAAAAGTTCTGTAGAATTCTTCAGCATACGTGCAACCTGCGTACATTCTGATAGTATAGGGAAGTCATAATTAATTAATTGATTTGTCAACAGCAATGCCTTTTTATATATATATGGATTTAATTGACAAAAATACCCAACTGATACTGACTGACTGACTGATTTGACGTTGCCGATCACACCCTTCTAGCAGCCTAACTGCGGCACTATGGAATCGATGGCACCTCACATGCGCTATTTACGAGCCTATTGAAAGATAGATCGCAAATAGTAGTCGGTGATCGAGGAAAAGAAAGGTCAGATCCCCTCCGATCAACAATGGGAGTAGTTCAGGGATCCTAAGTATCGAATCTGCTATTCTCATTGCTGCTGAATGATCTGCCAGACTCGGTCACGACAGCTTACACGCTAATGTACGCAGATGACATAGCCGCAGTTGTTACTGCCGCTTCTGTTGATTGTCTCGAACAAAAGCTCAACGAGACAGCGTCACAGCTTGCTAGATGGTTCCACGCCAATGGCCTTGCCCTTAACCTTAACAAGACTCTTTTTTTGCAGTTAGATCTCTCAGGTCACAGAAGAAGACCGTTAACGGTTCAAGTTGACAGTACTGCATTAACTGAAGTCAAAATGACAACGTTCTTAGGGTTTGATATTGACTCTGGACTAAAGTGGGATAGCCATATAGACAAATTGAGTAGCAGAATTAGTAGCGCATGTTTCGCACTTGGGCGAGTCGCTAGGACTGTGCCTGCGGAGGTAGCACGTTCGTGTTACTTTGCCACAGTACACTCTCCCATACAATACGGAGCGGAAATTTGGGGACGATGTGCCGAGTGGGAGAGGGTGTTTCGTCTTCAAAAACGCGTCGTTAGAGCAATTGCGCGAGTACCGTGTGATGCCTCCGCTAGACCTTTCTTCAAGAGCCTTAGAATCCCAACGTTGCCTTCGATTGTCATATTGCAAGTAGCGGTATATGTAAGGACTAACTTGGAATAATTTGCGACTCGTAGCAGCGGACACACCTACAACCTAACGCAAAGAAGCTTGGTGAAATAAGTCGAAAGCTTACGAAGTCATCCAAACTCACTCACATCATGGGTCCGACGATCTACAACAAACTACCGGAACACGTAACAGGAGCTCCCAGTCTGTCGAGCTTCAAATACCGTTTACAACGCTGGCTTGTCGAGCATTCGTTCTATAGCTATGAAGAATTTGTCAAATTGAAATAGTACATTTTGTACAGTATTCATTACTATTTTTATTTTTGTTTAAATAATATTACAAACATTTTGTAAGAAATTTGATGGCAATAGTTTATTTATTATAATAGTTTATGACATGTAAATTGGCTTTATGAATAAATTGATTATGATTATGATTATGATTATGATAATAGTTCGCAGCGCAAAAACTCGAGTTCCCAGTCCCAATTAAAGAAATCAAGAAGTAGATACACTGTATATAACAGAAATTTACGCGAAACCGTGAGCCTCCGTAGGTATACATAAACTACTTATTAGGTGGATAAATTAGCGAACGCTAACGCACACTCTTGTCTGCATATCGTATAATGACAACAGGAACTAGATAAACTGCTCATGTTGACTACAGACAATACGCCATACCTTACCTTTTGAGGGCACAGTTAACTGCGTAATGTGTAGAAACATCTATATCTTTTATTTTGTCTTTGGAGCCATACCTGAACGCACCCTACTTTTTTAAGTCAAAATATTGTGCATTACCTGTTTTATATTTTGATTGTCGCTGTTATGCATAATAACTGCCTATTCCTATCAGTAATTAGATATTGAAATGATTGTTCGAACACCATAATTATTGTAATACTAGCTGACCCGGCGAACTTCGTACAGAATAACAGTCGCTTCTTTAATTAAAAAAAATAATTCTTATTCTGCTATTCGGGACACCGGGTCAGCTAGTAGGATAAAAAAAAGCTGATAAATAAACGTCACTCAATTGTTTTGCCTTCCCGGAACCCCTCCACTAACACTTAAACTTTATGATATGGTATTAAAGTTCAAATTGACTTTTAAGTATTATTACGAATCTATTGTATGGGAATATAGAAAACTCTTGTTTTTCGACTTTTTCAGGCAGTTTTTAATTTTTTTCTCTTCGTAAGTTCTTACGTACCTCAAGGAATATAATAAAAAAAGAATTATCGAAATCGGTTCAGCTGCTCTCGAGATTTGCGCTTAGCAACACATTCAGCGATTCATTTTTATATTAAAGAATAATGTTGTTACAGAGACATCTAGCGAGTTGTAATATAACCAGTTGTATCACCACTTTCGACTTGTTCACAATGAGTAACAAGGTAAACAAGTCGGAACCTTTCTAACAAACGAGTTATTCACCAAGGTAGATAAAATAATTAGTAAAGCCGTCAAAAGATGGCGCGCCTAAACAGCTTAGCGTGCTGTCTTACCCTTTTCGCTTGTTAGTAATTTTTAATAGTTATTTATGCTACTAGCTGCGCTGTACCTATAAATATATTTAAATTACTATTTAAGCGCTACCTTTATATCACTAAACACGAGGCAATTGAGTGATAAAATTTTTTTTTTTTCGTCGACATACTCACACCGTAGAAAGGTCCTCCCTGGCCTGACCAAGATTTTTGCAGGAAATTTAGACGGAGAAATATCTACATTTTGGTTCATTGCAAAAAGAACTGTTTCTTCACGAGGTGTCGATGACATTACGGAGGCTCGCGGGCGTTTACAGTCTCCTCTGCCTGTAGGCGCGACCCTCTGTCATGTCGGGCGCGACAAACCCTGATCGTGTTGATTTCAAATCCTATCCTACTAATATTATAAACGCGAAAGTTTGTGTGTATGAGTGAATGGGTGTAAGTGTGTGTATTATGTGTATGTTTGTTACCTCTTCACGATCAAACGGCTACACCGATTTCGATGATATGGAGATAGTTTAAACCCTGTATGGTAGCGGGAAAACCGTAATCCACCCGGGTGAAACCGCGGGGCGCTACTAGTATTTTATATACGTACATTACAGATGACCTACGGGCGCATAAAAAAATGTGTTACTTATCACATTATTCTTTTTAATTTCCTTTCTTTTAGTGTAAGACACAGCTCAGGCACATTTGTCATATCTGCAAGATTTTTTTTGTTGTCTTTACAACTTATCTTATCACTCATATGTTTATGTAACAAAACATAAGTGTAGAATTAAAAAAACTATTCTTATATACTTATAACTATATTTTTATTATAATTTTTTTAATAAATAATAATTAATTAAATATTAATAATTAAAAATTAAAATAATTAATGTAATATTTTATTATAATTATATACTTATAACTAATACTTATATACATAATAATATTGCCTTAATGAAGCGTAGCTAATCTCTAGTTTCCTATTTACCAGTGATAGGTAACAAACTAATACATTTCAATGATTTATCATAAATGTTCCTGTTTACCATACATACGTTATCAAATATAATTATATAATTGTATGCTTATCATAATCGGATTTAAAATTGAAATAATTATTTCTAGAAATGCCTGGCACTGAGGTACCACTATTTGAATGCAATGAGTATTTGTCTTCTTGAGAGCAGTACGTAAATAAAAAAATAAAAATAGAATTTTTTACAAAAAATGGAACAGACTTCAACACTCAAAAGTGTGAAATCATTTGTTGAAGTCGGTACCATGATAGTTCACGAAAGTAACTATCATCACAATAATGTGCTTTGTTTCTTCTCTCTGTTCTTCTCACCTTTGACCTTTGCTACTCACGGAACCAATCGTCAATGTGTATGTTCTCCGGTGTCTTCACCCGCAACTATAATATTGTCGAGGCATGCGTAGCACTTTCAGTTATTGTTGTGTATCTTAAAAAACGCTTGATCGATTTTGATGAAATTTAAATGGGACCACCACGGAAGTATACTCTATCAAACAAAAAATATCATCAAAATAGGTTCATAAACGAGAAAGTTATCTGCGAACACACATAAAATATATATCTTCTTCTCATCAATTGGATATCCACTGCTGGACATATGCTGGCTGCACTGCTGGCATATAGGAGGGATTTGCCAATTCTCGCCACGCTTGGCAGATGGGTTGGCGAGCGTAGTATGATTTCCGATCCTCAGAAGGCACTGCTGCCCACCTTCTAGTACGTGATCCCTTAGCCGACTCTCGAAAGTTTAATAAATTAAACCGACGACGTTTTGAAGGGAATGTAAATCACGATCAAAGATTCCTTCACACGCGAAGCCAAAACGGGAAACAATATCACATTAATATTATAAAGGCAACAGTTTGTATCTGTGTGTGTTTGTTACTTCTTCACACTCAAACGTCTGCACCGATTTCGATAAAAATTTGTATGGAGATAGTTAGGCCCTAGATTTTTATTTTATCTATTTATGAACATTTACACTAGGTCTTCAGGTCCCAAACTAGGCTGAGCCTGTACTATGGTAACCTGATGACTGATATATATATACACACCCAGACAGAATAATGTATAGGCTACATTTCATCCCTGACATAATTGCTATTCCCGTGGGGTATCCGTGTTAACGGCAAGTTCACAAGCACACGGTTTCGGTACGACATATTTATAAAAAAATAAAAGAAATATTATTTCAATAAATATATTATTTTATTCGACATTTTCCAATTTTAAACAGCGTTAGCGACGATCCAGTCGCTGTAAGAACCGACGGAGGTTGCGACGACCGGGAAGTATTGGTTTCCAATAGAAGCGCCGAAGGAGACCACACCAGTAAGGATACCAGTGTAATAGATCGGGGCGCCTATATCCCGCACGTCACCATTCCGTCCACCAGTCTCAGGGCGGCCAACGCAGAGCTTGTCGTTGTCGATAGGAAAATAGCTGCCAGGAATACGGTTCCAGCGCTCAGCACAAGTCTCCTGGTCGATGGTTATGAGGTCGACCATATGGAGATCACGGTCAGAGGTCACACTACCTTCCTGTAAGAGACCGTATAAGAACATTTATAAAATCTTAGTTTTAACGGTATCCTGAAATTGATGAAGAAAAATTACGAAAAAAATTTAGATTCTGAATTTGTCGGATATAATAATAAATAGTATAGAATAGATTTATTGCATAATGTTGAACATGTGAAAGTTTAGATGTTTGTTTGTTGCTTTGTTGCTCAACACGTCAGAATGCCTATACGGTGATATTTGGCACAGAGGCCCATTATAGTTTGAAACATCACATAGTCTGCTTTACACTATTTATCCGATAAAATATAGGTACTGTTACGAGGTCATCGTAGTCCACGCGGATCGAACTACAGGCTCAACTAGTAAATAACAAAAGTACACTGCGATTTATGGAATATTAACTGGAAAATAATAGTAGTGGTGACTGTAGTAAAAAATAAATGACTATGCGACTTATTTTACTTACAGCAGTTGTCCCCCAACCAGCAAGGGTGACAGTGAGACTAGATGGCAACGCGAAACCCTCAGGAACAATCGGAACTTGTTGGATGTTAGTGCTCATGGTTAGGAAAAATGCGAGCCGCACGATAGATATATCCCCAACAAAAGAACCTTTGTCGTAAGATGGGTGATTGAGGGCGCGATCGACTGGGACGATATTGCCATCAGTGAAGCGACTGGAAGATCCAGCCCGAACACGACGGAAGCGGGGGTCAAAGTGGCTGTAACGAATATTGCAAATACATTATCAAATACATACAATTAGATGTGGTAAAATTGTTGTAATTGTGTAATAAAATATGGTTATCGGGTGCATTTCGGAGAATGTGCACTGGAATTACATAATCTGACTCCACCATCCCCTTTCTATCATCGGTCGACTCGACGTACGGCAATTCGCCATCGCTATATGGTAGATATACCACCTATACGTACGAAGCGTTTTGCTTCCACTTTCTGAATGCGTACTGCCAAGGAATGGAACTCGTTGCCCGAGTCTGTGTTTCCCGATATGTACAACCCTGGAGTCTTCAAGTTCTTCAAGTGAATAGGTACCTTCTAGGTTTGCGTGCTAAATCCCAGACAACGTCATCACTTCATATCAGGTGAGACAGTTGTCAAACGCAAACTTATAATGAGTAAAAAAAGATATATGGATCCTATTCTTTAAATAAAAAGGAAAAGTAAATTTTATCGGTAAAGGGAAAAAAAACATAAGTCTCGTGTTGAGAGTAGTAGTCAAGTATAAGTCTCAGAGAGCATAAGTATTCTGGGTGTTGACGTTTCCGCAAACGTGCAGGTCTTGCAAGCATACAAGGCTAAGATTGCTTTCAGAAAACTTGGTCTACTGAACAAAACAAAGCGGTAGGTACTTCACGTAAAAGCAAAGGCTTTTACTTTACAAAGCGTCTGGCCTGACGGGGAGTATAGCTCTATGCTGACAGCTGGCAGAATGCGGAATGACACCTAAACACTGACTATGTTCTCTTGTATAGGAGACATAGGCTCACCCAGCTTTTCAAGTGGAATAAATAAGTAAAGAATATATTCATTCTAGTAACAACGTTTGTCTGCGAAACAAAATGTTTTATTTGTTATAGATGATAATTATCATACTCATGTAAATAGGAAAACGAATGAAAACAACTTTGAAATAATAACACAAAACCAAAATGGGTTCAAGAAATTTCGAACTGCACGGAAATTTAACATATCTGAACAATTTGTTCAATTCCCAAGAGTAAGTAATTTGAACTTTTGATCACAGTTCACACAAAATTGTTGGTGTGATACATACGCGAACCCGCGAATTAGGAGTAAAAAATTATGATTAATTATTACTCGAAATATAACTAAATTAAATGGGTACATTATACGGTTGTTACAAAAATACGTACCTTCCGGAAAAGCAGCGAGCTGAGGTCAGGACATGCAGGGTAGTCAACACGCTGCCGACGCAACCCTGAATCCATACAGAGCCAGTTCCAACCTCGATTTGGACGATAGAAGGAAACTCGTTGATAGTCGTATCCAATCCAGGAACAGGCTCGTTATACTCGGGAAGTGTCGGTAAGTCTTCAGGCCACCATTCAGGAACTTCCAGATCTGGTAAAGTGGGGAACCAATCGGGCAAGTCTAAACTTTCCAAAACCTCCCTGATTTTATCGTAAAATCCAGGAATAGCGGCAATGATTTCTGGTATCTTTTCAAGGATTACTGGGATCAGCTCGGGAAGCCGTTCGATTATCTGCTCTAAGATTTCACGAAGTCTACCAACTATAGCCGGGACTTGCGCAATGATCTCTGGCAACTTGTCAAGAATGATCGGTATGACATCGGGTATTTTATCAATGATTACTGAGATGATTTCTTCTATTCTATCGATTAGATCCGGAATAGCTTCAATGATCTCGGGCAGCTTATCAATGATGTTTTGAATGGAATCGGGCAGGTTGGCAATCTGTTCTCCAATCCATTCAACGATGTTGTCAGGAATTACAATGCTTTTGGCCTCTACAGACTCGCTGGCGGCAGAGCCTATAAGTAAAAATAATTAATTAATTAATTACCACATTTTACATATTTTATAGTACACAAGTTAAGCTCCAATGTACCTACACCTTATATACCAGTTATAAGAAAATTCTTTAAGCCATCATTGGAAATATCTAAAGTATAAAAGAGTTTAATTAATTTGTTTTTTAACACCGTTATAAAAATTAATTGTTATCTGCCAATTACCGTTATTAATTGTTAGAAAACCCTTTCTCAATTTTTCGCTTAAACATAATGGTAAAGTAAATAAGAATTGATAACAAATAATTGTTTTATGCAATAAAGCAAATTTTAGTAATTGGTGTAATGGTTGTTACTGTAATAATAATTATAATTAATAATTAAAAGTATATTCAATGTGAAAATAATAGTTTTACTAAAATGTATATAAAGTCAAAGCCACCGACCAGGTGGACAGACGACCTGACTAAGATCTCAGGCGAGGGCTGGATGCGGGTCGCTTCCAACCGGTCCTTGTGCAAATCAATGGGGGAGGCTTATGTCCAGCAGTGGACGTCCTATGGCCGAGATGATGATGATGATGTATATAAAGTGACACAGACGTCTTATTCTCCGCTAGTTAGCTGTCGCTACGTTGTGGGTATGACAATTACGTATAATAATATCATTGTTATTAAGTTTTTTTTCTACTTTTTAATTACTAATTCGTGTGAATACTGTTTGTAGACTTTATTTATTGTTCTTAACAATAAATAAAAAGAGCACCAGCATTTCAACAATATTTTTTTAAAGAATTAGGTACATACAATAGTTATTGAATGAATATAAGGGACAAGTATTACTAGATCACGGTAATATTATATATCGATAGATAATAAAAATTAATTATTTTATTAAAAAATATTTAATTTATCAAAAATTAATTAATTTATTAAAAAATAATTAATTTATTAAAAAATAATTATTTTTGAAGCTTCCTTAGGTTCGAAAAGACGGAAAGAAAGTCAAAAACTATAGCAATAGCAAAAGCTTATTTTTAGGCGGATGACCCCCTGATATATGCTTGTTGGATACATACATAATTATTGCTTTAAAAGCTATTGTCAAACTGCAAGAAATTCCTGACTCACCTGCCAGGAGGAGCACGCAACACAGCAGAGCCGCTTTCATTTTGACGCCCAGCAAGAAATGGAATGTGCCTTCGTAAAATAAATAAACAGCTTATATAGCCGTTATTAGTGCATTGTTATGGTTTATCGATTACGAATGATTGATCGAAATCTATATATATCGTACACAAACGTGAGCAGTATGGCGATAACAGGAAACGCACACATTATAGGCGAAACGGTTTTGGGAGATCATTATTTATGTGGGTGCTACAGTGTCATCCACTGATGCCAACTCAGCTAATTTTTACGAGGTTTGCGTTCATTAATGATCTATGGTTATGATTTTTCTTTCCTTGTGGAAATCAATGGGGGAGGCGTATGTCCAGCTGTGGACGTCCTATGGCTGAGATGATGATGATGATGGATGATCTATGGCAAACCAGTTTGACAGCCTGTGACTAGGACTAACAATGTTTAGAGGCAAGAGAAGCTGTTCGAGGTTCCCCGGACGTTCAAAAGGGGTTATACGGGCGTTCTTCCTGTCTCTTTTACACTACCTGAAAATAGTTACATTGGTTTCTTTTCAACTTATAATGTCATCGTGAGAGGAGTAGAACTCTCGGATTAAGTCAATTTTTGGCAAATTTTTGAGGTAAGATAATTTGGCTGGCTACTTTCCAAGCTGGTTTAGCTACAGATATGTTGGTACAGTGTGTCTATCAGTGATGACTTACGAAACTGAAACGTGGTCTCTGACCATGGGCCTGGTGAGCAGGCTCACACAACGAGCTATGCTCAGGATTTCTCCACGCGACCGAATAATCAGATGAGGTGCAACTGTAAGTGGCAGTGGGCAGGGCACATAGTCCGGAAGGTTCTCCAATGGAGACAAAGGACGACTCTCGACAAGGTCTTGAGATGACCTGACTGACACCGCAGGAAAGAGCTGGTTGCGGACTGCTCCCACCGGTCCTTGTGGAAATCAATCGGGGAGGTCTATGTCAAGCAGTGGACGTGATAAATAAAAAAGAAAAACTCAGTATATATACATCTACATTATGCGCGTTTTGGTTGTTTTACGGAACCCTTCGGTAACAAAACATATTGTGTAATAATTTTCGGGCGATAATACTTAATTGTTTTCTGTGCATATTTTTTATCTTTTATTCGCAGGTGGCTGTTTTTCTTCTGATACCTAAAGTGATTACAATTGGTGGTTGAAGCGTAAGATTATCGAAATGGTCCGATGATAGCTAAAATGTCTTGGCTTAATGGACAAATTATCTGGATGGCAATAAATGGAACGGAACTGAAGGATTTAGCTCTATGCAAAGGAAAAACTTCTCTTACATAACTTGTGACTTAAACGACGTTGCAGCGTGTCCGAACCAAATAAGTTGAATTAGAATGGCTCAGCGGTGGGAGTGTCGGCTGTCAAATTGACGGAGGCTGGTTCAATGGCTTGAGCTACCGGTGAAGGTAACTCAGTTATCAAATTCCTAACACGGTGGTAGGAGACTTTTGAGTACCTGCCTTTCTAGCTACCACCCCCAAGTTTGCCAAACTGTCATCAGACACATAGTGTGTTCAGGCAGCAGTCTTTGAGAGGCAGTAAACATTCTAGGTCTAACGTGATTACATTCCGACCATATCGTCACTGACCATCAAATATGATAGTATTGAAATGCTAGATAGATAGTTTAATATTAGGAGTAAAAGAGGGTAATGTATGAAACTACCGATTTTACTGAAAAATTGAACTTGTTTTTTTCCAAGATGTAATATATTTATTAAAGCAAAATATATATCTTCATTATCCAAAAATTGCTGCCTTCTAATCGGAAGTTTATTTCTGCCTTAACGATCTAACTCTGGGGATCTAGATTCGACAAGCTGTGTGAAAGCATTTTGTACTGCCTCCTGGGAAGAACATTTTTTATCACGTAGAAAATGGTCCAACTCACGAAAAAAATGGTAGTCCGTTGGAGCAAGGTATGGCGAGTACGGAGGATAACGCATGGATTCACAAGTCTGGACTGTTTCACTGCCAGTTTGGCAAACATTGTTGATAGTTCGGCACAGTAAACATGTGCTGTTATTCCTTGTCCAGACCTGAGAAAGCTATCATAAAACCACGAAGAGACCGCCAAGCAGTTATCATTACCTTTTTATTTGGTAAGCTTTGCTTTAGGGCACTGTTGCCAGTTTTCGCTTTGGGTAATCGTTTCTGTTCCCAGAGGCAACAAAAGTTTCAACATGCATTTCTTTTTGCAGATCAGTCAAATTATGACATCCATTTTTCATATTTTTATTTATATTTATTTAATGCAAATGAGTCAATATTGTAGGAAGGGTAATGTTAAACCATGACAGTAATTCCTGGGTAGCTTGACTCGGATGGGGTCCGACCATCTCCTTAAATAAAGCGTTATTCACCTGTGTGGGCGTCTTCCACGTGGTTCGTTCTTCATGTCAAGGTTTCCATTAAGAAAGCGTTTAAACCAAAAACGCACGGAGCGTTCATCATCAGTTTTCTCTCCAAACGCAACGCTGACATTGCGAGCCGTTTCTGCAGGTTAGTTCCACGTCGAGACTCGAGTTTAAAAATAAGTCGGATTTTTGAAGCATCCATCTTTCTCGACGAGAAAGATGGATCGTGTCGTGGTGACGTGTGGAGACGACGGACGACTTGTTGCTGCAACAGCTGAATAAAAAAAACAATTGAAAGCACATTTTTTTAAAGAAGAGGCTCATAGGTAGCATGAAAAAAAGTTACATTCGAAAATCTCAAACGATTATGTCTTTTATGTTCTATAAAATAGGTGGCAAACAAACAGACGGTCCACCTGATGGTAAGCGAGTACCGTCGTCTATGGATATCTGTAAAACTAGGGGCATTATGATACGTTGTCAGTCCTGTTTAAGACTGTTTACTCTCCTCTTGATTAATCCCATACTGTAGCCACTGAGGAACACAACACTGAGAAACCTTTTGTAAGTGTAGCAAAAACGATCGGTAGAATCGCACAGTAGGTATGTGACTCAACTGAGTTAGTTATGTGTAAATGAGCTTTCAAGAATAGTATACAAATTAAGTGTTTCTTTGTAGGTATGTGCTTTTTTGTTATTTGTTCTGCATCTACTGTGGAGTTGTTCGTTTTATTTCTAACAAAATGATTTTATGGATGTTCAATACATTTTTATTTATAAAGGGGTATAGAACTCTAGTTCTGAACCTGGGTAGTGCATTGTCCTGTTACTCATACCATTTAGGTACAAGTAATAATGCTGCTGGTAGCTAAAACGAAAGTCTTCGATCAGGTGTGTTACGACGGAAACCTGGTCTCTGACTATGGGACTCGTGAGCAGGCTCAAAGTCGCACAACGAGCTATGGAGAGGGCTATGCCCGAGGTTTCTCTACGCGATCCAAAATGAGGAGATCCGTGGAAGAACAAAAGTCACCGATATAGCCCAGCGGATTAGCAAGTTAAAAGTTGCAGTGGGAAGGGCACATAGGTCGATGAACCGATGGCCGTTAGGGTCGAAAAGTTCACGAATGGAGACTACGGACTGGCAAGCGTAGCATAGAATGGCCACCGACCAGATGGAAAGGCGACCTGACTAAGATCGCAGGCAAGGGCTGGATGCGAGCCGCTACCAACCGGTCTTTGTGGAAATCAATGGGGGAGGCCTATATCCAGCAGTGGATGTCCTTTGGCTGAGATGATGCTGATTATGAATAATGCTACTTTGTCACTAACTATCATTAACTAACAATCGCGTTTTTGTTTACTAGTCAATTTCATTGATAAATATGAAAAATAATGATATCGTAGAGTTTTTATAATCTATTTTATCATGTCCAGGATTTTCCATTTCATTAATAACGATATAAAATTATCTCTGATTATATATTTTTAGGGAAATTTTATTAAAATATTAGCCGACTTTATCTGCATAAGATGATAAGAATCGGCTCATTTACAAGGCGTTTTGTCTTTTGCCACCGGAAAGAAAAGACTAATCAGAAAACTATTAAATATGATAATTTAGGACTGATACGATTCGCCGAATCAAGCATGTTTTTAACCAACATTAAAAAAGGAGGAGGTTCTCAATTCAAATGTGTTTTCTTATATTTCTGAAAGGTAAAAAATATTGTTTGTCACTGTGTTTTTCACTTATTATATATAACTTATTTGAAACTGCGGCGAAACTTTTAGTTCAGCACTGCCAATGCTTCAAAAACTTTAATGATTTCGTTGCAATTCATTATCAAATTGTCTACATGTTACTCGAACCCTATCACTAGGATACCCTGTGTTGAGGGTTGGACTAGGCCCACAATTATAATATTTGTTGCAAAATATTGACTAAAATAAATCAGTTTATATTGTAGATATAACTACAATATAAACATGAGGACGACACGAGAAGCTTGGTGTGTAAACCGACCTCCTACCTACCTACCCTCTTCATCACCAAAGTGACAGTGACAATGACACTCCAGTGACAATGACTCAAGTGACAGTGCGCACCGTGACTATTTGACTGATGCAACGCCAGTTACGTGCTGAGGCTCGCGCCCGCCGCCTGTCACGATCATAACTCCCAGATGAAAAACTGCAAATAAGTTCGAAACTAGTCGGAGAGTAATTTTCCAGTGTTTAGCACGTGAGTCCTAGTCGGTTTGTTACATTACAGTTATGGAAGAAACTCGCGATAGTTTTCAGACTCAAATAGATATAACGGATAATTTAACTGCTAGACAATAGCGTAAAACTAAAGCAGCACGTTTAATATCATGTATGTATTAATTATGCGCACTAAAGTAATGCAACTGATCAGAGGACATACATTTATCGTAAATTCACGGGTGCGCTTTCCATATCATGACTCAATGATCAATGTTATCTAGCTCTCAAGAACAGCTGACTGAACACACTGAACATTTTCTAACAGCTTTTTAAACTTGAGAGAGATAGCTAGGGAGATTGAGGCGGGTACCGGAAATCTCCGTACCACCATGTGATGTGTTTGATAACGCGGAAACGGAAGCTCAAACCTAGGTGGGGATCAAACCAGCGCTTGTCACATTGACAGTTGCACCTCTAGAAATGGCTATGTACATCAATGTACACCTAGAAATGGAGTTCATTTACAGAGGCAGATATATTACGGCGGCTATATAATAAAAGTCGCCATAACATATCTATAATACAAGACCAAAATGAAAAAAGAAAGCACACTCATGTGCCTCGTCAAATCTATTCGCTATAATTTGATTTGCTAACGTCGTTCAGATATGGTAAGATTATTTTTAATTTAGTTAGCCGGTTGCGTTAACAGTTCATATAACTAAATAAATCTGCTACGTAACTACGCAAATTAACCAGATAACATAATCCATTTACCTAGCTAGGTGATCGGGTAAGCAAGAGTTTATACAGAACAATTATAAAAAAATTAAAATGTTTTGACATTGAATTTGATATATAATAAATATTTAGGTTATCGATCAAATGGATTACCTATAGATATTTCAAATAATCCATAGGAATTTTAAGTCTGGATGGATTAAGTTTCATAATATGTATATTCGGTGGCTTTGACGTCAGTACCTGACATCATCAGTCAAGTCAGCCATGAGATAGGCTGTAGATAACACAATCTCATAGCTGACTTCACTTGTACAAATACACATTCGGATATAAAAACTTTTCATTAATTGTCTCTATATATATTTTAACTTAATAAATTATTGTGCTCGACAATTTCTAACGCATACAATTAAAAATAATACAAATAATTACCTTGTTAATACTTAAATTAATATAAATTTTCTAAAAGATACAACCTCTAGTTAGCTTAAAATAGCTGACCAGGGGCCTTACTATCAGCTTTGTAAAAGTTATTCAAGTTCCGAGCAGTTCTCAACCTGGCTCTCGGGAGGTTTCCATGCTGAGTAGCAATGACCACCCTCTGCACCAGGACTGAACCGAGCGGCAGTTTCCAGTGCTATCAACAAGCCCACGGCCTAGTTCTTGTACGAAGTTCTCCAATTACATCAGGTTACCATAGTACAGGCTCTGCCTAGTTTGGGACCTGGAGACCTTGTGTAATTTAAAAAAACAAGTAAAAAATTATAATAAAAAATATAGAAGTAAGTCAAGTTACAATTTTCTAGCATTATTAAAGTAGATAGGGATTAGAAGTGCAGTTTCATCAATATTTTACTAAGAATTAGCGTGGCCGCGCGCGGTTTTGCTCTGCCAACGTCCCCGGATCTTATATGCGCCTTAACATTCTAGAGCTATACAATATTCCAATTTAGTTTAAATCGCCAGGGATCGTCAAGTGAGGTATAATCGTCACACACTAGACATTTAAAAATATACATTTATTTATAATGGTACACAATATACATATTTACTATTGTGTAAACGAAAAATTTAATTAACCTTTTTTTAAGACATTCTCTACTTTATATACCAAAACTGGTGATGTGGCCATAACCTGTATATAAGTATAAACATTACCAAAGTCATAATGTATGATGTGGTATATAAATGAATATGTTTTTTACAAAGTAGCCCAAACTTTACATATAGAAGCATGGCTTTAATAGTCATTCAATAAAAAAAATTCAAGATTTGGTTCAATTCTACATAATCTGTTATGACAATCTTTAGTCGAACTTTGTAACAAATGTAATGTTTATGTGAACAAGCACACAGTTATTTCTTTTATAATGGAATAATAACTGAATATACCATAATTAGTGTACACTTAAAACAATCAAATGTATTCAATCTTCTGTAGAGGGAATAATAGCTGAACTGTGGCAAACGAAATAGCTCTATTATGTACAAGTCACCAATTGCTTTGTCCTTGTCATTGGTACTATTATTGATATGCTCCGACACAATGTTGTAAAAGTCCACCTTATTATATAAGTATTAAATTAAAAATATATGTTCAGGCAAAATTGTTATTAAAACTGGCGTCATTTTTTTTTGACATATAGAATGTATAAAACACGGGAATTACTCACGTAAGTCAGAGGGTTCCGACTAAGATTTCGAAAGCAAGACCGAATGTGGTCTAAACTATAGCCGGGACCGTCTGACTTACTACGTGAGTGATTCCCGTGTTCTATAGATTTATAATGTTCAGGGAATACTTCGGTACACATCACACTCATATTGTAAAAACGAAAGCATATGTGTGTATGTTTATGTGTATGTATGTGTTGGTTACCTCTTCACCCTCAACGACTTGAGAGATTTTAATTAAATTTAGGATGTTAAAGATTAAGGTACCTTATAATGAATTAATGACTACATACATATTTTATGACTAATAGTTTGCATACCAGTAATAGTGAAATATAGAGAACATAAGTGATGTTACTAACACTACCAACTAATATCTGATACCTATATTTGCAAAAAAACTTATTCAATTTGGAAAAAAAATGTTTTTCTATGCACTAATTTAATGGATGACTTACTCGTTTTAGGTTTGTCTTTCGAAATGTTAAATAAATATGGACTTTGTAGCTATTTTCGTATGCATTCGAATATAATTCATTCAAGTAAATAAAATCTAATTTTTTATGCTATATAAATGTTACGTTTGAGCACTATCTCACATGATGGTCAGTGACGATGTGATCACGGTAGACCTAGAATGCTTACTGGCTCTCAAGGACTGTTGCCTGAACACGCTATATGTTTGATGACAGTTTTTCAAACTTGTGGGTGGTAGCTAGCCAGGTGGGTACTCAAAAGTAGCCTACCATCATGCTGGGGAATTGATAATGATGTTACCTTTACCGGAAGCACAAGCCGTTGGTGGGGATCGAACCAGCTACCGACTGTTTGACAGCTGACGCTCCCAACGCTGAGCTAACATCGCTTCAAAACTACATTTAATTCCAACTATTTCGTTGTAAATATAAAAATATTTACTTGTTAAATGTTTATAAGTACATGAATATATCCCTTCCGTATCTGTTACTAATATATATACATATTATAAAGAGGTAAGATTGTGATTCAGTTTGTGGGAAGTAACCTTGGGATCTACTTTACTGATTTTGAAAATATTTCACCTAAAGAAAGGTAGTTTTTTATTTTTTTATTTTATATACCACACTTCGACCCCCGCACTAGGATTCCCTGTGTCGCAGGAGGCATGGACACACACAATCACAACACACAAACAACCAAGACCTTTAACACGTAGTGACATAGAATATTTACATATAATTATCGAGAAAACTGACTGATGCGAAGATTTATAGTCAAAAATATTCATACATGCATCTCATCTATCTTTTATAATGAACAATGTTTGACGCCCAGCAAACATAAGCTGTGACATAAATAAATAAAGATCTTGTCAATAGTCCATAAAAGCCATTCATAACCTGAATATAAAGAGAAGCATTAAGTCAGCTATATCATTACATTCATGGCGTCACTTGCTCCGGTCGGTTCATAAACAAACGTGATGACCCCGAAAATAGCTTTTGAAAAAATAAATCACACATGGAGTATTTGTTTAACTGTATTTTACAAATTTGTGTTTATCATTACTGGCTTAGATTATGGTTTTTTCAAGTTTAACTCGTTTAAAATCAGATGTGTTGCGTATTGTCTTTCACTTGTACAAATTTCGACGATATCCTTAGCGTTTTTTACTCAAACGTACCAAGACGAAGCCGGGATGGTGTTCGTGTGGTACGCCATGTGCATTATCCAACATTTCTTGTATATTTTTGCTTTGATGTTTGTGCCAAGACATCTGACGCTGTCCGGTTCTCTCGCACTATTTCAAGATGTCGATTTAAACCTGAAAGTCGAAAGCAGGTCCTACCATTTGGAAAAGAAAAACTTGATAGTTGTGTTACCATACATGCTATACAAAGTTTTATTTACGGTTGCATTTTGTACTTCTCAATGTCTTGTGCGAGTTGGAAAAAATGTATATTTTTTTTTCATTTTGACATTCAAAGATATCACTATTATTAATAATGCATATGTGTTTTATATAATTAAATGTCGGTTGGTATCGTTCGGTAATATATTGGAAAAAACTGACTGCTCAGATACTGATTTAGATTGGAGCTATCGTATTTACAAGTCTATTGCCGATATAGCTTCAAAAATAAAGAAATCTTACGACTTCGTGGTAAGTTGTTAGATTTAACTAGCATTAACAAGAAACGTAATTGCTACTATTGCATGTAGCCTTCACCTTTAATTATTAAGATTTTTGTTATGAAATTTACGTGAACATTTTCATTGTCAATAATCATTTGCGGTATTAATACTAATGTATAAATAAAATCAGTAGTTCGTTAATCATAATAAGTTTACAGTTTCATATAGAAAAAAGGAAGTAAAGAAAAATATGTGTGACTGATATACCTACATAACACCACATAAATGGGATAAGCGAGTGCAAACATACTTACAAATATAATAATAACAAATAACAATATAAATATAGCACGCGTTGCGTTTTTACGCAGTTCGAGTTCTCACTCAACAGCGTGTTTGGGGTTGTTCGAAATAGCTTTCGGATTTTTTTGTTAATCGGGCTGGCAACTCCCGCGCAACTTTCGCACTAAACCCATTAAATAGTGTACTACACTTTTGATCGCGACGGGATCCAGACATAGGCGGCTCTCTGGCTTTGAACTAATTTAATTTTTGGTCGCACTCCGGGTTGAAATAAACCTTTTTGGTGGCTTGAGAAATTGTTATCAGCGTTACTTACAATTTTTGTTGGGTTTAAGATAACTACTTGGTTGTGCTCGTGCTGAATCTGTGCGCGACCGCTTTTGTAATTGATTGAATACCAGCAATTTGGTTGAACTCATTTTAAGTACCAAAAATGTCTGAACTTTCAACATTCCCCCATGAAAATGCTTTGAAACATCGCTGCGGCTTCGGGGGACTCCTCTCGCTGCAGCTGAGTGTCACAAACAAAAGTCCTGATGGCCATTAGGCTCTATGTTAAAGATGTCTAAAATTCAGCCACTTATGTGTGCATGGGCATGTCTCAACTGTTTTTATAAACTTTAATTTTTAACAAATTTCGCCATTATTTTGTTAGTCATAAGACGTCTATATATCAGCTCCCCCGCGGATCTGCACAAGGAGCAGTAGGAAGCGGCACGCATCCGGCCTCTGTCTACGATCTTGTCAGATCATCTGTCCACTCCACCTTGTCCGTGGACGCGCTATGCTGCCCTTGCCTGTCCGTGATCTCTTCATTGCATTTATTTCATGTCATCCTTTAATAAACGAAGACACATTTTATGAAATGATATATTTTTATTTACAGTTTATTGTGAGCCTCTGTTTGAACATAGCAGGAAACATGATAGGCACCTATGAAACTGTGATAGGACTGAAACAAATGGACAAGGCGGTCAGTTTATTATTACCTACTTTTTATTAAGTTTCAATAAAGTGTTTATTTGTGTTATATAACTTTATATCTTCCATCGACGCCCAAAATATAACAAATAACTCGAATCCAACCCTGGACGTGAAATTTCTGTGAACAATATCAGTTCAGAATCTGGGGCATTACCGTTGTGGTAATCTACTTTTTATGATTACCTTCAAATTGAAAATATGGGTGATTATAGAGTACCTACTACCAGGCAGATCATTGTCACACAAAATAAGGCTTACGTGATTTTGTATCTTTTTTTATTTCTTCGATTAAAAAGTCACAGATTCAAAAAATTCAAAATTCAAAATTCGTTTATTTGAGTAAAATAAGGCTTATGCTACAGTAACAATTTGTCTACCTGGGTCCCAAACTAGGCTCGTAACCTGTGGCATGGGATCCAGGCCTCTTACGTCTAAATTACAGGAGTATTGCCTGAATACTGTAGTGATTAAAGAGATAGTTTCATCATTTGTTGTCTATGTGTGGTGTGTGTGTGTGTATGTATGTGTGTGTATGTATGTGTGTGGTGTGTGTGTCAGTGTGTGAGTTTTAGTGTATGTGTGTGTACATATTGTATAAAATAAAAATAATAAATAAAAAAATAAAAATTATGATGTTGTAGGATTGGTGTCGATGTATTTTTACATTTTATGAAATTGGTGTCAGTAGCATTTCAGTGTCAGCGTAGTTTAGAGTAAGTAATGTCTTGTATATTTTCTTTTTAGTTTCGTATGGAGATAGTTCATAGATTTTACAGTCTTTATTGATTTTATTATAAAGGTATGGTCCAATAAAGTTTATGAAGTGACCTGCAAATGCAGTAGTGCAGATGATCAATTAAGATCGTGATCTAACGACCTATTAGTTAAGCGTAATATATAATTAACTTGTAATATTTTTGCAGGGAACAAACCAAAGGAAAATATTTTCATTGGTAACTTTTGTCGTTGTCAGTGCTCTCACGTTCATGCCTGCAATATTTGCTGGCATGCTGTCGACACAAGCTGAGAACATAAAAAATATATTTCACAAGAAACTAATAGAAGAAAAAGGTACTTATATTTTTTTAAAATTATTTATGTGATGATTTATGAAACCACAAATATAAACCGTTTTTTCATCTCCATAGTCTCACAGTCTCTCCGGGTCTTAGATTAATTAATCATGAAATCTTGCATATAATAAAATCACAAAGTATACCTGTGTAATATTATGATGCTAACGCATTATAAAATGTTGGCTCTAGAATACAACGACATAGAATCTTGCCATTGAATCGTAAATGTCATTCTTAGTATGTGTCAAAAATACTGCCAGAACATTTGGTTTTTCAGTATAATTAGATCTATTTGCGCATATTTAGATATTTATTGTGACTAACGCACAGGGACCCCATCAGTGACTGACAGTAGAGAATGTGTATACTGAACTGCCTGACTCTCAGGCTATCAGATAGCTGACATCAGCAATATACCAGTAACGAACCTCTGTACCAGAGCTAACTGAACTATACTGATTCTATTTATGTCCAGCTTAAAAAAAGTTGACAATAAAGAACAAGCGCCTGCAAAAGCGGCTAAGGTTTTTTTGCCAAAAAAACTAAAGAAGTCATACTAAATATACATTTATAGGTTTGCATAAATATTGTATGGAAAATGGTTGAAAATAATAGTGATAAATTAGTTAATGATTTTTGAAATCTTTTAAATAGAAATAGAACCGTTATGCGACTAATTGCAAAAAGTTTTGTAATTACTTAATGAAAAGATCATAATACTGAAAAGCTCTCAAAAGTATTACAGGAACATTGGTAGTGATTCGCTTATTCAACTGAACTAAACTAAAATGTTTTAAATCTAATCCAGTTCTTATAAGTTTACGATAAAGTCTATATTAGTATGAGACTTATCAATAACATCACTAAAATTAAATGTATTTATTCAATTTGCGGGTAGTTTTAGCGAAATTAAGTCGCCACTTATTTGGTGTCTACTAAAACTACCCGCAATTGGCCAGCAATGGAATAAAACTCGTCTAATATTAGCGAGCAGCAGTGAGAGCGCTGTATGGAGTTATGCGAATTTGAACCTTAGCGTAAATAGAATACGAGCTACTTCAATTTGAAGAATTTTAGTGACTTAGCTAGTTGGTGTGATTAACAGAATTAGGTTGTAGTAATTACACTAATCCTAGGAAAGGGTAACTTGTTTTCGCTCAAATGACTGTCAGGGTGCACATACTTGAGATATTTCTTTCAGATATCAATAAAGCTTGGGAAATACAGAAACTCATCGACTATATACAAGCTCGCTCATTAAAGTTTAAAGTATGTAAAGTAATTCCACTGGACGAAACACTTCCTGGAATAATTATAAGTTTGTGTGCTACCTATTTAATTGTTCTATTACAGTTCTCAGAAGTGTATTAAACATACAAAATATATTCAACAAAACCAAGTTTTTATGTAATATATATGTCTCCTAGACCTACACCAAAACACACAGTTCAGTCATTATTTCAAAGCTACGTTTTCTTTAGTATTGTATTAGGTTTATTGTGTACTGTACAAGGGTGAAAAGTTTTGTTTAATCGGTATATGTTTATTATATAATGATTGTTGTAATGTCTGTTTCGAAACATAGCTGTATCAATGAATTTGTAATTAAAGTGATTACACTAATATTCTAAATATGAAAGTTTGTCAGTCATTTGTCGTTTGTAGGTTTGTTACATTCCTTCACGCTGAAACGGCTAAACGGATTGGCATTAGATTTGGAAAAGAGACAGCTTATATCCTGGAATAACATAAAGGCTATTTTTATCCCGGAAAAGCTATTGTTATCGTTGAGTAATTGTGGTAGCGAAAATAGCGAGCTCCTAGTCACGTGACCGCACTTATTACCTACTTAATAAGTTAAACATTCAAATTAATATTTCAATGTCGACAACACTGTGGAAACTGTACAGTGGTAGCAACGTTTTGTTAAATTTAGCTTGTGTGTATATAAGCATATATATAGGTAGGTCAAAGTGTGCTAAGTAGATTAGTATTTTAATCTTAAATGATTTTAACACACACACAAACACACATACACACACACACACACACATACATGTTTTTATTAATTATTGTTTTTAAATAGCTATGTAGCCATTCTGAGCGTTTGACATACAATTATAATGTACTATATCAAGGGCGAAGCCTTCGGCTCCAAAACACAGTGAATACTAGTTTGGAGCCAATGGGTTCATGTATTGTTAGACATATTGTTATGTCAAATAAATATATTTGTATTTGTATTTGAACACCCATATCAATGATCATAACTGTATAAAGTATATATACAACTATAATCAATCTGTATCATCGTCCGACTGCACACTTTATGTATATAGTGTTACCATTAGTGTACGTATGAAGGTTGGCCGTGAGTGAAGTTTATTATGGGCACACATTATACAATCTGCATTAACATATTTGTGTTGTATTTTTGTGGTGTGCAATAAAGTGTTTTGTGATTGATTTTATTGTTTGATTGTAATTGGTAATTTTATTGTATAATGTTGAGTATTTAGGACGTATTAGAGGATTTATTTAGGATGTATAGCGCCTGGGCATGTTGTAATGAAAATCGACGAGTGCCTCACAGATGCCCGACCGCGTTAGTACCTCCTCCTTTTTTTGAAGTCGGTCAATAAAAATGAGAATAAACACGAAATGTTGGATGACGTGCACGCTGTAAGTGATCAACGCAAGTCCTGTAAGTTTGTAATACAGTTAAAATATGAATGCGGAGGATATAGTGGCAATTTGTATCTGTGTGTTTTTTAATATTTGTATTTGTATATTGAAAGACAATATACAACACATCTGATTTTCAACGACTTACACTTGAACAAACCATAATCTAGGCCAGTTATTGAAACAACAAATTTGTAAAATACAGTGATAAATTTATCTATGTTACATTCCCTTTTTGTAACGCCATTTTAGGAACCATCTCTCTTTTATAATATATTTTCCAACCGACGCCATATTCGATGGTTCTTATCAGGCAGTTTACAAAACAAAAAAATACTTTTTATGGGTAACGAATGGTTTTTATAGGCATTGGATAAGATCTTTTTTATGCCATTACTGTAACTACATCATATCAGATTATTGGAATACAAACAAAAATATTGTCATTACAATGTAGTGTCTATTATATACATATAAATACTTTAAAGCACTTAAGCTTAAATAACTTTCTAAACGATTCTTATTAATTATTTTGATGCATGAGATATGATAATAATTCTATATATCTATTGGGCACGTGTGTTTAAAAGCTTGGCCCTAAAAGTGATGTAATAAGACACACTTAAGGCACCTTACGAGCAAGTGTATATAAAATTTAAAGCACATTGTATTTAATCGCTTATTCTATTAAATATATATTTATTTTCAAATTGTATTCGCCCCGCGGTTTCAACCACGTGGAGTACGGATTTAAAAAAACAGTATAAAATAGTTTACGACCCTCGTAGCTACCAAACATACACAAAATATTTCATAAAATTAGTTCAAGCCGTTTCGGAGAAGATTATTCACAAACACTGTGACATGAGAACTTTGTATATTAGATATTGTCAAAACATCATTCTTTGATCCGTTCAAGATTCTACAAGGTACATATAT
This sequence comes from Apeira syringaria, assembly GCA_934044485.1. Classification (NCBI taxonomy): domain Eukaryota; kingdom Metazoa; phylum Arthropoda; class Insecta; order Lepidoptera; family Geometridae; genus Apeira; species Apeira syringaria. The sequence continues at coordinate 23,450,873 of OW203660.1, read as the reverse complement.
TAAACTGCCATAGAGATAATCCAGTCAGTGTATGATCCGACATTGGTAGCAACAATCGGGTACTCATCTTCGGCGTCTTTTCCAAAAGACAGCAGTCCTACTAGGGTGTCAGAGTAGATCAGGGGTGCGCCAATATCACGGGAGTCGAAGTCTCGTCCACGGAAGTACCCCAATCCCACGCAAATCATATTTTCAGTTATGTACTCCGGGTAATACTGCAGCAAGCAGCTGTCACCATCATGAACGTAGAGGTCCATGCTGTTGAGGTAAGCACTGGATACTTCACCGCCTTCCTGTAAATACATTTTTATTCAAAATGAATAAAAAGGTTTTCTTCACGAAATCCTTGTGATAACACCAAAAGGCCAGCATAATTGCTATTCGAGTGTCAGTGGCTAGGGCGTATAATAAGCAAGCAGAACTGATGGCTGGGGGTAACGGTTCGGAAATGGATACCATAAACTGGCAAGCTCAGCGACTTCTATGGACAATAACCCAGAAAACCTCATAAGGATTATTGTATATGCTGTCTTGGTATAGGACTCATCATCGTCATCATTATCTCAGCCATAAGACGTCCACTGCTACTGGACAAAGGCTTCCCCAAGTATTGTTTTAAACTCTCATGGCTTTTCACAATAAAATTATTGTTTAACACGGGATACGCACCATGATTTAGATTTTGATTGAGTTCCCTATATTTAGGCGCGGTGCCACGCACACGTCTTTCCGTGATTATGGTGCGTAGAACCGCGCTGACATATCGGGAACTCAATCAAAATCTAAATCATGGTGCGTATCCCGTGTTAAAGAATATTTTTAAAGGCTTCTCCCTTTGATTTCCATAAGGACTGGAAGAAAGCGGCCCGTATCTAGGCCTTGCCTGCGATCTTAGTCAGATCATCTGTCCATCTTGTCGGTGACTGTCCTATGCTGCGATTACCAGTCTGTGGTCTTCATTCGGGAACCTTTCGAATCCAACGGCCATCAGTTCTTCAAGCTATGTGCTCTGACCACTGCCACTTAAACTTACAAAATCTTTCTTTCGTTCTTGTTCAGATCTACTAAATTTCTGATTCGATTGCCTAGGCAAACCGCGATCATAGCCCTCTCTATAGCTCGTTGTGCGACTTTGAGGCAGCTCACAACGCCCAATAGACGTCGGTACAAGACTGACGTAGTCTAGCCTAGAGGATGTCTACGAGTGGGCCGTATGTCCGGCTCGTGACGTATTTCGGGCGTAATGACTCTGATAACGATACGGAAAGTTATACTATACTAGTACTCACAGCAGTAGTGCCCCATCCAGCATGCTGTACCCTCAAACCAAAAGGTAACTCGATGCCCTGTCCAAGTATATATGCTTGCTGTACTGTCGGTCCAAAGGTCAGGTAATCATTAAGCCGGATAACCGAAATGTCATTATCTTGACCAAGCAGCCCATAGTCTGGGTGGTTCAGTGCTTCATCGATGCCTAGCACCAGGCCTTCACGGCCTCGGTACGAAGAGCCTACTCGGATGCGACGGTTTTCGGGCAAGTAGAGCCTGAAATTGAAAGCATATTAAAATAAAAACCAGGACGGATTTTAATGACTGGCCGGTTGGCGCAGTTGGTAGCACTCTGCCTTCTGAGCCGCTGGTCCCGGGTTCGATTCCCTGACAGGTCAAACATTTGTGTGTATGAACATGTCTGTTTGACCTGTGTCTGGGTGTGTATATAAGTATATTTATATCAGTTATCAGGTTACCATAGTACAGGCTCTGCCTAGTTTGGGACCTGAAGACCATGTGTGAATGTTGTAAAAGAAAAAAATAATTAAAAATGTAACTTATAAAATAAACAACTATAAAACACTATCACAAAGTGAGAATCAGTTCCCAGTTCGAGAAGAGAATATTTAGAGTACTTTTTATTTAACTGCTATCTACAACATCGTTGAAGTGCTGATGGCCTAGTGGTGGGAGCATTGGCAGTCAAACTGACGGACGCTGTTTCTATCTCCACCAGAAACTTTTTGGTGGCATTTGGGCATCTGGTGAAGGCAATACAATTGAAGAATCCCAAGCAAGGGTAGGAGTACTGTCCAGTACCGTCTCACGGGAACCTTGCTTTTTCCGGGATAAAGTAGGCTATGTTTTATTTCAGGATATTTTTTTTCCAAATTTCATGCAAATTCTTTCAGCCGTTTCAGCGTGAAGGAGTTACAAACATACAGACACAGAAACGACAGACAAATTTCCATTTATGCAATACTAGCTGCGCGCCGCGGTTTTACCTGCGTGGACTATGGTATTCCCGCTACCTCAATTATCCCACGGGACCTATACGTCTTCCGAGATAAAAGTAGACTACGTGTTATTCCAGGGACCTATCTCTACAGAAAATTTCATCGAAATCGGTGTAGCCGTTTCAGCGTGAAGGAGTAACATACCTACACACAAACTTTTGCCTGTATATTATTATGGGGATTAGTGTAATAGTTGTAATGTCTGTTAACTGCGTTAGATATTATATTAAATTCAATACTGCTATAAAACATGTAAAAAACAACGTAAACAACATCATCACTTAACATCAGGTGAGACAATTGTCAAACGCAAACTTATAATATGTAAAAAAAAAAAAAAAAAAACAAGTTTAAATTCAGGAAGCATAGTATGTCGTAAGCATAGTACGCCATATTAAGAAGACAAAGATGCTCGAAAAGGTCTACTTCTGTCTCGTCAACATATTAATGTGTTACATGGTAAGTGTGTAATGTACTGTAATTAAAACATTTTAAAACCTCTTTGACAATGACCCCGAGTTTGCCACTGTTGTGCCACTTCTTTTCAGCGTGGCTCTATTTATTTCGGAACGCGGAGATATAGTCTTTTATTTTATATACAGTTATTCATCATACTCTGGAAACAAAAATTAGTACTAAGTTAGTACTCCGCGCGAGCAGACATTTTGTTGTAAAAAGTCTTACGGTCCAGAGAAGCAGGAGGCGGTCGACAATATGTGGCGGTTGGTGATGATACTGCCTGCGCACTGCTGGACCCACAAACTGCCCACGCTGACTTCCACCTGTGTCAGACTCGGGATCTCTTCAATGTTCGTGACGGAGCCGAGTGATTCGGCCGACACTACTGCTCCTGAAAGTTATACGTGTTTTGTGTGTATGTATTTTGTCATACTAATTGTTATCTTTATTGCTATGCCATAATCACCATCATCTCAGCCATAGAACATCCACTGCTGGACATATGTCTCCCCCCTTGATGTCCACAAGGACCGGTTGAAAGCGGCCGAATCCAGCCCGTGCCTGCGATCTTAGTCAGGTCGTCTGTCAAGTTAGTCGGTGGCCGTCATGCCGTAATCGAGCAGCGTGAATTTACTTGACGATGCGAATGACAACTAGTTGCAAGCCCGGGTAAATATGCTAATACTTTTTTTTCTCATTAACAGAGAAGACGCCGCGAAGGAGAGTTCTACGCTCTTGTCGCCGCTCGGACCTGAACCACTGAAGATGTTGACCGCAGTGATCGACGAAACGTCTGGAACACAAGTTTCACTTAGACCACGGCCAAACAGCCCGGAAGCAATACACACAACATGCAACGCCGGCCGTGAAAGCCTTAGAGTTTACACTTTTTTTTGTTTATTGCTTCGCTTAACCGGCGGATACCGATAAGTACATACGTATAACGTCAATTTATGTAACAAATTGTTATACAGTATGCGAGTGCATGACCTTCTCGAAGCAATTACAACATGTGATGTCCCGAAACGGTGGGAACACTCATACAAAAATAAATGGTGGATCTTCATACATTAGAGCTGGTGGGTCTTCATACATTAGAGCTTACACGTAAAATGCTACTCACCTTACATTATTACCAACTAATTCATAATATGATAGATAACCCATCTGCCTTAGATAAATGATGGCTGAGTGTGCCAACACATTACATGCGAGGCGCGGACGCCCAACGCGGCCCGCGGCTCTTACGTCGCCTATTTGCTTTGCCTACGAACGTACATACCATGCGCGCTCAAAATGCACCCACCAATAGGGTGATAAATTTATTAAATGGCTTGCTCACTCACAACCCACATGTGGATATATTTTGTGATAGGGTAAGCAAATTTCAAACGGAACTGATTGCTTACCTTAATCTTGCCTTGTAATGCCTTGGACATAGTCTGTAAATTACATGTGCTGTATGAATGAATAAATAAATAAATAAAATAAATGGTTACTAGCAATATATGTAAAACTTCTGTGTGACCAGTATCTGAAGCAGAAATGCTCGTATCGCAGTTCAACTGCGACTATTGTAGAAACAATTAAATGTGAATTAGAAACAGTTCTCTGTGTCCTAGCTGTACAAGATAAATGATAGTTCGCGCTGAGTTCAATTGATTCACGCTACGATACGGTTGCGCTACGTTTTAGATACTGGTATTCTAGATTGGGGCACTGTAAAGGCAAGCGAGGAAAAAGCTGGTGTGACGTAGTCGTCGGATAATAATTTAAGTATCCTTAAAGTAAAGTTTACTTAAACATCAGTTTATATTCAATGGAAAATCATTTCACCGGTAGCCGTGTAAGCAAATCCTAACATCAAAGAAGTGATTGCCAGCGAAGTACGCGTGTTTTGTTATTATCACTGTAAACAACGGTGATTATCATAACCATAATTGAACGTGCTAATATGCACCTTATTTCGACACTACTTAATTTTATTTTCCAATGACCAGAAACAAATGGCTTATCGAAGCGATAAAACAAATGGAGTCGGCTTATTTTGTAAATCGATCTAATATCAATTATTAATGATAAAGTAAGAATGTGTTTCATATCAAAAACACGATTAAGAGATTTGTCGGTAGACTAGTAAGCCATCATCTACTAATTTTAATTGATAAATCATTATTGGGTTTGATATCAACATCGACTATCAACTACTTAACAAAATTATGAAGGCATATGAATAGGACCTCTTAATACCTTATCATCATCATTATCATCATCATCATCATCATCATCACCTCAGCCATAGAACATCCCCTGCTAGATATAGGCATCGCCATTTCATTTTTGATACCAGCACTCGCCACGCTTGGCAGGCAGGTTGGCGAGCGCCGTGGCTAGTGACCAGCCACTCGACAAAAGCGTGCCAAGAAACGGCCTCGCTGAGCGAACGATGATGATTGATGAGCCAACAGGATGGTGTTTAGTGACGCCATTTGAGGAGGACGGGTCATAATAATTGCCCCACTGCAGGCAGACCAATGTTGATGTACCGAGTTATTGCTGCACCGGGTATTCATATTGTATCACTATGTCCATAGTCCCTCAAGCCAATTACTAGTCGTGGAGGGTAGCAGGATCCGAGGCACGGTGCACTGCTGGCCGAGCGCAGTTAGTAGGGGGCCCAAGTATTGAGCTAGCTACTCAGGAAAGGCTACCCCGCCAACTAGCGAAAAACCCCAGAAATGTGCCATCGTGTCTGTTGGTGACAGGACAAGAGCGCCCTATGGACATTCTTGGGGGGCTTGGGCGTCCCTGCTGTCTTCAGACTAGTACCCCTCTGGTGTAGCTTTTCTTTGTGTGTCTCTTGGCGTGTTGCATGGAGTCTGGCTTTAAAGAAAGCTCGATTTAACCACATCAGCCGAATAGGGAATAAACTAACGTCGGGTAGTAATCGTAAATCGTAGTATCGGTCACCGTTCAGCCGAAGGAACATACGGCTTGCCCACTGCATTATTTGATTGGATAACAGACTTTCTGAGGGACAGATCATACGAGTGGTCATCGATGGCTGCTCGTCTGATCAATCGGATATCAGTGCTGGTGTTCTTCAGGGGTCCTCGCAAAGGTGAAACAGTACTTTACACCGGAGCAACTACTACAAGTAAATTTGTATCTATCAGGTTTGATCATGTATAGAGTACTGTTCTCATTTATGGGACGGCTCGGCCAAGTACCAACTCGAGGCTCTTGAGCCGACAGAGAACCAAAGTTTTCAATTCAACTTAAAGACATAGCAAACGCTAGACTAAAAAATAAAGTAGATATTAAAACTAAAAACTAAAAGTAATATCACTTGTGAACGTGGCGCAGGTAACTGCGTCGAAATATTTATCAAAAAAACAGTTAAAAACATGGTAGGTAATCCCGATAACAATATCATTATTTAATTTATAAAACGTAAAAACTACATACTTACCAATAAGGAGTGTTAAGGCCAAGACTCTCGCAGACATGGTAGCTCCAGCCAGTGCCGGCACAGCACTAATTCAGTGTTGTATCGTTTATTAGCTGTGAGATTACTTTATATTATCTTAACACGCTTAATGATACTTTTTTGATCGATCAATCAACGTAATCAATACAAGTCGAATGTATACAAATATATACTTTTTTTGGGCATATTAAAATTAAATAATAATAACTAATTACAATACAATACTGCAGCTACTACAATGACATTTGAGGAATCCACTAGCCTTTGGCAACCTATCATCATCTCAGCCATAGGACGTCCACTGTTGGACATAGGCCTCCCAAATTGATTTCCACAAGGACCAGTTGGATGCGGCCTGTATCCAACCAGCCCTTGCCTGCGATTTTAGCCTCTCAACTGGGAATCGTAAACAACAACGTTGAATTGCAATGCTGATTCGTTGAGCCAAATATGTGCCAGCATTTTCTTTTTTTACTTTTCTCTCTAAAATAATAATATTAAATATTTTGTTTATTATTTGTTAATATGCTGGCAATAAAACACAAGACTACATTAAAAGTGAGATAGGTCATTGATAACCTTTTTATTAAAAGTGAGCGTGCGTTTCTAAATTTGCTGGAGCCCATAAGAGTTAACAAAGACTTTGTCACGTACAGTGATAAAGTCTTTGTCAATCACGTTCAATATTTTCAAGAAATAAACTTAGTAATAGCACTCTCCTCCTCTTATACCCACGATTACAGAATATCCGCCCTGTCGCTTTGGTATTCTGTAGTCGTGGGTTCAAGTCCGACGAGTAGCTGAATTTTTCTTACTATGAAATGAAATCGGTAACATTTGACATATCTTTCTACATATAGGTTAGTAACAGCTATATACACTCGTATAAGTATATAAGCAGACGTTTGAACGCTATCTCACCCAACAGTGATGATGCGACCTATGTATAGCGTCTGCCTGAAGAAAACTAGCCGCCAGATGTCTATAGCGTGGTGGTAGTTAACTTGGAAACTTTTACTGTGAACTTTGTGAGTAAAGGTGATATAATTGGTTTAATTTGTCTGAAAATTATTAAAGAGATGAGATTCTAGGGTGGTTAAGGTTTCTTGGGTGTGTCTGACTACTCATGTGCTAGGCCACCATGCTGTTTTGCTGTTTTATTCTTTTTTTTCCTGTATTTCTGTAAAAAAAGCCTGACGCCTAGCGGTGGGAACGTAATTCTATTCCATAAATCACGACATCTCTAGCATTTGTTTCAAACTAAATACGCGCTACAACTTTGATAATTACCTTACAATAAACTGAAACTGATATGAATGGCTGACGGATGTTGACTGAATGTACTAAAAGTTCAGTAAACTTTTAGCAGAGGGCGTTGCTTGGCAATACGTCTATATTTCATGAGAATATAATATATTCATATATAATGAGCGTAAAAATAATATTTCACTGGATGGTTCTTTTATTAGAATAACAAAAAAAATGAAATAGGAGGGTAGTTGTTTATTTATCTTACCATTATAACACTATTTCGTTTCGTAAATACCCACATTTTACCTACTCTTAAAAAATGATTAGGTCAAAGAATAGTGGTATATTTCTAACTTTAATAATTATTATATTATAGCACGTTGGAATTTGAGAGACATTTAATAAGAGGATGCGCTAACTCGGTTGCCTACTTTATCATAACATGAAAGCTCATACTGCAGTGGCAACAATCCAGTCTGTGTATTTAATACGTGCTATCAACAGACACCCAATTAATTTCATCTTGTCACCACTAGCAACAGAAATTCACCAATTGATTGTATCATATGTATTTAAAGTAGTTTTTATCACTTTATCTCTTTATTTATTGCATTTGATCAAGTTAATATATACCATTATATAGATAAGTGACTGTATTGACATACAGGCACTTTATATCTATTAATCACAAAAGATTTGCTGAGAATACTTTACTTACAATCCACGGTCACTCTTAGTGTTGCTGAAATAAGTGTTGTTGTAGGTTATATGTACATATAATTGATATTCACTCATGTAATATTAATGTGGATGTTTGTGTGTATATATGTTTGTTACCTCTTCACGCATTTACGACTAGAGAGATTTTAACGAAATTCAGAATGTAGGTACGCTGTAACCTGGATAATTATGTACTACTTTTAGCCTGTAAAAATTAAGTTTTTTTTTCACTTATTATAAGATTCCGTTTGACAACTGTCGTGTAAAAGTTCCTCAAGGGTACTTACAACAATAACCTAATAATATTATCAATGAGGTTAATGCCTAAATTTCTGAACCAATCATGATAATTATTGGTAGAGATTGACGGACCTTGGAAAAGAACATCAATTTTTATCAAAAAGTATGGTTCCCCTTGTGATAATTCACGTAGCAGCAAAACCGTAGCCAATACGGACAAAACCGCGTGGCGCAGCTAGTATGTATGTGTGTTGCTACTAAGGATTTTCGTTAGTACAATTTATAAAACTTTGCAGGAAATTTACTATACCCTGTTCTATAATCTTCGCTATTTTATGTAAACAAAGGAAAAAGGAAGTCACTGTCAAAGAGAGTGGCCAAGTTGCCAGTGGTTAAAATATTTTTTTTTTGTAGGAATCTTACATGAAATAAAATTTATTTCGATATTTTATAACCTAAGTGACTAACCTTACTCAATAATAAAATCAAGAGAGATGCATGAAAATATATTCTAATTCGCGAAACCTAGTTAGGCTTTATTATATACGTATATTTTATTTAAGAGACTTATTGTGTTGTAAGCATATATGATAGAATGAAAAATAACAAACAATATATTTTAAAAGTGATTTAATAAAAAAAAACCAGTTGCTTAATGTCAAAATTACTCATAAAACAAAAAAAATCTATAACGAAATACAAGCATTTATAAATAATATGACCGGACACTCCAATTAGTCACATTCCGATTATTAATTTAACCGTCGGTCAAACAGTTTCCAACGATTAATTGAAAATCTGACGTTTAAATTTCTGAGAACAGCATCCTTAGCAATTTAACGAAACAACTGATCAAAGGCTTGAATGTAATTTGTATGTGGAACCTAAAATTGCTTGTTAATATTATTCATTAACAAAAAAACATTGCACGAACAGCTAGATAACAACAGTTTAATCGTACTGGGTTATACATAGTGTCTTATTTATTTGCTTGTATTGTATTATGTGTATGCATCAATATTACAAGTTTTAACTTGTATTATTGATACTTGGGACGGAAGATTTTCTTGTTAAGGGCGTCATTTAGTTTCATTTCGATACACATTTGGAACGCGGGATAACAGTTCAAACTGCAGTGGACACAATCCAGTTAGTGTAAGATGAGACCCTTGTGCTGACTCCAGGAAACCGAGCCTGAGCGCATCCTTCACCCCACGAGACGATGCCGACCAAGATGTCTCCATAGTACAGGGGACCCCCGGAGTCTCCTTGGCAGGCGTCTCTTCCGCCCACGTCCAGGACACCAGCGCAGATCATGTTTTCGGTGACTCTCCGAGGAGGCCACATGCTGCCGTAACGCTCAGTGCAGAGTGCTCGGTTGATGGTGTAGATGGTGACATCGCGGAGTAGGGAGGACGACAAACCTCCTTGCTATAATGCAATCAAAATAATAATAAAACATAACAAATAAAACTTTGTCCAGTTTGTAAAAATGTCCAGCAGTGGACGTCCTATGGCTGAGATGATGATGATGATGACTCAGACACAGGTCAAACAGACATGTTCATACACACAAATGTTTGACCTGTCCTGGAATCGAACCCGGGACCAGCGGCTCAGAAGGCCAGTCGAAGGGGAAAAAGGGTTGGCATCAAGTAGACGGGGCTATAGAAACTAAAATTAGACAATTTATTTCATACTAGCTGTCACACATGTGACGCACTGTCTGAGACAAAAACATATTTTAAAGGCAAAATATATGCCAAGCGTTATCGTTATTTTTCCATTTCAACTTTTATCGATTTTGTATGAAATTTCCAATAAATAGGTTTCAAACTAAACTAAACACTGCATTACTTAGATCTATAACGATTTATCGAAATTGAACTTTGTGATTTCGGTTTAGATTATATTATATAATTCACTATGAAAAGGCCACATAGTTTTTAATTTGTTGTTCCTACGTTACTAGATCTCTGCTTCCTGATATTTAAATGAAAATATAAAATAAATGATTAAGTGATTTAAACTTACACTAGTAGCACCCCACCCAGCGTGTACGACCGGCAGATTGTCCAGGAGTTCGAAGCCCTGGTTCACGATGGGCACAGGCTGGATAGTGTTGGAGTAAGTCAGAGCTGACGCTAGCTCCACTACGGCGATGTCAGCGTCAGCGCCCAGGATCCCATACGAGGGATGGTTCACGCGGCGTCTGAGTCCCACAATGGTGCCACCGGAGTTCCTATTAGACGTCCCGGCGCGAATTCGACGATTGTTGATATTGAAAAACCTGTAAGATCATTTCGCTGTGTAAAAAGATCTCTAAACTAAATAATTACCATTTCATGAGGATGATCTATGACCTAGGACGATCAGCCTTGTTTGGAAAAGAAACACAGTCTTAACAAACGAATTATTATATCAGAATTGAGCAGACAAACAGCGCTAATTTCCAACAAGAATAAGCTTAAAAGACCTAACTAAGATCGCAGGCAAGGGCTGGATGAGGGCCGCTTCCGACCGGTCCTTGCTGATATCATTGGAGGCCTATGTCCAGCAGGGGACGTCATATGGCTGAGATGATGGTGATGATGATGATGAAGATAGAAAAAAAGAAAAAGGTTTATAGGAACTATTTTCCTATACATATGCACCATGGATGCTATTACTAGTCCCCGAATAGACCAGAGGTACAAAACGAATCACTACCGCAGTCGTAGCGCAGCCGTATCGCAGTGTCAAACAATTCTCTCTCTCAACTCTGCACTGTCACTCGTATCCAGTACAACTGTGACACAGAGAGAGGATGTTTACGAACGGAACATGCGTTATACCTTTTCAACACGGATGATTGTGAAGCAAGTTAGTCCTGTTTTAGACACAGATCGCAACAATTGACTTGAAACATCTAAGAAGAGCTACAGAAAATTGAAGCGTGATTTGTGTTGATTGTTCATTACGAGGGACCGGATATTATGATCTATGTTCATTACTCACAGGCCCTCAAAGCAATGGGCAGCCGACAACAGGTATCTCGTGGTGATGATGTTGGCAGCGCAGGATTGGCCCCAAAGTATCCCGGTTCTGAAATCAACTTGAACGATGCTGGGGTACTGGTCGATGGTTGTGGGCTGACCACCTACGATCCGCTCAGTGCTGCTGCTGCAGACTGCCGCTGCTGGAACAAACGGGGCGTCAGGTCCACATACTGTGATGTCAGTAACGGGGTGCCGGCAAAGTGTACAGTGGCTGTTTTGGTTATAGGCGTATATGTGCATTGGAACAAAATATTGATTCATTACGGCACAGGGACCCAAAATTAGTGTTGGCATTAAGATATATATATATAGGATAGATATATAGATAGGCACTTTAAAATACAATATATAACAAATATATATATTTTCACACCACCTGCTGGACAATGCCAAATTACAAATCTTACGTAAAGCAAGTCATTAAAGCCCTTAGCTTCAGCCGGGGTTGTAATGTTTGACTGGATCTCATTATAACCCGCTGGGTTGTAATATTTGCAATGGTCTTAAAGTCTAATTTCGTAATAATAGATCAACTAATACTCGACGGCGGGGCCGGCCTCGCGTCGAATTTATTTTAAAAACCAAACGTAATTTGAAAATCTAACTTTTTCTAAAATCGAGCTGGCCGCGGCCAGGTGAATGGAACACATTTGAAATTAAACAAAAGACGCGATGATTGTAAGACGCTGCAATAATATACGTAATAACTGCAAAGATTTCATAAAAATATATCAGAATAGAAGAAAAGTTAAGTTAAAATGTCGAGTGACGAAAGTGGTTTAACTCCGGAGTCCATTAAATTGTATGCAGGCAAGTTTCTGAAGCTGTGAACAATACTCAAATTAACTCTACTTTAACATCGATAAACGTACCATAAATATATAACTTTGTCTGTCCACAACTGGACGAATGTCTCAAACGTCAATTTTGACTTATATTTTTAATTCACTGTAATAAAACGCTGTTTTTAGTAGCCTTGCTTTTTTATTATCTCGCAAAACGTGAGAAGAGTAGGTACACTCCTCGGGGATAAAGCTGTCTTTATCTTGGGCGCGCTTGAACCCCTCACTGCGCTCAGGACTTGTCTTAACTCATAACACCCTCGCTGCGCTCGGGAGTTAATTCTGGAGTCCTTCGTTACGTTCAGGATTCAATATCACGGCCGTGACATAAAACAGTTCTTTATCCCCTCGGTGTATAATCTACTATGTTTAATAGTAGGATTTCTTCTCGGCCAAATATGAAACTATTATGTTAAAATTGCGGCAAAAAAACATAACACATGTAGTAAAACTTTAGTAAATACTAAATAAGTAATAATTAAATTAACTAAGTTATAATATCCAACTAGTCTCGCATGTTAGAACTATTTACCTGCTATCAATAAAACCGAAATTAGTTTCATGTTGTCACCACTTTCAATACGAGTTCGAGTGACGATGATATTTATAACCAGTTCTTATATCAGTTTATCCTCTAATTTATCACATTTACTTAGGTTGATACGGCTCGTGCAGATAAACTAGATATCTAGTTAAATGGATATAGAAAAAACTTACCAGTAGCTAAAAGCTATTAAATCTCTTTTGCAGCCTAAATAAGACGTGCATGGTAATTCAGGTGTGTAGCTATAGAGACTGCCATGAATTACGTCAACGAGTTTTGCAACTTCTTAACCCCTCCGTATTCCTTGTCACATTTAGAGTATTGTAACGTCACATATCATGTTATTTTTAAGATTCTACTTTTAATTTCTGGATATACAATAAATCTATCGATGAGTTTTTCTTCTTTGATCACTTCGTCGCTTACCGTCGAGCGCTAAATTTTCAAGTGTTAGGTTAGGTTAGAATTTGACATGACGTGATATTAGTTTTAAGACTTTTTAAAATAAATCAATCGGGACTCGAATGTGTCGACTTAAATGTGTTTCACTCGTCGAGTGAAACACATTTAAGCTATTCTAGGGCGGATATTTACGGGCCGAGAGGGTGGTACAAGTATATATTGATGCGTTTTGATTTAAAATATTACAAATATGTACTTTACAGACGACATACGGGCTCTACATTAATAGTACTAAGCACATTTTTACACTTTTTAAAATTTGATTTCTTCTTAGTTTAAGCGCGTATGTCATTGCGGCGAGAACTTTTGATAAAAGCAAAAAATTATCGTTCGTGAATGTTTTTTAACCAATAAATTATTAGCATATGAAATTACATTTTGTTCAACCAAAATTATCCTACATGAAATGTTGTCATAAGTGGTATTTTTTTAAAGATTATGAAACATGAAGCACTTTTTACAACATAGGAAAGGCTAAATATTCTCTATATAGCAATCGGTCAAGCTTTAGTTTGACTTATTATATTTATAATGCTACTTAGTTTTTTTTTTTAATTGATATACATATATTATCAACAATATAAATGCCAAAGTGATGCAACACTAATAGTATATGACTTCGCCTCAATGACGATTAAACTATTTACTAAAATCGCGACAAAAAATTTGCGGTGAAAAAGGGTAATAAATTTAGGCTGGCGCTACAGCTTATTTGGAGTAGTAAATCGAACTGGCGAAAATTGACAACCTTGGTAGTGGATATTTGATCCGCTTGGGTTCAAGACATTGTTTGCTCGCGAGAGCGATCGATCGATGCGACGTGTGACCTTAATGCTGGCACTTAATTGGCTCAACACATCAGCATTGCAGTTGAACGTGGCAATGCTGCTAGCGGTCTGGGCACGCTGCCTACTTGTAGCGGGTTAGAGCTTTTGAGCTCTTTATAGAAAAAGAGCCCGTAAAAAAATATCATACCTACAAAATACACAAAAAAATCATTAAAATCGATCTAGCGATAGGAGCAGTTCGACCACAAATACCGTGACACGAGATTGAAAATAAGTATTATAATAATAATAAATAATAAAATATTATGTAAATGTTCTTCAGGTGTAGGTACTTTAGTACCTACTCTAATCTGTAACCATAATTATTTGCGTCTGAAAATATATATGTTTGTTTGTTTGTTGTTGTTAAATTGTTTCAGCTTTCCTTACAAGCCTGAGTTTTAACCGCCTGATCATTAACATCACTACGAAAAAGGTTAAGAGAATGACATTTTTATAAATGTGTCGATCGACAACCGTGCTAGTCCCTATATGAGTCAAAAAGCCTCTTAGGGTCGCGATGCATTTAACTTAAAGTCCACACCGTCGTACACAATATATAATACAATATACGAGAAATGTATCGATTAAAAGTTACTCAATTGTGCAAACAATATATTATTCTCGCTATCTTCGAGTACGTGAGGGGATTATTTTTAATAACAACATTACTTACTAACTACTTGCTACTAGGTACTTTATCAAAAATTCGGTAGCATTACAGTAGCATAGAGATATATATTTGATATGAGTAAACCGTGAGCTAAACACGTGTGCCATTTAATAAATAACTACAAAATGGTTCCTGCCTTAAAAATGAATCTTTGATTAGCAAGTGCTTAATAAAATGTAAATTCTATTATTTACATTGTCAACATGACGCCAACTGTATTCTAAAAACTTACATTGAATACTTCGATCAAGAATACCATTGAATAGAATACGGTAGCATGTTTACTTTCCCAACCTCTACAATGTCATGCATTAGTTTATAGTCTGTGGTAGACTACGCTCTCTCAGGTAAAGCTGCTAAGTTGTTCACTTCGGTTGTCTGATATAAATACCTGAATTATTAAAACAGTGTATAACTAAAAGTGATATGTATTTAATTATCATCTCTAACCAACGGCCAACCTTACTATATATCGAGTCTGAAAACTATCGCGAGTTTCTTCCATAATTGTAATGTAACAAACCGACTAGGACTCACGTGGTAAACACTGGAAAATTACTCTCCGACCAGTTTCGAACTTATTTGCAGTTCTAATAGTTAATAAGTTCGAAACTGGTCGGAGAGTAATTTTCCAGTGTTTACCACGTGAGTCCTAGTCGGTTTGTTACATTACAATTACTATATATCAGTGATAATGCGATGGATTTCCCTTTCCGTAGGAATGCGCTTCTCTTCCACCATCGTCGTGGAATTCCTTACACACTAACATACATTCTAAGGTTGACTTACCCCAGGATCGACTAGCGTGTCGTGACCGGCAGAAGGCAAGGAATCGCTAAGGTACAATCCTAAACAGAACAACTGGCCAGACGCAAAGTATTCAAAATAGGCCGAAAGGAAACCTGCCACCGCGCTGATTCCACGGAGTCCAGTTGCCGCCATAGCCGCGTCGCCGTGACGCGGTCGCCGCCCGCCGCGGGCCGCTGCGAATTCCTTGTCCCGCACAGTTGTCGATGACACGTCACAAATCTCGTTGCCATAACGAAGAAGGTCTGACTCTTTGAGTCTCTCCAGCGGTGCCGCTTTTTTCTTGGCAAAATAATCGACCGTAAGTTGTATACAATTTGTTCCGTATCATTCAGCCGATCAGCAGTAGTTCTACCAAAAAGAATGAAAAAAATACCTAGATAAGAAAAAAAAATTTAAATAACTTCACTCAATTTAGCAAACTGTGAGAATTTGGGGGAGAATGGATGCCTCAGATTACTTTGTTATTTTTGACTTTGATACTTGTTTGTTTGCATTCTCCTGCTGCAAATCAACCGACATATTTTTAACTTCGATAGCAAGATTTATCGCTGTGGTACATTAAGGCTACGTGCATAAATATTATATGAGTTATTTAACACTTTAACAAATATCTCTTTTAGCTGGCATGACTGGCATTCACCTATCAAGACGGTAGTGCCACATCAGTCGTTTTATGTATCTGAACGATCGTTGAAGCATTTGCGGAACCCTAATACCATGACATAAGGTGGCTTAAAATAATCTTTAATTTAGGGTGACTGATACATACATAATTAAATTATCTTTACGATTCGCAATTTCATAGTATCATCACAACGTCACAATTATTTAGATTAAATTAAAAAAGCAATAAATGAACAATTTATTCAAAGAGAAAAGCTACAGCCCCTTTTGTTACATTGGAAAACAAAATAATGGCGGTGTATCAGGTTTTAGCCTTCATTCTACTGATAGGTGTGTATCAGAGTTTATTATAAATTCGTTAGTTAATTGTACCATGAGTGTATGTGCGTAATGCGTATGAGTGTTTGTTACCTCTCCACGCATAAACGGCTTGACAGGTTTTAATTAAATTCGAAACCTTATTATAACCTGTATTTACACATAGGCTAATTTTAATCCCGTAAAAATTGATGGTTCCTCTGGGATACAACAAAGAACAGAAGTATAGCTCTGTTAGTCTGTGACTTTTTAACGCGTAAGCCGCTGAACCAATTGTGATGAATTTTAGTGTAGAGATAGATGGGATATTGGAGAAGGACATAGCTACTTGGTCTTGGACAAAGTATGATTCCTGGGGATAACTGAGGTAGCGGAACAACCGAAAAAACCCATCTCCAAGGCAGCCATCACAAATGTAGGAACCACCATTAGACTTACCGTCTATTTTCATCAATAATTAAACAACACATCACTTCATTATCATTCGCGATTTTATCTAAAAAAAATGAATTGGAGTGAATTACATTCAATTCAATTTGAAACATTTTCCCAATAACATTCATGACACGCAATGGTCACTTGATTGTCAATTCCGAAAATATATTATATTACTTAGATAATAAATCGATTTATTGGGCACCTCCATTATGTTTAGGACATTCTAGTTGTAGTAGTCAAAATTCATATCATTTCATCAGTTTTCAAAATATATTCTTTGGTAACATATTTGGAATACCCGACGCGCAAGATCATTTTTAATCACATATGTCAAACAATACCTACTTCTGTTTCCAGGAAGGGCGTGCTGTGCCTCTATATTGGCAGAGCGCATAGTCGGCGGTCAACCATCAACCACAAATCGCTACCCCTCCTTTTGTATTCAACCATATTGTCACTAAAATCACTTGAGTCATTTGTAAGCTCATACATTTTGAATGATATGTTGGAAGTCCGTTCCAGTGCCGGAAGCAGGAATAACTCGGGTCACAGTCTACGCAAAGCTATCAACAATGGAATAATGCACGTGTGCCGCGTATACAAACTAACATTACCTACTCTGCGTCACATATTGTGTAGGTACTAAATAAATTATGACAGTGCAGAATTCAATTGTTTGACGCTGCGGTACTACTGCGCTACAACTGCGGTAATGGGTAACTCTTGCTTCGGCCACAGCAGATGATTAGCTATAGAATGAAATTGAGAGAATGCGGGGCGCTCGCGGACGCGGTCGCGGCTGTTCGCCTGGCACGCCTGAGTACCAGCGTACGACCGCGTCCGCGAGCGCCCCGTATGCTCTTTGAAAAGTACCACCGAATTTGGTCGAAATTATAGTGGGAAGACTCTGATTTACTTCGTGAGTGATTCCCGTGTGATGCGCACCGCTTATAACCGGTTCCTGTGGAAATCAATGGCGGGAGTCCAGCAGAGGATGCCATATGGCTGAGATGATGATAATGATCTAGTTGGAGATCTAACACCGGATCAACATTTCCAACTTCTCAAGAATTTAGTCACCTCACCCGGATATGTGACCAAAGTAGAATATTATTCGATGGTGGCAAATCGTCAATAACCTGTCTTTTATTTTCAGCTGTGTAAACATTTGCATTGATATGAAACATTTTAATATTAACATTTTTGATCCCGAATCCAACCGAAATGTGGGTTCTTCGAAACAAATTTCTTGGTATTATTTGTTGGACTAAATACATTTTTAAGGTTGTTATTGCTGCGAAACGTGCCAATGCCGTACAATAGAACCAATATCTTTCAGTACATGTATTTATTTTTTTATCACAAAAAGTCCTAATTCCACAACTTAACATCGTTATCGTGACGCATGCGCAGAGTGACGTGACAGTATAGGTATGCTCGAACCCATAATTGTTAGGAGAACTTGATTTTGTGTGTAGTAGGTAAAGGCTGTGGAATAGAAAAAATCCACTCTACTTACGATTCAAAGTCCACTAACACGACAGTCCTTGAAGTGTGAAGTTTAATTTTAAGTCAGTGAAAATAAATGTATATAATACTATATGTATGTGTAATACTATCGTCAGTTGCAAAATAGACAAGACTAGTCCAATAGGGTACATTGTAGGAATGTTGGAGATTCTTATTATATAAGTATAGAAATAACTCTTGGCTCATGTATAATGGCTATCGAGAGCCACTTGAAAAGATACCATTTCGCAATAATAGCGAAAATTGTCGATGGCATGCGATAGACAAAAGATTGCGATCTCATTTCGGTACTCGCACAATCTTATCCTACTAATATTATAAATGCGAAAGTTTGTGTATATGTTTGTTACCTCTTCACGCTCAAACGGCTACACCGATTTCGATGAAATTTGGTACGAATATAGCTTATACTCTGGATTAAAACATAGGCTTATTTACATCATCACCATCATCCCCGTTTTTCATCACCACGCGGGTAAAACCGCGGGGCGCAACTAGTTCATCGTCATCATCATCAATCGTCAAATTCGTCTTATTATTATAAGACGAATTTGACGATTGTCAAATTTAACGAAGCGAGTTCGGTACTTGCACTGCAGTTCTGCCTATTTGGTACATATCAATAAAATATTGTTTCATGATGAGCCTTAGTAAGCAAACTATAATCCGTTGCGCGCGGTGCGCCCTGCGCGGGGATCCTTCAGGGTGTCCTGTAATGGACACCCTGAATGTATTATAATCATGACTGTATCTATATCGTCGTCTCTATAACAAAATAATCCTATATTCAGATTCGATAACATTTTCCAGCTTAACTTTTAATTATGTGGGGTTTATTAATAAGCTTATATGATAAACACATAAATTATAAAAATTGTAAACTTCGTATCACCTATTGTTATTGCTCATTATGAAGTTCGCGTAGGCTCTTTTCATAGCAGGTAATATAATTTAGATTTTATGAGGTAAGTGAAATGTGGTAATATTGGATGTACCTACCATAAGTAATACCTTTTTTTTTTATTCAGAAAAGACAGGCGTTTGACCACTATCTCACCTGATGTTGATGCGTGATTAACCTACTATAATAGTTTTAATTTTCATCTCAAATACTTGCCTACATTAAACTATGTTTTTTATTTTTTCTCGTTACAGAAATATTCAGTTAGTCGGCAGTTGTGTTAGTCGCAGTGACACTTTTCTTTAAACTTAGTCAGTTTTTAAAAGAACTATTTATTTATATTACATCACTACTTTCAAACGAAACAAGTAATCAGTGAAGGTGTAAGAAATATGTTGTAATTCAATTTTGGTCTAGATTCAAATAATGTCAAGTCAGGCCAATGTAATAGATTTTTTTATAATAAGTGTCAGTAAGTCATGTAATGGATTTAGATTTGGACAATGCACTGGTATGCTTTGTGAAGTTTTTTAATAAAATACAAATCACTATTATCGAGGAATCGGTACATGCGTCATAATATAATTATTAACGATTACTAAAAACAGATTCAGATTGAGGTGTATTTTATTGGTAACTGTGTTTAAATATAAAAAGTTCTTAAAAATATTCAATAATTGTTTCAACAGTTACGTCTACGATGACATACAATATTTGCTTAATTAATTAATTATTTACAATGTCAATTAAGATCAAATTTATCTAAATTACATAAAAAAGTCAATCGAGATAGTTTATATTGTTATTTTTTATTTGCGTCAATCTTACGCTATGTCAGGTATAAATTAATCATTAAAAATTATTTGTAGAGTTACACTCAGCTAGCGCACGTATGCATGCTTAAGGTGGTTAGATTTCCAAACAAACATATTTCCTATTAATGTGAAAACAGGGTATATTTTCCCACTTGTTAAACTGTGGTTGGTTTTGATATTGGTCTTTAGTTGGTCCTGTATAATTCGAGGATGTAATCGTTCGAAGTGGTACATTTTATTGGTGACCATTTTAAATTCCAGCCGCAGTCTGCAGCAGCGCCGCGCAGCGTATCATCGGTGGCCAGCCCTCGACCATCGATCAGTACCCCGGCATCGTGCAGGTGGACTTCAGAAATGGTATACTGTGGACCCAAAACTGCGCCGCCAACGTTCTCAATACAAGATATCTGCTGTCAGCCGCTCATTGCTTTGAAGGACTGTAAGTCATTATTAAAAAAAAACAAATTAGTATTTTAGAATTAGTGTTTTTTATAAGTATCTATGAATTTCTATTATCTATATATGTATATATGTCTATTTATGAAACTGCATGCACTGTACATTTAGATGCAACCTTGAAGTGGCTCTAAAAAATTGAATTGAAATGAAATTAAATCAATTAATTTATGCAGATTAAAATTATAAATATTTGATACTATCCCAGATTGTTATGGTCTCTGATGAGCCTGTAGAAATCAGAAATCAGAAATATTTATTGAACAACTGTGTAATACTAAAATATAGATGTTACAATTTTATAATAGTTTCAACAGCCTGCCCAGTTTGAGCATTCAATAGTGGCCTGTAAGTATTATAGAGCTGACCCAAAGCAACTCTCTACCCTCACTGTACTTAAATTAATACATTATTTTGAAAATTAATATTCACCAGTTATTTTGAGTTGTTATTAGAACTATTACTCTGCTTTTTTAGATTATTTTCTTCTCTTGCAATTTATTGACATTTGTTTATTTACTCTTATTTATTAGAAAGCCTAATCACTGAGGTACGTTGAATTGTTGAATATATCTGTTGCATTTAGAACTTTTACATATAGGTACTTCATACGTGTGTTGTGTTTGTTGCTTCTTCGCTTCTCATGGGTTTGATAGATTTGAATAATATTCTGAATGTGGGTATTTTATAACGCTAATTTTTTTGAACACTGTTTTGAATGAATATTGCTTACACTCTGTAATAACACTTTTACCTCGAATAAAAATGTGGTGCCCCTGGGAAACAACCAATAACTAAGAAATTTATACATTTGAGAGGACCCCTACGGGCTTGTTACGTTTTCGAGGATAAACAGTTGAAATAATTTTGATGAAGGTTGGCATATAAAGAAATGGAATCTTGGAGAAAGACATGGGCTGCTTGTTTCCCGTGGGATGAGTAAAGTAGCGGGGCAAACCATAGTCCACGCGCGTGAAACCGCGGGATTCCGCTAGTAATATCACAAAGACAAACATTTGTCGTTAGTCGTATATTTGTTCCTCCTTCACGCTGAAATAGCTGAACGGATTTGCATGAAATTTGGAACGAAGATAGCTTATATTCTGGAATAACGCTTAAACTCCTTTATACTACAAATTATTAACTGATTCTGTGGAATGACGGGAAGACACAGTAATCGTAAATACCATTTCACCGCGGGTAAAACCGCGGGGCGCAGCTAGTACTAAATATAAATACTTTTTTAATATTCTCAGCTTGTTCTCGATCAATAACCGCCGACTCCGCGCTGGCGCCACCGGGCGTGGCTCCGGGGGAGCGGTGGTCAGCCTCGCGCGTCGCATCAACCACCCCGCCTACGGCCGGTCAGGAAATGATGCTGACCTTTCCGTCCTGGAGGCACGATCAGCCCTCACTTTCTCTGATGTAATCCAGCCAATAGCTATCCCGCCTCAAAACTTTGAGCTTCCTGATGGCCTACCTGTTGTCCAAGTCGGTTGGGGATCTATCAGAGTGAGTTTTTTTTAAACGCATTCACACTCACTCTACGACACTACAAAACTCTGTTTCGCGAGAGGTATGGACACACACAATCACATTACAACACGTCGAAGAACCAAGATCAAACATCTATGCTCACAAAAATGTTCGCCTCGCCTTCCTCATCATCATCATCATCTCAGCCATAGGACGTCCACAGCTGGACAAAGGCCTTCCTCATGCGCAAGATTAATTCACCACTATGTGACATATGCAATGTAGAAGAGGACGTCACATTCTAATGGAATGTGTTCGTAACGAAGGGCCTAGACGTAAATTATTTAGTGACAGTTCCATTGGTGCATGTAATGCCCAGTGCCGCGGTGGTACCGGCCTAGAATAGTACTCCCCCATCTCTTCCCGTGGGTGCCGTAAGAGTCGGCTAAGGGATCACGTACCAGGAGGTGAGCAGCAGCGCCTTCTGAGGATTGGAAATCATACTGCGCTCGCCAACCCGCCTGCCAAGCGTGGCGAGTATTGGCAATCCCCCCTATATGGGGGAGGCATATGTCCAGCAGTGGACGCACATGGCTGAAAGAAGAAGAAGAAGAAGAAGAAGATGTAATGCCCACTTGTCTTACCCTCATTCTGATAAAGGAAAAAATGACACTAGAATTAGTTAAGTGCGGTCTTAAAGTTGGAGGTTGACTGTATTCTACAACTGTATTGTGTTTATTAGTTTAAGAAAATAGATTGTATATAGATTTATGTTTCACAGAGCAGCACATTCGCAATAGCGAAAAAGCTCTTTAAATAAAGAAAAACAAAATGTTTACCATAGCCGGGATCCGGATCCGAGATCGCGGTTTGACAGTCAGTGTCAGATCACTAGGCCTCGACTATCCTCAATTTCACCGTATACAATATTTGTACTGACTAAGTACCATTAGATCTAACTTGGTCTTAGGCACAATTTGAATCGAGCTTTAATTTAGGTCATCGTATCAAAAACAATAATTAATACGTACTACCAGAAATGTCATAAGTGCGTGAATCATCAAATGTTTTTTGTATTTATCGTCATCATCATCGCAGCCATAGGACATGCAGTTGGTTCATCACTCATCCACTGCTTGGTACACATCCCCTATTCCTAAAAGACCGGTTGGAAAGGCCTGCATCTAGCCTTTTCCTGTGATCTTAGTTAGGTCGTCTGTCCGGAGAATGGACGGAAACGGAACCATCCGTGTCTCCATTCGAGAACCTTGCAACCGAGCAACTGCTAATCGACTAAAAAATATTTATTCGTATTTTTAAATGAAGTGCTGTGTTGTCATTTTCTGAAAACGCAGATATTTGTATCGATACAAATGAGAGTTGACCGTAATACTAAACTTTTGAACGTGTGCAAAGGGTTGACAATGGCGAAAATCTGCACCGCGTCGTCGGTTCGCTGAAATTATATGTGCGCTATACGTATAGGCCCTAAGGACGTCATCATAAAACCTATTTAAGATCGAGAATGATGGGAATCTTGATGCGTTTTTTACACCGTGATTGAGTCTTTGAAGTTTTGAATGTGTTGATATTTCATTGATGTTCATTGGTCCATATATGCTCTTGAATTTAAGAAATACAATTAAACTTGTACTTAATTATCCAGATGAGTACCTATACTAGAAAGTGTCAGATCCTCGTGTCGTCTTGTACGACCTAATGTATAGTTCTAGTGGATCTGCTGTAAGCCCATCCATTTATTTTTACAGGAAGGTGGTCAGGGATCAGCCGTCCTCCGCGACGTAACAGTCTATACCGTAAACCGTGAAGTTTGCAGAGAACGGTATCTCACCAGACCCCGCCATGGACCCGTGACGGAAAATATGATCTGCTCTGGTATCCTGGACGTCGGCGGCCGGGACACTTGTCAGGGTGATTCGGGAGGTCCCATGTATTATGGCAACATCCTAGTGGGAGTCGTCTCCTTTGGTGAGGGATGCGGTCAGGCCGTGTTCCCAGGCGTGAACACGAGAGTCTCTTCGTACACCGATTGGATTGTTGAAACAGCTAGTTAATTATTAATACGCAATAAAATATTATTTGCAAATGTACTATGTGTTGTAAATGAAACGCCATTCGGATTAATACTGACTTATATTTGAATACCCTCACCACTAGAATTAAATATGTATTAAATAATGCGGGTACTTCAACACACAACATCTTCCCTTTATATTTTTACAAATTACTGAGTTAAGTAAATACCTATAATTGCATTAATATTTCTTACATGTATCAAGCTTATACAAGTAAAAACTATACATGACATTGAATCTGGTAAATAATGCTGTACATAAAATTAAATTAGTGAAGTTACATAACAACAGATACTATAAAGATATCAAATTGAACAAGATATAGGTTATTTGTGTCAGACACCTGAATGATGTCCTCTATCATATACATACAATATCATCATATACCACCCTTCCTCCCCAATAATAAATTAAGTAAATAACTAATATAGTTAATTATAATCAACAGAAGTATCAGACACATTTCACTAAAAGTGACTAAAGGAGTGAATATAGGTGTCGAGAATTCAACAGGTTTTTTATTTTATTTTTTATTTCTAAGACTTTTTAAAATGAACGTTTAACTTTTGCCGAGCTTTTATAGCAGCCGGTCTGCGCCCACGTTGTATTTCTGCACTAGGCGAATGGTTGTATGCACGTGAGGGCGTTACCGAGCCAGCAGAGAACAGCGTCTGCTGAGCGCCGACGACGCCACCATCAGCTGGTATATTGCCCTCGTCATCACTCTGGCATCTCGGCGTGTGCCATTCTTTGTCATCTGGGATATTATTAAAAGAGGCATGAGAGGGACTGGCGATGTCATCGGAGATTGTATTTTCAAGTTTTATTAGATGCCGCCTGTTCCTTCTGTACCGCCTACCAGAAGAATCGGAAACAAAATAAGATCGCGGTTGTGGTGCGACACCGATCACTCGCGCATGTTTACGTTTAGGTTCGTCCGCTACTATCACGGGTTGTCCGGGATGTAGCACGGGCAAAGCTCTTGAATTCCGATCGTAATACTTTTTATCAACTTGCTGTTTATTAAGCATTTTAGCGTAGTCTGAGTCATTATTTCGACTCGGTCTTAGCTTACCCGGATACGCAGGTAGCCTAGTATTAAGTCTGCGCCCCATCAAAAGTTCTGCAGGTGAACTTATGTCTCCACGAGGGGTCGTCCTGTAATTAAGAAGACCTATATAGAAGTCATCGCCAGACGCCATGGATTTGATCAATATATTTTTTGCAATTTGTACGCTTCTTTCACTGAGTCCATTAGACTGCGGGTAATTGGGAGAGCTAGTGATGTGCTGAAACCCCCACCTGTTTTTAAATTCTGCAAAGTCCTTGGAAACATACGCAGGTCCGTTGTCAGTCACTAGTTCTTGCGGAATCCCATGTCTAGCAAATTGATCTCGCATAGCAGCGACTACCGCTTTTGTTCCTATGTTGCTCAACGGACATACTTCTATGTAATTTGAAAAGTAGTCTACTAGGATTAGAAAGTACTTTCCGGCATGTTGGAAAATATCAGATCCAACTTTAAGCCATGGTAAATCGGGTATAGCATGCGACATAAGTGGCTCCCTAGCCGGGCGATGCTTCCGCTCTGTACACACTGCACAACGGCGGACCATCAGCTCCACGTCACGTGACATTCCTGGCCAGAACATAACTTCACGTGCGCGCCGCTTGCAACGATCAATACCCATATGCCCTTCGTGTACGCGACTTAACATCTCTGAGCGCACTGATTTCGGAATATATACCAGATTATCCTTAAAAATAATACCATTTACATATTCGAAACCGTCTTTATATGACCAAAGTGCTCTTACAAGCGCGTCCGCTTCGTATTTGTTGACTGGCCAGCCATTTTGTATGTATCGTATTATCAAGTTACATTCCGCATCTTTGATCGTTGCTTCCATTATCATTTTCATTTTGACGTCACTAAAACGAACATTTTCTATTAAAAAACACGACTGCTCCTCTACTTCCACTGATACCTTTTCCGCCACTGTATCAGCCAACGGGGCCCTAGAAAGCGTATCTGCTAAATATAAATATTTTCCAGGTTTGTATATGACATTAAAATCGTAACGTTGAATTCGCAACATCATGCGCTGGAGCCTCGCCGGAATCGAATCTAGCGGTTTTTTGAAAAGCGCTTCAAGCGGCTTATGGTCAGATTCTATCGTAACATCATGTCGACCGTACACATACTGATGAAAACGTTCTAACGCATAGACAATTGCCAGCAGCTCTTTTTCTATCTGGGCGTACCTGCATTGTGTTTCAGTAAGAGTAGCTGAAGCGAATTCGACAGGGCGCCCCCCCTGCAGCAATACTGCCCCCAAGGCCCGCGAGCTGGCATCCACCGACAGCAGCACGGGCTCGCGAACTGAGTATAGTGCCAGCACTGGTGCACTGCATACACACGCTTTCAAAATACGAACCGCGTTATCATGCACTGAACCCCAAACCCAAGCAATATCTTTTTTTAAGAGGCACCGTAATGGCGCTGCAATCTCAGAGTAATTTGGTATAAATTTAGAAAGGTAATTGATCATACCTAAAAACCGTTCCAGTGAAGAACGATCACCAGGCACCGGCATTTCCTCGATCGCTCTAATTTTGCTTTTGTCGACTGACATACCTTTCGCGCAAAACGTGTGTCCCAGATAGCTAACATGATTTACTTGGAATTCACATTTATCTTTGTTGAATTTAATACCCACTTCGCGCGCTCTGTCTAACAATTTCTTCAAACGATCATCGTGCTGGGATTTACAGGTTCCCCAAACTATGACGTCATCGACAAAGGACTCTACTCCTTCGAGGTCTTCTAATAATTGGCGAACTTTCGAGTGAAACACTTCTGATGCGCAATTTATTCCGTAAGGCAGGCGTAAAAATTGGTATCTACCGAATGGCGTTCCAAAAGTGCAAAGGTCGGCACTGGCGTCATCGAGCTCAACCATCCAAAATCCTGAACGAGCGTCCAGTTTACTAAATACCTGTGCACCCTCAAGCTTAGTCGCAATATCGGTAAGCGTCGGCAGTGGATAATGTGCACGCCGCACGACGCGGTTGAGTGGCCGCGGGTCGAGACATACTCGTATGCTTCCGTCCTTCTTGGGAGCCAACACGATGGCATTTACCCATGGAGTCGGATGCGACACCTTCCTGATGACACCTAACTTCTCCATGCGATCTAACTCGCATGCTAACTTGTCACGGATTCCTATAGGTATTTTTCTCACTGGGCATACAGAAGGCTGACTATTATTTTCCGTAATTATTCTATATGTACCTGGCAACTTGCCTAAACCTTCAAATAAATCATTGTACTTATCGATGTTGATCGAAAACACACGCTTGATCAAACCCATATTTTCACACGCATATTTACCTAATACACTCTGGCATTCAAAGTTAGCTATGACAAAACGTAGTTTGTATGTAACATTTTTATAAACCCATTCTATTACAGTCGACCCAACAATAGGTATATAATTGCCACAAAATGATTGTGCCCTCGTAGTATCGTCGGTTAGGTGTTCAACACATAGACCCATTCTTTTATAATTTTTTAAGGACATCACATTTAAATCCGAACCTGAATCTAACTTAAAAACCTCTTTTTTACCATTTAGTGATAAGATTAGTGTTTCATACCATTTATTAGAGTCCTTACTGTCGAGCGCTTCCGATATCGTGGATACGTAATACATTTCATCACCTTGCTCACTCGCGACATGTTCGACATCGGCGTCGATTTGAAACACGTGACGTTTTAACTTAGGACATTTCTTTTTAAAATGACCTCGCTCACGGCACCAGAAACACGTTGCATATTTAGCCGGACACTTGTTGCCATCACAATTAAAGCTAGCACATGAGAAACACTGTCGCCTTTGAGCTGATAACGACATGTTATCATTGCGGCGATGCATAGACGCGCGCCATAACTGCGCGGGCCTCGAAGCACGCGCTCGTCCTGCGCCGCCGTCGCCGCCGCCGTCGCCGCCGCCGCCACCGCCGCCGCGACTCCGCGGACCTGCTCGTCGCCATCCATCGCGGGCGTACATCGCGTCCACCGCCATTGAACACGTCCCTTGGCTATTATCTCGTTCCATCTTTACCCCTTCAATGTGCCGTTGTTCCTCCGTAGACATTTCGTTAGCATGACATATCTTTACCGCTCGGGCCAAGGTCAGATCATCGGCTCTGAGCAATCGATCGCGCAGCTTACCGTCCTGGACTCCGCATACGATTTTATCGCGCACCAGGCCCTCCTCGAGATGTTCAAATGCGCAATGTTGTGCGAGCAATTTCAGAGCTGTCACATAATCATCTATAGGCTCCCCGCTCTCTTGATTTCGCGAGAAAAATTTGAACCGGGCCATAGTTGTATTTTGCTTTGTCTCAAAGTGTTCGTTGAATTTTTTCACGAGCATGTCGAAACATTCCTTATTTTCACCTTCACTGAACTTAAAAGTTGTGTATACGTCGTAGCCCTCGGGCCCGATAAGATTGATGAGTAAGCTTGCCTTAACATCGGCCGGTTCTTTATGTACACCAGAAGCTTTTACAAAGACACTAAACTGCTTGAACCATTTTCTCCATGATTCCGCTCGGCTTGCGGGTCCGCCTTCTAAACATAATTCCGCGGGAGGGCGAGCGTGTTCCATGATCACAAACGATGAATAACTTCGTTAACCACTTGTATTTATATTACTGGGTCCAAATTCACATTAGAACTACATTAAAACGAAAATAATTCACAACCGCTGTCACCATGTTGTAAATGAAACGCCATTCGGATTAATACTGACTTATATTTGAATACCCTCACCACTAGAATTAAATATGTATTAAATAATGCGGGTACTTCAACACACAACACTATGTATCTGTATTATCCTATACTGTTCATGTAAATACTTTAAAGACACGAGATGAACACATAACCTGTGTGTGTTTAACCTGCCAGCCTGCCAACCAGTACCTCCAGATAGGCTGAATCCGTGTGATTTCATATCAGGACTGAGCCCAGGTGTAATTTCCTCCAAGCAAGCTCAGTAGCTAATTTTGCATGATCAACCTTAGAAAGGCTTTTTATAAGTAAACATCACATTCCTCTAACATAAGTTTTGTTACGTGATGCGGCAGAGGCACCTAGTTGTTTAAACTTAGGAACTCCAGACCTGTGTCAGGCGCTCGAAATCATTTCGGACATGAAGAACTACGGTTTAAAGTAGATGTCTTTATCAAAATTCGAGGACGTAGAGAAATGTTGGTTAAGGCTTTCAATGTTTAGGTTTTTAGGGAAATCGTTTTGACATTGTTTTCCAACTCCTAATGTTTTCAAAAACTTCCATACATTAGGTGAATCTTCGTTTTCGTTTGATTTATGAATGTGCTGGCGTAAAGCATTCCTACACGCCCTATTTTGCTTTATTGGTATATTGGCATTTTGTTTATAAGTATATATCAGTCATCAGGTTACCATAGTACAGGCTCTGACTAGTTTAGGACCTGAAGACCTTGTGTGAAAAAAAAAAAATCATAATTTTGAAGAAGTTAGGGTTATCTTTATTTTTTAAACTGTATAGATCTAGATAAATCTAGGGTTTGACCACCATCTCACTTGATGGTCAGTGACGATGTGGTTGAAGATGTTATCATGCCAGACCTAGAATGCTTAATGACTCTCAAGGACTGCTGCCTGAATACACTATGTATTTGGTGACAGTTTCTCGAACTTGAGGGCGGTGGCTATCCTGGCGGCACACAAAAGTACCCTGCCATCATACTGGGAAGTTGATAACGGTGTTACCTTCACCGGAAGCCTTTGGTGGGGATCGATAGTATCCAGTATATCAGTATCCATCGGTTTGACAGCCGACGCTGAGCTGTCATTGCTTCTAATCTTTATTAAGAGAATTAATACTAACCTTATGATTAATCACCAATTGTGTGCTTGTTATTTTACTATAGTAAACATGTAATACTTCAAATAAATCTAGTTCAAGTACTCATTTATGACTATATAGACAATAATATTTTCGGATATTTGACACGAATTTTCGAAATCTTATTAGGTTATCTCTTGGTGACTTATTTTTAATCAAAATTTAACTGCGTTTATAATTACTTTGAACCAAGTACTATGAAATTGTATAAAATATTATTTAACTAAAACTTACTGTATTATTTTGAAAATTGTTGCGGTTTTTTGGACCTGACCGGTTGTTTTGTGTGTTTTTTCCGGCCAAGAGTTTATCTAAACGTCTTGAAGCGAATGCTTCAGACTTCAACCAGAAGAGTTCTAGTATCGCCCCGCGATTTTACCCGCATGGATTACGGTTTTCCCGCTACCTCAATTATCCTACGGAATTTCTACACTTTTTCTGGAATAAAAGTAGCATATGTATTATTCCAGGGTGTAACCTATCTCCACACCAAATTTCGTCGAAATCGGTACAACTGCTTGAGTGTAGCAGAGAAGCAGAGATTTTTGAAATTATTTGCTTATCCCATGTAAACAGCAACTATTTTCGGGTTGAAAAGTAGCCTAGTTGCCTACCTCCATACCAAATGTCTTCTGGGTCCCCGAGGCCCTGGGTTCGAATCCTCGCAGGGGCAAACATTTGTGCGATGAGTGTAGATATTTGTCCTGGGTCTTGGATGTGTGTGTGCTGTGATTGTGTGTGTCCATGCCCCCCGCGACACAGGAAAACCTAGTGCGGGTTTAAATGGGTGATAAATGAAAAAAAACATCAATATCCGGTCAGTACGATTTGCGTGAAGGGGTGATAAACATCTCCCATCTATCCATCCATCCAATCTTTCACATTTAAAATATTAGTGAGATTCTCGTAGAAAGTATGATTATCGGGTTATATCATACTACTCGTACTTGTTATTCTGACATTGACATATTTTTGTCATACTTATGAGTACTACGTTGTTTAAAATTAATTTGAAAAACAATTTAACCTTGTGAAAAACAAATTTCTTTTGTAATTTTATAATATGTCGACGTCAAGAAATTGTACCAGTAGGTATGTGTGATAGATGTAAGTGGAGCAATTTGTGTTTACTTCAATAAACAAATTTACCCGGGTTCAATAAGGTATGATTTCATTATTTTTTTCTGTATACAAAGTATGGCCTTTTTAGACCAATAGACCACATTTATGGTAATGCGCCATCTACACATAGTTAATATTGACACAAATCGTTTCTTTAACCAGAGGCGGATCTAGACTATGCTACCTGAAGCTTCAGTGTCTGATATTCCATGTGAGACACTTTTTCCATCCTACATGACAAATTGTAAACAAATTTACAATATTACAATGTGTTTATAGGCTTTGCCTTGGTATCACTTTTGATTAATGAATATTCTACATAGATTGGTGTCATGGATAGGCTTTTGGTATCATCATATTTTATGGTACCCTAGTGAAATAACTGAAATGAAGTCCTTACTTTTATTCCTGTTTCTAGAAACAGGAAGGTAGGTAGTAGGTTCCCAACAGTTTGATACGACAGGAACAGTTTCTGAGAGATAATGCCGCCTTGACGTAACCGCACGGTGGCTCCTCAAATAGAGCTAACATGGTAGCGTTTTTTTTCTGGGTGTGACGCAGCTTGCGTATTGTGCCATTTTTAACCGACTTCAAAAAATGAGTAGGTTATATGCTCAACTGTATGTATATTTTTTATGTATGTTTTCCCGATTTCTTCCCCATTTTTGGACCGAATCTCAAATTTTTTGTTTAATAGAGTGTAGCTTCGATGTGCTCCCATTTACATTTTATCTAAATCGATCAAGCGGTTCCAATAACTGAAAAGTGTTACGTCTACTTGGACGACTCCCTAATTGCGGATGAAAAAATAGATGAATATACACAATGACAATTGGTCCCGTGAGTAGCAAATGTCACTGAAAAGGGTTAAAAAAATGTATGCCAAAAATGGAACCGACTTCAACACTCAAAAGTGTGAAATAACTTGTCGAAGTCGGTACCATGAGCACAATATTTTGATAATGGTTTCTTTTGAACTAGCATGGTACCAACTTCAACAAGTTGTTATTTCACACTTTTGAGTTGAAGTCTGTTCCATTTTTTGGCTAAAATGTCCCTGATAGCGTTACTGTTCTAGCACGTCAACATTACGATGTGTATAGTAATGTCACACCATGTAAGTAATTAAATCTGTGTTCGTTAGAGTTTCTAAAAGACATTCAGTGTCGGTAAAACACACCGATGGACATGGGAGCGTCGGCTGTCAAACTGACGGACGTTGGTTCAATCCCCACCAATGGCTTGAGCTTCCGATGAAAGTAACACCGTTATCAAATTCCCAGCATGGTGATAGGATACTCGAACCTCGAAAGTAGCTCTACCACCCTCAAATTTGAAAAACTGTAACCGAACACATAGTGTGTTGCGAATTCAGAAATAAATGAATTTTCCGAACCCAACATTTCAATTCAATCTTATCTCTTAATTCTAGCGGGTATCAATACAGAAGTGCGGATAAACAAAGTACTTAATCTATATAGCTATAGGATTATATTAGACTATAAATTCGTTAGCCGATAATTTTTTCTACTCATACCACTAAGATGGCAGTGTTCAAGGTTTTGGTCGTAGTGCTGCTGGCAGGTAGGCTCGCATTTATTTATTAATGTGTTTTATTTACGCCACAACAAAACAGCGATCTTTCACAATAATATAACATGCAGAATTTTAAAATATTAAAAAAAAGCCTAACAATATTTTAAATTCATTTTTACATAAATAACGTGACTATTTACAGTGAATAACTGATATATTGCCTTTAACTCTGTTAATCACACAAATTAATTAAAACTCTTAAAATAATTATAATTTTCTTATTCTATTTGCGTTAAAATTCAAACTCGTTATAATTCCTTTTAACGCTATCTCTAATATTAGACAAGTTTCATTCAATTGTTCGCCAACTAAGGGTAGTTATAGTCAAATAAGTTAAACAAAGACTATTTTATCAAAATTCGCCGAAATTTTAAGAAATCGATCTCTATTTAGCATTGTCACTGATAAATGTCATAATAAATTCATATTTATAGTAACCCTTTTTTTTTCGTTTAATTTAGATTCGATTAGATAGATTAGATTTTTAACTAGAGAATCACTACCGCTTTTTAATCAAAACAGAGAGAAAGTTTCAATTTTAAATCTTAAAATCATTTAAACTAGCCATATACCATATTACACACGAAATAAAATCATTTATTTTAGTATAAAGAGTTTGGTTGGTTATAACTTTGAAAAAGTTTTGCTTCATTGCATGAAGATCAATAGACTTGGAATATTATTATGAGCTATAAGATCAACAGTTCGTGAAAGGAAAGATTTTTTGCGGTAGTTTATATCACTTCTTCTTGTTCAGGTGCCTCTCCATCACTGAAGGTCGGCGGCCATCTTTTGAAATGTTTCCTTGTTCAGGACAAACCTAAACAGTTCTTCGACACTTTTGATCCCTGTACACTCCCTTATGTTCCGCAGCCACGACAATTTTCTCCTGCCAACGATTCTTTTGCCATCAACTTTTCCCATCATTATTGTCTGCAGCAGCTGGTAGCGCTCATGACGCACAAAGCATGTCCCAGATATCCGACTGTTCTCTGTTTGATGGTTCTGACCAGAGTAGGCTTGCCAATGTTCATCCTTTTGAGGACTTCGACGTTTGACATCTTATCAGTCCAGCTTGTTCGAAGCATGCGGCGATACGCCCACATTTCAAAAGCTTTTAGCCTTTTACGAAGATCTTCATAAAACCACTAGAAAAAAAAGAACACTGGAAGAGTCTTTTGCGCAGTAAAATTGACAACCTTTTTGAGCACAGTACTTTGTTCATTTTCATAAACGAGGCTCGCGCAATCTCTATTCGGACTTTTATTTCGGTATCGCTTTCCCAGGAGTCGGTCATCCATGACCCTAAATATCGATACTTGCTAACTCTGTCCAGATCAATTGTCCCCATTTTGATACTACACGGCCCCGATAGTTTTATTATTGACATAAATTTGGTCTTAGAATCTTAGAATTAGGTTTAAATCACAGGGAGATCTATACAATTGTAATAATTATTGTTCAGTTTCATCCCTGTGTAGTTTTATTATTTAAACCTCTCTTTCGTTTTTCATTAATTGCACAACACGTAAAATACATTGGGCAGTGCTGCACAATAAGTCACACAAACAAGTCTAAGCTTTCCGAAGTGCTACGTTTTTTTTTACACAATCTAAGCTACACATGTATATGTGGATTTCGATGCCCGCATGGATTACTGTTTCCCCGCTACCTCAGCTATCACTCGAGAACCATACTTTTTTTAAGACCAAAAGTAGCTTAAATTTTCTCCAAAGCCCCATCTATCTCTATACCACAATATATACCATATTATACCAATTATAATTGGTTAAGCAGTTAAGCGTAAAAAAGGGACAAACAGAGTTACTTTTGCATCAATAACATTAAAATTAGGTTTTTGTTGTATCCCAGAGGAAGGAACCATAGATTTTTTCGGAATAAAAAGTAGATCAGTAGTAGAAGAGACATTCCGAATTTCATTCAAATCTGTCAAGTCGTTAAGGCATAAATAGGTCAAAACCACAACCAAACCACACACACAAACTTTAGCATATAATATTAGTGTCATCTATATCTCTTCATAAATATTACAAACAACAATAGACAAAAGGTATAAGATGTACCTAATTAAAATAATGAAATCAAAATTTCTGAAGGGCTCAAATCCACATCTCTAAATTAGTTAATATTACATATTATTCTAACTTACAGCCAAAACAGATCTACATTAACTATATATTTCAAGAGACAGACAGTTTCAGTAAAACCTTACTTTCCAGCAACGGCATGTTTCGCCGCTACATTACCTGAAAGAATTGTCGGTGGTGAAGTGACCACCATCGATAACTACCCTTCAATTGTCCAAGTCGATTCTCTGGGAATCTTCACCAATGTCTGGAGTCAGTCCTGCGCAGCCAGCATCTTGAATAGTCGTCATATTTTAAGTGCTGCTCACTGCTTCGATGGCATGTGAGTTTAAAAAATATTTTTTATTATCCCTACATTGGTATTACGGTTTCCTAATTTATCACATCATTTGCATTAACAGAGTTTACCTATCCGATTATAACTTATCGTAAGGTTTAGAAATACGAAATGTGACAGTGGTGAGGATAATTTACAAAATTATATGGGTGAAGCAATGTACCCTGAGACTTAGACTTCGGTGAACGCACGTGCCATTTTCTTCTAACAGCTCCGGTGCGGCAGAGTATTCGTCAAGGCTTCGGTCTGGTTGTAGCCAGAGTATTCGTCAAGGCTTTGGTCTGGTTGTAGCCAGAGTATTCGTCAAGGCTTCGGTCTGGTTGTAGCCAAGTCGCTAAGACAAGTCGGGGTCTTACAAGCGTTCTGACAATGTTTTTTGGAATTTAACATGTAGTTGTTTTTCCGCCAACTACACGTTGTTAAATAAATTTTATCGTTAACTTGTTACAATTGATAAAGTTATGCTTCTTATCTTCAATTTTTAATGCTCATATTTTATTACACGAGCGCTAGCGCAAACTTAGAGATTCTTGGATAAACTTTATCTATAGGTGCGCTGCATTAATGCTTAATATGCGAAAATTATTATACCTCTTATATTTTTACAGCGTGTGATATCTATACAGTTCACAGTTTTATATTGAAGTTGGAAATTTTTGTAAATGCAATATCTAATTGATCGCGATCAGACAGTTTATTTTTACAAAAAATTAAAAAAAACTTTGAAAAAACCAAACCGAAGCCTTGACGAATACTCTGCCGCACCGGAGCTGTTAGAAGAAAATGGCACGTGCGTTCACCGAAGTCTAAGTCTCAGGGTACATTGCTTCACCCATATAATTTTGTAAATTATCCTCACCACTGTCACATTTCGTATTTCTAAACCTTACGATAAGTTATAATCGCATAGATAAACTCTGTTAATGCTGCTATACCGTGCTTAGAATTTACAACTGTATTAGTTACATTCCTTTATATTCACAAACGTTTTGTATTCGAGTAAGTGCAGTTGCGCGGTCCTAACGAGTAGTTTAAAAAAAAACAACTTGTCACAAGTACAAACATTTTTTTTATTTTACACTAATTTCTGTAACAAAGGAATTCCTGCACTTCACTAGTGACCGAACCTAAACTGGCACCAAGACGGCTTAAGGGATAAATAATCCGAGACAGAAGAGAGCGAGTGCGTACGGAACCCGGTAATTATAGGGAAATTTACTTAGTGAATACAATTAAAGAATATTTACCGTATTTCACAAATCTTGATCACAATTTAACACAATCATGACATGATTTCTATCATTTTTTATGCTTTGACAATAAGCTGTGTTTGATTGTTCATTATAGCTTCTACCAAAGAGAACGGCGTCGTATCCGCGCCGGTTCCACCTTCCGTAATACCGGAGGGGTTATTATCGGGATTGTTCGGGAGTTTAACCATCCAAGCTATGGACAGCTGGCTGCCGACGGAGACATCAGTGTAATCCTTCTCGACTCACCCCTGAGTTACAGTCCGGTGATCCAGCCAGGGACGATCATTAACCAAGGTGGATACATACCGGATAATATGCCTGTTGTCCATGCCGGATGGGGAACTACTACTGTAAGTTTAACTCAAACTATTTCTATTAAAATACATAAATTTCCGAATTTAAGTAATTTAACAAATTGTACAATAATTGTATTATGTATTATAAATTATAGACAAAATCATTTTGGGACGATTATCAATTAAAACGCATATCGTCCTTTTTATGACAACATACATTATTACAATATAATACATTAGTACAATAATTGTACAATTTGTTCACAGGGCTGTGGATGAACTAGAATAGACACAAAATTAACGAATAAAACAAAAATAAGCAGTCCACATCCAGATTCCTCCCTTCATGTTTATATATTTTTGTCTAATTGGGTAGCTACCTATAAATGATACATTCACGGAAAGATATCTTGTTGCCGGGCTAAGCGAGAACGCTGTATGCGCTTAAAAATATTTGTTCACTCGTGACAACAATTATAGATTGTCCTTTTTGGAAAAAATATATTACTAGTGACTTACTCGAGGGATAAACGGCAAGCTCCAACTTGCCAGGATAACTGCGAAGCTGTTGATAATATAAATATATTTTATTTTATGCCAAGAAAAGTGGAGACACTCATCAGCCATTTTTTATTTACTTTTATAGTAATTACGTTTATAGCTGTAACATTGTCCTTTACACCGCGAATAACCATTCATCATCATCACCATCATCTCAGCCATAGGATGTCCACCGCTGGATATATCCCTCTGCCATTGATCTCCAAAAACATATTTTGTACTTTAATCATTTGTCGATTAACTAATAAACTTACAGAAAATAAAAATGACATTAATTTTATTGTTAATTATAAAGTAATATATAACTTTTATCTCTCTTTTAAGTTAACAGGAAATGCAAGATGCATTTCTCGAGCATGGTGCATGGTGTTGTAATAAAAAGGACGATATGCGTTTTAGTTGATAATTGCCCCAAAATGATTTTATCTATAATTTATACGTGTTAAGGGCCATTGGCCCTAATTCTGTTAATCACACGAACTAGCTGAAATTCACTAAATTTCTTAAAAATAAAATAGCTCGACCGAGCTAATCTCTAGACGAGTTTTATTCCATTGTTAGCGAATTGAGGGTAGTTTTAGTAGGCACCAAATAATTGGCGACTAAATGTACCTAAAACTACCCGCAAATTTAATAAATACATTTAATTTTAGTGATGTTGTTGTCAAGTCTCATACAAATTTAGATTTTATCGTAACCTTATAAGAACGTATCTAATTTTCCAATATTTTAGTTTACTTCAGTTGAATAAGCGAATGACTTACTACCAATGACTTCCAGAAGCGGGTAGATACAACTTAAACAAAATACAAAAACAACGTAACATTGCTTTTAACTTAAGTCTTTTTACTCCGCAGGAGTCAGGTGTGCCGTCCTCCCAGCTCCGCGACGTTACCATCTACACCGTCAATAACGCGCTATGCACTGAACGATACCTTGAAGCCCCCATTCCTCGTATAGTCACCGACAACATGATCTGTGCTGGTCTCCTGGACGTGGGTGGCAGAGACGCCTGCCAAGGTGACTCTGGAGGTCCCCTGTACTTTGAAAACATCATAATTGGCATCGTTTCGTGGGGTCAAGGTTGCGCACAGGCAAGATTCCCTGGTGTTAGTACTAGTGTCGCACCTTATACTGACTGGATCGTCGCTACAGCTAGTTAAATAAATATGTTCTTATATGACTTCACATGCTTTCATTTGTAATTCATTACCTATAATTAATGGAACGCTCCCCCCCCCCCCCCCCTAACGAAGTGTAGGATTGAAAAAAAAATTAATATAATGTAAGTTTAGTGCACTAAAATATTATGTAAGTTAAATTTTAAACGGCTTATAAATCTTTAAACTGGCATGGTCACTAATACGAGAATTAATATTATTATCGGGTTATTAACCATGTCATTTATTTGCAGAATATAAAACAAATAAATTACATGGTTAGTATCTCGATAATAATATTAAAACGGCTTGTCTAAGCAATTGTGGAAGCCACTAAAATTAGTCACTAATAGTATTTCATTAAACATTTCAATCGTTTTGAATAATGTACATCAACTTAATAGGTGACGAATAAATACCTAAGGCTGTAGATAATATTTTATTATTCAAATTATCATACGACAATTCTTAATCATAAGTGATTACGCCGGCATTGATAAACGTGTATGATAACCAACAAGTTAAGTGTTAATTTCGCTTGGTATATTAGTGCTATATTATTAAAAGTTAAAGACAAACTTCATTTGAAAACAGCTCTTTGGAAAAGGCGATATTTTAAAAATAGCTTTAATTGAATGCAAAGATAAAAAGATTGAACTAAGGTTATATATAAAATAAAAATATACTTTAATACTAAAGGGAAACTGACACGATAGAGTTAGTTCTGATTTTTACCACATGCATGAGGCGCCATTTAAATCTGCGTGCCATTAAATAGCTTGAGTTAGTAGCAATCCTCTTCGACGTTTCTAATATGAATTTGAAACGTGTACAATTTTTCTACACATATTTATAAATGATTGCAATATGTTTTTATCATTAACTATTGTACTGTTTTCTCACAAACATGTTGAAAAATGTATGCGGTAATCTCTGCGGAAATTGGTACAGTTTATCCACAAACTCATGCCCTGGACTTTCTGTATGGCTTACATGCGCCTACTCATCTGTAATAATCAAGTTACCGCACTAGTATCATAAATAACTATTTTATCATGTGTAATAAGTAATTAGCAGCATAAAATAGTTATTTTAGTTTTCTAACTATACCTATATGCAAATAACATTTTTTAATTTTACAGTGTGTTAGTTTAATACATAAATATAAAACAATTTAAAATATAAAAGCTTATTCGAGCTGGTCTCCATTGGCTGCAATACAGTCCTTTAAACGTTGAGGCCAGTTATCAGTAGAAGCACGCACTCTTATATTCTCGCATATTCGCTTATTCACGCATTCTTCAGCCGTACTCTCTATAACTGACCATAAATCTTAATCCAGCGGATTGAGATCGGGACTAGACGACGGCCAGTCTTCAGCTCTGAACTCCGTAGAGAGCCTATAACATTGATTATTCAAAGTGAAAAGATAAATAAAACTATGTCTAGACTCTATTATACAGGATCATTCTGCAAATCGAAATGCTGAACCCCCAAGGCAGGTTTTTAAGCGATCTATGCCGCACGTATTTTTGCTTTTGCTTTTGTGTATAAGTACATAAATAATTAAAATAATAATATTTCATAGATATAGTTTTCCCAATACACATATTATTATAAATGATTTAACTTATCTAAATTATCAATGGGTTTTCCCAATATATATGGTACTGGAAAAACCAACATCAGTAATCTTTATTATAGGGATTACGTCCAAAAACCTATATAATTGGAAGCAATTTCTTTTATGTTGAATTAATTATCATTACACTATGGCCGTATTCAAGGTTTTGGCTTTAGTGTTGCTTGCAGGTGGGCTAATACTTTAAAAAAAATACTATAACTATAAGTTTAAAATGAAATCAAATTTGCGAATATTTCTTCAAGTGATTTAGAAGAATGAATCAAGTGTTTATTATGTTGATGTTAAAAGTGATTTAGCGATCAAAAGTGCTAACACTGATGGTGGCCATAATAGTGGTCAGTAACATGATTTAACATTGATTTTGGTCCTCGAAGCCTTCGGGTCGAATCCCGGCCGAAGCAAACATTTTTGTGATGAGCATTATTGGTCCAGGGTTCGTTTCATTGCGTGTATACATGGCTCATATCCTATCCTAGTGCGAGGGTGTAAAAATAGGTCAAAGTCATTTTCTATCTTTGAAACAACAATAAAAATGACTAAGTGACACAGCGACTTGAAATAGCAGTGGATATATATAATTATTTATATCACGCAGAAGTTGCCGACGGTGTCTCAAAGTTCTCCGGTGGACACCATGAACTACCAAACAACGCTAAGGACGTGCACTGACGAGGTGGAAAGATGCTTGATGAAGTTCTGAGGAACAAGCCTTTCCAAAGGCTTGGCTTCGGTTGGCTGAGTCCTCCTTGGAGGACTCAGCCAATTTTGAGATTTGTGCTGTTCTGGCAACTGAAATGGTGATGATGCATTTTCGGGGGCAAACACTGAATTTGACTCATTTTGTGATAGATGGCAATATATTATTCAATAACCACTGACATGTATAACCACTGACTATAATTAAATTATAACATTTTTGTTTAAATTATGTTTGACATCTATACAACTAATTTGATTTCACATTTTTAATGACATTTGTGACATTTATCATTACTATCTCAGCCATAGGACGGCCACTGCTAGACATAGCCTCTCCCATTGATTTCTACAAGGACCGGTTGGAAGCGGCCCGCATACATTCATTACCCGCGATCTCAGTCAGATTGTCCGTCCACCTTGTCGGTGGCCGGCCTACGCTGAGGTATGGTAATGTTTAAATCTAATATTTATCTATGATTGACATTATATGTATCTTTCGTAAATTAACGATAAGTGTAAGTGATTATGGCCGTATTTATTGGAATAAATAAACAGCGAACATTGTGATCGGTGGCGTGCACTGAGTTACTATTACTACGTACAGAGGAGAGAAAGCTAAGGTCATGCTCCATTTTGCAAGAGTATGAACTAAAGTGCGCTGCAGCGCTTGTAAACGATACTTAGTCATCCAACTAGACAGTACAACACAAAACGC
Organism: Apeira syringaria; assembly: GCA_934044485.1. NCBI lineage: Eukaryota > Metazoa > Arthropoda > Insecta > Lepidoptera > Geometridae > Apeira > Apeira syringaria. Next base: position 23,409,123 of record OW203660.1, on the reverse strand, counting down.
GTAGTAATAGTAAGTACCTCAGTGGTGACGTGCCCAAAATGAATTGCGTGCCGTCAGTACCACGCGCACCATTCACCACGCTGACCTAGGCTCATATTCTTTCAAAATTCCGCCATCTTGTTTCTCTGTTGTAAAGAGGTTTAACTTTCAGGTACGGTATGTTGCGCTTACCCGTCGCCTGGGCGTATCATCGGCGGTAGCGTCACTAACATCGATAGATATCCTTCGCAGGTGCAAGTGGACTATCTGGGTTTGTTCACCAACACCTGGGGGCAGTCATGTGCTGGGAACGTCTTGAACCCGATGTAAATTCTGAGTGCTGCTCACTGTTTCTCTGGCATGTAAGTTGTCTTCGTCGTGTCATAAAATCGTGAAAAAAAGCTTGAACTATCTTTAGCGTAGGACAGACACTGCAGGGATTGCGGTGCACCTATGCGCTGGGTGCGGGTGGGGAAAGCTGGTTCTAGCTCAATGAGTTTAGTTTTATTACTTAATAGTAATTTATGTTTTTATAGTATTATTCTCATATGTCTAGAATAATAAAATATATTTATTTTGCGAGTTAATGAGATATTTTTTCCTTGTCTGTTTTGTCACTTATTTTGTTGTATTTTCTATACATAGATATAGTATACACACTAATCTGTTACAGAATTGTTCCAACAAAGTTCAAATTAGTAACTTAATGCAATTATATGTGAGTAAGCATTCTCTATTTAGTTATTAAACGATATTATCAATATAATGTATTATGTTTGCTTTTTCTCGCATACGTGTTGAAAATCATCGTATGAAACTAGTGCTATTCTAGCTCTGTTCATTAGACACTAGGCTGAATTAAGCCCTTGCCCTCCCTACAACCTCGCACAACAGCCTCGTGTATCGTGTATCAACTTGGCTCACTTGTATCATAATATACTTAATGGAACCAACAACCTCGAAGTCATACCATTTCGGATAAAAAACAAACTACTTTTTTACTTTTATTTTGTAAAAGAAATAAAAGATTTGGTTTTACCAAATTGATAAACTCCTTCCTTTTGTAAGTTGATCGATTGTTGTTGGTGTTGATACTTAATTTATCAAATGTTTCATCACTTCAGCTTCTACCACAGCGAAAGGCGGCGCATACGTGCAGGCGCGACCTTCCGCAACACCGGAGGGGTCGTCACCTACATAGTTAGGGAGCTCAACCATCCCAGTTATGGACAGTTAGACGCTGACGGAGACATCAGTGTAGTGCTTCTTCAGTCACCCCTGGCCTACAGTCCTGTGATTCAGCCAGCGACGATCATTAACCAACACGGTGTCATACCAGACGCCTTGCCTGTCGTATACACTGGGTGGGGAGACACATCTGTAAGTTCAATTTAATATAATTTAATGCCGAGATGTATGGAAAAAGTTTTTTGAATTTTCTGATATTTCTAGTACTCAAACTTCAGTCGGTGCAGTAGAGACTTTTGATCCTTATATGAAACAGGATCGATTGGCATCAAAAAAAGGTTTTGTGTAATATGATCTTTTTCTTGCTGACTGTACATTTTTTCCAAAATCTGTAAATGCAGTTCAGAATATCTTAAAAATGTATGGATATAAACTCTAAGGCTTTCACGGCCGGCGTTGCATGTTGTATGTTGTATGTATTGCTTCCGGGCTATTTGGCCGTGGTCTAAATTTTTTTTTTTTTTTTTTTTTTTCCTAGTATAGAACGCATACAAATGCGTCCTATAAATATATTACAATCTAGCCTAAAAAAAGCTAATAAGTAATTTAAATCTAACTTAACTTGCTAAATTTACTGTACTAAGAATGTGTCCATCAACACTTTTCTTATTGTCTCTATTTAAGGGGGAGACACTTGATTCATGTGTTCTCTATGAGCAGTATTTTAACCACATTACACTAGCATACTGTCACTGAACACTACACTAATTCGAACGGTTTTGTTCTTTTGAGTCTTCTCACTAAATCGGTCTGGTCAAGGAGCATAACTGCCTCAACATTAACATGATGATGAAGTCTTTGTTGGTGAGCTTCTGCATAGTTTTTTATCACTTTGTCAACGAACTCTATTTTAAGGTCCCGGTGGAGGTCGTTGTTTCTTATGTACCAGGGTGCGTTTACTATTTCCCTTAATACTTTATTTTGAAATCTTTGTATAATTAGGATATTGCTCGGTTTGGTGCATCCCCACAGCTGAATGCCGTAAGTCCATATTGGCATTAATACTTGTCTGTACAGTAATAGTTTGTTATGAGTTGACAGCGCGGAATGTCTTCCAAGTAGCCATTGCATTTTTTTATATCGCAGATTCAATTCTTGTCTTTTTTTCTTGACGTGAACTTTCCATCTAAGTTTTGCATCAAGCGTCATCCCGAGATATTTAGCCGAGTTTTCGTAGGGAATCTTCTTATTATTAATGTACACAGGACAATAACTGTGACTTTTATTACTGAAATCTACATGAATAGATTTTGTTTCATTTAGTTTAATTCGCCATTTCTTAGTCCATCCGTAGAACTTATTCACTGCTATTTGTACCTTGTCCACAGCCTCGTTGTGGGTATTGCCTGTTGCCATTATAGCAGTATCATCAGCAAAAGTAGCAATAATGTTATTTTCTAAATTTGGAATATCGCAGGTATATAATAGGTACAGGACCGGACCTAGTACACTCCCTTGTGGTACTCCAGCTTTTATTTCCTTGATTCCTGTGTAAGCATCTTCTTGCCTTACACGGAATGCTCTATTTGAGATATACGATTTTAATATATCCGAAAACTGTTTCGGTAATTTTATTCTAAGTTTGTGTATAAGTCCTTCATGCCACACTTTATCGAAAGCTTGTGCTACATCAAGGAAAACAGTTGTACATACTTTTTTATCTTCAAGAGATTTTTCTATTATATTTGTAATTCTATGCACTTGCTCCACAGTTGAGTGTTTTTCTCGAAAACCAAATTGGTGGTCAGGAATGAGTTTGTTATAGTTTAGAACTGGTTTCAGTCGTTTGAGTAAAAGCTTTTCGAAAAGCTTCGACATTACTGGTAACAGGGATATTGGCCTATATGAAGATGTTTCGTAAGGTGGTTTCCCCGGTTTTGCTATCATAATTACTTCTGCAACTTTCCATAGGTCTGGTACATATTTTAGTCTAAATGATGCATTAATAAGAGTTGTTAGCTTAACGACACCTTTTTTCGGGAGGTTGCGAAGTACTACACCTGAAATCAGATCATAACCTGGTGCTTTTCGTGGACTTATATTGTGTTTTATTTCTCGAACAAGCTCTTTTGGTGTGACTAGGTCAATTTCTTCATCTTCTTTGTGATAAAGCTCTATCTCATCATAAATAAACGATTCATTTGTTGTGGATTCATTGGGTGTAAATATAGTTTCTAAATGTTCTGCAAATTTGTTAGCTTTTTGCTCGTTACTTACAGCCCATTTTCCATGTTCACATTTAAGAGATGGAACATGGTTTATAGGTCTTTTAAGGCTTTTTGTTACTTTCCACAAAGAATAATCAGTGCTGCTATCACTTGTTATTCCTTGCAGATGCATTTTTGTGTTTTCATCATTGAACTCTTGTATGAGTTTCGTAAGCTTTTTAGTAAGATTATTTAACTTACTTTTATCTGCGGGGTTCCTAGACACGTGCCACTTTTTTCTCTGCCGCCTTTTTTCGGCTATAAGATGTTTTATTGTTTCTGGATATATGTGCCCTTTGGTGTGTTTTATTCCATCAGGTGTATTCTTCCAAGCTGCTTGTTGTATTTGTTCAATAAACATTTTAACTTCTAGGTCCAAGTGTTCTGGCGTCTTGAGTGGGACCATGAGGTTTATATAACTATTTAAATCTGTCTTAAAGCTCTCCCAATCTGTTAGCTTATTAACTAGAGCTAAAGGTTTTTTCTTAAGTAAAATTGTCTCACTTACTTCTAGGTATATAGGAGAGTGGTCCGAACTCATATCGTAACTCTTATATATTCGCAAATAACTTGGTGATATATTCTTGACTATAAAGAAGTCTATCAGGTCAGGTATTTTTTTTGGATCTGTTGGCCAAAAAGTGGGCGTTCCCGTGGATAACGGAGTGCATTTCGTGTCTTTGATAGCCTTTAACAACTCCCTACCTTTTGTAGTTGTTAATCTGGAGCCCCAAAATGTGTTTTTGGCATTGAAATCACCTCCTAAAATAAATCTATGGCCAAGCCTCTGTAGGCAGCTGATATACTGCTCTTTTTTAATTTTGTGTCGAGGTGGATAATAAACTGACGATACATTGATAGGATAGTTCTTAGTATTCACACATATCGCCACTGCTTGAATTTCTTTTTCTTCGTATTTAACAATTTCATGGTGTTGGATATTTTCTTTAATAATAACGGCACTGCCCCCTCTGGCAGTATTACTTGGATGTAGTGCATGATACACTTTATATCCTCTAAAAGTTATAAACGATTGTTTTGTAAAATGAGTTTCAGAGATTAAACAAACATCTACATTTTCTAACTCTAGGATTACCTGCAGTTCATTTTGATGACTTTGCAATCCATTTGAGTTCCACGCCATAATCTTAAGTGTGGTATTCATTGTTGTATCTTAGAGGTACCTGTTGTACTATTTTCTAGTTTGCTCAATCTTTCATTAAATGAGGTTATGAGCTTTAATATATCATCTAATTTTTTGTCGGTATTAACAGCTGCATGAGCAGAGGGAGCCTGGCTGTGCTTTGTTGAACCTTTTGCGGCAGCTTGGGCGTAGGAAATGTTCTTATTTCTTGTACTGGTGGTTGACAAGCCTCTTTTATTCTGACTCTGACCATCGTCAAGTTTTTCAGATGCCAGGTGTTGACGTATAACACCAGGCTTTTTCATACTTCTGCTACGGATAGCTTGGATTTCTTTGGCTACCATACATCCTCTGTAGTTAGCTGGATGTGGTAATCCACAGTGGACGCATTTTGGTTTCTCTTCTTTGGGCTTTTTACAATCCTTGGTATGGTGTTTACCAGTGCATTTTACGCACCGAGGCTCTTTGGCGCAATATTTTTGTGTATGTCCATAGGCCTGACACCTTTTGCACTGAGGAATAAGTTTATTAGTTTTTATTGTCTCGATCTCGACTTTACATCCCAATATAGTTTTTATATGGTGTATTTTATTTATATCCTCATTATTTTCAAATGTAAGCATAAACATGTTTAGTGGCTCTTTTGTTTTCCAACTTAATTTGTTTACGGCTTCTATAATTTTAAATCCTTTATTTTCTAAGTCTACTACAATTCTCTCTGGTTTGCACGTAGAGTGCAATTTTTTAGCCATGACTCTTATTGGCCTCTCTTGTTTATTTTCATATGAATGCCAGTGGCAATTGTTTTTAGTGAGAGTATTAGTTATTTTTTGATACGACTCGTTATTAGTAGCATTTACTTTAACGGTATCACCGTGCATCATTTTAATGCTAAATGCATCAGGTTGCTGATCTTTTGACAGAAAGTCAAAGAAGCTAGGTCTAAATGAAACTTGTATACTGAATCAGTAACAGAGAAGACGCCGCGAAGGAGAGTTCTACGCTCTTGTCGCCGCCCGGACCTGAACCACTGAAGATGTCGACCGCAGTGATCGACGGAAGTTTCATTTAGACCACGGCCAAAGCCCGGAAGCAATACATACAACAATGTATAGATAGTCTCCCAAAAACGTTTTCCTGTAACTATAATGGTTAAGGTACCGGCCCTTACTGGCCCGTCTCAAAAATGTATAAGCAGAATCTTAGATAATTTTCGTCAGCTTTATTCTGGTTTCAATCGATCGAAGATCAACGGGAATCAAAAGTGACCGTTTGGTCACAAAATCAAACGCCGGGTTTCGCTGCTACTAACCAATATTTACCAAATAACCCTGATGATTGATTGAAAACCGATCTCCTCCCGAACCGTTAATCATTCATTCATTCAACCGTTAATCATTATTTTGGAATTTGGTTAAAAGTTACGTGATTATTTTTATCAGGAAGGAGGCGTGCCATCTTCCCAGCTCCGTGACGTCACTGTGTACACAGGAAACAATGCTCTCTGTGCTCGGCGGTACCTTGAAGCACCCATTCCCCGCGTAGTTACCGACAACATGATCTGTGCCGGTCTCCTGAACGTGGGGGGTAGGGACGCCTGCCAAGGCGACTCTGGGGGCCCCTTGTACTACGAGGATATCGTTATTGGAATAGTGTCCTGGGGACAGGGCTGTGCTCGGCCGTCCTTCCCTGGGGTTAACACTAATGTCGCTTCTTATACGGACTGGATCGTATCTACAGCTGCTTAATTAAATTCTATTCATAAGAATTAATATATGTGTTTATTTACTTATTTTAATACCTGAACATTATTTAGTAAACTTTTCATATAAGGCATAAGAATGAAGGTATGTTGTATAAAAAGTCATTAGGTATTTTTTATCCTTAAGTATCATATATTTTTGTATCCTTGTGGCCTGAGGTGGAAGCTAAACTTAGATGATTACTGGCTCTCAAGGACTGTTGCATGATCACACTATGTGTTTGGTGACAGATTTTCAAGCTTGATAGTGACAGCTGGCCAGGCGGGTACTCGAAAGTACCCTTCCACTATGCTGGGAATTTGATAACGGTGTGGCCTTCAACGGATGCTCAAGCTGCTTGTGAGATCCAACCACCGTCCCTCAGTTTGACAACTGGCGTTTCCACCGCTATCAAAATATTAAAAAATAAAATTTATTATTGTGCAAAAGATAATGATTTATCTTGGAACCTGGCTGACTTTTGGCGACATCATTTGGAGTGAACAGTAGGTAATCCACGAGATTGAGTTACACATCCTTTATAACCTTAAGTACGTAGTAGCATATAGTATTTACTTCAGGATATAATAATATACCCTCACTAGTGAGAGAGCTAATAAAAATAATAAATACATAATATGTATTTGGACGCGCAGTGTGTGTGCGTGTATCATGCATGTGCAGCTGAACTCTGGGAAAGGCCTTATACAATATGGATGAACTGGGTGATGATATGATATATGTGTATCATATGATAATATGTGTATCATATGTATGTGAGGGGTGAGCGCTGAGATGACAGGTGATAAAGCATAACGATCCACTGACCGCAGTTTAAGATCAGCTAAAAAAGGAGAGGGCATCAGGTTGATGCCATGTGTCACCAAAATACTAGCTTAACTAATCAGCAATAAAATTTGACAGGCTAATCATTCTAGCAATTGCTGCCCACTGGTAGCGGGTTGGAATATATTAGCGACATATGTACAGGCTCCAAGGTTATTTGGATAGCTTAAGAGTTCTTTTTTAATCGATTTCGAAAAAGGAGAAGGTTATCAATAGACTGGCCGGTTGGCTCAAATGGTAGCACTCTGCCTTCTAAGCCGCTGGTCCCGTGTTCGATTTCCGGACAGGTCAAACATTTGTGTGTATGACATGTCTGTTTGACCTGTGTCTGGGTGTGTATATGTATATAAGTATATATATATCAGTCATCAGGTGACCATAGTACAGGCTCTGCCTAGTTTGGGACCTGAAGACCTAGTGTGAATGCTAATACAAAAAAAAGAAAATTCGACCAGTATGTTTTTTATGTTTGTTATCTCAGATCTTTCGACAGGGTGAAACAATTTTGATCGTTCATTTTTATTTGAAAATGAACGGAAAGTGCAAGGCTTTCCGTGTGATCTCATCTAAATTTCATCAAAATCAGTCAAGCGGTTTTTGAGTTATACTCCAATAACTGAAAAGTGCTAGGCATACGTCGATGACATTATTGTTGCGGGTGGAGAAATCGGTCAACATACACAATGACAATTGATCCCGAGAGTAACAAATGTCACTGAAAAGAATGAAAAAAAAATTTACCCAAAAAATGGAACCGACTTCAAAACTCAATAGTGTGAAATAATTTGTCGAAGTCGGTACCATGCTCACAATATTTTGGTAACACTTTGGTTACTTTTGAACTATCATGGTACCGACTTCAACAAGTTATTTGACACTTTTGAATGTTTAAGTCGGTTTCATTTTTTGGTATTTTTATTTTTTTATTTTTCTTATGTATATCGCAGATCGATTTGACGTCAACATATTATTTGTTTGGGATCATGTGCTAGATAATATTTTAGCATTGCCGTGACAGACTTTGAATACTCTAATAGTAAATATTAATTGAGCTTCTCAAGATCGTTTAGAAATTGGGTAAATACAGTCAGATAAGTGTTCTACTGAGAACTGCCGTTGGGACGCTCTCATAATGCTGTGTCTGCGGTTTTGTTGGTGCTTAGAAAAGCCCGCCGTGGTTCTGTCTCTGTCTTCAGTCGACCCTCTGACGCATCATGACAATCATCGTGTCTCAGTGATCAGTGACACTACCGCGACCCCGCGTTTGAATCCGGCTGGGGCAAACATTTCGGTGATGAGCATATATATTTGTTCTCGGGTCTTTGATGCGTATTGTAATCGTCTGTGGGCATGCCTCCCGCAATACAGGGTAGGTATCCTAGTCAATGGGTTTGAGTGCGAATGTGTTGAAAAAAATTGGGCAATAGAATGAAAATTAAGCTGCAAAGGTACATTTTATAAATAAAATCTACAATCCTCATCATTTGAGGCACAGGACAACGAATGGACAGGGTCATACAATTCTAAAATAATTCTTTAATAAAAGGTTATCTCCATCTTATAACAGCAATCAGTAAAAAAAACATCAAAACATGACACAATGCAATCGTTTGTATCCCGGTGTGTACTAAGTCCGAGCTAGGCATTCCCGGGAACGATCAATATTCTCCCGCCAATGTACGAGCTCTTCCCGCGCCGGCGCCCTGGCCGCCATCTTGGAAACGGGAAACGGGGAATCTCAAATTAAAAACAAAGAGTTAGTAGTTAGAGTCTAGTGGTGATATTTGTGAGAAATGAGTCCGGAAAGAGAAAACGATGGTAAGTAAGAATTAGTTTTATAGTTTATTGACTAGATTTTGAAGTATTCACCCGTTTTAGTTTGTCAATTTTAGCTCTATTTAAAACATAAGAGGGCCCGGTCCCTGCGGCCCGACCGGGCGGCCGGCTCACCTAAGTATATATTTGCTTATCATTGATATTACGTGTAATGTCTGATACAATGTGCTCATTTAATGTATGTTTATCTCTTATTTATGTGTTTATCGCTAATTTTATTGCAATACCTGCCTACCCTGAAATTTAATAAATTGCCACCAAACACATTCCTAGTGTGTTCAGGCAGCAGTCCTTGAGAATCAGTAAACAATCTAGGTCTAGCGTGATAACATCTTCGATCACACTGTCACTGACCATTAAATGACACAGTGGTCAATCGCTACGTCTATATAAAATAACATATATGTTAGTGAAAACTGTTTCAAAATCCATTCGTGGTTTAGGAGTTAACAAATAGACATATTCATGGGCCTACTTTATCGTATAGAAACTGTTATAGAGTCAACGTATATAATTATTTATGTCTTAAATAAATCTACTAATATAAAGAATATATCTATTTTACAGCGCAAGAAGTGGTTATGGAGTCAATAGACGAGCTCAAAGAACGGCTGTCTTCCATGAAGCGAATGATGGAAGAGCGAAAAGCAGCAGGGTCAGGAACCAAAGACCTGTTCCACGGAGAAGCGAGAAGTCTCCGCGGAACCACAATGATAGACGGAAACTTCCTCAGTTTCGTCTTCGGTGGAACTCTCCTAGTTATAGTTAGCGTTTCAATTTATGCTTTTTATAATCTTTACCACGCTGTGTTGAAGAAGTTTCCTTCAACACATACAGAGCTGTGAATCTGCACGTATACGCGCGCGTTTCCGTTGCGCACACGCATCGCAAGTGGTGTTCTATTGGTTGGATGGTTTGGCAGTAATGTACTGAATTGTTGGGTTTAAAAGGGCTATGTTCACTTTAAGTTATTTGGCATGGGGCTTTTAACATCGCAGTAAACTCATTACTTATATCACCCGCAGGCATGTGTCTAAAAACTGTGCACCATTGGCGTACAAAACTTTTCGGTGGCTGACGTTGTCACCAGTTTATTGGCCAATTTATATATCTAGCAAGCTGAACCGCGTGGACCCATGATTTCTCAAAACGAAGACATATTACATGAAAAAAATAATGTTAATAATGTAGCTCCATAGATAATCTCATAAGTATTTAAACGGTGTTTCGAGGAACTATTAACGTTATTAAATAAGATCTTTGTTTTACCAATAATCACGATCTATATTCATAAACACCTGTCGTTGTGTAAATGTGTTTTGTAATTGTAAAATAACTAATTCAAACTTGTAAATGTAAACAGGCTATTGTAAAATACTATTCACGCGAATGTAAGTGTATCATTGCGTACACAACTAAAGTTTAGTTCCGAAACATAGTGATCAATAGCATAACCAAAATGATACAAAATGTATATACCTGAAACCGTCAAGTGTAAAACATACAAACATCTGTACATTATTGTGAATCACCAGGTACCTAAAGCAAAACTGTCTGTATAGTAAGACTAAGATAATGGCAGCGTGCGAAGTATGAGTTCTGCACAGAATAATTTCAATACCAGAAGTGCTCGCGCTCGTTATACCACTATTTACCTAGTTACTGCATTATGCGTAAGTAAACGTATTGCCGAATGGTTTCCAGGGTTGAAAGGCGTGAAATAACATACTGGGCATGCAGGAGTGTTTCATTAGTTTGGCGATTCTGCAAAGGTACTACTTGCTTTCGATCTAATACTAAATATATGAAGACTTTTCTCGAAACTTCTATCCAATTATACAACTCTAACTGTAGCCGCTGTTTCAATGTTTTCTTATACTTAGTTAAGATTTGACAGTTGACTTTAAAAATATGTCATAAAATCAAATTCAAAGTGAAAATATCATAACACATATTTAAAAATAAACGCATGATTTGCTGTATTTACAATTATTACAATTAAAATATCTTTTTATATCTATTATTAATAATTTAAAATGATCATACCTTCTTCGCTTCAAGTTTTTCTTAAAATGATTAGTATATTTTCGAATACTTAATGCCCTATACAGTTATGGCATAGCTATATATATATATATTTACTTTTATACCCTTAATTTAATGTAATGCTATGAATACAATTTTCAAATCAGGTACCTAATTAAATGATATGTAACTGTCACATTTTTCCTCATTATAATAGGGTTATTGTAACATTAATGTCAATATTGTAAGCAAAACAGCGCTACGTCAGTACCTTATGTAGATAGAAGTTAGATAAACTGCGGTGCGTATCAGCAATACGATATTATGCGCTCACCTTCAGTACTAGCGTATATATTCGACCACATCGTCACTCACCATCAAGTGAGATAGTGGTCAATCTATACAGTATAAATAAATGTGTAAAACCGATCAGACTAAATCCATAACATAATATCTTAAGTAGTATTTTTTACTCTACGTATATAAGTTTAGAATTGACTTTGATGTGAACCATAGACACTTTTTTCTTGGCTAATATCTCTTCTTAAAGCGTAAATTTATCACTGGGAAGACTTTATTTTATTTTTATTCTCTTAGGAAAACTACAGCTTATATGAAAGGCTAATGGATATTTGTAAATAAGTTAATGTAAGCTTTTTAAAGTTTCCTCATATGGGTAATAAAGTGCACAGTATGAGAATATTTTCAGAATACTTAATGTCTGTAACTTAATTTATATTAAAAAGAAATCAATGTTTACTTTCCTACTAATTTTTAACCTCTCTTAGTATCTAACTTTAATATATAACGCAAGCTTACCGATAGGGCTATGTTGAATTGAGCTACCAAGCCGCGAAGGTGTTTGAAATGGCATCACTTCAAAGTGTTAATTCTTATTAGAAAGTACATAGTATAAACGTAACGAAATCGAAGTATATAATTTCATAGCCTTAAGGGTATTCTTGAGAATGGTGTCAAATAACTTACTCAATCATATAATTTTTCGATGAGCATTATGAGTCAATGATTGGGCATATATTATATATGATACTCAATCAGTGAGCCATGAGGAGTTGAAAGTTTTTATAAGACATATAGGTATACTATAAATATAATTGTAGTTAACCTCTTTGGAATAAAACGACCTTTGCTTATTTGTAGTTGATTAATTCCCATAAATATTGAAAAGTGATTCGCACGTTTTTCCTAAAATATGTCGAACAACATGCGTGCAGATCAACGAATTGGGCTAGAGCATTCTGCGGGGTATTACGATTCAATGAAGCTGGTTGGCGGATAAGCTGGTGGCCAGCCCATGTAGGAGTATTCGGGCCACCCAAGTTCCTCCGACATGGCCTAATGACTGTTACCCAAAGACAATAACCAGGAAGGCTTAACGGAAGCACAGAATCGCTCAGTTGAAAACGCCACTAGTACTCACCCAAGGTATGACCAGGAGTAAGCCGCTTAAGGTAGTTGATCAGTCAGGGTCACATACGTAAAGTTCTCTATAACTGCTGGTTCTTTGAGCGCCAGCTAATACCCTAGGTTTGTCGCGACTCCAGCTTTGACATCTATACTCAGCATCAAGTGGTATAGTGGTCAAACATTCGTTCTAGACAATCTATAAAAGTGGTCGTCTAACTGGTTCCAACCAGTGCTCGCATGTATACGACCACTAGGAACGTGGTCTCTACCCTAAAGATTACCAGATTAAAAATAATCCAAGGAACATCTAACAAGGTGCAACAAAGATACAACCTCTAACCACACGTCACAAAACAATTATTAATGAAGGATAATATTGGTTTAAAGTAGCGTTTTACGCTAGAATGTAACTTTAGAAACATAACGAGTAGGTAACTGAAACTCTACGAATGTTATGGATAGTATGCAGTCTACTGGTGTGCAGCTTACAGTGGACGATGCCGCTTAAATTAAGCGAGATTCACGGCACCTCAATTAAGGCGAAGTCCACTAGTGAAAGGACTAATATTAATTTATTATGTTTTTTTTTTTATTTGCGGTGAGAATAGCTCAGCAGAGGTAGCGTCGATTGTCAAACTGACGGATGCTGTTTCGATTCCCACCAACGGTTTCAGATTCTGGTGAAGGTAACTTTTATCAAATTGCCAGCAATGGTGGTAAGGTACTTCAGAATAGCTACCATCCTCAAGTTTGAAAAAATGTCAACATAGTGTGTTCATGCAGCAGTCTTTGAGCACATCTTCGATGATATAGAGTATTTATTGATATGATCTATAAAGTATTCATGCAAAACAATCTTGGAGCTTTACTTAGCCGGTACAAAACAAATGAGTAAAACGACTAAAACACGCTTTTTTATATATTTCTACTTGTTTTATATTAGTAGTATTAGTTAGATTAGTATTTATATTTGATCTATATTGATATCATAAAGAGGTAAAGTTTATGCGGTTATAGGGGGTAATCTCTAAACCTACTGAACCAATTTTGAAAAATCTTTTACCAATAGAAATCTAACTTACGGTGGGTGTCTTAGGCTCATCATCATCACCACCGTTTTTCATCAGCACGGGGCGCAGTGAATCATACATAAAAGCATAATGCTTTTATGTATGATTCGCTGCGCCCCGCTGATATCTAAATCCAATCATCAGAAACAACGAATTAATCTCGTTTCTAACAAAGTTTCAGCTCGGTGAAGCTTACTAAGCTTCCATAACTTTTATCTTATCCTATCCTCACGTACTCCCAATGTCTTCCGGGCGTTTAACAAAGTTTTTCTAATTCCGTGAATAAAACCGGAACAAGGAGGTTGTTTGTGAGAAAAAGTTTGTAAAGATGGTTAAAAAGTGTTCGACCTAGTTGCCAGCTTTGGGGCTGATGTTCATATTCATCAATAACTTCTGTAGAACTACACGATTTGTACGTCTACCAAAAATGCTACAATTCAGGAGTCTTGAGTGAATTGGTAAATTTACAGGTAAAAAAATGATAAAATAATATTAAACAGTAAAAATAAGGTAATATAAGCTCGTAAGAATGACATTTGATGATAATTTTAATAATTATATATTGTAAACTAAAATAGTTTCTTATTCAAACTTATAAGGTTTTTTTTAAAATAAAGATCATTGTTTTAAGGTGAAATAAATAATCAGAATCTGCTAAAATAACATGAACGATTTTAATTATTGCCTATTTGATAATATTTTCCATAATTAAAGACCTCGCTTAACATCAGGTGAGACAGTGGTCATACGTAAGCTTATAATCTTTAAAAATAAAACCCCAATTTTATTATGTCTAAGTTAAAACAACGCAGTTAGAGTTTAGTTATTGCTCAACCTGTATTAATCACAAGTCTGTTCGTGCATGGAGTATCCTATCTTTAGGATGGATTAACCAACCAACTCAAACCTCATCATCCATTAAACGAACCGAAAAGATCATTAGCAGAATTTTTCTGGAAAAATCCAGCTTCAGAACGTATGTCAAATGGTTTAATTTCTTTTCAAAACAATATTGATTAACTTTTTACCTCAGTCTGTATAAGGAAGATCTTATTATAAGTAATTTATACATTTGATTTTATACTTCACCCGGCGTCTACAAGATGGCGCCAAGATAAAACTGTATAAAAATATGATTTGAGTCGGTATATAATATTTCATTAAAATACAAATAGTCATCTGTATAGTTAGAGCCGTCTTTGCTTTTTGCACTGCGATGCGAACGCGATACGATTGTAATGGTGATTCGTTATCCGACCTCTCAGTCTGTGTTCTATATCTACTGTTGTGTGTTGAAGTACCCGCATTATTTAATACATATTTAATTCTAGTGGTGAGGGTATTCAAATATAAGTCAGTATTAATCCGAATGGCGTTTCATTTACAACATGGTGACAGCGGTTGTGAATTATTTTCGTTTTAATGTAGTTCTAATGTGAATTTGGACCCAGTAATATAAATACAAGTGGTTAACGAAGTTATTCATCGTTTGTGATCATGGAACACGCTCGCCCTCCCGCGGAATTATGTTTAGAAGGCGGACCCGCAAGCCGAGCGGAATCATGGAGAAAATGGTTCAAGCAGTTTAGTGTCTTTGTAAAAGCTTCTGGTGTACATAAAGAACCGGCCGATGTTAAGGCAAGCTTACTCATCAATCTTATCGGGCCCGAGGGCTACGACGTATACACAACTTTTAAGTTCAGTGAAGGTGAAAATAAGGAATGTTTCGACATGCTCGTGAAAAAATTCAACGAACACTTTGAGACAAAGCAAAATACAACTATGGCCCGGTTCAAATTTTTCTCGCGAAATCAAGAGAGCGGGGAGCCTATAGATGATTATGTGACAGCTCTGAAATTGCTCGCACAACGTTGCGCATTTGAACATCTCGAGGAGGGCCTGGTGCGCGATAAAATCGTATGCGGAGTCCAGGACGGTAAGCTGCGCGATCGATTGCTCAGAGCCGATGATCTGACCTTGGCCCGAGCGGTAAAGATATGTCATGCTAACGAAATGTCTACGGAGGAACAACGGCACATTGAAGGGGTAAAGATGGAACGAGATAATAGCCAAGGGACGTGTTCAATGGCGGTGGACGCGATGTACGCCCGCGATGGATGGCGACGAGCAGGTCCGCGGAGTCGCGGCGGCGGTGGCGGCGGCGGCGACGGCGGCGCAGGACGAGCGCGTGCTTCGAGGCCCGCGCAGTTATGGCGCGCGTCCGCGCCGCAGGCGGGGACGGCGACAGCGTCTATGCATCGCCGCAATGATAACATGTCGTTATCAGCTCAAAGGCGACAGTGTTTCTCATGTGCTAGCTTTAATTGTGATGGCAACAAGTGTCCGGCTAAATATGCAACGTGTTTCTGGTGCCGTGAGCGAGGTCATTTTAAAAAGAAATGTCCTAAGTTAAAACGTCACGTGTTTCAAATCGACGCCGATGTCGAAGATGTCGCGAGTGAGCAAGGTGATGAAATGTATTACGTATCCACGATATCGGAAGCGCTCGACAGTAAGGACTCTAATAAATGGTATGAAACACTAATCTTATCACTAAATGGTAAAAAAGAGGTTTTTAAGTTAGATTCAGGTTCGGATTTAAATGTGATGTCCTTAAAAAATTATAAAAGAATGGGTCTATGTGTTGAACACCTAACCGACGATACTACGAGGGCACAATCATTTTGTGGCAATTATATACCTATTGTTGGGTCGACTGTAATAGAATGGGTTTATAAAAATGTTACATACAAACTACGTTTTGTCATAGCTAACTTTGAATGCCAGAGTGTATTAGGTAAATATGCGTGTGAAAATATGGGTATGATCAAGCGTGTGTTTTCGATCAACATCGATAAGTACAATGATTTATTTGAAGGTTTAGGCAAGTTGCCAGGTACATATAGAATAATTACGGAAAATAATAGTCAGCCTTCTGTATGCCCAGTGAGAAAAATACCTATAGGAATCCGTGACAAGTTAGCATGCGAGTTAGATCGCATGGAGAAGTTAGGTGTCATCAGGAAGGTGTCGCATCCGACTCCATGGGTAAATGCCATCGTGTTGGCTCCCAAGAAGGACGGAAGCATACGAGTATGTCTCGACCCGCGGCCACTCAACCGCGTCGTGCGGCGTGCACATTATCCACTGCCGACGCTTACCGATATTGCGACTAAGCTTGAGGGTGCACAGGTATTTAGTAAACTGGACGCTCGTTCAGGATTTTGGATGGTTGAGCTCGATGACGCCAGTGCCGACCTTTGCACTTTTGGAACGCCATTCGGTAGATACCAATTTTTACGCCTGCCTTACGGAATAAATTGCGCATCAGAAGTGTTTCACTCGAAAGTTCGCCAATTATTAGAAGACCTCGAAGGAGTAGAGTCCTTTGTCGATGACGTCATAGTTTGGGGAACCTGTAAATCCCAGCACGATGATCGTTTGAAGAAATTGTTAGACAGAGCGCGCGAAGTGGGTATTAAATTCAACAAAGATAAATGTGAATTCCAAGTAAATCATGTTAGCTATCTGGGACACACGTTTTGCGCGAAAGGTATGTCAGTCGACAAAAGCAAAATTAGAGCGATCGAGGAAATGCCGGTGCCTGGTGACCGTTCTTCACTGGAACGGTTTTTAGGTATGATCAATTACCTTTCTAAATTTATACCAAATTACTCTGAGATTGCAGCGCCATTACGGTGCCTCTTAAAAAAAGATATTGCTTGGGTTTGGGGTTCAGTGCATGATAACGCGGTTCGTATTTTGAAAGCGTGTGTATGCAGTGCACCAGTGCTGGCACTATACTCAGTTCGCGAGCCCGTGCTGCTGTCGGTGGATGCCAGCTCGCGGGCCTTGGGGGCAGTATTGCTGCAGGGGGGGCGCCCTGTCGAATTCGCTTCAGCTACTCTTACTGAAACACAATGCAGGTACGCCCAGATAGAAAAAGAGCTGCTGGCAATTGTCTATGCGTTAGAACGTTTTCATCAGTATGTGTACGGCCGACATGATGTTACGATAGAATCTGACCATAAGCCGCTTGAAGCGCTTTTCAAAAAACCGCTAGATTCGATTCCGGCGAGGCTCCAGCGCATGATGTTACGAATTCAACGTTACGATTTTAATGTCATATACAAACCTGGAAAATATTTATATTTAGCAGATACGCTTTCTAGGGCCCCGTTGGCTGATACAGTGGCGGAAAAGGTATCAGTGGAAGTAGAGGAGCAGTCGTGTTTTTTAATAGAAAATGTTCGGTTTAGTGACGTCAAAATGAAAATGATAATGGAAGCAACGATCAAAGATGCGGAATGTAACTTGATAATACGATACATACAAAATGGCTGGCCAGTCAACAAATACGAAGCGGACGCGCTTGTAAGAGCACTTTGGTCATATAAAGACGGTTTCGAATATGTAAATGGTATTATTTTTAAGGATAATCTGGTATATATTCCGAAATCAGTGCGCTCAGAGATGTTAAGTCGCGTACACGAAGGGCATATGGGTATTGATCGTTGCAAGCGGCGCGCACGTGAAGTTATGTTCTGGCCAGGAATGTCACGTGACGTGGAGCTGATGGTCCGCCGTTGTGCAGTGTGTACCGAGCGGAAGCATCGCCCGGCTAGGGAGCCACTTATGTCGCATGCTATACCCGATTTACCATGGCTTAAAGTTGGATCTGATATTTTCCAACATGCCGGAAAGTACTTTCTAATCCTAGTAGACTACTTTTCAAATTACATAGAAGTATGTCCGTTGAGCAACATAGGAACAAAAGCGGTAGTCGCTGCTATGCGAGATCAATTTGCTAGACATGGGATTCCGCAAGAACTAGTGACTGACAACGGACCTGCGTATGTTTCCAAGGACTTTGCAGAATTTAAAAACAGGTGGGGGTTTCAGCACATCACTAGCTCTCCCAATTACCCGCAGTCTAATGGACTCAGTGAAAGAAGCGTACAAATTGCAAAAAATATATTGATCAAATCCATGGCGTCTGGCGATGACTTCTATATAGGTCTTCTTAATTACAGGACGACCCCTCGTGGAGACATAAGTTCACCTGCAGAACTTTTGATGGGGCGCAGACTTAATACTAGGCTACCTGCGTATCCGGGTAAGCTAAGACCGAGTCGAAATAATGACTCAGACTACGCTAAAATGCTTAATAAACAGCAAGTTGATAAAAAGTATTACGATCGGAATTCAAGAGCTTTGCCCGTGCTACATCCTGGACAACCCGTGATAATAGCGGACGAGCCTAAACGTAAACACGCGCGAGTGATCGGTGTCGCACCACAACCGCGATCTTATTTTGTTTCCGATTCTTCTGGTAGGCGGTACAGAAGGAACAGGCGGCATCTAATAAAACTTGAAAATACAATCTCCGATGACATCGCCAGTCCCTCTCATGCCTCTTTTAATAATATCCCAGATGACAAAGAATGGCACACGCCGAGATGCCAGAGTGATGACGAGGGCAATATACCAGCTGATGGTGGCGTCGTCGGCGCTCAGCAGACGCTGTTCTCTGCTGGCTCGGTAACGCCCTCACGTGCATACAACCATTCGCCTAGTGCAGAAATACAACGTGGGCGCAGACCGGCTGCTATAAAAGCTCGGCAAAAGTTAAACGTTCATTTTAAAAAGTCTTAGAAATAAAAAATAAAATAAAAAACCTGTTGAATTCTCGACACCTATATTCACTCCTTTAGTCACTTTTAGTGAAATGTGTCTGATACTTCTGTTGATTATAATTAACTACATTAGTTATTTACTTAATTTATTATTGGGGAGGAAGGGTGGTATATGATGATATTGTATGTATATGATAGAGGACATCATTCAGGTGTCTGACACAAATAACCTATATCTTGTTCAATTTGATATCTTTATAGTATCTGTTGTTATGTAACTTCACTAATTTAATTTTATGTACAGCATTATTTACCAGATTCAATGTCATGTATAGTTTTTACTTGTATAAGCTTGATACATGTAATAAATATTAATGCAATTATAGGTATTTACTTAACTCAGTAATTTGTAAAAATATAAAGGGAAGATGTTGTGTGTTGAAGTACCCGCATTATTTAATACATATTTAATTCTAGTGGTGAGGGTATTCAAATATAAGTCAGTATTAATCCGAATGGCGTTTCATTTACAACATCTACCAGTAGGTAGAGAACACAGACTGAGTGGTCTGACCATCATGTAGGATAGTGGTAGTAAGTATACTACCACTATCCTACACGATGGTCAGTTCACGTATGTTTTGATTCAATGTATAGTACACATTGAATCAAAACATATGTGAACTGACCATCAAAATGTCGCATGTGCCATGTCGCAGCAGAATTTAGGTTTGATTTATAAAAAATGAAAAACCATTGACCCTTAGCCAGGTCAAGGTTTTACAGTCCTTATTTAAGCAAATAAACTAACTACTAGGACCAGCCGCCAAGTAATAAAGAGTCACTGCAGATCTACCTACCTAAGCAGGCACTAACCAGGTAGTATTGGAATGAAACAAAACAGCTAAGAAGTTAACTTGCTTTTAATAACTATTGCAATCAAATTTGGAGGGTAGGTATATAATATATAGCTACGTCTGTTCGCAAAGGACTATCCGTTTGAGAAGAACAGACAAGAAACTCATAGGGTGTGATTTTTATCAATAGTTATCTTTAACACTATCACTTTTTACAATTCCTTTACTTCAACAAGAAATGCTTGGAGAAATAAATGCTTAACACTTCAATAGCTAAATTTCAACACTATTTCTTTGCTTTGACTCTAATATTTATTGGAAATAAAGGCAAGAGTGATTATACAGATACAGATACAAAACATTATCAAAAAGTTTTTACAAATAAATTCTGATAAGCTAAAGCATCAAAAGCATTTAAGAATAGCGAAATTTACTCACATCGAAGTATTCGCAAAAATTCGAATCAAATTCAGTCTAATATATTAATAATTTACAATAATTCAATACCATGAATTATAATCTAACTTAAAAATTCTAATATGATTTAAGAACATGAATTTATAATTTACGGAGTTTTAATTATTATAACTATTTTACGGCGCCTCCATAACAGCGCGGCGACATATATAATATAAATTATTATGTTGCTTGCAAGGACTTATGCCTGAATACAAAGTGTGTTTGATGACAGTTTTTCATAGGTTTCCTACAGGGTAGCTAGCCAGACGAGTACTAAGCAAATTACCCTACCACCGCGCTGTGTTGGTTGGATAATGATGTTCCCTAACCAGTTGCTTCGAAAAAATGACCGTTAGGTTTACAGGCGACGCTCCCACTCACCGCCAGGCTATTGATGCAAATATTAGCTGTTCCTACAATTTTTCACTATTTGAAAGTATTTTCATAAATTCCTTTCAAAGCTCTACTCTGTTTAAATTGCCTATAATTCTGTAATCTACATTCGCTTTCATTTCATATCGTTGCTATTTAATTTCACTGAAGCGGGATTCCCATCAAATAAGATCCATACAACAATAAAGTCTAATAGAAACCTGGATAATATCCTCACACCAAATTATATCTGAAAACGGCGCAAATTTAAACAAATGGCAACACTATAATAGCTGCCATTACCTAACTTGACAACGTATACTTATTCTGCTCACTTGTATTGTAAGATCATGCGGTCAGAGAGAGATGGAGGTATGTCAGGATTAAAGGGAGGGAAAATATAGCGTGGAAATATGGCGCGGCAGACGGCATGTCGGAATGATAACACCGTGTTGTTAATGAACACCGTTAGTGATGGGGTGACGTCATAACTAGGATCTGTACCGATAGCAAATTCAGTAAATCGAACAACGTACAATCCATTTTTCTCTCATCAATTTATTATTAAATCCATTTCCAGGTTTATCGCGGACACCCCACCATATAGATAGGTACTCCAGTTAAAGTTACTAACAATTAGAACCGAAGACACGATTTCCAACGACATTGGACATATGCGGCAGCGGAAAAGCTAGCGCAGTACTTCACACGCGTGTCGATAGCAATGCATATTAGATATTCGATTAGCCTAGCTGTACCACAAGCAATTTTATTATAGAACAGACTAGATGAATCATATTTAGAGATCTAAGTGTGTACCGTTATCAACACCGTAGCTTCCCAACAGTAAAATAATTTTTCAAATCAGTTAAGTAGTTTTGAAGCCTATTCCATTGAAACAAACAATCAAATCTTGCCTCTTTATAATATTAGTTTAAATTGTATATTATATACTTTTCTCTTGGTCACGCCATAACTTGAGAACGACTGTACCGATTTCATATTGAAATACTGTGAAAAACAGTAATTCCCACCGACATTATATATGTATGATAAATTGTTAATTTTAACTTAGTGTTTTTTTTTTTTTGCTTTATGTTATTTTATATTAACTTTGTGTGTTTAATGTAATATTTTAAACGATGTAAATGTAATTGCTATCTTGCGTTTTTATCACAATAAATAAATAAATGTTCTAATACTGAGTAAGGTACTTACGGAAAGAAACATTTCGCAGAATTGTGGAATATTCTGAAAAATATAAATAAGTTGCTGTTGTTTATTATCTTCCCACAAAAAGTCCTTAACTAGTAACGCTATATAACATCTATGTAAAGTTTGCATGGCTGTTAAGGTTCTGTGGGAAGAGCAGGAGCCCAAACTAGGTAGACCCTGTGCAATGGCACTCTGGCCCTTCCCTCGGAACTTGTTAGCGTATACATTTATACATGTATATTATAGTAAAAACCTTAACTAATTTTGCATACAAAGAGATACAAGAACATTTCTTTTGTAATTACGAGTAGCGTGTGAGAACTAACTAAAACAAACATATGACAAACTCCATGGGTAAGGAACTTTGGTGAGAAAGATCTTATTCTAAGGCTAAGACATATTTACTGTTAATTCAACGTACGGTACGTACGAGGATGGGGGAGATATTATTATTATTGTTGGAATTTTTTGAATCAGACAGAAACATCAGGACGGGACGCCTGATGGTAAGCGATCACCGTTGCCTATGGATATCTGTAATATTGGAGGCATTATGATACGTTGCGAATTCTTTTCAAAACACTGGTAACAAACTGTCTTTTCGTTGTAAGTTTTTTAAATATTATATTTCGTACTCTTACGAAATTTATAAGAACACGTCGTCTTCCGGAATTCCATGAAAGAGCGCTGACTTGTTTTAAAAAAGTCTATAAGCTACTATTTCTTTATGCAAATTCTTTAGACAAAAATGTTTTGAGAATACTAAAACTTACTTTATAATATAGTTCGCCGCTACAAACAGTGCTTCACGGCGAACAGTAATAAAGCAGAGTGCTACTCCGTACCCCGTTGCTACCTACTTCGTAAACTTGAAGCTTCAAACATCGTAGACGCCATTCTACGCCGTATTTGCATAAGTATCAGTATGTGATCAAGTCGGTACCGAATACCAGAGAGTTCAGGCCCATCTCTATCAACCCTCGCCCTTACCAAAGTAACAGGTAAAGGTACCAGTTACCATCGCCTTGTTCAGTTCCTCCGAGCCGCCCAGCCGAACGGTCGCGTTTCTGCAGTGGGCCGTTAGCAAATTAATGTTTCATTATAAAAATTATATTCAGTTCCTGTAAGCTCCAACTACGTCATAAGGTAAGTTGTAACACTCTTAAAATGTTTTTACCCGCTTAAAATAAAGTTTCTTAGTCATTATGGACGATTTTTAAACAAAGGTGCGTTCATTGGTGTCAATTTGGTTGACAGGCATACAAATTTATTTTAAAAAAATGTAAAAGATTTTTAACACATAAGTATATATAGTTTATGAATATTTTCAGGTTGTGTATTTTAATTCGATATATACTATGTACAAATATACGCGTTAAAATTAAAACAAACTTCCATTATTTTTTTCTTTTTACATTTTCTCTCTTTTAGATCGAACAATTTCTCATCAGTTATTATTAATACGTTTGTATGTATTATTGCATTTTTGGGTGATAGAATTAATAACCTCTCAAATGACCATTAAACTTTATATAAATAGAAAAATCCTTAGAAAAAGAGTATGCAACATGGAACATATTACGCCGTAGATTATGGTACTGGTAGTAAAATATTTCACACAATTTCTATATTGCCTGGAAACGTCTATTACAGAAACAAAGGAGGTAGAACTGTTGCGTTTATTCAACAAGTAGACAACGCTTTTGCTCTTTTATTTCAAATATCTTACATAAATGGGACGCATTGCTTTTAGATAATATTTTTATTAACTTTTAGACCACCGCGAACTATACTTCCAATGCTTCATCTAAGAGTGTCGAGTGACATCCGTATGATTGAAATTTTTATTAACTCGATCTCATCTGTCATTCTTCTTAACAAAAAAGAACGTTGACTTTAAATAAATGTAAGGAATCATTAAATCATAATGCATCTCCAGGAATATAATTATTCAAATACATTAATCGATAGTTGTTAGCTAGTATACATTATATAGGTTATAAAGAACACTATTGAGTAATCGTGGTGTCAGGTACGCCAGATATTTTAGCGTAAATCAGAAATTGACTTCATTAG
Source organism: Apeira syringaria (assembly GCA_934044485.1). Taxonomy (NCBI): domain Eukaryota; kingdom Metazoa; phylum Arthropoda; class Insecta; order Lepidoptera; family Geometridae; genus Apeira; species Apeira syringaria. The sequence continues at coordinate 23,384,983 of OW203660.1, read as the reverse complement.
AATGAAGTGACATTAGAACTTTAATTAGTTCTGAGATTCGCACACGCGTCAATGGACACACGTAAGCCTTGATTTGAGTTTGTATGCATTAGGAGCTGTTGACTCATCAACGCTTGTATCTATAAACTTTATTATAAATGCTGCAAAATCATTAAAAGATTTAACTAAAAAATTTTAACAAATAATGGAACTAACTTCAACACTCAAAAGTGTGAAATAATTTGTCGAAGTCGGTACCATGATAGTTCACAAAAGTAACTATCATCACAATATTGTGCTCACGGTACCGACTTCGACAAGTTATTTCACACTTTTGAGTGTTGAAATCGGTTCCATTCTTTGTTAAACATTTTTTTTCACCCTTTTCAGTGACTTTTGCTACTCACATTTGACAGACTTTGCACTACAAATTGTCGATGTGTATGTTCTCCGATGTCTTCACCCGCAACTATAATATCGTCGAGATATGCGTAGCACTTTTTAGTGATTAACCCGTGAGTAGCAAAGGTCACTTAAAAGTGTGAAAACATTTTTATCTCTTTTTAAGTTACATATTAGGAAGATCTTGTAAAAAAATACACTACCTTTTGACGGAGACGTCCTGGCTTGCTACTATAGTAGTGCCACGTAGTAGCTCTTTATATTCTTGGGGCGTAATTTACGAGCAGTCAAATTTTATGTACTTTATTAGCTGTTACATCTTTTTTATGACATTTTGTTCGCAAGACCGAATAAGCCCCGCGTATGGCAGGCGGGAAACACACGGGAAACACGGGTTTTATGGATGTCATTACTTTGGGATACCAAAGGTTGTAAGGTTCATTCACATTGCCCAAATGAGGTTAGATTTTTTTTATCACACTCAGACCCCCGCACTAGGATTCCCTGGGTCGCGGGAGGCATGGGCACACACAATCACAACACACAAACACTTAAGACCCGGGACAAACATCTACACTCATCGCACAAATCTTTGCCCCTGCCGGGATTCGAACCCAGAGTCCCGGAGACACGGAAGTCATGACACTGACAGTAACCACTGCGCCGTCACGGAATTCTTCAATGGAAAGATGCCCGATTTTATTAGGGTCAGCTACCATGCCCCCAAACAGATCTATTTCTATATCTATAGAAAACGATCGCTTATCAACAAACGGTCGTCAGCTTGTTTGCTATTATTTTTAAAAATTGTTAAATTTTTATATATTTTTACTTTACTCTGCTTTGCGTTACATTCTATAATTATTACTAAAAGCATAATTTCTTTAATTTATGCGATTACCATACATCAAAATTAACATATTAATAGGTAATATAAACATTCCATTTATTTACCATTTATTTTACATTCGAGTTTTTACCAATATAAAATATGTCAGGAAGTATACACTACTAAGAATTGGGCGCATTTACTTTGTACGTACATAGTCGTAATTGCAAGCAAAGATAATAACAATGATAATAAAATACTTTAGAAATGAAATATGAATTCCTCAATCCTGATCTCAAATCAATTCGAACTCAGTCGCCGATCAAACCTTTCAAATTGATCGAGACCCGCTTGAAGTGGATTCAATTTGCACGGATTTCAATTAAACTTTCACGTATTTTGACCTTTATACAGTTGGAGCTAGGTGACGCTACGTTTAAGCGTTTTTTTCTTTCGTCACGTTTGAGCAATTTATTTTAAGTTTGACCTTTCAACTCAAGTTTTTCGCTACAATGAGTTGAGGGTGGCCGATCAATACAAATTGCCAGTGTTAGTTCTTTGTTACGTTATGTCAGCCTTTCGGCTCCGGACACTTTGGAGCCAATAATGAGGGTATAACAATACAATACCACTTTATTGTATATCAGTACAAATACAAGGGAGGATAGGATCTATGTTTTCTTTGCTCGACATTTCAAAATAGTTGCATGCTCCAGGTTCACGAGTTAACTGAAGTTTCTGCGGGTAGGTGACCCTTAGGAGCGGACACAAGGAATCTTAGGATTCCCTATGTCCGCTCCTAAGGGTCACAGCTATTAACTACCCTCCTAACTGATAATGTTATGTCATTACTAAGTTTCAGATATTGCATGATGGACCCTTACTTAGGAAGAATGAATATGTCTATAGGGATATTATGACCGACTAATAATGACAATACTAATAATGATAGATAGTGATTGCTTAATCCAATTAATCGGTGGAGATCGCAAAGCTTCGCGCTCCTTTCGCTACAGTAGGAACATGTTGAGCCAATTGTATTACATCATGCCATAATTGGTAATCATTTGTACATCGTCGGTAAAAGAAACGCTTCAACATTATCATCATGTCAGCCATAGGACGCCCACTGCTGATCATGGGCCTACCCATTATCTCCACAAGCGCTGGAGAGAAGCGGCCTGCATCTAGCTTCTTTCTACGATCATAGGCCGTCTGTCAACCATGTCGGTGGCCGTCATATGCTGCGCTTGCTAGTCCGTGGTCTCCATTCTAGACTTTGCCGACTTCAACGTTCTTCGTTAAGTGTCCTGCCTACTGCCAAAACAACTTGCTAATCCACTGGGCTATGTCAGTGACATGTGTTTTTCTAAGGATCTCCTAATTTCTGATTCGATCGCGTGGAGAAACCCTGAGTTTAAGACTCCACAAAGCTCGTTGAAAAAATTGCTTATTGCAATATTTTTTAAAGATTACTTAACAGACTAGCCTAGCACTTAACTTCAATAGTGGCGACTTGGTGTAAAGTACACTTAAAACAAAGAAGCGAAAAGATGCAAGACAGCAAGGAGTTTCTCACTATTATTCTGCAGAGGTTTTCCAGTATTACAGTGTACACCTAAAATCGTGCCTTCCCGTAAACTTTACAAATAAAATTATGCATTTTATGCTTCAAACTTTTACAATCTAAAACACGGGGTGGAAAGCAGAAGCAATATTACGAGCAGCTTTTGGAATGGAGTAGGGGTGTCCGCGCATAATCTAATGAAGTTGATTCAGTACTCAACTTTTTTAAGAGTTATAAAATTATGAATAAAACATCTTTGGGTCAACGAGAATTCACGAAGTCTATTGATGCAGAGTGTAGAAAAGTAGAAAGTATCGTATTTTTTTTGCGAATGCGTCCTTTTTGTACCTTTGGACCAGTATAAGGTTGTTTTCCTTTCAGAGTTATAATTTTATCCAACGCTGGAATCGAATTAGTTACAAACGAGATAAAATATAATTCGAATACAATCTTTAAGTTAGTTCTTAAGTGAACACTAGACCATGCGTTGCCCGCATCGGCCGTGCATTGTAAAAGTGACATTTATCAAAATGAACAAAAAATAAAATAGTGTACTTATATTAAACGTCAGCATTGTTTCTCTTTCCTTAATATGTCGAGTGGGTGTCACAAGGTGAATATTATACAAACGTAACAACTCAAACGTCAAAATTGTCATTCGAATAAGAAATACTAACACCCTTACTAAATCGTTTTATTGAATTATGAATACAATAATACGTACTAATAACCTAGTTATTTGTTATTGTATAGTAAGTTGTCAATTTTTATGCCGACGGCTTATTTACTCATCGTTTTCATTGTTACTTGAACGTTTGTGATGAGTCGAGAGTTCCTACTGAAAGTGAGTAATTATAATCAAATCAGCACTCAGGTCGAAATTTTTCATCAATGCTTTTTTACTTTTACAAATGTTATTGTCTAAATTACCTTTGAGAGACATTTTATTTTGTAATTGACGCTAAGTATTTAAAATTCGTAATTTTTCGAATGCTGTGTACAATACTTGGGTTAACGGACTAAGCATGTAATATTTACTACGAGTATTGTTTTTGTTTTGTAAGTGATAGTTTGTGAAATGTTTTTGTCCCAATTTTGATTTAAAAAAAATTCAGTCATCAGTCCGTGCGACTGTCATCCAACTTCGGCATAATGACTAAACTTCAAGGACTCATTAGTGGCATCGCGAGACACTACATAGGTATCAATATAATGATTATTTTTCTTCCTCTTGTGCCATCCCCTAACGGAGGTTGGCGATCATTAGGACAATTTTAACCTTGGAGACTGCCGCCCGGAATTGGGATCTGGTACTCAACCCAAACCAGTCTCTCAGATTTTTCAGCCAGGAGGTGCGTCCGCGGCCAGGTGGTGTATGGCCTTGTTTATATATAACGATTATTTGCTTTATTATATATAAATCATGATAATAAATCATCTAAAGCCTTGGTTTTTGTAATAGGAATGGCTTCAGAATTTAGTGATTTACAACTTTTATAATCTTGTACTGTGCCTCTGTGCGCACTCACCTTGAATGTCCTTCGCAAGTATGGGAATCCCTTATATCTCGCATAGAAGGTATTCAGAAAACGTCCTTTATATGGATAATGAAATGGATATATGGATAAAGAAATCACGTACCTCTCGGGCCTAGCGAATGGTTTAGTAGACTGCTTCGATCTACTCAGTCCCCTTAAATTGGGCAATATTGTTAGAACCTATAGGAATCCAAAGCTACTCGTCGTACCGTTTGCAAAGTCTAACTACAGGGAGAATTCGTTCTTCATTCGCGCGTGCCAATGTTTTAACAATATATCCCATAACTCGATATTGGTATGTTTCATACTGCTTCTGCAAAGTTGATACACACATTTACTTGTGAGTAATTAGTACTTAGTTGGACAAAGCCACAGGATGGTATTCTGAAGTCGTGGGTTCAAGTCCCACTAAAAGTCGAATTTTTTCCTTCAAATATTTGAACTGAAGTTTTACTTGTGAGGTTCTAGAATGCTAAATGCATGTCTTGTATTTTACTATATTCTTACTACATATGTCTAGATGTCGTCCATAAACATTTTTGCTAACTGAGGTGGCTATTTGTGATTTATATCAAATCAAACTATATTTATTGTCACACAACTACAGTATCGAAACATAAATAAAAACACATAAAACGCAGAAAAAAACAAAAGGAAATAATACAATAATAGAGGACATAAGGAGTACGACCAGTTTTTGCGCCGTGCATTATTATTGGCCCTTAGTGAATGTTTACTTATTATGTTTTATAAGCTAGCTGTTAAAGTTCTTAACATTTAAAATTTCAATAAAATAATAATTATAAATTTTACATTTTTATTCTTAAAATTAACTTATCTTTCACACTTTTCTTAACTACGTAAAACAGTTTTTATAATTCAGAGAAACAATAATATCCAGGGAGTTCCAAACTAAGCGGTAGCTTGTGTCTTAGAGCTCTGAGAAGCGATATTCCCTTGTATTTAATTGTGCTAAGCCCTTGTTGGTGCAATAAATTCTTCAAGTAAAAATAAACGTACCAAATTTCTGTAAATTCTACAATTCTATAAATACATCCTACTAAATTTTGTAGTTTAGTTACATGATTATTTATTTATTACTTTATATTACATATTACATTTCATTATATTATGCCCTGTTCCAAAATCCAAAAGGTCTTTATTTATTTATTTTTTCCAATAACTGTACCTATTTTTAATATTTGCTTGACATTATAATAAACACAAATATAGACTAGTACTAGGTAATACCTAATGAAACACAGTAAATAATAGAGGATGCTGAAACACTCACAACACTCCTGGGGAAACTCCCACTCTCGTTGAAGGGGTTAACTGATGACGTCACACGCCAACACTAACCATGAGTAATGGCTTTAGTGGCATTATCACAAAGCGTCTGACGTTTTGAAGTTAGGTTTAAGTAGAAAAATAGTTAAGCCTTCGTGCCTACGGCTACTGTCGTGTGGTAGAACGTAGTATCTGTATCGGCTCCTTTACTACTAGATACTTAATTATATTAATTTGAATATGAATCATTAAGTTTTATTTCCTACTATTTTGAATTTATTTCTTTTTATACAGTCATTTTATTAGTCATTTGACAATATGCCAATATTGTGTAGCGCCCCGCGGTTTCACCCGCGTGGATTACGGTTTTCCCGCTACCTCAATTATCCTACGGGAACTGTACTTCGGGATAAAAGTAGTGTTAACCCAGGGTTTAAACTATCTCCATACCAAATTTCATCGAAATCGGTGCAGCCGTTTGAGCGTGAAGATGTTACAAACATACACATAGACACATACACACATACACACACACTTTCGCATTTACAATATTAGAAGGAGGATTTTTGCAGACACTGTTCCACAGTGTCCAATTTTGGATCCAAACCGTGCTTACCGGCTTATTCAAACACCCTTGATATTTGATCAAACAATTATATCAGCAGTAGTTCAATAGAAATGTTGTGAAATAATCACGCACAAAAGAACCATATATAGCCATTACGTGGCTTTACTCACGTAATAATTGAATCTCTAGACGTAAGTTTCACGTATTTCTGAAGCCCATCTCCAGGGACATAATGCTATCAGATCTGGGGGGCAAACTAAGGTTAGATATACATATAACAGTGAGAAAAGGTGGGGAATAGGTAATAAGCAGGTACTATAGGTATTTAATATTAAATCAGATTTCAACTAGGGTAAACCAGGGTCTATTTTCGTTCTATACGCCGCAGTTATATGTATGTAGCTTCAGATTCATTATTTACACCCAAACTCGGCTTATTATTAACAGATCGTAACTCCTTTGAAATTCGACCAAAATTTGGTAACCATTCATCGTTTACCCCATGAATTATGTAGGTGAGTTCACCATTCAGAATGGACTATTTATAAGATGGTTGCCGGGAAAAGGGAGTCCCTTTGGACTCGGTGAGTTAATGGGCGACATATAGAATTAGATATATAAATAGGTGTAGCTGTGTGTGTATCAATTCTAAGATAAACTGATAAAATACCTACATATTTGAATGAATGAATGATACATTGTATGAATGCTACCTTCTTATGCTATCTGAATGCTATCTTGAATGGTAGCTAGCCAGGCGGGTATTCAAAAGTACCTTACCACCATGCTGGGAATTTGATAACGGTGTTATCCAAATCACCCAAGTGAGGGCGCTAGCAGTTTGGAATCCTACAAACGTTGCATTAATTACTTGTGTTATCTGAGTCAGACCCACTTTGACATTCAGTTATTAGGAAGTTCGACCCGCCAGATTGATATGCATCAACTGAGTTTATTGGTTACGTTCAATATAAAGCCATTGATTTTAAACCAGTCATTTAGTTTCCAAGCCACAACATTTAGTTCGCAAGCCACGATATTTAGTTCGCAAGCCACAAGATTTAGTTCGCAAGCCAAAAAATTTAGTCCGCAAGCCACACATTTGCGCACATTGCGCATTTACAATAGCTGCAACGTCGTCTGCGTTCATTAAAATGTGACCTTTACGAACATTCCTAGGTAGCTCGTGGAGGAAAAGGGAGAACGATTAGAAATCGAGGACCCTTGTGCTACCCTGATTACACTCTCTAGCGGTGCGACTTTATCGTTCCCTGTCCCCTACAACAACCTGACTTTGGCCTTGCCTTGAAGCCGGGCCTTGAATACCACATAACTGATAGTTAAGCTATGATCTTTGAGGCGGTGCACTCATGATCAGCGATGTCAAATGCCTTTGATAGCTCGCTAAAAATTATAGCAACCTGCTGTTCATTCTCGCCAGCTTCCATGTGTATTTGATGACTTCCCGAACAATAAGTGTCGTGGATCTACCTTTGCTGTACGCGTATTGCCTATCCGATAAGGAATTGCAGTTCGGCAATGTTCGGTGAGTCTCAAACCCAGACCATGTTCGAACATTTTGGCAATGCTAATTTTAAATGCAATTAAATATAACCAATACCAGTCTGTCGCTATTGAACTCCTCCGTACCTTCGCCGTACAATTGCGACCTCTTGAATTCTGTCACTTTGCCTCTACCAGGCTTTGCGTCATTTGTAAACAGAGCCAGATTCCTATTGCAGTCTGATACCGGATTCATATTCCAACTTGATACCGCACAATGATCCACAACTATTATAAATCTCAATCGAGCATTGCTCGAACAATGGGTGAAGAATTATAAGGGCTTTCATCAACATCCCCCGATTTTACCGTTTCCCAGGTATATTATACACGGAGTAGATGTCTACAATTTTGTATTAGTTGTGGAGTTTCTTTATATAGAAGTAACAGACAGAGTACGATATTTCATGCATATTACATGAGCTTAAATCGATACTTATTACGTAATAGTGGCTATTTTTGTCCGCGAATAGCTTTCTGCCACGAAACTAGTTCTAATCGTTATTATTCGAGCGGTTGGATGTTACTATATAAAGAAGCATCTTCATCATTATTTTAGACAATTTCGAAGCGATGATAGCTTCGCAGTGTGAGCGTTGGCTGTCAACTTGACGGTCGCAGGTTAAATCCTCGGCCTCGGTTGAGGTTTTGGTGCAAACATTTATTACAGTTTCCATATTCTGGTGATAGGATTCTTTCCAGTAACGGTGCTTTCAGGCAGCTGTTCATGAGAGCTAGGTCTAGCGTGATGCCACCTGGAGTGACACATTATTGCGTATGCATTGCATTTTGCTTATAGGGCATTGCGTAATTAAAGGATGATGTAAGTGCGCTGCACCGATTGTCACCCGCCCGGCACGATAGCGACACGGTATATGTGGTGTTATATCAATGATATTGTATGTTTATACGAGGTAGATGTCGCATAAGCGCGCGGAAACTGAGGCGGCAAAGTTAAGTCAATTGTAGTAATTTTGATTACGATACGTATTTCAAGCGCAAGTCTAAACATAAAGCTATCCTTTTCTATATTATTTGTAACGTATTATCTGTCGCATTAAGCATGTTTATGTCGTAAAGGAACAAAATCTGAGCACCGCGAAGTATGAATATACGTCATCTTTAGTAAAACATCATTGTGTTATATAATATAGTTATCCATCAATATAGTTTGTGGTAACGTAATAAGCCGATATAAGAAGTGACCAAAACTCCATAACGCATATACGTGTATATCATTGGTAAAGTAATGACCCCGACGTCATCGACCACAATGACACTGACCATCAAGTCAGGCATTCGCTTCTATAAAGTGTTAAAAGACGCAGAGAATATACAAAATATTAATATTCATTCAATCGATATCACTAATATAGTAGACGGACAACAGCAAACCACAAACACATAATTAATCACGACAATATTACTAACTATATAAATTTGACACCATTCAGTATTCTAAACGTTTCATTATTGCTATTTCGAATCAATCAATTGAAAATCAACCCCAATCAATGACCATAATTAAGGTTGAAACTCAACAAAACCAACCCGGTCCAGACGCGTCGCACGCCCTTGGCCCACTGGCCCGCCCGAAACACACCATTTCATGAAGACAATCAATAGTTTAGCTAGACTTAATTTGACTAAACCAGGTAGCTAGTCTAAAATGTAGTGCTGTGCTTATTTCGAGTGCGTGTCGCGAGTTCTTAGTTTACGATACTTAAAAAATCATCAACACATTATAATCTACTTACTAGTACTGAATGATACTAAAAAGGTTGTATAGCTATAATTTAAAAATTCCATGAATTCGGGGGCCTTATATGCAACACAAACGAAATCCATTACTTAAATTACATATCTTATATATAAAATCTCGTATCACAGTGTTTCTTCTCAAACGCCTCCGGAAACGGCTTTCCTGGTATTCATGATTTTTTTTGAGTATATTTGGTAGGTCTGAAAATGGGCCGTAAAATATTTTTCACCGTCCTACTCTCAACCCCCATTATATAACCGTGATTTTAGTATTTTTGTATTTATATATATATTTACATAATATCCAAATAATTTATCCGTCTATTATTATTTAACTTGACATACTGAACAATTCTACTAAACAACGTTTGTCAGCTCAGCTAGTATATCTATAGGTATTATTATTATAAAGAGGAAAGATTTGGTTGTTTGTTTGTTTGCATTGAATAGGCTCAGAAACTACTGAACCATTTATTTGCAAGGATAATACGGGGCGCTCGCGGACGCGGTTGCGGTTCGCAACGTCCGCGAGCGCCACGTATTCTCCTTGAAAAAGACCACCGAATGTAGTTGAAACTATAGTCGGAACCCTCTGACTTATTACGTGAGTAATTCCCGTATTTTATACATTCATAATGTATCAAAACTACGTCAGATTTCATAACAAAACTGACATAGGATATATTATATGTAAAACAAAAATAGGGAACTATTTATAAATTTTTTTTACCCATGCAAAGCCGGGGCGGACCGTTAGTATATATGTATATAGATATACTAGCGATATAGTATATAAATAGACTCAAAATATACTATAACAACCCATTACTTACTTTTACCTTAAATCCTTTTCATTACACAGACAATTATTCCAACTTTAGACAATTCCAAGTTATTCGCGAATGTCAGTTCAACAAATCTAGACTGAGTGCGCACTTAGGTACTTTTAGCGCTTTAGTACTTCAAGTAACGACCCGAGGTGCCTCGAAAGCAGTTAAGGGTTTTTGCGAAGCTGTATCCGCTTGCCAGTTATTTTGGGGCGATAGTGAGCGGCGATAAGTGTTTTTATTGAGTGTTTTGTCTGAATATACTGTAACTCAGTAGCATTTTATTAAGAAAATATTGAAACTAGAAGACTGGATTCCGGCCATAAAAATGAAATTAGTACATAAATAAATAAATAATTTATTTCAGACTGAGTTCATGCATGCCTAACAAAAGAGAATTAAATTTAAAAAAAGGTTTGTAATACGCAATTACTATGAGCTATTTGATGCTGTGTGGAGATAGTATATCCAGTGTCTTAGTAGTGAACAGGCCCTGTCACCTGTCACACAATACATTGCGGATGTCGCCGCTGATGGCACGAACGCGGCTCAGCAATGATGCACTTCTTTTGCAAACGATGGAGTAGAAATCATTAACTCCTGCTGCTGCAGAAGCACTACAAAAGCGCGGCAATCTCAGCAACGCCCTGAATGCATTGTTGTACTCTCAAAGCATTGTAAGACGTCCGCCTATTGCTGACTCAGGGGTTTCAGATGTGAAAAGACTCACAATATGCTTTAAAAACTTGACCTTATAGCATAGGCACTTATGTATAAGACAACGTAAAAGGATAGAAAGGGACGAGCTGCTCCAAATAACAAGAATACAAAGTAAGTATTATTAAATCGGTCGCCGTGGCTCAGTGGTTAGTGACATGACTTTTGTGTCTTCGAGGCCCTTCGAACTTGATACCATGCCGGGTTCGAAATCCGGCGATGAGTGTAGATGTTTGGCCCGGGTCTTGGTTGTTTGTGTGCTGTGATTGGTTTGAGTGTATTAAATAAATGCATAAAATAAATAAATACTTACTTTGTATTGTAACAAATCACAATATAACTAGGAACTATATACTTTGGAACATAACCAGACTTGTCCGTTTCGACAAAAAATTACCATTCAGATTTTTGATTGACATGAAACATTATGTTCGTACTTTATTGAAGCTTGCATTTACTTAAAATCAGAACTACACCACAATTATGGCTAGTTTCTAATGTTTACCCCTCCAGTAAAAAATCGTTCATCGGACAAGTCCGCATCTGCACGCCGTCTCCTCCATTTATATCAGTTAGCTTTGTTACATAACATTAAACGATGCTGTAATTCTTGTGTTCGCTAACGACACAGTTCTCTTCGTTTGTTTTGGAATTTTTGTATATAAAATATAAAAGCTATGAGAGCTGGGTTCTTGAGAGCTTCTAGGTCTCATGGGATACCAAGAACAAACCCATCATAATTGAACATCAAGAGAAAGTAGTTGCCAAACGATTTTCTTGAAATGTGTCCAATTTGAAGGTCCATGTATGCCACGCGAATGAAAATGAAAGAGGTTACAAATAATAATTATTAAAAAAAACATACAGTCGAACATGTAACCTCCTCCTTTTTGAACGTTCGATTAAAAAACGTCGGTTAAAAAAAGAACGAAATTAAGAACCTCTTTGAACCCTTCTATTTTGTAAGTCAGATATAGAAATAAAGATTTAAGGAATGACAACAGTTTTCATTTACTTTTCTTTATTATAGTTGAGCCATTAATCAACAAAGTTTATGATCAACATTGTTGTAATTTCTGGAAATTTCCGAGGAATTCTAAAACCAGTTTCATTACAATTCTGCAAAGACTTTATTTTACTTGGAAGCCATCCAAAGTTGTGAGTTATGATATTTTACGGCTTTTGATATGTCAAATACGCAAACAAAATTTAAACTTTTGAGATGAGGTTTAGACTTACTTTTGTACCGGGTTCAGTTCTGTCAGCGGTATTTGAGAGCCAGCAAGCATTTTAGGTCTACCGTGACTATATCTTCGACCACATCTTCACTGACCATCAAGGAAGATAATTGCAAACGCTACAGTATAAAAAAGACACTATTAATAATGACATATACAATTACATTACAATGACTACGCCCCCAGGTTTCAATGATATGGACTACCATTTTCCCGCTACATCATTATCTCAAGGGAACTATACTTTTCCCGGTACTCTATGTGCTATTCCAGGGTGTAAGCTATCTTCATTCCGAATATCATACAAAAACGGTCAGGAGTTTCAGCGTGAAGCGTGAACGATAGATAAAGTTTCGCCTTTATAATTTTAATGAGATAAATAAAGGAATATTTTCAAACTTCTAGTTAAGGTTCTACTGTAGCTTATTTGGCATTCAAACGAAAGTTATTTATAGTATATAGGCAGGTAGGCGTTTGACTAACTCACCTGATGTTAAGTGATGATGCCTTCTATGATGGATCTGGCCTTCCTAAAGGCTGCTCATTTCAGTCGTGACTGAAAACAGCCAGATGATATCTATATGAAAACCCAGGCTTAGGCTACGAACTTCACGTGGCACTACGAACTGTTGTGTGCCCCTGTTAAGATGCCCTAAAAACATCTCACACTCACAAACATTTGTTTATGTTTTACTCGTATTGCTCAAAAATCAATCATTGTAGGGAGCACACCAGAGCGGGGCTGAAATAGCATATATACTCTAGGGATATTTATTTTATTATTTTTGTATGTACGTGTGTAACGAACCTACCAAAACGAAAGTATAAAGTTTAAAGCCCCGCCATCTTGCATAACTGTAACCACCTTAATGTTACAGTTCATTTGTTTTTGAAAATGGAACTAGAAGCGTCGATCTCTTTGGTAGAATGCGTGCATTGCGTTGCGGGTACAGAAACCAAGCATTAATATTATATTGGATTATTTCATTTACTAGCAATCATAGTGAAACATAGAGTGTAACACACAGCGCTTAAAACTCGTAAGTTTTCTTTTTCCCAGAAACAACTGCTAATATATGTCTGTGACCAAACTGAGTACCTAGTTCAGGTATAAGAAATAAGCTTATCCACGAAAAGGTTTCATCAAGTATTCATATATATTCCTGTAGGCAGCATCTGTGAGACCGTTGTCAAAGGACAAATAATATAGAGAAATAACCTCGAATTCTTACCTATGTTTCACTCGATTCCAGATTTTCACGAATTGGACACAAATATAAGAGAATTTCATTCTTTTAACATCTCTTGGGACATAAAAAAGAAAAGGTTGTTTTCATAAATTATTTCTCAGAAATTCGATCAGGAATATTGTATACATTTATTTGTTCTTGGTATTTGACTCAAATAAAATTTATTGTTATTAGTTAATAATATCATAAACAAGCAAAAAACATTGTCTTCGTTATCCACGACAATACTTTTTAATGGTACATAAGTTTGATATACTTTTTAGAGTAAAATGATAATCCTAGGTTTTTAACCTACAGATCTCAGTTTCTTAGATATGTTAAGATTTGGTATTTGAACACTTGATTATCTTACATGATGTTAAGTTATGATCTGATGGTTTACATCGATGATGCTTGTCTAGATACCTTTCCTACCACTCCTGACCTGAACAAATCCAGATTAATGATTGTTGAAGAATATTCCTCTCGTTGGCTAAACGAAATTTGAGCGAAGCAAAACGCTTCGTGCACACTTGGTAGAAGTTCAAACTTCTACCAAGTATGGGTGGGCCGTTTTTTTATTTAGTCGGAACCCTCTGACTTACTACACGAGTAATATTTTTTTTTAATACTGTACAGATCTAGCGTCGGACCACTATCTCACTTGATGGTCAGTGGCGATGTGGTCGAAGATGTTATCACGCTAGATCTAGAATGATTACTGACTCTCTAGGAACTGCTGCCTGAACACACTATGTTTTTGGTGACAGTTTTTTAAACTTGAGGGTGGTAACTAGCCGGGCGGGTACTCGAAAGTACTCTACAACCATGCTGGGAATTTGATAACGGTGTTACCTTCACCGGAAACTCATGTTGTTGTTGGGGATCGAACCAGTGTCCGTCAGTATGACAGGCGACGCTCCTGCCGCTGAGCTATCATCGCTTCAGAAAGTGTTATAAGTTTTAATCCCGTGTTTTATACATTCATGGGTGTGCCGCATTACCGTCCGTGTGGTCGCTCTTACATTGTAATTGCTATTCGAGATTCAAGGGTTCCACTGTATATTCATTGTTATGATTATTATAATTGATATCTATTTTTCTCGGTAGCGGCACTATGCATTGAACAACTTAGCTTACTTGTATCGAAATGTACTATTCTCCTATCGCGAAACAGGGTGACAATAATTAAGACGACCAACCCTCTCGTCATGGCTCTTGATTGGTTTGAGTGTTACTCTTGTCTGTCTGTCTGCGCAAGAGTGGAGCGTATATCTAGCGACACATTGAAGATGTTCACATAAAAAAGAGAAACTAAATATTTGTAACTATAACAAAACATATTATGCTCACCGACATCTATTACTTATTCGCAACGTTTTCTTGAAAAGTACGATAAATATTTGCAGAGTTACACCAACCTGAAAGTATTCGATTTATGAATTTTAAAAAATGTAGGCAGTTGTTTTTTTGAGTTACACCAGCCTGAATGTATTCGATTTATGAATTTTAAAAAATGTAGGCAGTTGTTTTTTTGAGTTACACCAGCCTGAATGTATTCGATTTATGAATTTAAAAAAATGTAGGCAGTTGTTTTTTTGAGTTACACCAGCTTGAATGTATTCGATTTATGAATTTAAAAAAATGTAGGCAGTTGTTTTTTTTCATCATTATAAAACTTCTCCGCTGTGTAACAATATGAAGACCAATATGAAAATGTAAATAGTATATAAGCAGGTAAATCAAATAATAAATACATGGATTCCGTCCATCCCTTTTATTAATTTCGTCGGCTTCAATCAATTTTATAGACGTTGATATCCAGAACCCGGGTCACGTACGAAGGTGCTGGAGCTCGCAGCTCCTCAAATTGAATTTTGAGACGCAAGTTGTTCAGTTAAGTGAACGAGAAGGAAAATATTGCTATAGTTGTTGACATTTACCCGATGTTCGAAATAAGAGGAACCCGTGTTATACTTTTAACGTTAAAAAGTAGAAATCTTTCTTTCTTCAATAATGTATAATATTATTTTATAGTTTCATTAACCATAACACAAAGTATTTTAAAAGAAATTACAGTGCTCATAATAGTATTTCTCTCGAATAAAAAACTAGCTCAAATCTTCTTTAGAAATGGATTGCCTGGAAGAGGTTGGTCAGAGCGATAAGATTGTTCATTGTTACATCTATGGTTTTTAATAAATTAAATAATATAATCTACGAAATTTTCCTCTTTTAGCGCTCAATATCTACCACAATATAAAGGCAATACATATAAAAATCTGACAAAATAACTTCATATTCTCACCCTGTTTAGAAAACATTATTATGTTGTGTATTCCAGAAATAACAAGATAATCTGGCAACACAGGTTAAAGAGACTGCGTTACGAGTCTAATAAAATTTCCATACGCTAGCGCCTAAACAAGGAGGCAAGAAGTAAAGGCTTGTAACATATGTAGACATTCCATTTCATAATATTTTAGATTATTTACGATCAAGTTTGTATTTTATTTAGTACTAGCTGCTGCCGGCGGTTTTACCTGCGTGGTGATAATTGATGATAATGATGATGATGATGAAAAGTAGCCTATGTGTTATTCCGGGACCTGAGCGAAGCGTAAGATGAAGCATAATAGTACGAACGCTTTCACACTCACACTTCTGCACTAGATTTGCCTGTGTCACATGGGAGGTTTCGACAAAAACTTCTATTTAGTACTAGCTGCTGCCCGCGGTTATAACGATAAGATCGATAGGAACATTTTTGTAGGAAACTACGATTTACACCTGAAGAATGTTTATGATAAAACTGTTCAAATTAAAATTTCAATAAAACTCATTTTTGTAAGCTTGTAGCGGTTTCACCCGTGTGGATTACGGTTTTCCCGCTACCTCAAATATCCCACGGGATCTATACTTTTTCTGGGATAAAAGTAGCCTACGACGGCTTAATCTATCTCCATAACAAATTCCATCATCGAAATCGGTGTAGCCGTTTAAGCGTGAAGAAGTAACAAAAATACACACAAACACACACAAACTTTTGCATTTATATTGTTAGGATACTAGGATTGTACAGTCAGCCAAACATGTCTAACAGATAACGATCATTTGACATCATGATACAACAAGACTGATTTTTCCGTGCAATAGTATTCTGACAGTTCAGTTTTCGACCTTATTGCTATTTTGATCACACATACACTTTTGTCAATACTGGTATATAGACAATGTTCTTTACCAACTGCATGCTAGATCAATGGGTACTTTAAAATTTTGTTTTTAGCGTTCATTATATACGAATTATTAGCGTTACGAAAAGTAGCGCCGTTTATTATTCGAGCCAACTTGGGGTGAGTTTCTTTTTAAGCTTTAAGTGCTTTGAGCACAGATAGCGTGCCTTAAGTCATTCTGAAATGCACTGACAGCTACACAAAAAAAAATTATGACGTTCTCCATGACATCATCGTCCTGTGCTTAGACCGTCACGAGTACGACGTAGAGCAGTGTGAGCACTGTCAAACAAATAGATAAGTAACTTTATATTGAGAGTCAAACATCTGACTCATTTAGAAATTTGTCGAATAATTAGTAGGCCGTCCATAAAAAATTAAAAACGCAATTTTAACTTTAAAAAAAATTACCCATTTAGTGTCCATGAAGTATGGAAGTGAATTATTTTATATGAATTTAATGGGAATTGTCATTTAAAGAATTCCCGCGCTTATACACACACAATCCTTTCCGATTTGCTTACGAGCGTCAGCACTGTCAGCACTATATTAATCTCGTAACAGCTAAATCCTTACGTACGAACGTATGCACTGAGAGCCCAAATTGAAACGTACCCTTGACCGGACTTAGTGAGATATTTGTAAACGAAAGTGGTACGTGACTCATTTTTAGATTTTTTTTTGAGAAATGTATCGCCTCATCACATTTCTTCCCTCTCATCTATGATGGATACCAGCCCTAAAATCCCTCTTTTGGGCACCGTAATATACTACAGAAATGTAAGACGCAGCACCCTTTTTGTATAAAATATGATCTCTGAGATCTAAAGATAGGGAAAATGAAGGAGGATTGTTTCGAAAGGGTCTATATATTTCTTTGTACTTCGTTTTAATCAAATGTCTCGAATCTTTTTATTTTACGATGCTGAGGGTTTTTTGTGAGAATTTTAATGAAGTGTAGCTCTAGCTGTATAAATTTAATGTATCCGTAACATATAATGTGCATTTTGGGACTGGCCGGTTGGCGAGTTGGTAGCATTCTGCCTTCTGAGCCGCTGGTCCCGGGTTCGATTCCCGGACAGGCAAACATTTGTGTGTATGAACATGTCTGTTTGACCTGTGTCTGGGTGTGTATATGTATATAAGTATATATATAAGTATTTATATAAGTATATATCAGTCATCAGGTTACCATAGTACAGGCTCTGCCTAGTTTGGGGCCTGAAGACCTTGTGTGAATGTTGTCCCATATTATTATTTTAATTGCATGTTGGTAAGCTTCTTCCTATTACCTGCATGGCTAGCAGCTGCCTCCCCAACTTTGAAAAAAATTTAAATCATCGTGTTTTCCGTCAGCTCGAGACTTAACATTCTAGGTCATAGGCCTCTACCCCACCTTCGACAATATCGCCAACGACCGAGTGCCAATTGTCATCAAGTAGACAAACGTCAATAAATGATTTGGGCCTCGTATATCGTACTACCATGTATTATATAGTACCAGAAGGTGGGCAGCAGCGCCTTCTGAGGATTGTAAATCATACTGCGCTCGCCAACCCGCATGCCAAGCGTGGCGAGTATTGGCAAATCCCCACTATATAGGGGAGGCATATGTCCAGCTGTGGACGCACATGGCTGAGAGAAAAGGAAGAAGAATATTGATAGAAGAATATACAGAATTACGAGGTATTCGTAGCGTAGCTTTATGATATTACATTTGGGCGTAAAAACAAAGATGAGTTGGTGAGGTTGCCTTGAGATAAAGTGATATTAAATATCGTTAAGAAACAGTATCACGTGGGTCTGTAAACCGTATTCTGTACATGTTTTTATTTTTTTGTTTGTTTTTATTCATAAAAAACATAATCTTAAATACCATGGAGAGAAAAAATAAAATATATACATTTTTTTTGGGAGAAATTGTTTATATTAAGATATTAAAATTAAAAATAGACCAATTAAAATATATTTAGGTAATCAGTTATTTGTATCACATGTTGTGTCATTGTTGTTATCACGTGAATTTAAAAATTCTTTACATTGTTTACTGCTTTCATAAAAAAGAAAGACAATCTCACTTCGTTAGTATTGAAATTTTTTGGCTCAAAATTCTCTAAAAATTATGTAATATAGCAAACGTCAGTCCTTCATACTGACATACGTCAAGCGAGCGAATATCTGATATAGTTACAACAGGCGTGTAGGTCTGTAGGCTCCAAGTCCGACGGCTCGTTAACGAATGTCCGGTTCTGTGAACAATCGCGCCGTGACCGGAAGTACAGCTTTCTCACTTCGTATACAGACAATACAGAACAGTGACTTTGCTTTATACAAACTGCATTGATTATAAAAATAGACTAGACTGTAACTATTATAGAGGGCGTTGCATGTTTTTATTTTTAACCGACTTCAAAAAAGGTTACTCAATTCGACCGTATATATATATTTTTATGTGTCGCGGATAACTTCGTCGCTTATGAACCGATTTTGATGATTCTTTGTTGTTGATGATGATGTCCTTGTTGTTTGATAGTGTATACTTCCGTGGTGGTCCCATATAAATTTCATAAAAATCAGACAAGCGGTTCTTGAGTTACACTCCAATAACTTAAAAGTGCTTCACCTATCTCGACGATATTATAATTGCGGTTGTAGACATCAGAGAAGATACACAATGACGATTGATCCCGCGCGTTGTAACATCTTTTTGGTTGCCTGGAAGAAATCGCTTTAAGCGATAAGGCCGCCTTTTGTACCACTGTATCTATATTTGTTTGTTTGTTTTCTTTATGTGTGTAGTTTTGAAATAGTGTGCAAATAAAGAGTTTTCTATCTATCTATCTATCTATCTTTACACGGTCACTGAAAAAGGTGAAAAAAAAATGTTTACCAAAAAATGGAACCGACTTCAATACTCAAAAGTGTGAAATAACTTGTCGAAGTCGGTACTATAATAGTTCACAATATTGTGCTCGTGGTACCGACTTCGACAAGTTATTTCACACTTTTGAGTATTGAAGTCGGTTCCATTTTTGGTAAATTTTTTTTTAGAATTTAAAGATTTTTCAAGATTCATGATGTCATTGGCGACACCGATTTCGATGAAATTTAGTATGGAGATAGTTTTACCCTGGAATAACACATAGACTACTTTTATCCCGGAAAAAGTATAGTTCCTGTGGGATAATTGAGGTAGCGGGAAAACCGTCATCCACGCGGGTGAAACCGCGGGGCACTACTAGTATCGAAATAAATGTCAAAAGTTACATTATGCTACAGCTCTTTCTGTATCATAATGTAACTTTTTTACTATTAAGATACATCTTCAGCTGGACTAAGGAGGTTGCGATGCAGTTTTTCTACGTATAATCTGTGCACGCGGCGCCACACGCATGCGTGACCTGCGAATGGATTTTGGCGCTTTTTATTATTTTATTATCTATGTTACGAAATTAGATAAAGTAGTGCATGAAACTGCACATAATTTGGTCTTAAAACACTCGCGTAGGTAATACAATAAAATGACTACGGTTCGTTCTTGTAACTTGCTCTCCTGTTTTAAGAACCCTTATTATATACAGTTTCATAAACTTAGTAATAATTTTTCACCAGTGTATAAGTATTCGATCTTTTACGCCCAACAACGACGGTTCTTAAATTAATCTTGTATACATAATGTGCCATACTACACCAGTCACTGTAATAAATAATACTAATAATAATAAGCCTTTTATTCCATGCAAAAGTAAGATACATACATAGTTTAAGACACATATTTCACTTATTTTAGAAAAATGTTTAAATTTAAATAAAAGTATTCAATACAGAAGTTTGTTTGCATGAACCCCTCCTCAAGTGAAGGTGAAGGCCTCCTCTAAAGAATTCCATGTGTCTCTATTTTGAGCTATTTGCGGCCAGTAGGTACCAGCTATTTTTATCAACTCGTCTGCCCATCTCGTCTGGGGTCTGCCTTTGCGACGTTTGCCGATTGGACCCTTCCACGTTGTTACCCTATTGGTCCATCTCTCGTCCTTTAGCCTCGCTACGTGCCCAGCCCACTTCCATTTTAGTTTCTTAGCGTAGGTTATAGCATCCGTCACTTTGGTGGTTTCTCTAATTTTTGTGTGACGAATTTTTTGCATCTTTTTAATATTGAGCATACTGCGTTCTATTCCACGTTGGCAGGTAGTGATTTTGCTTTTTAATTTGGATGTAAATTTCCAAGTTTGACATGCATAGGTTAGACAAGGTAGGAGGTACACCAGTCACTGTATCGTCAGATATATCGCCTCCGATACTAACAAAGGCAGCCGCAAGCCACAATCAGGGATAGCTTACTGTACACCGCAAATTACAGACACAAGGGTTAACTTAGTTACTTTGAATATGTCAATTGTATTCTGGGTTTTGTGATTCTTATTACATACGTGATTAAAGTACTTCGAACAGCTTTAGAACCGACTATGTTATTAATGTAACATGTCTGAAATTATATAGAATATAGAGAAATTATCACACTAATATTATGCACGCGAAAGTTTGTGTGTTTCTGTATTTGGTCCAGCTTCACGCAAAAACTACTGAATGGATTTTAATGAAGCTTTACAATAATATAACTCATACGACAGAATACCGTACCCTACTAATATTATAAAGCGAAGGTTAGCATGGCTGTATGGATGTTTGTTACTCAATTACGCTGAAACGGCTGGAGGGGCTTAGATGAAATTTGCTATGTAATTCAGGTAGTAAAGATAATTAACCGACTTCAAAAAGGAAGAGGTTAACTGTATGTATTTTTAATGTATGTTCACCGATTGCTCCCCATTCGATCCACTAGGGTCGATTCTCAAATTTCTATTTTTGCTGCTTTTGAGTTACACTCCAATAACTGAAAAGTATTACTTTTACCTTGATGAATTCTTTATTGACGGTGGATGACAATTGATTCTGTAAGTAGCAAAGGTTACTGAAGAGGGTAAAAGAAGTAATGAAGACAAATCTAAAGATCTACACAGACCGACCCGCACCATCACGGGCCGCAGGAAGAGCCCTGTCCGCGGTGCGTTGCCGACCGTGGTCATCGGCCGTCCGTGGTCATCGGCCGTCCGTGGTCATCAACCGTGCGTGGTCATCGGCCGTGCGTGGTCATCGGCCGTCCGTGGTCATCGGCCGTACGTGATAGATCCGCAATATCGCGTACCGCGGGAAGCCACTTTAAGAGTTATACGAATAGAGTGTAGTTGTTTCTTCTGAATAGTTCTACAAAAATGTCTGCAACAGTATACATCGATATTTTATGTGTATGCCTATTAGCAATATAGTGAACCATAAAAACAAAAAAAATAACTTTATACTTGTATTTCTAATGCACATTTTGCAGTAACAAATTATTTTATAAATAGAAATATGTTTTATTGCTTCTGATAATCAAAGTAGTTACTTATGATTTCGTATTTTTAATTTACGACGATATAAAGTAAAGACCTTGCTAGTCATGGCTTATTCGCCAATTTATTTTCGGCTTACAAACAAATCCGGGCAAGGCTGCTTCTCCATTACCTCTATAAATCTCATCAGTCTATCATTAAACTTTTATCGTCCAAACGAAATAACGAGATTTCAGAACAAAGAAGTAACTAGCGAACTTTTCCCCTCAAATATTACCAAACGACTATTGATATGCCCACTAAGGATATAGCCATTTGTATAATTGTATTTTTCCTAGTCACGACATCGTCTACTCCGAATAAAGTTAAATGAGTCTCAGTACATTACAAATTAGCACCAGATTTAATCTCCCCGGTCCCATTACCAACGGCAATCGTTTCAATTAATTGGGCAGTAAATTTATTTTCTACGTTATAAATTCCCTTAAAGTTTTCAGGCCTTTCATTATGTAAAAAAATATAGTCAAGTTACTAACGCTCATTATAACTTATAAAAAATTATGTGGGTTTTGCAGTGCGAGGCGAGACAGCAACAATTTCATAAACAATAAACTCTGGAAAACATCCATACTCGAAAACTCAACTCCTGGCATCGATTTGAAGATTTTTATGATTCATACGGAAGCTACCAGATGAACCCAAAAATATTATATTAGCTTTCTATTCTACAATCTATATTATATACAAACTATACAGACTGTTAGGTAGAAGACCGTACATACTGAAGTCAGATATAAGGCACTCGATTCTGACCCCGAATTTGTAAAAATATAGGTACCTTATTTTTTACGTAATTTATCCAAAAATATCCTTAGTATAGCGTAAGCGCAGTCACCGCCGATGAGTTGTTTACAAACAGCGCGGCACCCTTCCCCGCGCTCTCCCTGTCTGCCCGCGCGCCGGCCGAGCGCCCGCGGCACGTGCCAGTCAAAGGACGCGAGCCGCCCGTGACGCAATATTTGATTTTTGCGGAAACCTCTTTTAACTGTTAGTGTGTTTTGTGTCAAGTGCAATGTCGTTTTCGTCGTCGACGGTCTGGACTCTGCTGCACAAAGAAGGACTACACCCATATCATTTTCGGCCCGTTCAAGAACTCGGGGTCAACGACCATGAACCACGGGTGAACTACTGCCGATGGTTTTTAGAAAACACGGAAAGGAATATCTTATTTACGGACGAGGCGACATTCACAAGGCTTGGGGTATTTAACGTGCACAACGAACATTGGTGGAGTACTTCCAACCCCCACGTTACGCGACAGGACGCTTACCAACATAGGTTTAGTGTGAATGTGTGGGCAGGTGTTTTAAACAACTGTTTGCTGGGCCCATACTTTATTGAAAGTAGACTAGACAGTCAAGCTTATCTTACCCTATTACGTAGTGTAATAAATGACATGCTGGAAGATGTTCCCTTGACTAATTTATGAGAGTTATTCTAGCAGCATGATGGAGCGCCCGCTCACTACCAGACGCAAGTGCGCGAGTTTTTAAATTGTCACTTCGGCAATAACTGGATAGGTCGCGGTGGGCCCGTCCCGTGGCCGGCGCGCTCGCCTGACCTTACACCGTTACATTTTTACTTGTGGGGTGAACTCGAACGGCTTGTGTACGCTACAGAATACTCCAACCGGGATGAACTAAAGGCTAGAATATTAGCCGCCTTTGATAAGGTTCGAAGTAATACGTTTGTGTTGTGCCGGGTGAAAAACAATATGCGAAAACGCGCCGAACTCTGCGTTGCGCGAGGAGGCGATCATTTTGAACAATTATTAAAATACGTTTAATTTTATGTAAATAGTGTAAATACTTAGTGAATGTAAGTGAATCGGTGTAAATAAATACTACATATTCTACCATTGTGGACGCTGCATACGCCAAGAGTTAGGTACCTAGTTATTATTTCTTATTTAAGTCTCGATGTATGTAGGGTGTCCATATTTTCTCCATTTGTGCTGCAATAATTTAGTATCGTTTACTGTGCCGTATATTTATATTACTCTTGCATTATATTTTTAATGGTTACTTGAAGCCATTGACTAACATGTCCTTCAGTATGTACGGTCTTTTACCTAACAGTCTGTATATGAAGTTATTTAAATTGTCGTTTCTGGTACGATGTATTATAATAAAACTAATAAATATTTATATCGCATATAGGCAAGGTATTTCAATGTTAGTTATAAGAGATGCTTAAAACTTACAGAAATTATATGAAATATTACTTAATCAATAATAATTATTGCGCCTGAGCTTTCGACAATCCCACCAATCACCAAATACATTCAATGAACAGGTCTTTTATTTTTTTTTAATCCTTACATGATTTTTGTAGCATAAACAGGATGCTTTTGGGTAATTTTGTATTAATGCTTTCCAGTGAATGGATCAGATATAAATTGGAACCAAAACGTGATCCCCATTTCAAAGCCTCCCGAGCACGTCCTCACTAAAGACTACTGCGCGCTCACGCCTCAATATAGCACCCTGTAGGGGTCTGTGAGTTCGGAAAGAAACCACTTGGTATTCCATACTATCCCTAAGTTTTAACGAGATCTAGGGAAAATCGTGAGTTGGATTGGATTCTGCACACGCTTTCTGTAAATCCGAGATTTGCTAAAGTAAATATTTTGCCCTTTCATATTGCTGGGATTATGATACTGAAAGTCGAGTTTAAAATAGATAGAAAACACGAAGTTTCAACAACGTTAACATATAAAATACTATTAATAAAAACAATTCATTTTTATATTTATAACTAGCTGCGCCCCGCGGTTTTACCCGCCTGGACAACGGTTTCCCCGTTCCAGGATAATTGATCACTTGCCCGTCTGTTAAGAATAATTCCGACCTGGCCTTTTCCCGAAACGTCTCTGATCTAGTCAGAGTACGTGCGCGGATATTTTCCTCATCCATCTGCACCTTTCACACTCGCCTTATATATGCTTTTGTCTCTCTCCTTTCATGTACCCGGTTGGGATGCCAACCGTTAGCCAAGAAATGAACATGTTGAAAGTTCATTTCTTGGCTAACGGTTGGCATCCCAATTCACATTCAACCTGATACATATCTGAATTAGGATGCCAATGCCAAATCTTATCACAAAAAATAACATACATATATACGAAGCCATAATTGTTATAATGTATTTGATTTGTATTTGATTTAGTGATACAAATGTTTCTTTAGAAATACTTATCATTATTTCAATAAAAACACAGCTCTCATTCTTGCCAAAATATTAACTTTTCCGGAAAATATTGAGTGGTCAATTTTTTCCAGTATTTATTTTTCATAAGGATTAAACAAGTTGAAATAAGTCCTCAATATATTTAATAAAATTAAAAAAAATATATTTGGGATATACCTATATCAAGATTCGCATTAGCGTGTTTATTATTATTTTAAAAGTCTGGCTCTTTCTCTTGAAATAATCCTACTACATTCGTAGATATTATAGTACGAATATTTTTCTAATTTGTTAAAATACAATTCAGCTTATTTTCATAAGTATTCAAATTTAATTTCTCCAACAAATTATCAAGGTTCATACAAATCCTATTAAGAACTCACCTTTTTTTTCAACTTTGTTAAAAAGCCTTATAAATTCTAGAAAAATAACAAATTATTTGTAAGTGTCACAACAGATGGCGACACTGAGAACAAATGGGTGATGTCAGAACAAATTAATGGTTAGACTTAGAACGGCGAGTTTTATCTGTTTTTATTTTAAATGAAATCTTGTTCTTATTTATTGCCGATTGCATTACAATATTGTTTGGTGTCTCGCCCTGTGTTACCCATTGAACATTTTACATAAAAGATTTTTAGGAAATCTAAATACACATAAAGAAAATACTATTGCAACATAATCATATCCTACTAATACTATAAATGCAATTTAGATTTTAATGAAATTTGAAACACAGATGGATTAACACATAGGCTTATTTTCACCATCACCGTTTTTCATCACCACGTGGGTAAAACGGATTTGGATGAAAATTGGTATGTAGATACTTCAGGTCCCGAAATAACACATAGGCTACCTTTGATCATTATCATTATCAATCATAGTCACAGACTTCGACCTGACTTGAATTTGTTTTAAAAAAACGTCGTAGTAAAATCTGTGATGATGTTTTAAAACAGCAAACACATGTGTCTTCATTCATTTGTCCTCGGAAGCCATTGAGTCATATTCTAGGTCTAGGAGATTTCACCTTCGACAACATCTTAACTGATCATCGAGCGATATAATGTTCGAAGACTAAAAAGTTAGATAGATATAGAAAGATATAGATAGCTAGATATAGATAGATAGATATAGAAGAACACTTTATTGAGCAAGAACGTCAACTTAAAATAACATTAATAAAATAGCACATTAACAAACACAAAATAACTTGCGGTATCAACGCTAGGAAGCGATCTCTCCAAGACTTGAGACTTTGTAAGGAGAGGAATTCACTTTTGAGAAGTGGTTAAAGTATTTTTGGTATAAATGTGTCACCTTCACAGTTAAGATGAATCTAAGGATACATCTCAAGCTGGCCTCCATAAATTAATAAAAAGTATAAGCTGTTTAAGCTACAGAGTGAGCTAAAATAACAAACTTGCATACATACATAATTATATAACAACACCCCAAAACCATAACCCTCCTGGCGCAGTTTGGTAATCAAAATGACAATAACAACTATGAAAAATGTTTGCACGATCATGCGATCCAACGCGTTTGTAGCTTGCGAGTCCTAAATGTTATTAAAGGCACTCCCCGTCACACAATTATAAATTTCACATAAAGTAATAGATCATACGAAGGCATCGAACCAACACTTTTCATTACCTAAAGTGTTTTTCATAGCATTTAATATGGCAACCTCGTAAAATTCAATATCTCGAAGCGGTCAGCGAGTTCTAGAACATTACAGTTTTACGGCGACGGCTTGGGCTAGAAAAAATATATTTTCTCAAACGTTTCACACAAATAAAACGTTATTAGAATGGTTCTGAATACAAATATTGAATCGTCGAGGCGTAAAAAGGTATTTGTTATTCCTTTCGCATTCTTCGTTGGTGTTGAATAATATTTTTTTTTTTAATTGTTTTAATTAAATAAAATTTGAGATGATAAATCAATGAGTATAAAGTCGTTGCCGACACCTAAAAATAAAATGATATTTTAAAATGTGTGGTCTAATCATATAAAATTTACGCTACAAGTAAAACAAAAACCTAAGAACAAATTGTATTATACAATATTTAGAGACTTGCTTATAAAATACTTCTTTCGTATTGATAACATCGAAAGCCCAACAGGTAAATCGACAGAACTATATATATATATATTTTATTAACATTCACACAAGGTCTTACATACATTACTTTTTTTATTCTTTTTTTTTACTTTATCATAAGTTTGCGTTTGGCAACTGTCTCACTTGATGTTAAGTGACGACGTTGTCTTATTAGCTTTAGCCATTTAGCTATTTGATTTAGCACACAAACCTAGAATTTATTTATTTATTCGAACACCAACACTGTGTTCACTAATATGTTTACATTGCGCTTAACACATTAAGAGGCAAATGTCACAACAGTTACAGTGATAGAGTGAGAGTGTAGACAACATGCAAAATTAAATTATTAGAAGGTTCCTATTCACTCGCGACTTGAAGACTCCAGGATTGTACGTAAACACAGACTCGGACAACGAGTTCCATTCCTTGGCAGTACACATTGAGAAAGTGGAACATTACACATTGTGTAACTATTATTAGAGCTCCAATACCACTAAATATTGATCCACTAATCTGAAGCGATTATAGCTCAGCGGGAGGAGCGTCGCCTGTCAAACTGACGGACACTGGTTCGATCCTCAACAACAGCCTTCCAGTGAAGGTAACACCGTTATCAAATTCCCAGCATGGTGGTAGGGTACTTTCGAATACCCGCCTGGCCAGCTACCACCCTCAAGTTTGAAAAACTGTCACCAAGCACATAGTGTGTTCAGGCTGCTGCCGCTGCTGCAAGGACTGCTGTCCTTGAGCGTGATAACATCTTCGACCACATCTTCACTGACCATCAAGTGAGATAGTGAGTAGATAGTGGTCAAACGCTAGATCTATACAGTATAAAAAAAACATATTTTTTTTCATATAATTATAACGAAAACCTAAAAGTTAATCCCCTTAATCCCTGACTCAATTGAAATAATATAAATAATAGCTTGCTCGTCTTCTCTCCGAATCACGATTCAGATTTCTAATATCCTATCCCACTTCTTCTCTCAGCCATGTGTGCGTCCACTGCTGGAC
Source organism: Apeira syringaria (assembly GCA_934044485.1). NCBI lineage: Eukaryota > Metazoa > Arthropoda > Insecta > Lepidoptera > Geometridae > Apeira > Apeira syringaria. The sequence goes on along the minus strand of OW203660.1, from coordinate 23,356,470 downwards.
ATATGCCTCCCCCATATAGGGGGGATTTGCCAATACTCGCCACGCTTGGCAGGCGGGTTGGCGAGCGCAGTATGATTTCCAATCCTCAGAAGGCGCTGCTGCCCACCTTCTGGTACGTGATCCCTTAGCCGACTCTTACGGCACCCGCGGGAAGAGATGGGGGAGTACTATTCTAGGCCGGTACCACCACGGCCCTATCCCACTAATATTTATAAACACGAAAGTTTGTGTGTTATGTGTGTTTGTTACTCTGTCACGCTCAAACGGCTGCACCGATGAAATTTGGTGTGGAAATAGTTAGACCCTAGAATAATATGGGCTGCTTTTCATCCCGAAAATGATTGCTGTTTCGGTGGGATAAATAATTAAATACTTCTGTGACTCTTTCACGCTCAAACGGCTGTACAGGTTTTGATGAAATTGTGTATGGAGATAGATTAGGCCCTAGGCTATAACACATAGACTACTTTTTTCCCAAAAAAGTATAGTTCTCGTGGGATATATAATTGAGGTAGCGGGAAAGCCATAATCCACGCGGGCCGGAAACCATGGGGCGCTCACAGTGGTTTATAAAACATACTTACTGCTAAAATAGAAATTAATAACAGTCCTCAATACAATAAAAATTATGATTATGTAAAACCATATAATAACGGTTGGTAACGGCATTTTAACGAGCAACGATAAAGACTCGATAGCGAAAACATTTCGTTAAATTATACACTTACATGATTTTGGAACTTCCAATCAAATTATTTCAGCAATGTGTAGCTAGAGAAAAATCGTTTTTAATATGCCAACCTGCGAAGCAGTTTGTTCATTTTATGTATTAATTAATGTAGTTAATAATTAATTTTGATAGTATATTATACTTTATAGTTAGTCTATTGTCGATATTAATTACAGATTCACTAAATAATAACACAAATGTTTCGTGGTTATTTATTTTATTTTTGTATTTTATTAACCTTTTATGGCAAGCATTCGTTGTTTGCTCATGCAATTAAACTACTATAAAATTCTGACAATAGCCAACAAAAATTGAAATGTAAACTCTAAGGCTTCACGGCCGGCGTTGCATGTTGTATGTTATGTATTGCTTCCGGGCTGTTTGGCCGTGGTCTATGTGAAACTTTTGTTGCAGACGTTTCGTCGATCATTCGCGGTGTCTTCTCTGATACTCAGTATCAGAGAAGACACCGCGAAGGAGAGTTCTACGCTCTTGTCGCCGCTCGGACCTGAACCACTGAAGATGTCGACCGCAGTGATCGACGAAACGTCTGGAACAAAAGTTTCACATAGACCACGGCCAAACAGCCCGGAAGCAATACATACAACAAAAATTGAAATATTTTGACTAATTAGAGTATAAAAGTTGCGACCTGACACAGTTTCAATGATGGAATGGATACAATAGCACGTCCCGCTGACACGTGTTAACGAATTTTTCATTTTGTTTACGGTTTTGTTCATGAACGCCGGCGGCACGGAACGTTTGTCGAATAATAACGGACGGACGTGGGTGTTTAAAGTAGATTTCGTGTTTACGTGATAATCGGTATGTTACATTTTTTTCTTGTTCAAATTTAATAACAACAATGATACGTCATCGTTTTTAGCGATGACCGAAAAGAAGTAAATTTACGATAAAGAACATTTGTTTGACTCGTACTTATCTCTTCATGTCTTGAAGTTTTGATTAAATTATATTGTAGATTGAATAGAACCTAGCTGTTTCACTTGTTGCGTTATACTTCCGACTTGAGTTCCAGTGAAGGAAACATCGTTATCACACCTCTGTCAGCGTGGGGGGATGGTATTTCTCAACACTCTTAAAATTAAAAAAATATCACCAATCACAGTTCCAGGTTTCCTTTAGAACCAGTGTACGCACCTTTTCAGTTGTCTTTTACAAATTGCATGAGTTTCTAAATCACTTGTATTTGTGTATGTTTGTTATATGACGATGTGGTCGAAAATATTATCACGCTAGATCTAGAATGCTCACTGGCTCTCTAGGACTCCTTGCCTGAACACACTATGTGTTTGGCGACAGCTTTTCAAAATTGAGGGAGCTCAAACCAAGCAGGTACTCAAAACTTTAGATAACTTTTCTTAGATACTTTAATATACACATATATATATATATATATATATATATATATATATATATATATATAAATTTAATATGCTCGGATAAGTACACATAGGTGGAAAGTCATTTTGTATAATATTCATACTGCGTACCTAATTATTTATATACCAACTCAGCATTGCATGCGAAGCTGCGAGCAGGCGCTTGCAACCGATAAATGCAGTGATCTAGGTCTTTGTTATCCTGCGGTATGAGACATTGGCTGAATAGATTGTATAGGCGTGTAGATGATGGGTCCACACATGCATACGGCCGAAATTATGATTATATTCCTACGTTCTTAATTCTATTTTATGTCTTTTAATTTATCCCAATTATTTGGTCATCATGAGATCAAAGAGAAGAATAATACGTATCCCATTGCCTGACGGCTTAAAATCGAAATATACCCTTTCGATGTTCCCTGTATAGTGTATATATTATATACCTTTAATTAATATCAAACAATACAATCCCCAGGGAACGTTGTGCACGCGCGTGTAGAATGAAGATAGAGATATAGTTATTTCTACGTTTAATAAAAAAGGATGAGTTACGTTCCGTAACACGTGTTTACTTATTCTTTTACAAATGGAATTTTGGGTTGTTGTTTCAAATGTTTATGTTTTTACAGATTCTTTCAGAAATCAAAAGATCTTGGGAAAATGTTTTTATTAAGTACTGGATATTAAAATATTCATTTCTGTTGAAAGCATTATTTCCTTATATTTACATAAACTATATAGTTCATGTAAATATAAGGACATCAAAATGCAAATAAAAGTTGTTCGTCGCGATGCGATGCGTCAAAATCTACATGACAGTGTATAACAAATATTGAAGATATTTGGAGCGATGATAGCTCAGCGGTCGTCGGCTGTCAAACTGACCGATGCTGGTTCATTCCCCACCTACGGCTTGAGCTTTCGGTGAAGGTGATGATCGTTATCAAATTCCCAGCGTGGTGGTAGGCTACTTTCGAGTACTCGTCTGTCTATATCCCACCCTCAAGTTTGAAAAACTGTCACCAAACACATAGTGTGTTCAGGCAGCAGTCCTTGTGAGCCAGCAACAATTCAAGGTTTATCGTCATAACATTTTCGACCAAATTGTCGCTGACCTGCAAGTATAAGATAGTGGTCAAACGCTCTCTGTACAGTATAAAAAATTTAGAACTAAAATTTGAGCTTCATTTTAAGCAATAAAGTATATTCTATTTCATATAAGAGAGCGCGGGAAAGCCACGTGGACCAGCTGACCCGATGCGACTCCGATGACAACAAACGCCATAATATCCAGTATTTCACACGCATGTATAATAAAGTTTTTTAAATCAGAACTGCTACATTGAATATACTGCTTTGGTATTTAGATATAGGCACATTCTATTAAGTTCTTTTGCATGAGCAATGACGAAAATCGATCAAATAATTATTAATTTCATTAAAATTGCACGTTAACGCTGCGACTTGTTCGTAATAAATGAGCGACATTAGAATTCATTTAAAATACAAATTATCAGAGAGTTCGCTACATGTCGTTTTAAAATAACTATCGACACATGTTACAGCCAAGTTAAATTTTAAAAGGTAATTTTATACATCAGTTACTAAATTTCAGCTGTGGCCGTCTATAGCTATAATAGTATATCGATATCATCATCTCATCCATAGAACATCCACTGCTGTACTGCTGAAGTAGTTACGCTTGGCAGGCGGGTTGGCGTGCGCAGTATGTTGATTTTATCCAAAGAAGACACCACTGCTCAACTTCTAGTGCGTGATTACTTAGCCGGCTCTTATGTCTACCCATTGGTAGAGATGGAGGAGTAAATTTCTAAGCCGGTACTCCACAGCAATCATAGGTAGCTCGACAATAAGGGCGCATATCAATCGACACATTTAACAATAGTTTTTCAAGGATTTTTGTCACAGTTTAGTAGCCGGCGTTTGTTGAGAACATTGTTGCATCACCATCGGCATGAGATCTACATGTACTACTTCCACTTGTCATTTAACTGGACTGTGCCGATTTTCGTTCTTCTACAGATCTTCTCATTTATAATCGGTACAATCTCGTAGACAATCCCTGAGTATAGATCTCAGGTGCGTCCTGGTTATGCAATTTAAAATTTGATTTGATTTATTTATTTAGGAAAACTCACAGCTAGCAACATTAAAGTATTGCAGAATATTTACAGAAGGCCAATTAAAAGTTTTCATTGACAATACAATACTAAACATTAATTAAACTTAGGTAACGTTGACGAAAAAGAATTGAACGTAACAGGACCTTAATTAAAAAAGTTTCTGGTTAACGGTTTTTTTAAGCTGGGTTACAGTAGTATTAATTAAGTCCACTTGTTTTTATGTACCACTAGTAACACTCACACCACACTGGCTGTGGTGGTACCGGCCTAGAATAGTACTCCCCTATCTCTTCCCGCGGGTGCCGTAACAGTCGGATAAGGGTTCACTTACCAGGAGGGGGGCAGCAGCGCCCTCTGAGGATCGGAAATAATACTGCGCTCGCCAACCCGCCTGCCAAGCGTGGCGAGTATTGGCAAATCCCCCCTATATGGGGGAGGCATACGTTCAGCAGTGGACGCACATGGCTGAGAAAAGTAAAAAAAAAAATGTAACACTCGCTGATCGAGTTTTCATCGTAAGGTACTGCGCGCGTACGGTGGACAATAACCCTGTCATATCCTCATATGTGGTTATGTTCATAACATGCTCGTGAACGTTCTGTGACTGAGATAATGATCATGTTCATAACCGTGAAAATATAGATTAGGAAAGTGGTAGGTGGCGGGCGGCTGCACACTCGCGCGGTGTCGCGTTATTATATATATTAAATACTAGATTCGCCCCGTGGTTTTACGTGGTGATGATTGATGATGATGAAAAGTAGCCTACATGTTAATCAAGGGTCTAAACTATCTCCATACCAAATTTCATCAAAATTTGTGTAGCCGTTCGAGCGTGAAGAGGTAACAAACATACACAAAAATACACAAACTTTCCCATTTATAATATTACTAGGAAGGAAGTAGGATAATAGTTTTCAAGGAGACCCTATTTATCCACAGGGGTAGTTTTGTTTTTATAATGTGTAGATTTATCATTTGACCACTATCTCATTTGATGGTCAGTGTTCAGTTATCACGAGATGTTAAGTCAAAGATGTTATTTCGGTAGATCTAGAATGTTCACTGGCTCTCAAGGACTGCTGTGTTGCCTTCACCGGAAACTCAAGCTGTTGTTAGGGATCGATCCAGTGTCCGTCAGTTTGACAGCCGAGACGTTCCCCCCGCCAAGCTATCATCGCTTTAAATTAGTAACGTACTAGGTAATAAAAATTTAAAAAAAATATATTTACTTAAGTATACAAGATTTTATTGCCGAATTGTTATTACTAAGCTATAACAGAGACATAAAATAGCGCCAGATTAAACAATACACGCACTAAGACCTCCATCGCTGTACGACACTCGAACTTTACTACGGAGGTAATAAAAGTTATTTTACGATCACTCATGAAGAATCGTCTTTACAGGTAAGAAGTTTTATCAAGGGAACGCAAAAGGAAAAAGGTCGGATTAAAGGTAAGCACAGACATTCATAACAATTACTGATTTACTAGTGACGCGCTGAGGTTTTACTTACGTGAACTTCGATATAATTTTTTAAAACCTATTGTTTCTATAAATGTATCTTCGTTCCTAATTATATACTAATCCGTTCAGCCTTTATAGAGCTGTAATACAAACATACTTACACATGTAAAATATAAACTAGGATTGTCAGCGACATATCGATCACGATATCTTGTCGACAGGTGGCAAGATATATTGATGGACCTTATAATATCATTATCAGTATCAGTTTAACGAAACATATTTTTTGTTCCTTAAATTGAGTGCAATTAATAAGGGCTAATTTTATTAATGGGAAAATAACAATAAAACGTCCAGTACCTGGAATTTTAATGTTACCATAATATAAATAATGTTTCTTCATTAATTTTTCGAAGCGACTACCATCATAGTAAGCTTCCAAGTAAATATCTCACTACTCAACTGAATAATCGGAGAAACGGGGAAGACCCTCCCCGTCTAGGCTTTAGCTTTTGCCCACAACTTAATTCGACTAAACTTAAACAATGTTACACAAGACACTCTTACACAAAGCTGTTTAACGAGTAACGCGTTACCTGAATAAAGACACCTCCGAACTATTTGTCCAAAACCTCCTCACAAAGCCTCGCAAATTGCGTCCTAACCACAGTGGGCCGACACGCTCAAACGTGTCAAAGGGTACACTAATTAAGCGTCACTCACTAACACAAAGACGTCTGTGTATACGTACGTAGCACACATATACACGCTTAGTTAGTGCGTATTGATTAAATGAACACCAGGTATGTTTGTGCGGGCATGAAACCGTGATGACCAGTTCATAATATTGTTTAGGACATTTTTGATCCGCTTCGTCGGTTTTGAGTAACGAATTTTCAACATACATAGTAAATTTTAAATTTCGGATCGTCTCATTAAATATATTTTTATTAATTATCCGTAAATAGTTTGTAATGAAATAAGTAGCTGCCAGCATTCTGGGGACTTTTCCTTCCCGTTTGTTTGTTTTGACCTTGAGTTTGTTAGTTTGTAAGGCATTCGCGCCTAAATCGCTGACTTTCCCGTGATGAATTATTATTTAGATACATATGGATACCATAAAGAATACTTATGACCTATATTTCATCTTGAAGAAATAACAGATTGGTTAAATAAATATAACTTGAAAGTGAATAGGAAGAATATATTTTATGAAACTTCTTCGAAATGTTAATTAAAATATACAGCTACCTACTAACTTCATCTTAAATACTTTATAAAACGCATTGAAAGTACCGCTTTCTCACATATTTGCGACGTAGGATATTCCTACTAAAGTATCATGGCCATGATCATTATGATGACAGCATGTTGATGCGAACTAGTTGAAACTGCCCATATCCCGCCTCCCCCTACAGTCTTTTCCAGGAGTCTAAATCTACTATTCAATATGGAAACATCCTCAGCTTACAAAGGCCGATTTTACAGCATTAGTCGTAGTTTAATCTGTTAATATGTTATCAATTTTGATTCATTCGTATATACAATGAAAAAGGACTTCATTACTCTGAGACTGCTAGCACATAACGTTTTAAATGACGGACGGTCGCCGTGGCGCAGTGGTCAGTAACATTGACTTCTGTGTCCTCGGGACCCTGGGTTCGAATCCCGGCAGGGGCAAACATTTGTGCGACGAGTGTAGAGGTTTGTCTTGGGGGTCGGATGTTTGTGTGCTGTGATTGTGTGTGTCCATGCCTCCCGCGATACAGGGAATCCTAGTGCGAGGTTCTGAGTGTGATATGAAAAAAAAAAAAAAAAAAATGATCTACTTATTTTTCACCGGCCGAGCATAGATTCAACATAGCTTCAACTATTTTTTTATGTTCTCATATTGGTATGGACTCGGTGATCAAATTATTAAACTTGCCACGTTGTTCGTTCTGTCCACCCTGTCACTTTGAATCATGGTCACCACAATAGTAAATGTGAGACACTCACGTCAACGCTTAACCAACACAAACCTACACGTTATGCTATGTTCCAATAATGTTTCGCAATCAGTGGATATTCTCGGATATAACCGCATTCCCGGGAAACGTTGCGTGTGCATGAAAGCTTAAGCAGAATACAGGAACCAATCTGCCAGCATGTTAGATGGAATTTTATCAAGTAGATGTCGCAAATACGTCAGAATCATATATTGAGGAATAACTTAACTTCCGTCTTTCCTTAAACATAGGGATTAATTTGAAAAAGTCTTGAACCTTATTTCGTCGTTAAGGTTTTATCAGTTTTTTTAAAATTTAATTTGTTAAATTAATATAATGTAGCGTACGCTGTGAGACACAAACTGCAGTGATGATATGATTTATTAATAGTGTTAGTGTAAGGATATGTAACATTTCTTTGATTAGCGATTAAATTTTGTACCTACTATTGTAATATGTATGTATATATGACATTAAGACACTTACTTATTGTGCTTATTGTGTTTTTAAATGATATTATGTTATCTAATGAAATCGTAAAATTCAAAGTATTTGCCCAATATTGGTGCTAAATTGATTTAAATAAATATACCTCACATCAAAATGAATCACCTCTATTATGATTAAAATATGTTGACGTGGAAATTTGTATTACGAATAAATTGATTATGATTATTGCGGCCATGTTGTATTTACACGACCTAAGCGTAATTATGGCATGTGTTTTACGACATGGTGTTTCATTCATTCAATAAACATGAGAGCCATATACCTGATGACAAGCCCGATAGTTTTTGCCTGCACTTTCGCGAGTGAATAGGTACCTTCTAGGTTTGCGTGCTAAATCCTAGACGACGTCATCACTTAACATCAGGGGCCTAAGTCTACTATTCAATATGGCAATATGATCGGCTCACAATTGATCAATTTGACAGCTTTGGTAGTCTTATTGGCATCGGCTCGGCCTCGCAGCAGACTGAATATGAACTTCAAATTAGTAGACTTGACACCCAGGTGAGATAGTTGTCAAACGCAAAATTATAATATGTAAAAAAAAAAAACTTTTAAATGTGGAACGTAATATATAGCAAAATAGGTTTCTTTAAAAGGCGAGTCATTAGAATTTTAATGTAATTCCTCTAGCGATACAGAGAGATACACGACCGTGTACGAACATAAATGGTAGTATTTATCGTTAGAATACTTGTACATTAACAACGCTTTGTACGAATATTTCCTGCGAATAACTTCATCGTGGAAGAGATAATCTACCCCCACCTTATTATAGCGCCTACTTGACCCCAGTAATCCGCTCGCAACCTTATCACCTTTCGCATCAGAACCGATCCTTCCGCTCCCAAGTCTCGAGATCAAAAGTTATCCGATATGCTGCCGACGCGTGGATTTCGTCGGTAAAAGATATTTTGTACGCAATGTGTTAGGTATTTAGTGAGGGATTTGGGATTCTCGAGAGTCATCTATCATGAAGTTTTTACTGTACGCTTAACCTATCTGCTTCCAACAGACACACTTACGGCTTTTTTATAGCATTTTTGACTCATTCTCAATAAATTTATATTAATATGTATAGGTTTTTTTATAGGACAAATGCCTTTATTAAAATAAAACACTATTACTAATTACAATACTGCAACTACTACAATAACATTTGAGCAATCCACTTTCTTTCCTCAGCCATGTGCGTCCACTGCTGGACGTATGCCTCCCCCATATAGGGGGGATTTGCCAATACTCGCCACGCTTGGCACGCGGGTTGGCGAGCGCAGTATGATTTCCGATCCTCAGAAGGCGCTGCTGCCCACCTCCTGGTACGTTATCCCTTAGCCGGCTCTTACGGCACCCACGGGAAGAGATGGGGGAGTACTATTCTAGGCCGGTACCACCACGGCCGAGCAATCCACTAGCTATTGTTAAATTAAATTATTATTTAAGTCTTAATATTTTACCGTGCATGATTTCCTATACAATAATATATATAATATAATATATATAATATAATATATATATATAATATATAAATCATGCACGGTTTGTTGTAACAAGCCGTGTTGTAACATTGAGACGATCAACCTCTTACTACGTGCCGATTAAATGGTTCCAGGAAACCGATGTACATTACAAAGGCGACATAATACTTGAGAAGGCTTTGGTGTTCTATGTTCAGGTAACTGTAGACGTATTTCCTTTGTAAGATGAGCTGTGAAATAGCTGTCAAAGTTAAAGTACATATGAGACTTTTCTCTAGTTAGAAGTAGTACAGGAAAGCCTTCAAAGCGCTAGTTTATCTTTCATACGTTTAAAGGAGTATGCTATGAATCTATATACTTGGAATCTACTTTAAAAAAACAAAGACGCGGCAATGTTGCTATGAAGCTAAATTACCCATTACACACGAAGCTTTGGGTTGCAGTGGGAGCCGCGGGCGAGGAAGCAATTAAGCCCAACGTGCAATGAGCAGATTTCACGAATTTCATACGACGCCTCTCAACACCATTTGTGAAGAAAAAAAAAACATGTACATACTAATTATATCGTTTAATTACTAAATTTAGAATGCTCTGTTTATTCGCATATAACTTGTAGTAGAGTGCTGATTTAGTTTTGGAAGGATAATACCATTACGCGCTATTGTGTACTTTTATAACGCACGTGTGTGTTATAGCTCATGTTGATTGCCCTAAAAGCTATGTAATACACACTTAACAAGCGTGTTGAATAAATTAATTTATTGCAACTTTAATAAAGATCAATTAACTATCTCAGAGCAATAATTAGAAGGGCAACATACGTTTTATTGGTAACGAAAATAATATGCACACAGATGCTTATCTGTGGTCTAGTTAAAATATACATATATTTAGTGAGTGAGATAGGTTCTCACTCTCACTCTTACTCCGGCTCGGTTCTGGTGCAAAGGATCGCCATTGCAGCCAGTGTTATGGGTAGCTTTGCACCAGGAACTTTAAGGGGCGTATTATTTGACTAGCTTGTTTTACTATATAGATCTAGCGTTTGACCACTATCTTACTTGATGGTCAGGGACAAGGTGGTCGAAAATGTTATCACGCTAGACCTAGAATAGCTCACTGGCTCTCAACCTATCTTCTATGTATTCTTTAATAATGTATTTGTAATTTTATTTGTGACATATTGGATAATAGTTAATTAACTAGTTCAAATATTTCGTGTCACTCTTCCAACTAAACAGTTGGAATATAGATAAAAGATAGCTTTACTTCTGGTGAAGAAGATCCCAAGATTTGACTATAGTTTATTTATTTACTTATCGACGGTCTATGTGGCTCAGTGATAATTGACACTGATTTTAGAACCGCGGTCCTAGGTTTGCATCCCGGCTGGCGCAAACTTTTAGTGACGAGCATAGATGTTTGTTCTCAGGTCTTGGACGTTTGTGAAATATGGTTGTGTGTGCACACCTCTTGCATCTGTGCGTGTGTTTAATTCTTTGTTGCATGTTTATATAAACAGGTTTTAAAATTAACACTTAATTCAATGCCTAAACATTTAGCAGACATCTGACAAGGCATTAAAAATCTACACAACGAATGACGAAGATTATCCAAACGGATGCGAGCGATGTACATGTAAACACTATTCAAAAGGGAACTGAGTCGAGAGTGTACTAATCTCTAGATAAGCCTTTGTGCCACGGTGTTTATTAGTTACTGTGTCATGTTCTCTTATGTATTATTCAGGATTATATTGAGCGTAGAAGCTATTGACTAATTGGGTAACGGTACAGTGTTGGAATAACATAAAAATATAGACTTTGGATATACACATACGAGTACTATACAGAATGTTCAAACAACTACTTAAACAAATTAAACGAGATGAAGTCAAATGCGTTAGATTTATTTTAGATATGTTGTTTGATAGTAACATTTAATGTTTATGGTCAACACAATAGACATTGATATTAAAATAATGTAAGTTTTTTCTTCAACACGACGGGGCTCGAATCCCGGACCGGGTTTTTTAAGATGTATGACTGCAGTTATTTTTGTCACTAAAATCGATGATAGATAGATGTCGATGATACGTCAGTTTCAGACTCGCCCATACTGACCAATACAAATGGCTCACCTGTTTATATATTATACATAGAGAACAGTGACCAGAGTTTTCTGCGGTTTTATAATGCCATACTACCTTAGATAAGCTCTGTCTCTCCTTCTTCGTATTTAAGTTTACACCTCATGTAACTTATTGTCTCAGACAAGTAAACAATATAAAGCTCGCCACCGCTATTATATATATAGTTCAATTCTGTCTTTGAAATATTTGTGGACTATTATGTATGATGCCATTGTGCGGAAAGTATATTTTTAAGCATGTAGGGTAGGCCTACTACACGTAGATAACGTGACTTATATACTTTGTTATTAAAACTGACGTGGTTTTGACACATTATGAAACTATAGTCGAAACCCTTTGACTTATTACGTGAGTAACTCCCGTGTATTATACATTCATAATGTGATTTATATATTTGTTAAATTATTAAGTTTTGTATCATAATAAGGAATTGACACAGGTTTCTACCTAAGCTTAAGGTAATGTAACATATTATTATTATATCCACGAGTTTGTATATGTGTTTGTTACCTCTCCACGCCTTAAAGGCTTGATCTATTTGAATGAAATTTGTAATGGAGGTACCGTATAACCTGGAATAATTAATAGGCTACTTTTAATTGCGAAAAACCATGTTTCCTCTGGGATACAACAAAGCCTTATAATATTATAAATGTGAAAATAACTCTGTCATCTGTTAAGTTTTCAGGCCTAAATAGTTCAACCATTTTTGATGAATGTTAGATAGAGATAGGTGAGACATTGGAAAAGGACATGGGTTATTTTAATTCTGGGGATAAGTATGGTTCCTGTGGGATAACCTGTTAATTTTAAAAATGTAAAAGTGTATTCCACAGGTCCCTTTAAACCATCACATTTTATTAATATAGGCCCTGAAATAAGACCATTTTATACTTTAGATGTCTGATCTAATCGACACAAAATTGAGTCAATATATAAGTTTATCTCTTTTGAGATAAGCTTATATATTGACTTGATGTTTATTAGTTTTCTTTTTTTAACCGACTTCAAAACTTCAATACCATTTTTTTTAAATATATATGTGTTCGCGGATAACTTCGTCGTTTATGAACCGATTTTGATGATTTTATTTGTTTGATAGTGTATACTTCCGTGGTGGTCCCATTTAAATTTCATAAAAATCTAACAAGCGGTTTTTGAGTTACACTCCAATAACTTAAAAGTGCTTCAAATACACACTAACAATTGATCCCGAGTAGCAAAGGTCACTAAAAAGGGTGAAAAAAAAATTATTACAAAAAAATTGGTCCGACTTCAACACTCAAAAGTGTAAAATGACTTGTCCATGAGCACAATATTATGATGATAGTTACTTTTGTGATCTATCATGGTACCGACTTCAACAAGTTATTTGACACTTTTGAGTGTTGAAGTTGGTTGCATTTGTTGGTTAAAAATTTTTTTTCTTTCTTTTGTCTGAGAATACATGTTTAAGAACTGGACAAGACGTTTAGTATTTGTAGTGAAGCCAACCAGTAACGTTGCCACGTTTGCTACAATAATCAAATCAATTTATAGACATTAAGGACGCACACTTTTGAATGTCAATGAAGTTAAAATATTCAGAGTAATGCCACGACCAACATGAAGTTTGGAAACTATTTCACCTTGACAGTTTAATATATCAGAAAGACCATTCGTTTCTATGTATGTTGCTTCGAGCTAGAAGGCAACTTAATTTTAACTTACAAAGTGGAATAACGATTGTAGCGCACGACGGCTAAGTGAAATCTGGCAGCGCTTAACTTGCTAAGTTTCAACTTAATTGGACATGTATCTTAATTAAAACTTAGTTCCATTTAAAGTTAAGTTCTGGCCTCTAAGCGTCTGTTGTGAAATAATTAGGGATCCTGTCAAATATTAATTCAGCTATCAGCAACCGTGTTAGACGATATATATGCAGATTTGCCAGACTTAGTTTCCCTGTGGTTGCTTAAAAAAAAAAGACAAATTATTTATAAATCGTTGGTTTCATAATGTGAAAGTCCGGTCTTTGGTATTTTAGTATTTAATTTGCCCCGAAATGGACCTCTCGACTACTTGAACAGTTCTCTTTAAAAAAATTAATGACGGTTTTTTTTCACTTGTTCTACATTAATGGTACCCTATGTCCTTTCCGTGTATGAATTATTTCATAATAATCGCTTGAATAGATAAGGCTTCATTGTGTTATATACAAACAAATAATGCAGATAGGTTAAGATACAGTGAAAAATTAAGCGTCACGGTTGCTGGAACATACTGTATACAAAAACATATAACAAAACGAGTACGTCACATGAATGTCATAATAATAATATGGGACAACATTCACACAAGGTCTTCAGGTCCCAAACTAGGCAGAGCCTGTACTATGGTAACCTGATGACTGATATACATACTTATATATATACTTATATACATATACACACCCAGACACAGGTCAAACAGACATGTTCATACACACTAATGTTTGACCTGTCCGGGAATCGAACCCGGGACCAGCGGCTCAGAAGGCAGAGTGCTACCAACTGCGCCAACCGACCAGTCAAATGTGGATATAGAGGTAGAGGAAGGCCAAAGACTGTATGGATGGACTGTGTGATGAATGATATGTTTATGAAAGGTGTGAGCACTTAGACCACTAATGATAGAAGAGAATATAAGGGGAAAACATTTTGCGGGCGACCCCACATAGTGTGGGATAAGGACAAGAAGAAGAAGATGTTTCTAGAACATACTTTTGCTTGCAAGTTTTCCACAACTTTGCTTCGTTACGTTTTCGAACGAAGCGAAGTTCGGGTATGAAGTACTAAACAGCACTCAGCAGCCGAATTTCACTCCGTTTCTTATCTTCGAGCAACAACTTCCGATTTACGGCCAATAAATAAACTGTAAGGGTATAAATTATCTAGTTTTGGCCGCTTCAGCCCCTCCTGTGTGATTACAGCTCCAAACTGAGTTTCAACGTTTCTCAGTTAAAATGTAGTCAAAAAGTTCTAAGAAATAAAGAACTCTAAAGAAATAACCATATAATAATAATGAAAAAGAACCACGTCAATAAAAAGGCATTAAAATAGTATGCATTTGTTGTTATGATTAAGTAAAAACAACGTGAAATTTCAAATAAAATTTAAACAATTCCACGAATAAGTAGATAGGAAGACGTTCTTCATAGTATAATAAATAACACAGTGACGATATCATCGTCAGAACTTCTTTGACCAGATAAGCACAAGAAAGTTCCGGATATCCACAAAGGGAAAGATCAAACAACTTCCTCTCTTTTGATATCCTAATGAGTTGCGTCTGAGGGTAACTAAAACCTTTTTTGTGAAAACGTTTTTGATATAAATTCTCGTAACAACTTGTCCTTATCGATTTTAATTTGAATAGCTTATCTACTTAATTATCTAAATAACCGCATCGTCGCTTACCATCAAGTGAGGTAGTAGTTAAAACGCTAGAACTATTCAATATATATTTAAAAAAAAAACAAAACACGTTAACATACTTTGTCACGTTTTTGTTTGTGTGGTTAATGCAGCATTAAATGGTTATAAATGTCTTGATACTGAGTGAACATACATACTGGTTTATTACCAAAGTATCAAAAAGCCTAAAAGCCTCGCAAATATTCACAATTAGTAAATGTATGTAAAGCCTGTGGAGCCCAGATTAGAATGGCGGTAGTCATTAAGATTCATGAGCGCCCATTTAGGAACCGTACGAATAATATTTGCGACTTTAATTATCTATATTAAAATGTATAGCTATATGTGCGAGTATGTGCGATTTTTACAAATTTTTCTATCATCTAATTAATATCTAATTCTATTATCAAATAACTTACTTCGTAAAATACAATTCAAATATAGAGATACAGTAACTTCTGCTTCCTGTCCACGGCTTAAAGCGGCCCGAGTGATAAGTACAAGGACTCTTTCGTCGGTGAACCAAATTTATTCATCAGTTAATAACACAAACACCAGCTCGTAAGAAGTCTACAAAAAGTATGCGTAATAAGTAATAAATTAAGAATCTAGTGAAATATAAAAATAAGTACACATATTATTAACTAGTAGCGCCACGCGGTTTCACCCGCGTGGATTACGGTTTTTCCGCTACCTCAACTATCCCACGAAAACAATACATTTTCCGGGATAAGAGTAGTATATGTGTTAATTCAGGGTTTAAACTATTTTCATACCAAATTTCATCGAAATCGGTGTAGCCGTTTGTGCACAACACATGCACGCAAAGTTTCGCATTTATAATATTAGTAGGATAAAATATTAAAACTACAAGTATCTTACTGCTTCGCCACTACGTCTTAGTTATAACAATCGATATCCCACCCAATTAGCGAGTTAGTCCTCCATCGAACAACATTGTCACTGAAAATTGAACATCAACATGGAACTCCACAACTTAATTTACTAAAGTAAATCTACTTCATCTTTGTTGAAATCCAATTATGCACAATATTTACTTGGCGGTTCGTACAATTCCATACACGCTTTCGTAGAATTTCGTAGTCTGCAGTAGCTTTTCGTAGATGCACTACGACTCGTAGAACAAGCGAAGTCTACATCTCGTAGACATGATGTAATATAATTATATATATTTGTTATAGCATGATATAACGTATATCGTAGCATCTAGTGTCAAGTAGTAGTTAGTGGTATTTGATATTCAAGGGGACTTATAGAATATTCATAAATTCTAAAGTTCGTAAGGTTGTTAGGCTCAATTTATAATTTCGAAGTACTGTAGTGGTGATGCTAGATTATCGGTTTCTAAGGATGCCCTAGCTACATGATTTGACTCCACCTACCTAATTTAATGTATGAACGTTCAAATGAATGGCAATGTGACGCTCAAATATGGTTGGGATTTCACCTGCACGCATAAAGCAAATAGCTTCCAGATTCATGGTGTTTATTGTTGTTGAAATCATAGCCTGTACTAACAGCGTTTCTGCACTAAGATATAATTTGGATATCTTCAAGTCACAAGTAAAGGCAAGTGTAATCCATCGTAAACCGCATTATCACTTACCATCAAAAAGGATGATGGTCACTTGTCTGCTCATCCAGACTAGCATTATTATGTAATTTAAAAATCTGTAAAAACCGTGTTACAATACTTGATATTGGATTTTTATTTATCTTTTTTGAAATAAAATACTAAAGCAAATTTTTATGAGACATCGCACTGCACACACTTTAAGGTAAATAGATATATAATTTTACAAATAAATCAATATAATGACGACGTGATGTCCGAACATTATTATGAAAAAAATATTAAAAATAAACCTTTTAAAAAATATTAAAAATAAACCGCCTCCTCTTTTAAAGCCGTTTAAAAAATTAAGAGATATTTACTGCATTGTTACAAATATTCCCGTACCATATATTTGTAACTGGTAGGCTCTGAATGACTTGTCAAATTTAAACTTATATAAAAACTATAAAAAAATATAAATAATAAAAGTATTTTAAGGGCACAAAACTATATTGGTGGTGTAGGTCTATATAAGATTATGATTCATCGGGTTACTTATATTACGGTTTTATTATACAGTAACATTTGACCACTATCTCACTTGATGGTCAGTGACGATGTGGTCGAAGATGTTTTATCACGCTAGACCTAGAAACTATATTGGTGGTGTAGGTCTATATAAGATTATGATTCATCGGGTTACTTATATTACGGTTTTATTATACAGTAACATTTGACCACTATCTCACTTGATGGTCAGTGACGATGTGGTCGAAGATGTTTTATCACGCTAGACCTAGAAACTATATTGGTGGTGTAGGTCTATATAAGATTATGATTCATCGGGTTACTTATATTACGGTTTTATTATACAGTAACATTTGACCACTATCTCACTTGATGGTCAGTGACGATGTGGTCGAAGATGTTTTATCACGCTAGACCTAGAAACTATATTGGTGGTGTAGGTCTATATAAGATTATGAATCATCGGGTTACTTATATTACGGTTTTATTATACAGTAACATTTGACCACTATCTCACTTGATGGTCAGTGACGATGTGGTCGAAGATGTTTTATCACGCTAGACCTAGAAACTATATTGGTGGTGTAGGTCTATATAAGATTATGATTCATCGGGTGACTTATATTACGGTTTTATTATACAGTAACATTTGACCACTATCTCACTTGATGGTCAGTGACGATGTGGTCGAAGATGTTTTATCACGCTAGACCTAGAAACTATATTGGTGGTGTAGGTCTATATAAGATTATGATTCATCGGGTGACTTATATTACGGTTTTATTATACAGTAACATTTGACCACTATCTCACTTGATGGTCAGTGACGATGTGGTCGAAGATGTTTTATCACGCTAGACCTAGAATGCTCACTGGCTTGCTCAAGAACTGTTGTCTGAACACACCATGTGTTTGGCGACAGTTGTTCAAACTTGAGGGTGGTAGCTAGGCAGGCAGGTACTCAAAAGTACCCTACCACCATGCTGGGGATTTGATAACGGTGTTAACTTCACCGGAAGCTGAAGCTGTTGTTGCGGATCAAACCAGTGTCCGTCAGTTTGACAGCCGACGGTCCCCCCGCTAAGCTATCATTGCTTCACGGTTAATATAGATTCCTCACAGCTACTAAAATATATAAAGCCTTTACTATCTATTCTTCCCATTGTAGCCTCTCTAAAGTATATTATATTCTGCTGCCACTTCAGCTGAACTGCAGACAATGGCACTTCATTTAAACGCGTTCTCAGATAGCAGTTATGACGCGCGATAACGCGATTTCACCTAAAGTGGATAAGAGTTCTCTGAAACAATCTTTTGCTATTCGTCGAGGGAACGATTACAACGGTGTGTTTTTAAACTGTTCAATTAATTCATTAATTCATTCAATTCACTAATTCTGTTAATCACTCGAACTATCTAAAATTCACTATGATTCTCTAAAATAACTTATAACATATTTACGCTAAAATTCAAATTCGTATAACACAATTTAATGATATCCTTAATATTAGTCAAGTTATATTCAAGTGCTGGCCAATTGCGGGCATCAAATAAATGGCGACTTATTTTACGTAAAACTACCCTCAATTTTAATAAATACATCTAATTTTAGTGCTGTTATAGATAAGTGTCATACTGATTTCGACTTTATCGTAAGTACATAAGTATTTATCTTAGATATCATATTGTGCAGAATTTTAATTTAGTTTAGTTGAACAAGAGAATCACTACCAATGACAATTGATCCCGTGAGTAGCAAAGGTCACCTAAAAGGGTGAAAAAAATTTTTTTTTATCAAAAAATGTAACCTACTTCAACACTCAAAAGTGTGAAATAACTTGTCGAAGTCGGTACCATGAGCACAATATTGTGATGGTAGTTACTTTTGTGAACTATCATGGTACCGACTTCAACAAGTTATTTCACACTTTTGAGTGTTAAAGTCGGTTGCATATTGTAAAAAAAAATATTTTATCATGTCTATTTCTTTTGGAGACACCAGATACTATTTGAAACTGATCTGGATTATGTTTGACAAATATCATCATCATCATCATGTCAGCCATAAGACGTCCACTGCTGGACATAGTCCCCCATTGATCTCCACAAGGACCGATTGGAAGCGGCCCGCATCCAGCACCCTTCTGCAATCTTAGTTAGGTCTGTCCACTTTGTCAGTGGACGTCCTTTGCTGCGCTTGTCTGTTCGTGGTCTCAACTCGACAAACTAGATATACCACCTATACGTACGAAGAGTTTTGCTTCCACTTTCTTAATGCGTACTGCCAAGGAGTGGAACTCGTTGCCCGAGTCTGTGTTTCCCGATATCTACAATCCTGGAGTTTTTAAGTCGCGAGTGAATAGGTACCTTCTAGGTTTGCGTGCTAAATCCTAGACAACGTCGTCACTTAACATCAGGTGAGACAGTTGTCAAACGCAAACTTATAATATGTAAAAAAAAAAAAACTTTTCATCGGGTTATTTGAAAAATATAGGAAGTTCTAATTTAGATTTACACATAACATGTTGTGATAATTGAGATAATTAGTAGCTGACCGATAGTTTGAACCAAAGCAAAATAAATTTCAAACTTTCTTCAACAACTATTATCTTCATACCTTCACAAATATATATATTGATTTTTTCCGCTGTCGTTTCAGTTCAGCAGCAATAGAATGGCAGTTTTATTGTATTAAACACATTCCGAGATGGAACTAGATGGCGCTCGGTATCACGAGTCCGCGTGCATGGGTGTAGTGTTGGATCGTGGGGGTTATTGCGATTGGTGCATAGATCAGATAGAATACATTTGGTGCTTCCCTGAGTTTTATTTCACTATAAAATGCATACAGTAACCAAAGAACTTAGTCAACCATTTTCGGAACAGGGCAGAGAGAGTGTAATTATATAGGTGGTCACAGACGCGTACACTGTAGTGATGGGGCACATAGCTAGTGCTGCTCCAACATGTAGCAGCTCCTCCGGACAATATTATGCTTTTATTCGAGAGAAAGATTATTTTATTTCATTTTATTATTTTACAAAATCCACAGCTCTTAATTAACAGAGTTTGATGTATGTTATTGTTACCTACAGCCGAAAAAGGATTTCCATTATATAGGTATAACATTAATGTAAGTCAGTCTGTGCCGCTATATAGGCACGCCAGATATAAAGAAATGTGACAACATTGAGGCGCGGACTTCATTAAATTGAATTAAACTAAATTGAGTTTAAAAAATGCTTTCAAACTAGCGTTCAATATCAACCAAAGCTTCCCAAAAATGCATCTCAATACTAACTGCGGTTTTATTCGTGCGGTGATGATTGATCGTGACGATGACGAAAAAAGGTTACATGTTATTCCCGGACCTGAAGTATCCACATACCAAATTTCACCCGAATCGGTGTAGCCGTTTGAGCGTGAAGGAGTGACAAACATACACACAAACTTTCGCCTTTATTATATTAAGTAGGATCTGTTCGAATCGCGAAAGTGTGTACATTACTTCTATATAAGCCTGTCTTTCTATTAGGGCACATTGTTATTTTAGGTAGATTAGGTATTTACATTACATTAGGGTATTACTGTTAAGGTATATAAGAGGGCTATATGGAATTTAAATTAAGCATTTTGCATATTTTTGCATTGCGACTGCACAATAAGCGTTATCGTATTGGAAACAGATTTTTTTTATTTACTATAATCGAAGGGCTATTTGAACATTACTTAATATGCTCTAAACGAGAACATTATATATTTGCTCATCACAGAAATGTTTCCTGTAGCCGGGATTCGAACCCGGGGTTCAGTCAGTGTCCCTGGTCATTAGGCTATGACAACCGTCAAACAGTAAATAAAAGTCAATTAAACATTATGGTGCTACAATGGTCGGTTGTATAGTTTGTAATTCTACCAGAAATATATGTTTTTGATTTTATTTTATCCTTTTTCTGATAATAAAAAAAGTATATTATACTGATCAGTGGTATAAGGTTACGACGCTACGATTAAACCTCCTATCATTATATAAACATTAACATCGAAAGCTTTACTCCAAGCCCGTAGCGTAAACGGATGAGAATCGATTTCGTTTCGGAGCCGATTCGATTACGATGCAAATGATGTGTTGTCCCGTTTACGTATTAAGCTGGTGAATAAATTGATAGCACGTGAATAACTTTATATTTTGTTTGTGTTTATGATGAAAAGGGATTGTAAAGTGGCCGGTAAAATGACCGCTATATTTAACACTTTTTAGTATATATATGTAATGAAAAGCAGGTAAATAAATGTAAAATTGTGAACAAAAGCTTTCAAATCCAAATTTAAATATATATAATCAATTTTGCACCACGGTTGTTATTAAAAGAGTGAACATCTTATTTTATCTTACTAATATTATACATGCGAATGTTTCTGTGTATGAGTATCATTGTGAATGTGTTTATGTTGATTACGTCTTCACACTCATACGGCTACATCGATTTTAATGAAATTTCGTATCGAGATAGTTTAAGCCCTGGATTAACACATAGGCTATTTTTATTCCGGAAAAAGTATAGTTCCCGTGGGATATTTGAGGTAGCGGGAAAACCGTAATCCACGCGGGGATCTACCGTGTGGCGCTTATTTATTCATATTTATCAATAAGTAGGTACTAACGCCACGACAAAAAATAAATAGCCCATGGTGTCCTGAAACTAGAAGACATTATTTAACTTAGACTTTACAATATATTAATTTCAATAAACAAATAACACAAAAAAGGTTGACATTTTAGTCGCGGTTTACAGGCAGATATGGTAGGACTAATCCTGATGCGTGTTGGCTTAAAAATGTTACAAAAATGCAAAGGTGACCTGCTGGCTCGAAAAAAAATACTAATCAAAATTTTATATTTTATATGTTCCTTCTTGTGGTGAAGACATAGTTCAAGCGCATTTGTGGTTACCGCGAGAATTTTTGTTAACGGTAACGGTTGAACGGGCTTGCGTTAGCTATATCATGATCACTGAAAAATGTTTGAAAGAAAAATAAATAAAATCATGCGCGAAAAATGTATTTTGTTATAAAAGACTTTTTTAAAATTAAAATGGGCATTATAAAATACAAACTGTGAGTCATTGTTTCAGAAACAAGTGAACTTCCAAAGTATCCCAGATCTGTATTAATTAAAATAAATTGTTTGTTTGTAACTAAGATTCGAAGAAACTGATTGTAGAGATAACGATGTTAATTAACAAGGCTTCGTACACAGTACTCACTTAAAATCGCAGATTGTTCTTTGAAGTCTCATACTACCTGCGTTTTCTTAGCTTTACCTATTTTAAAGATTACATTTCATACACTAGCAAACTTTCTTTTTTTGAGACAGATACAATAAAATATAATAATGTTTAGACCATTATTCCACGAAGCAGTTCAATGAACTCGGACAAGTCTCACGATGATCACATGTATCACAACATTTTTTATACGAAAAAATAAATGTCTGTGACAATCGCAAGATATCTATGATATCTCGCAAGTGTTGAAGAATTTGGCATTCCTGTAAAATCAATCAGTTGATTTTACGTAGCTAGCTTGAACGTACTACTGAGAAGTATTTGAACATGTTAATTTCTCCCGATTTTGTATTCATGCCCTTTAGCCTAGCGGTGTAAGAGTCGGCTATCAATCTGGCTGTTGCTGGTTCTATCTCCACTACTGGCATAAGCTTACGGTAAAGCTCACCGCCTGGCTAGCATCAAGCAACCCCTTAGTTTAAAATACAGTCATAAAACATATAGTATACTTAGGCAACAGTCTAACTCTAGGGTGTTTCCACCTCAGACCACGTAGTCTTTAACCATCAGAAGAGAAAGTGGTCGTGAGCTAGATTTATAATGTACAGTTAGCATACATAATATTTTTATCGAATATTTATTAAAGCTATTTAGTGTTTGTGTAATGTAATATTAATATAGAAATGTAATATATAAAATGTTTAATGTAATATTAATAAAGACATATCTGACTGAACGCTTTCTGTCTTCTCGAGATCGCGGTCAATGTAACTTGATCAAAACGTCGAGGCTTAGTCAATATTATATTTTGATAATTAACTGTGCCCGGAAAACCCCGATAGTCTAACTGAAACATGAATTCCATTCGCGAAAATATAAAACATCACGCTTCTGCTTTCTTTTGAAATCAAAAAAATATGTTTATTTTATATAGCGGGTTTTTTATAAATCCCTACGTACATTTATGTTTTTGAAATTGAATGAATGAATTGATTTTTGAAAGCCTTTGAAATTGGACGGTATTTACATTTTTATTCGATTTCGTGAATTACAAGTGGCCCCGAATTTATTTGCGGAAAAATAATTTGGTTTTTTAAGTGATAGGACGTTTTTTTTCAGTTTAGTCTATTTTTATGTGCCCCGCAATTTCACCCGCGTGGTCTACAGTTTTTCGATACCTCAGTTATCCCACGAGAATAATAGTTTTACCAGTACAAATCAAATCAAATCAAATATTGTTTATTTTCACCTCACAAAAGGTTTCTTAAGTTAAAATATACACTTTAGAGGATACAAATATAAAAAACCTAACTTTGTGAGGGACTGGTGCCTGAAATAGGTTATAAAAACCTGTGACACGGGTCACCAGCCTACCTCCCGCGGATAAGTAATAAATGTAGTGAAACCTTACAAATATCATAAAAGTTAAATGTGCATTATTACAAGTTGACATTAATTGTGTGAGTGGTTAAGTGTACATTTACGTGTGTGTAGCTAGGCAGTGAGCGGTGGACGCGGTGAAAACAGTGTGATGAGTATGTGTGTGTGTGATTGTTGTGCTGCGAGTTATAGAATCAGAGTCAGTAGTCTAGCACCACGGTTTTGATCAATTATGCAAAATCACCACATAACATAACATGTGCAGGTATATGACAAGGCTCGTAGATTATGTTAATTGGTAATTTAATAATATGGTTGAGTTGTACACAATAATAAGGAGATCAATAAGAATCACGTGACTCATAAGGGATTGTCATTTATGTAACTCAAACCAGAAATATTTTAGGAAATATAAATTAAATTCCGAAGATAAAAGACTGGGTGAATGATCTACTAACCTATTAATGACACCAATCCTTTTAATTACCTTCCAGAGTCTTTTTTTATCCTTTTTAGCACCTTCAATCTCACTCTCAGTACAAAAAGTAGACTATGTCCTTCACCAATGTCACATCTATTTCTATACAAAAATTAATCATAATTGGTTTGGCTTAGGCATCGAAAACGTAATAGACAGACAAACAGAGCTACTTACGAAATGTATAATATTATTAGTTTATTTGTATCCCAGAACAACCGATATAAAATGTATCGTATGAGTGTGTGTTACACTAAGTTATAAGGTACATTCTGAATTTCATTCGAATCTTTAAAGCCGTTAAGGCGTGATGACGTAGCAAAACAAACTTTTGCATTTTTAATATTGGAGTATTTGCTATATCAATCTGTATTAACAGATTAAAACATCAAACTTATTGGAAACGATTGGAAAGTGAGGTGACCCTGGCTAGGTGATGATGATGAAATAGTTCATATAGCGGTTTGGTTAGTTTAATCATCATCATCATCTCAGCCAAAGGGATGGTTATAGACATAGACATAACTTTATTGATAATATTTACTACAAGTCAATTTGTAGTCAAGACAATTACATGTTATTTATGTAATTTAATATAATTATATTAGTAGTACACAACTACCTAGGAAAAAATAGATAATATATAATAGATAATACAAATCGTTTAATGTGTATTACCCGATAAATAAAACAAGCTGAAGGACGTCCAGCGTTCCTGGCTGCCGCGCTCTAACTTCGGTTCCATGGCGGGGATAACTATGAATATAACTAATTACAGAAAATTAGCAAATGAAACTCAGTCGACGTACTGAGTCAGTACCAATAAGAGTATCCTGACATTTTTATTATCCTACAAATATTATAAATGTGAAAGTTTGGATGTATGGATGGATGGATGTTTGTTACTCAAACATGCTCAAACGGCTGGACGGATTTGGATAATATTTGGGATGTAGATACTTCAGGTCCCGGAATAACACATCGATTACTTTTCATCATAATCAATCAACACCACGCGCGTATAACCGCGGGGCACTGCTAGTACTCTATAAGTACAAAAAAAAACATCATAATCTGTTCATAAACGAAGAAGTTATCGGCGAACACACATAATCTGGAGTTTGAAATAACTGTCAGTTGTTTCAAAAGAGCAAGAGACAGATCGCACACCGCCAATATCGTTTACAAATATCGTATCAAAAAATACAACAATTGAAATAATTATTACATATCAGTACAGTATTCCAGCTGCAGACAATTGGCTGGTTAATTTGAACCTTTAGGGTGCAGTGCGGTGTATGCGTAGGTACAGTAACGGCTGCCGGCTCGCGTGGGCACGCGTGGGTGCGGGCATGCTGCGTGGGTTAGACGGTACATTTGTTTACATCCCACGCTCGTATGCGTGGGTACATTTACCCACTAATTGGGGAAACGCGACGTGACGTCAATATTGTTGACGGGGGAGGCGTATTTGCATGTTTTGGCGTAGGTACAGAATTACTTCAGCGAATTGTAATAATGTCCACGTCTCGATCTGTCTATATATAAAAGGAAACCTGTATTTTTTTTATTTTATTTATTCATTATTTAGGTACTACTGATCCCGAGGCCCTAGATTCGAATCCCGGGCAAGGCATATACGAAATTAGCATAGATTTTTGTCCCGGATCCGAGATGTTTCTATAATATTATTATGTGTGTCCATGAATATCCGCACTCGATATCTAGTGCTTGGGTGTAAGTGTGAAAGACCTTATTAGAAACCACGACTGACTAACTGACGAATGTATAAACACATATATCTATGATAATATAAGAGATAGAGAAACACAGTTGGTTATTATAACGTAATTATTAGTTAGAAACGACTTTTATAAAATTCAAACCCTACAGGGGTCGGACGTTCAACGTTTAAAGAAATAAAAGTTTTCTGTAATTTCTAGGGAATACAATAACTACACCCAGCGGTCACAATGGTATTATTAAAAGAATATTAATTACTATCTGCGCCCCGCGATTTTACCCGCGTGGTGATATTATTGCTGAAGATGATGAAAAGTGTGTTATTCCGGGACCTGAAGTATCTACATATCCAATTTCATCTAAATCCGTCGAGCCGTTTGAGCGTGAAGAAGTAACAAAGATACACACAAACTTTCGCATTAATAATATTAGTAGGTTAAGTGTTAATCTATTTGATAATGCTAGATAATTTAGGTTACGCTCTGGTCTCCACACTAAGATTCCCTGATAATCGTTACGGCATATGACAGTCTTTTGGGCGCCCCGAAAACTCGTGACATAGATCTGGCCACGAGCTTATCATATAAGACTGCTATATACTGCTCTTGTGAGTTATTTATATCATTTTTCTTAAAACATGTATGTTTATTTTCTAATAATGGAACGCATTACGAACTTGGATGTAGATTTTGCAACCGAGCTGTTGAAATTGAGAAATTAGACAATTAGAGCATAATAACCTAGATATGACATCCTTGATATCACACAAACACAAACTGTGGCCACTGATGTTTTTAGCAATTAAAAATCAAGGATACTGCTCGGAAAGTTAACACCTAGGTCAAATGGTGTATGTTAAAACAACAAGTGGGCCGTGAAAAAGCTGACAACCTTCACACCCATTCCAGACGCTTCCGTCTTTTTCAATAATGTTATATTGTAAATAGAACATTATATTTTGAAAAATTTGCTTTGTTAGCGGACAACAATTTCAAAACTCTTCGCTTTCTCAGAGTTCAATCCAAGCACTCACGCCAAACATAACATCACCCATATGTAAAGCAAATAAAATTATTCATACACTTTAGGCAACAACGCGGATGAAGCCGCAAGCGGTTAAGCTAGTACTTAGTATATAGCTATGTAGTATATCTGACTTAGATCTTGAAAAGACTCTAATCGAGGTAGAATGGCCGTGCCAAGAACAGTCAATGCATTTAAATGTGCCTCTATGAACACACGAGCCAGCTTCAGCATCGTTAAACTTTTATTCAGCGTAAGGTTTAAACCCGCTGAAACTATAACGAACTATAGCTCGGTTGCGACTACATAGTATTAAAATATATATTTTCGTAAAATACCATTTGATAGGTCCAATTTACCTACGTGTCATGCGTCGTAAAGAGAAGATATATTATCTTCATCACAAGGGTTTTTAACGCTTTGAAATATACACTGTATAAACTCCTTATTTAAACTGAATCTTAACCAATTAAATGCGTAATCGTGTCACGGTGTTTGTGGTTGAACTCCTCCGAAACGTCTAGATTTTGATACTTTTTTTGTATATATATATATAGGTATGAAAAATACTTAACGACATGAGAACATATGTCATTATGTCGTAAAGTATTTTTCAAAACATTGATAAAGAGTTGTGTTTATTCTGGTGCATTGTAACCCTGATCAACCTGATCAATGTTTGTGATTAGGCATGCGAGGCCGGACGTGGTGAGACTCTGTTATTTGTTGATGAGGGTGAGCGGCTGAACGGTCGACATTTGCGATAATGCTTATCGTTCAACTGGACAACTGCTGCAGTAATCGTATAGCAAACTAATTTAGGAAACAGATAAAAGAAGCATTAAATTTAAATTCCTTTTGTTGTGTAAACTCTCCGCTGCCGTGAACATTTGATATGAAAATTATGTCTCATAAATTTAACTCTTTTTAAGATGGAATCGCCGTAGATGAACAGGGATGGAAGTACGAACAAGAATATTAGAAATGTACAAACTAAAACTCCACTGTGTCAGTGCACACTATGCCACCCCTAGCGGCTAGAACCAGGGCCACTTACTTGTACGCTTCGCATTCCTCGACGAGCGCGGCAACGTTCGTGTTGGTCCATGCCTGGACCTCTCCTCGGAAGAAAGTGTGGTCGCCAAATCCGACTCCCACTGTGGGAACAGCGCACGGAACGCACGAATTTCCGCCCATTTTCTTTCCTTCTTCTTTCAGCTAGACGGAGCTAACTAGGATGTACCATCATACACTTCATCATAACTCCTCGCCGCGTCCAGCTCCTCTACCTTTCCGCAGTCACATATTCCATCTTTTCCCAGTCTCTTCTTTCTCTTTATTGAGAAAGAAGAGAACGGGCATAACCTAAAAAAGAAAAATATTGGGACTTAATCTAATAATAAAAACAACAATCAGGTGTCATTATCAGATTTAATTTGTAAGTTTAAAATAGTGGTCACCGTTTAACATCGTCGTTAAAATGTGTAGTAGGTGGGTAATTGGTAGAGTAGTCCTATATAAAATGCATTATGATAACTATTATATATACAGAACCGATTTTGAGGAAATGATTACAGGAAAAAAAATTGAAAATAAATTCAATAAAATCACTCTTAATCCTACCAATTAGGAGCCTACTTACTCATACATTACATACTACAGTAATTATTTTTGTGGGACCGTTCAGCTCCGGGAATTAAGGGTAATCCAACCTTTTTACATTCATTTTCCTTAATCGGTTCATATCGAGTTAATGGACATCCATTTTTACTAACTTAATAGAACCTTTTAATGAATAGGCCATTATGCGGATCCCAGGTCACAAGTACTTCATTTATCTTTCAGACTATCTCAGTTGCTGTAACCCTTAACACGCCAAAAACCTTTTAAGAATCGTGAATAGACAAAATCCTATCGGGTAAATCATATGACGATTGCTCTCAGCTCAGTGGTCAGTTACATGACTTTTGGTCTATGAGGCCCTAGATTCAAATCAATTCCCAGCAGGGGCATTTTTGTGATAAGCATGGATGTTTTTTTTGGGACTTGGAGGTTTATGTGATGTGATTCTCTCTTTCCCACGCCTTCGCCGTCACAGGTAATCCAAGTGTAGGAGTACGAGTGCAAAATTAAAAACTGACTTCCAGCCTCCTTTGAAACTGTGAAAAATTTTCAACATTTCATGCAAAGAAGAAAAATTCTGAACTGATTTAGATGATATGTCTTAGAAACGTTTCGATAGTGTGAGTTGCGGTTTATCTTGTTCGAAGACATTATATCGCTGGAGTAGCGTCAGCCCTAATTAAACAGTATCATAAATTGTATCAAATCCCAACCTTGGCTTCAGCTTTTTGGTATAGCTATTATTTCTATTCTTTTTTGTTTTTTTTTATCACACTCAGACCCCCGCACTAGGATTCCCTGTATCGCGGGAGGCATGGACATACAATTACGGCACACAAACATCCAAGACAAACATCTACGCTCATCGCACAAATGTTTGCCCCAACCGGGATTCGAGCCCAGGGTCCCCGGAGGCACAGAAGTCATGTCACTGACACTAGCCACTGCGACTGTCTTATAATTTACCGACGTTATATAATGCGGGAGGCCTATGTCAGTGAACTTCTTTTGGCTGAGCCGATGATGATATAGTAACCATCAGTTAATAGTCTTCAAAAACATTTACGTTACTATTTTACGACACAGTATTTATGTAAAGGAAAATAATTTTCCGCCCAAGTTATTTCATTAGCACGCCCTACTTCCCGTCTTTGTTACAAGTTTCCGTAATTGCAAGCGCTCGTGCCTCCGGGACCTGGGACTCGTACTCGCGCCGTGCTGGGACTCTAATGTGCTGTTCCGGTGTTCGTTAAGGCCCGGGCGTGAAGGGTCTACAAGCCCATACCAGTCAGATAATGTACAATTTACGTACTAGTTATTATTGAGAATTACAAATACAACCATGTGTGTTGTGAGTGTCTTGAATAAATGTGGTTTCTTTCTTTTTTTCTTTCTTTCTTTCAACCACATATACAAAATATGTTTATTGACATAAATATTACATTCATATAGTCTGAATTGTAGCTGTTTGCCAATTGAAATGGAAGACCATCGCAAGTTTTGTCCGGCACTGCTATTTACACATCATATATATCTTCGAACTAATTGGCAGTTCTTCATCTGGCACAGTTATGACTTCGAGGTGTAGAACTGTTAATCCGTTGAAATGTGGTTTGTGAGTCACGATTTTGTCAGATGTACACAGTATTTAAATTTTTTGTGCCGTGGTGGTACCGGCCTAGAATAGTACTCCCCCATCTCTTCCCATGGGTGCCGTAAGAGTCTGCTAAAGGATCACGTACCAGAAGGTGGGCAGCAGCGCCTTCTGAGGATTGTAAATCATACTGCGCTCGCCAACCCGCATGCCAAGCGTGGCGAGTATTGGCAAATCCTCCCTATATGGGGGAGGCATATGTCCAGCAGTGGACGCACATGGCTGAGAGAAGAAGACAGGGTATTAATTCTATTAATACCTTGCTCATGGATTGTGAATGAATTGTCGTTTTTTGCTAGTTTTGCTGTTCCAGTTGGAATACAATTTTATTGTAATGGCAACAGAGATATAATTTCTACCACAATGCAATTACCTACAATCCAATCGAGATTCAATTGTCATTTTTGTGGAATACCAAGTTTATTTCTGATAATATTTAAATTACTATTGCACTGTTCATTAATTGCTTTTCTTAATAAATAAGAGAACTGGCGCCCTGGAGCTCGAAACTTGTCGAAGAAATTTAGAGAAAATATAGCGACGTGCCTAAATAACATTTTCCCAATAGTACATAGTATAAATACTATAAAAACTGAATACTAATTAGAGGTGTAATTATTTTATAAACTGAACTGATTGTAAATTTTCCTCTAAGAAATCAATTAAATACTAGAAAAAATCTAAAAAGAAATTTCCAAATCGGTCATCAAAGCCTTCATTTCTGCGGTAACAAACATTGAAAATACTTAATAACCTCCTTTCAAAAATAGTCAAAAATATTTATTAATAATAGCTTACATTATATCATTAATAATAGTTTAAAATATCTAACGCAAGAAAAAATCTTACGAAACTACTTTTATGAATAAAATTAATTATTTTCAAATTTGCTCCTGTATGGTATTCAGCGAACTCTAACCTAATTATGAAAATGTTGAACTTCAACAACCCCTAAGTAGTTAAACCCTTACTGAATTTAATTAGCACAGAGTTAGCACCCTCGGGTTGGGCGTAGGGCTAATGAGTCTAAGCAACTTTGGCATTTCTAGTGACTCGCTCAAATTGTTTTATTTACAGTCCGTATGTATAATGAAGCCGTATCTAAAACAGGAGGTCATCCGCCTAAAAATATTGCTTTCACTATTGCTATAGCGTTCCTCTTTTTTTCTTTCTTTTCGAAACTAAGGAACCTAAAAAAGTAATTATTTATTAATAAACTAATTATAAAATTGATTTATTAACAATTAATCAATTGTTGAAGCTTTCTTAGGTATTTTTTTTTGTTAAACACAACTGTGGCTGTTTTGTTGCCACAACTTTTTTTTTTTTTTTTTTTTGAAATATTTTTTTCCTTTTCCGTCTTTTTTTTTTTTCATAAATCTTATATTCTATACATCTTAAAGCTAAACTTATGGAGTCACATCATTTTGTGACTTCTACGTATAGGTGATCTATACCTACTACTAGGTTACCTACCTACTAGGTTCGATAAGACGGAAAGAAAGCCGAAAGCTATAGCAATAGTTAAAGCAATATATTTTCAGGCGGATGACCCCGTGATCCTGTGGTTAAGGCGACTATGTTGACATCACCATGAAACAACGGTATTCTCACAACTTCAGTTATCTCACAGGGTCCATACTTTTTCCGGGACAAAAAGTAACTTATATCCTTCTACAAGGTCCCACCTATCTCTTTACCAAAATTCATCAACATTTGTTCAGCGCTTTAGGCGTAAAGCCTGACAGAGTACACTTTCACATTCATAATATTATTAGGTTTTTGTTTCGTCTTAGAGGAACCATCAATTATTTTTAGATAAAAGTAGCGTATGTTGTAATTCAGGTTGTAAGTACCCACATTCCGAATTTCATTCTAATCTATCAAGCCGTTAAACCGTGGAGATTAGATTACATAAAAGATTATACATATATACTAACCAACAGGCGGCCCGTCTGCTTGTGTGCCACCTATTACATAAAAAGAGGTAACAAACATTTACATACACAAACATACACAAACTTTCGCATTTATGATATAAGTGTGATTATGATTTCACTTACGCATACTGTATTATTAGTCGAGATAGGTATCTCGATCAGTTTTGAGATTGTTCTACTTTTCCTCTTTTCTTCTCACTTTTTTATAGAGAACGTGCATTTCTCGGCCGCGTACGAGGGTAAGTATTCTCTCACTGGGATGTAGTTGAAACTATAGGATTCTACAATATTATGCCCAACCATCTAACCAACTTATTAACGTTAGTGTTGCCAATTCTTCCATATTTCATAACAAAAATCATACACTTGAGTAACATATCATTATTTTTTATTATCACTTTCCTAAACTATTACTTAGCCGATGGCAGCGTGTCGGAAAGCGACCAGGCGGAATTATTTCTACCGTACCTTCCCTTGGGGGCAAATGTGGGTCAGTAATCCAGTTACCTTAACAGTTATTGGAACGCTTTTATATGTTGGAATTTTCTCGAAAGGTTTTTTCATACTTTTTACGGTTGGTATGATCACTTATCGTGTTTGGTGTCAATTTACAGCGGCCATTGGCATTCTTCTTTATGTTGTTGGAGAGTATAGTTACCTAACTAAAATCTGGACTTGTTTGTCGAAAATTTAAAACAAAATGAAACTGACTTCAATACTCAAAAGTGTGAAATAACTTGTCGAAGTCGGTACCCTGATAGTTCAAAAGTAACTATTATTAAAATATTGTGCGCATGGTACCGACTTCGACAAGTCATTTCACACTTTGAGTGTTGAAGTCGGTTCCATTTCTTGGTAAAAACTCTTTTTCGCCCTTTTCAGTGACCTTTTTACACACGGGATCAATTCTTCACTCTCCAATAGGAAGTCGTCCAAATAGACGTAACACTTTTCTGTTATTGAAGTGTAACGTGAAAAATACTTGTGTGTAATAAACATATGGGTCGAATTGAGAACCTTAAGTCGCACTAGTAATTAAGCGCTTCCGTGCTCCGGGGCGCGTTAGTGACCGTAGTTGTGTCAGGACACAGTTTACCCGTTCGATCGAAGCCGACCGAACGGGTAAATTCCGAGTCATGCGTTTTTGTTCTTTTAATATTCTTTTTCGTATTCTTCTACTTTGCAATATAATGTAAGAATCTAAACTTCCGAGCTAATGTTGTAAATCTGAAAGTAACTGTATATTTAGTATCGTGAAATTTATTAAATATTTATCTGTATGTACATTACCTACATATACTTTATTTTACCTAATAATTACATAACAGTAAATTAACTATAACTAACATATACATTAATAAAAATGTGTACACACGACCAAATCAAAGAATAGACTGATGAAACATTAATTGTTTTTTTTTTTCACTGACATTACGAATCCAAAACGATATAATAAAAAATAAGAGAGTCAGTTTGAATTTAGGCGAAATTACAATATTACACAGTACATTTTTTATAAATCAGCTCTCAACAACTTTTAATGAACAAAAGTTGAATGTGCCCATTTAGGCGTAATAAGCGTAATTCACACTTGTAAATTAGGTAAGTTTTAATGAAAACACATAAAACAGTGTTGAAAAACTTTGACTGTAATTTTCTTTAAACATTAATAGCTTTAATTTTATAATTAATCAACTTTGGGTATAAACATTAAGCCCAAACGTGATCTGTTAGTTAATCATGGCATTAAAGGAAAGCATTGATTAAATATTTAATGGTTCATTCCTGTATTGGTGACTATGTCAGTAATAAATACGTATTTTCGCTATACTTTCGCCAAATGTACATTTTTCCAGCTTTCAAGATTATTGCTACACGGTGAAAGGTTTCTGACGACATTATCTGTCCTATTCTTGCCACGTCGTATGACGTATGAAGGCTTTCAACAGGTACATGTAATCTCTCCAAAGCGCCTAACCGCTCAATTTATGACGTCTTAAGCAGTCAAACCCATCCAAATAGTATGTAGTATGCAATGATTTTA
Organism: Apeira syringaria; assembly: GCA_934044485.1. Classification (NCBI taxonomy): domain Eukaryota; kingdom Metazoa; phylum Arthropoda; class Insecta; order Lepidoptera; family Geometridae; genus Apeira; species Apeira syringaria. Next base: position 23,321,878 of record OW203660.1, on the reverse strand, counting down.
TATGTTTTGCGACTACTACTACAATTGTGTTTTTTTAAGAAAAATGCCTACTGATCTTGAACTGAACTGAACTAATCCCAATTATCAAGATAAGAAGCATTATCGTTCCTACTAATATTATAAATGCGAAAGCTTCTGTGTATTTGTGTATGTGTGTATGTTTGTTACTTCTTCACGCTCAAACGGCTTCACCGATTTCGATGAAATTTGGTATGGAGATAGTTTAAGCCCTGGATTAGCACATAGGCTACTTTTATCTCGGAAAAGTATGGTTTCCGTGGGATAATTGAGGTAGCGGGAAAACCATAATCCTCGCGTGTGAAACCGCGGGTCGCTACTAGTACTAGATAAAATTAAAACGTATCAACTTTAGAACATGATAAATATCAACAAAAAATAAACATTAAAAGAAAGTGAAAATAAATATTAGAAGTTTGTAATTGGTCGCATTAATATTAAGGTACAACTGCACCTCCCGCATCCGTAAACGAATTTACTCGAACAACAATATCAACTTACGAAATGTTCGCTAACAAACGAGAAACAATGTAGAAGTCATTCCGCAGTTTTCCTTGTGCCGTAATTGTGTTTGAGTACATCTAGGTTCTACTATACAGGAAATTACTTTATTTATTCTGAGATAAAAAAGATTATTTTATTTACACTGTCGGGTCTATTCGCGCACATTTAAACATCAAATTATAATTTTGATCAGCCTCGACGACGTTATGACCAAGTTACATTAATCTTGATCACGAGAAGACTGGAATAAACGACACTGGTCCGAGAACAAATCGCTTTAATAATAAAAGCATTTTCATTTTGTAGCATAAAACAATTGCACCTAGGATAAATAGTATCTTGGGCAGACTTGCAAGCGGTGTGCCAAACACAACATAGCGGGAAACTAGGGCCAGATCCGGAAGAGGAAGTCAAGAATTAAAAGTAATAATCACTACATATTTAGGAAATAGACAGGGAAGAGTTATTTGTTTTACATGTGAATAAAGTTCATTTTGGCGTGAGTGCTTGGATTTAAACCTGAGCAAGCGAAGGGTTCTAGGATTGAAAAAGAACCTTGAGTATAGCGAAGGTTTCAAAACACGAAACGCTAAAAAACTTTACCCATGACTAAACACGACAATTTTCACCACATCATCACTAACTAGCCAAGAACTTGCAAAGCGCGTGGTAAGAAGGATTCCTTCACAGGCTTTTTTCAGAGCTATTTTTAAACTTTGTCTCCTCAATCATTTAACGGGCAATAGTTTCCCCGTTTTTGTATACAAAATAAAAATGTACGAACACAATAAGTATGTCTATATATCTCATTCGACATACTCAATGAAAAAAAACCAAAGAATAAGCATAATAAAGCAAAGAATTTTAAAAAGTACTCTCTTCTCTGATTAGTCAAAGAGTGTACGTCGAAGGAGATTACATTAGATTTTTCAGGTGCGTTCTTTACATTCTCTACACCTTAAAAAGAGTACACCTTGTAGACAGACCTAGCAAAAATACTCACTGTTCTGCAAAAACCAAAAATATTTATTGTCGACTCGTTGATTTCGTAGACACCTGTTTCTAGTAACTATTTTGTATATTACCTACCTTTTTTTGGTTTACTGAAATGTATGCATTTTTTTCGTATGTTGATTCACAAGAACGGAAAAGACAAATTATACATATTAAATACTCGACAAAGTTTCTGAACATTTTCAGAACATCAGATTCTGCGGTATCATTTTTCATTATTATGTAGGTATGTAAAATGTATTCAAAACATAAATTTTCTTAGAATTCTCTCTTGTTCATATTTTATCCCATTTTAAACGAACCCGGAGTCCAATTTCACCCTCCAGCAAAGAGGTAGAGTATAAGTAGGTACACATTTTATTAGCTTGCCAAGTTCTTATAAAAAAAAAGGATCGGCGTGAAAAACATACAGAAGGAAAAGGTCTTACAGCCGAGCTTCCGCAGGACTGTATAGATACGCAGCGAATGGATAATGGCCCTAATTCTGTTAATCACACAAACTAGCTAAAATTCACTAAAATTCTTCAAAGTGAAGTAGCTCGTATTCTATTTACGCTAAAATTCAAATTCGCATAACTCTATACAGCACTCTCCCTAATATTAGACGAGTTTTATTCCATTGCTGGCCAACTGCGGATAGTTATAGTAGGCACCTAATAAGTGGCGACTTAATTTCGCTAAAACCACGCGCAAATTTATTAAATAAATTTAATTTTAGTGATGTTATTGATAAGTCTCATACTAATTTAGACTTTATCGTAACCTTATAAGAACTGGATTAGTTTTAAAACATTTTAGTTTAGTTCAGTTGAATAAGCGAATCACTACCAATGATAGCTTTAAGACTTGTAGCTATTTTCCGAATAGGAGCTTTTGCTCGAGGGTCAGTGGTGGCTTACTCTTATCTGGACGTTCATAGGCTTACATTAATGCTTTTTCTTCCATCTGCTTTGTTTTTTAATACCTTGCTGTAATCCATAATGGCGGTGACATTCACTGGTATGTCAGAAGTAATTTATGATGGATGAAGTGGATATTGTATCTATAACTTCATGTTTTTGGTCTCTTGAAATTCTAATAAATTTTATGCGTCCTGTTAGCGCCCATTAAATAACAGGCTAAGCTTAGAAAGCCATCAAGAGACTTGTTGATCAAAAAAGAGACGTAGAAACATAGATACATGTGACAGACACGAAGATTGATATGTGACTTCCTTAGTATGTACAATATAGATTACGGAATACTTGAGAAGGGTGTAGAATAGACGAACATGTTTTAATAACGTCATTATAAAGGATAAAGTGGCGTGGTAGTACCGGCCTAGAATAGTACTCCCCCATCTCTTCCCGCGGGTGCCGTAAGATTCGGCTAAGGGATCACGTACCAGAAGGTAGGCAGCAGCGCCTTCTGAGGATCGGAAAGCAAATCCCCCCTATATGGGGAGGCGTATGTCCAGCAGTGGACGTCCTATGGCTAACGGAGCGCTACTAGTATTCAATATTTTATTCTCACACACACACAAAAACCCCCGCACTAGGATGCCCTGTGCCACAGGACGCATGGAATCACAGCACACACAAACATCCAAGACACAGCACAAATACCCACACTCATCGCATAATTTTTTGCCCCTGTCGGGATTCGAACCAAGGGTCCGCTGGGACCAGCTGAAGTCACGCCAAATAAAACAATTCAATGTTAATAAAACAAAAGCGGTTTTGTGCTCTGCTGAAACGAGAACATAACATTTGTTGTTGTGCAACAGCCCTAACCGCTTCCAGCTTACCAGGCGCAGATAAAACATTCTAGAAGTTGTAATAAATTGTACCTATTTCAGTAAAGCGAGATGAATGTAGGCTTTTACATCTCCTAACAAGGTGTTAGGGGATTTCTGCTATATACGTTGACTACATAATAAAGTTACACATCTCTCATAAATGTAGATGGGTGGATGTGCGAGATAATAAATCTTTTAGACTAAAATACTTGCGATCGCGTACTATAATTAAACAAATTGCGTTCATAATTATTTTAATTACTTATTACGATCGACAATTGTTTCGGCTTATCGACTACGCGTAAGTGACACGTTATACCCGTAGAAAGAGTACAAAGTAATCAAATTGCTTTAAGCTAAGTGTTTAAATTTTTTGTTTTTTTTTAACATTCACACAACGTCTTCAGGTCCCAAACTAGGCAGAGCCTGTACTATGGTAACCTGATGACTGATATATATACTTATATACATCCACACACCCAGACACAGGTCAAATAGACATGTTCATACACACAAATGTTTGACCTGTCCGGGAATCGAACCCGGAACCAGCGACTCGACTTTTATCCTGGAAAAAGTATAGTTCCCGTGGCATAATTGAGGTAGCGGGAAAACCGTAATCCATGCGGGTGAAACCGCGGGGCGCTACTAGTTGTATATATGTAACAGAATCTTTGAATGTGGGCGTACACGATTCCTCCCTCAGTATTCCCGAGTAGCTACAATATAGGATGCTTCAAAAAGAGAGTTGACAGAGTTTTCAAAAGATTGACAACGTGTCGTATTACCTTATTACAGACACCCAGGTGGTGGTGAACGCGTACCATTAGGCAGCCCATCTGCTTGTCACTGTGGAAAAAAGTCTTTATAGCAATGAGCAGGAAAAGACTTCTGTTATTTTCGCGCATGATATTGACGGTTTTATAAATGCAAAAGGTGTTTCTTACAATAGCAAATTCAAATCTCCTGTGAGATATTTAACTCGATAAAGGATTCCACTTTAACCGTGAACTGCAACCGTGAAGTTAAATTAGATCACAAGTTGTGAATGTATGTTCTCGGTAAGAGCTCTGTCACAGTGTAAAGCAATAGTTAAATTCACCATTTCAGATATTTTAATACTTGCACACAATTTCTGCTACAATTGAAATCTTTCTAAATGTTTTCAAGTTAAAGCTTCTCATTCAATGTAGGTAGATGTATCTGTATTTCAAAGCGATGATAGCCTAGCGGTGGCAGCGCTGGCTATCAAACTAACAGACGCTGGTTCTATCTCTACCAACAGCTCAAGCTTCCAGTGAAGGCAACTCCCCAACAAATCCCAAAACCGAACACTCCCAAAATAGATATATTACTCAATTCGCTTGAATTGTTTATGTGTCTAATCCGAGAATTCATACATATAAGATACGACTGGGTTTATGTTTCAATCTAGTTTCTAGAATACTCAAGAAGGCATACTTTTAGGTAAGTAGCATAAATATTTCATTGAAATCGGACTAGCAGTGTTATAAAATAAATTGTTGAAAATATTACGAATAAGTAGGACGGTGTATTAATAAAGGCAATTGTCAAGAATATTATCGTAAATAAAAAGAACTTAGCCTAGTGTTCAAACTTTAAAGGTGAAAATACGCGCGCGCGGTAGCTACGTTCGTGTTGTTTGTCTATAACTCAATGTCATATCTTTTTTATTTAATTAAAAGTAATATTAGTCAAGATAACTAAGAATAAAGAGTTATGAAATTGAATGAGAAATGTACGAGATCCTGTGCTGCAAATAATTATGAGCTTGAAACGTTTTAAAAACAAGAAATAAAATCTTCCAAATCTATCTGTTGAAGTAGATTGTGTCGGAACTAAGCTATCTGCCATCGGCCTTGTGGACAATAGTCATTGAATCTCATTTCCGTTCCTCAGCTAAGTCTCAGACATGGAATACGATAACGTCGTTTGTGTGACTTCAACGCTTAAAAGTTAGCTCGATGATTCACTGTCTTTGTTCATTGCCTACTCGCGATCACGTACTACCCTATCTTTCTTCATTTTACTTGCAGCACATAGGCCTTCCTCATTGATTTCCACAATAAGCGGATGGAAGTGGACTGCATCCAGCCCTTCCCTGCGATCTTAGCCAGGTTGTCTGTCCACCTTGTCGGTGGCTGTCATATGCTGCCCTTGCCAGTCCATGGTCTCCATTCGAGAGCCTTACCTAGTCACTTATTTGACACAAATTGAACACTAATTGGTACCTGCAGTCACACTAACTACTCAATTTTAATATTATCTAACACGTATATCGACTTATAAACCTAAGTATTTGACGGTTATCAAATTATTTTTGAAGCACTTTACTAAAATATTCTCGTAGATGATCCATCCGCACGTCGTCATTTTCATGAATCGATTCTGTTATTTTTGCGATTATTGATTAAATATAGACATATTTTACATGACCACGACCACTGACTGACCATTCATTCATCTTCATCATCATCATCTCAGCCATAGGACGTCCACTGCTGCACATAGCCTCCCCCGCTGATTTCCACAAGGACCGGTTGGAAGCGGCCCGCATACATTCATTACCAGCCTGGAATTAACCCCCCTCCCCCATCTCTACCCGTAGGCACCAGAAGGTGTGCAGCATCGTCTTCTGAGGATAAAATCAACATACTGCGCTCGCCAAACCGCCTGCCAAGCGTGTCGAGTACTTGCAAACCCACCTAAAAGGCATGTGGGTTTATGTCCAGCAGTGGAGGTTGTATGGCTTAGGTGATGGTGATGATAATGATAAATCGTCTTAAAAGTGCGACATCTGTCGTGTTTACTTAGAACGTTTGTTGGGTCAAGCAATAACATCGTCGCGTGGCCGTCTTTAGTGAGCCATTGGTAGTTTTCCTCTTCATTGACTAAAGAAATGCAACTGCGTGAACTACACTGTGACAACCGCCACCGTTACCTACAGTGAGTACTAATTACGCGGTTCATTTTGAAATGTGAAAGCAATGAAATTAATTGAACAGAAAGAGAAAACGTGTTTCACTGCATATTTTACTCCAAAGCGTGTTTAATTATTCCAAAAAGGCTGTATTTAAATATACTGTTTGCGCGGAGAAGTGGACTGTATATGAATAATTTGGTTTTTTTGAAGGATTGCTATGCGGCGAGGTGATTGCACTAGTTAGGGCGATCGAAACTTTAGATCTGTACATTATCGTTGGTGGAGTAAGGATGAGTAATTACAGAGCTGTAGAGGAACAAACGATATAATACAGCCTGTGGGAATTACCTTAGCGATTGCTGGGTCTGATGTCCATCCCGGTGCGGGGCGCTTGCATTCTATCCGGTGCAGCTGGCGCGATCACTCACTTAACGAACAGTTTCACACCACAAACTTAGCAGCAATGTTTATTAAATAGATTTTACGACGACAATGTTAATATTAGGTTGACTGCGGCGGTAATTTCGGTAATAACAATTAAAAATGCACGTACATCGACAGCGGTGAATAGCGAACGAACTCTTCTCGATCACAGCGACAAAACGTCACCCACAATGCACGGCGGCGATCTCGCTCCCACATATGTAGGCAGGTAATGTGCGGAAAGGAGGAGGAATAGGACCCAACATGTACTGATCTAATGCTACAGGCTTTATGCATACCCGCGCCACCATTCCCCCGGGCTTGAAGGAATGCCTTCAAAAAAAAAAATTACGATAATTAAACTAATCTAAATACCTAACCTAATTTAATCTACGAAGCAAGACTACTGATTAGGTAAAGGGCAGAGACGTACAACCGGACGTAAGTACGACCCAGTCGTAGTCCTAACCCGAACTATGTGTGTAACGCCGTTAGATCCAGGGAACACCTCATCTACAATGCCTAGAGGCCAATGTAGAGGAGGGCAATTTTCCGTCGAAAGAATCACAACAGTCCCTACAGTTATCGGGTTGGTTGTTGTATTCCACTTTTGACGCGATTGTAGCGAATTGAGATATGAAGTTCTCCAACGTTTCCAAAAGGATTGGACGAGTTTGTCCAATAAAGCATGACGCGCTAGTGTGCTAAGTTTCTCATCGATCTCGACAGCTGGCAAATATTTTAAAGGCGTTAGATTTAAAAAGTGCGCTGGAGTTAAAGCAAGAGGTTCTGAAGGATCGATGGATAGCGTTCTACACAGCGGACGAGTGTTCATAACCGCTTCTATTTGAGCGAGAACAGTACTCAGCTCTTCATACGACAGAATTTGATCACCAATTACGCGAAATAAATGAGTTTTTAGGCTTTTTATATTAGCTTCCCAATTACCTCCAAAATGGCTCGCGGCTGGAACATTCAGAGACCATTCGATACGATTTTCCGATAATATATGTCCAAACTCTGCCGTAAGATATTTAGAACTTAGAAACTCGTGCAATTCCGATAATTTGCGCTTAGCGCCTACGTAATTCGTGCCGTTATCTGAGTAAATCCTGCTTACGGGACCGCGGCGTGATAAAAATCGTTTAAGAGCGTTAAGGAAGCAAGCGGTGCTCAAATCACTAGCCAACTCAATATGTACAGCACGAGTTGTCATACATACGAACAGACACAAGTAAGCCTTCGTGGAGCGAATGCCCCGACCACGGGAAATAGTGACTCTTAATGGGCCACAAAAATCCGTGCCTGTGTGGGCAACCGGCTTAGAGGATTGCAGGACACGAAATGAACGGTGTTCAGCCATTTCAGGGAAAATTGGCTTAGGTCGAAGTTTAAAACAAGCAATACATTTATGTATCCTATTTCTAATTAAATTGCGGGCAGAAAGTATCCAATACTTCTGGCGCATGATTGACATGAGCAGGTCTGGACCTGCGTGGCAGTTTACCTTGTGATGATAATCTACTAACAATTCTAAAATATGATTTTTTCGAGGAAGAACGATTGGATGCATTTGATCATAGTTTAAGTCCGAGTTGGTCAAACGACCTCCAACTCTTATGAGACCATCTTTTAAGAATGGCTTGAGGTATCGAAATGAACGACTACGACACGCTTTACCCGCTTCTAAAGAAGCAAGTTCATTCCGGAAATACATACGTTGAAGTTGACGGAAAGTTAATAATTCTGCATAGTCAAGATCTGATGCAGTTAAAGGCCCACTGGTTGACAGAAGCTTTGCAAATCTGCAAATGTAAACTACGCAGCGGAGAAGTTTTGACCATGATGACAGACGACTAGCTAAAGTGGTTATAGGTGATTCGTCACAAGAAGACGAGGTCAATAACGCGTGTCTCTTTTCCTCTGGCTGCTCAGAAACAGTGGATGGGTTGAAAGCGGCAAGAGGCCAATGCAATGGAGCTAATGATGCCCATGGCGGGCCTTGAAACCATTGAGGGTGATTCACCATTTGAGCGGGTGTAATTCCGCGTGATAAACAGTCCGCTAAATTTTCTTTACTGCTCACGTGATACAAGTCCTGCGGCGATAGATAGATTTGTATTTTGGATACTCTGTTGGCAACAAATGTGTCCCATCGATGAGGTGACGAATGTACCCAACAGAGCGCTACAGTCGAATCCGAGAATGCAACGATTCGATGAATTTTAATACGATTAGTGCAAGCAATGACGATGTTGTTGACAAGCTTGGCAAGCACTAATACTGCACATAGCTCGAGACGCGCGAGTGACACAACCTTACGAGGAGCGACCTTACTCTTCGCACTGATTAGGCTTATAGTGCTTGTATCACCGCTCTGGACGTGGAAGTAGACCACACTTCCGTAAGCCCGCTCACTCGCGTCGGCGTAACAAATGATAGTGACGGAACTATCTTTATTTATTCCTACATAGCGAGGAATTTTCAATGATGCGAGCAAAGGGAGTTCCTCCCTGAAACGAATCCACGATAGAACGACGTCCTCCGGTGGAGTATCGTCCCAATCACACCCACAGAGCCACCGCTGCCTGATTAAGAGCTTAGCATATAGGACTACAGGTGCAACGAATCCCATCACATCCCATATCTTCGCTACACACGACAAAATAGAGCGCTTTGTGCAAGCCTGAGAAGGCTTACTAATTTTCAGACTAAAGTGATCTGTAGCTGGCGACCAAGACAAACCGAGAACTTTATGCAAATCAGATTCATCAAACTCCTTGCTTGACAAAAGGCGGTGCGATAACGGAATCGAATCAAGGCCAGTTTGTGAATTGCTAGTCCATTTGACGAGTTCGAACTGGCCTGATTTCATGAGGTCTATCATTTGTGAAGCGGTTAAAATTCCTATACTTTCATCAGGTACCGAGTATACGAAATCGTCCATATATAGGCTAGTATCTACTAGTTTTTTCGCCTCAGGGAAGGTATGACCTTCGTCTTCAGCAAGCTGTTTAATAGTTCGCAGCGCATGGTATGGGCTACAAGTGAGTCCAAAACAAACCCGTCCAAATTCGTATGTCTTTAGAGGTTCTTGCGGGGAGAAACGATACAAGATGCGTTGAAAACGGCGGTCGCATTCGCGCACACCGATAGATAGAAACATTTGGCGAATATCCGCAGTCAGTGCGACCGGAAACAATCGAAAATTTACAATAATATGAAACAAATCGCCTTGTAAGTTAGGGCCGTTGTATAAAATATCATTTAGAGAAGTTTGCGTACTAGTTTTTGCACTTGCATCTAGTACAATGCGTAACTTGGATGTGACTTTATCCTCTCTTATTACACCGTGATGTGGAATAATGTACGACGGATTATCCCGAGTATCACACGAGCTAATAGGAGCTGGTGTGATGTAACCCTTATCCAGGTACTCCTTTACGACGCCATCATAGGCCTCTTTCAGCTGTGGAGAAGCTTGCATTTTTCTTTCTAAACAAAGAAAACGTCGTTCGGCTGACTGCCGAGAGTTACCCAGCGCATGAACATCACCCTTAAAGGGCAGTGCGACTACATATCGACCATCCACATCACGCGTAGTAGTGCGAGTATATATCTCTTCACAGATTTTATCATCTGGGCTGAGGGTAGGCGGAATATTCACCTCCTCAAGTTCCCAAAATTTGCGGACGACAGAGTCTAAAGGATCAGCCATACAGCAATACGAGACAGTACCTGACCTTTCGAAATGAGCGGGAGCGGAACCAACGATAACATAACCGAGTACGGTTTCTAAAGCGACGGGACAACTATGTGAAGACTGCGCTTCAACTTTACGAGACAAGAGCAGGTGCGGGAAAATCGAAGCACCAACTAGCATATCGATTTGTCCAGGGACGTGAAAAGTATCGTCTGCTAGCGGTAAATTTTTGAACGCTGACAAAGCAGAAACATCAACCATGGCGGTAGGTAAATTTTCGGTAATTTTGTCTACCACCAATGATTCCATGTCAAAATTAACGTTACGATCAAAGCGGGAATATAATTTCAAAGTTACCGAACCCTGAATAGTTTTAGTTGAACCTCCTATTCCTTTCACTGTGGAACATGCAGGTTGTCTATTTACGTTAAATCCTAAACGTTGAACACAATCGCGGGAAATAAATCCGCTTTGCGATGCAATATCTAATAAAATACGAATATTGTGTTCTTTACCACGAGAATCAACAACAATAACCCGAGCGGTTGCAAGCAGTACTGTTGTGGGAGGACTAACGACAGATTTATCAGATAACGAACAGAGCGTGACGTCATCGGAACGAGCTGGAAAAGCGACAGAGCTATGAGCGTCTGCGACCTCACCGGTGGCGGCGCTAGCGGCTACCCCGCGAGGAACGACAGAAGCGCGCGACGATATATGCGTTTTGTTTACGATAGGCACGTTTGTAATGGCATTAGCACTATTATTATTATCAAAATGAAGCAAAGTGTGATGCTTATTGTTGCATTTACGACAGAGCGATTTTGATTTGCATATGGACATGGAGTGTCCACTACTCAAACAGTTGATACACAAACTATTTCCCTTCACGTATTTAAAGCGTTCACTAGGATTATAACTATGAAATACGGAACATTTGTATAAATGATCGTGGCTAGTATTGCACAAAGAGCACGAAGATAACTGAGAACTGGATGCAGCGTTCACGTATGCATGAGTAGTCGAGTTAACGGACAATTTATTCGGCGCATCCACTCTTCGATCGGTGTATTTCTTCGTAGCTTCATGTTTTACTGACGAAGTGCGTTGCAGTATTTTTATTTGATCTCTTACAAACGTAGACAAATCCTCAAAGGAGGGCATCTCACAGCCACGTTTATCTAATTCAAACGAACGCGCGGTTTCCGAGTCTAATTTTTTGAGTGCGATGTACAAAAATACAAAATCACTAAGATCATCGATCTTAAGATTTTTCAAGGCTGCGACAGAAGAAGAAAATCGATCTAAAAATGTTTCTAAGTTAGCTGGACTAGCAGAGGATATTGGCTTGAATTCGACTATTTGATCTAAATATGAGTTAGCTACCAATCTTTTATCGGAATATTTGGTTTTAAGCAACTCTAAAATCAACGAGTAATTTTCGGCACATGGAGTAACTCCCATGCACACTGAACGCGCCTTACCTGTCAACTTACCTAACAAGTAATGTAATTTATCAGATTGCGAAAGTGATTTATTGCTATCTACAACATTTTGGAAACTTGCAAAAAATAGCGGCCAATTTTTTATGTCTCCATTAAATTCTGGCAATTCGATTGGAGGCAATTTTGGAAACCTATTCTGACGAACAGGATTTACTTCTTCCTGCAAGTTCTTTGCGGCTCGTTTGACGCAACAAAACAAGTCTTCAAATGATGAGAGCGGCTGATAGTCAACCATGAACTCGGCATTTAATTTTATTTCTAAAGTATTAATTTTATCCAACACATTTTCGAAATCTGAACGCAAAGTATCGACTGTTTCTAATTCACACAAAAATGTTTCCTTATTAGATTTGATTTCTATATTCTTTGCATGATCACAAATATTTTGCATGCGCGAAAACAATACATCTCTTTTGCCATACAACATTCTCAATTGAGCATTCAATTCCACCGTAGGCGCCATCGAGCTAAGTTACGTACTACGGCAGGTATAAACGATAAGCGACCTAGCACAGAATACGTCCGTCAGTTGTAAGTAATAAATACGCGACATAAACTATTTACTTCTTAAGATTGAAATGAATAGAACAAATAATGTATCCGTGTTTTATTGGCACCTACAATAACCAACCCGTTAATTGTTTGTTTATGTACGGCTATGCCGGTCCTGTTGTATTATATGACAAAGGTGTAATGCGAATAAAATAAGCGAAGGAGAAAATGTATCTATTAATTTAAGCGGGCTACACTAAATATATGTAAACAAACGGCAAGTTACAAGCGAAAATATCACATTCGTAAACAAACTTTTACTTATTTACCTTTTGCGGGTGAAACGAAAAAGATCAGTAAATAAATAAATTGCGAGATGCTAATACGATATTCAACTAACAAATAATGTGACCCTGCGGGTATGCTTCGATTACGAAAATGATGCAATAATGAGCTATATTTAAACCTAATTGTTTAAATTCACTGATTTATATCCGGTGAGAAGGGCCAATAATGTTTGCGCGGAGAAGTGGACTGTATATGAATAATTTGGTTTTTTTGAAGGATTGCTATGCGGCGAGGTGATTGCACTAGTTAGGGCGATCGAAACTTTAGATCTGTACATTATCGTTGGTGGAGTAAGGATGAGTAATTACAGAGCTGTAGAGGAACAAACGATATAATACAGCCTGTGGGAATTACCTTAGCGATTGCTGGGTCTGATGTCCATCCCGGTGCGGGGCGCTTGCATTCTATCCGGTGCAGCTGGCGCGATCACTCACTTAACGAACAGTTTCACACCACAAACTTAGCAGCAATGTTTATTAAATAGATTTTACGACGACAATGTTAATATTAGGTTGACTGCGGCGGTAATTTCGGTAATAACAATTAAAAATGCACGTACATCGACAGCGGTGAATAGCGAACGAACTCTTCTCGATCACAGCGACAAAACGTCACCCACAATGCACGGCGGCGATCTCGCTCCCACATATGTAGGCAGGTAATGTGCGGAAAGGAGGAGGAATAGGACCCAACATGTACTGATCTAATGCTACAGGCTTTATGCATACCCGCGCCACCATATACTGTTTAACACGTGAGTGAGCTGGAAAAGTGTACTGGAATTAATTAATGTTATTTCGATACTGCTACAATATAACTACAATTTAAGCAGTATATTTAATTCAGTTCCACGTTAAAGTGTCAACTTATTTATTGGTAACTTATTTACTTATTCATTTGTATTTATTCATGTGTCTCCTCCACCTCAGAACTCCTCCATTTTAAAAACCGATTTCAAACTATTCCCAAACTTTTAAAAGGATAATCCTTCAAAACAGTTCTCCTTTCTATACAGCAGAAGTCGCCAGTTTGTCTTACATACTACAAAGCATGTTTGAGTGTAAAAAAATAATAATTGAAGACATGATATTGGAGGAATTAAATAATACCTCTGAAAGGTGTGCAACGAGATTCGTACACATAAATCATGATCATCATCATCAGACTGGTCGGTTGGCGCAGTTGGTAGCACTCTGCCGTCTGAGCCGCTGGTCCCGGGTTCGATTCCCGGACAGGTCAAACATTTGTGTGCATGAACATGTCTGTTTGACCTGTGTCTGGGTGTGTATATAAGTATATATAGCAGTCATCAGGTTACCATAGCACAGGCTCTGCCTAGTTTGGGACCTGAAGACCGTGTGTGAATTTTAATAAATAAAAAAATATGAAAAAATACTGCGCATGGACATGCGTAATTACATACTTTTCATACGTATATGTGTTTAAACGTAAACGTAAATATACTATTCGTACTATTTAGCTACGTACGTATAGATACGATTTTACAATGTTTTAGATACCTACCTTTCTCCATGACATTTCTTTCTCAGAGTACCCGATTCTTGTAACGGACTATTTATTAGCATCATAGAATTACCATAATCAAGTAGATATTTCAGTGTTCTTTTTTCAAAGAAATACAAATGGATTTTGTTTTATTAAATTCAGTTAAACGCTAAAATAGGACCTTATTTTCTCACAAAATTGATACCTACGCTTTGCGCTGTTATTTATTCAAGAATTGAGATGAATCACATTTTGGAATATAAATTGGCTCTTTGTATATATGTAAGGGATATAGATGTTTTTTTGTGGGCTTTGATATGTAAATGCTGGAAAGTAAATGATGAATTTATTATTGACTTAGTACAACGGTTTGTGTTAGAACGTTGTTCTTCACAGTGGCATGTACGTATACTATACAAGGAATCCAAATGGATCAAATTGATACTTTAGTAATGAGTAAATAAATATAGGTTTCGTACTCATTATACTATCAAATTGCTAATATTTTACAAAACAATGATAACAGACACTAAGTAAACTTAAGTCCTCTATACACACAATTTTTTCATACAAATAACTGCATACTGAGCAAGTACGTATAAAATTCACTGAAGTTTAAATACCGAACTGTCGCTTTTGGTGTGGTTTGCTGTCTCTCCTCTTTCCCTCTCGAAGAGGGTAGTACTAAATTTTCTGCGTGTCAAGGGAGTTTACGGAGTGTTTTCATACAGGAAACTTCTGAGAAAATATTAATCTGTTTCTTTTGTTGTTATCTCCTTGGAGTCGTAACGTTTTTGCAACAATAATAGGATATTTCAAACTGACGTTCTAATTTAAGAATGTTTAGTATTTACGCCCGTTTTTATAACCCTAGAAGGTGCCCAAATGGGATGCTAAAGTATTTAGGAAATGCCTGGAGCAAAAATACGGTTCGCTAACCTTTACGTGATCCCTAACGACGTTGGGCGACATCTAAAATTACGTCACCGATGAGGCGGTGCGTAATCCAACAAGTAAACTGTCACTTTGACAGCTGGTTGCGTTTGTTTTGCGTTGAACTGTCAGTGATAAGTGAAACAGCCAGGACTTGTGGCGCTTATCGCTTGATCACATGCTGCGAGTAAACGGCAATGTAAAATTGAAAGCTCTATAAATTATCCTCAGAAGTTTTACCCTTTTCGAGTAATTGCGAAAAAAAATGACCCATATAGTGCCCGTGGAGTACGAAAGAGAATGATTAAATATGAATTTGATGAGAACTGGTATTTATAGCATTCGCGCGCTTTCATACACATAATCCGTTCCAATTTGTTTACGAACGTCAGCACTGTCAGCACTTAATTTAATAGCACTTACGTACGAAAGTATGCACTGTGAGCGCAAAAAGAAACGCACCCTTACTAGGCCGAGTACCCACCCCCGCTTCCGCGCACTGTCTCACACGCACACTCGTTTTATAGTTCTGAACACACACACTATAAACTACTTAGAAAATTTACTTACTACTTACTCAGAATAGTTCGTTCAGCACGAACTCTACACATGGGTAAACTTACTTACTGTGTGGTTACATCACTATTTTCAATTTGACAAAGTGCGAAGTTGTATACGAAAGTTCACGAGTTTACTATGTTACGTAAGACCTTATGGCAATTTAAGTGGAGGCGACCGTACTTCGAGCTATTTTATTGAATGTATATTAGTTTAGAATATTGCGTTTGGTCCCAAATGGGATATTCTAAGGCATGAATCTAATGTTCTGTTTTAAAATCGAGGTAGTTTGATAAAGAGCGTATTATTCAATGATCACTACCTATTTTTAACAAACTTCAAAAAATGAGGACCTTCTCTATTCTTTTACACTGTTTTTTACGGGTATAACGAACGAATAGCTTCTCTATTCGTTCGAATGTTACCGGTTCACTTGAACGCTACATCTATACATACTAATACATAGCTACATAATACATAGTTTTATTTCATTTTATTATGTGTTAACGACTTATTTGGTCCGTTACTTTAAACTGTCCCACAGCTTTCGAATTTACTTATGCGTTCGCGATGTCAGAAATGGGTATCGACCGAAAAGCTGTGCTTAGGGCGATCCTAATGTACCCACGTGGTGATGATTGATGACGAGGATTATTTCGGGATTTGAAGTATCTACATACTAAATTTTATCCAAATCCGTCTAGCCGTTCTGGCGTGATCGAGTAACAAACATCCATCCATTCATCCATCCAAGCTTTAATATTTATAATATTAGTGGGATTTCTTTTTTTTATCACTCAGACCCCTCAACTAGACTTTCCTGTATCGCGGGAGGCATGGACACACACAATCACAGCACACAAACATCCAGGATCCGGGAAAAATATCTACACTCATCGCACAAATGTTTGCCCTTGCCGGGATTCGAACCCAGTGTTCCGGGGACACAGTAGTCAAGTCACTGACACTAACCACTGCGCCACGGCGATCGGCGACCGTTCTTGTTTTTCTTATTTATAGTAAAACATGAGTTGTGGCACACAAGAAGCCCATTTAGGCTTAATAACATAGATATTCTAGCATGGAAACATTGACATAGAATGGACATTATTGATATGACTAGATTTCATTCCGTCGCGTCATCGTTTCAAGATTGAACCGCTCCAGCTGCTGTAGTCTAGGGCTCGTTAGGCATTCATAGAGACGTAGGGTTCTTACCCACGCACGATATGGGTAAATCAAATCATATCAGGTTTCTCAGACTAAAAGGATTGAATATGATATTTTTCTGTGTAGGTTTAGGAGTTCAAACAAGAGCTTAAAAGGAAACCCTTTTCAGTTGTTATTGAGTCAGTAACGTGATAAAAGTCTGCCTTAAAATAAATATCATGGTTCAAAGGACGTGTTGCCCTGGGTTCAAATCCCGGCAGGGCAAACATTTATGTAATGATACATGTATTGTTTTTATTTACAGTATACAATATCAGACAGTAATTCTTTGAACCTAACATATTTTGGCAATTTAATAGAATGTAAAAGATTCGAATAAATTGTGATCAGATGATGTTTTCATATCTAATTACTTATTTATTTATTATTAAGAGTATAAGAATAATGTCTGTAGCACAAGCGCAAAATTCTAGTTCTAAAACACATTTGAAAAGATTGCAACTCTGCGTTTTCCGCGACCGCTTCGAAGTCTTAAAAGCTTTATTTGCCTCATCCCACCACAGACGAAGAAGACGCGAAAAAGAAGCGCAATTTTTATTTGTGCAAAGAGGATAGAAGCTGTCAAGGGAGTTGGAGATCCCACTGTTCTACACGTACCTATATAATGCATTGTTCAATTCTCAAAGGATTCAGATTGAAGATACTGATGAAAATACATGCCAAAAAAGAGTGTCCTATTTGAACTGATATGTAACTTGGTAACATTCATTATATTTAAGAAGTAAAATCATTTTTTCGAAATTGTCCACTTCTTATAAATAATACGTGTAATACATAATTGATGTAGAAAATATTAGTTATACATATCCTGCACGTCATTTTTTCTTATAAAAACAACACAAAAGCGTTGTTTATATCGGTGTGATTGGCCATTGTTCACTAACGAAAGTTAGTAGGCGATTACATTTTTTTTTAAATGCACCTGAACTTTATATCAAGCTTGTTTTGTATCGGGTTTACTTATGTTGTATGTGGATGTTACTATAGGATAAAAATATATTTCAAATGATATTCTCTTAGGTTAAGATTACCTGAAGAAACATTATTAAAATCGCGCTATTCCTTTATGAGAAGGCATGAAATCGTCCAAAACATAATTATATTTTCAATAATGTCAAAAAGAATTACTTGGTAAGGTTACCGGAGGGATGGTAGACGTGGGCTTTTTACCACCGGTTCGTATGGAGTCAAATGGTATTACTGAAATAATGACTCAATCAAATAAGTAACATATTTTTGTTTGTTGTCCCGCAGAGATGTCGAGGTGCCGAGTGGCAGCGTGCGTGGCTGCGCTTGCGGCGGTCTGCTGCGCACTGCCGCACGCGGTCTACGCGCTAGACCTCAACCGTCTCTACGGACATCACAACACCAAACGATCTGGTGAGTACACTTACACCTGACCTACACTTACTCACGTCGTATACATCATTGTGTGTACAACAGACGGTGTGAGCAAAGCGGACAGTTTTACTCTGGATATTTCACAAATTATGCCGTTCATGAAGTAAACTCTACGCTAAGATTATTATATGCTGGATCTTCAAAGTTTGGAAATAGCGCGAAATATTGTAAACAACATCCTGATTATATTGAACCATAGATTCCAAAAGGAGCCTCGAGGAGCAGTTTATTTATCTTTCTACACGTGTAATATTAATTAAAATAAAAACCAGCTGTCTATTGATTAACTTCAACAAAAATGTATTTTTTAAACAAAAGTAAGAACACTTAAAGAGGTTACTAAGTATTCGTTATTTGAATGTTTAAATATGAAACTACCGACCGGCCTTTTTGTGGATTTTACAGATAGAGAAAGCTTAAATTAGAGTCATATTGTGTATTTTAATAAGACTCAGATTGCAGTAAAAATGTTTAAGCATTTAAGACAAAGATCAGTCAAACCGACGATAGCCTCGCGGTGAGCGTCGACTGTCTATATGACTATCGTTCGAGGTTCGATTCCCTTCCCACCCGCGGCATAAGCTTTTTTGGTGTCAGCATCAAATTCATAGAATGGTGGATTAAACTCTAATACCGTCACCAAATACATAGTGTGTTCAGGCTGCTACCTTGAGAGCCAGTCATTGTCTCGTTCGTTGTGGTTCAGTGATGAGTGATACTGTCTTTGGAACCGCGACCAGGTTCGAATCCCGACTGGGGCAAACATATCTGTGATGAACCGGAAGTTGTATATTTGTGTATTGTGATTATGTAATTGTATGGCTATGTCTCCCGCGACACAGGGTATCCTAGTGCGGGGGCGTGAATAAGAATGCGTTTGTTGTTTTTGGACGCGTCGCATCCAACAGACGCTCTAATGAGTTTTGGGAAATCAGGCTTATCGTCTATATTTTCCCTTAACGAGATGACACTTAATTCCCATGCCCATGAGGTTCCATCCTCATTTCATTTAATGAAGTTCATTAGGGTGGAACCAGGGTTACATGAAATTCATATCCATCAACTTATGAAATAATGGAGGCAAACGTCCAGCAGTGGTCGTCCTATGGCGGAGATGGACGGGATGACATATTGCTTGTTACTTAAATTACATTTTCATCTCTTTGTTTTGTACACGTGTTGTGTTAATCCAATCATGTTTTGGAATAAGTCTCATTCCTACGACAGAGGTCTCCCTAGTGTGGAAGCCATGGATTACTATCATTACTATGCTAGCACCTTTTACAACCTCAAAATAATCTATTTTGCTTTAATTATGTCTTTGAAGCTATAAGCTTGCTTATACAAAGCCTATTGATGGAATAAATTGAATTAAATTAATGACAATAGAGATAAATAATTCAAATAATCGCATTTGATAAAAAAATAAGCTAAAGAAGGTAAGCCTGCAACGAACTCGTTCAAACGTCTCATCACCAACCGGCTGAAATATGTTGCCATGTTACATTTAAATTCAGAAGAAGCTTACAAACTGTATGCTTTCCCAAGTTAAAAATACAGCTATAGTAATTGTAGACAAACGCCAGAGCCATGATGATGTGGCAGACTGCATATCAAACGAGAACTCAGGCGAACTTGTTTGGACTGAATTTTAATGTAATACAAAATGGGGCCGTTTGAGTAAAATATTATGCTCAGACTTTTGCCAGAGTTAGGGAAAGTTTATTTTGCTGAAATGGGCCACAATTTAACTAAAAATTGCTTAACTTTTCTGCTGCCGAAAGGAAATATTTCGTGGTTAAACTATTCCTATTATGTGCCATGGAATCTCCAAGAGAACCGATAAAAGAAACTAATAAATAAATGATGTCCCATGAAGATGATGAATCTCCAAGCAAAGTTTGCCAGTGGTGACATTCAAAGTTAAAAATGTATGATATGCTAAAGATGCTTTCTTTAGCATCTCAGAAGTTTTTAACTTTGAATGTCAGCTGCCCAAGAAAGAACTACTTTCTTTCAAGAATTTTTATTTTTAGCAATAACGTTTCCAATAGTAAAAGGATTAAAAGAAAATGAAAAAGAAGAAGAAGAAAAGAAAGAGCCTTAGAAGTAGAACCAGAAAATGAAAACTTGAAAATGAAGAAATTGGCTTATATATTTTATTGGCTGACTAGCTGACCCATATCCAATTTTCTGGGCGGTAAATGTTCATTTTGATTGTACCGCGGACTTTTACATAAAACTACTAAAGAAAAATAATTTTGAACATTATGTTTGCCTATATCAAACCGTTCAGTCAATGAATGGCTGGTAAATTTATCATCACATCATCGGCCCATTATTCTCCTTTAAATGATAACTTCATTTATATAAATGTCTAACCACAAAATTACTTTTCCAAATGCATTTTTTTCGGTGTACGTTTTTAACAATATGTGTATTTAATACCCGTTCCCTACAGCAAAAGCATAACTAGGTTATCGTCGATCATTGACACATAACACAACACATAACCAGTAATAATACTTATTGGTTCGTATCTATCAGAATCATTGGAAGTCATAAAGTCTGTAACAACCGTATTATTACCTGCAACTACTACGGTCGTATTCGACCGTCGTTCGACCTACAATCATTAATCGCAGCCATAGGACGTCCACAGCTGGACATATGCCTCCCCATATATGGGAGATTTGCCAATACTCGCCGCGCTTTTCGGGCGGGTTGGAGAGCGCAGTATGGTTTCCTATCCTCAGAAAGCGCTGCTGCCCACCTCCTGGTACGTGATCCCTTAGCCGACTCTTACGGCACCCGCGGGAAGAGATGGGGTGTACTATTCTAGGCCGGTACCACCACGGCAAGGTCGACCTACAATATAACCATTCCATTTTTTGTATTAACCTGACATGTTTGATAATAAACGAGACAGTAGTCCCATTCAATATTCTAGTACACATAAATGGATGCATTGTATTAAAGATCTCAAACTGAATCTTCAAGTCACGAGTAGATAAACATGTATCTTCTAGGCAGGCGTGATCCATCACGACTTAACATCAGGTGAGACACTTGTCAATAGTCTGCCTATTGTGATTTAAAAAATATATATAATATTAGAGAGATGGAAGTTACTAATTTGTTGATGGCCTAGAGAGGGGTGGAAGAAGAAGCCGTACTGCGCTGATCCCAAGTGAACTGGGATCGGGGCAAGAAAAAGATGAAGTAAAAGTTTTTAAAAAATGAGTTTGACTTTAGAATAAATAATAAACTTGCTTAAACTTAAAATCGCACTAAAAAAATTCAAATGAAGCCATGACTACAAATTACCGTCCATGCGTTTTTTGTAGTTTTGAGTCCAAATTAAAACGATTTCCTGGATAGATTAATTATTGAAATTGTGCATACCAGTACCTAATGGTAAAGTATGGAGAACGTAAACAACACTACTAACACGACCAGCTGTAAAAACCTATATTTTACTATATGTATTATCCGACCTTACTGACATTTATATCTTGCAAATAAACTTACCTATTTGATTGATTGACTAATTACCGTTTCTTTCAGTGGCATTTATTCATATACTTTATTCGCCGTATATACAGCAATTATATTGTAAATTGTATCGCTATACTATTTTACTTGCACGAACGCCAATTATTTTCAACTTATGGAGCAATTCGCTTACACTTGTTTGACCCTAATCAGTCGAGCGTACCCTCCGAGCTGCTTGCAGTGACGTTGGATTACTCCACGACGAGCTGCGTAACCATTTACCCCAAGATACCGCTTTGAAGTTAATTGTCAGTCAAAAGGCGAACGTTTTAGTCCGTGAGCCCGCACCAAAATTGCCTACCTCATATGACATCATAATAAATTCAAGGCTCACGGTCGGGAAAGTAGTGCTTAGCAAGGATTAGAAAATTATAGCACCTAAAATTGGCCAAAACGGAGAAAATACTTTACTTTCGGTTTAAAAACATTTTTCACGACTTCCGGCCAGATATGGCTTGGCTTATTTATTCTTAAAGGCACTATTATTTCAAAACGTTTATAATCATTTTCATCAAGATGTCGCATTACGTACAAAAAGGTATACAGTGACCATCTTTGGCACCGTCTGTCAAGTACTTCCGACCATTTCAGAACTGACAGACTTATGTTTACTCGCTCTACAATTACGGGGCTAAGTGATGCCACGTATATCTTATTGTTCTCACATGACGTAATAATAACCTAAACTTATTGACCGGAAGTAAAAGATTTTCTCAGACTTTCGGCCAATTTTAGGTGCTATAATTATTAATCCTCGCTCAGCACAAATTTTCCGACCGTGTGCCATGCATTTTATCGTGATGCCATATGACGTAGGCAATTTCGGAGCGGGCTCTCGGACTATTTGACTGTCTTTTATGTGTGTTACCACAGAACTTTTTTCAAGGTTTTTATTATTTGAAAGTTGGTGCTTCTCAAGTGGTAATATTTAAGGTGTATCAATGTCTGACCAGTAGTTTTAAAGTTATTTTTAATATTCTTATTTAATTGGTTTCGACAAAATCGATGACAAAATTCAAGCAAACGTTGAACATATTAGGAATATATTCGACTGATGAGTACCGGAAGGCGGTTTACTTGGTTGGTGTGCTTTTTAACTTCGTTATTATTTTTTCTACTATTCTATCCCACACTATGTGAAACCATAAATTCCACATATCCATCCATCTGGCGCATTTGGACGAGAGAAGCCTATGTTCCATCCCAGAGTGCATGAGCAGAATATACTTTTTCAACCTTCTCTTTTAAAACAAAAACAACCTCGTGCGGGTAGGCCCACTCTGTGTCAACATCCCTCACCCTAAAAGCAATATTTTTTAATAACGGCAAAGTTATTAGAACTCGTATCCCGCGATGAATACCACCAGCTCAATGCCAAACTCAACATTCAGAACGTCACTAACAAAATTGACTAATGGAACCGGAACGTCTATATTTTGGTTTGAAATATGTCCCCCATAAATCCTTGTCTGCATTATTTATGACTGGGTGAGAAGTCTTGGCCCTGGTTCTGATTTCCTGACGATAGCAAGTGGTTCTACAATTGTACTATCTTTTTTGGTACTTTATTTGCAATATTAATACTTACGTATTTATAGTGCAATGTTACAGCTAAAGTGATTAATCTAGCTAGGTATTAGTGCGCTCTCTGAATCAGAGCCTGGTAGCTACACTTTTTTTACAAGATTTTATTTAAAATGATGCTGCTACTATACAGTTAGTCGTTTTCTGTCGTTACATTTTCGCATTGGCTTTAACATTTTGTAGAATATACCGTAGCGTAACATGTGATATTTTTAATTCTGCACGTCAGAGTTTTTTTCGACGTCATATTTAAATCAACGTTGTAAACTACTATTTTTTTGGTGAAACTGTATCTGTGATAAAAATATCCAAATATAAAACTCCGTGGTACCAAATAGATTTATTCTAGTTCTATCTATTTAGTATTATATCATAGGTTGGTATTACTAGGAAATCGTAGTTCATACCATTCCCAGTTTTAGAATATTTTTTTACGGCATTATTTAATCTGTAAGTATTTTTAAGACATCACATACAAAGAATGTAAGATCCGCTAATATTCATTATATGACACTAAAAAGATTACTGGAGCTCTTTTAAGAATATTTTAATAGCAGAATTGCTCCCTTGGTATTTTCCTCTTCGACGTCATAGAGAACACGTTCTAATGGTTATAATACTAACTACAGATTAGCCTTAACTACAGATTTAGCCTTTAGGCTAAAATAAGGATGTTTTATAAAACGTGACAACAGAATTTGTTGACTTAAAATTCCAGTAAAAAAACATTTATATTGCGTAAACAAATGAACAATTGCAGTGGCAATTAATTACGGATATAAAGGTTATAAACATCCGTTCACGTCTGATGGCGTTGGTCCCATTTATTTTTTGTCGAAATTAGTTCAGATTTTCTTTTTATTTTCAAGAAAATATTGAAGAGTGGTGAAGGTAGGGTGGTATAATTTTTAAACTACATTCAATTCAATTCATTACTGTATTTGCATGAAGATGGGTACTTTATGATTTCAAATTAATCAGAATATTTGCAGTCCATAATATAATAGTAATGTAATAGTTTCCTTCGCATGGACTACGGCTCTTCCGTATACCAAAATAATCTACTGAAAACCGTACTGTTTGCATATTTGACAGTGCGTTAGTGCGCGCTATTCTCAGAAATAGTATTACCGATATGGGTATGAAATTTCAAGGTGAGTTCCGCCTTGCATGTCGTCAATACAATCACCTTTACAATCATAAGAAAGGTCCCGACATCAAGAAAACTTTTTCATCGAGTAAAACCATTTTTCAATAAGTAATGTTTTCAGCTGTTTTCTAAATATTATTATGTATACTTCACTATTATTATTATTGTTGGATGCGGGCCGCTTCCAACCGGTCCTTGTGGAAATCAATGGGGGAGGCCTATGTCCAGCAGTGGACGTCCTATGGCTGAGATGATGATGATGATGATATTTCACTATCGTGAAGTTACAATCTCAGTACATACTATATATATATATAGTATGTACTGAGAATGTAACTTCACGATAGATAGATAGATAGTTCATTGATGCATTACCATCTTCTAAACAGTTCAGGAATAGCAAATAATGGAATAACAACTTGATTTACGTTCTAAATGTCACTAAGCAAATTAATTGTTCGTCAACAACTGCCGACGCATATATTATTAATATTAACTGCTGTTATATCTTTGCAGCATTCCACTCATCGCTGACTTTGTCTATAAAGACTATAATGCAAGATCAACAATAAATTATCTATCAATTAACTATTCAGTAGTTCGTTTTATACGCTTGCGAGTGTACGAATCGTTAACATTCAAATAGAATGCGTGACCAAATCTAAAAGATCCTTACGTGTTGTTGGACTACGGCGACCTATATACGGTTAATGTTAGCCGTCATCTGCACTGGCTCAGCCTGGGGAGGGGAGTTCACTTCTGGGGAATGTCTCCATTATGGCAAACGACCTCTGCATTTACATTTCTACGTCACTATGAAGGTGGAAAGTATAAGAGGTAGCGATGTAAAAAAAACTAAGATTTTATTATAAACAAGTGTTTTATTTTATAAATGTATAAAACACGGGAGTTACTCAGGTAATAAGTCAGAGGGTTCCTATTATAGTTTCAACCACATTCGGTGGTTTTTTTCAAGGAGAATACGGGGCGCTCGCGGACGCGGTCGCGATTCGCCTAGTACTAGGTAACTCCCGTGTTTTATACATTTATAATGTGTCAAAACCACGTCAGTTTCAATTACAAAAGTGTTTTATTTATTTTTAAACTAAGTTAACGTTACAAAGCTGTCATATACAGATCCGGGTACCACATTGTTTGGCATAGCCAAATAATTGAAAAATACTATTGTTTAACAATTAGTTTATCGTTACTTAAAACCTTCAAAATCAATAATCCTATAAAAACCAACAATCATTCTACTACGCTTTTTGTTAAAATATGTGACCATAAAAGTGTATCTTTTTCGTAAACAAAATGAAATCCAGTCTACTCGAAATCAAAGTCATTTTTAAAGGTTAGCTTACCTTTTCACCGGTTAGCTCCTAAAAACCACAGCTATAATTACAACAAATTTTATATAACTTAAAAACATAGTAAGCACTATATAACTAAAAACTTACGCAGGTACATTTTTAAAACTAAAATCAAAAACAACTAATTTAGGTCATGTTTCGTATGTCTACAGACATAAGTCTGTATTATTCAGAAACTTCGCTTTCCACGGAGGAACTTTCGACACATTGTCTAAAATGGAAGATGGTTAGAACTTTCCATAGCGAATGTTGGGTGGAGGAAACAATATTAAATAAGGTTTTTTTAAATGATGTAATTGTATATTTATAAAAAAATGCTTTTAAGCAAGTTATTGTTGATTATAGATTTAATTTCATTTTCAATTTTATTTCTTAATTGCTTATTTAGGTCGGTTAAGCAGTAATTAGATAATTTAATTAGGACGGCCACCGACCAGGTGGACAGACGACCTGACTAAGATCGCAGGCAAGGGCTGGATGCGGGCCGCTTCCAACAGGTCCTTATGGAAATCAATGGGGGAGGCCTATGTCCAGCAGTGGACGTCCTATGGCTGAGATGATGATGATGATGAAGCAGTAATTTTGGCAGATATATATTTTTATTTAATTTATAAATGCACTACCTAATCATACTAAAAGTACGCAATATATTTTGAAGTTGAATAATAACTAGCGGTCATTGCCGGCTTCGCACGGGTTATAAAATATATATTAAAAGTTATAAGAATCCATATATTTTTTTAAAATATAAGCTGATGTCACTCGAGGATAGTGTACGTAGCTTCCCAACTGTGATATATTTTTTCAATTCGGTTCAGTAGTTTCGGAGCCTATTCAATGCAAACAAACAAATCTTTCCTCTACATAATATTAGTATATCGATATTATATAAAGAGATTCGAAAAAATAACCATAATTCTTATGAATTAGACCACTGACCCATCCAGTTGATATATACCACAGACCGTTTGTAAGTGATTGCACGTAATGAAAAAGGCGTCAAAATACTAATGTATACTTATGTAAATTAAGTTACAGCTATGAATTCATAGCCCTTACTCACCCCCAAGGATTTGTTTCTGACATTTTAATTGGGTCTCACTTTGAATGTGCAATGAAATACCAACAGCTTTTTTATTGCCCTGGCTTCTCGATGAATGCCAGCGATACACAATCTCAGTCACCTGCAATCTAATATTTCAAGAGTTTTTATTGTGTATCGCATTAACAACATGCTAGGTAGAACTTATGTTCAAATATTTGAAAGAAAAAATTCGGCTGCTAGTGGGACTTGAACCCACGACTACAGAATACCGTCCTGGGTTCAAGTCCCACTAGCAGCCGAATTTTTTCCTTCAAATATTCGAACATCTAATATTTCGTACATATACAAGGTTCATAAAGTACAATCAATCAACATTTTATTTTTGCAGTAATACAGCATTAAATTATTCACCCATAATTTTGTTGGTGGGAGCGAAACGAGCAGTAACATGGACTATGTGGGAAAGTTACAAACTTATTACATATTTATGGAGTTGAGTGTACACAGATTCAGTTATTCATATTTATGGACCCTCTTTTTACTTGATTTGGATAAATGATTCGCGGAAAACTTGTAAGATGAAGTGAGCATTTGTTTATTTACAAAAGTGCTCGTAATGAGCGCTGTGGCAGAAATAAGCTGAGATATATTATAGTAAGTAAATAGCTAAAATAACGTACATAATTAACAGAAAAATAAAGAGTAAGATATTTGCTTGAGAAACGGAAGACATGCACTTTATAAAAGACCAACCGATGTAGTTGAAACTATAGTTGAAATTAACTATGTTACTTATCAACTAATAACTTACGTTAGTACATAAAAAAGTAGACATTTACTAAATTATATACTAAACATACTAAATTTACAATTGCGTGTCAGACCGAACTGTCAGCAGCGTGCCAGCCAAATCTCGCCGACTTTAAAATATTTATTATTGGAAACGAGAAATGCAAAATATTCCCGATATTCCCGATCCAGATCTTTGACACTTGCGCTGTGAAATGTTTGCGAATATGCTGCACGTACGTGTATTTATGGAATAAAATGTAGATAGGTCACGACGAATCTAAGATAAGTTTGCTAAATCGTCTTGTTTTTTACATTAGTATCATCCCTAGTTTTTAAGTTGTTTTTTATTGATTATTCAGTAGTTATATGTCATGTGATAGGTTATAATATTTTTAGTATGAAAATATATATTATGTACTTCTATGTAAATGTAGCAGGTGTGTGGTAATTGCGGCGTATTGTAGCCTCTGAAAAATCATGAAAAATGCTTTCTGGAATAAATCGTCTTAAGTCGTTTATAAATATAATGACATAAAGGGCCCAACCTCTGTGTGTCTTTTGAACAATTCAATTTGAACAAAATTCCCTCCGATGTTAACTTGTAATATAAGTTAATAAATGAAGTGTCAACGTCTACAAACGTACATTTTAGTCTATGGAAACAAACAACTTAGTTTCCTGTCTTATTTATATCAAGTAACTAGGCCACTAGTTTCCTGAATCAAAAGCTAGAATAGATTCTTTCTCTTGATTTTGGACTAAACTTTTGTCCTTTTACTGGATGCCATAAAACTTGAATATAATATACTAAAGAATGTCTAAAGAAACAAGACATACTGCATGTATGGAGGCAAAATAAAAATAAAAAAGTTATATACTACATATGCAATTAATTTCAAGAGAGTAAACATTTGCTTATTGGATCACCGCAAACAAAATAATTCTTAAATATAAAATTAGTCGCAAAGTTAACATATGCGGTTTTAACGAAGTATTTTAATTAGGCAATGAATTTTGCGGTACAAGTTGTATGCATTACCAGATGCCATAGGCGGTATATTCAATGTAATGCTTCCGTGTTTCGGACTACAGTCAAGCCGTTGGTCCTTATTATTGTCGTAGATCAAGTCTAGCTCTAGGCTTTTTTTTATATATATTATAAGTTTGCGTTTGACAACTGTTGGAGGCTACGGAGAAGCTCGAGTGCTCCGAAAGCTTTGACATTTTTGAGTGTCCACGTTCTTGTGCAGTAATAGGAGCGCAAAAGGCTAACCTTATGCTTGTTATTTTTATTCAATTCCTAAACACATTTCTATTATTCGTAGTCTTTTGAGAACGTTACGCTAACATTTACCAAGATTTGTGAGAGATAAAGGTTTGGTAGCACGCTATGAATATTACGTAAACGAAAAATCTGTCCCGGAAAAAGTTGTAACAGTAGCTGAATATTCCGCAGTCGTGTGTTGGAACTTTCCGGTGTTATTGGAGAAAATAACGCTCGGTTCTGTGGACGTGAGCTGCATTATTTATTAGCTAGTCGGCCAGTCTTGTTTTATTTAAAGAAGTTTCGTATAGTTTGAAACCGAGTTTATACAACGAGATTCTATTTTCAGTATATTTTCTTTGATATATATTAAATCATACTTGTCTATAGGCCTCGTATAGTAAGCCCATAGTCGCACAACGAGCTATGGAGACAGCTATCCTCAGGGTTTTACTACGAGCTTAAATCAGAAATGAGGAGTGTGCCAAATTGTAATGAGTGAATAGGTTTCTTCTAAGTTTGCGTGCTAAGACCGCGTCGTCGCTTAACATCAGGTGAGACAGTGGTCAAACGTAAACTTATAACCCTTAATAAAAAATTAAAAAGAATTATGGTACATATGGGTACCAAAATTATTTAACCTCGAGCGACGTAGGTACTTTTTTCCGCTGAGCTTAGGATTCTACACTGGAATTCTGCGCCTTGCCCTGGGTTCGAAAAATAAATCTCACCCTTAATACATCATTTTGGTCCCTTGTGACAAATCTATTAAAGTTTTATAGTAGTCAAAACTTTATCCTATCTCTAGAGTAAACGAAAGCAAGCCTTACAGGCTTACAACAGTATTCCTACGGGACACCTAAATTGCTACAATGTTATGGATGGGTAGCCAAGCATCCCAAGTAGTTAAAAGATAGGACCAAGGTAGTTAAGTAGATATTACAGACCCTCGAGGGTTCTCTCGGGGAATCAGTGGATCGCTCATTATCGCAACTTTCTACCTAGATACCTACTTGATTACTTATTATAAAGAAATTGGTCTCAAGGATAGATTTTTAGGCAAGGAACGGTAACGCTTCGTAAGAGTACATAAAAGTTATCTCTTTTATATATAATTCAGGAAAGCTAGGTGTAAACGAGTGTAAACGAGTGCAAACGAGTGTAAACGAGTTTAAACGAGTGCAAACGAGTGCAAACGAGTGTAAACGAGTGTAAACGAGTTTGTATATATTTGTATGTTTGTTACTTCTTCACGCTCAAACGGCTACACCGATTTTGATGAAATTTGGTATTGAGATACTTCAAACCCTGGATTAACACGTAGGCTAGTTTTATCCCGGAAAATATAGTTCCTGTGGGATACTTGAGGTAGCAGGAAAACAGTAACCCCAGCGAGTAAAACCGCGGGGCGCATTTAGTTTTTGAAGCGATGATACCCTCCCGATGCGAAGCGAGCCTTGTATCTCAACCTGACGGACGCTGGTTCGATCCTTAACTGCAGATTGAACTTCCGATGAAGGTAACAACGTTATCAAATTCACAGCACAGGGGTAGGGTACTTTCGAATATTTTTATCATCATAACAAATAACATCATAAATACTTAAATGATGCCTTAAAATATGGGTTAGATTTATCCAGACAGATCTGTTATGGGGATTATTATTATTGTTATTATCCAGTACCTGCCTGGCTACTACTCCCACATACCTACTACATTTGTGTCCACCCACAGTATTAAACCTTTATCGACAAATATGGACTCTTTCAAATTCTTTTCAAGTATTTATAAGTTTTATAAATCACTGGTGTATACTGTACTGCTATATACTCGTAAAAAATAAATTATAATAAAAATAAGATATAGACTTAACCTTTTCTCAAGGAACTTCTTATGCCTAACTATTTTGCAAGACGCTAGTTTGATCTAAAAAAATGGATATATCTTTATAAATCTCATAAATTAACTGTTTTCTGGCTTTTGTTTTAAAATTTGGGGTCCTAGTTTATCTAGGGGGTCTCAATATCCATATCAAATTTGCTATGCTCACGTTGTATAGTTTTTGGGTTATGAAGAGGTTAACATTTGTTTAAAATGGGGCGCACTCACGGGTGCGCTGGTCAGTTCTCTGTTCTAAGTGTTACTTAACTTGCTAAATTTACTGTACTAAGAATGTGTCCATTAACACTTTTCTTACGGTCTACTTAAGGGGGAGACATTGATGGACGAAGACATTGTTCGTTGTTGATTTTGTTATATTTAAATCAACACTCATCAGTTCTTTTCCCGCCCTCTCTGTCTGTAAACACCTGCGAGTCTCTGTAGTGCCATCGGCACCCGTTAAGCACTTCAATTATTTGAATAGGTATTTTATATTAAATCGTAATAAAAAAAATGGTAGGTGAAAAATACTTTACGGCCTAGTCTCAGACCTACCAAATATTCGCAAAACAAATTCATAAAAATCAGACAAACTGATTCTGAGGAGTTAGATAACAAACACTGTAGCACGAGATTTTCATATATTAGAAGAGGGTTTGACTTGCCTACTGTATAACTTATTATGTTATAAGGCCTATAAATTATTCACTTCTATATAATAAGTCTACATCGGTGATCGATAGCGAACCTAAGTACAGTTTGACATTTGATGTATCGTTGTTATATCCACTCTAAATCCTTTAACAACCTACATCCATTTACTCCGAAATCCTCCAACATTCAGGCTTTTATTTTTGGCTGACATTATCATTTTTATCCGCTTGTTCTCGTCTGGCTGATTCCTGAAAGCTCGGGCGGTGTGTGATCGCATTAAGCCCTTAATTATGCACCCTTCAACTCGGAATGAGAATAACTGATGTCTGTGGGAGACCTCAAAGGAAGAGTTTTGACGATAATGTTTTGAGCAATGAAGTGTCGAACATAAACGAGTTGGTAGGAAAAGCTTTATTTAATTTCAACAATTGAATAGGTATGATAGCCTCGGTATTAAATGTTGGTCGTCGACAAAACATACGGTCACTGGATCGAACCCCACTACACTTGAGCTTGATGGTTACATCTTTATCATACAGCGTGATGACAGGTTACTTTCTAATACCTAAGTACGTGCCCGGCGATTCAGAGTTCTTCGCTAATTGTTGACTGATTCCATTCGATTACAATTATTTGTGATTCACAATAGTCAAACCCACACCGAATTTCTCGAAATCGATCTTGAATCGAATATGACGAAAATCGAATCCCAACTCGATTGTCGACGCGTAGGTAGGTAATGCGTAGTAAGTATTCCCAACCTTCATATCGAGTCTCATATTCCGAACAATCGAAGTTTACTTT
The DNA here is from genome assembly GCA_934044485.1 of Apeira syringaria. NCBI lineage: Eukaryota > Metazoa > Arthropoda > Insecta > Lepidoptera > Geometridae > Apeira > Apeira syringaria. The sequence goes on along the minus strand of OW203660.1, from coordinate 23,289,420 downwards.
TCAGTCAGTAATTTTGCTTAATAAAATTCATTATTATGTATCCTTTAAACATCAAATATATAGGACATATAACCTTATTCCAATAACTGTACCTACTTTTTAGTTATAAATAAATAAACCGACACACTGGAATCATTCAACAGTCGTATAAGTATCAGCTCATTGTATATGTTCTATAGATTGCACAATTTGATAATGAAGAACTTTTGACCTTATTTCTTCTAGCCAGTGCCATCACATAATTCGACACTACATATACCATCACGTTATATAAGTTTGACCTCTTGGTTTGCTGATGTTGAATTGAAAGTTCAATCCTAGAGTGTCAATTTTTTATGTCATTAATATTTCCTTAGAATTTGATAGATTCTTGGGCGGGAACTTAAATAATATTCGTATATTTGAAAAAAGTACAGGAGCCGTGTGTTCATATAATGTAAAAAAATGTCCCTGTACTAACAATAACCAAATAATATATAGCGGCACTGTAGTCGTATAAATGAAATAAAAAGACGTGTGGCACTCGGGGACGGCCAAAGTAAAGCTATTGCATAGCATTTTTTATCAACTTAGGCTATTAATATATTAATAACTTATGCAGTAACGCCGATGCAACCAATGCCACCTAGAGGCGAGTTGCTGAACTAAGCAGACAAGCGTGATATTTCAAAAATTCATTAAAAGTTCTGCTATTCATCGATAGATGGCAAAACTAAAAAGTATCACCGCTGGGCCGGTCGGAGTGGGGGGTGTTAGGTTATTTTCGTTACGGAATTTCTGGATTCGGTCTTCACGCTCAAGGCCCGAGATAGAAGCTATGCAATAGCTTAATGATAGTATAATACTATTTATTTTCAAACTGTGTGCTTAAACCGCATACTTCGTATCTTTCTAATAACATATATTTCTAATAACATTATATATTCCAATAACAGCAATCTTAGGCCCGGATAAAAAAACAGTGCTAAGCACTGGATTAATGTCTCTTTTCTACTTGTCCTTATCCCACACTAGTTGGGGTCAGCTCAACATGCGATTAAAGTATTACTTTTGAAAATTAATACTTTGGTGTAGCCAAAGTAAAGAAAGGAATATTTATCTGGACATCAGATTTAATTCATCAATAGTGAATAGAATCAATACCTTAACACGCTGAATGTTATAGCTATAAACAAATATTTTTTAAAAACATACGGTAGGGCTCTAACTAATAACGTAACTAAAAATTCCCTCGTTGATAAACCACATATTCGTGCGAAATACGCCAAGTTTCCTCCTCCCATCATATCGTACACAAGCGGTCCGCCCCGGCTTCGTACGGTTACATAATTGAAATTTTAGTAAGGAATTTTTATTGTAATAAATATAGCATAGAATTCGAATGGTGAAATAATTTTTGAAATCAGCCTAGTAGTTTTTAGTTTATCCGTTACAAATATACAAATCTTTCCTCTTTTTTAATATTAAAAGTGTAGATTATTCTAGATGTAGATAAATAACAATGGCTGGTTATAAGCACTATTAAGGTTTGACTGTTTTGGAAATATCCTCTGGCTTACATAAATGAAGATAAATTACTCATCTCATACACAGTTTTGAACTCATTCTGGCAACGGTTGAAACATGATAGTAGAAGTAGTGTTGCCAAGTACAATAGTCGGTTTATGTAATATGATATTTTAGTTCAGACTTGGCGTAAAAAGCTTTTGTTGAGTCGGGTCTGTTTGTAGCGAAAATGATTTGTAATTCAATAGTGTTTGTTGTAGACGGGGTAGTAAGCGAATATTCGTATATATATTCAAAGTAGTTCGTAAATTGCGCCTTACTAATTATTTTAAACATAACAATAGTACAATGCTTTTTTTGCTTTTTTTTGACAGAACAATCAAGGTTCACAGGATTTTAAGTGTTAACCTCGGTCTATATAGACAGATACAATTTTTGAAGAACTGTACTGCGCCCGTCACCCTGAGACATAAAGTTGGTAAGACTCATGTGCCTGTAATTTCACCGGAAACCATACCCTACAAATCGGAACACAGTAATGCGAACATACTGCCTGGTGGTATAAATAAAAATGGTGGCAGTTACAGTTTCCCCAGACGAACACTCACATATTATGTAGAGTGCTACTACTTTTAAAATTCTACAATTATAGAAAATATTGAAATAAAGATGAGATATTGGTATTGTCATATGAAAGGAACTACAGGTTCTTACAGACATACAGATGATAAACTGCTTACTCATATATAATAAATAATCAATAACTAGTAACGATAGACAATAGTTTGCTATTCCTGTATCGTTCAATTTCATTTGCGGGCCCCATACCATGCCACATAGTATAGACTGGGCAAAATATCTTGCGCGCCCAAACAGTCTCAAACAGTCGTTGCACATTCTGTAACTATCCACTAAGCTATTCATGGCTATTTGTATACAATTATTTGTGTTCTTAAGAAATGAATAGGTAATCAATAAGTAAACTATATGTGTAGTTTGCCCGGTTAGTTTCCATCCTGAAATTAAAAAAGGTTTCACTAAACACCCCAGTACACCTTACACTAAACCAAATGGGTAAAATTAAGCTTAAATAAAGCTAAATATTTTAGATCTTAGATGTTCCACCATTAGTTTGATGAATTTAACATAAAAAATCTAAGTTATAATTAGAGATGCCTTTGAAAAGAGCATACATTAATTTTATTTTTTATTTTAGATGAACAGTAGATAGTTTATATTCTGGGGGGGAGGGGGATTGTCTGAGGAACCTTATAATGAATGATCATTGTTTATTAATATAATCAAAGCGTTTCTTAATTTGAATTCCGGAAGAGGCGGATATATATTTATTGTACTAATCAGTAGCCAGACCTGATTAAGAACACTAATTAAATCTAAAAGGGTCAAAGTTAAGGAGCGCAGTAATATCAGACCCAACATTATCCCGACTAATCGTCCCCGAGCTCGTTGAAAATAATACTTGCTAGACCTTTCTCAAAAGGACGGCCATTTTCAACTTGCGATCCTCGAGTACAGACCGTGATGAAGCTCCAAATGTAAGTGGTTATCCGTACATCAGTGGCTCCCTGGGCTATTATTATCTTCGCTCACCGTGTTATACTTTACTTGTCTCTACTTACTTTTGTTGAAGTAGCATTCATAAATTTAATTATAAAATACTCTAATACCTTAATTTTCCGGCTAGAAGTATAAATCAGTGACGCATTCTTTTCTAAACTTGGAACCTAATTTGGAAAGGAGGAGGTTCTAAAATTTCATCCAAATCCGTACCTATCCGAACTTTCAGATTTATAGTATTAGTGAGTGGGACACATAGAATTAACATGATTTACGTTGTTTCACAGCTGCACCGATTTGGATGAAATTTGGTATATATGTAGATAGTTCAGGTCTCGGAATAACACATAGGCTACTTTTTATCATGATCATCATCAATCATCACCACGCGAGTAAAACCGCGGGGCGCTGCTAGTTTAAAATGTCTAAGACTTTTTGTATGTATTTATATACAGCTAAAACAGTAGATCGGTTTTTTTCCTAAATCCATTTTCATTGTCGTCAAAGACATATTTCACAAAACGAATAGTCTTTTGCACATCGCTGTTTCAAAAATGTTAGATACAAATACAAATATGTTTATTTTCCAAAAGATTTTTAGAGATATAGTTATGTGGTACACATGTTTACAGATAGGGTTATTATAGACATGGATAATAATGGGATCGGTCTCTACTGGTTAGCAGCAGTGATATCGCCTTTAAATACAGTTTTAACTTTAGATTTCTTTAGTAAATCCGAAAAGACACCTTCCTCGAAAGATTGATTTATCAATAGCGTATAGAGCCAAGTCAACTCTTCAGCACACATTTTAATTAATATATGTGGCAACTGGTCCCAACCGAAACTGCGTTTGCTTTTTAAGTTCTTTATAATATGGTAAATGTGACTTATATGTAGAACGCTATGTTGGGAAACGCTTTAAAAATATGAATTACGATGTATACTTTGATCCAATTAGCGCTTTCGAGGTCAAAATCAACGGCTTGATTATTTTCAAGCTCGCCTACTACGCACTAGCACCGGTCGCCAATTGAAATATATCAGCAATCATTTGGTAAATACGTAATAATTGTATGATAAAACTATTTAATACAATAATAACTAGTAATAACTATTTCGATACTAATCTGATGCGATAACACCGTGCATGTAGTCGATTTATAATGTGTAATACTCACGAGACTTTCCAAACTTCAATTATACTTAATAACTATTCGTCAATCACCTTGCCTATGAGATAACAAAAATGTACTAAAATACAAAAGAAGATTTTGATGAAAAGAAAAAGGTTTTCATTTTATCTCAAAAGACGGTAATTAAAAATGAATTAGTAAAAACGTATCTAGAAGCTCTCTATCTAGCTTATTTAATATTTCAATAGATGCTTCATTTTACTATAAAGGAGATTATTTTCTTCGCAAAATATGTTGTCAAGAATGTTGAAGCGAGTTAATAAGAAATACTAGTAAATGAAGACAGCCGCCCTTAGGCTGTGTGTTCATTTAAAAATGTTATTGTGTGTATGTTATATATTACACATAAATTATTTGTAAAAATATGTCTTCCCTTTGGGTACAAAAATAATAAATGTTAGTTATAAGTACTTCTACTTACTTTTAGAAATCGTACGTATATATCTATGCCATCGTATGTGGATCGTATATGGCTAATTAAGCTTTTAATTGAGAGCAAGATTACCTACTCGCGCGACTGAGTTAGCAAGCTCAGTTCGCCATAACCGAGTGTAGACCCAACGCCATCTACCGACACAAATCGAAATGCATTTTTGGGGTCAAAGATCCTCGCTAAGACGGCTGAACGAGCTTGCGTGTAACACCAGCTTGACCACCCGACCACGACCACTCTGACAAGATTGCCCTACTGACAAGAAAAACACATGACTAAATAACTAATACAATCTCGCCTCTGTTCTATGGGCTACGCAGAGACTTTAAGTTTCTATTTGCATCGATTCTGACCATATTTCTTTCACTTATAATTTCAGACGGACTATTACCCATATATTCCTTCAAGCTTCGCCTGGGATAATTTTAAAATTGTATTATTTCTATCTCTAGACATAGGTCAATCCTTATTGACATATACAATATACAAACAAAACACGGACCTTGTTTCACTTGTGCTCTTAAAAGTTGGAAACTAGAGATGCATGGATTTGCCGCAAGTTCAGTTACTGTAATACAGCTGTATTCTCTCAAAGGAACGAGAGAAACTAATTGCCGGTAATTTGCCGAATGAGAATCCTTAATGGTTTTTCTCAAAACGGGCGTTTTTTCTCTCATTTTTTCTCAGCCAATCTACGTTTTTTCCCAATGGAACAGGCACGCTTCTCTTTTCGTTTCAGCGCTTGAAGCGTCTATAAGGTACGCCTTTGCATTAATTAAACTTGTCTCACTGTTTCGTGCTTAAAATATTCGAGGATAACGAAATTAGTGAGAATAAATTGCATTATTCATATTGTAAGCAGCTAGTAGATTCGACGAGCGCTGGCGGTTTAATTATTTTCTTTGAATTCAAACTCTCAACCGATAAAAGAGTCAATAACTCTAAAACTAATAAATTATAAACTCTTTAATCAATTTTAGCTCGTAACTTTCACTCAACAATAATTGTAACTATTAGATCACGTCTAACGAATACTAGTGAATTCGATATTTAGGTGTATCGTAGGCACGCGGGCGATTCGTAGATTTGATAACAATTGTTTTACAAGTTATTTCGGGTTTTTTTTCCAATTCTACGATTTCGATTTACGAGTTTGTGTGTATGTTACTTTTTCACGCTCAAACGGCTACACCGATTTCGATGAAATTTGGTACGTATATATATGTATTTAGATATTTCAGGTCCCGGAATAAAACCTTGGCTATTTCATCATTATCAATCACTATCACACGGGTAAAACGGCGGGGCGCAGCTAGTAAATAATATTTAGTTTTAAAACTATCGCGAGTTTCGTCCTCCTTTAATATCTAAGAACCGGCGAGGACTCACGTGATCGTTATCATCATCATCTCAGCCATAAGATGTCCACTGCTGGACATACGCCTACCCTGTTGATTTCCATAAGTTTAACCACAATCTCAATTGGTGGATTAACATTAGGTCCATACATACTGCTTATGTAAACATTAATCATGTTGTGTACATGTTTATTTGTTTTTTGATGAATGTATGGCCCTGCCGGGATTCGACCCCAAGATTCCGGAGATCCAGAAGTCGTGTCACTGACCACTGAGCTACTGTGACCATCAACATGTTTTGTAATATGGTATATATTTAGAGATAGATCGAGAAATATATATTTAAGAATGTTTCCGACTGTATTTTGTTTTGTGTACCTTGTGAAAATAAAATAAATGTTAATTCGAGTAGAAGTATAAAAACGAATTGTAATATATTTTCCAGAGTACTGTCACCCGTACGAGCCGTTCAAATGTCCTGTGGACGGGAACTGCATCTCTATCCAGTATCTGTGTGACGGCGCCCCCGACTGCATCGATGGATACGACGAGGACTCCAAACTCTGCACTGCTGGTGAGTTCCCCTTAAGCTAAGTGCTTAACAGTCAACCTCAAATAGCATGAACAACCCACGTTGCTGTTTATGCTTGACAAAATTTTGACAATGACTGGGAAAGGGGCTTTTCTCTATGAGAGCCATACTCTTACACAATGGGCAACGCAGGTTGGCGTATAGGAAGGTGACCAGCTCATTGTCAATTTTCAGGCGGGCTAGAGCCTCTTACGAAGCTACCGACGACCCGTACCCTAAAACAATAACCAAAATCGACCCATCAACAATCTTAATGTGCCTGACAAATGGCAGAATCGCTCAGATAAATAATAATGATAACGCCCTAGTGTTCACCCATCTTAGATACGATCGCAGTGAACTTTGTTCAACCCAGTTGATTGGTTGAAATCACATTAACAATCTCCAATCTGGTTAATTTGTATGACTAGAAAACCCGAGTTAAACTGTGAATATGATAAACATATAAATGACTTAATTAATTTTTAATTTAATTAGCTATCGGTACAGTATACATAGATAATAACTATTATAATAAATAGCTCCAGGATCTTAACACAGGTCATAACGTGCAGCGTTTAGATTACCGTATTGAAGTACGTTATCGTCATTGCTCCAGGGGGTCATTCGCCTTAAAATATTGCTTTTAATATTGCTATAGCTTCCGACTTTCTTTTCGTCTTTTCGAACCTAAAAAAGCTACAACAATTGATTAGTTGTTAATAAATTAATTATATAATTATTTTATGAATAATTCGTTAACTATTTAAGCTTTCTTAGGTTCGAAAAGACGGAAAGAGAGTCGAAATCTATAGCAATATTAAAATAAATATTTTTACGCGGATGATCCCCAGAACTGTCAAACTATAATATAATGCGATTCACTATATAAAGCACGGTACAATTCAGATAATGTTAGTCTGATAAATCAACTGTTCCCGGTAGCGAAAAGATCAAATTAGTACCATTTAGGTTCTGAGTAGTAATAGTAAGTTGGTACCTACTGGGTACCAAGTTTAGCTTTTTAAATGTGCGAAGCATTTCCGCACGCAATTTCTACCAACTTTAATCATAAAATCAATGTTTTAAGCAGTTTACAAAGTTTCGAACAAGCTATAACTGTATTAAATCCTCGGGTAGGTGCTTAGAGCTTCTCACAAAGGCCACAGAATTGCATTTGGCCTTTGCTTTGAAGCCGGGAGTCGCGTTATGTTCCATTAACATTTAATAACACTTTCTAATGTAGCTAGGTACCTCGCGGCACCGAAGTTCGGAGAACATTATCCGAGCAATATGTTTTGGGAGCAATTCGCATCGTAATATGCCGACTTTTGGCACGTTTGGGACTTTCTTGACTTCTCGACCTTGGGGCTAGGACAAACTAATCACTGGGAACAGCTAGTTTTGGGCTAACAGATTGTTCCCCGACGTGCTTTTATCAATTCCAACACCTTACCAATGACGTCATTGCCTGCGCCATATTGGGTTTAGGGATATTTGATTCATAGTAACGACTACAAATTTCGTTAGTTAGGTAGTAATAGAAGTTAGGTAATAAATTGTGATTTTTTTATAAATATTTACTTATTATAATTATTGAGATTACAAGACGTGTTTTTTATTATTATAAACTAATTATATAATATATTAGTAGCGGTCCGCCCCGGCTTCGCACGGGTAAAAATTTCAATGTTAAAAAATATAAGAATGCCTATTTTTTCCAAGTCCAGAATATACTGAGATTAAACATGTATCCATTTATAACGAAACTTCAATGTAAAGTGAAAGAAGATGCAAATAAAATATCTTTCTTGGACAAACACACCAACGAAATAGAATATTTATAAAATAACAGCAGCGATGTCTCTCACACAGCAATAACTTTCATAATCAAATAGCAGGTAGGTAGGAATCAACCGACCGAGCTTTGGCCAATTTTTTATATTTAAGTAAAGTAAGATATCCAAAAATGATGTAAAAAATACGTATGTCGAATGCACTACTTCGTATTTTTAATTTACTTTGTTTAATTCGGCGGTTCGCATGCGCATAATCAACAGTTTTATATTAGTGCTAGAAATCTAAAATCTTGTGTTTGTGGTAGTTTAATATCGGACAATTTTCATATTTGAAAGCTAACTATTCCCTAGTTTTCCGTATAAATAAGAGGGTAGGTAAATATTCTCGAACCTGTGATTGACATCCCAGAGCTCCTCGTTAGTGCAAATGCAAAATGGAATAACAGGCCTCCAGTGAAGGCATATTCGAAGATTTTTATCGAACTTTTCCGGTCTCATTGTTCTGTGCGAGAATAATGAACTGGGGTATAAAAATATACTGTACAATACCACACTATATTATGCTACTATGTGTTTAGCTTTATTAAGTGACATAGGTCCAGGGCTCTAGGGCAGGGTAGGGAGTGTAGGCTGCAGCAAAGCTCGTTATACGATTTTGAGCTTGTTTATGGGGGCAATAGTAAGAGACCACGTTGTTCCATTATAACATCACTGTTAATCCAAAAATCTCTTAAATACCTTTAATAGTCTGAGTCCCTAACACAACTATCGAATGTTCCAAAGGTGCCATTATTACGATCCTATTGTCCAATAAAATTGACCGCCGAATAAACTTTCTCTAGAAAGATTTATACTTCGGGAAAATCACCGCTGGCTATTTCATAAAAAACTTAATCTTCATGAAAAGGTTTTACAACTGAGTAAAACAAATTTAATTTGAAAATAGCAATGAACTTGAAACTGTTTCATTTAAAACACAGCACTAACTAAATACTCTGCAAAATTACCTTCTTTGTGTGTTTGTGGCATATATTCGTACCACCTACGTTTTTAATTAAGTTTTACGATGTAATAAAAAATGTGCTGAAACCTGTTACAGTCGGGTGAAACTATGTATTTTCAGACCCCATTTTGCTTGTGAAAATTTAATAATATTTTCCCTTTTTTATGGTGAAACATTATATTGAATTTAATATGTTACTATCTAGGTAGTAAGTACTTACTTCATACGGAAAGTGAAAGTAGCCAGGTTTATGTAGGGTGGTATTTGATTATTTTTGCAAAGGCAACCAATATTTTTTAAAAGCAAGATAGGGTACGGTCTAAAGTCACCAAACTAATAAATGGACTAGATACAACTAGGTATAGGCAAACGCCAACCCAGTTATTCGTTTTACACGACCTATATTTGCGCATTTTATGATCCCGTAGAAAGACGTTCTATTTGCCTAATTATAAAAATCTTCGGTGAGAAACATACGTGCAGCACAACTGCGGGCTCAATTGAAAGTAAAGCAAATTACGTACATCAAGCTTTTTAATAAACCTGACTAAGATCGCAGGCAAGGGCTGGATGCGGGCCGCTTCCAACCGGTCCTTGTGGAAATCAATGGGGGAGGCCTTTGTCCAGCAATGGACGTCCTATGGCTGAGATGATGATGATGAAGCTTTTTAATGCGGTCCAAGCTCGAGGATCCACTGCCCCATCTTCCTTCTTTAATAATATCATTGTAAGGTTGCACTAGGAATGTTTTGTGAATAATTATTAATTTTATTGTGTGTAAAACGGGACCTGAAATAAGAAGCATAAAATATCGTGTTTAGATTTCTAGAGCCAGTGCTACCAGTTATTTAATAGTTCCAAGAATCATTCGCTTAATAGTTTAGAATGTCGTTCCGAACGTTAAATCTGGAAGCCCAGATGCTCCAGTTGATCGGTAAAGGTGCTGTAAAGGTTATAACATTACAAGTAGGATACATTAAGAGTTTTTGATGCACTGCATCTTAATCGGGCACCTATACCTACCTATAGTGCACGCTACAGTAGGTACCTACTTGATTTCTTTTTAGAGAATAGGCAGCCGTATGACCACTATCTCACCTTATGTTGAATGATGAAGCAGTCTACGATGGGTCACGCCTGCCGTGAAGGTTTTCCACTCCTGACTTGAAGACACGGAGATTGTATACATATATTATTATTATACATATATACAACGTGATCATTTTATTGTTACAATGGGCAATATTCACGATAGTTTTCAAAGAAGCTTGGGTATTAGATATTAATTAGTGCACTTGCACAAGTTAGGCAAATAAAGTAAGCTTAAGAGCACACATATTCAATTGCCATCAACCAATGATGTTTTCATGTAATATCATTGTCATGAACACGTTATTACTCTCTTCATTTCCTTTCTTTCAGCGAAACGGCCACCAGTTGAAGAGACCGCGTCGTTTCTTCAATCCCTCCTAGCGTCGCACGGACCGAACTACCTCGAGAAGCTGTTTGGAAGTAAAGCTAGAGATGCTCTGGAACCTCTAGGTGGCGTGGAAAAGGTCGCCATCGCTTTGTCAGGTAATGGAAACTGATGTAGTACAATGTATTTGTTGTAGATGGCGATATTATTATTGTTTTATTTTTTATTTTTTAAGCATGTGCAATGTCATGAGACTTCTTATAAAGGAATCGAGGGACAATATCATTGTAGCGACCATAATCACTGGCCCAACGTGCGGCAGATTGGATGCAAGGGTATCGTATGTGCTTTGATCCTGTTCCTTTACTTTGATCATTGTTCTGTGATCATGAGCGTAGCGTTACGCACCTCGAGTACCTACCTAGGTACTCGCCGAGCTCCACCCCCGCGAATTTAACATAGTGATAGCGCCACGACGTACGTGGACAGATGTTGGACTGTCTGAGGGTAGCGACTGCTCTCCACACCCAGTATAACCCCCCTTTCAATGGGCGAAGGCGGAACTATTATATCACCCAACAGCAACATCAAATCTAAAGCTTCTCACGTAATTCGATAGATGCCGCTCCCAATTCATCGTTTTTATAACAGCAGTGGCAAATTTGGAGGACGGCAGACTCCCATACATTTGCAGCCTAGAAGAAAATAACCGCGTTCATGAATGAAACTTATACGTATCGATAGAGCAATAAATACATTGTATATTGTATATTCAATCATTTTCCTAGAAGTTGGGAGTAAAAAGTTATCATGGAAAATCATCTGTATCAGTATGCGTCCATATGCGAACCATTCAATGGATCGCTATCCATCTATAGCATCGTAGACAGAGAAAGCAATATTGCATGGATCGCGCTACAGATACAGATTACTTATTATATTCTGGAATAAACTAGGCATGGGTGTGTTTATGAACGCAGTCCGGGTCTACAGAGCAGCTGACTACAGATTATAGAGTAACAATAACAATTAATGTCAGAGCGTAAGTATTCGAACGCAACAAACTTAATGAGAAGTATAGGGTGCGTTCGAAAACTACAAACACCACATAAATAAATAAAATAAAAGTACTTCTGATTCCCAACTTTATAAATAATGCAAATTATTCACGGAATCCACAAAAATATAATCTAAGTTTTCATATATAAAGAATACATGAACGGTTTGTCATTTCGTTTTTCGGGAGCGAGGCTGGTTCTGCCATCCTCCTTTGCTCGTCGGTCAAGTTACTTCGAGAACCTCGTCAAGGTAGCAAGGCAGTATGACCTAAGAATAATTATTTTTATCGTCCATGTAAACATTTTGAATGTTTTTATCTATTTTCCAAAAAGGAGGCTGTGAATACGGATATACTTATTAGGTACACATGCTGATTTTGAACATTATTTTTTTTATTCCATAAGATAATACCTACATTGCATCTAAATCGGATCAGTAGGTCATAATATAAAGAAAAAACTACAAATAAGTATATCTAATGGAAGTCGTTTTTTTTGTTTAAGCTGTCTTGTTGTATAATCCAATAACAAATACAAACGCATGTCTCTGGGGTCGTAATTCTTTGTACGTAAAACCTATTAAAAAAATATGTTTGCCTCTTTCATTCGACCTCAAACAAAAGATAAAAAATATTTAAGTCCGTTTCTAGTTGATACATACCTTACGATACATCGTAAGCGCTTTGGTGTGAACCGTATAAGATTTTCTCTTATAAAATTGGCTCAAAACTTAATGAGTAAAGAACTATAATTTGTATATTTTCTACAGAATCACAAACAATCGAAGACTTCGGTGCTGCACTGCACCTAATGCGATCTGACCTGGAACACCTTCGCTCAGTCTTCATGGCAGTCGAGAACGGCGATCTTGGAATGCTCAAATCGCTCGGCATCAAGGATTCTGAGCTCGGCGACGTCAAATTTTTCCTCGAGAAGCTGGTAAACACCGGTTTCCTCGATTGAATAGCACCGGAGTCTGCCTCTGACTACTACAGCGTCCAATTCGCACCCCTAAGCCCATCATTCTACTCCTACCTTCCTTACGATTCCACCAAATACAGGAGAAAGTAATCCTGAACTAAACTTCCCAGTCCTGTGAGCATGTATTATGACTGAACACGTAGAAATGCATTTGATATCGCGATTGCGTCCGGCCACGTCAGCGATTCGATCTCAATTGACATTTCTCGAACAACTTGTAGCTTCGGCTGTATTGTAATAACTTTCCATTTAGAATAGATAGGTACCTATATTTTTGTAAACCTTGCTATAATTTTGAAAGTTTTTAGGCAGCGTCAGGGTCGATTCTCGCGTCTCACGAACTGCCGACGTGAACATATTGTAGCATGAGAATTGGTGGTGGCTCACGTGGAATTTGGGAGAAAGGTTTAATATTTCACGTCGTCGCAGATCGTCATTACCCTGACAAGTCCGTGAAGAGTGAATGATGAATGTCTGTCGCCCTAATCCCTATCTGATCTACTCACGAATACCAGAGGCGGCTCCATGGTGACAAAGAAAATGATTGAAACGTTAAGCGTCCATTCTAAGCGAGATATAAAGCTAAAATCGGTCGATTTGAAGTCCTTAGATTTAAAGAAAATAAGAATCGTTATGTAAAGAATGCATGCGCTTTATATCTGGCTTTTGGAAAAATCCAGAATAGGACCACGGAGACATATCATTGTAATTTAACGTAGGGTTAATAAATACATATCATAGATTTAATTCGTAGTTGATAAAGTACAATTATTTTACTATGAATCGGTATTGTAGTTTAAACATTTTATAGAAATCCATTTAGTAGATGTTATTTACGTAGTTTTTGAAATTTATCAAGGAAGCGTAGTTCGACGGTGCTGCACATCCGAACATATCAAAATTTATGTGATTTAAATAAATGTTAGGTGAAAGAATACATATCAAAATGGTGTGATTATAATTAAATGTTAGACTTAGAGATATTTAAATGTTTATTACAGTTAAGGTAGTCGCAAGATATTTAGGCAGAGTTTTTCACTAATATATCTTCTTTAATAAAGTACGTTCTTCTCTTCTTCGTCACTTAAACGTCCATTTCTTCTTACACTAGATGTTGTCTGTGTTTTAAAGATAAAACTTTTGTCAAATGCGGGCTATGGAAACAACGAATTAACGTATATAATGTTGGAATTAACGTATTAGGTACTTACCGAATCAGCTTTGGGGAATCGGCTACTTAATAACAGATAACCGGAGCAATAAACGGAGGCATTTACAGACAAGTGTATCAGTTAAGTGAGCGATTTTGACATCTACTCGACACTACAACATGATTTTGTTACAATCGTTCCAATTCTTCATCACATCACCATTACTTTAAAAGGCTGGGAAATTTTACGTCATTCCGATCATCGGTCGTTTATTAACGTTAAACTTGGTTGAACTCATTTATTGTTGATATTTTATAAAGCAGCCTGTATTTGCCATAAGTTGTTTATTACCTTACCGTACCTACCTAATTAGGTATTAGGTAGGTACTACCTTCCACAAACTTATCTAGCCAGGTGCCTACCTAGGAATGCCACAATGATTCCTGTTTACCTATAATATGTAGGTTAATCTATTTACTACCTATTAGTGGATCGTTAGTCAGATGCTTTGCGAAAGTAATATATACACTTCTACAGGTTTATAAACGCACTCATTGCATCTAGTTTATAGAAACATCAAAATTAAGTTGCAACATGTTTTCAATGAGTATAAGTACACGAATTTCGCTTTCTGATTAATGTATATTTCTATCTGTGTATCGTGGTGCAATTATAAAATACCCACGAGGTCCTTGGCTCTTGGCATTTCCAACTAACCACGGCATTTGACGAATGAACCAAGTTACTTAGTTTATTACATTTTTGTCGAAGTAACTACCTACTTGTAGCATTTCTTAAATTACTATTTTACACATTATTAGATAGTACGTAGACTAAGATAATTTATATGACTACCATTAATATTAACCTTTTAACTTGCGTCAGGTCAATATTAGGTAGGTCCGATCTCTGTTTAGATAAAAATGTGTTTTTATCTAAGTATGTACCTACGGCTTATTGTTCTATCTATGACAAACCAATAAATGGATTATCTTGAATTCGTGTTTCATTTTTATTCCTTTATAATAAGTATTGTAACCGTAAACTTCAGACCACGTTACAATTTTCAACACTCCAGTTCATTTTCAGTTTTTCCTTTTAATAAAAAAGCAGCTCACCTCAGAGTACCTAAACATTCCACCTAAGGATTTTTTATTCTGGGTGTGGTAATTGAGAAACAATGTACCTTTAGATACCATAATATGAGAGTAAATGAAACTGAAATGTCACTCAAGACGTAGGTACCTGTATTTAAGAATTCAGTTGTTCGTAGATATTTACATTTTACATGATCATCTAGTAAGAAGTTTATAACTAATAGGTAGGTTTACGTCTTCGCGTCTACGTTACGTCGTTACTTAGTTGTGTACCTATATTGTAATAGGTACACAACATTTGTCGTTGTGACGACATTAGTCGTCTCAGTGCTCACTTTTCATAAACATATCATTCTTCACACAGTCCAGCCATACCTTCTTGGCCTTCCTCTACCTATATATCCATCCACATTCAAGTTAAGTAGGTACTCTTTTTGTAATATTTTTTTCATCCTTCCTCATGATATGCCCAGACCAAGCCAATCTATTCGCTTTCAACTTATCGTGCACTGGTGCTACTTTCAAGCTTTCTCTGATATACTCATTTTATCCATCCTAGTCACACCATACCTACATCTATCTTAACATTCGCATCTCTGCCACATGCACTTTTCTTTCATCCCCCTCTTTTGCTGCCCAACATTCAGATCCATACGACAGGTCTAACTATGATCTTATAAATTTTGCCCTTGAGTTTTAAGGGCATTCGCGGCATCGGCCATCGAACCTGTGTTTATGTTCCTTACGTCTCGGTCAATATTGCCGTCAATTTGGATCAATGAACCGGGTAGGACCTAAAATCGTAGCAAACTGGTAGGGATACACCATTTAAGGCTATATGGAGAAAATTGGATGATCCACCGGTCGCAAAACAGGTGTTCGGTTTTGCTTCTGCTGATTTTTAATCCGGCACTCTCCAATTTTTCCCGCCATTTTCCCAGTCTGTTTTGGACCTCGGTTGCATCTTCTCCAACAAGGACAATGTCATCGGCAAACAGCATACAGCAGGCTGCCTCGTTCTGTATGTCTAATGTTAGTGCATCCATGACGAGGAGGAACAGGTAGGGCTTAAAGCCGATCATACTCGTCGTAAGTTTATTGGCAATGCGACTTTGATGCCCAAGTTGAATGAATAATTTTATTTAGGTATTTACTTTTTTTATTTTCATAAAAAAGAATTAACGCATTCTTCAATGTTATGTTCAAAATATCAATGTATTTCGAAATCAGGAAAAACGGACCAGTGACTTCCAAGACTTCCTGAATCAGGAAAACCGTCAATAATGCCAATCTAAATTAATACATTAGCTATCATGCTAAGTTTCAAACTTTTGTGATGAATTACCCAATGATATTTTACTAAAGATGACGTAGGTATATTCATACTGCGCGGTGCTCAGACTTTGTTCCTATACGACATAAACATGCTCACTACGACAGAAAATAGGATACAAATAATATAGAAAATTATTATTAATTTATTATTATTATCTCTTTATTTTCTTTCTTTCTTAGGTTTAGTTTTTTTACAGTATAAATATCAAAAACAAAAATTAATAAAGATATTATAAAAAACCTAAACCTAGAGTTCCGCCAGCAGCGGGGCAGGGCCCAAGCTACCGGTGGTTAGGGCCGCAGAGTGAGGAACCTCCGGACAATACGCGCCGTTTCAAGGAGTACCGCCTTCTGCATCTGACCCTTGATCCAACCGTCTAGCGAGAGCCTCTTAAGATGTTGATCGAGGCTCTTCGCTATTAAGCCGTTCGTCGAAACGACTATCGGGACAATGATCGTCGAGTCAACATCCCACATGGCGGTTACTTCGTGAGCTAAGTCAAGGTACTTGCTGAGTTTGTCCTTCTCAGCCTTTACGAGGTTCTCGTCATGCGGGATGGTGATGTCGACGAGCACTGCCCGGCGTTGAGACCGGTCGACCAAAACGATATCAGGCTTATTGGCAACAATAGTCCTGTCCGTGATGATAGAGCGGTCCCAGTAGAGTAACGCACGACCATTCTCAAGAACTGGCGCTGGTGTGTACTTGTAGTACGGCACTTCGGATTGAACAAGGCCATATTGGATTGCAAGTTGCTGGTGGATTATTCTGGCTACTAGGTTATGCCTGTGTAAATACTCTCCGTTAGCAAGATGAGAACAACCAGAAATAATATGTCTGAGGGATTCTCCCGGACGGCGGCATGCCCGACAAACGTCGACCGTACCGTCCTTCAGAATATATTTCCGATAGTTATTCGTCATGATAACTTCGTCCGCAATTGCACAGACAAAACCCTCGGTTTCCCCAAAAAGGTCACCGAAACGTAGCCAGTTCACGGATGCGAGTAGGTCTACATCGGGTCTTGTTAAGGCCCGATAGAACCGGCCGTGTAGCTCTTTGCCTTTCCATATGTCCTTGCGATCCTCAGTGGTCAACACCGTTGGTTTACGCCAGTTTTCGATAGCCAAGGAGAGCGGGGTGAAGCCTTTGTCAACTGCCACAACATCACGATGCATCCCGCTTTCGTTATTTAGAAAATATGTCCTGAGATTGTACACTTCGCGGTTGTGAAGGTTTTTGGCATTTAAAAAGCCACGACCTCCCCATTTCCGCGGAATGTACAGTCTCATGACAGACGAGCGCGGGTGCAGCATGCGATGCAATGTGAGCATTTGACGAAGCCTTCTATCTAAGGCGTCTAGCTCAGTCTGAGTCCACCTTAATATGCCAAAAGAGTACATCAGTAGGGGCATCACCCATCCGTTGAAGGCACGCACCTTATTGCCACCCGACAAATGACTTTTCAGTACTTTTGTCAGACGGCAAAAGAAGCGCTCCTTCACCGAACGCTTAATATCCCCTACCGCGATACCCAATGATTCTGACATACCAAGGTATTTGTAGGTTTCGACTTCTGAGAGAGATCTGAGAGACATTGTCTCAGAGAGTTGTAAATTTGATGAATTTACAACTTTCCCCCGCTGCACATGCATGACCGCACACTTATCAACACCGAACTCCATCTTGATAGCGTTGCTAAAAACTTCCGTGATTTTTAGCAACTCCATCAAATCCTGGCGTTTCGGTGTAAACAGTTTGAGATCATCCATGTACAAGAGGTGTGAAATGACCTCACTCTCTCTACGAAGTCGATAGCCTAGACCTGAATCCTCTAGTAAAGTACTGAGAGGGTTCAGTGCTAGGCAGAACCACAAAGGGCTCAGACTGTCGCCCTGAAAGATACCTCGCTCTATTTTTATGAAGTCCTGTGGACCAGAGAAGCTATCTCCGCTGCCTGGTTGACGAAGGACTGTGGTCCACTGCCTCATGCATGCGCCTAAGAATGATTTTAGAGTTGCATCAATTTTGTACAACTCTAAAATCCTTTGTAGCCATGAATGAGGTATTGAATCGTAGGCCTTCTTGTAGTCGATCCAGGCTGTTGAGAGAGCTCCTTTGTTCCGCCGGACTTGTTGGCAAATGGTCGTATCTATGAGAAGGAGCTCCTTAGTACCACGGGACCCAACCCTACATCCATTCTGAGCGGTGGCCAAAATGTTGTTTGCACATATGTGCGAATTTAATTTTGCTCTAAGAATTGATGTAAGGAGCTTATACATCGTAGGTAAGCACGTGATGGGTCTGTAATTTTTAGCTTCCGTGGTACTACCGGACTTGTGGAGCAGGAAGGTGACACCGGTGGTCATAAAATTTGGAAGAGAACCGAGTTCGAGTGCTTCCTGGAATTGTATTGCCAAACGTTCGTGTGAGCATCGAATCCATTTTATCCAAAAGTTATGCAATCCGTCCGGTCCAGGACTTTTCCAGTTCTGTGTCGTACGGATTGCACAACTTATATCAACGGGGTCAATTAAAACAGGCCCCATGGATTCGATAGGTTCACAAGCACGTTCTATAATACGCATCCAGTCACCCTCCGTGTGCTCGACGGGCACTGACCAGATGCCCCGCCAGAAGTTAATCATGATTAACTAATTAATTATTATTATTATTATTAATATAGGAAAACATTCACACAAGGTCTTCAGGTCCCAAACTAGGCAGAGCCTGTACTATGGTAACCTGATGACTGATATATACTTATATACATATACACACCCAGACACAGGTCACAACAGACATGTTCATACACACAAATGTTTGACCTGTCCGGGAATCGAACCCGGAACCAACGGCTCAGAAGGCAGAGTGCTACCAACTGCGCCAACCGGCCAGTCCGGTTGGCGGACTGGAAAGGATAGGATAGGAAAAAAAGGATAGGATGTTTAGACTTGCGCTTGAAATTAAATACGCGTCGCAATAAAAATTACTACAATTGACTTAATTTTGCTGCCTCAATTTCCACGCGCTTGTGCGACATCTACCTCATATAAACATATAGTATCATTGGAATTACCCCGTTTAGTTACAGTGGGCTGTACAAAATAAAAATAAAACCTATCTTACCGGACGTATTACATGATAAAATAAAACATTTTTTTAACTTAAATTTTTTTAACTAATATTCACATATACTTATAAAACGAAAATACATAATAACTAAGAATTTCTTAAATTAGTGCCTTACCATTTGCGAAAAGAAAGGTTTAAGTCTTTTAAACTTATTTTTTGCCCACACACTATAGAGTCCCACATGTCTCATATACTTGAAAAAAAATACTACTCATGAGAAACACATTATTACTGTTCATGCATTCGACTCTGAACGAAGTTTGATTTCATTTGCTAAATTATTACAGAAATTATTTTTAAAGCGACCATTTTTCAGTCTTTAAAAATTGACACGGTGACGACAAATGCGCTGGAACTGTTTACACCAGAAGAAACGAAATTAAAAAAATAGAGATGTGATTAGATATATTTTTGAGCCCATAAGATCACCTGTACAGTTAAGTACATCATGTAATATTGGAAATAAAGATGCATCGGAATTCGTCCCGCCCCTTCTGCTTGTAAACACTCGTGAGCGTCTGCAAGGTCGTCGGCACCGTTACCTGCCAATAACGGGGAACATATCCCAGGGATGAACTGCAAAGCCAGATGTATGTCTATCTTCACTTGGAATAATCAGCAATAACATGTTACAAGCTCTGTATTAATATGAAAAATTGAAATATGAAAATTTGTTATATAAAATAAATTATATACTAAGGCAGTAACAAAGGAGAAAGAAATAATATATTTAATAATCGGCTCATACTTCGCACATTCAATAATCATAATATACGCTTTATTATACAAAGATTATGAAATCATATTTTACAACAATAATCACACATAAAGATACTAAACACATTAAAACATTCAGACCAGGAGTTTCATTAAACAAGTGTGATAAAACTTACAAAAGGGTTCGGGTAATTCAATTATATTATAATTTTTAATTATTTATTCATAATAGAAAGCTAACTACCAACTTTTTATGTTTGGTAATGTTGAAGGACCTAAAAGCCATGTTGTTATATATAAATTGTTTAGTTTTCTCGAAAAGTAAATTATTAACATAAATCTGGTGATGACTTATGAATAGTCAATATAATTTAAAATTCGTTTGCAATAGATAGGTAATATAATATGTAGTACCATTTGTACAAGAAATAGTTTTAAAAATACATATAACAACTCCCTCACTAACAATAGATATTTCAGCTCATAATACGTCATATGTAATTGCTTAAAATATTGGCTATTATTCAGGTATTCCTACACTATCCACACATCAGGTGCTTACAATAAATGCACTAAGCAATGCATGAAAACTACACTAAGATTTTCGTGTTTTTTTCTTAGTAGTACTCTTTTCTGCTCTCAACTGGTCTTCTTCATCCATTTGGTTATAATGAGATTGTATATGTGACAATAATTTCTTTTCTCTAGAAAACTTTTCTTCACACATATTACATGAATACTTTTCTTTGTCCTTATTGTCTAGGATACCTTTAGGTGGTGTGGAAGTTGTAATTTGTGATTCCTGTATTATGTTATCAGTAGGCAGAACATATGAAGGCTGTGAGAGAGGATCTACATTTATAAATGTAAAGAATCCAGCCTCTTTTGGTGGGACATTATCTTCTAATGTAACACTCAATGGTTCTTTACTAATTTCTCTTAATTCTGGTTTAAATTTTCTTGAGCGTTTTCGAGATGGCTCTTCAACAACAGGCTGTGCTTTTGTAGATATTAATAGCTTACTGGGATTGCCAGTTTGGACAATTGTGTATGATTGCTTTTTAGTTGCAGGAGTTGTAAAAGCAGGAGGTTGTGGGTGCATATTAGGCGCAAACACACCTGAGTGATGCGGCACTGTTTGAAACAACCCAACTGGGTAAGGTTGCTCAATTACTGGTGCTGCCTGAGGTGGAATGTTATCATCTAAATTAATCACTTCTGGAGTGGTTTCAATCTGAGTGTGAGCTTTTACTCCATCGTTTTGATCACTAATAGGAGTTGTCGGATTCATGGAATTCATTTTTCTTTTTTTCTTTTTTGCCTGAGTACAGGATTGTGTAATATTTTCTTCCACAGATTTGTGTTCATTTTGAGAAGCAGCATCTTCTATCAGTGTAAAAGTATTGTTTGGACCAGGTACTAATTTGTATCGTGAATTCAGACTAGGTATGCCTGGAAATTGTACAGAAGGTATTACTGGTTTCTCTTGTATCATATTTGAGTTAACTGTAATAGGTGTAGATGGTAGTGTTGGCTCTTTAGGAATCTCCTGGACTGGCGCTGCTGGTTTGCTCTTACTAGCTGGACCAGCTTTAGGTTTGCTTTGTGAAACCTGTTGCATTGGAATATTGACTCGTATGCAATCTAGTGGTGCAGACTTAGTTTCAACAGGTTTATTTTCAGTTATAACAGGTTTTTTGAAATCCTTGTCCATCTTGATATATTTAACAGTGGATGGTTTTGGTACTTCGGGGGGAGGGGCAGCATTATTTTTCATAAAACTGTCTTTAGGTACATTGTTTTTAGCACAACCATGGGTCAAGACTACTTCTTTCTTCAAAAAGTTTCTGTTGCATAGTTTGCACAGGAAAAGTGTGCCTACACCATGAACTTTGATAGTGCTAACATGATCCATAATATTTATGGGTGGTGGGGTTACTTCTACTTTAGCTGGTGCTTCATTAGGCTTGTCCTTATCAGATGTATCTTTACTCTTATCATCATTGACACTATTTAAATCTCGATTCTCAGTCTGTTTTACACTCTTAGATACATCATTAGTTGATTTATTTTCAACTGGCTTGGGTTCAACTTTACTTTGACTTTTGCGTGATGGGTATTTCCTAGCTGGTTCTGGCAATGCTTCAGGTACAATTTCAGATTTATTAGATCGTAAAGACCTTGTTGCAGGGGCATCATCATTACAATTCTCAATTGTTAATTTGACTTGCTTCAAGCTAATATTATCAGCTTCCTCATCATCAGATTTATTAGTGATATAAGTTTTACTGGACATGGGTTGCGGCTCTTTATCTGTTTTGGAAACAACTAGAGATTCTGTGGTGCTTTTTTGCTTCTTATTTGTTGATGGTTGTGGATTTTCTTTTTCCACAGGCTTTGGATTTAAAGGAATATCTTTGATCCCTTCCATTGCTTTTTTAATTAATGCATTACAAATATCATCATTCGATAGATTAGTTTTATTTAATTTTTCTTCCCATAGAGCGCGTGTTTTCGTTTTAGTAATATGAGAACTTCTGTTACCCATTGCAGTTCGCAATCTTTCTTGAGTCTTTATACACTTTTGAATAAATTCAAATAGTTCTTCTACTTTGGCTGAGCAGCGAAAACAAATTTTGTGTGGGAGATCATCATTCTCTGCTATCTGCAAAATAAAAAAACATATTTATAATATTTTGAAATGACTGATGCTGAAAACTGATATTATAAATTATATGTAAGAGATAAAAAAATGTTTTAGCAGTAGCAAAATGCAGGTCATATAACAAAAACAAAATAATAACCTATACTCTGTTCCAAAATTTTAGATATAAGATATATATATAAAAGTGCAAAAAATATCTTTCATAATAATGATAGCCCACAGATTTGCTCGCTGTTCTGTAGACTTCAATATAACTCTTTTTAAAGCATTTTGTACATCCTTCTACGTGAGCTGCCTGTGGGTGGCGTACACTCAAAGGCACTACAGCGCCCTTCGAGTACAGTATAATAACGCGTTTAGGGTACTGGTGGGGCTGTCGCAGATCTGTAGTGCATCGGGGATGTTTGCTGAGTCAGGCGTCGACTGCTTTTATATGACGATGCGCAAGTGCTGCACATACCTTGTGCGCAGGGTCCGAGCCAGCCCCAACACCATCCTGGGCATGTCTGCCGCCAGGTTTGACTGTCAGTACATGGACCATTGCTGCATGGTCCATGTACTAACTAATAAACAAATGGGTTATGTGCCTTCTAAATTGTAAAATTTAATATACTTATTAATTTTGTGTTGACATGTATGTATATTTATTTTTAATGTAATGTAATTTTATACTATGACTTAAAGTTGAAATAAATGAATTATTATAATTATTATTATTATTTCTCTTTATTTTCTTTTTTTCTTAGGTTAAGTTTTTTTACAGTATAAATATCAAAAACAAATATTAATATAGATATTATAAAAAACCTAAACCTAAAGTTCCGCCAGCAGCGGAGCAGGGCCCAAGCTACCGGTGGTTAGGGCCGCAGAGTGAGGAACCTCCGGACAATATGCGCCGTTTCAAGGAGTACCGCCTTCTGCATCTGACCCTTGATCCAACCGTCTAGCAAGAGCCTCTTAAGATGTTATTAGTTAATAGTAGTTTACTAAATATTCCCAAAAAACTATTTAAATTTATTTTATTTGTTTGTTTCACACTCAATTAAATAAATTACTTGTTTCTAGTCGTAATCTTTTTATTTATAAAGTCAACATTGGTTTGCACTATTTATTATTATTTATTTTGCACTTGCCTAATATCCCAATAATTACAAAAAAAATTTAAAAAAATTTAAATGTAATATCTGTTCTATGCAATGTTATGATGAACAAAATCCTTTTACCTTTACTATATAGATTCTAAACATTTTTGCTGCACTCATTGCCAATTTCATTTTATTTTGTTTTCTCAATCTCCAACTTGCTTATCCATATGTTAGTGCAATTGCACTTTGTGGTAAAACTTATTGGTGATTTTTATTAGTATCTTTTTGTTGTTAGTCTACTTTAGTTGGCCAATTTCTTTAAAAAATTGTTTGTAAAAAGGAGCCTCATCCGGATCCCTCAAGCCCAAGAGCCTTGTCTACAATAAACAGTGGTGTATGAGTTGCGGTCCAGAATGGTGACAATATTCACCAACTTCCTCGTTACCATTGGAAATGTAACATTGACTAATACAAGATTAGTCAGCATGTGAAGTCTTACAGCTTTAATCATACTTATCACACCTAAGATTATATCATACATGTTTCTCAACTCCTTAGATCAAAATCTGTTTAACCATCCCAACATTTTTCTAAAGCCAATCTTGGGACTGTCAAATGCAATGCAAGACAGATGTAATAGTAATTTGATGTCTACACAACAAAAGTAGAGGCACAGGGGGTTCTCCAGGTTTCTATGATATACAAATCAAAATAAGAATCTCAAATTAAAATTATATACCTATAAAAGAATAGTCAGACAGTTCAGCAGAATAATAACACATCACTTAAAACTGAGAGTAGATTCTTGATACCAGGTCAAAGCTGGTCATGTTGAAACTAAGGACTGTCAAGCTCAACATAGAATATCCATCAACAAAGTGGACAGACAACCTGATATGGCTAATGGGAGGATTCTGTACTGATCTCTGCCAATTGATTTTAATGAAAATCATAACTAAAAATCGGTAGGGTCGAAAATTCGGTAGGTTGTTGGTAGATCTATTCGAATACTGATTATGATCGTTTTGCGTCCCCTTACGTTGGTTTATAATCAAAATAATCAATTCAAAAATAAATCTGTATTATTCGAAGAAACTTACCCCAAAAGGCATCACTTCTTTTATCTTTTTGGCAGTGATTTTATCGGCATCAAAAATATTAAGAAATGGGCCATCTTTGGTTTCACAAAGCCTGCAAACCTTCATAAGAACTCCTTGAGGTATTGAACTTATCGCTGCTGCAATCATGTCATCATTTAGAGGCTCCTTAACCGAGTTGTCTACAGAAGTCATTGAAGGATTTAACTGTTTGGTGGCCCGGGCCTTAAGACGTTTCTTACCCATTTTCAACACTCAAAAGCACGGCTCAATTGCAAAATGAAATCACCTGGCAAACAACACACCGCAACTGAGAGAGCTCAATACTAGTTGATTTCATACGTCGCGGATTTTATATATATAACTGTCATTAGAGGTAGCCAAGCAAGAACTATGGCAAGATTCAATCAAACATATATATACACAAGAGCAACCATCCACTTATCCTAAAAAATAAAATCGCAAAGGCGAAAGTCGAAACCCCAATTCTAAATTGATAAAACGTCAATTTCTCATCAACAAAACATGGCGGCGGAGGCGCTCTTATGCTGTGGTCTGTGTATACAATTATGTTTGTGCTGTATTATACTGTGGTTCATACAGAAGGCTCTACATATTAAATAAATCTCTTCGTAGGAGGCGCTCTCGCTGGCTTATTACTTTGCTCAGTGTTACCAACCAACTCCCCAAAATATTTATTCCTACACCGTAAGTTAAAAATCTCTGAAACAGCAACAATATGTTGTAATCCCCCTAACAAAACAAATAATATTTTGTACCATATTTTAATATCCTTTGTTCATATATTATTGAATACTTCCATTATAAGTTAATTTTCTTCTGGTTCAGACTTTTAAATCATACATGATGATGTTAAATAAACTCCACATTTTATCGGATGGATAAATGATGAGCAAGAACCACCATTTCGCAACAGCTTATATCTGTAGATGGGTGTACTTAGACACACCAGTAAAACCCCAAAACCAAATCCTCTAACATACATAATCTGCTGGGTTATGGTGGGTTATGGTGGAATC
The DNA here is from genome assembly GCA_934044485.1 of Apeira syringaria. Classification (NCBI taxonomy): domain Eukaryota; kingdom Metazoa; phylum Arthropoda; class Insecta; order Lepidoptera; family Geometridae; genus Apeira; species Apeira syringaria. Next base: position 23,263,197 of record OW203660.1, on the reverse strand, counting down.
TGGTGGATCTTAACATAAAATAAGAAACATAAGCCTCTTTGCTTCAACAATATCGGACCCTCATCATACTTTGTAACATATCAATAGATGGTCTAGTTCCACAACTTATTTTTAACAATAGTGTGCTTGTTAACTGCAAGATTCGACTCCTCATACTTAGAGATGAGGAACCGTAGATAAATAAAAAATCTCTAAAAATATCCCTAAAAGTATTGAGACCATAAAATTCCCACACGACCTATTCAACCCCTACATTTAGGGGTAAAACTCCTAAGTTGGGAACCGTGGGTTTGCTTGACGCATATATATTTCTCTATGGCTTGACGGCAGTTTATATTTATATTGTCGACTACAGGCCAATTTCTATACTTTCGTCGATATCTAAAATATTAGAAAAACTTATAAATGAACATTTAATGGCATACTATAAAGATTTCACATACTATCTTCAAGTCAATTTGGCTTCAGAACAGGTCGATCTTCTGAAGACGCAGTCGCAGAGATGACAAACCATATTGTTAAAGAATTCAACGATTAGAATAAAGTTATTGGAATATTTTTAGCCCTTGCAAGGGCTTTCGACACCGTCTCTGTTCCAATTTTTATCAAAAAGCTTGAAGTTGTCGGGATAAGAGGTACGTCCTTGAGTCTTTTTGAGGATTATTTGTAGGAGGACTCAGAAAACTAGAGTAGTCGACCAGTTGAGTAATTTTTTTTTTTTTTTTTTTTCAAAAATCAATTTATTCCAGATAACAAGATCCATGGGTTAGTAGCAAATATTACCTTAAACTAGTGTTGATAATGAAGAACAGTTATCCTATGGAATCCCACGAGGTAGCGTATTAGGACCAAGCTTGTTCTTAATATATGTCAAAAAACTGTGCCATGTCAATTTTAAAAAAGGCAAAATTGTCTCTTATGCAGACGATACTACACTAATATTTGTGGGGACAACTTAGGAAGAGGTTCAGTCAATGACGGTAGCTGGATTGCAAGTTGTCACTCAATGGCTGCAACATAACTTACCTTCTTTGAATGTGGACAAGACAAAATTTATCACGTTCACGAACTCTAAAGAAAGATTACCAGAGATTGAAATCAAATTTCATTTAAATTGTGTAACAGCTCACTGCAATTGTGTGAAGTTACAAAAGGTCAACAATATCCGGTACTTAGGAGTCACGCTGGATAGCAGAATGACCTGGAAACCGCATGTAGAGTTACTTTGTAATAGAGTTCGTATGCTAATATTTGTTTTTAAACAATTGCGAGAAGTTGCTGATCGTATATCGTATATAATAATCAACGTGTATAATGCCTTATGCAGATCAATCCTCAGCTACTCTATTATATCGTGGGGAGGTGCAGGGGTTACACATGCTAGCGTTGGAGAAAGCGCAAAGGGCCGTACTAAAGGTAGCAACTTTTAGACCTCGTATGTTTCCCACTTATCATCCTTACAAGGACTGTGGAGTATTGACTGTTGGTCAGCTGTACATACAGAAATGTTGAGATAGCTCAATACAAACAAGTAACCACATTGCAAAGATCAACGCAACAAACTAAAAGAAGAAAGGACAGAATCATTAATGAACCAAAATGTAACTCAAAACTAGCCCATTGTCACTTTCTATTCTTAGGACCATATTTATACAACAAAGGTAATAAGAGGCAAAAATGGCCATTAGCAGTTGGCTTAGAAGTCTCAGCTACAATGACACCGAACAACAGCTTCCGATAACAACATAAACTCAAAAAGCCATAAAGGTACGCCAATAACATAATTACCTACGAGAATCACGTACACACTACTCTCACAATACACACAAACATACAGGCCCCACCAAATATAAATTTACACCCCCACCACATCCATTTCACACTCACCGCCACAACCAGTCACTTTTACTCAACACCCACATAGGTACACTCGATAACACACCCCCGCAATACACTACGCATTCACAGGGTACGACAAAAATAATGGTTTTAGATTTTTTTTGTATTCTCACAATAATAACTAGTACATAATACAATTACATAAGCTCACCTTTAGTCAGATGTCTCTTTTCCAGTTTAGGCTACTATATAATGTAATATAATTGAAGGAAACGCAGAATCTACTATCGATGATAAATCCTGTCATGGTATCAAATGGAGTAAAAACTCTAGAGAGGCGCATAAACCTAACTTATGCATTGGACCTAACTTATTTGCCGTGGGGTACCGGCTTAGAATAGTACCCCCCCATGTCTTCCCGTGGGTGTCGTAAGAGTCGACTAAGGGATCACGTACCAGAAGGATGGGCAGCAGCGCCTTCTGAGGGTCGTATTTTATATACTGCGCTCGCCAACCCTCATGCCAAGCGTGGCGAGTATTGGCAAACCCCCGCCCCCAGTATGATACAACAAAAAGTGACCAGGCCCCCAGTCCCCGGCAGCTCCGCTAATGCTGGCTCCGGTAGCGGCCAGTGTAACGGTGGAGCAGGGGGTGCTAAGAATCTCCGGCAGATTCCCGGCTACCACTCCCTGAAAAAACGACCTCTGGCCCTGGTAACACACAATATAAGATCTTTGTTGGCAGACGAGAAGATCGTCGAACTGGAAGAAGAAATGAGTAAGTTACACTGGGATATCTTAGGGTTATGTGAAGTCCGTAGAGAGGGTGAGGACACCATAACTCTCAAATCCGGTAACTTGCTCTACTACCGGGAAGGCGACCAAAAGTCCCAAGGTGGTGTCGGATTTCTCGTTCGCAAGTCCCTCGCTAACAACATCATCACCATCGACAGCGTTTCGAGCATGGTGGCATACCTAATACTCAGAATATCAAGCAGATATTCGTTGAAGGTCATTCAGGTATATGCACCGACCTCGAAACTCGGAACCGATGAGGAGGTAGAGGCTATGTATGAGGACATTAGTAGGGCCATACATACCTCCAAGACCCATTACAATGTTGTTATGGGGGACTTTAACGCAAAGTTGGGCGAAAGAAGTGATGGAGAGTTGAGAGTGGGGCAATTTGGTTATGGACAACGGAACCCTAGGGGACAGAGGCTGGCCGACTTCATGGAGAAAGAGGGACTCTTTATGATGAACTCTTTCTTTCAGAAGCCGCCTCAAAGGAAATGGACCTGGTTGAGCCCCAACGGTTCCACAAGAAATGAGATCGATTTCATCATGACCACCAAGAAACAAATATTCAATGATGTCTCTGTGATCAACATGGTCAAAACCGGTAGTGATCACCGCATGGTAAGAGGCACATTGAATATTAATGTTAAACTTGAGAGGTCCCGTTTGATGAAATCCACGCTCCGACCTCAAAATGTCCATATCCAAAACCCCGAGAGCTTTCAACTTGAGTTATCCAATCGCTTTGCTTGCCTTGAGAACTTTGCGTCGGTGGACGAGACCAACAACAGCTTTGTAGAAACTGTCCACGAAGTGGGGTCTAAGTTCTTTAAGCCCCGCCGTACAAATAGACCTCAAAAACTCTCCAGCCATACCCTCGACCTCATGGCTGAACGACGCTCGTTGCAACTGCAATCATCCGATGATGCTGCGTCATATAGGCAGCTCAATAGACGAATATGGAAATCCTTGCGACACGACATCCGTACCTTTAGTACAAATCGTATTAAAGATACGATCGAACGGAGAAAAGGCTCCAAAGTGTTTGCAAGAGACAGGTCTATTGGGCAAAGCCAGATGACTAAGCTGAAGAGAGATGATGGCAGTATAGCGTCGACCAAAGCAGAGGTGCTTGGAGAGATCGAGAGGTTCTATGGACAGCTATACACTTCGGTCCCTAAACCTGTTGACAGCTTGGCCAAAGACCCAAGAGCCAAGCTGACCCGGCACTATACCGAAGACATCCCGGACATCAGCTTATACGAGATTAGGATGGCTCTGAAGCAGCTTAAAAACAACAAGGCACCGGGTGACGACGGAATCACATCAGAGCTTCTGAAAGCGGGTGGATCACCGATACTGAAAGTCCTTCAGAAGCTCTTTAATTCCGTTGTCCTCGAAGGGTCAACGCCGGAAGCATGGAACAGAAGCGTAGTGGTGTTGTTCTTTAAGAAGGGTGACAACACATTGCTTAAGAACTACAGACCCATTTCGCTTCTGAGCCATGTTTACAAGCTGTTTTCAAGAGTCATCGCGAATCGTCTCGAACGCAGGCTTGATGACTTCCAGCCTCCCGAACAAGCCGGTTTCCGAAAAGGCTACAGCACCATAGACCACATCCATACGCTGCGGCAAGTTATACAGGCGATTCCATTGCAACGAGGCGTGAGACAGGGAGACGTTATTTCTCCGAAACTGTTCACTGCCGCATTGGAAGACGCCTTCAAGCTCTTGGAATGGCAAGGATTCGGTATCAACATCAACGGCGAGTACATCACTCACCTTCGGTTTGCCGACGATATTGTGGTCATGGCAGAATCCATGGAAGACCTCAGCACGATGCTCGAAGGCCTCAACAGAGTTTCCCTAAGGGTGGGCCTTAAAATGAACATGGACAAGACGAAAATTATGTCAAATGCCCATGTTGCGCCCGCCCCCATATCAATTGGGAACTCGACTCTCAAAGTTGTTGACCATTACATCTACCTAGGACATACAGTCCAATTAGGTAAGTCCAACTTTGAGAAAGAGGCCAATCGTCGAATCCAACTCGGCTGGGCAGCGTTCGGAAAGCTCCGAGACATCTTCTCGTCCAAAATACCGCAATGCCTGAAAACGAGGGTCTTCGAACAATGTGTGTTACCAGTGATGACTTACGGAACTGAAACGTGGTCTCTGACTATAGGCCTTCTGAACAGGCTCAGAGTCGCACAACGAGCTATGGAGAGGGCTATGCTCGGGGTTTCTCTACGTGATCGAATCAGAAATGAGGAGATCCGTAGAAGAACGAAAGTCACCGACATAGCCCAGCGGATTAGCAAGTTGAAGTGGCAGTGGGCAGGGCATATAGTTCGAAGAACCGATGGCCGTTGGGGCCGAAAGGTTCTCGAATGGAGACCACGGACTGGCAAGCGCAGCATAGGACGGCCACCGACTAGGTGGACAGACGACCTGACTAAGATCGCAGGCAAGGGCTGGATGCGGGCCGCTTCCAACCGGTCCTTGTGGAAATCAATGGGGGAGGCTTTGTCCAGCAGTGGATGTCCTATGGCTGAGATGATGATGATGATGATGCATTGGAGTGAATGGAAACCATTTCGAGCAACTTATTAGTTAGGTATTTGCTGTTTCATTTCATTTTTAGTAAAACTTTTTTTTTTAAAGCTTGTGATTCTTATCAATAACAGAATCCTTTAGTTCAATAACAAGGTGTATTTTTTTTTTGACAAATCGTTCGGGTCCTTTTTCGTCAATAGTAAAATATTTTTGAAAAAAAAAAAAATTTAGTTATTCTTTTCATATAAATCGAGGGCATGACTCCTTTCACGACTTTTCTCTAAATCTCGTGATTTCGGACTTGGCCATCACCGTCCTTCTCAAAAATCATTTTGTATAATCTTTATTGGGCTATATTAAAGTAGTTCCAAGAATAAAAAAAAACTGTGGATTGTAGCTTTTTATTTTAAAATTAAATTAAATTATATTTAGGTAGGGTCTACCATTCTACATACCTAAGTAGGTATGTTTTTATCCCTTTCTGCGGGAATATGGCTTCGCAAGTATATGCAAAAGTATTGAAAAAACAGGGTTGGCACCTGGCAGCACTGCCGCCATCTTGAATTTAGTTTATTGTGCCAGTCGGGGGGGCGGTGACATATTTTATCCGTCATCGTCGTAATTTTGTGAATGTAATTTGATAAAACACAAAAATAAGTGTGGTTTTGCTGTGTAAATAGTTTATGTCAGGATTGAACGTAAGGATGGCGGGTCAGACTATAAACGATAGGCTTTTAGCTGCCCGACACAGCATAGCCGGGCAAGGATTAGCCAAGTCAGTTTGCAAAGCCACCACTGAAGAAATGATAGCGCCTAAAAAGAAACACTTAGATTGTAAGTATATTTTCCTATATTTAAAACTTCAACTTGCCCATATTGAACGGCTAGAAATGGATAAACTGTCTTCATATCGAATTCGGCACCACTACAATGTGGCAGCTTAGGTCGATAACAATTCTATGATCTTTAGTACATATCAGTGGCCATACCAGTACCGAGGTACGCGGGTCTTACAGATTAATACTGTATTTAATAATAAGATAATAATTCTACTTAGTTGAATACATAGACAACTAATGTTAGGCCTCATCCATGCATAAGAATCTTGACATATAAATCTGTATTATGTCACACTGTTGTAGAGGGTTGATTAAAACATGTTCGCGCAAAAAAGCGATCTGATTACTGACTACCCACCTTGCCAGTATATGTAAGAATGTTGGTATGTTACTGGTGTGTAGATCTATACAGTAAGTATTAGGCATTCATTCAACTACAAGTAAGCACTGGTATTTCTCACATAGATATTAGTGTGGCTCAACTTTAGATTATAAATCATCGAGTTGGTGGTTCATTTTTTGTTTATGAGTAGGTCATAATAAGGTAAGCCTCCATGTAAAATATTAATTTGTGTAAATTAATATACTTTTTTAGAAACTATTGGAATTCGTAAAAAATTTTGAACTGTTTACCAAATTCGGCCATGAAACGTTCCATTTCACTTAGTATCACCTTAGCGCTCAATTTCGTTTTGGCTTCTCAGCTTTATGTATTTAGGCACTGTCAAGTTTCTATGACTTCAATGAAGCTAGCTCAGACGAAATCACACAAAGTTGTGTTTTTCAACTGTGATAGCTTTATAGATATATATGTGATAGAGCTCTCGAAAATAATACAATATCCTTTTTTCAGATTAAAACTTTGTTGAAAACCTGTAATTGGTATAGTTTTTAGTCTGTTTGTTTGAAATATGAAAAAACGTCAATTTCATAAATGAAACGTAATTGCTGACTTTTGTCTATGGTTGTTTACAAAGCACAGATTAATGTATATCAACAAATATAATACAGGTTAATGTGATATTCAGTACTTTATTTAGTTTGTGATGATAAAAACTTAATCTGCCAATCCTGACTACCTGGTACTTTTCTGCCCTACCCCTAGAGCAGGGCTTTCTAAACTTATTTCAACTGTGACACCCTTGGGAAGTAACTACATTTTTGCGATGCCCTAGCCTTCTTGCCATACATTATTTACCTAGTTTTAGTTCTAGCCTAATAACAATTTATCAGAAAAACTCCAGATAGTTTGTAATTTTTTCATTAGAAAATAAAGAACAAAACATAAAAGAAAAATAAAAGCAAACAATAAAGATAAAAAGCAAACACACCCTTTTTATCTCTTTTCGTTTGGTATTAATGAGAAGGATGTGCTTGCTTCTCTGAGCATAGTTTCTCAAAACAAGGTTCAAGTTTTGGAATTGCCACTCTCGTTTCTGTCCCTAAATTTATTTTCAATCTGTACTTGTTCTTAATTACTGCAACTGCAGAGAAACCTGTCTCGCACAGTTATGATGTCGCAAACAGTAGTAAAACCCTCAATGCTGCAGTAACGATATTCTTGATATTTTTGATAAACTAATAATACTTTGATAGACTGAGGTCCAAAATGCATGCACCTTGTTGCATTGGAGCTTAAGGCTGGAGTCACAGGACAATTCCATTAGTTGTTCTTCTTCTGCTGTTGATAATGTTGATGGTGAGGTCGACTGGAAGGGGTTTCTAATCCAATCATATTGCTCCAGATTTTAGGGAAAATATTTTTCAAAATATTTTATGATTTATAATTTTTATGTGTTTTGGGCCTTACATCCAGTGAATTTCTTTGAATTAAATTTATCTCTATTCCAATTGATGTTTTGTGTTTGAAACCAGTAATGATAACAGAAATTAAATGAAATCTATTTATTTGACATCAGAATTCTTAAATAGCATATAAATACACATGTTTGTGGTTGCACTCCTCTGAAAGAGATTGACTGATTTTAATGATTTTTTTTGTATGTTTGGCAGGTATGAAAATAGGTTGTAATGTATTTTTCACCTTCCTACCCCTATCCTCCATATTTTTACTGTGATTTTACAATTTTTGTATGAACAAATATTCAAATAAATCAACAGACGTTCATTGATATGAATTATGAAGGCATTTAGTCACTTCGACATTTTATTCTGCAATTTATATGGCAGAACAACATATTCCAGGTCAACCAGTCTTTCTTATTCTTATTCGATTTGGGGGTGCTGAGTCCTGCACTGATGTCCTGCTTGGGGTGTTTTGCGCCTTCTCCCCCGCGAGTCACTGCCCAAACCATCCTAATTCCTTAATATGATGAGCAAGGAGCTGGTCGCTGCTCATTGGCATAGCTTGCTGTGGTACATGTGTACCGCACAGTGGTACATTTGGTTGTTCAAGTGACAATAAAGTCAGCCATAAGCAGTCTGGTTGTGATTCTTATACTATCTGTGGCCTCACAGTGAAGTAGCATGTGTTCCACAATCTTTTCCTGCATGCATCCCCAACACAGGGGACTATCTGTAGCTCCCGTCTTGTGCAGATTGTAGTCAAGATTGCTGTGACCTGTAAATAGTCCTACCAGTAGATGAAGTTCCTGTTGTTGCAGTTTCAGGAAGTTGTTTGTGACATATTTATTCAGAATTGAAAAATGGCTTTTGCTTGTTTACAATTGATTATCTTATCCCACAGGCATTAGTATTCTTTGTCTGTATAGTGAAGCAGCAGGTCTCACACTTGCACCTCTGATGTTTGGCAGAGGTTTAAATTACCTTAATTAAGTTGATTGAATGAATGATTTTTACTGTATTTCCATGATTCCATGTGAGCGCAAATTGTGCTTAAGGCAACTTGAAATAGAAAATATGCTCTACATGGTGTTGTTTTGGGCCAGCCGATATAAATTATCTCATTATCACTGAGTTTATGAGGTTACCAAATGTGAAATCTGCCCATTTGAATTCAGATAAATATGACATACAATGTAATAGAGTCAGTATCTGTCTAGGGAGGCGTATTTAATTGTGTTATTGCAACTAAATATTATGATAAACATGACAGGGGCCATTTCCTGTGCTATCTGTATCAGACTAATGTACCAGTTTGAATTTATTTTTTCTGATGTCATGGGAGCTTAATAAAACCTGTTCACCACCATGTGAACTGCTAACCATACCGTTTGATTTAAGCAACCATAACAGTCATTGGTTCCATGCCCACCCCAGGCTTGAACTTAAGTAACATCTTTATCAAATCGACAGCATTCTAGTAGGGTATGTTTCAGTACCAAACTGGTTTGCAAACATTCGGAAAACTCACTCAGGAATGTTAAGGCAGTGTCTTGTGCCACATAGGTGATTCGCACGTGTAGGTCGATTACCCAGATAAAGCATTTCCTCAATCTGTGTTAGGGGTCTGTTATCGTATAGTTCTATTCTATAACGGCCCTAAATCTCTTGTCGCCCTTTTCCCCTTTTTCGATAATAAATCTACAACGTAAATAAAAATCATTGTACTCCTTGGGATATGAAGGGCACTGAATTTTGTTTATTTTTCATAGAATCTTTACTTTATCAATTACATTTTAAAAAGTTTTGGCAAAAAGATATTTTTGTTTAAAATTTATATTGTTTTCTCTGAAATATATTAATTTCAATACAGTAACTGAATTCAGTATCTGGGTACAGACTGTAGCATCATCGATTCGATAAGTTTCAAATTTAAATAGGGGTTGCGACCGCTAAATAGCTCGTATTATGTACGGCAGGTGATGCTTAATACATGTGAGTTATATGTAAAGGTAACGAAGGAATAGAATGTATTTTATCTGTATTTTCTCCATGATTGTTACAAACAAGACGCTGTTTGAACTTAATTTTTTTAGTTTCTATCCGATTAATTTTATAAATGCGTAAGTTTGTGTGTATGTTTGTTACTTCTTCACGCTCAAACGGCTACACCGATTTCGATGAAATTTGGTATGGAGATAGTTTAAACCCTGGATTAACACATAGGTTACATTTATCCCGGAAAAAGTATAGTTCCCGTGGGATAACTGAGGTAGAGGAAAACCGTGATCCACGCAGGTGAAACCTCGGGGCGCTACTAGTTAAAAATAAATTCTTTAAATTCTATTTTTTCTTTTAATTCTAACTCTAGTCTGTTCTCATCTTAAAAGGGTATTCCAATCACTATATCCCATCTCTGTGGATGAAGAAATCAGATAACTATTTAATTTGTAACATATTTCATCTGGGATTTAGAACATTTCGAAGGGTAAAAACAAAAAATGGAACCAACACTCAAAAGTGTGAAATAACTTGTTGAAGTTCACAAAAGTAACTATCATCACAATATTGTGCTCATGGTACCGACTTCGACAAGTTATTTCACACTTTTTAACCGACTTCAAAAAAAGGAGGTTACTCAATTCGACCGTATATATGTTTTTTTTCTTTTTTTTTTATGTGTGTGTTCGCGGATAACTTCGTCGTTAATGAACCGATTTTGATGATTCTTTTTGTTAGATAGAGTATACTTCCGTGGTGGTCCCATTCAAATTTCATCAAAATCGGACAAGCGGTTTTTGAGTTATACTCCAATAACTGAAAAGTGCTACGCGTATCTTGATGATATTATTGTCGCGGTTGAAGAGATCGCAAAACACACAATAACAATTAATTGATCCCGTGAGTAGCAAAGGTCACTGAAAAGGGTAAAAAAAAAATATTTTAACAAAAAATGTAACCGACTCCAGCACTCAAAAGTGTGAAATAACTTGTCGAAGTCTAATCTAAGTTAGCCTTTAACAACTATCTTATTTGATCTCGAACTGTCATCTCAAACGGACGCAAGCATAGAAGATATCCATTCGCTCGTAGCTTGGAAAAGTCGAAGATTGTGCCTATCGGAAAACAGATTGATGCGATGAGTTCCACTCCTCGGTAGTCGGTATTATTAAAGTGGAGGCAAACGTATTCGTGAGTTATGTGGTACATCTACTATGCATAGCAATGACGTGTTGCCGTACATCTGTTTAAACGATGATGCCACGGAGATATCGAAACTGAATTATCAAAATCATTATAGTTTATACACATTAGGCACCAGGAACGCACTTATGAACGTCAGTAAAACAACCAATGCACACCCGCCGGTGCCGTCCGTGTCGCGGAGTTAACCCATGCGATATTGACCGATCAACCGGTTTATGACGTGGTATACCTACTGTTCGGTCATACTTTGGATGGGAGACCGGAGACCTAGTGGCATTTATAACAGAGCGCTTCCGCGAATTGTACAGCACGTAAAGCCGTCGGCGTCGGTCCCGGATGTTGTATTAGGATAACAGTGGCTAGGCCATGTCGGAAGCCTGGAAACTCCGCCTCTCTGTAAGGAAGGCTCGTGTCCCAGCTGTGGGAACTATTGAGCCAAAATCTTCTGCTCGTGTTTAAGGCTCTGAAGCCTACACTAAAAATTTACTGCCAATGCCAGCTTTAGATATAAAAACCTGTCACTAAGAGTGTTCAGACTGGCCTTTAGTTTCAGTTGTCATTTCAGGTCTATCGTGGTTTTCGTCAATATCGCCACCGAGGCACGTAGTGCCCAAGTTTGGTATTTTCGAGATAATTCTGCAAAAATAGTGATTAATATTCACGTCACACGCGTCACATTCGCATTATTCACATATTGAGCTTCCATACCATTGTCATATAGTGGACCATGTAAGTATTTTGGACAAAATATAGTACGTGTTAATATCCCATATGCCGAAACTTTAAAAAGCTTACATTAACAAACTCACAAATTCCATATAAGCTGTAGTTTTCCTAAGATAATAAAAATAAAATAATTAAATTAAACCGCAACCTTGTAGCACTGCAAAACCTAATCTTTTCAATAGAAAAAGCTACTTCAAGTAAGACAGCTCGCTTCGCATCTACTATAGGTATTGTTATAGACAGACACCAGTGTCAAACGTACAAGAGCAGGCTTTATCTCGTCGGTATATAAAAAATATCAAGCGAATTCCGACGTGTTAATGATCATGGAATATGCCAAAAGTAAATTGCTGTCATGATTTATCATACACCAAACACAGTCACCCAAGATTATGTACCATCACATTGGCAAAAGGTTATGTCATACAGGAGTCACACAATCGCATCTGTCATTAAGGCTTTACCATTTGATAAATAGACGTTTTAAATGTTTCAGCTCTTTTTGTTGAACTATGACATTTGAGTTCATAGAGAGATCATCGTCGCAACGCTTCCCCGCTGGGGTACCGACCCAAAGTAGTTAACTTTTTTTTACCAATAGGTTTAAATTTTCATTCATTGTTTCATAGAACTGATGCCTTCATCATCAGTTCTTAATCAGAACATCATCATCATCATCATCATCATCATCTCAGCCATAGCACGTCCATTGTCCACTGCTGGACAATAGGCCTCCCCCATAAACTAATTATAATTCTACAATACCATTTGAGCAGTCTACTAGCCGTTGCCAGCCTATAGATTGCTCAAATGCTCTAGCCCGCTACCAGTTATCAGCGTGTCCAGAATGCTAGAAGTATTTTTTAATTCATAGATTCGCATGTGTAAATTACTATTGTAAAATTAGTCACACTAGATAATAAAATAATTATGTACGTTTCAAATAATATATTTGAACTAAAAAATGATGTGTGGTTTTGTAAACTTTTACGTATGTAGTTCGATAAAACCACAGTTAATCTTTTATAATTTACATCGGAGTGGACCAAAAGCTTAGTGTAGTTATTTTGAATAATGTAGATCTGTATGTAAGTACAATTATTAGTCAACCACATTTCATGAAATAAACTTCTTCTTTTTAACAAGATAATGGAAGTAAATTTAATTTAAAAAAAAAATCAAAATTGGATGTCATTTTCTTACATGTTTTTTCACTCATATTGATAGCCGTATTACAAGTTCCATTACATTGTTAAACACACACAGAGTACATTTAAAAATATGTATTACAAATATATATAGGAAGACCAAGGTCTTTTATTAAAAAATAAATATACCACATTGTATTTCCATGTGCTTTCATAATAATGATTCTTCAGGGTATCAATTCTACTAACACATTGCTCATAGATTGTCAATGAATCGTCGTTTTTTTCTAGTTTCGCTATTCTACTTGGAGCATAATTGTAATGGCTACACAGATCTAATTTCTACCGCAATTCAATTGTCTACAATGCAATCGAATGCAATTGTTATCTTAGCGGAATATCAAGTTTCTTTATGATAACATTTGAACGACTATTGCATTGTTTTGAATGGATTGTCTTAATAAATAAGAGAATTGGCACCCTGTATATTCGTACATTTGTCGCGACATCATTCGCTGTAAGCGTTTTATTTTCCTCAATTATGATGCGTACACCTAATGAATAGAGTTCATTGCATGAGTCTGTGTTGGCTCATAGATACAGTTTGGGTGTAATCAAATTAGTCAGCTGTAAGTACACAAGTCTAGAAAAATAAGTACCTATGTACCGACTTCAAAACAGGAGAACCGTCTCACTTTAATTTTATGTTTGTTTCCTTAGAACACCGTAATTTATACTTAGGTATAGACATTTTATTCATAATCGAATTTCAAACTGCGTAATATTTAATTTACTACTTGTAACATTATTTTTTACTGTCGTCAAAACGCTCAACATAAGAACAATCTAAATACGAAGGTATCTAGTACTCTCTTATGTCCAGTAATGGTAAATCAAATCGGACATTCGTACGTGTGTCGGCACATTTTCACATTTCTCTGAAGTGGAGGGGGTTATTAAGTCAATATTTAAAACTAGCGGCCCGCTCCGGCTTCGCACGGGTATAAAATATATAGCCTATATCATTAATGGATGTTATTATACATTAAACCTTCCTCTTCAATCACTCTATCTATTAAAGAAAACCGCATCAAAATCCGTTGCGTAGTTTTAAAGATTTAAGCACACATAGGGATATAGGGACAGAGAAAGCGACTTTGTTTTATACTATGTAGTGATACTATCCAAAATAAAAGCCACGCGGCGAAACGACAACAAACTTAGCGCAAGGCAAATGCCGAAAAATTGAGAGAAGCTATTTATACAGTCACAATGGCCAGGGACAGAGAATATTTAACAGTCCAGAGGTCACAGCAGCGTAACGAAATTATGGTTGTGTTTATTTTGCACTTGACCCGTAGAGATAATGAGGTGCAATGGTGGGAAGTGAGATACTAGTGGGTTTTTGTTACGGCCGAAGTGAACGCTAACAAATTATGGTGTCAAGGCTGGGGGGGTTTAATTTGATGATATAACGGCCTCTGGTAGAAAACCTCATATTGAAGGAACAGGGGAGTTGATAGGCGGTTTCCAGGACCAGGCTTGAGCCTTATCTGAAGCCACATACGCAGCTGTATCTTAAAATGAGTATCTTTTTATGATGATATTTTATTTCTGTGAATTACAAGAATACTTTACAATGTAACTGGAAATGGAAAATGGAATGGAAATTAACGAATACTGATTGCGTTTCATAATTTACCGACAGTTTAGAAACTGCCATTTTCATATTTTTTTTGAAGAAAGGTTTATATGGCATAATTATATGACATACAAGTATAACACGAATATACTTTATTGACACAAAATTACAGAGATTACAAAAAGTAATATTTACAATAAGTAATTTTGAATAGGCGCATACAACGGTGTGTTGTGGTATGAATGTTCAACCTGTTCACTTATAACTTTTAAATTGCTTATTACCTATAAATGGACAATAAGATATAGTTGGAAGCGTCTTATTCGCCCGTGTGTATACATATATAGGCATTTAATACTTTAAATTCAAAATATAATAAGCGTATGTAGTACTAGCTGCGCCCCGCGGTTTTACCCGCGTGGTGATGAAAAACGGTTATGATGGCGATGATTAAAATAAGCCACGTTAATCCACGAAATAAGCTATCTCAATACAAAATTTCATCGAAATCGGTGTAGCCGTTTCAGCGTGAAGAAGTAACAAACATACACTCAAACTTTCGCATTTATAATATTAGTAGGAGTAGGATAGGATATGTTACTTCTGTATTTATTAAGCGGCCAATATTAAATAATTTGTACATAAAAATTTCAATAAGAATACATACTCATCGAAAATTGTATCATATTATTTACCTAAAACGATTTTTAGTAGTCGAGTTTTTAGTTATAAAACTCCATTGTTTCGGTTATTCAATTTAAATCAAAATTGAAGTCGATAAGCTGTGAATAATTCCATTGAAAATGCTCCCAACTGTGCGTCCTATTTGACTTTATACATCATGAACATCGCACATCGTAAAGCGAACTTTATGTAGGCGTTAAACTCCGTCGGCTATACATCCGCCCTTGCAGAATGCAGATGCCCTTACACAGAGTGAACTGGGTCGATACTCGATAGCAGTCTTCCGTAAAAATAGACTCAATTAAAGTCTGAACTGATTTGTTTACTGGCGAGAATAGAATATTGCTTCTACAATTGAGTAAGTGACTTAAAAGCTGTCAAGTATGATGTCAATGAATGTATATATAATGATGCTATGGAAACAAGGATAAGGACCCGCGTGCGAAATGAGGATATAAGGGAGGATAATAGTGATAAAAACATACATCAGTTAATTACAGTAATATTAAATTAATAATTCTTTTCGAAGCTGTAGAATAACTAAGCCAGCGCAGCGTTACTACCTACTTTTGAAGCAGCTCAGACTAAAGGTGCTGCAGTGATATAGTGGAAGATTATTGTACACTGGTTGGGCCTATAACAAACGTAATCTTGGTAGTTTTCGACTAAGTCTTCTATAATCGAACAAGTTATTCTTGTGGCATGTGCACGCATATGAACGTGCATAATATTATGAGTAGTGCAGGCACGGGACCAGATTGAATCTTATATGTGCTGCTACTTGAAAGAGAACGTAGGCAAAGTAAGAATTCCTACACACTTGAAATAAAGACGGACGGAAGTGTTTTGTGAAATTTCGTGACGGCGCTATTTTTCATTGTAAATTTATTTTTTTACACACTCACACCCCCGCACTAGGATACCCTGTTTCGCGGGAGGCATAGACACACAATCACAATACACAAACATCCAAGACACGAGAACAAACATCTTTGCTCATCACAGAAATGTTAGCCCCGGCCGGGATTCGAACCCGGGGTCGCGGTTCCAAAGTCAGTGTCGCTGATCACTGAGCCACGACAATCGTCGCTCGAAAGACGTGAAGAAATGTTCGCAATCAGTCTGTAGCGCGCCCACAGATCTCCGCTGAGTTCTCTAGCTAAGAATGCACAGTCGTAAAATAACAGCGACGTACCCTTAGCACGCACCACACGAAAGATGCGCCTGGAACGAAGCAAACTTTTCCCACCCCTTACCATAAGTTACTTATGTAATTATCCCATAGTCAATAACACGTAGGTACCCGTTTACAGAGTTTCATACCTTTGCTTTGTAATGATTAATAACGTAATTAATTACCTACTTCTATAGTTTCATTATTCATTACTAAGGGTACATTTAATGGTCAGATCTTGATCAAATTCAAATGGGATCATATGAAAATACAAAGAGAACCATCAAAAGTTGTTAGTAAAAGTTAGAACCTAAAACCTTTATTCTGAATGACACGTCTTCATAGAATGAAGTCTGTGTTGCATCCATACGAACGCGAGCCGGTTCGATGGTAATGAATTTCCACGAAATCTGTAGTTCGCGGCAAGGTTAATTGGTTCTCTGTCTCGATATTCATCGTAGGCATATAGAAGTACATTTAGAATGTCGGAAGCACCCCTTTGAGACGTTTACCTTCGCCAAGCTATATTCGGAATATTCAATCGATATCTGCCCATGACATAGCTATTGAATTTGTATCCGGATGGTTAAATTGACATCATTCATTGGAGCGTATAGATTGGGTTGACCGTACTTCATTATATTTATCATTTAAGACTCGGCCCGGCATCACACCGATGCAATTCAGATTTATTACAGGACTAACCCTAACAGGGTATCCATCGCTAAATAATGTTCGATAAAGGTGACTAATTATTTGTCTTCATTTATAAGTAGTATAGTATAATGTCTACTATATATGCATAAATAAAATGACATGCGTAACTTGTGTGCAGAATTACCACCGTACCGTATTATGAATATCTTTTCGTTATGGATTTGCTCAAAGTAACGCCTGGATCTATAAACGTCCCAATGTTCTTACATGTGAAGCTGCTTTATAGGATATTTTCTGTACCATTCTATTTCGTTTGTTTCAGATCTAGTCCATTGCACAAACGAGCCCAACGTGTCGATACCACAGCTCGCCAACTTGCTCGTCGAGCGGACGCAGAACACTAACTGGGTGGTGGTGTATAAATCCCTATTAACAGTACATCATCTACTAGCATATGGAAATGAGGTACGTACTTAGGATCCTTACCTAGGCGGCATAGTCGGTCTTTGTCGAGAGTGCCCATTTTGTATCCGGAGTTGGTGAAATATAATTGAATCACGAGTGAAGTCATTGTAATTACGAATCATTAGCGTGATGGAAGATTGAACAGCACGAGAAACAAATTGATGTACCCTAGTGTAATATAAGAGTTGTGGATGGTAGATCTAATTAATTAATTTGGAGAAGTTGTGTAAATCTTTCAGACATCTAACATTTGGCAAAAAATAAATATTAAATTTTACACGTATCGCAATGGACGGCATTAGGATTCTCCCATTTCCAAAGTTAGTGTCTAAAATAATGGCCTTAATTCTGTTAATTACACGAACTAAAGCTACTAAACAATTCATAACTATAGCCAATAAACTAATCAACGAAGTTAAAATTTACTAAAACTTGAAAATAAAATAGCTCGTATTCTATTTGCTCTTAAATTCAAATTCTTATATCTTCTTACAACGCTTTTATTAATATTAGACGAGTTTTATTCCATTGTTGGCGACTTGCGGGTAGTTTTAGTAGGCACCGATTCAGTAGCGACTTAATTTACCTAAACTACCCGCAAATTTAATAAATAAGTTTAATTTTAGTGGTGTTATTAGAGAGTTATAAGAAATTATCTAATTTTCTAATATTTTAGTTTAGTTCAGTTGAATTTATAAGCGAATCACAACCAATGTGTGGATAAACACATCGTTTTTAGCGTTAACGTTTCTAACGATTTTTTTTTAAATACACAAATTTGTTTGGAAAATCTTTACACAATTGATATTTTCCTAGGAACCCTTACCCTTTTTGAAGTCGGCAATGCTAGCTAACCATTTGTACCCGTTTCATATTATGATAATATCATATATTATTCCTGTATTAAAATTTTAAAATGGTATTCAAATTAAATTTTGAAAAAAAAAAATTATGTGCATTACCCGAAGTATTATATTATAACTTGGCAGTGATAAGGCAATTAAACTTGATTTTGTCTATAAGGTACTCTTTCTTTATACGTAATAATTATTGTCTCGCTACGTAGGTAACATAATAACTATCGATTCGCAGATTCTTCATACATGCCCGGCTGCTAAGAGTATTTGTGAATAGTTTTTTTTTTCAGAATATATCCTAAAAACTTTCACCGAAGTCTTCCCCCTCTACTTGTTACATTCACTGTCACCTTGACAGTACTAGTTACTTTTTTTAAATCTTTTAAATACTTTTTTTTCGATTTCATCTACGGGTTACTTTTGATTCTTTTTTTTTTACTTTTCTTTTATTTTTCTTTTATTTCTGTTTTAACAATTTGACAGTCCTCTCTGCTACGGAGCATGCATGAGAATTCGGAGCAGACCAGTGTCCGCGGCCAGCATCCGTTTAGGAGTAGACGTGTGCACCAACCATCGCCTCCCTTAACCCTATTCGGGGGAAGATGGCGACCCGATACACGACGCCGCCGCACGCCAACATTTCCTTGGGCACGACTGCTTCGGATGCTCATGCAGACATTTTTTCGTACTTTATAGAAATAAGGGTTGCGTTAAGATATGAGACAAAATATTTGTTATAGCTAGTTTAGAAAAGGAATTAGATATTTTTGCACGGGATTTTTTAAATATATTTCATATGGTAGGTAACACGCACTTGCAGTAAATACCTACGACACATTTTTATCTCCTTTTAATTTTATTTTAATTTACTTGTCTCGGCGCCTATTATTCCTTTATTGAATCGTAACATTCCGAGAGTCTAGCTAGCTCTAGTCCTAGACAAACTTACCATCTAGCATAGCTAATTTAATGGCAAAAATATGGCCTTTTTCTTGTGTTAACGTGGTAAACCATATAAATCATTCAATCACATATTTTCTACCAATAAAGGCCGCTGCCGCCGAGCAACAAATCACAACCAATACAAGACCCCGTAGTGCGGGTCAAACTGCGTTCTTGACCGTCGGTCAATCACCTAATTAGGCCATACTATCGCATTATGTCGTAACGGAGGCGTGACTTGTACGTAACGCGGTAGATCAGGCACTAGCTATTAGGTCATACGACTCGTACACTACAGAGACGTAATACTTCGAGGTGTATGAGTTATATAGGTGAGCCGGGAACCATGACCAATTTGTCTCATTACAATACCATCGAGTAACAATCGTTGCTCTTTTACTTTGAGCTGGACAGAAACTACAACTTTCCACTCGCCACGAAGCTGCTGATATGCTCTTTTTAACCGACTTCAAAAAACGAGGTTACTCAGTTCGATCGTACTATATAAGTTTTTTTATATTTTATGTGTGTTCGCGTATAAATTCGTCGTCTATGAACCGATTTTGACGATTATTTTTAGTTTGATAGAGTAGTAGTTGTATAGTTCCACGGTGGTCCCATTTAAATTTCATCAAAATCGGACAAGTGGTTTTTCAGTTACACTCCAATAACTTAACAGTGCTACGCATACCTCGACGATATTATAGTTGCGGTTGAAGACATCGGATAATACACATACACAATGACAATTAATCCCGTGAGTAGCAAAGGTCACTGAAAAGAGTGAAAAAAAATTTTTACCAAAAAATAAAACCGACGTCAACACTCAAAAGTCTATTTTTTTTATTGTTCCAACTTTGTGAGCGTCATCGTACATGTTTGAAGGTTGCTAAAGAACTTGGTCTTTCACTGATGTGTCATAACTCTGATTGTGATATGCTTTCATAGGTCAACCGTATTCTGTGACAAAACTAGCTTTACAAATCGGTTTCTTCAAGGAGTTACGTTTTAAGAACGGAAAATGAAGACGGTTAAATACAATAAACTGTCATCATTGTCGTTCTTGAAACGTACCATCCTCATTCTGTATCGGCCGACCACATATACGAAAATGAGCCATCGTTTTGCAGTTAGGTGGACCAACCACTTGCGCCCTACCAAGAAGTTGAATGCCTTGGCCGAGTCTGTTTCCCGATAGGTATAATCCCGGAATTTTCTAGTTACTAACTGTTTGGCCTCGATGATAACTGTTATCATCAGATGAGATGATGTCCCATGCTCTCAAAATCGATCAAGCACAATAATTAACAGATTTCTCAATGTCATCCTGTCCGCAGATTTGCGTATATTGATCATGTTAGCCACTGGGGAAGACACTGTCTGCTGCAACACAGTGTATACTAAAGCAGCAGGCAGGGCTTTCAATGTATATTTTGTTTTCATTTTTCCGTGAATAAAGAAATTTGTATTTGTACTGTGTCCTTTTTTAAAACGTCCGCGATGTTATAATAATAGCAAATATAATGTACGTGTATAATTTTTCCCCCTTTCAGTTAATCTCTATAATGTATTTATCAATCTAATCTATGGATCTCATCTAAATACCTGATACCATAATCTTTGTCTGATTTGGAGCAGACAATTTTACATATCATATAAAGTTATTTTTTTAATTGGTATCTCGTTTTTTTAAAATGAAATATTAAATACTCGCCTTCCGCCCCGTCTTCGCACAAGTAAAAAAAATAAAATTATAAGGTATCCCTAATTTTTATGAAAATATAATATAGCCTATGTATGTAATCCGGAGATAGTGTAGCTATCTAACAGTGAAATAATTTTTCAAATCGGTTCGGTAGTTTCAGAGCCAATATTCAATGCAAACAAACAAACAAACAAATCGTTCCTCTTTATAATCTTAGTATCTTTACTATACATATACATACATCTATAGTATCTATAGTATAGATGTAACTTGAGTAATATACTTATAGCTTTTCGCGTTTAATTATCTACATAATATTATTTCTTCAGAAAAGCGCATGACATCTATACAATAATCTAAATATTGATTTTTGTGCCACCTTGTCTTTTGTCATAATTAGCATTAGATACTACTACACAATTATACTACATAATTACTTATTGAATAATCTTCGGGAGACCCTTAAAATGTATATGCATAAGGGCTGTTTCACTAGCCGTACAGAGCAAGTCTACATCTGTACCAGGTAGAGGAACTGTTCAAAAGTAAAAAAAGTAAATTAACTATACGCGTTTCTTAATTATACAGTATCAACAACATTGATATAACAGGTTAGTTATATTCTGTGAAGCATAAAGGAATTAATATTTTTATACTTTTGATCTACAAACACAAACAAAATATTTATTTTGTTATCGGCACGCATACTAATCAGTACAGCGCAGCCAGTACCTGCGTAATCGTACCGGGATGGACCGGACACTGGGATCGTTCTCGATAATATTCTGTCTCAAATCATGCATTACTATATATATCGTTGCAACATACTATTGTATCAGTCGCGCGTTTTCCTTACAAAAAAATGTATAATTATAATACACTATTTTATCGTTAAAGGCATTCTCTCGGTGACTAGACTTTAGGAATTTGATGGACACTGTCGCAATAGAGATGACTAGTTGAATGACACGAGAAGACGTTTCTCTTATTATGATACGTAAAATAATAAGGAGCTCGATTTTCTGAGGAATGATATAATACAAAATAAAAGTCAAACCAAAAATTTAAATGTTTACGAAAATAACGCACGTTTCTTGCCTTATCAAATATTAATTTACCGCTCGTCGCTATCGAACTATTTCATCACAATAGTAATGCAACTTTGTAGTTGTTTTACACAGATTTGATGAAACGAATCACTATAAAGTCGACAAAAAAATGGTCTTCCAGTTTTGACAAAAGTTTCTGCGTAATCACAACAGCAATAAGGTTGAACCTATCTGTCAGAATATTACCTATTGCACGGAAAAATCAAACATGTTGTTTTATGTCTAACTAGCTGCGCCCCGCGGTTTTACCCGCGTGGTGATGAAAAGTGTGATGATGACGATGATTAATAAGCTGTGTTAATCCAGAGTATAAGCTATCTCCATACCAAATTTCATCGAAATCAGTGTAGCTGTTTGAGCGTGAAGAAGTAACAAACGTACACACATACACACAAAAAAAGAAGAAAAAAATTTTTGCATTAATAATATTAGTAGGATGAGTTAAATGTGTTGATATGTTAGTTAAATATGTCTTAACTTGTAATAATAACAATAATGTCCCACTCCTAATATCCTGACTTATGAATTAAAAATACTAAATAATTCAGTAATTTTGAGTATTTATTTAATAATGAAACCTGGGTGGCGACTTTTAAAAGGTATTTAAAAATTATGAAAAAAAATACTGAATTTATTGTTAAGATATAATCAAATTATGGGAGCTCTATAAAATAAAATAAAAATATTATTAACTTAATAATAAGGACTACCCTAGTGAACATAGACTTCGATAATAATAATATGCTTGGGTTTTGAGTAGCCGCGACTGCAAGGGTATCTTCTTCTTCTAAATATGAGTGACTGACTGACATAATGATCTATCAACGCACAGCCCAAACCACTGGACGGTTCGGGCTGAAATTTGGCATGCAGGTAGATGCTATGACGTAGGCATCCGCTAAGAAAGGATTTTGATTAATTGTACCCCCGAGGGGATAAAATAGGGGATGAAAGTTTGTATGAAACTTTGTCAATTTTAAACCGATCGGGCTGTGACTTTGCATGCATAAAGCTACTATGACGTAGGCATCCCCTTAGAAAGGATTTTGAGATTTCCCCTAAGAAAGTTTGGTTCCCGTGGGATAATTGAAGTAGCGGCAAAACCGTAATCCACGCGGGTGAAAACGCCAGCCGAGCTAGTCGTTTTATAAATAACTGTACCATTACAGTCACGAAACTGACTTTAACAGATGAGCTTTCGTTCGCGCGAATCCTTTGAGAATATCTATGCTATTTCAGTTATATTCTTTATTCAAATGGATTAGATTTTCAATGGGCTTCCACGAACAGAAGGTCTATTTTTACTACCAGACCTGTAACAAAAATTTACATATATATTTTTGGGCTACTTTTTTAAAACTTGGGCTACTTCTTCTTCTAAATATGAGTGACTGACTGACATAATGGTCTATCAACGCACAGCCCAAACCACTGGACGGTTCGGGATGAAATTTGGCATGCAGGTAGATGTTATGACGTAGGCATCCGCTAAGAAAGGATTTTGATTAATTGTACCCCCGAGGGGATAAAATAGGGGATGAAAGTTTGTATGAAACTTTGTCAATTTTGAACTTTGCATGCATAAAGCTACTATGACGTAGGCATCCCCTTAGAAAGGATTTTGAGATTTCCCCTAAGAAAGTTTGGTTCCCGTGGGATAATGGAAGTAGCGGCAAAACCGTAATCCACGCGGGTGAAAACGCCAGCCCAGCTAGTCGTTTTATAAATAACTGTACCATTACAGTCACGAAACTGACTTTAACAGATGAGCTTTCGTTCGCGCGAATCCTTTGAGAATATCTATGCTATTTCAGTTATATTCTTTATTCAAATGGATTAGATTTTCAATGGGCTTCCACGAACAGAAGGTCTATTTTTACTACCAGACCTGTAACAAAAATTTACATATATATTTTTGGGCTATTTTTTAAAACGTCGAGGTAAATAAATTACTAAAGGTTTTTCTCGCGATCAAGCCCCGTTTGATTTAATAACAATGTGTTCGAATCGCGAAAGTCTAAAAATTACTATTTTTTAAAGACACATACATAATATGTATTTTAAGGAGAAAAATCTCGAAAGCTTTTCGTAATACGTGCTTATTAGATACTGTCTTGGTTCAGAGGCATATAATATAATTTGTATTATATGTCTGCGGTCTAGACCATTGATTGGCATAATCAGAACTTCACTTCTCTGGGCTGAAACGATCAAATTCAAAATGATTTATTTAATTTGTGCATCAAGTACCTACTCCTTTATGAAGTTCAAAAGTATTATCACAATTTTAAGATTCAACCTAGAATTATTATTAAATATAATATATGATTTCTAAATTTAAAATCATCACGGCGCCTTTAAATAAATAGAGACTACCAAATGGGATCTCCAGGATTCCCTATTTATTACTTTCTTCTAATACGGATCTCTAAAAGGAGCTGATGTAAAATGTAATGTCTATTCATTTACATGTCATCAGTATGAAACCTTCAACGTAAATACCATACGGTACCTATTATACAAGTGATATTGAATAAATTGTCACTACCATTTGTGTCAATAACCAACTTGTCGTATTCGTAGGCAATGAAATTCCAATACCAATATTATACAGACACATACATAACCTTGGGTTATGTTACATATTTTGTTATTTTGCAATTTTATATAAAGTTATTATTTAGTGGCTTATTTGGGGATTCGTAGCAATGCCCGTAGTAGTACATTTATGAGAAAAGGTCGTCCAATGATTTTAAATAAGCGTACAAATGCATTCACACTCACCCTCCCTCACTAGGACAACCTGTGTCGCGAGCGGTATGGGCACAATATTACACAAAGATGCAATGACCAGCATCATATAAGAAAAGAACAAAGAGCAGAGTTAATCAAAATTGATACAAAAGCTTTCCAGGCGATCCTTTATCGTAAGGATCGTTTTGTGTCGATCGAGACAGTTACACAAAAATCATTACGGGCAAACAAAGCTAAGCTACCATTGATGTATATGTGGCCTATGTTGGATGGTAACGATTCCCTCATTCAATTTGTGTAAAAAGTGTTTTTATTAAACTGCATTTTTTTGGTTAGGGGCAAGATAATCATTAGATATGGAAATTGGTGAACGACACATACTGTACAACCTTATATACCTTAATGTGTCAATTAGCACCCGTGTCGATTGTTCACCAAAAACTTTCAAAAACCCTTCGTATTTACGGTGGCCTAAGACTTGCATCACGATTGTAAACATGTTACTAAATGCTCATGTTATTAGTTTAGGTCTCTCAAACAAAGATGTATATTAATTTAATTTATTTACACGTGTGCCTATCGATAATATTAGGATTATCCTAAAATTATTTTATATGCAGAGGTGTAATTGTAAACATCATAATAATTAACCTTGTAAAATGGCTAAATTGCTAATTTATTCGATCCCATACCGGCTACCTTTACCCGTTATAAAATGTCACTCATGTCGGTTATCATCGGCGCCGGTGGTTTAACCACGAACCGATACACAACAGAATAACACAACATAAAACAGAACGAAGAAAAAAATAACGAAGTTCATTTTTGACGTGATAACGTTTTATAAATTGATGAATACCAGCAACACTCATGAAAAATAGTAACGTTCCGCGTAACGTTCCACCTGAGTTTTGTATTACATAAAATAATCAAAGTCAAAGTCAAAGTCAGTCAAAGTCAAAGCCAGTCAAAGTCAGTCAAAGTCAAAGCCAGGCAAAGTCAAAGCCAGTCAAAGTCAGTCAAAGTCAAAGTCGAAGTCAAAGTCATAAATGATTATGACGTTATCACGTAAATCTATCGTCCGTAAACCGACTTTACAGACAACCAATTTTATCTTCGCGGGACGGGCGCTCTGCCCCCACATTGAAATCAGATATCTTCCAAGATATTAATTTAAATGATATCCGGTAAAAAGCAAGTTTCATCTCCATCTACAGTACAACGTATCCGACGTATTTAAATGGATTCCGTAACACATTATTTTGATTTATCTCGTAAGGTTTGGCCAGCGTTTGCAACGTTAGCGTATATATATATATATATATATATATAAATAGCTACCACCCAGTATACATCAAAATTATAAATAATCTGCATGTATCCATATTTGTTCTCTAGTTTATTCAAAAAACAGACCCACGTACGTTGGGACCCTTTTCGATCACTGTCTAAACTTGTCCGTCCCGCCTAATTCGTTTGTTTTATCCTTTTCAGAGATTCACACAATACCTGGCTTCGAGTAATTCAACGTTTCAACTAAGTAATTTTCTAGATAAAAGCGGGGTCCAAGGTATGTATCTTTATATTCTATACTTAGATATTAAACTCTTTAAATTTAAAACTTGTGATGACATTTTAATTAAAAAATATATTCCTATATGTGAAAAGTGAATGTAATAGATAGGTAGTCATACCTTGGTTTGCTGGTTATTGTGTGTGTGGACAACTGTCAGGATAATTGTAAACAATAGAATTATTTGATACATCCTGTTTGACCGCGAATCTTCGCGAACTAAACGTCTCGCCTGAGTATTTGTTACAGGAAATTTCCAGTAATAAATATTGAATAACATATTGTTTCTTCGATAAATCTTAGACAGAATTAACTTGATACATTAATACCATTCTAACACATAATTTGATTCTTAAATTAATGAAAACTCGACGTTTATTTTATATATTTATACTATGTGGAAAATTAATGAGGCATTTCCCCGATATAATTATAATTATGTATCTCGAAAAAATTTTAGATTGACCATAGTGCTGTATCTACCGATCGGAAAGGCCGAATTAACTATTCCAATATTTATTCATTTTTATTATGTCTACATAATTGACTGGCCGGTTGGCGCAGTTGGTAGCACTCTGCCTTCTGAGCCGCTGGTCCCGGGTTCGATTCCCGGACAGGTCAAACATTTGTGTGCATGAACATGTCTGTTTGACCTGTGTCTGGGTGTGTATATGTATATAAGTATATATATCAGTCATCAGGTTACCATAGCACAGGCTCTGCTTAGCTTGGGACCTGAAGACCTTGTGTGAATGTTAATAAATAAATATATATATATATACATAAAACCCGTTTTTAGCATATTAGTTCCAAATTTTATTCCTCCTTGACGATAGTTTATGAAATCTGTAACAGACTATATTGTACCTAAAATTTTACTTGCGGCGTATATGAAAGAAATATAAAGAGTTTTAAATGTTTACTTTGGCATCTAATTCGATGCAAAAATCAGAGCGTGGTAATTTGGATGAGTGGAACCGTTATTTTAAAAGAAAATGTAACTAAAACACACAACTAAACAACTAAACATTCGACACATGCGGACCTGCAATACATATCCTGCTAATGTAGCAAGTTATGGGCCGAGCATAGGTTCAACATAGATTCAGGCCGCTATGAACTTAGTAGACTACGGATTATTGACGTTGTCTTGTCGACGTCGAGTCGGCCTCGCACTGGATTGAATATGAACATGAAATTAGTAGACTTGACACCCTGCCCTCTCCGATAACGACAGAGAGAGTTTTAAACCGACTAATCATTTTGCGGAGATGTTCGATATGAGTGCCCCAACAACAAGGAATCATCTACATTACATGAGGTTGCACCATGGGCATTACGCCAAGAAAATATATTTGACGGATGGTCACAGACTTGGCCCAAAGATGGTCATCAAAATGAAAGAACCAAGCAGGCTGTTATGAGTCACTGTAATTTAATGGAGGAAATTCGGGGAACCGAAATTTGCTCACGGCTTGTTGGTTCAATGAGGTCTCGTCTGTTAGCGGTCATAGAAGCCAATGGCGGGTACACCAGTACCAAATTTTTTAACACCACACTGGGCATCCCTGTGGGATGGCATTTGCACAATGTATAATTTCAATATTTTGTTATATTGCAATGTAATAATGCTAAATTTTTACTGCATTCAATATATTTTTACTTATTTTTTATTTTAAATTTAAAAACGTATGCACTTATAATATCAGGCGGATATCAGGGCGGATGTGGAACTTTCGATGCATTTCCCCTACTATTTCTTATCGGACGCTGTTGATAACGAAGTGGATTCAATCGTGAAACAATGTTATTACATTATGTTATGTGAACAACGAATTTAGTTAGTTAAGAGATCAACTAACTAAATTTGCTTAAAATAAGGAAGTGCTTATTCTGTTTAATGCTAAATTAAAATTCTCATAACACTTAACAATGCTAATCTCAATACTTATTAGAATCGTTTTAGTCTACCGATTTACGAAGTCACAGATTTTCATTCAGAGCCCATAGACATTTGACCAAATAGTGAAATATATATAATAAAATATGGGGTACAAGGCTGAGAATTTGATAACGGTGTTTTCTTCACCGGAAGCTAAAGCCGTTGGAGGGGATCAAACCAGCGATCGTCAGTTTGACAGACGACGCTCCTTCCGCTGAGCTATCATCACTTCCAAAATCTCGTGAACAGTCTAAGCAGAGCAAAAAGTCGGGAAGGAAGTAAAATGACGGTTAACTCCAGTACAGTGGCTCGTGAGTAATTGCAATTGATGCAAATACGGTTATAATTGCACTAAATTGAATATTCCGAGTAACTGGTTGTGCAGAGTGGCCGTTGGTTTATCTCAGTCGTTTCAATTAACCTACCCGTTGTCTCGTTACAGAATATGTGTTTAATTTGATTCTTATGTAGCGATTCAAATAAGTGTACGTGGGCAAATTAAAGTAGTATATATTGTATATAAGTCTTTGTTGCCGACGGGTCAGTGTAATAACATACGGCAGCTAGCGGTAATATAACTTAAGACATCATTCTCATCAAGAGTTTTCCAGAAAATGATTTTTTTAAGTGTTTACATCGACACAGGAATATGTTATGTAATAACTAAATTGTCTACTCGTTTCAGAGTTACAAGGGCATGCACACCAGTCAGTTCATTCGATTTTGTTTTATTATGTTACCTAAAAAGTTAGCCATTTATTTAATGAAAGAGATTACTTTCAGATTGTTCTTATAAGTGACGAGCTGTCCTAACATTGCGTATTCACTCGTGTTCTGCATAATGACCAATAAAATACGACTTTTATATAACAAGTTCTCGTCAAAAACTGAAAAATAGTAAAGAATTGGTTCATTCTAAAACCTCTTACTGCTTACTCCGTAAAGTGAGTCACGTTTGTAAAATCCATAATACGTCCCGCGTCCCTCCTCACCCCCTACAATATTAAGCTGCATCTACATGGAACAAGTCTGCGTCACCGCACCAGCCAGGCTGTGTCGTACAATTGAAATATGGGAATGGAATGCCGGTCTATTTGCTGTAAATCGTAATACAATGTCTGGTTTTTTTTCGTCTAGCAAGAACTTCAATCGCTGATGAAGTTCTTTAAGTCCGTCAGCGGGATGCAACAGAATAGTTGGCAGTTAATATTCCTTTTTTTATATATTTCGGGGATTGTGCTCTGGATAATTTGATTTCTCCTTGACCTTTCCGACTGATAACTACCAGGCACGCGGCATACGATACCTAAACTTAGTATACGAACCAATTTGTAGCACGAAGATTTTCGCTTCCATATTTATCAAAGTCAAAGTCGCACGAACATGGGTGTAAAGAACGTTGTTCAAATTAATTAATTGCTCTCCACATTCCACCACAATGGTATGTAAAATACAAATATACTTGAAATATAATTCCTCTTGTATTATTAGACATTGTTATATAATTATCAATTATGAAATTGTAATTTAATCGTAATCAAAGATTGTTTTATGGTACAGCTAACGAATTAAATTAATTGGTGGGTCTGTGTTTCCGCATATATACAATCTGGGTTTATTTAAGTCACGAGAGTGAATGAATATCTTCTAGGCAGCCATGTTACTTCATAATTTAACGTGAAAGGAATTAGGAATGAAATACATGTCTATCTATACTTGTTAGATGTTTGGCGTCTATTGTGTTCAAATACTACTTGTCAGTTGCGAATAAACACTCAAGTAAACCGCACGTTCATTTCTACACTTCCCGAAGATAGATTGTACCGTATTTGACTTAACAATACTAATATTATAAAGAGAAAGATTTGATTGTTTGTTTGCATTGAATAGGCTCCGAAGCTACTGGACACATTCGGAAAATTCTTTCACTGTTGGGAAGCTACACTATCCCCGGATAATATAGGCTATATTACATATTTTTTTAATTATCCATCCTTAAAATATTTCATTTTGAAATTTTTTACCCTTGCGAAGCCTTGCGGACCGCGGTTCTTAAATAAAAAAGCAACAAGATATTGTATACGTGTTTGCGTAGTAGTGCAAAATGTTAGGATTAAAAGGTCGAGTCTGGTCCCCTCGGCCCATACATACTATCTGGATAACACTTTACGAGTGAACATCTATTGTGGCTGCGTCCGCGGCCTCCCTAAACATGAAGTGAGTTAGCTTTGTCAAATCTCTTCCCATGTTGAATATCAAAAGGGGAATCGAAATTAAATTTTACTCGATACTATTTGCGCCAATTCTTTACATCCTTAAGAACGCAAGCAGACCTGGTGGCGAAAATCTAGTGAAGTATGATGTGTACCCCAGATCCTACAGTAGAGTGTGTTTGGCAACGGCAAGTAATACTGGCGGCGCGGGCGTCCCCATTTGGCAATGTTACACTAAAATAGACAAAGCTATGTTAATACGGGGCGCTTATATTGCGAACTGTTTGGCAGAAATTTTACTTTTATCTCTTATTAATAACCTTATTGACCGTTAACAGTCTGTGAATGTGTACGACTGTAGGAAATCAAAACAAATGAGCGTACCGTCGTTTCTATATTTCTCTCCGCAATCTCGTAAGTAAAGGGCTCGTTACATTGATGACGTGACGCAACAAATATATAAAGGCTTATTTGGCTTTATGACATGCACGTGCCGTGCGAAGCCTTAGTTAATATTTAAAAAAATGTTTAAACAATATTGTGGTCTCGTTGTTCTAAATGCTATTGTAATCTCGCGGAACCATACAAACAATCATACATGCCTGGTGGCATGGTGTGTTATTGACCGCTGACCTCGGGGGTCGTCGACACCCAACGCTGCCAACCAATTTTGAACTGTATCACGACCCAAGTGCAGTAGGTGAAGTCTATATTTTTGCGAAGTTTTTACGTGTAACGTGTGTAATAATATTTATAAGTTTCGTTTAAAGGAGTTATCAACATGAGATCACAAAGTAAACTTGGTTTTCAGAATGACTGTTACTGAGCGTAATTTATGTAAAAAATATTTTTTTTAATATTTTTAATTTTTAGCTTAATTGTTCAATTAATATCTAACTTGATGGTCAGCAATGACACTAGCCCTAGAATGTTGACGAGCTCTCAAGTACAGCAGCCTGAACAGACCGTGTCCTAGCTTTTCAAACTTAAGGTTAGTAAATAGACATGCAGGTACTCGAATACCATAGGTACCTACCGTGATTAGCTAACGATGTTCCCTATGTCTCAGTCTGTCAGTCCTCTCGTCGCCCGACACTCACGGCGGGCGGCGGGGCTATCATCGCTCTGTTTATACCTACACTTGTTACGCGGGAGAGGGCGGTGGTGCTGCATGGTGACCAGGAGGAACAGTATTATGCAGAATCAAAACTAAATACTTCGCATATCATTTTGTTCCTACTTAAACATTTCGTACGGTACTAGCCGAGGGAATTTTGTCCAACCATTCGAATTTCGTAAACAATGAATGACGTAATCGCAAGAGAAGCCTATTAAATGAAAGGTTATTTTAATAGCTACGCTAAATTTCAAGCAACACATAAATGTGGTGTTTATATGCGATGTAACAACAATCAAAATATACTTAAAATTACTAAACTTATATTACACTAGCGGTCCGCTCCGCCTTCGCATGGGTAAACAAAATTAAAATTAAAAAACAATGATCCCTAATTTTTTTTGAAAATATTATTTAGCCTATGTCACCCGGGGATAGGGTAGCTTCCCTACAGTGAAAGAATTTTTCAAATCGGTTTAGTAGTTCCGGAGCCTATTTAATGCAAACAAACAAACAAATCTTTCCTCTTTATAATATTGGTATAGATTAGAGCTTATATTAATTCATAATAATCCTTTTTTATACAATAAACGCCAACTTATTTACTGGTGATGATGCAGATTGTCAATTGTTTGGTATTTCGTAAAGAAGTATGGCGAGGTTTAGTTTCGTCAGCTAATCGTAAATGTAAAATTAACAAAAAAAAATTAATATTATTATTCTAAAAAATCTAGTGACAAGGCGTAATATCTTACAAATTTTTTTAATTTTTCTATAAATATATAGAAAAATTGAACATTTTTTAAAGATATTACGCCTTGACTTAGATGTCTATGTCACAAAATCTACACGAAATTAGCTGTAAAGGATAATATTATAGCATAATCAGCCGAATTCGTTTTCCCCACTACATTATGGGTCTACCTCTCGGCGTGGAGTATTGGCTATTAATGGACCAAACTGGCCAATGTTGTAACTCTTAATCACTCGAACTAGTTACAATTCACTAAAATTCTTCAGAAAGAAATAGCTCGTATTATATTTAAGCTAGGCTAGGCTTTCTAGGCACTAGGCTGCTCGCTAGGCATTCTTATACCGGGTCTGTTGATAGTCTGGGACTTCTTCCTCTTGGGTGCTCCAGGTTGTCGGAGTTTCTGCGAGGGATGTGGCCGTAATACTGGAGTGTCCGGTGGAGGCATGCATGTTTTGGATGTAACATGATAGATAAACACTAACATTAGCACATATAACTAAACAAATCTGAAATACTGTGTGTTTCAATGGGCCCGATAACGCTCAAAGCGGTATCTTCCAAACAACCCTTTTGCGTAGGAGAATCAAATAGTGCTGATCGGGTGTTGTTTAATTACATTAAAAATATGATTCATCAAACAACGATACGAGTATAACGTAATAAGGTTACTTAATATCGAACAGGATAAGGGAAAAAAGAAAGTGGTAGGTACGTTTTTGATGAATTGTAATGTCAGTGACGTTCATTCTTGAGTGACTGTGACAGGTCTAAACTTATATGACTCGTATGAGTGCCTGTGATACATTATAAGATTACGTCTTGCCAACAAATCTATAGTTCCGTGCCGTTGAGGGATTAAATATAACAACAAGAAGGTAACACTGATATCAATTTCCGAATACCTGCCTGGCTTGCTACCGTAATTTTTAGACTTTCGCGATTCGAACACATTGTTAATAAATTAATCGGGGCTTGATCGCGAGAAAAACATTTAGTAATTTATTTACCATTTCAAAAATCGCCAGGTGAATAAATCGGCTATCGCTGACCGTTTAATTGCCTCTGGACCCAATCATTGGATGGAACTACACGACCCTAAAATCCTCTCCACGGACCGCCATTATTTTTCTAGAATCGTACTTGAAGCGGTTGAAATCAGGAAACATCAAAATTTTAATTGAGAGGATGGGGATGGTTTTAGGTTGTCTACATCTTGGAACCCAGTGATGTATAGATGTACGCGCTCTTGCCTACATTGCTACCCGCATTTCTTCAATCTTCTCGTGACCACGACCAATGCAACTTG
This sequence comes from Apeira syringaria, assembly GCA_934044485.1. NCBI lineage: Eukaryota > Metazoa > Arthropoda > Insecta > Lepidoptera > Geometridae > Apeira > Apeira syringaria. The sequence goes on along the minus strand of OW203660.1, from coordinate 23,229,388 downwards.
GTCGAAACGTCGAGGTAAATAAATTACTAAATGTTTTTCTCGCGATCAAGCCCCGTTTGATTTATTAACAATACCTAGCTACCATCAAATTTAACCAACCAGTGAGATAGCGGTCAAAGTCTAGTAGTATTAATAAAAATGATAATTTTTCCACTGCAGACCTATGTTCTGAAAATTGACAAACCGGTTTGTACGAAACAATAAACCTGGTTTTATATCAATTTTGACCTTGTATTAGGCAGACGCAACGTCTTAATATGTTGACTTTGAAATGATGACGTCATTATCGGTGTTGTCTAAATGTTAGTATATTTGACGTTTTATACGATAATACATATAGATAAATTAGCTGCATCCGGCGGCTTCATCCGCACGTATTGCTTCAATCCTTCTAAAGGGGAGTAGCGCTAACGATACGAGATTTGTAAAATCTGTTCTTAGCAGATGCCTGCGTCAAATCTGTCTGTGCCCAATTTCGACCCTGTTTTCTATTATAAATACAAAAAGTTTTGTTTTGCTTATATACCGATTGTAAGTATCATAAAAATACAATAGTACAATCGATATATAAGCAAAACGAAACTTTTCTTATAAAAGCTAGAAAAAATCCCTCACTCTCTGTGTGAGAATGCATATGTTTGATGTGTATATAGGTTTAGCTTAGTTGCAATATAATTTAATTTTTAAATTTAATTCGATTCGTGCATAGTTTAAAAGTTAAAGTAAGTAAATAGTCTAAAGCATTACGCTGATTCCTTTTGTAAGGATGTCGAGACTTTGAAGAACAACCGAAGTGCGTCGTTGCGGAATCTTAACTGGCTGAAAAAGATGCTTGAAACGGCCGGTGCTGGGGCGGGCGAGCTTGTATGACGCGAGGATGGATATCTACTGAGATGGTGCCGAGACGTCTAATGTATACGTTATCTTAATTACTCATAATCAAAATGCAATATTAGCGCTATAAAATAGATTGTAAATTAATATCACTTCATTTGCAACAATAAAACACTGTTATTATAGCGAATGAGTAACAATTTTTATTCACTGGTGACCGATAATTAATTATATATGTACACTGTGATAACGGTCCATTGATATCACGACTTTCAGCAATTTAATGTAATACGATGTACATTTTATTATGTTATCTATGCATATATATCTGGATTGAAACCAGACGTATCAATTTCAGCCATATGTTAAGATAGATAGAGGTCAATAGGGAATTAAGTCAATCGTTTTTATAATACAATTTATACATAGATCTAGAAAAAGTGCTTGCAGCAGAATTTACCAATTCGATGTTAAGCGACCAACTGCATTTTGTAACGTACTTCTCGGAGGTCCTCGGGCGGCTTACAAACTCTGAGATTGGGCCATTCACTTATCCGCCAACCCTCATTAGCCAGCGTGGTGGATTATGGGCATAGCTTATCTGTGTTTGCAGGCCCGTATTACAGCAATGGGAACGTATTTGATTGATTATGCTGTATGCTATACATCTAACGTTTGGCCACTCTTTCTTGCAACCGCGATGTTGTGCTCGAAGGCGGAATGTCGCTTGACCTACAATGTTGAGTGCTCAAGGACAGCTGTCCAGCAGCTATATTTGAGCTCTCAACATTGTAGGTCGCGGTGTTTTTGGTGACAGTTTTTCTGATGTTTGTAGCTAGAAAGGCACCTACAGGCACCGTTTTGCTGTAGATTCGAAAACGATGATAGCTACCTGAAGCTCGAGCTGAGGCCCGGGAATGAAACTTGTGACCGAAACATTACGGCAACACGTACAATCTCGAGGCTTTCATCGCTTCGAACGATATCTGTTGGTCACCGTTCGGGAAAATCCGCGAAGTTTTCTTCCAAACCTTCGCCTTCGTAGCTTCTTAGCTGAAATATAAAAGTTCTCAGTTAAATGGATGAAGTACAGGGGTCGTACCACCAACTTTTACAAAACCATCATGTTTCAAAAACGTCATACTTCAAGCTTAAAGTAATAATGCTCAGATTCGTACCATGAACGTTCTAAAACAGTATTGTTTTATTATCGCTAAGTGACGCGATAGAATGAACGAAGAAACATTCCTGCTGTAAGAGCAAACGAGACAACATTATATTTTCATATAGCGTTGTCGCTTTCGCTGGCGTTTTAGACTACGAGTCCACATGTGACGTATGTGGAGGTGTCGTTGATTTACAAAAAAAACCCAAGATGCACAATTAACGTCTCAAAACCGTACGCGTAAAATGAGCGCAACATTCTAAATGGTGCGCTCATTTCAAAAAGTCTCGCGTCGCTCGCGACGCGGAGAACACTTCGGCATTTTATCGAGTGCACCTAGCACTCCATAAAATGCCGAAGTGTTCTCTGACAAATTTTAAGAATATTACGTCATAAAGATAAAAAAAGGATGGGTTATCATATTTTCGGTAAGTAAAAGAGTTTATTGATTAGTTTTTGTTGTTTTTATGACTGAATATATGGAACAATATGTTATTTTGATTTAATTTGTCTAAAAATTTCACTCAACATCTAAGTATAATACGGCAAATTTAAATACCTGCTTTTTCACTATAAGAACGATCCATTGTGTCCTCCTTTTTATGTTAAACGCATAACAAAAATGACCCTGTTCTTGTTCAATGGAGACGATTTTTTTGTTGTGTTTATTTCTTTAATTAATAAGTTTAATATGTACTTTTGAACTTTTTGTATTTAGTTTTTGACAAATATGACTATGTTATATAATTTAATATAGGAAGAGAGGTAGTCAATTTGACGATTTGTTTAATGTTCGTAAATATTATCTATGCTAGGCGAGTGAAGATGTTTACACTATATGTAGTAAAACAAAGGAGATTATAAGACGAGAGCAGCGCATAAAAAACACAACCAAAGTCTATTTGTGTTCCTTAGTTTTATAACGTGCCTTCCATTTAAATATATTTTCTAGTATTGACATACATTCCCGTGAACAACCTGCTCTATTCAATCACAAAATTAGCCTTATAAAAGCTATTATAGAACAGTTTATAGACGTTCGTCTACATTATATTGCTAAAAAAACAACAGGAGAGTTGAAATCTAATTGAAAAAGACAACTTTACAATAAAGTAAACTTATTATTTCAAGGAAGTTAATGTATTTCGTGCCGTTGATTTTGAGTTATTTTGCGTTTAAACTTATAAATTTATAACACGTATCTGTTTTAATCATTTATTATAAATAAACCTTTATTATAAATAAACGATTATAACAGTTCATATTTGTTTTATTGATATACCTATGTCCTACCCAAAAACATATTTATGCTCAGATAAAAGTATAATTATGTGTTTAGAACACAATTTTGCAAACTCTTAAAATACTAAACAAATGTGTCATGAAAATATCCAACCGACAACCGTCGGTTGGATATTTTCATGACATATTTTGGTTGAAAAAACAACTTTATACAAATTGCGTATGGTTGAATTTGCAAAAATATATGCTTATAGCATAACTATAACTACGTAGGTATAATTGGTGAGTGTTTGGCTACAGTTTCGAGCGTGACTTTTATTCGAGACTGTGCATCTTGGGTTTTTTTGTAAATCAATGGGACGTGTCCGTGAATTTGATTTTATAGTTGTGTGAGTAAAGCTGTGGGCGATTATTGAAACTAACGGCGCGCGGTGTTTAAAAGTTTTTGTAAATATATCACAGTCGTAGTGCATTGGTATCTTATTATTTTATAATAAATATTGTTTTGAATAAATACAAAAATTGAAAACAGAAAGTAAGTTTGTGTGCATGCAGCTACTTTGTCTCAGTGTTTATATGCTAGTCTAAGGAATTTCAAGTGGGTCAAGAGGTTTTTTTACAGTTTTTACAGCAGAGCACGTCGTGTTTCGGGGCGGCAGCTCGATGTTTTGTGGGAGTTTTAAAATAATCACAGAGCTACTGCCTACAATAGATCCTTCCAAACTAGACAACTAGATCCTAGAACTATTTCAAGTGAGATAGTGGTGAAACTCTAGATCTATATACAGTATTTTAAAAAATACATCGGTTAACGTTATTTAATAATAACGGATAATAATGAAAATACCCCACATTCACCAGAATTACAAAAAATAACCCACTTTACTTCAAATATGCTGTTTTGTTATAAAATATCACAAGTAATGTTGTTTCCGCGGCGAGAGAGCAACTTTTTTATGATGGCTAAATTTGACATTAGAGCAGGAATAAAACAATATTACTCGCTGTTATGGCAGCTCATGGTACGCTTTGAGTGAACGAAATGGAGTTTTACGTCACAAAACTGCTTAGTCTAAACAACATTAAAGTAACATTGCTTATGTGGCCTTGTGGTACGAAAATTCAAAGTAAGATTACAATAATACTGCTATAAGAGTTGGTGGTAGGCCCCCAGGTATGGTACGGTGTAGGCATGGCCATATACAGGGGCCCCATATGTATATGGCCATAGGTACAAACCATATCGCGCATAATATTGTATGAAATTAAAAAAATAATCATCTTCAAGATGGAGACTACTAAAAACCCTGAATAGACTTTCTTGAATCATAGTTCTCGTTCAAAATATCAAACATCACGGTCTTTGGCCCATATTTCATCTATACAAAATGGCTTCCGAGATTATTTTTTTCCGGTAGCGGAGGGGTTAACTTTTCTATTTACCTCTTTTTATGTATCATAAGTTAGAGAGAGAGTAGCGTTCTGCAATTGAATGTAACTTATAAATTAATCACGTTTAGTTTAGATAGTATAAATTAGACTTCCACTAGGTACATTGGATAATATTCTTCAATATTTGACAGAAATACTTGACTGATTTTAATGCACCAATCTGAGAGTATTTCGAATATGTTTCTTTTTAAAACGGTTCATAAATGAGGTGGGAGTCCTATGGTAAGAAACATACAAAAACACAACAGAATTGATCGTCCTCATTTTTTGGAAGTCGGATAATAACAAATTGCGTCGCTCCGCCCGCCGCCGCGCCGGTCTTTCATAGGTACAAATCAATATATAGTCCTTAAAAGAGAAGCGTCCGTTGTCTAGACGATAAGTAGGGTATAAAGTAGCTTACTAGATTAAAGGTTATCAAATTTATTTCGTCTACCGCCCACTTCGAGAATCAATTATTTTTCAGCTCTACGCATTATTTTTCCTTTACGACATGTTAAATGCACAATGACATTTATAACATTAATTAATTTAATTATTGCTATATTTCTTGCCCCCTTACCGCCCCTATAGCCGACTTTGAGAAAGACTGCAATAGATCAATCTAGAATTACGATTTAGTAACATGGAAATACAAACGGGAGAACTTCGGAACATGCTGTTGTTGCTTCGTGGCACAATTGTAAACTTGACGGTTTAAACTTGCCATTAAATACCGTCTATTTACCTACACACATATATGCTACCTACCGTCATGCTGTGGATATCTTCAAGGTTTTACCTGTACCAAAAGCCGGGGTGGGCTTCGATACTCAACCGCATAATCCGCTGCCGATCATCTTTCCCTGAGTTGTCATGGATTTAACATGGTTCAGTGCTTGTGTACCTACCGAGGGAATATGTCAATTAATAATATAGAAATTTGTAAATAATAAGAATATATTAGTGATATGCATGGTTCATTACAAAATCGTCATGAAAATCATCAATATACATTTCTGGGCAATTTTGGTATCACACCTGCATTGCTACTCGTATGTCATCACTCGTCTTATGCATTACCTGACTTTCACTTTTTGCACTAAAAGTTTAATTAAAAAGATGTATTTTACTGTGAACTGACAATAGTTAAACGAAATGTGTCGACATTGACGTGGCAGATATTTCGATGAAGTAAATTCTAATAAAATTGAGTCATTGCCCGTTTTCTTCAAAGCGAGTTCTTTTATGTATTTCAACTTTCAAATGTCGTTTTATATGTCAAAGTTAATAAATAAATAACAGATTATTGCACGCTATGAAGAAGGGCTCGAAGCGGAGCTTGCTTATCCGATCATCAGTAAAGTAAAGCAACGTTCTCTGCAGTCGCTACTTGGATGGGTGACGATACTGCCATTGAATTGCAAGCTCTCCTGCTGCGGAGGTGAAGCTTGTGAAGCTGCACTCAGGTTCTTGTATTATGACAACAGTCGTTAGGCCACGTCAGAGGCATTCTGGTGGCCTGAATTCTCCACAACTAAGGCTGCGCACTATCCCCCAACCAGCATAGGCCGGCATGTTGGATTATTGCCAATACTCCTCCCAAAACTTGAGGAAGGTGGGTTACCAATCAATTGAAAAGAAAATCGGCTGATTGATGAAGGTAGTATTATTTAAATATGAAAGTGCGGGTGTCTATACTACAGCTGTTAAAATCGTCACACTTATAAAATCACTCTGGAAAGTGTACCGTGATATAAACAAAATGCAATTCATTTTTCATTTCATTTATTTGGAACGTTAACCAATCGGTTTACAAACATATTATGAAAAGCGATGATAGTAACAGAAGTAGAAAACTGTGCCGTAAATAGATGTCAACGCCCTCCGGAAGATGCATTAAAATGTTTGTTGTATATATGATATATATGTTTAAAATTGTCTATTTTTTGTTTACAAGCCTATATAGAAATAATGAGCACAGTGAAGTCCCACACAAAATTGACCACAAACCATGCGAACGAATTGTCCATTTTATTTCTTGCCATGTATCAGAAAGAATGGTGAATGCAGAATTACATGTTTGAGGAGCCCTACTCTAATTATTTCTAACTTATGATATGCCATTTTACTGATACACTTTATTTCCTTCGCTCACTGAAAGGCGCTGCCGGTGCCCGGATTGGTGAGTCAAAACGCACAAAATGACGGCTTTTGTCTGTCTCTTTGCACTTAGCAAAACACGCTTGGAATTATGTGGTTGCAATGTATTGTTGAAGTTTTGCACGTGTCTTAGCGCAAGCTCTTTTTGTTTTTTGCCTGTACGAGTAACTTTAATCGGCTTGTTCGTATCGTCAATGTATAAACAATTGAATATCTCACGTATTGCTCGTACACACTATCAATTATCTCTATCATATTTTTACTAGATAAATGACAGTTTGTACTTTGTTCAATTGTTTTACGTTGCGTTACGGCTATAATTTGTTAAAGAGAATTGTGCTCGAGTTATTGTTCTTTTTGTGTGTTATCTATGTTCGTGTTAAAAAACTCGTGAGCAAAGCTTATTCTTAAAAGACAATTAACGGGCTTGATACAATATCCAAAATCATGATCATGTTTAAATCTAATACAATGAATAAAATAGAGGTTCATATATATTGCTGACATGACAGATAAGTCAAATGTGCTGATTGCTGTCAAGTTATTTATCAAATTGCTTGCAACCCCCAAAGGACCTATTATAGCCATTACAACCTTATTTACTTTCGAGATATACCCAATGACAGTAGTCACGCCAGTTTAGACCATAATATTATGTTATGTTATCTTAATTTCTACTCGTTCCGTTGTGGAAATCACGAGTATTGGATATTTTTTTCGACGCTTCCATATAATACAATTCTCCGTGGGAAAAAGTCCCCAGAATGAACACTTCGAAGGTACAGTGTCGTTTAAAAATAAGATCAATAAAATGTAACAAGATGTTTTCAATATATTTGTTATTTGTGTATGTTTTGTAGGCATCTATGTTCTGGCCGTTTCTTTCATTGGACACAGTATCACAAGAAAACATGATTCGAATGAGTTGGGTTAGCAAAATTAACTATGATGTTGTTATTCGACAGTTTCTTTTAGCACGCTTTTTGTTTGTCTAGTTAGAGCACTGTATGTTTGGGTATTTTAAATAGTTTGACACTTGCACAAGTAGTTGCTGTCACGTTGAATGATGTTTGTTAGCTTTTTGAACATGTTTATATGGCGTTAGACGTCAATAAAATATAGTATTGAAGGTATAGTTACAGCTACAAACTTTATTTTAATTTTTTCATTGTCAACTGCAAATAGTTATTCATTATTATTACCGTTAGACTGAGTGTAATGATAACAAAGTTGTTTTTTTACAAATCATTATACATTATCAAACATTATAGACCTTTGTATTTAAAAAAACATGCCTTACCATCTAGCTTGCTTTGATTCTTTGACCTATAGAACCTACAAGTAGTGCGTTTGCATTTGTTTATTAGTAATATTGTTGAAAGGTGTTTATTATCAAACATGTACTCCCCAATTCTTTCTATTAAATACTATTATATAAGATTTTCATTAGTAGCATGTAATGTAAATACATCGCATAAAAACCATTTGATTTAATTCACTCAGTGATGACCTATAACTATTTGCATTATAATGTTGTTCACCTCAATTATAGGTCGACTGTAGATTAGTCGTAGAGTCACCTCGTGCACAATGTAACGGTTCGTTGCAAAATCACAATTGTACACTGACTGGCTAGATTAATGGCACACTGTAATTACCACTTGTATACACAAAGAGTGCATAACGTATCTTATTGAAAGAGATCATGTATTTTTAAACGGATGGTTCGATATATTTATAAAACTTTCGTCAGTATGACACACTATTTGTTTTAACTACCGCTAGTCTCGGTTACGCGCATACATCTGCAGTTAGTGGCCAAAGAGGTGTGCTGTCTATGAAAAGGTGACTCGGAAAGTCACGAAATCAGTCGGGACCTTATCGACTAATATACGTAAGTTAATCTGTAGTTAAAACAAATAATATTTACAAAAATCATCAGTTTAAAAATATCATATATATTGTTAAGTCTGTATTGTATGTTTTGCTAAATTTAATATGCGCATTTGCGTAACCTTCACTAAATTAGCGCCGCTATTATAAACCGGACTGATTGGGTTTATGCGCTTTCCATAGTAATAGCGTTCAAGTTGTCGTTTCATACATCTCTTACTTGCCTCGTTCTCATCAGATCCTTGGTACATTGTCGTTTCAGTAGATGATTTATGACGTTATTGGTATACCTATACGTACTATTTTATACCTATATGTACGGGAACTTTCCTTATCTATGCCAGACATTAAAAGGAAAAGGCTATTCTCGGTGTCACATTAAAGAATCTACAAAAACACGGCAACATAGTATTTTTGCAGCAATCCAAACGATTTGCGCTTTTTAAAAATGATCTCGATGTGCCATTATTCTCATCAGGTAGTGTACAAATGCTTGAATAAACAGGCAATGTTTTAGCAATGAAATTTTAATTTGCATGGATTTGTGTTATATAATGTCATGTTGCCACAGCCACATCCTTGGTCAGGTTCCTTTATCTATCCTGCGAATCGACCATTTACCGTACTGGCGCGCTGGTGGTTCAAAAAATTTTTGACTATTGTATAAACTGTCGTGCTTCCTATGGATGTAACTATATAGTTGTTCCTATATAAATTAAGTGGATCTGTGTGCAGGATATGACATGTCCCCGTTCATCCGGCGCTACGCCAAGTATCTCAATGAGAAGGCGCTGTCCTACAGGACTGTCGCTTTTGACTTCTGCAAGGTGAAGAGGGGGTGAGTATCTCGAATATATTTTGCGGTTTCTACAGTAGGTCTGAGTATGGGGAGGCGAAAAACATCTGCCCCTAAATCGAAAAGTACATCGTCCACGTCCCCTCTGTCAAGGGTGAAACGATTGAGAAGAATTGAGAAACTAAGTCTTGACGGTGACGGAAAATCAATCGAGAAACTTAAAGATTCTGATGATGTATACACCGATCTGATTGCTCGTAAACATGGCGCGTACTACTTTGTCTACATGTCGAGTAACACATACAATGAAACGCATGGTAAATGTTACGGTAATAATGGCAACCTGCCTTGCAAGTCGCCAAAGTACTATTGGGATTGATGGTGACGCCAGTCTTAAAATATCTTATCAATATTATTAGCATAACATCTGACTGATGAAAAAAACGAGAAAACCAATCGATGGACTTCCAGTAGACAGGAGCTGTTCTCTCATATTACAAAAATAGTTATCGTATTCATGAGAAAAACTATCAACACATTGTTTAATTCTTTCGGGCAATATATGAACCCTTGTTTATGTATTGCCAAATTTACTTTGATTACAAATGAAATTGCTTCTCTATGGACAAAAATTCAATAAACTGCTGTCAAGTGTCTCATTTTTTTGTCCTGAAGCTAGTGGAGTATAGGTTTGTCTGTTTTATTTCAGCTGTTCCAAACTAAGGTAATTTTCAAAACATATCCCTAACACGTGACCCCTCTCATTACAGGAAGGAAGAAGGCTCCCTACGGATGATGAACGCTGAGAAACTACTCAAAACGCTGCCGGTACTCCAAGCGCAACTGGACGGCCTCTTGGAGTTCGATTGCACTGCCAACGATCTCACCAACGGCGTCATCAATATGTGCTTCATGCTGCTGTTTAGAGATCTCATCAGGTACTGTTATAGTACTTTCCAGGATGGATCAAACGTAGGGATTTGGGTGAAATTTGGTATGCAGATACTACCGGTCCCGGAATAACACATATGCTACTTTTCATCATCATCATCATCATCAATCATCACCACGTGGGTAAAACCGCGGGGTGCAGCTAGTATGTACATAAATTAATTCTTCATTCCCGCAGGGGGAGGCAGAGAGCACATATTTTCTAATTGCTACGATCCCCCGAGACACTTCCTGCGCTTCATCCACGCTCATCAGACCTTTCATACAAGAGCGTTGGTTTAGAGTATTCTTGACCTGACTCTTTCTTAGAACTTCCTCGATCTGATTTCGGAACGTTCGCCAAGCCCTTCCTCTTTCAACACTACCATCCACTTTGCCCATGTATGCCTGCTTAGTCAATCTCCTTTCGTTCATTCGCTCTAAGTGACCAAACCATCTTAACATACTTTTTTCAATCTTAGTCACTACATCTTCATTTACACCACAACATTATCTTATCATACTTTTCTTTACTCTGTCCCTCAGTTTTACTCCAATCATACTTCTCAGACCTTCATTTCCACTGCATTTATTCTGCTTTCATACTTTTTTACCAGACCTCCCGCATTCGCTCTTTCATCAATATCACTACCACACTTTCTAGCTTTAATATCTTTTCTCAAATACACAAACTCTGTCGCTTGTTCTACTTTTGTAGGTTAGATATCTTCAATCATCACATAACAGTCTGTCATTTCGTCATCTCTCTCTAACACCATAATTACCTGCACCACACTACACATGCCTACAGTGGAACCTATTGAGCTGATTATGCAGAGCTTTTGTGGTTATAATTATAGTACGCAATTACGCTAGATGGCGAAAAATTATCATGAACTTTTTTAAGTTCATAGATTTGTTATGAGAAAAAAATGATGGGACCGACTTCAACACTCAAAAGTGTGAAATAACTTGTCGATGTCGGTCAAAAACCGGGGCCGACCTCAGAAACTATAAGCGCTCAGTTGAAGTTGCCACTAGCGGTCACCCATGCAAGGTATATGACCGAGCAGGACGTTACCTGATCCAGTGGACCGGTGAACACCGCGTGGGTAAACTCCGCTATGAACGCTTGGGAACATGTCGGGTTATGCTACACACAGTGTGTAAACATGTCGTTGATGAGGATGAACTGTTATTAATATTAAAACTCACGTTCATGGTTACTTTACACTGTTTTTTACGGGTATAACGTGGTACTTACGCGTAGTCGATATCACGATCGACAATTGTTTCGGCTTCTTCCGGAAGCCTTCATCAGGATCTTGAGCGCGGTGCGTCAGTCGTAAGGTCCCGTCTCCTGATGAAGGCTTCCGGAAGAAGCCGAAAAAATTGTCGATCGTGATATCGACTACGCGTAAGTACCACGTTATACCCGTAAAAAACAGTGTAAAGTAATGGAATTGTTATTGTTTATAGATTGTTCGCCTGCTACAACGACGGTATAATCAACCTGCTAGAGAAGTACTTCGATATGAATAAGAAAAACGCGCGGGACGCTCTCGATCTCTATAAGAAGTTCCTCATCAGAATGGATAGAGTTGGAGAGTTCTTGAAGGTAAGGACTTTGGAGCGATGATAGCGTAGCGGTGCCAGCGTCGGCTGTCAAACTTGTAGCCTCCGGTAAAAGCAAACACTTTTATCAAATTCCCAGAATGGTGGTAGGGTACTTATAGTACCTGCCTGGGTAGCTATCATCCTCAAGTTTGAAAGACTGTCACCAATCGCATAGTATGTTTAGTGAGCAATCCATATTTGCCACCTGTCATATGTTAAAAAAAAAAAGTTAGCCAGTAAACATCTAAGTTTAGCGTGATGACACCTTTGACTACATCGTCACTGACCATCAAGTGAGATAGTGGTCAAACGCTAGATGTATAAAATATAAAAAGGGTGCGATAATATAATGACTTATACCTAAAAAGAAGTATAATGTTTTTTATCTTTCGGTGCCTCACTACTGATGGAGTTTGGCTGTCCAGCTCGACATATTACTGTGTATGTATGTGTGTCTGGAATTCCTCTCTAGTCTTGAATGTCATGGCTTTCTCAACAGAACAGTATATTGTGGTCTGGGTTAATTTATCTATGTGCATTTATTATACTTGATAACTGTAATGCCATAACAAATTCTGATATGTAATATTGTGGGGTATTGTCAAATTGCTTACATCATCCCGTGTTGGATATAATCCCATAGGCAATTTAAAAAATATATAAACTGCAATAATAGTACATAGTAACATATACAATATAAATTATAGTATAATAAATATTAAAATCAAATATGATAAGTAACTCCCAATGACACAGTATCAGCTGGAACTGAAAAATGGCTAATGGAACATGCTGATGACGATTCTGAGATATGAAAAGAAATATATAAGAGGAATCTAATGAGCCCAAAATTTATGGGTTTTCTAATAGGCAATCCAGTATTGGCCAAAGCAGGCTCAAAGTCGCACAACGAGCTATGGACATCTTGGAATAAATACATTTTCCGCATAGAACAGTCTACCGACTGCAAATACATATTTACTAATATAACTTTCAGAGATCCAGTAGGAAAAAAATAAACTCCTTAGAATCGTTGTCCGACTGTCTGTGAAGCCATACTCGGGAACGTTTGGAAGGCTTTATGTTGAAATTTATAACGCTTGTCAATCCCTTGGAGGTGTGAAAGATCATACTTCCGAGTTAATGCATAACTGTCAAGTTAGATAGTGGTCAAAAGCTAGACGCATTAAATATATGATTAATATATGAATTTTTACGTATGTATTCAATTATGCTTAAATTAACTATAATTTGTAAACGACTTAACAAGTGTAACGTTCTTGGTTATAAAATGGCGTGTAAATATTTTGAATCTTTGCAATAAAATAAAAAATATATATATACGCAATATTACTTATACGCAATATTTTCATTGAAAGTAAAGAGAAGTACGACAACGATTTTGGTGTAACTTGTGTAGGACCAACAGGAAACGAAGAAAAATATTTAATCCTACTAATATTATAGAGGAGACAGTTTGTGTGTATGTTTGTTAGTTCTTAAAGCTTAAACATGTATGGAGATGGTTGGACCCTGAAATAACACATAGGCTACTTTTGTCGCGGAAAAATTATAGTTTCCGTGGGATAATTGAGGTAGCGGAAAAACCGTAATCCATGCGGGTGAAACTGTGGGCGCTACTAGTTGTTTCATAAATTACGGATTTCTGAGGTAGCAAATGCTAAAATAAACGGAGAATCCTTTGATTTCTTTTAATTAAATTATTTCTTACGCAGGTAGCGGAGAATGTGGGTATAGACAAGGGTGACATCCCGGACCTGACCAAAGCGCCGAGCAGTTTGCTCGACGCTTTGGAGGGTCACCTCGCCACTCTGGAGGGGAAGAAGGGATCCGCCGCCAACACTCCCACACAAACCGCGAGGTAATATTTGTTACATTTGTTATTTATTACCTTAGTATAGTACATATATGTATGTTCATATTAGTAAATTATTATTTTTTATGTAATGGTTGGCAAACAAGTGACGGGCCGCCTGATGGTAAGCGATCACCGTCGTCTATGGATATCTGTATCTGTAAAACTGATAAAACTGGCTGTATCTGTATCTGGATATCTGTAAAACTGGGGGCATTACGATACGTTGCCAATCTTTTTTAAGACTCTTAACTCTCCTTTTGAAAAATCCCATATTGTTCCCGTTTCCAAGTAACTGCTCGGGAACACTAATATGTGGGCGAACGTTCGAGCGGTGCCGGCTAGTGCGGTGGTATAACCGCGATGCTGGAATAAGATTGAAGTGCTGTTCAGTCCGTTGTATACACGGTAGAAAATACACAGAGACCCAATATCTCTACGCACACTGAGGGGCTCTAGGTCTTCGGTGAATTTGGGGTTATTAACAATTCTCATAGCTCTACGCTGCAATGCATTCAGAAGCTTAAGCTGAAACTTGGGTGTAGGGTTCCAAAGGTGAGAGCAGTACTCCACGTGAGGCCGGACTTGCTTTGCTTTGTGGAGAACACCAATTTGTTTGTATGTTAGCTTGGCCCTGCATGATATGTGCTCGCGGAACTGCACGTTTGCTGAAATGTCAACACCCAGTATTTATGGTATCCGAAACCTTGAGAAGAGTATTCTGGCAACGAGCGCACAAGACTTGTTGAACCATATATGGCTTCGCCCACTGATGCGTATTACAGATGTCGGACTATAACATCCCATACCTTGCAGCACGACATCAGTGACAGAGTCTGCACAAGCATTGACATCATCCGAAGCAAAGCATAACTGCCTTCATGGGTAGAATGCGTAGAACTCACGCAACCCATTCCAATCAGCTGCCCGCTAGTGTCAAACAGTCCGCTTACCAGAGGGAACGGTATGAGCTTGTTCTGAAGATGGCACTCAAGTATGATGAAGCAATAGTTAGAACGACCAAGGGGTGTCACGACTGACACTTGGTACTGCTCGGCCTGAGATGTCATATAGAGGTCTAGCAACTCGATCGTGACTGACAATGTCAGGAACTCGAGTGATTCCCGCGAAAAGGTGGGAGAGGCCATAAGCTAAGGCGTTTATACATATTGTATGTATCAACGCATTGTATGTGTACGTTATATTATGATGCAAGTCAGCTAAGTTGTTAATTAGACACGAGGCTGTGGCCGACAGTGGGAGCCGCAAGCGAGGGCGTAATACATCGAGTGTGTAATGAGCAGAGCTCGCGAGTTTCATACATTTTTCAACACATTTGGGAGGAAAACATTATTACCTCTTATATCATTTATTTATTAAATTTAGTTCTGTTGTCTCGCACATACTCGATAACTTGCAGGAAGGTATGTCTACATGTAATTATATTACGCACTAGTGTGTAAGGTTATTACGCAATAGGTCAGTTGATTGCTAAAAGCGATGCAATAAGGTTCACGTATTGTCCCCTCCCCACCCCCCAGCGCACAGAAGAACGTGGCGAGCGTGATGGGCGCTCTGTCGTCGACGTCGTCCTCGTTCGGAAACGCGGCCGCCTCCTCGCGCCTCGACCGCTCCGCCGCCGCGATGCTCATCGACGACTCGCTCAAGCAGCAGGTGCTCGCCGAGGAAGAGGCCGCCATGAACCAATACAAGGTTACTTCCTACCCTATCTTGCTCATCATCGTCTACTATCGACGATTACCTTGCCGGTAACTGTTCAGACCTCTTTACGCACTATTTACTTTGAGCCATAGCGGCACTGATTCTATTGCTCGATCGAACTAACGAAAATTGTGTTAAACTTGAAAGTTTCTATACGGTTACTATACAGACCGAATTAGTATGATTCGTACGAATGACGACGGATAAATTTAATTTTTTTTATCGAAGTACTGGATGTTTTAGGTAATAAAGACGTCCCGTTATTTGGTACTGACTAAACTACCCGCAATCGATTAAAACTCATCCAATATTAGAGATAGCTCTGTGAGGAGTAACGCGAATTTGAAATTTAGTGTAAACAGCTTTTTAGTTCAAATAATATTTTAGAATTGTAGGTAGTTTGCGTAATTTAACAGAATTACGGCCATTGTTATTTTTCGTGGGTATCTCTGTTTTTAAATAAAATTCCTGTTAACAATATGCATTCTACTGGTGAAAGAAATTTAACAATGGATATTCGTTGATATTTCCATTACAAAGAAATATAGAAATAAAATGTTCTATATGTTAGTAGTGAACAGCAGCTTCGCACTTTTATGCTGCTACTTTTGTGCGCCTTTTTATCTACTACCATTCCTCTAGAAGCTGTATTACATTCCAGGCTTTAGGCTCGTAATACTATATTACATTTCTTAACCTAAAAAGGCAGAAGTTTCATTCAATTTGCCTCATCTATTTTAAAGCCTTCAAGCACAATTTAAAAAAAATCTTCGTGTTTTGCTTTTATAGTGTAAGGTACCTCGGTGCAAAATTGCATGTTAAAACCATGCAATTTTGCACTGAGGTACCTTTTCTACACTATAAAAGCAAAACACGAAGATTGTATGTTGTACGAAGGGCTGTATGTATCTCGGTCAAAATGAATTAATGATACTATATGGCTGTGTACACATACTTGAAATAATACAGCTTAGTATACGACGTGATAAAATCCACAGTAAGGTGGTACTTTCGTATTTTATAGCACTTGTCCGGTTAGGGACTGCCGTCTAACTTTCAAAATCTAATACCAAACACTCGGTATGTCCATGTAGCTGTGGTAGTCTTATAATAAATCGGAACGGTGATTTGGCGATTTCATAACCTCAAATACTCGTACTTGTAATAATAATTTTCTCTCATGTTTATATAAATCACTAATGATAAAGATTAACACCTTGATTTCGAAATAAAATTGAGAAGAAATTGGGCATATTACAAAATTACTAATTGAGTTACTTCTAAAAAATTCTATCAGATATTTTAGGTTGCAATACGGGTTGTTTAAAATGTGAAACGCTTTATCAATTATCAGTTTATTATCTTCTGTTATCTATCTATCATGAGTATTTCTTAAATTTCCCAAGAATTTGACCGTGCTCGATAACCATTTTCGAAAAGCATGTTGACCTGTTGAATAAACGTTACTCACAGCATGTTAATCTAACTTTCCGAACAGGTGCATTTATTGCAAGGTGCGGAATGGACCGGCAATGAAGAGATCTCTCAAATAATTGTAAGGCTATTTTATTGGGTGATTCTAAAAGTTTACCATTGCTTTGGAACTGCGGTATAACTGGGTGCTAGGCAGTCTCATTGTATGATGGATTTCTATATGTTTTCTCAAACAGACTGACATAAGCTGTAATTTTGTACATTATTTATCTAAAGCTTTTTAATTATTTGTGTCATTATAATGTTGTGTTTGTACATATTATTAGTCATCGCATTCTTTGTCATTATACGTTATTATTATCTCGTACCATTTTTGTGTTTTTTTGTTTTTATGTTCATATACTTCCAACAATTCTTAATATCCTTGTTGTATAAAAATATTTGAAATATAATAAATATACAAATTTGTCATTCTAATAGAAATATAAATCTGGCCGAGATCCAGCATTTTTATATTTTTTTGGGAGGAAAATGTGCTAAAATATCTCTAAAGAGTTTCTTTCAACTAGACATTAAAAAAATACTCCGCATTTTATGCTGCTAATTTAACATCTCTTATTATTTAGTTTGAAAGCTATCGCGAGTTTCGTCCATCATTATAGTCTAAGAACCAGCCAATCGGTTCGAAACTGCTCGGAGAGTAATTTTTCTTAGATGGTAATCTCTTAGTATATTTTTTTACAGTATAAATAACAGTTATCAGAAAGCTTAATATAGAATATGTTCTGTTTTATATTCTCTTCATGGAAGCTATGTACAATTATCTTATAATGTTTCTAATCTCATATTATAAGCTGCCTTTAAAATCAACGAAATTATTCACTTCATACATCTGGTGACAGGGTTGTATCTCACACTTGACTCGAACCATCCTTCAATCAAATACTTCCAACTTTCAGAACAAAGTCCAGTCACCGACCAACGCGGCCAACAACCCATTCCTGTCGTCTGCCCCGACTAACAATCAACAGTCTATTGTAGACTTGTTTGGGCCAACTCCGGCCGATACAAGCTCGAACGCCAGCAAGGCGTCGGATGATTTGTTGTCACTTGGTAACCCCTTCGCTGATATGTTTGGAGGTAAGCTATTTTCATAATGATATAATTGTCAATAAAATCATTAAAACTCTGTCTCAATGATAAGTCTTTAACGAAAGTTTGTAACCTAGTCACGGTGGATCTCTGTCTTTGAAGTTTATCTCTGAGAATGTTTCTGCGTGTACAGTTGTAATTTAGCATACTGCTTGAAGTAAACGAGGCAATTGATGTAACAAACGTAACCGAGTGGTCGAGATAGCTATACATCATGCTGTCTCAACCATTAACATTGCAAAAGTGGGCACTTGGATCAAACAATTAGTGTTGATCGAAGTTATTGTGCACATTTTTCTAGTGATTGCTATATCTTTAATACTTTCTGATTTTTATTAGTTTTTATTGAATTATAATTTCATTTACTAATCGATATGCTGCAATCGAGATAACTATAAAATACCATGTCATATCTTTCGATCGAACAAATATGATTTTCTATTTTTAATTGTTCAATTATATCTGAATTTTGTCAATTATTTTATCATAGTGAAGATAAATAAACATCTTATGACTTCAATATATAAATAAATAAAATAAGTATATGTAGCTACAACAAAGCTACATGCTGTCAACTTCATATATATATAACGATCCGTTGTGACTGTGTGAATAAAGTGTAATCTCGAAATTAACTATGCCAAAATATCTAGGTATAGATTTTACCACAGAATTTCTTCATGTTGTTGAATTAAAGCCTAAATGAATAAAAGTGTTACCATATTGTCGTGAATTTTTTGTGAGGTCCAGGTGCTGACCCTCAAACTTCAAATAGTTATTCCTACCTTTTCAAGGATAAACACATTGCTTTTGTACTAAAATTTTAATTTTAAATAATTCCAAAGATGCAACATTTACTTACATTAACTGACTAAAAATAATATTAAAATTGTATATAACATGATGTTTTAATGTCATAAATATCAGGTAACAATAATGAGACTATTGTACAAATTAATTCTACCAATAAATATCACTCACAAAGAAAACCACAGCTCTTAACAACACCACTGTAATTTTAGTTTATTCTTTGTACAAATGTACATACACTGGCATCCCTAGTTAGTTGGGACTACTTGGGATTGGTAAACTTACAATATGGACCGAATTCAAAATAGCAGTCGATTTCTTAGTTTACTCTCGTTGTCTCTATTATATTGATATAGTTAAAAAGAGGTGCTAATCGACGCCATTTTCAAATCGGTTCCTCACAATTTTTCACTAGCACATAACAAACGCACACGTATTTCTACATACGAGTATATCTACGAATGAGGTTGTAATGAAAGCAATAAAACTACTGAGAATCTCTAAGTAAATATTGTTAAAGTAAATGTATCAGTGACATAGATTATTATAGAAGTATGAATCCCAAAACCTCTGATTCAAAAGATTGTCGAGCCCTGCTCTAGACTTTTTAGGATTAAATTGAAAAGATTTGAATCCCTGCATATTTGTTAAGCGCTGACCATGGTCAGCGCAGCGTCTGTTGAACAGTCAGGAGGCATGCCTCCTGACTGTTCAACAAACAAAAACATATACCTAGTTCAGGTGCTTTCACTCTCACCCTGAGCGAGCATAGGCAATAGACATAGTCTAAATAATAATATATTGCGTGAGCTTTCATTACAACCGGGGTTTTAGCGGCTGGCCCCGCACCGGCTGGGGCGGGGGCGGGGGGTGCCCCGGGCGGGGGCGCCCCCGCGCCGGCGGCGATGTGGGGCGCGGCCGGGACCAACGGGTTCTCGGCATTCCCGCAGTCGGCGGGCGGCCCGCCCAACGGCGCCTTTGTACCCGAGGCTAACTTCTCTAACGTATTCGATAACACTGACTCGGCAGGTGAGCCGCGACCGCTATGGACTTGCCATGTGATATCGGTATACTCATTCAACCATAGTGCATTCACTATTGGGCTGTCATTTTCCGGAGATCGGGTTCGGTTCCATGTTAGGTACAAAAATAATCAAATAATATGACAGTGGTTGTGATTATGACATGACTTTGAATGTGTTCTACTGGTAATGCATAAATTAGCTATTGAAATGAAATCTCTAATAGAGAGCCTCGCAATTTTCCCTTTCAGATTATTAGTGTAGTGCAAAGCGTGTAATGTTTAAAAATAATAATAAACTCTGTGCACAAAAATGAGAACGGTGTTTTCAGTTGGAATATATACAAAAAAAATATGAGTGGCATCTAATTTAAAATTGTATTTGTAATATCCCGTACTACTCTGTAATAGTAGGAAAAATCATGATAAAACTTACTAAATGAGTTAATTTATTATCTATGTTTCCAAATAGATACTATCGGAGTGTATTCAAGTGGCGATTGAATATGGTTCTTGTACGCAGATGTAATCCATCGTAGACCGCGTCATCGCTTAACATTACATGAGATAGTCATACGGCTGCTTACAACCAAAAATTATGGTATAATTTATAAAAAAAAATATTAAAAAAATATTTATGCATACGATAAGTAATTTTTGGTTATCATGTCAGAATCGCCATCACTGTTACCAAACTTGTTTTAATCTATTTTAATTGTTTCATATATCAACTTGATTATAAGCTTTGAATAAATGTATAGTTTATTAAGTATGTACACGTGTATCGTTTAAATACTACCATATCACATGGCAATATCAGCTGTTTTCTATAAATAATTTTCTTATACTTATTTTTCTAATACTATTCTGAGAGCATGGATCATGAAAAATACCATGTTAATAATAGTCTTATGTCATATCTAATGGTTTGTTCTTTATGAACAAAAACACAAAATTAAAGGTGCTATCAGGATAGTTTTAATTGTAATTTAAACACTATTCTGTTACGGTGATGGATTATTTACGTATGTACATGTACAACTACAAACCTACGACTAAACTATCCGTTTCTTGCAAGCTGCCGCAAACCCGTTCATGGGTATGGGAGATAGTACACAGCCGATGTCCGCCTCCCCTGCCCGCCCACCTCCCCCTTCTATCCCTCCTCAACCCAAATCTGCATTCGACGACCTCGAAGATGTGATGCGAATGTCGCTCGGAGGGTCTCCGGCTAAATCTCAACCGATCACGCAACAGCCAATGGCGTCGCAGGCATTCAGTGACGTCATGATGTCTCAACCAATGATGTTCGGCTCGCCGGCCCGCCAACCGATGGTGCCGTCTGGTTCGAAGTTTGATAATGGCCGTTTTTAGTTTTCGATGTGCTTCACTTTAGTTTTCTTAGTACCCTCACAGTGCACAGGTTTGCTATTAATATAATATTTGTACATATCGCTGATTTAGTATAATTGTGTTTCATTTTATGTTCACGAGTAGCTGTTTTGAGTCCATAGCATGGCGAAGTTATTTGTCATTTGTTTTTATTGATATATTGTGTCGTCAGGTTTAGCTTTTTTTCTTTGCGTGGCCAGTAACCCTGTGTTCGTGAATCTTAATGAACTCGCATTCGTTTAATGCCATTGTACTAGACGAAACGATTACTTATATATACGAGATACGGCAAACATTAAAAATGACAGCATGAAGCGTGTGTTCCGACGACAATTCACTGATTTTCAGTGCTATCTATTTGATATAATATAATTTACCAGTGCCTGGCTTTTGAAATCCTATTACCAAATACACAATGTGCCCAGGTACCTTGCATTTCCTATAGCTGTCCTTGAGAGCCAGTCCACTTTGTAGTTCTGCGTCCTACCTTCGATCACATCGTCACTCACTATGAAATGAGATAGTGGTTGATCACTAGAGAACAATAAATGTACGAAACGAAGAAGTGAGACAGCTTATAAACGCTACCGTTAAAATAAGCTCATTGCATCTTGAAGATATGCCACACTGTCACCGTCGTCCTATCAGACCGTGACTGCACAACCTTCAGAGCAACAAGACTACATTGTGCCCACCGTACATGCCTAATACTCAACATTTACTAGCCATCTCTCATTACTGTGACATACCATCTACATTGTGATGCACATTACTAGAGAGCATTACTTCTGTACGATGCGTTGAAGGTTAGCAATGCGCTTAAATAAATGTTAAATGTTTCGCTCTGCTAACCAGAACCACCAGAACAACCAGAAAATATTGACCTCGCAAGCCTACGGGCGACATATATAGCGGTAGTAAGCTGGTCTTGCGGTCGCTCAATTCTCACAAATCACCAGTTTATTTTGAGACTGATTCTGCTGGTAACTGCTTGATCCTGTATTATTCCCACAAAAGCAGCGTCGGCCGTTTCTGTAATTACATTTAAAGCTGCACCCAAAACCGCCATATTTTTACCGTCATTCTTTTGTGTTTGCCAATTTGTGCTTTAAATCTTCTGAATCGATTGCGCAGTACATTTTCCGTGCTTTGAATGTTTTCAATCATCAAATGCGTACATCGCTAGCCAAATTCCATTTTCTGTATACGAGTTTTATTAAAATTCCATCTCCGTCTGAAGTATGAATACCTGAAAGTGTTCGTAGCATCAGAAACATTTGAACTAGAAATTCTCATTGTCATATGATTACTTGAAAACCCCTACTTCGTTTACAGAGATCATCATAAGTGTCTTAATTTATCATTTTTTTATTTACTACTTAAATGATTATTTGAACTGTATTTAATTGTTTTACGGTAAGATTTCGATACTGATTCGTGCACGGGCTATAGTCGTCATCGTCCACATAACTTGCCATCCCAAATGTAGTCTTATATCTGTATATAACAAAGTTGAATCTCCAGGTCAACAGCAGCAACAGCAAGGAAAAGTTCTCACCGGTGACTTGGATTCGTCTCTAGCTCAGTTGGCAAACAACTTGAGCATCAACAAAACGGCGTCTGCGCAGAAGTGAGTGTTTTTCTTTGTTATTTAAGAATGTGCGTATTTCATGTTTGTTCTTTGAAGTGGTTTGGGTACAACGAATATGGCGAGAGTATTATTTATTATATTTCTTTGCTTTCACACTGTATAATATAGATTTCCGAAATGTATTCTACGTGGCATCTTACCTAGCTTAGGATCAAACATATTCTAAATGCTCGTCTTGAAAGTTGTATAATCGTATAACTCGTCACATCCGATCCTACATGCTGACCGAACGATATTTTAATAATAATTGCCAATTTTGTCCGTTTATGGGAAACATAGTTACAATAGCTGTTATTATAAACTCGTAGCGCATATAAGTGAAATCTAATTTAAGTATCCTTTCCGATTGAAACGAATTATTTACTGTTTTGTTTACATTTACTTGACAGTTACCTATTTTGTTGGCAAATAACAGGTTTTCGAATAGCAAGTACAGATTATTATTATACTATGTACTGAAATTAGGTCACTGAATAAAATAGTATATCTAAACGTAAGTTTGATTGTTCTGTATACATAGGCGATTTGAAAATATGATATCGCATCGAAAGGCCTGGGACTGGGAATATAAGAAATATAATAGCCCGAAAATACTATATTGTGGACAAACCGAAGTTGATTGCACACTGCTCGGATTCGTAAAACATATCTCGTGAAAAGAAGGCCAGCTCTAATTTATAGTGTGGCAGGCGATTATATTATTAAAAAGTTCCTCATAATCATAACTAAGATTCATGCACCTGATTTGCAATCGGGCTGCCACTTGTGCAGCACTAATGGTTCCAACCAAAAACATTATAATGTAATTGGGATAATGCCTTCCTCTGTTTTCATAGTATGTGCATACTACGGCTGGTGTAATTCTTACAACTGGGTGTAGCTTTGTCTCCATTTGCATCTAGAACAGTTTTTAGTTACGGAACCATTGAGCGCAGGGTGTGCCCTATGATTACTTTTATTTTTAAATATTATTGTTCTCAGGCCATCAAGTGAGAGTGGTCTTAATGGAAAACACTAGCATGCTAATTTGGAACGATTTCTTGGCATTGTAATCGTATTCATTGTATCTGAACCACTACAAAGTAATACAAACTTCTACAGGCTTGAATGACATTACTTTATAGCTATTTAAAAATTATTCAATATCTAGCAATGTATATGTAGCTAATGTTTGACAAGTTTCAAACTACTAATTTTTTGGAACTGAATGCCAATTTTGAAGTGATTTGTATGTCCGGTTAGGCGATACGTCTGAGATATGCAATGTGTGTGCAAGAAAAGCTCGGATGGAGGCTTTTGAAGAGGGACTGAGCAAAGGAGGATATACAAGATCACATTCAGTGATAACTGACAGTAACAATAAGAAATCCGCCAATTACGGGGGTAGATGAATAATGCGACGTGTAATTTGAATTTTTCAAGGATATAGTTTCCGCGCTATATCGCTCTAATATTACTGCCGTATCGCCTAAAAAAATGACGGACATTAGTTAGATTTTACATTATGTTTATCCCGTTTGATGTATCTCTTAAATATTAGTATCTACATAAACGTTAAGATCTCTGTTACTCATTTATGAACTACATATTGTGTCTTTGTGTTACATAGTGTGACGTGTCTAAAATATGAAATACCTATCTCGAACGGAACAAAAAGATGGCAAGATTACCATTATGAAGTATTCTTGCTCAATTCTCAAACAGCATTGATTATTGTCGACAGATTTAAATTTAAAATGTAGGTAACAGAGATCTTGATTATTTTAATTAGAATTCCATCAATGAATAATTGCCCCTTTTAGTAAGGACCTTGCTGCTGTAAATGTCCATTATAAGGTCTACTACACTACCAAAAAGACAGTTACGATTTTTTAAAACGCGAATGAAAGTCTAGTGTAGAAATATATGAAAGCTACAATTTGTTGAGAACACTAGATAGTCCAGCCGGTGTATTGAACCGCTGCAAATTCAACAGTTGAACTCGAGCGCTAGTTAAACCTGTTTAATCACAGCTAGAACGAAAGCAGTCATGATTTTAAGATTACGAGTGTTTTAATTAAATTTTCGTATATTTACCTGTTTGCAATAAAACACAATACACCAAATTTTGACCGCGTTCTTTCAAATAGATGGATAATTGTATTTATTTATGTATGACGGGGCACCCAGTATTCTATAAAATGATAACAATAAAACTGAAAACAGAACACCATGTCACACCTATCTAGACTAATAGTCAAGGGTAAATTAAATTTGAATTATAATATTTTTTATTTATGCTTGTTACGATTGTGACGATAACTTGCAATGCATATTAATCTATTTCCGTCTATGTATAAATTCAAACGCGTTCTATAAAATTTTAAAAGTGTCAACATTTCTCTTTTATAAAAAATAAGTCTTAAAAACATGATGGTGCTAAAGTAGAGAGCTTTCATTCGCGTCATCACTAAAGTGATACCAACCTGACGACGCCGTGACTGTCGCATAGACCGATGCAATGGAATTCGCCGAAGAACGCGGGCAAGCCGGGCGCGACGTGGCAGCCGCAGCCGATGCAAGCCACCACCGGCGCGGGCTATCGCCCTATGGTACGTATTGGGGCGGCACACGACCTTATGCTACGCTGACGTCACTGTTAACAGCAACTTTAACTGTCTGGATAACTGAACAAGAATATAACCTATTATTGAATAGGGGATGTGTCTTCTATCTATATAATCTCTATACCTTCCTATTATCCTAAGAATATTTCTAGCAAACATTTTATGTTTGCTCATCGCTCATTCCATGATGAAGATTTATTTATTCTGAAATTTGAAGCATTTAATTTCAAAGATCTTTCTTAGCAGCGAGGAGACATTATTATATGTGCAATTACATATATACATAATAATATTTAATTGTATTGTCATCTCGCTGTTGGATGGCGTAGACTCCTGGAACTCAATGCCTAACTCTGTATTTCCGTATAAATACGACCTGGGTATCTTCAAGTCACGAGTGAATAGGTATCTTCTAAGCAGGCGTGCTCCATCGTAGATCGCATCATCGCTTAACATCAGGTGAGATAGTCGTCAAACGTTCTATACCAACGTAACTAACGTAACTATTCCCAATAAAAAAATAAGTAGTTTTTTTGCAATTTTAGATACTTTCTCAGATTCATAGTTTTTACGTACATATTATATACCTAATTGTCTATCTCTTCGCTACTCATTACATCGCGTGAACTCTTTTGTAATTTCGGGAATTTTAGTGCCTTTCGCCGATTCTTTTTTTTTTCAAATTCATTCTAAAAATGAATGAAATAAAAATAGGCTTTAGGATATGCATGTAATTAAAGTCCTTCTTCAATTTTGGGACTTAGTTCTAAGATTTTGCATATATCATTCAATGCTAGCTCATTACTGATTAGATGGCAAGGTCCTTTGATTTTAATGATTTTAAGTTTTTCATCAATTTCAGTGACTTAATTTTTACATTATTAATATATATGTCTGGTTCACCATAATTAGACTGTTTGACAAGAACATACTAGAGACTGAAGTACGAAATTGGCTAATTGTACTGAAAATGTAAACCCCTTTTTCTAAGATGTAACATATTTATTTAATAAAAATATTTACCCTCATTATTTATACATTGCTGCTATCTAATCGGATTATGCCTTTACGATAGAACTCTGATGTAAATTCGACAAACTGGGTGAAAGCATTTTGTACTGCCTCCTGGGAAGAACATTTTTTATCGCGTAGAAAATGGTCCAACTCACGAAAAAAATGGTAGTCCGTTGGAGCAAGGTATGGCGAGTACGGAGGATAACGCATGGATTCACAAGTCTGGACTGTTTCACTGCCAGTTTTGCCAACATTGTTGAAAGTTCGGCACAGTAAACATGTGCTGTTATTCCTTGTCCAGACCTGAGAAAGCTAAGTGCTAAAGCTATAGTGAATAACACCATGAAGAGACCACCAAACCTTTAACCATTACCTTGTTATTGGCAAGCTTTGCTCTAAGGCACTGTTGCGGCGTTTGACCTGGGGTCAGCCATTACTATTTTCTTTACGCTTATTGTTAAGAATGCACTTCTCTCCGCATGTCACAATTCAATCCAGTATTTCTTCATTTCTGTACCGATTGTACAAGGCAACATAAGTTTCAACGTGCATTTCTTTCTGCAGATCATTCAAATCATGAGGCACCCATTTTTCATATTGTTTTATTTTTTTTATTTGATGCAAATGAGTAAATATTGTAGTCAGGGTAACTTCAAACCATGCTGCTAATGCCTGAGTAGTTTGACTCGGATCGGCTTCCACCATCTCCTTAAATTCAGCGTTGTTCACCTGTGCGGTCTTCCACGTGGTTCGTTCTTCGAGTCGAAGTTTCCATTACGAAGTGTTCAAACAAAAAACGCACAATGCGTTCATTATCAGTCCCCCATCCAAACGCAGCATTGATATTGCGAGCCGTTTCTGTCTTAAGTTCCGCGTCAGAACTCGTATTTACAAAAAAACTCAGATTGAGCTTTTTTTTTGAAAGAGCTTACAAAGTTAGCGTTGACGTCAGCGTTGCATAATTTATGTCTTTTATTAGTTAGTAATTTTTAATGTAGACTTTGTGTAAACAATATTGTAGGATATAAATATGGTTGAGTATGTTACTAACCATATAGATTAAATAAATTAAATTGTTAATTATCCAAGTTAGTTGATAAAGTAACAGTTATTCCACAAGAATTATATAAACATGTTTTGTACAAATCTGCGGCCTGACAAATGCGCTAAATGTATATAAAGCCCCAAATAATAAAATATATCTATTTATGTCACCCAAAGCGCTGAAGTTTTTCAACAGAAATATAAGTACTTTGAATGGCTGAAGACAACATTCCTATCAGCTATCCAATGATCGAGCAAGTTTCTCGATTATCGATCTTTATTGTGGACATGGAAACCTGGCTCTCGGCTTTGCACCATTTTATTAATTTCTAAAGATAAGAAGCCCATACACTACACTGTTAATTCTGAAGTCCGCACTATAATATAACATATGTATGTAGGTTGGACAGAAACACTTTATTAATAACGGCAAAAGGGCCATTCGTGATGGCTAAGGCGTGGGGTCCTTAGAAGTAATTGATGAGATTTATTTGTTTGAACAAATTGTTCTATTTTAGAAATTTAGATAGTTACAAACAAACTGTGAATACACAAGCTTATTTTCTTTTTTCCAAGCTATCGCTTTAATATTTCATTTCAGTTGCGCTACTGTCTATTCACTCTTTATTTTCTTAGATAGGCAACGTCACTTTATGCCTTAAGACATAAAGAAAAAACGGATAATCTTATCCAGATGCTTTCCATCATTTTGCCCAATGATTTTCTTAAGCAGTTTATGCCTAAATATGAAAACTTGTTGTCATTATTTCCTCCCTTAGACAACAATTCCTTGGTTTCTTAACTTAATAACGAATATACAGTGTACATAAGCTGAATGCTTTTCTATTTTGATTTGCTATTGTTTTGTTCATGCCTATTTAAAAAAGATATTTTATTTCTTAAGACATAAAGCTAAACGCTGTAAATCCCATCCCGTTTGGCATTTTTTGTTTTCCCGTAGCATGCTTCGTTTATTTTGCGTTTTGCAGGGCCCAGGCATGAGTATACCATCCATGCCCCATACTATGCCACACACATACCACCCCCCGCATTATGTTATGGTAAGTTGCGCTGTATTTACTTTTTATTTGCTTTATCACTCTTTTTGGTACTAAAGATAAATAATGATGTATATGTATACAACTCTGATTCAAAAGATCGCCTGTAGAAGTAGGAAACAACAGTTGTCTACGATTATGACGGATGCAATTGTTTACTTGTATTGTTATTTAGCTTTAGTACTATCCCCCTCCTGAAACCTGTAGATTTTGCTGCTCTATAGACAAACAGTGGGGCTGTTAGTGTTCTTTTGTAGGTTCTTCAATCTCAGAATTCAAAGAATGGTCTTGTGAGCGGAAGGTAAGTATGCACCGCTTGTCTTGTTCGTTATAAATACGTCTTAGAAACTACTAGTACCTATAGGTTTTGAAGGTTACACGATGAATGTGATTGTACTGATTTCTTCTCGTCCCACTAACCTCTATATTCGACAGACGTATTTCAACGAAGTTGACATACTGAAAATCTCTATTTCATAGTGTAGGTACAAGCATGCATCTGAATAAATGTTGAGCATGATTTTAGTCTTTCTGGAGTTACTGTTATTTAATCTTGAAATTTCTCAAATCATCTTCTAATTGACATAAACCATATCTATCTCAAGTATGACTAAAATAGCGGCATAGTCTTCTCAGTAGTAGTTCTCAGAAATCCCTCCGAGTGGGGAGCGACCATATTCAAGCCACTTTAAAAACACGGGCGTGTGGGGACGAGCCATAATATGGTCGATCTCGCATATATTTTGTGGTCGCGCCCCAGTTGACGGTGGTTAAATATTAAGATGCGAATCTCAATGTTACTTATTTAAACTAAATGGGTGTTTGCACCTTGGCCATGGGTAACATTATTTGTGCTATAAAATGTTTACTTTGTGTCTATACATTGGGTGCCGGTGGGGCCAGTGGGGAGATTTCTAAGCTCTGATCTTAAATGGCGCTACGTTTGTTATCTGTCAAAAATTTTAAGTCGCAGAAAACGTCTGTGTCTCTATTGATTTTTGACACTTCCGATAATTAAAAATATCTGGTATAATAACCACCTATATGAAGAGTTGAAAATCTGGTCATTTTTTAAGCTAATTCACGGGTTATAGTAATTTGACTTTTTTGTAATTTGACATCTAGAAGTTGTCAGAAACTTTATATAGAAAGTTTCAAATTCTTTGCAATAAATGTTTAGCATCATCTAACATTTGAACTATTTAGTAGTAGTGGAACTAATCTGACCTGTGCTCCCTATAGGACCTGCATACATTTCCCCCCAATATACACCGACTTAACATGTCAACGGTTATATCTCCATCTTTACAGCAACAGCCAGGGATGGTAATGGGTGTAAGTGGCGCTCCGATGATGCCAATGGGCATGCAAGCCCCCATCCGACCCGCTGTGCAACCACAACCCACCAACCAGTTCAGTTAAACATACATACCGAGTAACTTACGAAATGAAATTGTGATTCAGTCATACAACGTTATATAAGTTATGAGCTGTTATGGTGAGTTTAACGTGCGAGTAACGGATTGTCAGTTTGTACTCAGGTTGTTGCCATCAAGTGTCACGGCGACAGCGTGCAGTGTTGCTCGCACGGTGTAAACTTGCTATTTGTTATGGCGTTTGATTTGTATCATGCTCAAGTCTTATGTTAATCTTAACGGCTTATGTTACAGTGTTATTATTTTACAAACAGTAGGTAATGCTAGATGTTACAAATAAGATGACGGATGGAATGTATCATTGTGTTGCAGAAGTTAACAGCTTTTAATTTGCTAAATTCGTCTGTGGTACTCCATTGAATTGTTTGCATACCTTTTCACTGACCCTTATCTCTGGGATGCAGCATTACACGTGTTGATACAAATCTGCCGCCATCTTTAAACGTTACAAAGTGTAATAAAGGCATGTTACGCTCATAACGTTTTGTATTGTTACGGCTGTAAAGTAACAAACTTATAATATATTTCGAAGTAAAAACTATATGAAATTATAACTGGTCATGTTACAGCTATTAGAAAATAAGTATCGAAATTTTTAATTCATATGAATTGTAATAATGCGACGTGGTCGTGCATAATTGCTTTGTCATACCGGAAATAAGATAACTTACATTTTATTATTATAGAAGGTACACGCCGGAAATTTTCAATTTGTTAACTTCATATAATCTGAAATATTCCATCATCATTCCCATGAAGAGTATTTAGTTACAGTGAACTATTTTAGTAAAATGTTAGTTAGCTAATTGATATGAGTCATGTCATTTTGCTACTCAGTGGTATTATCTGTTGAAAATAGTTTTATTTTAAATTACGCGTGTATGGGGGCCATATTTTATTTTATATTTATTCGGAGATAATATTGAAAACAATTATCATTACCATGTACTTCTTTCACTTATGATTAGTTTAAATGGAATTCTTATGACTACGGTGCGAATATTAAATATTAATATACGTTATATATTTTCCTTTTTAAATGTACACACATCACATTCCATAATCTTGTACGAATGGTCGTTTATCTATGAAATCAATTATTTATGGATTATATGTTAATTTTGGCGCTATGCTTTTAGCTGTGTCTTATTTTATGATCGGCCTATTGTATGTACCGACATAAACTCGACCCCGCCTAAAACCCCGTCTGGAACTGTTTAAACAGTTTTCACTTTCGTGTAGGATTCATACCCATATAAGTTGTTTAAATTGCCAGATTTTTCGTGTAAAATTTCGGTAAGCTTCAATTAATTACCTTCTTCTTATAAGTATTATTTGAAATCTTTCATTTTCCGACTACTTACGTACTAATAAAAGTTTCTTGTGATTCCAAGATAAGTATAATCAACATTAATTTGAAAAGTTCATCTTATAGAAAATGAAGCAATATATTTGGACTGCTAGTGGAGTGCTACTCTCAGATGGTAAAGCGACAGGATGGTAATTTGTATTCGTGAGTTCAAATCCCACTTGTAGCCGAATTAATTCTTTCAAAAAATTTGAATATAAAGAAAAATTTTAATAAGTTTAAGCAAAATTTCGTATTAAAGTATTTTTATAATAGACCCTGCTAAATCTTATTTAATTTGCCAATTTCAATATCACCAATCCGCACAGCATCTCATTACCGAAGATCGCTGACCTGGTGCCAAATCCGCGCGCTAATGATCGAACGAGAAACAAGTCTCACTGAAACCAATATTTTAAATGGATCCCTACCGCCGTATTTTCGACAGCTTAACGTAATCGTCATGAAATTATTGTATTAGCTCGAGTTTGCCATGCCTATACAATTAATTAAATCAATATCATTGTTATTATTGATTATTTTTCTATCTTTATGCTCCGTGTCGTGATATTTCTAAATCTGCGCAGGCGTTACTTTAAGAACCAATCACAATATAAAAGTATTTTATGGGGTTATCTTTGAAATACTTTATATGTTTAAGACATTGAAATACAGAGTAGTTTTTTTATTTATTTATTTCAGTTGTTATCTTTGTATTACTTTTGTAAACATGTAAATTATTTAATGGTATGTATGGGATATTTTATTTGTATATTTCAAAATAAACATGCATGCCCTTTCAGAATCAGATATAACAATACTTTGTACAAATGTATTGAGTAAAATAATTAATTTCATGTGATATTTTTTATTTATTTCAAGACTGCACCGTTTCTTCAATCAAAGTATTATAGTAAGCTTTATTTAAATTATTAATAAATATATGTATATATTTCCATCGTTTGGACAAAGTATTGTACTAAATTTTATTATGATCACGTTTTTAAGTATTTTTTGTAGTAAATGTGATCTTACCGGCAACATCGATGCTGTTAGTAATTTTGTTTTGTTGAAAAGCGAAATATTCAATAAAATGCTGTAGTTGCTTATACTTACTGTTAAGTAAATTGTGAAAGTGAAAGATATACTTACAATATATAAACTAGAGTCCAAAATGCATATGTGCTGTTCAATAGTGTTTTGTAAATAAAATAATAATTACGATTCACATAGTACATAGTGCTAATTCTAATATCTACGTGTATCTCTAGCTTAATGGAAATGTTTGAAACAGCAAAATTAATGTTACATTTGTAAAATGGCGAGGTGTCTGCAAATTGTCTCGTAGTGCTGTATGTGTGTTTAAAGTCCAAATTAATGATATTCGATATCATTTGCATTAAATAAGATCTGTTGGTTAATTATATTGGTGCAATATTTTATTAATTTTTATGGCAACACTACCGAAATAAAACGTTTGTACATTTTTAGAGTTATCCAGTGCTTAAAGTGCGAGTTGGTTTATTTATAAAGCAGGCCATACTGTGCTATTGTTTCAATAAATACTGTGATGTGTTGCGGATTTGACTGATATTCAATCAAATAGTGGAATTCGCTTTATTTACATTATGATTTTTCTAGAGAAAGTATTAGGATTACCACATTTTATGATTTAATTTTAGTACTCATATTCGTCAAATTTTTAAGTTGTACATTTTATTCTTGTATTTTGTCAATGAGTTACTTTTTTATGTAAATAATCCACTGCTATGTTATTTGCTAGATCTATCGCGTCTTCTAGATATCCAATTTAGTTTATTTATGAAAATAAATCAATGAATATTATTTTATGCTTTTATTATTTGGTTTTGTCCTTAGATTTTACTCATGGGTCCAGTACGAGCGGAAAAATTAAAAATATGGTTTAAAATAATGCTTATTTCTGCACAAGTAAATCGTAATAATTAATGTGTTTTATAGGTGTTTATTTTTAGAGATATAGACAATTTACCTCTTGTTCAAATGACAATACTATCACAAAATATGTAGCAGTCTATTTATTGAATAATTGTAAAATAGCAATCATACGTTCTACATTCATTTTCACAGTATTAGTAGCACTATCTATAGGTGTCTATAATGGATTAATGTTAATATAGTTGATGAGTTATTAGAGCTGGAATAAATATAGAAACATCATGTTGCAATTGCTTATTCGATCAATATTTTGTGGATTCTTTGTAATTGTCACAAAACGCTCTTACGTAAGATTTTACTATCGCATGATCAGCAATCAGTGTAAAGTGTAATATGGGTGATGCTGGGTATATAATTGCAATATGATGTTCGAAATATATTTTTGTTAGGATTTCATTACATAGATCAATATCTCTACATAGATGAGAGTTGCGCGTTAGAAAGCGTTCCATTTAAAATGCTTTGAAAGTGTATCAAGTTCATAATAGCGGATTCTATTCAATGGACACAAATAAAGTTAAAGGTTTAAACATGTCTTTTATTGTGAGCAAAGCCCAAATATAATGGTGGCATATAGACCACTGTATACAAAATAATTTTAAGAAAACTACGTGTTTCATTCACGTCCAACTTCGAGAAAGAGCGGCGAATTCAACTGGGATGAGCAGCGTTCGGGATACTCCGTCTAATCCAAAATACCACAACGCCCGGCATCCCCGCAGGCAAACAAGCCCATGGTCGCACAACGAGCTATGCTCGAGATTAATTAGTGTAAAGTCCGTGGAAGACCAAAAGTCACCAATACAGCCCAGAGAATTAGCAAATTGAAGTGGCAGTGGGTAGGGCACATACCTCATAGACCTTGGTCTATGAGGCTGGCAAGGGCATCAAACTATCCAACTACAAAGTCGACAGACGATCTACGATCTCCAAGATGGATGAGAGACTGTACGCCTTGTGGGAGCTAAAAGAAAAGTCTTTAGTATATCTAGATGCAATACAACCGGTTTAAAATCAAATGTCGCGATTTTAAGCTAAGTTTCACTTAGACCACGGCCAAACCAGCCAGGAAGCAATACATACAACATTAAAAGGACTGTTTTACACATCATTGTGGACAATTTTTAGTCACCTGATGTCACGTTTCGTTTGAATTATTGTGCATTCGGCTAATTCTAATAATTACGAGTACCAAACGCAGCAGTATTTTTTGCCTTGGCTACCCTATCCCAGATGCCATCATACTTCTCTCCCCATCTTCAGTTACTCATCATTAGCATCCTAGATCTAGCGTGATAACATCTTCGGCCACATTGTCACTGACCATCAAGTGAGATAATGGTTAAACCCTAGATCTATACAGTATTAAAAAAAACAGTCAGGTCGCAACAAGCACAAAATCGATAGGTGGGCGTTTTTCAAAAAAGATGTAGGTACGCGGGACGAATTGGATCTGTTGTTGTGGTATATAATTTTGTCCAATTTTTTATATTTCATATGACAGAATATAATAACAATTACAATCATTGAATAATTATGTAAAAATGAGAAAAATACAAAAGTAAGATTAAAAATTATGGGCTTTCCAAACAAGTGAGGATGTTATATCCTTAGTGGAAGCCCGAACGCATCCGATTATTACGCAAAATGACATGGTGCAGTGTATACAGACAGCAGATGGACACGCCTTCATATTTTAAAAGTAAAATAGTTGCATGTCGTTTTCTTATTAATATACCGTTATCAGCCGAGATCGATACGTGCTGTGGACCAGTGTATATCCTAATTTATGATAAATAAAATTTCCAAAGCTGCAAGGCAGTGGAAAAGGTAGAATATCTCATTGATACTATTTTTCACAGATCCACACGACTCCTGCGTCTTTGCTTATAGCACATGCGTCGATGGTCATTAGTGGTGTTATTTCCTTCAAGGAGAAATAATACTATGGTACTGACTACAAATAGTACGCCAATTTCGGGTAAAAACAAAGTTTGTGGACGTTTTATGGACAATTGGGCTCAGTTTGCCACTTCAAATGAAAGTTACATAAAGCCTTGCAGGGACACTTTGACCAAGTAAAAATTGGCCAATGGCTTGCTTTAACACACTACGTTGTACCTTTCCCACTATAATAGGTATTTAACTTTAAACTTGAACGCATCCATCTAAAATACTGTTCACAACTGGCAACCCAACAAAATCAATCGATGACAGCAGCGCACCGACAGAATTTCAGACCAGACAGTTTTGGTGTGACGACATTTTGTCAATAAATTGTTAAATCTAGTTTAAAACTGAATTTTTCTTTTGTAATAAAGTGTCTAGAAAGCCAGAAATATGGCTGATAACGAGCAAAAAGCGATGCAGTTGATGGCCGAGGCGGAAAAGAAGTTGAATTCATCCAAATCGTTCTTAGGCTCCCTTTTCGGGTAAGAACAATGAATTTTACCGTATTTTTGTGGTAACTCATATAAAGTAGCTCTGCTATCTGTTATATTCTAAAATCTTCCCAAATCTATGTTGCATCTCATATAACTCACACAACTACACGAGCTCATTGGCTAACCCTAGGGAGTAAGTGTTCTAAATAATTAGTCAGAATTTCGTCTTGCAGTATCTAGCGATGAGTAATGCTGTTTGATCTACCTTGAATAATGTTCTATTAACTTCAGACGATTTTTATAGCAATTTCTGTAATGCTCACCTGCACTCTGTGCTACTTTTGAAATTGACATAACAATCACTGCTTAGAAATATTCGTTTATTTTTTTATATCTCCTGTGGTTAAAAGGGAGCGCTCATGAAGTTTGATTTACTCATTGCGATTTTAAAGAACTTTGAACTTTCGAGCCACAACTGAGATGGCTTACTACCGATAGCATTTTCAAATGAGTGCTTCAGAATGCTACAGAACAGAGGGTATTTTAAGCTGTCGACCCTTAAACTGTAGTAGTGTGTAAATCTGTAGACCTCCGTTATTTGGGATGTTTATTGCAAAATCAGAATATTACCTTCAGCAATTATTATTATTTTATGGAACAATGTAGTTACTGTATAATACCCGTTACTGACAAGCAAAAAAAAAAGAAGTGTGTCAAGAGTGTAATGTGTGAGATAGACATAGTTTACTGTAAAGTAGTGATCTACAAATTGGGTGCAGCGGCGAACTGGTACCATGGCCACCAGTTGGTGTACCTCGGAAAAGTGGCAAGTTTTAACAGCAATAACATAATACTAACTAATACATTTGAGGGAAAGTAGGGTTATACAATATAGGCAGGCCTATTAAAAATAATTATAATATATATATTTACAAATTAAGTATCTTCTTCATTTTTATATTCTATATTACATATGCAATAGAGGACTACTGCTAAAGTCTCACCTATAAATATTCTTTTATTACATTAATCTGTTTAATCCAATTGTCAAATTAATGAGAGCAGATTGTTCAACCACTGAAGATGTCGACCGCAGTGATCGACGAAATATCTGGAACACAAGTTTCACTTAGACCACACAGCCAATTAGGCCAAACGGCCCGGAAGCAATACATACAACAATAAATATGTTGTTTTTGTTTTTAGAGTTCCGGACCTCAAAAGGAACCTTTATAAATCAAATCAAATAAATTTATTTGCAAATATAGGTTTTAGATAACAGTTGGTAGTGTTAATAACGTTACTTAAGTCCTCTATATTTCACCATTACTGGTATGCAAACTATTAGTCATAAATATAGGCATTAATTATATATATACATCTCACATATATTTAAACGAGCAATTTATACATATTTCATTTTTTTTTTTATACATATTTTCATCATCATCATTATATATATAAAGCTCGATTACCACTGATTCACTCACTCACTCACTCACTCACTGATTGACAGAATTGTTCTCCTAGAAGGAGCGATGGGGGGTGTTTGTGATGTAGGGAAAAAGTGGAGAGAAGGTTTCTGTGACCTCCAGAAAAATCCGAAAAGTGCCATTTTTGGTTTCCTTCGTGGAACTGGTGTAGGGATCTCGGAAACTATAATAGATAGGGGGTAGGTGCCAAAACTAAAAATGACTAAAACCCTGGGATCCTTTTTAAAAGTTGAAAAAAAATTACCCTCCCGAACAAAAAAGAGGTTCTCCCATACAAATTTAAAACGACCGCAGCTCCGGAACCATTATAGGTGGGTATGGGGGGTTTGAACAAATATTATAGAGGGTTTGTAGGAGAATTTGGGTTTTTAGTCAAAAATTGCAAATTGGTCCTTCGACCCGGATACCAAAATCCAAGTTTGTCTGATCTGGCTGAAATTTGGTATTTAGGGAGATTGGGGGTCCCTGATTTTAAATATAAAAAAATTTTTTGGATGACGTCATTTTTTTTTTTTTTACTGTATGGGGATTTTCGCTGGCGATACAACGCCACGGCTGCGAGGCCGCAGGCCGAGCTTCAAACCTGCGAGGCCGAAGGCCGAGCTTCCAGGGCGAGGCCGAAGGCCGAGCTTTCGGCCCGCGAGGCCGAAGGCCGAGCGTGGCCTCCACGAGGCCGTAGGCCGAGCCATGTTAGTCACTTACGAGGCCGAAGGCCGAGTTCCGAATGGGGTGTTACGCATTTACATTCCTTAGGAGAGTCACTAACGAGGCCGAAGGCCGAGTCCCGAATGGGGAGTTTTTTTTTACTTCTCGAGCTGGTCTCCGAGGCAACTGCCCACGTTAACCACTGCACTTAGAGGTATGGTCATTAACAAAACTCGATTACAATCTTGGGGCGATTTTACAGCGACTAAAATTTTATCAAAAAAATCAACTTGCACATGGTAACACTGCCCACACTTTGTACTGAACTAGAAGAAACTGTCACTTACTCGACTTGTATGACAGTTTTATATAATTTATAAACTGCAACTAAAACTTCAATTAAAAATACAAATGCACATCGATAACGCGGGCTGCTCGCAGCCCGCGCACCACTGAACACCTAGTTATATATATAAAGCTCGATTACCACTGATTCACTCACTCACTCACTCACTCACTGATTGACAGAATTGTTCTCCTAGAAGGAGCTATGGGGGGTGTTTGTGGTGTAGGGGAAAAGTGTAGAGGAAGTTCCCGTGACCTCCAGAAAAATCCGAAAAGTGCCATTTTTGGTTTCCTTGATGGAACTGGTGTAGGGATCTCGGAAACTATAATCGATGGGGGGTTGGTGTCAAAACTAAAAATGACTAAAACCCTGGAATCCTTTTAAAAAGTTGAAAAAAAATTACCCTCCCGAACAAAAAAGAGGTTCTCCCATACAAATTTAAAACGACCGCAACTCCGGAACCGTTATAGGTAGGTATGGGGGGTTCGAACAAATATTATAGAGGATTTGTAGGGGAATTTGGGGTTTTAGTCAAAAATTGCAAATTGGTCCTTCGACCCGGATACCAAAATCTAAGTTGCTCCGATCTCGCTGAAATTTGGTATTTAGGAAGATTGGGGGTCCCTGATTCCAAATATAAAAAAAATTTTTGGATGACGTCATTTGTTTTTTTTTTACTGGATGGGGATTTTCGCTGGCGATACAACGCCACGGCTGCGAGGCCGCAGGCCGAGCTTCAAACCTGCGAGGCCGAAGGCCGAGCTTCGAGGGCGAGGCCGAAGGCCGAGCTTTCGGCCCGCGAGGCCGAAGGCCGAGCGTGGCCTCCGCGAGGCCGCAGGCCGAGCCGTGTTAGTCACTTACGAGGCCGAAGGCCGAGTTCTAAATAGGGTGTTACGCATTAACATTCCTTAGGAGAGTCACTAACGAGGCCGAAGGCCGAGTTCCGAATGGGAAGTTTTTTTCCATATCTCGAGCTGGTCTATGATGCAACCGCTCACGGGAACTAAAAGTATCTGTCAGTTGTTCGACTTGCATGAGAATTTTTAAATCTTTTTATTTACTGGATGGGGATTTGCGCTGGCGATAAAACGCCACGGTTGCAAGGCCGCAGGCCGAGCTTCAAACCTGCGAGGCCGAAGGCCGAGCTTTCGGCCCGCGAGGCCGAAGGCCGAGCGTGGCCTCCGCTAGGCCGTAGGCCGAGCCGTGTTAGTCACTTACGAGGCCGAAGGCCGAGTTCCGAATGGGGTGTAACGAATTAACGTCCCTCAGGTGAGTCGCTAACGAAGCCGAAGGCCGAGTCCCGAATGGGGGGTTTTTTCCACATCTCGAGCTGGTCTCCGAGGCAACGGCCCACGTCAACCACTGCACTTAGAGGTATGGTTTCTTAACAAAAGTCGTTAACAATCTTGGTGCGATCTTACAGCGACTAAAATTTTATCAAAAAAATCAACTTGCACATGGTAACACTGCCCACACTTTGTACTGAACTAGAAGAAACTGTCACTTACTCGACTTGTATGACAGTTTTATATAATTTATAAACTGCAACTAAAACTTCAATTAAAAATACAAATGCACATCGATAACGCGGGCTGCTCGCAGCCCGCGCACCACCCAACACCTAGTCATCATATTATATAAAGCTGAAGACCCACTGATTGATTCACTCACTGACATCATTGTTCTCCCAGAAGGAGTATTTTTGGGTTGAAATTATGGTGTGGACTGTATAGAGAGTGCTCACGTGACCCCCAGAAAAATCCGAAAAGTGGCATTTTTGGTTTCCTTCATGGAACAGGTGTAGGGATCTCGGAAACTATAATCGATGAGAGGTAGGTGTCAAAACTAAAAATGACTAAAACCCTGGGAACCTTATAGAAAATTAAAAAAAAATTACCCTCCCGAACAAAAAAGAGGTTCTCCCATACAATACCAAAATCCAAGTTGCTCCGATCTGGCTGAAATTAGGTATTTAAGGAGATTTGGGGTCCCTGATTCGAAATATGAAAAAAGTTTTTTGATGACGTCATTTGTTTTTTTTTTTACGGGCTGCGGAATTTTGGTGGCGAAACCACATTCCCTTTGCGAGGCCGTAGGCCGAGCTGCAATCGAGCGAGGCCGCAGGCCGAGCTGTGAAAGCGAGGCCGAAGGCCGAGCTCCACCCTAGCGAGGCCGGAGGCCGAGCTGTAGGCCTGCGAGGCCGCAGGCCGAGCTGGCCGTCATTGAGAACAGCTTATAAACATTCCCTTTGTAACTTGCGAGGCCGCAGGCCGAGCCTTAAACACCGCGAGGCCGAAGGCCTAGCTTCAAACCTGCGAGGCCGGAGGCCGAGCTTTCGGCTCGCGAGGCCGAAGGCCGAGCGTGGTCTCCGCGAGGCCGCAGACCGAGCCGTGTTAGTAACTTACGAGGCCGAAGGCCGAGTTCCGAATGGGGTGTACCTCATTAACGCATGCTATGGAAGTCGCTAACGAGGCCGAAGGCCGAGTCCCGGATGGGGAGTTTTTTTCACATCTCGAGCTGGTCTCCAATGTAACTGCCCACGTTATTTACTACAATTAGAGGTAGGGTCCCTTAACAAAAGTCGTTTAAATTCTTTGTGCGATTTTACCACGATTACAATTTTAATGAAAAAAATAAAACTTGCATATGGTAACTCTGTTCTCACTTTGTACTGAACTTGAAGAAGCTGTCTTTACCACCGCGAGGCCGAAGGCCGAGCTTCAAACCTGCGAGGCCGAAGGCCGAGCTTCAAATCTGCGAGGCCGAAGGCCGAGCTCGAATGAGGTGTAACGCTTCAACGTACCATATGGGAGTCTCTAACGAGGCCGAAGGCCGAGTTCCTCATAACGAGTATTTTCACATATCGAGCTGGTCTCCGAGGCAACTGCCCACGTTAACCACTGCACTTAGAGGTGGGGTCCTTTAACAAAAGTCGTTTAGAATCTTGGTCCGGTTTTACCGCGACTAAAATTTAATTAAAAAAATCAACTTGCACATGGTAACCCTGCTCACACTTTCTACTGAAATAGATGTAACTGTGAGTTATTCGATTTGCATGAGAATTTTATATCTTTTTAGCAACTGCAACGACATTTTTGTTAATAATACTAATGCACATCGATAACGCGGGCTGCTCGCAGCCCGCGCGCCACCCAAATACTAGTAAATATTTATAAATCTGAATCTCGAAAACATTTCCAACTACTGATGACTGTCTAGCAATAGTTATTTACTATAATAATAATTAATTAATAATTAATTGCAACTAAAATGTATCAATTA
The DNA here is from genome assembly GCA_934044485.1 of Apeira syringaria. Lineage (NCBI taxonomy): Eukaryota > Metazoa > Arthropoda > Insecta > Lepidoptera > Geometridae > Apeira > Apeira syringaria. Next base: position 23,187,626 of record OW203660.1, on the reverse strand, counting down.
AAAAATCTTTAACATTATAATAACATTTATTAGTCAGAATACATTTTATAGGATCACTTTGTTGTCTATCAGTCAGTCTATCTATCTGTTTGTCTGTCTGTCTGTCAAGACCTTTTGTCTCCAGAAAGTGTGGAGATATAGAGTTAAAATTAAAACAATATACTCAGGTCTACAGTCTCTTGAAGCTGTAAAAAAATCAAATTTCTAAGTTAACATAAAACAAGAAGACAGCCATTTATGCTGTATAAAATGTATATTTCACACACCCTCAAGGAAATCAACATTTATAGGGTATTTTCTATTGACTGAAAACTATGAAATTTGGCATGTAATAACGTCTTATACAACATGTATAGGGAAAAATCTTAAAACTATACTTTTGTAATTAAATCTTAAAAAAGGGTCTTTATGCAAGGAACAGCAATCCAAATTTTTAATTGAGTTATTCATGTCATGTAGGGTCCATATGAAAGGGCTTCATTGGCACAAGTTTAAACATATTTAAAATTATTTTATGATATGATATAGTATTTGATTTATGATGAAGAATGAAAAACAAACCTTTTTATTAAGTAGTGAAAACTGAAACACGAATTGGATTGAATTGAATTTCTGTCGTGATATTCATTGTAATAATTTAATGGTACAAACTAACCTTGCAGGACTTAAAAGTTAATTTACAATATTTTCATCACAGTGGTTCATCTAAAGTTGAAGAGGCAGTTGATTGCTATCTCCGAGCTGCAAACTTGTTCAAAATGACCAAAAAATGGGCTCAAGCAGGTCAGGCATTCTGCCTTGCAGCCCAACTCCATCTCAAGGCTGGTGTCCGACACGATGCAGCTACCAACTTCGTGGATGCTTCCAACTGTTATAAGAAATGTGATCCAAATGGTGAGTGGGAATATCACTAAGGTGAAATGAAATGTTTGAAATTATTTAGCTTAAACTACGAGTATAAGTAGGTAATATTTTCACTTTCACCCATTTTTAGCAGTGTATAACTGCACAAGATTCGATTTGGGAATGTGGCATTTCTGGCAAAAACGAAGTTTCCCAACTCGAACGATGTATACATGTCATTTACACGAGAAGTGTCAAGTACAACAATTCATTTGATTAATCATTACTTAAAAATGTTTCAATACCTTTAGTATTAACTTGAATCATAAAGGGAATTACATTTTCGTAATGGAATTAGAAAGAAAACATTACACTGGCGCATTTTTCAAGTTTTTCAAGTATACATATTATATATGCATTGATGCAATAAAAGAATTGTAATTTATTCAAATACTAATGTATTGTTACAGAGGCGGTATCCTGCATTCTGAAAGCAATTGAAATCTACACCGACATGGGCCGATTCACAGTAGCCGCTAAACAACACCAGGTATTACAATCTAATTCCATCATCTCCATTCTATCATCACTCAACCAGACATATGGCTATGCGCCACCGTTACATGGTAGATATTCCACCGTTATGCATGAAGCGTTTTGTTTCCACTTTTATAATACGTACTGCCAGGGAGTGGAACTCACTGCCTGAGTCTGTGCTTCCAGATAGGTACAACCTCGGAGTCTTCAAGTCGCGAGTGAATAGGTTTTTGGATTTTTATTTAGTTTCGCCGTGGGGTACCGGCATAGAATAGTACCCCCCCATGTCTTCCCGTGGGTGTCGTAAGAGTCGACTAAGAGATCACGTACCAGAAGGATGGGCAGCAGCGCCTTCTGAGACTCACATTTTGTACTGCGCTCGCCAACCCGCCTGCCAAGCGTGGCGAGTATTGGCAAACCCCCCCCCCCTATGAAAATACAAAAAATGACCAGGCCCCCAGTCCCCGGCAGCTCCGCTAAAGCTGGCTCCGGTAGCGGCCAGTGTAACGGTGGAGCAGGGGGTGCGAAGAATCCCCGGCAAACGCACGGCTACCACTCCCTCATTAAACGACCTCTGGCCCTGGTAACACATAACGTAAGAACTTTGTTGGCAGACGAGAAGATCGTCGAGCTGGAAGAAGAAATGAGTAAGTTACACTGGGATATCCTAGGGTTGTGTGAAGTCCGTAGAGAGGGTGAGGACACCATAACCCTTAAATCCGGTAACTTACTCTACTACCGGGAAGGCGACCAAAAGTCCCAAGGTGGTGTCGGATTTCTCGTTCGCAAGTCCCTCACTAACAACATCATTACTATCGATAGCGTTTCGAGCAGGGTGGCATACCTAATACTCAGAATATCAAGTAGGTATTCGTTGAAGGTCATTCAGGTATATGCACCGACCTCGAAACTCGGAACCGATGAGGAGGTAGAGGCTATGTATGAGGACATTAGTAGGGCCATACATACCTCCAAGACCCATTATACTGTTGTTATGGGGGACTTTAACGCAAAGTTGGGCAAAAGAAGTGATGGAGAGTTGAGAGTGGGGCAATTTGGTTATGGACAACGGAACCCCAGGGGACAGAGGCTGGCCGACTTCATGGAGAAAGAGGGACTCTTTATGATGAACTCTTTCTTTCAGAAGCCGCCTCACAGGAAATGGACCTGGTTGAGTCCTAACGGTTCCACGAGAAATGAGATCGATTTCATCATGACAACCAAGAAACAAATATTCAATGATGTCTCTGTGATCAACATGGTGAAAACCGGTAGTGATCACCGCATGGTAAGAGGCATATTGAATATTAATGTTAAACTTGAGAGGTCCCGTTTGATGAAATCCACGCTCCGACCTCAAAATGTCCATATTCAAAACCCCGAGAGCTTTCAACTTGAGCTATCCAATCGCTTTGCTTGCCTTGAGAACTGTGCGTCGGTGGACGAGACTAACAACAGGTTTGTAGAAACTGTCCACGCAGTGGGGTCTAAGTTCTTCAAACCCCGCCGCACAAATGGACCTCAAAAACTCTACAGCCATACCCTTGACCTCATGGCTGAACGACGCTCGTTGCAACTGCAATCATCTGATGACGCTGCGTCATATAGGCAGCTCAATAGACGAATATGGAAATCCTTGCGACACGACATCCGTACCTTTAATACAAATCGTATTAAAGATACGATCGAACGGAGAAAAGGCTCCAAAGTGTTTGCAAGAGACCGGTCTATTGGGCAAAGCCAGATGACTAAGCTGAAGAGAGATGATGGCAGTATAGCGTCGACCAAAGCAGAGGTGCTTGGAGAGATTGAGAGGTTCTATGGGCAGCTATACACTTCGGTCGCTAAACCTGTTGATAGCTTGGCCAAAGACCCAAGAGCCAAGCTAACCCGACACTATACCGAAGACATCCCGGACATTAGCCTGTACGAGATTAGGATGGCTCTGAAGCTGCTTAAGAACAACAAGGCGCCGGGTGACGACGGAATCACAGCAGAGCTTCTGAAAGCGGGTGGCTCACCGATACTGAAAGTCCTTCAGAAGCTCTTTAATTCCGTTGTCCTCGAAGGTTCAACGCCGGAAGCATGGAACAGAAGCGTAGCGGTGTTGTTCTTTAAGAAGGGTGACAACACATTGCTTAAGAACTACAGACCCATTTCGCTTCTGAGCCATGTTTACAAGCTGTTTTCAAGAGTCATCGCGAATCGTCTCGAACGCAGGTTTGATGACTTCCAGCCTCCCGAACAAGCCGGTTTCCGAAAAGGCTACAGCACCATAGATCACATCCATACGCTGCGGCAAGTTATACAGAAGACCGAGGAGTATAACTTGCCCTTATGTCTAGCGTTTGTGGACTATGAGAAAGCCTTTGATTCGATCGAGACGTGGGCGGTGCTTGAGTCTCTCCAGCGGTGCCGTATTGACCATCGGTATATCGAAGTGTTGAAATGTTTGTACAATAACGCCACCATGTCGGTCCGAGTACAAGAGCAAATTTCGAAGGCGATTCCATTGCAACGAGGCGTGAGACAGGGAGACGTTATCTCTCCGAAACTGTTCACTGCCGCATTGGAAGACGCCTTCAAGCTCTTGGAATGGCAAGGATTCGGCATCAACATCAACGGCGAGTACATCACTCACCTTCGGTTTGCCGACGATATTGTGGTCATGGCAAAATCGATGGAAGATCTGAGTAAGATGCTCGAAGGCCTCAACAGAGTTTCCCTAAGGGTGGGCCTTAAAATGAACATGGACAAGACGAAAATTACGTCGAATGCCCATGTTGCGCCCGCCCCCATATCAATTGGGAACTCGATTCTCAAAGTTGTTGACCACTACATCTACCTAGGACATACAGTCCAATTAGGTAAGTCCAACTTTGAGAAAGAGGCCAATCGTCGAATCCAACTCGGCTGGGCAGGGTTCGGGAAGCTACGAGACGTCTTCTCGTCCAAAATACCACAATGCCTGAAAACGAGGGTCTTCGAACAGTGTGTGTTACCAGTGATGACCTACGGATCTGAAACGTGGTCCCTGACTATGGGCCTTCTGAACAGGCTCAGAGTCGCACAACGAGCTATGGAGAGGGCTATGCTCGGAGTTTCTCTACGCGATCGAATCAGAAATGAGGAGATCCGTAGAAGAACAAAAGTCACCGACATAGCCCAGCGGATTAGCAAGTTGAAGTGGCAGTGGGCAGGGCACATAGCTCGAAGAACCGATGGCCGTTGGGGTCGAAAGGTTCTCGAGTGGAGACCACGGACTGGCAAGCGCAGCATAGGACGGCCACCGACCAGGTGGACAGACGACCTGACTAAGATCGCAAGAGCTGAATGCGGGCCGCTTCCAACAGGTCCTTGTGGAAATCAATGGGGGAGGCCTATGTCCAGCAGTGGACGTCCTATGGCTGAGATGATGATGATGATGATGATTTAGTTTCTTTTGGTGTGAAGAACAATGTGGAGTGAACGAGATATTAATCATAATTGGGAAAGGTATGTTGAGATGGTTTGGTAATGTAGAAAGAATGTACAAAAGGAGAGTGACACAGCAAATATACTAGGAAAGTGTGAATTTTCATTCAGGTGAAAAGGGAAATCTTCGGGAAAAGTGATCAGACTCAGTATACATTTGCTGATGCAAACGAAAACGAATACATATTATATATCTGAACAGTTGGGCCGGTTCCTAACCTATCCCCACTAAGCCTCATTGGCCAGCGTCATGTGGATCATGGCCAACAATCCTGTCTAAGAGGAAGGCCCGTGTCACAGCTGTGGAAACCTATTGCACTGATTATTATGATGATGATCCAGATAATGATGCTTATTCTTGCATTAGTGACTGTGCCAGTTCAAAACCTTTTGAATTCCCGTAATGTAGATGTTATCCACCTGACCATTCTTCGTTTCAGAACATCGCAGAACTGTACGAGACGGAATGCGTGGACCTGGCCCGCGCCATGCAGCACTACGAACAGGCAGCGGACTACTTCCGCGGCGAGGAGTCCACCTCCTCGGCCAACAAGTGCATGCTCAAACTAGCGCAGTACGCAGCGCAGCTCGAGCATTATGACAAAGCGATACAAATCTATGAACAGGTGAGGGAAGCGTTCTTGCCCTATCCCGAAGGTCACTTCTTCGTCTCAAGATGTTAGAATTTTTCAATATGTTCTTGAAATGGAAAGTGGTCTGTAGTAATTCCAATCATTAGTAAGCTAATATCGCACAAGCTATGCGGAGACATTTATATTTCGATTTATTTATTAAGTCAGACCACTTAACCCATACTTCATCATCCTGGGTAACATTGCGAGGAGGAGCGTCCATTGAATCTACAATTTATAGTGATCGTAACAGAGAAACTGGTTGGAGAGACAAGATGGGAGATTTGTGTAAATGGCCGCATACAAAAATAAAAGTGTACAAAATTCTTCTAAAATAATTTGCTGTGAATGCAAAACAACTAAAGACCAATCATCACCACGCGGGTAAAACCGCGAGGCGCATCTAATAGAAATATAAAGATGAAGCTTCTTATTATCTGTGCAACACATCCACTATATAATAATATTGTTAACACATTGCAAATATGCTTATTCCCAGATCGCAAAATCATCTCTGGACAACAGCCTTTTAAAATACAGCGCCAAAGAATACATGTTCCGAGCGGCGCTCTGCCACCTCTGCGTAGATATCCTCAACGCGCAACACGCACTTGACAAGTACTGCTCGCTCTATCCGGCCTTCGGTGACACACGGGAGTGCAAACTAGTCAAGGTAACTAGCAATGGAATCTCATTAAACTGGTTTCTTACTGTAGTTATATTGAAGCGTTTGCATTAGAGCTTGTATATGCGATGTTAACTGATCAATTAGACTTAAATAATAAATAAATATTTGTTTGGGCACAGCAAAACTTAAATCTAGGTTACATCGAGTTTAGGCGAAACTAGCTTATTTGTACTACTTGGCTTGGTTCAACTTTGATTTGTAATCACTTCCTTTCTTATGCTCTTGGCGCTTCCGTGCCTCGGGAAGCATATTTAGCAGTCGATCTTGATTGTTTTATTAGGTCATAAAGTGAAGTCAGATGTATCAATGGTTGGTCTGGGACTGATATTCCGCTGGCCTATCCAACAAACAGATTTCGTTTTTGTCAATTATTTTCCCTGACTGAAAGGAAAGGAAGGCTATCTTCCAGCTGTAGGGAGAAAATGGGTTGCTGTTGGTGTATAAAGAAACAAAAAGTGGCTTTCTTGCCCATTTAGTGAATCACCAGTCATCAGCTATGATGTGACAATTTGTTCCATAAGCAAGAATTGCAACAAATTTTGTGAGGAAGTCCCAAGTTTTAGCCAAGAAGTTTTAAGTTCAAATATTTGAAGGAAAAAATTTGGCTGCTAGTGGGACTTGAACCCAAGGCTACAGAATACCGTCCTGTCGCTTTGTCCAACTAAGCTATAGCAGCCCATACCACTAGGGCCGAATTATGTTAATTAAGTTTTAAGTCCAGTATAGGTTGAAAATACAACATGCCGACTTCAACCTATACCGAGATCTGCGCAATATGGGAATGAGAGTCCCATAATGCTAGCCACATAATTGGGATGAAGTAAGACGTATAAGACATATAAGATAAGACGATGAGAGGTTTTGAATTGAAATTTCAGTTCATGGATTCAAATACCAAATGCATCTTAATATCAGTTGGAATGGGCAAAGAGCATATAAAGGAAGAATAACTGACCAAACTAAGCATCTGAGTATGAAAGTATTTCATTTCCAATATCTTATGTCAGGTATTACTACCATACCTCTATCACCTATTGACCAAGGAAATGTGTGTACAGAGATAAATCTATAATTGCTGTGTTCAGTGATCAGGGGCCTAAGTCAATATGGCAATATTCTCGGCTCACAATGAGCGATTTTGACAGCTTTAATCAATCATTCAATTTTCATCATCATTTAATCAATCAAGATTGATTCACATTGAATCAATCTTGATTTAATTCTAGATGCAGTGACGTAGTACATAATTTTTGGTAGTCTGTTAGCATCCAACTTGTCAATTTCGTACAAAACGATATAGGCCGAGCAACAGTTCAACATAAATTCAGGCCGCTAGGAACTAAGCTGACTATGGATCTTTGACGTTGTTGTATTGGCATTGAGTCGGCCTCGCACTGGACTGAATATGAACATGAAATTAAGTAGACTTGACACCCAGAATTGCCATGTTTTGTATGAAACATAACTTCTTGATTTCCATAACAAATAGTAAAAAATATAGTTAAGAGTAGCGGGTTCCGTAAACCTATGATGATGATATGAGTCGACCTACTGAGAACTTTAGCTAGTTTGAGTGAATAAAGGAATTAGCTCCATTAAAAGTGTATCGGTTTTGAGTAAAAAGTTTAATAATCAATTTGATAAACATCATGTATCATACAATGATTGGTATTAGATTGAATTCTTAATAATACATTTTGAAGAAAAACACATCAGTGAATTATTCATCTGGTATGAATACTGACATAGATTCTGCTACTGTTGTGGAGATGATATTGTACAAATACTCAGTCCCTAAATTTCTAGAATAAAAAACATAAAATTTCCTGTGTGCCGTAGTTTCAGTCAATCGCCGTAGTAATGGCATTACTGGTAATGTGTACATGCTGCTTTTCCTATCGGTTCAGGAGCTGATCGAACACCTGGAGGAGCAGAACGTGGAGGCGTTCACCGAGGCCGTGAAGACGTACGACAGCATATCCCGCCTCGACCAGTGGTACACCGCCATGCTGGTGCGCATCAAGAAACAGATCAACGACAACCCCGACCTGCGCTGAACCGCCCCGCCGCCCCGCTCCACCCCCCTCGTCGCTTGTATGTATCGCAGTACTCATATGATATGATTTGCGTTTCCAGAGTAAAGGTGAAATTTACTATGGTTGACTTAAATTATTTATTGTGGGTATGATTTAAAATAATGAACCAAAGTTAGTTTATAAATTAATAGACATAGACACACATTTATTTGTTGCATTGGCACACATACAGTTACAATACACTAACAATAAGAAGAACATACAAGGGAAATAAAAATAAAAATAATCTAGTTCATCATGTGAAGAGTCTAAGATGTGAAGTATACTATACATAATGAAAAATGGTATGTACATAATATTTGTGTGGCACAGCAACAAAAAGGATCTCGGATCAGCATATTGCCTAACTAATTAATGTAAAAGTGAGGAATTGTTGGCGAAAACAATTCTTAAAAATAAAAAAGTTATTTAAAATATGCGCTACGCGGATTGCCTGGTCGTGCGAGCTCCCACTCTCTCTGACCATTCTGTCAAAAGAATGAGGAATCTCCTCAAAGTAGTACCGTTCGTATTTGGTGGTTCCCTCGTTGATATTGTTTTGTACTTGTCTTATGCACATCTTTTATCTTGTTTAAATGCAAACTGAGTATAAATATACGCGAGTTTTTACATTACCTATTCTCACATAAGTCATTGAAGCGATGATAGCTCAGCGGGGGGAGCATCGCCTGTCAAACTGACGGACACTGTTTCGATTCCCAACAACAGCTTGAGCTTTCGGTGAAGGTAACACCGTTATCAAATTCCCAGCATGGTGGTAGGGTACTTTTGAATGCCCGCCTGGCTAGCTACCACCCTCAAGTTTAAAAAACTGACACCAAACGCATAGTGTGTTCAGGCAGCAGTCCTTGAGAGCCAGTGAGCATTCTAGATCTAGCGTGATAACATCTTCGATCACATCGTCACTGACATTTTTGTTAAAATGCTAGTTTTAGTTAATTTTAAGTAAATTACCTAAGCCATCACGATATTAGGTGTCGAATAAAACTAACAGTTGAATTAAACTAATCTAATATTAAAGAGAGCGTTGTAAGCAGTGCTATGAATTTGACTTTTTGCGTAAATATAATAAAAGCTATTTCTTTTTATGGAATGTTAGCGAGATTGTTAATTGTAATAAAGTTTATAGTGATTAACAGAATTTCGGCCAGTGTCGCAAAAATAATAACGAATAACGTGAATGTATATACGTTAGACGTCCATTGTACTAGGAGCAATGGATCAATGACTTTAATATCGCGTCAATCCTTTACGCTGGAGCTACAGTAGCGGACGCGTTGATGCGCGGTACACGATATTATTCTCTACATCTTGCGGGCGAAGATTGATCTCGCCGCCTTGGAGTCCGGCCTTGGCTCAAGTGCGCACGCGCCGGTGTAGCCACGCAAGCGAAATATTGTCGCGACAAAACTCATTGTTGCGCGCCAGACTACCGCCATGCCAGTGGCCCGATAGGCATTCCTCATCGCCCAGTTACTGCGCTATGCCGCGATATACCCGGCCGCACTTATCGCGAGTATGCGAACATATGCCATAGCCCGCTAATGTAGCCTCAGCATTATGATTGAATTGAATTAAGTTTAACTTAATATTCATGTGGACTCAAATTACCCATCTGTTAATCAAATTAGTATCGAAGTTAAAGTTACAGATACATAATAAACAGTTGATTGTTTTTGTCATAGGTAAAACGTCACGAACAACTTGTTACTCATTGGAGAATCGCGGTCGTTTGTGAAGATGCGCAATAATTGGACGCGCGCGAGCGGCGCCGGGGGGTATAGTTATATTGTTTCTCTTTTTATCATAATTATGTAGAAAATACTTCATTATGCCTGTGTCATTGTAACCGTTTATTCTATTACGTTACACTGTTGAAGCGTTAACGTATCGTTAACACCAAAAGGAGCGGTATTATAAGTTAGACGTGTTAGTCTGTTTGTTGCATTGTAGCGCTTAACTAAACGATGAACCGATAACCATTCCGTTTAATTAAGCTAAGTTAAGACAGTAACATAACTGTTATGTTCAAGCACTTGTTTGTTCACCATAATATACTTGAACATAGACAAAGTGCAACTTCATATACATTCGTTCAAAGGTCCCTTAGGAATTAGTCACTTTTATCAGCCGCTGTTCTCACTGGGTCATTTGCTCCAGGTGCAGTGTGGGAAGACCAGAAGAAAAGAATAAGTAATGATGTAATTATTTTTTCGAGTCCGTAAGTCATCTGTAAAGTATATATTTGTAATAATTTTAATCAATACGCATCAGGATTTGTCCCGCGCTCTCTGCCTGTAAACACCCGCGAGCCTCCGTAATGTAATCGGCACCTCAACGATGCTATGATTGAGTTGAATATGAAACTTAATTTATTGCACGTGTGCTATTGGCAATAAAATACATATTATAAACAGACTTTGCCCTGTTAAAGGACAAATGTCAGAACTAATCACAAAGCAATTATAATAACTTTGCATTTCAATCGCGTCACTTAAACCTGGAACCGGGGTTATTTTAATTTTACTTTAGTGAAATGTGACGAGGTTCAACTTTAGTTTATAAAACATCGGATTTAAAAGGTGGGGGTAGACCCCCCCCTCCCCCCTGAAGTTGAAAAGTTGCGGAAACCCTCCCTTTCTGAAATATGAATTTTTAAAATTTCTTATCACTACTTTCAAACATTGATTTTGAAGATGGGAAAAGGGGGGGAGGGAGCTAAAGGGTGAGAAGGTGGGACCCCTCTTATGAACGACAACACCTCTTTCCTGCCTTAGTTTTTAAGATTGGTAATTTTTTTGAGGTTATATGCATTAATTGAGTTTATAATATGTGACTGCTCCAGCGCTGCGGGAAGTGCAGCCCCTCCGCCCTTGCGTAACAAAGCACAGACATCAATGTTGTTTTATCATCACAAACTAAATAGAGTACTGAATATCAGATTTATTTGGATTATATTTGTTGATATACATTACTCTGTGGTTTGTAAACAACCATAGACAAAAGTCAGCAATTACGTTTCCCTTATTAAATTGACGTATTTTCATATTTCGAACAGTCAGACTAAAAACTATACCAATTACAGGTTTTCAACAAAGTTTTAATGTTAAAAAAAGTTTTTATAGTATTATTTTCGATAGCTAGTGTATCAGAGTTGAAAAACACGACTTTGTGTGATTTCGTCTGAGCTACCTTCATTGAAGTCAATGAAACTTGACAGTGCCTAAATACATAAAGGTGAGAAGCCAAAAAAAAAATGAGCGCTAGGGTGATACTATGTGAAACGGAACGTTCCATGGCAGAATTTGGTAAACAGTTCGAAATTATTTACGAATTTCAATTACTAAGTATTTCTAGAAAAGTGTTTGTTTCCGCAAGTTAATGTTTTACGTGAAGGCTTATGTTATTATGACCTACTCATAAACAAAAAATAGACCGACAACTCGATGTTTTATAATCTAAAGTCGAGCCTGTGACGACTGTATGCAAGTTGCCACATTTAGTATTTAATATGAAATCTTAATTATTCTTTTTGTAGTTGCGGGTATTTCGTTGTGGGCTTAATCGTGACGTGATTGTGAATATAGGCACTAAATGCTTAGTGCTTCATTTCACATTTCTAAGTATTGTATGGATACAGTAATGTTACAGATGATAGATATCCCCATTTTTTACATGTAGTATTGATATTATGCTTTTTAATGGTTTTATAATTAACTAAAAGGTTAGTTACATTCTTGCGGTTATTCAACTCGAAATTCATACTGAGGGACTGTGTCATACAGCGACTTTGGTTTATATTAACGGTTAAACACAATTATGTATACCGTCAAATATGTTATGTATCTATATGTAATATTTCATTACATAATATTTAAAAACTACACAAAATATCCTGGTATTTTTGAATAATTGGCTTTCAAATATTGATTAAGACGAAGAAAAACAAAGCTTTCAATCTTTATAACAAAGTTATTTTCAACAGCATTGTAAATGGATATAATGTTTAAAATGTCAGTCGACACACACATATCCCTGTTATACATATTTAAACCTTCAATAGTGTAACGAGGAGAGGTTGTATTCAATAATAGTCTGTATGAATAGCGAATAAGATCGAAATCATATGTTTATTTTCTAAAGCATACCATCTCGGTAGATACGTTCCATGTTACGCTAAGTACACTAGTTTGAATGTTATTAAGATATATGCGTTTTATTTTGTATTTATTGTTAGTGCTTTAATGCAGTGATATGTACAGTGCGACACTTGTAATAACAGGCTTCTTATAGAGGAGAACATCTAAGCTACTTCATACACTATTTATACGGGTATAGCGTGACACTTGCACTGTTGTGCGGTGCGTTCGTCGTAACTGCCCGTCTACGCCCGTAACTCAGTGCTGTCATTTATCTCGTACAAATGTGACACAGAAAACTTGTAGTATGTACCGACGGTACAGTAGGTACGTTCCTTTCTCTATATGACTGTGATGTGATGACTGTGACACAAGTTGTTCCTGCTTGAGGCGATGATGGCCTAATGAAGCCTTCCGCTAGAAGCCGAAACAATTGTCGAAGTGTTAAGTACCTACGCGAGAGTGTTACGCTAAACCCGAATAGGTATTATAGACTGGTAAAATGGGCGTGAGTTAAAGTTTTGATATAGTTACCTTTGAACTATCATGGTACCGACTTCAACAAGTTATTTCATCCATTTGAGCGTTGAAGTCGGTTCCAGTTTTTGGTAAATTTTTTGGTGTATCAAGATGGCATCTATTTCAGTTCTCATTTATACTAATGGTATCATGTGTTATTAAAAAAATAATAGACTTAGAATAAATTCAAAAGAAGAACAAATCATAATTGCATCGCGGTTTGCTGGGCAGTCGACAGACGGGCTATAAGTGAAACTATTTAATGATAATTGTCGCGGTAGTGAAAATATTGGTACTATATGACGGCAACTTTAATTTCCCCATTTTATTGCGATATGAGATGCACGGGCCGGTGCTCAGTTGAGACTATTTCCGGGTATAGGTAATAAAACTAAACTCAATGCGCGACAGTCTCACTTGACTCGACGTAATAGTAGTCTATTTTGTTTTCTTCTACCATCGTTAAACACATAAAGACGTGCAGTATTTCTATTTTCTATTAAATTGGAGAGGCATATATCCAACAGAGGACTACAATGAAGATTACATGATGAAGACCTCGTTACATACATTACACACACAAATACACACATTCACACACTTGACAGACTCTTCCAGAAACACAACACTCACTGACACTATACAGTCATGTAGTATTTATAAATGCTAAGTCTTTTCATGGAGAGGCCATTGGCTTCTGAGACACAGTCCCACTAGGTCAGGAGCCTTTGGGTTCAATGTTTATGCCAAGAAAGTATTTTTATATTTTATTTTTTATTTTCTTAATGTTTCTCGGAAATTGTCGACTTTTGAAGTTGCCCTCTAATTTCAAGCAAATTAATGATAGTAACAATATTAGTGACGTAGGTATTAATATACCCCCAAGTGAATTGAGTGCTTTTGAATTGCACTGAGTACAAAAAGCAATAAGCAAAAAAATAATCCCGACGAGCGACATTGTGAAAAAGGAAGCACTGTTAAACGTTGGACGTAAACAAAATAAAACTTTTTCTAATACTTGGTTGCTTTTAGTTTTAGCAAGTTATTGAAATAAAAGCAGGTTACAGCCCGTGCGCGTAACACTGGGAGCACTCTTGTATTTGTATATAATTTAAGTGTGATGTTGTGATGGTCGATGGTACGTGATATGGTTTATATACGTATAGAAAATAAACAAGTGTGCGAGCAATGCATATGTAAACATCGCAAGAGTTGCTAATTACCCAATGATATTATAATAAGGGAAGATAGGGTACGCTCTAAGATCACTAACTAGATGCAACTAGAGGCAAATGCACACACAGTCGTTAGTTTATTTCAATCAAGCTATTTGTGAGTTATCTGAAAGCAAAGGACATTATTTCTGCCTAATAAAAATATTTAGTGGGAACCATTCTCACGTGCTGCACAACTGCCGGCCAGATTGAGACTAAAGCAAATTAGGTGCATCAACCTAATTTAAGTGCCTCACGCTCGAGGAACAAGCGCATCTCCCTTTTTATTAATATAATTGTAATCGACCTACGAATAATAAATAATATTATGTATGTACAAGAAATGTTTTCCTTTCCAACGCGTCTGTACACAGTGTACATGAATATATCTATATAAATAACAGTGCGATGGGCACATCACGACAGAACACAGCTCTGAAGGGCAATGAGAGCATTTTTAAATTGAATTGCCATACACCTCACATCGGCATACTAATCAGAGTAATCTGATGAGAGAATCAGAATAATAATAACAAATACTAATAATGATTATAATATTAAATAGATATTATTAGTATTTGTTATATAGGTATACGACTGTAACACATTTTCATAATGAACACCTCAATCTATTGCACTCAACGTTCCAATGTCAACTACCGGATATATTACCATAGTGCACTAGTAATAGGCACTAAATTCAATTGTTTTCATTGACACTACAAGATTACATAACCCAAGAAATACATTGTAGGTGGCAAATGCAAGGTCGTGTTTGTACTTTTGTGTTCCGAAAGGATACTTCCATTCAATACTAGTATTATATTTATTCTTCTAAGGTTGAGGACGCGCGGTGTGGACGCCCTACATACATTTAGTTATGTTTATGTTATTTGAATTAAATGTCTACTTGTACGCCGTAACAAAGTATATCAATGGAAATTAAACTAAAATTTTCATTAATGTAGCAAACGTATCTCTGTCCTTTGGTAACACATTATGTAGATCTATGACATTTAAACCTGTTACTTTTATACAATATTCATTCCCAAGTGTAATGTTCACTTTGAAATTGGGGCCTATTCTCTTTTAGAAATGAATAAAAAAATATGTTTTATAA
This sequence comes from Apeira syringaria, assembly GCA_934044485.1. Classification (NCBI taxonomy): domain Eukaryota; kingdom Metazoa; phylum Arthropoda; class Insecta; order Lepidoptera; family Geometridae; genus Apeira; species Apeira syringaria. The sequence continues at coordinate 23,172,364 of OW203660.1, read as the reverse complement.
CATATATTTTGTTGTTGTAAATATTATATTTGTTTCGTTTTAATAAATTTTATATCGCTATTATTTATATTTTTTTTATTTTATTTATCCTTGTTTTTCTAGTGTTAAGAGGCTTTGTCTTTAATGTATCGAAATGTTGGCCCGTTGTCCAATAGGAATGAAGTAGCGAAATTTTTCTATATGACAAGTTTAGTTTGTTTGTCGTATGCTTTCATATTTATGCGTTCGCGCATGTTTCAAGTATTAACTCGTTTTTAATCTATTTATAAAATCGAAGTATAATGTAACGGACGACGGGCTTGAAAACCAGTCACTATTGAGTGTCGTGTTAGAGTTAAATTGTATGGTAATCGAGCGATATCTAACATACGATAATCATTAATTTAAGGGGTTGGCCTTAATAGGCTAACAGTTTTTGAAAATAATATCAATTTTAGGACATGTCTCATCCTTGGTTTTAAGTTAAACAATACGTAGACTTCCTATTTTCCTTTAAACGATTAACGTTTGAAAATGGTGGACGGTTGACCTGCTTACATTATCATAATCAATCTGTTATGTTGTCATTGTTGGCACACTGGTCGTCTTACAAATAAGAGTTAGGTACCCACATGTCTGGACAATGTGGGATGGCGAACAGAATCGTGGCCAATCCAATTTCAGAGTATTGAGAGTGGCGGAGCGTCTCTTGCATGGTGTTACGGCTTTATAATCATTCTCACACACACACATGGACAACACATGGCTGTCACTATTATTGCTGATGTCCATACAGGCCACGGTGCTTACCAGCATGAGGGCCGGACTTTTATTTGACGTTCATCACATTAAAAATCATTTTACTGTGCGTACCTAAACGAACCGAGACCGTCTGTATATGTACACAGTTTAAAACAAAAACTCCCTCTCAAACGAAACGTATACGAACTCTCATCAAAGTTTTGAACACGATGCATATGACGTGGCCAGGAGACTGGTTATCTAGAATAGACTGGAGATCAGTTATTCTGGATATCAATTTCACTAACAGATCGCTCATAGATTGCTAATAAATTGTTTTTGCTATGCTCCTAGAAGGTTAATTATTACAATGAACCTTCGAGGAGCATAGCAAAAACAATACAGCTAGCCTGCGGCCTTACTCTTGGCACTCGATTCCGATCGTAAATTGTGATTTCGATCGACTTTGCGCGGAATGATACTCTTGAACGCAGCTCTAGCGCACGATTGGAATCGAGTTCGATGAAATTTGAATAAATAAAAAATGACGTTGAATGAGATTAGAACTGATTCGGATTAGAATTGCATTGACATTGAAACTGAGTTCAAGAGTAAGACAGCAGATCTCATTTCAACTGCAACGCATATTAATATTATATTAACACGCATAACAGTGCAATCGAGATGCGATTTATTTTAGCTGAATGTTAAGTGTATTTATGATTACTTTTGAATTACTATGCATTGTTTATGAATTGTTTGACACCTGGTCGATTGTTACTCTTAGACAGACATAAGACATTATTTCAGAAGAAAGTTCCAAATAGTCCCTTTGCTATTATTACGCATGTTAAAAGTTAGAGGTATAGGTAGTGGCTCCAAATGGTTTATAATTTGTGCTCACTTTTTTACTGGTAATTCGAAGTCATCTATCCTAAGTCAATGATGCGACATGTCTTAAATTATTTTATTGTAATACATTTTGCGCATTTGAATATAACAATAGCGAGGCAGTTATCTAAACGCATTGTACGGCACACTGATGTTCGTTTATGGTAAACAAATAAAAGTTGTAAAAAAAATGTTTGCGTTTTATTTCAACTAAATCTGTGGATAGACGCCCTGACGAAAATCGCATGAGGCTGAATGCGGGCCGATTTCAACCACTCCTTGTGTAGATCGATATGGGAGAGGCATATTATGTCCAGCCGTGGACATCTTATGGATGACGGGATGATAGTAACACTAGGAGCTTCCTGATCTGAAAACCCTGACTGCACATTGTATATACTTTATAGTTTTAGCTTTTGCCCACTACTTGGTGACATGTAGTCAATCTTAGTTAAAGTTTAGAGATTATTCAATAAACTTGAGAATGGTACCCGTCAGACGGGTGCTGGAAGTATCTTACAATGATGCTGTGGATTTGATAACTATATTAAGTGTTCAAATTTTTTGAAGGAAAAATTCGGCTGCTTCTCTCGTTAGAATCCACGACTGCAGAATACCGCCCTGTCGCTTTGCCATTTAAGCACTCTTGTAGCAATCCGAATTTATTCCTTCGTTGTGTATGTTTAGTTAGTTTTTAGTAACCATAAAACGCCACGAAAGTCCTTGTTATCCAGTTCTAGGTCTAGAGGGGTGCCGCCTACATTTGCATTTATCAATCAGTTACGGCCGTCAAGCCGCAATAGTGCTCGTGAGCACTGCTACAGAACGTAATACCAAGAACTCGAACGGACAAGCTGAAACGAATTGAATGACTTATGAATAGAATAATTATTAAATGGTATACATTTATTATATCTTGATGTGTTTACTTGGATAGCTACGCAGACGTCAGAGTACATATTTAACTAATTTAAGTAATAATTTGCACTGATTCGCCCAGTAGCCGCTGAGACACAAAAGTCTTAGTAAGTAGGTAGGTACAATCAGAACGTATACCACAAAGCGGCAAATTGGTCCCTTACCGGTATGCAGAAGGAGGGCTGTGTTTTCCAAGTGTTACCTACCTACTATACCTACTTATATATTATGTAAGTAAGTATTAGGTACCTATTTTTTTGGCACGCACTGTAGCGAAAACGGCTTGATGGATTATATGCATAACATTCATAATATAATATGAAATTATTCTCGTTGCAGCTGCAAATTGTGCAATCGTCTCTAATTATAAAATAGGTTGTCGCTTGAACGCTATCTAACTTGAGTGTCGATGTGTGTCGAAGGCGGAAGCACCCTTGCTAGACCTGTAATACCTACTGCCTGGCTTTCAACGACAGCTGCCTGAACGCACTTTGTGTTTGGTGACATTTTCAAAGTTGAGGTTTGCTGTCAGTTGGACACTAAAAAGTATCCTGCATACCTACCATTAGTACCTATACCTATTACATACTCGTATATGCATACTAACTGGTATAGCATAAGTGGACATCGAATCTACGAGTGTTTGGAGTACCTACCTGATGCACCAGGCCATGAACCAACGTTCTAAAAAATATCATCATCTCAGTAATCGAAACTCCAATGCTCGACATGGCCCTCCCCCATTGATCTCCACAAGGATCGGTTGGAAGCGGCCCACATCCAGTGTCTTCTTGCGACCTTAGTCCGGTCGTCTGTTTTCCTTGTCGGTGGTCCTCTTTTCGTTATTTTACAGATCTCCTCGCTTTTGATTCGACCGCGTAGAGAAACCCTCACCATTGCTCGTCGTGAATTTTTAAGCAAATTGATTACAAGGCCTATCGTCAGATGACTTAAAATATACTGTGTCCATGGCCCCCGCAACACAGGGAATCCTAGTGCAAGCGTGTGAGTGTGATAAGAAAAAAAAAAAGACCCAAATAGTTATGAATATAGGGTAAAGTCTTGAAGCACACTTGAAGAACATTTACACATATTTTAAAGTATGATTTCTAATGTGACCCAAACTAGGCTCGTGTATAGCCGATGGTACAGAATCAACATTATTATTTTTTAATTAACACCATGAGCTTCGATGCTTTTAAAATACAAAATACTAAAATCGAAGAAAAGCTAGATTGCTATAAATGGTAATGTTGAACAATAGTGAAGAACACGAAATTACAAAATATTAAACATATTTTTTGTATATACTGTATAGATCTAGCGTTTGACCACTATCTCACTTGATGGTCAGTGACAATGTGGTCGAAGATGTTATCACGCTATACCTAGAATGCTCACTGGCTCTCAAGGACTGCTCTGCCTGAACACACTATGTGTTTGGTGACAGTTTTTTAAGCTTAAGGGTGGTAGATAACCAGGCATATTCGAAAGTACCACCATGTTGGGAATTTGATAACGGTGTTACCTTCACCGGAAGCTCAAGCTGTTGTTGGGATTCGAACCAGTTTCCGTCAGTTTGACAGGCGACATTCCCCCCGCTGAGCTAGCATCGCTTCATAATAAGACATTTTAAGAATAATTTAGCTATAACAGTCCGACCAGTCACAGAAAAGTACATAACTTAAGATTTATTACTTAATATTTCATACGTTAATGTTGTTTAACGGGGATTGTTTTTTATCTTCCTGATGCCTCCCATAAACGTGCATTTTCTCCTGTCTCTCAGCGATTTCTTCTAAAACAGTCTTCTCCTTTACATCCTGCGGTATTTCTATTGCATCTCTCTTTTCACCTCTCACCTCTTTTGCAAATTTAACCTGTTTCCTCTCTTTTTTGATATCTTTATTCTCTTCAGTTAGCATTTTTGATAGGGTCGTAGCTTTATTTACCACCAAATGCTTCACTGCTTCTATGAGGTTGGCCATGCCTAATTCAGATTGACCTTGTTTCTGAAGATATTGGTCAAAGAGATCTTGGAAAATGACAGCCAACTCCTGACCTACCTCCACCTTACCCTGCATTTTGATGGAGTAGGCTTGTGATTGGTGAAACACTGGAATAAAGGAGCTGCGAATAGAATGATGCACCGTACGATACTGCGTACAGTTGAAGTAGCTTTATAGAGAATTAAACGCAGGTAAAAAGGTTATTTTTTATGTAGTACCTATTCCCTTATGTTGTTGTTGATTCGTATTTTTAAAATATTAATTTTAATGATGCTACTCACCATAAGATTGGCTTTTGTATTGACCCGCTCTCATACTCACGGTATTTGGACTGCTAAATGACATTTTTAAGGTCAAAATGCTTAGTTACATTCCATCTAAGTCCGGCGCTAACTCTTGCGACGGGCACACGTAGGCCTTTAAGTCGTTTACTAATAGTTTTCGTTCATTAAGTACATCTTATAAATAGTATTAATATAACAACATGAAGTGTGAATCGTGTGGATCCATCTTTAATGATGGAGTGCAGTGTGGATCTTGCGAAAAACATTTGGATTTTAGTTGCGCTCAGATTTCCGCAGTTGGATGGAGTCAACAGGATTGGATGGATACGCTGCCTAGAAATGTAACGACATCGTGTCGAGGGCTTTCACCATTACCGTCTCCAATCCAAGGTAACTGATTCATCACCTCTTGTAACCTGAGAAGTTCTTTTGCAGGAAATTAAGTCGGTGAAATCTTAGCTGACTGGTTTGCCTAGCCTATTTGCCGACGTTAAATCAATAAAACAAGAGATCTCCGAACTCGAGGCTTCCAATGATTTGATTAACAATCTGGCTGACCGGTTGGCGCAGTTGGTAGCACTCTGCCTTCTGAGCCGCTGATCCCGGGTTCGATTCCCGGACTGGTCAAACATTTGCGCGATGTGTGTAGATGTTTGTACCTGGTCTTGGGTGTTTGTGTGCTGTGGTTGTGTGTGTCCATGTCTCCCTCGATACAGGGAATCCTAGCGCAGGTGTCTGAGTGTGATAAAAAAGTATTCACTCATCGTCATCGTCAAGGATGATTTCATAGCTGCTGCCGCGCGCTTAGAAAACATTATCAGGGACCAAACTAGTTGTGTCGCAAACAGAACAGAACTGTCAACAAGAATAAACATTCATACACTTCTCATAACAAAAAAACTAAACAACTTGCAAGTTTCAGTTTTGTAAGGATTATCAGAAAAAAATATACATATTTAGGAATATACTTATGTCAAATGTCGTTTAATAGTAACTAATAGGTATGAGGTTTTTAATCCTGATGTTAATGTTCTAAATACAAATTAAATTTTCATAGGTGTCGTATTTTGTTTAATGAGCCATTTTTACCGTGTATGGAGTATGGAAGAAAAGATAAAACAAGATGTAAATGAAAAAAAAGCTAAGAAACGTTTATTTAATAAATTTTATTCCCTCCCCGAGCTCTTATTATCTACTGATTCCATATGGTTCTTGATCGGCAATGATGTGACAGAGTTCTGCAAACCAACGGCAAGGAAGCTAGAAACTTACTACCTTGTTCACCATATGCAAAAAGAACACCAAAAATTGTGGACCAAAGAGCAGACTGCAGGCAGGCAAAGCTCATGTGTCCACTTTCGAACAAAATTACAACAAATAAGCTGATGAAGCTCCCGAGACAGGACTACTACGCCTTATCGAAGGCTTAATCACTGGTCACTGCAACTTAAACTACCATCTGCACAGAACGGGTGGAACAGATAGCCCTCTGTGCAGGGGCTGCATGCAGGAAAATGAAACTGTGGAACATGTTCTTTTGCAATGCACAGCCACAGAAGACATAAGACGCAGAACCATATTACATGAAGATGTAAAATATAAATCACTTTCGGAAGAAAGTGAGTCCAGGGAGGCAAAACCACCTACTCGCCCAAAACTGGATCAGCTGTGCCAACAACCTAAAGCCATGCTCCGCTATGTAAAGGAGCTGGGATGGTTAGGGTAGTTGGCGGGGGAAATGCACAATAGTGTGGAACAAACCAGTCTCCCGATAGCGTTTGTAGACTCTATGAACAGATGACAGGCTTAGATGCAATCTTTCAGCCATAACACGCTGACTAAGTCCAGAATCCAGCAATTCCACCACTTGGGCGGCTTCTGAGGGCGAAGTATGCTTATAAAAAAATTTTCAGACGTCCCAAAGCCACAGTAAACAAAAAAAACCAAAAAGTTTGAAGATAAGCGCTGATTTTTAGTTTTTGAACGTGAAATGTAGGTACCATCTCCAATACTAAACATAAATATAAACGTTTGTCTCAAAACAGTGATTCACTTCATATATAGGATAAACAAATTAAATTCTAATTTTGTATTTAGAATTTTTGCTTATCCACTTTAATGGCCGAAGTGCCATATAATCATGTATTTTATTTTTATGGAATGAAAACTCTTTTGTGTTACATTAGGGCAGAAACAATAATAACGGAAGTAAGTATTTCGATTTTTGTTGATGAGAAGTGTAGTTCCTCGCATGTCTACTCGTACAACAATGGCTTTGACTCGCATACCAAGAGGTCAATTCTTCTATTATATTATTATCCGTGTTATTGTAATAACCCCCTCCATGTCTGTACATATTACGCATACAGGCACCTACTACTGTATACTGTCAATACGTTGCTTCTATTACTTACAGTAAAATGGATGACGCAGGTTCAAATAATGAATATGAATGATGAATGAATATTTACCTATTAGCAAAACGGCAGAGGTTTACGCACTAAGACACTCAGACAAATGAACCAACCCTGGATACTCAAAGACTGACATCAACATTTTACCGGAATCATTGCCTTAGTTCGTTTCACGACAACGTTTCAGTCAAGATAATTACATGGGTAACAAATTGTTTTGACTAAAACATGGCTTGTCGCTTCTGTGGCGACCTCTGAATTGTTTCATAAATTTCGCCGTATCTCGTACCGTTATGATAGAGATTCATAGGTATATACCTACTATAGGATCGGATCAGTACATTGACACGTTTGGGCCGGTTTATTTATCTGAGATTCACACACATAAAAAAACCAAGTCTTAAATTGTACCATAATAATTAACAACTTCATTATCCTGGCCCAGACATAATCCATCAACTAAGTGTTGCGCATCACTACCGACGACGACCGACGTTAGAGGGCAACAGGTTGGATGTGTTCGCGCTTGATAACCAAATAATAGAACTCAAGTTAAAATCACCTATAATTAAAAACTTTTCATTAGGATATCATAAATAAACTTTCCTTAACTTTGTGAGATAATTATGCAATTGTTCGTAAAAATTACCTATATCCTAAATTCTCCTTTCATAGGTAGGTATATCACAAAATATGTACTCTGGTTGAAATATTATTATTGTTAAGGTTAAGGTTAGGTCCTGTCTCTCCGCCGCACTGTGTAGCGATTATCCCCTCATCTGTTATTTACTTGTGACTTTGGTTATATGTTAATTAATATGTAGAATGATACATTGCACATGTTGTCTGTTGCCTAGCGAAATCCCGAGTCTACACTGTTTAATAACATTAATTTTAATATTAAACAGTGTTATTTGACTGGATTTTTAAATTAAAGCTTATTTTTTGCTTATCCAACAGTATAAGGTTGGCTATTTAAAACTGTGTCATGTTCATGTACGCTTAGATTTTATTAAAGTTCATATTGAAACGCTAATATTACGCCCATCCGTACGAAGAGTCCCAAGACTAACGTCGAGAATTATATACCGATTGCAAAGTGGTGTATTCTTTGAGAGAGATGGTCTATGACCAGGTGTAATACTTTCCACAGCAAACAACATGGCTTTCTTAGGGATCGCTCCACTACTGTATCCGTAACTTGGTTAGTCTGAATGACTATATTACTGAGGTAGTGGAAGCTGGTTGAAGTTATATATACCGATTACTCCAAGTCGTTTGATAGAATGGATCACCTGACATTGTTGCGTACCTAAGCTCAATGCAGCAACGAAAATAATTATACTGATGGTTTTCATCTTACTTGGACAGAAATGAAATGAAATGAAATGAAATGAAATGAAATTTAATTCACGAAAATAGAGTAAATTTATGGTTGTATTTTAGTTTGTCGTTCTTCTATTCTGCCGTTTACCGACACGTGAAATTGCATACTTGGACTTAATAAAATAGTAACAAAGGAAAAATAGTAGTCAAATTAAAAGTATACAATATTCAAATAAAGATAATGTCCATTGGTCGAATAGAGGCATTATTAATCGTCGATGAATCAATTAAATATATTACGCACCTACATTAATTATGCATACAAAAATACAAATATACTCATTTCACATTCAAATACATGCATGCATTTACATGCATGGTTAATATAATGTAATAATAACATTGTACGAACACTACTTAATGCACGCCTAATCAAGACAAAGGTAAACATAAATAATGACAATAGATTGAATCAGAAATAAAAAAGTAGATTTTTTTTATATTTTTTTTTTAAATAATAATTGAATAGCTACTGTTTCGTTTCGCTGTTCCGAGTCAACATCGCCGGCTGTGGAATGTTTATTGTAATGTACTGAGTTATACATCCGCCCGAACCTTCCATTTTAGATTAATAAGCATTGTTCTCGGTATTCTTCCGCTGACTTCACATCGTCAGCGGTTTATGTAAAAGCTTTCTCGGAACGGCCACACGCGATGGTGTGCCTTCCTGTAGGTTAAGTTTTATATTATGAGCACATTAAATCGAGCCTCCAAATCGGCTGGACGTAATTGTCGTTTTAATTAGTTAATTTAGTTTTTAAAAAGCCTTTAACCCGAAAGGGAAGTTTGACTGGCGCAGCCGGTAGGATCGTTTCGATAAGGCTGTGTCGCTTTCGGTGAAGTTCGGGTGTCCAAATCCACCTGGAAATAACGCGAGTGCGGCGCGAATAGCTGTGGAACGATCCACGAACCAAACAAATTCGTCATACTCCTGATGGTGCCGAGTATGGGAGCAGCGGTCGGTTGGTGAGTAAAACTCTTTGCCTTCCTTGCCATTACCTGTCCCATATTTTTCATTGAAAGGTTTTAGTTATTAGTATTTTTATTGTTATAATCGAGATCAAAACTCTCTCATTATAACGTATCTGGTTGTTTGATATAAAACTCTGTCGAGCAGCTATCTAATTCTAAGAAAGTCTGAACCATACTGATAAGCGTATGAACAAAGATTAAAGAAAAATAGATGTGGCATTAAATTGAATTTTAATAATTGAGAAAATTGTGAGATTAGATTATTAATTTGTTTTAAGGATATTATACAGTTTTATTTTAATATATATACATTTTATACAATTTTATATATGATTTAGGATTTTACTTTTATACTTTTATATTGATTTTATAACCGTGTTTTATGTTATAACTTGTGCATTTGTGTAATTAATTTAGAGTTTTATTTCGGTGATTTAATTTTTACGTAATTGCAATGGAATCACGTCAAGTTCCACAACCAGCTGAAGCAGCTACAACAATTCAAATTATAGTTATCCCTAATGAAATTTTACGGCTTATCCCATTATTTGGAGGCGATAAGCGACAACTTAGTTTATTTATAAGAAAGTGTGAATATGTTATAAGCCGATATAGAGGTCATGAGGAACAAAATGTTTATGTACTGCACGCGATCACGAGCCGGTTAATTGACAATGCAGCCGCGTTATTATCTGAAAGAGAAGACGTTACTAACTGGTCTTCTTTAAAAGAATTATTACTACAACATTTCGGTGATCCGCGAAGTGAGGAGTGCATAAGCATTGAGTTGGAATCATGTAAAATTAAATCAGGTGAATCATATCTGGATTTCTGTTGTAGAGTTCAAAATATTCGGTCTCTGCTTATTTCGAAGGTAAATTTATTGGGTGATACCGAACTTAAACGCGCAAAAATAGCTATCTACAACAACACGGCTCTGAATGTATTCCTATATAATTTACCCGAGAATATGGTTCGTATAGTTAGGCTTAAGTCACCAGCCACTTTAGAAGACGCTCTAGGCGTAGTACTAGAGGAAGTCAACTTCCATGAACAGTATTCTATGCGAAATCGTATCAATAATAATAACCCAGTGCAAAAGCCAGCAATGACGTCACAACTTCAATTCGGCTTTAAGCCCCAAAATAATTTCACAACACCACAAAAATTTAATTTTGGTATTCCACAAAAATTTAATTTTGGTATTCCACAAAAATTTAATTTTGGTATTCCACAAAATTCAAATACTTTGAGACCACAATTTGGACAGCAACAATTAGGTTATAAACCTCAACAATTCGGTTACAAACCACAACAATTCGGTTACAAGCCGCTACAATTTGGTTATAGGCCACAGTTTGGCAATAGGCCTCCGCCTAACTTTGGCATGACCCCTCAACAGTTTGGGTACAAACCCCCACAGGTACAAAGCCCTCAACATCAAACGACTGACGTGTCCATGAGGACAATTCCTTCTAAGCCTCAGCCCCAAGTACAAAATCAAGGCTTTAGGCTAAACGAGCTTACCTCGGATAGTAATGAGACGGTATTTTATGACGGTTACTATGACAATGACTATTACTATGACTATAGCGACTATTACCCTAGTGAAGACGTAGAATGGACTCCAACGCAGGACTGTGTAGATGAAACGACACTGACAGAAAGACAAGATGCCCCTAACACTGAAGCTGAAAATTTTCACATAGCAGCCTCACACATAGCCCAGAAGTTATAGAACTTAACTGTGACTCTAACTTAAAACTACCTTACATCTATATACCGGAAATCAATGCCAAGTTTATGATAGATACGGGAAGTACTCGTTCTTTCATAAGCCCTCGCATGGCCTATTATTATTTCTCAGCTTATATTAAACATGAACCATTCCAAGTAGTCAGCACGCATGCAACTAGTCGACATAACGAGGTCATAGATATACCACTGCTACCGACATTTAACAGTAACGACTACCATAAGTTTTATTTGTACGACGTAGACGGACGGTATGATGGACTTATTGGTAATGACTTACTGAAACAGTTAGATGCAATTATCGACTTAAAACACCTGGTATTACGCACTAATACAACTTGTATTCCAATTGTAAATAATTTAAATTACGTCATTGAATTAAAACCACGATGTGAACAACGCGTTAAAATCCCGATAGACCAGCACTCAGGCGAAGCTATAGTTGAGTTCAAAGAATTCACCTCTGGTGTACGTATGCCCAGTCCCCTGGTCAACTGCACAAATGGGTACGCATCGACTGTCATACAGAACATCACTGACCAGCCCTTAACTTTGACTGTATTCCGGCCTTTCACAGTAACACAGTTTGACGCGACTGACTGTAACATTAATTTTACTAGACATAGTACAGACATAGAGACAGACCAACTACTGGAACAAAACCTACAAAAATTAAGGCTTGACCACACTAATAGTGAGGAACATGAAAAAATATTGCGACTTTGTAGAGACTATAAAGACATATTTTATTGTGACCAAATTCCTTTGAGTTTCACAAATCAGGTTAAACATAGAATACGTACAAAGAACGAAGACCCAATTTTTGTCAGACCTTTTAGACAATCGCCTGCTCAAGTAAATGAAATAAACCAACAAGTTGAAAAGCTTTTGAAAGATAACGTAATTCAGGAATCTCATTCTCCCTGGAATGCCCCCGTCCATCTCGTTCCAAAGAAGATGGATGCATCCGGAGAACTAAAATGGCGTATGGTAGTTGATTTTAGACGACTAAATGACATCACTATTGATGACCGTTACCCTTTACCTAACATAAACGACTTATTTGACAAATTAGGGAAAAGCTCATACTTCAGCACGCTTGATTTAGCTAGTGGATACCATCAGATTGAGGTCGAGGAACAGGATAAAGAGAAGACAGCATTCAGCACGCAGAACGGCCATTATCACTTTTTGCGTATGCCCTTTGGCTTGAAGACAGCCCCGGCTACCTTTCAGCGAGCCATGGATAATGTGTTAAGAGGATTGCAGGGAATACACTGTATGGTATATCTTGATGACGTCATAGTGTTTTCAGCGAGCTTAGACGACCATATCCAAAAGCTACGGACTATATTTGACAGACTCAGGGCAACCAATCTTAAAGTTCAGTTAGACAAGTCTGAATTCTTGAGAAAGGAAGTCCTTTACTTAGGTCATACTATTACAAAAGACGGGCTTAAGCCCAACGACGATAAGGTTACTGCAGTATTGAACTACCCTTTACCCACGACGACTACCGAAATAAAAAGTTTCCTCGGACTTATTGGTTATTACCGACGCTTCATCAAAGACTTTGCACAAGTGACTAAGCCTCTAACATCATGCCTAAAGAAACGTAACAAAATAGTAACTGACCAAAATTACATTGATGCATTCAACAAATGTAAGGAACTTTTGACAAATGCCCCGTTGCTTCAATACCCTGACTTTGATAAGACATTTATACTCACGACTGACGCATCGAATGTTGCACTTGGCGCTGTTTTATCACAAGGCCAAATAGGCAGTGACAAACCAATTGCATACGCGAGTAGGACCCTCAGCGATACCGAATCACGCTATAGCACGATTGAACGAGAATGCTTAGCTATTATTTGGGCCGTTAAACATTTTCGTCCGTATCTTTACGGTCGTAAATTCACCATCTATACTGACCACATGCCTTTATCGTGGCTTGAAGCCCAACAAGATTCCAGTAGCAAACTTACCCGTTGGAGACTGAGACTACTCGACTATGACTATGACATTGTATACAAGAAAGGTAAGCAGAACACGAATGCTGATGCTCTATCGAGAATAAAGGTAAATGCTCTCTCTGACACTGACGACGGAGGTCAGTCCATGAAGGTTAATGTTGACAGCAAAGAACAACAACTTAGGGAACATGTAGATAATTTAGTAAACGACATTGTACGACTGACAGCTAAAAGGAAAAATGAACGAAATGACTCCTCAACCATTACAATATCTGACGCTAGCGCCACAGTTTCAGCAAGTCCTATGTCCATTTCAGGCTCTGATACGCTGTCTATTGCAAGCGCAGATAGCGAAATCAGATACCCTATTAGAGAACCATCTCTTTCTAACACAGTGCATTCTGCTATGGATGTAGACGTAACAGATATACCGATATTAAAAGAGGCTATTGACACAAAACCAAACCAAATTCTTGTCTTTACATGGTTCAATAATGACATACAGGTTAAAGACATATCTCGCCTTAAACAAAAGGTGCTAGAAGTGTTTTTACCCATAGATAATTCAGAGTTAGTAAAGAAGTTTCTCAAAGAATATATCAGGCCAAAGATAAAATACTTTATATATTTCGAACATGAAGAACATCGCCGTCAGTTCAGTCGTATAGTGGTAGAGTTGTTTAGGAAAGGTACCGTACAGTTAATTGAATGTACAGAACGCGTAGTATATGTAGAGGATGAAGGAGAACAGAGAGCTATAGTGTTAAAGTACCATGAAGGAAAAACGTGCCATCGTGGCACTAAAGAGACTTTAGCTAACATACGTAGAACTTATTATTGGGTCAACATGCACGAAACAATTGCAGCAATAATTAACGCTTGTGAAATATGCCGTAAAATGAAATATGATCGTAAGCCCCTCAAACCCTTCTTACAGCTAACTCAAACGCAAGACGCTCCGTTCCAAGAGCTATTTATAGATCTATTCCAAATTGAAGGTCAATACTTTTTAACACTTGTAGACGCTTTTAGTAAGTTAGGCCAAGCTATACCAATTACCAACAGATCAACGCCCGAAGTAGTTCGCGCGCTTATGAAATATTTCTCATTCTATGGTATTCCAAAAAGAATTAGTTCAGATCCAGGCACAGAGTTCAACAATGAGCTAATTAAAGAATTTTTATCTCTACATAAAATTGAACTTCATATTGGCACACCCAATAACCCTAACTCGATGGGTCTGATAGAACGTTTACATTCTACTATCTGCGAAATCTATAGATGCGCTAAGTATGAACAAAAGTGTACAGATGTAGCATCAGTCATGATGTACTCTATAATCGCATATAACAATTCCATCCATTCAGTCACGGGCCTAACCCCACTCGAAGTAGCTTTCGGACACACCGACTCAGGTAGTCCTTTCGGTATAGAATCGGAAAGACAGTATATACAACAATTAGTGAAAGACCACGCTAAGCGAACGAAATTTTTATACAAACAATTAGCAGAGAAAATGACAGAGTGTAAGGAAAAGATCAGGGAAAAGAAAGGTGGGGAGGAGAGAATAGATTTTCAAGACGGAAAAACTATTTTCGCCAAAGACGTGAATAAAAGGAAAAGTAAAGACAAACCCAGATATACTAAAGCAAAAGTTGTAGGCAGGACAGATAGGAATGTAGTACCCATACAAATAGGCGAACGAGTTACGAAGGTACCTATTAAAAACATAAAACGCCCTCCGCAGGTGGAGCGTTCTGATCGTAGCGATGCCGGTGCTGGGCCTTCATCTGCGATCACTTGAGGGAAACCCAGGCATACTACCAGTAAAAGAAGGTCAAGCTCATATGCAAACTGATCATTGGACTATTATTAAAACTTTGGACTTGGAAAGAATCTACGATGATTTATGCTTTGTAATACATAATTATAACGAATTTAATATTTTAATAAAACAAAACGAATCATATCCTCGTGATTTTGTGACCATGAATATGCATTTGGATTACTTACGTGATATAACTACTCAGAAATACAGACAACTTGTTCCGCAACAACGATTTAAGCGAGGTTTACTTAACCCTTTGGGTTCACTCATTAAAATCATAACAGGTAATCTCGACCACGATGATGCAACAAAGTATGATCAACTTACGTCTAAACTTGCAAAGAACCAAATTATTATTTCAAAGAAATTAACTTTAGTTTCACAAGTAATTGATAGCTTTATTAACACAACAGATACCATGTATAAGAACTCAGTTTTATTAGAGGCACGCATGAAAATTTTAGAATCAATGTTAAAAGAACTGGCGTCTCAAAAGAAACGCTGGGACTATTCCACGTATATTGTTAGCTTCTATAATCTATTCATAAGTAACTTTAGGACAATATTTGTAAAATTAGGTGAAATTGAAACTGCCCTGGCCTTCAGCAAATTATCAGTATTGCACCAGTCTATAGTGAACTCCACTGAACTGTTACATCATTTAATGCTTATAAGTAACACCGAAAACTTGGTATATCCTGTAACTGAAAGAAATTTGGTAAAGCTCGAAGAAACATTTAGCATTAAGTCTTATATCAAACATAACCAGATTACGTTTATAATAGAGGTGCCCCTTACCGACAATACTACTTACAATTATTTTAAACTATATTCGTTACCAATGTTCCATGAGTTTGAAAATAAAACCTTATCCATTTTTCCCCAATATCCTTACCTTTTGGCAAAGGGAATGAAATACCTTCCGATTGAGAATCCATGCCGACCTCTTGCCGCTGGAGACCACTACCTGTGTGCTGATAACAACAAGGCTCCTTACCCAGAGCCTACCTGCATCGAACAACTCATGAGGTTTGATACTAACCTCACTCGCTGCGTGCAACGACAAATCCAACTTGAAGACGTACGTGTTCAACAAATTGCTGCTACTAGTTGGATTTTATATTCACGACTTAAAACTGTAGTAACAACATATTGCGATGCCGAGGTTACTAAGCATCCAGTCTTCGGAACATATATTGCAACTCTGGACAAGCCCTGTGATTTTGAAATCCACGGCATTCAGATCCGACATCATCGTGCCTACACCGAGAGCATATTTGATGACCAGATTCCTGTCATCGATCTGCCTCGCCTCCACAACAGTGCGAGTATTGGCACATCGCTATCCAGTACAAGTGCACTAAACATGCAAAGAATCAGTTTAGATGAAGTGAAATATATGTCTTATGCGCTAAAGCACAGTGAAATGGTGAACAGTGTTTTTGGAGAATCGGACTCTAACTTCAGTGTAGTTGTATACTCTTCTTTAGTTTTAGTTATTATATGTTTCTTTGTAATTATGTCATATGTGTTTCGAAATAAGATAATTTTAATTTGTTCACGAAATTATCGGCACGTTATTAAAAACGAACGCACCGATAATTTCCCTCTTGGGGAGGGAGGAGTTATACATCCGCCCGAACCTTCCATTTTAGATTAATAAGCATTGTTCTCGGTATTCTTCCGCTGACTTCACATCGTCAGCGGTTTATGTAAAAGCTTTCTCGGAACGGCCACACGCGATGGTGTGCCTTCCTGTAGGTTAAGTTTTATATTATGAGCACATTAAATCGAGCCTCCAAATCGGCTGGACGTAATTGTCGTTTTAATTAGTTAATTTAGTTTTTAAAAAGCCTTTAACCCGAAAGGGAAGTTTGACTACTGTGTTCTTGTTTGACATCGGCATCGATCGATAACTTGTAGTAGCTGTTTTTGAAGTGTTCATTCATTGCGTCGAATTGCTTGCATTGAAAATATGTTTGTAAAAACAGGTTTGATTATTAACTGATATTAAATTAAAAATGTAATACTTAGTCCCTAATTTCCTTATACCAACATATTAGGTTATTTAAGTTTTAGTTGTCTAACTTATCTTGGTTTTTTATTCTATTTCTTCTAACCATGTTGTTTAATAATATATTTATTAAGTTATGTCATTTCAGGATACTCGTTGCATATTATTATGTATTGCCTTGATTATAGGAAGTAGCTTAGCAGCCGTAACACAGGTGGCCCTAGCACGGCTGCTAAAGGCCTTTTATATTGTTTTCACATACATATGTATTTATCTGTCTTTATCCATGTATTGTAGTAGTGTATAATGTATTTGTAAGTGTTTTGTGCAAATAAATAAATAAATAAATAAATTACATAGCAGTACAGTCAAAACAAAAGTCAATAATAATAATAATTAAAAATAGCTAGCGTATAATTTAGTCAATCAGATATACAGTAATACAGACGGACCCAAGCAGCTGCTGACTGCAATTTGTGGACAATAAACATTTATTTATTATAATTTATTTATTTATAACTTCTTCTATTTCTAGTTGGATCACTTCCCAAACGGAATTCCGTGGATTGTTGATCGGTCCGTGAGCCCGTACACACAATACAACTTTCTGAAAGTTTCAACCGTCTACCGGTATCACGGTTGTATCACCGTAATTGCCGCGCCTCAGAGCTCATTGCTATCTATAGTAATTGATTCTTATGAGTCACATATCTTTGAGATTCAGCTGATCATTTTTATCAGTTAACAGCCGCGATTTAATTAGTGTTTTGATACGGATTCGTGCAAACTGTCAGATGCCTGACGTTCGACAGACCGAAAGCGTTGGGACGTTCGATATAAATCTGACGACTTGTCCCAAAGGTTTGTGCTCTCTTATTAGGCGCACCTTATAGAAGCATCTGAGAGTGATTGGCTGAACTCCTTTGGCTGCTCAGATATTTTGTCGGGTTCAAAACATAAAATGATTCTGACATCGTCGGTGAAAAATGAAATGATAGATTCCAATATGTTCTATAATTCTAGTCATGTAAATAGATGTTCCTCCCAATTTGGCAACAAATTTTATATCATATTTGTGTTATCGTAAAATACGTAATTCGCTAATATTGTTTTATAAAGTAACCATTTCTATACTAGTGTTGAATGCGACCAGTGTGACCTAAACAGTTTAGGGTTCATTACTCTACTTAAAACGAAAGAACACTTCGATTTATATGTAACACATTTGTTTGATACTCACAAACACATAACAGCATCAAGCAAAACATTTCTGCAACCTGTCGCGTATTAGGTATTCAATTAAAAAAATCTTATCACAAAATGAGATTTAATTTCATAAGCTGTAAAATGCAATACTTTTTTTGTAATAACATGAAATAACAATCATGATAAAATTACCAATTGTTTTGCGAAATACACCTAGTATATTATATAATGTAAATGCCTTAGCACTATCGCTTAATTTATACAATCATAATATCCTATACCATAACTACACAAAAGTTATCATTTAAACACGTCCTTAGGTCCTATATTAAATAGGTATAGATAGATAGATTGATAGAAAACACTTTAATGCACTAAAATTTTACAAATAGAAACTACTAGTAGCGGCCCGCGGTTTAGCCCGCGTGGATTTCTGTTTTACCGCTACCTCAATTATCCCACGGGAACTCTATACTTTTTCCGAGATAAAAGTAGCCTATGTGTTATTCCAGGTTATTCCATTGTAACCTATCTCCATACCAAATTTCATCGAAATCGGTACAACCGTTTGAGTGTAACGGAGTGAGAGTTTTTTTGCATTATTTGCTTATACCACGGAAAAAGCAATTATTTTCGAGATGAAAAGTAGCCTATGTATTATTCCAGAGTCTAACCTATCTTCATACCAATATCAACGATTCAATACTAATATAAAATTTACTCTAAAAACTATTGACACTGTCACCATTTTTACTATTATAAAAAACTTAAAGTCAAATGCAGAGGGGTTTGACCATATTTCTCTTAATATGCTATTGATGGTTCTCCCTGAATGTTTAGATGCACTGACTGCTATTGTGAATACTTCCATTGTCACATCCATTTTCCCAGATATATGGAAAACAGCGATTATTCGACCGCTGCCCAAAAATAGTAACCCAAATCTAATTTCTGACCTTCGACCCATTAGCATTCTCCCATGTTTTTCTAAGATCATGGAAAAGGTTGTAGCCCAACAACTCACTAAATATTTAGAAGACAATAATATTCTCCCAGAGGCTCAATCAGGGTTTAGGACGGGTAAGAGCACAACAACTGCTCTGTTGGATGTCACAGATAATATCTTGGCATCTCAAGATGAGGGCAAATGCACGCTCTTAGTATTGTTAGATTTTTCTCGTGCTTTTGACTCTATAGACTTGTCCCTACTCCTATCAAAGCTTAGTTTTTATGGTTTCGATCCTCAGGCCCTTAAGTGGTTTAATAGCTATCTAAGCTATCGTCAACAATGCGTGGTTATACCTGGGGCTTCTGGAACGTCACTTTCTTCGTCCCTAATGGAGGTTAAGAGAGGTGTCCCACAAGGATCAATTTTGGGACCGATCCTGTTTATTCTGTATAGCGCTGACATAACTAAATGTATTAAAAAATGTAGATATCATATGTATGCTGATGATATGCAAGTTTATATATCTTTTAACCCGCAAGAGATTGAAACTGCTGTTAAAAATTTAAATGAAGACCTCCAAAGGATTGCGACATGGTCTGAAACGAATAGTCTTTTTCTCAATGCAAACAAAACAAAATTCATGATTTTGGGCAGTAAACGTCAGTTAGCTTCGTTACAGCCGAATATTTGCATTAACCTTATGGGGAAAAATATTGAACGAGTTACAGAAGCGCGAAACCTAGGGCTCAATATGGATGCTGAACTAAGGTTTGAAAAGCATATAGCGATGTCAGTGCAGAACTGTTTCTACAGACTTAGAACACTATATAAGTTACGACCCTACCTTTCCGTACAGCTTCGAATACAGATTGTAGAATCCCTCATTCTCTCAAAATTAAATTATGCCGACATTGTTTACGGTCCACGACTGCTCGCACGTACCAAGCGTTTGATTCAGCGAGTCCAGAAAGCTTGTGCGAGATTCTGTTTCACGATACCTCCAAAAACTCACGTAACCCCTTTTTTGAACGAGCATTACGCTTTAAAAATGAAATCTCGTCGTAAGCTTCACCTGGCTTGCCTCCTCTTTGGGATCCTTAATAATAAAACACCAAAATATCTTCTCAATAAATTTGAATGGGCTCCTGATAACAGACAGCGTCGACATGGCTCTTTACAATTGCGTATCCCACGCCACCGTACTACGTCTTTTCGAGGTGGATTTCGGTATGCAGCAACCAAATGCTGGAACAATTTACCACCGCCAATCAAGAACCAAACGAATTTAAATGCGTTTAGACTGAAACTCAAAGCGTACCTTATTGATGAACAGAGGAGAAATGAAAACATTAACTATGATATATCATTTATATAATAAACCTACGCCCTGCCCTATGTTGTAACTTTCTTAATAAAGCTGGTATGAATAAATACTAATATTATGCTTCTGTTTGTGTTCCCCACTGTGCAAAGAGTACCTACCTACATACCTTTTAGTTGGGGAACGCTACCTAGGCTTTATGCATAGTCATTCTAACCATTCTCCTCTGTATTCCTTTTAATCTAACAAGCATTTGCATTGCTGTATATCAGAGCGTACCTGGTGTTTACGTATTCAGCCTTAATTGTCTTAAATATTCCTGAACGATGTAGCAGGAAAGTCGCTGCCAGTCTCGTAATATATCAAATGTAATTTATGAAGCAATTGCCATATTCACCTGTTTTATCTGAGTTATGCCAATATTATGATGTTTATACATTATATATATATTAGTAGTTGTCATTTTTTGTTCATATTTGTCATTTTGGTTTTAACTTTGGTTTAATGTATTATGTATTGTAAAGTAGTCCTTAGTATTTATTTTGCTCCTAATAGTTACCTAGCCGATATAATCATTATTAGTTTTTTTTCTCCTAATAACTACGGGTCTTGGCTGAAAACCAGCGCCAATTGCTAGTATCTGCATTTGGCACAATGCTGAGCCAAGACCTATTCAACCTCACTAAATTTAAGATCCATTGTCATTTGTAATGTTTCAATTCATGTTCTATAATTATATATATTGTATACAATAGTGACATCACCCATGCCCTGTCCTTATTATGTGTGTGTGTTGAATAAATGATTATTCTATTCTTCTATTCTATACCAAATTTCATCTAAATCCGTTCAGTAGTTTTTGCGTGAAAGAGTAACAAACATCCATTCGTCCACCCATCCATCCATCCATCCAAACTTTCACATTTATAAAATTAGTGGGATAATATAGGTACCTACTATACAGGTATACCCATATATAGAAATCAAATATCAGTAAGCAGGTCTAACAGAAAGAGTTTTTGTGACGGCTTGTTTGTGACACTTTTTTAAACAAATACTTGCCTCGGATAACGATAGAACACTAAACAATGTAAATCTTTTGATTGCCTGTGCTCATTCCTGGTTATATGATTCCCATATTCCACACAACTTAAAAATTATTTGGAGTCGCGACATTGGGCCCGTGGGGACCGGGAGCTCATCGGATTTTCCTAAATTTATCAGAGCGTTTGATCGATGCGACGCGTGACCAAAATGCTGGCACATATTTGGCTCAACGAATCAGCATTGCAATTCAACTTAGCAAAGCTGCTAGCATTCTGGGCACGCTGCCAACCGGTAGTGGGTTAGAGCATTTGAGTTATCTATAGGCTGCGAAAAGCTAGCGGACTTAAATGTTATTTTAGTAACTTTAGTATTGTAATTAGTTATACGATTTTAATAAAGGCATCTGCCAGTAAAAGACTTAAAATGTATTACGTAATCCAAACTACTATTACAAAGCAAGCTTTTAGCTTTATAAAGCAAGCAATTACAAATGTAAGCTCTGACTATCTGTTCAGTTTTCAAGCCTTAACCGCTGAACCAATATTGATGAATTTTGGTAGAGAGACAGATGAGACAGAGAGGAATCGGAATGGAATAGGATAGGATGTTTATCCTGGAAAAATATGAATCCCGAGGGATATCTCAAGTAGCGAGAAAACAATACACGCCAGTGAAACGGCGGGCTGAATCAATAAAGCAAATATAATAAGAATTTAAATATTATACCCACGAATAATGCCAACCATTTTAACTGTGAGTTTTCAGCTCAGAGTAATAATATTACTTTACTTTATTGTGTTATAGTGATGATGGTATTGTGTTCGTGTTTAAATATATGCAATAAAGGCTGGTACAAACTACGTCTCGTTATTTGTACCTTGTTATTCTAATAAATCACTTTGTTTTCAATGCTGTTCAGTACCCGTACATTATTATTTATTACGTACTTATTGAATTATTCAAATCGGACGTATCACTTAAAAGTTGTTATGACTTTAATAATTATTAAAACTGGATCAAACCGAAATTTAAGAAACAGTTGCTTCATGAATAACAGAAATCATTGATTAAATGACTTTCTTCCTACTCTTGCATGTGTGAAAAGCTAGTCCATCTTTAGTTGAATTTATATTACATTTATAAAACAATTAATGGAATCATAAATGTTATGCCCCCAAATTATAATCATAGTCATTATAACATCACCTAAAAAATATTTGTACTCGTACACATCTATTATATTTTTATAAATCCTTTTATTTCCTAGTAATAAATAAATAAAAAACCTGGCTTCTTTGAGTAATATTTATGTTACCCCGCGCTGGCTTAGACTTCTCACTTAACTCAAAAGACATGGGACATTACGAATTCAAAGGTAGGTCAAATTCATACAAAGTGAAAATGTAAGTTAATCAAATCAATCAAAATTATTTATTTCAGGCAAATTACACCCATTTTTTTTTTCACATAACAATCCATGAAATACAATAAAATGTCAGTTCAAAATTATATATCAAATTCACAATAGTCAAAGATAAAATAAAAATTAAAAACAATGAAATACAATAAAATGTCAGTTAAAAAAAAAAAAAAAAAATTATGCGTTACTTGTGTCAAATTTAAAATAGTCAAAAATAAAAATAAGTAGGTCAAAATGAAAATTTAAAAAAATAAAAAGTAAATGTCGATTTAAGTTAGTATCTTCTCTCCGGCACTGGTATTGCGATATGTCTATCGCAGCAATGCCGGAGATAAGTACAGTCGAGTCTGGCTGCAATCATCTTCAGGATGGTGTTGGAGCTGGCCCGAACTCTGCTAACCAATGACGCGGCACGCAAGCGCATAGTTGCATGAAAGCATGTAATGTGCGCGTCCGCAAACATGCCGGAGGCGCTGCACCATCGGGGCAGCCGCAACAACTGTCTGAAGGCATTGTTGTACAGGACGCGGAGGTCACTGTGACTTCGTTTACTGTAATCGGCCCACAGACTGCACGTGTAGAGGGTTGTACAGAATGCTTTAAAGAGCGTAATTTTGACCTCTGCCGAGCAACGTGCAAACCTGCGTGCTATCATGTTCGCTCTAACTGACAGTGCCCTCCGCTCCCGCTCAATGTCCTCATTGTCTTTGAGGTCGGTGGTGAGTACATGTCCTAGGTATTTATACCGTTTCACTCTTTCTAGTGGAGTCCCGTTTAGGAGAACTGGAGGTGTGTTCTGAGGACATTTTCCACCGGCCTCAAATACCATCCACTGACTTTTGATCACATTATACTGCAATCCGTGACCACGCGCGTACTCCTCACACGTCCGTATTAGTTTCCTCAAGCCACAGATCGAGGCACTCAGCAGTACCATGTCGTCTGCATAACTCAAATTGTTGACACAGACACCGTCAATGTGGCAGCCGACATGCTGACTGCTCAGGGCCTCGACCAGACCGTTGACATATAAGTTAAACAGGGTTGGTTAATGAAATGACATGAAAATTAAGCAACTTGGCATGTGTATCTAATATACACATGCCAAGTTTCAGAAGTGACGCTTTTAGCTGTCACCATGCCGTTAATGTCATTCCCGTTATTGTAGCTGGCTAGAAACACGTTTTCTAGCCGTGTATCCTTACCTGCTGGAAAACAACGCCTACTCTAGAGGTTCAAAAGAAAAATTGTAAGATTCACTGCAAATTAGTCTATATTACTATAATGTTAGAAAAAAGGAACGGTTTCATCGTTTATAAAATTGTTTGCATTGGATTAACTTAAAAACTACTTAACCTAATTTAAAAACTTTCCACCATGGGAAAGCTACGTTATTCTGGAGTAACATGAGCTTTATTTTAATAAAAATGAATAGGAAAATGGGAATAATGTAACACGAGGTAAATATATGAATATTCACACCCGTTTATGTATAGGTACCTACTATATGCGGACCTGACAGACGTCGTCCCGCATGGAGGTATAGGTACCTACTATATGCGGACCTGACAGACGTCGTCCCGCATGGAGGTATAGGTACCTACTATATGCGGACCTGACAGACGTCGTCCCGCATGGAGGTATAGGTACCTACTATATGCGG
Source organism: Apeira syringaria (assembly GCA_934044485.1). Taxonomy (NCBI): domain Eukaryota; kingdom Metazoa; phylum Arthropoda; class Insecta; order Lepidoptera; family Geometridae; genus Apeira; species Apeira syringaria. Next base: position 23,147,591 of record OW203660.1, on the reverse strand, counting down.
ACCTGACAGACGTCGTCCCGCATGGAGGTATAGGTACCTACTATATGCGGACCTGACAGACGTCGTCCCGCATGGAGGTATAGGTACCTACTATATGCGGACCTGACAGACGTCGTCCCGCATGGAGGTATAGGTACCTACTATATGCGGACCTGACAGACGTCGTCCCGCATGGAGGTATAGGTACCTACTATATGCGGACCTGACAGACGTCGTCCCGCATGGAGGTATAGGTACCTACTATATGCGGACCTGACAGACGTCGTCCCGCATGGAGGTATAGGTACCTACTATATGCGGACCTGACAGACGTCGTCCCGCCAGCAGTCGCAGCGCCAGGTGTTTTTTTTTGTGAATCTAAACCATCGAGGGCGCCACCCAAACGCATACAAAAAAAATCATTCAAATCGCTGACATACACACGTACAGTAGAATTATTATATAAAGATTAGTAATATAGTTGAGAAACCATAACCCCACATTTTGCAACTTCGATTCTTTGCACTTTCGTTGCAACTAGAGTACACACCTGTACAATACTGTAAGTACATCTATTCAAATCAAACAAAAGATTTATACAGGCAAAAATTAGAAAAATGTACGGTGTGTGAAAACATAAAACGCAGAGTGCTGCCTTTAATATAGATATCTGGATTTATTGTGTGTTTCAACTTTGAACAAAGATTTTTCGTGAGAGGTGGCTGATGCAATGATGAAATATCGAGCTCCTGACCTGAGTTGTAAAATGAAATGTGAAGGAAAGACAGTGTAAAATCTCTTTAGAACTGGTAGAGAGTAGTGCATGCACTATGTCCGTACATGAGCATCCCTAACCAGCCCACTACAAGAACACTGGTCTTCTTCATAACTAGAAGAGTGTTGGCCACGATCCACGCTGGTTAAATTAAGGTGGGCGGACTGGCTAGTAGCCAGTCAACTGTCAGGTTTCTCTTCGACCGAGAGCTTCTCACTCGGTTTAATCTCCCCAAATACTCAGAAATGGTTCTAAGACAATGACCGAGACTGACGTCTTAGCGAGCCCTCCGTAGCAAGAGTATCTGAGATGAATATGCCACCCATCCAAAGTGTAAGGCAAAGTAGATACGTATCGCTTCCTGTGACGTCACCAACAGTGTAAACCAACCTTTACGGATATGAGGAAAAAAGGCGAGTTGAAATATTGCCGCATGGAAATGTCATATCTCGATCTCGATAGAGTTCTTTGTTACCAAGACATGTAAGATGGTAATGTTCGTACAATGGGGCTCGTTTTGTGACTGTATGGCTCTTTTTAGTCAGGTTTTCCATAATTCAACGGGTCATTAGGTCCTCGTTACTATGCATGAAGGAATAATGGAATTATAATACATTAACTCGCTCGATTTACTGCTCAAACAGTATTTACCTCGACAAGACCGTCAACGGGGACACTGTTTAAATTATTTAACAAGCTTTATTTTTTCGTTACCTTCTATTAATTAGCATTGCATAAATCTCACGCTTCAAGATGCATCAGGAGACTGATAACGTCAAGAGTTCAGAAAAGAATAAATTCGAATCTTCGATCAGTGAATTGAAGAAAAAAACTTTTGTGTCAGCCGCTGATATTGAGACTTACAGTGAGTAGTGTTTGCTTATATGTATAGGTATACCTAACGTGACCATACGTCCCGCTTTGAGCGGGACAGCCCCGCTTTCAGGCAGACTGTCCCGGTGTCCCCAGCGAGGTCGACATAGTCCCGCTTTTGCAAACAGTTGAAAAGTTTATTTAAAATGTATTTTTCCCGCTCGAAGAGACAACACGAACTGCAACTTTGGGGGAAATAAATTCACGCCACTAATGGGGTTTAGAAAGTCGTGCTTATTTATCTAGGTATTTTGTGTTTAGTGCTTTGATTAATTTGTGTTATTCTGTCTTTTATAATAAAAATCTTTTGAAACACTTATAACTTTTTTTTTTAATATATAATTCTGCAAATGGCACTGGCAAAAAAAATAAATGGTCACGTTAGGTATACCTCATAGTGATGAACACAATATTCACGCAGTTCCGGTTTATTAATTATAAGTGCAGCTTCTGAGGGAATGCGTTTGACAAACTTATTTTTTTACTGTTCAAATTATAATATGCAATTAGATTATACATAAAATTGAGCCAGACAAGCATTGGATTATGTTATATATTGTATATCTAATAATATGAACATTAATTGTGTTAATATTTTTTTTTAAATAATGAAACGTCTTCTTCCTTATGAAAATCGTGTCGTAATACTATTTGTGTCGATCGACATGTATTATGTCGATAATAGTTTTTTATAGAATCCTGATTGTAAATGAAATACAACAAAATTAGAAATAGTTGTTTTACTGTCACAGATGAAAGTGGAATCACCCCTGAATGTCAGAGGGCCCACCAGCGCTCCCTGAATGACCCTGAAGGATTTTGGTCAGAAGTCGGCCATGAACTCGAGTGGACCAAGCCTTGGGATAGAGTGCTTGACGACACAAACCCCCCTTTCACCAAATGGTAAGTTTAACATATATACCAGCCAGACTAGATACCTATTTCTTTTTAGGGTTCCGTACTTCAAAAGGAACCCTTATAGGATCACTGTGTTGTCCGTGCGTCTGCCAAGAACCTTTATCTCGGGAACGCGTGAACGTATAGAGTTGAAATTAAAACGATATACTCAGGTCTATAGTCTCTTGAAGTTGTGAAATAATCAGACTTCTACGCTAACGTAAACAATAGATACGGTTACTGCCGTTGATGGCGTTGACCTAGAACTAAGAAATTTGGCAAATAATACAGTCTTATACTATGAGTGTAGGAAAAAGTCTGAAAACTATACATTTATTATTAAATCATAAAAAACCGAAATTAATTGAATTGATTTATTCGTGTCATGTGGGGTATCGTATGAAAGGGCTTAATTGGCACAAGCTTAAACAGATTTTTACTTATTTGTGTGATGTATAGTTTTCGATTTATGAAGACGAATGCAAAAAAATATCAATATATCTAGAATTTTCTTATAATATGTATTTACAAATTTGTGTGCAACCCTCGGTGGGCGAGTTCGACCCGCACTTGTCCGGTTTTTTTATTTGTAACTTTTATTATTTCACTCGGTGAGTGTGTTAGTTGTTCATACAGATTAACACTATTGAAACACTACATTCAGAGCTTTCTTCTCGGTGTAGATGATGCAACATTATACCTGTTTCTCTCTCTCTCTCTCTGACGCCATCTCTGTATCCTCTCTATTTGACATCACAGCCACTTTCTTTTCTCTGGTTTATCTTTGGCTCGTCTGCCTTATTACTTACCTCCTATTATGTATTTATGAACATCATCCTAATGTATAAGGTACCATATTATTCCTAATATCTTTCCTCTAAAATTGACAAATATATCCCTTTTCACCGACTTCAAAAAAAGGAGGAGGTTCTCAATTCGACCCGTATGTTTTTTTTTGTGTTTGTTACCGCATAACTTCCGACTGGGTGAACCTATTTTTAGTCTATCGTTCTTTTTTTATTTAAAAGCTGGTGCTTCCAGTCGTTACCGTGTGGTCCCATTAAATTTCATCAAAATCGAACGAGCACTTTTTGAGTTACAAGTCAAAAACTGAAAAATGCGTGCTTATACTATACGATATTATAGTAGCTGGTGAAGACATCGGTGAACATACCTACACCACAATGACAATTGATCCCATGAGTAACAAAGGTCACTAAAAGGAGTGAAAAAAAAAAAGTTTGCCAAAAAATGGAACCGACTTCAACACTCATAAGTATGAAATAGCTTGTCGTAGTCGGTTCCATTTTTTGGTAAAAACAATTTTATAGCTAATCTTATACATCCTCCGCCACCGACACATTTCAATTAGAAGCCTATAAAAGTAACGAACAGTGTGGCCATGGGTGGTTTTATAGCGGAGAACACGTCGCAACCTGCACATGGATTTTGGCGCTAAAACTTTTCAAATATGTGCAAACATATGCTGTAGTTTTCCGTAAATTTAATTATTCATTTCATGAGATTAGATAAAGTAGTGTATGAAACTGCACATAATTTGGTCTTCTTTTAATACAGTTTCATAAACTACTATTATTAAATAGCACTAGTGTTTTAATTTAATATTGCCATATTCGCTTTAGGATAACCCGTTCAGGCTTAAGTATTACAATTTGCTAAATAGAAAAATGTGAGTCCTATCAGCTTACATGTTTTATAAACAACTATATAGGTTGCTCAGAAATTGTATATCTTTTGCTGCATTAAAATACCAGCGAAATGCAATGCAGAAAAATATATTATATTAAGCTATTTTCCACCACAGTCTTGTTCATTAGCAACGTTCAAACGGCATTCAATTTAAAAAGGTAATTATATTAAAGTTAATCTTAATTCATGTTAAGCTATTACTTGGCGAAATCGTTTCCTGTTTATCTATATGTCAACAAGCTTAGTTAGCCGTTCAATAAAAACTATTTTTTTTATAAACGGGGCCGTTCGACTAGCTTCCCGTAGCGTCTAATTACTAATACAACATGCTTAAGCGATAAGCGATATGTTAAAAGGGCTCCGGTTCGTTCCTTAACCGGGAAATCCCGGAGCCCTTTGACACGCCCAGAGGCTGAGAACTGGTGGGTTTTAGAGATTCAACCCCGAGAGCCTCACATAACTTCGCTGTCTCCGCTGTGTTGTGAAGCATCTGTTGACGATTTCCCCCTCGGAAAAAAATTGAGATAATAAAGATGAAATAAAGTTATTATTATTAATAAGGTTTTCATTTGAGTAATTTAATATTATAGCGTATTGTTATTTGTTACGCATGAGATCAAGGTGACTTAATAAAAAAGGGCACATAAATATAAAAGTAGTTAACACGCATTTTAACGCTAGATAAACTTACGTCATAGCTTAGGCTGTGCTTACGTGGTACTTGGTTTTTAAAACTTTGGTTTTTAAAAATAAGTAGGTACGCTCATTATTGCGGCACTTACTCACAGTAGGCCAAGCACCAAATTAAGGGAATGCCTGGTGATAGAAAGGTTATTTTAATTATAGCCTGACCTTTGATCGATGCGACGCGTGACCAAAATGCTGACACATATTTAGCTCAACGAATCAGCATTGCAATTCAACGTGGCAATGCTGCTAGCATTATGGGCGCGCTGCCAGCCGGTAGCGGGTTAGAACATTTGAGTTCTAACCCTGGCTACCAATAGCTAGTGGATTGCTCAAATGTTATTATAGTAGCTGCAGTATTGTAATTAGTTATTAGTGTTTTATTTTAATAAGGACCTTTAGCCTGATTTGTTATGTTATTTATTAGGCATTCCTGCGGTTCGCCGATAGGACCAATTATTATATCATGTGTGTCATGTGCAGAAAACTTTGAACGACCGATCGTCAGTCACATAATACTTTGAGATTGATTGTAACTAAGTTTACGTAGCTGTGCGTATACCAAACTACGAATCGCTCCGATTACGTACCTATGCGTATACCAAACTACGAATCGCTCCGATTACGTACCTATGCGCATACCAAACTACGAATCGCTCCGATTACGTACCTATGCGTATACCAAACTACGAATCGCTCCGATTACGTACCTATGCGTATACCAAACTACGAATTGCTCCGATTACGTACCTATGCGCATACCAAACTACGAATCGCTCCGATTACATACCTATGCGCATACCAAACTACGAATCGCTCCGATTACGTACCTATGCGTATACCAAACTACGAATCGCTCCGATTACGTACCTATGCGTATACCAAACTACGAATCGCTCCGATTACGTACCTATGCGTATACCAAACTACGAATCGCTCCGATTACGTACCTATGCGTATACCAAACTACGAATTGCTCCGATTACGTACCTATGCGTATACCAAACTACGAATCGCTCCGATTACGTACCTATGCGTATACCAAACTACGAATCGCTCCGATTACGTACCTATGCGTATACCAAACTACGAATCGCTCCGATTACGTACCTATGCGTATACCAAACTACGAATCGCTCCGATTACGTACCTATGCGTATACCAAACTACGAATCGCTCCGATTACGTACCTATGCGTATACCAAACTACGAATCGCTCCGATTACGTACCTATGCGTATACCAAACTACGAATCGCTCCGATTACGTACCTATGCGTATACCAAACTACGAATCGCTCCGATTACGTACCTATGCGTATACCAAACTACGAATCGCTCCGATTACGTACCTATGCGTATACCAAACTACGAATCGCTCCGATTACGTACCTATGCGTATACCAAACTACGAATCGCTCCGATTACGTACCTATGCGTATACCAAACTACGAATCGCTCCGATTACGTACCTATGCGTATACCAAACTACGAATCGCTCCGATTACGTACCTATGCGTATACCAAACTACGAATCGCTCCGATTACGTACCTATGCGTATACCAAACTACGAATCGCTCCGATTACGTACCTATGCGTATACCAAACTACGAATCGCTCCGATTACGTACCTATGCGTATACCAAACTACGAATCGCTCCGATTACGTACCTATGCGTATACCAAACTACGAATCGCTCCGATTACGTACCTATGCGTATACCAAACTACGAATCGCTCCGATTACGTACCTATGCGTATACCAAACTACGAATCGCTCCGATTACGTACCTATGCGTATACCAAACTACGAATCGCTCCGATTACGTACCTATGCGTATACCAAACTACGAATCGCTCCGATTACGTACCTATGCGTATACCAAACTACGAATCGCTCCGATTACGTACCTATGCGTATACCAAACTACGAATCGCTCCGATTACGTACTTATGCGTATACCATATATACATACATATACTAAGAAGGACGATTTGATGTACAGGTGGGCCGGTGGAGAGATGTCTGTTTGCTACAACGCGATCGACCGTCACGTGATACGCGGCAAGGGCGACCAGGTCGCACTCATCCACGACTCCCCTATTACTGACACTGTACGCAAGATCTCTTACAACGAACTATACGACCAGGTGAGTTTGATCTATTTAATATTGAAGAATCGTAACATAGGTACTTTAGTTTCTTTGACTTTTTATTTTTTCCCGAGGTAACAAACAGACAAAATGGGTAATGGGGTGGGTAATAATGGTAGCATCTAGGGATGAGGAAAAAAATCGACCAATAAATCTGGCAGCATTCAGAATCATATGTGCAAGCTTTTCGGTGTTGAAAGCTATTTATAGAATGCGGTCCTCATATTTGCATACTCAACATCCTTTGGCGCCTGCACTACGTAACACTTTTAATTTATTGGAGCGTAACTTAAAAGCCGCTTGACCGATTTTGATGAAATTGAAATGGAACCACACGTGAAGCACCAACTTTCAAATAAAGATCATCAAAATCGGTGCACCCAGTCGAAAGTTCTGAGGTTAAAAACATAAAAAAAAAGTTAGTCGACTGGAGAACCATCTCTTTTTTTGAAGTCGGTTAAAATGAAATCACCGGAATAAAATAGTCCATATCTCACGCCGATCTTAGATCCTGGAATAACACATAGACTACTTTTATCCCGGTAAAAATATGGTTTCCTTGGGATAATTGAGGTAACGGAAACACCTCAATCCACGCGGGTGAAACCGCGGGGCGTTACTAGTTAATCATACAGCAGCACCACATGGTTGAGCAACGGAGATGCTAAATGTATAAATAATAAATATGCGCAACAAACAGTTTCAAAGAAATATATAGTTACGTTTGTTTGCAGGTATCGCGGTTAGCTGGCAAGCTGGCTTCATTAGGCGTCACGAAAGGGTCGAGAGTGCTCATTTATATGCCCCTAGTCCCTGAAGCTATAATCTCCATGCTGGCCACTAACAGGATCGGGGCTATTCACTCTGTTGTTTTTGGAGGTAATTGTACCATTCAGTTATAATGGGAGCACAAAAAGCTAAATGACCCGCAGAAATCTGTTAACTTCATGAATCGTATAAAGCCGTATTGGTCTAATATTTTATGTTATCTCTATGTAGTATTTCGCCACTATTTCACTTGATGGGAACAATTTTTGGAAGGTGGAATCTTCCTAGAGCGTGCCGAACCCTATTTTTTCTGAGGTTGTACATACTAAGCATGTGCAGTTCGGATCAGAGTTGGTTTTAATGCTAATTTGACTTGTATACTTAATAAATAACTATGAACTATGAGTCATCTCAAAGATTTGAACCACGTAGAATTGAGCTCCATTTCTGTAGCTCAAATGGAAAAATTTCCTACTCACAGCTCAGTCGTAACTCGAGCTGTGATGAAGCGGAACTGTAGTCAGTTGATCAATTGATTTTGCACTATTTATCTGTGATTACGCTGATTCATACATCTAAAAATTCCTTAATAATTGTCTCTGTCCATAAGATATATATTTCTTAAATGAAATAAGTATATTTTAGATACGCTTAAAAAAATATCGTATCTAATAGTTTCATTTAAATCTGTTTAGATATTAAAATACAGTTTTAAAACATAAACATAAGACTTTTTTCGTATTTATTGCCTACTTATTAATTTTCTTCTTACATACAAAATGTACCTAAACAAAATTCATATTCTATTTCTGATTCTCTTTAACAAAAGTTATGTATTTTCATTTCTAATATAAATATTTGATCAAATAATATGAGGCGCAATACGTTTTAAGTCAGAGTAACAATAAACTTCGCCCAGAAAAAATCCAAGTTGAGCTGACTTATGAACCGACTCAAAGATCTCCCTCAAACGCTTGAGTCGTGACCTAATACAGAGCTCCTGATTCTTTGTTGACTCACCCATGGCTAGTACATACTAACACTTTTAATATCGTAAGGATTTGCCGCACGGGAGCTAAGAACAAGAATCGAACACGCCGAGCCCACAGTTATCATAGCCGCCAGCTGCGGCGTCGAGCCCAACAAGATCATCAGGTAAAACTTTCTATATTTATTCAATGCTGCCAAATTTGTTATCTCCCCATGGTCGATCTGGCCACCTCTATCATGTGATTTAACACCGCTGGATTATTTTTGTGGGGTCATGTTGGAGACAGAGTCTATACGGAGCCAATCGAATCGATTACAGCCTTAAAACTCAAAATTCGTAATGTGATTAACGAAACAGACCCACCATTTTGTCAAAAAGTCATAAAAATATTTTGAAATAATCGACGTCTGTAACCGTGATCGTGCAGAACATTTATTTATGATACATCATTTTTCATTCATAAATCACAAAACTCATATTTTATTTCAATAAAAATTTGAATCATACTTTTATTGTTTTATTTTGGTTTATAGGACAAAGTTCTTGTTGAGGACGCTCTATAGGGACATAGGTATATTAAAAGGAGCTAGAATGCCACTGAAGGACCTAGCCTAGGGTTGCCATAACAGCCTAAGTAGATTCTGACCGGAACACTTTTGTAAATTTTCGAATTGATTGACTTGCATTGACCACAAATTAAATATTTATACTAATGTTAAGTGACATTGATTGCTACGACTATTTGTTACTACTTATTATATTTTTATAAATCTCACTTTTTAACAAATCAGCTTATAATTATTAAAAACAAATAAAATAAAATACAGAAAACACTAATTATTATTTTCTTATTGAATGTGTCTACATTTATCCACGGCGCAAACGTGCGCGCTGCGCTGTTTCAGGCTGAGCGCGTGCTTTGTGATTAAAAATGCATACGGGGATATTTTGCAGATTTACCGGGATTATTGAGACAAAAGTGCCATACTGGTGACATGTCCCGGTGTACCGGAACGGGAAGGATAGCAACCTGATTTTAAAGTTTCAAGTAAATTTTTCAGGTATAAAGATATTCTCGACGAAGCTCTCTGTCAAAGCACTCATCAGCCAAATACGTGTATAATTTACCAACGGCGGCGTGTCCTCGAATGTCCCTTGGAAGAAGGGAGAGACATTACTTGGGAAGAAGCTCTGGAAGCCGACCCTGTCCCTTGCGTCTCGGTAGAGGCTAACGAGCCTTTGTATATTCTTTATACTTCAGGTTAGTCTGTATTTTTTTATAATCATCGTTTTTATCATTTCATTAGGAAGACGTACATAGAGCTGCGATGTTAGTAGCTCTTTTGTCCACCTTATTGATGGATTTCGTGTTTTTTATTCCGTGATCTTCACTACCTATGTCTTCTAAAAGTTTTTGTGTAGGTATATCCATTTATACAACAAAGTTGACTACGAATAGGCCACTTAAGATTCAAGGCTTTCAATTCAAAGCTTAATTATTATTTTTCAACTTTTCGGCCACATATCAGCGGCTTATCAATATCCGTTGATTGTTATTTTATACGGATTTAACTTTGGAACCAGGGTTTTTTTCTTATCATCTTTGAAATTTTTAGCGCTCGATTTTTCGCCAACGTTGCAGGATGGCAACCATATCTATAAACTTAATTAATGAATGAAATAACAATTACAGTTTTTCTGTAACAACTACATTTATATCATACGAAAATGAAGGAAAAAATACAATATCACATATTTAACCTACCGTTAACCGGTGAAACCCGTTGTTTTTTTATAGTTTTGACTACAGCTCGATGTTAACATATATACATACAACTCCCCCCCCCCTTCACACACACCTAACCCTCACACGCATAAATATTTAAATACATTTTGTTAAAATTAGGCACAACCGACGCCCCCAAAGGCATCCAAAGGCCTTGCGGTCACGCGGCTGCTTTATGCTGGAGCCTCCGGATGGTGTATGGCATCAAGAAAGGCGTGTGGTGGGCTGCCTCAGACCTGGGCTGGGTGGTCGGCCATTCGTACATCTGTTACGGGCCGCTGCTGGCCGGCGTCACCTCCGTGCTGTACGAGGGCAAGCCTGACAGGACACCGGACCCAGGACAATATTTTAGGTACCTAGCTAGCTAGCAACATTATATAATCATCTAATCTACCAAGTAGGCACTGGTATCACAATATTATGTAGCAATATAGTCAGTACAGTAATGTTAGTATACAATATAGTATATTATGCTATGATACAAGTGACATGCTGCTTCTCTCGGTTATGGGTTGCAGTGGAAGCCAGGCGAGGGCGTCATTCAGCCGAGTGTAATAAGCAGAGCTGACGAGTTTCATATGACGTTTTCCAACACATTTGAGGAAATCACAAACATGTATAACTGCTTATATCATTTAATTATTACACTGAGAGTGCTCTGTTTACTCGCATATAACTTGCAGTAACGTATGAATTTAATTTTGTAGCCATAATAATTCTATTACACATTAGTGTGTAATTTTATTACGCACATGTGTGCAATAGCTCGGTTTATGGCCCTAAAACAGTGTAATAAGGATTAATTTACGAACAAGTATGTTTAAAACGTTTATTGTAAACGCCGCACTACCAGTGAATATAGAGTGTTATGTTGGCTCAGGCTATACTGGACGGTCGACACTGGAGGATAAAGATTATCGTCTCCTAGAGTCCTTGTAAAATAGGGTTTTATTTTATTTTATTATTATTATAAGTTTGCGTTTGACAACTGTCTCTCCTGATGTTAAGTGATGACGTTGTCTAGGATTTAGCACGCAAACCTAGAAGATTAGAGATTCACTCGCGACTTGAAGACTCCAGGTTTGTCCATATCGGGAAACACAGACTCTGGCAACGAGTTATATATATATATTATAGTTACTTAGGATGTAAGTACAGAGCAAGCAATCCGTAGAAATCGCCTACAATCTCTGTTCTACATAGTTGTATTGTCATCATCAATCCTTTCATCATTCCAGATTAATAGAACAACACCGTGTGGTCGGTTTGTTTACGATTCCCACCGTGTTCAGAGTGCTGAAGCGAGCGGATCCCAACGCGAAGTACGCGCGGCGGTACTGCTGCAGCTCCCTCAAGACTATCTTCATAGCGGGGGAACACTGTGACCAGGATACTCGGGTGAGGGTGTGAACAGTCGGTGACCTATACCAGACTGTCGATGTGTCCGACAACATGTAAACACCATTAAAACTGTCTGGCTTTTGAGGTAACGTTATTTTATAGGTCCCCAAGTGACATATCTATAACCAATGATGTTTTACTAAAGATCACGTATATTTATACTGCGCGGTGCTCAGATTTTGTACCTTTACGACATAAACATGCTTACTGCGACAGATAATACGGTACAAATAATATAAAAAAGGATAGCTATATGTTTAGACTTGCGCTTGAAATACGCGTCGTAGTCAAAATTACTACAATTGACTTAATTTTGCCGCCTCAGTTTCCGCGCGCTTGTGCGACATCTACCTCATATAAACATATCATTGTGTATAACTTAGATCTTATACTATGACGAAAGTATAATCATAATTTATTAAAGTTTAGGGGTCTGGCAGGGGGCAGGGGGCTGCGACCGTGATACAGTGTCCGGCAATGGATCACATCATATCTAATGTTATTCCGAAGAAAATATAATAAAATAAAGCCTTATACTTTAACGAATTTTAGGTACCTACTATATTTTACATCTTTACTACCTGATCAGCAGACAGTGGTCCAACGTAAACTTATATACTTAAAAAAAACTGCTGAAGTAACCACAATCCGAACTCCACACTCACTGAGCGTTCTTACCTGTGTCGGGGGCATGATCTGAAAATTTTCAGCTTTTATAAAATAACGAAGTTCTGGCTATCGTGGGCTCTTACTTTATTTTTAGTTACTATTGAAGTTCATTTTTAACCCCTGTCGTAAAAAGAAGGGTGTTATTAGTGTGACGTTTCTGTGTCTTGTCTGTTACATCGTAGTTCCTAAACGAATGAAACGAATGCACCTATTTTGATGCATTTTACGGCATATTTTTTTACGGTCGTTTTGGCTCAGTAATCAGTGGACACTTTAGAACCGCGACCCAGGGTTCGAATCCCAGCTGGGGCAAACATTTATGTGATAAGCGTAGATGTTTGTTCTCGGGTTTGGGATATATGTTTGTGCATTGTGATTGTGTGTGTTATGCCTTCTGCGACACAGGGTACCTAGTGCGGAGGTGTGAGTGTGAATGCGTTTATTTGTTTTCTTGTTGAAAATTGTTTTTTTTAATATAGCGATCAAATAACAGGAATTGAACCAATGCATAAAGTGTGAATCAGTTCAAAGCTCAGTACCTTTGACCCCGATACTGCGTCATATTATGTACATAATCGTATACCTTGTTATACAATAGTTTATGTGAGTAGGTATATTGATTCAGAACAATGCTGTTTTAGTCTTTGGCCGGGATTCCATAATGAATATTATATAAGTGGTTAAAAACAAATACTATTTTAAGCCGGCTTCAAAAAAAGGAGGAGTTTCACAATTACAAATACAAACACAAATATGTTTAATACTGAAAAGATGCACATTTTTTTTTATCACACTCAGACCCCCGCACTAGGATTACCTGTGTCGCGGGAGGCATGGACACACACAATCACAACACACAAACAACCAAGACCCGGGACAAACACCTATATTCATCGCACAAATGTTTGCCCCAGCCGGGATTCGAACCCAAGGTCCCGGAGACGCAGAAGTCAAGTCATTGACACTGACCACTGCGCCACGGCGACCGTCGATTTTACATGCTTAGTCTAAAATTATGAACTATAATAAAAGATAGATAATATGGGTATGACATTCACAGATATATACAAAAAGAAAACAGATTTAGGTAGGTACACACAGCTGTTGTTACAGCATATCACTCTAGCCCCCACACTAGGATACCCTGTGTTGTGGGTGGCTTTCGACTTTGTTACCTCAGAACTTTCGACTGGGTGAACCGATCTTGATGATTATTTATTTATTTGAAAGCTGGGGCTCCCCGTGTTGTCCCATTTAATTTCATTAAAATCGGACAAGCTGTTTTTGAGTTACACTCCAATAACTGAAAAGTGTTACGTCAATTAGACGATATTCTAATTGCGGGTGTAAAAATAGGTGAATATACACAATGATAATTGATCCCGTGAGTAGCGAAGGTCACTGAAAATAGAAAATGAAAAATTACCAAGAAATGGAACTGACTTCGGACTGGAATTGACTTTAAGAAGTCTTAAATCAAACGCGATGATAATAGAAGCAATTACAAGCAATGTATAAACGGACTATTAAAAAATTGCAATTTAGGTAAATTTTTGTGTTTCAATTTTTAACCCTGAAATTTATAAAAGGTACTTTTTGCTCTTCCGACCAAAAAGGTTGTCAGCCCCTGTCTTAACATAACACTAGTTAGGCCACGTCGCAGATTTTTGGGTGGTCTAAATACCCTGATATTGGGCTGGCCTCCAGCATATCCGCAAAACTTTCTTCACATAGTAAAGTTAGCCTAATCATATCTCACCACCGCTACCTATTCGTTTCACGACACTGTCCATCCAAATGTTGTCTATAAGTAACCGCTATAAGCGATAAGACCACCCTTTCCCACCATTATACTGCCTACCTTACTCACGATATTTAAGTTACGTAATAATCTTAAAGGTAATTCATATAGTAAAGAGCAATAAAGATTAATTGTATTGTAGTGTCCTTATCCCAAATTACATTTTTTTACATATTATTATTATTTTATATAGCTGTAGCTTTTATATAGCTGTTATATAGTTGTATTCCGCTCTTTCTCTCTCTTATTATGATCCTCTTATTCCACAGAAGCGATTTAGTTCTACATGGAAGGAGCTTCGTACCAAATGCCATGTAAATCCGTTAGGTGTTTTAGCGCTGAGCGGTCACAAACATAATAATGCTCACACACATAATAATACTGACACACACACTCACACATAATTTTTTTCTTATATACTTTTAGAGTGCTTAATTATTATTTTTTGTATATATTATACCACCATGTAGATTATTATCTATGACCTTTACCAAATTGACCCATATGAGTTATTTGTATATTGCAGCAATGGGCAGAGCGAGTGTTCAACGTACCGGTGCTGAACCACTGGTGGCAGACGGAGTCAGGGTCTCCCATCACTGCCCCGTGTCTCGGATACGGCGTGAAGTCCATACCGCCTCATTCCGCCGGATATCCGGTGCCTGGTTATGACAGTAAGTGATCAACCAGCGTGAGTAAGCAGCGTAGCAGGGCCTTATGGTCTCGACCGAGGGCGTACGCCCATACAGGACTCCGTGCAGACAATTGTGGTGGGCTGTAACCCGACAAATGTCACGCGGGCCGCCTCGTTATGAACCGTTATATTAATCGTTAGACAACGTCATCACTTAACATCAGGTGAGACAGTTGTCAAACGCAAACTTATAATATGTAAAAACAAAAAACCTTCTCGGCGCGTTACCATGGCGTCGGTAGCATAAGTCATAGTAGTAAGGTAGGTTTTACCGGGTATCACCGGATAGGTAAATTAGCTCACGTAAGCTCCATACGGGAGTTCTCAGTTTCATAGCATTTGATCCTTGAGCGATTACCATGTTTTCCTTCAAGCGTAGCAAATTATGTACATAGGTAATTACTAGAATATATGAAGGTGATTTATAAAGATTCTAGCAATATTAAATATGTACTGCGTAAATATGTAATGCGTATAAGTACATATCCCACTAATATTATAAATGTCAAAGTTTCGATGGATGGCTGTTTGTTACTCAATCACGCCAGAACAGCTGAACGGATCTGGATGAAGTTTGTCACAGAGATAGATTATAGTCTGGAATAGCACATAGGCTACTTTTTATCCCGGTATAATGTATGATAACTGTGGAATAATTGATGTAGCGGCAAAACCGTAATCCACGCGGGTGAAACCGCGGGGCGCTACTAGTATTATTGTATATTATATATAAAGTCCAGTCTTTTCGTGACCACGACCAATGCAACTTGGTCAAAACGTCGAGATAAATAAATTACTAAATGTTTTTCTCGCGATCAAGCCCCGATTGATTTATTAACAATTTGTTCGAATAGCGAAAGTCTAAAAATGACAATGTGTATGATAATTTGTTTTAAATATACCAATAAGCACTCTGCCTTCTGAGCCGCTGGTCCCGGGTTCGATTCCCGGACAGGTCAAACATTTGTGTGCATGAACATGTCTGTTTAACTTGTGTCTGGGTGTGTATATGTATATAAGTATATATATCAGTCATCAGGCTACCATAGCACAGGCTCTGCCTAGTTTGGGACCTGAAGACCTTGTGTGAATGTTAATAAATAAATAAAATAAATAAAAATGGCTCCAAAATGTACTTATAACGTGCTCGTGTTCCCCACAGTACGTGCATTGCGCGAAGACGGCGCGGAATGCCAACCGGGAGAAGTCGGGAGGCTGGTGGCTAAACTCCCCCTCCCCCCCGGGTTCGCGTCTACACTTTGGCAAGCGGATGAAAGATTCAAGAAGATATACTTTGACACTTATTTGGTAAGAATGAAAATTCGTTTTGAAATGTATTTATATACTACAACAATCGTCGACCACGGTCGCACCCGTCGTCTGGGTGGAAATGAACGTTCTTTACAAAGCAGGGAAGCGCTCAGATAAAGACGCTATTACCGGTTACCGTTCACCCATCCGAAGTATGACCGCCTCGTATGTTGCTTAAACCTGTTGATCAGTTAAGATTTCGTAGTTAAATCCTGCTATACCTACGTGCACCATCTATCGATAAGATCTATATTTTGTTTAATAAGCAAAAGCTAGTATTTTTTCATATTTTTAACCGACTTCAAAAAAGGTGGAGGTTCTCAATTCGACCCGTATGTTTTTTTAATGTTTACTAATAGTGGATTTTGAACCTTTTAGTGCGTGAGAGTGCAGGAGTTTACAAAGTAAAACAAAATGGCCTAGTAAATTAGCTTAATATTTTTGTTTATACTGTATAGATCTACCGTTTGACCACTATCTCACTTGATGGTCAGCGAAGATGTGGTCGAGGATGTTATCACGCTAGACCTAGAATGCTCACTAATATATTTGACACTTAAGCCACATAGCCAAACTGAAACGGAGCCAAAATGAAAAAGAAAAAATAACATCTATAATTTTCAATTGTAATTAGGGTTACTACGACACCCAAGACGCTGGGTGGATCAGCTCTGAGGGCGCAGTGTGGGTGGTGGCGAGAGCTGATGACGTCATTAATGTGGCGGGTCACAGACTATCCACAGCGGCGTTGGAGGACGTAGTGCTTCGACACGCGAGAGTCGCCGACGCTGTGGTCGTTGGCGCTCCGGACAAGACGAAGGGAGATGTACCGCTTTGTCTCTATGTGATGAGACCACCGCAGGATGGTAAGTCAATATGAAATTGTAGGCACAGTATTATACAAGTTTGTTATATTACTCTTGGCAGTTAGGTATGTGCTAAAGGGGACACTAGTTAGAGACCACATTTTAGTTCCACATCTCGCCACTTCTGGTAAAAAACACAGATCGAACACCTCCGGTTTGAGGTGTTGAGTTATTTTGAATTTTGTTATTAAAACTGAAAATAATAACATTTTGAATTTTGTTATTATTTTGAATTACTTTTATTTATTGGACAATCATTATTTTGACAAAACTTATGGTGCGTTTTGCCGCAGAAAAAGACTCGAAGGATTAATGATGTGCATGGGGAACCTACCGTAAAAGAAAACACGTTACGTTCTTTGTCCCAACGTTATCATTCATCACAAACCCCGTGGACGGCTGGAGACCCTAGTTGACAATGAAGAATTCAAAGCGGATCCATCGCAAACCACGTCACAGTTTGCGGCATTAATCATTCGAGCTTTTTCTGCGGCGCTGGTGCCACAGTGAAACTCGTAATATTAAATGACCGGTTATTTTAAGTTTTCCATTGTGAACAGAACGATGTCAAATAAAAATCAAATGGTACGTAAATTGAATCTTTAATCAATTGAATCACTGTCGGTCGCAGTGGCGCAGTTGTCAGTGTTAGTGACATGACTTCTGTGTCTCCGGACCCTGGGTTCGAATCCCGGCAGAGGCAAACATTTGTGCGACGAGTGAAGAAGTTTCTCCCGGGTCTTGGTGGTTTGTGTGTTGTGATCGTAAGTGTCCATTCCTCCCGCGACACAGGGAATCCTAGTGCGATAGAAAAAAAACACTAATTTGGAAACACAAATACAGAAGCTAAAATTTGAAACTTTGAATTTGGAATTCCTAACCAAACGCCAGATATTTGAGATCATAGTTGGTAGTGCGACAAAACGCCAATTCCATATGCACAACATACACGACTTCTAACTGATATTATTTCTCTATTACAGATGAGGAAATTGTAACCGAAAGCACAGTGACACAGGAACTGATCGCCTTAGTACGTCACCTGATAGGCCCCATTGCCGCGTTCAGGAAAGCGGTCGCTGTCCCGGCGCTTCCCCGGACTAGGTCGGGAAAAGCCCTAAGAGGCGCTATTGCGAAGCTTGCCAGGTCACAGCTTGTGAAACTACCCTCAACTATTGAAGATCCTACTGTTTTTGGAGAAATATTAGTAGCATTGCAGAAATTAGGGTATGCCATTGATGCACCAGAACCTGAATTCTAAAGAAAAAATATAGATGCTTAGCTACAATGATATTATTAAAAGGGCAGATGCGGCACCAGCTCCAAGTTCATCGTTCACGCTCAAACGGCTGAACGGATTTGTTTGAAATTTGGGATGAAGAAAGCTGGAATAACACAAAGGCGTTATCCCGGAAAAAGTAAAGTTCCCCTGTGATAATTGAGGTAGCGAGAAAACAAAGGTTCAGGCAGGTTTTAATAATATCATCGTATGCTTACTCAGAGTAGGTACTAATAAGATCACGTAAAATCCTGCCAATTATCGCCAAGTTTTAACGAGCTCTGACTGGTCGAAACTAAACACAACCTGTAACAGATCAGTACTGTTTTCACCCCCAGGTTGCTTAGCTCTTAGCATTTGTTAGTGCAAATCACAATATAGTTGCGTAATCGGATGGACCTAGCACTTTCTTGGGGTTAGTTACATTGAAAAACCTACCTACTATAAAGCATTCAATGCAATCAAATTAATGTGCGTACTCGTAGTTAATTATTTAGATGTGGATGTAGCGTAGCTATAATAATTTATCTTTGTTTTGTTACGTGCATTTATCTCTCAGATAAGTTTTCTTACTTTTATTGATGTAGTAGCCGTAACTAATATTAATTGAGTATTGTTTTAAACTTTCATGGCTTTTCACAATAAAAATATTGTTTAACACGGGATACGCACCATGATTATGATATTGATTGAGTTCCCGATATTTCGGCGCGGTTCCACGCACCATGATCACGGAGAGACTGAAGAAAGCGGTAGATGTAAAAATATATTGAAATGTTAAGGACAGACATATCTGTCTACCCTCTTTTTTAGTCTTTTGCTACGGGTACCACTGGCACTAGAACTCGATTGCAAGTTTCTACAAAACACACTCACTGTATCACTGCGGATATTCGTACGGTCACAATGTGCGCGCGTATTGTTTTTTATGCACCCTAATACTGGATTCCATGTGGTTGAGAGCTGGAAACCATCACCTCGGTTAAAGTTCTCGTATTTTGAGATCTCGATCGCCTCTTTAATCAGTCTCGGGATATAGTGACGCTCAGTGGATAAAACACATGGCTTATGGAATTCGATCCAGTGATTGGGTCCAGCATCTAGCAGATGTTCCGCTATGGCCGATTTGTGTCTCTCTTGGTTTTTTACGGCCTTAATGTGCTCTTTAGTGCGGCATGATATGGTTCTTTTTGTCTGACCTATCTGACAATCAGATAGGTCAGAAAATCAAAATCTAAATCATGGTGCGTCGTGTTAAACAATATTTTTAATATTAATTGATCTAATAACTTGTTGGTTTTAATTGGCTTTAATTAAATATTACTTGTCTTATATCTGATGAACTACTTAACTCTATATTATAAAAATCTGTGGTCGACGATGTTGGTCTCACAATCATTCTATTATTAAATTAAGTTTTAATCATAAGTAGGTAGGTACCTACATTAGGAAAATGTTTGTTGATCCTTGAAAAGAAAAAGAAGAAGCATATTGGTAGTGTGAGTTTTTCACGTCTTTAAACGCTACATCGCGTTGATAATGCCACAGAATGTATGATAGTTTGTAGAAAGTATAGATATTTTTGCAAGTTCTCGTAGAAACTGTTATATTCTATGATCGGCGATACGCTGAGAGTTTGTAGCGATACCCTTCTGGACCAACGCTACCGAGATACTGGACCCCTGCTTCTGAATCCTATGGTGCTAAAAACCCGCACGGACTAATTGTACACGACTCGCATCACCTGCAGCATCTCACAAGACAAATATATTTTGAAGAGCGGTCGTTTGCACTCTGCGTAGGTATATGTAATGTAAAATATGTAAGTTAAAACTTGGCATATCTGTGAAGTCAATGGGGCATGAGGATACTACAAACCTCATAATAGCACCAGTAGTTACACGTGACATTAAGGGCTTGGTTAGTCTCATGCAGTAAGTATACCAATTCCTGAGAAATGAACATACAATTCCATGAGTTTTATGGTTCACTACATTAACTTCATCATGGTGGTGGCTACTTTCGAGTAGGTACCTTCAAGTACCTGCCTGACTAATATAAACACCTTTAAGTTTGAAAAACTGTCACCAAATACAGTCAAACCTGGATAAGAGAGAGTTCAAGGCAGCACAATCTCATGTTTCTCACTATCCCGAGTTTCTCGCTAATGCAGGTACATGGGTAGCGTTTCTCTCTTATAGAGGTACGCAGCAATAACAAGTCACAGCAAGTACGAATGTACTAAATAATAATAATATGGGACAACATTCACACAAGGTCTTCAGGTCCTAAACTAGGCAGAGCCTGTACTATGGTAACCTGATGGCTGATATATATACTTAAATACATATACACACCCAGACACAGGTCAAACAGACATGCTTAGTTCATACACACAAATGTTTGACCTGTCCGGGAATCGAACCCGGGACCAGCGGCTCAGAAGGCAGAGTGCTACCAACTGCGCCAACCGGCCAGTCATTAATATTCATAAATATATAATATGATAAAATTATGTGCATAATATGCACAACATATATCATGTACACAGGTATATATTTTTAAAATAGTGTGTCAATATTTCCATGTCCATCAGAGCACTCAGACTTTATCGTCTAGTTCCACGAAATATAATAGGTACAATATTGACGAGAAAACAATACAAAAACAATGGTAGGAAGTTCCACGAAAGTTGAGAGAAAGTTGAGTTGAACGATGAGGCATAAAATAGCAGATGTTAAATTTGTAATTTGTTTTGTCATTTGTTACTGTATGTGTGTATCTTTTATGTATGTATGTATTTTTATTGTAGCTATAGTTCCCCCTAAATAATATAAATAAATAAAGCTCGACTGTCGCTCATAGAGGTAAAGATAAGTAGCAGTCTCACTTACGGAGGTCCATGAGGGAAAAACGACTCTCTCTCTTACAGAGGTTTCTGTTTCTCGCTAATAGAGGTTTTGACGGGTCCTGTCTATTACCCTCACTTATAGATTTTTCTCACTTATCCAGTTCTCACTTACCCAGGTTTGACAGTACATAGTGTGTTTAGTCAGTTCAGTGCAGTCGTTGAGAGTCAGTAAATATTTAGGTTTAGCTTGACTACACCATCGATCACATCGTCGCTGACCATTAAGTGAGATGGTAGCTAGATCTTATGATAAAAGTTTTTTGCGCACAGACACGTAAGAGTTGATGACTAAAACAAAACACGATTAGGTATACTTATGTATACCTAATCGTGTTTTGTTTTAGTCAGATAATATCCAAACCTGAAATCAAAATAAATTAAAACCGTCAACTATGATATTTTTCTTTAATTTCTTACTGAGACTCACTTGTCGTCACCTACGTGGGCAATTTACTGTACTGAATCTGAATGTTTATTTTGAGATTGTCACGATAAAGAAGGGAATATTTTCCATTTTAACCACTTTGATCAATCGTGATTGACAGATTTTCCTGCACTTTGTCACTCATACGGACGCATATCTGTTAAGTAATTAGTATCGGGATATATAGGGTGAGACAGCGGTCAAACGTAAGCTTATTACCTATGCCTTATGCCACCCATTTAGAATTAAGCATAAGGTGAGGCCTATGTTTGTTCTAAGCAGTGCACGTCCTATGCAAGTCACCTGAAGAAAATGAAATAAAAAGTATGTAAGTAATAAAAATATCTTATTCTTATTCCTACTTACTACACATACCAGGAGGTGGGCAGCAGCGCCTTCTGATGATTGGAAATCATACTGCCCTCGCCAACCCGCCTGCCAAGCGTGGCAAGTATTGGCAAATCCCCCCTATATGAGGGAGGCATAAGTCCAGCAGTGGACGCACATAATAAGTAGTAATAATACATAATATACGCAAAAAAAAAAAAAGAATAGGCTGAGAATCTCTTTTTCATGTCATGGTGGTGTGCGGCACATAATATACTATTATTACGCCGTACGAAGCCGAAATGTAAGATAGTGGTGAAACGCTTGCCTATTCACAATAAAAAAAAAAAAAAGAAATTAGCCTTGTCGCTTTCCAAAGATCGATATGCAATATTTTCCAACGGTCATTAGGTTTAAGACTGGTGTTCTATACACTATGCTACACACATCGAAAAAGTGTAAGCAACAAGCAACAAACCTGTATGGTTTTGATTTTAAACTTTTGACAGATTTCTCAACACCATTCGTTTCGACGACGACGGGCGCGAGGATAGGTACCTACTGAATTTAATAACAAGGTGATGTATAAATTTCGACTTTACAACCTGATTGATGCCGTCAGTTTTTATTCAAAGAGTAACTTAATAAAATATATATTTATGTTTTCAATGTATTTTCTTTCCTGCAGGGTGCAATGGGGTGCGCTTGCACCCTGCAAGCGCACCCCATTGCACCCTGCTACCGGTGCCCATGGCATTACCACCCTCTCTCTCAATGGTATGACATTCGACAGTGTAAAGTATGATACGGCGAATGTAATAAGCGAGTTCACTTCATTAATACATATTTTTATACATATTTGTATAACTGTAGGTCGAACTGGCAATTATAGGATTATATTTTTTGGAATTTAACACTGATTTAATCGCTGATTTCAGTTGGTGCAAGGCTAATTTGTGATTAAAACCGAGTCTAAACGGTACTCGGATAATCTGGTAGGCGCAAGTGGGACAACGTCACAACGATTAATTCATAATCGCTGGATTGTTAAAGTGTTTGTCAATAAGTAAAAGTACAGGAAATTGAATCGAAAAGGCATACATAATTAGTAAATCAGCAGAGCTTTTCGTCTCACTACCTGACTTTTTATATTGGGAATAGGCAAACGTTTGACCACTATCTCACCTGTAGTTAAGTAATGATGCCGTATAGGATGGAGCACGCCTGCCTAGAAGATACCTATTCACTCGTGACTTTAAGATACCAATTGTATTTATAAGGATACATAGATTTAGACAAGGAATTCCACTCATTAGCTGTACGCACTATGAATATGGAAGCAAAATACTTCGTACGACAAGTTGGAACGTCTACCATGTATGTATGTCGCATTGCCGTCCGTTTGGTTGTTCTCAGATGGAATGGGGAGGGAGGAATGAAATAACGTAGGTAATTCCACAGCGCACACTCGAAATGTATCCGACAAAACACTGAGAATCGTTGTTGATAAGCCTTTTAGCTCGCCACTCTATCGACTCAAGAGCCTCAATTTGGTAATTAGCCAAGCCGTACCACATAAATATGAGAACAGTAGGAGAGATTAGGGTAATGGGAGTCACCCACACATCCACGAAACAGTACTTGCGAGTGACGCGTAAACGGTGTCCTTATCGCCGCCACGACCCCCCAGGGTTGCCTAAAATGGCTCGCGCCAGTCAGCGCCCGCGCCATTGAGATACGCTGATTTTTTGTTTTTGTGCTCCGCTGATATAATTTTACGTCAATGCAAATTAGAAGATAATTGTCGAATATCTTGCAGTATGCGATTGAGACTTTTAAACGAACTTAGTTACACATTTGAAATTGTGATGTGCAGTTTACATTATGTCAGTGTTTAAAAGATTATTTTTATTTTATTATTTTTCTCATTATTGTAATTGTGGGAAATGAGAGTCAGGTGACTCCCATTACCCGCAAGTGATCACTATTACCCGCAACAATGCATGTTAAATTACGCCATGTTTCCAGAGGGGACCAGCATAAACAGAATAACAGCATTTAATAAAACCGAAATAAGTCTGTTGTTTGACCTACTTGGCCAGCTGATATAAAAGCGTAAATTTGTTGCAAAAATATTTATAATTGCGACGAAATAGGAATTACAACAATGGAAAAAATCTGGCTACCAAAGAACAGACGAGAGTGGGATCGATAACCAGCTGGGAGAGAGGAAAATATATCACTTTGTTGTGTACTATAAGCGCTGCAGGCAGTTACATTCCACCGATGTTTATCTTTCCTAGGAAAAGGGTGACTCTTCTGCTCAAGAAGGATGGTCCAGCCGGATCGCTTTGCATATGCTCAGACAATAGTTGGATTAATGAGCTTCTCTTTCATGAATGGTTGGCGGGCGTAATTTAAACAGCACGCTAAGCCATCTGCAGATGAATCCATCCTTTTAATGCGAGACAACCATGTTACTCACATTTATCTTTCCGTCTACGAACATTGAAGGCCAATAACATTCATATGTTGTCTCTGCCACCACACACGTCACATAGAATGCGACCCCTATGTGATTATTTTTTGGTCGGCTCAAAATGGCCTCTAAACCAGAAAGTGACTTATAAGCTTGTAAAGCCTCTTGCTGGAAATTAATTCACCAGGAGATGCACCTCATGTGGGCTATGGGCTCACGCGAAATGCACTGGGTGGAACTCAGCTGAAGGTTTTGTCTGCGATATGTGCTAGATTTTCTTCAACTCCGATTTCCCCCAGGGTGACCACGATTACCCCAATGTTGGTGTAATGGCAGTCAAATCTGTTTTTTTTTTAACTTTTATAACATCCAAAGTTGATTGCTAAAGTGACTAATAATTATTCCTAATAATAGTTAATGAATAAAATGATGTTTAAAGTCAGTTACAATAAATAGTTTGTTTATGATTCACATTTTATTTGAGTTCTCGCTTAAGTGGCCCCCATTACTCCCTTTTACCCTACCCCATACATGATTGAACCTATACTTGATACAAGTTGAGCAGTTATTCAGTTGTAAAGTAGACCGTACGTTTCACGTTTGCGAGGACGAACAGTTTTTTGGCTGCTACCTATGAGCCTTAGACTCAGTGTAAGATCCAAAATTGAGTGTCGAGTTTAAAGAGACGCTTAAAATGTCTAAATGGTCAGGAACAGTTATCGGCACGGATACAATGACATCACGGAAAGTAGGGGCCAAATTAAATTGACTCCTTTTTACATAAAATTGAGATTCGAGAAAAAAACACTGGCTATTGAGATGGCAAGTTCATCAGACTCTGAGGAAAAACATGCGGAGCTAAATGATGTAAATAATAATCATGTCACGTGATTTATGCTTGTCAGCCACTGTCGTAGTCACTCAATTATGACTGTCACTGTCAGTTGTCAGTCTCCACTGTCATTCGCGAATCGCGATATTCGCGATGACGCAGAGGCTGTGAGGGAGGCATTTCAATTTTAAGTTTATTTTGATCCATTTGGCACAGTAAAAACCAATAAAATATAAGAAATTTTATCTATTTACTATTTATTACTGTTCTGTTTTACTAAAGTTGATTCGTGCAGTGGTGGTGTTATGTTTATGTTAAATTTGTGAAAGTGACCTAGACCTATCAGTGCCGCCGGCGCATAGAAAGTAAGTGTTTTCTAACATAATTTCCATTAACAATTTTGCTTTATTAATTACGATCTTGCGATATTCAGAGTTAAGATTATTTTTTGACGTGTGTAGCATTCGAACAGTAACACATAAAAGCACAGGACTGAGTCATCACTTTATCTTTACAGATAGTGTTTGATAACAACACTATTGTCTCAATCAAAATAAATTTACGAAACCCCTAATACATGGCATCAGCTCAGATTTGTTACGTGTTGCTAAAGTTTTTGGACTGGATATGACACGTTAAATGCCTTAATTTTCTAATATGGAAGGATATTGAATAACAAGCCCATTGAATAACTACAGTATGCATTTGAGCTCAATTGTGTTTTTTATAAGTAATTTTCTTCTATGTGACTTCTTTTAAATATATCACTTGGGCATTGAATCCTTCACCTACGGCTACACCGATTTCGATGAAATTTGGTATGGAGATAGTTTAAACCCTGGATTGGGACGTAGGATATAGGCTAGTTTTATCCCGGAAAAAGTATAGTTCCTGCGGGATCATTGAGGTAGCGAGAAAACTGTAATCCACACGGGTGAAACCGCAGGGTGCTACTAGTAACAAATAATTCCTAACTTATGTATTAAATAGTTCAAGAAAACTGAAGATTAAAATAATAGTGACACTGAATTGTTTGGAAAGTGTCACAAAAGTTATATAAAGAGTTTGTCCAAGTCCTTGTAAACAAATAGTTGTGCACATGTGGAAAATTAATGCTTGTAAATCAAACATGTTGAAACACCTGTCAACTTGACATACACGTGTTGTACATCAAAATAACTGGATGTTAGTTGAGAATATTTTTAAATTTCGTTCTGACAGTGTATTGCACTAATATTATAAAGTCAAAAGTTCTTAGTGTTCTGTTCTTGTTTGTATGTTTGTTACTCCTTCACACTGAAACGACTGAATGGATTTGGAATGAATATATCTGATACCTTGGAATAGTATATATATAGGCTATATTTATTCTGAAAAAGATATAGTTTCCATGGGATAATTGAGGTAGTAGAAAAATCATAGTCCACACAGATGAAACCCCAGGGCGCAGCTAGTTTCAATATAAATTTAAAAGTCTATGTAACCAATAGTTTATGAAGTGGATTATTCTCATAAGCTGATTATTTCATGTTCTTACATGAATTTGATGTCATTGTACTTTTGATTTGCTTCTTTCCATTACATTTACCTTATATGCATACAAAATCGAATTTAGCTAGATATAGTACAGTATAACCTTATTATATTTGTGTGGCATATGTTTTTATAATATCACTTAACTTTCTAGTAACCTGATCCAATGATAAAAAAGAATATTACATAGTATAATATTTACAAGTTTTCTTGACAATAATTTAATTTTGATTCATCTGATGTAGATGTGGAAGTCAACAATAGCAGCAGATGTTCCAGCTCCACCAGTTGAGGCTGATGATTGGGAGACAGACCCTGACTATGTGAATGATGTCACCGAGCATGAGCAGCGCTGGGGGCCAGGGGGCAGGAATGTTGAAGCTATTGAGTGAGTATTCTTGATTTTCCTGTATGCCACCACTGTTAGATAGGTCACATCTCTATTTCCTGAAAATGTTTTCTGTTTATGTATAACTAACCCATAATTTATTTATTATTGAGTAGCTCAGTGCTAAAATATTCAATCAAATTTACCATAAATTTGGAATATTATGAAGATAAAATACATTTAATTCGAGAAAGGTAATTGGGTAATACCTAAATTACAGATTCTATATATACAATTCTATAAGTATTAAGAGAGTTGACACAGTTCTATGTCCAAGCACAGGGGTCAACAATAAAGTATATTTTGTAATTTGCATGATATAAGGAAGGAAGTCAGTGTGTGTCTGAATATGAATTTATAATGTGATATAAATAACTCTAGGTATAGGTCTGCATGAGCTTGTCCAATGTTGAATCACATAAACTAATTGTGCAAATTTGTTTAGTGTGTAGAAATACATTTATAGGTTCTTTTTGAGGGTAAAAAGAGACTTCAGAATATAGCTATATCAATCTATTGTTTAGAATTGAATAACCTATAATAGTTTGATGTTTTCCTTTACAGATTGCATAGTTATGAAAATACATTTAATTATGACACTCATTTTTGCATTTTTATGAATATTATTAAAATTATGCTGCTGCAAGATAGTTAATAAATATTAGTTATTTGTTGTATGTATTGCTTCCGGGCTGTTTGGCCGTGGTCTAAACAGCCCGGAAGCAATACATACAACATGCAACGCTGGCCGTGAAAGCCTTAGAGTTAACATTAGTTATTTGGTTAAGATTGAATTGAAAAACCTTGCACTAGAGGACTTGCCGTGCTCCACTGAGCACATTTTTATATATTACCTTAAAATGTTTCAAATATCTAGTAGTTTTGCAGATTTTTGTTAAACTCATGGAAATATAAATGTGTATGTGTGCCTTCTGTTTCAGCATGGCAAAGTTGAGGGATGAAGTATTCCAAGCTGATAAACAGATCAAACAGAAACAGTATGAAGATGGGCCAAAGTCCTCGTTTGGGTATGTTAACATTTATAGTATTGTTATAATCATTGCCATACAATATCCACGGGTGAACATAAGCCTGCCCCATTGAATAACAACAATGACTGGTTGGGAGCTGCAAGCATCCAGACTCTTCAGTTGATCCTTAGCAGGTAGCTACCTCTAGCTAGAAGTTAATGTAGACTCCTATCTATCTAACTTTTTAATATGTGAGCCAATATTGAGAAACATAATGTATACCAGGCCAGGCTTAACAATCAAGAACTATAGTAATATTTATTTATTTAATCATACATTTATGTATGTTATGAGTTAAAAAGTTTACAACACTAGCTGCGCCCCGCGGTTTTACTCGCGTGGTGATGCAAAACGATGACGATGGTGATGATGAAAATAAGCCTGATTAATCTAGTGTATAAGCTATCTCTATACCAAGTTTTATCACAATCGGTGTAGCTGTTTGAGCGTGAAGAAGTAACAAACATACACACATACAAACAAACTGTCGCATTTATAATATTAGTAGGATAAATTTACAACATTAAACTTTATTCAATCACTTATTAGATGTTAAATTGTCATATTCCTTTCTGTATAGTAACCGAGAACTCAAATATTGGGTGTCATTATTTCGCAGATACGGAGGTAAATTCGGAGTTCAACAGGACAGAATGGACAAGTCTGCTGTTGGACACGACTATGTTGGCAAAACAGAGAAGCACGTCTCACAGAAAGATTACGCACAAGGTATGCTTTGAAACACTGTGATACAAATATGCGCATAGAAAGTTGTACTAGTAAAATACAGAAGCTGTATTAACATGAATAAAATCTATGTAGCGGGAATTTAGGTTTACTTTCGTTGTCATAGCGATATTGAAACGGCAAAACAACAAAAATTTATTAGGACATTAAAGACACGGAATTCCATTCAGTTAATGCAAATTATAATCTTTAATGAAGAGAACGGCCCTACTGTGACAGTAAACTCTCAAGGATACACTCACGCAATTAACAATATTTTTTCACCAAGACTTAATGAGCTGCAGATTGGCCAGGTATAGTTTCAGCAGAATGAAGCCACCGCATAAGCAGCTCACATTTCTCCAAGTTCTGAGTCAGATGTTTCCCCAACGCTTAATTTCTTGTGGCCACGTCCCATGGCTAGCACAATCACCAGACCTTACCACTTCGATATTTTCCTGTGTCGGTCTCTTTTAATATCTTAGAATAACAGTCGTTAGGGCATGCCAGAGGTTGTTAGGGTCTGAAAATTAAGATATGCTGGTCACTGGCCTATCTGCCAACCCACATTGGTCCAGTGGGGACGCAATAGGCTGATTATTCTATCATCATCATCAATCTCAGCCATAGGACGTCCACTGCTGGACATATGCCTCCCCCAATGATTTCCATATTCTATAACATGCCGTGATTGATTAGTAGTCAAGTGCTCGTAAACACTTGAACCTCTATATGGTCAGATCTAGCGATATATTCAAGCGATATGTCGAACCAGCAATTCCTCAAATTGGGATTGTATATTTTCGTGGACTGTATCCACGTGGTCACTGGTTCAAATCCGGTTCGAAAGACCACATGTATATTTTCGATATTTAACCACGTCCTCGTGAATGGCATGTTGGGCTATGTAATAAAACACAGATTAGCCTAAAGCTTACTTTGTCTTTTTTAAAATATAATTTACTAGCGGTGCCTCGCGGTTTCACCCGCGTCGACTACAGTTTACCAGCTAACTCAATTATTTAGAGCATTGTGCTGAGGTCATTCATGAATTCTGCCATGAGTACAATATGAGGTTGCGAATTGCAATTGATGTACGTATGTATGTTGATAGAATGTTGTAACTGATCAGGTTTCGGCGGCAAGTTCGGCGTACAGAGCGACCGCATGGACGCGTCGGCGGTGGGGCACGACTACGTGGCCACGGTGGAGAAGCACGTGTCGCAGACCGACCACTCGCAAGGCTTCGGGGGCAAGTTCGGCGTGCAGACCGACCGGGTCGATAAGGTACCGTTGCCTTTCTGTTACTCTCTCTTTATGAAATCAATTTTTGAAATAATTACTGCATAATCAGCCCATTATGTCCTCACGCGAGACATGGGCTTTCCTTTCAGAGATTGTAACTCATCATCATCGGCTTGGTATGCCTGTATGTAAGACATTGTTTTTAAGATAAATTCCGGAATGCTCCACTTCTGCCAAGTAACCATAAATATAATAAACACGTTTGTACAAAATGGACCCCGTGTTTACTGCCGGCAGTGACGCGGCGTTAGCGTCTTTTTGAGTTCTGAACTGATTTTACTAAATGTAAACAATGGGAATGTATACTCTTTCAAGTGTAAAATACCTTTATAAATTGTTTCATAATCATAAATGACAGAGTTCTGATTTCGCAAACAAAATAATAATAATAATAATATCCTCCTTTTTTTTAAAGATGACAATACTAACTTTTTCATATAGTTATAAGCATAGAAATGTCTAATTATTCAGTTTCTTAAAATATGGCTTACAAGAGTCTATTGTTCGTAGATGACAAACTGATTTTAGGCACTTTTTTGGGCTCTGCAAATTTTCTCCTTTTCTGTACAAACAGAACCGAGCAGACGACTATCGTGTCAGTTTTATCTTTCAAATAAATGTGTTGTGCGTAGTGCAGTCGTATATGGTATGTGTGGTGTGTGTGTGTCGTAGAGCGCGGCGGGGTGGGAGCACCGCGAGCCGGTGCAGAAGCACCCCTCGCAGCAGGACTACTCGCGCGGGTTCGGCGGCAAGTTCGGCGTGCAGGCCGACCGGCGCGACGCCTCCGCGCTCGGCTGGGACCACCGGGAGGAAAACCACACCCACCACTCGCAGAAAGGTAGCCTGATACAATCCGAAGTCTTCAACTCACCCTCGGCTTGCGTACTTCATCTTAGACCGCGTCAGCACTTAACGTCGGGTGAGACAGTGGCACACGCGAGCTTGATACATTAAAAAAAATAATTTAATTAAGCACAACAAAAAATACAATTAAAATCAAATTAAAAATACAAATGCTGCCATTACAGCAGGGACTCCTGGAATAGCTATCGAGCGGCCGAGCGCCGTGATCCGTTATATTAAGAAGTTGGAATGGCTCGGGTAGTGGTTACGACCGAATGGAAAACTACTTACTTTTATGAAATCGGTTAAAATGACGTGCGTTTGCAGCGTTCCTCGCACCCGGCGAAACCCGACCTTCGTAGGCTGCAGTCACTGTTGGGATTTCGTTTTTTTTAAATCTCACAGTGATTCACTCCTGATTCAAGAAAAATTGAAAGTGAAAAGTACACATGCACTTCTATGATCCACTCACCATTTTATCCGTGTGGACTACGATTTGCCCATCAAATCTCGTGAAAATGTACTAACTTAGGCAGATTCCAATTCTAAACTTAGCCAGACTTAGCTATAGTCAGAGAGAGTAGCATGTAGCACCCCGGGGCAGCACGCGTTCTGGAATGGATCTCTGACTGTCGCCATACATCGTCAATACGAGCTATCCGTTGAGTGACCTTGCTCGTGTGAGGAAGGTATCATCACCCTGGAATGTACTGCGTTGGCGAGAGAAACTATTCTATTGATGTTCCCCCGGGGTGGGACACAAAACATAACTAAACAAAAGCTTCCACTCACACACCCACACACTCGGACGGACACGCACGTTTCATACACATCCAAGACCCGAGACAAACATCCATAGCTCGTGACATAAATGTTTACCCGGCTGGGATTCGATACTGACGATCATGTAAGATAATAATCAAATAATTATTTATTGGTTGTACAACAATAAATAAGTGAAATAAATATATATTAACTTGCAGATTACGCGATCGGTTTCGGTGGCAAGTTTGGCGTACAGACGGACCGACAGGATGCCTCGGCGGTCGGCTGGGACCACCAGGAGAAGACGGCTGCGCACGCTAGTCAAATAGATCATAAGAAGGTCAGAACAACAAACAAGTGTCGTGGGAGGCATGGATACACACAAAAACATCCAATATTGTTAGAAAAATTGTATTATATGGTTAAGGATTATCTAAATGAAAAAAAAACTAGAATGAGATATAGATTTATGTGTTGATAAATATATTAATGTAAATGGACATTTACATTAATAAATTAAATTTTTAATTTTAATATTATACAGGGAATCCTAGTGCGGGGGGTCTGAGTGTGATAAAAAAATGCTGGTTCCTTTTGCTGATTTCCAGTAAGAAGTTTTTGGCTCTGTATTAAACAATTAATCCTGTATGTATCAAAATTGTATGACCTTATTTTTATTGTTTCGTCAATAGTTACGCAGCGCACATGGAGTGCGTAAGGAATTCTATAAAGCGTTTTTTAAAGTAGTAGAAGAAGTAGAAATTAAATGTATTCCCACCAAAAGGCAGCATTGCAATTAAATTCTCACAAAAAAACCATTATAATTAATGTTGCCCGATGTCAGGAAATTGGTTTACTCTTGGATATCCATACGTAGTAATGTTGTTTGTGCAGGGTTTCGGGGGCAAGTTCGGTATCGAGTCGGACCGCGTGGACAAGTCTGCCCACCGGTTCGACGAAGTGGGCAAGGTGGGCACCAACTACACCAAGCAGAAACCGGACATCGGCGGCGCTAAGCCCAGCTCGCTGAGGGCCAAGTTCGAGAATATGGCGAAGGAGAAGGAACAGGTAAACGATACACTATTACTGTGTCTATATATCGTATAGTAAAAAGTAAATGCAACCCTGCTACGGTTTTGATAACAGTATGTCGATACTCAACATACGACGGTCCCGAGAGACGTTTTTAAAAAACGCAAGATTAATTTCTAGACATGTGTATTGCCAAAGCAAAAGCCAGTAGCAGATTAACCATAATTATATCGTAACTTATCTACGGCGTCCAGTCACGCGGCTACCTGCCAGAATGCCGCGTAGACAACTCACGGCGCCGGCGGTCCGGCCGAGCGACATTGCGGGGCGATATCGAGAATATGCCTGGATGTGCGGCTGGCATAACTCGACAACTATTATAATTGGTTGCATTCAAATTTATTCACCATAAATACCTCTAAAACAAACTATATATTATTCACAACAAAAAATTAAACTTGGTTCATACCATCTTCTCAACTATAAAACCAAAAAAAATAAAAAATAAAGAGATTTGGTTAATCTTTTATAATCAGCTAAATTATAAACAACATGTAGAAAATCTACATGATCAAATCTAAAGACATCATCATTATCACTAACAGGAGCACTCCATGGAATGGCCTAATGTATTCCAAAAAAGGTGCGTTATATAAATTATTACTGTATTAAAGTCTATAAAGAAACAAAGTCAATGAATTTAGCACAAATATAAAAACATATAAATATACAAATAAGTACAATTATGTTTTCTCATTTCTCATACGAAAACTTAACGAGGGATAGTCATGCACAAATAACAGTAAACACACAAAAAATTAAAACAAGACAAGCCAATAATTAAAATATTTGTTTAATTCTCATTAACTCATTACCTCATCAACATCAACTCACTAGAACACATTATGGAATAAATTATGTAATGAATGAAGAAGCGCAAATGTGCAACATATTACCTGAAGATATTAAAGAAACAATCTTTAATATGTTGAAATAATGTTAAAGCCACATGTCAGCCAGCAAAAAGCCATACACGGGATAGCAGCGCTGATTGAATGATCAGCACACCGCTGCGCTGAGTTGATCTCGATTTGCTACTGTCGCACAGTAGTTTATGACTTGTCAACCTGTACCAAATAGCAGTACCAGTATTACATACGTTGTCACCTTTCATCAGTACTTAAAACTGTTAACATGTTATGCAAATTACCGATTCATTTATTCAAAGTTCTGAACATGTTATTTGTTATAGGAAGCGCAACAATCCGTACAAAAGATCCGGCAACAAAGGCAAATGATTGACAAGGATTTGTCTGAGAAGGTAAATTATATTATTATTCTTCCAAAAACTCTTCTCTGATCTATTGACAAAAATATTTAGCGATCTAATTGTTCACAGGAAAAAGATAGAGTATCCAAAGAAGAGATCGAAAGACCAACCGCGCCCGAACCAAAAGAAGAAGAGCCTCAGATTCAAACACCCACCAAAATACCAACTCAAGCAATCGAAAGCGAACCGGCTCAACCCAGCCAAGCGGAGGAGGCGAGACGCGTCATTGAAGCGAAGCGAGCACAGGAAACCAAACTGGCAGAGGAAGCAAAGCGGGCTGAAGCGAAGCGAGCGGAAACGAAACTCGCAGAAAAGAAACTAGCAGAAACGAAACTCGCAGAAAAGAAACTAGCAGAAACGAAACTAGCAGAAGCAAAGCTTGCGGAGGAAGCAAAGCTAGTGGAAGAAATTAAACAAGCAGAGGAGAGACCTGCAAATTTGCCGGATGTCACTAGAGTTGGAGATGGGAAAGAAGAAAAAGAAGAGGTAAGTCATACTTACTTAGTTATTTACCATATTAAAGTGACTTGTTTGCACTGCATATCACGGCTACGTGATATCTGTTCTGAGCTATAGCATTATAATGTGGGGAAACTCTAGACTACGATTTCAATGTCCAAAAAAAGTGTGTGTTTTAATTACAAAGCGTAGTGTTCGGATAGTCTTAAGCCATTAGTTAAGAAATATATTGTACTCCCTCCTGCCTTTTATGTATATTAATATTCATATAAGGCTGGCAGGATATAGTCGCAATATTTAAAGAATTTTTTTTATCTATCAAAAGACCAGCCCATGACTACATAATACTGTTTTCTTGAACTCGAATGTTCCTATTTTAGTGCAATTCATAAACTTCCTGATGATGATGATGAACAAACCCCCTTATGTTTGTGCAATTGTGCTTTGTTGTTACACTTGTTGGTTATTAGTGTTTATCTTGTTATTGGCCAGTGATGATGTGGTCGATGATGTTATCACGCTAGAACTAGAATCCTACTAAAATTTTGTATGCAAAAGTTCGCATGGTTGATAATTAGTAACATTGTAAATCTTGTAAATCTCAGAAGCCATAAAATAATAGAACAAGACAGTTCACAATTAACACGAAATAGAGACTTAAATATGTCTTGCTAGTTAAAAATGTTTTGAGAAACTTTTTTTTCAATGAAAGAAACTTTTCATGACATTGATTGGCAGCAATTACTCGACTGGGAAAAGGGCACAGCTGAAAGTCAGCTTACTATTACGGTTGTACACCAAGGCTGAGATTTGTCCTTTTTGTAGTCAGCTATAGCTTAATTTTGCACTTATATGAATAGCATTTATTGTAAATGTATAAGCTGTCGACAAATAAATACTTTTTACTCACTTACTTACATTGTTTTGATATAAATCTAAGATTATGGAGGAAGGTGTAATATGTATATATATGCCATCGTTAGCTATGTTTCTTTGTTTTTGTTATACCGGCCTGTCGGTCTCGAATAGTTCAAGCCCTTTGAAGTAAACAGCGGAATAAACATCCCTCGAAATTTCTGTTGAAAAAGCAGTAAACTTTCAGACAAGCACAAATAAACAAGAGATAATTGTGTGTTGTAGATAACCCGACAGCCGACGATCGTGGTGTCCCCGGTGGGGTGGGTGACGGAGGGCGGCGAGGGGGATGGCGACGAGGGGGAGGATGGCGAGGAGGGGGAAGAAGGGTACACGGCGCGTGCGCTCTACGACTACCAGGCCGCCGCGCCAGACGAGATCTCTTTCGATCCCGACGATGTCATCACCAACATTGTCATGGTGAGCCGAGCATGCAAGCATACCTTGTCACTTGCACATACTAATCTTATCACTTACGCATACTAACCTTGTCACTTACACATACTAACCTTGTCACTTACACATACTAACCTTGTCACTCACACATACTAACTTTGTCACTTACACATACTAACCTTGTCACTCACACATACTAACCTTGTCACTCACACATACTAACCTTGTCACTTACACATACTAACCTTGTCACTTACACATACTAACCTTGTCACTTACACATACTAACCTTGTCACTTACACATACTAACCTTGTCACTCACACATACTGACCTTGTCACTTACACATACTAACCTTGTCACTTACACATACTAACCTTGTCACTAACATAAAATAAGGTTGTCACTAACCCATACTCAGAAACATTTCCATGGTTTGTCAAAGATTGGTAGTGCCGTCTCGCGCCCCCTCCCTAATATAAAACGTACTATAAATAACTTTTTATTTATTTTATTAAAAAAAATATCAACCTAAGTACATTTTATTAATATTATTTTGTTATAATATGCTCGTTGTTTTACAGATCGACGAAGGCTGGTGGCAGGGGTTGTGTAAAGGCGCGTACGGACTGTTCCCCGCCAACTATGTACAACTGCAGGACAAGTGAACTGGACTGGTCTGCACTTAGCTTTACATTCCTATCTTTAAAAGTTAACCTAAATGGAAAGCATTACTCCACGCTTGACCCTCAATCTGTTCGTGTCGGATTCACCTGGTATCCGACCTTATTGACGGTAGAATAACTTAGATCAAATTTTACATAAAAAATATTTTATATTATATAAAGTGAACTTTAA
This sequence comes from Apeira syringaria, assembly GCA_934044485.1. Lineage (NCBI taxonomy): Eukaryota > Metazoa > Arthropoda > Insecta > Lepidoptera > Geometridae > Apeira > Apeira syringaria. The sequence goes on along the minus strand of OW203660.1, from coordinate 23,110,397 downwards.
CTAAGAATGACTATCTTGAAATGAAAATATTTGTACTTTTTCGCTGGTGTTTTAGCCGGTATTAAAAACGGCTATTATGTGTAAAAGTAAAAGTACCCGCATTATAGTTGACAGTTATATATTTGTGTGTTATACCGGTTTCAATTGGTTGAAGCGTGATAATGGCAATCGCAATCCGTCTGTCGTTGACTGTTCTCGGAATTTTGTTATGAAGCATTGCCAATCGACACAATCGCTTCTCGACTCGATTAAAATTAGAATGTGTTCAATAAAACTTATGATTATAACTGATCGATGAAAATCACATCTAATTGAATTAATATTGAATTGATTAATATGAATAACATAATATTAGGTATTGAGAAATTATTACATTGTTGTATATTAGATTATTTGATTGTTCATATTATTGTGTTTAATTTTTTTTCAGTCTTTATTTGCGTCAGGAAATTTTGACGTAGGTTTACTCTCCTCTTTATTTTCCAAAATTATTGCTCCTACGGGGGTTACTGTGTTATGATGGTGTCTCAGTGACCGTGCTCGAGTGTACAAAAGTGGAACAAAATTGCCTAAATGGCAAATATTCACTTCCTTATTTGTTTCCGCAATATCCAAGTAAAGTTTATGTAATATCCCAACGTCCTTCGTTTGACCGTGAATGTACAATCCTGAATGGTATCGAAATAAACAGTAAAAATTTCCGTGTAAAATAAATACTTTATTGACGTGATAACATTTTATAAATTGATGAATACCAGCAACACTCATGAAAAATAGTAACGTTCCGCGTTTTGTATTACATAAAATAATCAAAGTCAAAGTCAGTCAAAGTCAAAGTCAGTCAGTCAAAGTCAAAGTCGAAGTCAAAGTCATAAATGATTATGACGTTATCACGTAAATCTATCGTCCGTAAACCGACTTTACAGACAACCAAATTTTTTTTTTTTTATACTGTATAGATCTAGTGTCCACCACCAGTGTGGACCACTATCTCACTTGATGGTCAGTGACGATGTGGTTGAAGATGTTATCACGCTAGACCTAGAATGCTCACTGGCTCTCAAGGACTGCTGCCTGAACACACTATGTGCTTGGTGACAGTTTTTCAAACTTGAGGGTGGTAGCTAGCCAGGCGGGTATTCGAAAGTACCCTACCACCATGCAATCTGATGTGAAAGAAATGGACGAAAGTGTCATGCTCGCAAGTCTGTTATTCACACAAACTAAAAATTTTCAAAGTCAAAAGGCTCTTAAGCTATTTGGACTGAAATTAAAGTTTGTATAACTCCTTACAAAACTGTATCTCATATTAGGCGAGTTATATTCCATTTCTGAACAATTGCGGGTAGTTTTAGTCAGCGCCGACTAAGTGACGACTTATTTTACCCAATCCTACCCATATAAGAACTATATTATTAATTTTAGTTTAGTTCGGTTGCCCAATAGAATCACCACGAATGTTAGCTTTATAATACGAGTTTATTATTCGATAAATATATTATATACAATGATAAATATTATATAAGAATTAATAATAAAACTAATAATTTGCTTTATAATTTATTTTACAGTATCAGCGTCAATTCAGGAACTTCGTTATTTTTCGGACAGAATTTATGTTTTTTATTGAGCTTAGTATAAAGCACTGACATATGTGTACGTACGTCTGGTTTCTTGTCCCAAAATATTCCATACCTAAAGTGGCTCCAGTAGCTATGTAACTATGTGTTAACAATATTGTATTAAGTTTAATAGTAAATAATATATAGCATAAGTAACCAACTTCAGCCATAATCTGCCATGGTAACCCCGCGTCCCGCGAGTGGTCCGTGTGTGTGTGCACGAACACCCTGTAGGATCAGGGTGTCAAGTCTACCAGTTAGTCATGTTCAAAATACACACTCAAAAAGTACTATGATACTGAATGTAGAATTTAATCAAGATTGATTCAATATGGACGAATTAAAAATAGTAAACTCCCAAGGTATTAAATCGACCTCTGTGAGTCGAGCATAATATTATGGCCATATTGAATTGTAGACTCAGGCCCCAGGTGTAAGTTTAGTGGACAAATCCACACAGCGCGTCGACTCTTTGGTTAGCGTGGTAAACTATGGCCCGTCATCCGGAAAGGCCGTATCCCAATGGGTATCCCACTAGGAAATGCACTACACTTAGTGCATTTCTTACTCTTTGTTAGTAAAAATACATTATTAATAACTTTACACTGTTTCTACGGGTATAACGTGGAACTTACGCGTAGTCGATATCACGATCGACATTTGTTTCGGCTTCTTCCGGAAGCCTTCATCAGGATCTTGAGTGCGGTGCGTTCGTCGCAACGTCCCGTGTCGCGCGAGACGGGACGTTACGACGAACGCACCGTGTATAAAAAGTACAAAGTAATTGTAAGCGTGAGTTTTTATAACACTATTCGTAATGTATTTTTACGAATGAAGATTATTTAAAGTTACGCTCATTATTTCTTTATAATTTATACGGGTTTTGTTTGATACTTATGAATCCTGGTGAAGGCTTCCCGAAAAAGTCGATCTTAATATCGGCGCAAGCGTCAGTAAAGCTGTATAATTATTATAAAATAACGAAGATTTTTTGTATTATATATCTACAAGCTTCCAGTATTTCGTAATAGTTTTTATAATGCTATATTTGCACCTACAATATATAAGGAATGTTTTCAGAAAATTATACTTTTATTGAGTTCAGCATGAGAAGGCTGCGTTGTGGTATTAATAAACTTATATTATATACAGATTTGAATAATGAAGGAATTAAAAATATATTGTTTTTTGTATAATTGGTTTGACTATCTTTTCTAAACACTCAACGACCAAGTTACATAGAAGTCAGGTCAGATTACGATACTTCGGGGCAGTGTGTTGTGCTTCATATAAAAAAAGAAACTGTGTGGCTAACAGAACAACGGATTTATAGTGTGATTGTTTTTTAAGTTTTTTTCCTTTAAATAATGACACATGTATTCATATTATATTTTTCATCTTTTTGACATGTAATTTTCTATTATAAATGTACTTCATAAATTAAGTAAATGTAATGTGAGTACTAATTAAAATTTTGCTCTTTGATAATGGGAAAACAGTGGTTCATATAGCATTATGTGCTTATTATTTAACAACTTATACGCTTACTATTTTACACGGTTCCCGAAATAAATATGTTCACATCGTTTACCCGTTCCAATTAGTACAATTGCATCCGTTTCGCGCGGACTGGAACGCTTCCAGCTTGGGATACTGCCGCCATAGAACGCTTCCAGGGTGCCAATTCTTTTCTTTATTAAGTCAATCCATTCATCGACAATGTCGTTCAAATGTCATAAATGAACTTGATATTCCGCTAAAATTGAATAGCGGTAGAAATTAGATCTGTGTAGGCCATTACAATTATACTCCAAGTAGAATAGCAAAACTAGAAAAAACGACGATTCATTGACAATCTATGAGCAATGTGTTAGTAGAATTGATACCCTGTATGTCATGTTCCGGTCTGGAATGCCTCTAGCCCAGAACGCCCTTGGTTCAGAGTTAGTCTAACTTTGGATGCAGAAATGATAGAGAGAGAGAGATAATAGAGAGCACGGTAGCATATTGAATTACTGGTTCAAGTGACATAGGTACCATTGTAAGTTCTACTTAAATCCAATGAGTTGTTGAAAATAATTGTTACTACACACGCTTTTAAACCTGCTAGCGTTACGCTTACCCAAAAGTAAGCATAGTGCGTGTGGCAGTTACGAATCCTGGGATGTTTAGTCTTAGTTCACCTAGAGTTCGTTGCAACTATGCCGAGGATGCTCGAGTGTTAACGCACGAACAACAAAGGAAAATGAACCTTGTTGCTTTATGATGTCAAATAATATTCTGATAGTTCAGTTTGCACCCTTATCGTTATAGTACACAGAAAGTTTTATCAAATGGTAGACCAATTTCCTTTGTCAACTGTTACACATACATTCTTATATGCTATTCAATCAGAGCGGCGTCAGTGAAGATCAAGGTAGTGTAACTTGTGTACATGTACTATATTATATTGTACTCTACTATTGATGTACTCTGTCAGTTCAATATGAAATCGTTTTCATGCATCATAATGTAAATTGATTTAGACTAAGTATATTGTGTATGTTGTGTAAAATGTGTTTAAATAAAAATGACATTCATAATAATATCGGTATTTAATGCCAGAATATGTTTGTATCATAATCATAACATTTATTGTTTTGTAAATGAATAAATATTTTATAGCTATAGTTATGTTTTTAATTATAAACCATTTTTTGATCATTTGTTTAAAGGAAAAGTTACATCATGTATTGCTGATTACCAGTTCTATGCTAGACACATCTCCACATAACGGTGGGCAGCAAAAAGCAAAATCCAGCAAAAAGTTCGTCTTTAGTGTCGACGATTTAGATATTTTCATTTGGCTAAAACAATCAAAAAAAAGAATCATCAAAATCGGTTCACCCAGTCGAAAGATCTGAGGTAACAAACATGAAAATAAAAACAACGGGTCGATTTCAGAACCTCCTCCTTTTTTGAAGTCGGTTAAAAATGGTGGAAAATAGCTAAGTGTAGCAGTAAAAATTAAATGTATTCTTAATCATCCTCTCAGCCCTAGGTCGTCCAGTGTCCACTGATTTATTTTATTTATATATATTTACATTCACACAAGGTCTTCAGGTCCCAAACTAGGCAGAGCCTGTACTATGGTAACCTGATGACTGATATATATACATATACACACCCAGACACAGGTCAAACAGACATGTTCATACACACAAATGTTTGACCTGTCCGGGAATCGAACCCGGGACCAGCGGCTCAGAAGGCAGAGTGCTACCAACTGCGCCAACCGGCCAGTCGTCATTACATCTCCACATTACGGTGTAGAAATCTACTGAAAACTTCGCCTTTGTAATTTAGTGTTGAAGTCTTAAATAAAGTAAAAACTCATCAAACATGCACTGATCGAAGACCCTCGTGTATTGGTGTCGTGAAGACGTGGCGGAGTTTCCCGAATGCTGCACAGCCGCAATAGGCTGTAAGTAAAATAGTTTAAGATATAAACCAAGTTCCAAATGTCTAGGCTTATCCCCGAAAACTAATAACCATTCGTTCTTAACTCCATCGCACACATAAAATCCAGGAAATGATCTATCAAGGTTTTTCATTCATCAATCTTTTGCACCAAACGCCTCATTAAGTCATTACAGGCGCCCGCGAGTCTGGTGACACACCGTCAGTGAAACCGTCAGTTCGCATCTGTGTGTGCCATCGCGATTGTAAATTTGATGATTGTAGAGGGGTAGCTCGAACATCATCCTGAAAACATTGTTATAAAAGACGCATTTGGCATCCAGCTAGTTTTATGCAGCACATTTAAATTTTGACATATTTGATCCGTAGTCCCAGGCCTCGACTTACCATGGCGTAATTTTCACCTGGTCAGTACAACCGGCAAATCAAGAGCCAGCATTTTGCCGCGTACCATCAATGCCCTAATTCTGCTCTCTCGGCTCGTCTTAAGGTGACATTGCAGCGCGGAGCATTGCAGCTTGTTATGACAATAATATTACTTGTATATTTTTTATATGTTATTATAAGATATTTGGAGGTATATTGGTACTTTGGGGTGCGTATGGTGTGTGTATTTGTGTAATTGTGGGGGTGAGTGTGTTTAGGGGAATGTGTGTGCATGTATAGAAACGAGTGTGTAATAAATAATATTTGCATACGATTATTCTTTGGATATATTGGTTTTAGACATAGAATTAAAATACTAATTTATAACCTAAACTGTGACGTTTAATTTGTCTCTCCGCGATAATAGGTACCTGTTGCGGTGGCACGTAATGAATTTAAATTCCACTAGCGGCGGACAGGTTCAGTTTGATTAAAAGACAAAGAATATTTTATTTTATTCCCACGCACGTTATCTAAGTTTTTTTCAGGTGTATTTATTTTGTGTTTCCTTCGATGATTGATTCAATATTTAAATGTAAACCTTTATGCTTAGATGCTAGTTTATATACCAGAGATAAGTACCTATTAAAGAACTAAAGTGGCAGTGTCAGAGCAAGTTATCAAAACCTTTTTGCTTTCTGATCATTGGTGATCAAAATGAACCCTGTCTTGGAACAAGTCCCAAATTCTAATGAAAATCCTCATCATCTTTGTGTTTATAATCAAAATGACAATGTGCGAACATGACCATAGAATCATCACTACACTAAAACACTCAAAGCAACGCATGAAGCCAACAATAGTTAACGGGGAGCCAGCAGCCAAAGGCCAGATGCCTTACCTCGTATCCATCAAGGAACCAGTCCACAAACGTAGCCCGAAAACGATAGTCTGGTTGAGTTTATGCGGCGGAAGTATTATCAGCGTCGATAAAGTACTAACGGCCGCTCACTGTTTCGAAGGCAATAACTTCTTTTATTCCAGAAACCCCCACATTTTAAGATTGGTCGCTGGAAATCTGAACAACAGGATGATTCATTCTGGCGAGACAGAAACCAGTAAGGACGCGCAGTGGCGCACAATCAAGAAACTAGTTTTGCACAATGATTTCGTGTTCCCAGAAAACGATATCGCGCTTATGTTCGTCAACACACCCTGGAATTTCACCACGTACGTGGATTACACCGTTCCAGCTACGAGGATGACTGACTATCCGAGCAGCTGCTACGCTACCGGCTTCGGTAGGACCGGTCACAACCTCCTCGCCACACTGACGCCGGTGCTGCTCAAGGCTAGAATCGACGTGATGTCGCGGTGGAAATGCTCCTCGCTGTGGGAAATGAACATGAACCATTTCGTCTGCACGAGCTCAGCAGTCACTGACGTCGGGGTCGGAGATTCCGGAGGTCCCTTAGCTTGTAGAGATACTTTGGACCCGGCCGAAGACCCTACAAGAGATCTTTTAGTAGGTGTCGTGAGTGGCAAGAATTACGACAAAACTAGTCTCTTCACGCGGGTTTCGGCTTATCGCGATTGGATACAGAAAGACAAAGGCTTCCAAATTACGAGTAACAATTTGCTGATTGTTATGATTACATTTCTGATTTTAAAATATCATTTGTTTCATTGAAAGGGACAGAAATGAAAGTCTTTTGTGATGGATAAAAGTTAATGAATGCCTTTCCAGGCGGTAGATGAATATTATTGTATGTAAAACAGCTACGTCTCGGAGGATTTTTTATGTAGATGGTTTCCTCAGGGCCGTGAAGCGTGGCGTGGAATGCGCAATTTTCTATTTAACCGCTAGCTATTTTAATTGCACAGGAACAAGCTCTGATGAGATAGTTGGCATTAACTATTGAATTAAATTTCGTAAAGTGAAAATGTATGAGAAAGTTTATGAAAATTTGAATTGGTGCGCCTCGGGGTAATTAATCAGACGGTTACATAAGTGTTGCTCGTGAATCAGTCAGTCGTGGATTGAACCGTCCCTCGAGTGCTTAAACTTTGGAGATGATCATGTATGCATATTGTCATTAAATTCGCAAAGTAATAGGGTAACTTTCTGGTGTCCGCCAGACTAGCTACCATCCTCAAGTTTAATAACCTGTTACCAAACACACAATCCTCGAGTGTCTGTCGGCGTTCTAGGTCTAGCGTGATTCCACCTTCTACCACATCGTCGCGTCGCTGAACATCACAAATCACACAAGTGAAAAAGTAGTCAAGTGAAATACAAATATACCTGCCTATATCATAACGAAAATGTGTATGTCCAGACGAAAAATAATTGAACTAAAATTGGAAACGACTTCAACACTCAAAAGTGTGAAATAACTTGTCGAATCTGCCTAGAATGTCTAGATGGTCATTTATCGACACGGATACATCACGGAAAGTAGGAAAATAGATACACCTGCGTTTTATCGGCATCGAACCTGATCAAGTCGGCATCACCCCAGTCGAAGACTGCCCCTAGGGTCAGGTTCAAACGGTCGATCTTGTCCTCCCTTAATACCTGTGTTTGGGCACCATTGCAGCGTTAACTGGACTATGTAGCTCTCTAACCATGAGATGTACAGTCATCAAAGAAAATGGTCTCCCAGTTTTGATAAAAGTTTCTGTGTAGCTATCGACTACAGCACGGTACGGTTAGTATTAGAAACTATTAGTATCTACTATCAGCACGAAAAAAATTACGTCGATGTTTTATGATGTCAAATGATCACAAAATGATCTTCAACCGTCGACGCTAGAGTTTATATTTGGCCGACAGTACTTATTATATTTATTCCCGTCGTGGTCGCCTTGCTTACTTACCATATTGACATCTAAATATCGCAATGTCATTATAACTTGTTGATCGGGTTGCATGTAAATTTATGGCATTTGTTATATGAACCGTGATGATAATGTATGGAAATAAATCATGCGTGAAATAGCGCACATACTTTTATACTTCGCTAGGTATACCTATGCATATCATATTTGTACCTATGTACACTAGAAGATTTGTATGTAGAGGTGGGAGTGGACAAGCGTTTTTCTGCGCTTTCACTCGTTCAGTTATTTTAGATTTTGTAATTTTTAGACTTTCGCGATTCGAACACATTTGTATTAAATCAAACGGGGCTTAATCGCGAGAAAAACGTTTAGTCATTTATTTACCTCGACGTTTCGACCAATTTGCATTGGTCGTGGTCACGAGAAGACTGTCTTCTCGAGTCTTCTCGTGACCACGACCAATGCAACTTGGTCGAAACGTCGAGGTAAATAAATTACTAAATGTTTTTCTCGCGATTAAGCCCCGTTTGGTTTATTTTAGATGTTATTGTTTGACAGCATTAGTATGTATACTAAAATATATTAAGGCTTTACTAAATGGTAACATTACACAACATATTTGTATATTATTGATGTGTTTGTGTAACTGCTAGATGGTCCGACCCACGGGCTTGAGCGCTGTATGCTGAAGCTCAGGTCTTGAGCCTGTTTCAACAGCAGATACTCATACATAAACTCTCTAAATTCTAAATTCTCCTCTTCCAAGAATATGTCGCACACACAATGAGCTTAATTCTTCATTGATTGATTTCGATACGACTCATTTAATGACTTCAAGAGCAAATTAGTTATGTTTCTGAATGGAGGCACATTTTGATATCTCTTTAATATATAATTGTAATGATTAGTTACTACTAAGTTGTAGTTGGTTTTTACGTAAAGCCGTTGAACCACTTAATATATGGAGAATGTTGTAAACACCTGTAAAAGGTATACGTATCGGAACTTAGTTTATAAGTGAATGTTACTTTTAAGATTGCCTTAATATGTAGGTATACTGTTGGTGTTTCTATATATAAATAAATACATATTACTTATGTTTTAATCTCTAGCTAATGTAAACTGAATGATCTTTTGTAAAGATAGTCAAATAAACATTTGTTTATTTATTTAGAAAGCATTTACAGCTATTAACTCGCGTGCCTCTCTTGAGCAATGCAACGAAAGGGACTCTCTTCCGTGAGCAGTGTGGTTTATAAAATTCTCACGCCTTTCTAGCCCATCCTGTATTTTGAAATCTCTCTGACCAAGTAAGCTATTTCTTCGTCAGTTCAATATAATTATTTAAAAAAAACTGCATAAGTGCGCCGCACTGCTTGGAAGCTCTGTAAGTCCAGTTCAAATTGTGGTTATGTAGTGTTATCAAGTCGTTGAAAAAAATGTAACCTTGAAGGTTTTATACGGGTTTAAAATATAGAATAAATGTTAGCTCAGAAAAGATTTCAAGTAGAGAAGTATAATTTACCCGCCCTTGCGACCTGACTGCGTGCTCCTATACTAGTAGTTTCTGAGCTGAGAGTACCGTGTCATATTTCGAACATTATCTCAAATCTAAGCCCCGACACTCAACATAACGGACAGTGAATTCATGTTAATAGATAAGACAACGCTCATTAACGCGTGGCGTAGTTGGCTAATGGAAACGTGACGCCTGATAGCAACACTTAAGTATTTTGATGACTTGTTTCCGTCGGCCTACGAACATTCTGATTTTGCCTTGTTTTAAGTACATAGAGAAATTTCGGCTTACTACTCGTAATTGTAATTTATTAATATGTTAATTTCCCATAGAGAACGCATGTTGTATGTTTCTCTGTGGTATTTGAGCAGCGCCGGTACTAGACAACAACCAAGCACAGGGAGAAGTTCTTCATGTTAAATTTAGCAACTTTTTAACTTTCAACTGCACGCGGTCTAAAAACTTACAGTAAATATTGACTAATTACTACTGATTGCCATATAGGGATGGTTCTGTATTCTGTACTAGTAGTACGGCGGTAGGATCTCACACTGGAAACAAATATAATAATAATAATATAATAATATGGGACAACATTCACACAAGGTCTTCAACACTTAGTCTTCAAACTAGGCAGAGCCTGTACTATGGTAACCGGATGACTGATATACATACTTATATATATACTTATACACACCCAGACACAGGTCAAACAGACATTTTCATACACACAAATGTTTGAACTGTCCGGGAATCGAACCCGGGACCAACGGCTCAGAAGGCAGAGTGCTACCAACTGCGCCAACCGACCAGTTAATATTTGTGTATAGTAAAATATAGCCTGTGTACCTCCTGGACCCGGATGAACGTCGTGTGTATACATGCACATACCCGACTTCAACAAATATAAGGTAATTCCATTCAAATTAAAAGACTCGAATAATTTCAAAGCTACACTCGGGATTGATTCGGCGGTATTGGGGATTGAACTCGGGGCCAGCGGTATTGTAGGCAGAACTCTGCCCGCTACGCCACGGAGCTATTGCGGACCTTTAATATCTAACTAATGTAATGTAATTTGGTTAAAAGTAGACATAAATAATGTACGTCTTTCATAATGTTGTCCGCTAAGTTCTAATTTAATATTTATTATACGTACATGGGTTTTGCAATATGTATAGTTTCATTTTATATTTTTTGATAAAGTTAATTAGACCATATTTTACTGAATGCTGGAACTCTCACGCTACCCTTTAGCTATACACATGTATTTGTAGACTTCCTTCAGATGACCATAGAGACCTCACCGCGGGCAGACCTGCTTCAAACTCAGATATTAGAATAATAATGGAATTAAAAGTATTATAGAGTTAATTAACGTGTAAGGGTGGAGTTCACCAAAATTTAAACGTCGATTATCAAGAAACCATCGGTTAACTGTATGGCGAAAACTGTTTGACCGACGGTTAGATTGAAAATCGGACGTTTAAATTTTGATCAACTCCACACTAAGAACGCGAACGCCAAAAACGCGTGAGCGCATCAGCACAGATGACAATTTCTATGATAACTTCAACGTCTGGGAGAAGATGATAATTTCAAAACAGTTTTTTTTAATGTTCATACCAGTCGGACGTTTTAAATTTTGGTAAACAGCAGCCTAAATAACCATTTGAAGCGATAACCGTTTCGAGAAAGTTTCTTGTGTCAAAATGTTTTTATAAAGAAATGAGTGTGCATATAAATACTCATTTTTGTATTACACTACCAATCATTTCATTTCACACATATTAGCCAATATCCGCGAAGCATCAAAGAATTTGTAATATCAGTCATTCCAGCAAATTCGCAAATAGGTAGAGTTATTCCTATATCGAAATGAAATCGAATATTGAGAGTTGCTTTTTAATAATGTTACAAATCTTCGCACCTGGGTATTGGAAAATTCCAGATCAGCTTATAAATATCTCATGATCCGGAATTCTAAATTTTCCGAGAAAAGTACTTTATAATTTGGGATCTCTTTAATATAATATTAATTCATAAATAAGTTACATGTAAGTATGATGTCCTGTTTATCTGCCAGAAGATCAATTTGTTCTTACAAACACCTACCTGCTTCATGACATTAATTTGTTTATTCATAACGTTCCACTGTGTCTAAATATTGAGCAATGAAAACAACTATAATGATAAATGACTCCGATAATTCTTACCATATTATAATATAATCCTTACATTGTGGTAGCACAAACTGGTCTTTTTCCAAAAGATAAAGTCCATTCGTCTGAACCCAAGTTAACTGGTTTATAATAACCAGAGCAGCCGCAGTTATTGTTGGTTTTACCTAAACTTTTGAGGGATGATCGCGACGGCCGAGTACCGAACGCTTGGAACTTGTGCATTTATTATGCATAAGTTCTGCTCGCTTATTAAACTTGTTTTAACTCAGCGACTCTCAAACTTTGGAGTGATTTTTCTGCTTCATATAAATACTAGTTAGACACAGATATGGAACCGACTATTAGAATGAAATTTTCTAGACAAGCACAGTTTCTACGAAAACTGAATTAATCTTCTTAATATATAGGATTAAATAAATATATCTTACAATAAATACGCTTACAGAAATAATGATCTAAAATTGTATTAACAAATTCTTGGATTTGTTAACGACACTAAACATGATTTTTTCTAGTATATTGCAATGCTTTTATGTTTTCGTCTTCGTGTAATTTAGTGGCGACTAAAACTACCCACATTTAATAAAAGCTGTTTTAATATAAAGATTACATTATTACTTGCCACCAACCGGTCCTTGTGGGGGTCAACGTGGGAAGCACTTTCCTTGTCTGACCTGATGATTATTTGCTATAAAAATATACCTAATATAAATTTTAACAATTTTAGTTAGTTTGAGTAAGCAACATATATAATTACCACCTTTTTCATTCATTTTTAACCTTGATGATACACGAAATCCGTTCTAATCGTTTTATTTCATTTCAGTCAGAAATTACTCGATCTATCCTAGTAAGGCTACGTAGTCACATAGCCACAAATTGGTATTTTATCATATTGTATACCAACGTAATTTCCCTATCCTAGGTCCATTACTAACATTTAACTGACTCCTTTGACTACACGGACCAATGATATTATATGTTTATATCAGATAGATGTCGCACAAACGCGCGGAAACTGAGGCGACAAAATTAAGTCAATTGTAGTAATTTTGATAACGACGCGTATTTAAAGCGCAAATCGAAACATATAGCTATCCTTTTCTATATTATTTGTACCGTATTATCTGTCGCAGTAAGCATGTTTATGTTGTAAATGAACAAAATCTGAGCACCGCGCAGTATGAATATACGTCATCTTTAGTAAAACATCATTGACATGGACCATGAATTCATATGTAGTGGCCAAACTGTAATGTAAAAACACCCATCCAAACGCGCCCCTTAGCTGAAAGCCTCGTCCAGTATTTCTCAACTTGTTCTCTGTACTCGGAAGGTTACGATTTATTTATTTTTCTACTACCTGAAGTATTTAGGTAGGTAAATAAATGCAAAGTTCCTAGTACAGAGAACAAGTTGAGCAACACTGGACGAAGTGTGAATATTCATATAATTCCATAGTTGGTGCTTATAAGATCAAACAAACGTAATTAGTTCAGAAGTTAGAGCAAAAACTTACATAAGTACGAAACAAGCTACAAAGTTATCTTTTGCGAAGAGTGACTCTTATATGTTTATGAATTTAAAAGTTTCTTACGTACATTTTGTATATATTTTTTGTTTATTATTATTACACTATTACTAGACTCCAATGTAATGTCCATTTTCCCCAGCCATTTTTAAACCATCCCCTTTGAAGGTGTCCTTAACAAAATGCATATAATGTACCCATATCAAAGCTATCGCCTACTCACGTTCATTTTCACCGAGGTTCATCTAAGAATGTACCCGTTTTCGTGGCAGTCGTTATTGCAGTTGCTCGGAACATTTCATCATTGATGTCATAGTTTGGTTACAGGGATCGAAGTCCGAAGTTTGGGGTGCAAATAATAACTTCGTTTAATGATGTTCATAAAAATACAAAGTCAAGTGGGTAAAAGACACAATACAATGAATTCCTGTGTTGTACCTTTCTGTATTTAGTTCACCGATTTGGACGCGCATCGATCAAAAATAATTAGATAAAACTTTTTATGAAAATATGTTGTTGTCGGTGCTCTCGTGTCATTTTATCTTTATATATGTATGGAAAAGCCGTGACAGACTGACAGACTGGTTTACCTACGCATGCCAACCAAACCACCCAACGATATTAATAAAGGAAAATTACTCTCCGACCAGTTTCGAACTTATTTGCAGTTCTTCATCTGGGAGTTACGATCGTGTCAGGCGACGAGCGCGAGCCTCAGCACGTAACAACGTGATCATAATTTATTTATTTGATCACAAAATACTTCGGCCAAGCATACAAAGCCATAATATTAAGTATAGTGAAATAGATTATCATACAATTATATAGGATACTTGGTGTTGATCCATGAATTCTCCACTATGGTACCTATGGTATACCTGTGTCGTGAGATTCACGCTCATTCTAAAATTAAAACAAAATTCTAACACGGCCCGCAGCGCGCCCGCGCCGCATCGTCCATTTGCTAAGCCTGGGGCCGTTTATTATATACTACCCGCGCTCGTAATACACCCACCGCTACGGTGACAAAAATACTAAAAGACGTGTTCACTCAAAATCCAGATGTGGATGTATTTTGTGTTAGGGTATGCAAGTCCCAAACGGAACTAATTGCTTTCCTTAGTAGGCCTTGTAATGCCTTGGACATAGTGCGTAAGTTACGTGAGCTGTTTGATATATGTTAAACTTGTCACTCTAATATTTTAGTGTGACAGAATTACTTAAAAATCTATATAATTATTATGCCGATTTTTATTAAATTTCTTTGATGGGCACCCCTTAGAAGTTTTTAAAAGGACGCCTCTTAAAAGACAAAATTCAAATTGGTTTATAAATGACGGGTTTTCTGAGGTAACAAAGTTGAATACAAATTAATGAAGAACCTGCTTAGTTGTTAACGGTTGATAATACAATACAATAATGGATACAATTTGTAACGGAGGTTTTACAATTTTGCTACAACTTACGTGAAATAACATTCATTTGAGCTGTTTACATTCAAAATTTGTATTTTGTAATTTCATAAATAAAAACATAAAAACTGCGTCACAAAGTACGTTCTACTTTCTATCTCAAACACAGAATAGATTTACACCAGCTTCGATTATATTTTTTGGTGAGAGTACGTAATTTCACACCTCTTCGCATAATTTTGTAGCTTATTATACAAACCTACTTCCCTTTGATCTAAGAATATAACATGAAAATAACGTACAAAATATATTCAAATAAAAACATGCAAAGTTTGCTTTTTAAGATAAAAAAATGTGCGGTGGTTAAGACTTTTGGCAATATTTTGGTCATATTTCCAGCAAGTCTATGTAGACCCACCGAGGTAATGAGAGCAATCTGTCTGATCGTAGAATGGCTAATGAACACAGCAGTGCCGCCCAAAGAACCGCAACTGCCATGGCTAGTCGGGAAGGTTACTTACCATCAACAGATGACTTGTCAGCCTGCTTTAATACAAAACTCACGATAACATTTGTTTTATTGCGCTTAATTCCCTTCTAATGCATGTGTTGATTGACACACTTAGATAAGTGTCTTAATTAGTATAATTCAATTTAGTTATGTATTCATCATAAGGCATAGTCCATGATTGGTAACAGCTTTGAAAGACATGAATTCAGACGTCCCCGAGGCCCTGGGTTCCAATCCCGACAGGGGCAAAAATTTGTAAGATCAGTTACGTGCTGAGGCTCGCGCTCGCCGCCTGGCACGATCGTAACTCCCAGATGAAGAACTGCAAATAAGTTCTAAACTGGTCGGAGAGTAATTTTCCAGTGTTTACCACGTGAGTCCTAGTCGGTTTGTTACATTACAATTTGTAAGATAATCGTAGATTTTGTCCCTAGTCTTAGATGTTGAGTAATGTGATTGTGTTTGTCTATGGCTCGTGCGACACAGGGTATTCTAGTGCGAGTGTGTGTGTATATAAAAAAATGATTCTATATTTATAAGAAAAGAAGACAACATTTTCTTGGTCTAAAATTAACAATGTGGAAATGTGTCTGTATTACTTCACAGTATTCTCAGAATCGCTATTAAATACTCGATGGCATTTCGCTCTGATGCAAGTTAGTTGAGTCAAAATAACAACTTAGTTATATAGTGTGTTGTAATAAACAAGCACTCCCAACTCGATTAATTAATTCCACATTTTTGGTAGAACGACATTTTGATTGGATCTAACTGCGAGGGAGGAGAGCGCTGTTTTGAGACAATAACAACGGATTTATAAAAGTAATAATAATACCATAATGGCTTGAAGTAAATTAGTTTATTTGATGTTAGATGTTTTTGTACTTTATCCTTGAGCAACCCACTCGTGCCAGGGACTTATTATTTATTTTGAAGAATTTCACCCAGTTAGAGTAATTATTTAGAGACTCGAGATGCTTGGTATGCTTTACCTCTACGTCATTGTATTAATGTATATCCTATTTTTTTTTAACTGGCAGATGTCTTTATTGAAATAAAACACTTCTAACTAATTACAATACTGCAGCTACTACAATAACATTTGAGCAATCCACTAGCTATTGGTAGCCTATAGATAACTCAAATGGTCTAATCCGCTACTAGTTGGCCCAGAATGCTAGCAGCATTGCCACGTTGAATTGCAATTCTGATTCGTTGAGCCAAATATGTGCCAGCATTTTGGTCTATCCTAATTGATTATGTAGTGTATATTATTATGAAACCTACAACCTACAAACCTACAACCTACAAACTGCTACGCAGTTTGGCAGTATTTTGTGAGTTAATATTATATCAAGCTCCGTTTGATTTAATATTACATGTTTTGTATTGAATAATTTGCGAGTAAAACCGCGGGGCGCTACTATTATTTAATAAACGTTCGTAAGTTTGACGCATTAATAATATTTTATTAAATAAATAATAATGAGTTAAACTCATGAGATTTTCCATCAATTGTATAGGGCTTAGTTTACAGCCCAAGTTTATTTTGAAAAGCAATCTAAGCAATATACCCGGCGCGGCGTGGAAACCTCCCAAATCTCTATCGTCCCGTTACGAGCCTTATAGAAGGTTGCAGGTGTTTGCAGATAAATAACTATTAATATCAATCAGCTATGTGTGCGACAGCACAAGGCTTTCCTTACGACTTCTTTCCTTAAGACAGTGATGGAAAGTTACATAAGAATTCAATGTTGCACCCCATGCTATCTATTGTATTTATTTTAAAATATAAATAAATCTAAAAACATATCTTTTTATGTTATTCCTATCTATTTATTTCACCGATCTATAGGCTGGTAACAGTCAGTAGATTTTTCTATTTTAGGAGCTGTAGTATTGTAATTAGTTATTAGTATTTTATTTTAATAACGGCATCCGCCAAACAAAAGACGACCTTATGAACAAAGAATAGTAGAAACCATTTTGTGTGCAATGTTTAAAGGGCACTCTTAGAGTCAAACCAATCCAGCCAAAAGGCATGTAATAGTAAAAGTAAAATAATTTATTGGCGGTATAACTGGGAAAAAGATAATTTAAATCTTTTTATAATTTACTCATTGGTCAAATCAATTAAATTAAATAAATATAAAATAAAAATATATAGGACGCACTGGTATTAAAGCATACTCTGTGTATTACAAATTTTAAGAAGAAAACGTGAATTTTTACGTGATTGAAACTATTTATTTCTTATAATGTATCCCAAACTCAAACAGAGATATTTTTGGCGTATGTTTATCATTCCAGAAAATAAATATGAACATACAGACCGACTTTGATGCCAAGTTGAGTGTTAATGTAGATGTATTGGGCGGGGGGCGGACCTGTGGGCGCCGCCCAGACATATAAAGGCTCGTAGCAGCTTTCGACGGCACAAGCGTAGCAAGCAGCGTACCAGCGTAGACCCTCTTACTACGACGTAGCAATAGTAACCGCGCACGAAGAAAAATGGTCATGGGGTAAGTGACTCTCTAAATAAAAAATGTACAATTAATTATAACTACTTTCGAAATGTCTTTTAAGGGTGTTTTAGGTTGTGCAGCTTTAAATAAAGATTTTTGAGATCTTCAAAGTAATACTTAAGAAGTTACTTTAAAAACGTGATGGAAAAATACATGACACAAATCTGCTACCTTATTAAAGTAGTATTTGTATTTTGTTATTAAAATCTTAATTTTCGTTTAAATATCGAAACATATTTGGTGAACCATGATAGTTGTATCGGTTAAGTGACATGTACCGCGGTCACAAGAAGACGCAAATTTATAGATATTTTATTTCATGTCAGATATTAAATCAACCTGAAATAAAATAAAATATCAATATCGACAAACTCACAAGGTTATGAAACTTAGTGGAACAAAAAAAAAAAATGGTATAAATTATATTTTTAATCAGTTCAAAACAATCAAAAATCATGCGACATAATTATTATATTTTAACTAAGATTAACTAAATCTATGACCTTGACCAAACTATATTTTCTAACGGAAGTACAAAACTTCATTACGTTACTTCAACAATTTAAACGTTTGCCTCCAAAAATGTGAATTACTTCACTAATGTTCAGCTTGCTTATAGTACAAGAGCAAGTGCTTTTATATTTCTAACCATTTCTATTGTTTCAACAATAGAAATGGTTAGAAATATAAAAGCACTCCGAAAATTTTACAAACCGGTCGTAGCGTTACACATTTAAGCACATCATCACCGATCAACTGAAATAGTGGTCATACGCTAAACCGGTAAAGTAAAGTATAAAGTATATATTTTAAGATACAATAAAATCCGGTAGAAAGAGAAATGAATACTGATAAATAATTACAATATATTTCCAATTAAACCACCGTTGGGGGTCGAAACATTGGGCCCGTGGGGACCTGGAGCTCATCGGATTTTCCAAAATTTATCAGAGCGTTTGATCGATGCAACGCGTGACCAAAATGCTGGTACATATTTGACTCAACGAATCAGCATTGCAATTCAAGGTGGCAATGCTGCTAGCATTCTGGGCACGCTGCCGGCCGGTAGCGGATTAGAACATTTGAGTTATCTTTAGGCTACCAATAGCTAGCGGATTGCTCAAATGTTATTGTAGTAGCTGCAGTATTGTAATTAGTTATTAGTGTTTTATTTTAATAAAGGCATTTGCCCCTTTATTTTTATTAAACAATGATAAATTTGTATGACTTTTAAGGAAATATCATGTGTGGGTATTCTCGTAAAATTCTAAACATTTCCCTTAAATATATACTTAGATAGTTTATAACCTAGACATCCGATTAGATTTTTGAAAACTGAACATCTAGAGAAGTGTAACGGGATTAAGAAATAATTACATTTAAAGGTTACCGTTAGAACATAAGAAATAACGAAAAAGTCACAGACTAAGCGGATAAAACCGCGTGGCACAGCTAGTTTCGATATATACAGTAGCTTTCTATTAACCAAAACGAAACATTTTCTATGTGCTTTCCTTTACATGATTTCTGGTTGGAACATTCCGTAACGTTTAAAATATTGTTCTAGCTGGATTATGTTATATTTCTTATTTACATTCTTCTACGAACTCTTATCTGATTTTTTTTTTATAATCACACTCAGACTCCCGCACTAGGATTCCCTGTGTCGCGGGAGGCATGGACATACACAATCACAGCACACAAACATCCAAGACCCGGGACAAACATCTACACTCATCGCACATATGTTTACCCCTGCCGGGATTCAAACCCAGGGTTCCGGAGACACAGAAGTCATGTCACTGACACTAACCACTGCGCCACGGCGACCGTCATTTGATCATAGCCCTCTCATAGTATAGCTTAGTATGTGACTTTGAGCTTGCTATATGTCAAAGTGTCAGTTTCATGTTACGAGTAATCCACTGGTTCCTACGGTAATTACTGAAGAGGCCCTCCACTTGTTCTCTCCTGTGTATCTCTTCATAAGTATTACTAAGATTATAATTATTATGAGCTCCATAGTAACAGACTATAGGCCTTGACGTCATTATCATAAATATAGTTACCTAGTAATACTTTCTTTCTCGCTCCTTATCTATGGTTGGTGAAGCCTCGGGCGAGATTCAGAAACGTAATGAATTCTTTAGATACGCTTTACATGAAAATGGTCATTTTGTTCTGGAAGATAGACAATTTTAAGCGGCTTATAACATATTAGAACGTAATCTGTTGAAACAAAGGAAAATTCTTCTTTTCCATTTGCTTTCGTTTTACTATTATACTCTAATAATTTTTAATTTTAAAGTTTTTATATGGCAAAACAAGGTTGGCCTGGTTAAAAAAACATCTCAAATTATTGAGATGTCAAAAGGACACGACAATTTATTTATACTATTACTTCATATTAATGATCGATGGATAAATTATTTAATGTAATATAAGTAAATTTATATTACACTAAGTTCTATTTCGGTTTTTTTACTATGAGTATTCTACACCTTATATACGGAGTAGAGTGATTACGTTAGGCTACGCTAGAATCATACGTGTAGCTACCACCACAGTGCACAGGTCCAGCGAGCGAAACGAGCTCGCAGCGGCAGCGAGCGGCGAAGTGGCAGAACCCCCATTTGTCGAAAAAACTCCAGATTTGAGGCAGGACCCCCATTTGTCGAAAAAACTAGAAATTTGCGGTAGGACGCCCATTTGTCGAAAAACCTACAAATTTGGCAGATCATTGATAAAATCCGGTAAAATGTACTGTAACGGGTAAGTTGTAGCCCACGTGGGTGAACCCCAGGGGGCAGTTCATCATTAAAACAGTACTAGTACTGTTACACGGTTTTTTTAGTTTTCCCCTTTATAAACTTCGGTGAAGTTAACTAACATAAAAATCGAAACTAAGATAACTATTGCACAAAACAAAAGCTACCTTCGAAATTTAAACCTTGTACGGTAGCGTTTCATCAGTCGTATCAAGATTATTCTTTTTCTATATTCGCAATGACCGGAAGCTAATTAGATATTATTATTTAACCTTCACGCTCCAGAAAAAATGGAAAATCTTCATCTACGCGGTTAAAATATTTATCCATTTTCAAAAATGAACGCTATGTCTACAATATAATAGATTTCAAAATTGAAGAATACTTAAAAATGTAATTAACCACCTTAAGCCTAAAGCTATATTGTAATAAGCAAACCTTCGGTTTACATATAATATATGTTTGGCTATTTCATAAACATGTACATATTAAAGTTACATTTGGAACCTTCACCTTACACGAACACCAATTTGCTCAAAGAATACAACTTCGCGAAGCTGTTAAAGTAGCTAAGTGTTTTTTTAAACTTTTTGAGGCGCAACTTTTATATGTTTCGATAAAAGTAACATGTACATTATCGATAGATAGAGAACTTTTTATTTGCACACTATTCCCGAAAAATATACATAAAGAAAACAAACAAGTATAAATAAGGGTGGCCTTATCGCTTCAAGCGCTATCTTCCAAGCAACCAAACAGACAGGTATTTTCATATATTTTAAAGGACGGCAATTCTTTTTTTTTCGTCGCAATTACTACACAATTTCTACACTTACATAGAAATACATAATATACATCCTATGAACTATCATGGTACAGACTTCGACAAGTTATTTCACACATTTGAGTGTTGAAATCGGTTCCATTTTTTGGTAACATTTTTTTAATAATGCGCGCTCTCAATTCATTTCGTTTTATCTGTTTCTCGGTAAGTAGTTGCAATCCTGCGGAGTTTTCATGTCTTATAAGTTTTTGACGTGACATGGTCACTAATACAAGAATTAACGATGTTATCGAAATTATTTTATTTAATTACTTATTTAATTATTTGTTTTCGTCTATGCAAAACCGAAAAAGTACCATAATAAATATACGCATGCGGATACTGTTAGATATGTATGTGTGTCGTACTCAAATTCAAGTTTTGAGTGACTTTTGATAGAAAGAGGGTAGACCGTTTTCTCCTTAAATCATCTACCTTCAGTTTACTTGTGAATATGGCGCAGATAATGGCCAAAATAAATAGATATAGAGACTTAATTACATACTTAATTGCATTGACGTCGTGCTAGGTGAAACTGGAGGAACTAACGTTCACATTTTTGAAGGAAAATTTCGGCTACTAAGGAATGAAGAAAATAATTTCCGGCTAGGATTTGAACCCACGACTACAGAATACGTCACTTTGCCAACTACGCTAGCCGAATTTTGCCTTCAAGAAATTAAATACATATTAAAGTCATGACTGAATCAATAACTATTTTTCTGTACTGGTGTTTCCTTCTAATGGCGCTTCATCGTATAACATCGAGTGAAATACTGGTAGCAAAGTTAATCAAATATAATAGATAAAAATCAACCTGATAAATAGTAAGTACGTATATTTTTTGTCTAAGTCAATCGGCACGCTTATATCCAAATAAATAAAAATAGGCAATAATAGGCCAATTAAAAAAATAACCTAAAAGGGAACAAAGGAAAACATGTTGAGAAGAATCCTAAAATGTAAACATATTTTGATACTTTTATAGATCTTGCGCCTGAACTAGTGTTCAGACGCAAGATCTGAACATAAGATATGTAAGATATGTTGTATGTATTGCTTCCGGGCTGTTTGGCCGTGGTCTAAGTGAAACTTGTGTTCTAGACGTTTCGTCGATCAGTGCGGTCGACATCTACTACGATCGTCAACTTAGAGTTTACACTAGTGAGATAGTTCTCACTTGATGGTCACAGATGAATTGGTTGAAAGTGAAAACAAGGTAGACCTAGAATGTAAATAGGCTCTCAGAAACAACCGCTTACGCACACTTGGTGTGTGCTTTTTCAAACTTGACACGTAGCTAGCCTGTCTGTTACCGGAAAGTATTCTACCACGGAAAAGCACTCTAAAAGTAGCATATCTTATTATCAGAACAGAAAACATAAGAATTATACAATATTATAAAAATATTCTACAATATTTTCCTCACAACAACGAAAAAAGACTAAGCAATTCGTTGAGATTCAAGTTACATTTTCAAAGTAATCACAAAAACTGAATTATCTAATGTTATAACTAAAAGGAGACAATTTCCGATGGCTTATTAATTTATGATTTCTAAATAAGGTAAATAACGTTGTAAAATGGCCTTTATCTTAATTTCTGGCGCTAATTAAATTTGAGCTTCAACAAATTGTTGAGCCCTTTTTTAATAGGCTATTTGTACAAAGTTACAGTTCCAATAACAACCGCTGATAGGCTTTTCCTGGACAATAATTTGCAGGAAATTCGAGCGAACCCAGATCCTTTACAGATTCCGCCCATTTAACCATGAGGTTGGAGGGACCACGAGAAGAGGAACGCCAGTCCTACGAATGAAAATTTTTACCAAAAAATGGAACCGACTTCAACACTCAAAAGTGTGAAATAACTTGTCGAAGTAGGTGCCATGATAGTTCAAAAGTAACTAATATCAAAACACTATGCTCATGGTACCGACTTCGACAAGTTATTTCATACTTTCTGAGTGTATAAGTCGGTTCCATTTTTTGTAAAAAAAAATTTGCCTTGATTTCTCTTAATTAGAGTTTTTCTTTATTGCCTTAATTAAACATACTTTGCATTACTCAGCTCTTTAAATTTTTATATAATAAAACGTTTTGTTCTTGGTTAGTATCTAAAGTCTAACATTATAGGTATATAACCGAACAGTGAAAACGTTATCGAGTTTTATTTAAGTATTTCTTGAGTTAGGGCATTACTACGACTCTATGATGACCAAAAATAGGTTATATTACTCAGCGATATGCACTCTATTAGTCATGGACAGTTTTGCTGTCTTAAGTATATTCATTACATACAAACATATAAAGATAATGCCTGGCATGTTGTTAATGCAATAAACTATAAAATTCTTGAGATAAGGGTAGGGTGCCTTCGTTTGATACGATATCAACTGTTATGTTGGTCTATCAGTCCTATTAATTAATTGTTCATAAAATTAAAGGTAGATGGCGCTAATAACAACGTCCACTCAGATGTTAAAGGAAAAAAGTAATTCGGCCCTAGTGGTATGGGCTGCTATAGCATAGTTGGACAAAGCGACAGGAAGGTATTCTGTAGTCGGGTTCAAGTCTCACTGGCAGCCGAATTTTTCCTTCAAATATTTGAACCTAAAAAATAAAACCTTTCTTTATAATAATAGTATTAGTATATGTAGATAATTATCTGTTACCGTACATTCCATTTGGTACAGTATAATATGTCATTTATTTATGTTTGTTTAACAAAAACAAACAGGGGAATTCTGTGTCAGTCATATTCGGTACCAACTTTAAACAATAATTTAGTTATCACTTATAGTCGCGTTTAAATCAAATTATTTTCGAAAATTGTATTTTCTCGCATATTCCGCTTCTAACGCAGCTACTGTGACCGAAATAAACTCTTCACACTCAATCGTCCTAGCTTCACACCCTTGCTTGACACTTATTTAGACATTGAATGTCACCATCGCCACATACTGACGAAAACCACAAAAATAATAAAAATTCCTTCCATTTTCGAAGAGAATAAGAATAATATTCAAAAGAATCGTACTCTCATCGCATATGCTTAAAACATGAATAAAAGGTGTCTCAAATACCCAACAAATATGTTTATCTAGAGCACGGACTTATCCACGCTTTACGTTTAGCGCGGCCATTTCGCGTATCTTGAACTTTAACTTTGTAAATTCTTCCAAACAAAGTAGAATAGCCACATTAACGCACACTGGCAACAATTTACTGCAACAAATTCAAGCGAACCTTGGGGAGTAGATTGGCAGTTATGTTAATGCAAATTTCGTAAGGGCAACATTGATACAAGAAACTTAATATTTGGTTGGTAGAGTATACACCTGAATTGGGGTTTCAAGTACTTCAGGTCGTATTACAAGAAGACGTTTAAAATTTAATTTATGCAAAACCTGAAAACACGTTTAATAGTAGGTACATAAGTAGGCGTAATTTCAGCTTGTATAATTGATGTATCTAGTTACAATATAATACTTTGGGTTAAAGATATTTAATTATAGACTATATTATAATTTTCACGAATTTCACGCGTTTCTGTATATGATAGATTTTTTTAGCTACATCTTTATTTTATAAAATGCGCAGAAATGTTACATAACAAACTTTTCATTAAGCGATTCGCATGCCTTTCATATGACACGAGTTTAATATTGCCAGGAAACGGACCAAATAAGGAGATTAAAATAAAGCGGTTCTACAATCTGCCTTATCGCTAACCCAATCTCTCACATGCCCTTAACTGGACAGGAAAATACATTACAATGGACGGTATTCACAAAAAATAATATAGAAATCACCTGAACACCAGAAAAAGGAATAAGGAGGTTAAATACGTTGAGAAAATTGTGTGTCGAATAATAAAGTAACGTGTTTAACGTATGTAATAACAAATTTAACGTAGTTCAAATATTTGAAGGAAAAAATTCGGCTGCTAGTGGGACTTGAACCCACGACTACAGAATACCGTCCTGTCGCTTTGTCTTACTAAGCTATAGCAGCCCATACCACTAGGGTCGAATTACTTCCTTCCTTTATTAACATCTTCCGGGGATGTTTTAGCGCCATCTACCTTTAATTTTATGAACAATTAATTAATAGGACTGATAGACCAACATTACAGTTGATATCGTATCAAACGAAAAAAGCAACAGGACGGTATTCTGTAGTCGTGGGTTCAAGTCCCACTAGCAGCCGAATTTTTTCCTTCAAATATTTGAACTGAAGTTCTGCCTAGCATAGCGTTAATGCGATACACAATAAAATCTCTTAAATTTAACGTAGTTTGGTAAGTTTTTATATACTATGCTTTAACACTAATGCTTCTGGGTAATATGTTTTGGGGTATGTTAGATACCAATACGGAACCTACAATATGTACCTATCTGCGGGCTTATGATGCAACCATCAAGATACATTATCTCGTGGTTTTTGTCGTCCAAAATCGAGATATTCTCTATCTCTACCAATAATAACATGCAAGCCCGAAATATCTCGAAGCAGACGACAAACCAATATTTTTTGTTTTCCATGTCTTTCTCAATGTTACTAGAATAGAAAATGGCTAGACTAATCACCGGGCGACACTGGTTTCTTTACGTGAGACGAATGAAGTGTACGTCGAGTATCATCTCGACAGTGTGGAATATGTTATCGTCAAAACGGTCGAGCACGACAATTTTCTCGTCTCGACACGGCATTATCTCGTGGTAATGCATCATAAGTCCGCTGGTCCACAAGTTGTTAATCGAAGCCGGATATTTTTTCCAAAAGGATTCATCGCATAAGTGCTTAATTAACTTTTTACTCCAATACGCTCTCATTGGCATCAAACGATTAATTTAAAAGATAATTTGAATTTCACCTTTATTTTACCTGTTAGTATTGGAGGGTAGGGTAGGACTTATTGTGAAAAATGCTTTCATTACAATTGGTTTTGGACAACTATCATAAAATATATAAGTATAGTAATACAAATACAATTTAGAAGGCGATGATAGCTCAGCAATTGGAGCTTGGCTGTCAGACTGACGGACGCTAGCTGGTTCGATCCTTACAAACGGTAACGTAGTTCGAGTTCGTAGTAATTGAATTCCCAGCATGGTGGTACTCTAATGTACGCGTAAAACGCTAGATGTAAAGAGTAGAAAAACCTTGCAAATAACTATTTGACAAAGTGAATGGGTTTACTCATGTAGTTGTTTAGGACCGTTTGCACGAGGATAGTTTGCACGTTGATTCTAAAGAAAATACAAAAACAGCATACTCATTAAATATTAACTACATTTACGCTAAGATGCATGTTAAAAGTTACTTTTGAAAATAAATGAATATTTTGTAAGTATTGCGATTTACAGATATTTTCAAAAATCCGGAACTTTATGCGCAAAATAAACTATAGTTGGACTAAAACAACTCATTTTCATCATATATCAGATCTTCGAAGTAATAAAAATATTATTTCGTATTATATATCCATAGATATGTCGATTACACGTTAGTTCTTATATAGAAGAAGTATGTGAAAACTTCAATAACACCTCTCATACTTCACCAAAATAGTCTGAATTAAAAATGGTACCACAGTTTCATTTCAGAAATATCACTATTATATAAATGCCCATGTACTAGAACGCGGCCCGCCGCCCGTCGCGGGCAATCGCTAGTGAGTTACCCACCATCATTATTTTAATGTGCGTGGTTCGATTGAAACCTGAGTAAATGAAGGGTCCTAGGAGTGAACCACGGGAGAAGCTACCTTTACTTACGGAGCGATTTGCCTCTTTTTACTTTTAAAATTGACTGGCCGGTTGGCCCAGTTGGTAGCACTCTGCCTTCTGAGCCGCTGGTCCCGGGTTCGATTCCCGGACAGGTCAAACATTTGTGTTCATGAACATGTCTGTTTGACATGTGTCTGGGTGTGTATATGTATATAAGTATATATATAAGTATGTATATAAGTATATATCAGTCATCAGGTTACCATAGCACAGGCTCTGCCTAGTTTGGGACCTGAAGACCTTGTGTGAATGTTGTCCCATATATTAAAATAAAAACTGTACTACCGTGGAGTGAGCTCACTGTTATTCCTGATAAGTAAAACCCACAAGTCTTCAAGTGGCGTGTGAAAAGGTAAGTGCTTTTTTATCTTACGCGCTAAACCTTAGACCTCCTCGTCACTTAACACCATATGAGACAACGGTCGCTTGACATTTGGCTCACCGACTGCAAGCTGGTATTGAGTAATTTTTTTTATAAAAAAAGCCTAAGATAATGTTGAGTCACAGCCAGAATTGCCAGCGTGTAAGCGCTTAAACAAGTTCGTAAAAATATATTGATTATCACTATTGAGTCATTTTATTTAAAACGACTATTGTACCCATCGGCCTGTCTACCTTTTGAAACAAGTTCGAATGCTCATTACCGGCCGTGTTTGTTGCAAATGACACAGTATTCTGTGCATGTCACAGAACATATACATTTGAAGCCTTTTATGCACGAACAACAGTGATGGAAACACATTCTCTGCGGACATTAAATGTTAATTAATTTCATCCATCACCGACTGATTGGGAACAGATATAGAAATCATCTGATTTTTTTTATTTATCTAAAACGTATGCATTTGAGTGGTTATATATGTATTTATTCATTCATAGCAATAATAACAAAAAATAATAACAAAACAGTTATAGGAACCAGAGCGTTATAAATAAGTACCTATTATAACATAAGAATCTAATTTAAATAATTTCTATTTTAAAATAAGGAGCTTGAATCATATATAAAAACTAAATGGTACTCACAATCATCAAATTAAAGTACATATCTAAAAAATATCAACAATAAGTATGAGGTGTGTCTTACATGACCAGCGATTGCTTAATTCCCGACCGTAAAGAAGGATTCTGTAGTAACACCGCTCGCCTGAAATGAAGACAGCTTGACTTTAACCAGCATACATACACTAATTACACACTTCCTGTTAGAGAAATAAGGCCTACTCTGGTGTGTTCAGTTTGTGTTAAAACAGTTAACTTGCAAGATGTACATATAATATATAGACAGATAAAAAACTGTTAGTTTCTCTAAATGCAACAAAAGTAACTTGATAAGGTTATGCTATTTATTTTATTTTTTATTATCTTCTCTTCATCCTACAGAAACAAAAAGCAGTACAAAAATATAATGATACATGTTAAATATATAAATTAAATATATTAATTCTCATTTAATTAAATATAGTAATTCTCTCCAATTAAGTTACTTAAAAATGACTAAAATGAGTCCTACCCCGTTACGATGAAGTTCAAGTTGCTATATCACTTATGAATGACAATTGTGAAATTAGATGTTAAATTGCGGGTATTTTAACATAAAACAGTTAAATTGTAATATGGTGTCTATTAAAAATCTTAATAATGGGAATAGCATTGTTAAGAGTTATACAAATTATTGTTTAGCCAGAACAGAATAAGAAGTTCCACATTTTAGAGAATTTTAGTTAAAAGTTAATAACAGTATAACTGCCATTGTGAATAATCGAGATGGTGGTTAAAAAAGCTCCTATGATGCAATATTTATAGGTGTTTAAAATAAACTCTTATGAAATAATAAACGATTCCCATGTGGGTTGGTACTTTAGGTACCTTATCCAACAATATTTGACCTACGAACTACCTTTGTAGTAAATCATTTTCATGACGTAAGTTAGTGTTTACCTGCGACAATCGAAGCCGAAGGTTCCCAGAGGAAATACCCAACAAGATTGGTTTTGTTCCAATACGCTACATAGGAGTTTCTTAATTATACAAATACCGCAGTTTGCTTTAAAACCTTTTTCTAAATATTGGTTTTAAAAACTCTTGGAGATGAAATAAAGATTAATATTCTTGATGAGAGAAAAACCACGATGGGCAGAGCAAATCAAAGACTTAGGTAGTCTCCCAATACCAAAGACCATGAAGAAAGCCAAAAGACTTTAGGGGTATAGTCAATTTACGAAAGTCGTATACAATATCGGTCCCCTTTTAAGGCGACCAGCTTTCTATAGTATGAAGTAGGACGCAGTGGATATTTCCATGCTAGCAAATCGACAGGTATTCTATATTATGGTATTCTGTAGTCCTGTGTGCAAGCATCAACTGTAGCTGAATATCGCCTAACATGTTATCAATCCAATGAACCATCAAACTAGATATATTTTGCTTTAAAGTTTACAGACGTACACATTATTCATAGAACGGTCTAAACGTACAATAGTAACTATAAGCAGTCTACTGTCCTAAGAGTAAACCACAACTTAACCTACAAAGCACTGCAGCCGGTATACAAAATGTATATTTTCCGTTTAGCTTTTTAAGAGTGTTCTTGTAATTTACGCTAAAAACCGCCTAGTCCTAGTGAAAAAAACCCTTAAGCTTCTATATTACCTAGCGGCTACTTATTTATGTAAATAGAGATGTTATACGCGTTATTTTTTACATATATTTATTACAACAAGATTTATATAATGGCAGATAAAAAAGTATTGCTCATTTTGTGGAGCTATAACATCGCTGCGCATCTTAAACCACTTTGGGTGTAACTTAACAAAAATATACAGTAGGTACAGGACAGGGAATGGATATTTCCATTCTTGAATAGAAGTATCCAAGTATTAATGAACCATGCCTTGTTAATTAAGAAATGGAAAGGATATATCGATCTTTATCACGTCTTGGTTAGTATCCTTGAGTGTCTTTTTTATTCAAAGTTATTTAATACTTTTTATTTCTTAGTCTTTTGTTCCAAAGATCATAGATTCATAACTTTACTAGTACTAGTAAGACTGTGTAACTTTCACACTTCTTCATTGTTCTCCACAAGGACTGGAGTGTTGATCACACATATGAGTGGTTGCTCGTCATGCTGGGTCAGCGCGTGAATGCTGTGGGTCTGTTCAAGATGAACCTTTTTACCAAAGCATCACAACGAAACTCATGCTCGAGGCTAGATTCGATCCCGCGAACAATTTTATAAAGCGATGATAACATCACTTTATAAAATGTTAGATCATATAATAATATACTAGCTGCGCCCCGCGGTTTTCCCCGCGTGGTGATAATTATGATGATAATGAAAAGTAGCCTATGTGTTATTCCCGGACCTGAAGTATCTACGTACACTAAACTGAACTCTATCTACCGTTGCAAGCGTACATAATACGTCCGCAGCTTCATTTGTGTCTTACCTAACTGAATATGTGTTCGATCCCATCGGACATATTGCAAATAATATAATAAGTTATATTATGTATTATTTAATATTAAACTTTCGATGCTTCGAGGTTTACGATCATCGTTGAATCATTATAAATTTGGGGACGCAGTACTGTTTCATTAATCCATTTTTTTATCTTGTCGAATTGTAGCACAACCTTTGTTATAATTGTCGATGTAAGTATCAAGTCAATAAGTCATATCATTTCAAAGAAGAAGGCAAATATATTATGTCAGAATCAAAACATTTTAGGTTTGTTTTTATCGAACAAAATGTAGCAAAACAAAAAACCGTCGTGGCTCTTTTATACACAACTAAATGTTACAACATTATAAACATTATATTTTGTAAGTAAACGTATCCTATACAATTAATCCTATACAAAAAAATAAGAATATTTGTTTTTAGAAATATCAAAGCTAAGATTTCTGTTTTTGTAAGTTGTCCCGGTAATGGAGCTTTATTTTCGAAACAACGCTAACAAACTGTTCACGCATATGAAAATAAAATGAAAATGATTGGAGGTTGTAGCCATCAAATAAGCGATTTATTTTTGTCTAACGAAGTGGTCTTTTTTTTTAAATTTCCTATTAGTATCTATTTAATAAATCTTTAGTTGTTTCCGCAAATAGCGCACATTTTATTTCATACGTTATATAATAATTATGTACATATTTCCGCTAAATGGTGTGCATAAAGTGTATAAGAAGTGGGTATAAATTAACTCATTTTAAACTAGTCATTTATTAATTAACTACAAGTTAAAATTATGTTTAAATATTTGAAGGAAAAAATTCGACTTGAACCCACGACTACAGAATACCGTCCTGACGCTTTGTCCAACTAAGCTATAGCAGCCCATACCACTAGGGCCGAATTACTTCCTTCCTTATTAACAGATGCGGGGATGTTATGATATTTGAACATAAGTTCTACCTAGCATGTTGTTAATGCGATACACAATAAAAACTCTAAAGATAAAATTACTCTACAACCATTACGTACTTCGAAATAACAAAAAGCTGACGCGCGGAAACCGTTACTTTAAAAAAAGTTTTATCTCGCCAACCAAACTTTTTCGTCCATTTACACAGTAAAACTAATTACCGTCCAGCCTCGTTATTAACTAGGCTGTATGGAGGCCACGACTCGTGCCGTTGCATAATTCAGGGATCCATCATGGCGGATGGCTGTCAACTGTCACTTTTTGGAAAAGCGCGCGCTGACTCTCTAATCAGATTTTCGAACGCACTATTTTCAAATTGTAGCTATTTTGGATTTTTAGGTTGGTTAACTAATTGATTTAAAACGGCGCAATCAAGTGAATTCGTTTGCAGTTAATTGGGCAGTTGGCCGTGACGTCGGGAACACGGTCAATTATGTACTTGTTCAGTTTTAGTTGTGGGATACCTTCACTTCAGTTTGTTTGTGTAGGCGTTATGCCATATATTCACATATTTGATTATGATGCTGTACATTTTACAAGCAGCGGTAAAAGCGATAATGTCACTAAGATAATTAATATGCTTGATAGAGTCGACGGTTTATCAAGTCAAGACTGGCAAGCGCAGCGTAGGACGTCTAGTCCACAGATTTGGATTAAAGAGATAAAGGCTCAGCGGTGAGAGCATCGGTTGTCAAACTGATAGACGCTTATTCGATCCTCATCAACGGCATGAGCTTCCGTTCAAGCTAATCATCATCATCATCATTATCATCTCAGCCATAGGACGTCCACTGCTGGTCATAGGCCTCCCCCATTGATTTCCACAAGGACCTGTTGGAAGCGGCCCGCATATGATAATACCCCTTGATAATAATCCCTTTCAAGCTGATATCGATATCAAATTCTCAGCACGGTGGTAGAGTACTTTCGCGTACTTGTCTAGCCAGCTACCACCCTCAAGTTTGAAAAAGTTTGATCAAACACATAGTGTGTTCAGGCAGCGGCCTTTGAGAGCTAGTAAACATTCTAGGTCTATAGTGACCAACTTCGACCACGACGTAAAAGACCATGAAGAGAGGTGGTGGTCAATAGTATAAAATAAAATCTGGACAAAAGATTTTACCAAGATTGAAGAAAGAGTCTGGATGAGGGTCGCTTCCATCCAATCCTTGTTAATATCAAATGGGAGGCATATGACCAGCAGTAGGCGTACTGTGGCTAAGATGATAAAGACTATTAAAAAACTACTCAACCACAATCGTCTGGTATTCATACCTTGACAGATATGAAGTCAGCGAATGAATTATATAAACCCTGGAGAATGAATACGAGGCTAAACATTGCCAGTCAGCAGATGTTTGTGGCTAATTAAAATAGCTAAGGAGTGGAAAAATAAATAACCGAATAAAGAATGAATGATGATGCTGTTAGTGGACGCCTTTTCAACATGGTGCCTCTAATTTTGTTGGTTTGGCTGGATGCGGTAGGGCCAAGTAGCTAACGAGTTAGTCTTTAAAACTTTTTGTTATAAATATTTCGTTATTACCCCTTAAAATTGACTCTATTTTTATTAGACATAAGGTTGACTCTATGCTGCTTACGGCCAATATTTGAGCAAACGAACCAAGTGAGTGTGTGAGCTTGGAGCAAAGTGCATGCCGCCGCATTCCTGTTATATTTCGTGTTACCGGAAAACCCGGCCGGTGCGGGCTTGTTTGTTAACGTGTAGTAGCATACAGCTCAAAGATATGGTCATTAATACATACATATATGTGACATTAGGACGGTTTTATTCTAAAATATTTCTACTAGATGACCTGTTCAATTTCGTGTCAGCTAAAATAGATTTGAGTGTTCACAAATGGTTGCTTAGATTTTTCTGTTCTGGTTGTTGGTTATTTTGAATTTTTATTAATGTTCTCTTTTTAAAAACCACCATAGCATTGAGGCGAATATAACAAAAAATGAATACGCAAGGGAAAGCTATTGTTTTATGTAAGAAATAATGTAGATAATTTAACCTAAATGTTTAATGGACTTAAAACAATATGTGAGTGTGAATAATTTTTATTCACTTTGAATAATCACACAATTAATTTTGAGATTTCACAAATAAATCATAAACCAGTTTATTCGTAATAAAGGACGCTAATTAACTTTATATAAAATAATGTTTAGTATAATTATAAAAAATAACTATGTTAAATCATATTTATGTAATTTAACAAACTAAAAACGTATAATGAAAAGTAAAGGAAAAAATACAATATCCCTAACAAAGTATGGGTACTTATCAAAATGTCTCAATTCAAAATAAATTATTTAAAAGTAAACAATGGAAGAAAATGATAACTTATAATAACAGTAACTATAGTATTAAGTTCACGCGATTATTAATATTTTGACATATTATATAGAACAATTTTAAATGAGCTTAACATAAAACTGCATTGAGTAAATTTTTAATTTAGCAGATTTAAGTCAAACCTATTCGTTATCCAATAACATAAAAAATAGAATGTGAAAATAAAATAATATAAACCATAGGAAAGCAAAAACTTAACTTATCATGATTTTGTTACACAAGTAGATTCATTCATTCATTCATCGCAGCCATAGGATGTCCACTGCTGGACATATGCCTCCCCATTACAATATTACATAGGGGGATTTGCCAATACTCGCCACGCTTGGCAGACGGGTTTGCGAGCGCAGTATGGTTTCCGATCCTCAGAAGGCGCTGCTGCCCACCTTCTGTTACGTGATCCCTTAGCCGACTCTTACGGCACCCACGGGAAGAGATAGGGGAGTACTATTCTAGGTACCGCCACGGCACAAGTAGATACTTAAATATTATTGGCATTTTCAGTCCGTTAGTGTTTTTAAAAAGAAAATCAAAATTAATTATTTTATTCAATCTGATGAGTTGGTTTCAATTGCCGTTGCCATGCTCATGAATTCTTTGACCTGGTCCTTACGAGTAAAACAATTCCATGTTTCCGTTGGAGTCGTGCTCCACATTCTACAGGTTCATATTCGCATTCTGGTTTCGGAATAATAAAAAAGGACGATCAGATATTATATCGGTAAGATCTACAGTATCGATACTTTTAATAGAAACGTCGTATACTTTGAATAGTCGTGAGGAGCTATGTCAAGTATGCGAGTTAGTGCTTTAAGCACGAATTAATTGCGTCAAATTGGTTGCGTGCATTATTTTTTGTTTTATTTTATTTATCACATTTAGACTCCCGCACTAGGATTCCCTGTGTCGTGGGAGGCATGGACACATACAATCACAGTACACAAACACCCACGACCCGGGACAAACATCAACACTCATCGCACAAAGGTTTCGATATTATAAATATAATATACTAATATACATTATTTGAATGAATGAACTCATAGCGGTCTTAATAGATCAGCTTTGTTAAGCACTCTGCGGTCACACCTAAGATGGGGGACAACTAGTGGCATTTTTAACTGAGACTCTCCGTTGTCTTAGAACATCCAGTCATTAGATTAATTTTATTAAGCTATTTTTTTAAAAGCCTAGACATCGGAAGCTATGGATGTGTAATATTGCATTAAATTTGTAATATAACAAAGCTGTCTCGCTCTCTCGCCGCTGCTATCTCAGTTATCTCACGGGAATCTCACATTTTCTGGGATAATATGAGCTTATCCTTTTCCAAAGTCCCAGCAACCCGTATACCAACATTCATCAAAATTTATTCAGCGGTCTAAGCGTAAAAACTGAACAGATAGACAAAGACATAACTTTATTGATAATATTGATTAAAAGTCAATTTCTAGTCAAGACAATTACATGTTATTTATGTAATTTCATATAATTATATTAGTAGTACACAACTACCTAGGAAAAAAAAAATCCATTCATAATGTTCCTCAAATAAGAGATTATTGTGAATGTATCAGCTTAAGATAATTTAAATAAATAAGTAATCCATAATTTAATTATAGTTAATAATAATAATAATTTAATTAATTAACCTATACAGAGTTCATTTATATAATATATTATAACTAGCAGGGCCTCGTGGTTGCACCCGCGTGGATTACACAAAATATTTTTTTAATAAAAAAATAATTTGTTTCTTTCGCATTTATGGTTTTAGTGTGATGATTACATATTTTGACCACTGGTTGTCTGAATAATGATTAAAACAACGTTTTTAACAGAAATATAATACTTTGTTACCTTTTTGAATCAATGTAAAAACCTCGACATTTTTAACCGTCGTTTTTAACTTCGTTATGGTAAAGTAATTCTAGGTACTGACCGCCGACGCCCTCTTTTATATACTAATTTCATATTTAATTGCTAATCCGAGCCTACCGAGGAATTTACATTTCAAAGATAGCATTTTTATAAGATTACGTTTAAAAATTCCATGTTTTCACAAGTCCGTGCGTAATTGTGTTTGCTTACATTATTTTTCAAAAGGAACATTAAAATTGCTTGTTGTTTAGTTGTCAGGAGCTAAAAATGACAAAAGTATCATTATATCCGTTGGTTTATATATTAAACAAGCTGCGCCCCGCGGTTTTACCCACGTGGTGATGATTGATAATGGCTTACGAGTATGATGAAATATATCCTAAGTGTTATTTAGGGATTTGAAGTATCTACGTTCGTAGATTCAAATTTCATGTGAATCCGTTTTACCCGCGTGGTGATGAAAAAGAGTGATGATGGTGATGATGAAAATAAGCCTTGTGTTAACCCAAAGTATAATCTATCACCATACCAAATTTCATCCAAATCTATACAGCCGTTTAGGCGTTAAAGAGTAAGAAACATTCTCTTTTTTAAAATTCAATAAAAAAAAAAAAGTTATCTCAACCATGTGCGTCCACTGCTGGACATATAAAAAACTTAATTATTCTGATAAGTTCGAAATAGCTGTTTATATAATCTGTTCAGATCTGCTTAGATCATTCGTGGACTTACTCGTAGTTGGATTAGGTCCATGATTACATCTGAATAACAGTTATCTGTCTACATAATGGTCTAATAGTCGCCTTTCCACGCACCCCTGTCTACATAATAGAGACAAATCGTCGCCTGTACGACCGCTCGCGGATTGAATCCTAAATCAGTGAAATGTAATATAGCCGAGACAGCCAGGTAGCATATTGGATTGGAAGTGTTTACATACTTAGTTTCAATTGACTTCGCTATACAAACAGATTGTGCTCGAAATTCTCACTTCGAATGTTGGTTCGATTTCGAATCAAACCTGTTTTTACAAACATATTTTTAATGCAAGTAATTCGAAGCAGTGAATGTGAACACTTCAAAACAGCTCCTACAAGTTATCGATGCCGATGTCAAACAAGAACACAATAATAAATAAATAACATAAAAATAAAAAGCCTTTTATTTCTTGCTTAGAATTAATTACTTAATTATAGTTAACTTTTGGTTGTGAATGGTCAAATTACAAGAACCCCTCTCAGCGGAGGGCAAAGGCCTCCTCCAGAGACGA
The DNA here is from genome assembly GCA_934044485.1 of Apeira syringaria. Taxonomy (NCBI): domain Eukaryota; kingdom Metazoa; phylum Arthropoda; class Insecta; order Lepidoptera; family Geometridae; genus Apeira; species Apeira syringaria. The sequence goes on along the minus strand of OW203660.1, from coordinate 23,073,097 downwards.
CCATTGTGTTCTGTCTTCTGCTACTCGCATCCAGTGAGAGCCTGCTATTTTTATGACGTCGTTTGCCCAGCGTGCCATTGGTCTACCCCTATTTCTTTGGCCTGATGGTCCTGACCGTGATGTAGTCTTTGTGGTCCAGCGATTGAAGAACACAATACAATACAATAAACATTCCACAGCCGGCGATGTTGACTCGGAACAGCGAAACGAAGCAGTAGCTATTCAATTATTTATTTTTTTTATCAACTTTTTTATTTTTGATTTAATCTATTGTAATTATTTATTTTATCCTTTGTCTTCATTAGGCGTGTATAATGATCCAGTCTACTGCTCTATTATACTTCCAATTGTTTATACGTTGTTGTATTTTTTTAAGTGATAGCTCAGCGGTGGGCGCGTGAGCTGCATGTCAATCTGGCGGACGCTGGTTCCATTCCCATCAAGGGCTTGAGCTTTCAGTGCAGCTAACTCTGTATCATATTCCTAGCATGGTGGTAAGGTACTTTTAATGACCTGTCTGGTTGGTACTACCACCTTCGAACTTGAAAAACTGACACCAAAAATATAGTATATTCAGGCAGCAGTCCTTGAAAGCCAGTAAACAATCTAGGTCTAGCATGATTCCATCTTCGAACACATTGTCACAGACCATCAAGTGAGATACTGTTCAAACGCTAGATTTATAAAGTATATAAAAAAATTACGGGACGCGAAGGAAAAAGTTTTTTTTTACTTTCATTGAAATAAGTTTTAACACAGATCACTAGGTGCACCAACACCTCCCCTACACGGTTCATCAACCAGCCCCCGGCTCCTAAATGTATGATTTGGTGTTATATTTTACAACTTTTTTTTCTAAGTCCTTTTTCCTGCCCCCTAAAGTACACACTGACCGGTTAACGGTATAAACGCTTATTTTATTTTTAAAAAAACCGGCCCTTAGGCATCACCTACAGTGATATTCGAAGCGAATAAGTTGATAAAGCATAATAAAGCTATAGCTATAATGCATGTGACAGATTAAAACATGCACTTTGTCAACGAAGTCTCTCTTCAAAGCTCTCCCTTCATAAAATATTTAAATGACTTTTGATAAATCCAATTGTGTTATCAAAATGGCGCCATTTCAGTGAACAGCTACAACTTTGGTGGCTTTTATGAAGGTAAATTAAACAAAAACAATGTGAGGATTTGTTTGAACAATATCCCCTGACCTCTATAGGACGAGTATTGGAAAAGCAAATAAATTCTTTATGTGATGTATACAGTTAATTATGAGGAAATATTTATACCGCTCAGTGTTTTTATAATATATTTTAGATTATTTTTGGTCCTGTTGGTCTTTTATATTAATATGCTATACACAGGCAAATAAAAAATATATTACAATATGATTGGGATTAGATGCCCAAAACAAACAAATATTATATATAATACCTTTGGTAGGTATAATTTGTTTGAGTCTTATGGATTTCATATAATTTAGCTAATGCCGGACCCTCATAGATTTTCAAAGAGCTATGCGCTATGCTATGAGCTCAAGTATGAAGAAAATAATAAGTTATTATTTATCAATTCTTCTACTTTTAAATTCTGAACTTTATCTTGAAGAAAGATTAAGCTTAGTCATTCAAAATATGTTGCATATATTTTCATGGATTCATTCACAGTAAATTGGATTGTTCAGATGTTACGAATCAACTTTGATTCGTAATTTCTTTATTTTAAAATTTCTTCATTGTTAAAAAGCTAACAATGCTGGGGGCCTACCACCAACTCTTATAGCAGTATTATTGTAATCTTACTTTGAATTTTCGTACCACAAGGCCACATAAGCAATGTTACTTTAATGTTGTTTAGACTAAGCAGTTTTGTGACGTAAACCTCTATTTCGTTCACTCAAAGCGTACCATGAGCCAGCGCCAACGAAAGCGACAACGCTATATGAAAATATAATGTTGTCTCGCTTGCCCTTACAGCAGGAATGTTTCTTCGTTCATTCTACACGTCACTGAGCGATAATAAAACAATAATGTTTTAAGACGTTCATGGTACGAATCTGAGCATTATTACTTTAAGCTTGAAGTATGACGTTCTTGAAACATGATGGTTTTGTAAAAGTTGATGGTACGGCCCCTGGTCTTTTTATGTCAAGTTGCCCAGCATAGATTGAGATTTATTTTATTTGAAATAATTAGTGGATAATGTTGTGGGTAGCATAGTTAGTATTGCTAAGAACAGTCTGTGATACAGAGTAAATAAAAGTGTTTTCTTTCTTTCTTTCTGATACTTTAGATGTACTATGTTCCGTCTGTTGTTTTAATTAAATAAATAAATATTTCAGCAAATTAGTCATTGTACATGTGGAAAATACTAGAAGCGATCACCCGCACTGATTAGAATTGGACATGGGTAAGCTCATCACTAATATAGGTGCCTTCCTCAACGGCAATGATTAATGTTGGTACACAAAAACTCATAAGGACATTGACATGATGAGTAACTCTATAAAGTCTACGGGTCCTTGTATTACTGCCTGACTAGGAACAGGTATGTGTTTCCAATAATCTTATGTGTCATATAACAATATGTCATATTTTCTCTGGTAATGTATAGTTTAGTGGAAATGATCAGAAATGATTAACAAAGACAAGATTTTTAAAGCACTACCTATTATACCTACTAACTAGCTATTTGCTTATAGGCAGAATTTCGAAATTTTCCAACTACCTTTATGACCAGTACAAACTGCGTAAACGACGAATGTCATCGTAAGAAGTTGACAACTTCGAAATGATTGATCTTCCTACCACAGTTATAGATTATATGAAACCTTATGTAGCTTAAATAAAGATGAATAATTTTAGTGAGCATATTTTACGTAAGCTAACTAGTATTTAGTTAAAACTTTACAACAAAAAAAATTGCTATTATTGTTAAGTTAAATTTACATTCGATCAATACTTTTCTTCTTCTCCTTGTCACGCGTCCTGGCCGTCAGCTCACTGATTCTTTCGCAATTTGTGTCATGGGAAATAGGTTTTCTACGCTGGCAATATTCGTCCACTCTCAGATGTTCCTCAATACTTTTGGATTTCTATCCAAAATAAGTCTGAGAGAGATTCCTGATTTCGTTTGTTTTATGGTGACATAAAAACAAGGAGAGCGTCAACCAACGACGCACACAGTAAAAAAATAGGAAGATGTACGAGGTGAGGTTGAAGATCCAATATTGCCCATAAATTATAAAAAAAGTCAACTAATGTCTCACATCAAGTAATGAAAGTCTTCGGTTGTTCCTTCACTGGCCCCAGACATACAGATCAATTAGTGCTCACATTTCGCTAATCAGAGGGTTAGGGTTAAACGTGATGTACAATCATGTACAACTACTTTCATTGCAGTGTTGAGTTCAAAGATCTTCGCTTTCACCCAGTAATTAATAATTATAGATCGGGTTCTAAGTAAATAAAAACATTTATATTCTTTCTTATAAAACTCGTAAGCTCGACAGTAATTTTTTTTTAACATTTGTTTCTACAATTAAATATCTAAATTTGTCAAGTAGTAACGTAGTATAATAATAAGTAAATATAATATAATAAAGTCAGAACACAATGTAATAGTGTAGGTAGAATTATACATGAAAATATTGTTATGGTATCATATAGTGTAAACTTACTTAGTTTGTAACGTCACTTAGTTGTTATTTAGTTCCTCTAGATTAATTTCACACCTGTTGTGTAGTACGCATAATAGTAAAAAATAAAATGTAATTAAAAAAAAGGTACGGACCTTTGAGTCTGTAGTGTGTAGCTTTCTCGATAAAAAAAAACATTCGTTTCTATTGGGATGGAGGTAGATATGAAGGTACATCTTAAGGTGAAGAATAGAGTCAGTTGAGCATCTATAAAAGGATTTCTACTCACTTAACAACTAAACATTAACAATAAAACAAATTGCTTAATATTATTTTTATCCATATCTCCAACATTTAAAATAATCCTACGTATATGAAAAATAATATTAAAATGATGTCATTTTAAGACAAAAATCTATGTATTAAAGTAAATTAAGCTCTTACACAATATCGATATTAATATTTAAATAAAAAAATCGTAACGATGGAACTCACAAACTGTACAGTGTACCTACACTTTAGTTTTTAAAGTTTTTTTTTCGAGGCGTCGGTTAATATATTTCTATTGTTCCTTATACTAAGAATGAGCGGGCCCGTGTGCGGTTTTGCTCTTCCAAGAGTTATCGGGTCTTATACGTTTGATACTCATGCTTCCAAACTCTGGTATAATATTCTATTTTACCTGTTGTATGTACTTTACTCTCCTTTTATTGCCTTTCTTGATACTGCTAGATAAATATTTTCTTATGATCTTTGAACTATTTGTTGTATTGAAAGTCACGTTCTTCCGATTGCACACCCACAGCTGCGACTCTCGAGCATGTGGTTCTCGGTGCAAGGTAGTGAACTTTACTAAAGCTGACAGTTTGTTCTTGCAACTGCACTGGTCCAGAGGTAGCACTCAACTGAGAAAAAACCAAGGCATATGCCTTGTTCTGACGGTGCAGTTTTCGAGCGGGCGATTGGGTATCTGTACTATTTTATATCGCTGAGTGGTAGCTACAACTTACATACAATTCAGACCACGAGTTCGTTGCCACTAATTTGTACCAATTTGTTTAAGAATAGTGTTGTGTTAGTTGAGTGTAATAAAGCATTACGTGCAAATCTGCACGTACGCATTTGAGGGATTGGGAGCCGCTATTCTTGATTTCGATATATATAGATCTTTACCGAAATTAGAATATGTGCTTTAATCCCGTACAGTAGTAGGTCTACATCGAAATAACAATAAAACTCTTCGCTGCATCGAGCATAACGTTTAATTGAAATCATTGGTCTAAAATGCTATGGGCTCAGTCAGCGAATCAAACATTTTAAAACATATAGATCAAAGTTGGTAAGTTTATATTATCTCATTAGAATTTTCAATATTCCAGAGTAAATAAAGCGTGATTTGTTTTATAAAAGCTTTATTTATAGGAATAATTTATAGGATGTTGTTGAATCAATAGCAAGCATAATTTTACAAACATCAAAACAAATGGTATAGATACAACAAAAAGAATATTAGTATTTTTTTGATCAATCTTCTTTTCTATCTTTTGTAAAGCAAACATTAAATACAGTGTAGGATAATTCAAAATGAAATTGCACTAAATAATTCAGCTGTCATAAAAATAATCAGGTTCACGGTAATCCTATAACTTAGGAACATCCTGAGTCGTGGTCGATTCGACTTTTAAAAACACTATGCGTGGTGTCGTAGAATCTGACGAAATGATGGTGATGAAATTAATTAATTAATTTTGCATGGTATGGAGATAGCTTATATCCTGAAATACTTACACATAGGCTTATTTTCATCATCACATCGACGTTTTTGACAAATGCACTAAAAGCGGAAATCAATTATATGAATATAAATCTGTTCAGTGTCATGACATGCTCTGTCGTACGACAATACACCCAAATATCTAGCCATGACATTGGTTTCAATGCTGAGCTTCGCTGGAAAGCTCATGTAAAAATGAAACTAGACGAGTTACAGTTAAATGTATAAAAACTTAAAAAATCACTTTTCTATGTCTGTACTAAATAAAATATTATTCAATATAAACAAGTCCTCCAGGAATATATGGTCTTCCATTCCATTCTGTTTCAGCTGTGGGGGTTTTATTAAACAGAAAAAATGCGAAAATCCTATAGATATAATCTAGGTGTCTTCTAGACTGGCTTGCAATATAATTATTTTAGATGTATGTATTTTATCACCTCCGGTCCTGACGACTTGTTTCTACGCAAAGTTTCATCATTATCAGTTAATAAGTTGAGTCGTCCATGCATAACAAACAATGCATAAAAAACAAGCACAGATGCACATTTTTATATTATTTAGGAGGTTTATATACCTTATAGATCTAGCGTTTGACCACTATCTCACTAGATGTCAGTGAAGATGTGGTCGAACATATCTATGAAACAAATTGTTCACAAATGAAGGAGTGAAGCCAGTCAGTGAGGACGCACGATAGGGAATTCCAAAATTTTTAGGCGATGCGTCGGACGCTTGACCCTTAGTAGCTTAAGAATAGAGAGCCACGATTGCTCACCACTAACTCAGTGCATAAAAGTTCCCGAGATGAACTGATGCTGTATCGTAAACCGGTCTGCAGTGATGACCTAGCGCGTGTACGCATCGTACGTTCAATTAATCACCTCGAAACTGTTTATATTACTGAGGCGTTCATCGATAAACAAGTTTGGCTATCGATAAGTTATAATCTGCGACGTCCACCTCTATTTTAATAGTGCGTATGATGAGACTTTTAAATTGTTTTAAAAGAAATGAACATAGAAACGAGCGTGTTTTTGTTTGTAAAATATTTTCACTGTGGGTTTGTAAAGTTTTTATGTGAGGCGCATTTGGTAGGATGGGATTTGTATTCATTATTATTACGTAAGTAAAAAACATTGAATACCTACTCTTAGAATACTGTCAAATTATAGCTATATATATAGCTAGAGAGTTATTATTTTAACTTATTTATTTCATTTTATTATTATATATTTTATTTTATATTATTAATTGAATAAAAATATGTCGCTCCACCCTAAAATTAGTTATAAGTAAATTCAAATTCAATCTGTCCAGTCCATATACATGAAACGTATATTTTAAAAACTACCAAAGAACGACATACATACATAGGTACGACATAGACGTACCCCAAGTTATCTATAACTGTAGTTATATAAACAGAAATAATATTACAAAGAGACAAGATTTTTTTTGCATGCTTTAATTTTGTTCGTAATGAGTAAAATAAACACGACTAAACCGATTTTTAATTTTGCTACTAATCTGTATGAAGTTGGACATAAAATACAAGTGTCTTTTATTTGTGTCTTCTTGTTTTGAAGTGATAACAGAAACATCAGTCTGTGTGAGTGCAACCGCAGTATGCTAACTGCATTATTTGTTATCTAAACGTTATAATGATGATTGACAGTTTGACATATATTAATAGAATAGTGACACCCGATCAATTAGTGGTGACCGATCAAAGAACGCTTCCGTAAACTTTTCAATAACATCACTAACTCAGTCATTAAGTGAGTATATCTATAAATATATATACACTGAACTGCATGCGGTCTTTACCGCGTGCATGGAGTTTTGAATGCTAACTTAAATATTATTTTAAATGCATTCACGCTCCTAATCCAATGTCGCAGGAGGTCTGTACATACGTATACACAAACACATTACACAACGCCCAAGATACGAGAACAAACATAATATCTGTTTGCTCATCACAGAAACGTTTGACCCAGCCGGGATTCAACCCGGAGCGGGGTCGCGGTTTACCATAAGTCGTGTCACTAATCACTGAGCCACTATCACCGTCAGAACTGTACTCGTTGATATTTACCATGTATTCTTCAGCAGTTAGTTATTTAACTGCTCGTTACAGTCCAGTTGTGAACATGGCGCAAGCCACTCGGCAGTTGTGCCGAAATATCCACCAAAACAACAAAGAACATATATGTTGTATGTATTGCTTCCGGGCTGTTTGGCCGTGGTCTATGTGAAACTTGTGTTCCAGACGTTTTGTCGATCACTGCGGTCGACATCTTCAGTGGTTCAGGTCCGAGCGGCGACAAGAGCGTAGAACTCTCCTTCGAGGTGTCTTCTCTGATACTGAGGTATCAGAGAAGATGCCGCGAAGGAGAGTGAACTGAACCACTGAAGATGTCGACCGTAGTGATCGACGAAACGTCTGGAACAAAAGTTTTACATAGACCACGGCCAACAGCCCGGAAGCAATACATACAACATGCAACGCCGGCCGTAAAAGCCTTAGAGTTTACAAAGACATACAATTTAATAATTTAATTCTTGTTGAAGAGGAACGTCATGGGAGAATAAAAACTTATATCGCTGTATTTTCGTCAAAGAGTTTTTTTGCGAATATTTGACGAAACGATAACTTTCAACGAATTCGGCTAGTACCATATTTGAAACTAAGCGACCAGAATACCAACTTTACGCATTACCAACGGGACGCTATATTTGAACACCTTGATCAGTCCAAGGTATTCCTTGATGATTTACAAAGGTTTAGCTCCTAAAAAGGTAAGCTTATCCTTCATCAATATTGTGGATGGCCGTCCTGCACTGCGCTTGCCTGTCCGTGGTCTCCACTTGAGAACCTTTCGACCCCAATGGCCAGATTGAACTGATTCAATCTCCTCATTTCTGATTCAATCTCGCTGTAAAACCCCGAACATAGCTTTCTCAATAGCCCGTTGTGTATCATTGAGCTTGCTTATAAGGCACATAGAGACCATGTTTCGGTTCCGTATGTCATCGCTGGTAACACACACTGGTCGAAGACCTTTGTCTTCAGGCATTGTGGTATATTGGAAGAAAAGTTATATTGTGATCTACGTCTATTATTGTAAGCTATTGCGCCAGATCCTCCCCGGCTGAAAACCACGTAATATAGCGATATTTATTCAGTTCAACTCTTGCATGAGACGTTTAATAGAGACAGATTGGTTGAAGGCTTATAATAAAGTAGATTGATGTGAACAGTTATCTCAATAATTATATCGCTTCGTCATAATAACAGGCAAATCGCAGTTAGTATGCGGGGCGGCTTCAGACGCTGTGGGGAGGGGAAATATGTGTAAACGAGGCCTTTTATACCACGTATATGACGTACATAGAGGCATTGAGCTCGTGACTAAACTAAAGTTGTGCTTACAACAAGCCACTTCATTTCTTGCTGCGCTCCGCGGTTTCACCCGCGCTGACTACAGTTTTCTCACCACCTCAATTATCCCACGGGGACTATACATTTTCCGGGATAAATAATAGTCTATGTGTTATTCCTACGAAGTTATCTTCACTCGAAATTTCACTCAAATCCGTGTAGTCGTTACAGCGTGAATGAGTAACAAACATATCTACAAACGACAAACTTTCGCCTTTATATTAGTGTGATTTAAATTCTAAATTAAAATTTTTTGCATAAATACGAACAGCCATCCTGATGTTTGTTACCTTATTTACTACATATATATTTTGACGTTTCTTTAGAGTATATTTTGACAACGTCACGTAGATATCTAATATGGCTGATACTGTTTTGCATATTTGCGGGAAAGATAAACAATATCGAATTTCGCAGATGCAACCGCACACATACCTATTCTACACATCTCTATATTTTTGTTACATTCGGGGTCGAACCTGTCTCATGCATGAGGACCAAGTGGCAAATACTATCAAAATCCACATTAATATTTAGCTCTAAATAATTCTCAGAGGGTAATTGATGTATATTATTACTTCTGGAAATATATTATTTATATGGATTGACAATAAGACTACTAGAAGTATCCTAAAATAAAATTCATAACCTAAAATAAAGCTTAAATATTTTCCGTTTTTGTTTTATTTTTAACAAAATTGTTCAGCCTGGAGAACTAAAATGGATTTTAGATTAATCGTTTTAAATAATAAAGTCCGTTTTTATTTTATTTTTAACAAAATTGTTCAGCCTGGAGAACTAAAATGGGTTTTAGATTAATCGTTTTAAATAATAAAGTCCGTTTTTATTTTATTTTTAACAAAATTGTTCAGCCTGGAGAACTAAAATGGATTTTAGATTAATCGTTTTAAATAATAAAGTCCGTTTTTATTTTATTTTTAACAAAATTGTTCAGCCTGGAGAACTAAAATGGATTTTAGATTAATCGTTTTAAATAATAAAGTATTATTTGTCGTGTACTCAGCCAAGTTTAAAATATGCATATTTTGTTTCGAGGAAATAAAAATGTTTTTGCGGATGATTAGGTATTTAACTATCCAGTTCTTCAGGATTAACGAAACCTACCAACCTGTATTTATTAGAATCTGTATTTATATTAGAAGTGGCGTGTGGTATTTGCTTACAGGGTCACCGGACTTTACTAATGTACGATACAAACTTTCTCTTAGTGTACTGTGCTTTCAAAGTTTCGCAGTATGATTTTGAAAGATTATCCATTTACATTCTATACCGGGATTTACCGCAACGCAGAAAAAGTCGACCTACTGTTGTCAATCGTTCCGGAACAAAACCGGTTAGAATAATCATCACGATTTTGATTGCTTACCGGAACTCTGAATCGTAGTTTTAATGAACGAATTTATACGTAAAGATATCGTAAGACGTATATTTTAATGTGTGTATTAATTTATAAAATCTGTTAATTGTCCTAAATGTGTTTTCTTCTTGGGTGTGTCGATGGATAATGAACACAAATTAATTACTGTATTACCTTTAGAAAGAGTTTTTTTATTCAATTTAATTTAAAAAAGCATTAAAAACGAATGTGTTACCCAATGAAAGTCGTGCGATTTCGTAGTCAATATTGTTAATGCTGCTATGCATGCTGAGTCCGCTGCAGGGTGGTTATAGGCTTGCAATAACTATTAGGGTATTGTATTGATTTTGTATAAGGTATAAAGACATCCACCTCCTAAAAATGTTATTAAAGTAACATCAAACGCGATAAGAAATGAAGCTGGTTGTTGAACAAAGTCAACAATACTCATTAAGTCCGATATAAGAGTGTTCTTGGGTAACTCCCCAAAACATTGTCCGGCGGCGGTCACAAATCCCGGAATAAACATGGGGGAGCCGAGCCTCGCAGGCCGGTGCGGTAATCTACCAGTCACAAAGAAAGCGCTCCAACTTTTGTTGGGGCTTGTATCAGGTTTTATACCTTTTTTAGAATGTATTTAAGGCACGTGGGCGTTTGGGTGTACAAGTACATATCTACCGCTATTTTAATTATTTCCTTAAGAAATTCATATTGTTAATATAAACAACTCAACAACAACTCAAATTTAACAACATTCACACAAGGTCTTCAGGTCCCAAACTAGGCAGAGCCTGTGCTATGGTAACCTGATGACTGATATATACTTATATACATATACACACCCAAACACAGGTCAAACAGACATGTTCATGCACACAAATGTTTGACCTGCCCGGGAATCGAACCCGGGACCAGCGGCTCAGAAGGCAGAGTGCTACCAACTGCGCCAACCGGCCAGTTATTTGTAATTAGTCTAATGACTTCTTACTGATACTATAATAACGATGTAGTTGTTTGTAAATGCGGTATCACACCGGACCTGCTGTATCGAACTGAGCATCTGTTTGAACAGATGTGCGTTCAGTGACAGATTTATACAATTTTGGAAGGTACTCGTACAATGTCATCTACATATATACAAATCTTGTGTCACGATGTTTGCGAGTCACGAACTACTGGATTGATTTTAATTAAATTTTGCACAGATATTTAACTGTGTGCAACATAAAACATAGGCTATATTTTATTTCGATTAATGGCCGCGATTTTTTAACCTATATCTACCCATGCGAAGCCGGATTGGACCGCCAGTATATAATACATTTTTCAACACACTTGCGCTCTAGTGCTAAAGTGAGCTTTATTACATCGCTTATAGGGCCATAAACGGACCTATAACACACACTAGAGCGCAATAGAACTATCCCTATACTAAATTAGTTCATCTTTCTCAGTTTTATAATTATTAAACGATATAATACACATTTATTCCTCGCAAATGTGTTGAAAAATGCCGTACGAAAGTCGCGGGATCTGCTCATAATAGACTCGGTTAAATTACGCCCTCGTTTGCGACTCCCACTGCAACCCACAGCCTAGTGTCTAAAGTATTCGTGTAATGAGCAACTTGAAAAGAAATACTTGTACTTAAAAAATACTACAGCTACTTCAATACTACTTACTTCAATGCTACTTACATTTGAGTAGTCCACTGCCTATTGCATTATAATATGTGTTATACCTAAAATATGTATTTATCCATATATATAATATGTCATTACATTCATCTAATTACATGACTAAAATAATGTTAATAATAGAGCGATAAACAATAACACACTGTTAAATTTTTAACCACATATATTATCATTTTGATACATATGTATCAAAACCTGTAAAAACCAGTGTTCGATCATGATCGAAGCACCAGTCCAGTGGCCAAATTATTTAACCATTAGGTAGATATATTAAAGTCTGACAAAAAGTACGCATTTATTTCTCAGAAATGTAACCTTTACTTACCTTTTTCAACCATTTTGTTGTAGTTCTAAGTTATGTCCGAGATTCCTCTTCAGTAATCTCTGCTGAAGTTCTCTACTATTCGAGACCTCCAACGGCGACACTTTCCCCAAATATCTACAAAACAGTAAACAATAAGAGGATCGGAATGTGCGCGGCTTTCCCTCGAGGCGTGCCCTCACAGGAATCCCACATTCTTTGTGTAATATTACACTTATTGCTTTCCAAAACATGTTTTTGCGGCAAACAACAGACGTTCCGAAGATTTGCGTGTCTCAAATAGCTAGTCTTTCGGAAACTTGATTGGGGGAATTTACTTTATTTAGCAGATATACCCACCTACTACCCACGTCGATTTTATAGGTGTTGCCAGCTGGTAGGCAGGTATATCAAACATAATATGGTACTTACAGGCGGTATGAGTACTATAAGTGTAATAAAAACTCCATTGTAGATACAAACTAAAACATTCGTATATACCGCTGCTGCTAATAGAGGCCTTTTTATATGATTGTTTTCAAAAACGCTTTACTCTTTGTTAACTGAGTTAAAAAAAGAAGAAGGTTAGGTACTCAATTCGACCGTTTCTTTTTAATGTGTGTTCGCAGATAACTTCGTCGTTTCTGAACCGATTTTGAAGATTGTTTGTGTGATGATGATTTAGGTTGGTCTGATGTCTTATAGAGACATCAAACCAACCTACGTGTCCTTTTGCATTTATTTATTGTATGTGGTTAAATCTTAACCCTCCTTATAAGTACAGCCGGATCTGCTCCCAGTCCAAAGCAAACAATGCATCAATAAACTGTGATCAAAATGGTGACATTCCTTCTCATCCCGCGCGAGGGTAATTGCGTCTGGCACGAAGAGCCTGGCACGCCACCAAACTGTACCTAATTAGTGGCAATTGTTGTAAATATTAAATAATACAGTATGTTTGCCAGTCATTAAAGTGTTTTACTAAGTAAGGCTACGTGACAATATTCCTTTGCCATTTTTCCTTTCCCAATTTCCTATTATTGGTATAGGCTGGGAAAGAGGTTTTTGTTTTAAGAGATTTATGGTTTATTGCATTAACAACATACTAGGCGGAACTTACAGGACGGTATTCTGTAGTCGTTGGTTCAAATCCCACTAGCAACCGAATTTTTTCCTTCAAATATTTGAACGTAAGTTCCGCCTAGCATGTTGTTAATGCAATAAACCATAAATCTCTTAAGAAAGGCAAGGCACCTACCCTTAGGTAGGTGCCTTCGTTTGATACGATATCATCTGTAACGTTGGTCTATCAGTTCTATAGATTAATTGTTTATACAATTAAAGGTAGATGGCGCTACAACAACATTCCATCAGATTTTAAAACGAGGAAAGTAATTCGGCCCTAGTGATATGGGCTGCTATAGCTTAGTTGGATAAAGCGACAGGACGGTATTCTGTAGTCGTGGGTTCAAGTCCCACTAGCAGTCGATTTTTTTCTTTCCAATATTTGAACGTAAGGTTTTTGTTTGTTTAGAGATCTTAAATAACATGCAATAGATCTATTTTACGATACAAATTTTAATTTGTACCTATTTATATAATTAAACTAATCTTTTGAGCGGCTACCAGCTGACAAAGTTCTCAAAATGCTGGCAGCGAACCCACGTCGTATAATAATGCTTGATATATTCGAAGACATGCATTTTGTCAAGTGATCATATTTATGACAATATAAGATGTAGATAGGTATGTGATTCTCTATGTATTTTGTACATGATTTTCATAGATAGTACTTTTTTCGTTTTCAAATGATTACATATAATCAAGTATATTGTTTTCATGAAAGAAAATACAAACTTACTTCAAGTATAATAAGTTAACGCTTACTACATATATGTGAAAATTGATATGTTTTAATACAATTTATCTTTTTACTTTTTATCGCATCTCTTTCTATTTCTATCCATTTTAGTTTATATTATTTCGATGCAATATTTATCTACAACAATCTAATTGGACTATAAATCTACACTTCTACACTATAATATTATAAAGAGGAAAGATTTGTACATTGTAACGGATAAACTCAAAAATTACTGGACCGATTTCAAAAATTCTTTCACCATTATAATTCTACATTATCCCTGAGTAACATAGGGTATAAACTTACCTACTAAAACCACAATCATGTAACCGTGTGAAGCCGGGATGGATCGCTAGAGATGTATAAACTAGTTTTTGATAATATTATTATTTTAAATACTGTATTAAACATTATTACTTATTTATATTCGTTACGCAAGCGTCCTTAAGTATAAAATCGTACGAAATGTTAGAAAAATATAGCAGATGTGTAGGAAATGCGACTTTCCTCGTTAGAACTAGTAACACGATCGTGCAAAGGTCTGACAATGGCAGACCCAGAGAGCTTCGCAACCTATTACCTACCTATTGTAATAGGATACCGTCTGGTAAATGCATTGGCTAGGTTTTTAGTGATCTGTACCACAAGGTTCGATCGGTGTGTGCTAACCAGTGATGATATAATATAATATATAACGTGCTAAATCCTAGACAACGTCATCACTTAACATCAGGTGTGACAGTTGTCAAACGCAAACTTATATGTAAAAGAAAAAAAAAATATATAATGATGATACGTACAATCCTGGAGTCTTCAAGTCGCGAGTGAATAAGTACCTTCTAGGTTTGCGTGCTAAATCCACAACATCATCACTCATCATCAGGTGAGACAGTTGTCAAACGCAAACTTATAATATGTAGGTAAAAACAAAAATATATACTGAACCCATCGACTAAAGGAAATTTTCCTTTAATCGAAGATCGAACCGAATAGGCTCTGACAACATTTTAGGCCTAGCGTGATTGCACTCTTTACCACATCGTCACTCACTACCAAGTGAGATTTACACACAAGGATTCTCAGTAAGAATAAGATCTTATAAAAAAATTGGGCTTACCATACAATATTACCACAATTTTACCTACCTAAAACAAGTATTTGTATTTGCTGTCACAATCTGCAAGAATATTTTGAGATAAAATCCAATCTATCGAAAGGTTAACTCTCCGTTTGGTAACAAAGCTTTTCTAATAATCTTAAAAGGAAAGAAGTTCCTAGACTTCTCACGGAAACAGCATTGAAATGTTTCTAAAAGGTCTATTTGAGAAATAAATAAGTTTGCTAACTTAGGTTAAATTTTAAAGAAAGCTGACTGAGCTTAAGTTTTATAATATTTTTATTTGATTAAATGAATTCTCTTTTACTCTGTTTTTATTCGATTACGAGTTGATTAACAATGTGTATTAGTTCAAAAACAGACAACGTAATTAAATTTTTAATATTAATTGTTTAAGAACACATAAATCTGCAAAAATAAGAATGAACAAAGTCATAAATCCTAACTAAGACAAAGATAGGCTCGCTGATAACTCTAAAATCCTTTTAGACATCGTAAACATGAAACTCGGACGTGGTCAAATTAGAACAGCTTAGGAGGAATGATAAGTTGCGGGGCAAAATATTCTGAGCTGCGTCACGATCTTCGACTTTAACACCAGAGTAAATAGATTGAGTGGCATCAAATGATCTAATTATGTATTAGTGAAGGGAATTCGCGACTTCACTTTACTGCAGCTATTAGAGTGATAATATTTGAGTTCAGTGATTTGAAATATGTAGCCATAGCTATAGAGGTACAATCATTTATTACAATAACAGACGGTCCCGTGGCGCAGTGGCTTGTGTCATCGACATGACTTCTGTGTCACCGCGACCCTGGGTTCGAATCCCGGCAGGGGCAAACATTTGAGCGATGAGTGTAGATGTTTGTCCCGGGTCTTGGATGTTTGTATGCTGTTATTGTGTGTGTTCATGCCTCCCGCGATACAGGGAATCCTAGTGCGGGGGTCTGAGTGTGATTTAAAAAAAAAAAAAAAAAAACAAGAAGACAAAGTGAAATAAAAATATTATTATAGTACGAGATCCGGCTTAAGAAATATATCCCCTCATCTGTTATTTACTTGTGACTTTGGTTATATTTTAATTAATATGTAGATTGATACATTGCACATGGGTTGACTTACATAGGTGTGTGTTCATAAATATTTTTTAAGTATTAATTTTTTCATTGGGTCTTTAATAAATAGAAATAACTGCTTTAAAGCATATACCTCTTCATATTGCTTTCCCATCATGTCGAGAACCCATGTAAGAGGAAAGGTCGGAAGTTCAATTTCCTTGCAGCATTTATTCAGTTGACATAGGTACCTACACGAGAAGATATGCAAATCAGGGATGCATATGCCATAATAAACTTAAACTCTTAAGATCTCCATGCTATGAACATCGCTAGTTTTTGGCGATATCAGATATACCTTAGGTTTTGAGCAAAAAATGAAGGAGTTCTGCGGTAACGAACTCGAATTGAGTATACATTCTTTACGAGAGTCGGTTCAGAAATGGTACCTCAGTACCGTTATAATATATGTTTTACAGTCTCTTCGCCACCGCAAACAATAGATTAAGTCGAAATTCCTTACATATCTTAAATAAACTAAGTAATAGTGTCAACTATTGACATTTTTGAGACTTAGCGATAAAATCAAAATCTTGTTGGCAAAATAATAATATAGGTATCATATCAAGGCCGAGAATTCTGTAAGATATTAAGACAGCTGTTGTTGGCTCTTAGAGAGTCAGTCAATTTTCAAGGAGTAGTGTGCTTTTACCTTCGACCACCTGTTAAATTATTACCAAATGAAACATTTAGAGCACTGGATCTGGATCCCATTATTAAACATTATAGTTGCCATGGGCGGACATGTTGTGTGAGGACGCCCTAAAAGAAACGGTCAATAATTTAATACGTACCCCGTTGTTCCCAGATCCGAATCGTGCCGTCTGGTCGCCGTATGCGCCGTGGTGGCTCTGTTTGCGTGTGCGCAGTGCGCGCCCGCGCAGCTCTGTGCGGGAGCTGGCGATGATGACCCTCGTGCAGCCAGGTTCTGTCAAGCACTGAACACTTTCCTCGAGCTTTATGCTGAGGCAGCTGGCGAGCAAGTGCCGGAATATCAAGGTAAATGAATAAAATACTTATTGCCAGTAAACCGAGTCTATGCTTTGACTATCACATTTAAATCTAGGTACCTACTACAGTGGCATATACAAGTCTGTAGTTAAAATGTAATCAAAACAATATCATGTCAAAATACGTGTGCGAATAGAACAAAAAGTATTGTGCCAGAACAATAAGAAAACAATGCACGCAAAATGACGTGTTATAGTTTTAGCTCTAGAACTGATTCTTGCCTGGGCCGGCTGGCCATTACCGGTTAGAGCCGCATTCCCATTGACCGAATGCTATCAGATATAATTTATAGCCATCTCGCGGATATTTTCCACAATCGCATAATTATTTAAATCTCAATAGCTCACTACTTCAATCACACTTGGTTACGTTGATGAACTTGAACGACAAGACCGCGAAGCTTGAAGGGTAGGGAACCAAGACCCGAGCGTCTTGGCTGCAGACACTTTGTAATCACAGTATATAAATTAGTGATTACTGGCGCTGCATGACGACATCAGTTTGCTCTGGTTTGGATGCATACGCGTACGAGACTAGCATTAAAAATAATGTTTATATGTTCCTTTATGTATGCGAGAACGTTATTTGTTTTATATGATGTTTTCATAATAATAACTTAAGCTCTATGTTAAAAATGGCTCGGCCATGGACCTTGGTGTGTAATGTATTTTTCAAACAAAAAATTAAAGAAGCCACCACAGTAAAGTTAAAACCAAATTAGATAAAATTTATGAAGTTAGGGCGCGTGCAAATTGGCGACAAGTTCTGCGGGACTGCACTTCGCTCTATGAGCTAACGTTGCTTAGTACCTAAGTACCATTCGCCCAGTTCAGTTCAGTACCAAATGATATGTACACATAACTGACATCTTTAGTGACCTAGATAAATACTGATATCTCGATTCTAATCTAAACACTTAGGTACCTACGTATTGAGTTGTGGATAGAATGTTACCACAAGCAAGGATCATATCATAACGAATTGGTTATTATTACATGACTACACGTGTAAGCTGACAGCGTTATCCATAATGTTTTCATACTGTACTCGTATATATCTAGCTTTAACTTACCTGTATACAATTAAAACTGTAACCAAGAAACGTCTTCAACGGTCAGACGATCACTGCGATCGGTGCCGCTAGCAAAGGGGTGGCTAGCACCCCTTACAATACAACCTGCTAACCCCCTGATTGCGAAATGAAACATTACATTATTATTACATATATTATTAAAAATATACAGATATTTTTATTTTCTGCTTCGGGTACTATGTTTTATTATATTTAGATATTAGACAAATGTAACATAAAAATCCTCGGGTTAGTGTCTGCTGTCGAACTCCTCCGAAACGGCTTAGGCTAAATTAGGTTCAAGCACCTAATTCGCTCAATAGTAATAATTCAGCCGGGAGTTGCGTGGCACATGTATATTCTCACTAATATTTTTGTAATTAAAGGTTTGTAAAACAACTGGTTGGGTGGTTGCGTTGTATTTAGTCCAGTTTTAGTTTCGTGATATAAGATCGTGCGCTTATACCTTATCCTACTTTTTATAATGATATAATTTATTGAATAGGATTCAACAAACGTAGTAAAATGTATCGGTCTTGCAGCTCTGGTCCGCGACTACCCCCAGCTCCTCGACACCGGAATGAAGCGCCAGGACGTCGTGCACTCTTTCCTGCGCTTTGGCCGCCGGCGCTGACGCGTCCCGCACGCTGCGAGCACGCACCGCACACGCAACCCAAACGCAACCGAACCGCAGCGACTAGGCACTACCATGCTCTAATTAGATCTCTACTTCTTTACTTCTGTTAAAGTTATTTCGTCCAAAAGTTCCTTTTTAATTAAGGCAGAGACGTTTACTCGCGTCTCTTAATCTAAACCTCTCTCCCAAAATTTATAATAAGAGTTAGACTTATAAATGAAATGTAGGTACTTAATGAAAGTATTAATAGTGTTTAAGTGATGTAATTAACAATCTTGTTGTCGACATTTTTGTGGCATTTCATTTGATAAGTATAAGACTATTTATAATTATGACGTTTTAAATAAATAACATATTTATGACAAGCTTACTGATCTTTTATTGAACAATACCTACTGGAGTATTCACGTCACTTGAATTACCAATTTACTAAAACGGCAATTGTTTCGATAGCATTGTAGATAAGGTAACGTAACCAGCAACAGGTCCGCAGCTCTGTAGGCCCAGGTTACCATTTAATACCTCTGCCGATAAACAAATACAATTCTTAATGAACTGCACTGCGCCCCATCACCCTGAAACATTGGTTGGTAGGCCTCATGTGCTTTTAGTGTCACCGGATATATGTTATCCGTCACATCGATGCGAACACAAGATACCGCCTGGCGGTCAAAAAAAAAAACATGGTGGCAGTAGGTAGATACATTCCCGAACTCTCATATAGCATGCTATTACTCTTAGATTGCATTGTGATAGAAATTAGATCCGAGTCTTCTGTGTCTCAGTACAATTACACCTACCCCGCGTAGAATAGCAAAACTAACAAAAACGACAATTCATTAACAACTAAACTTATCAGCCAAAACGAAATTGAACTAAAACCGCAACAACTTTTTAACCGACTTGAAAAAAAGGAGGAGGTTCTCAATTCGACCGATCGTTTTTTTTTTTAAGTTTGTTACCGCATAACTTCCGACAGGGTGAACCGATTTTGATCGTTCTTTTTTTATTTGAAAGCTAGTGCTTCCCGTGTAGTCCCATTTACATTTCATCAATCGGAAGAGCACTTTTTGTTTTTGAGTTACAAGTCAAAAACTGAAAAATGCGTGCTTATACCTACACGATATTATAGTAGCGGGTGAAGACATCGGTGAGCATACCTACACCACAATGACAATTGATCCCATGAGTAACAAAGGTCACTAAAAAGAGTGAAAAAAACCATGATAGTTCAAAAGCAACTGATATCAAAATATTGTGCTCATGGTATCGACTTCAACAAGTTATTTCATACTTTTAAGTGTTGAAGTCGGTTCCATTTTTGGTAAAAAAAATTTGAGCGTTCCGTATTGCGCTAATTAATTATCAGTACGTAACGTACCTATGTTTATATGCAACACTATACTACACTATAATAAATCTTCGTGAAATATGTAGGTAGTTCGACAGTTTCGTATTTTTCGTGTGGTGGTTTTAATTTAAAATAAATAATCATTGATATTGTAAGAGGCTTGAGTTGTTCACTAACCTATCTCCAAGCCTGCATTGACCAACGTAGCAAAAAGCTTTCTTTATTAAAGCAAGCAGACGTGGCGATACTAGGGGCATTACGATACGTTGCCAATCCTTTTAAGACTCTGTTCTCTCCTTTTGAAGAATCCTAAGTATATAGTATAGCTTCTCGGGAATACCGAGGGATGGAAGCTCGTTCTACATTTTGCAGGTGTATGGTAAAAACGTATGGTGAGGTTTTTCATTTAGGAAATCACAAAAGAAGTTTTACATAGGTACCAAAAATTGTTGCTCAGACTCCGTTGCGGACACATCCCGTTGAACAAGTTCGCCTTCCTCATGCGCAAGGTTAATTCACCACTATGTGACATATGCAATGTAGAAGAGGACGTCACATTCTAATGGAATGTGTTCGTAACGAAGGGCCTAGACGTAGATTAATTAGTGACAGTTCCATTGGTGCATGTAATGCCCACTTGTCTTACCCTCATTCTGATAAAGGAAAAAATGACACTAGAAGTAGTTAAGTGCGGTCTTAAAATTAGAGGTTGAATGTATGCTACAAAGTGTATAGATTGTATATAGATTTATGTTTCACAGAGCGGCATATTCGCATTAGCGAAAAAGCTTTAAATAAAGAGAAAAAAAAAGGTACCAAAAATCTCAATATTTGGGCCTGCTGAAAAGTCACCACTATGTAATATTTTATATACCTATTATTCATCACCACATGTTTGCATCACTGTTTTCAATAATTCATTTATTTTACTATTGCACCGATTCCACTTTTCTTCCACCTTGTGGACGACTGGTAGAAAGTGCTACGTAGCGTTAAGTCCTCCATGTACTGAAATCGTGCTTAAGTATAAATAAACACACAAATGTAACGTACAGTTCTATACAGAGCAAGTAGGTATAAGTCCAAAAAAATGTCTAACGATAATGAAAAATATTTTACCAATAAAAATGTACCATGCTCACAATATTTTGATCAGTTATTTTTGAACTGTCTTGGTACCGATTTCAACAGGTTTTTTCACACTTGAGTGTTGAAGTCGGTTCCGTTTTTTGTAAATTTTTTTCACTCTTTTCAGTGACCTTTGTTACTCATGTGATCAATTGTTATTGTGGTGTAGATATGTTCACCGATGTCTTCACCCGCTACAATAATATCCTATAGGTGTAAGCACGCACTTTTCAGTTATTGGAGTATAGCTCAAAAATATAACCGATTTTCATGAAATTTAAATAGGACCACACGGGCAGCACCAGCTTCAAACAAATAATAATCATCCAAATCAGTTTACCCATTCTAAAGTTGTAACAATCATAAAAAAAACATACGAGTCGAATTGAGAACCTCCCCCTTTTTTAAGTCGGTTAAAAAGGCTGTGAGGTAGAGAGGCTTGAGTAGAGAGCAGGAACTGGCAAGAGGAGCGAAGAACGAGTAGCGACAAGGTGGACAGATGACCTGATAAATATTGGGAGTAAGCTGCATAAAAACGTCACAGAAAAGAAATAAAACGCAGACATTTTTACACAATGTTTGTATATTTTCTCTTACACACAGTTTGGAGACGGTGACATAATTACAAATACATTCAAAGTCAGAACACAATGATCTTTGTTTGATTCTTCTTTATGGCCAGTGACGACGTGGCCGACTGGAATCACGCTAGAGTGAGCGATTATAGACTGAAGGATTGTGTTTGATGACACTTTTTGAACGTGAGTGACATAGCTCGGACAGAAGTCCTTGAGAGCCAGTAAACATTCCATGTCTAGCGTAATAATGATAACATCTTCGACCACATCAATGACCACAGTAACTGACCATCAAATGAGATAGTGGTCAAATGCTATCTATAAAGTATTAAAAAACTCTTTTATACATATGTACAAATAATACATCAAATAATTAATTTCATGAATAGTGATATAATGCGTACAATTTTATACACATAAAAACAAAACAATTCAATTAGCACCGAATACAGTAATAGTACCAACCTGACGCCGATAACGCCAATCTCTTTGAAAGCTTTATGTATATTAGCACTATTCAAAGATAAATCTACCACAAACTAAAAATACAATTGAGGCGTTGAATCATAGAAAAAGGTACATCATCTATCAACGCGTTTAATATATGTATTAGCGGATAAATAAATAACAAATATTATTAATGTATAAAACACGGGACTTATTCACGTAATAAGTCAGAGGGTTCCGACTATATTATACAGGGCGACCACTACCGCGAGCGCCCCGTTTTCTCCTTGAAAAACACCACCGAATGTGGTTGAACTATAGTCGGAACCCTCTCGACTTATTACGTGAGTAATTGCCGTGTTTTATACATTTATAATGTGTCAAAACCACGACAGTTTTAATAACAGAATAACAAATAATAAAAATATGAACGCTTCATTTATTTACTGTGCAATTAGTTTAAAACGTTTCGAGCAGAATTCATCAGAATTATAGAATTACATAAACAAAGAGATCTATTGAGAAGATAATAAATGAAAATAAACATTCATTCTAATAAACTATATAATATATACTTTTGATTATCTATTAATTACCCAATATTGTATATTGTATACTTATGCATGCAATAGGTAGGTAGGTATGTATATGCGGGAGGGAGAGCGGTGCAAATCAGTGTAATCAGGATTAATTTAATCTCAAGAAATTAACACTAAATATTATGTATTTAATTGAATTTTCCCACAAAGTATTGCCTGAATCTATACACTTTAATAACACAAAAACATATGTAGTCGAAATTAAATTTTCCTAATTAACAGCCGCGTTCTTGTGTCGGTGTAGATGATGCCACGTTTTAAATCTATCTCTCTCTAACGCGTTTAACCCTTCGAGCAACTAACCCAAAGAGAAGAATTACTGTTGCATCATATTCCGCAACTTTATTGTGATTTTGCACTAATGCTACAACCAACCAATCAGAGTCAAATAGAGAGCATTCAAAACAGTACTGACCAATAAGCGCACGTTCTGTTTCACTATGCGCCGGTATTTATTACTTTAAAATAATACCCTGTAACACAGATCATACCAGTACGGGGTACAGGGATCTCTACACATAATTACATACTTTACTATACGTATATTATATTGTGTGTCATGAAAAGGTTGAAAAGAATTACATATTATTATTGCGAACCGCGAATTATAATTATTATACTATTCATATATAAGTGAGTGGTCAATGTTTGGTTACGGTGGGCTATGTTTTGGTAATTGCCGGTCCCGTGGCGCAGTGGTTTGTGTCATCGACATGACTTCTGTGTCACCGCGAACCTGGGTTCGAATCCCGGCAGGGGAAAACATTTGTGCGATGAGTGTAGATGTTTGTCCCGGGTCTTGGATGTTTGTGTGCTGTTATTGTGTGTGTCCATGCCTCCCGCGATACAGGGAATCCTAGTGCGGGGGTCTGAGTGTGATTTAAAAAAAAAAAAAAAATTGTGTATTTTCTCTTAGCTGCAGGCCAGAAACTCGGCAATGCCTGTATCTGGGGCATTGCCTAGAAATATTTGATTAAAACAACCAACATTGTCATTGCAATGACAATACCTGTACTTAATGCAACATCTGTATCATTTGAAAGTTTCTATGAATTTGTATACAATTTGAAACAGAAAAAGTAGTCAACTATAAGATATACATATATACATATGCATTTCTTCGATGGTAAACTTATACCGAATTGGCAAGATACATTATAACTAGTAAATGATAGGTCAAGTGAAAAAGTAATAATAACACTTTCCCATACGGAGTCATCCACAAATTACGTCGCCTCGCAAATGGGACCGTGTGACAAGGGGGGAGGGGTCCATAGATTAAACATATCGGATGACGTAATTCTTGAATGGCTCCTAATTGTAAAATGTCATGTTATGCACTAAGTTTAATTGACGGTGTATCGAGAATATAATAAAAAACATCGGTATTGCCAGGTACGGCGTGTTTATATATGACGTGTAAATATAGCCGGCAAATTTCAATTCAAGTATATCAATGTTTATAATTTTAATATCCTAATTTTACCATGTAGCGTGCTATAATGAACACTATTTTTAAACCCTTGTGCAATCTTTGATAAGCTATGTTTTTTACAATGGACACTATTTCACCTGATGTGTATCTCAACTTAACAAGGGAAAAGTAAAAGTAACTGGTCAAGATTTTTATTTCGATGTTCAGACAAAACGAGCTAAGTTCTAGAATAAATATTCACACTGACAACACTGATAAATATAAACTAAATAAACCTTTACAGCTTTGACTTGAATAACCTTAATAAATTAACGCAGTAAATATAAAATATTACAAATTAACTGTCAGGCCATATTTTTTCAACGTAAAATATTAGAAATGTATACAACCACAAATATTAGTTTTGTTATTTTAAAAAATAGTTTAACCTATCTACAGTCTCTTTATAAAAATAACAAAGTGATTTTTGAACACGATTCAAACAGTACTACTATAGGGCGGCCACTGAAAAAATGCGTTTGATATTTTAACAATGTTTTCCCCCTTAGCCAAGTAGCATATTTGCTCAGTGAATAGTATTATGCCCGTTTTCAAACACCCCAAAATGAACTTTCCCCTTAGTAGGTGAGGGATATTATGTTAAAGTTAAAGAATATTGCAGTTTGCATACATATATGTTTTGTTTGCAAAATTTAATATTCTTAAAAGGTATTAAATGATCTTTTTTTTTTTTTAATTGGGAATAGGCAGGCGTTTGACCACTATCTCACCTGATGTTAAGTGATGATGCGGTCTACGATGGAGCACGCCTGCCTAGAAGATACCTATTCACTCGTGACTTGAAGATACCCAGGTCGTATTTTTTCGGAAATACAGAGTTAGGCAATGAGTTCCATTCGTTAGCTGTACGCACTAAGAATGTGGAAGCAAAACGCTTCGTGCGACAAGTTGGAACGTCCACCATGTATGGATGTCGCATTGCCGTCCGTCTGGTCGTCCTAAGATGGAATGGGGATGGCGGAATCAAATTATGCAACTCCAGAGCGCCCCGAAATGTATCCGATAAAAAACCGATAAACTAGCGACATTACGTCGATGCTGCAGGCTTTGGAGTCTCCTCTCGAACAGAGAGTCGTTGTTGATGAGCCTTTTAGCTCGTCTCTCTATCAACTCAAGAGCCTCAAGTTGGTACTTGGCCGAACCATCCCACAAATGAGAACAGTACTCCATACACGATCGAACCTGTGCTTGATACAAGTTGAGCAGCTGTTCCGGTGTAAAGTACTGTTTCACCTTTGCAAGGACTCCCAGTTTTTTGGCTGCCAACTGAGCTTTAGACTCAATGTATGACCCAAAATGAAAACTTGCTGTCACTATGATTGGAAGCCGGTTACGTGGCTATTTTGGTTTCTAAAATTTAGGATGACCTTCATATAAACACATGTCCCTAAATGATGTGTAAAAACCAAATCTTCACTAAAAGTCACCTTAATTGGGCTAAGAAAAATGTGGTGAAAACGAACATTGTACTGCCCGTCATATTTTAATTGGAAATGTTTGAATTGTGTTCTTATAAACTATCACACTTGGGCAAGAATACAAATAAATACCAGTAGATATGTAATGTATCAACTTATCAATACGTTATGTGAACTATGTCCCCGCCCACGGACAGGAGACACTGACCCTGAAATCAAATTTAAAATCAGAAACGTTTATGACAGTATTAAAATAGCAGTGTGAAAAACACGCTTTAGTAGATATTTGAACTGTAAATACGGATATCGGATATAAATAATAGTATAGTGTTGTTATTAACCTGGTTTTTATGTGCATTATCTTGCAGCATCAGTTGCCGTATGTAGAAGGAGGTGAGCGCGTTACCGCCGAGGGCCGCCGTGTACGCGCGGACTATTGCCAGTACCTGCACATCAAAGTTGTTACATGGTTTCTGGCTTTCATGCTCGGATGAAGGGGACAAAAATAATTCATAAAAGTTAATAAAAACTGTTCAATTTCGTAACATTATATACTTCAGAAGATTCGAATGTTTAGATGGACATATCCATTAGATTTATTAGGATAGATTTGGATTAGGATTAGAATAGAAAACATAAGAAATTTGCCACCGTAAGAATCATAAAGTGTTTTGTTGTCAGTGCATTCACATTGACGT
This sequence comes from Apeira syringaria, assembly GCA_934044485.1. NCBI lineage: Eukaryota > Metazoa > Arthropoda > Insecta > Lepidoptera > Geometridae > Apeira > Apeira syringaria. The sequence continues at coordinate 23,046,325 of OW203660.1, read as the reverse complement.
GGTTGGATTACGAATGTCCCTTTGTTAGTTGTTTCCCCTACACAGTAGGTACCTCGCAAGTGAAGGTGTGCAGGAACCCGCTGAGGCCGCCCAGCTCGCGCACGGCGGTGGTCTCGCGCACGAACAGCAGCCGCAGCGCGCACACGCGCCGCGCGCTTCCCGAGCCCCGCGCACCCCCCGCCCCCGCACCCTCCACGCTACTCAGCGTCGTCAGCGACACCGCCTGCGCCGTCGGGACCTTCACCGCACATAAACAACTACATTACAAGTTGTTATTATTTGACAAAAATTGGGACGACCGATTCAGATCGCCTTAATTCGTTTACTTGGATAGGGCATGTTTTTCAGTTATTTTGAGCACTTGTGAGGCATAACCTATCGAACGGAAACCTTTTGTCGTTATAGAAGATTAAAGAAAACAAAATAACTGTGACGGTTTTATTATGCAAGACTAATACTTTACTTAGTCAACTTATTCTCGAGTAAATCAAAGCCTAGAAACGACAAAAGAATTTGATTTTGCTTTTAAAATGTAAATATAACGAGTCCTGAAAATAAATAATAAATCGGCGGTGGAACGTCGTTGTCCAAAAGATACATATAAAAAGTTAAGGAAATCGTTTGATTTGGTTTGGGCATGTTATGAAGAGAAATAAATCATATGTTGCACAAGACTGATTTGTTGACGGCTGAAAGAGTGGAGAGAGAGGAACTAACACGTACTGCGCCGTCCTCAAATGAACTCGGGCCAAGGCAAGAATAAAATATACGTCATGAGTTATCAAATAGTGTTTGCTGAATCAAGTAGTCCGTTCTGATAGCGTCATTAAATCGTCTGAGTCTGTTGAAACGTAACTTAGTAACAGCCTTCGAATGCCCTATAAGCAGTCGAGACGGGCAAACACAAGTGAAGGAAGCCCCTTTCTGGGTGCACTGCTCCGGCCGAACTTGTTGCTGTTTTATTGCAACATCATTGTTATTTTTTTTCAATGTAAATTTAATTTTATCTTACATTCTAACTTATGTTCAAAACTCAAATTTGGAAGGTCTATCACGAACGACCCCATTTAATAGTTCGCATCCTGCTTTTACATTATACCAAATTTATTTATCCACCCATGTTTGTTCTATTCCAGTCTATGGTACAAATCGCATAGATCATTTTGATATTTGAAATTAAAATAGCCGACGGTGATGGACCCAACACGGCTTCAACGGATGAAAACCAGCGCTGACTGCCGAGTTGACGTCAGTTTGCTACAGTTGCACAGTAGTTTTTGGCTTGAAAGCTTGTAATTGTTCCTAAATCACATAATAATAATGTTGTAACCTTCCATTATTGTACTAACCACTGTAACCAGGCTACTTTAATACATTTATACCTAATAAACGATTCATTATTTCAAACTGTACTACTGGCAGTTCTTCACCCATCTTACCTGTCCATTGAGTAGACTTTTCTCGTCGACGATCTCAGTAACTGGTTGACTCTTGACGAGCTGCTCCTCGTCCAGGGTGAAGATGTCGTCATCAGCATCGCCTGTCCCGTTATGGGCACTGCTGTGTCCACGAACAATAATGCCTGGAAACAATAAATAACTTACTGTTAAGTTACAAACTTGGCCGTCCTTTACAAACAGACCCGCAAGTCCGCCCCGTCCTTGCACGGTTAGATACAGGTAGCTATTTACTAAATACTTAAAAAATAATGAACTTACACACACTCAGCAGACTTTTCATACCTCGAGCACTCAATAATGTAAAGGAAACCGACCGCGAGGGTGCAACTTGCAAGGAATCGTATACCATGGCGATGTTTCTTTTTCTATTTGATATCATTTTTAAATTGATCATATCTTTTGAATGAAATGTCTGGTTTCTATAATGTAAAAAGCAGTCTACGGGTACTGAAACAGACCAGATTATGACTGTATTTATTCCGATATTTCTAAATATAAAGTCACGAATAAAGTCCACTAATTCCACTAGGTTATATTAAAATTTGTAAAATTACAATAAAGTTCAGTTTTTAGTTAGTTCAATAAAGTAAACACAAGTAATTAAATCTAGGGCAAGTATAAACAAAAAAAAAACAAGATAAATTATAGAGTAAAAAGCCACGAATTAGCTTCAACTCACTATAGTGCCGGGTCTAAGCCAGCGCTGGTCTTACAGGTCTGCCGGTCTTCAAAATAGTGAATGGTTGTGATACAGAACAAAAACGTTTTGCGCCGACATAATATCGGGTTATTTTTTTTGTAAATAGGTAACGGAATAGAAAGCAGTGATAATGATAAAGTCGGTCAACATCGACAGTCGAATAGTTAAAAAAGAAAGTAACCGTGTGAAGCGGGATGCCCATTCTCTGCCGCAGTGGTGCCGTCGAGCTTAGAGGGCTCCGTCAAGGCGATCGCTGTTCCCGATACGACGAGCTGGATTTCGTCCTGAAATCAAACCAAATCTGAAGAATTCATACTGTTCCTACAGACCTTGTAACAATGCAAGGCGGACTATAACTAGACGAGAAAGTAGAGGAATATAAAATACGGTTATGAAAGCTTCACCTTCTGGTCTTTCTCCCACATTAGGTTGGGTTTGGGTAGTTTTTATACGTCGCCTTAAGAACCAAATAGTATGACTTATACATGGCAGCATTAAAATTAGATCTTTTTATTGTAATGCGGATAGTTATAAGTGAAACGAGTCGTCACGTTATAAGGTGCCTACTAAAACTATCTGCATTTGACTAAAGCTCTTCTAGTATTAGTGATCGCGTCGAAATAGTCCAGTCATCTTAGACAAAAACAGCGGTCAACCTCTGAATCTAACAGAATAAGCTAAGATCTTTGCTCTTGAACATCTGAGGACGCTCACACGTTGACAAAAGTGACATATTTTGAGACAAAATTTGTGATGCTAAAATTAAGGTTTATACAAAAAATCAGCTTATACCCTTAGATTCCGAGGTGAAATATCTAGAAGACTGGACAGGAGTTATACGTAAACGAAGTTGTAACGTAAATTAAAAGGCCTTTTTCATTAAAAAATGTTTAGAACATCTTAGGTAGTCTAGTTAATAACAGAATTACGGCCACCGTATAGAGCTACCGTAGAAAGAGCGTCGGCGACAACACAGCACCCTGTGAAACCCCAGAACGTTAGGGTTTGAAGTGGAACGTCGATAACGTCCTGAACGCTTGGATGGAACCCCGCGGAGGGTAGCGGGTACCTCTGGCAGCTCGAGCTGGAAGTTGGCGTGCAGCGCGGCGGGGTGCATCCGCCGCAGCTTGTACGTGACGCTGTCCAGCGCGCGAGCCACGTGCCGCTCCACTGCCGCCCACCCCGCCCCGCCCGACACGCCGGACACGCCCGACCCGCCCTGCGGCAGCGCGAACCGCCCGCGGGACACCTGCCGATGCATCATCATACCATCCAGCGGGATGTAGCGTACATTTGTTTATAAAAGGTACAGTTACAGACACCACAGGCTACAAATTTGACATATTAAGAACACTTATTAAAAGTTATATTAGACCTGAACTCTAATTAAAACTGTACACAGCCTTTCTATGTATTGTAGACACAAAATTCCCTTAATTAACCCTTACTCATATTATAAATGTGCGTTTGTTACGCTTTCACGGTAAAACGGCTGGACCAATTTTGAAGAAATTTGGTATTGATACCCTGGAATAGCTTTTCATTAATATTAGGTCGTAATCGTATGAAATTGACGTTTTGAATGAACACCTAACATTTTTTTTAAATTATATTAATATAATGAATAAATCAAAGTATGTACCATTGTTATCTATGCACTTTCGCTATTTTATCGGTACTTCATTGATTCCGTTTGCTGAAAAATTGTAGGAGCAAAAATCAACCAAACCTTTGAAGGCAGTTTTGACAGCCCTGTCGGAATTTATTTTTTTCCTTGCAAGAAGTTGTCCGTCCATATTACGGAAAAAGTGATAAAACCCCCTCGTTATTGAGACGGTTAAGCAAAGTAACGCAGTCGACAGTAAAGACGACTCGTGTTTGTCGCTTTGCTTTACTCAAATTATGCGGTGCCATTGCTTTCGAGCTTTTTAACTTTTCCAATTTGTTTCAAGTGAATTGAAATTGTTTTATCACTCACACCGAAGCTTGATGCTAACTCTCACGTGTCTCAAACACCAATTTCATATGTAAGAACCTAATAAATATGGCGGATATACCTATTGTCTTGAAAACAATTTTAAGAGGAACTCGGGACTTCTACGCATATATTTCATGCTACCGACCAGGGGCCTTACTATCAGCTTTGTAAAATCCATTTAAGTTCCGAGCAGTTCTAAAACCGGGCTTAAACATGCCAGAGACAACAATAACCATTCAGCTTTGAGAATATATATGTTCGAACCGTAAGCTTAAAGGAGCGTGATGCCGTGGTGATGGTATGACTTTACACTAAGCGGTTTAAGCCAGGTTTTAGAACTGCTCGCAACTTGAGTGAATTTTACAAAGCTGATAGTAAGGCCCCAGTAGCTCTGAATTAAAAACATGATGGACACGTATGGTACCTGTGCGAAGGCATGGGGCGGGGCCCGTGGCGCGGCCGCGGCGCGCACACTGTTGGAGTAGGCCTGGACGTGCGAGCGGCGCGCGCACAGCATGCGGGCCGTCTCCACCTGCAAGAGCACGTGTGGTGTACACGTGAGCACGTACGTGTGTACTAGTGCACGTGTATTGTGTATGTATAGACACATATTGCTGCACGTCATGGTGACGTACCATTTTAAATATAGATTCATCATCATCACGACTGGCCGGTTGGCGCAGTTGGTAGCACTCTGCCTTCTGAGCCGCTGGTCCCGGGTTCGATTCCCGGACAGGTCAAACATTTGTGTGTATGAACATGTCTGTTTGACCTGTGTCTGGGTGTGTACTGGTATATAAGTATATATATCAGTCATCAGGTTACCATAGTACAGGCTCTGCCTAGTTTGGAACCTGAAGACCTTGTGTGAATGTTGTCCCATATCATATTATATATATTATAATTACTTACATCCTCTGCTTCGTCCAGTTCCAAAACAAAGGCGTCCTTGTCCACGCAGAGTTCTAAAGCAGGTGCCTCTTCTCTCTCCAGTTCAGGGAGAGCTCCATTTGTTATCTCTGCTCCTGCTGAAACGAACGCGTTAATTTCGTGGGAAAGTGGAAATAACGAAATTTCTTGTTGCCGCCATTCTATCAGTTTGCCAATTAAGCTACTAATTATTGAATATTTAAAGATCCAAAGATTCGCTTAGAGAATTTTAAGCATGTTTAAATCATGCTGATATATTTTATAAATTGTTTGTTAATCACTCTGTTGCTCATTGAAGTATAGTATAAGTAAGTAAGTATGTAAGTATAATATATATATATTAGGTATGTATAAATATTTTTATTATTATTTTTTATGTTGAATTCTATTTAATATTTTATTTGACACACCACCCTCCGAGATTATCGATTATCAATTATTCTCCATCCAAAGGTTGTCTGGAAGAGATCGCTCTTAGCGATAAGACCGCCTATTAAACATTTCTTATTGTAAATATTGTTTTTTCATTTCTGTTTTTTGTGTCAATATAGTGTATTTGTATTGTATTGTAACGCCATGGGTAAAACTTTAACAAGAAAGGTGCAAGTTTAATGATGCTGGCCATTTATTGCCGTGAATATCGTCGGTAAGTATGACTGTGATATTGAGTGGCTGGCTGGAAATCATCTGAATGGAACCTTGTATAACTTTGTGGATAGTCAGGACGTATCGAATAGGAACGAGTGGCTGTAAGCAGAGAAATGCTGATGCTTGGGTATGGCAGAAGAAGCACGGTTGTAAGATGAATGCTGTGGGGATGGGAGGTTTGTGCAGTATAGGGAGTATAGTGACCTTGATGGATAAGTGGACTATGACGAGGAAACTTTGCCGTGTGGTAAAAGATATATTGATTAAGTTATCACGACCAGGGATGTTTTACATAAATTCACATTTTAGAATATTGGAATTCGCAACTTTTAAGATTTCTCTGAAACATTTTAATATTCGTATCTCCTTCGCCACATTTTAATGACAAGACCGAATGGTCTATATCTGTACAAGAGGCAGAACGTTTTTTAATTTACCTATATCGTATCCATTAGCCGCTCTGTTCGCGGTGAATGTATCCCACAACTTTCTTTGTATCTCCAACGCATCCTTCTCGTTTTCAGTAGCCTGCCAACAAAATAGATATAACATAAATATTCAATAGCTTTGTTTTATTAAAGCAATATTTCTTTATTCAACACGTAGCAATTGCGTGTTCAATAACGAAGTGCGAGTGTACATAGTTGGCAGCAAAATAAGGGCTAAGGGATCACGTACCAGAAGGTGGGCAGCGCCTTCTGAGGTTCGGAAATCATACTGCGCTCGCCAACCCGCTTACCAAGCGTGGCGGGTATTGATCTACACAGTCATAGTACGGCCAGTTCTCACCAATGGGTGTGTAGTGTGGTGGCCACGAACTAATCTAGTGACTACGATCGCCAAACTGCAGCAAACCCAAAGACTGGCTTGCTCCTTGATCAGTAGTTGCACTAAAAGCACACTTTCAGCTACTCTACAAATAATTCTTGGTCTTACGCCCTTACATCTGCATACACAGCAAGAAGCAATGTACGTGTGTGTGTACCTTGACGGTGGGCGGCGCGGGCGGCGGCAGCGCGGCCAGCTTGAGGGCGGTGCCGCTCGCCAGCGCCACGACGCAGCGCTCCCCGAGGGACACCTGCGTCGCCAGGTTGAACACTGCGTTCGCGCCCTGGAACGGTATACTGGTCACGACACGTCGCACATCATCTATACAGGGTGACTTATTTTAATGGGTATATGGGCAGGTCTAAAATTACAAGACATACATGGGTATGTATACTTTACTTTATATAATAACTTTATTTGCGTGCTACACCTTAGACCGCGTCGTCACTTAACAAAAAAAAAATGGTTGTCTGTAAAGTCGGTTTACGGACGATAGATTTACGTGATAACGTCATAATCATTTATGACTTTGACTTTGGCTTTGAATTTGACTTTGACTGACTGACTTTGACCTTGACCTTGACTTTGACCTTGACCTTGACTTTGACTTTGATTATTTTATGTAATACAAAACTCAGGTGGAACGTTACGCGGAACGTTACTATTTTTCATGAGTGTTGCTGGTATTCATCAATTTATAAAACGTTATCACGTCAAAAGATCTCGGTCGTTTTGAATAAACCTCTAACATTATTTCTTCATAAGCAGGAAATGTCACTATTAAATATGATATCTAAAATAAATAACATGCGTTGTATTTCAATTCCTTTAAAAAATATCTCTATGGCTGCTTGTAGTCCTTCATTGGCATCGCATCTCTGGTTTTATACACAACATGTATGACACAGCTAAATGGCTCAACCTATATAACGGCCGCCGTGGCTCGGTGGCAAGTTATCTCACTTCAAATTGATGTATAATCGAAAGAGCTAGTTATATAGTGAGTTTACGTGTAGGGGAGATTAATACTGAATAGCAAAATAATCTATAACCATCGTCATATTATGATTTAATTAAAATTGAGTATTTAATTTATTTCGTTTTGTTCCCGACGTTTCAAACACTTTCCAGTGATAGTGGATTCGGATAGGCTGGATGACATTTGACTTATTAAAATTAAGGTGCTTTTTTATTTTAATTGCATTAGCGTCATATTAACGTAACATTGAGCCTACCATAGCCTACGATCAATCACAAATGTTTGAAACGTCAAGTCCTAAAGTAAAAAGATTGTAAGTCGTGATATCCGTTACAAGTTGTTCCATTTCAATGTATACTCAATGTCATTACTAATCGCGAAAATATTAAAATAACTAGTCTGATGTTAGTACGCGTACGAAACTCACAAATTAGTTTTTAAAAGTTTAGCTTGAAACTATGCGACCAACGGCAATTACACTGGCAAGCGGTTTGTGCTCCATGAGGTCATCCACCTAAAGATATTGCTTTGAATATTGCTATAGCTTTAGACTTTCTTTCCGTCTTTTTAAACCTAAGAAAGCTTCAATAGTTAATTAATTATTCATAAACTAATTATACAATTGATTTATTAACAATTAATGAACTATTGAAGTTTTCTTAGTTTAGAAAATATGGAAAGAAAGTCGAAAGCTATAGCAATATTCAAAGCATTATTTTTTGGTGGATGACTCCCATGAGGGGCATCGTTGTCGCTGATGGTATGATGTAACAAACAGCAGCTTAACACTATGGGTAGACCTGCAATGGCAATCTCTAACTCCATGATTGGTGGTGTTGATGATGTTGGTAGCGCGAGTGTTAGTGTCGTTTAGTGTGGTGTAGCGACCTGCATCCTGAGCTTGGCGAGCAGCAGCTTGTGCAGTTCGTACTCGAGGAAGGGCAGCTGGTCGGAGATGTCGCGCGCGCCCGGCTCGCCCGACGGCTGCGCGCGCCGCACGCGGGCCGCTGTAACATGCCGCCACTTCTGTCTGAACTCGCTTCACCGCTAACCTTACTCATTCATTCGGCTAAATAACTTAAAATAGACCAATATGCAAATAGGGTATATGTAATTTAAATGTAATTTAAATCGCGCCCGGGACTCGAGCCCGACACAAATAAAACCTGACTATGCGTCGTAAGTTGAAATGAGAACGATGGGAGGTAGAAGGGTGGGCAGCATTCTCGCAGTCCTGACACTCCCTATATGGATTGAGAATGGTGGCGGCCTTCATTTTGATTCAAATGAAATTTTGTAAAATTACATAATTTGTTGTGAAGAAAACAATGGCGAACTAGCCAACGGTCTATGTAATGAAACCATCTCAATTATTGAAACTAACTGAACAATGCGGTAAACCGTTGACTAGACATCTCGACAATCGTGTCTGGTGACAAATGTTCAATCGGAGATAGCTAGCTGGGCGGACACCTAGTAAAACGAATTCCATATAACATGTGCGACGTGCGTATATGACTCGTGATCTAAACGCAGCTGAACTGATTCCCGTAACAATTAAATCAATCATTGTGATAGAATAACCAAACCGTATTTTGAAACATTAGGAATCATAGTTTGAAACCTCAAACTGTGGTCATCAATGGCATCCAGTCTATGAGCGAGATGGCGATGATGACTATCACAAAATAAATTATATTTAATTTGTATATTGAGATAAAAACGGATTGCTTTACTTAGGTCATCTATCTCACATACTGATAGAATTATTCAATTTCAAAATATTATAAAATTACAAGAAAAATATTATCACACTAAAGTGGGATACCTAAGTCATGAATATTAAAAATTGTCACATCCTACTAATATTATAAATGCGAAAGTTTGTGAGTATGGATGTATGTATGTTTGTTCCTCTTTCACGCAAAAACGGCTGGATGGATTTGGATGTAATGTAGTATGAAGGAAGCTAATACTTTGGATTAACACATATGCTTATTTTCATCATCAGTTTCATCCCCACGCGGGTAAAACCGCGGGGAGCAGCTAGTAACTCTATATAGGTGTCAACTTTTTGACACAAACCGTATTGATCTATAAAGTCTTCACAGTATGTATGTCATGAGAACAGAACGAAATAACAGAAATGTTAAATGAAAAATAAATAAATACAAACCAACAGCAGTGAGCGTGACCGCTTTAGTATAAGACATCAGCCTGTTTGGTTTAGCGCATGTAGCTAACAGAACCGCGGGAACCCGAGCTCGTCTGTAATACAAACAATAACCAATCGTACACATACAAGTTTAAGTGTACTTTAGAAACTAGTAAAAGACGTGAAACGTCGCACGTATTGGCGACGATCACCAAGGGGCGACACACACTGACAATTAGACAATTAGACAATTTATTCATAAATAAAGATTTACATGTCACATCAGAAAAATATAAATAATAATTCAGCTTACTATATAGGTAAGACTATACATATACATGTATTTGATTTGTCATGTAAATCTATTCTATTATCTATCGAAGTATCTATTAATTAAATATCAAAATATAACTTATGTCAAACATTTTGTTTTTTAAAAAAGTCATTGTATGAATAAAATGCTTGCTCAATAAGCCAATTTTTCGTTTTACTTTTAAATGCGCGTATTGAGTTAACGTCTGTAATGTCGTTGGGTAGCCGATTATAGACTGCAGGTGCCATGACGTGCACTAGTTTTGACGTTTTAGTGAGGCGGCGCGGGACCTCACGGAGCCGGTGTGTGTGTCTGACCACCCCAATTGGCATAATCCATTTAATGGTAAATAAATTATTAATGCTGTCATCTTGAAATAAACTAATACGACCTATGTCATGTAAAATTGTATGATAAATTACTTTTTAAATATGATAATCTTGACATATTAATAATGTAATAATTAGTTATAATATGCAACATTGAATGCCCGATACGGGTAAGCTGATTATCACTCTCTTGCAATACCATCGTGCAAAAAATGTGTTATATTTTTATGTTCTCAATAAATTATTCTGATTCTGATTCTGATGGAGTAACTAACCCAAAAGAATGCAATACGACTTTCGTTTATACCCAATAAATGATGCCAATTATTGCGAAGACCTTCCGCACTCTCATATAAGATAGATATGATATAATTGGTCAGTGCTGCTTTGAGTTCTACTTATTTGTCTTTTCTAGCATTTATTGTGCATTATTACAAATTTACGGATCATGAATGACCACAGATTCTTCTCTTTAAGGTTGTTGCGTAATGCCCATCCGCTCAAAGCTTTCAACAAACTCAACTAGATGGCGTGAGTGACTCACCGACAGCCGCCGCAAGTGGATAATTCAGCTCTGTAGGGCCCAGTCCCGGGCGAGTATGGTACGTGGGCCATGGAACATATCTCTTGCTCTGTCTCATCTATTGCGGTTTTGTACCCATTCGATACTGAAAACGGACACGAACACTTAATTAATACTTAATCATCAACTATGAATTACAAATGTCGGCAAAGATTTATGGAAAAAATGTCTTATAGGAATGGACTAAAAGGCTGTTTTGTATAATTTCTAACACAACAGTTACAACATGGTTCCGCAAGGATCTTTATTCATGTCGTTTTTAGCATTCAAAGTTAAACACTATCACAGTTATTCTTAATTTAAAACGACTTTTCCTGGGAGCGATCGGAAAACGGTATGTTTTTTTTTGTTTTTTTTTTCAGATAAAACAAGTATTTTCCAAGGAAAACAAGCTACAAATGACGGAGTTCTGGGATAAAATATGTTATTTACCATATTTTTTTAAAGAAATAGTAACCAATTAATAAATTCCTTCGCTGTAGGATGTAGGTCAAAAATAATATGGGAAGGTGTGAGACTTGAAAATAATAATATGATAGATAGATGTACCTGTCATAGGTGGGTCGACATCAACACTGTAATCGCAGTCTAAGTTTATAACGGCAGCCGTCCCCGAGGCGGAGAGCACGCACACATCCTCACTGGAACACATAAACTATAATGACAAACAAACACACATATCTATTACCCGACCCGAACACTCAGTTCTCTGTTTGCAACTCGCTTATCTCAGCGCAAGACCGGTATCCACATGTTACATGTTAACGGCAATCTTTATAGTTCGTATATACAATACCATAAAACGTTTAGTTGCATGAAACATTCAGAGATGTAAGATCATTACAATCGTAGAGACATTCATGTCACAGTCTTCTGTCCACTTTGACATTTTTTCTTTCAAAATGCGAGGACGCTCGCTTGTTAAGTACAAGCTAGTGCCCCTCGCAATGCGCTAGCTTGGGGTAGGGTAGGGTAGGGTAGGGTAGGGTAGGGTAGGGTAGGGTAGGGTAGGGTAGGGTAGGGTAGGGTAGAGTGCAAGAGGGCGTACCATATGGCGCAGGTGTCGGTGTAGGCGATGACCGCGTTGCAGCGCAGCGCGCGCGCGTGTGCCCGCAGCTCGGTGCGCAGCTCGGCCCACCACGCCGCGCGCACCGCGCTCTCCCCGCCGCCCACCACCAGCTTCACCGAGCGCGCGCACACCGTGCCGCCTGCACAACGCACAAAGCTTTATCGTTACCACCTATACGTACGAAGCGTTTTGCTTCAACTTTCTTAATGCGTACTATCGAGGAATGAAGCTCGTTGCCCGAGCCTGTTTTTCCTGATAGAACAATCCTGGAGTGTTCAAGTCAAGTGAATAGGTACTTCCAATTAATTAAATCCACTTAATATCAGATGAGACATTAATAGTAGTTAAATAGTAATATTCAAAAAAGAACACTACTGTTACCAATTGTTTACGTTATTTTTGTTGAAATCAAAGAACTTTAAACAGTTTTAATCATCATCGTCTCCGCCATTCCATATCCCCTGCTGAATTAGGCCTCACCCATTAATCTTGCCCCACTGCGTTCCACTCTTATCCAGCTCGACGGATTATATTTATATTCGATCTGATTTGTCTGTAAGTTCGTGCAAATAAATGGCACAGTTTATAATTTAAAAGAGCAGATTTCTACTGTTCTTATCTATGGAATACTTTCATTGTTTTTAATTATACCAGACCATTCGATCTGGTGAATGGCTAATGTTTTTTAAAGGAGGTGTCTGAAAGTATGTATTTTCGAATGCTTTCAAGTAGGTGCATAAATAACAGATTGCAATATTCAAACAATATTGTTATTGTAGTAATACATTGTATATCATCGAAAACCTCATTTACTTGAAGTTGGTTAAACATGATAGAACGTGTCTCTTTTAAAGCGATGGATATTACTTGCGAGAAAATCGCGCGAGCCCCACAAAAACATTTCATTCATATAGAAGGTATGCATGATATAACAGGTACTTAAAATATTATTATTACATATAAACATCATAATTAATCATAAAACACTATCACTCTCTTCCTGTTATTTATTATGTATTGCGATCACTTAAAAAGACACAGGATAACTAGAGTTTTGCTTTCGAACAAACTCATATTTTTAAGTTATAATTCAATAAACTCACCGATATGAACGATAAATCCAGGTGGGTACTCTGTCATAGTCAGGAACGGATACTCCAGCATGTCCAAATTGTCAGTGTTCATAGACGGCCGCAAGATGGCGCCACCACCACTGCCAACATTAGCAGCTGAAGTGTTCAGTGAACCACCTATAATTCGATTCACACATATAATTTTTATATAATATGTATAAATTTATATAATATATAATAAGATTAGAAAGTTTGATTCTGTTTGACCACTGTTCACTTGATGGTCACTGGCGATGGGGTCATAAGTGTGAAGACGCTATCCATCTAGAATGTTTACTGACTCTTAAGGATTGCTGCCTGTACTTTGTGCTGTACACACTATACGTTTGGTGACAGTTGTTCAATCAACAAACTTGAGGGCCGTACATAGCCAGGCAGATACTCGGAAGTACCCTATACCATTTTGTTCCTGTCTTATTATTTTGCTGGAGCTGTAGTTTTCCTAAGAGAATAAAAAGAAAATAAAATAAAAGAATGTGTAGTTTCTCACCTTTAGGAGTAACACTCAGATCGGAATCGGAAGACCGCCTATGGATCCCCATCGGCGTAGAAGTGGAATTGAGCGAGGATTGCTGCTGCTGCTGCTGTGCAGATCCCAAGAGGTCCTTCCCTCCGTAGGACTCGTGCCGAGCGTGTCTCGGCGATCCCCTGTCCTTCTCGCTCCTATCTCTATCTCTCTCGCTCCTGCCAAAACCGCACGCTGCATGCGAGTTATCACACACACTAGCGCTGTTAGTCTCAAAGGAACTTTCACCGTCTACGCTACGTTCAAAACTACTCTCGGACATTGATGGTATGGTTTCTAGCCCGCTAAGTACAGGATGAAAGTGTTGTAAGACTGACGGTCGAGTTACTTTCGATAGTGAAATGTTAGACTGATCTTCATTGGACATTTTGTGAGGCTCTTTCGCGTCTGTTACAGAGTGAATACTATCTTGACGAATGAGTTTCTTTGACTTATGCTCTTTTATTTCTTCGTTCGCTTGCGACTGTTCATGTTTTATTTCGTTTACCTGTGAAGATCCTACATTACATTTGCTGGTACTTTCAACATTACTTCTAGGAAACACAGATTGTGCTTTCTCCATAAGAATGGTTTGCATTACATTACCAACTAAACCAGGTGATTTCAAATCATCGGTGATATTTAGTTTGATTTCTGCCGAGGCAGGACCTAAAGCTTCAACTAAAGGATGTACTAAAGTTTCAACTAATTTACATGCATGTTTAGCCTTTTCTTCAGATTTATTATCAAGTGATTTTCCTTTTGATTCGCTTAGAGGCAGATTGTTTACAAGGTCAGGATCGCTTGAATTAGGATACATAGTTTGAATTTTTTCGATAAGCATGGTTTCCATTGCTGTATGTACCAGTCCTTTAGTTGCATTATTTATTTCGACATCTTGAACCTGAGTTACTTTTTCACTAGGGAGATTCATGTCGGGACTTAGAAGTGATTGTACTTCATTTTTTACTGACTTATCAGCATCATGGTGGATCGGAACAAAATCAGGTGTATCTGGCAATACTGAATGTGCTTTCTCAAGCAGAATAGTTTGCATGGCACTATTAACTAATCCGCTTGATTCTTGTAAGTGTACAGACTTTTCTGATCTTTTATCTGCGTCAAGGAACTCCACTCTTATCGGAATAGGTTCAGATATATCAGGAAACACAGTTTGAACTTTTTCGATAAGCATAGTGTGTAAAGCACTATTAACTAACCCGCTTGATGTATCAATCAGTGATTTGGATTCTTTATCTGATTTGGAATCTGTCTCCTCAATATGTATGGGGATTGGTTCATTGGTATCGGGAAGTACTGATTCCACTTTTTCTAACAATATAGTTTGCATAGCACTGTGAATAGCTCCACTGGATTCTTCGGTATTGATTTCGTTCCCTTTGTCTAATTTTATAGCTGTATCGCCCAAATGTATGGGGATCCGTTGATTCGTATCGGGAAGTATTGATTGCACTTTATCCATGAGTATAGTTTGCATAGCACTGTGAACAAGTCCAATGGATTTGTTGCTATTTGATTCACCCTCTTCGTCCGATTTTCTATTAGTATTATCTAAATGAATGGGGATTGGTTCAATTGTATTGGGAAGTATTGATTGCACTTTATCCATCAACATTGTTTGCATGGCACTGTGAATTAACCCACTAGATTCTTGAGTCTCAGACGTTTTTCGAGATCTGCTTGCACGATCAAACACTGGTTCCGTTCTTATCGGGATAGGCTCTGGAGTATCAGGAATTATAGCTTGAGCTCTATCCATCAACATGGTTTGCATAGCTGTATGAATTAACCCTCCAGATTTAATATCCGTACCATTGTCTTTTTTAGCATGCTCCTTACCGAAGACATGTTCTAAGTTCACATGTGCTTTGTCTTTAAGAATGCTAAAAAAGTCTTTTTGATCTTTGGGTTTTGATTTTTCAGGAAAATCATCATGAATGGGTCCTTTCACTAGATAACTAGATTGTGGACTTTCAGGAAGTAAAGCGTTTGCCTTATCCATAAGTATTGTATCTATTGCAGTGTGAACCATACCTTTTGTTTCTGAAATGGATGCATTTTTATTTGTATGTGTAGATAAGTCACAGGATAATCTTTTTGGAGTCATCGCAACCACTCTAGGGGTTGTGGAACCAGTAGAAGATTGCACTTGACCCATCTTCATCATATCTAGGTCAGAAGATTTTCTCTTCTTGTGCTCTTTCAACTTTTCACTGACATCGTCAAAAAACTGTTTATTACTTTTTAAAACGGGATCAGGAGATGTAGGCAGGAGTAAAGTATCTACTTTGTCAATAAGGATAGTTTCCATAGCTGTGTGGATCAATCCCGTGGGCTTGAGCGATGGTCTCCTGTGAATATGATGATGATCATGTTCGTCTTTAGGGTGAAAGGGAAATGACGGACCACTAAGTGATGCCCTAGATGCAGGTTCAGAACCAATATACATTGATACTTTACCGCGATCGCGATCTAATTCATCGCTTTTGCACAGTCCTCGGTTAGCTTGAAGTCTCTCCTTGTCTAAGCTAAGCAAGTCTGAGTAGGACAAAAAGAGAGACCCCAAAACAGTGTCACTTGGAGCTCTTGACGGAACATTAGAGGATGATCCTGCTTGACTTAGAGACTTACGCTCCTCTTTTTTCTTCGGTATAAGAGATAAATGAGAAATGCTTTTAATCATGCTGCTTTTAGACAGCTTTGAAAGTTGATGTTTGATACGCTTCGAGGAACGGTACACAAAACTATTACATTTCTCTACTGGCGATGAAGGGGCGCTAAAACTTTTAGACGACTTTTTGTGAACGAAAGGATTGTGGACTTTGATGTGATGCATATTGGGTTTTGATACGCACTTTTCATCTTGAGTCGATGTACAAGGTTCGTTTATTTCAACTTTATCCAGAGATTTATTTTTATCATCAGTTTTGGTGTTTTGTTCTAAGGTAACTTGAAATTTTTTGTCGTCAACCTTTTCCGATTCTTTGCTTGATATATCAGTATTACTTTCACCTTGTTTAACTAGAACATCTGCATGTAGGCTCGTTTGTGCTTTTTCCATCAGAACTTGATCTGATTTGGTAATTTCGGTAACAGGTGGGTGAACATTTTCAAGAATAGTAAGTTTCCTTTCCATCTGAGCTATGAAAGCCGGATTGACTTCGTGATTTAAAACTGAATTTACAACAGAACTCGTAGTTTCAACTGTTTCTTCAGAATCAGTCTTCAGATCAGTACTTTCTTCGTCGTCTTCTGAACTAGAAAATATTTCAGAGCTTTCGCCAGTTTCACCAGAGAGTGCAGATGACACTGACCCAAAATAGTCTTTATTACCAGGAAGTTTCAGGAGGTTTTCGCTTCTAGCTACGACAGGGCTAGTAGGGCAAGAATCTGAGATTTTTCTTACTCGTTCTGGCACAGCTGTTTCATTACTGACATTTTTAAGGGAAGAAAAATGTATTTCTGGCACGCTTTTTCCTTCCAAATGACATTTAATCTCTGCTACTTTATCTATACTTATTTTTCTCGGTTTGTCTTCATCGGACATAGTTATGTTAGGTTCAGATTCGCTGGTGCGTCTCATTGTCTCTTGTGCTGAATGTTCAGAATCTTGTGTCTCAGTTATACATGCAAGACCTGTATGGGCGTGAATAACGGACCTAGCAAGAATAGATGCCATACCAACACCTTCGTCATCAGGGTTTGTGAATACTTTGCGTATTTTGGGCTTTTTGAGCCTCTTTTTCAACTCATTTTTAATATCAACTAACGATATACGCGACGTGTCAGACGAGTTGGACTTAATAGATATTTGATCGTCTTGTTTTTCTCTTATGTCTCGTTTGCGTTTAGAGAATCGTTTCGTAAAAAAGTTGGTTTTTAATTTCTTTATTTTCTGTATGGTTGATTCGTCCGAAGAATCAGAGTCATCATCGTCATCTTTTCTGCTCAGAAGCTTGTTTAAATCTGTTTGATCTTCGGATAGATGGCGCAGACTACGGTGAGATACGTAATCATCTTGAAAGAGCGACATAGAACCTGTTAAGCTATGGATACTTAATCGTCCTGGTTCTTTCTCGTCATCATCATCTACCACTTCCGGTTCATCCAGCATCGATGGAGCTTTAGTATTAAGGATGCTTAGCATTTTCTGAAGTTCATCTTGATGCGTTTGATAATATTCACTGAGATCAGTGACGGTTTCGTCATCGGTCGCCAAAATGTCCAAGCATTTTTTCAGTTGTCTACGTTTTAATAAAAGCACACGACACACCATGCAAACATATATTGATAAGTATTTTGTAAAAATATATATTTTTTACTACTTTTGGTATGTTCGTTACAAGTTGGTATAGACAACATTTTGGCACATATAAAGCTTGCAGCTTTTGGGCGTAAAAAATATCATTTTAAACAAGTTGTAAGGCACTGGTCCTGAATTGGGATATCAATATAAGTACAAATAAAATAAAAATCCAGTTTCTAATAAGACGATCTAATTTAAAGATGAATGGGCTTGTTTTTATTTTCAAAAATATCCATGTATAATTAGAGTATTCTGATAGAATGAAGACATTAAAACTTTAACAATAAAGTATTAAATATTATTTTTAAACTCACTGTTGAGTGCACGGTGGTAAGTTCATAGGTTGACTAGGAGTTGGAAGCGGAGTTATGCTAACGGCAGTTCCTGGAATAGAAAGTGTAGCTTCTGATTATCAATAACGTAGGTAGTACATAACATATATTTAGTTTATTTAGGGTTTGTGTGAATGTTGTCCCATATTATTATTATTATTATTGTATGTACAACACGTTGTACTTTCGGCCACATCGTCCTGGCCTTCAAGGGATTTATGGAACGTTCCAATACGAACGCCAATTTTGCCGAGAACGTTTAGAACGATTATTTTAATAATTGTTGTTCCATTCGAAACAGAAACAAACTTTTCACTACCGTTTTATAGGTCATAATGTTGGGATGGCAACATTACGACCTTAGTGTCAAGCAAGAGTGTGACAGTTCATTTCGCTCACAGCAGTTGCGACTAGAACGGAATATGTGTTCAAAAATAATTAAATTTACGTTTGCGAATGGAACATACCCATAATAATTTATTTACCTCGACATTACGACCAAGTTGCATTGGTCGTGGTCACGAGAAGACTGTATAAAATAATATAAATAAATTACTAAATGTTTTTATCGCGATCAAGCCCCGTTTGATTTAATAACAATGTGTTTGAATCGCGAAAGTCTAAAAATGACAAATACCCATAATAGTCGGACGATATATTATAGACGTATTAAAGTTAAAAAAGAATAGTATACCAATAGCTCTAGCGACGACCCCCGCCTCGCCCTCCAGATCGAACTCTTGCTGGTATCCCACTACTGCGTTGGCACCTAACTCCGCAGCTTTGAGACCGACTAGCCGCTGAACCTGAAATTGTAATTGTATATTATAATACAAGTGAGGTAAGTTGGTCATTACCCACGAGGCAGTGAAAACCGCAGGCGAGGGCGTAATTCAGCTGAGCGTGTAATGAGCAGAGCTCACCAGTTTATTAAAGAATAGGTAAAGTGATGTTAAGGGTAGCAAAAGACAAACTGACAAGGCTAGTAACAGGATGGTACCCACGTGATGGCCAAAGGAACAAAGGTAGACGAACTAAACGTTGGGAAGACGCCATAAAACAGACTGTTGGACCATAATGGACATGCATTGCAAAGGAAAGATAAAATGGAAAGCTTTAGAGGAGGCCTTTGTCGAAGGACAAGCTGTAAAAGAAAAACCGGTTGCCGATGCAAACAATTTAAATAGTTTTGTAGTTTATGTTTGATAGTTTTACTAATTTAGGTAGTGAACAAGTAAATTTTAGCCCAAATAAATTTAGCACTACACTATGTTTTAAGTACAGCAATAAAGGCTTATTTTAATTTATTTATTAAGTCATAATTTAAATACTTATATCCTCTGATAACTACTGTGACAGATCTATTGGGTAAAAGTATTTATATTTTACTAGCTGACCTACCAAACCTTGTTCTGACATATAAATTACCCAAATGTCAAAGTGACACGACACGATTTAGATATTTGTTCAAACAAAAATACCAATATCAAGATTTTTTTTAAATGGAGGTGGGAGTAGGAGGGCGAAAAATACTTCACGATCTACATATCAAATATACACAAACAAGGCAGGCAACGCTGTCGATAAAGAACACTGTGACACGATATCTTTTTATATATTAGGAGAAGAGGATGTAATGCTGAATACTCTGATAACTACTGTGACAGATATATGAGGTGAAGTATTTATATTTCATATAAATACTGATTTTATTTTATATCTCATAGCTCTAGCGACATACGCTAGACGTAGTTTACTTGTTGGTAGTGGTGGCTCTCAAAGACTGCAGCCTGAACATATTGGCGTGGGCGTGTTTGGTGATAGTTCTTCAAACTTGAAGGTGGTAGCCGACGATCCCATCGCTTCAAAATGATCTGGTAACTACCACGACAGGTAAGTGAAGGGAAGGTGATGAGGTCGGAAAATGATTAAAGTGAATTGTAAATGCTGATAGCCTCTAGCAAATGCTGCATCAATATTAAAATCTTGACGAGCTAACCTGATTACTAAGCTTGATGAAGGCGACTTGACGGGCCTCGTTGGAAGCCCGGGGAGTGCGGATCTTGTCGATCCACTGGTACTCGGGGTCGTCGTTCACCACCAACTCCTCGACGAACCCGTGCACCGACGTGGCGCGGTACCCGGGGGGAATCGACGGGCCTGACGATTGCAATTAAAAAAATTAACAGGTGCACATTGACTATTTGGATATACGTATTATAATCCGTTTCTGACTAGCTGTGAGCGCGCTAATACTTATACATACAACGCTTGTATGGTGGTATGCGAGAGACGCATTAACAGTTACAGCAATAGCACGCGTACAGCACGCGTACAGCACGCGCGCGAGACGTACTCAGCGCAATGGCAATTCTGTGCACGCCCCCAGACTCAAAGGGATTTTGCTCAGCGCGACTTACCTACTTCGGTAAGGTGTCATATTTGAGCATGGTTATTTTGATAAATATTTCAGACTCCCAAAAAAACCACAGAGGGTTTTGTAAGGGTTTTACAAGTAATAAATCCTATTCTACTAATATTATAAAGGCGAAAGTTTGTGTGTATGTTTGTTAATCCTTCGCGCTCAAACGGCTGTACTGATTTCGATAAAATTTGGTATGGTGATAGGTTAGATCCTGGAATAACACATAAGCTACTTTTATCCCGGAAAAATATAGTTCCCTTGGGATAAGTGAGGTAGTGGGAAAACCGTAAACCACGCGGGTGAAACCGCGGGGCTAGTATTATATAATCTACAAGCTGCGTCCCGCGGTTTTACCCGCGTGGTGATCATTGATGATGAAAAGTAGCCTATATTATGTTGTTACGGGACCTGAAGTGTGTACCTTACATTTTATATTTCATCAGAATCAGTCCAGCCGTTTGAGCGTAAAAGAGTAAAAAACATCAATACATCCATACATACTGTCGCATTTATAATATTAGTAGGATTTTTCTAACATTAACGTTATTGTCTAACGAATGTTTTAAATACTTTTAAAGATAGTCTATACTACACGGCTTATCCATTTAACCGAATCGATACGAGTTATGAATCGAGTGCTGGAGTAATCGCTGTGAGCAACGAACGTTAAAAGACCGCAGTCAACACATCACACGAATATTATAATCGCGGGATAATTGAGGTATCGTAATCCACGCGAGTGAAACCGTGGGACGCAGCTACTTGTAAATACTTCAGATAACAAGGACAAATAATAAAATGTTTATGTCCAAATTACTGTGTATAATTTGGACATGTTTAGACATGGTTAGATTTAGATCGCCGACGGACGCACAAATCCGCACAATGGCCGCGCAATGGGATGTAAACATGTTTTATTACCGCGATCAACATAAACGGTGTTGGCTGCTTTGTTATGCGAATTGATATATGATGTTTAAGGTAGACGGAAAATTACACAAATGTTCTAATGTTACGAAACTAGAATATTATTATTATTATCATTTCAGCCATAGGAAGTCCACAAAAGCCACCCTCATTGATTACCACAAGATCCGGTTGAAAGCGGCCCGCGTCCAGTTTTTCTGCGATCTTGATGACATCCTACTTTTGTTTTATTGACACATAATGTGAATTGTCACAAGACATATTTTTAAGGTTTGAACAACAATAAAACATTAAATGGATTCCCCACTAAGAGTTGCTTGCTTATCGGTTTTCTATTGGACACATTTCGGACAAAAACATTTTCAAACTTCTCCATCCCAATTCTATCTTCGGTCGACCAGACGTATTTACCTACATCAATGCGCCATAGCTATAAGATAGATACCTATATATAGGCTACGTCATTTTTAGACTTTCACGATTCGAACAAATTGTTAATAATTCAAATGGGGCTTGATAGTGAAGTTTGCTTCGACTTAATATAAGTATTTATTCGTAGGACTTAATGCGTACTGCCAAGTAATGGAACCCGTTTCCCAAGCCCGTGTTTCCCGATGGGTACAATCCTGGAGTCTATGTCACGATTGAATAGGCCCGGGCTTGCGCGCTACGTCTTAGCCCACATCTTCACCTAACATCAGGTGAGGCAGTGATATAACGCAAGCTATTAAAAAATAAAATAGTTCAAATGATCTAGTTCGATTGAGTGTTATAGTAAAACATCGACATTGGCCGACAAGGTGACAAAACGTTGCTATCAATAACAAAAAGCCGAACAGCTATACTGTGAAAAAGACACACGTCAAATGAGAGCACCAGTTTCGAACGCATTGTGTTCTATTCCAGAAGTATGCTTGGAATGCCTGCCAGTATCTATAAATAAGTTGCTATTTTGAACATAGAAAGTGTAACTGTGTTTATTTAAACAAAAATAATTTGTTTACCTTCCTCGCAGACAGAGCGTAAGTACCTACTACACTATTTACAAGGGTTTGTGGAGGAGGAACCGTTGCTACTGTAGCGAAGTTTACGTGATCTTAACCGACCTAATAAAATGTGTGGTCAACTTTACTTGTTGGGTCACAACTTTGATGGGTCACTGCAAGTGAAAAATGTAACTGAGTGCTTTCATGCTCTAGAGACATATGGAGCCGTATGGTCTATCAACTACACAATATGCTATTCCCCATCGGGACAAAGTTTTCGAATATCACATTAATATTATAAAAGCGAAAGTTTGTCGTTTGTATGTCTGTTACTCCTTCACGCTGTAACGGCTGAACAGATTTTCATGAAGACAGGTTATGCCCTGGAATTACACTAGGCTACTTTTTATTCCGGAAAAAGTATAGTTTCCGTTGGATAATAGAGATAATGGGAAGCTGTAGTCCCCGCGGTTTAAACCGTGGGGCGCAGCTAGTACCTAATGTTGCCGTCTAACTTAGCATAGGGCGCTTTAGTAGTCTCTTCGATCAAGAATACCAGTGGTCTGGTCAATTAACCGGTCACTTAGAGATAATTTTAGTTATTTCGTTATTAAAAACTTGTTTTGATCTGATTTGTGAGAAAAAGTCACATATCCGTTCGATAAGTGAAACTGGGAACCTTATGGGCTGCTCAAAGGACTTCAAGTACAAAATACTGGCCGAAACTGACAAAAGAAACGTAGATGAACGATCTATTTAATTTTCTTATCCATTAGTGTTTGAATTTCAAGATCAGCGCGAGCCGCGAGAAACTGATGGACCTAATTACATTTACGCAACATATTGTATACTAAATAATTTAACTAGCTTGAGTAGTATATATATGCTTGATTGCTTGTAAGCAAGCTCACAGTCGCACAGCGATCTATGGAGACCCGTCGAAGAACGGAGTCGAAAGCTTTCAGAATAGAGACTACGGACTCGCAAGCGTACCAAGAGACTGCCACCGACAAGGTGGACAGACGACCTAACCTAGAGTAGCTGGACCTACCGTTACTGTCACAGAAAACAAATTAAAAATTTTAAAATAAATCGCAGAAAGAAGCTGTACATGTGCGGGTTCCGACCGGTCCTTGTTGCGATCAATGGGGAGGCACTACGACCAGCAGTGGACGTCCTATGGCTGAAATAATTATGATCATGGGGTTATCTGAAAGCAATTTATGGTGTTTAAATGCCCTGATAGTGCCTACTTGGGCAGTAATCCTACGGTAGATGTATATGATTAATTTCAGTACAACGAATGTAGTACAAAAGCTTAGACCAGGGCCCTTACTATCAGCTTTGTAAAAACCATGCAAGATCCGATCAGTTCTAAAACCTGGCTTAATCCGCTTAGTGTGAAATCATACCATCACCACGGCATCACGCTCCTTTAGGTGAACGGTTTGAACATTGATATTCTCAAAGCTGAAAGGTTATTGTTGTCTCCGGCATGTTTTAGCCAAGTTTTAGGACTGCTCGGAACTTGCATGGTTTTTACAAAGCCGATAGTAAGGGCCCTGGTTAGGCGTCCCGACTACCGCCTGGTACCTATAACTTTTATATCCGAGTACTTACAGTGAAAGAACTGCACGCCGCAACTGGAAGTCTTGTATTTGTTGAAGTCGGAGAAGAGTTCCACTTTGACAATGACGTTGAGCTCGCCGCGGATGCCGTGCAACGTGTCGAACACCGGGATCCAGCCAGACATCACTGCGCCTGATGAATAAACGGTATAATACTTAATTTCTAAAGGAGAGACGATTTTTATTGTGCATAAGCAAGCGTTGGACCACTATCTCACCTGATGTTAAGTGACGATGCGGTCTACGATAGAGCTCGCTTGCCTAGAAGATACCTATTCACTAGTGACTTGAAGATACCCGGATTGTATTTCTGCGGAAACACAGATGTGTACATAACACGACTGTCTGTGCATGGCGATGTCGACAAATTAAGTTAATTTTTCAAGAAAAATCAATATTCATTTCTCCCAAGAAAGTCCATGTAATGTTAATAAAATCTCCTCTTCGGAGTACAGATTCAAAAAGGGTAACGGGGAAAAAGAGAAAAAAGCTAATTTTCCAGCAAATATCATGTGAGCCGCAGCCGGTTCCTAGATAATAATTATAGACTAAGCGTGAGAGTTTTAAAACTCAAAGTAATAGTTTATGGCCTCTTACTTGGTACAGTTAATCTGGAATACTTTTTTTTACTGAAAACTGCGTAAATATACTGGGGCTTGCGGTACCAAAATAAATAATCACGAATATTTTCTTTATTAACGTGTCAGTTGGGCCTAGACCAGATGCATCGATTCTCTTTCTCTGACCGCTAGCGCGTTATCTTCGTTCTCGTTGATCACGTGATATATCGCTTTGAAGTGTCAATTTCATAGATTTTTTGTATGTTTTCTCTCGTCGTTAACGCTTGTAGAATATTACTTTGTCTAGGGCTACCGATCAGGTTAATAACGCCTTCGTGTTTATTTTACAATACTATTTCAACAGTCACACATACAAGATAATGTGTGTATTACATGAATTACAAGCCCGCATTACAAGCCTCATGCTGGAACGTGACCATTATTTGTTTCTAAAGAGGGAGGTCCGTATTCAAACAATCAGAACAACTGCTCCACGACGCTTTTTAAGAGCGTTTATCGTAACTTGTCGGTTCAGTTTTCTGTGCACTCATCACTATCTCGGCAACATGTCCAACACATACATGGCTATCTATTCAGCCACTGTCTGTTACAGTATACCCATATTAGTTTCCCGCGTGAAGCAATTCAGTCAAGTTCGACATACCGTTTCAAAGCGATCTATGGACAGTTGTATGACTCACTATCGTGACATATCGCCGGCCCATCTTGTTGCCGGACACAACACGCGTCTATTTTTACACAAGCCGACCCGTCTTGGCTTCGGTTGCGTGTTAGCTATATAACTGCACACATATGTAATGCCGTCAATTTTATACTTGTATGGAATGCATCGACACGTGTGCTTCACATGGGGCTTGCGTAGCGCGGGCCAACGAAATTCTAATGTGTGATGTTGTCTTTCGTCAAAAACCATTTTGCCTTGAACAAATGCTATGCAGAAATAATTATTATTGCATTATTTGCGATTTTTATGTATGGAAATTAATAAATTGGTGTATTTTCACGCATAATTTATAATATTTGGATCCCGATGTTTCAAACACTTTTAAGTCATTGTCTCGTCTCAACACAACATCGCACAAGAGTTGACAAGAACAACCACAAGCTTTGATTGGAAATTCTCGTGAGTTTGACACATTATTATATATATGTGGTATCCGGCTTTACTCACGTTTATAGTCGAAGTTTTTTGAGTAAAGCCGGATACCACATATATATAATAACCACAAGCTTGATAGAGTGTGTTTGTTATTTTCTTTTACTTTTGCTAGAAATCAGATAAACAGATAAACATTTTTATTAATATATATTTTTTATTACACTTAATCCCCCGCACTAGGATTCGTCGACGTAGGAAACGTCCAAGACCCGGGACAAACACCTACACTCATCGCACAAATGTTTGCCTCTGCCGGGATTCGAACCCAGGGTCCCGGAGACACAGTAGTCATGTCACTGACACTAACCACTGCACCACAGCGACCGTCAATTATTAAATTACAAGTCAAGGAAATTGATAAATTCAAAATACAAATTATAAACTTATTACAAATAATAAAGAATACAATTGTCAACATAGAAAACAAAGTAAGACGATGTATAATGTATATCCATACCATCAATCAACCAAGTAACTCAGTTTGTGTTACATCTTACAAATCACTAGATGGCTAGTTCGTTCCCGTCATTAATCTATAATAATTGCGAAAGCGACTGCTTCATAGAAGCCGCACCAAGCCTTCCACAATTCAGCGACTACCTATTTACTACCATCTCACACACTAAGACAGCTTTATTATAAAAAATTGGTTGTCTGTAAAGTCGGTTTACGGACGATAGATTTACGTGATAACGTCATAATCATTTATGACTTTGACTTTGGCTTTGACTTTGACGTTGACGTTGACTTTGACTGACTTTGACTTTGATTATTTTATGTAATACAAAACTCAGGTGGAACGTTACGCGGAACGTTACTATTTTTCATGAGTGCTGCTCATCAATTTATAAAACGTTATCACGTCAAAATTACTTCAAGCCGCACAAGAAGATTAGCCTAAGGTCCGAGACCTGTTGAATCAAATACTCCCCAACAAGATGTAGGTGCTTACAAACTTGTAACTCTTATACATTGGGAAAGCAATTCTCATTGGTATATCTTCGGTATGAAATACAGACGATCGACTTTCGATGAAGTCTTTACAGCTAATACAATCGATTACAAGTCTATACATGAGTACATGCAGTTCCGCGGCGTTTTTTAGTACGAGGCAACAGCGATAGCATGCAGGATTAATGTCATGATTGATAAACAAAAGGTGGATGTGTGCTCCGTGATAAAGTATACTACACACTCACCACCAGGTGGTCCGGCTGTCCCCTTGACGTTGTTGGCTTCTCGCGCGAGCAGCGGAGCCAGGCTTATCACCACTTTGCCGATAGCATCGTTGGCTGAGTACGTGTCGTGGTCCATGAGGCGAAGTTGTAAAGGTTCATCTTGTAGCTCAGACTCATCTACCTGACAATTTAAAATAAAAAAAATCATTAAAAAACAATAATAAACAAGATAAAAACAACTGTAACTTCCACTATCAGGAATACTATAGGTTTGAATTGACATTAATAAATCAAATATTATATAAACTCTAAGGCTTTCACGGCCGCCGTTGCATGTTGTATGTATTGCTTCCGGTCTGCTTGGCCGTGGTCTAAATGAAACTTGCGTTCCAGACGTTTCGACAATCACTGCGGTCGACATCTTCAGTGGTTCAGGTCCGGGCGGGCGGGCGAATATTGAATCAAATATTGGTCAAAATCTAGACCTAACTACAGTAGTATTTTAAAGTTTAAACTTGTTTTCTTACAATAATATTATACACCAGACTGTAGCGTAGGGCGTTTTTAACTGGAGCTTAGCTTAGTGCCAGAGTTAGTTCGTTGTTCCGTACCTACTAGGCATCCACCATCGCGTTTAATAAAATAATAAATCGGATTGAAGGACAAAATTATTTTGGGTTGGATGTATAGTTGTTTCCAAATTTTCATTTTATTATATATACCCACCCAGCGGAGAAAATGAAATAAATAAAAAAAGAATAGAATATGTCGTGACTAACCTATGTTTAGGAGCTTTATTTGTTTGACGTGTTTAGTGGATCACCTAATTGGCCTCGCTGAAAATCGGAATGAATGTGCTAAAATTAACTGGTATAATAAATATAATAATAAAAGTAAAGGGGACGGTAGAGATAGACTTTTATTGTTATAAGTAACTGATTTCAGTGCAAAGAACGGGCAAGTAATTGTGCAATAGAAAGGAATAGAATTATTAACTAATTCAGTTTCAATATAGGAGTAACTCTGAGCTATGTCGGTTATCCCAGTTCTCGGTGCGGGATCAGAGAAACTCCAATCACCGCTCGCTCGATCACTGCTGAAAATCGAGCTCAGCGGCGCCTACTGGGAGAGGCATATGTTCAGCAGTAGACGGATAAAGGCTGATGATGGTAAAATAATTGATTTTTTTGTTTTAGGGATATATGAGAGAGAATATGTCAATATCTCTTTAATAGTATTATCTAAAATGTATTATGGGCACTATTACAAAGCACAGAATTGTCAGTAAAGCGGCAGAAGCGCGATCGGAAGCAATCGGCCAACCTATTGCTCAGCTGGGAATCAATCGTTCTCACAAATAGTTTTTATACATCAAAAAATGTATATAGAAAATAAGCAGTTTACACGCAGACTACGAAATGGTGACTATTCCATCTTATCCATTCCATCTGTCTATTTGTCTTCTTTTACAGCCGATAAGGAATTGACCGTTTTCGTTCGCATAAATTATTGTCTAATCTTGAGCGGAGCTCACTATGTTGCTACTAGCTGCGCCTCGCGGTTTCACCAGCGAGGAATATCCTTCCCGCTACCACAATTAATACACGAATATATTTTTCGGGAGAAAATTAACTTATTAATGCTATTCCAGACTATAATCTATCTGTATGACACATTTCATTCAGATACTTTCAGCTGTTCTGGCGTGATTGAGTAATATATATATAACATACAGCCATTCTCACGATGTTTCGCGTTATTAATATTAATTTAACTAGTAATGGGATTAAGGTGTTCGAACCGCGCATAGCCGCTGCATTATAAAATATTATACATATTTAGCAAATGACTTGCTCCAGCAACAGAATCATCCTTGCATAATAACATTCAAAATCGATCTTCAGTCCACAAGCGTATCCACATCGTCGTCCACAAGTATTTGGCGGCAGTCCAAATTGTCCAATGTAACGTAGGGACGGGGCCACATTGTGGAAACGCACAAACAAATACCTTGCAGACGGGCGCCAGACATGTGTGTATAAAACCATTTCTATATGAATACAGCATTGTTGATGACATCTTGCAACGGAGCCAAGTTTCGGCGTTTGTTATGAAAAAAAACACGACCCGTTCAGTTATTGAGTATTTGAGAGGTTTTGTGTAATGGATGAAATGAAAATTTTGTTATTGAAGGATTATGTATACAAGTCATTAAGGCCCTAATCACGAGTGTCCTGTCAGAAACGTCTGATTAGCGCAATAACTGCTGCTAAAGTGAATAATAGAGCCAATTGAGTATGTTTAAAAGGATATTCATTTAGGTACATCAACAATAAAGTGTATCTAGTAATCTTATATCTATAAATTCAACATTTAAATACTTAAAATACCTATAATGATTTAGAAACAATTTAAAAACTAATCATTAAAATTATGTCGTTTGAAGACATACAATTTTAATCAAAACTTTATTAATTTCAAACAAAAAACTCGTAAATAATGTTAGCGTTAAAATCTAAACCCACATAAAAAGAATAGGTTATCAAATCGGTTGGACAAACATTAATAACAATAAGATTGAATAAAAATGTAATCTTATTTTTATTAATGTTTGTGGATCGATTTGGAAAATTCTTGTTTAATCTGAGTGTATCAGATTGGTCCCATACAATTTTCATTCAAATCAGATCAGTACTTCTCTATGCATAGGGAGCTCAAAACAATAATAATTTATTGTAGTTATTCACTATGTTCTGAAATAAATCTTCTCACTGATCATATTCTTACTCGACTCCCAAATGGTTTATGAAACTAGCACAAGCGACATTGGCAGAACTAAAACAAATAGCTAAAGAATCACAGGAACCCAAAATTTAAGAAGACCAGATGTGATACAAAGGAATTATCTAAACAAATAACTTTAACAAAACAAACCTGATCATTTAGGTGTAAATTAAAAAATAAGTATGTGAAATCTTCAATGGGTACCACCATTGTCACTACAACTCAGGGAAGTAGCTCGCTTGAGGTAGCTAGACAGATGTCCGGCGCACAAACTTTTGGCAGTAAATCTCAATAGGGCCTATGCTCATAAACAAACCAGACACAGGCCTATGCATACAGGGTATCTCGCCGCACGTTTTACGAATTCGCTCTCACGGCGCTATAGATGATCAATAAGCAAATTGTCGCATTTGTATCGATTCAAACGCGCGTTCAAGGCGAAGACTTTAGTCTTATTTGTTAGTAAATTTGTCTATCCAATAGAGTCGAATATTCATCCTATTTTTTTTAATCAGTAATAAAGGTGCAGCTTAGTTTTGTCTTGACCAACTCTATTTGTCTCGTGAAAGTTTAATATCGATACTTGGCATGCCTTTTAAGTTCTGTCGTTTCCATATTTCCCCGCAATTTTGAATTTGGAACTGTCTTATATTCCAATGCGTTTAAATAGTGAATCTCAAAACAGTTGAAAGTATTAGGATTAATGCTATTATTTAGTCACAACATCGATTGGTATATGTCAGGTTATGTACAAAAATGAATCTTTCTAAGGAAAATGTGCAATAATTTTCTACAACTTTAGAAGAAGCCTGACACGGCTTCATTGTTTTCAAGAGCTAACATCTGTGTTCAGTGATGAAGCCCCATGTTTGTGGACTGTCGAACACTGGTATTTAGAATGTGTCGAGTAGAGTCAAATCACGTCTACGACATCATCAGTGGTGACGAATCTTGGATCTATGCCTATGATCTTGATTCCAAACAACAATCTACAATCTGGGTCTTTCAAGATGAGCCAATGCCGACTAAAGTTGTTCGTTCTCGAAGCACTTCAAAGAAGATGGTGGCCACGTTCATTCGAAAAACTGGCCATTGAGACTATTGCACTTGAAGATCGTATAACAGTTAACAGAGCAGAGTGGTGTACCAGTTTGTTTACCACAAGTTATCGCCAAACTTCGAAAATCTAACTCAAAGCGATGCATCATCCTGCACCACGACAACGCAAGCTCACACAGCGCTCACCAAATGATTGTGTATTTGAAGCAGGAAAAAGTAGAAATTCTTGACCATCCTAAATCTAAGCTAAATCCTAGACAACGTCATCACTTAACATCAGGTGAGACAGTTGTCAAACGCAAACTTATATGTAAAATAAAAAAATAAAAAAAAATCCAAAGCCCCAACAATTTCTTTACATTTCCAAAAATTAAGAAAAGTCTTTGTGGTCAAAGGTTTCAGTCCGGTGAAGAAGCAGTCGACGCTTTCAAGTCAGCCATTTTGAACACCCCCACTTTAGAGTGGAATATATGTTATAATAACTGGTTTGAGCAAATGAAAAAGTCTATTAAGCTACGTGGTGAATACTTTGAAAAACAATAAAAAGTACTAAAAGGTTCTAGTTGTGTTTTTTCTTCAAACAACATAACTTAACAGGCATCCCTCGTATAAATAGCTCAAAGAACTGATGGCCGTTGGGTTCGAAAAGTTCTTGAATGGAGACCACGGATTGGCAAGCGTAGCATAGGACGGCTACCGACCAGGTGGACAGATGACCTGATGAAGATCGCAGGCAGGGGCTGGATGCGGGCCGCTTCCAACAGGTCCTTGTGGAAATCAATGGGGGAGGCCTATGTCCAGCAGTGGACGTCCTATGGTTAAGATGATGATGATCATTTAAGAGGTCTCCCAGTCACACAGTCTACAATATTTTTATGTTGTAGTAGTCAAATAATTATTTATACAACTCACCTCAAACCTATACCATTCAGTGTTGTTCCAATGGGGGTTCAATGACTTCCTACATACATCAGTCTTGTGTGTGACCCCACCAAACTTTATCTCCACAAAAGCATCAGTCGTATCACTAGCTCTGTCCATCACTGGTAAATTCCTCCCCGCCAACACCTTCACTTTAATTTTCCCAGGCATCTTGCAAACTATTTATTCAAATTATTACACAATTACAACTGACTGGATATAGTATTGACACAGTAAGTTAGTTCCGTGTTTAAATTCCATTATCACGCTTTTCAAGGGGCATTAGCACTGAAAGTTTACTTACAGCTGCGAATTAATAATGATAACATTTACTTTTTTAGCTACAAAACATCGCAGCGGCCGCCTGATCTATATTCCTACCTAGATACGTAACTATAAAACTGTCCCGTACTTTCGCTTTCTGATCCGGTCCCCTACGTAGTATTGTAATCTCTTTGTTTCTACCCCCAAAATCTCCACTGAAAGAAAAGTGTGACCCACTTAATATATACAATAGCTGCTAAAATATGTTTAATTGATAATTATATATTTGTAAACCAAAACACCATAACTAATTATATCTAGCTATGCTTTTTGCTTTCTAATCAGTGTTTTTTTCCCTTTTGCCTCCTTTTGAGTATATAGTTTGAAAACCTTTTTTTTTCAATAGCTGCAATATTTTGAATACATTTACTTCATATAGTTATCTCACACTTTGTTTCCTTTTCTTCCTTTTCCTTTTGTTTAGCTTATTCTGATTAACTTTTTCAATTTATACGTATTTTTCGTATTGTAATATTTCTACAACACGAAGACAACACTAGCGTATCAAAATTTCTGAACCTCTGAAGAGACTAGTCCACCCACAACACAGGGTATCCTAATGTGGGGGCTAGTGTGCATATTGACATATTTTAGTTGTACCCATTGATACTGTGGTGATCACTTGAGTCTTATCGAGATTCATCTCTAGACCTAAGTCAGAGGATATCACGTTTAGTTTTTGTATCATGCCCTGGAGATCTTTCATATCTTAAGTATGTTAAACGTGTACCGGTTACAGAGGTGCCCTTATCCTGCCAGTTTAGTTTTTTTTAAATAGGTCTTCAATAACAAGGGTAAAGAGCTTCGGAGATAAGGAATCGCCTTGTCTTACGCCCCTTCTGATCTTGATGGGCCTAGTAAATTGCGGAATTGATACCTTCATAGATGCGTTTTTGTAGATCTCAGCTATTAGATGATTGTGTGTGTTGTATGTGTCGGTGGACGAGACCAACAACAGGCTTGTAGAAACTGTCCACGCAGTGGGGTCTAAGTTCTTTAAACCCCGCCGTACAAAAATGGACCTCAAAAACTCTCCAGCCATACCCTTGACCTCATGGCTGAACGACGCTCGTTGCAACTGCAATCATCCGATGCGTCATATAGGCAACTCAATAGACGAATATGGAAATCCTTGCGTGACGACATCTGTACCTTTAATACAAATCGTATTAAAGATACAATCGAACGGAGAAAATGCTCAAAGGTGTTTGCAAGAGACCGGTCTATTGGGCAAAGCCAGACGACTAAGCTGAAGAGAGATGATGGCAGTATAGCGTCGACCAAAGCAGAGGTGCTTGGAGAGATTGAGAGGTTCTACGGACAGCTATACACCTTGGTCACTAAACCTGTAGATAGCTTGGCCAAAGACCCAAGAGCCAAGTTAACCCGACACTATACCGAAGACCGGACATCAGCTTGTACGAGATTAGGATGGCTCTGAAGCAGCTTAAGAACAACAAGGCGCCGGGTGACGACGGAATCACATCAGAGCTTCTGAAAGCGGGTGGCTCACCGATACTAAAAGTCCTTCAGAAGCGTAGCGGTGTTGTATAGCAACGCGATCGAAGCTAAACGTAAGTGGAATATTTTTTTTTTTGTGCGTTTACTTCGTCCCCTTCCTTCAGTTTTCGGCGAACTTTTGTGGACTGACGACAGCGCTTCTTACGCATCCCGATTGATTCATTTATCTGAGCATAAAATAGATAGGAAAGAAAATATTGCTGTACGAGCTTGGACGACCGAAATAAAGTTTAACGCCTAATAGCCAAACAGCTAGTGGCAGCACTGTTACCATTTCCTACTAAAAAAATACTTGTTACAACCCTAGAGAATGGAATACTACCGTGCTACAACTTGTGCCTACTACAGAAAAAAAAGCCAAATAAATGTATAAATGAGAGATGTCATAGTATATAGTTACTTATCTATGGATGTCATTTTGTATTTTGTTTGTATCGATCGGCGAAACTTCTTCTAGCTCCTAGCACGCTCATAGTTAGTGCAGACAAATTAAAGAGGTGCAGCACTGTTGTAAGGGCAGTAACAGTCTACTTCTTCATTGAAATTTAAAGTTATTATTTGACATGCATAATTATTACCTACAGCTCATAACTATAAACATAACCTAGAATATAGAAAGTATCCTGACTCTATAATTACGTGCTTCAGTATAATAAAATGCATATACTATGCACCATCTGCAGTGATCTCGTGAATCAAACGGAAAGTATTTATGTTACTAAATGTGGGCACATATTTCACCACCATTGCCTGGCGCAATGGATAGAAAGGTTTGTAGTAATTGTTTGGTATTATTCTGATTTACTGCTCCAATTGGTAAACAAGGAGGTAAGCTTGCTTAAATCTTACTCTGCAATTTTATTTAATATCATCTAAGATATTTATCAAACATAGATTTAGGGGTAACCTGCACAGAAGCGTTTATCACTAGTTTCCATATTAAACTAAAAATTATTAATCTAGGACTAGTGTGAACCTATAATCTCAGTATAATTTTTTGGATTACGATCATGGTAAGATCGTAATCAAAAGCTAGGCTTAAAACAAAAAGAAAATAGTTTCTACGACAATTTCTCTTTTCTATGGGTTTTGAGATATCCCATTTAAAATAATGTGTCTGGGACTTCAAATGTGGCTTGGCATTTCCCCTGGTAATATCCATTTATAGAGAGACTTGTAAAGCATAATCAATGCACCAAAGCACCAAAACCAACCAATAGTTATGTCTATGTCAATTTTCACCCAAATCAAAATAAATTGAAATCGAGGGTATCCTGGCAAAACTGTATATGTGCCAAACATAATGGTGAAAAAGAGCACTTGTTAGCAAAATTGTTCTTTAATAAAAAATAAAAGCATAATAACATTATTAGTACTTGTAGTTTGATAGTGGTGTCTAAGAAATTTTCTACCAATTTTATGTTAATTAAACTAATATACCTACTATTTTGAACATTTCTTGTTTTTATTATACAATATATAGTCCATTAAAAAGTTACATTTAGGGTTGCACTTTTCAGAGGACATAATTTTGTTATTTTGATGTGTAGGAGGGGTTAGTATAAGCTTAAGTTCAAATTTGTGGAGTGGCCATCCTTGTCCTCTGACTTTTATTCTTATTCTAATAAGGAAATTGCATAATCCTGTTGCTAGAATGTACTTTTTGATTATTCGTCATCTTGTTCTCATTTTCACTTCATTTTACTTATAATACTTCTAAGATTCAGCCTTATTTCCTCAGATCAAAATCCTGCCCACAATGTCGCAACAAGGTAACAGAAAAATGTATGCACCGTCTTTATCCCACTGTTTCCAATGAGGCAACAGGTGATGATGCAGCAACACTGCAGTCGAGATTGGATGATGCAGAGCTGCAGTTGAGACAGCAGAAGGCAACTTGCCGAGAGAAAGATGACATGCTTAAGAATCTTCATACTGACTTGAAGAGGAATGAGTAAGTTATTTTATCTTTTTTTAAAATTTTTTTTATTCACAATAGGCAGGCATTTAACCACTATCTCACCTGATGTTAAGTGATGATGCAGTCTACAATGATTCATGCCTGCCTAGAAGATACCTGTTCACTCGTGACTTGAAGATGCCCAGATTGTATTCATGTGGAAACACAGGCTTAGGCAATGAGTTCCACTCGTTAGCTGTACGCACTATGAATGTGGAAGCAAAACGCTTAGTGCGACAGGGTGGAACGTCTACTATATATTGATGTCTCATTGCAGTAGTGTTGTTCTTTAATAGAGCTTCAATACCTTGCTGAAGAAGTACTGATCCTTTTTGCTTCTGAGTCATGCTTACAGACTTCTCAAGAGTCATAGTGAATCATCTCGTGCATAGTTTTGATGACTTCCAGCCTCCTGAACAATCCCTTATCCGAAAAGGCAGCACAGGTTACAGCAGACTGAAGAGTATAACTTGCCCTTATGTTTTGCTTTTGACTATGAGAAAGCCTTTGTTTTGATTGAAATGTAGGCGGTGCTAGAGGATCTCCAGCGATACCGTGTTAGTAAAATAACGTAAAAACATACACCATATCGGTCCGACTACAAGAGCAAATTTTGAAGATAATTCCATTGCAAAGAGGTGTGAGACAGGGATATGTTATATCTCCAATACTATTTACTGCCGCATTAGAAGACGCCTTCCCGCAATGGCAAGGATTCGGCATCAATATCAACGGCGATCCAAGAAGCTCCGTGACGTCTTCTCGTCAAAATACTGCAATTCCTGAAAACGAAGGGTCTTCGAACAGTGTGTGCTACGGAACCAGTGATGACTTACGGAACTGAGATGTGGTCTCTGACTATGGGACTTCTGAGCAGGCTCAGAGTTGCACAATGAGCTATGGAGCTATGGAGAGGGCTGTGCTCGGGGTTTCTCTACGAGATCAAATCAGAAATGAGAAGATCTGTAGAAGAAAAATAAATAAAAATCAAATTGCAATAGTATCTGAATTTATGCATATAAACAATTGGAAGTAAATTTTTCATCATATGTGATGAAAAAAACCAAGCAAAATATTGAAATAGACCTCTTTTTATTATTTTTCAGAGATCTGCTAAAGTCTTATGAGAAGAAGCTTGTGACCCGGGACTCAGCTGTGATGGCTCTAAAGGAACAACTAGAATATGTAAAGGCACAAAATATGAACTTCAATAAAGTTAAAGAAGAGAATGAAAGACTTTGTAAGGCAAACCAGACCTTGTTGGGGTGAGTTTTCTTTTTATAAATTTATTTTGTTTGGTTTTTTTCCTGAGCGATCACACTGCCCTGTAAAAACATAACAGGTAGAATTAACATTATAAATGCTTGTACCAACAATTTTAAAATGTATGTTGTGTAATTCATTAAAATATATTCATTGGAAGCTCGCCCAAAACTGATGCTGCTGTCAGGGGCAGGTAAATGAATTGCCTGTCCAATCACTCTATGTTTTAAATTGTGCTGAGAGAAATATCGTCAACAATGGCTGACAGGGGCGCGAGTGCCACTTAACTCTTAAGTAGCTATTTACTATTAGCTAACAGCTATTATCCTAACCCAGCAACCAACACCGATGGCTTAAAGTGCTTATGGAAACACGAAATCGCTCTGTTGAAAATGAAACTAGCAGTCACCCACCTCAAGTATGACAGAGCGTGACATTGCTTATCCGGGTCCATGGGTTATGATTGCATGTATTGAGTTCGCTACAATCTCTTTGTTGCGTTTTTATGTTTTCACATATTGGTTGCACACCCTTAATGGCTCTGGAGAGAACAATGATACTATCGTATATGCTTGTATATGAAAAAGAAGTAGGTTGCCCAAGAAATCAATAAAAAAGAAATGAGTCTAGCATATGTGAAAGATGCATAAAATGATGTAATTTTTTGTAAACTATGTAGATCTAGACGTTTGACCGCTATCTCACTTGATGGTCAGTGACAATGTGGTTGAAGATGATATCATGCACAACCTAGCATGCTCACTGGTTCTCAAGGACTGCTGCCTGAACACACTATGTGTTTGGTAACAGTTTTTCAAACTTGAGGGTGGTTGTTAAAATAAATAAATCAACCAGAAATCAACCAGGTAGCCAGGCGGGTACCCGAAAGTACCCTACCACCATGCTGGGAATTTGATAACGGTGTTACCTTCACCGGATCGATCCAGTGACCATTAGTTTAACAGCCGCTACTCCCCCCGCTGAACTATCATCACTTCAATTTGGTAAGGAGTAAGTTGTTTATATAATGTGATTGTGACTGACCGACTCGGTAAACTCCATAATGCATGAATGAATGCTACATATTTTGAATTGGTAATTTCAGATTGCAAAAAGTTTTAAATGCGACGGCCGAGGACGTTGAACACATGTTGAAATGCTACACCGACGTGAAGACTATTGCCATATTTGCGACTGCACTGAAAAGGTATCTTATTTTGAACATAATGACGTGTAAATAATGGGGAAGGCCTATGTTCTGTAGCTGAGATGATGATGATGACGTGTGGATTGCGAAGTTAGATTTGGGTAGTAGAGACTTTGACCTTTAAAGTGTCGGTTGTCAATGACTCACGGTAATTGGTTGAGTCCCCACACCTCGGGTTGGGCTTCCAACGAGCGAGGTTCTCAGAAGAGTGGCTGGTGCCAACTAGATGAAGAGAACCCAAGAGTCATGCCACATGCTTTTCGAAATTAAGAAACCCAAATCATCCAAAATAATGATAAATTTCGTAATAAACATATATTGTTGGGTAATGGCATACAGTAGAAACGTTTCGTATTTTTATTGCTATAGCTATAGTTGCATACATAGTGCCGCGCAGTATCATGTGATCTCAGTTGACTAGTCCGCGCCGCTCTCCACCCGCTCATTCTTACCGTGACCACTGTCAGCGTCGGATCTGAGCCTGATCACACTGCTCTCCCATACATTCCCAGCTTATTGACGTGATAACGTTTTATAAATTGATGAATGCCAAAATGAAAAATAGTAAAGTTCCGCGTAACGTTCCACCTGAGTTTAGATAATAGTCTAGAGTCTAGATAATATAATCAAAGTCAAAGTCAAGGTCAAGGTCAAAGTCAGTCAGTCAGTCAAAATCAAAGTCAAAGTCAGTCAAAGTCACAGTAACAGTCACAGTCAGTCGAAGTCAAAGTCATAAATGATTATGACGTTATCACGTAAATCTATCGTCCGTAAACCGACTTTACAGACAACCAATTTTTTTTATAACAGATAAGTTCGCGCGTTTTTTATTTAAACTGTCGGAAAACATCGCCACCATGTTACCACAATGTTGAATTACGATGTGTCGGATACAGCTTGCAACTTTAAATGGTACCGATGCCACAAAACAGATAGGTACAGAAGTCAATCTACATACAAAGTGCGCTCGAGCAACGCACACATAGACACCTCTCACGGACACGATATCGTTTCAAACCAGCACGAGCGCGATATTTTACTTATTATTGGTTTATATTTCCGTACTTCCTGTTTCATTGTCAACAAATCGAACACACTGTGTGTTTGGAGACAGTTTTTCAAACATGAAGGTGGTAGCTAGCCAAGCGGGTACTCGAATGTACCCTACCAACATGCGGTGAGTTCGATAACGGTGTTGCCTTCAACAGAAGCGCAAGCCGTTTGGCTTTAAAGCTGCATGAACTCTAGCAAACAGTTTGTTTTGGGACATTTTTTTTATTCACAAATGGCAGGCGTTTGACCACTATCTCACCTGATGTTAAGTGATGATGCGGTCTACGATGATTCACGCCTGCCTAGAAGATATCTGTTCATATTTTCATCCATCACCTCTTTCATAATTATTGTGTTTTACGTTTTACGGACATTAATTTCAGAGCCCTCTGTGAGTCAGAATCAAAGAAAAATGAGTCTCGCGACAGACTGCACGCCATGAAACAGCAACTCGCACAAGAGAAGAGCAATGCTGAAGAATTGCAAGTCAAAATTATGTGAGTAATTACCGTAATTAAGCTCATTAACTGTACTTTTATGTACATACCTGTCTTCGTACTATAGTATACTGTCAGTCTACATAGGTTTCATCAGCTACGTAGGTTTTAAGCCAAAGTCTGCACTTTGGCAAACATCACAAACGGAGGACTAGGCTGGCTAGTTTTTTGGAAATCACGATGAGTCTTCTCGTCGCGTCGCGTCGTCTATTCTGTTACTGTTAAGACAAAAGAGTTCACTCAAAATGAATATTCATTATAATTTCCAGGCAATTAGAAGACCGGTTAGCACAAACCGAGAGTAGATATGTAACGTTGAAACGGAAGGCTTCCGACAAAACTAACAAGACAACTAACGAGGAAACTCCCGTGAAACTGAGGAAATCTGGCTCTTTCGACCTCAACACTGCCATACTCGTCGACAGTAACACTTGTGATACTAGCGTGGTGAGTTTTTATTTATTAACATTCAACACTGTTCATCTTATGCTAATAATCATCAAAAAACCTAAAATAGGTGTGTCTTGAGCTTAAAAAATAGTTGAATAGAATCTACAGGCTAAAATTTATTTTAACGCATTGAGAACCACTAAAGAAGTAAAATACAAACGAATAAAGTCGACTGGTCGGTTGGCGCAGTTGGTAACCTTCTGAGCCGCTGGTCCCGGGTTCGATTCCCGGACAGGTCAAACATTTGTGTGCATGAACATTTCTGTTTGACCTGCGTCTGGGTGTGTATATGTATATAAGTATATATATCAGTCATCAGGTTACCATAGTACAGGCTCTGCCTAGTTTGGGACCTGAAGACCTTGTCTGAATGTTAATAAATAAATAAAAATAAAGTAATTTTAGTTTTCAAATATTGAGTCAATAATTATTAATTTTATATTTAAATTATTTCCTAATATAGATGTTGTCCTTATATTATTACAGAGTTTATTGGTGAAAAAGATCGAAAATGCCGACTCCCCGTATCTCAATTTGAAGCAGAGCTACATGGCTCTGTCGACACTGGCCAGCAGCGCCGGTGGCACTGCCACCGGCAGCGCTATCAGAGTCCCTAACAACAGTCCCGAACACAAGGTAAGATAAATATGTTATAATAAACTCCATAAATATCACAGATGATACCGTTTGTCTAAAATATTTGTTTAGTTTACAAATTTATAAATGAACTTGACCGTATTTCATAATATTCCTCTATGAAGACACACCACACTGCATCGTATTATGAAAAAGGATGTTTTTAATCAGTTCATTAGTAATAGAGTTCTGAGGTAACAGCTTAATTTTCTCGAAATCAAACAAAAATTCAGATCCGATTGGTACGAAATTTTTATGGAACTATTCTGTAATGTAATCGAATGACAAAACGTTATTTAAAACCTGGTGCACATATGACGAAGTTCTGAAGTACCTAACAAATATCGATAACATCCTCCTCTTTCGCAACTCTGTTAAGAAGAAAGACCAACAATTGTTTCACTTCTAATTTGAAGAAGTTTTCATCTAAAATCTTGGTATAACTAAAATAAGCAAAGCGGTTCTTTCTTCTTTTTCTTTTCTCAGCCATGTGCGTCCACTGCTGGACGTATGCCTCCCCCATATAGGGGAGATTTGCCAATACTCGCCACGCTTGGCAGGCGGGTTGGCGAGCGCAGTATGATTTCCGATCCTCAGAAGGCGCTGCTGCCCGCCTCCTGGTACGTTATCCCTTAGCCGACTCTTACGGCACCCACGGGAAGAGATGGGGGAGTACTATTCAAGGCCGGTACCACCACGGTCACGGTAAAGCGGTTCATATCAAGGCAAATGCTTTTGCCATACAAAGCTGAATTCTAGCCTCACGTGGAGTGTTGCTCTTACCTTTGGTACGGAGCACCCAAGTTTTAGCTTGAGCCTTTTGGCTTTATTGCAGAATAGGGTTATAAGAACTATCAACACTTAATGTTGTTCTGTGAATAAGTGAGGGTATACCACGTTCAAACCATTTAATAATTCCCATTGAGAAAATAATTTAGCTTGCGATCCTGTCGCTAACCTAATTTAAATTGTTCCAGGCAGCAGAAAGCGCCTTCCTAAAGTTAGCCAGAGCGCGCTCCCTCGAAGCGCAATCAGAGAACCACCGTCTGAGCATATTCTACAAAAAGCAAAGAGCCAAAGCTGACGTCTTCAACGAGAACATCCAAGCGTCATCCCTGGACCTATCCTACGACGGTCTCGGGGGCCATTCTAAGCTGGACGTCTTCCCCAAGCCTCAGCCTAAGTTCAGAAGTAGCATACCCAAGTTGAGCGCGAAGCACAAGTTAAAACGGCCCGCGGGAACTCAAGATATAGGAA
Organism: Apeira syringaria; assembly: GCA_934044485.1. Classification (NCBI taxonomy): domain Eukaryota; kingdom Metazoa; phylum Arthropoda; class Insecta; order Lepidoptera; family Geometridae; genus Apeira; species Apeira syringaria. Next base: position 23,004,240 of record OW203660.1, on the reverse strand, counting down.
AGTTGTTTGAAAGTATGGACAAATAATTTTAAATTTAATTTTAACTGTGAAAAATAATATGTTAAATGACTTAAATTTTGTCGAATGTGTGGCATGTTTCCGTTTTGATTAGTTTTTTTAAAAGATTCTGGTGGTCACTTATACCGACTATGCTGACATTTGGTTTGGACATGAATAAAAGGAGTGTACAAGTAGTAGGTAGTACGAACGAGACAGCGGAAGGGGGAGATCTCGGAGTACTCCGATTTCTGACCAGGAGACTAGTTCAGAACAGACATGCATGAATGAAGAATATCATGAAAGTGAAAGAACAACAGAGATATACCAAGGTCGCGAGTTCGTTGATCTCTACTTACCCCTCCTGTACGAATTTATTGCTTTGCTCCATCGATTGTTGGTCGAACCCATCGCGTGGTCTATAATTATATAATCAATATGCATATCACTTGAAACGAGATTAACGTGAAACTCAAATCTCTGTTAAACTGATTCAAGTCTGGTTAAGCCTGCGAGATGTTTTTTTGACATTGGCTATATGCACAATGCTAAGCCAAAATGAAAAAAACGAAGGTTATGCCTAGTTCTAGAAATAATGGCCTATTCGCTCTGTCTAGGCATACTAATAGGGCTACGGACTGATTAAATATAAGATAAAACTTTTCACGTGTATGTTTTGACTGGCTCTAGTTTAATTTGTAAGTGATTTAAGTGTTAATATATTCATATATTTATTGTATAAACCAGTTACTTTTCATGCTACATTGTCTCGTGCACTCTCGCCCGCGGAGTCGTGGCCTCGGTCCACACTACTGCCATAGTCGCGGAATACACAGTGATACACGTAGAATTCGTGTCGCGATTTTAGTCCGATTCTTATCGCGAATTTCGCGAATTCAAGGGGGAAAAGTCCCATAGTGAATACATAGCCGGAGGACGCGTGTCCCTCTAGCTTAACATAACCTTACCATATTGCTCCCGCGGACAGGTTTCATTTTCTAAAGCTCAGAAATTAGACCCGCACAACTATATTAATTCGTTTATTTAGTGAACCATCATCATCTCAGCCATAGGACGTCCACTGCTGCATACTGCCCGTGGAATTCCACAATACCACATTATGTAACAACGGGCCAAACGTATCTGATATGTACCCTAGTTAAACGAAATATGAAGTGCCTGTAAATGACGCGTGGTGCTGCTTTTTGTATTAAATTTCTGATTGTTATAAATTAAATGAACTTAAGACCTCATTGACAGCAATGAAATTGTGAGTCATGTGTAATTCAGCCAAGGATGATATTCTAACCAAGTAAAAGAAAATTGAATTAAGTATATATTTTAGCCTATAAAGTATTCACACATTAGTTTTTGTATTTAGTCTGCTCCATTAAAATAAGTCGATGAAATATCTAGATTGTGTTAATTAAAAGATACAGTCAGAAACATTGTTTATATGAAATGTCTGATATTTGTGTGTACCTCGGCTAAGAATGATGTAAGGTTGATAATATGACACTAGGTCGGCGGAATCATTACACTCGTAGTTTTAAATGAAACGTTGGAACATTAAACGCTGGTTTGAATCCGCGACACCAGTGTACCCTAATTTTAATGTAACTGTTAGCAATTTCTTATGTAATGTGAAGATTTTTTACTGTAACTTAGCAGGAGCTTTACAGAGCAGACAATATAAATATCACTTAGATGTACAAAAATATATTAAAAAATGGTCTGATTGTGGATTGCCTCATTTACGCAAACAATTCAGTTCAATTGAGACAATTGAACTGAATTGTTTGCCCCCATTATCGTATAAGTTACCAGAATGTAGACCGTAAAATTTACGACTATGATTTTACTATTGCAGTTACTAATATAAAATCAACATATGTAAGATATTTCGTACGTAAAGTAAATACCGTTTTTGTTTCCATTGAATTGTCATATGTAAAACAAGAATCGCCTAACGATAAAATTAGTTCGTTCTAAGTAAGTAGTTTCACCACTTCGGGTGTCCATCAAGCAGCGCGGATCGCACGTGATATCGTGATCGTATGTGATAATGTTTTTAATATTAAAATAGTCTGTTTTTTTGTCAGCCTCAATACGTCCACTGCTGAACATACGCCTCCTCCATGGAGCGGTTTTGCAAATACTCACCACGCTTGGCAGTCGGGTTGGCGAGCGCAGTATATTTTGTGACCTTCAGAGGGCGCTGCTGCTCATCTTCTGGTACGTGATCCCCTAGCCGACTCTTACGGCACCCACGGGAAGAGATGGGGGGTAAAATTCTAGGCCGGTACCACCACGGCCAAAACAGTCTGTACGAGACATATTTTGTTTTCATATCATTGATTTATATAATACATCAATGTTTCATATAAGATAAAATGGGCACATTTGCACCACGTTCGTGATTGGGCTAACGTTGCTTACATGTCATGTAATAGTAATGAAAGCAAACATGTTAGTTGATACTCGTATTATGGGAGATAATATTAATATGTTTGTCATTGTCTCAATTGATAAATATCACCATTTTTGTATGAATATGTATAATGTATAGTTATAATTTATTGAAATGTTTCCGTCTTAAGATTAAATAATACAAAAATAATTCGCTTGTGTATTTATATAAAAGTGTGTGTTATAGAAGTATGAGATTATAATCATCACAATAAGTATAAGTTAAATTTAAATGTTGTTTATGAATATATTTTTAACCGATTGTTGGGTATTTAACATCACAATTCTTTATAGGTATCCTGTAAAAAGGATGAAAACTTTTGAAATATGCCTAAATAGGAACTAGGAGCTTCTTTGCCTGTTTAACTTAAATTGTCTTTTACATAATAAATGGTTTTGATTATTTTTTGGAATATTTTTGTTAGGATGGCAACATACTTGATATTTTAAATCACAGAACTCTAGGCAACCTCTACTTTAAAAAGGCAACTTGGCAATGGAAACTTTTGGATATTTTTTTCTGACATATTAAATATATTATGCCTTGTGTTTTTGACAATCTATATGTTCTGAAGGATAGCTATCCTGTTATTTTGAAACTAGATAGTCGAAAGTTCAGTTACCGTTTTAAAGTAACGCACGGTAAGGAATGGCGTTATTAATAACATGGCAATAAATTATAGGATGAAAAAGGTACGGCCTACTTAGCCCGCATTACATTACACTATTAATAATTAAATAAATTAAAAATAAATAAATTAATGATTGTTATTTATTATAATATGCGTAGCCTATCTTTGTAGTACTGACATCCGGTTTTATCCATATTTGAGCATAAATCATCAACAAAGTTTAGTAAAGCAAGCAGAGTAAGCGAGATAGTAAGTTGGGAAACACTTAGGGGGTGAGTGAGACAGTTATGCAATAATTAGTCCAGTCCCTAGCTATTCGAGTAGGTACAGCGCAACTCAATGCAGATAACTAAATTAATTGTAAAGAACTTCGAAAAATATTAGCCTAAAATATCTTATAATATCAGTACCTAAAATATCGGTCAAAGAAAAGGTTTAAAAAAAAAAACAGGTTGACGCCCGTAGATGCAACAGATAGGCTAAGAATGTATACGGTCGTTTGTGTATTGACTGAATAGTTCTAAGATTATCGATTTATGTAGATCGGATAATATACAAACATGAATGTGGTGAGGTGTAACTTACAAAGTAACATCACAATTTATTCGTTATCAAATGACTTGTTTTTATATTACTATTAATAAATGGATGGATTATTATTGTATATCCTCTGTTATTTTGCCTGTTCCTTACATCGCTACTGGTAGGGAAGAAATAATTATTTTCCACTTATCGCTACTGGGGGAGATGTATGGATATTTTATTTCCTTGCATCGCTATCATGATGAAGTACCGGGGCCGTACCATCAACTTTTACAAAACCATCATGTTTCAAGAACGTCATACTTCAAGCTTAAAGTAATAATGCTCAGATTCGTACCATGAACGTCTTAAAACATTATTGTTTTATTATCGCTCAGTGACGTGTAGAATGAACGAAGAAACATTCCTGCTGTAAGGGCAAGCGAGACAACATTATATTTTCATATAGCGTTGTCGCTTTCGTTGGCGCTGGCTCATGGTACGCTTTGAGTGAACGAAATAGAGGTTTACGTCACAAAACTGCTTAGTCTAAACAACATTAAAGTAACATTGCTTATGTGGCCTTGTGGTACGAAAATTCAAAGTAAGATTACAATAATACTGCTATAAGAGTTGGTGGTAGGCCCCCAGGTAGAAAGAAAATAAATCAAGTTGTCTTGAAATTTAAATGACACATACCTCTGCACAGCCGATTGATTTTTATTTAAAAAACCAATAGTTTTGGTAGTGGTAATTAACGCTCAATAGTCGTAGGATAGATGAAGCAAATATGCTATTCATCATTTACCTACTGCTATCTTTTATAGGTGTAGTGTTTGCACCACTACATAGTCAATAAAATTGTGATTGAACGACATCACGTCAGACTCAGAATGTTTAATGACATAAGGAACTCTGCCTACACTGTGTATTTGGTGACAGATCAGGCGGGACCACGAGATTTTTTTTAAGACAGAATAAGCAGGAGTTTGCCTACTATCCCACCTGCTATGAAGATACGGTCTACGATGGTCCACGCATGCCTAGAAGATGCCCTTCTTTACTCTTCAAGTGAATATACCTAACTATATTAAATATGTAGGGTAACACAGACGAGGGCAATATATTTTATTCGTGCGAGATGTATCTACTCTACGCATAGAAGTAATATGTACTAAGTAGTACAATATTACTTCTATGACTCTACGTTAGTGCTGAAGGCTTTGCAGTCTTCTCTCGACTAGGCTCGTTCCTCTCTATGGAATCGAGTCAGTACTTAGCCGAGCCAATCTCATTTGGAGGAGCAAATGAGAACAGTACTCCGTATACGATCGAACTTGTCCCTACTCCAACCTACCTATGTCTAGTAGTAGACTACTAAGAATTTATAAGTTTTTTTTTTCCTTCAAATATTTGAACGTAAGAGTTATTATATTAATCATCATTATCATTATGATTATGACTGATTAAAAATCTAACCGATTATTCAATTGACACATTAGTCTAGTTATTTTATTCATGGGTCGTCGTCTAAGGATTCAGAGCATTTGAAGAAAAACGGATTTTTATCGCGGTAACTGTTTATTATTTTAAAAAGAACTCAAATGTTTTACAAAATTCTATTACTTCGATTACTGTACTGCAGTACAGAAATTCGTAATTCGTACAAAAGTTTCCCCTGCCGCCAATATTGTTATAGTTGCAATACATACGTTCGTTACCATCATAGTGCGCATTAGAAAATACTTCTTTTGCGTAATTTTGGCATAGGGCGCACCCTTCAACCGAAGGCAGTGATTATATCACGTAATATTTATGCTTCGTAACGTCGATTAACCAAACTTTATACAGAGTAAATACATGTAAAAGGAATATTTTCTAATGCCCATTCAAAACAATGAAGCGTTTCTCTACCACGCCCTCGTGAAAAAATGGACCGCGAGGTATGGACATATCAGATTGCAGCAGTATTTAAAAAAAACGTTAGTGATCTTGCTATTGATTACTATCTCTCTCAATGGTCAGTGACGATGTGGTTGAAGACGTAAGCACGCTACACCTAACCTAGAATGTCCACTGGCTCTCAAGGATTGGTGACTGATCACACAATGCGTTTGGTGACAGTTTATCTTACTTGAAGGTGGTAGCTAGCCAGGCAGGTAGGTACTCGAGAGTACCGGTTCTTCACCGGAAGCTCAACCCGTTGGTGGAGATCGAACCAGCGTCCATCAGTTTGACAACGTACGCTCCCAACGCTGGGCCATCATCGCTTCAAGAAGTATAAAGTACAAGAGTATAAAGTACAAGAGTGTAACGTAAAGGTACCTATTCCTACAGTCGGCATCTAAAATGGTTGTCCAAAATACTATAATTATTTATTCCTGAGTCTCTAACTCTTCAATCTTCTTATAGGCCTTCTTCAACTCAGCGAGAAGAGTCTTAGCTTGTGTCTTCTCTATGAAGAGTTCTCTTTTCGTCTGTTCTCCTGCTATATTGTCGGAGTGTAGAGTGAGTTTGTACGCGTCGATCATTCCAGGCGGTCCGTCGGATAGTGTCACATCCGTGAGTTTGTTCACTGGGGGATACAGAACACAGAATATATTTATTGATATAACTGTGTACATGAGATATAATAGGTAAGGGGGAACACAATCATTTATTAAAATAATTAAGACGGTATAGTAAGGATATAAGATAGGTTCTCAACCACTTGCGGCATATCTCGCGTGGCCACAGCGAGACGGACTTTCACCAACAAAAGTTTTTTTTTTCTATAAGCATACCAACAATTTTACTTCTCTTCTATGGGTTTATATTTTAAAATGTATTGTCCTGATTAAAACCAATGCGTTCTATTACTCTTTTTTTTTTATTTACAATAGGAAGGCGTTTGACCACTATCTCACCCGATGTTAAGTGATGATGCGGTCTACGATGATTCACGCCTGCCTAGAAGATACCTGTTCACTCGTGACTTGAAGATGCCCAGATTGTATTCATGTGGTAACACAGACTTCGGCAATGAATTCCACTCGTTAGCTGTACGCAGTAAGCTTAAGCTTTACTCTACTCATCTCCCTAACGTTTTACCAAATGAACCTTTCCATTCCTTTTATGAGTTAGATTAAAGTAAACATTATTTTTATATAATTCACAATAGATTACCATTGTTCACAACGACATTTTTGTTTGTCAACGAAATTCTAACTTTATGATTATCTCATTACATCAGCTTTTGACCTTTATTATCTAGTTGTGAAGTAGGGGATCATAAAATTAAATATTAAACATATTATTAATATCGTTTTGATATGGGGTTCTACAAAGTAAAACCTGAATATATACTTTATTATAATATAACAAAAAAGTTTTTGTAAACCATCCGAAACAGTTATTATAAAATTAAATAATTCCACAAAATACATTGAAAAATACATAAACTCTCGAAATATTAATTACGTATTAAAATGACTTTTTCGTTTTAATATTTATCTGAGAGCGATGTATATCTATAATAACATATCTCTTTAGTTCTCGTACTCAATGCCTCCACTCAGCGCATGCCTGCCTACACAGGATCCCACTTCGCTTCTCGCCGCGCCCCTGCTGTCTAAATTCATGCGACCATGTCATTCATCCCCACCCCGCAACTCAAACACGACTACGCAAATACGTAAGTAGGTATGTTGTACAAACAAATTCAACTAGAATACAGAATAAGTACTGATACGTATTGCCAATTGATTTAATTGTTTATGTGGACCTCATAACGTTTAGGTACATAACGCTTTATATTTATCTAGTTCGCCGCCCTCTTAAATTTACCGCCCTAGGCCCGTTATCACTATACCTGGTTACCACCACGCGAAGCGCAGGTCTGTCACAGAGAACACAGACATGCATAGTGGAGGGGGTGGGGGGGGGGGGACTGGATATGCTACCCGCTCCAAACCGGTATCTACCTGTTGACGTGAACACAATGGCTAAAATAAAGTAACCTTACCAGTGAACCCGCTAGTCTGTATATTATCCACGTACGCCTGTCGGTGTTCATCAGCCGCATCAGCCAGCGCCGTCGCGTGCGCTTTGGGGACTCCCAGCACGGCCAGGTCCTTCGCCAGCTGGGAGCCGGGGCACGCGCACGCCCACGCCGAGCGCAGCACCCAGCGGACAGCGGCCGCAGCGCGCGCACATTCGTCACGAGATGCTGGAAACATTTATAAAAGCCTTAATTCGGCAACTCGTAATAGCGCTTGCGTTAAATTTTATTTGAAAATAAACTAATAGTAAAAGTATTTCTGAAACAAGCTTCTATTTTTCGTGTTCATCTCAATTAATCGTCCTATTTGATAACTTTATTATGGGCGTACAAAATATAAACAGTTAACCGCTTTGGATGGTTTACTTATTTGAGGATCTACTCTATTTGACTTTGAACGGCGTCACTCAGCTATCAGTGCATCGTCATCCAAACCAAAGTATGCAAAGTGTCATGTCAATCATTTCGCATTGTTTTAATATCTGGTCACAATGATGTTTTACTAAAGATGACGTATATTCATACTGCGCGGTGCTCAGATTTTGTTCCTTTACGACATAAACATGCTTACTGCGACAGATAATACGGTACAAATAACGAAAAGGATAGCTATATGTTTAGACTTGCGCTTGAAATACGCGTCGCAATGAAAATTACTACAATGGACTTAATTTTGTCGCCTCAGTTTCCGCGCGCTTGTGCGACATCTACCTCTTATAAACATATAATATCATTGTCTGGTCAGGTTTGACCCGAACATACGTACTTTAATACAAGCATTGCAAGTTAATAAAAGCTGTTAAACTATAAGTTGTTCCTGGTCATTTGTTAGAGGAGAGAGAAGTCCTTTGCTAATGTAAACTATTTACAAATAAAATAGTTTGCGAATAGCATATCCACACATCCTCACTATATTTAATATCATAAGCTTATTATTAAGTAGATATATACGTACCTAAACTTGTATCCTTCAGAATTTCAATGATACCATCGTCCTGAAACAAGTATTGGGTATTTTAAACCGATTTCAAGAAAAGAAAGTTCTTTGAACCGTATCTTTTGTAATGTTTTTACCTAAGAACTTTTGACTGGGTGAACAGATTTAGATGACTCTTTTTTTGTACCTCCGAGCCTTCACCGGTGCTCAAACCTTTGAAGAAGAGCGAACCGGGGTCAGTCAGTAACGTATAACATATTTATATGTATACATATATATACATAACTATATAAATAATTATATATATATATAATGATATATATACAATCAGCATTGCGATTCTACGTGGCAATGCTACTAGCATTCTGGGCACGCTGCCAGCCAGTAGCAGGTTGCATTTGCGTTATCTATAGGCTGCCAATAGCTAGTGGATTGCTCAAATGTTATTGTAATAGTTGCAGTATTGTAATGACTTATTAGTATTTTATTTTAATAAATGCACCATACTTATCAATATATATATATATATATACCTACATATACGTATTCTAAAGACCGACATTAAACCTTATCATAATAAAGAAATAAAAATAAGGAATCCTTTTATTGGGTAAATTTGACAGTAGTTGTACAGTCGGACCCGTGTTCCCTTGTGTAGGTATTGTATAATATAAAAGGAAAGGTGGGAAGCAGTCTGCTAATTAGTCCCCCCCCAGTGAGTTATCCAAACGTGTCCTTTGACACGAGCACGCGTGCGAAACGTGCCGCTCGCCAATCTTTCATGTTGGCTACATTCATTCACGGTTTTGTTTCATATTCAAGTGAATTAAAACATAGATTGGACATTCATAAATTAATATAAATTACCTACTTACGCTACAGACAGATTCGGAGAACATATGAATAGTATGTTTAAAAGACACACGTGTTTCCAGTTAGTCTTGTCATGAGGAAATTAGACAGGCCAATAGTATTCAGTATTCAACGCAGAAAAACATACAACTTTTAGTTCCCCGAAACAAAATTGACAAACTGCTAAATTATCGAAACGCTGGTTCGATCCCCACCAAAATACTGTATTTTATAATGTAAAATACAAAACTTCATAATAATATTTTTCATTAGGTACATATTTCAATTTTGCAATTTGTATTTTAGTTAATGCAAAGCATATATTATGCCTAGCTCTGACTATTCTGGGCACAGCTTGTGTACGTCAAATGTGTAGTAATTTGAAATAAATATGTATTGTAATAAAGCCGTATAAATAAACCCATAAAAATATTGCAACAGAGAATTTGTAGGTACTTATATCATACTCGGCAAATAACGCTAAGACCGCCTATTTTTCACATTTTTTAATTCAGTCTTATTTCCAGTCACCAAAATGCCCTGCGGTGTAGTTTCACAACTTGATCACCCATCTAAAGGTGCTACACCACTACGAGCACTTCATAGGTAGGAGCGCTATGGATATAACTGTTCCGGAAGACCCATACAAACTTCTTTAAATTCATGTTGTATGTATTGCTTCCGGGCTGTTTGGCCGTGGTCTATGTGAAACTTGTGTTCGAGACGTTTCGTCGATCACTGCGGTCGACATCTTCAGTGGTTCAGGTCCGAGCGGCGACAAGAGCGTAGAACTCTCCTACGCGGCGTTTTCTCTGATACTGAGAACTCAGTATACATACAACACGCAACGCCGGCCATGAAAGCCTTAGAGTTTACATTCTTTAAACTCAAATTAACTTTATTTTGACGTCTAGCACAGGGATTACTTGGAGTAAGAGGTCACAGACTATAGCTACGACGATCCAATGAGAGATATTACACAGAGTAGGTACCTCTATCATTATAGATTATTAATTATTCTTATATGTTTCGTCTGGGCAGTAGCGTAAAGATATTGTATGGCTTGTTCCAGGGGACATTGTATGTATATTACTATTATCCGTGAGGACCTATAATTGGCCTTTTTGTTAAATATTAGGTCGTTATATTGTAAAGAAGGCCGTTGGTCTTCCATGTAAAAAATAAATAAATGTAAAAAATAAATAAATGAATATCAAAAAAGTGTAAGAGTTTCGATGAACAATTTAAAAAGGACCTTTACGTAATACAGGGAAAGAGCACACTCTAACAATACTTACCACTAGTTGACTCCATTAGGCACAAAACAAAGATAATCTAAGGAGCTACAAAGGGCAGGGAGCGAAATGGCCCAATAATGTGGTGTCAAAAGAATACTAATGACGTACGAATAAGTACCTACGTCATAGGTTGGGCGCTTTGAGCAACTAACCAAAAGAGAGGTGGCGCTGGCTCGCGAATAGCCGAAACTATTATGTGATTTTGCACTAACAACTACTTAAACCGATCTACGTGAAGTTCAAAATTAATTAAAGAACAATGAAAGCTGTACTGACTTATTTGAGTTATGTTTATTTATAATCAGTTGCAGCGCGCTTCTTCCTCTTAGCGGAACTTATAGGGTGCAAAAAAAGAAGTATTACGTATCTTTGGGTGACTTATGCGATGGTTGGGCGTTACTTCAACTATGTTTATACGTGTTTAATATATTATCAATATTTGTTCTAGAATTGTTGCTCGAAATAGTCTTTAGACAAATTTCAATTGCGGGTTGGGATGAAAATGCCCTTAACATATACTTGCAACCCGTAAGCTGCTGTAGACAAAGAAATGCTTATCAAGAACAGGCACCACGCTGAACAAACCATTTTAATATGTACAAGCTACGCGTACCTACTTCCTACCGGTTTAAACAGCAGCTGTACGTTCTGAGACGAGTCTATCCCTGTTGCTCTCATCAAAGTGTATATATTTTATTCATCATGTTATTTTAATACTTTTCCTGTGTTTTCAGTGTATCTACACTGTATTGAGCGTCGCATTTTAATTTTTCATTTCATTTGACTATCGGCGAGTGATCTCAATCACGGTGAGGAGCAGAGGAACGGTTCCATTATTCATTATTTTGTATGATAAATTACACCTTCTAATGTTCAAATTGACTTAGTTCTACATCGTTTTATTTATATAACGTTTTGACGAAAGTGCAAATTCAATTTGGTGAAGTCGAAGCGACGCGTCACCTGAATAGAATATAGGTACGTGACGATTTTGCACATTTTACCGACATATTATTATAGATAAAAGTATTCCTGCTACCTTTTGAAGGGCGAAGTAGTATTTACATGATTTACTAACACTGTGCTTGCAATACTAGGCATAATTTTCATTATTCTTACTTAGCGTTTGACCACTTTCTCATTTGAAGGTCAGTGACAATTTGGTCGAAGGTGAAATTCTGCTAGACCTACAGTATTGATTTTCTCTCCTGGTCTCGACTGACAGTTGCTTGAACGCACTATATAAGCACTGTATATATGTACACACTTCTGATTCAAATTAAAGTAGTCTGTAATATTTCGATAAAAAATAATAAAGAAACGAATAAGAGGTTCCCGCGTTTTTTTGTTAACCGTGAATGCAGGTAGGTCGGCAGGCGCGCGTTTTTATTACCGGCTAGGATTGTATCGAAGCAAATTGCGTTCAAACTTTTTAAGGCTCGCCCATTCGCTACATAGACAATTTTGACTTTTTAAACTTATTTTGTTGAGTCCTATTACATGTCTAATAAACTAAAAAGCTTTATAATATTAGTTATAATTTTTTTTTAAAGCACTTATTAGAACCGTTTTTAAAGGTTAACTCTGATTGAACAATATTTGATTCCATTTGCTAATTTATTAGTGAAAAAATATTTACAAGCGATCATATTTTTCCGTTACCAAATCTGTCGCGGTAACAACAAATTCACTTGAACTGTGTTGTTACATCAGAAGAAAGGAAACTAAACAGTCTAGAAAATGTTTAGTAATTTATTTACTAGAGTCCGTCGGTCAAATGTAAAGTACATACTCGTAACATTTTAAATCAACATGCAACACGTTAACGCCGCCCGTTCTGCCTGTATAAGCACCCGCGAGCCTCTGTAATAACATCGGAACTTGCTAAGCTCTTATATAAATATTATTCAAGTCTTTTCATCACTATTATCAAGTGCGCGGAAATACCCATTATGCTCGCAGTTATCGAGGAACCCTTCGCCTCTTTTCGAAAAGACGGGATGAACAACTTATGTGTGACTACTTACAGGTTGATCGTCCAGCACACGTTGCAGCAGAGCTCTGAACAGCTGTGCTGGCAGGCTACCGAGTGCGTGGAGAGCTGCAAGTGCCCACAGAGGGCAGTCGCCATCCGCACAAAATTTGAACTTCTGAAATTTTATAATATACGATTTTAAAGCCTTCCTCTGTCTGATGCAAAAAAGGCAAACAAAGACTTTTTTATTTTATTTATTGAAAGCATCAGCTGATCAGTGAACGATAAATAATCAACTTTGAAACATTCATAAAGGGCCTTAAGAACACATCTTCTTCCTCTCATAATCGCGAGAAACGGTATTCCAACCCGATGTTGCAGGCGAATACCGGGCTTAATTATTTCCGTTCTACAATATAATATACTTATTTTCTAAGACGGTGCAGTGACGCTAAAGTGGAACATCGCCATCTCTCGGGTTTTCTACGCGATCTAATAAGAAATGTAAAAGCCACCGACATAGCCCAGCGGATTAGCAAGGTACAGTGGTAGTAGGCAGAGCACAAGCTCGAAGAACTGTTGGCCTTTGAAGTCAAAGGGTTCTCGAATGGAAACCACAGACTGGCAAGCGCAGCATAGGACGGCCTCCGACCAGGTGGACAGACGACCTGGACTAAGATCGCAGAAAAGGCTGGATGTGGGCCGCTTCCAACCTATCCTTGTGGAGATCAATGGGAGAGGCATATGTCCATCAGTGGACGTCCCGTGGCTGAGATGTTGATTGTGTATTTAATACGGTTTTTATATGGCTTTCCGCAAAGTAAGTCCTGAAAGTATGAAATCTCTAATTTAAACAGATTGTGACCAATTTTGATAACTTTGAAAACTGTTATCAGTCTATGCCACTAGAAAGAATGTATTTATCCGATTATCTAAAACTAGACACAGTTGTTATATCTTTATTTCTGGTTCTATAATTATCGTATTCATTATTTAATTCCGTGGTTCGTAGGCAATATTCAACTTTACATAAAACATTTCTAGGGTTACCTTGGCTGAAATTCAAGTAAACACACACACGTTTTACTCGTTTAGGAACAGAATTGTGTGAAGGATATTTTCTGTGATAAAGGACAAAACAAGCATACGGCTTACCTGATAGTAAGCTGTCATCGTCGCGTATACCTAACCATCCACACAACTAGTACATTTGATAAGATGCGGATTATAATGACGTGCTTAACTCGTGGTTTAGGTACATAAAGCTCATGAAATTAAATATTATACCCTTGACCTTCCGAAACCCGACACTTACCATATCACCGAGTGGAGTGTAACGAAGCGATCTGTAACAACAATAGTTCTATAAAATTAACATGGAAATTGAGACAAGCGTTAATATGACACCCATCTTGATGTGACGGATCCATCTTGTACGAGCTGCCCATTTCGCAGGCTATATGGGCCGTGAATTGGATGAGTTGGCGGCGTAGGAGTTATGTTTGTTGGTGGATTGCTTTAATATAAGTAGTATAATATACGTACATAAGTACATTACAATATTGTTCTATTTATATATATATATATATAAATAGAACAATATTGTAATGTTAATAATCAAATAGATTATCTTATCTAATCGCCGAACCAATTTGGCGATTTAAAATAGATGGATGGATAGATGGTACAGCTAAGGGTTACCATGGTGACAGGCAGCGCAGGGCTATCACCAGCAATCCACCTACAAACATAACCCCTACGCCGCCAACTCATCCAATTCACGGCCCATATAATTTATAATATTAAACATAAGGATTATTCATATGGAATTGAATTATTATTTTATTAACTGAACAATACCTCAAACTGCCAATAGAGTAATAGTAGTGTAATTAGCAGTTTAAGTTAAAATTACTTATTGGCCTAAAGGCTTTTATTGTAATTTTAATGTGAGATCGAAAATGGAACTGAATTAACAAAAAAAAATACTGAACAATACCTAGAGCTTGAAAGATATAAATAAAGCCCAGGTATAGTTCCGATTACTAGAAGCACTCGTGATAGTTTGATCAATGGTTGTTGAGCTACCTCTCTGCTCCTTACTGTCTACTTATAGTTTTGTATTATTTTTCCTCTTTCGTACAAAGTTAATAAAGGACATCAATTCATATACCTACTATTCTATTAAGATCATGAACTAAAAACTGAACTATATAGACTACATGGAAACGCATCATCATCATCACCACGCGGGTGAATCCGCTGAGCGCAGTTAGTTTCTTATAATTATTAATCATTTTAATTAATGCTTTATTCAAGCCTACCATGTACTGTACTTGATAGTCCTCGAAAATAATAATTGCATCTCGATTGCATTGCACTGCGATAGAAAGTAGATTTGTATAGCCATCATAATTATACTCTAATTAGAATATCAAAAACGACAATTCAAAAAAAATCTATAAACAACGTGTTACTAGAACTGACACCCGGGCCTAATTGAGACGAAAGCAACTAAGGTGCATGCACCTAATTTATGCAATCCAAGCGCGAGGAGCTACTACTCCTTTTTAAAAATATCACTGAATAAATAGGTTTTAGTATATTTTTTTTATGAGTAATAGAAACATCAGCACATTACGGATATCAAAATAGACGATTTGTTTTGCTTAATGTACATTATAATGTACAATCCCGTTTTTTTGTATTATGTAAATTAATTAATAAAATAATTAATTAATTTATGTAAATTCCAAACACCATTTGTAAATAAGCATTTTCTTACTTATTTGAATTCAAAGGTAGGATTCCTTGTAACTGGGGGAGTTAGGGGAGTGGGGACTTCAGTCGTGAATTCCTACAGATCATCAGTAGGGAGAATAGGTACCTTCCAAGCTTGCGTTCATGTTAGGCACGCAAGCTACTCGTAGGTAAAAGGCACCTATTCACCATAGGCATAGCATATAATCATTTAAAATTCGGTATCACTTTACTGAACATAAGAAATAGGTTTAAGGCAAGCTTAGCAAAACAAACGCGACCATCATCAAATGATGATATTCGCGTTTGTTTTTTACATTAATCATATACATCTAAATATGGCACAATACCACAGATAATGCTGAGTGGATACCTCACCGCGCAACAATAATAAACAACACTTATTGTGGTATCGCGCGCACCACAATAAGAGTTGTTTTATATTGGTACTTCTGTTGTTTCCGTTATTTATTCTAGCGTCTCGTGTATTACTCGATAAACATTTTTTTTATAACTCATATATAAAATGTTGTATGTATTGCTTCCGGGCTGTTTGGTCGTGGTCTAAGTGAAAATTGTGTTCCAGACGTTTCGTCGATCACTGCGGTCGACATCTTCAGTGGTTCAGGTCCGAGCGGCGACAAGAGCGTAGAACTCTCCTTCGCGGCGTTTTCTCTGATACTGACCACGGCCAAACAGCCCAGAAGCAATACATACAACATGCAACGCCGGCCGTGAAAGCCTTAAAGTTTACATATATAAAATCTTTTTAAAGGCAAAATCAAAGATTAAATAAGTCACTGTACCAGTTGAGCTGAATACGCAGCCAGCGTTATTGCCGCCGTAATCCTAGCTTCAATGACAACACAATGGAAAGCTCCAGTTGGCAGTTGTTTGACGTCGGTTACTCCTACTACCTCCGCTATATTTGTAGTGAATATTAAAATAACGGACGGAAACTTTAGTGAAATCATTCATAGCTAAGGTTTTGATCTTTAAGGACCCGAAACACTGTATTGTGACACAATTGTGTTTCTATAAGCAGTGTAAGCACTGCTATGAAATGACATATAATTTTAGTTTCGTTGATACATTATTATTATTTTTTTTTTTTTTTTCATCACACTCAGACCCCCGCACTAGGATTCCCTGTATCGCGGGAGGCATGGACACACACAATCACAGCACACAAACATCCAAGACCCGGGACAAACATCTACACTTATCGCACAAATGTTTGCCCCTGCCGGGATTCGAACCCAGGGTCCCGGAGACACAGAATTCATGTCGATGGCACAAACCACTGCGCCACGGGACCGTCAAAAAAAATTTTTTAAAAAGGGAGATAGGGGACGTGCGAGTGTAGACCGCAAAGTTAAATGCATGCACCTAATTGTTCGTCGTGTTCATTCATTGCGTCGAATTGCTTGCATTGAAAATATGTTTGTAAAAATAGGTTTGATTATTAACTGATATTAAATTAAAAATGTAATACTTAGTCCCTAATTTCCTTATACCAACATATTAGGTTATTTAAGTTTTAGTTGTCTAACTTATCTTGGTTTTTTATTCTATTTCTTCTAACCATGTTGTTTAATAATATATTTATTAAGTTATGTCATTTCAGGATACTCGTTGCATATTATTATGTATTGCCTTGATTATAGGAAGTAGCTTAGCAGCCGTAACACAGGTGACCCTAGCACGGCTGCTAAAGGCCTTTTATATTGTATTCACATACATATGTATTTATCTGTCTTTATCCATGTATTGTAGTAGTGTATAATGTATTTGTAAGTGTTTTGTGCAAATAAATAAATAAAATTTGCTTTAGACGCAATCGGACCGGCAGTTGCGCAGCACGTATGTTTCTCACAATTTTTTTAAAAAATAAGTTGAAATAATGCATAAATAGATTGTGTACAAGTAACAAGTGGGTGTGCGTTTGCCTGTAGTTGTATCGAGTCCTGTTTTTAGTTACGTTATATTAGAGTTTACCCCATCTTCCCCTTTTTAATAAGCTTATTGGTTATTTAATCGTGTGACGAGTGAGCACAGGGGCACGCATCTCGTAGAACTGATGGCCAATACGGTCGAAAGGTTCTCGAACGAACTCTAAGGACTTGAAAGCGCACCGTAGGACGTCCACAGTCTAAGTTCGCGAAAAGATAACGAAAGTACCAACTTTGACAAGTTATTTCACACTTTTGAATGTTGTTACAAGAACAATTTAATTAAAATGGGTCGAGCCGCCTCGGAGTAGTGCGACCACAAACACCGTGATACGAAATTTATTATTAGTAGATCGAAATCCATACCTCTCGTCACTTGGTATTCTTCTCACAGCCATGGGGCGTCCACTGCAGGACATAAGCTTCCCCCATATAGGGGGGGATTTGCCAATACTCGCCACGCTTGGCAGGCGGGTTGGCGAGCGCAGTGTAATTTTCAATCCTCAGAAGGCGCTGCTGCCCACCTTCTGGTACGTGGTCCCTTAGCCGGCACCCGCGGGAAGAGATGGGGGAGTACTATTCTAGGCCGGTACCGCCACGGCACTTGGTATTAGAAAAAGATATTACAGTAAAAGGTGCCATCGTAAACATACACATAACAAATATTGATTATGCAATTTTAACACATCTCCCGACATGAGAGTACATATAACTTAGCTCCGACTTCCTTGTTGTAAAATGGCGACAAAAGTACAAATTGGATACATACGTGGAACTATAAGGGCTTTACCCACTGTGATCAAGTGTGGCAAGCGCAGGATATTGTTTATTTTATTTATTTAGACATGCTTATTATTATTTAGACCATTACACTATTACATGTATATTACAATAATAAACCTTAGGATCTAAGACTAAATGTATTGCCTATTAAGATAAGTACAGCATGAAAATTGTTTGGATGCCGGGAAGAAAAATAAACAAAATAAATTATACATTCCTAAAGCCCAAATGTATACATAAAAAACTAAAAAAATCTAGGAAGAGTTAGGAAATGTAAAGCTTGAAAACACTTTATTTACTTTAAACCTTACGCACTATAATGTACATAGTAGAAAAATATTTGGAGACAGCGCGAGTCACGGGGTAAGCTTATATAGCTTTTATTGGGACGCGTACGGGTCGGTAGACGACGAGCCACACTACAGCTAGAGCTTCTCGCTCCGTCGTGCTATAGTTTTTTTCAGCCGCAGTAGAACGGGCCAATTTGTCCCTGATCGCTGAATTCAAATAATTTTATATTTTGCCAGAGTCGCCAAAGATGTACGGTGAGTTTTGCTACTCGTTAATTAAATTACTTGGTCTAGGTACGGGTGAATTCGCTCTTATGCTCTTATGCATAAGATATGCACGGAATGTAGGTGCAAATGGGGATATTTTGCCACGTGGATATCTATATGGTACGCGAAGTCTTAACTTTTCTAGAAGACTAGGGCAATTTACTTTGTTGGGAAGTAATTTATGAGCGAATACTAATTCTGTTATGACTTACCGATCTGCCAGTGTTTGTAAGTTTAAAAATCTAGTCTGCCACTATATGAATGAAGCTGCTTTGTTGTCTTAAAGTAGTATGTCAAGTGCCACATAAATCTTTTTTAATACAGATGCTCTAATAGTGTCGTATTGCAGAGACGTATAGCGTTCGTGATGTGGGCTATTACATACTCGAGCTTTTTCTTTACCTTTTCCGAACTCGTGCGTTCTCTTTCCCAACTGTCAAAATATTGTCTAATAAAAAGAAAAACCAACCACAAAGTTTTTACTATAAAAAAATCATAGAAGTTTTTATGATTCATGCAAATACTTCGAAAAAAAATGAAGCTACTAATTTGTTTCAATATCAGATTTAATGATTTGATTCAATGAGTTAGGTTAGGTTTCATTTTATTTCATGCCATTAAATTTCATTTTCATTTCATATCAATAAAAAAGATCTACTGAAGACTTGGCTGTATGGGCATAGTTCCCTTTGCCTACCCAGAATAGGTGAAGAAAACAAAAAAAAAACTCTGCTTATAAGTATATTCTTTTACGGTTGGCACCATTTTCCAAAAATGTTCCTTGCGAGTTTATTGTGTTTTTATTATTTTATTAAATTGCTTCATTTTTTCGCAACTGTATTAAAAATAGTTGTTCAGTACACGTGCGGCAATTGCAACTTGTTCCGACTGTCAACCCTCACCTTCGGCTGCGCCTCGGCTCGGGTAGACATTTGTCGGAACTCTTTGCAATGACAGGCTTTCCGCACTCGTAATGAAATATACTATTCTGCACTCTCTCCAGTCTTAAAGCATATACCTACTGCGGAGTGCGGCCTCCAGGCAGGGCTATAATATTATAACACACTGCGCACTTGGCAATTGTATAAAGTTGCTTGCTAATTATGAAGAAACAATTTTCTCCATAATTAGCAAGCAATATTATACAGTCCACTCGCTTCTCAAGTACGTAGCGGAGATATGGGGGCGAGCCGCTGATAGAGAAGGCGCCTTCAGCATGCAAGTTTTCACAACTTTACTTAATACTAGTAGCGTACCGCGGTTTCACCCGCGTGGATTACGGTTTTCACACTACATCCATTATTCCACGGGAGTCATACATTTTACCGGGATAAAAAGAAGCCTATAATCTATCTCTGTGCCAAATTTCATCCAGATCCGTTCAGCCGTTCTGGCGTGGTTGAGTAACATCCATCTATTTACCCATCCATCCAAACTTTGATATTTAGAATATTAGAGGGATTATGTTCACGTTTTCACCTACCATGTTCTTCTGTAAAAATAAAAATAAAAAGTTTCATTCAATCTATCATTCATTTCATTTCGTTTAGAACGATCATTTTCAATTTTTTTTTATGCGATGATTGTAGATGTTTCTCCCGCCGGGTCTTGGATGTGTGTGTGTGCATGCCTCTCGCGACGCAAGGAATCCTAGTGCGGGGAGTGAGTGTGATAAAAAAACACTTGTTTGCGGAAGTGGGGTTTAGTGTATATGTACCCTAATTCCATAGATATCGTGTAAAGACGACTAGCACCTGATGCTGCTAACGAAGTGGGAGAGACGATCGAACGAAAACAGAACGAGCTGATCTATTAACAAGGGAACAAGTTTCACTCTTGATCTTAGTAATTCGCTTCCAATTTACTGGGGGCTCTCTCAGTCTTTACTGAGAAAGGTCAAAGTTGGAACAGTCGTAGGATGAACACCGCCATTTTTTATTTTTATTCTATTTGCGTGGGATAGTACAATAATTATGTACCTTGAGTTTGAAAACTATCGCGAGTTTCTTTCATAACTGTAATGTAACAAACCGACTAGGACTCATGTGGTAAACGTGCGTGCGTAACGTTACGTGCTGAGGCTCGCGCTCGCCGCCTGGCACGATCATAACTCCCAGATGAAGAACTGCAAATAAGTTCGAAACTGGTCGGAGAGTAATTTTCCAATTATGTACCTATTTAAAAACTATACAAGCCGAGTTCCACTACACACCGGGGAACATGTTAAGCATATTTAAAAAAAAAAGAGTCATCAACGTAGTCAAAGTCAGTTAATTATTTCAGTTAAAACTCCCGCTCTAGGATCCTGTATTGAACAGAGCAAACATCTATGCTCATCACCAAAACATTTGCCCCGGCCGGTATTCGAGCCCAGGGTCGCGGTTCCAAAGTCAGTCTGGCTGATCAATAAGCCACGACGACCGTCAAATTAACACACAGAGGTTAATAGAACTTAAAATATAAAAATCCATAAAACTCTAAAACGTTCTGAGAGACTTAAAACAATACAGTCGTATGAAAACGGCCTCTTTTTATTGAAGTAGATTTTTTATATATTTTATAAATCTACCGTTTCACCTATATCTCACTTGGTCTGTGACAATGTGGCCGAAGGTGTAACCACGCAACACCAATGTTTTAATATATCAGAATTATAATCAATATAATTTCAAATAGTTTTAATGAAATAAAGTAGAATTTTAAATAAAACAATTTCTAAAGAGAAAACAATAACAAATGGTTTATTTTTTTACTTTATATATCTAGCGTATGACCGCTGTATCCAATGACCTATACATACATGTAGCATGAGATTCTATACATGTATATAGAAGATCATTGAATGTATCACTTGATGGTCAGTAATGATGTGGGCGAAGATTATTATCGCTAAACCTAGAACGCCTACGTGGTTACGAAAAATGCTACGGCGTAGACATTTGTAGGTCGTAGCATTTGCAAAAAATTGAAGTTTATCTTTCATGTATCTGTGTCTGAGTTTAAATTGGACTGTAACATATGATGCAGTCCACAGATTGTGATGTTAAGTTATAAACAAATGTATACAAGTTTTAACGCACATACATATATATATATATATATATATATATATATATTATATTTGAATCGTGTAGAAAAATAGAAAAGTTACTATTTTTTTAATTATATTTCTTAAATATTCGTTATTTACAATATTCGCTGTATACTATTTAGCGAGATAGAAGTAGTATCTACATTAGCACCTGACCTCAACAGTCGAGGTCCGTAGAAACAACGGTTAATTTCCTTATTTTTCGAACATCAGAACTTCAGCAACAACATCCTTCCAACCCAATACGGATGTATTTCCCAAGGTACAGTGAGTGCTTTCATTAAACAATATAACTGAATATGTCAAGGAAGTAAGCAGTGACGATAACATTCGTAATCGCTTGCTAAAACCATAAATCTTCTTTGCGATAAAAATGTTGGTAGATTGGATACATTGAATATTACACATTACATAATAAGGACTATTGTTTTATTTACATACATTGCTCGATATGGGATGCCATAAAATCAGTTAAGTACCCTGACACAGGAGCGAACTCAGGATATAAAAGTTTTGAATTAGGGGAATGAATTGGGACATTAGTCACATTAAAAAATATCAGTAAACGAATGCCTAAATGTTAGGCAATCATAATAATTGTCAACATTTTCAATTCATTGTTGTAAAGTCGGTGTTCTTTTTTCTATTATTCTACTATTTTCTTCAATGAAATGTGATTTGCCACAAATAAAGAACAATACCAAAACCAACCACAGTTTAAACAGTGTGCAAATATACTTTCTTTTCACATGAATTGAAAAATACGTTTGTATAGAAATCGAACCTCGAAATTTCTTGCGCGAAATTAATATAGTGTGGAAACTAGGCGATCTGTTATTTCTCAATAATCTTAAAATATCTAAACGAATGTTTTTATGTGAATTTACATACGAAAGAAAATCTAGTACACAAAGCGAAAGAGTGGATTTCAATGCTCGACTCTGCTTAAGATGGTGGTGCCCGAAGAAAAAAATCAATCTTATTTGCAGTGGGGAAATGCCCCTGTTAGACATGCAACTGATTACGTCAACGTTCTTTGGAATTAAGATGTATTATTAAATGTGTTGAACTCATATGGGTACTTTTCTTTTTACTGAGGATAATGTGAATCCAGCGGCAAATAATATGCGTACAGGAGAATATTCTCAGAATTTTCTAGACGCATTCACCAAAGATGTCGATCGACCTTAGGTAAATCTTTAGATTATTTATTTATTTACAGCAGAATAAATACAAATATAACTAACCCTAAGTAATGTATAAACAAAATATTTGTGATAAAAGCTATAGAGTACTTAGACATACCAGGATTCCCTGTGTCACAGCTACCACGATACCAGCCTCAGAACAATAGTAAAGATTGCCTTGTAAAATTTACTTATATGAATATTATTAATAAATTTATTTATTTTTCTATTGCCAAGTTTCTAACAATAATAGTTAAATCACTTATACCTATTAACAAGCCTACGCAATTTCCGTTCCTAAAAGGTTCTGTATCAACTGAGAAAATATTATTTTTATAAGGTTCCCACGATATAACTTTCTCTGCGTTCATGTTTTCCTAATTTCCAAACTGAGTTATGATGTCTTAGTGAACATTTAAATAACATGTAAACTTCGGAATCTTGAAATAACACTCCACTTTCAGCTTTACACGGGTAAAGCAAGCAGTTTGGTGGTGGAGCACGGGGTCCACCACCAAAACAAATTCTGAGATTAACTAAAATTTTTTTTGGTATTTTATAAAGCGACGGTCATATTTATCGGGACGTAATGCATCAGATTAAGGTTTGACCATTTGCTAGATATACTCTGTTGTCAGTTCGACAGTCCTACATCTATCTATACTATCCTACTAATATTATAAAGGCGAAAATTGGTGTAGTGTGTATGTTTGTTACTCCTTCAAGCTGAAATGTCAACAATTTAGTATGGAGACAGTTTAGACCCTAGATTTGGATGAATAGGCCACTTTTTATCCCGGAAAGAGTATAGTTCCCGTGGGATAATAGAGGTAGCGGGAAACCGTAATCCACTCGAGTGAAACCACGTAAACCACAAAGTAATTGCGGTAAATTTATGAACATTCTTGTGTGTCTGGTTGCATGGAATAAATCCCTTTATGTATATATTATACTTGTTTGTTTACTTTTTTGTTTTTTTTTAATAGTGTGCAAATAAAGAGTTTTATATCTACCTATCTATTAATATGTATATCGCAGGGATTCATTTAAAGATGAGGTTATAATGCTTAATGTTACAATGCTTCATTTATACATTAACCATCAGGAGAGGCAGCGGTCAAACTATACCTTTAAAAGGTAAGCTTATTATTAGTATGAGTGCCACCTTATCGAATCATAATGCATGTTAGCATGCAATGCACAAGTAGGTATCTTCTAGGCAGGCGTGAATCATCGTAGACCGCATCATCACTTAACATCAGGTGAGATAGTGGTCAAACGCCTGCCTATTGTGAATAAAAAAAAAAAAAAAAGGTAAGGCGGCGATCAAAACAATCAGATCAAAGAAGCAGACACCACCCAGATAATAAAATACCACAGTTGTGTAGCAATGTGAGCTATTTCCCGTTTGAACATCACTGTCCTCTTTTGCGTAATCAATCATTAATGTTGACAAACAACAAACGCTACAAGAGAGCATATCTATCCCTGTTGTGTTATCTCGAATTTTTCTCAGAACTTATAGGAATAATCATAACCGCATTTTTCTGACTTGCAGCATAAGCTGAGGTCAGAAAAAATATTTGAAAGAAAACCAAATGAATCAATGAAAATACAAGCTGCGCCCCGCGGTTTTATCCGCGTGCACTACGGCTTTCCCGCTACCTCAATTGTCCCAAGAGAAGAAAAATGTTTCCGGGACAAAAGTAGCCTATGTGTTATTCCAGGGCTTAAGCTATCTTCATTCCAAATCGTATGCAAATCCGTTAAGCCATTACAGCAGCGTGAAGGAGTAACAAACATACAAACTTTCGCGTTTATAATATTAGTGTGATAATAACACTATTAATTTGGCAATTCGTATTGCTGTTAATAAGTACATTTTTTTTTTTAGATTATAAGCTTGCGTTTGACCACTGTCTCACCTGATGTTAAGCGACGACGCGGTCTAAGGTGGAGCACGCAAACTTAGAAGGGATCTATTCATTCGCGACTTGAAGACTCCGGGGTTGTACATATCGGGAAACACAGACTCAGGCAGTGAGTTCCACTCTCTGGCAGTACGCATTATAAAAGTGGAAGTAAAACGCTTCGTGCGTAACGGTGTAATTTAATTTTGTTAACTTACTTCCGTAGCTAATACAAAAGCGTACACGTATAACGATAATTCGAGACCGAAAAATATAAGGACTTGTGTTGTTTCTCATGTCTGTAAAGATGAAATCTAAAAACCTATTTTGAAGTTCTCATCGAAAGTCGGAAACGCTTTCACGTTCGTAGCGTTTATGGGCGATTAAACATCGCACACTGCCACCTGACGTCTGTCAGTGGTCATGACTAACCATTATCATCATCATCTCAGGCATAGAACGTCTATGGGGCATATGCCTCCCCCATTCATTTCCATAAAGCCCGGTTGTAAGCGGCCCGCATCCAGCCTTTACCTGCGATCTTAGGCAGGTCACATTTTTTTAATATATTTTTAAAAGATCCAGCGTTTGACCACTATCGCCCTTGTTGGTCAGTGACGATGTGATCGAAGATTTAATCACGCTAGACCTAGAATGCAGACACGTGAACTATTAGTTAGTGTAGGTTCACGTCAATATTAAAGTTAAATACGTATACTTTTTTGGAAATAAATTGATTATATTTTTAAAGATTAAGTTATCCGTTCGATTAGATCCTGTCAGGATCGCATTCTTTTGTTATCTGCACTCTAGGTACACAGCTTCTACCACTTTAAAATGACTAATTCTTGTAATTTGTAGCACGTGAGCTCATGTGAGTGTTATTCTCGAAATTCCTCAGACATACAAGACTATGATATTGTTGCATGATCGCGGACGAGACGTGAAATGAGACTTCTTCTGGTTTCCACACTACAAGATACTGTTCTTTTTACTTCGCTCGAACAAAACGATCACTAAGCTCTCACGGAATGTATGCGCTACTCTGTCAATAAAATTGGAAACCGGTAAAAAAACGAGTATATACAACATACTTGTTGGGAAATTATGGATGTATAAAACACGGGAATTCCCAGTACAAGGCGAACCGCAAACGCGTCCGCGAGCGCCCCGTATTCGTATTCTCCTTGAAAAAGACCACCGAATGTAATTGAAACTATAGTCAGAATCCTCTCACTTATTACTTGAGTGATTCCCGTGCTTTATACATTCATAATGTGTCAAAACCACGTCAGTTTTAATAACGATATACTTATTGGGGTCGAAAGTTTCGCGAATGGAGACTACGGACTGGCAAGCGCGTCGTAGGACGGCCACCGACAAGGTGACCTAAAGTTGCTGGGAAATTCTGGATGCGGGCCGCATCCAACCGGTCCTTGCAGAGATCTACTTGGGAAGCCTATATCCAGCAGGACACGCCCTGTGGCTGAAACGATGATACAACATACTTTGCTAGTTTATCCACGTTCAACGTTCCTTCTATCAAAAATACACTATCGTAAGATTTCTTATCGGGAACCTTTGCACTAAATCCTAATATTATGATCGCATAATCTACAATAAATACTGGTTAGAGCATGGGGCCGGGCACAGCTTGGTTCTACCTTACACTTAATTTGAAAACGCTTCGAAACATATCTAGGGTAAAAGGAATGAAATCTTTATAGCCTTCTATACTTGCCACTAACTCTAATTTCGACATATTATAGCCTATTTTTTTACCCCCGACGCAAAAAGGGGGGTTGTTATAAGTTTGACGTGTCTGTGTTTTTAATCGTAGTTTCTAAACGAATGGACTGATTTTGATGCAGTTTTATTGTTTGAAAGCTAACATCATCGATATGGTTCTTAGCTACAATTTATGAAGATCTGTCTCAAGGTCATCTGTCCTTTTTGTCAGCTGCGATCAATGATATTATACGTTTATATGCGGTAGATTTCGCACAAGCGCGCGGAAACTGAGGCGGCAAAATTAAGTCAATTGCAGTCATTTTCATTACGACGCGTATTTAAAGCGCAAGTCTAAACATATAGGTATCCTTTTCTATATTATTTGTACCGTATTATCTGTCGCAGTAAGCATGTTTATGTCGTAAAGGAACAACATCTGAGCACCGCGCAGTGTGAATATACGTCATCTTTAGTAAAACATCATTGGCTGCGATAGGAATCGATGGGTCTTATTATAAATTTACTTTCAAAAATATGTCTTATTTAAAGTTTTCATTTTGTTGATTGACATATTGTGAAAGTTTGACTCAATAAGACAGGTGCAAAAAGCGTGACTGCTCAATTGTCACTGACGAAGTTGTATTAATATTGTATCATTATAATATAACATAAAACTAGCGGTACGTCCCGGCTTCGCACGGTTACACGATTGAAATTTTAGTAATGTGTTTTTCCCTGTTTTTTCTTGCCTAAAAAAATCGCTATATTACTGGGGGATAATGTACAATTCTAATGGAGAAAACATTTTGAAAATCGGTCTTGTGGTTTTTGAGTTTATCCGTTACAAACATTCAAATCTTTCCTCTTTATAATATCAATGTAGATTTATATATTTAGAAGTCTGATAAATACATCATCATCATCATCATCATACATCCTTGCCGATTTCGGCAACGGCGACTGCAAGTTTACTGCTATTTATTCATATATATTGGCTTCGTTCATGTGCCTTCATGTGACTAAAGTACCCTATTTTAGCTTTGAAAGTGCGTGCACATATACCGCACGTAAGGATACCTTGGACATAATTATACTTTAGGTTGGTGGAGGGTCTGTTTTTGAGATCATCACGCTTCAAATCAAGGTCATACCTCCTGTCGTCTTCAAAGGTATTTATGTTCTGCTGGATCAAGAACCTCCACTCAGAACGATTTTGAGCCAGTTTCTCCCAGCAAGCAGGCTCAATGTTACAATTTTTCATGTGTCTTTTCTGAACATCCTTATATCGCAAGAATTGGCCACCGCTTTTACGCTTACCATTTTGCAGTTCAGAATAGAAGATGCGTTTCGCTACTCTCTCGTCAGGCATTCTAGAGATATGGCCGCACCATCGCAACTGTCGCCGAATGAGGTAGGATTCTATCCCACCGACGTCGGCTCTACGTAGGACTTCCGTGTTCCTGATACGATCGGACCATCTGATGTTCATGATGTCACGGAGGCATTTCAAGTGAAACCTATCCAAAACCCGTATTTGCTCGCGATACAAGCACCATGCCTCTGAGGAGTAAAGAAGATTTGGCAAAACTGTTGATAGGTAAACTTTTATTTTTGTTTTTAATGAGATATTGTGTGTGCGAAATACCTTGCCCCGAAGTTTTCCGAAAGCTGCAGAGGCAGCACCGATTCTGTTATTAATTTCCAGATAAAGGTCGCCTTTAGATGTTATTGTGGTGCCAAGATATTTGAATTTTTCTACTTGCTTTATTTCATTAGCGCCGAGACGCACATTAAATTTACAAGCAGATTCGTGTTGTTGCTTCATATGCATCACTTCTGTCTTAGTTACGTTAATTTTCAAGCCAAACCTGGAACACGACTTATCCAGTTTTGTCATAAGTTCTTGTAATTCGTCTGGAGATTCCGCCACAAAGCAGAGATCGTCCGCATACAACATTTCCCGTATGGTATCATATGAGCATTTAGTGCGTGCTCTAAATCTTCCCAAGTTAAACAGTTTTCCATCAGTTCGAAAGCGAATGCGTATTCCGTTTGGGCATTCGCGCAGAGCATCTTCCACAACAACGGAGAAATACAATGCGAAAAGAGTAGGAGCCAGCACGCACCCCTGCTTTACACCGCAACTAACGGGAAACAGATCGGAGTTCAGACCATTGGCTGTGACAGAACATTGCATGTTGTCGTGTAGTAGCCTTAGAATTTTAATAAACTTTTTAGAACACCCCAATTTACTTAATACAATCCACAAGGCCTCACGAGGGACGGTGTCAAAAGCCTTCTCCAAGTCGACAAAGCAAAGAAAAAGCGGTTGCAACTGCTCTTTGCTCTTTTCCTGTAATTGTCGTACGGAAAAAATGGCTTCACAGGTTCCTCTATTGGGACGAAACCCGAACTGAGTCTCAGGTAGTATTGCTTCAGATACTTTTATGAGACGATTCAGGAGAATTCTGGCAAATATTTTACCAGGGACTGAGAGAAGTGATATTCCTCTATATGAGTTACAATCGGAACGGTTTCCCTTATTTTTGTATAGAGCGCAAATTTTTGATAACGTAAAATTTGATGGTACCTGCTCTTCTATCCACATACGGGTAAAAAAATTCCATAGCACCTCATGCAATACATCTCCTCCATATTTTAATAGTTCTCCTGCAATATTGTCAAGTCCAACTGCTTTCTTGTTCTTTTGCTGGCAAATAGCGGTAATTACTTCCTGAAGCGTTGGCGTGTCGTCTAGTTCAGTGACCTGTGCGCGTCCTGGCATGTTGTTAATGTAGGTCAGGTCGGCAGAACGATCAATGTTGAGCAAAGATTTGAAATGATCTGCCCATCTTTGCAGAAGTTCACTCTTGTCCGATAAAAGTGCACCATCTGAAGTTTTAAGGGGAACGTTACTTTGATACATTGGTCCCACGAGTTTTCGAAGCTCAGCATAGAAGACACCAAGTTGATTAGTATCAGAAAGCCACTGCATGTACTGTGCTTTGTTTTGCCACCATTTATCCTTCACAGCACGGGTAAGCTTTCGTAGCTCGGAAGCACTTTTTATAATCTCACTATTACGATCCGAATTGTCCGCCCTAAAGTTGCGTTTTTGTAGAAGCACTCGATGCCTGGATATAGCATCATTCAAAGCTACATCATTGGCATCAAACCAGTCTTCATTTACTCGCTTTACCAACCCAAGTGTGTCCGAAGCTGTTTTGGTTATATGGTTTGAAAGATCTTGCCACTTTTGTTCTATTTCGCCACCTTCAGTGTCCATTCGCAATGCATTGCTATTAATAGCGTAGATGTAATTTTGCCTTTTCTCATCGTTCTGTAACTTGTCTAAGTCTATGCGAGTGGTATTTATTCTACCAGAACGACGAAGAGGATGAAGTCGTAGCTGTAGCTTAGAAACCACTAGTCTGTGATCCGTCCAGCAGTTTGCGCCACGCATCACTCTAGTCAAATGGACCTGAGAAATGTCTTTCTGACGAACTATCACGTAGTCGATGAGATGCCAGTGTTTAGACCTTGGGTGCATCCAGGTGGTTTTATGCTTGTTTGGAAGTCGAAACATTGTGTTGGTTATAGTTAGTTGAAACTGGGAACAAAGTTCAAGAAGCAATTGCCCATTACTATTCATATTCCCTATGCCATGCTTTCCTAGAACCCGAGGCCAAGCTTCATAATCACGGCCAACTCTCGCATTAAAGTCACCCATTAAGAGAACTTGTTCCCTAGGCTGAATTTTAGTCAAGCATTGAGTCAACTCTTCATAGAATTTACCTTTAATTTCATCAGTGTTAGTCATAGTAGGAGCATAAATGCTGATAATATTTAAGTGGTTTCCATTCTTCAAAAGAAGACGTAGTGAAATTAATCTGTCGGATAAATACACCGGATACTCTTCCAGTTTAGTTGCTATTTCTGTCTTTATTGCCAAACCTACTCCAGAGCGCCTTGGCTCCGTGCAGGGTGTCCCTTTCCAGTAAAACGTGTAGCCTCCACCCTGCTCAACTAGCTCTCCTTCTTCAGCCAAATGTGTTTCGCTTAGAGCAGCAACATCAACATTATACCGGAGCAACTCTCGAGCTACGATGGCGGTCTTACGTTCCGGGCATAGATTGGTTGGTCGGTCCAGTAGTGTGCGTACATTCCATGTACCAAAAGTCAGTGGTAGTAGTTTGGATTTTTTATTATTCTTTCGACCACGTTTGATAGGATGCATAGGCAGCCGTGGTTACTACCTCCCAAATTGATTTTTGGGTGAGCATTTTTTTTGGGGCACCTTTTCTAGCCCCTTCCCCGGCGAAGCGGGGGAAGCAGTGCCTCTCTTAACAGAGCTGCTTCGTCACAGAGGGTGCTGCCGAGTTACACTGTCACCCGAATTCAGTGTAGAAGCGACCACTCTCCCTAAGCCGCCATTGTGCAGACAGCGGACAAAGTCTGACAGGCATCATTGTCAAACCTCTCTACTTTTGTCCATCGCCAAAGGACTTTTCTCGTCATATCCAGTAAGCAGTAGCGGTCATTTGCGCGGGAAATATTTAAGTGCGTAAGTGTGTGCGCAGACACAGACGCACTCTCTCGTCCTTGCCCTTTCATGTCCAATGGAACGTGAGGTCGTTACGATTGGGAGAGGGCTGGATGCAGTGTCTAGCCAGCAGTAATTTGTCACTCCTACTGCCGCCTTAGGCCTTCCACAATGCCTTGCTGCCCCGCCAATTCCACCACAGTCTGTCGCTTATCAGCTTTGATGTGCCTTCATCACCGAGACAGGCTTTATGCACAGAACGGGGAGTATCCGTAACAAACTTGTTCTCTAACACAAGTTCCCCTCTACCAGGTTTAGCCCACGAGCCGGCGTGGTGTCCCGGGGTGTGGCCGTTGCGTGCATAGCAACTACTTGGAGCCACTGGTGAGAGAATGCAGGTTATAGTTGGTTCGGCTCTACGCCCTAGCAATTAGGACCGGCTAGTAGAGCAAGATACCATCTCCAACCCACAAACACCCCATGATAAATACAATTAAAGTGCTGTATGAACTTTACTAACTTGAGTCAGACCCAAACTCAAATTGATATGAAAGATCTCCAAATACCCCTGAGACGCCGAATTGTGAGTACAGTAGGACCTCGCTTGATGGACGGTAACCAATTCATGGTATTCGATAAAACGTCACGTCGTCGTTCAAGTGAAACGAAATCATTAAAGAACACAGGAACAAGGTGTCTTCCCCTTCTTGGTGGGCACCATTCGTCTGTTTGGATGACCGTGGCCAATAAATAAGTGAAGATTTGGATTAGCAAGGCTTTACTGTATATAAATAGGCGCAGAGTGACCTACCGGCCAAATTAGTATGTTGTTTACAAAGATTTCATTGATCTCTAAAATCAATTCAATTGGAACATTTATAGAAGGATTACATTATATTTAATACCCGATGCAATTTACACGTGTAATATCATATCTAGAAAGCAGCAGTATTGTTAGCCTTTTTATTTGCGAAATACTAACGTTTGAAGAATATTTTGTTCGGCCGCGGAGAGAATGCGTTCCTGACGTTTGCCAGTTCGTCAGAACAAGAGGGTATATAAAATGTCCGCTTGTATGCGTATTATTATTCATTACTAGTAGCGCCCCGCGGTTTCACCCGCGTGGATTACGGTTTTCCCGCTACCTCAGTTATCCCACGGGAACTATCTATATATATCTATTTTCGGGATAAAAGTAGCATGTAAATCCAGGGCTTAAACTATCTCCGTACCAAATATCAACGTAATCGGTGTAACCGTTTGAGCGTGAAGAAGTAACAAACATACACACAAGCTTTTCGCATTTATAATAGTAGTAGGATATGATTACGATATTTTATAGGAAGTTCTAAGATAGGGCCAGAGTAGTCTAAACCAACGCTCTGGTATGAAAGGTCTGATGAGCGCGGATGAAACGAATCATACGTGTCGGGACCGTAGCAATTGTAAGGCTGCGGTCTCTGCCTATCTCTACAGGAAAGAAGCGTGAATATATGTATGTACAGCTTATAGATTCAGACGTTACCAGCAATAACCCATATTATATTGAAATTATATAATTATCACACCGTTTAGTGATCGTTCCACGAGGTAAAATTATCCCAGGTTATCATGCAGTGTGCATACAGTACGATATAACACATGCAATTATCTAAATTCGAGGTACCGTAGGCGGATAGGTTAAAGACTTTGTGCTGACGTAAACAACAAACATGGTAAAACTATTATATTGGTTTTGTGCACAACATGCGCTACAATCACTGATTATAATTGAAAAAAATTAAACAGTAAATATCTGAATATCACCCTAGCTATCATAACAACAAGTCAAATAACACGAAAGGTCAATAAACAACGCAAATAAAACATCTGGTAACATTAATTTAAAACGATCATCTTTCTGCAAGGTATGGAGGTATAAATCTGGTAAATAAAGTAATGTACGATGCTACAAATTACAAGGCCAAGTTCCCTTCAGGGACAATTACTAACCATTTTAAAGCAAAACATAAAATTCGATTATCTTTTTTCCTCCTGAATTTGACAGTGCTTAGGTACCTGCTCTTACTTTCTTAATGTCGCTCGGAAAACTTTGTGTTTGGGATGTCGACGGAACTCTTTCAGTTGCACTCTGGAGCTGGTGCAGTCTGGACGCTATCTATTTACTTACACATATATATAACTGTTAAATTACTACATTGGCAACGTATCGCTATGCCCCCAGTGTTAGATATAGCGCGACGGTGATCGCTTACCATCAGGCGGTCCGTCTGCTCATTTGCCACCTATATCATAAAACAGGGGCCCCGCTTTTTCAACCGCGTGGACTACGATTTTTGCGTTACGTCGTGTACATCTAGTTTACCTATGTGTTCATTTTGAATAAAAATATTTAACCCATCTTAATCTAATAATAACCGGCAGGTCTATTGTCACTGGCACGTTCACCTTCGATTTCAATACTGATGAGTCTCGTTCAGGAAACTCCACGGAGTGTCTCGTCAAAAATACCACCAAAAGCTTGGAATCAGTACCTATGTTCTAACTAATGAAAACTATTTATGGTACGCGCCGGAACATACCATAAACATCGCAAATGAACACACAATAAAAAATTAAGTCAAACATAGTACATACATTATTTGTTTTCTTTTCAAAAGTTTTAATTAACACATTTATCAAAAATACGAGATAAGTTAAGGTATAAGAAAACTCCAAATACGTTCTCTTTTGACGATATGAAATGATTCTGAGCATAATCCATATCTAATTTTAACTTTATTTATTATTTACCTTCTTTTAAAAGCATTTATACAGCGAAAAGTGTCGCCTCTACCGATTGAGTTTCAGATATATACAGATAGTCCAGAACTTCCTCATTACGAGTGCTGGTATCTTCTACTCGTAGACGATTGCAACAAACAAGTGCAGGACAAACGAGGCATTTAGACCTACGGCAGCGGCGCTAAAGGGCCATTGCAATTCAACAGTTGGTTAGAGGAGCGTTCGCAGCAAAATC
The DNA here is from genome assembly GCA_934044485.1 of Apeira syringaria. Lineage (NCBI taxonomy): Eukaryota > Metazoa > Arthropoda > Insecta > Lepidoptera > Geometridae > Apeira > Apeira syringaria. Next base: position 22,969,986 of record OW203660.1, on the reverse strand, counting down.
CCAAAAAAAATCTAGATATTTTGGCATAAAATATACATTGGCCCTTATTTTGTTAATCACACAAACATGTCAAAATTTTCAATAATGTATGGAACCTCTCATAATCTATTTATGCTAAAATTCAAGTTCATACAACTCCTTACAACCCTGACGAGTTTTATTCAATTGCGGGTAGTTTTCGTCAGCACCAAATATCGTAACGTAAATTTTATTAATAACTACCCGTATTTCAATAAGAAGATCTAATTTTGGTATTATCAGTCATAACTGTCGTACTAATTTGGACTACAATGTAACTGTATAAAATCTATCAATTTAACACCACTTTGATCAAGAGACTCACTATTATTTATTATTACAACCCACGCTTGTGATACATTAAAAACATGTATAGGTACGGATTAGAATCATATCACTATGACAAGGGACGTTACCTTGAACACACCATACTCAAGGCTATATTGAAGATTTCCGTAAAGAGAAACAATTGTCAATCACAAATGAGAATTCAGCTTCCTCCCTCAGTATTCCCATGTAGCTGACAGTATGAGATTCTTGAAATGGAGAGTCAATAAAGTCTTAAAAGGATTGGCAACGTATATTTATTTCCCAGCATTTTAGATCTGTAAACGACAGTGGTCTCTTATCAATCTCATCATAAGCGTCAAATCGGCTTGTTTGCAACCTATTGCATAACAAAATCGACTAAGCCATGCCAAATGCATAAATGATTTAGCTGAGAACCAAAAACATACAGGAGTAGGTAAGTAAAACACAAAACGAATGCGTGATAAATATAATACTAGTCGCAACTTTACAATACTTAAAACTGTTGTTCCGGTGTAAAGTACCGTTTCACATTTGCGAGGACGCCCACCTTTTTGGCTTCCAACTGAGCCTTAGGCTCAATGTACAATCCAAAATTGAGTGCCGAGTTTGAGGAGACAACTAGAATGTCTAGATGGTTCATTATCGGCACGGACACATCACGAAAAGTGGGGGTTAAATTAAATTGACTTCTTTCGCGGAAAATAGACACGCCTGCGTTTTATTATATAGCATTGAAACCGACCAATTTGGCATTACCCCAGTGAGTGCCTTTAGAGTCAGGTTTAACGTTTGACCATGTCTTTTTTTTCAAAGTCTATATAACTGGAAATACGTTTAGTTTCATCAATAATAATCCGGGGTTGCTGGTAAATTACAAACTAAAGTTAAAATTCTTTAAATATTGGGGTTAGACTTAGCTAGACAACCCATGTGCAATTTAATCTGATATGTAATCGTTGTCATCATCAAATAAGATATGTGGGTAAAGATGTATGTTTTTCGTAAGTATCTTAGAATAAAAAGGTACGATAAGAAATTCATCTACAATTTATGTCACTAAAATGAATGTCGCGTTTTTGCGCACCGTACCGCCAGAGCTACGTCCACACCCCACTATATAAGCAGCGTTTCCACCTCTCAGCATCATAACATCTTCAACTGTCAAACTAGTAGCATCACACGTTCACAGTTAATCATCATAGTTAATCATAATAATTATTACCAATGTCAGTGATATAGTTACAGTGGTTTCTGTCGTTTGTTCTGTTATGCAGTAGGCTCAGTTAATTGCGGTAAGTTTCAAATCTACTGGTTTTTTTGGTAATTTCAAATGCACATAGGTTCCTGTTGAGGTAGTTAACTTGCATTAGGAGAAAGTGGAGCCCTTTTGAAACTAGAGGCGGAACCTGGGCAGTCTCTTAGGGACAACCAGACTGACACTGTGCGGCCCATTTTGGGATGCGGTACTAAATTGCCGTTTCTATACCCGGATAAGGGCTTCTGATAGAAGCCGTATAGAGCTCATAAATACATAACCTAAAATGTAATATATACTATATTGGCAGTCACTGATTTTAAATGGATTAAAGTTGGCTATCAATATTTTGTGAGGGGTAAATTATGTTTAGCACATGAAAATATATAAAATATAACTAACTCAGCACTTCTGGTAGAATGGAAATCTGGTAACACATATTACATATGTAATACATATACATTCTGTTACCTAAGCTTTTTCGTAATTCATTTTTTAAAATATTGAAGTTTTGTTGAATAATTGGATCAGTTATATTAAATTTCAAAATAATATATTTATTGAAATTAAATAATTTTGAACAGTTTTAATACCTTATAATTATTAATTTAATTTTTATTTCCGATAGTAAATATAGTTTGGCGTGATATTAAGTCCCAAATGCGAAATTGGCATTTTGTTTGTAAAAAAGCATATATATTTTTTAAATGATGTAATTTTAATTATTCAATCAAAGCATGTATTGTATTGTGCCATTATTATCTTTGCACTTTTGCCATTTAATCAGTAGTTGAAGCGATGATAGCAAAGCGGGGGGATCGTCGGCTGTCAAACTGATGGACACTAGTTCGATCCTCAACAATAGCTTGAGCTGATCAAATAGTAGATCTATGCAGTTTTAAAATAAAGCTCATTGATTCCTTTTCTATAAAATTTGGGAGCGAGAATCAAAAAACCTTTGTAGGCAGTGTTGACAGTCTCATCGGAATTGTTTTTTTTTTCTTTGCAAGAATTTGTCCAAATTCCGAAAAAAGTGATAATCTGTTGGCCAAAGTGTCGGAGACATTCCAAGCGCAGCTCCTCTAATTTAGCGATCGTCTGTTGTGCAGTGTGTGGTCTACCGTCGTCCTGAAGCAGCAGTGGACTAGAGCAACTGACCAGTCTCGGTTGTTTAACGGCTAGCTCTTCCATCATGATTTGCAATTGTTGGCAATACACATCTTCCGCATTCTTCTGGTCAGATCTTAGGAAGCTGCAGTGGATGACAGCACTGGTCACCAGACACTTATCAGCACCTCTCTCTGAGCCAACTTTCGCTTGGGGAAGAAGTTGGGTGATTCTTCTGGGTTCAACCATTGTAATTAGCGTTTCCAATCGTACAGAATCCATTTTTCATCACAAGGAACAATACTCAAATCTCCTCGTTATTGTGACGGTTGAGAAATGTAACGCAGCACTCAAATCAACAAAAGAGCTTTAAAAAAATGTTTACTGTCACTGTCATTACAATGTACACATAAAACGCAAGACAAATAAACATAATTATTAGTTTGATTATTCGGTACTCATTTTTCTAGCATCTTCACGTTTCCAATTAGTTTCGAGTGAAATAAAATTGTTTTATCACTTGCACCGAAGCCGTTTTTTGGTTCCAACTAAACAATCTTTTTTAAAACTCTGTTAGCTGCCGCTGGTCGAACGCGTTGGACCCAAAAACATACAGATAAACACAAGCGTAATTTTGAAATAAATTTGATTTGAATTTGGAATTTCTAACCAAACGCCAGATATTTGAGATCAAAGTGGCCAGTTTGACAAAACGCTTATTTGTTATATAAAATCTTAATATAATTTAAGACTAATATTTAGAAAAAAAGTATAACGTATGCCTTAACAATGATTAATAAAACTTCCCTTCATCACGTGATCTATGAGAACAAATATAAAGCGCTAGAGAAAGAGTTAGAGAAAGACAATCGATGCATCTTGTCTCTAGTCGAACATAACCCGGATATTAATAGATAATATCCGGTTTAGTAATACTTTGTTAATACAAATATAACGTCATGTTCGAGGGCTGAATATCACGAGAGGTACATAGAGATCAAATTTACCTATTTCTAAATGTATTTGAATAATATTCAATTTACGTAGAACTTATACTGTTTGTTCCCACAGGGCCGCCGACGGCAAACGTGTAGCACTCAGTTAAATTCCCACCGTAACCATCGATGTACTGTCTACGAGTACAAGCTCCACTACGAGGGCTTTTAGAAAAACACACACACACACACACACACACACGAAAATGCAATTTTCTTTATATATATTAGTAATATAATATTACTAAAACTTATATGTATGTCGGGCCTGATCGTGCTTTCGCACTTTAGCCCCGTACGCGCCGATATGTACATATTTATTAGTCTCAACAAAAAAAGAAAAAATACTCGAGCTGGCCACTGTTGGCCTTTATACAGGCCTTTAACTTGTCTGGCCACGAATCCATGGATTTACGCACTGTTTCCATGGGAAATTTCGCCACTGCTTGCTCCAGAGATTTTTTAAGAGACTATGTCGCCGTGTCGTTTAGAGCAGGCCATGTCCTTTAAAATTGACCATAATTTGAAGTCTAAAGGGTTCATTTGATTGGACTGGGCTAGATGAGTCTTCAGCTCTTATAAAATCCGGAACGTTGGTTTCATGACAGGCTTGGGTAGTTCGTGCCTTATGACCAGGTGCAGAGTCCTGCTGGAAAGTCCACGGTACATTCTTAAAAGTGTATTGCTGAGAGGTTTTACAACACGATCCAAAACGACAGTCTTGATACACTTTGGCAGAAGTTTTCACACTTTTTTCACAAAAATGTAGCTTTTTGACTCCTTGGTAAGACACGCCCCACCAAACCCTCACTGACGTAGAATGATCACCACGTTGTACCTTTCCGACCACTTGAGCAGCTTCTTTAGAACTGTGAGCGTACACTTTATCATTTTGCTTATTGTAGTGCTCTTTAATCGTCAAAATATTCGACGGTTGCATAACCACTTTGTGCGAGGCGATTACTGCAATCCTATTTCCTTTAACACTCCTACCATATTGTAAATTGATAATGAACTCGAAAATATATGTGATATGGCGCGAAATCGAAACAAGTTTTTAAAATAATAAACGCGTTCTAAATTCCAAATAGATAATTAAAAGGTTGAAAAGTTTTTATGTAACCGTATTTATGGCCACTTTTATTGTGACTCAGTTATAATGAGAGAGGTATGTAACTTATGGAGATTATACCCAACAGATACTTTAACGATAACTTTGTTACTAACTTTATTGTAACCTACCTTTGTTATGTGCCTTATAAGTAAATAAATAAAAAAAACTGATGATAAAAATGATACAAAAATAGTCTCATCTTTATTCGATTCTAGCTCTGATAGACCTTTATTTTTCTTGTTGTTATTTCTATACCTATTATTAATTAATGTCTATCGAAATAATAATTATTAGCCTATTAATAAATATGTGGCCACCAATCGAAATATAAATGAAAACTTTAAACATAATACAGTATATTGTTTTTTTTTTTTTTTTAACTATTATAAGTTTGCGTTTAACAACTGTCTCACCTGATGTTAAGTGATGACGCTGTCTAGGATTTAGCACGCAAACCTAGAAGGTACCTATTCACTCGCGACTTGAATACTCCAGGATTGTACATATCGGGAAACACAGACTCGGGCAACGAGTTCCATTCCTTGGCAGTACGCATTAAGAAAGTGGAAGCAAAACGCGTCGTGCGTATAGGTGGTATATCTACCATATAGCGATGGCGAATTGCCGTACGTCGAGTCGACCGATGATAGAAAGGTGATGGTGGAATCAGATTATGCAATGGTAACATAATTAAAAATAAACTTAACATAAACTACAATTTACATACTTTCTACATATCACGTCACCAGAAAGAAAAATTCTCAAATTTCCGATGATAAAAACTGGTGACTTACGATCACAGCTACGTGAACGTAACGTTACAACGGATGGGTATTTGTTACTCGTGCACGCTCAAACGGCTGGACGAATTTGGTATGTGGATACTTCAAGTCCCGGAATAACACATAGGCTACTTTTCATCGTCATCAATCATTACCACACGGGTAAAACCGCAGGGCAAAAAAAAACCAGCAATGCATTAATATTAGTGTTATTGACTGGCCGGTTGGCGCAGTTGGTGGCACTCTGCCTTCTGAGCCGCTGGTCCCGGGTTCGATTCCCGGACAGGTCAAACATTTTTGTGCGTGAACATGTCTGTTTGACCTGTGTCTGGGTGTGTATAGTACGTAGTGTGTAGTGTATAAGTATATATATCAGTCATCAGGTTACCATAGCACAGGCTCTGCCTAATTAGGGACCTGAAGACTTTGTGTGAATGTTAAGAAAAATAGTAACAATTGAAAATTTGATAAAGGAAGGAAATAAATGGGCTTTATTATTATTATTATTATTTAAAACCGCGGGGCGCAGCTTGTTATAAATATGATTTAACTATATCATTTTGAAATGATCCCATCACACACATACAGATAAAGCGTCTCAATATTCTCTCTCCGTCACTTACAGGCTTGGACAACAATGGACATACCGCACCGTGCGTGCGTTATTTTTAACCGACTTCAAAAAAAGGAGGAGGTTCTGAATTCGATCCGTATTTTTTTATTCTTTTTATTTGTGTTTGTTACCGCATAACTTCCGACTGGGTGAACCGATTTTGATCGTTCTTTTTTTATTTGAAATCTGGTGCTTCCCATGTGGTCCCATTTAAATTTCATCAAAATATAACGAGCACTTTTTGAGTTACAAGTCAAAAATGAAAAATGCGTGCTTATACCTACACGATATTATAGTAGCGGGTGAAGACATCGGTGAATATACCTACACCACAATGACAATTGATCCCATGAGTAACAAAGGTCACTAAAACGAGTGATAAAAAATTTTTTATCAAAAAAATGGAACCGATTTCAACACTCAAAAGTATGAAATAACTTGTCGAAGTCGGTACCATGAGCTATTTTGATATCAGTTGCTTTTGAACTATCATGGTACTTCACGACTTCAACAAGTTATTTCATACTTTTGAGTGTTGAAGTCGGTTCCATTTTTTGGTTTTTTTTTTTTATTGTTGCCATAGAGATAAATATAGAACCACCACTTTTGATTTTTCTTTATAAATTAATATGGGTTCATCTGATAACATAACCGGGAACGTATCAAGTACCAATGGTATTAAAGATGACCATTAGCGATGTAAACCACTTAGCATTATGCTGTTCATACGCGTGTCCGCCCAGTCACATAAAACAAAGTGAGGTTATAAGATATATTTAGATATATTTATTTATTGCCTGTAAGACTGATTATTTTGTACCATCTGTGAACGAAGTCCTCTAAAATCCTAAAACGGAGTTTCCTTTAAGAGAATACCTAATAAGTTATTCTCTAAGACTGGTCTTGCTTTCATTCATAAATTAACACCTCAGGTATTGGAATAATTAAACTTAAGACATTTGCTAAATAAAGAATTTAGAGTTCTTTCAGGTAGTTTTTTTTTAAGTATTACATGTCTAATAAACATATGAGAACAGTTCATGCAGGTCTTTGAAGTCAATTCCTTAATTGATTAGTGAATTATATTCATTATTATTACTGCGCCCATGTTTTTCCTTTATCTAAAAATCTCTCAGTCGAAAGTTCTCAGGTAACAAAAACAAAAAAAACATACGGATCGAATGAGGACCTCCTCCTTTTCTTGAAGTCGGTAAAAACAGTGGTGGATGATCCGCGTTTATATACACTTTTAAAAAAGATTTAAATAATGGCTGGTTATGCATGTGTTTTATTCTTACAATTAATAAAATTAATAGACATTATTTTTTTATACTTTGTAAATTGACTTAACTATCTGCTACTCACTTAGATACTATACTTTACTACGAGTACCTTAGATTCTTACGTATTGAGTATTTGTTTTAATTACATATATCTCGTTTCGACGTGTTTTTATTATTGATGAAATTATTATTATTGATAAAATATGCTTATGACTATACATCTAGTTGGCGTATGCCAACCAGAAGACTGGGACAAGTCAGACTGGGTCGCTTCTTGAGACAAACAAGCGCACTTACACCCCCACTACTCCTACCACAACACTAGGATTCCCTATGTCGCGGGAGGCATGGACACACACAAACACAAGACCAGAGAACAAACATCAATTTTATTTACAGAAATGTTTGCCCCTGCGGGACTCGAACCCAGACCTACCTACCTACCCCCCACTCTAAAGTTAGTTGACTTGATCACTGTGGCTCAGTCTGTCGAAGTACGTCACAGTTACGTAGTAGTAACTGTACGTGTAATGAGATGATAACAACGAGAATAGCGAGCCATCATACACTTACAATGCCTTTATGGCACTAATAACTCGCATTATACTATTCGCATCGCCTCCGAATAAACAATTGAATAACTCATCTATTGAAAGGACAAGATATCAATTATGTGTGTCATATGATCACTACACTGACGTACGTAAGTATATAATATTTTGTACTACATAAGCTCAATTGTCTTACGCTGCGATGCGATACTGTTTCGCTCTTCAGTCCAAATTGTCAACAACGCTCTTTCGCCAATCTTTGCCGATTTTCATTAACACTTAATTCGAAAGCTCAGAATCAACTTACACAAAACCTTCATACATTATCTAATCAAAATCATTTATCTGTTTAATTAAGTTTCTTATTTATATTGGCAGTCTCATTTTGAGTAAAAAAAACGACAATTGTTGAACGGTAGGATCGAAATTCAAGTGGCACTTGTTCTAGCTACCTTCTTTGATGAAATGCTCTTAGTCAAGTTTCTGTATAAGATCTTGATCGATCAAGTAGGTTGGACAACGTTATTTGGGGGTACTAAGTACTTATATTAATGTGAAACAGCCCTAGTGGCATTTTCAACTGAACGCTACTGCACTTCGTAGATTGCGTTAATAAATTGTGTTCTATAATAATCGTTCATATTTACAGATATTATAAAAATACAACTATATATTAATACTTTATTACACTCAAAGAAACTCACATCATATAAAATAATACAAAATTTACCTGAGATTCCCGCTATAATCATACTTATTAATTATAATAGTTGATATATGAAACGTACACTTGTATTATAACTACCAGTTATCTACTTGGGTCTATTGTTGTTATTCAAATATTTTCATTCCTAAATTACGTTCAAGCTTTTCCAGCAGCGCCATTGTAACCCGTCACAAAGTGTTGGCGTCATTTAAAATCGTTTTTTTTCAATGCAGTAAATGTGTGTGCTATATTGAGTTTTAGATATAGGCCACGGTGCATGAGACGATAACTCACTGCTATAACAAATGAACGAAAAGCCGAAAAGGCCAGGTTCGGATCGGCGTCCAATTCACAGATCAAAGCCAACGAGCCATCAGTTTTGTTTTAGATTTTAGCAGTCTCTCCATTGAAAAATACTTTTCTCTCGTGTATTGTTTTAGTTATTGATTGCACACACACGGACTAAAATACAAAACTAGAATAAAAGGCGCCTTTTAAGTTTTTGAACTCACGCTCATGTACAATACCTACGCAAAAACAAGCGCTCCATATACACAAAACCCTAGAAGCGCAGCACGAAAGAGTAAGTATTCGAATCGTAACGTAAAATAATTGAATTCAGAACGTTATAAAATTGATTTAGTAAGTAAGTAGTTGTAGGTTCTTAGTGGCTGATGGGTTGCCACGAGATGACAGTTGGAAGTATGTACGAGCGATACCTGCGTTGTCCAATTAATGTCTTTGAGTATACAGCATTAATGTTGACCATTTTAAATTTGTGTAAAATTATTCATTGATCACGTACTTAACTTAATAGTAATTATAATATTATCCCGTCTGCTTGTTTGCCAACTATTATATAAAATCAATACAATTAAATTCAGTAAACACGTTTTATTAATCTATCTGTTTTATCTCTTAAACAAATTTGTCATAGCTTATGATAGTCGGTACCTAGAGGTATTAAAATAATGCAAAGAAAGGATTTTGGACACAATTAAAACTTGGTATACGCTTTTAAACCGTTACAGTCAGCCGTTTATCGTGTGATTTCGTTGTTTTTAGGTTTCGATATTTCTGTACTAGCTGCGCCCCACGGTTTCATCCGCGTGGACTACGGTTGTCGTGCCAACTCATTCGAATTCGTAACCTCAGTGTAATTGTTGGAAGCGCCATGACCACGTGTATACTTAAAGTCTTGCGGATGGATAAAAACTTTAAATTCAGAACAGACTAATCGATCTACCATCTTCCTGTAACGCAAACGATGACGTTATCACTTAAGTGTCACTTAAGTCATTTGCAATTCTCATGTTCTTGACACACACAGCTAACGATGATCCGTTATTGACGCATCACACACATACACTCTATTTGTATTTTAACCAAACTTTTAGCCGGCTTTACCCAGTTTTAGCTGAACAAATAATTACTCATAACAGCAATAGGTCGTCCACTGCTGGACATATGCCTCCCCATGTAGGGGGATTTGCCAATACTCGCCACGCTTGGCAGGCGGGTTGGCGAGCGCAGTATGATTTCCTATCCTCAGAAGGCGCCGCTGCCCACCTTCTGGTACATGATCCCTTAGCCGACTCTTACGGCACCCACGGGGTGTCGTAAGTGTGTAAATAATTACTATTGTCGAACAATCCACGTGACGTGACCGACGTATGCTGAAGCATAGCAATCGAAGCCGCCCCGAGTGCGAGTCACTCCCGAAACCATATGATTATATTGTAGAAGCGTGAATGCCTTATGACACAAAATAATGATAAATTTCGCTATCAATGGGTGTGTGCTATTCAATAGTTTATTCTATAGCGAAACGAAAACTAATTCATGGGTTATACGTGGTTAACATACAATTATATTTTTAGTGTTTTTTCAACAACAATGAGGCAAGGTGAGCAATGACTATACCTATACTTACGTAAAGATTAGAGTAGGACGTTTGATGCGGGTCGCTTTCTACCGAATCTTAAGGTCAACTAGGAAAGCTTGTGCTGTGTCCAATAGCTAAAATTATATTTTTTACAAGTTCCAGTTAAATACTTTGTACCTACACTTATTTTTCTTTACATCACCGAATGAATTGGGACCTGAGCTTAAGACTTTGTTTGACCCAAAACATGAGACTTGTTATAACTTCCGACCTTTACGCTAAGTAACCCCGCTCACAAAGAACGATCAGTGTGCGTACAAATTTGTTTTACATAATAACACGACCGTAAACATTATTTTTCAAAACGAAAACAAAAGAACGAAGCACTAAATAAAAACTTAAGATGTTTATTTATTTATTCTTATCTCATTTCACGAGATTGAAATAAACAAGAGATAGGTATATGGTAGGATCATAGCATCTGGAAACATGTGGTTTTAGCCTACCCCTACAGAAAGTAGCCATGATGTCTGAATGAATAACCTATTATCTGGAAACAATAGCAGTGTTTGAAGAATGACTTAATTCATTTCTTAATAGCAAATGAGACTGTTATGATTATTTTTACATAATAGGTTCTACTTAGAGTGTTATTTATTTTTGTTTGTATTATTACAATTCTAGCTAAGCCCCGCGGTTTTACTCGTCTAAAATTAGAGATAGTGATGCAAGGAGTTTTACGAATTTGGATTATAGCGAAAAAGAATAAGGGCTTATTCGTTTTAAAGATTTTTAATTAGTTTCTACTGAAACTTTTTAAATATACTCTTTCCAACCATTAATTTTAGATAATAAATACTTATGACAATCCGAGTAGGTACAAATCGTTTAGTGTGGGTCCGATTCGATTTCTTCTTATATTATAAATAATCGAATATTTATACTGCCACATTTTTTGTCAACAATAAAATGTTACTCTTCCACAGATTATATATCTGTGGTCTCCAAAACTGTCGATGGATAAATATCGGACCTAACGAGACAGCCGCTTCAATGTTGCAAAGAAAGCACTACGTTTTTTTTTTTACATATTATAAATTTGCGTTTGACAACTGTCTCACCTGATGTTAAGTGATGACGTTGTCTAGGATTTAGCACGCAAACCTAGAAGGTACCTATTCACTCGCGACTTGAAGACTCCAGGATTGTACATATCGGGAAACACAGACTCGGGCAACGAGTTTCATTCCTTGGCAGTACGCATTAAGAAAGTGGAAGCGAAACGCTTCAAAAAAAAAAAACGTCCATGAAGTATTATTTTTTGTCTAAAATTGCTTGTTAATAATTATGGAACTTCACAATGGACAATTATGGAAACAGTATAAAACAATTACGAAATCAAATTTACAAATATTAAAATCTTGTTACTAAATGTATATGAAGGTTTACGCGGTACGATAACCAAAACATGAATTTAAAATGTTTGTCTGTCTGAAATGGCAGGAACAATTTTGATGCGACTTTCTATCAAAATAGCTGATGTTATAAAAAGATACATGGCATTATAATAATTAAGAAACAGAAGTAGAGCTTATACTTTAAAAAAACACTGAATATAGAATCTAAACTAGTTCTCAATGACACCTGTCTGAACACAAAACTGTTACCAAACACTCAGAATGTTCAGGCTTCAGGAAACCTAAAAGTGGTAGCTAGCCAGGCGGGTACTGGAAAGTACACTACCACCACTACGACCGTCACACTGCCCGGCACCAATACTCCGAGATTATAAAGGGTACAGACAAACATCATTTTACAGAAGTTTCTTACAGAAGCTATTGCCTAAAAACTTATCCTATTAATATTATAAATGCGAAAGTTTGTGTGTATATTTGTTACTTCTTCACGCTCAAACGGCTACACCGATTTCGATGAAATTTGGTATGGAGAAAGTTTAAACCCTGGATTAACACATACATACACATGCATTTTATCACGGAAAAGTATAATTCCCGTAGGATAATTGAGGTAGCGGGACAACGGTAATCCACGCGGGTGAAACCGCGGGGTGCTACTAGTAATTAATATTATCAACGTCGGCTTTAATCAGGGTTTTTTCGTAATTATTCATACCTTAGTTTAACGGATCATTGAGTGAAATCTTTTCCTAAGCCGGCGGCAACACAGTACGGGATACTCTCCATGTCTATTGTCTGTGTTTGCACAGGACAGGATCAAAACTAATCAGCCCCTAAATAATCACGTCACACCACCATTTCGTTTTCACATCTTTGTCACTGAATATAGATTTTAAATGGGATACTGGTAATTAAGATGGCGGTTAGTTTATTTATGCAAGGGGAGACAGATTTGTGGAACATGAAAGAAGTTTGCATTCAAAAGTATTTGAATGTGTTTAAAGCACTGAGGGATATGCAATAGATAAGAAAACTCTCAACGGAGAGAAAATTTTAACTAACTCTTAACGATACTCGTGCTATAGTAACGGCAATTAGGGGACATATCTGTAAAGTGTATTATATATATTGATTAGTGTATACCATTGAACCAACCAACCCAATGAGTTTGAGCCCATTTGGTTTGTTTAGATGATACAAGAGCTTACGTTAAATATATTGTTGTGGATTCTTATATCTTTAAAGAAGCGATATTTATCAGTCATGATCTGGTAGGAGTACGAGTACATGTCAGCATTAACTCGTAAGTATAAGGTAAAGAAAAAAAAAAGATAAAGTCGAAGGAAAAGTTCAAAGCTGCAGTTCAATATAATTATCTACTTACAGATTGCCCTGCGCTTTGCCGTCGGATCGATCCTTTTGTCCCGGTAAATAAAATAAATCAAATACAAAAATACCGCAGTGTTCTGTCTGTTTACAAATCATGTTATCGAGCCCATAATTCAAAATAGCTGTAGATTTTGTTGACTTTTAATTTTGTGTTATTTGTTGTAAAATGTTACTAATATTTAGATTTACTGATAATTCATAATTACCTACATTAATTCCACATCCTAATTAAATGCAAATATTGATGTATTTTTTTGTAGTAAACGTAAACGGTGATATACGTATTTGAGTGGTAATCTAGCATCTAATCTGCATTGTCAACCTATTCTGGGCACCCAAGATACAGGCATAGCCTAGTTTGGGGCCCGCCGTCAATTAAAAAAAAGGTATACATGTAGGTACTCATAATATAGGTATCCGGGCAGCACTTAGAAGTCTTAGAGCGTCCAAAAAAAAAGTTTAACATTCAAACTACCGCCGCGTTACAAAACGAATACAGCCACTGCCGAGAAGTTATTAAAATTGTTTTCCATGTATCCCAATTTAGTAAAGTTTACCCGTCTTCAAAGATCGTTCATTATGATCATTTTTAACGCCAATCTGAATAGTTAATAAAATCATATCAAGACCGTAAACAACAAAACAGCGAGTAGGTTTGTAGCTACCTAATCGCACACTAAAAAATAATTGAACCTTTTCAAAATAAATCTAAAGATCAGACTCTCATCGCTGACTTCAAATATAATTAATAATAATAATAAAATAATATTAACTTATTATATTTTCACATAAACACACGTCTTGTCGTTTTTGTAACAGTATCTAAGCATAGAAAACTAATTTGTTCCAGAATAATGACGACGCCCCACTGGCTTCTCATCACGTTCTCATGCTTCGGCCCCGTCAGCCTTCAGTACATCAACACGGGCACTCTAGGTGCAGACCCAGTCCTCGAGCTCTCTGACTCCAACCTCCACCACCCCCTCCCCTACAACCACTACTTCAGTCAGCCACCCAACCTGGACACGTATCAAAACGACGTCCAAAACGAATTCTTGCAAGAACAGGAATCACAAAGGAAAAGGCGGACAGCCAGTGAAAAAGAAGTGAGGTCATGGTTTCCGAATTTGGTCGACACTGATAAAACATTATATTTCAAGAACGACCAAAACACCTCACCGTACATTGTCGGGTATAATGAAGACGATAACAATACTGAAGTAGAAAAGAAGAACTTCAGTCCGTGGGGTGGAAAGAGAAACCGACCTCGAGCCACTTTTGAACATATGTGGTCTTGGAAACGGTCTTCAGGCATCCGAGAGCCAAGCATGCCGAAACGAGTCCGCTTTAGTCCGTGGGGAGGAAAACGCAGCGGGCAGATGATATATAAACCGGGCTCTAAAGGATCCAAGATCATATTCTCGTCGTCCATTCCGGAATTGACACGCATAGTGTCTAACTACTCACCGAGTGGGAAACGGTTCGACTTCGCAGGCTTCCAATTTATCCCAGGAATGGATAAGCGACACCCGATCAAAATTCTGGCAATGAGCACCAACTTGGATGAGAGGACATTGCGTGAAGCTTTGCCATTCAATACGTTTATGGAACCATCTCCGAAAGTCTTCAAACCGGGGCACCCATACAACGAGGTACATTTGAAGAAAGACGGAAAGAGGAAGATGAAGTTCAGTATTTGGGGAGGAAAGCGGTCGCCGCCCATCATCGGACCGATCTGGACCCCGGCATCTGAAGACATCCAAGACTCTACTCTCGACACGATACTTCTCCTAAGAAATAAACAAAAGGAAAACGATCTGAATATTAAGGCACAATAAACGGTCAACGATTTCAATTTTTGTTTCTACCGATTGTACCTATCTAAACTAATGGGGTTTGTTTCCATCAATAGAGATCTATTAGCATATATGTTTACCATATTATTTAATGCCATACATTTGAGTGCTTACTGCTACTTGTACTACCTACATTGGAAAGTTGAAAAAGGTTATCGAATAAAATCACTGTTATCGTGTAGCTTGCTACCTACCTACCTACTGGCGAATACACAACTTGTTGTGGCGTTTGTTGATCAGTTGTAAATAGTTTACAATGTGTTCAACTGAACCTTTGTCTATATTCATACACAAATGTTGTGAGAGCGATAGGCCAAGTCATTTTTATTATTAATATAATTTAAATAATTAATATATACTATCATTTAACTACTTACCAATATCAATATGTACCTACCTATTATATAATACATTATTTTAAATTAATGAACTTTCGGAAGGGTAGTCCTGAGTTTACCGCCTGTTTTCTTATCAGCTATGCAGTCGGCGTAGGTGGGCATATAATTTGCGATGCTCATGTATCATGACGTGGGTATATTCGGAGAACATACATGTCAGTAAGACTGTAGGTATTAAACATTTGGGTAGCTGTCTAAGTAACCTCGTGATCGTAATAAATTTAACATCTATGTAAAGATTCATATAAGTGACGCGGGACTTGCTCTGCTCTGGGTGGCAATACGAATCTCAGAGAGCAGTGACAGTTGTAGGCAAATTATGTGACTTGACCGCCTTGGTGCATTTAGGCTATTTCTAAATGTTTATTATCTAACTATAAGATAAAATCTCAACAAAGTAATATAGTTATTAGCTCAGTTGTTTTATGCTTAGGCGTTTTACGTAGGTTTATTGCACCTACACAGATGAAATATACGTACCTACAAGTTCTCCAAACGAGAAGTCGGAAAGGCGGTGGCGTAGGTAAATGTTATAGCCTGTCTCTGTCAGTTCTCCATAAATCTATTATTTCTCGCTCGCACAGATATAATGACCGCCGATTGCAAGCTTTTCTATTTCTAGTATTTTGTATAAACTCGCGCTTAATAAAAAAATATGTGGCCACTGGCCCTAATTCTGTTAATCACATAAACTAGCTAAAATTCACTAAAATTCTTCAAATTGAAATAGCTCGTATTCTATTTACGCTAAAATTCAAATTCGTATAACTCCATACAACGCTCTCACTAATATTAGACGAGTTTTATTCAACTGTTGGCCAATTGCGGGTAGTTTTAGTAGGCACCAAATAAATGGCAACTTAATTTCGCTAAAACTACCCGCAAATTTAATAAATATACTTTATTTTAGTGATGTTATTGATAAGTCTCATACTAATTTAGACTTTATCGTAACCGTTTATGAACTGATTTAGTTTTCCAAAATTTTAGTTTTAGTTCAGTTGAATAAGCGAATCACTACCATTGTCTAGGAAAAGGTGGTTGAACGAAATTCTTTATGGTCCGCGACCGCACTTTACAACCAACCTTAGTAAAATTGTACTATACTACAGTTAATGTGGAAACCGTTGTTGTGTACCTGTTTGGACAGGACTTTATATGGATGGTAAATTTCCAGGTGGTTTTTACTAAGCCTATAATATTATCCTTATTTGACACATGTGTTTATCGATATGGCTGGTATCGATAAAGACATGAGAATCAAAGCTATCGGCGACTCCTTACGTCAATGATGACAGACTTGTTATTCTAAACTTAATGTTAACTTCCCATGTCTCTATGGTGAACAAAGGTAGTAAATAAAATATGATGATTACATGAACAAAAATTGTTTAATTTCCCACAAAACATGTTGAAATAATTGGCGACATTGTTTTAGCGACACAAGATTAAGGATACACACACACAGAGGAGATAGACTTATAAGATACTATGGGTATATTATGGATTTGAAACGCTCCTCGCAGAGCCTGCCTATGGGATCGTAACTATCTAGTTATGAATTATTCTCTGCGATCGTTTATATAGGTGACCACTACACTACATGCATTTTCAAGTGAAGGCGCGTTAAGCCGTTGATCCCAGTTGAGGATACGGATATTTGCTGGATTGCAGGGGAGGCTTTTGGGCATCCCGAAATTTCCGATATTGGGCTATCCTTCAACACGCACAGGCCTCCGTTGTAAAATATAATAGCCAAAACACTGTACTCAATGGAAAGCTAGTGCCCTGCAGCAGTGAAAATTTAAATTTACTGCAATTTGTTCATAATTAAGTTCATGTTAGTTTCATAAACCATTTGGAAGTTGAGTATGATAAATGTGAAAAGTTATTCCAGACCATGATGATTAACTATTATAAAAAAATACATGCAAGCAAGTCAGAACATCACGTTTATATCCTGTCCACTTTGTTGCTTGATACTAGATGGCGCACATTACTGCTGCCCATATATAGCCAGGGTGAAATCTATGAAATAAATTTGGAAGCCTTGTGTTTTATATTAGGCATTATACATAAATAATAAAATACTACATACATAATCATTAACATAGTTGTTTTAATTTCGTGACAAGTATAAGTAGTTACAAGTTACAATGTACATAATTATGATGAAAATGACCATTGCTTTGAACATGTAAAACACTTTGAAATTAGATAATCATAATTATATCAGAAAGAAAATCTGATACATTATTAACATTTAATGCAAAAATGGGAGCTTTTCGCTTACATAATACAATAATTAGGAACAAGAATTACCTATATGGAATATGAACTCAGTTGGTAAATATTTTTACATATTTTATTTAGCATGAGAAGGTGGGTATACTGCCTACTTTTACAATTAAAATATAATAGTTTATTGAAAAATAAATAATCATGCTACCTCATCAGATCATATATATGTGTATTCAATAGTATCTAATGAAGTTTATTACACATTTTAGGGTTGCAGTAAATATTCATTATATGACAACTTTTTCCTATCCAGTCAGATAAAAAATAATTGATCACATGTCAGCCATTTGCTTCTGTTTCAAATACTAAAGTTTGCAAGAAAATTAAAAATAATATTGATATTACTGGTATAGTAGCCACAAATGTATCATTTGCATCTCTGAATTTAGTCTCTTAGAACATTTGAGCATATACATACCTTCATAGTGTTACTTTTCTTTTATTTAAATTCTATATTTATTAAGGGACTCTTATAGCCATAATCATACACCAACTATGTCAGTCCCAGAATATTCACATAGTCTCACTACATATGATTGATAAACTTGTGTGTTGACTGAGTACCCTAGCATCAGCCAGGAACAGACCCACATCAGGTTGATTTAAATCAATTGATTCAGATAAATCATGTCTCACAGATGCACTCATGGACTAGCCTTCATGGACTATGTTTTTACCATTACATTTTACAAAGTTATCTCATGGCAAAGTATTTTTTGGATCTTCTGATCCAAAGAATACTTTATGGAACATCACATTTAAATCACATGATATTACCAAAAACTTTCATTTTTTTCGAATATAAAGTACCCATAGTGTTAATTAGAACCTTCCTTAGGTTTTGATCTTCATGTAAATCTTTTCAATCATTTAAGTAGTACGTCACAAACATACTAATATACACATACAAAGTTATTCCATCATAATAATAATAATATGGAACTTATATCTGTAATAAATTCACTCAGAAACAAAATAGGTAGGTAGTCAAATTAGTATCTATTGCAATAAATACTTAGCTACTTACAATCTTGTGCATTTATTGTATTCGCAGGCTGTATTCAGTACACATCAGGTGGCCAAGGTTTCTTGTTCAAATTCAAACTAAAGCATACAAATCTTGCAAATTACACTTATTATTTTTTATTATTTGGGAACCAAAAACATGTAAAGGATTTATACTAAACTGCATATTAAACAGAATAATTATTTGAAATTAATACCTGGCAGAGACAACATGACTGGCATACTCAGACTCTATATCGATGCAGAGGTTTTCAGTCTAACTACTATCACCATTAGTCTGTCCAAAAAATGGACAGACAACTCCAAGGACTTTTTATATACCTTAAAGACCTAGTGTTTGACATATCACTTGATGGTCTGTTAAAAAGTAGTCAAAGGTAATCAGTCTAGACCAATAATGTTTAATTTTTTTATAGTATTAATACTAACTTGGCCATAACTTTACAGCTGCAATAGTTAAGTGAAATTGGGTGATTTAATGCTCGCTTAAACAGCTTAGAAATCTTGTTTAATCTTATACAGAAATATACTAAAGAATACACAATCTAAACCTAACTGAACTAAATGTACCTAGACAGCTGAGAAATTCTTATTCCATAATAGATAGAAAATAAATGAGTTTATGAAAGCAGCAAATTCACTGCAATGTTTGCAAATCAAGGATAAGGTCTATGTCACAAACTAAATAGTCAACCAATCGGAATAAGAAAATATTGATTTAGGCAGTTCTAAATATGATGTGAACACCAGAGTCAGTTTCAACAGGCTGACTAAGTTGTCCAACCTTCAGTTTAAAAGCTTCCTCTTCAAATGGCTTCTGCATTTGGCCACGGCCAAAGTGTCCAAGATCACCCCCACGTTTAGCCGAAGAGCAATCAGAGTATTTACCAGCCAGATCACTAAATGAAGCCTCTTCAGCGACGATTTGCTTGCGATAGTTCTTGACAAGTTCCAATGCTTCTTCTTTAGTTCTTGTAATATTTTCTTCGCGCCATGATGATGGCCGTCGACTATCGGCATGCTTCACGAGTAGATGGCTACAACGAACTTCACCAGCGTTAGCAGGAGCGTCGGGGCGCTCCCATTGGGACTTCTTGGTGTAGCTGTTTAGGTAGTAAGTCATACCGGTCGAGCGGCTGGTTCTCATCTCCCATCCTTCAGGCAGCGGCGCATCGTTGTCTTCTTGACTTGACATTCTGCAAACGTTTTGCGAATTGATCGCGTGGATTGTTCGATACACTTAAACTACGTTTCATAAACGGCAAGTTATTGCCAAAGATCCAAATATAAACAGACTTTAGATAAAAATTATTGGATATTGTGCGAGTTTAAAACTCTTTACTACTTTGTTCACCATAAAACACGGGAGAGCGATTAAAAAACGCCTCTACAGACCAATAACCTACAAATCAATGTAAAGAAGTATACAACTAGAACTAGTAAGACAATAAATCTCACCTGGAATTCCTGGATAACTTGAAAATATCACAATTATTGCAATTACTGGTTTACAAAATATACAATTAAAAAAAATACACTAAATAGTAAATACCGCTATTTTTAAGACACGAACCTTACGTAGTACCACAATACAAACTAAATCAGTGTTGCCAGGTGACCGACGTGTGAATTTCCCCCCAACCTTTTACAAAATCCCACGAAAATTAGTGTTTAGGAAAAAATACCCTCTAATTCATTTTTACTCATTTTAAAGGTCTGCACAGGCGCACACATACAATGCGTAGCGTGCGCAGATATAAATGTACTCTATGGCACGTATCGGGCGAATTGGCGGATCCAGGCAATCTATTATACACGTTGGAAGTAGATAGAGGCGTTCACACCGCACGCAGAGCGTGCGCATCGCAGTTCTAACGCATGACGTTGTGAACGCCTCCGTTAACTTCTATCTAGTGTTGAGTAGAGCATACAAAAGGCGGTACATTTGTCATGACGTCAAAATGTAAAAGCGGCTCGACATTTCTTTTGTACTATTTCAAATTGTATGTCACGGCAGTCGATAAATCACATTACTTACTCTCCGCCTCCATAAAACTATACGGTGAAGACAGATAGGGAGCGAGACGCATGCTACAAAGTACAATAGTACGCCATTCTAAAACGAGCATTACATGCGTAATTTGTAATTTTATTCATTATCGTTATCATTATACTTTAAAAATATATTTATTTATTTACATACTAAAAAATATTTACATAGTATGATTTACCGTTACATTTTACTTTGCAATACTGGTTGCTTAAATGCCTTCAATTTTGACTGACAGACTGCACTGCGCTTGCACTGCAATAACGTCAAATGTCATAGTTGTACCCGTAGCTTCAAACGTCCCACAGCGCTTCAGTATGCCTCATAGTTACTTATCTATGGTATGCCTCGCCCAAGTTCCAAGCCTCATTGGCCTCAGCTCCTTTCAGGTGGGGTAGGACATTGTACTGGCTTAGTACTAAAATGAGGCTACTCTTACAAACTCACTCTTTGATCGGTTATATTTAGTTTTTTCTGGACGTTTCTCTACCCAGGTGGCCCAGAGTTTTTCTGATTTATGCACAACGTAAATCGGTAACATTTCTCCGTGAGACGTTCCGCTAAACATCAAGCTTACCGCCAATTTTGAGCTGTTCATGATAAGCTCGGGATATTTTGTGCCCCTTTTATATATATTTCTATTTACCCCGGGTCATCAGTCAAATTAGTTTTATCATAATTGACGACGCAATCAGGGCTAACATCTTCAATAGTCTCATTTAATCCAAAACTAATGTCAATTCTTTTTAAATAAGATAATATCGCCTAAGCTCGATGTAACCTAGAATTAGGTTTTTCTGTGCTGAAATAAATAGTTATTTAATAGCTCTCAAAAAAAGTATCGATTAGCTCTTCAAATACTTTAGCCCTGTCTCTCGAAATATTTGCTGCCTGTCTATTAGATATTCCTGGGTCTTATATTTTAAGAAATTGAGGGCCCAATCTCGGCCAGGCAAATTATTACTTTGAGTATAGACTGTTCTTCCTATTTTATTCGGGTGCCTGTGATCAAATATTCTTAAATCTAAGCCATTCATAGGAAAACCCCATTCACCCATTATTGTAAGGTATTCTACGAAACGATTATCTTCTAATAAGTTGAACAAAGCTTTTTTTGACAAGGTTTTTGAACTTTAATAAAGTGTAGCTTTGGGATTATAGTATCTTTCTGTTGCTTTTCCACCAAAGTAGATTGCCTCACCGTAGCTGATATCTTACCACACTGTAACTTAATTAAAATAAAATAAATAAGTAAAAGTACATTTCAAACATACTTAAGTTTATATATATTATAATAATATCTCATATTATACTTTTGTTCTAGGTGACAATCTTCCCCCATCGTCTGTAGGTTGCAGTCAACAACAATAGTCGCTCTGCCAGACATTAAATAGAGTTATCATTTTCTTTTACAATAAAATCATAGGCATTGGACTTACCTGGGCGTAAGATTACTTTTACCGAATAAAAAAAATCAAGTAGAGATTATACTGCAGCTACTACATTAACAGTTTGAGCAATCCACTAGCTATTGGTAGCCTATATATAACTCAAATGGTCTAATCCGCTACCGGCTGGCAGCGTGCCCAGAATGCTAGCAGCATTGCCATTAGTAGAGATTTCAAAATATTCACATCAGACACGGATAATAAAATTATTAATAAAAAAGATGTTGTATGTATTGCTTCCGGGCTGTTTGGCCGTGGTCTATGTGAAACTTTTGTTCCAGACGTTTCGTCGATCACTGCGGTCGACATCTTCAGTGGTTCAGGTCCGAGCGGCGACAAGAGCGTAGAACTCTCCTCCGCGGCGTCTTCTCTGATACTGATGTGGAGTCTTGAGTCGCTTGTGTATTTATAGGGGCACTTGTACTGCTATTAGTGGGGGACAGAGAGAGGCAGACTGAGTTGGACGCTCCTGATTGGCCGAGGCTAGAAGGGGCGTGGCCTGTCAGTAAGGGGTCGGGTGTTGGTTTAGTCACCTTTGGAATGTAGTGGCGAGCGGACCTCAGTGCTGGATACCAATCTTTTTGGAGATGAAACCCTTCATTTTTTCTGTTGAAATTATTAGGGTGCTTGAATATTTCGATGGCTTCTCGATGAAGGCGTGGGTAGAAATGTGACGTGGTGGATAAAACCTTCGTGTTTTGAAATTGGATGACATGGTTGCCTTTCTCTTGGGTGTGTTCTGCTACTGCAGACTTGTCAAAATGGTTAAGGCGGCAATTTCGTTCGTGTTCCGAAATACGTGTCTTGATACTTCGTAGGGTAGTGCCCACGTAGACAGAGCCACATGAGCAGGGGATCCGGTAAACTCCCGCTGAAGATAGTGGGTCACGTGGGTCCTTCACTGAACGGTGTAGATCACGTAGCTGTGTTGTGGGTTTAAAAATGGGCTTGATATTGTGGTTTTCTAGAAGTCTTCCAATGCGATCCGTGACGCCATAAATGTATGGCAAAAAGGCTTTCCCTAAAAGAGGTAGATTTTCCACGTCCTGGTTCATCGGTGCAGGTTTTCTTGGATGAAGAGCTCTCCTTATTTCTTGGGAAGAGAAACCATTGGCTTGAAAGGCTGTATTTAGATGGCAAAGTTCATCTTGAAGGTGTTCCGGTTCACATATGCTCTTGGCTCGGTGGGCCAGGGTCTTAATGACCGACATTTTCTGCCTAGGATGGTGGTTGGAATCTTTGTGTAGGTAGCGGTCTGTATGTGTGGGCTTTCTATAGACCCGGTGGCCAAGGCTACCATCTTCCTTTCTGGACACTAAGACATCTAAGAATGGTAATTCCCCGTTGTTTTCTGTTTCCATAGTGAACTGAATGTTTGGATGGATGCTATTCAAGTGCTCCAGGAACTTTGCCAACTCTGTGTCTCCATGACTCCATACCACAAAGGTATCATCCACATAACGAAACCACACCTTGGGTTTCTTAGTAGCTGATTCCAGAGCGGTTTCTTCAAAAGACTCCATGTAAAAGTTCGCAACGACAGGGCTGATAGGATTTCCCATGGCTAGGCCATCAACTTGTTCGTAGAAAGTATTGTTCCACTGAAAATAGGAAGTAGTCAGGACGAACTCAAACAAATCTGCAATGTCTTTGGAGAACAGCGGTCGGATTCGTGTCATAGCTTCTTTGACTGGCACTTTGGTAAATAGCGAGACTACGTCGAAGCTTATTAAACGATCCTCCGGGTGTAGGTTGAGAGTTTTGAGTTTCTCCACAAAGTGGCGGGAGTCCTTGATAAATGACGACGATGATCCGACATGTTGTTGAAGCAGTCCGGTGAGGTACTTGGAGACTGGGTGAGTGGGGGAGCCAATAGCGCTTACAATAGGTCGGAGCTGTACTGATTTAAACCCACTGTTTTTAAACCCACAACACAGCTACGTGATCTACACCGTTCAGTGAAGGACCCACGTGACCCACTATCTTCAGCGGGAGTTTACCGGATCCCCTGCTCATGTGGCTCTGTCTACGTGGGCACTACCCTACGAAGTATCAAGACACGTATTTCGGAACACGAACGAAATTGCCGCCTTAACCATTTTGACAAGTCTGCAGTAGCAGAACACACCCAAGAGAAAGGCAACCATGTCATCCAATTTCAAAACACGAAGGTTTTATCCACCACGTCACATTTCTACCCACGCCTTCATCGAGAAGCCATCGAAATATTCAAGCACCCTAATAATTTCAACAGAAAAAATGAAGGGTTTCATCTCCAAAAAGATTGGTATCCAGCACTGAGGTCCGCTCGCCACTACATTCCAAAGGTGACTAAACCAACACCCGACTCCTTACTGACAGGCCACGCCCCTTCTAGCCTCGGCCAATCAGGAGCGTCCAACTCAGTCTGCCTCTCTCTGTCCCCCACTAATAGCAGTACAAGTGCCCCTATAAATACACAAGCGACTCAAGACTCCACATCAGTATCAGAGAAGACGCCGCGGAGGAGAGTTCTACGCTCTTGTCGCCGCTCGGACCTGAACCACTGAAGATGTCGACCGCAGTGATCGACGAAACGTCTGGAACAAAAGTTTCACATAGACCACGGCCAAACAGCCCGGAAGCAATACATACAACATGCAACGCCGGCCGTGAAAGCCTTAGAGTTTACAATAAAAAAGATAATCGGGATTCTTATAATTTTTATTCCACCCGTGCGAAGCAGGGCCGGACCGCTAGTATGGATATATATCGCAGACATATCCATACTAGCGGTATGTAATCCCCCTCCCCCCCTCCCGCCCCCCGCCCCTCCCTGTGCCACCGTGTTAATTCATAAGATCAGTAGATGGCGCTAAATTTACACTGCTTTTACTGCCATCTAGCTGATTATTTTGATAACCCGCAATCATACCATGAAATAGTTATGGCTATACGATGCAGATGGCAGCAATAGTGGCCAAACGAAAAAGATCTGATTCTAAATGTTTTATTGCCTGCATCAGCTGGGATGTATTCAACATTTTCTGAATGGATGACGGAATTTCTTAGCAAAAATCGGCAAAATATGTAATAATATGAGTTGAAAGATGTAGGTATTAAATAAATATTATGAATTTTGACCCTGAAGTTTGAAAAACTAGATATCAAACGCACTTTTCTTGTTGACAACGGTGTCCTTGAGAGTCAGATAACATCTAGGTAGGGTACCTATTTGCGTGATTCCACAATGAGACCATCAAGTCAGACAATGTGAAACTAGGTACCTAATAAATAAAATAAAACTTCATTATTTTGTTATTAAAACTGACGTGGTTTTGACACATCATGACTGTATAAAACACGGGAGTTACTCAAGTAATAAGTCAGAGGGTTCCGGCTATAGTTTCAACCACATTCGGTGGTCTTTTTCAAGGAGAATACGGGGCGCTTGCGGCCGCGGTCGTGGTTCGCCTAGTACTGGGTAAGTACTAAGGCTTCGATCGAGATTGTATTCTTGATCGAAGTACTAAGGTAAGTAAGTAAACAATAGTCGGAACACTCTGACTTATTCGTGAGTAACTCCCGTGTTTTATACATTCTTATCCTATTCATGGCTGATACTTGTCTGTTTGAAAATATATATATGAGTTTTTTCCGGGTCTTGTTTGTGGGTGTCGTGTGATTGTGTGTCTATGCTATGCCTCCAGTGACACATTCGAACACAACACTGCAATCATATAGATACTTAACTTCGTCGTAAATTATGATCTAATTAGATATTCTGTGACACTAGTGTGGTGTCAGAGAATATCTAATAATTACGGCAGTGTGAATGCGTTATGTATCTTTCATTTTTTAAAACAATGGAAGCAAAATTCATCAAACATTATTTATTTACGAATATAAAATTATTAATAGTGAACAGTGTAAGTTATCACACAGTGCCACGACAATTACCTACAAATCACGGCTTACAACATAATATATACAAACATATATATCTGTGGTCTTAAAACTAAGTAATTTAGATTTAGCCTGTAAATAGTAGGCAGTTCGCAATGGAGTCTACCGATCCGTCCGTAACCGATACTTGCAATACGGAAACGGATCTTGTATGGGTAGCCGCTAGTAGCATGTGAAAATTATTAGTTACAGAGGCCTTTTGGCGTGCACCTTAAGTAATATAATTAAGTTATAACTATAGTATGTAGGTACTTAAATAAAATAAAAATAAATTCATTAAAATCATACAAATATAGTGCGGGCTGATGAAATCACGAAGTAGGTCCATAGCAAAACATAGCAGTCAGTCCGTCATGCTCGATGCGGGATTCATTGATGATCATACATCAATGAAATAAAAAAAAGTGAGTCGGGTAATGTTTTACGCGACGTAAGTGAGATTACACTGTACATCAAAAACGATAACCTTTGTATAATATGGCTGGACTGGAAGAGAAAGAGGGCATACCATGATTTAAATAGATATTTAAAACATATTCTTACCGACTCACGGAGTAATTTCCATACAGCATCATATATCGTCATCATCAGTATAGATATATTGATCAATAGAGTGATCAAATACTGTAAGGGAAAAATATTGAAGGTCAAAGGTAATGATGGTCAATCCGTATAACATTGGGATGCGTAGAGCTATTTAATTACAATTTGTGACGTCGAATGGGCGAGAACATCATTTGCGGCAGTTTATCTGTCAGCCTTATGGCTGTTCTTTGACTGGCAAGCGCAGCATAGGGTATCCACTGACAAGATGGACAGAAGTCCTGGCCATCATCCCGGGAGAAGGCTACGCGCGGGCAGTTGCCAACTAGTCCCTTTCCATCTGATTTATTATCGAGGTGTACGTTTCCCAAATTGCGGCGTTTGCCTCCAGAAAGATGACGGTGTGCTTACTAGTAATTATCTGACGCATTCTAGTTTAAATGACGTATTTAAATGATAAAATAGCGCTTCACTATCTCAATAGATATTCAGTGATGATGTCTATCAAATCCCACTAATATTATAAATGTGAAAGGTTGGATTAATGGAGGGATGGATGTTTGTTACTCAATCACGCAAAAACTATTGAACGGATTTGGCTCATACCCTGTATTATCAAATGGGCTTATTTTCATTATCATCATCAATCATCACCAGACGAGTAAAACCACGGGGCGCAACAATAGTATATATAAATGTGAAAGTAGCTCTGTCTCTCTGTTAAGTTTTCATACCTAAAACCATTGAACTAATTTCGACGAGTGTCGATATAGAGATCGATCTGACCCTGGAGAAGGACATACGATACATTTTATCCCGGAAAAAGTATGGTTTCCGTGCGATAACTGAGGTAGCAGGAAAACGGTAGTCCACGCGGGTGAAACCGCGGGGCGCTGCTAGTAGATAGATAAATTTATTTCTATAAAAATTTCTTTATTAAAAAAATTATATGAACAAATAAATAAATGAAACATTTATTTGTTTATATGTATATGTAAACTCCCGCGAATCCCTATAGTAACATCGTCAGCTGGTAAGGCCTTAAAGAACAACGTTTGTCGCGTCAGCTAGTTCACTACAAATGATGATCATTTCTACTTACCAGAGGTTCCAAAGAGCTCTTAATCTTTTCTGTGATGTCAACAATTGATTTGTAAATTTGATGAAACAACGTCAATTGATTATTATCGGCGTCCTTCAAACGATCAAGAAAACTAATAAGTCGAATGTGGACCGAATATAATACTAGGGTCATAGTAAGGAGGGTTATATCTTGACACGTCGATACACAGTTGTAAATAACAGTTGTCCAAATGTACTTTGAGCATATAATAGTTTTTGTACAATAAAGATATGTCGTCACAATTCTATATATAATCATAAATATTAATAAAGTTATTTGTTTAATGTCTTCGCGATGACGCCCTTTGTTACCTCCCAATTTTGTATCAAATAATTGAATTTCATTTTTCAAACGACATATCGTTAAATCGGTAGGGGTGCATGCACCGATAACAGCGGCTATCAGATGCTGTGCAATATAACAAAGGTACCAAACAAACACACTATCCGACAAAGGCCGTAAATCAAGTAAAGTACCAGCACAAATGATAGTGAAAGACTGTAATAAGCAAAAACATTTCACGATGCATTTGATTTTAAACGTTTTGTACTCGATATAACCAAAATCTAAACCGAATAGAACGTTTAATGTTATGTAAAACAGACATATTATTTTTGAAATTCTGCTACTATTATTAAAGTGTGCATTAAACATTACTGATAATATTAATATATTGAAAAGCACTTCGGAAAATACACTAGCAGCGAGGAAAAGCGGCCATGTTGGAATGTATTACCAATTCATGTGTTGTCGTCAAGTTCATAACATTTCCTTAATTCATTACAATCTTAATTAAGATAATTGAATTGATCTATCGATTCACGTCGATCGGGACGGTTAATTAAAAGGTCTTTTTGCGTTTGCTTATACGTTACTTACTGTATCGTGCAATGGGGTTGTACAGCAAAGGTAATAAGATATAGCCGACAACAAGGTAACGATACCTACTTTATTATATCATACACGCACACCCCCGCACTAGGATTCCCTGTGTCGCGGAAAGCATGATCACACGCAATCACAGCACAATAACATCCAAGACCCGGGACAAACATCCATGCTTATCACAGAAATGTTTACCTCTGACTAAAACTGTAAAAGTCTATGCAAGGTCGATATGGGCCGTGGATTATGGGGCAATATTTTGGAAATGTTTTCAACTTTCACTTAACGGGTTTCAAAATTAGTTTGCACTGCTGCAGCGGTATTGTTATCTTAATTACTATACTCCCGTTTACACAGTCCGATTAATTTAGGAGTGCACTGTACAAATGCAGTTGTTTGGTTTTCTCCGGAACGGACAGTCCGGGCGAACTCGTATATATGGGGTTTGCTTAAACAGTACAGGGCAATGCATCGAAATGGCCTCAACTATTATTTATTCTGTACGGTTCTTATGTGGCATGAAGGTATCTATAATTAAAATGCTTGACTTAGAACTGAGACGTCGTCAGCATGCTTTACTATTGCTGTCAAATATTTGATTTGTTCAGAGCGCCACAACAACAATGGGATTTATGTCAAACATAACAAACGAATTTCTTTGTTTAATCTTATATAAAATAGCACGGAGTATCCTTGTATATTTACAGACTATTTGGCCTTTACATCTTAGTGGTAAGGTACTTTCGAGTACCCGCCTGGCTACCACCGTCAACTATGAAAAACGATTTCCAAACACTTAGTTTAATTAGGCCTAGTCCTTGAGAGCCAGTAAGCATTCTAGGCCTTGTGAGCAGGCTTAAGGTCACACAACGAGCGCTGGAGAGGGCTATGCTCAGGATTTCTACGCGATCGAATCAGAAATGAGGAGATCCTTAGTAGAACGAAAGGCACCGGTATAGCCCAGCGGATTAGCAACTTGAAGTGGCAATGGGCACGATGACAAGGTGGACAGACCCGTCTAAGATCGCTGGTAAGGGCTGGATGCGGGCCGCTTCCATTTCATCCTTATGGAAAGAGGGACGCCTATGTCCAGCAGTAGACGTTCTTTGGCTGAGATGATCTGTCTGACGCGACATTAGCATCTACATTGCACCAGTGTGAAGTCGGGGCGGGTCGGTAGTTCTGGTATAAAAGTTAACGTCAAACAGCACATTTGACATTATCTTCCAACAAGAGGTTTCCTCCTATTGATTTGTTTGCGTTGGCCTATTTATAAATTATTGTACCGGGCTTCGGTTCATGATTTGATGAGTCGAAATCATCATCATCATCTTCATCAAGTCGGTGTATTTGGTATATGTGTTGTAATTGAAACTGCAATTTTTATTTTTATTTTTTTTTAATCACACTCAGACCCCCCTACTAGGATTCCCTGTATCGCGGGAGGCATGGACACACACAATAACAGCACACACAATAACAGCACACACAATTGAAACTTAAATAGTAGGCTACAGACAATAAGCAGTCGAACTGCTGTGAGTGGGAACAGTACGTTTAGCATGAGGATATTTATTTATAACAAGCTGCCACGGTGTATTAAAAACGTAAAAAACAATGACATATTCAAATTTAGGCTGAAGCAATTTCTTGTCGACAAGACTGTGGGATAGTTCAGGTAATGGGAAAACCGTAATCCCCGCGGGTGGAACCACGGGGCGCTATTAGTAGTCAATATAGGTACTCTTCAAACCTAAAACGCAATAGAAAATAAACAACTTAGATTAGTGATGATGAGGTCTAAGGTAGTATCAAGACCGAACCCTGTACACTGTCCTGTTTTATGCTTACAGCCAATTCATTAACGAAAATCCTACATAATTTGGAGCGCAAAGGTAGCCTCCACAAATAACAACTACTAATTGGGATATTTGACTAATGAGGATGCCAATTAGCTCGATATGATCGGACGACTGCCTCTTATTTGACAGTTAGTTACTAAGTTAGGTGTAAACGAGCTGAAAACTATTAATTTTTGAAATAATGTGCATGTCATTGGGAATTTTATTAAGAAAATATTGTACAATATCAGCTGATAAATAAGTTTTAATTTTAATGGCAGGCAAATATGTCTGATGAGAGTCATTATTACGTTGCTACAATTTTAACTTTATTTTATACGCCCCACGGTTTCACCCGAGTGGATTACGGTTTTTCTGCTACCTCAATCATCCCAGGAGAGCTTTACTTTTTCCCGAATAAAAATAACCTATGTGTAATTCCGGGGACTAATCTATCTTCATATTAAATTTCATCGAAATCGGTACAGCCATTTGAGCGCGAAGGAGTAACAGAGGTTTTTGAATTATTTGCTTATCCCACGGGAATAGCAATTATTTTCGAGATGAAAAGTTGCATATGTGTTAATCTAGGGTCTAAACTATCTCCATGTAAAATTTCATCTAAATTGGTGCAGTCGTTTCAGCGTGAAGGAGTAATAAATAAACACTCTACACACATTATAAACTGTCACCTTTATAATATTAGTGCGATAATTTGTTGCTTCTTTTTTTATACCAACACACTCTGTGTGGTAGCAAGAAAATGCACTATATGTTAAAATAAATAAATATTATCTAGTTTCGGTCGCCGTGGCGCAGTGGTTAATGTCAGTGACATGACTTCTGTGTCTCCGGGGACCCTGGGTTCGAATCTCGGCAGGGAAAACACTTGTGCGATGAGTGTAGATGTTTGTCCCGGAGCTTGGATGTTTGTGTGCCGTGATTGTGTGTGTCCATGCACAGATACAGGGAATCCTTGTGCGGGGGTCTGAGTGTGAAAAAAATAAGTTGTATGTCGTCATCGCAGCTATCAACTCGATGGCTAAGATGCAGATGATGATGATGAATTTAAATGACAATAATGAATACCCTACTCTTATTGTCACAAAACAGAGTCACTGCATACATTTGTATGTTGAAGTGTATATCGGGAAGGCTACGAAAGAGAGAGCTAACGGTAAAGCCGAAGAGAACATGTTAGGTTTCAAGCCTCGTCTGTCGTAGGACGTTTTTTTGTAGTATGGAGGGTAGAGGTTAGAAAAGCTATCTTATAAGGGAGACAAGTTGAAAAAGTGTCCAGTTGTAATTAGCCAGTTGTAAGTGTCCAGTTGTAAGTGTCCAGTTGTCCAGCAACTTACAACTAAAATAAAACTATACAAACTGACTTCCACTGAGTAGTGGAAAACATGTATCTCTGTGCGCGATCTGTGGACTGTGGACAAATTAAATCTCATATTCATACATAATTACTGCTCCTAGATAGTCTAAATAAGTATCGTATTTTATTGAAATTATTATACTTTTAGGCTCATTTATAAATAGGCACCCTAGTAAATGTCCTTGAAAATTAGCCACAATAAAGCTCAACTCTAACTTTTTATTTGCTGTTCTACGCGTGTTGCTGTATTGTGTGAAACTCTGCGATAAAAATACACTTTTATGCAAACTCAGGGCAAACTAAGTGTTTGTAAATGAAGTTGAAGCGTAACTTTCTGTTAGAATTTTATCACCAACGCCTGACTGGTACCACGATTTATCTTTAATTTAATCAATTCAAACAATTATGATTATTATTTATTTATTCCCGGCTATTCTCCATCGCTATATGGTAGATATACCACCTATACGTACGAAGCGTTTTGCTTCCCCTTTCTTAATGCGTACTGCCATGGAATGGAACTCGTTGCCCGAGTCCGTGTTTCCCGATATGTACAATGCTGGAGTCTTCAAGTCGCGAGTGAATAGGTACCTTCTAGGTTTGCGTGCTAAATCCTAGACAACGTCATCACTTAACATCAGGTGAGACAGTTGTTTAACGCAAACTTATAATATGTCAAAAAATAAATTAAAAAAAACTGTTAAAGAGAGGTATTACGTAAGAGATTTTTTGTAATATGCTATATCATCTGGTTATTATTGTATGTCTGGTAATTCTAACATAATATTAAGAATATCAAACTGTCAAATGCGGTCTCTCAGCGGCCGCACTATAATCTTAATAACTTGTATTTTAAACTATATTTTACACCAGCATACATTTATACTAGCATATTTTACCTTTCTGTAGAGCATTTTGCCATAACGACAGTATGAATAGAAACTGTCAAACGCACTTACCATATGACCGAACTATAGTTCATAAAAAGCGTTTCTATGTGCTAAGAT
This sequence comes from Apeira syringaria, assembly GCA_934044485.1. Lineage (NCBI taxonomy): Eukaryota > Metazoa > Arthropoda > Insecta > Lepidoptera > Geometridae > Apeira > Apeira syringaria. The sequence goes on along the minus strand of OW203660.1, from coordinate 22,936,757 downwards.
AAACTAAAAGCTTATTAAACTGGCACCTTGTTTGATATTGTCTGGCTTGAAGACGTGAAAAAGTGGCTAAAAACGTGTCGTACGCAAGATACTGTTCCGTATAACAGTTGGATTAGTTACTATACTTATATATTTACAAGTACTCTGGATGACAGAGCTTTGCTCGGGAAAAACTGCTATAATATCATCAGAATATAACTCTTCCTGGCATCGATTGTCAAATAGCTTTAGTGCTGCTGTGTCGATAAATAAATATATAAAAAATAAAAAAGACGTTTTCTAAAAGTTAAACCTAGCTAGATCGATGTATCGCCCCCGAAACCCCCTTCATACTAAACTTCATGAAAATCGTTGCAGCCATTTCCGAGATTCAGTTTATATACATATAGGTATGCAAGAATTGCTTTTTTAAAGGTATTACATTATTCTCGAAGAACAGAGTATAGATGCACGCGGCTCCGCTAGTGTAGCCTGATCAGATAAAGACTATTAATAGCAACAATATAATCATGCATATAAATAAGTCAGCTCTAGTCGCTGTTAGCGATTCTTCCTAACCTAGGATAGTTGACGTTATTGACAGTATGCAGCAGACAAAACTAGTTACAGCTGATTACGGCTGGTTTACAGCGCAGACCTTAAAGTGACGCATGGGTAACAGTTGATGAGAATAATAAAATGCACTGTAAATCAATACAGGTATGATATTGAATTCGCATCAATGCTTACTTGAATTGTTAGTGCAATATTGTAAAACAGTGATTGATGTAATTTGTGGACAATAAACATTTATTTACTTATTATTTATTTACAATGGACATAGTATGGAACCATTCCATACATATATCCATACATGCCATACTATGTCCGTCCTACCAACATAGAAAGATAAAATAATCCGTATAAACATTTATAAAAATTATTTTACAAATTACAGAAATTTACAAAGATGAGACACACGGTAACACTCCTTAATCAAGCATATTTGTTTATGGTAAGGTAAATAGATCAAAATCATTGTAATTTTAAGTATGTTTTACATTAGAGATTATCATTTTGAAATTGTAAAGCAATGAAATGGCTCTGCGTCAAAATAATTGACATCTACTCTCATTCTACTAGGTCTCTCTAATACGTAATTCGTTTTCTTTTTAATTGCGTAACCTTAAGATGTAAGAACGAGAGTCGATAATGATGACATCACTATTTTTCAATCCAGTGACATTTCTTATGCAGGCACTCTTTGTTTAGTGCAAGTTTAATATGAGGTAATCTAAAGTTAAGATATTCTGAGAAAGAGATTAAATTTGAATCATCAATATAAAAATAATAGTTTTATACTACTTTGCTGTCTTACTTGATGGTTAGTGACGACAGAGTGGAATCAAGCTAGACCTTGAATTTTATCTGGCTTTCCAGGACATATGTCTGAACACTGTGCTTTTTGTACCAGTTTTTTAAACTTGAGGTCTGTATAGCAAGGCTATACCTTATACGTACCGTACCTTATACCTATACACAAACAATAAGGACTAAATAATTGTTAGGTACAATTATTTGATCCTTATTGTTTGTGTTTAGCATTAGCAAAGACGAAGAAATGCCACCTAGGAAACAAAAACCTAGAGCTCACTGAAAAATATTCAAATCAAGTATAAAACAGGTTTTTTCATTGAAAAAGCAGTCTATGATGCAAGCCATTATTAAGAGGACAAATGCTTTGAATGCTCCACCTCTGCCGAGTCACCATACTATTCCTGAACCCGTTAAAGTAAATATGTACTCTAATAAAAATAGCATTATAAAGTCTTTTCAAAAAGTTCTTCTCGCTGTGGCTCTGTTTATTTCGGAACGCAGCGTCAAAGTCTAAATATTTTAGCTTTATAGACCTTCAAAAGTGTGTCCGTGAAGTTTTTATTGAATAAATGAATTATGACTTTGACCTATCAGTTATCATTAAAAGAAACACAATAAACAAAATAATATTATTTCCTCATTTCATCATCAAGGACGCACAAAACTTACTAATGAAAATCTACTACCGATACAAAAAAACATTAAAAAATGATGCAATCGAAGTTTGAAACAAAGGAGAAATAATAGTAGGTTCTTCTAATCCCATTTTCATCAGCTTAAAGACCAAAGGCGCTTCTTTTATAGTTTATCTATGTTATTATGTTATCTATAAACCGAATAGATTTTGCTTCAAAAGCTTCACCGCTTGGCGTACTTCATAGCTTATCGTGAATCATACCGACGTTGTGATATTTTCCAACAATTTGAACGCAGTCAATAAAGTCAACACGAAAAACCTATTAAAGTTTTTAAGTGTTTCCCTTTTAGTGTGATTGGTTGGGTTGTTTTGGCGGAGGCGTACGGCGTCTGTGATTGGTTGGCCGTACGCGTAAGTAGAGAGGATTTCCCGCGCTTTCCATCAGTTGCCTGCAACTTTCCCGCGCGAAGTACGAGCGCGCTCGCGTTTTTTTAATGCGAAATATTGCACGTAAAGTAATGCAGAGTGCCTAGCAGTCGCTGTTTTAGTTACCGTAGCAGTATCGTTGGTAAGTTTCATTTGGTATTTAAAAATGCTATATGAATACTTTTAAATTAAATTGTTTATTTGAAATATTTTTATTTTTTTTATACTGTATAGATCTAGCGTTTGACCACTATCTCACTTGATGGTCAGTGACGATGTGGTCGAAGACGTTATCACGCTAGACCTAGAATACTCACTAAATAAAAATAAAAAATAATATAAATCACTAAACACTTACCAGTATCAAAATTATTAGCGCAATGAAATAAAATTGAATCTTGAATGTACCAGTAATTTGCATTTATTTCAAGTTTTAATTAAAATCTTCAGAATAATTATAGTAATAAATATAGCAAGTAGAATGTTTTAAGCAATATTTTTAATAATAAAACATTAACACTTTTTAACTAAATTTTGGATTCTTGCAATTTATATAATCTAAGTGCTAATTTGACACCATTACCTTACTTTGGAGCACATTTACTATTATTACTATTATTCATAAAATCAGAATAACAAGAATACTAAGCGACTTTTAAACGGATAATTTACTAATATATAGGTTATGGTTTTATAATAATTTCCAAGTTTCATCAATCCAGTTTCATTAAAATGCTAGTTAGATATATTTTTTCGTTAAACTTTGTCTTTTACTTTTAAAAATTTAAACGTGCGGTTATCTATTAACCGTGCGCGTCGTTTAAATGTATAGCAAAAACTGTTTGACAGACGGTTAAATTAATAATCGGACGTTTTAAATGTTTGTTAACAGTAGCCTAAGTATACTTTGGACTAGCAATACATAATTATATATACAATATTTCCCATATGAAGATACTCAATAAACTAAACACCTCCAAGAAACATGTTTTGAGGGAGAATAAAATATCATCATCATCATCATCTCAGCCATAGGACGTCCACTGCTGGACATAGGCCTCCCCCATTAATTTCCACATGGACCAGTTGGAAGCGGCCCGCATCCAGCCTTTGCCTGCGATCTTAGTCAGGTCGTCTGTCCACTGAATAAAATATAGCCTCTGAAAATTCCTAAAGGTTCAGGCGGTTAACTAACACTGATTGGTATAGAACTTTGTAAAAAGATATGTTTACTAATATTTACAGATATTTAACAAACTGAAATTTCCATAAGAAACAGAAAAAAACTATTTTGTTTTAAATGAACGATATATTATACTTTTATACGACAACAGGAAATAAAATGGTAATGAAACATACATAATAGCTTTTCTTCAATCCTAAACTTAACCTCTCGGGTGGCCGGAACATTCAAAGATGTGGTTAATTAGACGTATTATCATTATAACGAATCGCCGAGTTCACAGTATTTAAAGCAAACTATTTCTTTCGCGTTACATGTGTTATGTATAATCGTGTTTGTAAAATAATATGACCTGCCCAGCGTTGGAATATTTATTTATTTATTAACAGTAAACTAGCAGTATGGCCAAAGCGCTAACAACTACCTTAGATAATAGGTTAAGACTGTGTTTATGTGACTGGGGTTCCCTTCCCGCTACTTTGAACTACAAAAACGAGCTATCTGGAATGCAATAATGTTAATTATGTAGTAAAAAACCTCACAAACCAGCTTCCCCTAAACATGCGTAAAAATGTTTAACGCTGCCCGGAAAAAATGCAAGCATCGAAATGTAGGCAAACTCAAATAAGCATTATCACGGACAGTTCAAAAACTACTGTTCTGATCACTAAATCAATGCTGTATTCAAATCAAAGAGAACCAAAATTGGTTTACCTTCAAAAAGTCCTGAGGACAATCTTTAAATAATATTATACAAATTATTTTTTTCATATATCTCTTTTTTTGTAAAATAAGTATTTTGTTTTAAGGAAATAAGCTCATGTAGGATTATGTATTCAGTACTGACAACAGAAACTGCTACTTTTGTTTGAAAGACTTTGTTTGTCCTGTAAATCCTGAGGGATCGTAGTGTGAAACAAAAAAGTAATATGTATTTTTAATATTTTTTGGCAAATAATTTCGGTATTTTATTGTAAAAATAAATAAAATATATTTTTATAAAAAATGAAGAGGGTGTAATATACGTACACGCGTCTCTTTCCCGTAGAGGTAGGCAGGGACCACAATTTTAAAATTGCTACGATTCGACACGAAAGTCATGCTTCTTTCGCTCATCTCATATCTCATCGCTGATTCGGGGATTTAAATATATTTATTATTTTTCCGCCGTAAGGATATGCCTTCAGCTTGCCACCATAGAAATTTAATAAAAAATAGTGTAGTAACTTTATTAATTTTCAAATAAAAGACACTCCACGGACAAATAAGCAAAACCATTTTATAGCTCTTAAAAACTTAAATCTAATGATAAATATTTATTTTTATTGCGGAAATACTCAATAACTGCTACTTTGAACTACAAAAACGAGCTATCTGGAATGCAATAATGTTAATTATGTAGTAAAAAACCTCACAAACCAGCTTCCCCTAAACATGCGTAAAAATGTTTAACGCTGCCCGGAAAAAATGCAAGCATCGAAATGTAGGCAAACTCAAATAAGCATTATCACGGACAATTCAAAAACTACTGTTCAGATCACTAAATCAATGCTGTATTCAAATCAAAGAGAACCAAAATTGGTTTACCTTCAAAAAGTCCTGAGGACAATCTTTAAATAATATTATACAAATTATTTTTTTCATATATCTCTTTTTTGTAAAATAAGTATTTTGTTTTAAGGAAATAAGCTCATGTAGGATTATGTATTCAGTACTGACAACAGAAACTGCTACTTTTGTTTGAAAGACTGCCTTATAATTTTCCCAAAAATGTCTTGTAAATCCTGAGGGATCGTAGTGTGAAACAAAAAAGTAATATGTATTGTTAATATTTTTTGGCAGATAATTTTGGTATTTTATTGTAAAAATAAAAAAATATATTTTTATAAAAAATGAAGAGGGTAATATACGTACACGCGTCTCTTTCCCGTAGAGGTAGGCAGGGACCACAATTTTAAAATTGCTACGATTCGACACGAATGTCATACTTCTTTCGCTCATCTCATATCTCATCGCTGATTCGGGGATTTAAATATATTTATTATTATATTTATTATATTTCCGCCGTAAGGATATGCCTTCAGCTTGCCACCATAGAAATTTAATAAAGAATAGTGTAGTAACTTTATTAATTTTCAAATAAAAGACAATGCTCCACGGACAAATAAGCAAAACCATTTTATAGCTCTTAAAAACTTAAATCTAATGATAAATATTTATTTTTATTGCGGAAATACTCAATAACTGAGCTGTGTAATGTATGCCAATATTTGTACAAAATATGAACTTCGTATAACAAAAGGGCTTCGATATTTTGCAACTTATTAAACGTTTTTGGGCGTCTCAAAGTTATCGAGAATCTAATTTACGTTTCGGAAATTGAATGTCATCCTGTGACAAGTTATGAGCTCATGCAGTGGTAACGACTTATTGTTGAAAAGTTTTAATCTATAGTCTATATTTGAAGTATAAAGCCAAGAAGTCATTTGTTCGCAATAAACATATGATACATGGCAATTAAAAAAAAAGAAACTGTAGTTACTTTTAAACATTTGCTATGTGAACACATGGCTTACAAAATCTATCGAGACTTAATAGCGTTAAAAATATTTATTTTTTACAAATGTTGAAGATTTAACCACTTTACAGAGTTTGTAGTTTGGTATATTTGAATGAAAAGTCATTTGTTTTAATTCATTCTGATTTTTTTCTCTCAGGCTTAGTACGTATAACTATTAAAAAAGATTTATTTATCATTAATCTCTATATTATCATCTGTAAGTATCTATAAGTATCATTAATGATACACAGCTCTTACCTATAAATACATATGAAACAGTCATATATAACACACAATTATATATAATCATCAAGTGAGATGGTGGTAATCGCTTGATCTATAAAGTATCAAAATATGTTTTTTAAGAATCATCATCATCTCAGCCATAGGACGTCTACTGCTGGACATTATGCCTCCCCCATTAATTTCCTTAACGGCCGGATGGAAGTGGCCCGCACCCAGCCCTTACCTGCGATCTTAGTCAGGTCGTTTGTCCACCTTATTGGTAGGCGGCCTGTGCTTGCCAGTCCGTGATCTGTCCAGAGCATAGAACCTACCCAAACTTTACTTTGCTACTTTCTTATAACTTTGAACCCTTTCCATCCAAATTCATTCTCATCATATTGCAGCCTACGTCATAATAACAACCTGTGTGCCAAATTTCATCCAAACACGTCCAGTTGTATTTGCTAAGAGTTAATAGCTCAGTTAGACAGACAGTTTCCTCTTAGTTATACGAAATATTTTAACACGCTCTAACGTTGTCTATGCAGTGGAAATTTCATCACAATTTGCTATTCATGTACAGCTTGAACAGTCTTTCACTCCAAGCAGTTTATCTTTGGAATTCCTCGCTTGTGGACAAACAACGAGCTAAATCTCTACCAATCTTCAAAACTAAGGTCAAAATGATGTATCACTAGCTGCGCCCCACGGTTTCGTGGTGATAAAAGACGATGATGATGGTGATGATTAAAATAAACTATGTAATAATCTAGGATATAATATCTAGCTATTTCCATACAAAATTTCATCGAAATCGGTGTACCCGTTTGACCGTGAAGAAGTAACAAACATACACAAAAACTTTCGCATTTATAATATTAGTAGGATTAATTCTAAAAATCTGATTTATTTCTTGCAATGTTGTTTTTTAAAATTTTTAAATGTTTCTCACTTTCCTTTTAAACATACGTAAAATTACGTAATATTAAAAAATCAAGGTAAAAGAATTCATAATTTTTAGACTATCGCAATTCGAACAAATTGTTAAATCAAACGAGACTTGCTCGAATAAAAAACATTTAGTAATTTATTCACCTCGACGTTTCCACCAAGTTGCATTGGTCGTGGTCACAAGAACACTCAAAATAATCATATAATAGAATAGAGTTACTACATAAAACTACCATATAAAATTGTTCACTAGATCTAAATAATCAAATAGATTCACTACACCTACCGCCTCTCTCGCTCTTTTCTCCGTTTCTGTCCATCCAAAGGTTGCCTGAAAGCGATAAGGCCGCCCATTTTCGTACCAAGTGTTAATGTTTACGTTAGTTTTTAGTATTATATTTAGTATTTTATAGTATGTAGTATTTTATTTATTTTTCTATTTGGGTACTGATCATAAAAAGTTTTTGTATTGTCCTTCAAAATGGATGCACTCAACCTACACAATTCCCTACCATGGTTTAACGTCCCCGACCGCGACAGCTTACAAACTCACCCTGGCGGGTATCACTAGTCGTTCTTTTCCCCGCCCGCCTGCACATTTGAAGACGCAGTTTCTCTCATCCTACTAAGTCTCGGTTTATTCAACAGTCTCCTGGCCATGACACTTAGCTGATTGTATCCTGTGGGTGAATAGAAGAAGACCGTTTAATATATCTTGAATTCTGCGAGAAGAAAGCATATTGTGTAATAGAAAACCTTTGTAGACTGTGATTTTGACCTCTACCTTGTTATGATGCCTTTATTATATAATACCTACTAATAATATAATAAATAATACTAGACTAAGAGTTTAAACGTTCAAGTCATGATTTTTTCTGAAGGGATGATAGCTCAGCGGGCGGAGCGTCGGCTGTCAAACTGACGGACACTGGTTCGATCTCCAACAACAGCTTGAGTTTCTGGTTAAGGTAACATCTTTATCAAATTCCCAACATGGTGGTAGGGTACTTTCGAGTACACGCCTGGCTAGCTACCACCCTCAATTTTGAAAAACTGTCACCAAACACGTCATAGTATGTTCTGGCAGCAGTCCTTGAGAGCCATTCTAGGTCTAGCGTGATAACACTTTTCACCACATGGTCACGGACAATCATATGAGATAGTGATCAAACGCTAGATCTAAACAGTATAAAAAAAAATCAAATTGATATCGATTGGTAAATATCGGGTGACATAAAGACCAGCTTTTTGGTCTCGTGCTGTATTATAGTATTTATTGTTGACAAAAGTGACTAACATTTCTGTAAATTTGGTTGATGTAGTAGCTGCAGTATAGCAATTAGTTATTAGTGTTTTATTTTAATAAAAAAATTATAAAATCATAAATGCATCTATCCAATGAAAAAATGTAATGGGTTATTGACATTGCTCATTGAAAAAGAAATCTAATTTGCAAAATTTGCCTTATTAGTTTCAATAAATAAAAAATAACTGTAAAATAAATGGCTAGCAATGTTCATTTATAATATGAATATTTCACAAAGTTTTTGACAAACACGGATGTCACCCGAAGAGAAACGCGCACGATATCGTCAAACTCGGCCATTTGCGTCGCGCGCTCAAGTTTGGGGAAAACTTTAAAGTTTAAGGGTAAGGAGTGACTCTGTGAGTCCTCTTAATCGCAGATAAAATTAGTAATGTATAATAATGACTCGGAAACTTTGAAATCTATCACAATCTGTGTATTATGTCGTAGTTCCTACACTGAGACAAGCCATAGTCAGTATTATAGTCGACGCGGCGGCGGCTCGCTAAAAAATGTTTTTCTATACTGTAACCCTTGGCCTCAAACAAGTAAAAATAAATAAATATAAATATCGGGACATTTACTTTGTATTTTATTTGTTTTCGTTTCTTGATACTTTTGCAATATTACATGCGCCATGTTAAACAAACAAACTACAGACAAACCATCGACAAATGAAAATAAATAAGCCACGTCGTTAATATTTCGATTATATAATATTTTCTTGTCTTGTCCTTGACCATGTCAATTTAAAAATTGATATCAAAAAATAAGTCACTGTACTACAAACGCGGACGCGGTCGCGATTTGCCTAGTACATAAGTCAGTACTAGGCGAATCGCGATCGCGTCCGCGAGTGCCCCGTATTCTCCTTGAAAAAGACCACCGAATGTGGTTGAAACTATAGTCGGAACCCTCTGACTTATTACGTGAGTAACTCCCGTGTTTTATACATTTATAATGTGTCAAAACCACGTCAGTTTTAATAACAAAGTACGTTTATACGAGTATAGCTTGAAAACTATACAAACCGACTTACAATTTTTATCCGTGGACCATTTCTTTTAAATAGCGAGAAATAATAACAATAATAACTGACAGAAAAATCCCTACAAATGGTCAGTCTCAGTGTAGTGACTATGAAAGTCGGCAATTTTTATGTCTATTTAATTATTATAGTACAATTTTAGTACATTATAATATTACGCCTTGGATAAAACTATGTATTCTTTCTTACCCATGATGCGCGGTCATAATGTTATAAGCCCTATGGGTTACCAGTGATTTACGCTCAAAAGTATCTTATGTAAATATATATTTTTTCTAAATAATAGATCAAATCTCTGGAAATGTGGAAATTTTAAAGCATAACAATGGACTTGGAAACGGAATATTTACCTTGTATTTTAGATGTTTTAGCTCTCGATACAAATACACGGTATATATGCCATTTCTTAAGTTAACTACCAATAAAAGAGTTAGTGATCATGACACTTTAAAAATATGATTTTATTAAAGGAATACTTAGTCAAATTATACTGTAGCCGCACCAGGAATCACTATACTGCCGGCGTAGCGCAGCCGTGTGACAGCGTGCAACAATTGAACTTGGTATTGTCGCTTCGATTCCCTGAATTTACTTAATTATTTTCTAATAAGTTGTTAATTTGTACGTAATACTCAGAGTGGAAACAAAAAAATCGAAGCACTTCAAGGATTTAGATATACTAATGGTTGATACAGCACCGTAGGTACAAAAATGTATACTCAAATAATGTATATTTCATTACTGATATACAAAAAATATCTACGCAATGAGACAATACGAATCAAATCAGAGAATATTATGTAAATCTAATATCATACAAAGCTGTATTTTATTGCATCAAATCAAGCTTGAATAAACCGAACGAAACAGAATCAACAAATTGACGAACGCTAAAAGAAACCTTTTGTCTCAATTTTATCGGTATTTTTTCTATAGCGATAACAAGTTTACTGAAAATACAGTCTTGGGCCGAATTCAGTATACGTATTATCTTAAGATCGTAATGTTAATATTATCTGTCCTTTTGTAAATATATTATTAACCACAGCTGCGAATATTTCATGCGGTTGTGTGTGGTGCTGCATATTTGGCCACGGCCAAATTATATATATAATTTAGCCACGGCCAAATTATATATATAATTTGGCCATAAATTTATACATCTATAAAATAACCCTTAACTAATAAGTAATATTATACACAACAATATAATACTATCTGTTTTCCTTAAATTACCTTCCACACGACTTCGTCTGTACAACTTCGGGGAACATTGTTATCTTAGACAGAGATTTCAAAACAGCAATATTGTTGTGTTATTGTGTCAAGCTATTGTTACCATTAAGTTACAAGACACATGAATACGTTTCATTTGGTTCGTGACGTAATTAAACGTGACATGTTTATGTGGTCTAAACTGTGTGTAAAATGCTGATAAGTATCTTTTGAAGATTGTCCTTAAATATATTAGGAAAAAGACAAAAATTTATGATAAATATTCCGCTAATAATGTTAATTAATAAAAATAACTAATAAGTCACTCCTACATGAATAAATAAATTATTAAATTTGAAATTATCTGTTTCGATCAAGTTCTATTGACCGTGGTCACGAGAAGGCGATTCCTCCATGTGCTTACAGACACTTACAGACACTTACAGACTTACAGGTAACTTTTAGACCCGACAGTCTAAAGATGTGTTTTCTCCGGAGTTCTAAATATTTTTCTCCCTTATAAGTCGAATATATATATGAAGTTGAGATTTGGGGCAGAATAACAGAACAAGTTCAATTACTCATCATCACCAGGTCAGCCATAGGAGGTTCACAGCTAGACATAGCCCTCCGCCATTTCATCCCTACAAAAATCAGTTGGAAATGGCTCTCTGCCTCTTTCCTGGTTTCGGTAATTACAATCTATTTTATTGTACATAAAAAGTAATAATAATAATAAAAACTTTATTGACTTTTAGTAAAGGTATACATGAACATATTCGTAGTCTTAAACTAGGTATGCACACAAGGAGAGTATATACAGTCATAGTTCTTTCAATTGGCCTTGCCGGACAACACAGTACTGGCTATCTTCTTCTTCAATTTATGGCTTTTAAACGCCATGTAGCGTTTTTCTGTCAGTGTCAAAGGTATGGCCAGTGTACGGTATACGGACAAATGCCCGGTATAAAAAAAGAAAAATATAAGTATTATAATAAATGGTTTAAATAAACAATAGATTTAGTTATTGTATCTACAAATGAATATTATTAGACTTAATAAAATTATACAAAATATAAACAAATCGAGTAAAAATTAAAGAGAGTAGATATTTGAAATTAACAGGACGACGGATTCCAGGACTCAGGACATCATATAAATAATATGCTAACTTGGGGACAGCAGAAGAAAATATGATCTAATGTTCCATCATCTAGTACTGGCTATATTTATATATTTATTTATATATCAAATACTTTATAGATCACTGTCTCATTCCATGGGAAGTGACAATGTGGTAGAAGATAGAATCACGTTACAAGTAAAATGCTGTCTAAAATCAAAACAAAAGGAGGCCGCTTTAGTTCTACATTGTGGGGTTTGACAGTTTATAAGAGAACAGATAAAGTATGGTTCAGGTGCGTAGTATTAATACCTACGCGTAGGTCCGTTAATTGAGTCGCCAGTAAATTACTATTTTAATTAATTCAGAATTTGGATACCCAGAGAAGGGTTATAAAGTATTTATTAGGTTTATTGTGAAGTACAGAGAAATTCATAAATGATAACACTGGAGAATCACTAAAATAATCATTACATTTTTGATAATAATTTCTTAAGAACTTTAATGTTTGCGGTGGCCGAAGTGTTAATAGAACGTACGTTCAACTTTTATTTCATCTATAAAGTGTTAAAAACTATATATAAATGTATTAATTCTGACCGTACTGTAGCCAATGGCCTAATAATGCCATATGACCTTTTAAGTATATAGTGCATTTATAAATTCATGTACATCAAAAATGTTAATATATATCATCACTTGAAGGACAACAAAATTGAAGAGGGTCAATCAAAATGTTTCCAAGCGTCTGTCGTTTCTTTTCGTATTCAACCCTGATTGCTGTTTGAAGTCCACAGGCTATACTGACTTTCGACTGCAGAGTTGAACTTTAGATACATCAGAAAACTCCTTACCTACTTGATCAATTTGTGATACATCTAAGGCAAATACTGCCGTGATATATATATTTGTGTGTATGAACATGTCTGTTTGACCTGTGTCTGGGTGTGTATATGTATATAAGTATATATATAATTATGTATTTAAGTATATATATCAGTCATCAGGTTACCATAGTACAGGCTCTGCCTAGTTTGGGACCTGAAGACCTTGTGCGAATGTTAAAAAAATATACATATATATATAGTGGCAGCTGCACACACTGTGTGTTTGATGACAGTTTTACAAATTAGAAGATTTAGAATTCGTAGGGTACACGAAAGTATCCTGCCGCCATGCTGTGGAGTTGTTAACGATATTACCTACTACTACAGCTCAAGCCGCTGCTGGGAGCCGAACCGGCATCTGTCAGCTTGGCCGTCGACGCGTACACCGTTCAATCGCTCCCCGTCAGCCCTTTGATTCATTTAAGTAGTGGGAACTTTAATTTAAACTTACTTACAGATTGCAGTGAAAAATAATGAGTTAAATATTTTTTATTTCATTTTTAATTAAATGGAAAACTTACAGAATTGCATATATCATTCGCGTGGTGATGATTGATGATGATGATAAAAGTAGCCTTTGTGTTATTCCTGGACCTGAAGTACCTACATGCCAAATTTTGATCCAAGTCCGTTCTTCACGCGGGGTGATGTAAAATGGTGATGATGGTGATATATAAGCCTATGTGTTGATCCAGTGTGTAAGCTATCTCCGTACTATTCATCCAGCCGTTTTGCCGTGAAAGAGTAACAAAAATACATCCATACATAAATTAATTGACCGAAACTTTCGTATTTATAATATTAGTAGGATTTTTGGAGTAGAATATATTTATGAACATGTACGTGTACTGATAGACATTTACAAGTTATCAATTGTAGTTAATTTTCCATTAACGCCATCTTATTCCTATTCCGTGCACTTTCAAGAGCACTTAGCGGTTCATAATCCACCATTATTGCATACTAGTAGGGCCTGGCGGTTTCACCCGAGTGGATTACGGTTTTCCCGCTCCCTCAATTATCCCACGGGAACTATACTTTTCCGAGATAAGAGTAGCCTATGTGTTAATCCAAGGTTTAAACTATCCCCATGCCAAATTTATCAAAATCAGTGTAGCCGTTTGAGCCTGAAGAAGTAACAAACATACACACAAATTTTAACATAATATTAGAAGGATAGTAGGAAACACCCAAAGGAACCTTCAGTTTGAAAGGTTAAAAACTTTATATCTACTTCATTTCCAAAAGGACTGAAGAGATATCTGAATATGGCGGTGTCTACTGTGTCGTTTGTCACATGATGAATTGTGAAACATTATGTATAGATAGGTCCGAATTGGAATGTGTATAGTGTAACCGGACTGCGGTCAATCGGAGAAGGAATTGCGTCGCCGATTATAGTCGATACCAGGGCTAGCGTGGCCTCATGAATATTTTGAATAACAACTGCTATTAACTATATTAACAGTAAGAGCTAAAATAATAAGTAGTGAGTGATGTATAGATTATCTTTATTTGTTGCAAATTCTGCCGATATTTGCGTGTATTAAGTCATTCATTTATTTGTTAGCAGTACATTAATATGTACTGCTAACAAATAAATGAATGACTTAATACACGCAAATGTCGGTATTTGTTAGCAGTACATTAATATGTACTGCTAACAAATAAATGAATGACTTAATACTATATCGCTATACCACGAGCAGCAACTATCTCTATCGATTGCATAGGAAATTGCATAGAATGCTAAGATAGCAATACGTTTGCTTAATACCTACAAAGCAAAAACAGTGGTTGGTATATAATTATTTTGAGCTATCAACTGCCTTAAGCAACGTACTCCTCGGTCATCCCTTGGATGGGTGACCGATACTGGCATAAATAGGACTTCCGTGCTTTTTTAAGCCCTAGGTCCCGGTAGTTGTCGTAGGATATCGGTTGTTGGGTCATGTCAGAGGCCGTTGGGCGATCCAAAACGACGTCGACGGTCGCCGTGACGCAGTGGTCAGTGACATGACTTCTGTGTCTCCCGGAGCCTGGGTTCGAATCGGAAGACGGTCGCCGTGGCGCAGTGGTTAGTGACATGACTTCTGTGTCTCCCGGAGCCTGGGTTCGAATCGGAAGACGGTCGCCGTGGCGCAGTGGTTAGTGTCAGTGACATGACTACTGTGTCTCCGGGACTTTGGGTTCGAATCCCGGCAGGGGCAAACATTTGTGCGATGAGTGTAGATGTTTGTCCCGGGTCTTGGATGTTTGTGCTGTGATAGTGTGTCCATGCCTCCCGCGATACAGGAAATCCTAGTGCAAAAACCCGACAGAGTTGTGGCACCCACATTGCGTGGTCCCCACATTTGTGGAATGAGTGTAGATGTTTGTTCCGGATCTTGGGTGTTTGTGTGTGTCCGCCTCTCGCGACACAGGGAATCCTAGTGCGGGGGGTTAATGTGTGATAAAAAAAACAGAGACAGACTTTCTTTTTTTGGAAGTAGGTTGAAAATTAGGTAGCTTGACTCTACAAGAAGTCGCCAAACTCAACATTGAAATAACCGGATTTACCGATAGGCGAAGTTAAAATTATGGAAGAGTCTCATTCTTAGCAACCCTTGTTGAAAGTTGTGCTACTGCAGTTTTACAAAATATGTTGCCATGATTATTGTGGTGAGATCAGCCTCCATATTTGTAGCAATATCTGTTTATTGCTATTTGATTGTATCAAAATACTTGACTTTTAAGTTAAGTTTAAAAATTAAACATTTCTAAACGGGTTTAATCGCGTCTATTTGTTTATTAATATTAATTAAATATGTTCGTTCTCGACGGTCCAAACACTTTTCAGTGATCATGGTATCACAAATTGTTAATAATTACATTTAAAAAAAGTTTATTTTTGAGTTTTCAAAATCATTCAACTATTCTATAAAAAATAATAATTCTGTAGTATCATAGGTGTAACAATAGTCGCAGTGCGACTCAATCTCTATAAAACTCAGTCTACAAAAATGTTTCTAAAAATTGAGTACAGCAAGGATAAATATGAAAAAAAAAGTAATTAAGAGTCTAGTCTATCGTTTTACACGCGTCGATTGACTGATTTAAATATTTATTTTAGAAGAATTGTTTTACATGTTTTGGCATAAAAGTGAAAGCCAAGAAACAGTTTAGCTAATTTTTTCATAGTACGTTTATATTAAAAACGAGCGGCCCGTCCTGGCTTCGCATGAGTGAACATTTATTTTTTAAACATTTTGGGATAAACGTAGAATAAATGTATATCTAAGGAGGGTAGGAGTAGTTCTTTTTTCAAATTACAATTTATATTTTTCTTGTACTTTTTATAACTGCGACGCGTACTCTCCCTTTGAACTTTCGGAAGAAAATTCTTTAATACTTAAACGTATTTTTGACGGCATTTCTATCAACATATAAAATGTAAAAAAGTAGTTAAAGTGATATATTTACAATGGTTGGACATGGTGTTATCGTGGATTATTTTGTAGAAATTGATATGTTCGTTCATATTGTGCTTGTTTTTATGCCACGAGTACTTTTCGCAGCGCATGTGATGAAAGGCATTTTATGGATAATTTGTATACACCTTGAGTGACTTTATTGAATGTTAGTAAAAATCCCTATTTTATTCTAGTATTAAATAAAGCCAATACTGATCAGGAATAATGTAGCATTTCGATCGTGTGTAA
This sequence comes from Apeira syringaria, assembly GCA_934044485.1. Lineage (NCBI taxonomy): Eukaryota > Metazoa > Arthropoda > Insecta > Lepidoptera > Geometridae > Apeira > Apeira syringaria. Next base: position 22,920,139 of record OW203660.1, on the reverse strand, counting down.
TCAGCCTATAGCTTTTGAATAGCAATAGACCGAGCTATATCGAGCTTTATAATATTAGTGTGGATAAACACAGAACTGTTAGTAGCAGCGGGAAAGTCAGTTATAAACAAGTTTAACGTAATTTGTCCATTCAATGTAAATGTGAAATTCTCTTTCGCTTCAATTTATTTAATTTTATTACAATGCTGACTCATATTAGCATGCTGTATTGAAATTGTTCTAAAGGCAAATTCTCGCATTCGTATAAATGAACGCCATGCTTTCATGTTATTTTAAAATTACGCGTTGCCTTTTAGATTGATTTGAGTTCATACTTTTCAGTAATATTCTATAATATGGATTGAAAGGTAACCAGATAGAAGATCTTATCACATTTGTCTTGTGCTTTTCTTTCTAGAATTTAATTTAAAAAAACATAAGGTGATAATAAATTATATGTATTACATCATTTTATACAATAAATTCGCACGGCTAGTAGAGTGCTACTATAGCTTAGAAGGACAAAGCGACAGGACGGTATTCAGTCGTGGATTCAGAACCCACTAGTAGGCGTTTTTTTTTTCTTCAAATAATTTAAACATTATAAATATTTATTCGTTTCATTCCCAAGGTTCAATTCATATAAAAGCTGCACATTGTACCAGGGGATCATAATCTGCAAAGAGATCCGCTGACCCTCGCGGTCCAGATAAGTTTTTCTACTAATCCGACAAAAAGGGGACCTCTTGAAGATGCAAACTATCCGATCCAATTCAATTATTATTCTCGTATCTCTTCTATGTCTCTGTCAGCGGTTATTTTGTATTTTGTCGCAGATATCTTGATGTTTTTGGAAGGTGCGTACGCATTTAAAAATATTCTATAATATCAAATTAAAATTGAATAAAAATAATATATACTATTTATAATACTAGATTTTACTATTGGTTTGGATCGGTCACCACGTCATACGACACAAAATATGAAATTATATTTAATGTAAACCGAACTTCAAACATGGTACATGATTTAAATTATTTTAGATACAACATATTATAGCTTAGGTTTCTCATTGAAGTGTCAAGTAGGGGTTTCCCGTTGCCATAGATTATTTGCAATATTAGACTTTGTGGTCCAGAGTATGTCTTTATCTATATCTGTGCCAAATTTCATTCGTTTCGCGCGAGATTGGGTGACTAACAAACATCGGAACATACAAACTTTTACATCTATATTATACATTTATGACTAGTTGCTCTGCCATAGAAATTGCAGAATGAAAATGTCAGCGATGTTACACTTTACGTCGATGACCTCATGCCAATGAACGACGGTTACATTATTTGGATATTTATTAATATCAAAATACTAAAATTACGATTAAGAAATTGGGGGTGGAGGTAGGGTTGAAAAATATGTCGCTACTCCATAGATCGTATACTATTTTTATTGTATATTTGGTAGGTCAGAATTACCAATATAAAAAAAAAAATATTTGGTCGCGCCGTTTCAAACGAGAGCGATCACCGACATCGTGTCACGAGATTTTTCTAAATTTACAAAGAGAATCATTAGATGAACAATAGTTCATCTGGAGCCAAAAGTGCCTACGTTGACTGGCACCAGCTGTGCAGTGATGACATCACGTCTCCAATGAAGTTGTGAAACTCGATTCAACTCTACCGGTGCGAACAACTATAGACATAAAATATGTAGTTATAGATACTCTTGTATCGCCTTGTTACCTCAGCCACTTGCAACAAACTTACAATTATACTCAAATGGTTGAACAATGTATTTGTATATATTTTGTAACAATTATTCTATGTTTCTTTCATGGGGAAAAAGGCATTGGAAAAAAAAATACCTAATTACAAATACTACAGCTACTGCAATAACGTTTGAGTAATCCACTAGCTGCTGCCAGCCTTTAGATAGCTCAAATGTAATCACTCCCCTTACTCATGTTAATAAGCTAGTACATCTATACTAATATTATAAAGAGTAATAAAATAAATGATTTACTGCCACAAAAAAAGAAATAATCATACAGGACGATTTATTTAAATATGTATGGCATAAGGCATAAGCTCAGCATTTGTCATGTTCCCACAATGTAGAGATCACAACGCTGTTTTTTAGCAGAGTAATGATTTGATTGTTTGTTTGTTTGCATTGAATAGGCTCCGAAACCACTGAACCGCTAAACCATCCCCGGGTGATATAGGCTATATTCTATTATTTTTTTAATAGAGATCTTTACCATTTTCAATTTTGTAATTTTGTACACATCCGAATCCAGGGGGGACCGCTAGTATGTTAATACAATTGAAGCTGCATACAGTGGCTTGGACATTTTTACATGTTGTTTGGTGAAATTCACGGGTAGCGCTTAATTGTGTTTGTTCTTAAGTTTACTTACATAGTCGAATTTGTGAACAACATTTTAACTTTAAAATTACTATGACTATAGAATTATAAAAATAGCAAATGTATACAGTAATAGCAAGCAGTACAAACGTTATATAAAAGTAATACAATAATATAATACAATACAATTTGTAGAGAACTTTACAAACAGAAGTTACAAAGGGTTAAACAAACCATGGCGACCTAAAATTATTTATCTAATATTGTTTACTTATTATATTGTACCGCGGCCATGCTGTGCATAATAAATAATTTGAGTTTGAGTTTGATAAAGGAATATATAATAGACGTGAGGAATAAATGGGCGGCTCTGTCGGTCGCCGTGGCTCAGTTGCAAGTCGCATGTGTTATGGTCCCCAGGGCCCTGGGTTCGAATCTCGACAGGAGCAATCATTGTGTGATGAATATGGTTTGTCCCGAGTCTTGGATGTTTGTTACGATGACATTGTGAGTATCCTCCTGCGATGCAGGATCCTAGTGCGGGCGTACAAGTGTAAAAAAAATATCCAGTTTCATTTTTTACGGCGAATCCATTATTCTGTAACTACCTAGTTTAAAATCGGTCGCATATCAACATTTGAGGAGATGGATCTATTTTTTACTTTGGTGGTATTAGATTAACTTATCCAAGCCTCGTGCCACTCCTCCTCTCCACTCCTCAAGCCTAGGTTGGTTTAATGTCACATTGTAGTAAACAAATATTTTATGTCTTCTTCTTCTATGGTATGCTATTATTTCCAGAATTATATTATAAGTACAAATAAGTACAAAGTGGAGGATAGGCTAGCAACCTATGTATGTATAAGCTATATAGTGACCTTTCTCAAGCTATAATTAAATAAAGTGTGGTTTTCGCAGCGCTGAAACACATTATCCAATTTGCAACTATCGCCGCCGTTTAGCGTTAAGATTTTAATTACTGACTTAACCCTAAACACTTCCAGTGAATGGTTAATTGTATAATCTTGAGGAAAGGTCAGTTATGGTGTAAGTACTTTACTTTGTAAAATGAACAGCTTTACAAAATAATTCGATAAATAGGTGGTTTAAACTCTTTTTGCTATGTACAATATATGTACACTATAAATGCTTTAATTTATATTTTACTAGTAGCGCCCCGCGGTTTCACCCGCGTGGATTACGGTTTTCCCGTTACCTCAATTATCCCGGGGGAACTATACTTTTTCCGGGATGAACATAGCCAGTAGTATGCAGCAAGTAGTAGTATGTGATAATCCAAGGTTAAAACTATCTCTATACCAAATTCCATCGAAATCGGTGTAGCCGTTTGAGCGTGAAGTAGTAACAAACATTCACAAAAACTTTCGGATTTATAATATTAGTAGGCAATTTAAAGATTCTTTCAATCTTTATATAATACTTTCGCTTCTTTCGATTTAAGTACACCACCGGTTTTTATGCAATTTATTCGTCTTCTCACAAAGGTTGTCTGGGAGAGATTGCCACTTAGTGATAAGACCGACAACTGTGACATGTATGCTATTAATGTGTTATAGAATATAGATTACAAATAATACTATTTCAAGTTGATTTACTTGTGTAATACAGGATTATCTATTTATCTGTGTCTATATATATCTAAATCGCTATATTGCTTGCAATTAGACACGTAAATTGTTTAAAAAAGTAATTATGCCTGACGCCAATCCTCCTAGGATTTCCACAGGGCGTGGGGGTCAGGAAAACGGTGATGCAAGCGGCATCATTTGGATGACAGACGTGCCCAAAATAGTATGCGTTGTTTATGCACCAAATGCAATTCAGTATATTTCCCGTAACCATGGATTTGTATACTTCATAAAACTTTACGTTGGTGCCCTTAACTGAGCGAGTTGTCAGTCTCTTAGTCAGCTCTGACAAATTCCATACGATAGGATATGGAACAGTGTTGTTTGGGTACCACAAAATATTAAAAAGTTGTTTCCACACGTACAAATTTCAGAAATGTATTAAAGACATTCGCCAGAAGCGGCAAAGTCAGAAGTTTAACAAGTCTTTTTTCCTTAATTGTCAAAACAATACTTATAATTTTGTATGTTTTCAGAGACATAAGTTTTAAGTTTTATTTATGTCGGGCAGTTTATTGTGTAGTGTATTTTTATTAATTATTATTATATTTATTTTGAAGAAGACTGTGACGTCACAGCTAGGGATTGTGTCGTCACACTTAAATTGTAACAATTTGACTGGACATGGCCTTTTAGTGGCACATATTGACTGATTAAGTGAGATAAATACAAAACACAAAACATAAATGTAAATATGTTTTCGGTGGCATGCATCATTTCATCATTTCGCATGTGTGTTCGCAGATCGATACAACATTTTCGAAAATGAATTCTATTTGCATCAAACGGTTGAGTAGCAACTCTACAAAATGATATCGACACTTACGTATATGACCTATATCAAAATACTCTTTCTAAAGTACAAGAAATACAAGAAAATATAGTAGAAGAAAATCATCTAATCCTGACCAAGGTCCGCTGTATCGAAGCCTTTACAAATAGACCGGAGTGTCGTGATGTCTCAGGGGGCAGCCAGAGTGCGCCTTAACACCTAAGTGATATGTTACGTGTGAGATTAGTTTGGGGCGCGATTTCTGGGGTTAAGCTGATTACAAAAATGGGAAAAGGAAATAGAAAAACGATAACTATACAAAGACGATGGATGGTCAATATTTAACTATTTATCGATCTATATGTTTTATGCCCACATTCTGTCCCTCTCTACAGCATACATTTTATACTGCACTCTCCTTCTTATCTCAAAGAACGTTTCTAATTATTACATGTGTCCGAGTCTTCACGCTCATCAACAGCTCTCAAACTGATACCTTTAAACACTTCTGAGGCTTACGACCAGTCTTCCACAGTGCAAGCTGTTAATCTTTGCAATGCTCTGCCTATAGATATAAGTCAAGCTGAACCTTAGCAAGTTGTCAAAAACAGGGTTAAGAACTATTTTGTGAGTTTCTCGTTTTTAATTTTATATTTCCGTTACTATCTATGTTTCATGCAATTTATGTATGTAAGTGCAATGTGTATTACATATGTATGTAAGTGCGACGTGTATTACATATGTATGTAAATGCAATATGTATTACATATGTATTCAGTGCAATATGCAGTGCAATATGTTTATTTATGTATGTATCTTTAACAGTGTAACTATTTATATTCACTGTCGTATATTGTATCTTACGAGATTGTCCGGAGCTGGTACGTGCTAGGGCTCGCGGGGGCCGCCTGGCCCGATCATAGCTTCCAGATGAAGAACTGCACATCAGTTCGAAAGTAGTCCGAGAGTAATTATCCAGTATTTACCACGTGAGTCCTGGTCGGTTTGTTACATTACAATTATGGAAAAAACTCGCGATAGTTTTCAGACATCTAAAGTTTGTCTGGCAGAGACCGCTACAATCGATAAGACTGCTCATTGAGAACCATAAAGTTTAAACGACTGTTTCATTTTTTGCATTGGTTTACAAGTAGGTATCACCTTAAAAATTATTCTTAATTTATTATTTATTCTTAAAAACCTTATTACCTTATTCTTAAAAACATCTACCCGCAGATAATTCAGTTTACTCGTGAACCTTCTAAGTTTGCGTGGTACACCTTAGACCGCTTATCTTTAAAAAAAAACATGGCATTCAATTGTGCCGAAATATCGAGAAACGAAATAAATAAAATACATGGTAAATGTTATGAATGTGTAAAACACGGGAGTTACTCGCGTAATAAGTCAGAGGGTTCCGACTATTCCGTTTATAAAGTTTATTCTTATATATCAGTATAAAAATGTATTCATTGGTGTATATCAAATAATGTACTTTATAAATTTCTAAGTATTTTTTTTCTGAACTAAGTTCCAAACAAAGAGAAGGTTCTAGGCTCGGCTAGTGTTTCAACTAACTTCCAACACGAGTACAGCAGAACTCGTTAAATAAATCGATTAAAAAAAATTCTTTTTCGATCCATTCTTGGCCCCATGCAATCATCGAAACTATACGTTACTATATCAATTAAAAAAAATGTTGATGATTTTCCGAGAATAAGTTAGCTGTTACTCCGTCAATTTTGAACCGATGAAAAAAAAATCCATTAATGTTAGTACACATTTTTCAAAACTTGTCTAATGGAGAAAAGTGTTCTTTTTATATAGAAAAATCAGGAAAAACCATGGGGTTGAAGCGGTATTGGCTAGATATAAAACTTTTACTTTCCTTAAATTTTGTAAATTATATTTGAATTGAAAACTTTGAGTATAATTTGCAATTTAAATAAGATCGCCTCGACTTTGAACTACTTCTAACAAGATTAAGGAGTTAGATTCTGTAAACAATCGTCATGTTTGTTTATCATTGTTATGGCTACGACTCACGTAATATTTCACCGGAATTTTTTCGACAAAATTTTCAGTCTATTGACCCCTCACCTAATGTGAAGCGGTGATGCGGTGTACGATAACTCGGAACTAGAAGACACCGGGATTGTATCTATGTGAATACTCAGACTTAGGCAATTAATTCCACTCGTTAGTCTGTTGGAGCAATATGGTAGTGAAAGCAAGACGCTTCGAGCTCAAGTAGGAATTTTTACCACGTATGGATGTCGTATTGCCGTCCATTTGGTCGTTTTTAGATGGAATCACTTATGGGGTCTTAGCTAGATACTTTTAAAGCAACTAAGTATTTTGAGTTATTAAAATATTACCGATCATTCTGTATATTACTTAGATAATAAAAAAAAATTGGCTTGCCAAAATACTTTAAAGGTAACATTACTGCAGTATTACGACCATTACTTTTGTTACGATAACAATAATTGCTTTTTTTTGATGACCTGAGATTATGAAGGTTGGGTTGTTAGTTTTAAACGGTTTTTTAAACAATTTCACGAAAAGGTAGCGGCGGCCGAGACGTTATTAAAAAATAGAATATTTACCGTGTATATAATGTTTTCGGCTCTCGATGTATTGGCACTATCGCAAAAGCGTTGAGAACCAAAACAATAAAAATACCCGGTTTTTATACCAATTCTAATTCTACGTGGGGGCGATATGGCCTGCACTGACGTCCCGCTTGGGGTGTATTGTGCATTTCCCCCGCCATCTGCCCCAGCCATCGAAGCTCCTTTATATATCGGAGTATGGCTCTCGGTCGATGGCACAGCTGCTCCAGTGTTACATTACATGTTCTTGAATGCATGGACACCCGTTCTGTTGAATGTGAACTGACGTCAAAACCATGGCGTTGTATGGTTTTTCGTCTTTTTTCTTCTGTGGCACTACAATGTTAAAGTACATGCTCCACAGTTTCCTCCTCCCGGTTACAGCCCCGGCACAACGGGCTGTCTATCCCAATTTCAAAGTTAACTTTGATGTTTGTGACCGTGGTACTTTAAAAACGAAGCAATGATAGCTCAGCGGGAGCAGCGTCGGCTGTCAAACTGACGGACATTGGTTCGATCTCCTTCAACAGCTTGAGCTTCCGGTGAAGGTTACCCGTTATCAAATCCCCAGCATGGTGGTCGGGTACTTTCGAGTACCCGCCTGGCTAGTTACCACCCTCAAGTTTGAAAAACTGTCACCAAACACATAGTGTGTTCAGGCAGCAGTCCTTGAAAGCCAGTGAGTATTCTAAGTCTAGCGTGATAACATCTTCGACCACATCGTCACTGACCATCAAGTGAAATAGTGGTCAAACGCTAGATCTGTACAGTATATATAAAAAAAGAAAAACATACGTTGTTATTATTATTTTGGCAAGTACTCTATTTATGTTTTATCAATCTTAAAATGGAATTTGAAAGAACATACTTTTTAAAACTTATGAATAACAATCGTCTTCACTCAATCTATAATCAATAATAATAGCATTTAATTTGACAAATATCCCACCGCCGGCGCCAATCAAAACGAATGCGATCTAATTCGCCAGAGATCACTCAAACTCCGCTCTGAGTCGATCTCACATCATTTCCGACCATTACTGCGACATTACGGGCTAATGACGTCACTTCCTTACCTTCGAGGTAATGGTTTCTAAGGTGAGTACAGCTGAAGTTTAAATATGAAGTATTTTAATTAGTCAACAAATAACGTGCTGAGTACTTATTACAGTATCAAACCTTGTTTTATTTTCCTTTATAGAATACTAGCTGCTTATTAATAATACTCTTACAGTTTCACCCGCGTGAACCACGGTTTTCTAAACCTCTGTTATCCCTCGCGGATCATAGTTTTTCCAGAACAAAAAGAAGCCTATTTTTTTAAAAATAAAAAATAGTATCAAAATATGTATGTATATGTATATGTCCTATGTCCTTCTATAATATCTGCATATATATAATATTAGTATATAGAAATGCTTATAGTTTACGTGTGCGATATTTTTTGATCTACTGGATTATTGGATATAGGCCTCCTCATTGATTTCCAGAAGGACCGGATAGGAGCGACCCGCATCCAGCCTTTACCTGCGATCTTAGTCAGGTCATCAGTCCTGACTAAGACTCCACCTTATCGGGTGTCACTTTATGCTGCGAGCAGTAGTTTTTCGAGCTATGTGCCCTGCCCCCTGCCACTTCAACATGCTAATCTGCTGGGCTATATCGGTGACTTTCAGTCTTCTACGGGTCTCCTCATTTCTGATTGGATCGCGTAGAGAAACCCTGAGCATATCCTCACCATAGCTCGTTGTGTGACTTTGAGCCTGTTCATAAGGCTCATTAAGAGATCACGTTTCAGTTCCGTAAGTCATCACTGGTAACACACACTGTTCGAAGGCCTTTGTTTCAGGCATTGTGGTATTTTAATAGACTAAAGTGCCGAATACTCGAAAAAAACGTTTGCCAAGTCAACCTTTAAAACGTTTGTCTAGTTTTATATTATTTATTATATTTATTCATCATCATCATCTCAGCTATAGGACGTCCACTGCTGGACATAGCCTCCCCCATTGATTTCCACAGTTTTAATATTTGAATTATATGATATATGTAAGTGTGTACTGGACTCCAAATTGTAACCACTCTGTGTAAGCTACGCTTCTGGTGTGCTACGACGTAGACTTACTACACCGTAGATAGGTCTACGGCGTAACTGAGTCAACAAACGTGTAGTCGTATAATATTTAACGCATTCGTCAGCTGAAGCACAAAAGCCTTGGACAGGCTTGTACAAACACAATTGTGAATATGAACAGACTTATTTCGAAAGTTTCTACAGCATAGAAAAATGTTAACTTCATTGTCGAAGAAAAATGAATAGATTTCATTAATTACACGGTTTTTCAACAAGGAATCTTAACTTATCTTAATGATATATATGTAATTATACAATAATAAAATGATAACTGTTCGGTTTCAACGTGATTCCACCTTCTGACAATTGAACGTACAAAATACGTTGAGCGCTTTAGCTCCTTAAATTAGTTCTTTGAATTCAATAAGTTTAATAATACTTAAAAATTAAATCAAATCTCAACATTTTTCTGTATCTATTTCATTATATAACATACCTGTTATACATTTTATTTGATGAAAATGCGAGTAAAAGTATCTACTAATAATTCCTAGAGCTAAGAACCTCTCCCCGATTAGATAAACTTACAAGACCGAGTTCACAAACTATTGGTTCAAGTAAAACGGTCTTAGTTCAGGGGTTGGAAACATTTCGTCTTCGAAGTACTTTGTCAACACTCGTGTCGTGAACGTATCACTCTTCTATAGAAACTATGGGTGATGTCAGGTGAGCTCAACATTTTATTTGTTCTTTGTTTAGGGTCTGTTTTTGGATAGTAAATATTTGCTAGTGTGACTGCTTCCGGTACGAATAAGAGAATCGAAGATTGATTATGGTAATATTCAATCTTCGATAATAATATTTAAATTAAAATATAAATTTATATATTATTATTATTATTTTTCTAAATTTGGTGACGCTCAAAATATATATTTTAGATAAATAGTTCCCACGAAATCGTTTTTTCGCCGCAGTGGGTAAATCATTCTTGAATTGTAACTACTAATACGTAAGTTTGACCTCTATCCCTCTTGATGGTCAGTAACGACGATGATAATGTTAGTAGCAAACTACCAATAATAATGAATAGATCTCTATAAAAGTTCCAGAAACATATTGGGTATATCAGTCTTAAGCGTAGTGGCCTATCACCATTATTTGAATTTTCTCACGACGAAAAACTTAGATTAATATGATTCTTTTAATTTATGATAATCACTTGGTAATGGTTATTTAGAACAATGAAAATAATTCAGTTAAGCTGGTGGACGTTAACGAGTTACTTCTTATGAAATACATTTTTTAAAATACTTAAATGATATATGATGGTCAGTGACAATGTGGTCGAAGATGTTATCACGCTAGACCGTTTGTGTTTGACCACCATAGAATGTTTACTGGCTCTCAAAGACTTCTACCTGAACACACTTCATGAATCGGGGATATTTTTTCAAACTTGAGGGTGGTAGCTATTCAGGCAGGTATTCGGAAGATGTTAAGTGCGTAAGTCCGTGAGCTGTGAAGAGATAACAGAACCTATAATTTCTTATTTATTAATATTTATTATTTATTATTTTATGAATTCTAATAAAATGTTTTTTATTTTTATTTTATTATAACGGCAAAACCATTACCATGCAGCGCGAGTGGATCCGCGGATTGCAGCTACTATACGTTGTTTAGATTAGAATACGGATTACAAAACACTTCAGCGATATTCAAATTTAATTTCAAACTGTCTAATGACTCCCACAGGATTACATTTTGTTTCTAACTAGTAGGCTTTTAGGCTATTAGGTTACTGTTAGTCCTTAGAAAGATAACTACTATAGGCAGCATGTTAAGTATTTCAATATTAGGCTATACATTTTTTGGGGAAGAAATTTTAAAATAGTTAACTTACTAAACCTTCATGCAGAAATGTACACCGCAGACCGCATTATTTAACATGAAGTAAATAGTCTATCTAAAAAAAACAAATTTGATATGAAAGTCATTTTTGATTAATATTATTTTTTTGCGATTCCACGCCAGCGACCAGCGTATTGATAACATACTTTCCCGATGAGATTCATAAATCAAAATGGCACCTGATGAGGTCAAACGTCAATTAAGGATCTATTCAATCAGCAATCACAATCTGTATAAGGTCCGAGCGTGCCAGTGCGGGACCCTGAAATTTAGTTGAATTTATGTTTTACAAAAATAAACCAGGGTTGCCACATGATTGATGTAAAGTGTAAAACGAATGTAGAATGACTTAATTATTTTGCTAGAAGTTCTTACTTTTGATACAAATCTACGTGTTTTTGCTTTGGATACGGTGTGAACGAATTCAGAAATGTATTTGGCGTGAATTGAACGTACTAAAATTGTCTTGTCAATTTTATCAAATATATCCTACTAATCCTACTTCTTACTAATATTATAAATGCAAAAGTTTGTGGTATGTTTGTTAGTGCCTATGTTTGTTACCTATTCACGCTGAAACGGCTACACCGATTTCGATGAAATTTGGTATGGAGATAGCTTATACCCTGGATTAACACATAGGCTTATTTTTATCATCACCATCATCACTTTTTTATCACTACATGTGTACAACCGGGGGGCGCTGCCAGTTGTCTACTGATCTACTAAACTAAAAATTTATTTCTACATTTACGACCAATAAGCTAATGTTCAATATACAATTCGGATCTAGCGCTGTGACCGTCAACGCGATCGTTACATCTCATCCCTAGCTTTATTTGCAGCATGGTTACTACAATATCTAGCACCGACCTGGATAGCTACATGCCTCAAATTAAAAAAAAAATGTTAACGATACACCTTCAAATTGGTGAAAGATAAAATAAAAATTGACTTCTACTGGGACTTGAACCGACGACTACAGAATACCACCTTGTCGCTTTGCCATCTAAGATATAGTAGCACTTTACTAGCAGTCCGAATAACAACACATACATAGTGTTTCATACAGCTGTCCTTCAGAGACAGCAAACATTCTGGACCTACCATGATTGCAGATACAAAACCATTACTGATCACCAAGTGAGGTATCGGTTCGACTCATGGCCAAAATGCTGGCACATATTGAGGTCAAATAACCAGTACCGCAATTCAACGGGAAAATGCTGCTTGAGTTCTAGGTCCACTGCTGACTACGAACGTGTTGGAATATTTGAACGATCCACAGTCGGATTCTCTAATGTTGTAATGGTAGGTTGGTATAAGGTTCCCAGTGAGAGCGAAGCTGGGCAAGCGCAGCTTGGGACATCCCCCAACAAGATAGATGACCTCGTGAGGTCGCAAAAATCAGGATGCAGGGCTCTTCCAACCGGTCATTGTAGATCTAATGTAGGGCATTGTTTGTCCAGCTGTGGACGTAAATTGCATGGATTTAAAACCATTCATAACACTACTTTTTTGTATGAAATAAGGAAAAATAAAATTTTAATAGTACATAAAATATATCCAGTTGTAGTCAAAGGCTCTCAGAACTCGACTCTCTCGTTTTGCCACATTCCAGCTGCATTTGACTAAAAGCGTTTGACTTGCAGCTCTCCAATAATTCAGCATAAATTGAGGTGCTAAGAGCATGCGTTAACATTGCGATATCTTGCAATAACTTTTTGACAGAATATGGTAAAAATTAAAATTGAATGATTGTTAGTTTTTAAAAACATGTTGTTACGAATTTTCTTAGTGTTTTATATACTGAATTTACATACTCATATATTCATGTTGACGGATTTGTGGTAGTATTTTGTCAATTAGAAGAAAACAGATGTATTTTTGTATACTAAAAAAATATAGTTGAGATCAGTGAGAAAAATAAATTTAAAAATTAAAATACATATTTAAACCACTTACTATGCAACTCATACATAACTTAGGTCCAATATTATTTTTACGTTTTATTAGCCTTGTAAAACTACTTAGCTTGGCTATTATTGGAGTAAAATAAATTTAAGTATTCAATTGATTTTACCGGCTGATAATGTGAACATCAATAATATCACCGAATGGGTAACATACCAGAATTTTGACATTTGATTTCAAAATTCAGATTGACGTTGGAGCACTTGTGCTCCCTCTGTGGAGTATTACGAAGGTTTGCAGTCTAGTGCACGTTATTTAGCCTAAAAGTACATTTTCTATCATCGTTATAACACATTGTTATTGAGATTTCTGCTCCCCAAACTTAAGCTAGAAATGAAATTCAAATCTACGTATAAGCAACCGAGTTTATTTCTAATCCCACTAATATTATAAATGTGAAAGTTTGGACGGATAGATGTTTTTTACTCAATCACGCCAGAACAACTGAACGGATCTGGATGAAATTTTGTACAAAGATTTATTTATTTATTTAGATAGATTTTAGTCTGGAATAGCACATAGGCTACTACTTTTTAACAGTAAAATATATGATTCCCGTGGAATAATTGATGTAGCGGGATAACCGTCATCCACGCGGGTGAAACCGTGGGACGCTACTAATATTTCTATAACGACGATTTTTTTTGGTTTTGTCGTAAACATGATGTATGCTGTCGCATAAGTATATAATTATATATAATTATATATTATATAAGCGCATATAAGTAATATCAATCAAGTTTTGTGGTATCAACTATAATAAATAAGTCTTTAAATTTTATTAGAAATACCAGTTTTTGTCATCTATGGATACGTTCTTACAGGTCGCTTTGTGAACCGTGCCATTCATCTTTACGTTAAAAATATATTAGATTATTTTAATACTTTTTAGCTACTACTTTAAACATCGCACAGTCTAAACGCACCCTTAAAAGATTCGAGACAATCTAGACGCGATTTCGTTCTGTTTATCTGAGCTATAAATTATTTACTTACTTTTAATTGTAAATTACTCAGTCATTCCGTCTCCTGGATTCATTGACATTTTTTTTTATCTTAAGGCTTTTACCACGTTGAGTCTTCTCAGTTTAAGTTGAAAATTTCATATGTTTAATAAACTTAACAAAACACCAACAGTTCATAAAGGATAATATTAAAGCTAATTCTTGAAAAAAATTTGAGTTCAATTGCTAATTTATTTGTGAAAATGTATTTTCAAGTGATCATATTTTTCCTTTATCATAAATTCTCGCGGCGACGACAAATGCGCTTGAACTGTCTCACTCCAGAAGAAAGGAAATTAAAAAGTTTGAAAATATGATCACTCATTTTTTTTAGCCCAATTCAATGTAGAGTTCTATCTAATCATCTGTAAAATACATATTTGTAATATTTTAAATCAACACGTAATCAACGTATAAGTTCTGCTAAACACGCAAATGCAATCACTTGCTAAAATGCAATCAAGATGCAATTGTTATTTTAGCGGAATACCAGTTCATTTATGATTACATTTGAATAGCTATTGAATTATTTATGATTTGCATGTCTTAAGATGTATTAAAGGGTTTGCTATATCGTTAGAATCTTGAGTCATTTACACGAGACATTGTTTAATAATAAAACAATATATTAAATATTGTACATTCTAGCTTTGCCAGAAACCACTGTGCGAGTGGTTTCTGGCAAAGCTAGCTCTAGAATATAACAAAAATAACGATTGGCTGAATAAAATTACAAATTTGGTTTTCGAGGTCTTTCACAAGTAATAAGTCTCTGACGAAAGTTTTTGAATTACGTTCAACAATAGACAAAAACAACTTGTTATCAACATAATGGCCGTATTATTTAGGGCGCAGACAAGAATAACTATGATGATATATGACAATTATCACTTCTTATACACGATAAATTCTTGTTTAAGTGAGCCCCCAACGAGGCTGTGGAAAATGTACAAATAGCAGTAAATAAGTTCTACGGATGGACTAAGAAATGGAATTAAACTAAATGAAACAAAATCTATTCATGTAGATTTCAGTAATAAAAGACACAGTTATGTCCCGTGTACATAAATAATGAGAAGATTCCCTACGAAAACTCGGCTAAGTATCTCGGGATGACGCTCGATGCAAAACTTAGATGGAAAGTTCACGTCAAGAAAAAAAGACAAGAATTGAATCTACGCTATAAAAAATGATTCAATGATTAATTCAATGGCTGCTTGGAAGACATTCTGCGCTGTCAACTCATAACAAACTATTATTGTACAGGCAAGTGTTAATGCCAATATGGACTTACGTCATTCAGCTGTGGGGATGCACCAAACTGAGCAATATCCTGATTATACAAAGATTCCAAAATAAAGTATTAAGGGAAATAGTTAACGCACCTTGGTACATACGAAACAACGACAACTTAAAATAGAGTTCGTTGACAAAGTGATTAAAAACTATGCAGAAGCTCACCAACAAAGACTTCATCATCACGTTAATGTCGAGGCAGTTATGCTCCTCGACCAGACCGATCTAGTGAGAAGACTCAAAAGAACAAAACCGTTCGAATTAGTGTAGTGTTCAGTGACAGTGTTAAGAAAGTTTCACACGCGCCGTGGTGAAATAGTACGTGATATTGAAATGTTTATATCTTCGCGTCATCCCACGGGAATAGTCGATTTTTTCGGGATAAAACCGTCTATGGGTTATTCCACGGTTCGCAAAGTCGTCTGCAATTATCGCCCTACACTTTCAGATTCGCGTACTCGTGCACAGATCTTAGTAATGCCATTGGAAACCATATTTTATTAAGTTAGCAGGTTCCTAAAACTTTAGAGGCTTTCGGTGGAACCCTGATATCGTACAGAATATAGTTAAACGAACTTTATTGTAACATCTTGAGGATAGTGCGTCGTCTTAGATTTTAACTATCCCTTTCTAATCACGCATAACTTTGAGACATAATTAAATTATAAACTAAATGGCGTTTATGTCGACTAAACGTTTGACATATTCTTGTAACTCATAACGACTTTTAAGGGATTAACAGGTGCAAATGTCATTACAGGGGCTGGCGGGTGTTTACAAGTAGAAAGCGAGGGCTAAATCCTGATGATGATATGATCGATTTAAAATATTAAATACATGTACTTTCCAGATGTCTTACGCGATCAAAAAGACTAAGCACATTTTAGACTTTTTCATTTTCCATCTTCTGGTGAACACAGTTCAAGCGCATTTGTGGTTACCGCGAGAATTTTTGATATATTTTTATGATTATAGTATAACAGAATTAACCTCCATGGACAGTTCTCATAAATGGTATTTTTAAACTTATTACAGATGTAGGACTTTCAACAAAATAAGCTGAAAAAAATATAAATGGAATCTTCAAAATCATCAAATTAAATGGTCAAGCTTTATTATGGGACGTTGATTAATTTCTATTATCGAATTAGCAAGCTTTTGTGAATCGACTCTCTATAAATTTGCATAGTAAGTTTCAAATCAATTTCTTCAATATTATGTGTGTGATTGGAATTTGTATTTGTGTTTTTGTGTGATTGTATTTGTTTTTAAAACTAACGTGGATTCGTGATTCATAATGTGTTAACACATTATGAATGAATAAAACACGGGAATTACTTGAGTCGTAAGTCACAGGGTTCCGACTATAGTCTCGACTACATTCGGTGGTATTTTTTTCCTTACTGCCTAGTAACTTGCACGTAAATTATTCCCGTGTTTTATACATTCACAACATTATTTTTTTTTATATCTTATCCCGATATATACATGAAAACTCTATGTATATTGTAGTAGCTGACAAAGCTTTAACATTACAAACCTAATCCTTTAAAACATTCCACGAATGTCCCAGTTTACAAAATACTCATTTTAACTTTGCAAAAACTTGTTTTATCCTGATTTGTATCTTTTAAACTTAACGGTCAGCCAACTAAGTTAGGACGGTACTAAGTTGACCCTAATAAAGGTTACTTTGCTAAGTTGAACCGAGATTACGTACGAAGCAACATTTAGTAAGTTGGAGAGCGTAATGACAAATGTTTTACAAAGTTTTTATAGTCTTAACTGTAATATAAAATGTTGTGCTTGAAATTTTAAATAGCTTTTTAAGGTATGAGTGTTTTGTTAAAAGGGTTTTCAGATTTACTAGTCTATGTTTTCTACTATGTGGTTCTCAAGGTCAGCTGCCTAAGCACACTGTGTGTCTAGTGACAGTTTTTCATACTAGAGGACGCTAGTAGCGCCAGGCAGTACTGGACAGTACCATACCGCAATGCACAATCAAGATGATGTCATTGCGCTACTTAAACCATTCTATAGGAAAGATAAACGAAATATTTTTGTACATCGCAGTTAATAAAGAGATTGTTATCGTTTTCAGATTTTTAGATTCCTTTTCACAGACATTAACTATTAACTTACAACTCAGAAGAAAATAAACATAAAAAGTGCAATTCCTTAACAAAACATCAATGAATAATGGAAGTACTTTTATAAATTACAAGTAGCGCCCCGCAGTTTTACCCGCGTGGATTACGGTTTTGCCACTACCTGAATTCTCCCACGGGAACTATACTTTTGGGATAATAGTAGCCTATTTCATTGTGTCAATTCAGGGTTTGAACTATCTCCCTCCCAAATTTCATCGAAATCAGTGTAGCCGTTTGAGAGTGAAGAAGTAACAAACATACACACATACACAATCTTTCGCATTTATAATATTAGTACGAAGTAGGATAATCAGCACATTATCACATACTTTGCATTATAATATAAATGCAATCTTCAATGCAATAGAACGCCATTTCGATAAGCCACGATTTCAATTTCGCTTTAAAAGACGCCAAAGGAACTTTTGTTGTGTGCTCTTAATGTTACTATTAAAACAAAAGCCAAAGTTTGGATGGGTACATATTTATTACCCAATCATACCCGAACGGCAAATCGGATCTGGATAAAACTTGGCACAGATTCACTGTAATAGGACATACACTACTTCTTACCACAGACATAGAAATAATATAGTAGGATAACCGTGGTCCACGCGGTGGAAATCACGCGGCACAGCTAATAATTTAATATATTATTTTTAGATATTATATATTTTACAAGCTGCGTACCGCGGGTTTACCCACGCGGTGATGAAAAACGGTGATGATTAAAATAAGAGTTGAACCAAGGTATAGGCTATCTGCATACCAAATTTCATCCAAATCTATCCAGCCATTTAAGCGTGACTGTGTTACAAACATACATCTATCCATACTTTCACATTTATAATATTATCAGTAGCGCCCCGCGGTTTCACCCCCGTGGAGTACGGTTTTCCCGTTATCTCAATTATCCCACGGGAACTATATTTTTTCCGGGATACAAGTAGTCTATGTGTTAATCCAGGATTGAAAGTAACTCCATACCATATTTCATCAAAATCGGTGTAGCCGTTTGAGCGTGAAGAATTAATAAACATACACACATATACACACACACGCATATACACATACACACATATACACATACACACAAACTTTCACATTTATAATATTAGTAGAATTGTTATTATAAATTCCCGCTACCACCTTACTATTAATTGGTAAATATGAGCATCAATTGGATGTAGGTATGATTAGGCAAATACATCAGATTCGAGTCACGGGGGTTCATTGCTCCACGGCTGGCACTATTGCTGCGGTTTATATAACGCAAATATGCGCTGTTTGTATTGTGCGCGTGCTAACAGTTGAGCAGATTGTGCGCTTATGTTTACTAACGTTAGCTACGTGATGTCTTGAGTGACGTCATTTATATTGCTCACAGTGCAAACAAAATCAGGTAGAACAGTGTATACACTTACGTCAAATTCAACTAATACGTACCATGTCTCATAAAGGCAGGGTGCCAATTCTCTTATCACCACTTAATGTTACTATATAATTGACTATCTGACTCCAAACGATTGTCTATTTCTGTGTTGGGTGACTACCTACTTTTCTTCACTCCGTAGACTCGATGAAGGTAATCAAATTGTCAATTTAGGGCACTGGATTTATTACTTATACATAAAGAGACAATATGACTCTACCGAGGAGGCGAGGTGATTCAAACACGGTATTGAGGTGACTCAAACACGGTATTGAGGTGACTCAAACACGGTATTGAGGTAACTCAAACACGTATTGAGGTGACTGTCGGGCGTTCGTCGCAAGCGTGGCGTGCTGCCACCAAAACGCTACGTTTGCATATTATTATCTTACAAGTGCTTGCGACGATGTACCCTACAACAAGTCAATCATAGACAATGCAATAGTAATACAAAACTAATCATAAATAAATAAATAATTGCACCTCGATTGCATTGCGGTAGAAAATTGGTCTATGTAGTCATTAAAATTACACTTCAAGTAGAAAAGCAAAGCAGGCAAAAGTGACAATTGATTAACACTCTATAAGCAATGGGTTTAGTAAAATGAAAACCCTGGTACGATGGTAAACGTCGATTGCAATAACTTTTCTTGCTTATGATTACTTTAACAGCTATTGTTTATGTTGACTGCAGTTTGACAAGTGCTAAAGCGCGCTGACGTGTTGTCACACGAGTACGAGGATGTCAATTACCCTACCGTCAATTTGGGTAACTTTGAATCTCCGTATTAAGTTGAATAAATTTGTGTGAAGATTAATTTTATTTTCTCCAAACACTTTTATTGTGACTCCGAGTGATTACGTGAAACGGAACGTTGAAGCAAGTGTGTGAAACAACGGTCCAATCTTGACCAAATATGTAGTAAAGTACATAGGAATTAATAATTCAATACTACCCGAAAGTTGTTGATACTTTGCATGGACATTAAAACGCAAATTTCTAATACATTGTCAGTATTATATGTCTTGTCAGTATCTTATAGTATTTTAATAAATTTATTATCATTCATTATTCAGTATATCTCTAAAAAAAAGGTGTTCAAGCTACCCAACTTGACTGTCATATATGGCTTAAGATAGACTCATCTCATATTTTCTGATGACAGGAAAACTCAGAATTCATTAAAATTAGTTCAGAGAATATGCCGTGAATGCATAGAAAATAAGCTCATTGTTGCATGAATAATATTATAAAGACTGGATTGAGTACAAGTTGTATTGGGTATTACATTTTAATTTTTAGTCCATCGTTAGCATATTTTTTCTTAGCGACTCAACTTTCAAATTTATGAAATTTCCACCCTAATGTTATGAAAAAACTACTAAAATAATATATTATTTATGTAATATTATACTACATTCATAAACATATAAGTAACCATCTGAGATAGAAAGAGTGCGACCCTCGGTGTTGCTATTTCGTCAGCGCGTGATATGCGCTGACGAACGCTTATGCAGAGCTAACGTTGCAAGTTTGTACAATGGATACATTTGGTCATAAACCATTACGCGGGGGTTTATTTGACGGAGTTATGGTCTGTAACTGAAAAAAATATTATATGATATATGTTTTTATTACACATGATTGACATTATACCACTGTACATTTTGCCAAATTGACCATATCCAATCTATATATTTATATTTTATGAAAATTTATAAGAAAAGGTATTAATTTTCTTAACTGTAGTCCGCTTAAAACATTAATAAAACCATATTATCAATATATTATAGTTACTTTTAATAATGTGATTTGTAAACGTTATTTCGAGTAAAAACGTTTAAGTTTCGTAAATTGTATCAAAAAGACATTAAGGAAGAAAGTATTTTATTTAACGAACTTGAATTTAGAACAAGCGTTGCTTAATTTCTTTTCTGTGTTTGCAATTTGGGCGTGTTAAAGGTCGAGTAAAAGATAAAATACTTTTTTGAATCGCCTTTTTAAGTTGTCAAAATTGCATGAAAAATAAAAAAAATACTATATGATTATTTGGGAGCGCCGTTATTAGTCTCGGCTAAGTTGCAGGACCCTAATTTGCTGCTTATCATCGACGTGCTAAAGCTCGACACCTATGCCTGCGCAGACAATACTACAAAGTTACATGCACTATGCACACGCCGATAATGCTCAAGTCCAAAGCAGTACTGGTCTGGTCAAGTACAATAACCCAAGCCTCGGGCGTTTTTCCTTTTAGCCAGTAGAAGTAATATTCAACTTCTTTCAATTTGAATAATACAAAAGATTGTTCACACTGAATACTGTTATGCACTTTAAAATATTAGATAGAAACAACCATGGCTCGTTGTGAAGGCGTTTTACATTATTGAAGAAATGTATCGTATAAAATAGTAAAAAAACGTTAAAAAAAAAAAAAAAATAATAATAATAAAAATAATATAATAATAATAATTAATAATAAAATAATAAAATAATAATCTTAAATAATTAAGAGACTGTAAAATACATAATGTATGTTTCTTTCTCTTAATTATTGTTCTGAATGTAAATAAATTATGAGTTATGCATTAGTACGTAGGTATTCTTACTAACGGTAGTCAATAATATAAATAATTATATAAATAAGTTGATTATCAGATTATCTTTTCACAATTTATGTTTGTTTCGTATGAATTATATTATACAAGCATTAGAGTTAGACTTATTTTGTTAGTAATCGTTTTATATAAAAAACAATGGTGTTCTTGTACCTCCACGGTCATGGCATGCAAAAGAGTAGCCATAATTAAAACGAAACAAGTTAAAGAAAAATAAACAATAACTATATAAAATCCACATTTTTTTTTACCACGATGCTATAACTGAATGAAGGTATCTAGAAACTCAGATCGCTAAAGGAACTCGCGCCTTAAGAGAAGTATCTGAAGTTAACTCGCCACCTGTAAACCGGAGATAATTAAACTGAAATATAAACCTGTGAAAACATGAAGAAATGACCGTTTTTACTGGCACCTTCCACCTCCGGGGCCATCGCGGATCCAATAAATATTTCGTCGAGTTGCGGCAGAGGTAATAAACTTTCGTATAAAGCGGGTTTTGTAACGCGATAGTATTTTGTTTTACCGCTGTATTGCCAGGTGATAGCTTAATTTTGCGCTTTAGGGGTCTCCAGTCGGTTACTTTCTGCGCTATTAATCGGAAGATCTATAACAAAGTAACATCATTTATTCTCAAAGAATATATAGAACACTATAAAGGCCAGTTATTTACACAATTAATTCAACTCTGTACACATGTAACTGCGCAATCGTTACATATAACACACAGTTGCATTCCCTTTGTTGTTGGTCGATGCTCACAATGAAACCCGCTGCTTACGGTATACAGGGACACCTCTATTTTTCGGACATTTATGAACCACCGTTTCCAGACTACCTAACTATGCTGATGGTTCAATGGACCGGCCCGAATTATTACTAACCGGAAAATGTCAGAGCATCAGAATCTACAAGACTATAGGAATGAACGAATGATAATGTCTATTACAGAAACTGTGTAAGTACATAACATTAGGCCCTAATATGCACATCAATTTGATACTTACTGTAGTTTTCACAACCACAGTTTGGTATTGACGTAAGGGGGCGTCCATTAATTACGTGAGGTGTTTACGGGGGGGGGGAGGGGGTCAAGCTAAATCTCACCTAAACTCACATGGGGGAGGGGGTGGGTTCGACAAATACTCACGTAATTTTTTTTCCGCAAGGAATAAACGAAACTGGGATAAATTAGGTAATAATATTTTTTGTGTGGTTCTATACTACGATATTAATAATCTCATATAACAAATCCTGATTAAATCCAACAAAATCAAGCACATATTCATTTATTTACATTAAAAATATGTATTTTCAAAGGCTCACGTGAGATTATTTCCAGCAAAATCTCACATCTCACCAAGGGGTGAGGGGGGGATCGAAAAATCACTAAAAGTACCTCACGTAATTTATGGACGCCCCCTAAGTACAATACTATATTTACTACTTAAATTTTATTGGATGGATTTATGAAGTGACATTACAATAAGAAACCATGTCTAAAATATGTAAAATTATAATATTTTATGTAATAGTTACTAAAATACTTTAAAAATATTCCCGCTAACGCTCCCGCTTAGGTTTCACCTTTTTCTACTAGCCGCTTAGAGGGACATGCCGTGAGTCAGCAAAAGAAAATGCCCTACAAGCACACTATGAATTTTATCTCGATATTATACGGAAAGGGTCTTAATCTGGCGTCCATAATTCGCCTGATTATCAAATACTCTGTAATAATTGAATACTTTTATGTGTACAAAACGCTGTAGACGCATGTGTGTAATGAGATGTTCCAGCCGATATTGTGTGTTCATGTCAAATATCACATGACGTGGGTTCATACTATGCATTGTCATTAAAATTATGTGAGAGCTGCCAGCGACAACCAAGATAAGAAACCTTTTTATATGTTCGCAACGCTATTCTGTATAGTTAGGTAAATAAACGTTACCGCGTTTTCTTATCAAATATGTAGTTTACCGGAAATAACAAAAAAATCATGATCTGCGTCTTAATGTGTTTAAGTTGTATACACATTTGGTCCAACTGAATCGAAATTCACATAAATAATAATAGTGAAAATTAAAAAATAAACACGTTTTTGTAGACAGTTGAACTAAAAAGTGCCTAATCCTGGCAACCCTGGTAAGAATAATGGGACAAGCTATTTAAATTACTGCATTTTCATCGGCCCTTGATAAATGTGCAAAGTTTCAATATTAGTCCGTCATTTTGAAGAAAAATCACGTCACATAATAGCAAAGCTAATTGAAACGTGCTAATTAAAAAATAAAGAAGATTATCGATCTTATATTTTTTATGTTTGTAAAAACTATTTAATATTCTTATGTAAATGTTATATTATATATTCCCCATCGGAGGTTTCCCTCATCAATTTTGAACAGTATAATTAATTTAATCGTAGCTTTTTATTACTACTACAAAGTGGAAAACGTTTGCAATTTCAATCAAACCTCCATCCAGTCTGATTTAGATAATACCGGCTATGCACCTATGCAAGTATCATGTACTTTATTCAATGAATTTGTCTTCGAAATTTGAGTGTGTTTTAGAGTTGTGTCTGCGATAATTGCAGAAATGACAGATATACTCGTATTAACAACCTCTGTAATCTAGTCTAGCGCCAACCTCTAATTTTATAAATATCGGCAAAAATTCTCAACGTACATTTTAGCAAACGATTATTAGTTATGTCGACATATCTAATATTTCTCCCGTCTCGGCGGAGCATCGGCGCCTATCTAAACAATAACAATTCACGCCAATTCACTTATTAGCTAGAGAGGTAGAATAGCAGTCGGCGTTACGGACGAGAAAACAACCCCCTCCTGACTAGATTTGAGATTTACGAACCTTACATTATGATTCTTATTTCCATGGCATAGGAAGTAAAAATAAAGAAAAAATATTTGAAGATATCTTGTAAATATTCTGGTTTGGAGCAGATTGTAATCGATTTTCACAGTATTACTCAATCTTATAATCTACGTGTTGTATGGTTTGTCATGTGGGAAATGGTATTCCCATCTCTTTCTATCGGTGCCTTAAATTGTTGCAAAAGGAATACACTAAAAGGGGGCCTTATAGGGTCTGTTACAGATATTCATAGGCGACGGTGATCACTTACCATCAGGCGGCCCGTCTGCTTGTATGCCACCTATTTTTTTTACAAAAGAAGCTACCCCACATCCATGACTCATTTTGGAATATAAAACACTTGTTCAATCTTTATGAAAAAAAACCCTAATATGCTAGTGACATGCCCCTAGCGATTCCAGTCCACCCAAGCGCCTCCACACGGCTTTCGACTGCAATCCTAAGACAAGACCTAACAAGCACGGAAGCGCTCAGTTGTAAATGCTACTAAAGATCATTCATCCATTGGAGTCAAGTGTGGAGTCAACTCACTCAAGGAGTGCGTTGCTCAAAGATGAAGTTTTCATTGGTGAAATCCATTACAAGCACTGCGTAGTTCAAGCTGACAGATTTGTATTACACTAGCGGTACCCCGAGGTTTCACCCTTATGGATAACATTTTACCGTTACCTTAGCTATCCCACGGGAACCTTAAAGCTACAGTAACTTACAAACGCCAGACTATAATCTATTTCAGTGGCAAACTTAACCAGATCGATTCAGCCGTTCTAGCGTGAGAGAGTAACAAATATGTTTTCACAAATGAATGAGACAAACTAAGACGATTTTTTGACCATTAAATGAAATCCACCAAACTGATATCCACCGACGAACTTACATAATACACCTTGGATAATTATTGGCGGTGATCTAAGAGTTCACACATCATATATGTTTAAAAAAGGCCGTGGTGGTACCGGCATAGAATAGTACTCCCCCATTTCTTCCCCTGGGTGCCGTAAAAGTCGGTTAAGGGATCACGTACCAGAAGGTGGGCAGCAGCGCCTTCTGAGGATCGGAAATCATACTGCGCTCGCCAACCCACCTGCCAAGCGTGGCGAGTATTGGCAAGTCCCCCCTATATGGTGGAGGCATATGTCCAGGTGTGGAGGTCCTACGGCTGCGAAAAAAAAATGTATAAACAGTACTCAAATGGAGAACCCTCTTTTTTAAATTGTGAAACCGTGTGTAAAAGCAAACGTTTCCTTTTCTATTTTAAAAGAATTGAAACTAGTCCCGTCCTAATTTGAAGTCATCATTCATCACCAGGGGGTCAATCCGGAGTAACATTAATTGCAACTTTTTGTGTCGAAGTCTGGGTCTGGACGCAATCTCTGCAGCTAACAACATTACCCCCACCGTGGGGTTTTAGCTCATGGCGTTACTCTAGAAAGATTTCAGTTACAGTCACTTTTAAATATTTTAATTTGTTATTTACTCTTTAACATAACATTTACAGTGATAACAGTCATGGCTGGCCTTAGGTGGGCCCAGAGACATTAATGTGTATCCTTGACCAGGGGGTGATCCACCTTAAAATATTGCTTCTATTGCAATAGCTCTATATATATAGTTGGACTCGTTTTAGATATAATTATGTAGCATGTACATGCATGACGCTTACCATCATGTGCACAACTTGCCCCTCTCGTCACTGCGATCTCAAACCTATTTTATATGTTTCGAGGAAACTCATAATCTATGAAGTTTTCCGGGCCTTCCTATATCTCGTTTTGATCAAATATGCAAGCGTGGGATAACGTATGCATGGTTGTATTAAAAATGAAAATTCTCCATATTATGGCAAACCTCCGTGAAATAAAAAATAAACTCTATAATAAACTTGTTAATACTTTGAATACACTTGTCATGTTGACTTTACTTTTACTTAACTCTTTTGTTTAATGTAAACATATTTGAGAAAACTTTTAACATTAAGAACGTAGACAGTTTTTAACAGAATGTTCAATGTCTCAGCCAATATTTTGTTTTCAAACTTTCACATGTGAATATTCGAGATACAGACATTTTATTATACATAAAACCTTCATTATGTATAATCTACACAAAAGCGTGGCAATGCTGCTAGCATTCTGGGCACGCTGCCGGCCTGTAGCGGGTTAGAACATTTGAGTTATCTATACCAATAGCTAGTGGATTGCTCAAATGTTATTGTAGTAGCTGCAGTGTTGTAATTAGTTATAAGTGTTTTATTTTAATAAAGGCATTTGCCATATGAAAAAAATAAAATAATCTACAATGCCTTGACTTTACCATGACCTTTCATGGTGTCAAGGAAAATATAAAATTAGATTAAGGAGAAAATTTAAAAATAGACAAAGGGAAAATGAGATTAAGGAAAATATAAAAAATTAAAGAGGTGTCAAGAAAAAATAAAATTAGGAGTTAACTACTTAATCCTACGCCTCCCCCCACCAAATCCCGAGTATTTAGTCCATTATTTTCGGTGTGGATCTATTTATTTTGAGAAGCGGCGTTTGAGCTCAATATTTTAGCTTTTTTGACGTTCTATGACATGCCTAAATTGAATAATTTACCTTGAAGTTTTTTAAATTTTAACTAACAAATTATTAATTGATAGTTGACGCAAACGTTGTTCTGCCATATCAATGATCGAATTGTCAAAGTGACACGATACTTAATTTAAATTACTTTACGTCAAGAATCGACGGTCAGGTTATTGAAATATTTGTTCATATAAACGTAATGACAAAAAAAAATTACCAAAAAATGGAACCGACTTCAACACTCAAAAGTATGAAATAACTTGTTGAAGTCGGTACCATGATAGTTCAAAAGTAACTGATATCAAAATATTGTGCTCATGGTACCGACTTCGACGAGTTATTTCATACTTTTGAGTGTTGAAGTCGGTCCCATTTTTTGGTAAAAATTTTTTTTCCCCTCTTTTTAGTGACCTTTGTTACTCATGGAATCAATTGTTATTGTGGTGTAGGTATGTTCACCGATGTCTTCAGCCGCTACTATAATATTGTGTAGTATAAGCACGCATTTTTCAGTTTTTTAAATGGGACCACACGGAAAGCACCAGTTTTTAAATAAAAAAAAGAACGATCAAAATCGGTTCACCCAGTCGGAAGTTATGCGGTAACAAACACAAATAAAAAAATATAAAAAAAACATACGGGTTGAATTGAAAACCTCCTCCTTTTTTGATGTCGGTTAAAAAGGGATGGAGTACTAGGTTGAAAAATACTTTATGACCTATTCGAAGACCTCCCAAAAGTACAGAAAAAAAAAATATAAATCAGGCAAGCCGTTTCGATGGACTTCGATAACAAACACTGTGACACGAGATTTTTATTTATTAGATATCATCTAAACGATCTACGATGAAATTGCCAACGCGGCGAATCGTACACCAACTGTATCATCACCTAACCAGAGGGAACCTAGCATTTATACATTTACATTCCTACAACTTATGAAAATGAGTTCATATACCACGACTTCATGCTTATACTACTTATACAATATGTACTTATAAATGTGAAAGTTTGGATGTATAGATGTTTGTAGCTCAATCTATCTATCTATGAATAAGATTTGGCACAGAAAAAGGTCATTGCCTGGAATAGTAAAATGGCTACTTGTTATCCGGAAAAATGTAAGATAACGGGAAAACTGTAGAACACGAGGGAGACACCGCGGGGCTCAACTAGTGTTAATATTTATAAAATATTATGCTCGTCTAATATGTCGTAACAAAAGATCCCAAGGGAACCCTTCAGCAATTAAATCAAGCCTAGGGGTGTCACACACGGATTTCCTCCCATTCACGCGTTCCTTTCCGTTATATAAAATATTACAAACCCAAATACGGCCCTTTAGCGTAAAGGAACGTTTCAAATCAAATTTTTTGATGATAATGAAGAATAATAATAAAATATTACTTTACAAATGAATATCTTCATAATATTATCGTCAAGGTATAATAATATAAGTAAAGTGGAACAAAGGGGATGCAGAACCATTTGCTTGTACTGAGTTCAGACTTAGCTCAGAAAATACTTGGTGCTAAATCTTGTGATTGATACATGCAGTCCCAACCGATTATAACTAGTTAAGCTTTATAAGCTGTACCGTGCGGTGGTAGCTGAGGTCTTGGCCTTATTGCACCGCGTCTGTAATCTTAACCGAAACCAGCATGTCGGCTATTGGTGCACAGATCACGTCTTATCGTAAAACTTATATACTCTGATAGGACGTCCATTGCTCGTCATATGCCTCCAATATTGATCTTCATAAGGCCCGCATTGGACCTTTTCCTATCGTCCCTGTCAGGTCGTATGGCCACCTTGTCGGCGAGCGTCCCACGATACGTCTTGACAGATAGATAACAGCGAAAGAAACATATATGTAAACACTACGATACAGTCTGAGCTAAATATCAGCTATACTTAAGCCGCTCCCTCTTAATTTGTGTTCCTCATGTCTGAGGGTCGTGACCTGCTCCTTCTATGACCCTTTTCCGAATGATGTCACGCCATCTTCCCCGATTCCCGGCGATGTAATCATGGACAGATGTATCCAGGGTGGTGCGGACCTGATCGGACCAACGCATCGGGCTGCGACTTCGGCCTCTTTTGCCGTTTACTTTCCCAGTGATTATGAGTTTCTCGAGATTGTCTCCTTCCTTTCTGGCAATATGTGCAAAATACTCGAGAACTCTTTTGAGGCAGGTGGTTGAGAGCCTGGTTGTGATTTATAGTTTTTTAAGTATATAGATGCGTTGGTTTGAAGTGCTGTCCAAGGTATTCGTAATATTTTTCTCCAACACCATTTAAGCCGCAGATATACTTAATTCAAAAGAACACCTATTATGTATTACCTTGATTATAGGAAGTAGCTTAGCAGCCGTAACACAGGTGACCCTAGCACGGCTGCTAAAGGCCTTTTATATTGTTTTCACATACATATGTATTTATCTGTCTTTATCCATGTATTGTAGTAGTGTATAATGTATTTGTAAGTGTTTTGTGCAAATAAATAAATAAAAATAAACCTAAAAAAGCAAACTTCTAACTTGACGACTACGTACATGAAAATCATAAATAAAATTCTCTTTCCCGCGTTCGGCAAATCTATTTGTTAGCACAACAGGCGCTATACAAAGTCAGGAATCATTTAGCATGTTTTGTGAATGCATTTTCGGTCCATTTTCCTGCTCGGACCAGTTACTAGAGTAACCGGTTTTGATCAGTTATTACGAAAGGATTTTTTTAAACTTACGAGAGATCACACTTATTATGAACGAAATTATGTATAATAACAGAACTATCACGTTTTATAGGTGATTTAAACATTCAAGCCATCGCGAGTGACAGTTATTTTCTATAATTATATTTTTATTTCTTATCTTTATTTTGCTTTTATCTCTTTTTTTATATGACCGTGTCGTCCGTCACCAGTCACCGTTGGAAAGCAAAGTGATTATACGAGCGTCCCTTTTAAATAAGTTGCCCTAACAATACTTAATATTATGCAAGTACGAACGTACATGTGCAATAAAAAAAACACGATATCTACAAACCGCCTTTCCATACCAAATCCGATTTAAAAATGACATTGAGAAATGTAGAGGGGCTAGAATGAGTTCAAAATTGAATGCGGTCGGCGCTGCCCCCTGCCACCCCCTGCTTTGATATATGGAGCCATACAGATATTATCTAGCTTCATGTGAAATATGTTTTTTATACCGAAACTGAATATTTTAACATTTTAATTCAGTTGTAATTTGTTCTTTTTTTGACCAACTTCGTAAGAGAAGGGGGCTATTCATGGTTTCGTATATTTTTAATATTTCCTCCCTTAGTAGTCCTAGTAGTTCGTGATATAAACAACAAAATTTAGTAATTTCTAGATAAGCCCCACGGTTACACCCGCGACCCCCCACCGATTGTCCCGCTAACTCAGTTATCCTACCAAACTATACTTTTTCTGGATTAATAAGTAACTATGTAAGTCCAACAAAAAAAATAGACAATGTATTCATCTCAATTGATTTAGTTGTTAAGGCGTAAAAACTTAATATACAGACAGGATAACTTTCATCTGTTTTCATCGTGATTTTTTTGTTATATTCTAGAAGAATTAACAACTGTTTTAGGGTAAAAAGTAGTAGTAGTATTAATCTCGGTTTTAAGATATATTATATGTATACATTGCAAATACAATTTTAATCTATCAGTCCGTTAACGCATGAAGAGGTAATAAACACACACATATAAACATGGTTGAATAATAATATTATCCTAGGAACAAATTATTTAATATATAAAAAGTTCCCAGTCAAATTAGCTAGCTCACTTCCCGCTGCTAACTCAGCCACTTGATTGCTCCTAGCGATAAGTATAACTTGCTAACAACTTGCTAACTTGTTGCTGACTTGATTCCAACTTGAGGCCAATATAATCCACCTGTTTGAAAAATTGGCCAATCGGCAAAAATAGAGATTAATTGTATTGGCAATATCGATGATGTATTCAGTATAATAAGTGCTTTACGATTCCAAAGTAAGCACATGGTCTTCTCAGAGAGAAGTGTTGACCATAATCCACTACGCTGGCCTAACCGCCAGCCCGCATTGACAGAGTTTTGAGTTGACCCGTGAACGCTATTGTCGTACATTGTAAGAACTAACAGTATGAGTGCTTGAAGAGCAGATTACGTCTGCAATGTCACTGGTCAAACTAGGTGGAGAAACCTTATTGGCGGCCGCAATTTTGATGAGTGCTAGGGTTTTTTCAACTGATTGATGCAGTTGTAATTTTTAGACTTTCGCGATTCGATCACATTGTTATTAAATCCAACGGGGCTTAATCGCGAGAAAAACATTTAGTAATTTATTTACCTCGACGTTTCGACCAAGTTGCATTGGTCGTGGTCACGAGAAGATTGAGTCTTCTTGTGAGACCAATGCAACTTGGTAGTACTTCGGAGGGTACGTTAAGGCGTCCGTGCCAGTTGTCCTTTGTCAACAATCGATTGGCAAAGTTGGACGTTTGAATGGTCTGAATTGCTCCAATAATGAGATGGCCAATATGCTTTCAGTTAACACACACTGATTAGCGTTGTGGACTATGATATGAACGATATTATTCTTTCCGAATAATTTGAAAATGTATTATCTACATTAGTTTATTTTTACTTGTATACAATATAATTAAATATAATGTAGAAAATATATAAGAAAAATAAAGGAATGTTTCATTTGATTTTAAGTTGGCTAAATTCTAATACATATTATGAATAAAATGACGAGTAGGATGATTAATAATTTTCTTATTCCTATTAAGATACCAAACATACAATGTTGGTTTTGACCTTGATTTGTTTAGTGTATGTTGTGTATTATTTGTATACATTACGAAAATGAAGTGACTTATTTAATATGTCGTGTAACCTCAAAATAGGAGAGCGATATATAAAATACCTCAGACTAATATTTTTTATTGGTTATAAAATCTCTGTTAAATAATTTTATATCGACTATTTTAATATTTTGGTTTAATTAATGTTTTGGCAGAGCAATTGCGGCGACCTATCCAGGGCGTTCGTAGAAGACGACGCCATCATCAACTCAAAAGTCCTTCTACATCTTAACACACTTATTGCATTCATCGTCTTTCCATGATTATAAATAAAACTATATAATTTAGTTTTTTATAATTACATAATCTGATTCCACGATCCCATTTCTATCATCGGTCGACGAGTGAATAGGTACCTTCTAGGTTTGCGTGCTTACATCCTAGACAACGTCATCACTTAACATCAGGGGCCTAAGTCTACTATTCAATATGGCAATATGATCGGCTCACAATTGGTCAATTTGACAGCTTTGGTAGTCTTATTGGCATCGGCTCGGCCTCGCAGCAGACTGAATATGAACTTCAAATTAGTAGACTTGACACCCAGGTGAGATAGTTGTCAAACGCAAACTTATAATAAGTAAAAAAACTAGTTAAACGAACAAACAACCGTTTCATATACACACCAAAATACGTTAGAAGTGGTCTAAGGAGATTTTATTTCATTTGGAACTTTGCTCTTCAATTTAGCAATTCGCATAAGTGCTAATCCTATTAAAAAACTCAGAAAACATGTAGGTACTTATCTTAACGTTCACGTGGTCAGCAGGTCAGAGTGGTAATAAGAGAACGCTACAATTAAATCGCAGAAACTACGACAAGTAATCAACACGGTTGTAAAATGGCATGCGAGACGGCGCTCACCTGCAAGTCGACAGTCTGCTTTATTACCACTCGTCATTTACGTTGTTTAGTAGCTGAGTAGTGACTAAGACTTTGGTCAGGGTGATGAGCGTTCCTATTGTTCTGGACGTGAGAGGAATCGCGTCAAATAGTGGTACTCTACGGCAGGCCTATTGTGAGTATTTCACATCTATAAACGCTACAAGCGTGCTTGATTTTGCCACAAAACATGTGATCATTAGGAAAAAAAAAATTTTGTTTGAAGTTGACACAGATTTTGTTATCTATGTGATACGCTTTGCTTTAAGTGTTTACGGACGCTACATAACCTGCACTAGGTACATATATAGGTAACCAAGCGGCTCCTAAGAGCCGATCGGATAATATGACGGTCGCCGTGGCGCAGTGGTTAGTTTCTAGTTGACTACTGTGTCTCCGAGACCCTGGGTTCGAATCCCGGCAGGGGCAAACATTTGTGCGATGAGTGTAGATATCTGTCCCAGGTCTTGGGTGTTTGTGTGCTGTGATTGTGTGTGTCCATGCCTCCCGCGTCACAGGGAATCTTAGCGCGGCGGTCTGAGTATGATAAAAAAAGAACATGGAAATTATGTTGTTCACCAAAACAGCTTCACCACCTGATAATAGGTTAAATTGGAGCCGTCTTTAGGCTGGCAGCGTTTCTTAAATGTGGGTGTATTACCTAGCCCCACAGGTACCCATTGTAGCTAATTCGTTTTAAGTTTTTATTTTAAAAAGGTATTCATAATATTAGCCAACTTCTTCAAAGAACAGGCTATAAATTTTGTTGTATTTTTTTAATGCTTACTTCTGAATTTTGTAACTAATACACCGATTTACGAATCAGACATACACACACACCCATACATACCATAAACACTAACGTTACTTTAAAAACCTACTAGTGCACATACTTTCTTTAACTGACCGGTCTTTATTAAAATACCATTAACTAATAGCAATACTACAGCTACTACAAAAACTTTTGAGCAATCCACTAGCTATTGTGCCTATTGATCACTCTAATGCTCTAGCCCGCTACCAGTTGGCAGCGTGCCCAGAATGTTAGCAGCATTGCCACGTGCACATACTATGTTAGTCTATATAAATATGTCATCATCATCTCAGCCATAGGACGTCCATAGCTGGACACAGGCCTACTGACCTGAGGTGTGAGCTACATATAGAATAAATTGTTTATTAGGCTGTGGATTTAGTTAATAAAAAAATATACACCTTAGAGAAGTACTTCTACTAATTTTCTAAACAAGATGAAAATGTTCCCCTACCCAAAATATGTTGTGCCGATGCCACCTAGTGTGGGATAAGGACAAGAAGAAGAAGAAGAATAATTGAAATGATAATGTATGCGAAGGTTATTATTTAGTTTTTATGAATGTTAGTTTTTATTGACTGGCCGGTTGGCGCAGTTGGTAGCACTCTGCCTTCTGAGCCGCTGGTCCCGGGTTCGATTCCCGGACAAGTCAAACATTTGTGTGCATGAACATGTCTGTTTGACCTGTGTCTGGGTGTGTATATGTATATAAGTATGTATATCAGTCATCAGGTTACCATAGTACAGGCTCTGCCTAGTTTGAGACCTGAAGACATTGTGTGAATATAAATAAAAAAAAAAAAACATGCAGATGTAGCAAAATCTCTCGCTTGTTAACATGACCACATCCCGTATATAACGTTACAATGAGTCGGATGTCGTTTCCGTGTTGTCGTGATTTTATTGACGTTACTCGGCTTGAGTACTAGCTTCGTCCCATCCGTTGAGCTTTACATCTCAGCTTTAAATGATGTGAGTTCATACATTTTTTTATACGTAGAAGCTCATTTGACATTGACACTATTATTTCCTTAAGAGCTTAACTAATGGGAAGTGAGCAAGCTACAATATTTTTAATAGAAGCGTTGCTACGAAAAATAAGTATGGTATTAATCTCACGGGTTTTGTCCCTATTTTAGGTTAAAGGCGCTTCGCTTTTTAATCAAATTTTATGTTACTATGTACTATTACTATTATTATATACTATTATTTACTTATAATATGTACCTTCCCCAGTTTCGGAGGGTGTAATTTAGAAAAAACAGGCGTGATAAGCATGAAGTTACATTAATGAAACCTTTCAGTCGTCACAGAGTCGCACAGAATAGCATCATAATAACTGAGGTAGTTATTTTTTGTAACCATGGTTACACATCAAGGAAATCGCGTCGATTACGATATAGTTAGTTTAGTGACTTAGAGCATTAAAAAAATTTCTCTCTATCGACATAACTTAGGAGACTCTTAACTCTAAGATTAAATTTTGATAGAGAATCTAGCACTTAAAGTAGTTTTGGCCAAGAACGTCAAGACAAACCACTTTCGATCGCAAATGTACAGTCTTAAGTACTATTAACTAGTAATTTTCTGGCAACTATTGTCCGGTTTTTTAAGTTATAGTACATACTTTTGTCCGGATAGAAGTTTTGACTATGACATATATACGTATACCATCATTATGAGAGTCATATGATGTCCACAGCTGGACATATGTCTCCTCAATTAATCTCCACAAGAATATCTATATAATATAAATTTACTAAAACTAACAACTCTACTTGTATATAGTGACCGCCAAACAATTCAGTACAATATGTTTAATATAATCTGATTAAAGCACATTAGTGTTATCTTAGTAGTACAAAATGTACAGATTAACTAAATAATCTCATTTAAATCCTGATAACACCACTTTATGCTACATCACATACTTACCTTCGTAAGGGCGTTTTGCAAAAAGTTTATTGTACCGTGCATTTCGATGGTAAGCCGATATGATGGATAGTAATGGGGGATATCTGTACTCAAACATTTGTTATCGGGTACTGGTGGTCTCAAAAGTGTATAAAATTAAATATATAACGATGCCGCAAATACATTCGCATTAATCTGTTCAAAGTTTTTGAATTTAAGTTTTAATTAAGTAACTTATTAGTTAGTACCTGAGGACAGGGCACTGCAACGTTTAATACAGTGGTTCATATATGGAAAACCCAAAAAGTTCCAAAATATATACGCGTGCGGATACTATGAGTTACGTGTGTCGTAATAAAATTGAGTTTTGACTGAACTCAACAAACGTGAAAGAAAGAGGGTAATATATACTTTTATAATACGTTATCTGTGCTCTTAAAATCATCTACCTACCCGCGGTAACGTCAGTTAATACGTAAACATGTCCTATTCAACTGTTCCGAAATTTGGATTATCGAAAAAAAGAAACGTGGTAAATAGCCTGATAATAATATATAATTTTTTTAAATCACACTCAGACCAGAGACTCACTAGGATTCCCTGTGTCGCGGGAGGCATGGACATACACAATCACAGCACACAAACACCCAAGACACGGGATATACATATACACTCATCGGACAAATGTTGGCCCCGGCCGGGATTCGAACCCAGGGTCCCGGAGACACAGAAGTCATGTCACTGACGCTAACCACTGCGCCACGGCGACCGTCGATTATTGATTCTTGTATAAGTGACCATGTCAGTTTAAAAACTTATGAACAGTTTTGTTATTGACTGTACCTAATAGTAACCGGCTGAGTATGTACCACCGACCGTAAGCATATGTAAGCTCAAGTGGGCAGATTCGAGTGGCCGCGACTATTACACTCAATGGACAGGATACTATTGCTTTTGTGCTCGTGTACTATCGTTTTTTGGTGTGTGCTGGTGAAACGTAAGTTTTAAAAAAAATATATAGCTCCCGAAAATAGCTTTCTGCACAACACGTCCACACATAAAAATATCTAAGAATGTCGTTATCTTTCTCATGGGTAGTGTGTTACTCTCTATGTGCGTGTCTCTTGCTTTAAAAAAACTACAATATCATACTGCTATGTGCTGCGTTACAGATTTTTTTATTCTTGAGGGTTGGTTGTTTTTAATCTAATCGACTTTTTTTTATTGTTATTCTTCTAAAGCATTTAACTATTGCTATATATAAGTCATGATGGAAAAAAAAATCTTTCAAAAACAGATTTTAACAGTATTTTACAAAAAAAATATGTTGGCTATTAACATTTCTTACTCATAATAACACTTAATGGCTAATAATAAAGTAATTGGAAGGCACTTTTATTTAATTACTTTTAAATTTAAATTACTACATTTAATTATGAAAATATCTTTAATTTTATGATTATTTTATTCTTAACAACGACGAAGTCGCCTTCATCAAAACAGCCTCTAAGATTAATGTTATTTGCGTGAAACATACCTAGACCTGAAATTAATACAAGTATTTTATTGCATAGAAACAACAAAATAGACTACACAAAAAACGCACACTATTCTCCTTTTCATTTTCGTAAACACAATTATTTAGTGTTACTATTGTTTCTGACAGTTACAACATATGATAATGCAAGTAAAATATATCAACTCGATCTGCACAAGAAATTAATTCTACTCTGTTACTATATTTATTTAAAAAAGCAATCAAAAACTGCACCGTCCGTCCGTGACCAGCGTGCATGGTTTGTCAGTGTAGCTTTGTCAGTGTAATCTAGTCATGCGTTTCGTTCAGCAAACCTGATCGGGACCTGCACCCGCCCAATCAACGCCAAATCCTGCCATGACACGTGGTGAAATAACTGTAATTAAGACTAAACTAGCTCTGTCCGCCCCGGCTTCGCACGGGTAAAAATTTTTTACGACTGTAGCGCCATCTCCCGGACTTGTGAATCTAAACCATCCAGGGCGCCACCCAAATGCATACAAAACAAATCATTCAAATCGGTCCAGCCGTTTAGGAGATTAGTGACATACACACGTACAGTAGAATTATATATACATATAAGGAAGATATTCAATTAGCATACTAATATTATAAGACCGAATGTTTGGGTGTATGTGTCTTGGTTACATCCTACCGCATAAACTACTGATCGAATTTAAAGATACCTTACAATAATATACCTCACTTATCCGAATAACAAGATTGGCTATCATTTATAGTGATATCGTGTAAATTAGCCAAAACAAGCCAAGCGATAAGTGTTAAGCGAGTCGAAAAAAATCTGTCGTTTGCGAGCTAATTTTTTTTTTTAGTAGTATAGATCTAGTGTTTGACCACTATCTAGTGCGGTGCAAAGACCATGAATTTATTGGTTTCTGTTGAAAAGTTCAAGAAAGTCAGTGACAGTGTTTACAATAAAATTGTAAAAGGATAGATTTGTGTTTCTGAATGCTTGTAACAAATAAACCCGGCATTTACAGGACTGATTTAAAAAATTCCTCCACCACAAGAATGCTACATTATCCCTGACTAACATAGACTATATTTATTACTAGAAAACTAGGGATCCTTACTAAAACTACAATAATAAGCCATAAAATGTTTTTCATCGTATGCGCTGCGGCAACTATTAATGATGAACAAAAAAAATGTTGTGCAATATTAGGGAAGATATCAGTTTCTACAAAAATCCACGACACCTTGACGTCCAACTAGTTTAGTTATGTCACTATGTGCAACTACTTTTTTACAGTTTACAAGTTTGTATAAATGCTCACTAAAATCAGACCATGTTATCCATTCTTTTGTACTGACCCCAATCGAAGTAAATCATTTCGTAAAAAGTCTGTTCTAATACTTTTCGACTACTTTTTAAATTATTCAAATCGGACATTCCATTCTAAAGATATTACGAATTTCAATGTCAATCTAAACAAAATACTAATAGAAAAATAATCGCCGTGGCCGTCGGTCGGTCAACGCAATAAAAGTCCACTCGTGCGAAGCCGCGACGAGTCTAATGGCTAGTATATACATATAAATAAAGAATTTATCTCAGCTATTGTTCCTAATTAATTTTTAACGGGGCATATAAATAAACGAGTGTAAATAATAAATAAAGTATAAATAAATAATCAAATTATTAATTTATTAATCAGACTACCATCAATAGCCATCAAGTGACGATAATATATGCCAGAGAAAACCCTGACACTCATTTATTTATTATATTCCCATTCGTTTGGATGTATATTATCAAACAGGTGTATATCTCAACCGTGACTCCCACTCGTACACGACTCGCAACAAGGGTAGTGACTGTAGCCCGTCCCCGCGGTAAGTCAAATAGGTTGACTCGTGTCATGGGACCGACACTCTATTAACCGACAACAGAAGTCGCAGAAGTTCTTAATATTGAACTACTTAAATTATGACTGAAGTACTGGCTTACTAACCAGAGGTTTTATGGTGTTGTACAATTTGCAAGATTAAAATGTAGTATGTAGTGTAGTAGAAGTATATGAAAATGTTAATTATAATAAACATCTTACGAATATGAGACACTACCCTTATTTTATGAGTTTTTATTGTGTATCGCATTAACCATATGCTAGGAAGAACTTATATAAAAAATCAAATATTTGAAGGAAAAAAAATCCTTTTTAAGTATTTATTTTATTCGTAAGATCAAATCTTACGAATAATTTACTTCAATAATTAATAATGATTGAGGTATATTGTTTGTTAATTTTGACTTATATTATTATTGTAAAACAGATAATCTGCCTGGTATTTTATTTTCTTTGTATGTTACACATTGGTATGTTAAATTGTTAATTTTGAACATCATGTTCTATTTGACCTTTTTCCCATATTCTAAAAAGTAACTATAAGTATGACCCTCAGAAACTAAAGTTTTAATGCACATTGAGGTCAAATAAGAACAGAAAATATCTGCAAGAGAAAAATGTTTTACCGTGACGAGGGATATGCAATAACGAAACAGGAGTGCCACTCCGCACACCAATTACGTTTGAAGTTTCATATCGCACGCTAAAGTTTTCTTATAAACGTTTAAATAGGGGTAAGACGAGAAAGTTTAAAATGTAAAGTTATTGAAAATAAACCGCGTATGATAATACGCGTTCTACTTTCAGATTTTCTTAAGAATGGGTTCCGCACCAGCTGAGGTATACAGTTTTTTTGTGATGTATCTACCAATTTACGTTATTCGGTTTTTTTCCTTTTATTTGTGCCTGTAACACGTTACAACATCAGCTTCAGAAGATTCAGAGATTAGTTCCTACAAAGAAACTCACAAAGTTACTTAATTTTGATAAATATTATATAAATTAAGTCAAATAGAGTAAATATAAACTACAATATTACTATACACATTTACATTCCTGAATAATCGTGCAATTCAACATGGCAATGTCGCCAGCATTTTGGAAACTTTACCAACTGGTAACGGATTGTTAGATTTAAATGTAGAAGGTAGATAAAGTATTATTATTAGTTTAGATGAATATTTTTGTTTCCGGTTGTATCTGTGCGATACATTACAATGTTGGAGGACATATAAAAGTATCTAAACATGCCCTGGAAGTGCGTGACATATTGAATAGAGTTGCGCGTCGTTTTCCGCCTTTTTGGTAATGCACTCTCGGTATGGACACAAGCCTTGGGAGAGTGCTCGGAAATTGGGAGTGAAACGTTAAATCGATTGTGGTTTTGCTTTCGATATAGGATAAGGGATCGAGACAAGGCCATGCACCTTAAATGAAGACTAGTTTTTTGTAATTGTACATAGTTAATAAAATAATAATATAGTATATAGTTAACGTCACCACTTTCTGAGACACATGTTAGGGCTGGCGCCACGGCTTATTCGGCGGAGCAATTGAAACGGCGAAAATATGCTAACCTAGGTAGTGGTTACATATTTGAACCGTTTGGGGTCGAGGCATTGGGCCCGTGGGGACCGGGAGCTCATCGGATTTTCCAAAACTTATCAGAGCGATTGATCGATGCGACGCGTGATCAACATGCTGGCACATATATGGCTCAACGAATCAGCATTGCAACTCAACGTGGCAATGCTGCTAGTATTCTGGGCACGTTGCCAGCCGGTAGCGGGTTAGAGCATTTGAGTTATCTATAGGCTACCAATAGCTAGTGGATTGCTCAAATGTTATTATAGTAGTATTGTAATTAGTTTTAGTGTTTTTTTTTAATAAAGGCATTTGCCCTATGTTAATGTTATAGTAATTATAATATAAGTTTCCTCCCCCTGATCGTAAAGTCTACAGGAACATGAAGTTTCTATTCATTACCAGTCGACCTTATTAATCAATCCATCAAATTTAAAATATATTTATTTCAACTAACTTAGGAATAATTCACCAAACTATTCTAGACTCATATTTATATTTACCTTAAAACTATCATAAATATTTATACCAATCCTACTAATATTATAAATGCGAAAGTGTGTGTGAATGTTACTTACTTCTTCACGCTCAAACGGCTATACCGATTTTGATGAAATTTGGTAAAAAGATAATTTATAGCCTGGATTAACACATAGGCTACTTTTATCCCGCAAAAAAAATATTGATTGTTCCCGTGGGATAATTGACGTAGCGGGAAAAAATTTCATAATACAATACCTAACACTTTTTTCACCCTTGTCACAAAAAACAATGATGAAAATAAAACATATACCTAACCAAAGTACAATCGGCGCGCTTATCGCTTAAAGCGATCTCTTCCAGACTAAAAGTCAGATAATAATTTATATAAGTAAATGCAAATATGGTACACAATAAATATCCAATCGTCCAATTTCATTTCGGCATAACTAGTAAATCTCTGCGGAAGGGTTTTTTTTACTTGTCTTGTATACTGACATAGTCTTTTTAACTGAAAGCGCATAAACGAATGGCTTCTATCATAAATGACCGGTCATAAAAAGAGGTTACAGGAATAAGTGTTATGAAGCAGGTTTCAATTACTATAAGGGTTTTATTTGTTTGTAATAAGAGCACATCTGTACGATGCAAGCATCGCACATCGCGCGCGGTAAGCGATTCACGTCTTCATTCCATAATGCATAAAGTCTTCTGTTCACGATCGGCAACCATATCATCCGCGTGTGCTCATCTACCATACCATTGACCATCATAGACTTAGTTTGAGAATAAAAGAACATTTTACTTTCTATCATTTTTTATTTCTATATGTTCGGACAGCACCGTACAACATCATCATCATCACATCCGTCCGCCGTGCCGTGGTGGTACCGGCCTAGAATAGTAGTCCCCCATCTCTTCCCGTGGGTGCCGTAAAAGTCGGCTAAGGGATAACGTACCAGGAGGTGGCCAGCAGCGCCTCTCAGGGTCACAAAAAATACTGCGCCAACCAACCCAATTGGAAAACAGATGGGGGAGGCCCATGTTCACCAATGGACGAGTAGACAGCCGGACAGGACAATGATTTGATTACTATTGATATTGATAATCGTCCTCAACGATCTGTTATTCCACAAATAAAAAAACTTGTCGGTTTACTTCTTCTGTTCTTCTGTTTGCAAGTTGCACGCTGCCTTACATATACGAGTACGCAGAACCATATTACTTTGGGTTTATCTAACAGCGTATATGTAGATATAATGCCTGTACCTACCGCAAAACCATTTCCGCTTTTCAATTGTTACTCAAAACTCGACACATCTTTAAAACAGCTTTAAAAGTCTTGACAAGGGTAGACGCGGTCGCTCATTAGCCTGTCCTCTTTCCTGTTCACCCAATAACATGTTTCACATATTACTGTCTCTTTTGCACGGTACTTTTGATGCGAGGTTGTGTTGTAGAGTCGTCAAGTTTTTATTTAAGGGCCCACAATAGCTAATATTAGAAAGA
Organism: Apeira syringaria; assembly: GCA_934044485.1. NCBI lineage: Eukaryota > Metazoa > Arthropoda > Insecta > Lepidoptera > Geometridae > Apeira > Apeira syringaria. The sequence goes on along the minus strand of OW203660.1, from coordinate 22,877,354 downwards.
ATAGTGTACTGGTAGTCTATTATTGATTACTTATGAGCATCCTTAAATCTCCGCTTATTATAAATGATTTGCTGATATGTCCGCAAATCATCATTTGTTCACTGTGAGACACTAAGTCTGCATTAATGTAAAGTTTAATAAAGGATAAAGAAATAGTTGAATAAAGGAACGTTCCAGCGCTTATTATCATTTCAGCAGCAGGGCGCCCATTGCTTGCCAAAAGCACTCTAAACGAGATAAACTCTAAATCTGAAAAATATAAAAAATATATTTATGTAGATTCAACTAAAATTAGTTTAGGACGATTTACGATTGGTCATTTTGTTTGAAGTGAAAACTGACCATAGCGCGCTACGGCACGGGCGTAGCGGCATTTCGCATGTTCTATTATTGCCTGAATTTAAACCTTCCCTACAGTAAACAAATCTTCTGATATTCACCTCCTGATTTTGAATGAAATCACAACTTGCCACGCAAAATTAGGTGATTAATTTTCATCAAAATACATCTTCCAAAAATGGACTAGTATTAGCCAAAGAACTGATGGATAATTCAATTACATACATATCAAATATTGTAATTTCAATACTAAAAATGCATCAATCACAGAAACACAGTTTATTACATTATTTACGCGGAAATAAGTAATAGTGCAAGACTGCTTTTTTCGTGACTAATAACTAACAGCCTATAACTACTTACAAGCAAGTCATCAAAAACAACGTCACTGTACAAGTAAAGTTAAATATATATATATATTACAAATTTCATATCTCATTTCATTTTATGAGAACGATAGTCACACTATACAGCTTAGATCAAAGTTATTTCTCTAATATTGCAGCTCTAATGGAGTTATCACACGTATAACGCCATATCTGATAAAAACACTAAATAGAAATAAGTTTCGTAAATACGTGGCATCACCGGGCCCGATTAGGATTTGTGGGATGACAAGTTATTGGGGTTTTGGAGTAATAGGAAACGGGAGTGTGGTATAGTGGAGAATCACGGACTACAGAAAATAATGGAACTGCCTTTGATTTACACTTTATCCTAAATTAAAATTATACTAGTTACCACCATTCTGTAGCTATGGTTAACAACGAATCTGTGTTCTGTTGGTTAACTATTAATTTATATTTAAATAATAAATTTATGATTTATTATCAGTTAAGCGAATAATGAATATTCTATTCTATATTCTATTCTGAGATAGGAGTGAAATGCGAATCTATAAAGCACCATTTTAGAAAAAACTTAAGTGGTCTGAGGATTCTAACATTGGGTTGGCCATTCACTAGCCAGGGGAAGGATTAAGTCCCAGCAGTAGCACGAATTGATTAATAATGGAATAAAATATTTGTTTTCTAGCTAGAGAATACGTTTAGTTCATCGCGGCAAGACAATCACAACCGGCGACGGCGCATCTGCCGTTCGCTCGCATCACTTTCGCTTCACAGCCACAGCGTCACACTGCACTGTACCCGACATTCTGCACTACTTACTACTACGCAGAGGGAATAGGTATCCCCCTGTAGAATATATTGCTTTATATAACTATTTGGTTCACAAGTATGTGTGAAGTCTGTATGAACTTATGTTAATTATGTGTCGTATTTTGTGGAGACACCTTCTTAGCGTGACATTTCTAACATTGTCAATGTTCTGTGGTTAAAAATGACTGGTGTCGGCTTTCGGTGGACGCGACGCGACCACACGGACGACGCTTACTGAATAGATCTTTAGGTCTATCCTTAATATTTTATTACTAAAAATTAGGGATTGTTGTTGAGTATAAAAATTTAATAGATACAATAAATAGTTTAAACTGACTTCTGCGACATAGCATGGACATTTTCAATTTAAAAAATGATTTTAGATTCAGGAGTTACCTTGTACATATCAAAATTGTATTAAACACAAAATATGTATTTTGTTTTAATTCCGTGAAATAAAATTGTTATAGGTAGGCTTGTAGTGTACATGTAGTTTGAGTGAGAGTTTGTATGAGTATAATATGCTGTATTATTTCTGCATGCAATTAACGCAGGAGGCCTCCCCCTTGCATGTGGTCCACACTGCATGGAATAACGTATCTCCTGGAATTAAAAAAATCGTGAATTTTCGTTTTACTCCCTGATTTGCATGTAAAAATTATATTCTTGAGTTTGACCACTGTTTCACCTAATGTTAAACGATGACGCGATGTAAGATGCAGCACGCAAGCTTAGAAATTAACTATTCAATAACTACATGGAAAACGGATTGGCCTACCAATCCATTCTCCCTCAAGACAACGTGGTAATTTCCAATTGAGCTTGTTAACTGCAAACTTGGGTCATTACTATTCTGTCCAGCACAGTTATGATCACGTGACATAAGGCTGTCTACACACAATCCATTCCCCGGAGACCCACGCACGAGCCATACACCTAATTCCACTAAGAATATTTGAGTAGTATGTTTAGTTGACGATTGTCGTGACTGAATGCGGTGCTAGGCAAACTAGCATTGAAACTCATAGTGTAGACGAGGGCTTAAATACTTAGCCCTTAGTATGTTGTACGATTCGTGCTTCTAGGGATCTATCCATATCTTCTTATAGGGTTCGCTCTTTTAAGTGGCATTTTCATTTAAGAACGTATAAAATAAACAAAAAAAAATTACCAAAAATGGAACCGACTTTAACACTCAAAAGTGTGAAATAACTTGTCGAAGTACCATGAGAACAATATTTTGATACCAGTTACTTTTGAACTATTAACACATAAGTAAGTTAGCTGGATCCCTTACTTGATATATTATATATATTTTATTTCCATCAATTGAATCATATCAACTCACACCGCCTATTTCATATTGAGAATTATTCTGATAATTAAATCTGAGCTGGATGCTCCATGGAAGTCGTATTCTAAAGACCATCACAGCTCCTTCGAGGCACTCGTATGCGGTGGACCGACCAGGCGATGTCAGACATTGGCACCTTTTTGCATGAGAGCAGGAGGCTATATTCCAATGAGAGCTTTTATGAGACACTGTGATTCCAACTAAAGGCCGCTGCATACGTTACGAGATCATACCACGGACGGGACGTCAACGGGACGGAGACGTGACTGCCTCGTTCAAAAAGGAATGTGGTGTAAATGCATACGAACCTTGACACTGTCAAGGTTCGTATGCATTTACACCACATTGACACACCACATTGACATTGACACAAGGGGATGAACCCAGATTACAAACTTATCAAAACGTGCCCAGAGGCTTATTTGATAAAACAATTATTCGTAGTAAACCAAAAAATGCCAGTCTTGTAGATACAATATTAAGTTTATAACACACATATAGATATAACTGACTGACTTGTTAGTTTAGTACGATTGTCCTTTTAAGAAATAGGCTCCATGCATTCTTGATCATTTATTTTAGGTAGTTACGCGAGTCATTTACTAATAGCGCGGTGCACTTCGATTGTTCGAATTAGATCAGCCACATACTATATGGGTTGTGCTTAAAAATTTGGCATAACTAGAGTATTGTTTATAGGCAAAAATACTCTTAAATATCTATCGGTATGCAGTTAACCCATCGACGATTGCTCGAGGGAGCAATTTTTTTTGTATGTTTTGCGAAGCCGAACATAGCGATATCAACTTTAAGGTGTAACTAGTGCAGTTTAGAATACACGCCCGATGTATATATCATACTGCTCCCGTCAAGATCAAATTCGTAGAGCTCTTGCAATTGCACTAATATTTATTTTGTGACGTATTTCTGTTCAGCTCAGTACGCAATTAGCGTCTGATGTGGTAGTGCACGCCATCAATTTCTCGAAACAATTGCACATCGGTATGAACTACTCTGCGTTCGCGAACAATTAATTTGGTCGAAATCCTTTATTGGAAGTTGACTATGGTACTACTGGTAATAACATGCTAGTGTTGTGAACAAGGAAAGAGCATCACTACTTCTCTCTACGGAACGAACCAAATGACTATTCATACATAGCGGGAACACGGACGGGACGGGGCACGCAGGGGACGGGACGTGCTAAACATCGTCGGCGACGAAATTTTTCTCGCCCCGTACGTACCACGTTCCCGTCCCGTCCTTATCTCCATGACATACTGAGGCTCTTTCCAAAAGATATTTCCAAAACTTCCCGTCCCGTCCGTATAAAAACCCGTCACGCGGCGTATGCAGCGGCCTTAAACAAAAATTATGGAAAAAAAAAAGATAACATAATTTCTTATTCGGTTACAATAAAGTCCAAATTAGTATGACACTAATTACTAACTAACAACTTTTTATTACAAATGCGGGTAGGTTTAGCTAAAATAAGTCGCCGCTTATTTTGTGCCAACTAAAACTAGCCGCAACTTTCCAGGAGTTCAATAAAACTCGTCTAATATTGGAGATAGCGTTGTAAGGAGTAATACAAATTTTAATTTTAGAGTAAATAGAAAACCACCTACTCAGTTTTTAAGAGTTTTAGTGAATTTTACCTTTAGCATAAATAAAAAATTGTATATATATGTTCAAACGATTTATTATGTTTCACGATTACCTAAGCAAACATTGGATAAGCTGATTGTGTCATTAATGGTTAGTCATATCTTATTGTCTAGTAAACAAAAGTAACGGGTGATTGTCTCTTTGTTTCAGTCGCAATGGGCGCCTCATCACGCACCTGTCTCCTGTTCGTCACCATCCATCTCATCACTTTCATCACTGCCCAGGAAATGGAGAAACGAGGCCCTCAAGGCTTTCTCGGTATGAGAGGCAAGAAGTTTGAATCTGCAGAACAATTCTACAAACGAAAACCACAGTTCTTTGTGGGCGTTAAAGGTAAAAAGACCATCTACGATATCATGGAACAGCCTGATTTTCCAGACTTCTCTAAGAGAGCCCCGATGGGTTTCTTAGGCATGCGTGGAAAAAAGGAATCTCCAGATTATTCTTTTGAAAACCCTTATTATAATCCTAATAAGGGGTCATTGATCGGTCAAATTGATTTCACTTCGAACGAGAACAGTGCTAACTTTCCGATTCTTCATGAACTCCTGGAGGAGTATTTGAACAAACTCCAGCGCGTGAATCCAACGTTCCCGCCAGAGTCCAAAGAATTTGGAGACGATGAGCAAATGACGAACGAAATCGAAAAGCGTGCAGCAAGTATCCACCAGTTTTTCGGCGTTCGCGGAAAAAAATCCTTAAACAAGCGGCTGGCTGACGTAAGTTTCCGGGGAAAATTCATAGGAGTTCGCGGCAAAAAGGATCTGAAAAACCGCCCGGCGCAGGAGATTAAGTTTTTGCTTGACAACGGACCTCTGCCGAAAAGGAAGGGTCAGATGGGCTTCATTGGAATGCGTGGCAAGAAGTGGAGCGATGGTAAAATATTTATTAAAAGTTATAATTATTAATTAATTAATTATGTATTAAACGCTTGACTAATATCGTAGACTCCAATGGCTTAAATATGAAGATGTTAAATTGCAAATTTAGCACATCTGTCAATCAATCCAATCAAGTAAACCTTTTCATAGTTGTCGCTTAATAACAGTCATCTCAAGGTTAAAGTGACTAAATTATTATTAGGCCTTTTCCTTTCGAATGTTTGATGGCTGATATTGTAGAAAAAGTTATACCTACCTACTTACGTTATCATGGCCACGACTAACATAACAGCAAATCAAATATAAAAAACTTTATTACACCTTCGTTATTATTTTAAAAAAAAATCATTTATTTCAGGTTACTATGACCAATACACATAAGTTAACCTATTGAATAAAATTAAATAAGTATTAAATTAAATTACAATAGAGTTAAATTAAATAGAATTACAATTAAAATTAATTAGTCACGAAAATTCAATTCAATACAATTCAACTCAATTCAATAGCCCCTGACAAACGGCACTGCTGAAACATGCCTGTTGTAGCAGCGCCGCATGTAGGGGCAGTCCAATCTATCAGCGATCATCGCCAGGAGTGCGTTGGAGCTGGCCCGCACTCTGCGCACCAGGGAGTTGCTCCGCCTGCGCATAGTAATATAAAAGCAGGCAGTGCGCGCCTCCGCAAACATGCCCGAGGCGATTATGAGTATACAAAACTACAGGAGGTTCAATCCCATCCCATTTAATAACATTTTCGTGAGTTGTTTATTGAAAATTAGGACTATTTTTTTGTTAGCAATTGCAGTACGGATCAGTAATACATATCACACCGTGTTACGCTTCGGGAAGTTTATTTGGAGTTTACCAACTGTAGAATCATATTAATCGGAAAGTACGAACTTTTACGGTCAGTATTAATAGTGTAAGTAAGCAAGTACGTTTACTGCCAAACTTTCCATCTGATAGAGCATTTCATATTGTAAACAACTTGTCCGATTAACCAGATTGCCTCTATCTACGTGAGATCTTGTCTCGTAACAGTTACTGTGTGTGATAATGTTCGAATATAAACTCACTTTATAAGTTGTCAATGCGGAGCGTTCGTAGCGGAGCTTACCCGAGTAATATAAACAGATCTCAACGTACTCCTCGGGTGGGACGGGTCTCAGCTAGTGCCATTTTCAACAGAGCGCTTCCGTGCTGTTGAGTGCGCGTGCCGAGGGTCCCGATTGTTGTTCACATTGTAATTATTAGAATAACAGTAGTTATGCTTTGTGTTTGTGTCGTGTGAAGACTGACATTGTGCTAGTTTCTAGCCTATACGCCAACCCGCATTCGCTGACGGGGAAGATTATGGCCAACACTCCCCTCTAAGAGGAAAGTTCTTTTTTTTTTTTTTTTTTTTTTTATTGGGAATAGGCAAGCGTTTGACCACTATCTCACCTGATGTTAAGTGATGATGCGGTCTACGGTGGAGCACGCCTGCCTAGAAGATACCTATTCACTCGTGACTTGAAGATACCCAGGTTGTATGTTTGCGGAAACACAGATTTAGGCAATAAATTCCATTCGTTAGCTGTACGCACTAGGAATGTGGTAGCAAAACGCTTCGTGCGACATGTTGGAACTTCCACCATGTATGGATGTCGCATTGCCGTCCGTCTGGTCGTCCTAAGATGGAATGGGGATGGTGGAATCAAATTATGCAACTCCAGAGCACACTCCCCGAAATGTATCCGATAAAAGACCGATAGACTAGCGACTTTACGTCGGTGCTGCAGGCTTTGGAGTCTCTTCTCGACCAGAGAGTCATTGTTGATGAGCCTTTTAGCTCGTCTCTCTATCGACTCAAGAGCCTCGAGTTGGTACTTGGCCGAGCCGTCCCACAAATGAGAGCAGTACTCCATACACGATCGAACCTGTGCTTGATACAAGTTGAGCAGTTGTTCCGGTGTAAAGTACTGTCTTACCTTTGCTAGGACGCCCAGTTTTTTGGCTGCCAACTGAGCTTTGGAATCTATGTATGATCCAAAATTGAGTGTCGAGTCCAAGGAGACACCAAGAATGTCTAGATGGTCAGTTACCGGCACGGACACATCACGGAAAGTAGGGGCCACATTAAATTGACTCTTTTTTGCGGAAAATAGACACGCCTGCGTTTTATTAGAATTAAACCCGACCAGGTTGGCATCACCCCAGTCGGAGACTGCCTTTAGGGCCAGGTTCAACCGTTCGACCATTTCCTCTCTTAGTACCTGTGTTTGGGCACCACTGCAGCGTGAACTGGATATGTAGCTCTCCACTACTGTACTGTCATCTGCATACCCAAAGGTACCGGGCTTGAGCAGGTCATTAATGTGCAGTAGAAACAGTGTTGCAGAGAGCACTGACCCCTGAGGAACACCGGCATTGATATCCAATTGATCTGACGAGCAGCCATCAAGGACCACTCGTAATGATCTGTCCCTCAGAAAGTCTGATATCCAATTACATAGTGCGGTGGGCAGACCGTATGAAGGAAGCTTGCTTGTAAGGCTGTCGTGCCAGACCCTGTCAAAGGCCTTTGAGATGTCAAGAGAAACGGCCAGCGCTTCTCCGTATTTCTCAATGGCCTCACTCCAGATGTACGTGGCATACGCTAGGAGATCTCCCGTGGACCGGTTTCGGCGGAAGCCATATTGCCGGTCACTTAGAAGGTCATTAGTCTCCAGGTATGCCAGGAGCTTCTTGTTAAGGACACGCTCCATACTCTTACAGAGAACGGACGTGACCGATATGGGCCTGTAGTTGGCGGGGTCGGATCGACTACCTTTTTTGGGTACGGGCTGTACGTTAGCGAGCTTCCAGGCTTTAGGCACTAAACCAGTACTAAGCGAGAGTCGAAACAGGCGTGTCAAAACAGAAGTGAGTTCAGGTGCACAGGTTTTCAGAACTATGGCTGGAATTCCGTCTGGGCCAGCCGTCTGGTCTGGAAGTTCGTGTCCCAGCTGTGGGATCATATCGGGCTGATTATGTACATGATACGAAACTATATAAACGTGTTACAAGCAACATGGTTTACCGTTTCGTCTCATGTTAAATTATAGGTACCACAAATGGTACCTATAATTTGTTTTGCATGGTGGTATTCTAATTCCCGGTTGAGCAGCTACCACCCTCAAGTTCGGAAGTCTGTCAGTTTCAGTCCTTAGAGCTGTATTATGAGTCATATGCGTGTATAAAACACCATCCCTTAGTAATACCCTGGACCAATATTGGTCTATGTCGTCTATGGTAATACCAAAATCCATCCGTTTTTTATATTTATTCACTCGATTATTGTTCTTCTTATTGATAATATTCTGAGAATTACATAAAATGCTTGAACAATATTTCTAGTAAACCTTAATGATTTTGAGAAATGAGGAGGTCGTCTTCTCACCTGCCTAATTAGTTATCTTTTTTTGATTTCGGCTTGGCTTTCAATATTTAAAATATTTTCTTTCACATTTTCGGAGAACCCATTATCAAGTGATTAATATTAAAATACTCCCAAATTAATTCTCTTTGATGATTATAACAGTATTTTTACCTGTTAAACTTTTTTTTACAGACTCGAGCCCCGAGATGGACACTGCCAACTGAGTTTGATGGATTCAAGGAATAAAACACATGTTTATTTATTTGTGATGACTATTTCTACGACATATCCTACTTGTAAGGTGTTTCTTGTCAATGATCGTATTTAAGAGGCTTATTTTAGCGTTTATTTCACAATAATTCGTTAATCGTACTTAAGTAATTGTTTTTTTTTCTAATTTTAAGATTGTACCCATATTTATATAATTATCAGGCTAATGCTATTATGTACCATACTTAACTTACAGTTATAAAAATAACTTATACCTATTAACTTGGTGATCACAGTTTTCTATCGATATTTTTGTTTAGATCTATATAACCTAAAAATCTTGCATCACGTCACGTAGTTCTAACTTACTTTTCAAAAACATATGTAGGTAATGGTCGCGATTATGCCAGTAAGTTCAAATTATACACGTACATATATTTTTTTAGGGAATGGTTCATCATAATAGTTTTAAAACTAGACTATTTCTATATTATTTATTTAAACTTAACTCAGGACGAATCATTAACCAATTACAAAAAAAATTAAAAAGATAAAATCTATCATCTAGGTACCTCACAAATATATTTAGAAAACATTAACTTTGTTATTATTTGGTAGAGGTAAATTGTTAAAATTAGATAATTAATGATTATATTAGTAGCTAGCTTGAAACGTTATCCAATTTTAGATATATTTACTAAATATCTACCATATAGTAATTTCTCCATATAGTTTCTTAGTCATAGGCACCGTAACTAAAATTAAATGGACACATTTACAAAATAAATATATAGATGTCTTATTAAATTATACATACATAACATACACATAGATTAACTTTTTCTGATTATGGATAATATAATAATAACCCAATTATAATTCTATGTAAAATTAATGTTTGTTTTATTTGCTTATGTAAATTATATGTAGGTAAACATTTTGTAAAGGCTGGCAAAATGTCTTAAGTTAGTAATTATTATATTATAACAATAGAGAATGGTATATAACTAAATAAACGCAGTTGCCAAATGTTAAATTGGTTTTATTTTATTCTTATTTAAGTAATATGTGTAGGTGTCGGACAGTTTGAGTTAACGTGTAGGTACATGCAACACAGATATCCGTGGAGTTGCCGAAAGTACTAGAGAAAATAAAAATTATTCATTCAATTTTGACATATATCATGCACTTTTTTAAACATTCATTTAGTTTAATATACGGTTTAACATACATAATTATATTATTATTCGAATAGATATCCCGACTGGTTTGGTGACTTTCTGCGTCACATTTTCATAGAGAGCACGCGCTCTCGGAAGCGTCCGCGCATGCACTGTGACAAGATGACTCAGAAGGTCACAAAACCGGTCAAGATATCTACTCGACTAATATATATGTAAATTAAACCGTAGTTTAAACTACATAATATCGAATTCTTACGCAACTGTCATCCAACTGTTATGCATTCAGACCCTAAAGCATTTTAAAATAAATAAAGGCACACCTACTAGAGTGGGCAATGAACTCGGGGCTATTCTTTTCAAATAAGTTTTACGATTCACTGGAGTTAATTTCACCGGAAACCATACCCTTCAAACTGGAACACAATATCATCGTAGCCATAGGACGTCCACTGCTGGACATATGCCTCCCCATATAGGGGGGATTTACCAATACTCGTCACGCTTAGTAAGCGGGTTGGCGAGCGCAGTATGGTTTTGCTATCAGAAGGCGCTGCTGCCCACCTCCTTGTACGTGGTCCCTTAGCTGACTCTTACGGCATCCACGGGATGAGATGGGGGAGTACTCTTGGCCGGTACCACCACGGCACACAGTAATGCGAATACTAATGTATAGGAATATATATGGTGGCAGTACTTCCGCGAGCGGACTCTCACATAGAGTGCTACTAGGCACCCTTCAATTTCTTTTTACTCTAAAAGATACATGCGAAGCAAAGCTCGGTGGCCAATGTATGAACATGGCGCAGACCATAGCTACGGTTATACGTCCAAATTGGAGTATAGGTATCTCCCACCAGCCGACGTGCGCGGCCACAGGATAATTTTTCTCGTCTGAAATAGGTGGCATAGATTACAGTCAGCATGTCATCGCGAAATAATGAACGGCTCCCGAGGAATAACTGAGGTAACAGGAGCACCGTAGTTCATGCTGGTGAAACCCTGGGGCACAGCTAATTAAACACTTATATGAACAAGGTCTGTCATAAAATATGTTTCAGCTAAATTACACTATGTACATAGATAACTTACCTATTTTAGTTTATTTTTAAGCATAATGCTTGCGTTTGACTACTCTCTTATCTGATGTTGAGTGATGACTTTAATTTCAGCCTAAGTCTGTCAGTCAGATATATAGGATAAACGGGCCCGTCGACTTGTCTCCGATTTCCAGCGTGAGTACCATTTATGTTTCTTTTGATATTTCCTGTTATTGTTTTCTTTCATTTGATTTACGTTATAAATACTTTTATAACCAGAGCTGTAGCTTAAGCTTTTATAAAATAACTAGCTGCGCCCGCCGTTTCACCCGCGTGGTGATGATGAAAAGTAGCCTATATGTGAAGCTTGGTATGTAGATACTTCAGGTCCCGGGGTATCGGGACCTGAAGTATCTACATACCGTATTCTTAAATGAAATTACTGTGCATAACTCAGATATTATGTATGTAGGTACGAGTATACATGTACAGTAGGTACCGAAAGTCCACCGTCAGTCAATCTGCTCAATAACGTACTAAATATGTTATTGAGCAGAGTGAGCGGGATAGAAAGATGTGAAAAGCGTAAGCGAGTCAGTTACACAGCAATTAAAGCCAGTCCAATGATAAAATAGCTACTGCATTGCCACATGAAGGAACTTCAAGAGACGTCAAGTTGTGCGTAAGTACTCTTTTATTTTCTCAAAGCATTAAATTCGATATTATTTTTCGATTGACAGCATACGTTAATATATGTACAAAATGAGATGACGAAAAATAAAATATAACAATATTTCATTACAATATATTTAGATTCAGAAATGAAATCGAATACCCAAAATTTAATTGTATATTTGACGGAAAATTATCACATTATTAACATTTTATCTATTTTTGTGGTATATTATAATAATTGTGATGATGTTTATTATTACTTTACATCTGTAGATAGATTTGTGCGCCGCAAGGCACAAGATGCTGGCAACTTTGTACATGGATTGAAGATGATATATCCCAACGATATATGTTTTTTTTTCATGGGGCAAATGACTTTATTAAAATAAAATAAATCTATAGGCTACCAATAGCTAGTGGATTGCTCAAATGTTATTGTAGTAACTGCAGTATTTTAATTAATTATCAGTGTTTTTTTTTATTAAATGTTACATTGAACCTCAATATATAATTTTCTTACCACTATCAGGCATTTGTTATAAAAGATACCTATAAGTGTTTCGTGTGATCTTTATTTCTGATTTCTTATATTAAACTGGTTACCGAAGAACAAAATGAAACATAAACATAATTTCATGTTTTTTTTATTAAAAATTCTCCTTATAAATCCATCGATTGCTAACATATAGAACGTATTAAGAAGCCATGTCTCAATGTGGTATACATAAATACAATGCATATAATAATATGACGAATGCACATACTCGCCAACAAACAAACGACATCGTGGTTACTGTGGCTGGACGATAGACAACACACATTCTATTTAGAAGGTACATATCTTACAAAATGATACCAAAAACTATGAAACGTAACAAAACACGCGTCTTACCAACGCTTTCTCTTTATCTAACGGCCCATAGCTCATGTTATTTTCTTTTAAAATCATACGAAACAGTAACCGTCATAGTAACAGATACCAAAGAAGCATTGTCTGTTAACGCAAACAGTTTGCGAGCAAATGCTCATACCGTCATCTTAACAACAATTGAACAAAGCACCATTTGCAAGCATAGAATATTAATTATTTATGTCAGTAGTATAATTGTACTAGATAGCGTTATAGTGCCGAGTTCAATTGTTTTGTGATGCGATATTGTTTATGTAACAGAAACTGTTCTAGTCACTGGCGCCAGTATGACTTAACTGTGGAATTGTGAAATAATCAGTTAATGTAGGTATATTGTTTCTATTTGAGTTAGGTGAAACTGACGTGTGAATACTTTTACCAACTTTCGTCTCAATAACCATAAGCCAAGTAGCGGTAACAACCTCTTTAACACGTCATTATGAGATGTTAAGTCATCCATTGGGTAAATAGAAAATTAAGATTTGGCCTAAATCATTAATATGTAGAAACTTATTACAGTAATTTTTGTGGCCTTGCCGAGTGTGACTATGTTTACGTTATTGTACACAATCAAATCTCGGCAGGCAAATATTAGAACAGAAGTGCTTGAACGCATAGTTAATTTATGGCTGTATTGGCCAATGGCTTCGTCGAATACAGCCCTGGTTGAAGCCAGGTAATAAGAGTTTGCATTTAATTATTTTTAATTACTTACTCTATAAACCAAAAGTTTATATATAAAAATATCTAAGTCTTTTAGTACTCCTTTTTGATGGCTATCGTCCCGCCAAACTAATTCATAATCTCCCTTACACTTTCATTGGAAACCATTGATACAAACAATCTCTCTCTCTCATGGATAAACAACGTTATAAAGAAGCCCGCAGGCTGTGACACTGAAGGTAAGCGCGAAATGTGATAGCAAACATAAATTAAAGTATCTACAAGCTACACTTTCATTGTCAAATGTAATATGTCACTGTATTTATTTTATTTTAACAATTAATTTATTACTAATTAACATTTTTGTTCATAAGTATGAATTAGATAAATAGCTAATAATGTTATATTCATTCGTAAGCAATTTGGAATTCAATTTGTAAAGTTGTGATGGAAACATGATTAAATCACATATGTTTTTCTTCAATTTATAAATACAAAGTACTGCAGTACAATTTGAACGGCTCATATTCGTAAACGAGGCGCGTTTCGCGTTTTCTACAACATTAACGCGTTTAAATCAATAATTTTAAAAAGAGAAGACAAGAAAACCGGACTAGATACAAACTCATACCCAGCTGTTACTTTAACAAAAGTTATTTAGGCATTTTGTGAAAGCACATGAGTTTTATTTCTGCCTATAAAACATATTTAGTGAGAACCATACGTGCTGCACAACTGCCGTCCCGATTGCTTCTCAAGCAAATTATGTGCATGCACCTTATTCATGCTGTCCACGCCCGAGGAGCCAGTATCTCATCTTCCTTTTTTATAGTATTATTAGTGCAAACATAAATATATCAGAATATACTATGGTCACGTTAACAAAAGAGTTGCTAAGAGCGTTAATAAGGAAGTAAAGTATGTATAACATAACCACAAGCACTTTTCCTGGGGCCTTACCTTTAGCTTTGTAGAAACCATGCAAGTTCCGAGCAGTTCTAAAACCTGGCTTAAACAGCTTAGTGTGAAATCATACCATCACCACGGCATCACGCTCGTTTAGGTGAACGGTTTGAACATTGATATCCTCAAAGGTGAACGGTTATTCTTGTCCCTGGCATGTTTAAGCCAGGTTTTAGAACAGATAAGAACTTGCATGGTTTTTACATAGCTGATAGTTAGGCTCCTGGAATGATGCATGGACTGCACTTGGCAACATTTTTTTCCGTTAAAATCCTCATTAATATTTATGGGAAAATAAAACGCGCAACGCTCCGCGTCCCTAAATACGAACCCCAAAAGCGCATCACACATCAAGAATACAATGTGAACTTTATTATAAAACTTATGAAGTTTGATCACACAAAGTGCACAAAAGCGTCTACAACGTGAACTGGACTTTAACACGTTATACATAAAACGTATTTAACTCTCATCACTTGAATCATTTGAACAAAATGGTTATTTAATTGATGAATTTGATTGCGCTTAAATTTAATCCTACCATAGGTGAAATGATTTATGGAATATTTAACATATAGGAATACACCCATCTTTTAACATATTTAGGATAAACAACAAGCATGTTTTTATAACACATTAAATTTGTAGAAAAAACTGCTATCTAGCGGAACAATATAAAAAACCTAAGTCTCATTATCAAAATCCTACCTTAACTCTGGTATTAAAATGAAAGTTAAATTTGTTAAGCACCTAATAAAAAATTGCATCACTTTCTAGCGTCATTTCGAAAAGCTAGTTTTTAAATGGCAAATACAATTGATTGTGTGAAAATGGTGATTAATTTGAAAAGTTGATAACCTAACAGATAATAAAGTAGAGACAGCTACAACATAGCATATGAAGAAGGTATAAACATAATAAGTTGGTATTATTGAGGCATCAAAAAAAGCTATAAAAGACAAGAACGATATTTTTTTATTATTTATCCGATGCCTTAATAATACATGTTAATAATAATTATTTAGTTGAATGCTAACTACTTATAATACATTACATCATTTTATGCAAGTCTCTAAATAAATTAATAATTATTATAGTATTATTTGTTGCATATTACTAGGCTAGTATATATAGAGTATAACACACAAGTTCCATAATGAACTTAAAGAGCTAGTGTTGATTGCACTTAATAAGGCTCACAGCTTGTAAGTTATAAAACTAAAAAAAAATGCAACCCTTGGTTTTCACATAAAAACAATATACTTATAAATCGATCATGGTCCCTCTATAAGAACAAAGGTTATCTGACAATCGAACGGTGTGAACATCAAAGCGTAATTCATCCGAAGTATTACAATCAATACTCCGCCACCATTAATGCCGAAACTGATATTGCTTAACGGGACTTTTTTGTGAGTAACTTATTGGTAGCGTACCATTTTTTTTTGGCAGTCATCTCTATGGTTGGAGAACTATTCTGTTGAAAACCAAAGGTTACAAAGTCAGTTCCAAAAAGCACACAAAACGCATGCTACCTGGTAAAGTATATAATTATTTACCAAATCATTATTAACGCACACTCCGGGTCTAATAACTTGAACAATTCTCAACTGTTCAGATTGAATACAATGACACAATTTAATGTATACAAAATAACTAAAAAACTACTAAAAATATAATATAAACATTATAATGTATACATTTCGTAATATTTCCGGCCGAGTAATTAATAATTATTAATTACTCATCCTGAGTGGGCCGGAACATGAACGCGGACTCTAAGCCACTCGGTCTACGAGCATGACATTTGAAATTTTGCATAAAAGTTCGTTCTATGAGTTAAGTAAGAACTTTTAAAGGAATGGATTTTTAAAATATCATCCCTTGATGGACGAACGTTGGTATGAATCTTATTTTGAAATGGAAATTTATACTGGGGGTATTTTATACTGAGGGTTCTGGAAGAAAATCATAGTCCTGGGTGGAATCGCGTGGCGCAGCTAGTTATTATTTAAAATATTAACGACTCTATTTTGGAAGTTCCAAAATTGATAGAGCCACTACGAAACGACTGCATTCTAACTGGGAAGCGGACAATCTCAGGCGGGAAAAAGTACATATAATATAATAATGGGCAATAACGAGAAAACTCAAACAAAATTGCATCAATATTTTTATCTCTTTTAATCATGACAATGTACTTTAGTATTATGCAAAAATAATGTATTCAATCTATTTGTACCTTCGTCTTCTTGTGTGTTGTGTACAGTAGTATAGTTTAAAAAAATGAAACAATTTATTTTTGTAATTAAAAGGCAAAATCCAAAATTCATCACGGGCCCAATAATGACTCAACTGCCTTGTAAATGCGTAATTAACAAAGACTAACATTTTAATAATATTGTACAATTTACAAATAAGCCTTGATCTTGATCTCAACAAGCAATTCCTGTACTCGTATATATGTCCTAGTGATCTCAGTTACGACTCTAATGGTAATTATACAGACACAATTAACAAGTTTAATCTAAATAGGTGTCTTCACTTCCCTTCAGACTATATATTTAAGAGTGACAGGACAGGCAATAAAAGGATAATGTACCAAGTTATTACTATTCTGCAGCTGTATTTCGATGAAACACCATGATACTAGCCCCATTGTATATTTTAACTTAACTCGAAGATAGAGCTTTGCGTGAGATGGTGAAACAGGCCCTCAATGTATTCGCATGAATTGTTACCAATCAATATACATAAAAATGTTTGGGAATTCATACACAATTCCATCGACACATTTATAAATTTGCTGAAAATCTTTTGCTGGCGGCTGTTTTAGAAATAAATATATTATGGAAATAAGTTAACAGTTATAATGGGGCGATATAATTAATGCGGCCACTCGTAAGATTGCAATGTAAACTTTTAGACTAAGGATTTTTGCGTAATCAATCATTCCCGGCAGCGCGGTTAAGTTAAATTAAATGGTAGAAACCAGCAGTTTCAATGCATACATATTGGCTGTTTTTGAGTTATTATGCATCTCTATATATGTATATATATTTACAGATCCTTTATCAGTTTCTATACCTTTCATCCATTGCAATTCAACCATTCACGATCCATCGCGGACACCTCTAGTTATTTTCTTCTCATAGATATCTCATATATTGTTTGCAATGGCCTGATAATTACAGACAGTAGAGGGCTTATATAAGGGTATACAACAAATTAGCTAAGCCTCGCGGTTTCACTACAATCCTTTCATTACTTCCCGTTAAAATCTAGATATCACACAGGAGTTGTTAAGTTTTTTGTAATAAAACTTAAAATAAAGCATATTTTGTTATTCAAATGTAAGAAATATTTGAACCAAATTTTATGTAAATCCGTTCAGTCGTTTTATCGGTGAACGGTAACAAACGTTAACAACTCCCTTTTGGTCGCATTCATTACTAAAGATTGCATCTCAGAAAGGTTTGACGTTATGCATACCATTTCTCCATTTTTTTTTATTCGTTTAGTTTTCAGTTCCTCTTAAGGCGGCTGTGACAGAGGCCAGTGAGGACAGTCACTTGGTCTTGGACCAAAAAAAAGACAATTTTGAGTCTTTTCAACTTACTGACCTACATGTGTAATAAACTTTAGTAATTACCACTTATGAGAACAGTTTAAGGTTAATTCTGATTGAACGAATCGGATTTCATCAGCTAATTGATTAGCGAAAAAATATTTTACAAGCGATCATTTTTTTCCTTTATTCGTAAATTCTCGCGGGAACGACAAATGCGCTTGAACTGTGACTTACATCAGGAAATTAAAGTCTAAAAATGTAATAACCAATTATGTTTTTGATCATGTAGCTCATCTATAAAGTACATATTACAATACATATCAGGTTTTGTCCCACCCTCTCCTCCTGTAAGCATCTCTTAAGCCCTTAAGTCTTCTTTCCTTCGACTTTGCCCATCGTTACTAGCACAGTAGTTGTAGACCAGCTAGTCTAGATTATCTAGGTGACAATGATACCAAAATACCGTAGTATCCTTTAGTAGCATATTGTGTACTAGTTTACACAATATGCTTCCGCATTAGTTTTAGACAGTATACTGTCTAAAACGTCATTAACGCGACCTTACCACTTTTGGTTCTAACTGCACTGTTGGTGGTGGTTTCGGGTCCATGAGTGGATAATTTCTGTTGCCTTTCTAAGCAAGCCAATCATTGGCAGCGACTCTGTAAAACGTAGTCTTCAGAGCCTTATAGCACGTCATCACTTCATGAGAATTCTAGGTATACCGTGATAGCATCTTCGACCACATCGTCACTAACCATCAAGTGAGATAGTGGTCAAATGCTAGATCTATTAGGCATTAACAAAAATATAACAACAAACTTAACATCAGGTGCGACAGTGGTCAAACGCAATATTATAATGTTTAAAGAAAAATGACAGCGGGGGCGTTAATTAAAAATGACTACCACATTGTGAGAAATGGAACGTAGATCAATCATAAGACATATTCAATTAATTAAATACTTTGTCACCACAAAAATTAAAAAGCCCTAAAAGCAAATCAAATCTTGTGACCTAGCCCGTGTGCGTTAAGTCCAATCCTTTCGTAACCCCATAAGGGAATATATACCAGCCAATATATAAGCTTTGAAATCATTCAAATTCCAACTTTACCCCTAATATGATTAGATAGCATTTTGTAACGTGAGCGGATGGTTTAATGTGCCGTGACCGTTGTGCGTTGTGAAATCATCGTCTAGAAATGGATTTTCAGCCATTTTTGTTTGCGATTCATTTGTGGCTATTTCGTTTTGGATGAAATTGGCCGACATTTGATTGGCCGACAGCGTGGCGGTGTTGTCGGCGTGCATGTTGCCGTTGTTGGTTTCTGTTGTTGTTGTTGTGTTGTCGATTGGCTGTTGTTTCATGGTTGGCATCTCGACCGTTTTGTCCTCACTCTGTAAATAATGTTACCCACATATATATTATGAAAAATGCGAATGAAGAATTCAAGTATCAGTTCTTATCGGATGTCTAGAATGTAATCATTATCTGTGTGCAAACTCTCTATTCAATTCATAGTAGTGAGACGGTTTTCTCATTTATATACAGAGGAAGGATTTAATGGCAGGTATTATATAATTTTCAACACACTTGTTAGTTAAGTGCTTATGGCTTACATGGCTCTTAGTGCCATAAACCGAGAACACGCACATGCGCAATAACATTACAAACTAGTGCATATTAGAATTATGCCTACAAAGTGAAATATCTATATATTCTATTCATATAAACAGAGTATTCTCAATTTAAATAATTAAAACATATAACCAATACATTTTTATTTTTTCTTCGCAAATGTTTTGAAAAACATCATAGGAAACTCGTGAGCTTCATTACACCCTCGGTAGAATGACGCCCTCGCGTGCGGCTCCCACTGCATCCCACCGCCTCGTGTGTAACGACCAACTTAGATCACTTGTATCATAATATACAATAATAGGTGTTCATCCTTACATCATTTTGTTGGGACAGTCCCAGCAGGTCCGCGGTGAGGTTGCCATTGTTGTGAGGCTCCGTGACTGCAGGAGTTACAACCGGAACCGGCGCAGAGACCGCCGCCATGACTGTGGGAGCTTCCGTCTGGAAATTAAACAATAATACATACATTTTTTATGCACATACTTTTTGCTAAAAATATATATACATAAGCACAAGAAGACTAATAGTGTGAGGCGGTACAATTATATTGACAATATGGATATGCGGTACAGTTAGTCTGATTTTCACTACATCTTATTTCCACCCAGGCTGATTGTAGTGTATAAAAGAAAACCAGGATCAGTAAACATTATTCAGCACAAGAAGCACAAGGAGCTCTGTTAAGAGTACTACTACACTCAGAGATTCCCTATGAGAATCAAGAACGATGTAGTCCATGGGACGAAAGTAATCCATTGGACGAAATGATCACGAGTGGGGAACATCTTAAGACAAGCACTGAACCCCCTACACGGACTAACAGGATGCAAGATGCAGGCAACTTCTTCTTCCAGCCCTTATTTTTATTCGAATTGGGGGTGCCGAGTCCTGCAACGAGACGTCCCGCTTAGTCTGTTTTGTGCACCAGCCCTTGAGGATATCAATGACGGAGGCGTATATCCATCAGTGGAAGTCATATTTCTGAAATTATATTATAAAGAATCTTACAGAGACGAGAAATTATTATTTACCTGACTAGTGAATCCCAGTAAGTCTTCTGTTGCAACATTTCCGTTATCAGGCGCTACCGGTGCGTTGTCTACGCTGTCTACTGACGTCGGCGCTCCGTTATTAACCTGAGCGTCACTAATTATTGACGCTCCATTGTTCGCAGACGCTTCATCACTTGGAAGAGTTTGGTTATTTAACGACGCTTGAATATTTGTATTAGTTTCATTATTTACAGGCGCCCCGTTATCTATTATTGCAGATGTGGGAACGTTGTCCACTGCTGGGTGTGCCGTGGGCGTTTGTGTTTGATTTGGGAGGGGCTGTTTGACTTCTTGCTGTTTTTTATCTTCTTCGGCCTGAAAATAAAATTGAGCTGCGTTAGCGAAACGTGACAAGAATTTAAATTGTATTGCTAAGGTATATGTATTATTTCTTCGTAAAATGTATAATTCAATATTATACGTAAACAATGTACATAACCACAGCTAGGCGAACTTTCCTTACAAAGTTAGGGTCTATACGCCAAGCTGGTCAATGCAGCTAGGGGTTAGTTTCCAGGACGGCCCCAAAGGCGTGGCCTAACGTTATAAACATTGTGTATTATTAAAGTATTTTGTATTGTACATTTGTGTTCAATCACCATATTGTGTAATATATTTAAGCCATTTTTCAAAATATTATTTATCAATATACGTTTTACCACCACTTTTTTGATCTAGGTTAACTACTGTCTCATTTGGCGGCGGAATGTGCAATCACACTAGACCTAGAAAGTATTAATAACTGGCTCTTAAAAAAACCTCAGCTTCTGAACACAGTGTTTGGTGACAATTTTCAAACTCTAAAGGTAAGTTGGCAGGCGGGTACTTGTAAGTATCCTATGTTTCAATCCGACTCTATAGGTTTTCTTTTTCTCAAAGAAGTATAGTCACCTTCCTAAGCCTGGTTCTCGCCATAATAGCCTCGACCCGTTGCTTTCTGGCGATGCGTTCCTTTTCTTCTCTCTCGGCCTCTTCTTTCCTCAGCTTCTCCGCCTCTTCCGCAGCCTTCCTCTTCTCTTCCTCTTCCTTGAGCTTGGCCTGACGGTCGATCTCTTCGCGCGCCTTGCGTTCGGCCTCTTCGCGCTCTAATTGTTGTTGGGCCTAGAATTTTAATTTATAATTACATTTTGTTAATATATGTCTCAAATTGATAAAAATACAGCAGACTTATTTTAATACTACATATATCTATGTAACAGGTGAGAAATTCACTAGCTTTTAGATAGCCTACGCCCTACTACATCCTGTATACAGCGTAGATATAATTTCGTGACGTAAACAGGCATATGCATTCACACTAACATCCACGCACTAGGATGGTGTCCGCACCTCACGCACCCTGCGTCGCGGGAGGTATGGACACACAATCACATTAAACAAACATACAACAACTAGGAACAAACATTATGCTCATAAGATCGATCGCGGTACTAGTCAGTGTCACTGATCACTGAGCCACGACGACCGTGAACTTGATCATTTAATCTAAATATATAAAAGTATAAATTAACCTATATTATATTAAATAAAAATGAATTCCCATTTCCACTTCCTCCTCCTCGCGTCGTTTTCCTCAATGCTGAGGGTCGTGACCCCCTCCATGAATCACTTTTTGGCGGACGATACTACGCCATCTTGACATTTCCACTTGGAACTGACTAAATGCACATGAAATGTGGAGCCAATATGAAGGTATAAAAAAAATATTTTACTCATGACTTAGGAATCAGCGATATTTTTTCTCTAATAAGTTGAATATGAATTCATAACGGTGCGCTTGTGATACTATTTTTTTTGCGTACGGCATATAACATAACATTTATTTAGGTAAATCCTACTCTATTTAGAAATTGTAACTAACTGTAATATTGTAACAGAGCCAGCGAGAGGGACTGGCCAGGGGGGGCCCCGGAGAGCGGTCCTGCGGCGTTCATTTATATTGAGTCTTTGCAATAAGTCCAAGAAAGAGAAGGTGTATATATATTCTAACGATTTGTGATAATTACGTGTCAATATTTTATTATAATACAGGTCCAGTTATAATACCGGTGAGTTACCGTGAAACGTGAAAACAAGAACCACTGTAGCTTGATGCGTATAAAAATTGTCATAAAAGTTCGCAGTGCAACACTCTTAACAGTTGTGCTACTCGCCGCTAGATAGCGGTGTAGAGTAAACAAAATTATTGTCACGCATTTAAAGGTTTACCATGTATGTGTCACCTGTATTCGTCAAATGAATTAACGTGATGGGAAGTACCATATTATACGATAATGTGCTGGAATCAGCTAGCATTACCTTATTTTCTCATATTCAAGGTAAATTTAGTGATTTTTTCGCTCTATAACACAGGTACAAACGGACAACAAGTAACTCTACCTCGATAGCTTTCCTAAGTTTCTCCTCTTCATTCCGACGCTGGAGCTGAGCCAGTTCTCGCGCCTCCTGCTCTTCTCGAATCTCTCTCTCCTTCTCCAATCTCTGTCTTTCTAACTCTTCTTCCGCTTCACGTTGCAGTCTGGAAAATCAATATTATTTAGTTAGTTCGGGACGCTCGAAACACTTCCATTTATGAAGCTGTGGATTAACCTCTCAGCTACAGTTTAAAATCGATTTCATTGAAATTCTTTATTTAATATATATATACAGAGTACTTTGGGATTTAAGAGAAGTCACTGCCGTTACGAGGGTCTCGGGGTTGTTATTGGTGGCCGTCATTGCCATTCACCGATTCGTTCCCCCTTTCGACTCGAGCTTTTGGCGTAGATAATATCGTTAGCAAATCCACATCTCGGTGGTAGGGGTAGCTGTTCTTTCGAGCCATGAGATATTCCGTAGGGCAGCGTGGTTCCACACTCGACCACATCGTCACTATCCATCGAGTGGTCACACTGGTCAAACGCAACGCTTAACGAAGTGACACACTTATCAAGCGCTAGATTTTTATAAAAAGTAAAAAATCCCGACATTGGCCCCTAGGCGATGGACAACACTTTTTTTGAAGGCAAGTGCCTCAGGCGGCGTGGTGGTGGGCCGACCTCCCTCAGAGCGGACGCGGCCCCCCGTGTACCCCCGACCGACGGGAGCGTTACCTCTGCCTCTCGAGCTCCGCCTGCCGCTCCAGCTCCTCCCGGGCGCGGCGCCTCCGCTCCGCCAGGGCGGCCTTCGCCTGCTCTTCCGTTGTTATCCGGCGGCTCATCGACGCTGCAATCATACCGACCACCCGATTATTGAATGATTATTATTGAAGTAGAACAGCAAAACTAGAAAAAACGACGATTCATTGACAATCTATGAGCAATGTGTTAGTAGAATTGATACCCTGCTAAAGTTAAGTAGGTTTTAAGTCTCTCTGGCTTTGACCTACTTAACTTTTAAGCTTTTGAGTTATTGTGTCTCCCGGCCGTGTCGCGAGCCAAAAGTGGCTGCGTGGGAGTTGCCAGGGTGCAACCATAAAACCCCCAAATCGATAAAGTAAAATGTCTATTTACCTGTCATTTCAGAATCATCAGTCTTCTCTTGCGAGGGCTCCTTCTTCTCCTCCCTCCTTTCTTCCTTCTTCTGCACTTCAACCACCTTCTGTTCTACATGTTTCTGGGCTTCTTTATGTTCTGCTTGCTTCTGTTCATCTTGTTTGTGTTCAATAGTGTGATCATCTTGTTTCTGTTGTATTGATTGTTCGGATGGTTCGGAGTTCGTTTCTATTGTCTTTGATACTGTTTCATGGAATTCGTTTGTCTGCTGTAATAAATACGAGTAGTTTGATAAGTGGCACATCAAAGCTACTAAAAAAAAATCTCAACATCACCATCTCAGCTTTACCACAACCTCTACTACACATAAGCCTCCCCATTGATCTTCACAGAGATGAGTTGGAAGCAAATCTGTTCATGTAAAGTATACATTGACATGAAAAACATGCTCACCAGCATTGGTACACAATGAACAAACACCTCTCTCTATTATATGTTTATATGAGGTAGATGTCGCACAAGCGCGCGGAAACTGAGGCGGCAAAATTAAGTCAATTGTAGTAATTTTCTTTGCGACGCGTATTTCAAGCGCAAGTTTAAACATATCCTAGCTATCCTTTTCTATATTATTTGTACCGTATTACCTGTCGCAGTAAGCATGTTTATGTCGTAAAGGAACAAAATCTGAGCACCGCACAGTATGAATATATGTCATCTTTAGTAAAACATCATTGTTGGGAACACATCTAGATGAGAAAGATGACTAACTTGGCAAAAACATTCAGAGTAAAGGTCTACTAAAATCCAGAGCATATTGAAATGGTACTGGAGACCATCCTATCCACATTATCACAACCGTTCTAGGTTCCATCCATCTTACTGGGCGTCCCACGATTCACTTTCTAATCCGAGGTCTCAATTCGTTAAGTCTTGGAACCCGGAAAGAGTGGACAAATAGAATCTGAATAAAACAATCGTCAAAATGTGATCTATTCTGAAATAAAGGGTCAAATCCTTATCTAAATTGTTGGTGATAGCCATCACTGCTCTGGTTCATTAGTTATACGCTATTAACCAATTATATAGCCAAACGGCATATCTATGCATCTTTATTTCTTTTCGAAATGTATAAGTGAACTTCGAGCAAAGTGACCATTACTATTCTGACTCCTAATGGAAACAAGGATGGACTCTCGGGCTAAACTTTTAGCTTATCTCCAGTAACCGGTCTCCAGGATTACAGGTGTAGACTGTAATATGAGGTTTAATATACAATTGAAACTGGTCAAATGCACATTCAGGGCTGACCAGGTGCCGACGACAGGATGACAACCCTGATGCTAATGATTAAAAATATTACAAATATCGCATCATTAATAAAATAATGAAATAACTCAAATTTACACACTAAATGTTCTTTAAGGAAAAACTGCATGCTAAAAAAACATACTAATCAATTTTTGTAGACTGTGTCTTACACCTGAAGAAAGCAAATTAAAAAAAATGCTTTCTTCACGTGTAGAACGTCGTCAACAATTTGTCGTCGGTATTTCTTCACTAATAAATTAGGAATTAATATTAAAACTTAATTCAATCAGAATTAACTTTCATGTTCTCAACTAAAACTACAACAATTGCAGTAGCAGGGTAGCGGTGTATGTTTACCTCATCATTATTAGTCCCGTGTCCATTGTGTATCTGCAGCGCTTCCAGTTTGTGCGTCACTTCCGCCGCGCTCACCTGGCTCGTCTCTATCACACACGGCTCTACCACCTGCCAATATTATTACTAATAGTTATTATTGATTCATTGGGACGGGTCCCAGGTTGTAATTCGGTACAATCCTACATAGCGCACAGTTGCTTCGCAGTGCGTTTCAGATAAGAGTAGCTAATGAGCTATAATTATCGCTCTGGGGCGATATAAAATTAGTAAAACAAATAATGATCCCCTATCAATGATTTTTTAATACGTTATAGAGCTATATGCTTGACTAACTAACTGACTAACCTAACATGATGGTGAGTGACGACAACATTGTCATGTTGTCGAAGATTTTATCACACGACCTAGAATGTTTAGTGGCTCTCAAGGACTGCTGCTTGTACACACTATGAGTTTGATGGCAGTTTTATTTAAAGCTTGAGGGTGGTAGCTAGCCTGGCAGGTGACAGTTTTAACTTCACCACCAATTATTGAAAAAATAAATAATTACGCATACGCACACATAGTAGACGCGCATTAGTAGCGAATCGCTGTGCGTACAGTAGTTTGTCGATTGTTATTCAAATAATCATTGTGACTAATAAACAGACAATCGAATAGCAATAGCACATTTTCCGATTCAGGCGATTATTTTTCTTACATCAATCGCCCATCGCCATTCGGAATCCTTTGTAATAGAGTTGGTCACAAGTTAGCTGGTTACCTTGAGGTGCAGTTCCTTGTCTAGGCTGGGTTCCTTAGAGCGCGACGGCGACGGTGACAATGCTCTCCCTGGAGACGCAGACAACGACTTGCCGCGACCGCTCTGAAATAACATTTCAACATATAGACATCCGTGTCTCATTATGACACCATCTAAATTGACGATTATAAATTTTCGTTTCTTTTGTGACGAATGTTCATACTTGTGTGACGACACTGTATAACTTAATTTTTACAATAACATTTACTTTCTACTACATAAAGTAAATCTTATTAAAATATAATTCTAAATATATCTACTATGGCGTAGTTTTATATAAGTGTATTATTTTTAAAGAGAAAACGTACTTAATTCAACAAGTGTGTTAAAAGATCAATAAACTAACTGTATCAATCTTAGTTAATAAATGTTCGAACTTTTTTATTAATGCATTTTTTATTATGTCTTATAATCGGATATAATAGCGTTTTATAATAAAAACTCATTTCATACGATATTCAAATCCGCAGTCTCTTGATTTACGGGCAAAAAGTCTCAGTTCTGAATTTTACTATCTTGTTACCATTTCAGCCACAGGACATCCACTACTTGTCACAGGCTCCTCTATACAATGTGGCCTGGACCTAAGTTTATCATGTAGCTAGTTCCGATACTTATATATATATACGTACGGCGGTTTCAACTTATTAAACCGCTGGGTTCCGTCGGTATTTTTTATGATTAAACAAGCATTTTATAGCAAAACACCTCTTATAGGGTCATTAAGTATACAGTAATATATAATAAGATATTTAAGGCCCTGTGCTCTGTAACAATTTGTACTAGTAAGAGGCCAGGAACTCACACAAACTATAATATTATTAA
Organism: Apeira syringaria; assembly: GCA_934044485.1. Classification (NCBI taxonomy): domain Eukaryota; kingdom Metazoa; phylum Arthropoda; class Insecta; order Lepidoptera; family Geometridae; genus Apeira; species Apeira syringaria. The sequence goes on along the minus strand of OW203660.1, from coordinate 22,849,876 downwards.
AACACGTTTAAATTACTTTACACTGTATCTACGGGTATAACGTGGAACTTACGCGTAGTCGATATCACGATCGACAATTGACAATATATGTATTTTAGGATAGGTATACAATACATTTCTTAAAAAATTGGTAACATCATACACACACTTTAGCACATTGTTAAGAGGAATCATTAATTTCAGAAAAAATCAAGCTGTTGTGAACAGCGCTTACTTTATCGTGTTCTTTGGATGGCTTTGGCTTTCTGTGTAGCGGCGGCTTGCCCTCGCCTGGCGTCGCCGGTGGACCTTCAAAGATACATTTTAAATATTAATTTTCTTATTGATAAGACCAAGTTCATAAAAACTATATGAACTCTGATGGACAACTGCCTGAATACACTGTGTGTTTGGTGACAGTTCTTTTAATTTGACGGTGGCAGCTATCCAGACGGGTGCATGAAAGTACACGACTACAATAATATCGATCTGATAACGATAATGCCTTCAAGAGAAGCTCTGGACGCTGACAGATATCGAACCAGCGTCTGTCAGGTTGTTAGCCAATGTTCCCACCACTGGTTGTCGCCCCGAATTTGTATAGGAAAAGAGTATGAGACGTGTGAGACTCGCACAAGCACAGATAAACCAAAACAATAGGTTACAATCGCAGCAAGTTCAGATTGGATTTTTACTTATTTATTTAAACATATGATTTTTCTTGAAAAGTGGCCGGTCTCACGTCTATGCGGGCAAACAAGTAATTGTTTGTCAAAAATCGGGATAACCGACTTCATTACCCTGTATTTTTTTTGAGATTTTCCTCGATACCATAAAGAGTACTAAGCCGATTATTATAAAATTTAAATAGGACCATATCAGAAACATACTCTTTCACCAAAAATATTTTTGTAAAATCGGTCAACAGTCGGCGGAGAACGCTGTGAAAATACATTAAAAAACATATAAAGAACTTCTTTTAGAAGCGGGTTGAAAAGCGCAGCAAAGCTGATAAGAAGCAGTACGCGTCTCACCGGACTTGTTGAGCACGTGCATGGAGGCGGGGCGGGGACGCCGTGGTGCGGCGGTCGCGGGCCGGCGCGGCACGTCCACGCCGCACACCGTGGTGTCGCGCGACACGCTCGGCGTCGTCGCCGCGCTCACGCCCCCGCCCCCGCCCCCGCCGCTCGGGGACAGTATGTCGCCGCCGCCCACACCTACTATACACACACGTTGTTGTCCTTGTACTTTATCATCTCAGCAATAATAGAAAATTTATTTATTATCATATTGGGCAATTAGGCAATTGAAATGTGCGCTGTGCGATTGATTGTGAAAATTATTGTCACTATAATACGAATGACTTTTCAAATGATACGTTTCAATGATTCATTATTGTAAACTTTGTATTGTATAATTTATTCATGGCTGCGCGACCTCAATAATATTTATATATGCCTGAAAAGGCAAAACATGGTGGAAGTATATGAAAACTTTACACTTAAGTGTATAATATTTATGTATGATTTACATGTATTTTGTGCAACAAATATATTAAAGATGGGTTGGAATTTCCTTCATCCTTCAAGTTAAGTATTGAATAGATACGACTTCGAACTTTACTTTACAAGAAGCTATTGAGCATTCTCATGAAAAATCATTTTATATAAGAAAGAAATGAACACATTGTAGTTATTTCAAAATTAAATATACTACATTCTACATCAAAATTATATATATATATATATACATTTTTTTAAACAATAGCACCATTTAGTTATAAAGCGCACAAATAAATTAAGCGAATAGCGGCGCACAAAAATGGCAACATAATTTTATTGCTAGCATTGGCGCAGGCGGTAGGGATCACACTAACATTAAATATGCGAACATTTGTGACGGCTTGAATGTTATTCCAAGAGCCAAAGAGTAGTTATTGTGCGTTACATTCATTGAACTATATTATTACTGTAGGATTATGAGTGTGTAAACAGACATCCTGAAAGTCAAATAGAATCATGAACAATCACATAGACAGTAAAGTTAAAAATCATATTTCAGCTTTGTTCTAAACCAGACATTTTAATGCCGATAAGTTTTATCTCTTGCACTTGTTACAGCCAAAGTGGACTGAAAAATGGCGCAGTCGGTAGGATTGTGTAGTAATATAGATTACCTCTGGGAGTATTGACTCCTGTGCCGGCGATGGAGGCGGGGCGGGGTTTCCGTGGTGTGGAGGCAGGACGTCTCAAAACGCCCGTCGCGTTAGATAATGCGCTCCCCGGGCGCGAGCCGGGCGTCGTCTCGCCGCTTCGAGTCTCTGTCGTACAACGGTTTAGTTACAGGTGCTTACATAAGCAGAAGCGTTATACTATCAAGCATAATTCTGTTAACGTTTAAACAAAGGCATTTAAATATACCTTAAATATATATAATTCACATAAAAGCAAAACATTTATTGCAGATTTCATAACAAAAAATAATGTGACGAAACTGCTTTTCAATACAATTAAATTGTAAATCATGGAAGAATTAATATTATTATCGGGACATTCGGGATAAGTATAAAATATTTCATGTATTGTGATGCTACTATTGTTATAGAATAAGATTTTAATTTACAAGCTATAAATCATTTCACTGGGAACACTCCTTCACATGACTGACTAAACTAATCAATTTATCATTTTAAGTCGGGTAATAGTCTTGTCTAACATGTCAATCAGATTTATAACGTGTTTCGGGAAGTTATATATTGAGTGGTTGGCAAGTACGATTTTGTACAAAAAAAAAACTATTGAGAATCCATGGCATAAAATTATCTTCCTAGGATTGACTTATACCAACAATTGCTATTCTTTCCTCCAAGAGGTAGGCAGATACCTCAGCAGACAGCTATAGACTGGATATGCCATGTGCCTTTCTTCAACCCCGTAGTGTTGACAGGCATCAAAGCATTGACTCCTTGTTTCTACCTCCTTCTGCGACTATAACGACAGCAGAGTGCAGCACTAATGACCCCACTGTCGTTATAGCCGCTACATGGCTTATTATCTCATATCGGCTACACTCTGCGTTAAGGCTATATGCTATTTGGGTATATGAATTTTGTTCTTCTTCCCTCTGAGTGAACATGGTATACTAAGGCTATTCGTAAGCAGCATGTTAATGAGTGCTTAAACCCAATACTCTTCACGAGCGTGATATAGTAAAAGCGTCCAGATATAAGCGAGCGTATTTACAAGAGTCCTTACCTTTTCACAGCTGTTTTATCCACACCAGGAAGACCGATTAAGCAATTATTTTTTTTCAATGTGTGGTTGTGAAACTGTTTTTAGAGTTCGTGTACGACGAAGAAGATGTTATTTATTTACCAGGAGAAGTTATAAACATTTTAGCAATAAGATGATGGTAAAACTAGTTTTATCTGGATCCTGAACCTGTATTATGAAACCACGTATAGACGCCATTGTTTAACATTAATACAGAAGAATTTATAATCACATTTTTATCACTTCAGGTTAAGATTGAATAGAGATTACAAAGAAACAAATTAATAATAAAGATTTTATTACTCAAGACTGGTAATAACGCTGAAAGTTGAAGTTTTAAACCCAGCAAGTGTATTCAACGTCACAATCAAGAATTATCCATTTGAACGGATATAAAACACATTATTCACATCAACTGAAGCAAAAGCAAGCCTCAAAAGTTAAGCCTCTTTGGGCTCAAAGGAACGGTATTCACCCGTGACAGATTACAAATCTTCTAACTTTACTACAAACAAACTATCTGGGCCATATCACAACGCTAAATCACAAATGTTAATGCTAAGCTCATTTGCGTACGTGTAATCCCTAACTCATTGTAACCTTTTAAGATATGAATTAAGTACGTGACCAAACTTAATATGGTAATTAGGGGATATAATCTCTACAGACGCAACATTTATTGACCTTGGTGACGGTTCTGTTACTCTAGCCTTAATGAGATCTCAAAATATAAGCGATCTATAAAAGGTACTTTTGCTTCAGCTATCTAACTAAAAAGTATTGAAAACAGCCCTCCCAGATCGGGGAGGGGGCTTTGATCGCCACAATGACCTCGCGGTCCCCATGTCTAAGTATCACAAACAAAAAGCATCACAAAACCATCAAGAGCGAACTAGCGAAGCTACTTTCCACATCTGGATACATTAATGGATCAGCTGCTGAGTTTAGAGACAAAAGAATCACCATTACTCCTTAAAATTTCCTCAATAATTATGCAGTTATTGCAGGTTAGATACAAAAGGCGCCGAGAAACCCTAGAAGTGCCAGCGAAGCTACTTTTCACATCTGGATACGTGAACACAACAGGTGCTTAGATTAGAGACAACAGCTTCACAATAACTGCTTAAAATGTCCACAATTAAATGCACATTTTTTTGAGTTAGATACAAAAAGCGTTAAGAAAACCTCGACTGATCTTTTCCCGTTTACTGGACAAATGAATGGCAAGGGTCTGCTGCAGGTTAGAAACAAAAGCATCAGAAACGAGCGCCAATCCCAGCAAAGCTTCCTCCTGCGCAGAAATGAATATGATATCCTTACGCGTCCGGCTGAGATGCGCGTGCGGCGAGTGGTGCGCGTTCGGCAGACGGTCCAGCCGCGTCATGGAGTACGCCCTACCTGGAGCGCGCGGCGCGGGGAGGGTTGGCACCAGGTCGGTGCGCCGCCGCGCCACCGACGACCACATAGCGGGGACCACGTGCCTGTCTGGCTCGTCTGCAATCATAAGTGACAACACTGTTACATTTTTAAATTATGACAGAAAGATTTCGAAGCATCTCCTTATTATGCCATACATCTAGCGTTTCATCACTCTTGCACTGTTACTTTGAAACAAAGTGATAATATGACGGAAAGTGAAACCACACTAGATCAAGAATACTGATTGGATTTCGAAAACAACTGCCTGAACCATACTATGTGTTTGATGAACACATTCTCCAACCTGTGGGTGGTAGGTATCCAGCTAGACGGATATTGGGTAGGTACGGGATTGCCATGTTTTGTATTTGTTACTTATTAGTAGGAAATATAAGTAAGAGTTTTTATTGTGTATCGCATTAACAACATGCTAGGTAGAACTTAAGTTCAAATATTTGAAGGAAAAAATTCAGCTGCTAGTGGGACTTGAACCCACGACTACAGAATACCGTCCTGTCGCTTTGTCCAACTAAGCTATAGCAGCCCGATGCAGCCACTAGGGCCGAATTAACAAAATTAACGAACATATAGGTTATTGTACTTTATTTACCGCACGGAATGCACAGGTCATAAATTTTGTATCACAAAGAAATATTGAAGTTATTTAATCATTTAACGTGAACATATAAAAGCAGGTGTTCTGAAAATTAAACAGTACTACTTATTTGTACAAAGTATATTTTATACATAAAAGAAACGAGGTTTTTGAAATGAAAGTATTGCAAGTACTTGGCGTTAACACACGCTTTATCATATTAATGATAAACAGTCATACTTAGGGAAAGTTGTTACATATTTCATATCAACTAAAAAAGTTGACGCTGTCCCAGATTATTACTTAAGAACTATTTAATCTCTCCGCTTCCAGTTCTTGGACATTTATTGTTTAATAAATTAAATTAATAAACATTACCGCGGCTGTAAGGGTTTATTGTGTTTAAATTTTCAATCAGTGTAATGTTCCTGAACAATTTTCAGAAATCAGGCAGTTAATGTTGTGTTGTGTGTTTTTTAAATCTCTGATTGTATGATTAACGCACAGCTGAAATAGGTTCAAGTAAAATATATTTTCACGAGTAGACTAATATAAATAGTTTTGCTCGGGGCTTGAACCCATTAGCCCCTCCTCTGAATCCAGCAGTATCAGAGTTTCAAATAATTTCAATATTCAATAATGCAAGTTTATTTTTGATATTTCCCATCAACGCGCGGCATAAAAAATGGCAATGACAACGTTGCACCAAACGAACAAACGGAAAAATTCCAAAACAGTAAAGAGATTATATTGTATCTTTAAATCAGTAGATAAAAACTCGCTCGTTTGATAAGTCAAAGAAAATAAAACATTCAATAGAACTGCCTACGTGTCGTTCGATAAGCTGGGGATAATGATGTACAGGAAAACAGACATTAAAGGTCAAACAGAACAGGAAATTACTGAAAATACATTATTTATTTTAGGATGAATTGAATGCATAAAATGGATTGAGGATAGTTCAGTTAATTACCTTAAGGATTGTGAATCTTCAGAGCACATACATACATATTATTAATTACTAGTTAAGGTGGCGCTCATGTTAAAATTAAAAGTAATATAAACAGGATTCAAGGAAACTTGAGTTTAGGGCGTCGTCCGTGTCACGTTCAGACGTAATAAGGACAAAAGGTAAACAACACAACTCGCGGATCCCCCACGCGGTATGAGGTTTGCGGGAGGAGATCGACGTACGGGTGTAGCAAGGCAGTGGGGTGGGGGGCTCACCTCGCGGTTCTCTCCGTGAACATTGACTTATTCTTCCGGACCGTATGAACAAATCGCACACGAGATAAATGTGCCAAGATCAATCGCAAGATAGATCGCCCTAAGATTTTTAGCAAGAAATTTGGAAAGCTAGGTACATTACAATAAATAGAAGATAAACTGTATATATAAAAATGAATCCCTTATCCCCTTGGTCACGGCATCAGGCGTGAACGGCTGGGCCAATCTCTATTATTATCGTTTTGTTGTGTTTCTTATTGTCAGGAGTAGATCTTATGAAAGAAAAAATAGCGGAACTAGCGTGGAAATTTAATAGTTTAAGAAAACTTAACGACTAACTTTATTATAAACTTTTTTAATGTAACCTTAGCGCAAACTTTATATACTCTTTGCTAAGCACGTTTGAAATAACTGTCACTTGTTTGACTGCAAGAGACAGATCGCAAACCGGTATCGCTTACAAATTATATCGTATCAAAAATACAACAACAGAAATAATTATTACATATTAGTATAGTATCCCAGTTTGAATTTAATAACAGGACGACGTGTTTCGGGTCAGCTAGTTATAAATATTAAGGTTCTGTAAATGAATATTAAATAATGTAACGTTGTAAAGCCAGCTTTTTATGTCTACTTAGCGAGATAAATATAAATAGTATTTGGAAAATTGCATCCGCGGAAAATTATCTGGGAGTTATTTTTCTTGGGTTAATTAACTAGCGTGCACGAATACTCCTACCCGCTACCTGTCACCGCGCGGGCGATCCGCGAGTTGTGTTGCTTACCTATAGCTGTATCTACTTATGCACAAGAAGCTGGTATACTCTATAGAGTATACAAGCTTCTTGTGCATAAGTAGATAACGAGATAATTGGACTGATTATTTGTATTACGAGTAGATCATAACATTATAACACTTCAGACAGTAAGAAATATTAAACCCATGTTTTTTAAATAAATATGTTGTTTTATTTTGTATATAATCTCCTCGTCTTCTTGTCGTTATCCCACACTAGGTGGGGTCGGCACAGCATGTTTTCTTCTTCCATTCTCTATTTTGTATATAATGAATTGTACACAATATGTTGTATCTGTACCTTGTCTTTACAAACATAGCAAACGGCTTCTCATTTCTAAACGTAATCAGATTTTGTAATTTATTTTATATGTTCTATGCACCGTGATATACATGCTGCTTTTCCCCTTTATTTAAAATTATAGAGAAATTGCAATGTCGAATTTTCACATTGCAAATACGAAAAATTACAGTATGTTTTGAAGCAATAGAATTTATATTTTAACTCAAGTTTTGGCATTAAATTGTTATGAAAACCCAAAACTATTGCTATTATTACGAAATTGTCCACTCATTACTAGTAAAAGGCGGTGTTTAGTTTTTACTTCGTTTTTTAAAGTAAACAATAAATATGTACACACGGAATTCACATGTTACAGAACTTTTAAAACTTGTGAATGAAATAGAACATTCCTGTCAGAGTCCAGTCACTCATTCGATGAGTGTAACGAGCGATTGACAACTAAATTGCAAAAGTATTTTACATACTTACGTAAATCTTATAAATCATTATTTAATTAACTAAGCATTTTTATAACTGCACCGTTATCATCACCAAATCTTCCACCAAAAATAATAATAGGGAGAATGAATAAATGCTCTAAAGCTAACACTTACATAAACTGACGAACATCACTCCTTTGGCAGCGTAAAAAAATATAAACAGCACATTTCGATGACCAAAATAGGACAAGTAGACCTTTATCGATTATATTAAAGATAAAATGGAATCTAGTACATATGAAAGCCCAAAAACACTTCGAATACTACGGGTATTTGATCGCAGTTAAAGCTATACAGTATTATATTTTCATAGAACTCTTTAGAAATGAAGATTACACACAATTCACATCTCAATATTATAAAAATTACTGGATAAAATTTGAAAATCGAACTGAAATCATCGATTTTCAAATTTTTTTGTTCTAATTTATTTATATAACACTTAGAAAAGAAAGTAACTGGGTAGCGGTCTAGGTCTCGACTACACAAATAAACTAACAGTTGTTTCGTGAGCCAAACTGTACTGTGCCACAGAATAATATTCAGTACACGAATAGCTGAGGGCTGAATCAGACAGCATGGCACCAAATCAAGGGCATGACATGTTACTCCACCTAGTTTACTGACCTTCTAAACTTTCGAGGACCAAGACGGTTCTGTGATTGTGAGTAGAATATATTAATTGGGGTTTAACTTTAACACGTACTATTGACTAGGTAGGTTTGTTAATTAGTGAAGTCTCTAATTGCTGAAGTTTTATTACTACCATTTAAAGCTTCAATTCCATATTTGTAAGTAACTCTCATAAACGTCATCATTGGTATTTGCATGAACTCGATAGTCGGTGACTAATCTGACCTGGAATAACGCTAGACCTAGGATAGTGACTGGGTTAAGAAGCTGTCCTTAACCCAGTCACTGTCCTTAACCCAGTCACTATCCTAGGTCTAGCGTAGTTTTAATAACTCACAGATTTTCAATCTTGAGGATAGTGCCGCTGCTTCTAGCGAGTCCTATGCAATAAATACTTCTGCATGTTTATTTATTTATAATAGGTATAGTTACAGACAGCAGGCTACACATATGACATTTTCAGAACAATTATTATACATAATATTAAACCTGGAGTCCAATTACAACTAACTAACCTATCCATGTATTGTAGACACTAATTTCAATTAACAAATAAATTATATTATTAAAAACGATAATATTTTGATATTTATTTAACTACGATATGAACATTAGATTGACTACATGCAAATGCAAATGCTTTGGGAAAATCGATGGCGTTGTAGGTATGGCACATTCTGTATACCGGGTTTGGGAAACGTTGTTGTAAGAGGCAGGTATGCTAAATAATAATTGTTTAAAGGCTTTGATTATTTTCAGTTGTGGACTTGATGTAAAACATTACGTCATATAAGGAATAACAATGAAATAGTTGGTGACGTTAACTCGCCGGAAACACCTTTTTACCGTTAGTTAGTTAGGTTTCCGAGGTAGATTTTAATTAAAACGTTTATGTCAAAATGAGAATCCAGCGTCTCTTAAACACTAGAGTGGGAACAAAAAGGTCATTGAATGATGGTACAATTTTATATGATTTTTACCTTTATTGTCAGTATCTGAGGTGTCCAACTGCAGCGCAGAGGCGCGCCTCGTGAGCGGCGCAGACGCAAACATCACATTTGTCGTTGATGCCGCCCTGGAACGTTACAAATGTACACTTTAACACTAGCGTTTTATATTATCTATAAGCAGACCAAGTACATAGTCAGAATAGATCGTTAGGGGTATACATAGTAGTAGTAGAATACATAGTTATTTATAGAAACATTTCTTAGTTTGAAGTAAATGTACATATATATTTGACTAGAATTTTTGAACGAAGTGAGGTGACGAAGATGCTAATATATAAAAAAAGTCTTCTTATTTCTTCTTCTAATAGAAATAATCATAATGACTCTCAGTTCAAGCTATAAAGAAAGGCGTAATAGGTGGCAAACAAGCAGATCGGCCGCCTGATGGTATGCGGTCATCGTCGTTTATCGATTAGATCAAGGTGTGACACATTAGCACCCGCATAGGCAAATAATTCAAAAACCTCTGTTACTTCGTCACGCTCATACGGCTGCACCGGTTTCGATGAAATTTGGTATGGAGATCGGTCTAACCTATCTGGAATAACAGATAGACTACTTTTATCCCGGAAAATATTGTTGCGGTGGGATAATTGAGGCAGCGGGAAAACAGTTATCGCGGGTGAAACAGCGGGGCGCTACTAGTATTATACACGCGAAAGTTTGTATGTATGGGTCTATAGATGCTTGTTACTCTTTCACACTAAAACGGCTGAACGGATTTGCATGAAATTTGGAATCAAGATAGGTTAATATAGGTACCCGAAATAACATATAGGCTACTTTTTACCCCGAAAATATAGACTGTTCCCCGTTCCCGTAGGTAATGGGAAGACACGAAAATCGTTAACACCACGTGCCATTTCACCGCGGGTCACACCGCGTAGCGCAGCTAGTCTAAATTATAACAATAAAATTACGAATAACAATTTCATGCACTATAATACACATCAAATACCAAAATATATTACAATGGTGCAGCATCTAGCACATGGTGTACTTTTTTACCATACGTAGTTTTATAAGATGCAATCTACCAACTTTAGTATTCGCCACGGCAATCTACATGCAATAAGGTTATGAAATGACAAACATAATACAGGTACTATTTCTACATGAACATGCAATAAGCACCGACAAATCAAAATTTTACACGAGTAGTAGCTAGAAAATCTTCTAATAAATAAAAATCTCGTGTCACAGTGTTCGTTATAGGTACAACTCTTTCGAAACGGCTCGCCTGATTTTTATAACGTTTTTTTGTGAATACTTGGTATGTCAGATCACTGCTGCTACTTCAACTTAATGTTTAACCCCTAACTAGCGGAAACAAAAGATTCCTCTAAATATATATATGACAATGTTTATCTCAATGTACCATATAGACATTGACACGGGCCGTAGAAATTAAATAACCAACTCATTATTTTACACAGTACCAATACTTTTATTTTTCTTAGCAGTCATATTATTGCTCTGTTCAACACTACACGTAAAATAGACCTAAAAATTGAAACAATAAGGTCTAAATTAGCTTATCGGAAATGATAATAACAGATAACAAACCGTCTGGCAATTATACAAAGGTCATCGACCCCGCCTTGCATAATTATTTTCTTCAAAATTTCGATTGACAAATCGGCGAAGGCGATTGTCTGCGAGACAATGGCGACACATAAATAATAAATTAAAGGAAGGAAGGTGACGTAACCGGTAGTGTAACAATGAACCAGTAAGGGTATTGCGTAAACACTGTTTTAAGTAATTTTATTTATTTGCTAATATTTGCGCACGCCACATTCTATAGGGTTGAGTTAAAAACTCGATATGCGTACCTCGAGTTCAATGTGATTATAAAGCCCTTGTTTAGATGTACAGTTATTACAACCAATTTTAAAAAATACTCTTAATCACCTGTCAAATCGTCAGTTGTGGTTAAAAAAATTAGATGTTATGCCCACTTATTGTCACATTTCATTTCTTAAGTGTTGTAACCGATATTCAATGGTCAAAATATGTATCCATTGGTCAAAATTTAAAACTACCACCGACTAAAAAGCAGCTATTTATGAGCAATTCAAGAATTACGTACACATGTTACCCCTGTTTTGTCTTTATGACTATAAATCAAGTCAAGGCCCCAAGTAAATTGTTTTCAACCAACGAGCCACCTTTAGGTTAGTGCAAAATAACTAACAATAAGGCCTAAAAAGTAAATCAAACACGTTACGGAAAACGGTTAATGGAAAAAGTCCCTACTGTTTGTAAGAGCAACGGAAACCGCAGACGTGGTGTTAAGTGTAAGCGCCTTTATAGGATAGCGGATTAAGTGTGAGGTAAAATGCTTTAAATAGACTACGTATTGTGTTTACAAATGGCTACTAAATGTGGCTTGATTCTTTAAAACAGCGAACTTTCTTGGCTGGTGTTTTGTTGGGTGATGGAAAACAAACAAACTAAAAAAAACACAACTTGATTACCAACATAACGTATTCGATAAGCTCTGATTTTTGTAAATTCATACTTAAATAGTAAAGTATAACGGGCGTTCAAAATTATAAATAAAACTGTCCATAATGGAGGGATGCGCCGCGGGTCGCAGCTAGTAAATCATATCACTTGCACGCAGAAAAGTCACCTCATTTAATGTCGACGTCCTTCAAATCCTGCTATTACCAAAATAATCCTTGTAAAGGTCATGTATAACAGCAACGCGCATTTTAATTACTATGAGTCATGCGATCTTACAACCTAGTTTTATATTGTAACGCGATTTTGGGCCTTAACTATGTGAAAATAAGAACTATGACAAACGTACGCTATAGATAAGACTGTGTAGATGTTATCAAGAAGCGTGAATGGCTCCAATTCGCGGAATAAATTTGTTTAATCTAATTCAAGAGTGTATGTTTAAATTTAAACTATGTGAGGTATAGTATATGAATTTTTATGGTGGGAGGGCCCGTTCCAATGCTCATTCGGCTACCAACCAATTTCACAAACTTATAAAAGACCCACCCGTGAATCCAATGTTCATCCAACTGTCCTTGAGAGCCAGACAATATTCTTCGTTAAGCGTGGTTACACCACGCTTAGGTCGACCACCTTCAACCACAGTGACATTGAATAGATATAAATTTAAAAAATACGGAATCAACACCCGGTCACTACATACATCTAACACGTATTGAAAAACTATGCGTACTACTTATTATATTCCTGTAGACTTCATAATCCAGTATACAATTAATATCGTTAACCATTACGACACCGCAAGTAAAATATTTATACGACACATACCTACATAGGTATAGGTACAGAACAGAATTCAATCAGTTAAATATGACCGATCAACACACACACACACACACACATACACACACACACACACACACACACACACACACACACACACACACACACACACACACAAACACACACACACATTCAAAGTTAATGGCGACTTGTAATTATTTAATTCCGGAATCGTTTATTAAAGCATGCCCACCTGGGCAGCGGCTACTAATTATTCTATTGATACTCATTTCTAGTATAGATATTACTATTTCTATATTACTTGTGAAACCTGCATATTAATATATGTAGAGTCTACTTAACATAGCTGAAATAACTAAAACAACGTCATCACTTAACATCAGGTGAGACAGTTGTCAAACGCAAACTTATATGTAAAAAAAACTACGGTTTACAGCTTAAAAGTCTTCAACTATTTTCGTGTGAAAAAAGTGCAAGACTTTACACTGAATTATTAATGGGCTAACAACGCCCGACGCGTAACGACCTAAATGAGTTAGCCCAGTCTAGATATTGGAATGTCAGAGTTGAGGCGATATAAATAAACAAGAATTTAGAACGCGTGAAACACTATGTATTACAGAGTATATATATGTACAACTATAATTGAATTCCTACAATTAGATACAGTTAGAGACAATTACATATCCGTGGAAATTTTTCAACATTTTCTTGTAATAAAGAGACTAACTAATTACTTCTATGGGTCCAATCAGTATCTTTTGCAACATCTCACTTAATGGTAATGACGATGTGGTCAAAGTTGGAAACACGCTAGATCTAGCATGTTAAATGACTCTCAAGGACAGCTGCCGGAACACACTGCGACAGGTTTTCAATCTTGAGGGTGGTAGCTAGCCAGCCGTATCGTGGTAAGTACCCTACCATCATTCTGTGGAGGAGGAGGAAATAATTCATTTATTTATTTATTTGATTTCACCAAGAATACATTATAACGAATCTTTTTAGTATCTAGGTAGCTTAGTTTGCTTAATGCACTATTTATTAAGGGAAATACCACTTACAATATAACAGAGTATATGTTTGTTAGTAATTTTGCCTTAAAGATAATATAATTCTATCAAATATTTACCATAATATGATGTAATACAATACAATGCGCCGCTACTTTTTATGTGGATATTTTTTCAAATTTTAACACTAGTTAATTATACTATATAATATATTATACCCATATATATATCTTAAAATAATCATATATTTATAATATAATGAAATTGGTCATATTGTGGTGACTTGGGGATCCCGAGAAAGCGTCTTTTTTAATTTAGTTATAGAATCGCCAAATGTATCAATCACTGTTTTCATTTATGAGTCTGCATATTCGAGGAACTGGAGACTTCATTGTTTCAAAAGTCAACCTTCTCTTTTCTAAAATCGGTCTATTAACTGAGTCTCTAATAACTTGCAATTTATTTTATTACAACCTGTATTTTCTATTGTTAGAACCTACAATAAAAATTTGAATTGAATTGACATATTACCTTCTTTTGATGTGTGTTGATTTACCATTTTGACTATCGCTTCCAAAACTACTAAGAATTTCCGAGTCAAAGCCAAATAGGTACATATCACAATATCTTTTATGATTAAATAGCCATGAACACCACCTACACGTCAATTAAGAGAGCGTCTTTATCCACTCTCATGTTAAAATTTACATATTTAATATTATTAGGTAAATGTTATGAATATGATGTCATAATACCAATATGAACCACAATCCGTTAGTCAAGTTTACATCAAAGCTTGCTTGAATCATACAAACACATGTAGACGCAACAAATCAGGGATGTGCACTTGTCTGAGGGCTTCCTCGGGACGTCGTCTAAATAGCCCTCGATCTGTGGAGGTGCCGAAACAGACATCCCTATATAGAATGGTCGAACATAGGGTCAACGTTGACAGTGGTCACGGCGGTCAGGGTGAGTGGGCGGAGAGCGGCGCGGTCTAACTATATAGTCAACTGAGGCCACAGGATACTGCGCGGTAATAGAAAATTAACGAAATGAATTTATATAGAATCAAAAATCATGGCATAGAAATAAAATCTTATACGTTTAATGCCATTACCTACCTAACAATGTAAGTTTTGTAAAAATATCATTATTTTGGAAGATATACGTTTTTTAATCATTAAAAATAATGTTTTTGACACTATGGAGAGAATTATACCTAACTGTGTTTTGAATCCTAAACATTCCTTTAGATTTTATTACATAGATATATGTATTACCCGGGTTTACTCACGTTAATAGCCGAAGTTTCGACCTAGGATGCGGGCATGTACGATGCCCATATATAGATTGACAGTTTCTAAATGTGAATAATCAAAGACTTGCTCCACATTTTTTTTTTTTTTCAATAACTGCGATTTGTCCTACGTGTAAGGACCCGTAGTACCCGTAGACCCGTGGTAGGTCACACTGTCTTTAAGCTATGTGACCATGTACAGAAACCAGACATGAAGTGACTTGACTTCTATGTCTCCGGGACCCTGGGTTCGAATCCCGGCAGGGGCAAACATTTGTGCGATGAGTATAGGTGTTTGTCCCGGGTCTTGGTTGTTTGTGTGTTGTGATTGTGTGTGTCCATGCCTCCCGCGACACAGGGAATCCTAGTGCGGGGGTCTGAGTGCGATTAAAAAAAATTAAAAAAAAATTAGAATAATGTCGCCGTTGCCTAAAGCGGCATGGAAGATATTATAATAAAATTAGGTTCTTAACAATACAACATGCACACAAACCGCTCTGATTTCTACACGTACGTACAATAACTTCCTACAAGCCATAAGAACTGCGTATTGTCGCAGAAGCACGTGCACATTTATATCAAATAGATAAAACAAAAGATACGCGATGCTTTATCGATCGACTCAGGCGGATAAGTAGCAGAACTAAAATTAAACTCATAGCATACATGCAATAACTTATGATATATGCAAATACAACAAATACCTGGCTGCTAGTGGGATTCGAACCCAATTTAAAGCATACCAGTATACCATACCATCGATTTTATAACTAAGAGATAGCAGCACCTCATAACTGGTCCGAATTCCTTTCTTCCTTCTGATGTATGAATTAAATCTTAAAACTATACTTTTTTTATTATTATAAGCTTGCGTTTGACCAATGTCTTACCTGATATTAAGTATCGACGGGACCTAAGATAAAGCCCGCAAGCCTAGGTGTCGTGATACAATATAATATATGTACAAATACATAATATGATATAACCTAGTCTATATAATATAGTTATAATATACAAAAGAATAGACTTCTTTTTCTTATTCTATGGTAGGACGAAGATCCAGTACTGGTGTCCGGCCGGAGTGTATTGTGTATTTCCCCCGTACATTTTGCATCGTAACTTGAATTTCATTCTAGGTTGCACATGCAATAAGCCTTTACTAAAATCCTAGTGTGAATTGTACACATAATAACAATTATGTACCTACTACTATACTATGGATAACAAGGCAGTACTAATCAAAATAACTGTGGGTTATAAAAATATTAGTAAAGTATCTAAAAGCAAACGCGAACAGCGCTGTACAGTGCCCATACAATAACATAAAAACTATTCAACAATTAGTCAAATCGAACTAAAATACAGCAACAAAACACATTAGTAAGGACATAACAAAAACTGAAAAATAAAAAGAAAAACCTGCTTACAGTGATTCAAAAAAGTTCATCTGATCTATGGGGTTGGTACTGGCGGTGGAAAAAAAACAAAAAACAAAATTAGTAACATAAAAATAAAATAAATAAAATATATTATTCACATGGGGTTCGGCAGAAGTAACACAAGTACTTCCCTGGTTGTAACCCGTCACCCAAAATAATAAGCAAAGCAAACGATAAGGAAATATATAGTGGTAAACAACAGTAGGTGCTGACTCAATTCACTCTGTGAATGGAAACACACCAAAAAGGACCCATCCCAATACTTTTTATATTTAGACTGGGTATGTACAGTCGAGGAGCAAAAGTGCAGTACCAGGTATCACTTAATCATTTAAAATGTACGAGTGCTCGTTTAGCATACGATGTGTCGACGACCTACACGGCATAATTTGGAATGCAACCGTTTTCAAAGAAACGCGTTGCTAAATTCCAACTGCAATTTTTCATCTTGACTGTACATAGTATTTATATATTCTTTCTATCATATCTTAGGGCCAGTTAAGTGATGGCCATAAAACAAAGATGTTCCAGATTTTTGTCTCTTATCTAAGAGACAAGTTCATATAAAACCGATCCTTTTTCGCTCTATATTATGCGGTTATTGAGGTCCCACAGAGCGCATTTATATATCTTGGACAAGATCTTCATGGTATCCCAGTAGACAGTTTTAGCTCAGTGCCTACAGTATAAAGAGGTCATCACAAATGACACGCAAATTACATGCCCCAAATGTAACGTGACAAGTTACAGGTTCGCTAGGGTGGCGTTCACCTTAACAGTTGTCGAATCAGAGCTAACGTGTTACTGTATCATGTAATGCAACATATTTCCAAATTGTCAGAGATATTTGATTCTTACATTAATTAAATACCTACTCCATGTAATGCAGTAGCCAAACTGCGATCACATAGTTATTTTAATTATGTGCATTGCATTACAATCGTACATACGAGCACTGTCTACATTTCATAAATTGAACATTCCGTTGATTCATCTGCATAGTAGATTCTTTAGAGTAAACCCTGTATATTTACAGTGCGTAAAAGTATTCGTAAATTAATAGCAGAGCAGTCATAACATCTAGTTACACATACTACTTATACGTTAAAAATACCTGCGCGCGGCCCAGAAGAATCCGCCTGAATCTAGCGGCTCTAGCAACCGCGGCGTGGAGGAACCGAACGCGAACGCAGGCCGCGGCGCCGAACGAGCGGCGCGCTGCCGCTCGAGGCGCTCGGTGCGATCGCGCTCGCGTTGCAACAGCGCCTCGCGTCGTGATACCGACGCTTCCCATATCGCACGTTTGCGCTCTTCTACCTGTAACAACGAAATACGAGGTCAGATAAGTCTTAATTTCATCAATGTTATAAACGCGAAAGTATATCAGGAGAGATGTAAGCATAAATATTTATAAACATATCCTGCTTTTTATTGGGGAAAAATGTACTCTGTTCCCTTGGGATTGCGGAAAACCCCTAGTTCACGCGGGCGCAGCAAGCAGAAGAATACGTGGAACGCATTTTTTTTAACGAATGTAGGTATTAAGCTTGGATAACTCAAAGAATTGCTGGAAATCAGATCAAGGTTGGCATTTGAGCTGGTCCTGCAAACCGGATCGTAGGTCAGCTCAATTAGATGATCTACCATAGTAGGGGTATGACACAGTGAGAATCCCGCGATCGTGCATTGCATTACAGATCATTTAAATATTCATATTTCATATTGATGCAAGAACAACTATTTTTAATAAGAAAAATACTACAAAAGTTTTTTTTTATTAAATTTAGATTTTTTATATATTATTCATGTTCATGTCAGAAGTAATTATTGAAAAGTAAAGCAGCTAGCCGAGCGCTTATTCTACCAACTTACAAAAAAGAAAATATATTAATTTCGGTTGTATTTTTTTTTCTTTTTTTGTGTAATTTATATGGCATTGAAACCGGTTTGAAAACATTTAGGAACTCTCTGAACACATATGCACAACTTTTCGTTTACAACAACAATTTCGTTTAAAAATAAAATACTTTAAAATTTTATTAACCCTCTTTCAGTGTCAATTACAACTTCGTATTACAAAGAATCACTAATCAAGTCACAGCAATCCATCAAACTGTCTTTACTCGCGACACGAACGTTCCGATAAAAAAAAAGTTGTACATACTGAGTGCCATTTTTGTAAGAACACTTTCACAAAATTTACAGTGCAAATGTTGACTAACGCTTTTAACAATATAAAGAATATTTGGGATAGTAAATATGGTTTACCAACGTTTATTTTATATGAAAAATGCTACATGTCAATGTAATGTTACTTCCAGCTATAGTTGCAACTATACGTATAAGTAAACTATACGTGCTAAATCTTAGACAACGTCATCACTTAACATTTTTTTTTTTTTTTTTTTACATATTATAAGTTTGCGTTTGAATTTAATTTTAACATCAGGTGAGACAGTTGACAAACGCAAACTTATAAAAATTTTACAAAAAGTAAATGAAATATTCAAAGAGCGTGAATAGACGCACAGCAAGAAGCAGTACGCCCTCTCGCTCTACCTTATTTTCGTGACTGTTTCCTGTGTTTAACCGACAGAAACACACGTTTTGGGGACCTAATTTGAAATATTATATGCTTAAACTAAAAGGGTAAACTTTTAGTTCGGTACCACAAAAAAATATCGAAATCGGTTCAGTATTTCAATTTTCAAGATTATGTAGCTAAACATTCTTTAGCTGATCTACTACTATGTTAAGCAAAGTCATCATTTTTAACTGAGCGCTTACGGGTTTGGTAGGCCACGTTAAGGACAGTCCCACTTGTTGTTTGGGACAACAGACATTGTGCGACCTGGTGATTTGCAAGCTCTGAGTTGCGCGTGGTGGACCACGCTGGCAAAGCAGCTTGCTGATGAGTGAGATAGGTTAGTAATAAGTAATAACAAAGTAGAGATAATGCAGACTGTAAATAGCAGAAAGAAATACCAACTGCGAGTTATTACAGTTTTTTTATTACTGAAGGAAAGATTCAAGGGGAACGAAGTGTTTACAGAAGAAGAACATCACGGCTAAATAACTAACGCCAGTGGTTCAAAAAAAGCACCCGTTCTTTGTTCAGAATTGCTGTCAAGAGCACAAATCGCCGTGATGATCGCCGACCTTCATTAGAAGATGGCTCTCCAAGAAGAGCTCCATTTCGGAGTTTACAGGTCAAATCACGCCCTAACGACTGTTATCCTAGGACAACTGGGAACGCTGGCGCCGGCTATACGTACCTTATCATAGCTGCCTAATATGTTTATATTGTTGGTGTAATTTTTGCTTTTCTGAATAAATGATTTCTTCTTTTCTTTCTTTCCTTACAAATCAGGGGAAAATGATGAAAATGCGCCACTAGCCGGTCACGCATAACAGTAGTGAGTTGCTCAACCTCGTCGTCAACATCGCATGGGTGGACTATGCTATGAGCGCTTCTAGAAGACGTTCTATGAGTAATAAACAAGAAAGCTGCTAAATAAATAAAAATAATAAAATACTAGGAGAAACGCGGCCGCGTTCGCGAACGCCCCGTATTCTCCTTGAAAAAGATCATCGAATGTGGTTGAAACTATGGTCACGAACCCTCTGACTCATTACATCAGTAATTCCCGTGTTTGATACAATCACAACGCCAAATACTTGTTCAGAAATTGCAACAATAAAACTATGGATCAGAGTATGTAGTATATGCAGATAGAGATATCCCGAAGACAATATATTGAGCCTGCATCACCATCTACAAAGCTAGCTAGTAAGGCGATATCGCGTTCAGCATGGCCGACCGCGACTTATGTTTCTAAAGCGAGATAAACAACACGACTTATCCATAGATATGATTTCGAGACGTCATAAGATGTGTGAGAAATAGCTGAATCGCACCAGAGGTTCGCTACCTTTGGTGCGTATCAGCTATTTCTCACATATTTCAAAACGAATATTATTATCTTATAGACTAACACAAGGACAAGAAGAAGAAGAAGAAAAAGACCATCACTATTGTCTATCAACATAGTTTTTTTACATTGCGTTTTGTAAGGAAGCAATATTTGCATGACACAATATTTATTTATGTTCAAATATTTGAAGGAAAAAATTCGGCTGCTAGTGGGACTTGAACCCACGACCACAGAATACCGTCCTCCATATTTGAACATAAGTTCTTCCTAGCATATGGTTAATGCGATACACAATAAAAACTCTTACAATATTTATTGTTAGTGTAGGCTCGCAACGTCACTTTTTTTGTAAATCAACACAAATACCAAGTATCATCATCATCTCAGCCATAGGACGTCCACTGCTGGACATAGGCCTCCCCCATTGATTTCCACAAGGACCTGTTGGAAGCGGCCCGCATCCAGCCCTTGCCTGCGATCTTAGTCAGGTCGTCTGTCCACCTGGTCGGTGGCCGTCCTATGCTGCGCTTGCCAGTCCGTGGTCTCCACTCGAGAACCTTTCCACCCCAACGGCCATCGGTACCATACCAAGTATAAGCTGTCATAAATAAATTGTCGATATATAACAGTGACAGGACACTTTATATCAAATACTTCACGTCAATGATCGACAGTGACATTGCTTGGATTCATTCATAGAAAAATAGTAAAATATCAATACAAAAATATACGTACGAGGATGAAAACTACTATACGGCCTACGAAAAATACACAAAAACATTCATCAATCCGTTTCGCGGAGGTCGGCTACAAACACTGTGTCACGATAATTTTACATCTATATTAGATACGAGTTTACCTGTTTTGTAACTATTAAATAAATACATTTAAACTTTTTTAGACCAATACTAGCCAATGCGGGTTGGCGGATGGGCTACTGGGAGCCCAATATAGGAATTGTCAGACCGCGCGCAGCGCTTTATCGCTTCCCAATTATCATTTGTACATATTTACGAGAATATCGTCGCAAGCAGTAGCCATTACTCACAGGTCAGTTTATTTTAGAGCACGCGTTCCTTTCTTTTTCTAGGTTTACTCCAAACATAAAGGGATTATTCTGACGAGATCTATACATCACAATGCTGTGTGCTACTCTCTTAAGCCTCTGCCGCTATCACAAATAGTTCGATAGAATCAATATAAATAAAGTGCGATAGACAGTGCACAGTGACATTGTGTTCAAAGACAATGTCATGTGGATATGGTTAATCTATTATCTACGCGCAAAATAGTACTTTAAATAGTATACGTAAATAAATACCGAACAGTATCCATGGAGCAGGAAGAAGATATTTTCAAAGCCATTACTACCTCATACCTACTATCAGTCAATAATGTTATCGAATATCACGGAACAAAAAACTGGACTAGATATAGCACTACACGCAAACGCACACACAGTTGTTCCTTTAGATTACAAGATACATTTTTGTGAATATACATGAAAGCATTATTTCTGCTTAATTTAAAAAATGTTTAGTGAGCACCACACGTGCTGCTTAGCTGCCGGCCCGATTGTGTCCAAAGCAAATTAGGAGCATGCACCTAATCTATATATATAAAAATGAAACCCGTTTTCCGTTGTCACGACATAACATGAAAACGGCTTGACCGATTTAGATAAAATTTGGTATAAAGATACATGGGACTTTGGAGAAGGACATAGGCTACTTTTTGTCCTGGAAGAAGTATGGTTCCCGTGGGATAACTGAGTCAGCGGGAAAAACGTAGTGCACGCGGGTGAAACCGCGGGGCGCAGCTAGTTTAACATAAACGCGTAGCTAGTGCCTTTTTTGCCATTTCGTAATATCATTGTATTTTGGTGGTAAATCAGCGCGCGAGGGCCTGAGGTCTGGTCATAATAATTATGAATACTTAGCAATTCGAAACCCGTCCAGGAGTATACATATTAGAATGAGCAAATGGCCGCATTAGAGCTCATTCATACTATCATCCAATTACGTTCTCTCGGCGACCGTACGGTCAATGTCAAACGCATGGCGTGCTCGTCCCATAAATCACTTTACATTTAGGCTCGGCGGCGGCGGCGGCGCGGGCGGACTTTAATTTATATATCGGCTGTACCTTATTCAAGCTCCATCTACATTTTGAAAATATAGTATTAATACAACTAATCAAGCAATTATTGTACAACATAAACTGGTGCCTCGGAAACGGCTTTAAAAATGTATCTAAAAAGAATGACATTTTGTTTGTGATGCCTACATTAATATAAAGTGTTCGTTTGAGTGCTTTATTTACGAAAAGACTACGACAGTAAATAAAAAATAAACATGTATATACCTACTTATTCTATGGGATACGACGTTTCGTTTGTCGGGTTACCTAATAGGTATATTATATAAATAAGGCAGAATTTATATTATACAGTATAAGCAACGCTTTTGTTATCGTCAGTATAACAAAAGTATATGTAAGTAATAGTATAACTGTTAATAATAATAATAATAATAATAATAATAATAATAATAATAATAATAATAAATCATTTATTGCCACAAAAAAAAGAAATATTTATACATGTTTAATTAATTAAATATCTATGGCAAAAGGGATAGGCTCAGCATGTGTCATGTTCCCACAATGTAGAGATCATAACGCTGTTTTTCAGCCTACCCCTAAGCTCGGACTATGGTCTTGGCCGAGATATAAAAAGAGAAAGGAAAAGAAAAAAGAAATCGAACACCCACAGACAGCAGCTTAACAATTATAGGAAGCTAAACAAATAAATATTGTACAAGCAAAACAGCCCCAATATTGCTCGAGAATAGGCGCGGTATGTGTGTTTTCGTGTGTGTTTATGTGTGATTATGTGATGTGTGGTGTCAAGTGTGTATCAAGATATATATAAATAAATCACATAACATTTACCGAAATCGGTTTACATGATGCAGTTTTAAGATAACCAACATACAGAATCTACAAAAAATAATAATAATAATATGGGACAACATTCACACAAGGTCTTCAGGTCCCAAACTAGGCAGAGCCTGTATATGGTAACCTGATGACTGATATATACTTATATATACACTTATATACATATACACACCCAGACAGGTCAAACAGACATGTTCATACACACAAATGTTTGACCTGTCCGGGAATCGAACCCAGGACCAGCGGCTCAGAAGGCAGAGTGCTACCAACTGCGCCAACCGACCAGTCAAAAGAATATTTATGTTGAGACTACAAAAAAAGGGGCCGTTAATCTTTTTTTAAATAGGTTAAAAGAGTTAGGCATACCTAAGCAGTATATAATCGAGACTATTAAATCTGAAAAGGGTATACGTATTAAATTTCGTGAGATAGATAGGTGTTCGGAGGAAGCGAGTTACGGGACAGCTCGTGTCCGCGAGCGTGTTATTTTCGCATTTCCACATAAAACTGCCAAGTGTGTCAGTGTCATGAGCATCTCGACGTAACTATTCCCACGTGTTCCTTATTATTCATGGTTTGATCTGTATTAACTCACTTTATCGTGTAGTGAAGAGTTCAGGCGACATCTTATCTACGACTGTCTATTCATCATCAGATGATACGGAGTCTGCGTACATGATAACTAAGGTTTTTTTTATTCATAATCAAGGCACAGCATAGTCACAAACAGCGAAATCTATGAAATTTGCTAGCTTTTTGTTTCCGATTAATAGTCGCACAAACAATGTTTAAAATATGTGTTGTTTAATTTTAAACACTCTACAGACGAAAAAGTAAGCTCATCGTATTTTAATCCTTTCTTGCCTTTTTTATACATTGGTTGCAAGTCAGGATTATTGATCCTTAGTAAATAGCAAGCGATGGTTAGCAGAATTAACGTTAGCTTCTGATAAATAAGTTATTTGATCCATAATCAGACATCTAATGGTCAAAATATGAAGCCATCAATAAAGAATATGATTTGATCCATATTTAGACAACCAGTGGTAAAATTTCAAACCTCTTTGTCTCAGAATTTTTACGTTTTTTTGGCTTTGGTTGCCGTTTTCTTTGATTCATAGTTAATGGCAACCAATGGTTAACAGAAGTAACGTAAATTTTAGACTAATACGTTGTTTGATCCGCGTTTAGACAAGATATAAAATATGCAAGCATTGGTCAATAAACACATTCAGCCACGATTACATAACAATATTATACATACAAATACAAAAGCAAGTCTCAAAGAACTGAAAAATAGCTACCGCACAGAGTGCGCTGCTGAATCCACGCAACACCAGAGACCCCTTATATATTATACGTGTTTAGAATACATACACAAAATGGTTGGGTAAAAATGTTACCTGACAGAGCGAAGTGTTTCCATAAGGAAAGTCTCAAAACTGTTCAATGAATTGACAGCGAGCTCTCTCTCTGAGAGCGTTTGAGTGTGCAGGAAGTCAGCTCCGCATTTGGATCGAAACTGTTTGGTTTCTAAATGCGTTGTGAAACGAAAGTGATAAAACATTAATTTCGAAAAGCTTTCAGGTGACATGAACTATTTGTAAAGAAGTTACGCTATTACGTAAAGTTTCATATGTTTTTTTCAATGATATTATATGTTTATATGAGGTAGATGTCGCACAAGCGCACGGAAAGTGAGGCTGCAAAATTAAGTCAATTGTAGTAATTTCCATTGCTACGCGTATTTCAAGCGCAAGTCTAAACTAATAGCTATCCTTTTCTATATTATTTGTACCGTATTGTCTGTCGCAGTAAGCATGTTTATGTCGTAAAGGAACAAAATCTGAGCACCGCGCAGTATGAATATACGTCATCTTTAGTAAAACATCATTGTTTTTTTATTTTTATTAGGAAACATTACTCTCCACAGACTCCATCAGGGTTCTTGCCATTATTCACAATTAATCTTAATAAATTACATTACAATTTTGCAAAACAAAAGACATGTATATTTACATATAAGGATACATAAACATTTTATTGTTATTTTAGTCCGATTTGTGTGGTGCGCGGTGTGCGGTGTGCGGTGTGTGGTGTGCGGTGTGCGCAAACAGGACCGGTTCACTAGTTGACACGGGTGCTAGCCATCGTCTTCCTCAGCCTTTGCTCACAAGATTTATAGTTGAAGTAAATGTGAATAATTTGAGATTAAACATGGCCGCGAGATAATAAACAACATAATCAAACTTAAAAAGCTAAAAATTAGAAAAAAAAATATTTTAAGCAGTCACCATAAATGCCAAATTGGTTTAACACTTTTCAATGTCATACCTAGTTATTCCAAATGTAGCTATCAGCTCAGTAGCTCCCACTGCTGGGACATAGGCCTTTCTCTCAGGGAGGAGTGTTAGCGACATAATCCACCACGATACGGCTTTGAATAAACTGGTCCAATGTCGGAGTTTTCAAGCCGCCTAGAGCATCCGACATGGCCTAATTAAAACAAATATTTAAGATTTAGTTAGTAGAATTGCGGTTATCATACGATACAATAGCCAAATAGCTACGCCCACCCCACGTGCGTCCAGACGGGAGTAATTTGTGTAACAGTGCCGCAATGCAGTAGTAGGTATGCAAAATGTCAGACGGAATTTGTACAAGCGTAAATTACAGGACGAAACTCCATTCAAATATTGTGTTTCACTTTATAAACATATAATTTTGGTTCTTTTGAATGTATAGCTTTAAAGCGACAAACTAGTGAATAGAATCAAAGTGTTTTCTTATAAAGAATTAAGAGCATGCTAACCTTAAAGGGTTTTCAGCTATCCGCACAAAAATAAATAACGCTACTTAACTGAGCGCCTCAAAAAAAGTTTAAGAGAAATCTTTCAATCAGCTATGTGCTTTGCACTACGATGACGCTACCGATCTCTTTGTTTTGACTTTCAATAACAAAAATCCTGGTACGGGATGATGGAAACTTTTCAGCATTCACCTTTCAAAAGGACGTCATAGGACTTATAAGAGGTCGGCAGCGCGTTAGCATCGCCGCTGGCCACGCGGGTGTGATGCACGCCACGGCTAGGTGATCTAATAGGGAATGATTGGTATGGCACAACGCGCACCTGAAACGGGTGGTGAACGTCTGGACAAGTCTATGCATTATATTTGTTGGTTCTACGTGAATATATTGCCGGGTTGTACAGAGCACACAGTACATGAGCTTTATAGTAGATGATTGTACTATATATCTGGTCTATAATAAGCAAACAATGAAAAAGAGAGCAACTGAATGAAGAAAAAGAGAAGCCACTATACAACATACATATTTATGCCGAAATCAGTTGAGTTTGAAGAAAATATACGTGTGATATATTATGATCTGAAGAACTAAATGTCTGAGTTCTTCATTGATTTTAATTGGCACATTGCCTACCCTTATGTCAGATTAATATATTTTTTATTTCAATAGAGGTATGTGTTTCCCGATATGTACAACCCCGGAGTCTTCAAGTCGCGAGTGAATAGGTTCCTTCTAAGTTTGCGTGCTCCACCTTAGACCGCGTCGTCGCTTAACATTAGGTGAGACAGTGGTCAAACGCAAGCTTATAATCTTTAAAAAAAAAAAAAAAAAAAAGGTCAAATTCTAAGAATTTCTAATTATCTCTCGTCGATGGTTAAAATTATTATTCCACTTTGATATCTTATACTTAATTAGTCAAATATCAAATTGAAAATGATTCATACAATAAAGGATCCAGGATGCACTTGCACGTCAAAATATAAGATATTTCAAAGACTAACCCCGCGTTGCCGTAATAAAGCAAAAAGAAACTCGGCGGCCATTCTTTTCCAATATGTTTTGCAATGTGTTTACTACATTAACATATTGCATGAAATCAGATACGTTTACATAAATAAGTTAACTTGCCAGAAGTGCAGTGTTTCAGGTATATTTTTCTTTCAAATGATGTCTAACATCATAACTTTTTATAGGGTATTTTTTAGCCAAATTTTAATGTCGCCTTTTCATTTTCTCTAATGCCTTTTGGAACTTTATCCTAAACTCAAACATAGTTCTCTTTAGGAAGGACTTATACATATACAGTCTACCCGAGACCACGACCAATGAAGTGTTAGAAACGTCAGGACAAAAAATATTGTATGGTACCTACATGATCATATCTGTTTAAACTTATTTAATCTCAATGTATGTGTAATCATCGTGAAAACCTCAGAAATCATTATACAACGTAGTCTTGAATGAAACGTAAGCTGACTAAGCTATTCTGCTATTTTCAGATGAACAATAGAAACATTTATGTATGTAGTAAAATGAAATTGTCCATTGTCATGCTCTATAGCAATATCTTCAGATTCAGATATTTGTTTTAATCTTTCGACTACCGCTAACAAAATTAAATGACTTCAGGAAATTACGCAAACTAACATTGTTTTAGACATTTGTATAAGAAAATCGATAAACTCCATCATAAATAGTGGTAGGGTTCTCTCTTGTAATCAAGTCGCAGCTACCACAATTAAGTTTGAAAAACTGTTACCAAACGCACAGTTGAGCCAACTGTACATGAGAGCCAGTGAATATTCTAAATTTAGCCTGATTGCACTATCTACCACATCAGGTCGCTGAAAATTAAGTGAGATTTTTTATGTAATAATAAGTGAGAAACAAGCAGACGAGCCGCCTGATGGTAATCGATCACCGTCACCTATTGATATCTGTGGGTAACACTAAGGACATTACGACACATTGCCATTCCAATTCTGTTAACTCTCCTTTTAATGAATCTCATATTGTAGCTTCTCGGGAATACCAAGCAAGGAAGCTCGTTCCACAATTTGCATGTGTATGGCGAAACTTATCGCTAGTATCACTGAGTATGCGACCTATGTCAGCTAGTGCGATGTTAAAGCCGTAATGCCAGAATAAGGTTGAAGAGTTCTTCAGACCACGGAGTGTCTCATAATACGGTAGCAAGTACACCAGAGAGGTAATATCTGCGCATACTGAGTGAGTGGTCTTGGGTGAGTGGTCTTGGGTGAGTTTGGTCTAAGGCTAGATTTATAAGGCAACAAAGAATCAGTTGGCGGGTAGATGAGGTCGGTAGGCTCAAGGGAATATATTAGCTAAGTCGTGTCACGTCACGCGCGGAAGCACCGAACAATTCAGAGTAACAAAACGTTTTAAATGTGAAGAATTTTAGTTTCAACGGTGAGAAGTATCTAGTTTTTTTTATTTTATTATTTATTTATTAGGTCCACAAAACACAAACGTGACAACAAAATAACACAGAAAACAGAACTATGTACAGACATGTTAGAAGAACGGCCTTCTAGATGCGAACACAACATGCACTTAAATATTTCACACTGTTTTTTGAAAGTGATAACATCTGAACAGTAAGGAATATGAGTTAACAGTTTATGGAATTAAAAAATGTTTGTATGGTGTTGACCGATGCATTGAAGATATCGATGTGATGACAGACATCATTGTAGTATGAACGCATACGGTACAGTGGTGAGTGTTGACCGAAATTGGTTCGACATATAGGAAGAGCAATCGTTTTACGGTTGTGTAGGCGGCTATTTTCCCGCGGGATAGTAAATGTTAGTTTTCCAAGTAAATCAGGGCTATCCATTTTACCGTTAATAATTTTAAAAAGAACGATCACACAGTTATCGTCATCACATAGTTATCTGAGCAATTTAAATTCTTATGTATCTGCATGTTTACTTATCCTCATGACCTTGACTAAATACTGTAATCTCGCGGCCCGGTGCGAAACAGTGCAGCGTAAACAATAGATAACACCAATATAGCTCGCTTTAGTATAGAAAATGTACCAAGGATTTTTAAATATTGCTCATGTAAACTTACTTTTATCCGAAATACATGTTTGAATCCCTCAGCTATCGGAAACAATCGAGTTATTGCAGACAATATCTTAAATGTCGAATGGGCGTTATTTACAAGAGTTCTCATTCTATACTATAAAAACAGACTAAATTGGCAACCTGCTTCTTTATAGAAGTTATTATAGGTAATTCGCCTTTGATTTTTTCAAGCAATAAAATGCTCCTTATCTGATTTTGATAATACAGAATACGTACAGGACGGTATTCAGTAATCCTAAGCGTACCTGACTTTTATCCTTTATCAATTTGAACATAAGTTCTGCCTAGTCTGTTTCAATGTATATATGCATTGAATCATGTATAACGAATAATTGCTAAGCAAATGAAATGGGTGGCAAACAAGCAGACGGGCCACCTGATTGTAAGCGATCACCGCCGCCTATCGATATCTGTAATACTGGGGGCATTACGATACGTTGCCAATCCTCTATTAAGTCTCCTTCTAAAGAATCCCATAATGTAGCTATTCGGAAACAATTCTCACCTGGATTGTTCCTACTTCGATCAGATCCATATCTTTTATTTTGAACACTGTTTTATAAACACTAAATTATTCACATTTTCCACTGCCACTAGAGTTTATCCGTAATCTCGGCCGCGTCGGATAGAGTCCTGGAGGAAGTGCCCCCGTTATTTTTGTCGCGGCTCCTGCGCGGCGCACGGGCTGCGCGGGCGCACGGGCGGCGTCGGCGCGGGCGAGAGTTTATTTTAAATATTTTTGATGCACTACACAAACCGTGGTGTATTTCCGTATATGTCGTTAATTCTGTGAATGCTTCGAGAGTTTGGAATGTTCGGATATAAAAGTTGAGTTACTTGTATCGAAACTTTCGACAGATGTAAATGTAAAATAATAGTTAGTCGGGCCTTTAGTTTTATTTACATCATACTAATATTATAAATGCGAAAGTTTGTGAGTATGGATGTATGTTTGTTACTCTTCCACGCAAAAACTACTGAACAGATTTGGATGTAATTTGGTATATGCAGATACTTCAGGCACGGAATAACACATCATCGTCATTATCGTCATCATCATTAATTATCACCACGAGCGTAAAACCGCGGGGCGCAGCTCGCACTATACCTATAAGCCGACTTCCCTTCATCCTCAAGATTCAATACCTGTCACAGTGTGTCATTGAGAGAAGTATCATTATATGTCTAGCGTGGTTTCACCTTCGACACACACATACTTTAAATCTTCTACCCCCCACTCTACCAAAGAAAGACCAGACATACGGCAACGCGATGTATAGATGTCGCATTGCCGTCCGTATGGTAGACGTTCCAACTTGTGGCACGAAGCGTTTAGCTTCCACATTAGTAGTGCGTACAGCTAACGAGTAGAAGTCATTGCCTGAATCGGACTGTTGCCGTGGCTCAGTCATCAGTGTATGTGTCCTGGTCACTGGGTACCCTGGGTTCGAAACGCAGCAAGTACAAACATTTATGTGATGAGCATGGGTGTTTGTCCCGAGTCTTGGATATTTGTTGTGATGTCATTGTGTGTGTCCCGTCCTAGGGAGGGTGTGAGTGCGATAAGAAAAATATCTATTGGTGTCACGGGAGAATAAGTATAGACCTAGACTGGCCGGTTGGCGCAGTTGGAAACACTCTGCCTTCTGAGCCGCTGGTCCCGGGTTCGATTCCCGGACAGGTCAAACATTTGTGTGTATGAACATGTCTGTTTGACCTGTGTCTGGGTGTGTATATGTATATAAGTATATATATCAGTTAACAGGTTACCATAGTACAGGCTCTGCCTAGTTTGGGACCTGAAGACCTTGTGTGAATGTTGTAAAAAAAAAGAAAAGAAAAAGTATCTTCTATCATCACTGAGTGGTCAACCAGTCAATCCAAAAAGTATAAAAACTACCGATTCCTGCGCAAGTATTACGCCGAGTACTTTCTATCCAATAGACTATTACACAGTTGCATTGTCTATACTTAATGACCACGTAACCACTCGTCCCACATTTATTTGCACTTAAATTCGCACATATGTATGTGTTTAGGCCATTGCACAAACATTCAGACAATTTCAGCATCTCGTGTTTTATCGATCATGATGTAAATCGCTTTAAGCATTTTTTAGCCGACTGATAAAAAGGAAGAGTAGGATCTCAAATCAGCTGCTTTTTTTGTTAAAGGTCGTGTTACAATGGGAATATCTTGGGCTGATTGTGCGTTTTTATGAAAGAAGAAGGAAAGAAAGAAAGAAAACCTATTTATTGCGGACATAGACAATACTAAAATACGCACACATAGATAAGACATTATACAGAACTAATACATTTTAGACAAACAAAAATTCTAATTTTTATTTTTCGTGACGATAATATGTGACATAACTTTATTATGACAATGCAGCGTCACACGTCAACAGTCTCAAGCATCCAAGTGACAAGACAGAACGAGATCATATAAGGATTATATTACTCGGTGAAGCGGGCACAGGTTAGATAAATGTAATGTTTGTTATTACACATAACTTACAGAGAAGTGTGTCAGAACTTGACTTGTTTCCTTCGCGCTGTAAGGATGGAACTTCGTGGGTCCTTTTTAAAAAAACACTACTGAAGCTAGAACATTGTAATCCCATCCCACTAATATTATATAAAAAAACAAGGTTTGGATGGATGGATGTTTGTTACATATCTAATCACGCCAGAACGGCTTAACGGATCTGGATGAAATTTGGCACAGAGATAGATTATAGTCTGGAATAGCACACAGGCTACATTTTATCCTGGTAAAATTTATTATTCCCGTGGAATAATTGATGTAGCGTGAAAATCGTAATCCACGCGTGTGAATCAGCGGGGCGCTACTAGTTTAAAATATAAGTTTACAAAATATATTTATGGAATACTACTATAATAATATGTAACTTTGAATATGGAACTTATGCCTTTTATAATCTCATTAAAACCACATGATATCAGTGGTTTTATATAGCCACTTGCTTTTTTTACAAGTTCAATTTACGACATTAGGACTTTCAAAAATATAAGTTAAGAAGACCCATAGTTGTCTATTCAGCAAATGGTAAAACCTGCACTTGACAAACATGACTCTTTGTGTGCTTATTTACCTTCGAGACATGTTGAATAATGAGAACGCATGATTTCAAATACGATGGAGTGCGCACCTTTACGTTCACTTTCGCGTTACTCAGTGACATTCAAAATTGAACATTTTGGATATCGGCGACTTTCGGCCATATTTTATACTGTTAGCGCTCGATGACATTCAAAAATCAGACCATTCGTTCGTCCAATGTACCAAATGTCAGTACGTATAATTCACGTGTCGTATTCGATCATTAATATCGAAAATATGCCTTAGCAAAAACTAGTTAAGATTAATTTCATTTCAAGAAACATTAATTAATTAATTATTTATTTATTAACATTTACACAAGGTCTTCAGGTCCCAAACTAGGCAGAGCCTGTACTATGGTAACCTGATGACTGATATATATACTTATATACATATACACACCCAGACACAGGTCAAACACACATGTTCATACACACAAATGTTTGACCTGTCTGGGAATCGAACCCGGGACCAGCGGCAAAGAAAGTTTATTTCACTCAAAGCCTAAAAATATACTACTGTGTAACATTAATTCATCATAAATCGATCGGGGCTTCATCGCGAGAAAAACATTAAGTAATTTATTTACATTAATTCGTTTGATTAATGTATAAAACTTATGATATTCCAGGCTACATAATTAACGCCTGGGTGAAAATAGTAAAACTAGTAATTATCAATTACAATAAAGATTTTGTAAATAATTCAATTCTTTTACAATACAATACGACTACAATATACCCTAAACGCAGTCTTTCTCAAAGTAGCCAATAACGCCCCCTTGTGGGGGCTGGTGGCCTAGAGGAGGGCGGTAAAGATAGCACAATATATGTAATTAAATTGATTTATATTATGTGGTGTTTATGACGGCATAGTCAATAAATATTGGGGGACGCTGAAATATAAATAATTAATTTTCAAAGTGGGAGGTAGACGGAAAAGTTTGATATAACCTCTACCTTAACACATGTTACTAGCGGTTTCGACTCAAATAGTAACACCAAACTCTTGAACCGTTACATTACCACTGTTACTTCCTGCGTTTTGTTTCAACGTTAACTAAACATAAATTCAAAAACTGATGAGACATATTCGCGAATAGATCAAGATAGTATCTAGTACTTCCTATCATTAAACGCACACGCCTGCGCTTACGCACGTCAAGGACCATATCGCATGACCTCATGTTCTACAATAGAGGATGGCGGCACAGTGGAAAAGAGTAGTTTATGTTTATACAAAGAAGGACGAGAACTTATCTACCCCATCGGCCATCTTTCTGATTCGATCTGACAAAGTATTATTATTTTTAACCGAATTCAAAAAAGGAGGATGTTTCTCAATTTGACCGTATATATAATTTTTATGTTTGTTGTTATACACCGATTTTTTATGAACCGGTCAAGCGGTTTTTGAGTTACACTCCAGTAGCTGAAACGTGTATCGTCGATCTCGATGACTTCCTAATGAGAGTGAATGACAATTGATCCCGTGAGTAGCAAAGGTCATTGAAAAAGGTGAAAAAATATTTTTTACTGAAACCGACATCAACATTCAAAAGTGTGTACCATACGCAGAATATTTTGATAATATATAGTTACTTTCGAACTGTCATGGTACTACTTCAACAAGTTATTTCACACTATTGAGTGTTGAAGTCAGTTTCATTTTTTGTTATATATATATTTATGTTAGCTTTAGGAGCCGTTGGAGATCCACGGCTGGACTCTACGTACGCCTCTCCCATTGATTTCATCAAGTCGCCATACAGATATTACCTATAATGAAAGTCAAAAACAATTGCTAGTTTAAGTACTGCATTACACAATCGTGCAATAATGGAGTTATGTCACAACTGACCCGGTAACCTGCCTATTGTGTTAGATGTTCATCCGATGTGCGATTTGGTTATTGTCATTCGGCGCCACCATTGTCAACGAGATATTTTAAAGGATTTGGACATAATTTGGCTCAAAAAAAAACTTAACGACCATGAACAAGGAATTAAACAAAATCGCTTTTCAACATACTATAATAAAAATGAAAAAGAAAATCTATGTCCCCCTACTTCATTCGGCGACTCGTGACGATGGCGAGATGCACTTCGTTTTAGTTATATATTATTTTCTTGTAGACACATTTATCCATTGATAACTTGAAAGCGGCTCGAACAATTTGGATGGAAATTCGTACTAATACAACTAAGAGACTCTCTCTCTAGAATTCTTGCTCTTTACCTATTATCAACTCCACGAATTAGTTTAACGTGTTGGGAATAAATAATTAATAAAATGAATAAATAAAAATATGCATAGTATAATGTAAACAATAATGTACAAGACAATATAAGAAAAAATGTAAGCTTGTTGCAATTATAGTCTTTTTTATTATGTTTGTTATGGCCAGGAGAAGTTCTTATGAAAGAAGAAATAAAAAAGATGCGTGGAAAATTAGAAAATTTAAGAATACTAAAAAACCAAATTAAATAATCTAATTTACCTTAAACTTTTTGACGATAATATTATGGTGTTTGACATAAATATCAGTTGTTTGACAGCGCCCTTGACAGAATGTGTATAATTAATTAATTTTTAATTATACTAATTCGAATTCAATATTCATAATTTAGATAGGACAACATCTATCGGGTCACCAGATATAATGAACAGTTTCATGGGAGCCAAATGGTTAGACTCGGCGTTTGCCGCGCTTACATTTTCCCATGGTCGCGGTGCTGTTTTTCCACCGCTGTGCTCCGACTGATGATTCGAGATATCTATACTATAATATTATAAAGAGGAAAGCTTTGATTGTTTGTTTCCATCGAATAGGCTCCGAAACTACTTAACCGATTTGAAATATTTTTTCACTGTTGAGAAGCTATACTATCCCCGGGTGCGATAGGCTATATCATATTTTTTTTTAAATAGGGATCATTCATCAATTTTGTGACTTTTTACCCGTACGAAGCCGGGACGGACCGCTAGTCAAATATAAACAAGTCCAAACAAAACAGACTACCAATATCTACTTTCCTAAAATTGAGAATTTAATTAATTAAATTAATTTAATTACATAACCTGGTCACGTATATTGTAAGTATAAGTAGGTGTAAATTTGTGATTGGCTGTGTGTGTTCGAATACAATATGTGTTCGATAACTTGTGTGGTTATGATTCGACAGATCAAAATCACTTTAAATAGACTATTTAAAGTCATTGACGGCTAGCATTTTTGATAGCTTTCCAATATGTCATGGACAATTATGTCACGCTAATGAACAACCAAATATTGTATGTATATTGTCAAATATGAAAACACATGAATGTAAGTACAGGTGTCGGCTGATGATGGATCTGTTGTCGTAAGAACAATGTAGGTAAATCGGAATGTCCAGAGCATGCACGAGTATGACATCATGCCGGCGCGGCGCGAGGACGCGTTATGTAAAACCGACGTCATTTACATAGCCATTGGAAATATTTCAAATATTTATTGAACGAGAGAAGCGAAGGTCGCAGTGTGTGGCTTTGGGCTTTTGTATGATACGGTTTATGAAATACCATATACAAATCTATTATTCGCAATGACGACGATTGAATACTACACATAAACTATATATATACTGGGGGGTTTCCCAGTACATATTGTTTAACATACATATAATCGTTGTCATCATAATATTTAACAAATCCCAGATGAGGGTAAATATTTCTTAAGTCTTATTTTCTTTTATAGGCAAGCGACCCTGGATGTGACAACTTCTTTGCAACCTTAGGTATATCAATTTTGGTCTCAAAAAATTATGTTATTTCGTATTTCAAATTATAATTCCATCAACTTAACCAGGTGATAAAAAAGCAGTGTACATAGTAAATCATAATTTTCTTTGATATATTATAAGTAGATTTTTATGATATAAAAAGAACCGCTCGAGGGACCAAGTAAATTACGTTGAAATTGAAACCTTTTAGCTTATTATTAAATATTGAGATAAACCGGTATTAGGAAAATAAGCGGGAAGAAAGGCTCGGAGAATAGAGTTTATAGGTATACTTCTTTACATGTAGGTACTCATAATTATACCTAAACCTACTGTAAAATTTTAAATGTTTAAAAAATATTAACGATAAGCCGACGACAGCTCATTAGTTTTTTCCAACAGTTGTTTAATTAATTAAACAATTAATCAGAGTCTTGTCTATTGACTACTAATATGTAACGCTTTGGTCGCCTACTGTTATGTTTTGGTTAAAATAAAAAATCATTTTTTTTTATTTATCGGCATGGTTACGCACGGAATGCAACTACGCCCTTTAAACAAAAACGCACATATTTATTATACCGTAGAGGAACTAGTAGCTTGCCTACATCACGCAACCAAGATCATGTTTTAGGTACACGACACACGATTCAAACTGTTGTAGAATAAAACTAACAATCGTGAGTTTGTGCGAGTAAAAGTGAGTAATCGTGCAATCGCAATGCAAGCCGAGTGAGACGTGCTAATTGGTAATCGAGAGGTCCTAATTACCGCGGTAGAGGGGTGCCAATAAGGCGGTGGAAAGGAAAGTTGGCATCATACACAAATGTGTATGTGTAGTGTAGACTGGCCGGTTGGCGCAGTTGGTAGCACTCCGCCTTCTGAGCCGCTGGTCCCGGGTTCGATTCCCGGACAGGTCAAACATTTGTGTGTATGAACATGTCTGTGACCTGTGTCTGGGTGTGTATATATGTATATATATAAGTATGTATTTAAGTATATATATCAGTCATCAGGTTGCCATAGTACAGGCTCTGCCTAGTTTGGGACCTGAAGACCTTGTGTGAATGTTGTCCCATAAAAAAAAAAGTTATCTTGCAGTGTTTTCTCTTCAAGACTATAAATTGAAATATTTAATCAATCAAAAACCTGACACTAAATAACATGCACGTAATCAACTCAATCAAGGAAGAAGGAGGAAGACCCGTATCCCAGCAATGGGCCTTTCGCTTCTAAGGGGGAGAGGAAGGAGAAAACACATTGGCCGATGCGGGTTGGCGGTTGGCGGTGGCCAGCCCAATATCCGTTTCCAGGCCGCCCAAGTGCCTCCGACATGGCCGAACGACTGTTTTCCTGACATACAATTACCGGGCCCGACGGCTTAAAGAAATAAACTATTAAACCCCGAGAAGCGTATATTAAAAATAAACTATCATTTATCTACCTAAAACTACATATTTATAAACCTGTAGGTATATTCCAAGAAATAACAAATCAAGAATCTATTCGTATAAAATACGACGATTACTTATATACGCACCTCACTATAGACCAATGCGTCACAGCAAACATGTGTGCAGTAAAATGATGCAGGACGTGAAAGTATTGCAAACAAAGACACCCTTCCACTGTTGCTAACAAAAGATTCCGTGGAAATACTTTTCTTAAAATATACCAAAGGCCTTATCCAGAATTAACAAGCTGTAATGATCTCAGCAAAATTATTAATCCGCAGCGCGACATCTGCCAACCGTTACAAAGTGAAAAAAAAAAGAAACTGCATCAAGCGGCGAGAGTCGCTGCGGAACTTCGTTTGGCCGAGCACCTAACGATCACTAAATATATACATATAAAACAGTATTGTTACTGGCTGACTGACAATGCACAGCACCGCCTCAAGCCGTGACCTAATTTGAGTTTTAGAGAAAATTTTGTACCTACTTTAGAGCTACCCACAATTGACACGATACTTTTTTATTACGAAGGAACTCTCCTGTCAAAGAATCCCATGTTCTAGCTACCTACTGTATATGGGCACGGTTTACGGTGTACGGCAAAAACGAGGAGGGCGCTGTAAGCACAAACACAGGCGATGAGCCTAATTCAGCGACAGATAACCCATTTTTTTTTTGTGTAAGCCTCTAGCCACAACAAAAAATGTATGAATGTGCACTTATTTCAATAAACTGCATTTGAATCTATGCGTCAATTGTGTCAAGCTGCGTAATTGATTTATTTTAACGTACTGCGTATGAGACAATTGTGCGTTGTTTGACGACTAGCGGCTTGTAAATATTTAGCAGCGGGTGTTAATAAAATCGAATCAAAATTGTTTATTGCATTGTGACAGGAAATAAAATAGGTCTTATTATAAAAAATGGCCCGCTATGACATACCACATGGGTGTGCAAAATAATTACAATTATAATTGTTATACTTTAAATATTTACATTATTACATCATTCATTTCTCATTCATTCAGAATCTTTAAATAATTAAATTGTATAAATTACAAAAATATTATTTTTGTAGTAGCATTTAGTAAATTATTCAATGTCCTTTATGTTAATGTACATGCAGATTAAAAATAACAAAAAAAGTAGTGCCAGCAGCCATTGTGAGACTGTGGTCAAGTACATCAAGTACACAGCGCCCAATTAAAAACCTATCTAGTTTTGATTCGCGTAATTTCTAAATTTCACCGTGCGCTGTGTATTACCGTAACTATTATTTTACTCGAATGGAGAAAGTGAAGCCGGCGGAGTGACGAGGCGGACGAGGCGGACGGGGCGGACGGGGCCTGCCAGACGCGGTGGACGAACACTGCTGATTCACGACCCGTATCGCATTTTCAGTTGTTCGTATTTTGTGTGGATTATGTATGAGATTATTACGGATAATTTACATATCTTATCACTAGAGGCTACATTATATTGTCTGATGCTAGCTAATATCACAAAATATATGTATTAAAAAGAGAAATAGTTGAAGAGCTCTCGTCTCATATTCTGTCATACCAAATATCGAAATGAGAAATCATACTATGCATACATATTTAAAAATACGAATTACGGTAAATACAAGAAATATGTTAATTTTCATACGCTCGTGCGTGTGTGATTCTTACCCCTACACGCCTTAACGGATTGATAGATTTGGATAAAATTAGAATTTTAGATGGAAAAAACAAATAACCTGGATTAACATACCTATAGGCTACTATATATCCGTAAACATTTAAGATTCCTTTGGAATACAACAAAGGCATAATAATATTATAAATAACAAAGTAACTCTGCCTTTCTGGTACGTTTTCACACCTAAACCGTTGAACCAATTTTGATATTTTTTTGTAGAGATAGATAAGAGACCTTTGAAAAGAACAGTGTTCGCGCGGGATAATTGAGTTAGCAGAAAACCATAGTCCTGCAGGTAAACGATAAATATGAATATTAACGTTATGAAAAAAAAATTGTATGCATATTTTATTAATAACATTCATAATTTTTCATCCGTTCTATACGAAAAAATAATATCGTATTATATTACACAAACATCTATATTACCTTATGTATAATCAGCAAATGGCTACCAACCGACCGTTGTTGGGGGTGGTTTTCAGAAGTATTTCGATGCTAAAATTCATGACGACATAAAAGACGAAATAAAATAATAAAATGTCGGAGATTACCTATATGAAATGGAATACTCCCAAAAAACTAGAAACGTGTTCGCTTTGTTACGTTACGACATGACACCGGCGCGGGCGACGCCGACGTCACAGTGGCGTACGGTTTGGGATCACCGAATCGTGCCGTAGACGCGGTGCCAAAACAACGCGACGAGTTACAATTACATGCGCGATTAACGAGACACGTTCTAGCGCCTCGCGAAAGTGTCGCGTCGTGGTTGAAAAGAACTTCTTGTAAATGCGCCGTGAAATTTCTTTTGCAGTGGTATATGTCCGATTCAATTTAATTTTGCTGTTTACTGGCTGTGCCCCGAGGTTTTAGCCGCGTGGTAATGATTGATGATGATGATGAAAAGTAACCTATGTGTTATTCCAAGATCTGAAATATCGACATACTAAATTTCAAACAAATCCGTCCAGCCGTTCTGGCGTGATTGAGTAACAAACATCCATCCATCTATCCACCCAAACTTTCACATTTATAATATCAGTGGGATAAATAAAATTATAATCGTCAATAAAGCTAAGACGGCGCGATCGACACCGCGTTTTTAAAAGTTGACCCTTTGGAGTTTCAAGAAAAAAAAACATATAAAACATATGTCACATTATAATCAAACATTGTAACCAGAGCTAGAGAAACCAACTCAAGACAGCTATGTAACAAATCGTGTAGTATCTTGGAGTTTAAGAAATATTAATAAATCAGATCACACTCGAGCTGAAGGTGCGAGCCTGTGCACAGGTCAGGTCAACATGTGACTACTATTCATTAGATCATATTTTTCACTTGACACTGAATTAAGTAATTGATTCAGTGTCAAACGTTAACTAACAAGAAGAATTATGAATAATAGTTACTGTCAACAGATTGGAAAGATTAGTAACATAACCATCCCTATCCATGCAGCTCATTAGAAAAGAAGCGATGTGTTAGATAGGCGCAGAACACGCGATGTTAGGATGAGAAGGTTAGAACGCATCGTGTGTGACCACAATTACAATGGCCGACACTCAAGCCGCCAGTCGAGAATAATCACTTCCCTAAGTCAGACTGGCCAGTTGGCGCAGTTGGTAGCACTCTGCCTTCTGAGCCGCTGGTCCCGGGTTCGATTCCCGGACAGGTCAAACATTTGTGTGTATGAACATGTCTGTTTGACCTGTGTCTGGGCGTATATATGTATATAAGTATATATATATCAGTCATCAGGTTACCATAGCACAGGCTCTGCCTAATTTGGGACCTGAAGACCAAGTGTGAATGATAATAAAAAATAAAAATAAAAAAAGAAAGTGATTTGCAAAAGCCCGCGCAAAAGCGACGCGCGTGAGGAAGTCATTGTGAATGTTGGCTCTAACGTCACGACAACTCGTTCTTACTCTGATCGATATGCAAATCGATTGGAAGCAGATTTGAAAAGAAATTCAATGATAATATAATTTTATATTGTCTTTCATACCGAGAAGTACACCACTGATACATCGAATACAGTTAAGTATAGTTCTCGTTACAATACAAATGTCAAGCTGCGAGTAGTGTGTGGTACTACCACACACTACTCGCAGCTTGACATTTGTATTGTAAGTAGTAGGTAGTATAATAATACAAAGGTTCATGTATGGAGACGCAGCGCATGCGACGTGGCGTTCCGCGTGCTGTTTTGTCATTAATTTAGACTTTAAAGGAGTGTTTATTAACGATCACGAATTTGTTTCATATGTAGCATCGCTCGCAGCATGCGGTGAACGCAGGGATGCGTTGCCACATGCACCATAGAAACGAGAGGATCACACTCTGATAACTTAATACAACTATAGTGTTTCTAAATCATTAAGTAAACTTTAACTATATGTCTAGTTATTATATTATTTATTATAACAGAAAACTACAACCATGGCACATTTAATACATACCAAAATAAATAAATAAATGAAAATAAAAAGCTGCAGCCTCAGACGAACGAACAAAAACGTGAAAATAAAATAAAAATATGTTTATACATGTGCAGTGGTCACCTGTAGCCGTCTGTCGTCGTCCCTCGCCCGCTGCTCGGCTTGCCGTTTCCGCCTGTCATCGTCGCGCTTCTCGCGTTGCGCTTGCGCAGCGGCCGCGTGTGCGCGCAACTCGTCCAGTCGCTTGCGCTGCTCTGCCTCGCGTCTCTCGCGTGCTAGCCTCGATCTGTCTAGTACTTCTTGGGACGCTGTTGGACAAAACGTTTAGTTTAGAACGAGTCACTGTTTGTTCTTCTCTGCCGATAGAGGAAGAAATGAGTTCCACTGGATGACATTGGAAGTGGAGACGTATCACTTTGCATCTAAAGTTGGTATATAATATACTATAAAGCGATGGCGCATTGCCGGAAGTTTGATCGACAAAGATGGAATCTGGCTGGGATCAATTTGATTGATCAATCCCCAAATTATGTAATTTTATTAAGCACAAACATAAGTATTGTATCTTGTAAATAAACGCTTTGACCCTCACACCCCCACACTAGGATACCCTGAGTCGCGACAGGCATGGACACACACAATCACATGACACAAATATCCAATACCCGAGATAAGCATCATCGGTGATTGCCTTTAAAGGTATAAAGACGCCGAGTAGATCCGTACCTACGACATGCTTCATATTTGCATATCCGCAGAGTTGTAGCAATTACAGACAAAACTCTTTTATCATAAGATCTACATTTAATGTAAACAGACTGGACAACCGGATTATGATCTATTTAATTCTCATCAAAATGTAGTTAGAAACCAACACTGCACATATCCTCATCTATTGACCTCCACAATGACCAGTTGGAAGCTATCCACATCCAGTCTCTTCCTGCTACCCTTATCTATCATATCAAATCACGAAACTTGCAATATTACTTATTATATCATATTTAAAAATACTGATTAAATGCTTTCATAATGACTTATGTTTATTGCATTAATATTTCTGCCTTCTTAACACAGCTCTCGACTAAGACCGTATTGAGCGAAGGAGTAATTAGTTACGCTGAATACCAGCCCTGTGTAATCCTCAAAGGTTACGCAGATTAGTACTGAGCGTAAAATTTTCAAAAAAGTGAACTGTTTTATTTATTCGTCCTATTCATTATCATATATATGTTTACAATTTATTTTTTTGGGTATTATAGGTGCACAACACACCTAGCGGATCGCCCGTGCGGTGGCAGTTACGCGCGAGGGGTATCAGTGCACACCCAAGATATATAATTTTCGTTGACGCAATTTTTGAAATACCATTTATCTTTATATCGCTAATTAGACATAAAAAGGTGGGTATGCAACTATATAATGTACATTTATTTTATGCAAATATATAGTTAAACTACTAATACGTATTTAATATTTATTAAAAAAAAAGATAAATGTAAAATTCTTATTATTTTTATTTATTACGGCTTGCCTATCTTGCGATAGATCGTGGCACATTTAATTCGGGTACGTTTTGTTCAAAACGTCCGTAACAAATAACTCAACTGTCACTGCGAGAACCGCGAGCTCAGCCCCTCACCCCGCTGTCCTGCTACACCCGGTGTGCGTTCAGCAGCTCCATCGGCCAAGCAATATCTTGGATGTGCGGCGTTCACGAACTCAGCTAGAGCATTATTTGCTCCACCCAATATTTGATCATGACCGTTCACGCCAACCTGTCGGAGCAAATTATGCCCGACGAGACCATAATCTTTCTACCTCTAGAATCGATCAAATCTTGGTCGGCTGTCAAAAGTGGCATATGCAGTAGTAACTATCATGTGCACCATGAACAATGTAAATGACTTCTTCTCCTTATTCTGTAACATGCTATGAAGTAGCCGTTCGTGAGACATCGATCAAATATTAGTCGATCAAAATTTGGCCGACGCAGCCCCGTACTTCACTCTCCCACCGCAAACCTCATTCCGCACGGGCGTTCAGCGCGTTGTGTTGTTTACCTATAAATTCATTTTACTTTTTTTTTTTTTTTTTTTTCTAACGGACTAATGCTGTTTGCCTCTACCGGCATTTACAGCTTCACCGGAGGGTCTACCGGCATTTACAGCTTCACCGGAGGGATTCATTTTACATTTCTCCTTCCTATTTTATAGTCACTTTTTTTTCTGTTTTATTTGTCTGTTTTACTTTGTTAAGTTTAACATGGCAATGCAACAAATAAAAGTCAATGATTATAAGCATAATGACACTAAACAGAAAACAAAGTGTTACTGAACCAAACCAACCGGTTATATTGTCTTCCTCGCTGCCACCGACACTCGGTCGCCCGCAATTTTTGCATACAAAATCGATGTAATAGATTGTAGTATTATGTCACATATAACTTTAACACATTTTAAAATACCCTAGGTTTGATTTTAATTGTTATTTTCCTTATCTGATAATATACATACCGAGATTGTAAAGGTACTTAATACTCTAAGTAATGTAATGTACTATGTCGAAGCATAAATACCTACTTAGCATAAGTTTCTCACATAAGTGAAATGTTATTTCTTGTTGAGAAATAAATATCTTTAAACCGAAGTGTTGCTGATCGTGAGTTGTGACTGTGCCTGATTCTGATTAATTAATTCTAATTAGGTATGTATATTATGTATAAGCTACGAGCTCAACCATTTATCTCAATAGGCCCAGGTCA
This sequence comes from Apeira syringaria, assembly GCA_934044485.1. Classification (NCBI taxonomy): domain Eukaryota; kingdom Metazoa; phylum Arthropoda; class Insecta; order Lepidoptera; family Geometridae; genus Apeira; species Apeira syringaria. The sequence continues at coordinate 22,805,073 of OW203660.1, read as the reverse complement.
CCTAGATCTAGCTATTAAAACGGAGAAGTTATCATTGGTGTAATTGCGACTTCAATTGACACATACAAGTATTATACTATCTTTATAGGTAATTAAAAAGAGTGCATGTGAGAAAGGAGCAGGTTTTTTAGGTCTTTCACTTACAACCGTAATGTACACATAGGTACTTTATTGAAGTTAGATATAACATCTAATGTAAAGATCGTTGGGTGTATACAATATAGTCGTCTATGAAACTTTTTCACAATAAGGGTTCTTAAAACACGAGTGTAAGTTAAAAAACGTGCCGTAAAAGGCGAGTTTTTTATACCATCACACGAGTTTTTTGAGACCAAATTATGTACAGTTCCATACAATACCTACTTTATCTAATGTCATAAAATAAATAATTAAATTTTGGTAAAATGACAGCATTATGTTTGCATTTCTTTCTAAACTTTTAGCTCCAAAATCCATTTGCTGATCGCGCATGCGTATTGCGGCGCGTCCACAGATTATATGTAGAAAAACTGCATTACAACCTCCTTGGTCCAGCTGGCCAGTATCTTAATGGTAAAAAAGTTACATTATGATAAAGTCCATAGCAGAGCTATATAATAATGTAACTTTTGAAATTTATTTTGATATTATTGTCTATATAACGACTGTCATTCATGTTCTGTTTTTGATTTTTTGATTTTTATATTTCAGTATGAGATTAGATAAAAATATTTTCTTTCTTTCTTCTAATATATTCTGTGTAGTGTATCTAATATATTCTGTGTATTTTTGCTCTACTCCAAGTCTCTCACAATCAACATATTGTAAGTGCCAATTCTCTCCGGTCCACTACTGAACACCCGATTTATTGCCCATAAACTAATGAACGCTGTTTTACTGGCGTCCAACATGTGAGTGAAAGTACTGACAATCTTCACGGTTTTATTGTGGTTTTCATTTTAACCTGTCCGCTGCCAGTGCATGGAATTTAACTATGTAGCAGTGCAATCTGGCACCATCGCGGATCGTCGAATTAATAGAGATCTTTCATTGCTACTCTCTTGGTACTTGGCCGAGATGTAAAGCTGTAAATATGCTACGGTTTTAGTATGAATGGATCAGAATTTCTTGATTTAAGACTTTTTTTCTTAGTGCCTATGGTATAATATCAGATGGAGGATTCACACGGAATAAACTATCCACTGATAGGTTCACGGAAGGAGCAATGATCAGTGCGCATGGGAAGGTCTGCAGTATATGAATAAGGTATGGATCTAGCCTAACCGACAGTTCGAATAATTAGCATTAATGCATAAATCCTGGTCAAAGAGAAGCGCTATATAATATACAAAGAATACAATGCAATACCAATACATTTTACTAACGCGAAATTACAGAAATTAATAATATATATTTCTAATAAGCAATGTTCAATAGGCGGTCTTATCGCTAAAAGCGATCTCTTCCAGGCAACCTTTAGATGGAGAATAAACAGCAATATTCTAGAAAGATGGTATGCGATATAAAAGGTATTTAATAAAATGTAATATAATACTCTTGACGATCAGAAGTGTATTCAATTTTTAAACAGAAAATACAAAGCGAACTATCAACATTTTTCATTGAAATTAAATAACAAAACGCGATATCACCAAACACGACAACAATTCACGTAGACTCCTAAGCCACGTCTGATGTCTCCGAGTACCCAGGTAGAAGTGTCCAGCAGTGGACTAAATAAGGCACGTCCGCTCAGTACGATATCCCGAAGTAGAATGACTCGTCCAAGCCAGCCGCGCCGGTGACGTAACGTCGGTCGCCCCTTCCACTTGCTACGTCATTGCGTCGACGTCCGATGCCGGCGAGCGCCCGAGTAAAAGTGTGCGCGCTTCGGTTCTGTCTGGCTTATATAGCCAGTCTGCCGCTCGCCCCACCACTACCACTAGGGGCGTGTAAGAATACATATACAAACGTCATATAATTAAGTATATATATATATTAAGGACACATATATATAACATATTAATATATTCAAATAAATAAGATATATCGATATAAGATAAATATTGTATATACAAATAACCTGGAAGTCAGTAGCATATATTTTTTTAGCCAATCAAAAAAATATGGTTGGGTCCGTTTCCAATTAGTAGAGCCAGTTTTCAATTAGTAGAGAAAGACCCATTTATGATAGAATATAAATATATACGATCACAGATAATACATGAACAGATTCTGTTGGCGGTGGCCAGTTCAGGCGCAATCAGAAACACCTTTGACCGACCGGTCATCAATTCAACATTTGATACACTGACAACAAGATATATTCATTCGTCAAATCCAAGTCTAATCAATCAATCAAAACTGACACCAAGCATCAGACACGGCAGCTAGCAGTCCCGTGAAAATAATCCTATCAAAGCATGGAAAGTTCCATAAAACTCACGAAGAGACACTCCCAAACTCCACGAACCCTTACCAACCTATGACCCAATTAATGCCAAGCACGTAAAGACCACGTGCCCAGTCACGCGAGCGACGACATGAACATACCATGCAGTCCATTTTGGCTCAAAAAGATTCCTTACAGAGCTCACGTCAATTACCCCGAGGTGTAAACCAATAATTAGAATTTATCTTCGATACAAAATTGGGCTGTTTTTAATGTCACATAACAATAATATGTCTTGCATATACTTACGCATTCATGCCTGTTCTTATTGCTGTCAGCTAGTCTAAAGATAAGAAACTAAATTATATCAAATAACTTGTATAGCCTTTTATGCCTACGGAGGGCGTTGTTGTCTGTACTACAGTTTCATTACTACAACAGGCAACGACGTTTCAAACAAGATATGTTTAATAATATTTTTAAGACTTACACAAATTGTGTTTCTTGTATTTCTGGTCAATATTGAACTGAAATGTAACTCTTTGACTAATAAAAATATATTATTATTATTATACCTCTTAACTAAATGCATACAAAAACGTAAACGGTACATATGCCAACACATATGTATCTTTTAAATTATTGTTGTCTGTCTGTTGATTGTGACTCTCACGGCTACACTTACCAAAACGAGTAAAGTTTTTTTAAAAAAAATGTAACCTGGTATCCCTAGAAATTGTAAACCAAATAGGTAAATATACTTTATTATTTCACTAGTAAATAATATCTAGACCATGTATGTATGTACTTAGCCCTTGCTTCGAGAAATTCTCATATATCATCATATAATAAAGTAGCAGATCGTGGTCTGTCATCATCATCAGCGAGAGACAAGTAGTTACCCTGAAGGCAAACTGAGCCAAGCTGCGAGCTGGGTCATCTTACATATAATAAATAATGGCATCGCTTTCAGCGCTGTCAAGGGTCAGCGTGTTACTGAAACGGATCGGTATTTATTTATCGCTCTTAATGTAGCATTATAAATGAAAAAAAACAAGCACTTTTATAATAAATTGATTTATTTTTCACTGGATAGTTTTATATCAAATCTGTAAAAAGTGTTAATGCCTTATTCTTACGAAACTATACGCCCAAAACTTGAAATCAATCGAATTTTTGAATTTAGTTCTATCAAAAAGTTACAAATATGATACCGTTCAGTAATTTCGCCGGCTATGACGTTTCAATGTTTTATTGTCTGTAACAAGTGCACCCGTGCTGATTCGGGACGGATTTGAGCGTGCTAAGTGATTATAGCGTGACTCGGACCGCGCTAGTAGTCTAATCAATAACCAGTGAATGGGCATGTCTACAGCAACACTTTTCATTGAACGCACGAATCAATAGGCGTAGTTGGTAAATATTGCAGCGTCACTAGAATGGAATGCTGCTATACCACTTGCCGCTTATTGGGTTGCTATTAAAACATTTTATGTAAGTCTAGAACATCGGGAATTGAAACCTGAATTCTGTCTCGCTAATAGTGGATGAGTCAGAGCATACATAGGCTTTAATATAAACGAAACTGACATATCAGGCCGCACGTTAATTTTTGTTAAAACTTGAAGGGATAAACAATGGGTACTTTTTGGATTTCGTATGTATGAGTACAGCTTTAGACAACTGAGTGTGTGTTTCCCGATACGTGCAATCCTGGAGTCTTCAGGTCACGAGTAATTCCTTCTAGCTTTGCGTGCTACATCCTAGACAACGTAGACAGTTGTCAAACGCAAGATAATACGAAGTTAAGAAAAACAAAGATTCTCTAGATGGGCTGGCCAGTGACGTCTGGTTTAAGGAAGCACGTTGAACCGGGAATGTAAACTGGCTATCAAGGAAAGTTGCCAACTGCCTATCATCTATCCTATCTTATAAGTACATTTCCTGAGTACCAGAAAGTAGGTACCAAAATGTGATAACGATTTTTTATTTTGAACATGCGCGGTGTCCACCGAATCTGTTGATGTGGTTATTGAGACATCCTTTTATAATTTTCTTGTCACAAGTTATTTTTTTTTATAAATCAGAGACTTCTATTGCAAATTCTTATTAAATTATCATAATCTAAGAGAAAATACGAACACATTTTTACGTCAGGTTAAAAAGAAGAGAGAAGAGGAAAAGGGAGAGTGAAGGGCCGTACCGGCATTCTAGGCCAAAACGAGGCAACTGCAACGTAGGGCGATTGATATTTGCAGGGATACGGTTGCCCACGTTTTGATCTAGAGCTGGACGGTAGACCTTTGATTTGGCCCCTTAGACCCTTTAGACCCTTTTGGCTTTAGCAGCCTTATATATAAAGATAATTTTCCTTGAACGCCTCTTCATCGTGAGATAACATTGTTACACATACTGAGAAGCGAAGCATGAGTTTAGGATAGAACCCATCCGTCGCATGATTAACGGCAGACAGTCACAGAACCCGAGGCTTCTAAATACATATATAGTCCGCTGTAAAAACTGTTATAGCCGTTCAGTCACCGTAACTTAATCAACAAACAATTTTTTACCTCAAAATGGAACCAACTTCAACATTCAAAACTGTGAAATAACCTTGTTGAAGTCGGTACCATGATAGTTCACATAAGTAACTATCACCACAATACTGTGCTCATGGTCAAATTCAAAGACTTCAAAAAAAGGAGGAGGTGCTCAAGTCGACCCGTATGTTATTTGTTACCTCAGTACTTTCGACTGGGTGAACCGATTTTAATCGGTCTATTTTTATTTTAGAGCTAGTGCTTCCCGTGTGGTGCCATTAAAATTTCATTAAAATCGGTCAAGCTGTTCGGAAACCGCTCGAAAATAGCTAAATATATCGCTGACAGGGCTTTGGAGATCAGGTAAGGGCTTGGCCCTAGGTCTACGATATTCATTGTTAGTTCGAATTGCCACTATCCGTTATTCATTATGGTTATCGTATCATAGTACAAATCCATGTTATGTTATATAATGATACATGATTTCAATTTTAAATATAATTTCAAAACCAGATGCAGTACAATCACAAAGGGAACCTTCAAGTGCTGACATTAACATAGCTATACCTGATGCGGTCAAGATACGCACAAGTCTTATCGCGACTAGCGCAATGGTTTTTGATACTTTTAGAAAGGAGATTTGCTGCTGTACCTACGTACCGTTAGGCAATTCGACAGTCGGTCATCAAAAAAGCCAAAACCAAACTTTTGATCCAGATGGATGGTTATAGATTTATATCGTAATCTAATATATCTAATATGTATTAAACGCGCATTTCTTGTATATTTAATGTAATGTACCTATAGGTAATTAATCAAGCTATCTAAAAAACAGCTATAACGGTTTGGATTAAAATTTATACGTACATAGATAACGTGATGTCTAACAAGTGTAGGTACCTACACCTAGTCTCGCCAGGAAAAACGCCGAAGGACGCTCGGTACGAGTAGTAATATATGAACCTACATTAACTTTATGTAGGCGGAGGCGTAGGTTTTTAAGGACTTCAAATTGATGAGAGCGAAGTACCTATCCAGGGACGATTTTTTATTAGCCGCTCAGTAGAAGGGTAATGAATTATACAATATAAATAATAGAAGATAATATAGAACAACAAAGGTAAACCTGAGAATACTCTATAACCTGAAGGAGTATAATACCTACTCGTATCTTGTCGGTTGGGTAAATTATAAGCGAAACGGGTTCAGGAATCGTACGATAATAAACAGTGCCTACGGTACATTATCGTTGTTTTCTTTTCGTGAAAAACATAAAAATAATCAGTCCACCGTTTTGGACGCGGGTTTTCCTCTTAGGCCCTGTCCACACTGCGATATTTTAAAGCGCGCTTTTTATTCTCGCGTATTGTATCTCGTGATCGTTATTAGGTAGGTACACCTAATACGTACTGCAAATAAAAATATCGATTATATTTTGACAATCCCGCTTCTGGCTGAGACACACGTTTAAAATAAACAGAAAAAAAAATAGACATAGACACACATTTATTTGTTGCATTGGCACATATACAATTACATTATACTAACAATAAGAAAACCATACAAGGGAAATTAAAATTAAAATAATATAGTTCATCATGTGAAGAGTCTAAGATGTGAAGTATACATATACATAATAATAATGAAAAATGTATATATTTGTGTGGCGCAGCAACAAAAAGGATCTCGGCTCAGCATATTGCCCAACCACATCAAAATAATGTAGCTGAGCGCTGGTATTCTGCCGAGACCTACAGCCAATAGACCCTGTAAAAAGATAATTATGGTTTTGAGTATAGTGTACTTTTATATTTATTACCTGAAATACCTGACACTACGTCGTTAGTGTGATATTATATGTATAAAAAAATATGCATTCCATAATTCTATGAATGACTAGTCGTAGTATTTAATAAAATACTACTAGTTAGTCAGGCCTCTCAACATACGAATAGACAAAAAGCTAATTCGGCTGAAGCACTCGATAATTACGTCAGATGTAAGCGAAAAACGCGAATTTAATTTCGCAGTGCAGCCGTAGCCTAAGCGAAAAAAAGGTGTATTTCTCATAATACCTATAACAAGCTGGCCAATTGGAATATTATTTAATATATTATTATTTATAATAAGGAGATTTTCTTTTGTGTTCTCATGGGTTAGGGGCGGGACTCGAAGGTCTGACTCCGAGATATCCATTCAAGATGATCAGATGACCACCATACATAAAGAGAAAAAATATGTGGCACTAAATTATGCTTAACCTAATTTAAGAGTTGAAATTGCATAGATAGGTAGGGTGCATTACGAATTCCTACAAAGGAATCTAAGAAGTAAATCTGATAAAATCGTAGGAGCATTGATTTCATTCAATTTCTTCGTCAACGTTTTCAATACTGCACTTTCACTTAACACTTGGAGCACGTTCTTAAACCTATTTTTACTTGAACTTCTGATATATCACCTGCTTTCTAACTTTTTTTATTTTGTTTAAATGGTTTCCCGCATTCATTATACGGTTAGCCAGTGTCAAGTACAACAATTTTAAATTTTTGTTTCATCACGTAAATGGACGTAATTTAAAGCTTATCCCGAAATTTCCTCCCCCTTCCGCTTTTGGTTCAGTCAAGTTTACGGCACTTTACTAGTTCTGTATTTGGAGATTGCGGGGAGAAAAAAGAAGTAAAGTTTTGCCATTTAACCCATTATGTTCCACTTTCCCACACTCGAGTATTTTCACAGACACTTAACGGTTAATAATCCAGCATTATTACATATTATTCCTTTAAAAAGCAATCACTTTAAAAAAAATGTTTACCAAAGAATGGTAGTACCGACTTCACCACTCAAAAGTATGAAATAACTTGTTGAAGTGGGTACCATGATAGTTCAAAAGTAACTGATATCAAAATATTGTGCTCATGGTCCACCGACTTCGACAAGTTATTTCATACATTTGAGTGTTGAAGTCGGTTCCATTTTTTGGGAGGAAAGTGGAGGGAACGCGGAGGTGGGAGAGCGTTGTCCGGACGTAGAAGGTACCTTTAACCCCGGCCCTGGGCCGCAACCGCGCAGGGCTTCCGAGTTCGTTTCGCTTTGGATAAGGATGTTATTAAAATCGGACGTGTTTAATGTGTGCTTTCTGTTACAGCTATGTTATGATAGTGTTACCGTTATTAAATACCACCCTGACATAATACCGAAATCCCATCCTGACCGCGCTTTGGCTTTTAGTAGCCCTGTACTGTACGCGCGCCGACATATACATATATCTTATAAGTAAACATTCTAAAAGAATGCATTACCCTATGTTGGATTATAGCGTGTCGAGTGTAATAAAGCAATATTATTTGAAAATCGCACAAGGTTTCTCCGACACATTCGATCTACTTTTCCTGCTTCACAATAACAGTTTTTGTCATCAGCCGTCTAAAGTAATGCCAGACTTAAACGACTCGAGGTTAGCGCAAAAAATATACAACACAGACTGTGAACGAAATGGTAGATTTCTTTTTATTACAATTCCAATAACAAACCAAATGTATACTTAGTATGAGTCAAAAGATGTAGCTATGTTTATGTCTTAAATATCCGAAAACTATTATCCAGTCATTCCTCTATGCACTACTAAATGGCACCTAATCGCACTAATGGATGAGAAGGTAGCAGATTTTAGTTTAAGAGGCTTTTATTAGCTTCGACTATTCCTAATATACCAGAATATTTGAACGTGATCTTACCTTTTCAAAACGTCGGATTAATGTGAAACTGCACAATAATCAAGGCAACAGCAATAATTTATATAACCGAATTCATTATCCTCACCACTGTCCTACCACCTTACTGTCACCAAACACGCAGTGTGCTCAGGGTTTGGCTGTCCTTGATAGCCAAACAATTTTTCTGGTCTAGCGTGATTCTATCTTCGACCACATTGTCACTGACCATTAAATGAGATCTCCCACCTGCCATCACTGTAACCACGACCACTCTGCCAAGAGTGCACGACTAAAACGATTAAGTGAGATAGTGGTCAAACAGACATATAAGTTACTTTAAAAAAAGTCTAATTGTTTTTATTTATTTATTTATCAACATTTACACAAGGTCTTCAGGTCCCAAACTAGGCAGAATCTGTGCTATGGTAACCTGATGACTGATATACATACTTATATACATATACACACCCAGACACAGGTCAAACAGACATGTTCATACACACAAATGTTTGACCTGTCCGGGAATCGAACCCGGGACCAGCGGCTCAGAAGGCAGAGTGCTACCAACTGCGCCAACCGGCCAGTTAACGGTTGACGGCCGATCACTACCTCGAATCTGTTTTATTGATGTGAAGACTTCTTTAGCGTCGCTGTGCACTTTTGTAAAATGCTAAACTCTAGTCAGATCGTCAGATCGTAAGACGGAGGGACAGTAGACCGCCGTTTAAATTTACGTTTAAAGTGGTGGGATTTGATTTGGTATGTAGATACTTCAGGTCCCCGAATAACACATAGGCTACTTTTCTTCATCATCAATCATGTTCAAGTTTTCAATTTTGCTGGCACTCCCGGAGTGCAACTGGTTGTTTTTTTATTATTATTATTATTTTTAGTATTTGTCAGGTTCAATGAACCTAAAATTGTGTGGAGTTTACCAAAACGACAGTCCTTGACTTCGATAATGGAAATAACAAAAACCAGTGCCCAAAATAGAGAATATGACAGAGCAGATGCCAAACGTGTTAGTTTTAATATTAGACACATCAATTAGGACCATCGTGTCACCTCTGTGGGATGTCTCATTGTGGGCAGGTTGTTTACCTCGGATTGCAGACAGTCGGGGAAAATAATTGATTTTAATTCAAGGTCAAACGTACGATAGCTTGAACTTTGATTTGAAGTTGATAAGGTCGGTAATTAATTGGATTGAATTATTCATTGTTCGAATGAGTGAAAGTCTCATATGCATATTGCTTATACAGTTCGTTAGTACAATTAAGTAATGATGCGAGTAAGTACCTACATACAATTAATTAGTTAGGTATACAAATATATTAACAAAAATGAAGTCAACGAATTGTAAGTAATATGCATATAAATGTATTTTCATCCAAAGTTGTTGGGAACTAGGTACTGTAGCAGTGTCTCAGAGCTGATTTTTTCCTAGCTTAAGTTTCATCTCCAGAACTTTACAATAAGTCGTGATAAACAATATTTTCGAACTATTTCAAAATCAAAAGAAGAGATAATTGTTGCGACTCTATTTTTTTAATAAGTTTTGATGATGTTTTGATTTGAAATCTGGTGTTTTTATGTAGTCCCATTTAAATTCGATCAAGTTTTAGCCAAGAGTGTTTGAGTTACATATTCTTAATAATGCTTATTATAATTCGCCTCCACTGACGCTCTTCTCATTTTTTCAAGAAAACGTTGAAAACTTTTCATCTCCGTAGTTATTGTCTGCCTCATATATACATATAATATCATTGGCTGTGACAGTCTAAGGTGGGTGGTACCCATATATTTTCGGAATGATCGTACTTCTATCCATTTTTGTACCGCTTACCTAACGTATATGCAAATGTGTGACCTATGTCCCTTTTACGTGTATTTATGCAAAATTTCGTAAAGATTGTTTTAGTAGTTAAGGTGTGTAAGCATAAATACCGTGCATCCGCATTTATATCACGAATCAACACGAATTTTCGAACCTCTTGGTAATCCAAGCCTAACTGCAAATCACAAATACGTAATTACTAATTCATCAACACTATGATGTAACGGAAATAAATATGTAAAACTTTAAAAAGACTCATTATTAAAAAGCCGACGAGGCCCGAATCTTGTTCTCAGGGGAAAAACTCTTACTTCATGAGAGCAAGTACCTACAATTTTCAATGATATTGCTGACGAATTAGAATTATTTAATACTACTGTTACCCAGATCAAAAAAGCGATATCCAGAAACTTTTTCTATTAAATTTGTGTTTATTGTTAGATTCTTTTTTCTTAACGGTACCTATATTTAATTATCTTTTATTGTATTGTCAGTGAAAACTTTTAAATGGTCTTCTGTAAATATTCTGCAATAATTTAGTATACTAGTAGTAAACTAGCTGCATGTAAGTTTCCCTAAAATAAATAAATAAATATGTGCGTGTCCATTCTTCTCGCGACACAAGGAATCCTAGTGCGGGGGTCTGAGTGTGTATAAAAAAATGAACCATTTTCTTAAAGATATTCAACCGATTTCGATGTAATTTCTATGGGACCGATCTGAAAGTGTATCTTTACAAATGAAAATAAAATCCAAATCTGTTCATAAATAACGAAGTTCTGAGGAAGAGACCGTAAAATACAACCAAAGTTAACAACCTATTTTTGAAAGTCGGTTAAAAACGCTAATACGTAAGTATGAGCGTACATGCATAAAATCCATGTTAATATCGCTATAATTTTAATGAAATTAAATCAAGAATATATCTGGGAGTCGTAGATAAGAAAAAAATACCTCATTCAATGTACAACGATGTTAAAGAGACTCATTTATTTAAATAAGTCATTGGGCTAATAAGTATCGAAATGCCATTTGATACACACAAGTTGACTAATATGACCTTCTGTGTATGTGTAGGAGTATTGAAGGAATGTATACACTGACTGAGAAGTATGTCGAGTAGTTTAGAATATATATTTATATAGATACCTATGTGGAAGCCGGTGGAAATAAACTCTTCGTCATTCAGTACTAAGCACACTATTTAATTGCTATTCTTAAAACCTCCTTTCGCAAACCTATTAATAATTCGAAAGTTGAAGGGTAATGAATGTTTACTTCTTTTACCTACCTGCCTGTTGACTGTTTCCTTCATATATTTACATAACTAGACTTAGTACCTCAGAAAATATTTGTTTATGGAAAACGTTAATCTAAATATAACATCTTGATTGTGCCCTATGGTACCTAATATATTTGAAAAACAATAGGAGGTTGCAGTCATTTAAGACGGCGGCCATTGCATTCGACTTTGGTGCAATATATTTACGTAGAAGAGACAGAGAAACAGATTATCTATCTGCATACTCTCTGCTCCGTGACTGTTAAGTCCGGTGACGCCGTAAATACCCCATGTGGTAAACAGCATTTAGTCATTTCAAACATAGATCTGCTCCGTGACTGTACTTTCGAGCTAAGAGCCAACCCTAAATACTGAGTGGGTTCGAAAAATAAATGCAAATAATAAAAATACAAATTAGGAACCTTATAAACCTTCTAACAAGGGCTCGAACTTAGGTGTCATGCAAAACCTGCTGCAATACCTGCTATGCAATACTAGCCTAGACGTCTATTGGAATTATTATACGTCTATTCCCGCATTGGAAACTGTTGAACGTTATGTTTCAGACTACGACTCTCTTTCTCGAGTGCGAAGGGACGGCGTGTTGTCCCAGCAGTTAGAACGTAATGGCTGATTATGACCTATGTCATACGTAACATAAACCAACGGTGTCAGAGGTGATGTTGCACTGCAGGTTAAACTGACATAAAAAAAAACATGTACTGTACACATCTTTCGTTCAAACGTCACTGTATTTTCTTTAACTATAAAATGATCAATCGAGCCGTCACAAACAAAAACTAAACAAACTTAATACAGTTATATGGTGCAAATCATTTTAACAGAAGTTTCAGTGCAATACCTAGTCAAGGTCGAGTTGAATCGATTTTTGACCGTATTAGAACAGGCGTATGATCTATAAGATGAGATAAGAGTTGACTTTAGAAACGCGATATTTACCGTGTGCTTTTGATGTTTACGGTTCTCAACAGTTATAAGATGAGAGTCTGAGATTTAGACAGTTATGATAGATATTAGACGCAATAGTGAAACATTAATGAAATGGTACAACGAAGTGGTAAAAGTTTTTGTCAAGATATGACAACTAGCGCGGTCGATTCACGCTAATAACGCGAAGACAAAAAGACACAAGACGACAGAATGTATTCCGATGCACCGTGTTGGTGAGTTTCTAATGCATTTGTTGATGCCTCGGCGTTAGAGCTATTAACGAGCTCGAGTCCTAACTCATACGTAAATTAATCAAGCTGGTGTCAAGTGTGGTTTGAGCAGGGTGTAGGTAAGCATTTAGATAGGTACCGATCCCAAACAAACAAGTCCGTAGTAGTCACATTTATGTGAATACTACCTTTCCTTCCTTCCCACGTGAGTATAGGTACCTTTAATTGAACAGTACCTACCGAGGCGATCCAGTTTCGATCAGCGTCTACGGACGCTATAGGAAGTATAGTTTTTATATACAAATGTATTTTTAAGGAAATGTATCTAGATAATCTTGAAACGCAAATCTCTACCTATGAATAAACAAGTGTTCAACCGAATCGTTAAAACATTTCTGAGATATCACTGAAGATATTCCTCAGCTACCTATCATTAAATAAGATTTAAATTATCTATAAATTACATACAACTGGATTCTTAGAAGAGACAAGATTAGTAAATGCATTGAGTAGGTACATGATTTTGTAACTGATATCAGAACAAGATCTAATGGTACAATAAGATAAGGAAGAGATTCAAAAGGAATGTGGTGCGCTTACGTAAGAGCCGAGGCTAGTTATACCGATAATATTTACACTAACAAATACCAGCATTGGCTATGGTCCGCTTATCAGATATCTCAGGCGTGCGCATACACAACAGCGATCAAACTTCATACCATCATCTTCAATAAAATTCTTGATCCAATAGAGTCGAACTAAAAGCGACAATGACTACCTACCTACTTACTTTAGGTAAGACTTCAAAGCCTAGAGCACCGAATAGTCTAGTTTATCAGTTTTTAACCGACTTCAAAAAATGAGGAGGTTCTCAATTCGACCCGTATGTTTTTTTTATATTTGTGTTTGTTACTGCATAACTTCCGACTGGGTGAACCGATTTTAATCGTTCTTTTTTTATTTAAAAGCTGGTGCTTCTCGTGTGATCCCATTTAAATTTCATCAAAATCGGACAAGCACTTTTTGAGTTACAAGTCAAAAACTGAAAAATGCGTGCTTATACCTACACGATATTATACCGCATAACTTCCGACTGGGTAAACCAATTTTGATCGTTCTTTTTTTTTTGAAAGCTGGTGCTTCCCGAGTAGTCCCATTTAAAAAATTCATTTAAATTTCATCAAAATAGAACGAGCGCTTTTTGAGTTACAAGTTAAAAACTGAAAAATGCGTGCTTATAATACACGATATTATAGTAACGGGTGAAGAAATCGGTGAACATACCTACACCATAATAACAATTGATCCCATGAGTAACTAAGGCCACTAAAACGAGTGAAATTAAAAAAAAATTACCAAAAAATGGAATCGGCTTCAACACTCAAAAGTATGAAATAACTTGTCGAAGTCGGTATCATGAGCACAATATTTTGATATCAGTTACTTTGAACTATCATGGTACTGACTTCAACAAGTTATTTCATACTTTTCAGTGTTGAAGTCGGTTCCATTTTTTGGTAAAAAAATTTTAATTTTCTGGATAAAGTTATCAGAGCGTCGAGTGAGGTTTTACTTTTATCTTATCTATGTTATAGAAACGCGCGCGAGTAGACGACTTAACTTTTTAATTTTTTTTATTCATATAGGTCATAGCGCAGACCTTTAAGTTAGATTCAGTTTAAACTGCGACAACACAATGCGAGCCGAGCGAGCCAAGCGAGAGTGCCGCGGCAGCGCCCCGGCTGAGCGCTAAAAATTATGTAAAGCAGGTCACTAGTTTCACCAAGACCTCCCCTATACGATCCATCAATCAGAGTAGATAGTAATAGCAAAAGTTAGGTTCGATGTATTTTACAATAAATTTTTTCAAGTCTTTTTTCCCTTAGCTTCTCGCAAAGTGACCCATTTTTCTTAGATTTTAGGGCTTGTCATAAGATTGTTTTTGATATAACAGACGATGATAATATAGGGAGATATAAAGCATGATGTAAAGAAAAATATAGATGAGGTGATGATTTCATTTCCGTACGCCATTATTACTCATGTCATTGGCAAGTTGTGTCACTAAAACCGGTTTCATATAGACCTTAATTTTTAACAAATGTTGCGACTTCATGTACTGTTTACCAGTAAACGTTAGCAAGATATTTGTAAGTCTTGTCATTCGACGAATGTGTCACACGAACTCACTATGTTACACTTGATAGAACATGATGAGTTTAAAGGTACCATCAATGACAATTTCATTATTATCACATCAATTAATCAATACGATACAAAAACACTTTTCTTACTACAGGCTTTGCTTGCAAGCACAAAAAAAATAATTTAAAGTTTACTAATAAGGTGCACAAATGTTGAATATACTTTAACACGTAACCTAAGCCCAATAATCTATATGAAAATTATAATGAGAAAAGATTTGATTTTTGTTCCGACTTAACTCAAAAAAAACTATATTAATTTTTAAAATTAGAAAGCTACATCTGTACCTAGTATATGCTACCTAAAATGGAATAATGTAACCTACGGTATCAAAATGTTACCTATAAACGGCATTATTTTGCACTAGCTGCGCCCCAGGGTTTTACGCTCCTCGTGATGATTGATGATGATGAAAAGTGTTGCCTATAACTTATTCCGGGACTTGAAGTATCCACATACCAGAAAAAATTAACAATTAAAAAGGAACATGTATAAACTGTTCAATATATTTATAGTCTATAACCAAAATTATTACTATGTATACATTTTTTTACCTTGTCTATTGAATAAATAACTCAAGACATCCTACTAATATTATAAATGTGAACGTTTGTGTGTATGTGACTATGTATGTATGTTTGTTACTTCTTCACGCTCAAACGGCTACACCGATTTCGAATAAATTTGGTATGGAGATAGTTTAAACCCTTGAATAACACATAGGCTACTTTTATCCTGGAAAAAGTATAGTTCCCTTGGGATCATTGAGGTAGCGGGAAAACCGTAATCCACGCGGGTGAAACCGCGGGGCGCTACTAGTTATATATATTTTAATGTGGTTAACCTACATTGTATGTATAAATAATTTCAGAGGATAACCAAATAGCCATCTTGAATTACTACAGTATTTTGATTATTCAGATTTTAAAAAAGACTGTTGTCACAATTAACAATTCTCAGAATACACAAGTTAGTTTATTTGATAATAACTATGGGTATCGTGTAAGTTCAGAAGTGGATGCCCTTAGGCTGAGTTGATAAATAGGTATTTGATTGATTATATTGATCAACACATTTAGATATAATGAAAGTAGACTCTTTATGGATATGTATTTTACTTGTTGTGTCTAAGCGCATATAAGTAGGTACAATAAGATGTTTGAAGTGACGATGTCTCAACGGGGGGAGCGTCACCTGTCAAACTGACAGACACTGGTTCAATCCCCAACAACAGCTTGAGCTTCCGGTGAAGGTAACACCGTTATCAAATTCCCAGCATGGTGGTAGGGTACTTTCGAATACTTGCCTGGCTCAAGTTTGAAAAACAGTCACCAAGCACATAGTGTGTTCAGGCAGCAGTCCTTGAGAGCCTGTGAGCATTCTAGATCTAGCGTGATAATATCTTCGACCACATCAACACTGACCATCAAGTGAGACAGTGGGCAAACGCTAGATCTATACAGTACAAAAAAAAAAAATTTAGGAGAAGCATGCAATTCTAATCTTTTGGCAAAATACTCATATATTAACAAAATACACACATTCATCATAATATTGTTATTCATCAGTACCCATAGCCATAAAGTTATCGCACGATTTACCATATACATTTTGATACACTTTGATTTTGAGAGCTTATGTATTCTGGGTGTTGACATTTCTACAAATATGCAGTACCACGAGCATATGGCATGCAAGGTCAAGCTAGGTACTGAGCAAAGCAAAGGAGTACTTCAAATCCAAGCAAATGTTTTTTTTAGTGCTTTGCTACTAATTGCAATTATGGCCTCACATGGAGTACTGCTCTCATCTTTAGAACAGTGCACCCAAGTACCACCTTGAGCCTCTGCATTGCAGTGTGGAGGTATCAGAATTGTCAACCAACCTACTGATGACCTCTCACTGATGACCTAGTATGACGCCCCTCAGTATGAGTTGAGAGATATTGGGTCTCTGTGCATTTTCTGCTGTATATAAAACAGGGAGTGTTCTAAAGAGCTTTTCAACCTTATTTCAGCTTCATGGTTTTACCAGAACTAGCCAACACCTCTTGAGAGCTCATCTATATATAATTGACTCATGAGTCACATACTCTACACATCTACCCTAGGTGTTCCCAAGTAGCTACAATATGGGATTCTTCAAAAGGGAGTTAACAGTCTAAAAAGGATCGATAATTATTATACTAGTTATTATATATCAGTATTACAGATATCCATAAGCAACAGAGATCACTTAACATCAGGTGGCCCGTCTACTTGTTTGGCACCTATACATAAATAAGGCATGGTGCTCCTTGCCAACAGATGTCCAATGTGTAGGAGAATATTTAACTTAGGGACTCATAATGTCCATGATACATTTTGGATTATGTGTTTTGGAGAGATTAATTGCTTTAAGTATAGACCAAGTTAAAGTGTTGTATGGTGGGTACATACCATAATACCATACTGCTATACTTAGGTATTTGGAAAAATAATACCCAATACCCAGGTATCTAAAAGAGTCAGGTACGTGAACACCCTAACTGTAACTAAGACTAAGTGGCACCTCTTTCAAACCTTCTAACAATAATGTTTTTTTCATTCATCATAAATGTCTTATTTCATGTGACGACATACTCTTTAACCTGAACCCATAACCTACTCAATTGGTTTGCATTTATAATGGAGCAGTCTGTAAATGGTGACACCATACAGGGTGGCCAACACATGCACCACTAAATGTTGTTGACAAGGCCCTTGAGCTCGAGGGACCCGGAAGCGGCTCTGTTTTGCAAACAAATTTCCTAAAGAAATCCACCAAACTAAGAATATATCACAACAAGTAAACATTTATAACAATCTCCAACAAGTGTCTTAACAAAGCTCAATTACACAAATGTAGGAAGAAGCATAATCAAGTTTGAGAAAACAAAATCAAATGAAATGGGAAATAATGCGGCAAAAATGAGAACCTCTACAGTCCTACCAGTAAAATAAACAATTTTCTATTAAAAATGTGTTTGTTTATATTAACATTGCATAGAACAGATATAACGTTAAAGGAAATAGTACAAAACAATCTATACGTTATAATTGAGCCGATTACGACTAGAAACAAGTATTTGAACCTTCTTTTGGTCAAATATAGTAAACTACCATTAAAAAAGATAATTGTTTACTTTTATCCCCTTTGTTTACATAAAATATGTAAGATTTTGGAATAGGGTACACAACATTAAATGTTGTTAATTGTTGCCTACTTATGAGAATGCTAATGTGTTTAAATAGGCATTACATCAAAGCCTGTAAAGTAGGTACCTAGTAATATTACATTTATCAATGATAACTTATCATTGATAGATTAGTGGCAATACATAGGTTATACTGATGAATTTTTATATGAAACCTCCCTACTGCATTTGCTATAATACTCTTGATAGCACTGATAAGATATCAGACTTCAAAACCAAGTGCACATAATGTGCAAAATGTGTTATGTACACACAGATGTACGTCAACTGCTAATCATACCTATTATCATGAGTTCATGACTCAAGCATAGACTTATATATTATAAATGTACATATGGTCAACAAATAATATTATTTACGTCACCAAAAGGAAATATTTTATCATACGGGTTACGAAGTAGTGGGATAAACACTAAAAGCAAATATCGCTTAGTGATTAGAGATTTGTTGTATCATCTGACAATTAATGACAGTTAATCGGCTAACATTGTCTTACATTTTTGGACACATTCTCGGACACATTTTACCGTCTGGCGGGTATTTAGTTATAAATAGAACATACCAAGACGCGAAAAAGACATCCAAATATAGTTTAGGCAACAAAACACACAGTTGTGTCAGCGGTAGGACTTCAGACATTCTCGAAAGCAGAGAACGAATCACCGACGTGGGGGCCACGACACGGTTTAGGGTTAGACAATTTTTTAACGCTAGAACAACACTTTTTGTAATATAAATGCACTTATACCTTTACTTTCAGCGGTTTCGGCAATATCTCTCACGTCATCAACCATTTTGCTCGATGACAGTCACTCACTAAACACTTTTTATTCGAACATATTTTGAAAACTCATAACTTTGATTCACTATTTTCAGCCAGCCAGCGAGCGATCTATACGACGACACTTCGTTCCGTTCACTGCGAACGACGACGTAGAAACTGGCGAACAACCTTCGGCAAACGTCTGCAAAATTTTATCGATGGCGTCATCGACCGCTAGATATTTAAATAAAAAAAACTATAGCTGAAATTCAGCTTTGAAGTTATGATATCACAAAATTTCTTCAGATAAGATTGCAATTTTAATAATTTTGTTTGACAATTTACAAGCATAACGTTTAGGCGTTTTGTCGTTGGCTAAAGGGATAAAAAAAAAAATTTATGAACGAAACGAAGTGTCTATTCTCTATTCCCAACGAAAATATTACTAGCGCCATCTATATTAATAACATAATACTGCATTGCATTCTATTACTTTACTGCCATCTGCAAAATACGTTGCAGATAACATTTTAAGGTTTACGTACTTGATGATAGATGTCACTATAATCAAATCATTATTTATCTTACAGGCAGATAGCGCTATACATAAACAAAATGTTTATTGTTGTTCTACCTGATGGCAGATGTCGCTGTATTTTTTTTTGTAAATATTTAATAAATATTTACAGTGTGTGTTATCCCCGAGGCAACCCAATAATATAATAATTTTATTATTATGTGCCGCATTATGTCGTATTTATGTTTGTAAAACAGTTACGAAATAAATCTAATACAGTATAAAATAAGTTTTTTAATTTATTACTTTCTTGTGAAAGTTCTGATTTATCAAATCGAAAATAAACATCGACGTTTTTTCAAAGTGGACATCCCTATGCCAGATCGCGGCGGCAAACTGCGGACGGCAGCGCGCTTAGCTCGCCGTGCGGGCTGCGTTGCGGGTGGTGGCGGTGGGCAGAGCGCAGTATATTATGTTGACGGGGTGCGCCCGAGATTGGTAGTGCACTGCGTCATCGTCCGAGATCACGGAGATGATCCGAGTGTAGGTGGTACATTGTCTTCATCACTGTGATCTCTCATCGCCAAATGGATGGGAACAGACGGCGCTGACTGGGTCACTCTCCAGACTACGTATGACTTTTCGAGTTGAGGTAGCATTAAGAATTGTACACGATCTCTGTTAAAATTTGAAGTTTACGGTTAATCCCTATTGCCTCGCGTACTCTCTGAGGTACCTACCTATATAACATTTATCTTTACCCAGTAGGCTTCTCTACGGAGGCTTTGTCAAACCTAATGCAGTGCGTGTTGTCCGAGAGATGCGCGTGTTCTGCGATGGCAGATCTAGTTGTATCCATATTCTTTATGCTCCCGCGAAGTTTTTGATCCAAGCCACTCTGAGTGGTGAACATTACAGTCACCCAAAACCACCAACTCAGCGGAAATGTGCTGTTGTATCACCGCTATGTGAACTGTAGAGGCACGCTGGATTCGAGGTGATAATGAACCTCATTTAAATGAACCCCGTGACACCATGTCATCCCCCGTGCAAAAATAGTATACCAACTAATCCTGAGCACGATGACGGTGTGAGCTATAAGGAGAAGGGAGATCTGGGTCTCCCACACTAGTATCAAAACACATGGATTGTTTACTGGCATGCTTTAATGAGAGGGTATTAACACTCCAGGCAAACCTCGAGAGGCCCTACCACCACGAAAGGTTTGAGTGGAGTTGCAACTCATACTGCAAAGGGTTGGTAGGGGATGCGACAAACACAGCTCCACACTTATCCGCAAGTAAACATTTTCTTATTTAATTTAGCTTTTTATTTAATTAAGTAAATAAATGAGGATCGTTCGACCATCGTTGGCCGTATTCTGTTTCCTTTGTCAAGAGCCCGACGGCACTGTTCCCACATGTAACCAATAACCTCTAGTAATCCTTTACGTGCTCAAGCTCTTTTTCTACATATAGAATAGAGGATCACACAAAGTGAGGGCTCGGTTAAGTAGCGATCTCGTTACTGGGGACAAGTGTGTGATGTGATGGTGCTAGTCTGC
Organism: Apeira syringaria; assembly: GCA_934044485.1. Lineage (NCBI taxonomy): Eukaryota > Metazoa > Arthropoda > Insecta > Lepidoptera > Geometridae > Apeira > Apeira syringaria. Next base: position 22,783,862 of record OW203660.1, on the reverse strand, counting down.
ATGAAGGTATTAATCGGTGTGTGTTGGCTTTCGATACACTGTGTGCATTAGACTACCGCCCTCTCTGCGAATAACCTGCACATCTAAGAAAGGCAAACACTTTCGCATTGTTCTTCAATTGTTATACTGATGTTTGGGCGTAGACCGTTGAGATGAAATGTGAATACAGAGTCGCCGTCCTTAGCAATGCCCACAAAAATATCGTCGACATCATCGCAAATATCATCGCCACTAGTGTCGTCATCTCGGACGATAACGCAGCGTGCTACCAGTCCCGGGCGGACCCCTTCAACGTATTACTGACGAGCCTAGACACCGGCCCCGTCCGTTAAAACAGGCATTACTTTATCTTTCATATCCTTAACCATATCCCTACATTTGGTGCAATTCAACAATTAATGCTTAAATTTATAATTTTATAACTCAACAATGAATTTGATCCAAAGACAGACTTGCGGTGGGAGCGTCGCCTGTCATCCTGACTCTACAATAAACGCATCACACTCACTACCCACTAGGATTCCCTGTGTCGGGAGAGGCATGCCACATACACAGACAGCCGGAAATCAAGCCCAGGAAAGCGGATTTGAAGTCAGTATCAATGGTTACAGAGCCACGATGACCGTCATTGAATTTACATGTTTGCGATGTTTTGATTTCTCCATCTCCATTCTTCTATTCCTATCATAGGTCGACCAGATAACACAAGGCCAGCTGGCAGCTAAATGGCAGATGCACCATCTTTAAACTGGATTTTTTCCGTTTTGCTTCCACTTTTGTTATGCATACTACCATGGACGCTAGCTGGTAGCTAGACGCTTGTAATATTTTAAAAACAATCTGAGTACCAAACGTTGAATTTATTATCCATGTTTTTTCATGTTAGCGTTGATAGCTAAACCTCCTGGTGTTTTGTGGCTAAATAAAGAGCTGGCTTGAGCGGTTCACCTTGTAGGCTGCCGATAAAATTTTATTTTTGTAACTAATTGTGGAATTGGCAAATAGCAAACTAGGAGATACTTTACCACAGTCCATATTGTTATTTTTATTTAAAAAATACTTTGAATACATGTTTGTGCAATTAAATTAAAAAAGCATGATTTGCACACCTATATAAATCCCGCCATAATTTATTTTGACCCTGGTGATCCAAGAAGTTAGTAAGCATTAAAATGCTGACTGCGGCGTCCATGTAGGTGGGTTCATGTACCTACTCGTACTATAAATAAGTAGCTTTACGCTTTTGAAGCTTTGACTGTCAGTTTATCCATTATTTTTGATCGCAAATAAAAGTTTCATTTCATAACATTTGCACTCAAAACTTATTGACAAATGTTATACTTAATAATAATGCACATAAGTACATTAACATTTAATATAAAACTATAAGGTTTATAATCAACCACTTAATAATAATTTAACCGTTATAACAAAAAATTAGCCACATCTAGACCTTGAATGTTGGCTGTGGCTAATGATATTATATGTATTGGCTGTGGCATTCAAGTAGGTACATAATTTGATTAAAATAGTTTATTACTAATTCATATGGGTAAGTACTGTTATAGTGTACATTGTCTACAAGATGTGTAAACCATCGGCATAAGGTTCACCGATGCATTCAAAACTCCTCAGGCAGAAGTAAAGAGCGGCATTGCTAATTAATTTACCTTTCAATTCGCCAGGCTATCCGCGACCACGCCACGGTTCGTTACCTCACGGCACACCTGTGTCGCGGCGGCGGGCAGCACACAGTTCGCGCTTGACTTTCGTCTCGAGCACGCCCGATGCGCGCGAAAATTTGTATCTGTCAAATAATTGGCGGCAAAACGAGTTCAACTTTGTAAATTTTGATTATTTGCTATGGGACTACATTTTTGTGGAGTGTAATATTGTGTGTTGTGTTGATTCCTTTCTGTTTTGAGTAATGCAGTGAAACAGTGTATTTATAGAAGTGAAAGTGTAAAGGGATTTGCAAATATTAAAAATGATGCTGTCACGCTGGTTTTGTGGATGCATTTTAGTGCTGGTCGTTTATATTGGTAAGTTCAATTGTGTTTCAAGATTGATAAGTAAATAAATTTATTAGCTTTTCTGTTCTTGATATATTTGTCAACAAGAGAGCTGCTGAAAATGCAGATACTATGCATTATTATGCATGATAGGTAAAGACGTTCTTTTCGCGTCAAACACCATTAAAAGAATTCAACATTAGGTACATACTTAACTTCTTGATTTCAGCCATGGGAAATCCCTTGCTGGAAATATGCCTTCCAATCAAATTGATTTACATCCTGCATTCATCCTGTTCTTGTACCTATTAAATTGTATTTTATGAATAATTACCAAGTTTAAGGTAAAAACTGATTTCTGCTGATACGCCATCATACATTTTCAACATATAATTAAATGAATAAATAAATCCTATATAGGTACCATATAATTTAACCAACAACGAATATAAATCGTATGGGACTAGTCTGACTTAATAACTGAGTCAGTTTTGAAGTAACAAACATTCATAAAAATATCACGGAATTGAGAACCTTTTTACTTTGAAGACGGTTAAAATAATCGGTTAAAATAATTAGTTAAAAAATAAAAAAATAAAGGTTGAAATAATGTTGCCGTTTCACGTCAAAGATACAGCCGATAAAATGAAGGAATATACGATAGGGCCTATAGGTCACCATCGTGCCCATAAACGCATCACTTAACGACCTGAGCCCATTAAATTAAAAATGTATGCGATACTTTCGCAAGTGAAAGTGGACTTGGTCAATGTCAAGTCAATATATTAATGGCCAAATCCGGTCTCGGAAGTTTTCCCTTGTAGGATTGTCACTAGCAACGATTAAACCCATCGTGGTATAACGTGTTTTTATGTATCGAGATGGGCAAGCTATGCTCTTGATGGTGAGTGCCACGCTCGCCTACGTCCACTGTGCTGGCCTAAACTAAAATCATAATCCGTGGCGCCTCCGAAAACCTGTCGTGATTTTATGTACCTATATACGTGGCATAAAATCTATTATTAGGTAGGTAGGTATTTACTTACAAATAATCATGATTAAGTTATTAAATCATGTTCGAAATAAATGATTATATTTTTTTAAACAAAGTTTACACATAAACAATTACAGCCACGGGACCCTAAGTTATTTAAATTAATGCATTTTCATCGTGTGCAAAGTTTCAAATTAATCTAACGTTTTTATGGTGATGAAAATAACGTTCAAAGAGCTAATAAAAGCTTTTTAAAAATAAATAATTATTGTGCGTATAAATGCTACAGTACTCTAGGTAACATACGTATAGAAATACAAGTAACTGAATTGAGAACCTCTTCCTTTTAAGTGGGTTATTCACTGCTGTCTCCTGCAATTTATAGTCTCAGTCACGTCACAATATTTGTCGATCGACAATCGGCAAATATTCTGGAATACGAAACTGTAGTATGTACTAAAAATGTACTTACATAATACATATTTGTATCAGAGCTTTTTGATACCTACTGAGGAAAACAAAACAGTGGCTTAGTGAAATCAACGCATTGCCCTAATTGGGTACTTGGGTAGTGCATGTATGCTGAGCTGTGTCCATTTGTACACTATTTTATCGTTTTGGTGTAAGTATTTATTCATTTATTTATTTTATTTTATTTTATTTATCAACATTCACACAAGGTCTTCAGGTCCCAAACTAGGCAGAGCCTGTACTATGGTAACCTGATGACTGATATACATACTTATATACATATGCACACCCAGACACAGGTTAAACAGACATGTTCATACAAACAAATGTTTGACCTGTCCGGGAATCGAACCCGGGACCAGCGGCTCAGAAGGCAGAGTGCTACTAACTGCGCCAACCGGCCAGTCGTGCCAGATAACCACCAAGTGCCAGGCTGCAAGCGCAAAAATTGACTAATAATACACAAGCAACTTACAAGCAACACGACGCTTGTAACATTACAGTGATATAGTAAATGAAAAAAATATTACGTATAACCTAGTTAATGATCTGTAGGTTATATGTAAAAAAACCGAAAACTGACAATTTTCAAGGGTAGAAAAAAGGTTTTACTTTTTGTATGGACAAGTATATCTACGGGGTATAGAATCCTAGTAACTGTCGTCTGGGAAATAGAATTACTTTAAAACACAGCATGTTCAGATTTAAGTTTAATCTTTATGAATATTTTGGTTAAAGTTTCAAGTCAAAAATCAATATACTTTAGGCGCTGAATCAAATTTCATATTTTAAAACGATGTCGCTTTTGATAAATTTTTTTACATAGTTATTGGATATATAATATAATCTTTTTAGATAATGAACATACGGATAAAAGGTGAATAAATAATTAATCACATTTTTTGACTGCTTATCTGTATTCAGTTATTAGGATAATCCTTTAAAAGATGACGTCTCTATTCTTCACCTTCTTCTTCTTCTTCTTCTCCTCAGCAATTGGACATCCACTGATGGACATATGCCTTCATCACCTTCATCATACATAACGCGTTTTATGTAAATTCAAATAATAAAAACAAAGAAAGAGGGACAGAATGACTGTCGCGGCCTTACACATGTTTTGACAACATTTCGCGAAGGCAAAAAAACCCAACCATTTACGCTTGGCGAGTCACGGTCGATGCTTGCCACTGCAACTTGTACCTACACTCACTAACACAAGGCGAAAGACAAAAGCTGTCTTACAATAGACTTACAACTCTCTACTATTCAAATTAGACAAAAAAAATCAGTAGTAAACGTGCCTCAAACCCGCATCCTGTAGATTGTCTGTATTTACCTACATGTAAAACAATTGAGGATTTTTATTCATGCAAATTTTTGAGTTGTGTTTGAATTTGAAATCGATTTGATCCTTCTTTCCATGACCTCTGTTATACTGTTAAACAATGATAAACGTTCATGTATATATGAACATCATTGCTCTTAAATAAATGCTTGCTTAGTTTTTACTATAACAGCTCATATTAAAGTCTAGCTCTTAATTGGGGATGCATTCCCCATTCCATCAAAGAGCTTCCAGAGTCGTTCTTCGATTGAATGGGGTCCTTCCCCATTCAATTAAAGAACGACTCTAGGCGTTCCACGCCCACCGAAATATGGAAGCGTTCAGATGAAAATGCCACAAGCGACGCTTCTGTATGCGCCACTTGCATATAGAGAGCATAATGAACCTTTACTACTATAGGTCAAAACTGACGTGATCATTGCATGCGGTCACGAATCAAAGTCAGACATAGCGAACACCTGTCTTACGAATTAAATAAAGTTGATGACCTTAAGAAACAGCTGACGGTTTCCTCCAACTCACACAGCTGCTCCCAGTTACGTTAACGGTACAACAATACAGCAGATGACCTGACATCAATTGTATTGCATCCGTGAGTAAGGAATGTGTCGGTCCTTAGCAGACTCGTCGGTTACTCATACCATGAACAATTTTTAACCTTGTGTATCACTTAGGGCCGCTTTTTTATAGAAAAGCAAAAAATGATTGAGAATGGTACGACTAATTGTATGATAAATCCGTTGTTTTAAGCATAAGAGGACCAATTCATCTCAATGACCACAAAGTCACGGTGACTACCAAAACTCTGAAATAAAAAAATATCTCATTAACATCAATATTATAGACGATAAGATTTTTGGATATTCTCACGCCTGAACGGAAAAAGTATCTGCATAAAATTTGCACAGAGTCATAGAACAGTAACCACATAGTGTCAATTCTTGAAAATGTGCGGTTCCCATACGATTACGGAGGTAACAGGAAAACAGGTTATCTATACTAACACGACGATTCCCCAAGTATCGAGCATCACATTTGAATACATACTATATCATGAAACTGTTGTTTACGAAAGCTCAGCAATAAACTATTTATTAAAAACATACGTATATATGTGTATATACCCTCCTAGAACAAGCCACAATATGTAGGCAAAGTTCCATAACTGCTAGCAGTATTGCTGCTTAGAACGAACCTACGTGCCAGATAAAACCAGCCTTTTCATTGACAGTTTCCATTCCACTTACATAATGCGTACTGCCAAGGAATGGAACTGGTTGCCCGAGTTTGTCATCCGGCAGGTAAACTCCCAGGAGTCCTCAAGTCACGAGTGAGTGGGTACCTTTTAGGCTTGCATTTTAGACCACATCGTTATTTGGCATCAGGTGAAACAGTGGTACCGGAAAGGAGGCCATTGGGTGGTCTGAAAACTCAAACATCAGCCTGGCCAATGTTTTATATTTCATTCAGCATAGGCCAGCGCGGTAGATTACAACTACTGTCAAATTACAATGATTACGCTATCCTTATGCTTTATCGTATGGTTTGACTAATGGTAAAAAATGTTTTAGAAAAACGTAGATATCTACTAGTGATTAATATCCTACAGAATCAATCTCAGACACAAACACTTAACGGTACTGACGAGACCTGATCCACATAACCCGGTCGTGAGCGGCGCTTGACCCGGAATTTGGAATCGCAAGGGACCCCCGCACCGTTAATCGCTAAATGTATAATATATATTATATACCTGATTGTGAGGTCAAGGGTGTATGAGATGTCAGGTTTGGACTTATCAAGTGCCAAAGCGACGTTGGGTAAAATCTGTGCGCATAGTTTGAAGACTTTCTAAAAACGTGAGAATATCAATTGGGTTGAATTGTAATTTTTGGACCTTTGCGATGTCGATGTCGTTCGACGGGTTCGAACACATTGTTATTAATTCGGGATTTGATCGCGTGAAAAACAAGTAAGTAGTAATTTATTTACCTTTATTATTTGTTTGTATTATTTTTTTGTTCGTGCCGTGCTGGTACCGGCCTAGAATAGTACTCCCCCATCTCTTCCCGCGGGTGCCGTAAGAGTCGGCTAAGGGACTACGTACCAGAAGGAAGCAGCGCCTTCTGAAGATCGGAAATCATACTGCGCTCGCCAACCCGCCTGCCAAGCGTGGCGAGTATTGGCAATTCCCCCCAATTGGGGGAGGCATTTGTCCAGCAGTGGACACCCAATAGCTGAGATGAATTTTTTTGTTTGATACCTCAGAACGTTGTCTTAGATGAACCGATGAGAAATACTTTTTTCATATCGCCTAGGTACTATTATGAATTGCAATTCGTATCAGTCCCTATGGTGTCATTTTACATGATGTTTTAAATTATAACCTATAAACCAGAGCCCCCTTGCTTAAGTGAAGATAGTTCATCTGATTCACTTAAACAATTTATTAAATATTAACTCATTAACAAGTCTGTTACAAAAGCAAGTTGTGCAACCAAACATAACCTTAATACACTTTGTAAAACTCGTATTAACAAAATAGACATAAACTGATCGCCAAACCAGTTTAGTTTCCATAAAGTTTATCACTGGAACTGAGTAACCTTGTCCGAGCTTAATTTTACGCTTAGGCGTTCACGTAACACAGCTTAGAGATCGGTCAATTAATTTCGGCCTAAGTTGCTGGACTCTTACTCAGCGTTTTGCCGTTATCAGTGGCGAGAAACTACAAGGCTACTTATCTCGGCCATGGGATATCCATGTCGGGATATATAATATGCTTCTCCGATTAATATCCATATAGGGACCGATTGGACGGTCGACAGTTCACCTCGTCGGTGGAGGACAATTACTGTCTCCATTCGGGATCCTTTCGTCCAATTTGAACATTTTTTTAATTTACCTGGAATATCCGGTGCCCTGTGTCAGCGACTTTCGCTTTTCTACGGATCTACTTCATTCTAATTCGATCTTGGAAATTTCACCAATGAGCCTGTGAGTCTACAGCTCTTACCATAGGCTCGTCGTACGACCCTGAGTTCGCTTACAAGGCTTAACATTTAGTTTTTAATTTAAAACAAGACCGTATCATATATTCTTGTTCTTTATCCTTTTGTTCCTACGACCTTTTATAATGCTGTATCTTTATTTATAAATTAAATGTTCGAAACTGAATTACACTAAACATTTTTTATGAGGAATGTTTATAATTATATTTACTATATTATGCTTTTAGATAGCATATTACTTATAGTCATTTAGTTTTGGAATTATTTTTAGAATTTTGAAAAAGTAAATGAATCAACCGCGCGTTGCGCGGGCACATAATATTTATAATCAATTCTGTGTTTGTAGAACTTGTTCTTGAGGATATTTAAGTTTTAAACCAGAGTATTTGCAAAGCAAATTTCAACTGGGTCAGTATATCTAGGATAAAACGTATGCGTATTTTTAATAACGCATCATTTATTCAAGATCGATTAGTAGTTATTAGTCTGTGAAGATATACAAGAGATAAGTAGTTCTGTACAATACTTAAGTTTTTAGTACAGAGGAAGTACGAAATTAAATAACTTGCGGGAACTATGAGAGAACGTTTAATTCGGAAGGAAATTGATTTCTCAACAGTTGTCGGTTACCTTCAATTATATAATTAAAATTGTTTACCATAATCGCATCAAGTTTAGTAGATAACACTTAGAATTTTCACTTAGATTAATACTTCATTAACGTCCATATTAGCGCCATTTTGTCTAACGGCACGTGTGCCTTTATTTTATTTTGTTCTTCTTTTGTAATGGATATCGGAGAGGCATCGCGGTTATAAATGTACATGCAGATTGCTCCAAATGTTAAAGTTTCATTCATTTTAATGTATTATGGCTAGACTCTACAGATTTTCTATTATCTATTTCGCACTGTCTCTATATATTTCGCACCTTTTTTGAAGTTTGTTAAGATTACAGAAATAAAAAAAGAAAATTGTAACATTTTTAAATTTTGTAATACACCTTTGCGTTGGGGTCATGCTGATGCTATGTAATGTTTCAATTTTTATATTTGTGCCACAGCAAGCTCAAGCGTGGAATGTTTCAACCCTTTAACTACCGCTCATTGTCAATACAAAATTACAAATAAACATAGGCATTATTGAAAGCGAGAACCAAATAGAAAATCCACCTGTTGGCATATCAAATAACCGACACGCGAGCAATCTCCACGTTGGTAATTTTAGGGTAATCGCGCACGAAACAGGCAAAACTATGTATCATTCATAATTATAAAGGTCTTCTGAATATGTTTGTACAGATTTGTTCTTCTTCTTTGATTTTTTCTTTTCATGTTTACATCAAATATCTTAGCACCGCTTCGTGTTGTGTTGAAAGGTAATTTTTCAACTACAGTAAATATACAAATATTTATTTCAAATTCAACGTTTCCCATAGAAATCAACCCATACGCAATTTGAAAAAAAAAATGCATTTAGTTCATGGATCAATATAATACTACGTTACTACTAGTACGTACTTGACTAATTTGTATTATAATGATAGTGCATATATGTTTAGAGTGCATTTATACATCTACACTTTTGTATGATGATAGTGCGCTGATTTAAAATAGCCTGGCAAGTTACTCCCATTGTGATTGAACGATCTAGACAAAGAAAGAAAACATATTAATATACTATAGTCTGCACCATCAAATTGACCTAATTATAGTTATAAAAACAGGATATGTAAATCTATTACAACTTATTTGAAAAACCTTATGAGGAAAGAATAGCTCCGACCTTATTGTCATTCCTTCCCGGCGTGGCTTTAATTACTTTGAAACGTGGTGTTAGAGTCGTTGAATTAATTGTGTTATTGACGTTCCTCTCGACTGGGATTTTTATTCCTGGCTACTCATTTATGTCTGAGTCCTAAATTGAATAAATCTTTATATATATCATTCTACTGTACGTGTGTATGTATGTTACTGAACTCCTCCTAAACGGCTGTATCGATTTGAATGATTTTTTTTGTATGCCTTTGCGTGGCGCCCTGGATGGTTTAGATTTAAAAAAACACCTGGCGCTGCATGCAGGACAACGTCTGTCGGGTCCGCTATTGATTTAATATAAACAAATATGAAATGGCCGTAAAATAAATCACAGTAAGTACCTGACGATACACTATGGTACCTTTCGTATAGATCCTGGCGTAATTTTAAGTCATATGTATATAAGAGGCATTAGTCGTGGTTCTGGTCTAACCAGTGCACAAGCCCGTTTCAATTGCAACGCCTCAATGGACAAGACCGAACGCACGCAACAGCCGGAGCGGCGACCCTGCTCTTGTTTTACATTTGCGAAAATATAATAACAGCTGCAACCTTCAATAATAGTGGGCAAAATACCAGGACTCCGACTTGGCAAAGACAAGTGTCAGAAAATGTGTTTTTATATCTATTAAAATTAAATGTACATAATCACTAGCCAAAGAAACGCAAGACCACGCTATATTTTTGTATTTATGATGAGAAAAGCGTCATCATCATTTGATCATTCTAAATTATTTTTTAGGATTATTTAATTCTCTGAAGCGATCGCAGTGGAAGCGGGTGAAAGTGATTTTGTTGAAACTATATTTTCAACTTATAAACTTAGTTAAATACGTGAGTTTTCCTCGACTTTTCATTTTTAAAACAGGTAAAAGGAAGAATAATACCTATATGTTATTAAAGTGTTTCTAAAGTGTAACAGATATTAAATACTTGTACCAATTTGTGTCAGCCTGTTGGTCCAGGTAGGCATGGGTATAGTGACGAAATCTAATGTAATAACTCTGAATGCGCAGACAAAAGAGTTTCATCATGAGTAAATATGGGTGCATAAAGTCGGACTAGTATGCAAAAACTGACTGGTCACTAAAAACTAGCAACATAGTTACCTAACTTTGCATTGCGTAGATTTTTCAGTTCTTCGGCAATGTTTCACAACCATAAGGATCTATCGTCATTAATATGATTTATTCCGAAGAGCGTTTACTGCTGGATATATAAGTTGGTCAACCTCATTGATCTCAAGAAGGATCGAATGTCAAATTAGAAGCGCATGTACCCAGATTCCGTCAGCAATCTTCATCACGTCGTCAGTCTATTTTTCAGTATGAGAACTTAAATAGAAACCTAAAATTTAGGGATATATGAAGGGGCTATCCTTTGTATTATTTTACAAGATCTAATCAGGAATTGTTTATCCAAGAAAGAAATTCAGCAAGCAAAAGACTTTTAGGAAATATAATGTAATATCATATGCCCTTATTTCCTAAACAGTTGGGTGGTTCGTTCATACAAAAGCAATTTCATGATATACAGATCAACCAAACAGTAAAATTATATTTTAATTTATCTGTTTAGGTTACTATTTACGCAAAATGAATAAAAAGTGACAATATTTAACGGAATAGTTTAATATCGAAGGATTAATTGTATAAAATTTTAATCATAATTATGTGTAATAATAATTTGATACTAGATTTTACTGATTGTTTGATCTCTAAATCATGATTGCTTATTGTATGGCAAAAGAACCACCCTAAATGAATGTTTTCAGGAAATACATGGTCTAATGATGTTGATATACACGCGTACCAATCGCCACAATAAATATCATCGTATCTACTGCAATTTAAAAGAACTTTCTAGTCAGAATGACCGGTAACAATGGCAACTATGCCATGTGGACAATTAACACACTCTTTCTTTTGAACCATTCATTAATCAAGTAGTGAATGGAGATACCAAACTATTATTATAAACGGGTTTTCGGACATGATTTAACACGCTTCACAGGGGTTTTGGAGTTTGAATTGAACGCAGCCTATTAATTATGGTCCTACAATAGCCTGCATAAGCTATAGCTTTATGGGTGGTGGGAAAATACTGTCGAGAGGTGCGATGGATCCATCGAAACATAGCACGTGTTCCGGTCCAAGTGGAGGACTTGTGTGGTGGATGTTGGGCTCGACACAAAGAAGACAGCCTACAGAATTGTTCTGTTTATTATTATTAAGATACAATTAATCAGATTATAAATAATTTAGGCAACGTTACCGCTTAGTTACCGAAGGTACTCCGTAAGCTCGTTTCATATTTTGTATGTATGGCAAAAATAATCGGCTGAATCGCACAGTAATCAAAGTACTGAACCTTCAAATCTAAAACTTTGGTAAGACCAAAATGAGTTTGAAGAATTAATGTAAGTAGCGTCCTATAGTTAGCTACCACCCGCAAATTTGAAAATCCTCCCACCAAACTTCCTAAATAACTAAGTAATATATATATCTACCCTTTTCGATCACATTGTCACTGCCCATCAAATGGGATAGTTATCAGTACACACATTTAAAGCTTTATTAGATACAGCACTGAGCCACGGTAACCATCTCTCAAGATAAGTCTTGCCCAAGATGTTGACAAGCTGATAGATAGGTTAATGGCAGATCAAGGTAATTAATAATTATCTACTACTAATAAGTTTCTTGAACTTTTAAAAAAACGACTCTATCTTACAAAAATATGTACCCACAATGTACCTGTACTTGCACTTGCCTAATTTGTTATGAGGACATGACGTCATAACTGAACTCTGCTGACTTCTGACCATTTCATCTCATGGATGCCATTTCACGGTACAAACGATCGAAGAAAGTTGAATCAAAGTCAAAATAATCCTATCAAATAGGCGTTTAGAAAGCAAATTGGCATATTGGATAATTTCGAGCACGGGCATGTCTAACTACTAACTATCTGAAAATAAAGAGGAGTCAGGTCTGGTCAATCTCCACTCTCCTCTGGCCAATCCTCGCTATGAAACATATATCAGCAAAGTAGAAAAAATACAGAACAAGTTTTTACGTTTTGTTAATTTCAAACATAAGCTAGATATTCATGATTACGTCGATAGTTATATATTTATCAACGTTTTTAGACATTATATACCTATTTTCTTTTTATTTCTCCTCCATTTTTCTTTTTTTTAAATTGTATTTCATTCATCATAAGCTGATAGATAGTAAGGCCCCAGATGCCCATTCTCATGAAGAGCGAGGTCTAGCAGCTCGGGCCGCCCGCGCCGCGCCCTTCACGCACTGTCGCAATGAGTACCAACTGTCAAAAACCCGAGTGTTTACCGGTTTACCATTAACTATGAGTCCTCACGGTAGTTTTTGTAGCTACATAACTATCTACAAGTTTGAAAAACTGTGACCAAACACACAGTGTTTAGGAAGCTCTATTTAAATAGTTTTCGTTTCAGGTCTAGCGTGATTTAAATTTCAAACACATGACCACTGACTTTAAAGTGAAATGGTATTTAAACAATAAACAAATAAATTATAATATAATGGGTGTACATTTTGGGGTGTCGAAGATACAGGCTCAACCTAGTTTGGAGCCCTCTGCAAAATTATTTTCTTGGTAGTAGATAGAATTGATTCCATCTGATGTAAATACCTCTACCAACTTATAGCCTATTACAATTATTTGAATATCCTATTTATACAGATATAAGGAATAATTGTCAACTGCATCTATTTTTTTATAAAATATTTTGCTTATTGTTGTAATGTATTTACTGGAATGTTTTTAGAAAATAAATAATTCTTAGTTCTATGCTTATTTGAAACACTATTCTAAAAGAAATGGAGCCACGAGTTTTACAGCAGAATCCGATTCAGCATATTATTATATACAATCAAACTAATTACGCGAGTTTAAAAATATAATATTTAATTTAAGTTGTAAAAATTATATATTTAAAACAATATTAGATATTTATCCTAAATAAAATAAACAATATTTTCTTTTACATTTTATATTCAACGCAACTTCAAAATTTAAATTAGTTCGATCAAGACCTGTCAGTATCGCATTCTTTCGTTGGCCGCACAGTAGATGCGTGTAGAAAGACGCGAGCTTTATATCTGGTCCTATAGCTGACCCCGCAAACGTGAGAACGGGGGTAGGAGGGCGAGAAATATTTTACGACCTATTTATTGTCATATCTACCAAATATCCAAATAAAAAGAATTAAAATCGGTCTAGCCGTTTTAAAAAATTGCGATCACAAAAACCGCGACATGAGGTATATATTATGAAATTGCACAGTTTTGAGAATTAAACTGGCTGACATTCCGTCCAAAAGGCCTTATTCGTAAGCACGCACCTTTTTTCTCCAATAATTTTCGTTGTACCAAAAACACAAAATGTCGTATAGCTTTCACCCAAATGTATGCGAAGAGCATAATAATTATCGAGCTCTGTTTACGATTTCACTCTTTTTTACATATTATGAGTAATAGGCATGTTTGTTAGCTGTTTCAGTTGGATAGTTATTTCAATTTTAAATCTGTATATTGTGTACTTTCTCAAATGGAAGTGATGCATAAGTGGTCAATTTGCATATTAAAAAATCTATGATTCACATTTATTTTGTTTCTTCTTATAAGTGATGCTCGGTATACAGGCATACACCAATAGCAAGCGGTGACTAGTCCCTGTAGACCTTTGCAAATTCACACGTTATTCTTCAGTTGTGGGTTTAAAAACCCAAGGCTAGTCGAATGTATATAAACAAACATACATTATATTTATAATGTATGTTTGCCTATGTGTCAATCCAAAAAAATGTCTGCAATAGCATAGCAGGCAATTTTTATTTATCGACCTTTATATACCTTTTTTTATACCTTTAGCGTATGTCCCACTCAAGGTCCCATCTATCTCTATACCAACATGCATCACAATTCGTTTACCACATACATTTTTTTTGTCTAAGAGGCTAAATGATCGGAAGATTCGCGAGCGCATTCTTCGTTGTGCAATTAATTTCTTCGCATTGATGCGTATTCCCGCGGTAAAATAAAAGCTGTAATGTACTGAGTACCGCCACTACTGTACTGAAGTTAAACCACACCATGTGCAAGGAATAATAATAATAATCAGGAATAATCAATTTATTGTAATGTAACAAACCGACTAGTACTCACGTGGTAAACACTGGAAAATTACTCTCCGACCAGTTTCGAACTTATTTGCAGTTCTTCATCTGGGAGTCATGATCGTGCCAGGCGGCGAGCGCGAGCCTCAGCACGTAACTGTTACTGTAACAGTTACTAAGAACTGCAAATAAGTTCGAAACTGGTCGGAGAGTAATTTTCCAGTGTTTACCACGTGAGTCCTAGTCGGTTTGTTACATTACAATCAATTTATTGGTAAATATTTTAGCATTAAATATTTAGCAATTAGAGACTACATACAAATGTTTCAGACTAATGAGCGCGAGTCAGACAACACTTTGAATCTGGATGGCATTGCAGCTGGCATATGCAAGAGTGGGGAATACCGTTAGGTACCTACCACAACATGTAATACCGACACTAAGTTTCCTTTTATATCGATATAAGTGTAAAGTAAAAAAAATGTAGTAGCTGCAGTATTGTAATTAGTTATTAGTGTTTTATTTTAGTGTAAAGTATTATGCATAAAATTGTATGTAACCTTTTGGCCTGCAAACAAATTTTATATGAGATAAACGTAACTAGCCGATGCCTTAATTGAAATAATATACTACCAAGTAATAACAAAAATACAGCGATACGGGACGTTGCGACGAACGCAGCGCCCTCTAGATCCTGATGAAGGCTGTCGTAAGAAGTACGACAGGTGTCTCAATTTTATATGTGCATACCTGTTTTCTCTTATGTAATATATGAAAGCGGGTAGTACGAGTTGTTATTTTGATTTAAATTTGTGTTCATGCTTGTCTTAAACCCACGAAAACGAATAAAATATGATAAATGGCGCTAACCGTTAAGACCGGTAAAAGCTAAAAACTTTATTGCATTATTGTCTGGCTTAATAGACTATACGACTTTAATTTGATTCTCTACACTATGTAGGTACTTTTAAGTTA
The DNA here is from genome assembly GCA_934044485.1 of Apeira syringaria. Lineage (NCBI taxonomy): Eukaryota > Metazoa > Arthropoda > Insecta > Lepidoptera > Geometridae > Apeira > Apeira syringaria. Next base: position 22,768,074 of record OW203660.1, on the reverse strand, counting down.
GTAGCGAATTGCTAAAATAATCTTTGCGTGTGTGTCCATGCCATGTACAGGATTCTCTGAATCTTAGTAAAGGATTCCCTGAATCTTAGTACAGGATTCCCTGAATCTTAGTACAGGATTCCCTGAATGGTGGGTGAATTTATATAATATACAAATACTCGTATATAATAAGAACACAGTGTGTTCAGGCAGTAGTCCTTGAGACCCAGTAAGCATTCTGATCTAGCGATCAGCCTCAGAGGTAATAAATGAATGATATCAGACGGTAACAGACTCACGGCTAAACGTTCCCTAAAAAGTACACAAGGGCTCAGTCAAAAATGCCTGTACCGATGACATTACAGAGGCTCGGGCGGGTCTTTACCGCGGAGTGGGCGGGGCAAATACCAATGCGTGTTTATTAAAAGTACAGCAAGTACCTATGTACTTTAAATATGACCTAGGGCCTCAAAACATATAATTATTAATGACATTTTTAGACTTTTTTCTTCTTGTGTAAGGCGCATTTATCGCTACCGCGAGAATTTTTGACACAGGAAAAATATGATCGACCATTTTTTCAGTAGTTAATTAGCAAATTAGATCACATTTTGTTTAATCAGAATGAACCCTCATAAACTGTTCTCTTAAGTAGTATTTTTTTAAAGTTCATTAGATATGTAGGACTTTCAACAAAATAAGCCAAAAAGATTCAAAATTGTTTATTTAGCAAATGGCCTTAAAAATTTCATGTCAAGATTGCGATGTTGACAGGTAGCTTCTTCTACGAGCGTCAAAACTTTACGTTCAAAGAAACTACAATATAGAGATTAATATAAAGAAGGTGAACTAGCTAGCAAATTGCTACGTTGAATGGCAGTTCTTGATTTTGTGCCAAATATTATTGATCATTGCCGTTCACATTAATTTTGCTAACTAGTATCAATAACTATTTCGACTGTTAGGTGAGTATGTACCGCTACGGGTTTTGTAGATTCCAAAACAACGTCGTTGCGAACTATGGTTTGTTAATCTTACTAATATTATGAATGTGAAGTTGAGGGGAGACTTATGAGGATGTATGCATGTTTGTTGCTCTTTCTCGCCTAAATGGCTGGATGGATTTGTATGAAATTTGTTATGGAGATATCCTATACCCTAGATTAACATATATGCTTATTTTCGTCATCACCATCATCACCGTTTTTGATCAGCACGCGGGTAAAACCGCGGGGCGCAGCTAGTATCTTTTTATATACAGTTCTTCTGTAACTATGTACGTATCTAAACTGCTTCTATTTGTCCCTCACTTACATATTATTAGTTTGCTTGTACAATAAATCATATCAAGGGTAAAATACGCGTGCGTTTCCGCCTCTCGTAATATTGTGAATATATTAGGTACACAACTTGCATGTTTTTAATAAGCCAACATATCGATATATTATCGATCTTAATTAATCTTTGTATTTTTATATATAATTGATTTTCCATTACTTCTATTAGACGTCTATCCCAGGGGAATCGTTATTTTTAAATAAAAAGTATCCTGCCAGTTTACACGTTAACTGTATACGTTTTTTGTAAATTCGTTGTACCCTAGTGGTAACAAACATATAACACACATTTTCGCACTCATCATATTACAAGCCCCACTCTGTGATATCACCCGCGCAGACTAAGGTTTCTGTTACTGTTCTATATATAGTCCTCCTCATCGATGTCGATGACGGCGACCCTTGCTATCATTGCTTTCTTGCGTGAGCCCTGTAGTGGCTCGCTATCCCAAACTTGGACTTAAAAACCCTATCACAGGCGCTACAATCATGTTGGCCCGCAGAGTTGTAGGTGTAGTTGTAGGTGGGCTTAGGTCTTTCTTTATGTAGTTGTCGTTTGTGGTCCAAATTTTGGAGTCGGCTTTCTTCAAACCTTTTTGGTAATTTTGTAAATTGTAGCTCGCCAGGATGATTTCTGAGTGGCCTGCTCCTCCCAACTGCCAGAGTCCATTCCACAGATACTGAGATTCCTTTTAAAAACATCTTTGTAGCGAAGATACTGGCCTCCCTGCTTTCGCTTACCATCTGCCCTCACAGAATAGAAGACAGCTTTCGGCATACGATAGTCGTCCATTCGCAGTACATGCCCGCACCATCAGTTACTGTTCTACGAGTATATAGGCCACTAATTTTAAGACAATCATTTAATAGAGTAGTATATCAGACTATTAAAAACTTATATTGGTCATCTTATTTTCTAAAATTTTAGTTAGTTAGTGTTAGTTGAATAAGATAATCACTGCCAAATTTCATGCCAATCCGTTCAGTGGCTTTAGCTGCATATTGATGATCGGTCAGTCATTGCTTTCATTAATATACAGACTAGTTTCGCCTCGCGGTTTCACCTGTGTGGTGATGATTAATAAAGATGAAAAGTAGCCTATATATTATTCCGGGGCCTATATAATCTACATACCAAATTTCATCCAAATCCGTTTAGCTGTTCTGGCGTGATTCAATAACGAACATCGATCCATCCATCTAAACTTTGACATTTATAATATTAGTGGGATTAGGATTATAGCCTAAATGGCAATGCATACATAATTATCAGCTCATAAAAGATGCGATAAACTACAATAAGCTTTACTTCGCCACACACCCTATTACATAACTATTACCAATAATTTAGAATAATGCAATGATCTCGTAATAACAAATGTAATAAATTATTGTACATGTCATTACATCCAATAAGTTTAGCAAAAACTTACGTTTCTTTGATGACAGTTACATAGTCACCCAATCATGGACATAGCATGCCATTTGATCGGATTGCAGAAGCGACCTTTGGGAGTTGACACATTGATTAGCCGTAAGTAGGTAAGTACTGCTGAATAGGAACTGCCAAAATAGGCTTGCTAAAAAAATGTTTTTATTTAATATGTATTGCTTTTGGCTGAATTTAGCTGTCAGCTGCTGCAAAAATAAAATATTCCATGGATATATCCTGCTAATATTATAAATGCGAAAGTTTGTGTGTATATGTGTATGTTTGTTACTTCTTCACGCTCAAACGGCTACACCAATTTCGATGAAATTTGGTATGAAGATAGTGTAAACCCTGGATTAACACATAGACTACTTTTATCTCGGAAAAAGTATAGATCCTGTGGAATAATTGAGGTACCGGGAAAACCGTAATCCACGCGGGTGAAACCGCGGGGCGCCACTAGTTTTAAAATATATTTTAAATTTAGCTGGTGGATAGCTCAAATGTTTTTGTAGTAGGTGTAGTATTGTTTATTAATACCGTGGGTATCACTCATCATAGGTGAGATGAGAGCTAGTTTGTCACGATGGTGTTGAACTACAAAAGTTGAAGTTGAGACCGTAATGGATGTGATACAGTCGGAGGATTTCTTCGATTTCACACGTTGCAGAGAACAATCCGTTCAAACTATCTATCGTAGATACTTTAAATTTTACATTTACATATTACATTATGAAATAATCGAATAGGAATCACATTCCTACCCTAGAGATGATGGTTAGTCTAACACGACAACGTAAATTTAATAAACTAATTATTTTCTTTATCTTGGAATATCACGTCCTGTGTCTTTGACCTCTTGTCTGTGGTGAACAATTACGTAATTTCTTCAAAACCCTTTATCTAAAATGTAATAGGCGTAAACTTGATTGCGAGCGATGTAAGGACAAGTGCTACACGTGAAAACCCCTAACTACTAAATAGTGAGTGGAGCACTACCCTTAGCTTTTTTCTAGCTTCCTTCTATCCTTTCTCTCTTAGTCAACTTCCTTAGGCAAAATCCGCTGAATGTTTGAAAAAGCTAAACACATAGTGTGTTCAGGCAGCAATCTTTGAGGGCCAGGAAGCATTCTAGGTCTAGTCTGATAGCATCTTCGACCACATCGTCCGTCACTGACCATCAAGTGGCATAGTCGGTAAACGCTAGATCTACACGGTATTAAAAAAGCAAGTGGTTTTCCTGTGCCTACACATCTCTTATACCATACGTATACATCACGAAAGGCTCAAGTATGAACTGCGTAAGTTTCTCGATATTTAAATATAACAGCAGTTTGTTAGTGTTGTATAGGTAAAATGTGCATAATAAAACCATTGACACTATGATAAAGTAATCTCCATCCGGTAAATGATCCAAGATAATTGCAACAGTGACCTTACGCAGTTGACACATTCGATGCCGAACTATAGATCATACAAATTGACCAACCAGTTGGGCAACTCTGACGAAAACACAGAATGGAAATGTTATTGGATATTTAGATAGGGCCAATAATATGCCTATCAATTATTGATAGTCATCATGGGAGCAAAGGTTGACAGATTGACAGGGAAAAGTGTTATCTTTTTTGCTATCAATTTTATCGTTGGTTATTTAAGATTTTGGCATTCAAAAGAATCATTATTTAACGTTTGAGGTTTGGTAAGATTGAGTCTAATGTTAATTCACTGATTCGCCAGAAGATAGTCAAATGTTTTTGACGCGATCAAGTCATGATAGATATATTTTATGAAGGTGTATTGGAAGCGCGAAAGTTTAAGTCACTATTACATGCATTATATTGAAAAATACAAACGACGTGCAATACTTACTTGATAATATACAATAGCATTGACTTAGAAAGAAGCTGTCAAGTAGAGATAATGTAGATGAAATATTCCATTCTTAATTATAGATTAAAAGAATAAGAGATGGACCATGAACTACTCTTCTACGGATTAAGAATGATGTTCCATGTATACTTAGTGCGAGTTATAAAAACGTAAGATATGCTTTCGCCCTTGTAGCATTTACGGACAGAGAATAGTTAACAGTTCTCATGACAACTTTAAAAAAGATTTTAGATTTTTACGCAAACTATTACCTATAGGTAATAGTACACGTACATGACGCATCTGAACTTCGCTATAGCTAATAGTTTTCATATTATAAAGAATTTCGAAGTAATACCAATCAAAATTTAAAAAATGCATGGTTATAATTTAGACATCGACATCTCTGGATTATTCTACGAACAATAGAAAAAAAGAGTCTATGTCTAGGTTAGAATTGAATAAATGTTGTTTGCCACATGGGGCATTTACGGCGTCACCGGACTTTTGGCGAGTGCAGAGGGCACTCAGCCGAATAAAAAAAAAGAGTATAAGGTGCCCTCGGGAGTCCCCAGAATAATTATATAAATCTATATCTATATCTATCTCCTTTCATCTGGGAGATATAATGCGCAATCCTTGTCTATATATAGAGTTAGGTATGTCTATTACTTATACAACATTATTGGGATCCATAGTCGAGCCGTTGCATAGAAATACTTATAAATTGCATTTTATTTTTAATTATATTGTAAATATGTTAACGTCTAGTAAATCTATGTTGTTTAAATAAATTTAATTAATTAAAATTGTTAAAGACAAGTACCTATTGACCGTTAACACTCCAATGCATTTACGTATAGATTAAACCAATAGCAAAGTAGCTTAAACATCACTTCAAACTTTTCATTAGCATCTATTTAATATAATGTTGCAGGTTTAAGTTCTATTTGAACAAGTTTTACCAACAATCAAAAGTCAATGTCAGGCTTGTTTGAACGATGTGGACATTCAATTTCTTGTTAGTTTAACCTAATACTGCAGTCACAGTGTAGATATGTACAGAAACCAAACTCGCTAATAAATTGGTTACCCGTTTTTACATGATAAGTAAAAAATAGTCTTAAGAGAGTTCGTATTAAAGCTGAATATTAGCCGAATATAATTATGTACGTAGTTACCTTATTTTATTATTATGTCCGTCAATATAAATAAAACTTTATTTCAGACCACAGTCCATATATTGTTAGTCTTACAGATTACATATATATATAATATTATATACTTTGTTATTATGTTATGTATTGTACTATGTTAGTTATTATATACAAAAAAAGACGTGTGGCACTCGGGGAATGCCGCGGTAAAGCTATTACATATTTTTTTTTCTTAAATTATGCAAATAATATATTAATAACTTATGCGGCAACGCCGATACAACCAATGACACCTAGAGGCGAGTTGCTGATTTCAACAGACAAGCGTGATATTTCAATAAAGTCATTAAAAGTTCATCATCATTCATCAATAGATGGCAAAACTAAAATGTATCACCACTGTGCTGGTCGGAGTGAGGGGTGTTAGGTTATTTTCGTTACGGAATTTCTGGATTCGGTCTCCAGTCCAGTCTCAAGGCCCGCGATAGAAGCTATGCAATAGCTTAAATATCTTGTTAGTGTACAGACTTATAGGTGCAAGTCGATAGGTTCAAGATTAAAGCAGAGTCACTTATTGGACAATGTATTACATTGTCTTATGGAGGCCGTGACCTGATTGGATTTACCAAACTTATCAAATTGGCATAATTATATGTTTCAATGAATTAACATTATGATTCATTGGAGTAATGTGGTATGCTGTGTATGTAGATAACGTAAAACCTATACCTATGCTGCCAATCAATAGCAGCTTGAAACATTTGAACTGATACATTCAGCTCAACTGTTTCACTGTGCTGGGAACTGCTAGTAGGTAGGTTGCTAAACTGTAGTAGCTGGAGAATTGTAATTCATTTGTAATATGGTATTAAAACAAAGGTGGTAAGGCAGATAATCAAAATAAATGAAATGGAGGTAAACTCCTTAATTTGGTCGGATTCTTGGCTGCTATTTTAGGCTCCGAACTTCACATTGATACCTTGTTGCATTGTCAATGTTGGTAATATATGTGTCAATTGGTAATATATTTTATATTTTTTGTTTCAGGTACGTAGGAGTAATTTTACGCAATGATATTAAGTGGAAGCTGACACACCATGCGTGTCGCATTTTGGTCAGTCAAATTGATATTAGGAATTACAATACGTTAGCATAACGAAATTTAAGCCATATTGTTACAAATGTTATATGATGGTAAAATAGTAAAAATGTAAAATATTGATCGATTATTTTTTTCATATATCATATCATATCATCATTTATTAATAAAAATTATCTTACAAGTCACATTCAATATAAGTAATATAATTATATCATAGTAGTTATCGATATTCTAACAAAGACTTTGTATAATATCTACTATCACTTTATTCGAAGTAATTAGGGTGGATCAGTGAACCGTTCAACAAAAAACACGTAGGACGCAAGCGTTGAACAAAACGCTTCGGGCGTGATGGCAAATATAACAAACAGCGAAAGTTTATTTATACCTTAAAGGTAATTCTGGTAGACCGATAACGTAATGGGGATGATGTAAGCAAAAAAACTTGTTAAAACAAGTTACATTGCAAAAAACTACAAAGAATTTGTTTGATTAATCTGCTGAACATTCTGTGTGCGAACAACAATGAGCTGAATTTGTATTGTGATGTTTCACTGAAACATGTCACACTGTGGTTTGTTGTGAAAGTTAAAAATCGCACATTCGCGCTATCTCGTGAAGAAGCATGCGATTGCTCATTATCGACCACACGTGAAGGTGATTACAGCTCGCATTATTTCATCAATAACGTCATAAAGTCACAACTCTCACTGATTAGACATTTTTGTCACAACGAGCATGCACATGACATTTGCATATATTGTCACAAATACGTGTGAAGATTGTTGCTTAACATACAACGATTTGAAGCGATGATAGCTCAGAGGTGGGAGCGGTCAAACTCACGGACCCCGGTACGATCTCCACCAACGGCTTGAACTTCCGGTGAAAGTAACATCGTTATTAAATTTCCTGCATACTAGTAGGGTACTTTTACAGTTACTACCGGACTAACTACCACCCTAACGTTTGAAAAACTGTCACCAAACACCATAGTTTGTTCAGTGTGCAGACAGCAGTCCTTGAGAGCCAGTAAACATCTAGGCTTAGCGTGATTAAATCTTAGACCACATCGTCACTGACCGTCAAGTGGGAAAATGGTCACAGCGGAGCTTGCTTGAGCAACTCAGTCCAACATTAATGTGGTCACGTCCGGTGACGTCACCATCGCTGGGTATTTTGAACTGAGCGTTGCCTTCCCCATTGATTTCCCAAAGGGCCGGTTGAGAACATCCTAGACCCAGCTTCTTCTTGCGATTTTGATTAGGTTTACGCTGCGTGCATGGCTGATGGCCTATTATATTTTATTAAGCGTGAGGAGTACCACTAGCTGTTTAATAATAATACTAATAATAATATGCAGAAGGTCCCAAACTAGGCAGAGCCTGTATTATGGTAACCTGATGACTGATATATATACCTAAATATATACTTATATACATATACACACCCAGGCACAGGTCAAACAGACATGTACATACACACAAATGTTTGACCTGTCCGGGAATCGAACCCGGGACCAGCGGCTCAGAAGGCAGAGTGCTACCAACTGCGCCAACCATCCTGTCATAGCCTGTTTGATGACAGATTTCTAATGTGAAGTAGTTCATAGCAGATAGAGATAGAGCAGTTCCTAAGTAACTCTTCAATTTATTATTATACTGTAGATTTGATTACAGAGTATACCTTTACTGGAACCTATGGCGGCGTTCTGATTGGGAATGCCAGTTGGAACTTATGTCTACGCTTCATATGCAGTTATCTGAAACGCCGTGGTTGCTAGGTACCTAATATAAAAGGATAATGTAGAAAATGAAACCTATTTTATTATTATAATTTCTGCTATGATAAAATGACCTCGATAGTAATGGCCACGGTCGATGAGACGCCACCCATCGTCACCGATATCGATAAACCGCTATTTCCCGCACAATTTAACTCACCCGCTCCAATAACTTGTCAACTACCCGCGTTTCGCCGTAATTATAGATCAGAGGTTTGCGGAATAGATAAGAAAATATATGAGTTTATGGCAATTTGAGGAAGGAGAAATTGGCATGAGAATCCAAGTTTTACCTCGTTACTTAGTTTTGCAATTAGCTGAAAACCTAAAACATCTAAAAGTGAGGGTCGTCGAGATATTTCCAATGTCTTGAGACAGTCGCAGAATGCTTCTTCAGGTACGTTCGAGATAAGCGCACCAGCAAAATGATGAGCAATGACTTTGGTACACAGTTTCAAAATCCTATTTCCAAAAAATTACATTCAAGTAAATTTAAAGAATTAGATTGATTATAATAATAATAAATATATTTTTATTGACAATAACTTAATAATTATTATATGCTTCTTTATAAAAAAAATACTATTTGAATAAGACCCAAATCATTATCATCATCTATAGTTATAAATGTATGTGAAAAATCGACAACCCTCTTTAATCATTAATTAGCGAGAATTTTCTTAATTTTATCGAGGAAAAGATATTCCATTCCCTTTGATACGGAGTTAAAATGCATGCAAAATAATGCACCGTTTATTAAAACTTTTTTAAAGTTTTTATTTTTGTTATACCTACTCTGGTTTTCACTATCCTTGCCATAGCGACACATATAGTCTATCATGCTGTAACGTTTTTGTAAACCGGCTTGTTCGGAAGGCTGGAAGACATCAAGCTAGCTTGTGAACTGATTCAACAACACAACCTGTCAACATGACTCTAAATCTCACTTTGTCCTGAAGCGAGTTGGTAATAGAACCAACATGCTTCTACTTCATTCTTTTGAGCAGATCTCCAAAATGTGTTAAGTTAATGATCTTCTGAAGGACTTTCAGTGTCGGTGTGCCGTCGTATGATATCGGCGGCGTTAATCGAAAGTGTGGCTTTCCCTTTCTCATTCCTTATTAGCTAACTTGTTCATTATTAACTGGAGAAAGTTTTTCGATAACTTATATGAAGAAAGTTGACAAGACTTATAATAAATCTTGTAAACTCCAGTAAACTACAATATTACTCGATATTTTCAATGGAATCACTTTCTTTCCTGTTAATGAATCACATTTAATAGAATGTATTTTTGCATTTAGATAGAGTTGAAGCCTTCATTATTAAACATATATTCTTTAAAACTGCTATAAGTATTAGTTTATTATTATAACCAGAAAGCAATGATTTTTTGATTTTGCAATGCCATCGATATTATCAAGTGGTGATCGCTATCACACTAATATTACAAAGCCAAAAAAAATCCCATTTATCGTAATGTTTGTTACTCCTAAAATTTGGGATGAAAATAGTTTATACCCTGGAACAACACATAGGTTTTCCCGAAACTATTGATTATTCCCGTGGAATGACGGGAAGACACAAACTGTCAGTACCATATCACCGCCACGTTGGACCCACCTAGAAATTGAAAAATAATGATTTTATATTTCGACGAGCTTTTACTCTTCGTAAAATATTTGAACTTTTAAACATGTCATACAGTCATGTCTAAGACCCTATAATGTTGCTTTATTGATACACAGTCACCTCCTTGCACACAAATCTACATCTTTCAATTTATCTCACGTCGCTGCGGGATCTGTGCTCACCTTTAATCGTGTGAATATATATAGACCTTGGACAATGTATTGCTATGGGTCAAGAATATACAATGATATGACGCTTCCATTATTTTATCGAAGGATAAAATAATGGAAACAAATCATTTACCAACTTTTTTGGGCACTCGCACTGTTAGCTTGAAGTTTCAAGTTAATATATGACTTTTGGGGCTCATTTTGTAATATACTTATTATACGTATTTTGTTATACTCTGTCTCTGACGAACCAATTTGACAAGTTACTATGTTAGGTGGCCACACTGGGCGTTTAAGGCCATTGTGAATACGCAGGTTTGTAACTTTACGGTAACTACAGTATCAACATACAGTTTCACACTTTAAATAATATATAGCTATCCCCTAACCTCAGTTATACTTCGTACCTTAATGTTATATAGCATAAAGCCTCCCTCGAAATGGACTAACCAACACAAAAATATATTATCCATTCCAACCAGTAGTTTCTGAGATTAAGGCTTTCTACCAAAAAAACAAATTCTTGAGATTTATAATATTTTTTGAGATGTATGTATATCCTGAGTTTTCGCCGCATTAAATAATTACGTATTTTAATTTATGGAATACAAATTATTTTATAAAACAGTAGCGGTCCGCCCTGGCTTTGCACTGGTAAAAACAATCAAATCTAAAAATTAAAGTATCCCTAATTAAAAAAAAATAATATAGTAGCCTATGTCACCCGGGGATAGTGTAGCTTCCTAACAGTGCAAGATTTTTCAAATCGGTTCAGTAGTTTCGGAGCCTATCCAATGCAAACAAACAATCAAATCTTTCCTCTTTATAATATCATTAATATAGATCTATAACATTTTAAAGATCCTGAGAAAAAATGTCTTGATAGATGGATAGACAAACCGCAAAGTGCTCTTGCTACATATTTCTAAATCGGAAGAAAACTGATTAGATGTCATTGTTCAAAAACAATTACATAAACACTTTTTGAACGAGTGCACAAAATATGTCGGGTCGTTGAAGGCACCGCGCGTATTTACACACAAGCGCACGGAGCAAGCGCTCGCAGCAGACTGAAAAACTAAAAAAATATGAATAAAAAATTAAGTAAGATAGAAGATTGGGGTAATGTGAGTTAGTCGTCAATCTAAAAGAAGATGGTTCGATCCCCGCCCCCGGCCATCAATTATTAAATCCACAAAATGGTTGAAAGCTACTTTCAGTTATCCGCCAGATTTCAAGTTTTTATACTTTACAGATCTCATAGTAAACTCTAAGAATTGTTTACTCTGTCCTGTACTGTACTCTAGTAAGGCTGGGTAGGTACTCGAAAGTACCCGACTACCATACTGGGAGTGTGATAGCGGTGTTTTGTTGGTGGGGATAGAACCAATGTCCGTGAGTTTAACAGCTGACGCCTCCATCGCTGAGCCATCATAGCTATTTCACAATTATGTTTAATAATGTGTTATCACGGTATCACATAGTCAAGAGAAAATGTGTTACCAAGACACCTGTTGTCAGTGAGATCCAGCTAACACATCTGGTCTGGTTTGATTTCTCCCTTCTTTCAGATAGTCAAATCCTACAGTTTTAAAATCATGTCATAATAAAATAAATAAAAAAAATGTCATTAAAATACGAGTACTGCTGTTAGGTACTAAAAAACTTACTTGTTTGAGTCTGAAAACTATCGTGAGTTTCTTTCATAATTGTAATGTAACAAACCGACTAACTTACTTGTTGTTGCTATATTTTATATATACGCGTAGATCAAATGTCAACTGTCCTATCTATGCAGGGTATAAATTCCTTTAAATACATTGCTCATAGATTGTGAATGAATTGTTGGTGTTGCTAGTTTTGCTATTCACCTTGAAGTAAAATTCTAATAGCTAAACAAATCTAAGATCTACTGTAATGCAATTACCTACCTATGCAATCGAGATGCAATTGTTATTATAGAGGCCAAGTTTATTTATGATTAAATTTGTATCACTATCCATTGTTTATGAATTGCTTGTCTAAATAATTAAGAGAATTGGCACCCTGAATGCTCGCAGTATTGTCCTACAAAACTTCAATTAGTAGACAATGATGTAGTGATTCTGTTGTTTAGTCAAACTAACTAAAATGGTACTCAAAAAATAGTTTTATATGGTTACGATAAAGTCAAAATTAGCATGACACTTATGAAAAAAACATTAAAATATATCTTTTGATCAAAATGCGGCTAGTTTTAGGTAAAATTAGTGGTTGTTATTTGGTGCCGTGTTCGCAGATAACTTCGTCGTTTATGAACCGATATTTATAATTCTTTTTTTGTTTGATAGAATATACTTCCGTTGGTACCGACTTCAACAAGTTATTTCACACTTTTGAATTCTGAAATGGGTTCCATTTTTTGGTAAAATTATTTAGCTAGTTTGATTAAGTAACAGAAATGGGGCCACACTTTATTTTTTTCAATTGATGATCTACATAGAATGAAAATAATGAAAGTGCAACCGACCTATGTACCTTCACTCACACCAATTGAGTGAAAGTACTTAGTTATTGGCTAAACACAGTCTATACCGAGTGCGAAAGGCATATTAACATTGACCTCAATTTTTATGGGGTGTAATTGGACAATTTATGGGAAAAGTGCAATTGAGACTCGTAGAAGTGGTTTTCATTTGAATATCTAATTAATTTATGCTAAACATATTCATAAAGTCAGTGATGAGAATTGTGCATGTCAAAAGTTCTCAATGGTTCGAGAGATGACTTTTAGCTTCCCTTGGGCCCTGTGTTCGTATCTCAGCAGGGACAAACATTTATGTGATGAGCTGCAGATGTTTGTCCATGGTCTCGGATGTAATGTTAGCCTCCGTGGACTACACTTTTCCCGGTACCTCAATTATCCCACGAGAGCTATATTTTTTCCGGGATAAAAACTAATGTGTTATTCCCACAGTTTAAGCAATCTTTATTCTAAATTTCATGCAAATCCGTTCAGCCCTTTCAGCAAACAAGTATACAAACAAACGGCAGACTAACTTTTGCCCTTGTTATATTATTATTGTGACATACCTAGTAAGTAGTATTTCAGAAAATAATACTGTACGGTGATTCATACTTCCAAAATTCATGGAAAGCTATCAAAAATTCTCTCTTATTATAAATGCTATTAACAAAATGGGATATTCATTAGAAATAAGTTATACGATGACCAATACTATAAGTTATTAACCTAAATAATTATGCAGCATATTAATGGAATTTAATGTAGAAGATATTTGAATATATGAATGTTTTTGAAGATTTAGCAAATTAAGGTTAACGAAAAGAAATCACAAATATAATTCAAGATAGAGAAGAAATAGACCATCTAAAAAAATGGCTGAGTCGATACCAAAAAGCCGAGGGTTCATAGTCTGCTTAAATGAAAGAGAATCTATGTTTCGCCTTTCTTTGTGTGCCTTTGTCTTTCTACTCAAAGTACTATTCTATGAATAAAAGTAGAGAAAACGGATAGAGAGAGCGACATCTCGAAAAAGCCGCAAACTACTTGTACTTATCAATAGATCAATGACTACTACCTCACTATCCGTAAGAAAAAAAAATCAAAATTACGACAGTTGACTTAATTTTGCAACCTCAATTTCCATGCGCTTGTGCGACATCTACCTCATATAAACATATAATATCATTGGATTCACCTACCTTTGAAATACTAGAAAATGACTGAAATGTTATCCTATCTGAAATGAAATCATTGGCTTAAATAATTACAATGATCGAGTAATGTTTATTGGATTTCCAAAACTGTCGAAAATGGCCTTTGTGGGCAATATGCTCATAAAGGCAATTTCGCAGACTGTAATAACTTTTCTATGACCATACCGAAGCACAATCCTAATACGCCCAGCCGTCTTTTGAATTACACGCACGATCTTAGGTAACATAATATACATATATACATTCCCACAACAAATGTATGTTTTTTTTTCTTTTTTTTGTATTATAATTCGGTCCATTATGAAGAGAAGGCAGAGGTAATAATTATGTCCTTAGCTTTATTATTGGCCAATACAGGCAGACAGGCAATCGGTCCATTTCATACAACCCTATGCGTATCGTAATTCGTAGCGCAGATGGAAAATCTGGACCTGAGGAGCTCTCTCCATTTTCCTGTTATACACGAAATAAATGTTCTAGAAAACTGTTGCGTAGTTAAAAACTGTAGCAAAAAATGTATGGGGTGAACGTATCGGTGGCGTACCTATCAGGCGTGTCAGATGACGAGAGCTTCTTTTATTTGGCGGTCACCTTCAGGCACCGTTAACTCTGAGGGCGAATCTTATCTTAATACGTCTAAACAATACAAAAACTCAACTTACATGATACATTGAGACAGAATTGAATCGAAGTTGATATAAAAATAAGAAGCATTTTTTAAGGCCCAAGACATAGTAATATAACTTGTCAGCTGTTGCATACCTTATAATTACAATCATTATACGACGTCAAATATTCGCGTGACAAAACTTCAGGGGCATTGATAAATACACACACATACGCAAATACCTACTTCTTGTTTAGAACTAATAATTATAGCTTCAGATTTGAACTTTCATTTGAATTTTTTAATATGTTTAAGTTAATGTATGTGACGGACCTTACCTCCCAATGAAACACTCGTAGCTATGCTAAGCTAGAACACACGAATTGGTTGGGGAAACTACTCCCGTCCTTCTAAAGGCACATTAAGCTGTCGAGACTTTGGGCTCGTAGGGACCTGGAGCTCATCGGATTTTCCAAAATGTATCAGAGCGTTTGATCGATGCGACGCGTGACCAAAATGCTGGCACATATTTGGCTCAACGAATCAGCATTGCAATTCAACGTGGCAATGCAGCTAGCATTCTGGGCACGCTGCCAGCCGGTAGCGGGTTAGAACATTTGAGTTATCTATAGGCTACCAATAGCTAGTGGATTGCTCAAATGTTATTGTAGTAGCTGCAGTATTGTAATTAGTTATTAGTGTTTTATTTTAATAAAGGCAGCTGTCAAATCTTGTATTTACTCTGGACGAACATGGCCAATCGTTACATTACAATAGGGGCATTCGGGCGGTTTAAAGGCGACGGTATTTTTCATCCGTAAATTAAAGCCTGGGAGGATGGAATCGAGATCATAATTAGATTATATTCTGACAGACGACCTGACTAATATCGCAATACATACACACGGATAGTAACCAAGTAAGTAATACATTATCACCAGATAAGCGCGTACTAAGTCCCTTTTTTTTATTTCACTCAAGCCCCAGCCTTGTCGTATTATGTTTTGCATATTGTGCAACAAGAATAATGTACCATAATGCGATAGATCCAAGGATAGTGACAATACAAGACTTGTTCTACTGGTCTATGTTACGGAAAGCTTTGTAATATCTACTCGGCTTGCTTAAATCACTTTCCAGTTTACTCTGAAATCGTGGCGTGGGTCGTTGATTTAACTCTTAATTAATTTTAAGCGCCCGCCTTGGCAGCTACCACTCTCATGTTGAAAAACTGTCACCAAAGACACGGCAGTTCAGGCAGCTACACTTGAAATCCAGTTATAATTCTATGCCTGACGTGATGACTTTTTCGACCGAACCGTCACCAACCATCAAGTGGGATATTAGACCAACGCTAGAGTTGTCTATTCTAATAATATAAAGCGGAAAGATTTGTTTGTTTACATTGAATAGGCTCCGAAACTACTGAACCGATGCCCAATTCGAAAAATTCTTCCACTGTTGGGAAGCTCCACCAACCCCGGGTGACATAGGCTGTATAATATTTTCAAACAAATGAGGGATCCTTATAATTATTCATTTTGAATTTTTCATATGTGCGAAGCCGGGGCGCACCTCTAGTTAATAATGAAAAGAGACCTCTGCTTTTGATACGGCATCGACACATTTAGATAATAATCTAAATGTGTCGATGACAGCGCTTGAAAATTGCAAGTTTAAAGAAGATAATAAAGTGATACTATCGCTTTGTATAGTAACTTTGTGGATTAGACAACATTAATACCACCGTGCGCCGTGGTGGTACCGGCCTAGAATAGTACTCCCCCATCTCTTCCCGTGGGTGCCGTAAGAGTCGGCTAAGAGTTCACTTACCAGAAGGTGGGCAGCAGCGCCTTCTGAGGGTTGGAAATAATACTGCGCTCGCCAACCCGCCTGCCAAGCGTGGCGAGTATTGGCAAATCCCTCCTATATGGGGGAGGCATACGTCCAGCAGTGGACGCACATGGCTGAGAGAATAAGAAGAAAATACCATCGTATTAACTTAATTTTTTGTAACTTTTAAGAAAGAATTATAAGTTGATGATTTATATACTGGTCAGGTTTGTGGTGAGGACGAATGACTTGGCTGGCCGCCTGCTGTGCAATCTTATTTTTTCTCTCAAGAAGTTTTATTATTATGATAATTAACATATTATGTTAATTATATAATTATACAAATATACTCATAATAGTGTAATTATGTATTACCATTATGAAATGGCGGTGGTAACGCCACTTTTCCGCAGTCTGTTTTCGGAAGTCCGATGCGTCATGCATAAATTTTACGGTCTAATGTTCTGTACTTAATATAATGAACACCTTGTGTATCTAATTTTAAGTAATAGTTAGATATAACTACCTACTTTCCATTTCTATCTCTTAAATCGCAGTAATGTTATTTTTTTCTACTGAACCCTTCTTAGGCGATGAAAGCACATACCTTCGTAATAAATATATTTATTTTAAACAGAAAACCTCTTAATTTTTTTATTCAAACTGACGTGATTTTGACACATTATAAATGTATATAATGCGGAAATCACCACGTAATAAGTCGTACGTAATATGAGTGTTCCGACTATATTTAAATTAAAATAATAATAATTTAATCTATTAAGCCACATCAGTGGGCAAAGTTCCCCAAATGCTGGCAGCATTTACAAGTTGAATGCTTAATCTTTGAGCGAGATAAAGGCCAATAATTTAACTTCTGAATTGCAATAAGATAGGAGTTTTAATTTTTAAATAGGGCAAACAACATCAACTCAACCTTCTTTCATCGTGGCTTTTTTTTCCCCGCATAATAAATGCCTTTATTAAAATAAAACACTAATAACTAATAACAATACTGCAGCTACTACAATAACATTTGAGCAATCCAAAAGGCTATTGGTAGCCTATAGATAACTCAAATGTTCTAACCCGCTACCGGCCGGCAGCGTGCCCAGAATGCTAGCAGCATTGCCACGCTGAATTGCAATGCTGCTTCGTTGAGCCAAATATGTGCCAACATTGGTCACGCGTCGCATCGATCAAACGCTCAGATAAATTTTGGAAAATCCGATGAGCTCCAAAAAAATAAAAAAATAAAATAAAATAAATTAATTTTATTTTTACTTTAAACAATATTAATTCATTTAAATTTCTGACATTGGCAAATTTGAGTAAGATTTAACAAATGCATCTACAGAAGCCACAAAATGAAGTAATATCATAAAAGTAATGCTGCAAATAGCTCTATAATTGAACTAAAATGTGCTAACAGGTCGTGCAGTGTTATTATTTGTCATTAGACAGGTAAAGGTGCGATGGTTATCAGTACCGTGTCTTCTATTGTTGGCATTCAGGCTAAAAATAAGTGACGTTTGTTTAACAAGCTTATCAAATAAATAATGAATAGCCTCACGTTATTTCCATTTCCAATGATATGGACTCAAATTATCCATGGAAGTCTAGGAAATACCCACATAATCGTCGAGATCGACGATCGAGTTGAAATCACACTCGACTTTATCTAATCTTGAGATTACAGTGCACTTGTATATTGGCACAAAGTACTATCATATAATTGAATCGAAAACTAGGATGGCTATCGGAATTTCTATCTGGGCGCTTCCGTATGCTCCGAAGCGTATATTCCACCATGTGCTACTGGTTACGGTGGTTCAACAGTCAATGCCAAGTCGTAGACCCTTAATCTGCTCGTAAGCTTCGAAATCTGTGACAGAAGCAATTACAATTTTCAGGTCTCTCCGAAAACAGCATTTTTTTTTTTTTTTTTTTATTCACAATAGGCAGGCGTTTGACCACTATCTCACCTGATGTTAAGTGATGATGCGGTCTACGATGATTCACGCCTGCCTAGAAGATACCTGTTCACTCGTGACTTGAATATGCCCAGATTGTATTCATGTGGAAACACAGACTTAGGCAATGAGTTCCACTCGTTAGCTGTACGCACTATGAATGTGGAAGCAAAACGCTTGGTGCGACAGGGTGGAACGTCTACCATGTATGGATGTCGCATTGCAGTCCGTCTGGTCGTTTTTTGATGGAATGGGGAAGGAGGTACTAAGTTATGTAACTCCAGAGCACACTCCCCGAAATGTATCCGGTAAAAAACCGATAAGCTAGCGACTCTACGTCGGTGTTGCAGGCTTTGAAGTCGTGTCTCGACTAAAGAATCCTTGTTAATGAGCCTTTTAGCACGCCTCTCTATGGACTCAAGAGCCTCAAGCTGATATTTAGCCGAGCCGTCCCACAAGTGAGAGCAGTACTCCATACAGGATCGGACTTGTGCTTGGTATAAGTTGAGCAGTTGTTCCGGTGTGAAGTACTGCTTCACCTTTGCGAGTATTCCTAGCTTTTTGGCTGCCAACTGAGCTTTTGACTCGATGTAGGAGCCAAAATTCAGAGTTGAGCTCATTGACATGCCCAGTATATCAAGATGGTCGGTTATTGGCACGGATACATCTCGGAAAGTAGGAGTCAGATGAAATTGACTCTTTTTTGCGGAAAAGAGACACGCCTGAGTTTTATTGGCATTGAACTTTACCAGGTTGGCATCACCCCAGTCGGAGACTGCCTTTAGGGTCAAGTTCAGACGTTCCACCATGTTCTCTCTCAATAGTTGTATTTGAGTGCCGCTACTGCGTGCATTGGACGTATAGCTCTCTACCACTGTACTGTCATCTGCATACCCAAAGGTACCGGGCTTGAGCAGCTCATTTATGTGCAGTAGAAACAGCGTTGCAGAGAGCACAGACCCCTGAGGAACACCGGCATTTATATCCAATTGATCAGACGAGCAACCATCAATAACCACTCGTAATGATCTGTCCCTCAGAAAGTCTGTTATCCATTCACATAGTGCAGTGGGCAAGCCATATGATGGAAGCTTGCTTATAAGGCTATCGTGCCAGACCCTGTCAAAGGCCTTTGAGATATCTAGAGAAACGGCCAACGCTTCTCCGTGTCTCTCAATGGCCTCACTCCAGATGTACGTGGCATACGCTAGGAGATCTCCGGTGGACCGGTTTCGGCGGAAGCCATATTGCCGGTCACTCAGAATGTCATTTGTCTCCAGGTATGCCAGGAGCTTCTTGTTGAGGACACGCTCCATGCTCTTACAGAGAATGGACGTGACCGATATTGGCCTGTAGTTGGCAGGGTCGGCTCGACTGCCTTTTTTGGGCACGGGCTGCACGTTAGCTAACTTCCAGGACTTTGGCACAATACCCGTATCGAGTGAGAGACGAAACAGACGTGTCAAGATAGGAGTAAGTTCAGGAGCACAGGTTTTCAGCACTATGGCTGGAATACCGTCTGGTCCACTGGCTTTGTTAACGTCGAGATTGCGTAGCGTTTTGCGAACCTCGGATTGATGAATACGTATATCCGACATAAACGTCTCGTATTGCTCAATTGGGGTTGGAGGTGTTGCACCGCTAGCATCTAACCGCGAAACTTCAGCAAAGAGAGTAGCAAACAAGTTTGCCTTATCTTCAGCGGTGTGAGCCAGCATAAACTATTGTGATAGGTTATGGTAGATCCGAGACCGTAGCACGAATCACTAACGTATGAGGTAGCGTAGTAACATCGCTGCGTAAAACTATTATATTAGCTGTCAATTTATGTACTACAACTGTGACACAGATAATTAATAATCTGTGCGTGCAATATTTAAGTTCATTTTAATATTGTATATCTTCAACAGCCAATGAAATACATTTTGTAATTTCAATATTGAGCCAATATTAAACAAGAACAATATAACAATACACAATTTATTTAAATTATTCCGAATAGTAGTTTATGAAACTGTATCATAAAAAGGGTTCTTAAAACACGAGTGTAAGTTGAAAAAACGAGCCGTATGCAAGTGTTTTATAGCATTACACGAGTGTTTTAAGGCCAAATTATGTGCAGTTTCATACACTACTTTATCTAATCTTATAAAATAAATAATTAAACTTACGTTCATTCACAGCTTATATGTGCATTTATTTGTAAACTTTTAGCGCCAAAATCCATTTGCTAGTCGCGCATGCGTATTGCGCCGCGTCCGCAGACTATATGTAGAAAAATTGCATTGCAACCTCCTTGGCGGAGCTGAAGTTGTATCTATCTATCTATATATTGTATCTATCTGTACATAAAAGTTAACATTTCGATACAGTTGTCATAGAAGAGCTGTATGGAAATGTTAATTTTTTTAATTTGTTTCGATATATTAGACAATATATCGAAACAAATTAAAAAAATTAACATTTCCATAAAGACTGTCATTAAAGTTCCGTTTTTGATTTTTTAGTCTTTATATTTCAGTACGACATTGAATAAACATAAGTTCTTAACTACAATAGGTTATTTTTACGTCATCAATCACCTTTAATGCACTGACAGCAACTATAAATAAGACCATTAAAATTGCAATACAATTGTAAACATTCAATTTGAGGTGACCTAACAATGACCTGGTGCTGTATTACTGCATTACTACTTTCGACACTGCAGCTGTAAAGGTAACATGATGTGCAATATCTCTAATACATGAAATTATTGCAATTTGGCTACACGTGGAATTTCGCAATTAACGTCAATGATAATCCTCTACATATTGAGGTAATGCTACTAAAGATCTTTTATTGCCTCTGTCGATTTGAGGTTTGATAATTATATCAAAATCTGTTTGCGCACATTAAAGAAAAAAATTATCATAATTTCAACGATACATACAAATTATCATATTCAAATTATTTTTTTGCCGTCATGCGAACCAACATAGGAAAAAGAAAAAAAGTACGATACGCTCAAACAATGGCGCTAGCAATGCAAAGAAAGTGGCTCAGCCTTGTTTCTAACCATATTTGTTCTAACATTCTGAAAAAAATCAATTCATATCAAATCTTATTGCGCTTATCTCTTATGAGAATTAGAGCAAAAAGTCGTCTAACACACAACAACAATGAACCTTGACCTTCTTTTAAAATAGTCATCCAAAACTCAACATCGGAATGCCGCCATCAATCATTACTAACTTCTTAATAATAAAGACCGTTATCTCAACAATTTTAATTACTCTCATCAGATTGTAGCAAAAGCACGTAATTTCTCCGCTATTGTACATTGTTTTTGACAATGTGTGTGAAGCGGTGAAGTTTTCACCGTTTCCCCTTTTACAATAGTCAATATTTATAAATAGAGAGTACCAGTGAAAGTGTAAACACATTCATCTGCAGTAACTCAACTGCATACATTTTAATATCGTTACGTTCACAGCCACGATTAATTCCGCCCTCGGCTAGAGCTTCAGCGATAGTTCATTTTTTTACATTTAAATTATAATTAGTATCACATTTCACATATTCAATAAATATGTTTTCTATTTTTTTTTTAAAATAAGGTCATAATTGTAAATTATTTTGAAATATATGTTATTACATGTGATTTGTACTTAGATGATGTAGATGGCATTTCTGCCGTACTAATTAATCAATAATAGTAAATAAATTGCCTACAGGAACTAACCTCAAGCTTGAAAATATGCCATTAAAACCACATCGTATTCAGACTCTTTGTTTGAATATTTGGCAGCTGATGGGGCGTTATAAAAAAACAGGATAAAACATACTGAGGGTATAATTCAGTCATTATTTATTAAGCAATATTTTTTTTTCATTCTCTACGTGATACAGTACCTACTTTTCTTCATTAGTCAATTTTGTCACAAACGCAAATTGTCTGTGAATCGATTTGTCACAAATGGCATCCGTAGCATAGGCAGTTTACATAATGGTTTTCATCGAGCACTAATTTCGTGTACTATTACCATCGTACCAAATGTCTCATGAACATTCGAGTTATCATACTCTTCATTGGTTTGTAGGTTATACTGTTGTGTGTTTACTGAAAGATTCACTGTTTTGGTTAGTGTTATTTGCGAGGTGTGCAAGTTGTCATTGAAGTGTCTGTTGTCTCTTGCATTTTATGAGTGCCGACATAAAAAATAAACAGCTGCAATACTACTTTTTAGAGTATTTTTTACCTTAACTAACATAAAACTTAACAAATCCCTACTACTATTATATCCGTGGGATAATTGAAGTAGCGGGAAAACCCTAACCCACACGGATGAAACCGCGGGGCGCTACTAGTCTAAAATATATGTCATATTAAAAAGCTAGGCCAAGATGTTATAAAACGAGTAATAAGTTGATAAGCCAAATGGGTCTATCAGAATTTTAGCTTTTAGTAGTAACTATCTTAATAATATTAAATAATAATAAATAGCAACACATAATAAGGGTGTTAATGTGTGGTCTATATAATGAAGTGTATCCGCTAGTGTCATAGTAGCTAGTTATAATGTAATATATTTTACTTATCTATGCGAGCGTTTTTCTTAGTAAGACGTTATCCATGTACAACCTTTAATCCTCCGTTAAGTTGAGGAGGCGGCTAAGCATACCAGTGGTAAAAATAAATATACAGCTTTCAACGGGCAGTTTTCAATTCATAGATATGGAAAAAATCGTTTACATAACACAATTTTGAAATTTTCGGAAAAATACGTTTCAGATCCGTAATAAGACAAATAACTCCTTCCTGCGATCTTGGTCAAGTCGTTTGTCCACCTTGTCAGTGGACGTCTAATGCTGCACTTTCTTGTCCATGGTCTCCACTCGAGAACCTTTCGACTTCAACGGCCGTCGGTTCTCCGAGATATGTGCCCTACCCACTGCCACTTCAATTTGCCGCTGGGCTATATCGGTGACTTTAGTTCTTTTAGGGAGCCTTGCTCTCTCCCGTATGTCATCACTGGTAACACACATTGATCGAAGACTCTTGTCTTCAGGTTTTGTGGTATTTTGGACGAAAGGTAAATCCTTTCGTCCAAAATACCACAATACCTGAAGACAAGAGTCTTATACTTATACATGAATATTATATTAAAGAAACACAATCATTAAATATGTTCAAAAAATTCTTAAAGCATGTATTGAAAGATTTTTCATAATTAAGATATTTTTATATGTAAAATATCTATAAAACTTCATAAAGCCATTAAAATCGCTGCAGCCTGTAACCGTGAGCACAGCCTTAGTACATTCGACCATTGTTGTTCTTCTAAGAATTCATGCGACTGGACTTTGCGCGGTGCGGCGCGGCAATGCAAACATTTTATTTAGCGGATAATTTTTAGTATTGTTGTTCGAAAGTGTTATTCTTAATTATTTAATATAAATACGTTTGTAAACTATGAGCTACGGTACAATAAGTGTTTATTTTTAAGTTATTATATATCTCAGTAAGTGAATGTAATTCTTTTGAGATAATAAACATTCTGAACAGTATATTCTGCCCTTATATTTATCATATTTTGTTGATTTTTTTATAACCATTATAGTTGATGTCTTGACATCGATATTTCCAAAACACACATTAACTACCTACATAAATTAGGCATCTTTGCGCAAGTTGGACATAAAAGCGAAGTATGTCCATATAAAGATTACATTTTGTTTGCATGGCTATTAAAGTGTCTTTAGAGATTTGTACCACACAGTGTGTACATACAAGTATTATTGCTTTTAGTTTGGCAATAGAAGAAGCAAAGTATTCAATGTAACTTTGTAAATTAGAAATGTGAAGTTATCCATACAACGCAACTATAACATACGCGATCTTGCTGAATTTTACACGCATAATATAGATATTTTATAGTTAGGTGCTGCTCTATGAATATTTTAAATAAGTTTGGAATGAACTGACTTTTTAAATATTAAAAGTTGGAATGACATCAAAATGGAAGCGTGGAGGCTTTAAATCATTACAAATGATGATGCGAATTATAATGAATCACTAGTACTAAGTCAATATCGAAAGTATGTTTTTAAATTCGCGATTAGATTGGAAATTATTTCCGATGATATGAAGGTGCTAAGCATACAATTTTGACTCGATGTTAAGCACTGCGTGTTTGGTGACAGTTTCCAACTTGAGGGTGGCAGCTATATAGCCAGGTGGATACAGAAATACAACTTACCACCGAGCATGATATTAATTTTAGGTTACACTATATTTTGTTCAAGTACTGGCTAGCACTGCGCTTGTTACTCGTGGACTGCTTTATTGAGCTGAAATATATTGATCATACTTGGTCTTTGCTTATAGCGAAGCTCGCTTAGCAGATACTCAGCAAATAACGATTTACGTTTCGAATTTATAGTTCCTGTGTATGCTGACTAAATACTTAGCATGAACTAAGTATTATGAATGTATAAAACACGGGAGTTACTTACGTAATAAGTCAGAGGGTTCCGACTATAGTTTCAACCACATTCGGTGGTCTTTTTCAAGGAGAATAATTGACTTATTCTCCTAACCATCTGAACCCTCTGACTCATTACGTGAGTAACTCCCGTGTTTTATACATTCATAATGTGTCCAAACCACGTCAGTTTTAATGACAAAACTAAGTATTAGGACAGTCAAAGTGACAATCTTTTTACCCGACTGCGAAAGAAGGAGGGTTATTCTCTATTCAGTGATATTATAATAGGGAAACCGTTAAGATATTGCGTCGTACGTAAAAAAAAGGGAACTTAAAAGGGACTTCCCTTTCATTGATTCTGAAATATATATGTAAAATAAATGTTGGCACATATTCAAAAGTGGAATTCATCTATACTAATATTATAAAGAGGAAAGATTTGTATGTAAGTATGTTTGTAACGAATAAACCATAACTTTAACTAACTTTTTATTTATTTTACCCATGCGAAGCCGGAGCGAACCGCTCATCGGTCATCTTCATGTTTCAATATATTTGACGTCGTTAAAATTAGAATAAAATGAAGTATGATTATTCGGATTACAGTTTAAATAAGACATCAATCTATGACCAATTACACGAAACGCATCACTGTGATTGACTTATACTATGCTCTTGTCATTCGCTTTATTGTAAACGGGTGTTCTTACTAATATTATTAATGCGAAAGTTTGAGTATAGATGTATGGATGTATGTTTGTTACTCTTTCACGCAAAAACTACTCAACGGATTTGAATAAAATTTGGAACCCAGATAGCTTATACCCTGGATTAACACATGGGCTTATTCTCATCATCACTTTCATTACCGTTCGAATAACCGCTGACTGAAATAAACCGCTGACGCTCCAAATGAATAAACGGCATTGAGTTTGCATCTACATTTTTCACAACAAAGTGGCAACACTTTCTAATGCCTGCTGAGTTAGCACACAGTGGTTTGCAAATCTTTTAATAAACACCTAAATCTGGTGATGTTCTTACGCATCGGTATATTCTAAATCTTAACTAGATCTATTATTTATACCTTTTCTGATCATCTAAGGAATTTAAATTCGTACGCCAAGCCTATGTATAACACAGTAACGATGATAAATATCAAACATAAAACCCTTCCATTAAGTAAAAGTAATTAATACTGAAAAAACATCCATGTAAGTGATGAAACTGTCGATCAATAGACAGCTTTTTGTGCTTTGCACTCAGGCTATCTTATAAGCAATTCATGTGATTTATAGTTAAACTATGGCTAGCACGTTAATTAAAATTTAAGAATTAGTTAAAGTCAAGGGGTTAATGAATCATCATCATCATCTCAGCCATAGGATGTCCACTGCTGGACATAGGCCTCCCCCAATAATTTCCACAAGGATCGGTTGGAAGCGGTCCGCATCCAGCCCTTACCTGCGATAAATGTGGTTAATGAATAAGACGATTTAATTAAATCAACCATATTACGGCCCTAAGCGACAACTCGCTTAAAGCCGTAATACTACTAGCAATTACTTGTTTGACGGTTATGTATGAGTTTATCCCACTAATATTATATATGTGAAAGTTACGATGGATGGATGGATGGATGGTGATGTTTGTTACTCAATCACGCCAGAACGGCTGAATGGATCTAGATGAAATTTGGTATGGAGATAGCTTATACCTTGGATTAACACATAGGCTTATTTTCATTATCACCGTTTTTCATCACACGCGGGTAAAACCGCGGGGCGCAGCTAGTGATTAATACATCTTTATTTTAAAACTGCTTTAAACCAAGTGTCAAAGATTAGACCAAGACGTTGATAACATTACAGCCTCTATCTGAATTAATGAGAGTGTTTAAAGAGGTCGGAAGCAAAATAAACAATCTACAGTCATGGCGTCAAAGCTTGCCATTTCATCTCCTTACGCAAGAAACGTGACAGACATAATTGCAAAAAAATATACTTAGAACGACTTTAGTAGGATTAGTACAAGGGCGATTATCATGTTTGCGTGAAGACTTGTGCCTGAAAATAAGGTGTTGCCTAGACTCGTCTGATTAGCTGCTAACATGAGTTTATTTTTTATATTGCAATCCGTCATCACTTAACATCAGGTGAGACAGTTGTCAAACGCAAGCTAATAATCCTCCATTTGACTACTGTCTTATCTGATGGTAAGCAGTGACGTGGTCTTTAAGATATGGCTTTCTATTAGTGATTTGGAGACTCCAGGACTCCGGGAAATGATGGTGATGGGGAATCATGCAACGAGTTCAACTCCTTGGTAGGACGAATTATGAAAATACAATGAAAACACTTCGTAACGGACAAGTGCTAGCTAATAGCATCTACCATCAAGAGAGAACAATGATAATAATGATGGTGGAATTAACCAAACTCAGAACTGTTAGTCAGCCCCAGTATTACGACGGAATATTTCCTAACTATGAACCTTTAAATGCAATAATTCTAACCGAATAGTGGTAAACTAAACCACAGACTAGTAACTAATTACAATACTGCAGCTACTACAATAACATTTAAGCAATCTACTAGCTATTTAACTATTTAACCACAGACTATTTTTTTCATACCAGCATGTATTACATAAACTATTAAAATAAACGTGGAACCTTGACCGAGTGGTCAATGTTTCCACTTTTAGTCGTGTGTTTAGTGAAAAACATACGTAACTTGATAAATTGAAATTGTAATTAGATTTTTATATTATCATAATCACCGACGCTTAATAAATACGTTCTGTAGTTGGAATATTTACTATTTTAATGATTTATGGTCAGTTTGAAATCATAGAAGTGTCATTATAGATGGTGAAATAAATTATGTGAATAGTGCTAGTGGAATGCTTAATAAACGGAAGAGGTGCTGCATAATTTGATTCCACCATCCCCATTCCATCTTAGGACGACCAGACGGACGGCAATGCGACATCCATACATGGTGGACGTTCCAACTTGTCGCACGGAGCGTTTTGCTCCCACATTCCTAGTGCGTACAGCTAACGAATGGAATTGATTGCCTAAATCTGTGTTTCCGCAAACATACAACCTGGGTATCTTCAAGTCACGAGTGGATAGGTATCTTCTAGGCAGGCGTGCTCCACCGTAGACCGCATCATCACTTAACATCAGGTGAAATAGTGGTCAAACGCCTGCCTATTCCCAATAAAAAAAAAAAGAGGACAGAGTTATAAATCTGTAAGCCTGTTCTTTTACAATAAAGCTTAAGTTTTTTCCCATATGATAGGTAAAGACGATATGCCAGTTACCATTTTAGATCTGACATGATTACATATTCGACCACATACATTTTTATTTCATTACAATGTTTAGTACATACTAAAACTTAATACATAATTTTTTATCAAAAATTGTAACCGTCGTTCTACACTAAGAAGTGTGAAAAACTTGTTGAAATCGGTACTATGATAGTTCAAAAGTAACTATTATCGAATTTTGTGTTCATGGTACCGACTTTTGAGTGTTGAAGTTGGTTCTATTTTTGGTAAGCATTTTCTTTTCACCCTTTTCAGTGACCTTTGCTATTCACGGGATCGATTCTCATTGTGTATGTTCACCGATTTCTACACCCGCAATTAGAATATCGTCCAATGGACGTAATACTTTTCAGTTATTGGAGTGAAATCCCTTGTTCGATTTTGATGAAATTTAAATGGGGCCACCTCGAACGAAGGTGGCTCTAACAAAAAAAATTGAGAGAATCGGTCTGTAACCATTTTGGAAAGCAGAAATTGGTGACATACATAAAAGTAATACGTACAGTCGAACATATTACCTCCTTCTTTCTTGTAGTTGGTTAAAAAGTCCAATCATGGAGGGAAAGTCCCCAGATTACCTGTCGGTATTGCGGCGTTGAATCGCAAAGCTCAAATTTTGTGTAAAATATATGCCATGACTTTGGACACTAGATGTATATATACATCAAATAGACAGATATATATATATCAAAAGCTTGCGGCCAAGTCTGTATATAATGTTAGACCGGTCGAGCCCTACAGGCCCAACTACCCCAAAAGGCACAAACATGAGTGCGGAGCCGGTCAAGGCTTACATATTTATGGCGTTGAAGGTTTTCAGCTTTGGCAGCGGCATTGCTAGCTTTATTTGTTGTCACTGAAAGGCAGGTTTCATAGTCAATCCTATAAGGTGACACGGAGCTAATGTAGCGGTGTGGGGGCGGAGGCCGTCGATGTCGGACTTCGAGGATGTGGGTCTTAATTATACGAATCCAATCGGGCGCCGTTACTCGATCGTAGGTAGGCTTTATTTTAGTTTAACGATAACGTTTAGAGATAACGCAGGGTCAGAGCCGTACAACCAGCTATGGAGAGAGCTATGATCGAAGTTTCTCTACGCGATGGAATCAGAAATGAGTTCTCATTTCTTTAGAAGAACGAAAGTCACCGACATAACCCAGATGATTACCAAGTTGAAGTGCAGTGGGCAGGGCGAATAGATTGAAGAACTGATGGCCGTTGGGATCGAAAGGTTCTGAAAGACAACGGACTGGCAAGCGCAGCATAGGATGGCCACCGACAAGGTGGACAGACTTCACTAGTGTAAATAGAGAGGGAGAGAGATAGAAAAAACACACACAAATTAAACTAATAACAGAAAAACAACGGTTCTTATTTTAATTAAGAGAGATTAGAAATTTGGATTACCTAACTTTTAAAGTAATAGTTACTTAAATATATATAAACAGTTATTTATGGAATTATGTGTACAAGAGTTATGCGAGTAATTGCTGCTTCTCATTACTTCGACTCTCTTAATAACAAGTTTTTATACCGAATGTCGGTTATTAAGTAAGAAATAAACTCTAGACGTGTCGTTTTTTAATGTTCATCAAAATCGCCATACGTTCCTGAGCATGCAAGTGACTTTTTCCAAGTCCACAATTTGGTCGCTGCACTTAATCTCGACAAGCGGGACAGTTTTGCGTCCAGTGGCATTTTCGGGACACCAGGCCAGAGTACTGAAGAAACGTACCCTTATTCTGTTAATCACACGAACTACCTAAAATTCTTCAAATTGAAATAGCTCGTATTCTGTCTACGCTAAAATTCAAATTTGCATAACTCCATTCAACGCTCTCACTCATATTAGACGAGTTTTGTTCCATTGCTGGCCAATTGCGGGTAGTTTTAGTAGGCACCAATCATAAATTGCGACACAATTTCGCTAAAACTACCCGCAAAAAACCCCGCAGTGATTTCATTGATACATATAAGAACTGATTTAGTTTTCTAACATTTTAGTTTAGTTCAGTTGAATAAACGAATCACTACCATTATCGCTTAGCTTCAAATGAACATGAATTTTTAATTCAAACTGTTGAAACTAAATTACGAGCAAATTTTAACCAAAGATATGAGTGCAGTAAACATATTTATACAACTTTGCACACGATCACTTTCACTAGAAATTCACTCGCGTTCCGAATACCGAATGTTAACAATCAGTAGTTTAAATTAACACTTATATAAGTGTATTAAGATTCATTTTCGAAAATTTTAACGTTTGAGTAATCAAATATTGAATGATGGGTTTGCATACAAATCGATGCTTTGTTAAATTTGGGACAAGTGGACGAGTGAAAGAGTTTTTGTTATCATTTCACGGTGACCGTCGCTTAGAGTCATTTTGTAGACTCAGAGTCAGCGATATTAAATGTTTTTTTTATGAGTTACTTCACATTATTAGTAAATTAACGACGTCTTGGTATTTCCCCAGCGAGTTAGGGATTTCGCGTTACCTCAGTTCATTCTACGGAAATCATAGATTTGTTTGGAAAGGAAAGTACCCTTTCGAGGTAATATTTTATTTAAAACTTTGTACCACCAGTAAGAGCTCTCAAATGAATTGACATATTGTACATCTGTAATTCATATTCATGTATTCATAAGGTCTATTCTCAAAAAATATTGACAACTATCAATTCAAGATTAGAACCAAAGCTTACGGTCCAGAAAGACAAGATACAACAGGAGTGTTTATTCGAATCCGCAAGCTCTACTTTAGGCAGTAATTGATTCCGTCAACAATTTCATCTCCATACCAACATAAAAAAAGTAATCTCGGTCACATTAAAAATCTATTGGGAGCTCGTGCTACAGTAAAGAACACTAAGAGTAGCTCAACTGTAGACATATGCTCACAGCAGAAATAAGTTGCGTCAAATTATTATTATTCTCTGTCTCTGCTGTAGATAACATGACAGCTAGTGACTATGGTGAGTGTAATAATTGTTTTACGCTGTGACACGACAGCGCTACGATTGCAAAAGTGATTCATGGTTTGACTACGTTCGTGAGCTTATTACTATAGAGTAATTCGGCAAATTGATTCAGGGATTTGCATGCCTATCAACTGTCAGGTTTAGCTCAATTACTCTACCTAAACCTGATTAAAGTTACATATTGCGACAGTAAAAGAACGCAATATATGATTGCAATCATTACTACAAAATTATGATACCTAGAGCTGATTTGCAAAAAAGTACTAAGTTACACCACACATTTATAATTATGTTGGACTAAATCATATCATTTTAAGTATGCAAACTTAGTCTATATACATTAAAATTGTGTACAGGTTACAAAAGTGATTTTTAATAACTAAAATGAAAAGTTTATTTTAAAGCAATTACTTTAAAAAAAAACTTGATCTACTTCTTTTTAATGTTGCAATGAAAGTTGAGATACTGGGACTATTCTATATATTGCACTAATGCTCTCTTCATCGAAGCTAGTGGCTCAGTGTGTCATTACCCTATACATATACAAAAAGGTCTGACCGTCTGTTCATCTAAATCGTGCGACATTAGATTGGAATTAGAAACCAGTAAATGCAATGTATTTTAAATGCGGATATACTTCTAGTCATTATTACAAAAAAAAATACAAGCTAATTGCATCCGTAAAGCTTTTATAAATTAAAATTTTAAGCAATTTTTTTTCACAAGAATATGAATCAAAAAACAAGAGCTAGCTCTGATTATACATCAGAAAAATACAATCAAATTGAAAACAATCTTCATTTAGAAGACAATTGCAAAAATAATTATGTAAAACAAGCCGTGCACATAAAAAAGCACTTGTCACGCGTTGATGTCTTTTAATAATAATAATAAATCATTTATTGCCACACAAAGAAATATTTATACAGGACATGTTTAATTAATTAAAAAACTAAGGCAAAAGGGATAGGCTCAGCATGTGTCATGTTCCCATAATGTAGAGACCATAACGCTGTTTTTCAGACTACCCCTAAGCTCAGACTATATATTTTCTATAAGACTAGTGGTGTTATAATATACTACTAAATATAGTAAATATTATATACTAAATATTGAAAGTTTGGTTTGTGTTTTACATCAAATCCATATACCTAACTATGTAACAATAAAATACTACAAACTAATTGCAGTACTGCAGCTACTAAAATAACACATTTAAAACAACTTACTTACGATTTGACCATCTCACTTCAAGGGCAATCATAATAATTTATTTAGTTTCGACTGATGTTATAATGGCTACAGGTATATTTTTGCCTGTTGTCGTTTAATGTTTGTTTCATATGAAATTAGCTTATACCCTGAATTACAACTTTTTATGTCAGAAAAGTATAGTTCCCGTGGGATAATCGAGGTAGCGAGAAAACCACCCGGGTGAAATTGCGATAAACCACACACACTATGGGTATATTGTTGGATTATTCCCATAAAAAATACATTGAAATCGGTTTAGTCTTTCTCTTAGTTGTTTCTCCATAAATTGTTGAAAATGTTCTGCCCATTAGTATAGCATATCGGTTTTAATGGATTTTTTAACTAAGTAACCATTTGGTTTTTTTATTTTTAAACTTAGATACGTTAGCTAAAATCATCCAAAAATAGTTCAATATACCCCTTACCAGTGAACAAAGTCTCTGAAATTCCGGATTTAATGTTCGAAAAGGCATCGTCTAAACTGAAACCCTTACACGGTCAAGTCATTATTACTTTAAGTAAGGAAATCGTAATTTCCAAGATAACACAGAACGGATTCCGATTGAGTGCAGCAGTTTCCGAGTTGTTTTATCATCTATCTCTGTTTATCTGCACCAAAAAATGTAGCGCTATCCTTGTCTTGAGTACTCCGTAAGTCACGTTAGAACTGTTAGCTGCTCTATGGTTCGGTAAGGAAGTGAAAATGAATTATTATAATTTAACGGACGTGCAAGGCCAACTCTCGGCCTTTGTATGGTTGCGAAATATGTTATGATGTGTGTGTAACTAGTGGTTTATAAAACATAAAGTTTGAATGTTATTTCAACATTTCACACTTTTAAGAAGATTTGAAGCCATAAAGCTACTAATAGTATTTACGACATGTCTGTGTGTGAGCAGAGGATTTAGTAGATACCTTAACTAATCTCAATTCATACATTTTCTTGCTACTACATAGTACTTTTTTTTTTTTACTTATTATAGGTTTGCGTTTGACAACTGTATACTTTGCGCTTGTACTAAAATTTATGGAAGTGATCGTAACCGATTAACTACGTTAAGAAACCTACTCCTCCGTCATTCCTTGGATGGGAGACCACTAGTAGCATTTTCAACAGAGCGCTTCCTTGCTTCGGAGATTACGAAGCAGCACGGCTATTGTCATAGGGTAACAATCGTTAGGTTATGTCGGAAACTCTTATGGGCGTGCTGAAAACTCCGACACTGGGCTGGCCTATACGTAACGCCAAATTGGCCAGCGCGGTGGATTATGGCCAACAGTCTTCTCTGAGAGGTCCCAGCCGTGGCAACGTATTGGGCTGATGTACGTAAACTTTAATTATGAGGTAAGGATATATGCTATCCATGACATATTGTCAGTCTATGAATGTATAAAACACGGGAGTTACTCACGTAATAAGTCAGTGTTCCGACTATAGTTACAACCACATATTGTCAGTCAATATTTACGCAGTTTGTAATTTTTGCTTTAAAAACAACACTACAAGTCACAAACGAGTCTCTGGGAATCCAGATGATTACAAAAAAATGCAACACACATTATGACTGATGCATTTTCACAAGAATCAATAAAGATCTTTCATAATTAAATCATGTCATACTCCCCCATTGATCTCCGGAAGGACCGTTTGAGCGGGGCTGAAAGCGGGCCGCATGCAGCCTGTTCCTGAGAAGGTGGTCGTCTATCCACCTTAGTGGTGGACGTTCTACCCTGCGCTTGCTTCTCCAAGGCTCCACTCGAGAACCTTACCAACCCGTTAGCCATCAGTACTACAAGATAGTTTAAGTGCCCGGCCTGCTGCCATTTCTCATTACTAATCTTTTCATTTCTGATTGATCTCGTAGAATAACCCCGAGAATAACCCTGTTTAGTTAATTAAATAGTGACATAATGGTGATTAATCGATCGCATACCGAAATGATCGTAGAGCGTATCACGTGTTGGCATTGGTCGGGGACAACTCGTAGTAATATGCTACCTCTGGTTTAGTATCCGATATTCGATTTATTTTGTATTAAATATCTTAATTCTAAAAGGAAACTGTGACCTTTAGAATTGGGCTGAATATTCTCACACAGAATGTTATGACGTAGACGCACGCTAAAAATGTATTTATGAGTCACCAATGTCTTATAAGTACGTGCTACGCGTTTAGAAATGTAGGTCCCCTGATTATGGCAACAATTACGCTAAATAATATGTAAATTATTGGGTTGCCTAGCTAAATCTGTAGCTTATACTGCCAGATTATATTAACTTTAATTGTAAACAGCGTTATTTATCTGTTTTGTGTTGTGAAAAGTATTAGCTTGCTTCATTTAAAAGTTGTTATTTCTCGGGTTGCTTAAATTTTAAATATTCCGATTTAAAGCGCTGAACAGACACAAATCGTAACTTTAAAAAAGTAATTTAAAATTATGTGCAAGAGACTAAGCTTTTATTGTTTCAGTTTAATTATCTTTGGTGCAGTATGAAGGAGTGTTCAATAGTTAAAATACGATTAGGTACAATTCCCTCGATACCTACCTAGTAGCTACCTAGTAGCTAGTACCTACCTTTATACTTCCATTAATATGGTTTTTATAAATTAACTTACGTATATATTCCAAAATAATGAAAATATTCATACAAAACATAGTTTTTTGGGGAAGTAATACTATAGTCAAGAAACGGTCAGGATTTTTATTGCAATATTCAGAATTATTGATCTGATACGAATTCATTCCTACTGACACAATGTATCACGTGACCTCAACTGGCTAGTCCGCGGCGAAAGTTTTGTATGTCAGTATGTTTGTTAATCCTTTGCGTTCAATTGGCTGTACCGATTTCAAAGAAATTTGGTATGGAGATAAGTTACACCTTGGACATATAGGCCACTTTTATCCCGGAAAAAGTATAGTTTTCGTGGGATAATTTTATTGAGGTAGCGGGAAAACTGTAATCCACGCGGGTGAAACCGCGAGGCGCTACTAGTTATAGCATACAATTACTGGATTATTTTACAGTAGGTATCAGTTAGTGGTTTAGCAACACATTCATTTGAAATTTATCAATGTCATAAGCCACTGCCCACACTCTCATGTGGCAGTGGGCTGTGGCCTCCTCCTCATCATTAATAAACAGATAAGGGTATATTCTCAAGCCATATCTTAGACTATTCATCATCTCAGCCATAAGCTATGTCCAGATAGCCCTCCGCCGTTGATTTCCACAAGGACCGGTTGGAAGCGGGCCGCATCCAGCCCTTGCCTGCGATCTTATTCAGGTCGTCTGTCCACCTGCGCTTGCCATCCGTGGTCTCCATTCGAGAACCATTAGACCCCAACGGCCATCAATTCTTCAGTTTTGCCCACTGCCACTTCAACTGCTAATCCGTACTTAGGCTATTATGTCAAATTATTTACTGTAATAAAAACTAGCGTGAGGACTCATAGTTAATTAGTAAACCGGAAAAATCCATACTTTTTGGACAGTCGTTACTTCTCTTGCGGTGTTCGGGCAATATACGAGTAGATGCCCATCCTCAGCAGAGACGATGGTCTAGACAACATGATAGTTAGCATTGAGTACAACTGTTTTCCATGATAGACCATATTGAGTTACATTTTCTAATGATGCGACTTCTTTTTCTCTGGCTGCCTCTTCAGCTAGTGAAGGTTGGCAGTCAGCTGGCCAGACTTCAATTTGTGCCTCGCCCGGTGGAACAACTTAGCGCTTGTAACCCGCCTAATCTGCCACTACTGCACTGCTATTGCGATAATAATTTTGCCACTGTTAAGTAAATCGTTCCAGTTTATCATTAACGTGTGTCGTGAGATTTACAAGATACCGTAATCCTCTGTATGAATAGGTGTTTCGTTTGTAATAGTGATTTTGAACACGCTATACAACAATCAACTCAACTTAATGGCTAATAAACTTTATGAGACAATAAAAAAATGCTAAAACTTGACAAATCTTCATTCATTTAAAATAAAGTATAAACGATGTTGTAAAAAACGATTAAGTTTTACTATTTTTACTTAAAAAAGAGGTGCTTTGTTTAAACTGAAATTAATTTGCATTCATGCAAGTATTGTTATACCTGACTGTTAGTGTAAACCTTGAAAAACGTTCGAAGACACTGTGAGCTTCCCAATTAGCAGCTGTTTCATCATTAACAATATCATCTCTAAACAGATTGTTTGTGTTGGGCTGGTGACCGGCTATGAACATGCACATAACATGGAACCAGAGTAAAGTAACTAACCAAAGATCTCAGTATTCGCTGACATTGAATGACACGATGTCTCTCCCATGAGTTGATTATATATGAATGAGCTTTCAATTGATGTCGGTGAATGCAGTAGTAAACGTCAACTCATGGGAGAGACATCGTATGCAATTCTGGTTTGAAGGGTATAGTTACTCGTGAAATTATAGGTACATGAGACTTACTAACTTTATATCTCACGGTGACCGGAGTTGTGCAGTTCTTTACGGATTGTATATCTGTCATATATGCAAAGGTTACCACTTAACATCGTGTGGGCCTTTGCTTGTTCAGTTACCTTATTCCATTTAAAAAAATGTACCGATCGTTTTGCCATACACCTCCATAATGTAGAACGAGCATCCTCCTTCGTTTGTCCCGAGTAGCTACGATATGAAAATTCTTCAAAGGGAGACCTTAAAAATGGCAACGTACCCTAATGCCTAAAGTGTTAGACCATAGACGATGGTGATCGCTTACAATCTATCAGAATACGGGCCACCAGATACGGCCCGGCTTTCACATATTGCATAGAACAAATATTGTGATAGCCATGGCCAGCTTGATTCTGAATTATAATTTTTGCTGTAACCTCTGTACGTTGGAAGTTTTCATATAAAGGAGGATGGCAGAACCAGCCTCGCTCCCGAAAAACGAAATGATAACTCGTTCATGTATTCTTTATATATGAAAATTTAGATTATATTTTTGTGGATTCCGTGAATAATTTACATTATTTATAAAGTTGGGAATCAGAAATACTTTTCTTTTATTTATTTATGTGGTGTTTGTGGTTTTCGAACGCATCCTATACTTCTCATTATGTTTGTTGCGTTCGAATACTTACGCTATGAAATTATTTGTTATTGTTACTCTATAATCTGTAGTCAGCTGCTCTGTAGACCCGGACTGCGTTCATAAACACACCCATGTCTAGTTTATTCCAGAATATAATAAGTAATCTGTATCTGTAGCGCGATCCATGCAATATTGCTTTCTCTGTCTACGATGCTATAGATGGATCCAGCGATCCATAGCTAGCGATCCATTGAATGGTTCGCATATGGACGTGTACTTAGCATACTGATACAGAAGATTTTCCATGATAACTTTTTACTCCCAACTTCTAGAAAAATGATTGAATATACAATATACAATGTATTTATTGTTCTATCGATACGTATAAGTTTCATTCATGAACGCGGTTTCTTTCTTCTAGGCTGCAAATGTATGGGAGTCTGCCATCCTCCTTTGCAGGTTATACGGTCAAATGACATTACCGGTGAGCGGTTAGTAGTGATATCTAGTACATTACTAACCGGCTCAGCGTAAGGGTTCTAACAGTATACTTGAGCTTAGGTTCGAATCATACATAATATACAATTCTTGAGCATTCACCAATAGATATGTAAATCGAAGTTACATAAAGAATTACCAAACTAGCACACGCGTGTAATAATGTGCTATTTTAATTGCGTTTTAAAGGGCTCTGTACACCATAAATCAACTCAAACAGTATTCATTACTTATAATAACAACGCAATAATAATCAATTATTAAACCGTGATGTTGAACGTGCCATAGCGCTAACTAGAACCGACGTGAGATAAAAATATGGGTCAAATTAATTTTAGTGTTGAAAGAGCAAGGCCTAGGCCGTTCCGAAATCGGATTAAGGATGTTCTAAGAAAGGGACAGGTTAAGAGTACTCTTAACCGGCTCTCTTAACTAACTCTTGTATGAAGGTTATGTTGAGCGCGGATGAAGCAATAGAAGTGTGTCAGGATCGTAGCAATTGGAAGGCTGTGGTCTCTGCCTACCCCTACGAAAAAGGCGTGAATATAATTATATAATTCTGGTAAGTATCACCCATCACCCATAAGTACAATTGGCGACTTTATCGCTTAAAGCGATCTCTTCCAGAAAATAATATATTAGAAGATTGGGCTCAGTGGCGTACATTAGGAGAGGCATATCTCCAGCAGTGGAATGTAGACTGATGATGATGACTGATCCTTTTACAGAAGGATCAATTATTTCATTATTTATCATGGGTCATTTATCATCAGTTAGGAGATCTAATTGGGAATTAATTTATTACTGACACAAGTTTATATTGGATCATCCTATTTTTGTGGAATTACCCATTAATAGAGATTGCGATGGGATCTACCCAGATGTAGCTATTCTAAATCGTGCTTACACTAAAGTCTGTCGTGAGCTCAGAATTGATTTTCTATCATGATTATTTTAAGACTTCTCATTTGCATCGAACTAAAAACTATATAAAGACTATGTGTCTTGTAATCACGACTTAACCATACCTTACAAATACACTCTTTGTTTATGGTATTTTACATAGATTACGCCGCAGTATCTGGGCAGAATTGAAAATATAATCCAGCAACTGTTGACTCTTCTAGACGAATTACGTTAATGGTATTTACAAGGCGCGGGTATTTCACCAATAAGATAATGTATTATACATTACTCGTGACCTTGTTATGTAAATAACAATTGTTAAGTAATTTATAGGCTTATGTCCAGCATGGAACTTCTACAACTCAAATGATAACGAAAAACATGCTCGCGCCATTCCTTTAAATCTAATGATGTTTTACTAAAGATGACTATATTCATGCAGCGCGGTGCTCAGATTGTGTTCATTTACGACATAAACATGCTTACTGCGACAGATAATACGGTACAAATAATATAGAAAAGGATAGCTATATGTTTAAACTTGCGCTTGAAATACGCGTCGTAATCAAAATTACTACAATTGACTTAATTTTGCCGCCTCAGTTTCCGCACGCTTGTGCGTCATCTACCTCATATAAACATATAATATCATTGTTTAAATCTATCAAAATGACAACCGCCTTCAAACTACCCTCGTTAGTTTTACATTTCCCTGCATCGAAATTAACGATCGTGACTTGGAGTAGTCTAGAATCATCCACCGTACACACCGTTCGCACGCAATGCAACAAGTTCTAAACTACTTGTCTTGTGTAAACTCGCTATAGTCATACAAACTATCCCCAAAAGTGTTGTCCTGTCTGTATATAGGCTATCGTCTATCTGTATCTATATATTATACTAGGGGTCCGTCCCGGCTTCGAACGGGTAAAAAAAAATTAATAAAATTTGATCCCTAACTTTTTTGAAAATACTATATAGTCTATGTCACCCGTGAATAGCTCACTAACAGTGAAATAATTTTTTAACGCTAACAAACAAACAGTCTAATCTTATAAATAAAAGTCAATTCTTATTTCCCTTTGATCATGACATCACGCGTGAACGGCTAGACTAATTCCGCTATTCTATTTTCGTAGTGTTAGATATGGTACATTGACACATGACACATAATTTTATATAATCTGTTAGATTATTGGACACACCATGCGGGGCCAGGATTATTTTAAATAAATAAAACTGAATAGCAACTATACTACTATAATTGCCATAATCATCAATCATCGATTATAATAAATAGTCAACGAGTGAGTTGCTAGTGATATGACTAGTCGTTCAAGTAAAATAATATTCATTTG
The DNA here is from genome assembly GCA_934044485.1 of Apeira syringaria. Lineage (NCBI taxonomy): Eukaryota > Metazoa > Arthropoda > Insecta > Lepidoptera > Geometridae > Apeira > Apeira syringaria. The sequence continues at coordinate 22,727,593 of OW203660.1, read as the reverse complement.
ATAAATGAAATGACATGAGCTCTGATTGTTTTTGACGGTCCATTTATATTTTATGATTATATTTATTTATCCAAATGGTCCTAATCACTTGCCTGGAGCCTGAAGTTAGATGCGCACTTATTTTATTTTACGAGATTATTAATGCTCGCTTTTAACTAATAAATTAAAGGGGATTTTTTTTTATCACACTTAGACCACACACTAAGATTCCCTGTGTCGTGGGAGGCATGGACACACAATCACAACACACAAACACCCAAGACCCGGGACAAACACCTATTCTCATCGCACAAATGTTTGCCCCTACCGGGATTCGAACCCAGGGTCCCGGAGACACAGAAGTCAAGTCACTGACACTGACCACTGCGCCACGGCGTCCGTCACCATCTTTAAGTTTATAATTTGCTAATTTTATTATAACAATAATACAGTAACATATCGTATGCAATCCGTGCACAAGTCTTATTACGTTTCTAAGATTCGTATTTAGTTATTTGTATTGCATTGCATCTAGAAGACACACTCTGACCACATAATACTAGAAATTACCTAATTTTATGCTCAAATATAGATTTATGATCAATAACAATAATGCTTGTTACAAAGGTTATCTTCATTAAATCTGCACAATGAATACGTTGTGTAAGTAAATATATAATGAAACAAAATCGTGGAAGGCGAACGTACGTACCTATTTATTTTTAATTTATAGTCGTCGTGTTTTTTTAGGTGATGCAAACACTTACACATAGTTAATGCATCAGAATCAACATCAAGCAAAACTTATTCAAAATATTTTCCTTAATAATGTGACTTGTATGCCTAGCCTTAGTCTTTTGTGCTCATGTGTAAAAATAAATAAAATAAAATATTGGACAATATGTTTTTATGGCATAATACCTTTGAAGGTATAGATTCTAAGGGGTGTTCAACCCCGTTCAAAGGTACTAAGTCAATAAAACTGACAAGTCATGTCACGTCAAGTCACATTCATGTCAAAATTTCGTGCGAGCAGCAAGCCTGGCGAGGAAGAAAGAAAAATAATCGTAACGTATTGGATGTAAACTCTAAGGCTTTCACGGCCGGCGTTGCATGTTGTATGTATTGCTTCCGGGCTGTTTGGCCGTGGTCTATGTGAAACTTTTGTTCCAGACGTTTCGTCGATCACTGCGGTCGACATCTTCAGTGGTTCAGGTCCGAGCGGCGACAAGAGCGTAGAACTCTCCTTCGGGGTGTCTTCTCTGATACTGATGATCATCAGTCAGTCTCGTCGACCGCAGTGATCGACGAAACGTCTGGAACAAAAGTTTCACATAGACCACGGCCAAGCAGCCCGGAAGCAATACATACAACACGTAACGTATTGGTTTACAATATGTGACATGTGTTTTTTACTGTTTTATAAAATTGACTGCAGTTTTTTAGTTCGGCTATATGCAATAGCGTGGTTTTATAGTTTTTAAAACTATTATTACTTTTCGCTCCCAGGCAAAAAGACGATAGTTGGTCAAAGTATAAACAGCCCATTTCGGTTCCACTACTAAGACACTAGTCTTCCTAACAAAGTTTTTTTTTGTTTTAGTCTGAAAACTATCCCGAGTTTCGTCTACCATTACTTTCTAAGAACCGGCTAGGAATCAAAGTGGTATTGCTAGAAAATTACTCTCCGACCAGTGTCAGACTAATCTGCAGTTCTTCATCAAGGAGGTTTGATCATACCAGGCGGCGGGCGCCAACTTTACACGATATTGTTATTTTATTGTTGTTATGTAACATGTCAACTTAGTGTGATGTCTAGTTTTTGAAGTGAAAACTTCTTTAGCGGCGTTGTGCACTTTTGTATAGGGAAAAGACGTGACGTCATTGAATTCGTAAGACGGAGGCAGAGTAGACCGCCGTTGAAATTTAAACTTAAATATGTTACAAATAAGGAACATTTTCGTTTGATCGTAGTTTTATTTGATAAAGTCGTTTTGTTAAAAGTAATATTGAATTCGGTTATCAAAACGCCGATAATATAAAGAGGAAAGATTTCATTGTTTCAAAAAAAACGTCATCATGTTAACTATACGTGTAGGTACATAAAATCAATAAACTTAAATACCTATTCCCATGTTTGTGTACGATAGCGCAATAAATGAATATTGTATTTACCACATAAATGATAGCACTTTTATACTGATAAATAAAGCGATTCGTGCGAAACTATTCTCTAATCATTTCAAAATATTAAAAAATGCACAACATTACTGTTCAAGTTTCCATTTCTGCCGGCACTGACGGAGTGCAATCCGTTATATTTTGATTCTTGCAGACTGATCGCAACGCGCATTTAATATGGACCCATATCCTTATTTCAAAGTTTCTCAAAATAATGATGTATTTATTCAAAACAAATTCCTTATTTCACAAACTAAGAAGTAAGATTCAATTGTCGGGCCAACAACGCTGAGATTTCAGCTGTTTATTTTAGCACCTTGTAAATGTAACCCCTTGGCCCGACACTATACCTAGTTAAACATTACAACATGCGTATGTATGTATAGGTATACAAAGGGGTCACGACGCATCGCAAGTACCTATTTCCTTTCTAAGGTTTTATTCATGATTTTCGCAAGCATCAAGTAAGGTAAGATATTTATATTATATCTTGCGGATTGGTCCCGTAAAAAATCATTATAATATTGGAATTCTGGTCGTTGCTCCTACTTTTTCCGAATAATATATTATATAAGAATTAGAATTATAGTATATTAAATAATTATAAAATAAAACAACCATTCTATATTTCTCTTTCTTTTTAAGAAAAAAAAAAATTATGTTCAAGTAGTGAATGGCAGTCTGTATAATTTGTATATTACATGATTAATAAATATGAAGTGGTTATTTCCGCCAGTGGGCGAGGTTACTAATTTTGTAGGGGTTCCCGATATCGATCCATGAAACCGTTTTGGCTTTCTTATTATTGCCAAGCGATTGGCAGATCCGTCTGATGTATAAGTTAGAATAAAGTGCGGACTTAATAGTTTTTGCACAAATTAATCATTTGCATGATTTGGAGATAAGTATTGTTAATTTCGAATTTTAATATGTATCTACGTTTTTAATGTAGTCACAACACAAGTTGTAACGGGTATCAGATGAGATGGTGGTCAAAGGCTTGCCTATTCTCATTAAGTAAACTGACGAAGGCAGAGATAAAGCTGAAATAATTGTCGATCGTGATATCGATTATGCGTAAGTTTTCACGCTTAATCCAATTAAATTTAATAAATGTATGCGTGTAAGCGAACCTTAGGATATTTTTTAATAGAATAATTATTATTACTCTACTGTTTTAATAACTCCAGGCAAGCAGACTCCGCGTATAAGGTTTCATGTCTGAGAAACGCATTAGAATGACTTACCGATATCATTATGGTCATTAGATCATGGGGGCAACAGACGGTAATGATCGCTAATGGCAGGTTGATGGTGTGATGTAGTCTTGTGCAATGCAGGTCAAGTGCATAAGATATTATGTTAAGTATTCTATTTTCAGGTTAAGGGTTTATTCTGAAGAGGTTACAGCAGTTTTAGCGCATGTGATAGTTATCGATCAAATCGGTTAAACTATATTTTAGCGGTAACTACTTATATTGGTAACTGCTAGACACATTTTCCCTTGAGCCCTTCCGTCTTACGGTGGCAGCTGTTGGACGAGAATGGAGCCTGATAAGGAAGAGTTAAAACTCACATTTACATAATTTGATGATTCTGTACTTAGTTAAAAAACTATAAAAACCGACTTCATTCGATATCCAACGTAGTCGGTTTTTATAGTTTTTTAACTAAGTACAGAATCATCATATCGATATCCAACGTCCGGTGAAGCTGTAAACCGGTAAAGCTGTAAATGCCGGTGGAGGCAAACGGCATTACTCCGTTAGAAAAAAAAATCCAACGTTTACATGATAAAATGAGATCATCATGACTGTAAGGGAATCAAATAACCATTTTTAACTACTGGTCAGATCTTTTCAAATTTGAATGGGTCTAGATGAATAGCACCAGCTTTTTTAATAAAAAGAGGATCATCAAAATCGGTTCACATGGAAAAAAGTTGTCAGATAACACAAAGAAAACACACATACAGCCCAGATAAGACAGGACAAGATCTTGTTTTTTTTCGGAAGTCGGTTAAAAATGTGTTCAAAAAGCCACTCAATATTTATTTTTGTATGTGTTTATTTTATTGATGATTTTTGATTTCCAAGTGACAACACGTCGCGGATGCGGTGCGGTTGAGACTTAAGAGGAATTATTTGAGTTATAAACAGCAACTCTAAAAGAAATGTTTTTTTGTTAACCCAGTAACGTGCACATGTCTAGTGATATAGTGAGATAAATGTTTTTCAAAGGACTATGTTGTCTGCAGTGGCGTGAAGGTGAAAGTAGTCATTTTATTTCTGGAGGCACGTGCAAAATGTGTAAGTTTTGCATTTCCATAAAGACAGTTCTATCAATTTATTTAATCTATTCCTAATAGTAGTTTATGAAACTATATCATAAAAAGGGTTCTTAAAACACGAGTGTAAGTTAAAAAAACGAGCCAAGTTTTATCATAGCATTACACTAGTGTTTTGAAGCCAAATTATGTACAGATTCATACACTATTTTATCTAATCGCATAAAATAGATAATGAAATTTACGTAAAACCACCGCATATGTTTGCATTTATTTGTAAACGTTTAGCGCCAAAATCCATTTGCTGGTCGCGCATGCGTGTTGCGCCGCGTCCGCAGACTATACTCGTATATTGAAAAACTGCATTGCAACCTCTTTCGTAATAAAGTTAACATTTCGATACAGTTGTCATGGAAGAGCTGCATCGAAATGTTGACTTTTTAAATTTATTTCGATATATCCTATTCTACTAATATTATAATTGCGAAAGTGTGTGTGTATGTGTGTATGTTTGTTACCTCTTCACGCTCAAACGGCTATATCGATTTCGATGAAATTTGGTATGGAGATAGCTTATATCCTAGATTAGCACATAAGCTACTTTTATCCCGGAAAAAGTATAGTTACCGTGGAATAGTTGAGGTAGCGAGAAAACCATTATCCACGCGGGTGAAACCGCAGAGCGCTACTAGTTGTCTATAAAGACTGTTATTCAAGTTCTCTTTTTGATTTTTTTATCTTTATATTTCAGTATGAGAATAGATAAAATAGTTTATGTACATCTATATATATTCTTTGTAATATAATACTACCTACTACCTTACCTACATAAGCCTAAGAAAACCATACTCAGCGGCCACTCATCCGACCATTTTTGGCAACCGTAAATTTTAGCGATTAAACTAGTTACATTTAATGCCTAGGTTTACAACAGCTTAACATAATGACATACCTTAATTTAATGCAGCGATTCGTGAGCCCAACCCACGTAGATTAAGTTTTTATAGGATCATTGTATTCGCAGATTTATTTATTTTAGCACTTTTTCAGTAGGTACATGGAGGACTTAATGCTAATTAGCGTTTTCTAGCAGTCATTCACAAGGTGAAAGAAAAGTGGTAGCGGTGCAACAGAAAGTTTAATCAAAATTGAAAGTAGTGATGCAAAAATGTGGCGAATAAAATATATAATAAGTAAATATAATAACTTACATATATATATATATATATATATATATATATATATATATATATATATATATATATATATATATATATATATATATATATATATATATCAATATATAATTACATGTAATATTAATATGTAGATAAAATCATATAGCAATTGAGTCTAAAACAGGGATTTAATGCTATGGATGAAATGAAACCGTAAATCCTAAGATTAATCCGTAGATCCCAATCGTACCTCACGATTGGGATCTCCAACAATCTCTAACAACTAAAGTGTAACAACATGAGCAACCTTTAACTTTGGTATATCATTTTCGCACGGATATATAACCAAGAAGATGCCTGTTCCTTTGATATTTCAAAGCTCATGCACTTTCCATTTCTCTCAAAAGCGAGAGCGTGGCCGCGGTCGAATGTCACCGGCGTTTCGACCGTGAAACTCTGATTGTCATGAATAATTTGTGACAGTACAAGTTGCTTACGGTGGGAAGTTATGCAACAGAGAAGCTACTTACATTGTGTTCAAGAGAATGTATTTAGGTTGAAGGGTCAACGTTAATGGCAAATATGTACATATATTGACAAAAGATTATTTAGTTATTTATTATTGTTGGCGAGTCTCTAAGAGCGTTACAAAGAGTAATTTTACGTTAGTAGGTGCTACGTTCAAATTTTTGAAGGAAAAAATCGGCTACTCCTATATGATTGATTTGTACATGAATTAAATTTTTGTATACCTAACTAACATCGACAAGTTTGAAACACTTTCGCCAAAACACACACTGTGTTCAAGCACACGCTGTGTAGGAAGCAGTCTTTGAGAGCCGGTAAACACTATCCTAAAGGCGATTACACCTTTGACCACGTTTTGACTGATCATTAAGGGAGACAGGGGGTCAGGTTATATCTAATAATTATAATATGTAAACAAAAATTTTAACATTTTTTTTTTTCAATTTTACTGCCCTGCGATTCGGAACCATTCGATAATCTCGCGCCACCTAATAAATTCTGTATTGCAGATTATATGTATATCAACATCATCATCTCAGCCATAGGACGTCCACTGCTGGACAAAGGCCTCCCATTGATTTCCACAAGGAGCGGTTGGAAGCGGCCCATCCAGCCCTTGCCTGTATATGTATATGATGAATTCAAAACTTTCAGAATAGGATGTCGTTTTCTCAATGGACTATGGCTGAAACCTTGATAATTGAACCTCTGGTTCACCAACTAAAATAAATCTTGACCATTGCATCACTTCTATATTTAGCAAACCGAGTTTATTATCAACGCCGCCATAATAGTGGGTAACTCTCGTTTTCTACGGAATTATATATTTGCTAATAGCTCACTTCCAACCGCGGAAATGTATGAGCACTCTAGTAACCAGAGAAAGCTGCGTTAACATAGACTTGCTAAACTATAATGGGCATATCAGCTATCTACAAACCTGCAGCTGGAATACGAGCCTTCCCCTCATTGGAACAGTATCTATATACTATAACCTATAACCATATAAACTAAACACCATATAAACTAATATATAACCACACCGGCCAATAGAGGTGTGTGTATAGGCTCCAGTCCATTCTCCTGACTTAGAACACCGCCCGGATGCCTCAGACGTGGCATACGCCAGGTACCCTTTGAAACACGGAAGCGCTCAGTTGTTATGTTACTACCGGTCACCCACTCAAGTTGTGACCGCAAATAACGTTTCATAACAAGTAGTTGATCCGCTTTAAGCGCATATTACATTAGTGAAAAATGACACCTATATCACACATCTAAAAGTATAATCAATTCACGTTGCTTAAAGGTTTTAAAATTATTTTCATTTTGTTTAGATGAGAATTATTATACATTAATTTTGTTTTATACAGGTGTTCTTTTTATTTATACATTCGGACTTCTTCTATTTTATGAGCACATGATGATGATGATGGAGCACATGATGATGACGATAATGATGATGATGAAGTTATGAATACCTCATAACAAGAAGTAATGTAAGCTGTGAAATGATTTGTTGCTGTTGACTATTTTGTTATTGCTTTGTATTTGTATTCGGTCTCGTCAATTTATTTAGAACAATTTCTTTGCGATTATTGATTACGGTTGCTTAAAATGCCGATGCTAATGAGGACTCAGATGTTATAATGGGGGCAAAAGTAGACTAACTAGTCAAACCATACTATATTGTTTATGTCGAGAATGATCTATCCAGTTTGTTACGAACAACAACTGGCCTAGCGGCAAGTTCTCATTACTTACAACAGACAATGTATATTATTAGTATAATATCATCAGCGTCAATCGAATCACTTTCTCCAGTAACTCGATATGTCAGTGAACGATGATACTCGTACAACACAAACAAGGTGATTCATTACGTCGCGTCGCTCAATTCTGCGATTTCACGGCGATTTGAGCACGATCAAACCGCCGCTTGTTAATGTAATGTAACCGCATCGAATGGGGATTTCGCCAATTGATATACATTGTTACAACATTCCATTGTTGTCATGTTATAACAAATCATGTCGACAATCATTTATATCAATTTTCGACTGATCGCTTCCGTATTTAGGACAGCATTTTTATTTTGTTACTAGTTGCAATATTTTTTAACCGCGTGGGCTAAGATATTCCCGCTACTTCAGCATTCCTAAGGGAACCATACTTTATCCGGGACAAAAATTGCCTAAGTCTCTTAGATTCTATCTATCTCTGTAGCAACATTCATCAAAAATGGTGGAGTAGTTTAGGCGTGAAAAATTAATAGACAGAGTTACTTTCACATATTTCATTGAAATCTTCATTGAAAGATTTTGTTAAAAGCAGTGTATAGTAGCAAAAAGTAAGCATGTTGAAAAGTTAGTCGAGCCTTTCTCCTAAACATCCGGCTGGACGCGTCGGACATCTGATTCATACCGTTACCACAGCCGTATGACGTCACTCGCCTTTGATAAGGAAAATATACGAGAGAAAGCGCTTATAGATATGGTAAGAAGAGGTTTAGATAAGATTTATGAAGTTGGCTTAAACCTCTTAAAATATGGCCAATGTCTCAAAAGTTTAATGAAAAGATTGCTAAATAAGGCCGTCGTCGCCTTATTTAAATTTACTCCTGGTTTCCTCAATAGGGCTGTTGATAAATTTTTAGAAATGCTTTATTTTTATAGATAGACCTATATAAACACGAGTAAATGATACATATAACGAATAAAGTTTATACTCCAGAACGCTCCAAATTGTCCATAATTAAGTCTCGCATTCTGTCAAATTATCGGAGATTCGGTTCACTGGTGATACTTTTAACTTTGTTATGACAAATTAATTTATACTTGTGTCCCGGTCAGTGACGTCATCGCGCTTGGATTGATGTTTGCAGGCACGTGATGGATGATTAATAGCGCAATTTAAATTCCTTCTATTTATGACGAGTAATTAGGTTCTAAAATGTTATAATATTTTAGGTATTCAACATTTTCTATTCTGTATTGAATGTAACTTCACGAATGAACATAATGAATTTGTATTGTGTCTTTTATAATTCTGTAATTGGACACCAATTGCTGTGTAAAAACTGTAGTTGTGTGTAAATACAGTTTGTTTGTTTCATTTACGAGAAACGACAATGTGATCTACTGTAAAAAAATACCTGTTTAATTGTGACTTAATTTTTTTCACTTTAATAACACCCACGTACCCGCCCCAGGATTCCCTGTGTCGCGAGAGGCAAGGACACACAATGACATCACAACAAATATCGAAGGCCTAGGACAAATGTCCATGATCATTACATACATGTTTGCCCATGCTAGGATTCGAACCCAGGCCCCAGGGGAACAAAAGTCATGTCACATACTGCGTCATGACTGTTTTATCAATTCCAGGAGTGCTAGTATGTGTACTAGCCTTAAGTCGGCTTAGTGAATATTAATTTAAAGAAACCAAAATATTGTCCTCAATGAAAAGCAAATAAAAAAAAATAGAACATAACCGAGTTCATTAAGTCGCTACAAATATTTACTTTAGTTTCTTTTGTATTGTCTGTAAAGTTAATATTATATTATTAATGATCGCTGGCTTAGCAAAAAGCGCTTTTTTTCTTCATTGTTTACGAAGAGTTATGAACGCTGCCTTCATCAATAACCGGATTTGCACAATTACTTAACTGATTAGCTGTACTTTCCGGCAGTACGTAATAAGCGATTCACAGGATATTAGTATGCGGATCCGACCTAGATTTCACCTGGTCCTCCAGCCTGCAAGGTGACTCGACTTGTGAGGATCGCGAGAAACTGTATATGTTCGTTAAGGCTAAACCATTTGCTATATAGACAAATTTGAGTCTTTTCAGTTTTGAATGTCTTTATCTGTAGATAAAGACATTCAAAAAAGTGTTAAAAGTGTGGTCGACAAAAAAAAGTGTTTTTTAATTAGACATGTATGTCTAATTAAAAAACACTTTTTTTTATCACACTCAGACCCCCGCACTAGGATTCCCTGTGTCTCGGGAGGCATGGACATACACAATCACAGCACACAAACACCCAAGACCGGGACAAACATCTACACTCATCGCACAAATTGCCCCTGCCGGGAATCGAACCCATCGTCCCGGAGACACAGAAGTCATGTCACTGACACTAAACCACTGCGCCACTGTGCCACCGTCAAGCAACGGCAACTAATAGTAACAGTTTATGAACGTAAATTCTGATGGACTAATAATTTATTTGCAATTTATAAGTATTATAAATTAGGTATTATAGCGACTGTCTTTGCCATAAATTCTCGCAGTAATGACAGAAATGCGCTTGAATAGTGATAGAATAGTGTATAATAGTGTGTAATAGTGATATGTGAATAGAAATAGTAGAATCTTACACCAGAAGAAAAGAAATTAAAAATCTAAAAATGTGATCAGTAATTTCTTTTTAAGCCCATACGTTAACTATATTTTCAATCAGCACGCATCAGGATTCCCGCCCTTTTGCAAGTAACACCCGCGGGCCTGTGCAAAGTCATCGGCACCTGTCCCCGTCTCAGCGTCATTAAAGAGTAATGTTCTTTTTTGGAAAAATACTCATAGATTAAAGTTAGCTGTGGTTTAACAAACAGTGTATAGTAGGCGCAAATAATCTTCATAGCTCTGAAGTTACACTCTGCGGACGTTTGTGCATACACCAAGTCTATCGGTAGAACAGATTGTTCTATTTTTTTTAATGTAATTGGTGGCAAAAGGTATGCTGTGGCGATCACCGTCGCCTATGGAAATCTGTAATTTATCAGGCATTACGTTACCAATTGTAATTTTTAGACTTTCGCGATACGAACACATTGTCCGAGAAGACTCTTCTCGTGACCACGACCAATGAAACTTGGTCGAAACGTCGAGGTAAACAAATTACTTAATGTTTTTCTCGCGATCAAGCCCCGTTTTATTTAATAACAATGTGTTCGAATCGAATTTTTTAAGACTATGTTACTGTTCCAATTTTAAACTGAGGGATCTATTTCTATGGTGAGTTTGACAATTAATTTTGTCATGACTTTGAACTTCTTCATAGTAATCCTTTGAGTATTCAGCCTATCATGGTTGGTTCATTTATCTGAGTAGTAATCTCTTACGAATTTCGTGTTGTTCGAGCTCAAATACTTTAAGTTAATATCGTGAGCATGTGCAATGAACGCTGTTATATTAATATTGTTACCCTATGTACATATAAAAGAAGGCTAAGATATGGATAAAAGGAAAAAAAATATTAAAAATATTTATTATTATTATTATTTATTTATTCACACCTTCCATAACACTTTTACAGTAAGAGAGCAATACAGTGCTATGAGCTTAAAAACAATTTTAACATTATATAACATAACATTAAATACTTCAGTTCAAATATTTGAAGGAAAAAATTCGGCTGCTAGTGGGACTTGAACCCACGACTACAGAATACCGTCCTGTCGCTTTGTCCATTAAATACTTATATAAAATAATCAACTTTACACAATAAAATTGGTATGCTTATCTTAGTACATTAGTTATTATATTCAGTACATCTTTGAGCCACTTCCTTAAATTTCGTCAGGCTACATGCAAAAATATCAATATCGTGCGAGATTATATTTAATATTAATTTTTTTTTATTATTTAATTTAATATAGCTAAGTTGGGTAGAATAAAACCTATCTATGTGTAGGATGATTGATAGTTGATGAGAATTAAATTTAAATATTCACCTATAGATAATAAATAATAAAACTACTCCAACATATGTATACAGTATACATGTCTATCTATATATTATAAGACGACAAGGTAACCGCACAATTTTAACAATGATCTATATAATTGTTTACATAAATATGTACTGCACAAAAAATGTAAGATCACTGAACTTCCTAAAGAGAATGGACTTGTTTATACCTTGAGGTTTCAACCTCGATCGTAATTAATTAAAGAACTACGTGCTTTATTTGTTTTCTGTCTGAGTGTAATAAGAATAAAACGGTCTCGAATGTTAAAGGAAGGGATAAATTCGGACGGATAGTGCAGTGCTACTATAGCTTAGATGGACAAAGCGACAGGACGGTATGCTGTAGTCATGGGTTCAAGTCCCACTGTAGCCGATTTTTTTTCTACTATCTGTCGGAAAAAAATTACATTTACATTATAAAAACTAGTACTTGAACATAAAACAGTAGCCGTGTCGTTGGACCATTTAAAATAGATATTGTTCAGATAGGTCCATTTATATTCTCACCATATATCTATAGGTATGGAGGGTAGAGTTATACCACCTGGATTTACGACACACCTCGTGAATCCAGGTCTAGGAGCGAAGTGTCAACCATGCTGACAAGTAGTTTTGATGTTTATTTTATTTTCAACAGAAAACATATACCTTGTAAATATCAGAATAATTATCCTACTAATATGAAAAGGTAACAGTTTGTGTGTAAATGTGTATGATTGTTACTTCTTCACGCTTAAACGGCTACACCGATTTCGATGAAATTTGGTATTTATATACTTCAGGACCTGGAATACATGGCACATAGGCTATTTTTCATCATCATTATCATCATCGATCTTCACCACACGGGTAAAGCCCCAGGGCGCAGCTAGTGTTATATAATATCTACTCGCGATCTGCTGACTTAATATTGTGTCAAAACAAATACTTTAATAATTGTTGGTTAACACACGCCTACGAATCCCTAAATAAATCGTAATATTCGTAAATCTTATTAATCGTCATCGGGATGACTGATAATGAGTGATTCAATTTTTGTCTTAAGTAGGTACATTATAATCTCCATCATCTCAGCCATAAGACGTCCACTGCTGGACATATGCCTCCCCCATTGATTTCCACAAGGACCGGTTGGAAGCGGCCCGCATCCAGCCCTTGCCTGCGATCTTAGTCAGGTCGTCTGTCCACCTCGTCGGTGGCCGTAAATAGGTACAATACAATAAAATACAAAAACTCATTATTATCAGTATAAAAAAAAATGATACTAAAAACTAAACTTAAATATGAGTACGTACGTGTTAAATAGTAATTAGTACGTGTACGAGCTACGTATATTTCAAGATTTTTGATATTACTTTGTTTTGTCACCTACTTCTCTATATATAATATATAATACTAGCTGCGCCCCGCGGTTTCACCCGCGTGCACTACGTTTTTCCCGCTGACTCAGTTATCCCACGGGAACCATACTTCTTCCAGGACAAAAAGTAGCCTATGTCCTTCTCCAAAGTCCCATGTATCTTTATACCAAATTTTATCTAAATCGGTCAAGCCGTTTTCATGTTATGTCGTGACAACGGAAAACGGGTTTCATTTTTATATATATAGATTATATTATAAAGAAGTAAAGCTTGTGCGGTTGTAGGTAATCTCTGGATCTACTAAACTGATTTTGAAAATTCTTATAGCAATAGTAAGCCACGTGATCTGCGAATGTCAGGAATTTATCAACATCATCATCATCATAACGCGGGTGAAACCGCGGGACGCAACTAGTTTGTTATAAATATTATATAGTGTGTATTTAATGTATGCTAAATGTCATTGTAAATTAAAAAATAAAACATAATATTTTTTTTATACAAATGTCAAACATAATATTAATGGTCAAACAAAAATACTGCAAACAAGATCTGTGCAACAAAAAAGTAAGAAATAAAAAATCTACAATAGATTGTTTCCTTTCTGTAAAGACAATGGAGTTTGCACGCCTTTACGTTCTACTGTGAACTTCAAATTATTATTTTTTTTAGACAAGCCTTTATTGCTACATATAAGTAACCGACAATCAATCTGCAAGGAACCTAGTGATTAATATATTCGTTATTAAGGCTTTACCATTAAAATTTGTTATATAGACACTTTTGGGTCTCTTCAGTTTATTTCGTTGAAAGTCCTACAATCCTATGTCCTATATCTAATAAAGTTAAAAAAATACCACTTATGGAATAATATTAAAACAGTTCATTCATGTTTATTCTAATTGAACAAAATTTGATTCCATATTCCTATTACATTTATGAGTGCTAAAATATTTTTGAGCGACCATTTTTTTCCTTTATGAAAATCAGTCACGGTTGTAACAAATGCGCTTCAACTGTATCTTACACCAGAAGAAAGAATATTAGAAAGTGATATTAAATACTACTATATAAATATATATATAATGTGATAGTACGTAATGTGATGTAAGCCTGTAGTCATCTGTAAATACATTTATGTAATATTTTAAATCAACACGCGTTAGGATTTGTGGCGGGCCACTTCTGCCTGTAAACACCCGCGAGCCTCCGTAATGTCATCGGCATCTATTAAGCCCTTAACAAACATGACCGTGAAGCTAGTCAAACTTCCCTTTCGGGTAAAAGGCTTTTTAAAAACTAAATTAATTAATTAAAACTACAATTACGTCCAGCCGATTTGGAGGCTCGATTTAATTGTAGTTTTAATTAATTAATTTAGTTTTTAAAAAGCCTTTTACCCGAAAGGGAAGTTTGACTGGCGCAGCCGGTAGGATATTGGGGAAAAATGGATAAGGTTTTATTTTCAAACTCATGGAACATTGGTAACGAATATAGTTTAAAATAATTGTAAGTAGTATTGTCGGTAAGGGGCACCTCTATTATAAACGTAATCTGGTTATGTTTGATATAAGACTTAATGCTAAATGTTTCTTCGAGCTTTACCAAATTTCTTTCAGTTACAGGATATACCAAGTTTTCGGTGTTACTTATAAGCATTAAATGATGTAACAGTTCAGTGGAGTTCACTATAGACTGGTGCAATACTGATAATTTGCTGAAGGCCAGGGCAGTTTCAATTTCACCTAATTTTACAAATATTGTCCTAAAGTTACTTATGAATAGATTATAGAAGCTAACAATATACGTGGAATAGTCCCAGCGTTTCTTTTGAGACGCCAGTTCTTTTAACATTGATTCTAAAATTTTCATGCGTGCCTCTAATAAAACTGAGTTCTTATACATGGTATCTGTTGTGTTAATAAAGCTATCAATTACTTGTGAAACTAAAGTTAATTTCTTTGAAATAATAATTTGGTTCTTTGCAAGTTTAGACGTAAGTTGATCATACTTTGTTGCATCATCGTGGTCGAGATTACCTGTTATGATTTTAATGAGTGAACCCAAAGGGTTAAGTAAACCTCGCTTAAATCGTTGTTGCGGAACAAGTTGTCTGTATTTCTGAGTAGTTATATCACGTAAGTAATCCAAATGCATATTCATGGTCACAAAATCACGAGGATATGATTCGTTTTGTTTTATTAAAATATTAAATTCGTTATAATTATGTATTACAAAGCATAAATCATCGTAGATTCTTTCCAAGTCCAAAGTTTTAATAATAGTCCAATGATCAGTTTGCATATGAGCTTGACCTTCTTTTACTGGTAGTATGCCTGGGTTTCCCTCAAGTGATCGCAGATGAAGGCCCAGCACCGGCATCGCTACGATCAGAACGCTCCACCTGCGGAGGGCGTTTTATGTTTTTAATAGGTACCTTCGTAACTCGTTCGCCTATTTGTATGGGTACTACATTCCTATCTGTCCTGCCTACAACTTTTGCTTTAGTATATCTGGGTTTGTCTTTACTTTTCCTTTTATTCACGTCTTTGGCGAAAATAGTTTTTCCGTCTTGAAAATCTATTCTCTCCTCCCCACCTTTCTTTTCCCTGATCTTTTCCTTACACTCTGTCATTTTCTCTGCTAATTGTTTGTATAAAAATTTCGTTCGCTTAGCGTGGTCTTTCACTAATTGTTGTATATACTGTCTTTCCGATTCTATACCGAAAGGACTACCTGAGTCGGTGTGTCCGAAAGCTACTTCGAGTGGGGTTAGGCCCGTGACTGAATGGATGGAATTGTTATATGCGATTATAGAGTACATCATGACTGATGCTACATCTGTACACTTTTGTTCATACTTAGCGCATCTATAGATTTCGCAGATAGTAGAATGTAAACGTTCTATCAGACCCATCGAGTTAGGGTTATTGGGTGTGCCAATATGAAGTTCAATTTTATGTAGAGATAAAAATTCTTTAATTAGCTCATTGTTGAACTCTGTGCCTGGATCTGAACTAATTCTTTTTGGAATACCATAGAATGAGAAATATTTCATAAGCGCGCGAACTACTTCGGGCGTTGATCTGTTGGTAATTGGTATAGCTTGGCCTAACTTACTAAAAGCGTCTACAAGTGTTAAAAAGTATTGACCTTCAATTTGGAATAGATCTATAAATAGCTCTTGGAACGGAGCGTCTTGCGTTTGAGTTAGCTGTAAGAAGGGTTTGAGGGGCTTACGATCATATTTCATTTTACGGCATATTTCACAAGCGTTAATTATTGCTGCAATTGTTTCGTGCATGTTGACCCAATAATAAGTTCTACGTATGTTAGCTAAAGTCTCTTTAGTGCCACGATGGCACGTTTTTCCTTCATGGTACTTTAACACTATAGCTCTCTGTTCTCCTTCATCCTCTACATATACTACGCGTTCTGTACATTCAATTAACTGTACGGTACCTTTCCTAAACAACTCTACCACTATACGACTGAACTGACGGCGATGTTCTTCATGTTCGAAATATATAAAGTATTTTATCTTTGGCCTGATATATTCTTTGAGAAACTTCTTTACTAACTCTGAATTATCTATGGGTAAAAACACTTCTAGCACCTTTTGTTTAAGGCGAGATATGTCTTTAACCTGTATGTCATTATTGAACCATGTAAAGACAAGAATTTGGTTTGGTTTTGTGTCAATAGCCTCTTTTAATATCGGTATATCTGTTACGTCTACATCCATAGCAGAATGCACTGTGTTAGAAAGAGATGGTTCTCTAATAGGGTATCTGATTTCGCTATCTGCGCTTGCAATAGACAGCGTATCAGAGCCTGAAATGGACATAGGACTTGCTGAAACTGTGGCGCTAGCGTCAGATATTGTAATGGTTGAGGAGTCATTTCGTTCATTTTTCCTTTTAGCTGTCAGTCGTACAATGTCGTTTACTAAATTATCTACATGTTCCCTAAGTTGTTGTTCTTTGCTGTCAACATTAACCTTCATGGACTGACCTCCGTCGTCAGTGTCAGAGAGAGCATTTACCTTTATTCTCGATAGAGCATCAGCATTCGTGTTCTGCTTACCTTTCTTGTATACAATGTCATAGTCATAGTCGAGTAGTCTCAGTCTCCAACGGGTAAGTTTGCTACTGGAATCTTGTTGGGCTTCAAGCCACGATAAAGGCATGTGGTCAGTATAGATGGTGAATTTACGACCGTAAAGATACGGACGAAAATGTTTAACGGCCCAAATAATAGCTAAGCATTCTCGTTCAATCGTGCTATAGCGTGATTCGGTATCGCTGAGGGTCCTACTCGCGTATGCAATTGGTTTGTCACTGCCTATTTGGCCTTGTGATAAAACAGCGCCAAGTGCAACATTCGATGCGTCAGTCGTGAGTATAAATGTCTTATCAAAGTCAGGGTATTGAAGCAACGGGGCATTTGTCAAAAGTTCCTTACATTTGTTGAATGCATCAATGTAATTTTGGTCAGTTACTATTTTGTTACGTTTCTTTAGGCATGATGTTAGAGGCTTAGTCACTTGTGCAAAGTCTTTGATGAAGCGTCGGTAATAACCAATAAGTCCGAGGAAACTTTTTATTTCGGTAGTCGTCGTGGGTAAAGGGTAGTTCAATACTGCAGTAACCTTATCGTCGTTGGGCTTAAGCCCGTCTTTTGTAATAGTATGACCTAAGTAAAGGACTTCCTTTCTCAAGAATTCAGACTTGTCTAACTGAACTTTAAGATTGGTTGCCCTGAGTCTGTCAAATATAGTCCGTAGCTTTTGGATATGGTCGTCTAAGCTCGCTGAAAACACTATGACGTCATCAAGATATACCATACAGTGTATTCCCTGCAATCCTCTTAACACATTATCCATGGCTCGCTGAAAGGTAGCCGGGGCTGTCTTCAAGCCAAAGGGCATACGCAAAAAGTGATAATGGCCGTTCTGCGTGCTGAATGCTGTCTTCTCTTTATCCTGTTCCTCGACCTCAATCTGATGGTATCCACTAGCTAAATCAAGCGTGCTGAAGTATGAGCTTTTCCCTAATTTTTCAAATAAGTCGTTTATGTTAGGTAAGGGGTAACGGTCATCAATAGTGATGTCATTTAGTCGTCTAAAATCAACTACCATACGCCATTTTAGTTCTCCGGATGCATCCATCTTCTTTGGAACAAGATGGACGGGGGCATTCCAGGGAGAATGAGATTCCTGAATGACATTATCTTTCAAAAGCTTTTCAACTTGTTGGTTTATTTCATTAACTTGAGCAGGCGATTGTCTAAAAGGTCTGACAAAAATTGGGTCTTCGTTCTTTGTACGTATTCTATGTTTAACCTGATTTGTGAAACTCAAAGGAATTTGGTCACAATAAAATATGTCTTTATAGTCCCTACAAAGTCGCAATATTTTTTCATGTTCCTCACTATTAGTGTGGTCAAGCCTTAATTTTTGTAGGTTTTGTTCCAGTAGTTGGTCTGTCTCTATGTCTGTACTATGTCTAGTAAAATTAATGTTACAGTCAGTCGCGTCAAACTGTGTTACTGTGAAAGGCCGGAATACAGTCAGAGTTAAGGGCTGGTCAGTGATGTTTTGTATGACAGTCGATGCGTACCCATTTGTGCAGTTGACCAGGGCACTGGGCATACGTACACCAGAGGTGAATTCTTTGAACTCAACTATAGCTTCGCCTGAGTGCTGGTCTATCGGGATTTTAACGCGTTGTTCACATCGTGGTTTTAATTCAATGACGTAATTTAAATTATTTACAATTGGAATACAAGTTGTATTAGTACGTAATACCAGGTGTTTTAAGTCGATAATTGCATCTAACTGTTTCAGTAAGTCATTACCAATAAGTCCATCATACCGTCCGTCTACGTCGTACAAATAAAACTTATGGTAGTCGTTACTGTTAAATGTCGGTAGCAGTGGTATTTCTATGACCTCGTTATGTCGACTAGTTGCATGCGTGCTGACTACTTGGAATGGTTCATGTTTAATATAAGCTGAGAAATAATAATAGGCCATGCGAGGGCTTATGAAAGAACGAGTACTTCCCGTGTCTATCATAAACTTGGCATTGATTTCCGGTATATAGATGTAAGGTAGTTTTAAGTTAGAGTCACAGTTAAGTTCTATAACTTCTGGGCTATGTGTGAGGCTGCTATGTGAAAATTTTCAGCTTCAGTGTTAGGGGCATCTTGTCTTTCTGTCAGTGTCGTTTCATCTACACAGTCCTGCGTTGGAGTCCATTCTACGTCTTCACTAGGGTAATAGTCGCTATAGTCATAGTAATAGTCATTGTCATAGTAACCGTCATAAAATACCGTCTCATTACTATCCGAGGTAAGCTCGTTTAGCCTAAAGCCTTGATTTTGTACTTGGGGCTGAGGCTTGGAAGGAATTGTCCTCATGGACACGTCAGTCGTTTGATGTTGAGGGCTTTGTACCTGTGGGGGTTTGTATCCAAACTGTTGAGGGGTCATGCCAAAGTTAGGCGGAGGCCTATTGCCAAACTGTGGCCTATAACCAAATTGTGGCGGCTTGTAACCGAATTGTTGTGGTTTGTAACCGAATTGTTGAGGTTTATAACCTAATTGTTGCTGTCCAAATTGTGGTCTCAAATTATTTGAATTTTGTGGAATACCAAAATTAAATTTTTGTGGAATACCAAAATTAAATTTCTGTGGTGTTGTGAAATTATTTTGGGGCTTAAAGCCGAATTGAAGTTGTGACGTCATTGCTGGTTTTTGCACTGAGTTATTATTATTGATACGATTTCGCATAGAGTACTGTTCATGGAAGTTTACTTCCTCTAGTACTACGCCTAAAGCGTCTTCTAAAGTGGCTGGTGACTTAAGCCTAACTATACGAACCATATTCTCGGGTAAATTGTATAGGAATACATTCAGAGCCGTGTTGTTGTAGATAGCTATTTTTGCGCGTTTAAGTTCGGTATCACCCAGTAAATTGACCTTCGAAATAAGCAGAGACCGAATATTTTGAACTCTACAACAGAAATCCAGATATGATTCACCTGATTTAATTTTACATGATTCCAACTCAATGCTTATGCACTCCTCACTTCGCGGATCACCGAAATGTTGTAGTAATAATTCTTTTAAAGAAGACCAGTTAGTAACGTCTTCTCTTTCAGATAATAACGCGGCTGCATTGTCAATTAACCGGCTCGTGATCGCGTGCAGTACATAAACATTTTGTTCCTCATGACCTCTATATCGGCTTATAACATATTCACACTTTCTTATAAATAAACTAAGTTGTCGCTTATCGCCTCCAAATAATGGGATAAGCCGTAAAATTTCATTAGGGATAACTATAATTTGAATTGTTGTAGCTGCTTCAGCTGGTTGTGGAACTTGACGTGATTCCATTGCAATTACGTAAAAATTAAATCACCGAAATAAAACTCTAAATTAATTACACAAATGCACAAGTTATAACATAAAACACGGTTATAAAATCAATATAAAAGTATAAAAGTAAAATCCTAAATCATATATAAAATTGTATAAAATGTATATATATTAAAATAAAACTGTATAATATCCTTAAAACAAATTAATATTCTAATTTCACAATTTTCTCAATTATTAAAATTCAATTAAATGCCACATCTATTTTTCTTTAATCTTTGTTCATACGCTTATCAGAATGGTTCAGACTTTCTTAGAATTAGATAGCTGCTCGACAGAGTTTTATATCAAACAACCAGATACGTTATAATGAGAGAATTTTGATCTCGATTATAACAATAAAATACTAATAACTAAAACCTTTCAATGAAAAATATGGGACAGGTAATGGCAAGGAAGGCAAAGAGTTTTACTCACCAACCGACCGCTGCTCCCATACTCGGCACCATCAGGAGTATGACGAATTTGTTTGGTTCGTGGATCGTTCCACAGCTATTCGCGCCGCACTCGCGTTATTTCCAGGTGGATTTGGACACCCGAACTTCACCGAAAGCGACACAGCCTTATCGAAACGATCCTACCGGCTGCGCCAGTCAAACTTCCCTTTCGGGTTAAAGGCTTTTTAAAAACTAAATTAACACATTAAATCGAGCCTCCAAATCGGCTGGACGTAATTGTCGTTTTAATTAGTTAATTTAGTTTTTAAAAAGCCTTTAACCCGAAAGGGAAGTTTGACTAGCTATTCAAATGTCAACCAATAACATTAACAATCTCATTTCCTTCTTTACAGAAATTGCTCAACCATTATGCGTGCTTGAATCGGACTTTGGGTTCAAAATCAACTGCGCATTCAAGAAGTCTGGCCTCTTCAGGGTACGGAATCTCGGAGGGTTAAAAGCACACGCCAGCATAGGTAAGTCTTAAAAATATTAGTTGCGATAGTTTTTGTTCATATTGTTGTTACGGCTATCAAAGGCTAATTTGTTTAAATACCTTTATATTCCATTTTTTAACCAACTTCAAAAAAGGAGGTTACCGACCGTATATATGTTTTTTATGTGTGTTCGCGGATAACTTCGTCGTTTATGAACCGATTTTGATGATTTATTTCATGTTTGATAGAATATACTTCTGTGGTAGTCCCATTTAAATTTCAGTAAAATCGGACAAGCGGTTTTTGAGTTACACTCTAATAACTTGTACAAGTTGTACAACGTTGTACAACTTGTACAACGAGTACAAGCTAACCGCTTACACAATGACAATTGATCCCGTGAGTAGCAAAGGTCACTAAAACGGGTAAAAAAAATGTTTACCGAATTCAACACTCAAAAGTGTGAAATAACTTGTTGAAGTCGGTACCTTGCTCACAATATTTTGATAATAGTTGCTTTGGAACTATCATGGTATCGACTTCAACAAGTTATTTCACACTTTTGAGTGTTGAAGTCGGTTCCATTTTTTGGTATTTTTTTATATCTTCAATCAGTTCTACGTAATGTACGCACTGTCCATCTCAGTAATCGTCTAGTTTTGCTTTTCTCTACGAGATTGTATGAGAAGGTATACCTCATTCAATCTCAGAACACTTAAGGAGTTCCGATAAAATCCGAACTTCCCATTCTGATTCAAAGTCGTAGAGAAATTCTGAGTATAGCTTTCTCTGTCGTAGAGAAATACGTCATCCAGCCGGCTGACTTCTAGTCCAGTGAAATAAAGTATTAGATTGTCTAGATTAAAATGTTTGCCCTACATTTTTGATATAATGTAGTTTTAATGATACAAAAATACTGTGTAAAGATTTTTGGGTCTCCAACTACCGGCAAGGGTTGAAAAACATTTCCAACATTTTCTTAAAAAAAACATCAGGTGTCAAAAAAAATATCGAAATCAGTTCACTAGAAAAATGGTCTGAAGTAACTCACACAGATAAACAGTGGATTTGAGAACCTCCTTTTTTGGAAGGTAATTTATTATTTAATTTTAGAATATTTCAATTTAAGTTGATGTGTTGGACTCTTCGTCATCTTAAATTATTAAGCGATGCTTTCTTTCACACTTTCTCACTAATGCTGTTTCATGTATCAACAACAATGTACATATATACATATGCTCCCGCGCTGAAAGTGAGAATGCCTTTCACCTGTTCGATGAAATAAGTAGACCTGATACAATGGAAGAAAATACTTTCATTTGTCATAAGTAACCACCTATTAGAATTATAGCGGTGACTAGTTGTTTCGAACCTTTTTTTATTACACACTTCTGTTTCAGGTACAAAAAGTTAGATAGCTAGTTTACACAGAAAAACAGATCAGTCAGAACCGATCTTTACAGACGTGTAAGTTGTATGTCAGTGTGCTATCTCAATTCGCAACTTTGTACGTGTAGTAGCATCCACAGTGTAGTTCAAATTCTGATTCAAATTTATGAATCAAGACTCTTTTATAAAAGTCAAATGATACCCACACTGCTGTTAAAAATGTTAACAATCATTTTCTAACAATAATACATTCACTAACAAATGTTAGGAGTTGCTACAATCTGTTGAGATATGTTAAATGTTTCGAGTGTTCCTGTAATGATGGAAAATGTTAACAAATATTCACCATTTGAAATTCAACCGTCTCGCGTCTTACGAATATTTGATCAGTGTCACTTGTCCTCTGACGCGAGTTTAACATTTTTTCTCCATGAAGTTTTCACTTCAAAAATGTTTTATTTGTTAAGGGTTTAATATGTGCACATAATATTACAGAGACTCGACAAGCTCCTGAAAAATCCATATCCAAATATTACAGGCTAAAAAAACTTATCGCATTTTAATACTTTCTAATTTCCTTTCTTCTGGTGTAAGATACAGTTCATTTGTCGCTATCGCGATAATCTTTGGTAAGAGAAAAACATGATCCCACAATTCCGGATCCCTGCTATAACGTCTGCTTCTAATTTTGAACAATAAATCTAAACAAAACCTATTTTCAATTTCAGGTTTCAGTCTGGGAGATGAATTGGGCTTCGAGCAGTCGCTAACCAATTTGGATCCCAGCAGAAGAAGATCAGTCAGTGTGAAGAATGGAGCCCCACCCAACCTAATTGGTGATCCGTCGAGGACAAATACGAAACAAGAGGTAATGGAAACCTGTAGCTGTCACCAACATCAGCATATATCCATCTGTCGATAGACATTCATGATTACAGCCGTATTACATGTATGTAATACGGCTGCTGGACCTCCAAATTTATCTGCAAACGGACCTAGTTAACGTGCTTGTCTAGATGTTTCCAGAATCGTCTACCCATTATTTCGGTATAGACGTACTAGAGTCCCATGGTAAGTTTGTGAAATTTTTTTTTAGAAACGTTAATATCCGACCCGAAGGCACTTATTAACCAATTACATTTTTAAACATTTCAATACAAAAATACTAAAACTCTCCTAATAAAATTAGTAAAACCATGTTATAGGTAGCTCATTCCACATTTTGCTAGTGTGTGGCAAATACGATGAGATGTTTTTTTTTATCACACTCATACCCCCGCACTCGGATTCCCTGTATCGCGGGAGACATGGACACACACAATCACAGCACAAAAACAGCCAAGACTCGAGACAAACATCTACACTCATTGCACAAATGTTTGCTCCTGCCGGGATTCGAATCCAGCGTCCCGGAGACACAGAAGTCGTGTCACTGAGACTAACCACTGCGCCACGGCGACCGTCATAATTGCACAGTATGTGGCTACCATGAATCAATTAAATGGGGTGAGGTTTTAGACGATGCCGACTAGTACGGTGGGAAAACCGTGACGGCGATATGCGTCATTGCTTTGGTAGCCATCTGTCTATAAGTTATAGTCACTTGTCGAGGCCACATTATATTTTATTGCCAAATTGGATGTACCGAACATAAGCAGTTGCACATAAATCTGACCACTTCACGTGACCTTAAAAATGAATAGACTATATTTGACTGTAAACCACAAAATGCATCAAATGTAATTTTATATACAAGTCTCTGTGGTTTTAGTTTTGACTATGTATAAAATAGTAGTAACAGCGTCTACTGCGTTTATTCACCATCATGATGATTTTTATTGTCATAAAAACATAATCTGATTACTTATATAAAATCTCGTATCGCAGTGTTTGTTATCGAACTCCTCGGAAACAGCTTGCCTGATTTTTATGATTTTTTTAGTACAATCCTGCCATTTTATCATCGTAATTTTAGTATTTTTGTACGAACAAATATCCAAATTATTGTATGGTTTTTCGTTTGACGCTTCTCCAAGTCTTGCGGCATTCGGCTTGTCTCATGGCTGTTGGAAATTTTGCCTTGGTAGCTTCTTTGACAACGTCAGACCACCCCCACCCCCCATCTCTTCCCGCGCCTGCCCTAAGAGTCTGCTAATAATAAAATCGTATAAATAATAAAACCCTCCCCATAAAAAAGACATGAGGGAGGCGTATGTCTAGCAGTGTATGTTCTATTGGCTGGAGATGATGATGATGGTGAACACGGTTTTTATAGAAAACTCTACGACCAGTTCTCGATCAAAAAGCTCATTGTTTCATAGCTACATACTATTTCTTAACAATGTCTCTTAGGCATAACAGGTGCTATTGATATAACTGAGGCTCGCCAGTATTTACAAATAGAGCGGGTGCGATCAATGATATTATATGTTTATATGAGGTAGATGTCGCACAAGCGCGCGGAAACTGAGGCGGCAAAATTAAGTCAATTGTAGAAATTTTCTTTGCGACGCGTATTTCAAGCGCAAGTCTAAACATATGGCTATCCTTTTCTATATATTATTTGTACCGTATTATCTATCGCAGTAACCATGTTTATGTCGTAAAGGAACAAAATCTGAGCACCGCGCAGTGTGAATATACGTCACCTTTAGTAAAACATCATTGGCGCGATAGATCCTGACGCGTGTTGATTTAAAATATAACAAATATTTGCTCTACATATGAGCTACGGGCTCGAGAAAGACATCACTAATCACATTCTTAGACTTATTAATTTCCTTTCTTCTGGTGTAAGACAGTAAGACAATCGACGTCAACCTTCATGAACTGTCATGAATATAAAAAATATAGTATTCATATAGTAAAAAATAATTAAAAAACTACGTTGTCACTGTAATAAAACTGTTCTAATATGTAGTATTTTTTAAAATTTATTAGACTTATATGACTCAACAAAATCAGCAGAAAGGCCTCAAAATTGTATATTATGCAAATGGTAAAGCCTTAATAGAGTCCACACTCAAGGCTATCTCTACAAATCCAAAAACAGTAAAAACTAATAGTCCAACATTAATGTTTCCACACAAACGTTTTGCGGTGAATTGACATTCAAATCACCAAACGTGGGGACGGGTACGTTTTTATTAACCAGATAACCTTATGGATGCATAATTTTCTCTTTTCGTAACTAGGTGACTTCATTTAAAAAGAGCACTGCTAGAGCACTGTAAAAATTCTAAAATGTTATTAGCATGGTGATCTTTGGTACAGCCATTAAATAAATCAGACTACAGTTGTCTTGATTATATTCAACGTTGGAAATACTAATAAGTCTTGTCCTACTTTGGATGGTAGTAATAGCACAATAAATACGTTCTAATAAGCTGTAAATACTTGCATTAGTTTTTGAATAAGAAACGTATGAAGGTGGCTTCACACGCTTTGGTTATTTAGACCTTAGAGATCTAGACTTTGACCACTATCTCGCTTAATTGTCTGTGTGGATGTGGTCTAAGGAATCACGCTAGACCTAGGATGTTAACTGGCTCTCAAGAATAGCTGCATGAACACACTGTTTGATACTAGTCTTAAACATGAGGTTGGTAGCTAGCCAGGCGTTAAAAGAGAGTACACTTCCATGCAGTGTCGAGTAAAATACTCTTTGTTTTATTGCATCAAATAATGAAGGGAAGCGACAATTAAAGTCGGAATTCTGTCCTCGCTATTTCATTTATTTAGCAAAACAGTAGACATTTATCACTGACTTTTCTTAAAAATAAAAGCATTATGTTATTACATAATCACGAATACTTTAAAAGTAATTATTCATTTAAAAAAACCACTTGTGAAGGTTTCAATCTTCATAAGGAAACTGCCGCCATCTATTTCTAATAGTATATTTATGTAATTAAAGTTTAACTTTGAATTGGTTCACTTATTTATATCAACTACGGTTTATATAAAAAGCTATACTTCTTAAACAGTCCACAATCCTAATAAAAGCTTTTGCAAATTTCAGAAAAGAGGAAAGCAAAATAGAATAATGATGCGTCCAGTGGCACCTCCCAACGTTCGCCCCAGCCAAGCAGCCATGGACAAGCTAACCAGCTTACACCGAAGAGTATCCAGCACCATGGACCCCATCATCGTCTCCGGACCAGCCGTTCAATCACCAACAAATCTACCGCGGGCTGCACCAACACTGACAATGGCCAAACCGATGCCCATGGGAATTCCAGCCTTCAGACCTCTACCACCTAAAGAGGAACAACTAAAAGTCCTACCCATCACCGCAAAGACGCATTCACCTCTTCAGATCCCGCAGTCAAAAGGACCAGGACTCGTCTATCAAAGTGAGATTTATCCCCAATCACCCGATCAAATATCAAAAATGGTGTCACGCATGACAGCAATACACTACGGTCAACATTACGCTCAGCAACACGGTCAGAATTACGCTCAAAACCAACATAACGCTCAGCAAAATCAACTATACGGCCATCAATATCATTACACCCATCAACCTATAAGGATCACACCCGCCCCCATCGTAGTCGAACCCATCTACTCTATACCCACAACTGTTAACCCATTCGTACCCATGCCTTTATCAGCACCGCCTACACAAGGTCTTTCGATCATACCCGCACCTGCTTTTAAGCCTTTTAACACCGTCCAAACCGATCCTTCTTCTTTTGTAGATCCCGTTCCTCATCAGGTCCACGACATAGCCAGCAATTACGCGTACAATACGAAGAAAGTTGACGATTATAACACGATATCTGGTTACAGTGATGATACTGTGCTAAAATTTAACAAAGAAGATATCAATTCGAAGATAGCGGAGATAGCGAAAGCTGGTAACATTTCTATGGAGGCAGTGGAGGCGGCGATCGCTCTGAGGCAGCAGCAGTTGTTGAACAAGTACGCAAACTTGCCCGTACCGACCACGTCCACGACGACAACCACGACTCTGAGGCCGGTCGTTTTTGAGCCAGAAGCAGAACCAGAATTTGTTGCTCCAGTTCCACAGAAGCCAAAAAGGTAATTATGAACAATTTAAAAACATTCTTTTAAAATGCAACCTTAACGCAGGCACAAACATAGACTGCTTAGGAAGAATATTATGTTTTTATATCGTCACAAAATATTAGTTACCTAACTTTGAAAGCGGGTTACTTTCCGTGTATCTATTATCGATGTTTTTATGATCTCGAGTAAACATCTCGTAATCATGGCGCTGCGACGTGATGAAAATATAAAAACATCGAAGATATATGGTAAATATTCCATTTTTAAACTTAATTCATGCAACTTTAGAGAGCAAAGCGATGAAACGGTATTATGTGGTCGTCAAATGAATTACATAGGGAATTTGTAATTCATTTGAACAATTTGAACCCTTCTTGTTAAAATTTGTGGAGTTCACCAAATTTTAAGCGTCCGTTTATCTATTAACCATCGGTTAATTGTATGGTAAAAATGTTTGACTGACGACGGTTAAATTGATAATCGGACGTTTTAAATTTTGCTAAGAAGCACAGCATGCTAAGCGTGTTGTTCATCAAAATTTGTTCCTTCTGGTTAAACGTCATATCTTGCAACATTTAACAATGTAGAAACCAATAAATAATCTTTCAATTAGGATATAGTGACATTTTTCGATAATTATGGTTCCAGTTGCAATAGTAGCTAATATTTCCGTTGAATAGTTTACAATAATTACCATAGATGGTGCTAATTAAAATTATCACTAAGATATACTTTACGGAAATGTCAAAATGTTTAAGAAAGAAAGAAAGAAAGAAATTAGATTTATTTGAGACAGTAATAAAAACACTTAAATATTAACAAAAATTAAAAATTTGGAACATACCTAAATAGTGCTTTAATTGACATGTCTCAAATTGGTTCCAACTCAGCGTATGCTAGTTCTAAGTAAACCAGCGCTGGTCTTCCGTTGGAACCATTTGAGCCGGCACAGAAGGAAACGAACAACAGATTAATATACAATATAATATAACAATAGATAAATATATATAACAATAAACAATTAAACGTTTACGGAATCCCACTGCATTTGATTGCTGCAATAGCTAAGTTTATCAAGCAACACAATGATATTTTGTAGGCGTGGGTTCAAAAGCTATTAGGAGCCGGATGTTTCCCTGAAAAAAAAAGTTATTTCTAATGATGTTGTCACCCGGGCTTACATCAGGCAGCTAAGCTGGTAATACAAAATGTAATTTTATTAGTTACTTTGTATGTGGGAGGTAAATCCTACTAATAATATAAATGCGAAAGTTTGTGAGTATGGATGTATGTTTGTTACTCTTTCACGCTTAAACGGCTGGATGGATCTGGATGAAATTTGCTATACAGGTAGCTTATACCCTAGTTTAACGCATAATAGGTTTATTTTCATCATAACCACCATCGCCATTTTTAATCATCACACGGGATTTGTATGAAATTTGGTATGTAGATAAATTTCACACAAATAATAATTTTTAATATAAGCAGTATCAACATAACGTTATGCGCAACATACTAACATACTTGCTATCACCAGAGTACCAACCACCGGTAAAGTAATGAACGCTCCAAGGGAATACTATCCAGTTGGGTACGAGAAGAACTTCGATGACCATTTCCAGTCCAAGGTCGAGCTGCCGGACACCACCTTCCACTGTGGAGATCAGAAGTACTTCCCTGGACTTTATGGAGATGAAAGCCTTGGGTGTATGGTGAGATTCATTTTTATTTCGTGTTTTTTTCTCTATAAAGTTGCTTATAATTATTTTCGCACACGCGCCGATTTTGTATTAGTATTAAACCAATTATATAGTTAGGTACAGTCTACTTAGGGCGCGACCCATTCACAATTATTTTCAAATATTTTGTTAATTTTGAATATTAGGGTGTGTTTCTTTTTGAGCCTTGAGCGCTTTGAGCACAGAGAGCGTGCTTAACGTTATTCCAAAATGCACTGACAGCTGCACACAAAATTTATATGACGTCATACATGACGTGACATCTTATGAATTTTGCCATTCGCGAACACACCCGACAAAGGCAATTAAATTCAATTATTTATGCAGAATACAAATGATGCTTACTTATAAACAGAACACCTTATAATAATACAGCTAATCATTATATTATATGATTCAAAATTCACTCCACAATGAGGCGCCACGTCAGGCTGGACATCATCCTTCACCTAGTGGATCATCATCCGCACATAATGCCTCAGTATGGGCGCTCGTAAGTCTTCACCAACTATTTTTAGGATGCTGTTGTGACTCCCTCGCACCCTCCTGATCACTGACGCGACTTTTTTGCGAACGACAGCATGAAACCCGTCAGTATAGGTAATATAAGTATTCGTAAACAATTCGGAGGCACTGCATAAAAGAGGGAGTCTCAATATAGTCCTAAAAATATTATTATATTGGACGCAAACGGTTTCTATTGGCCTATTAGTGTAACCGGTATACAGAGCACTCATATACAGTCTCTGACAATACGCCTTTAAGAGCGTTATCTTAATTATAAAAGGGCGCGTTACCCGTTTAAAGCGATTACAGAAAAAAAACCGAAGTTCGGGAGTACTGATGATTGAGGCTGGATACTCTCATGATGTGGTAGTTGGTCTTGGCAAGCCTGAAACGATGTCAAGCTTAAGAACTTTGACCAAACCGATAATCGCTGCATTGTAATTTAGAATAGTTCGAAAACCACTTTTGAACGAAATGATGTACAGCGAGATGTGTTCTGGTCCAGAGATCGGGCCAATCTGCGAGCCAGCATGTTACCGCAGACCGCTAGAACCCTTCGTTCCCGTTCTATGTGAGACAATGTCCTAGATATTTAAATTGAGAAACTTGATTAATGTTCATGGCATTTAAAGTGAAGGGTGGTAAAGAAGCAGGACACTTCCCGGCGGCCTTAAAGACCATATACTCAGTCTTTTTTACATTACGATGCGGCATAGGCTTCAAACACCTTTCCGATCGCCCCCATAGTCAAACCCAGCAGTACCATGTCGTCAGCGTAGCTGATATTGTTCACGCTAACACCAACAACTTGGCATCCGATACGCATACTGCTGAGTTCGTCTATAAGGTCATTTATATATATGCTGAAGAGCTTCAGACTTGTAAGAACCCCCTACCTCAAGCCATACTCCAGCCTATGAGACTCGGAAGTAGCATTAGCCTATTTAATGCAATTGGTCTGATTACAATACCAGTACTTAAATATATTCAAGATATCTTTTGACATACCATTATCTGCTAGCTTTCTCCAAAGAAGATCGTAGGCACGCGATCAAAGGTCTTGGAGAGATCCAGGAAACATGCATACACTGGTGTCTTGCGGCCTGTGTAGTACTGGACAGTGTGCTTGAGACTTAAAATCGCGCTCAGACAGTCCAGGACGAAACACAAACTGTGCGTCATGTAATGACGTAGATGCTTTTGCAAGTATGAATCAAGCAAACTGTCGAGAACCCATGTGTATATTGTCAAGTCACCCACCAATAAAGCACTTGAAAGAAGCCTGTGAAAGAACCCTTCCCAACGCATGCCTTACAAGTTCCTCGTTTGCTCTTGTAGTGAAAATTATTGTCTCACTCATTGGTAACATTTATTAGCGTTTCGTTTTAAGAAACCTTCACTACCTATGCTCAGGGTTCTTCTTCTAGAACTCTTCGCTTGCTCAGATTTCAATCCAATCACTCACGCCCACGATCAACTTACCTATATGAAAAACAAATAACTTTTTTTTAATACCTCCATCTACATAAGCTCACTTGATGTTCAGTGACGATGTGGGATCGATGACGATGTGGTGAGTAAAGGTCTAATCACTCGAAAACTTGAATTTTAACTGGCTTTCAAGGACTGCACACATCGTGTATTTGGTGACAGTTTATCAAATTTGACTGGTATCTACTGGAAAGTATCTTATCTATATGTTGGAAATATGATAATGGTTTGTCTTCATCGGAAACTAAATCAGTTGGCGGGGATTGAACCAGCATCCACCAGGTTGATAGCCGCTCTCACTCTAATATTAATATTCCACGCAGGTGCAGTACCGCTATGCAGCTAGTGCATGGGAAGTATGTGCATGGGATGCATGTGTATGTAAAATATACATGCATCCTCAAACGCAACTGGAAGCTTATTTCAATCTAATTAGAGATTGTAAAATGTTTGTATGGCGACATGCAGGTGTTCCACGTGTGCGCGCTGACGGACGATGGGCTGGTGATGAAGTCGTTCCTGTGCCCCGAGTCCACGCTCTTCGACCAAACCATCCTCAAGTGCAACTGGTGGTTCTACGTCGACTGCAAGAACACCAGGAAGCTCTACGACACTAACATCCCCGTCTCCAAAAGCTACCAGCTCATGAAGGCTTTGACGTTCTTCTCTTCTTACAAGAAGGACATGGAAGATGGTATGGAGCATGACGTATCCTTCATTAATTTGTAGATCCGCATTGGAATTGATGAATATGGGCAATAGCTTTTCTCATAATTTATTGTGGCCTAAGAGGCAAAAATGTTTGTTTTACACACAACCTCCGCACTAGGATTCC
The DNA here is from genome assembly GCA_934044485.1 of Apeira syringaria. Taxonomy (NCBI): domain Eukaryota; kingdom Metazoa; phylum Arthropoda; class Insecta; order Lepidoptera; family Geometridae; genus Apeira; species Apeira syringaria. Next base: position 22,695,002 of record OW203660.1, on the reverse strand, counting down.
ACGTGTCGTGGGAGGCAAACACACACGATCACATCACATAAATTTCCCAGACCTGGGCCAAACATCTATGTTCATCCCATAAATGTTTGGGATTTGAACCCAGAAGGCCTGGGGCAACAGGCATTCATATTATAGTTGGAATGTTTTGCTGTTGGTAAGAAATAGAGATTTACTTCGACAATCGGTGACTTGAATTTTAAAAATTAAAACAGAAAATTTATCATAACTTTCAGAAGCTTTACCGTGTTTCTCTGTTTCTATTATCTACATACTGCTGGTGCCATAAATAACCAATCAAATAAAAATCTCCCCCATGAACCAAATTCTTATGTGGTTAAAGCGAAATGTCCGTCTTAATTTGGTTTCCCCTATTTACTATTTTTTTATATAATTACAGGTCGGCCTACGAATCCAGAAGATGTAGTTGGTATCAAAGAAGCAATATCTATTTTAGAAAATCAAGACAGCACTAAAGCCCCAACCAGCAATGTACCAAGCAATATACAAATTATAACCCCACAACCGCTAGTCGACGAAAGGCACAAGAACATTGATTATAATACTGAACCTTCTCCGGTTTATAAAGCAAGAAACCTTAATAGTAATAACAGAACAAACGCACAAAGAAACTTAAACACTGACTCTATATCTCAAGAATCTAATGAATCTGAGTACAGATTGATTACTCTAAACGCTGATATGAAAATAAACAACAATACATCAGACAGTTCTAATGCTTCCTCTTCTGATCCTAGGGAAAAAAAGCACAGAAGACGAATGACACTTAGATTCACCTCCACCACTACTCAACCTTCTACTAATAATTTACCTTCTGCACCTGCTATTACTACTAGTAGACCCGTAGAAGTGACTACATCATCGATAGAAGTCGTAAAACAAGAAATGCAACCCATAGAAAGTTTTACAGTCAAACAAGAAACGTTAATAGACCAACTGGATACTTCTTTGAAAGTAGACTTGCCAGAGTTTCCGACCAATTTGCCGGAAGTGAAGAGAGTCTACAGATCAAGTGCAGAGAGACTGCATGAAGATAGAGAAATGGTTGTAGTCAATAATGAAAAAGTGCAAATAGTAAGACCAACGCCAACAGCTAAACTTGTAGGTCTATTCGCTACTCCTGTAGCAACTATAGAAAAACTAGACGAAGCGGTTTTGGGTAAAACGAGAACAAAGAAAGAAATAGTAACAGTAGTGACTCCACAAAGGTACACACGAGTTGTAGAAAAAACGTAGTCGATACATACATTCTTAGTCAATAACTAAATATAAGTGTCATACTGCCTCTTAACTTATTTATTTCCTCAAGTACGTGAGTAGGATAATGTACGCGTATTTGCTCAATTATGGTTTTTAGTCTAGTTGTATTCAGTCAAGTGATATTACGGTGTATGTTGTAGATGTAGATTGTAAAGACGATCTTTCTAATTTCTTAACAATTTGTTTACTTCCTCTTTGTCTACATTATGAGAACAAAGTGTTGATTAAGTTAGAAGATTAATTTGTTTATATAAATAATCGGTTATTGGAAAAGGCTTTGAAACTATTGGAAACTAATGCTTTATACATTCCTGAAGAAGTGTTCGAATTTGGCTTCAATTAAAATAAATTATGTACCTCATTAAAAACAATTTAAACAAAATTAATGTATTCAAAGATATATATAATAAATTGAAATGTACAGTAGTAAAATTTAAATTACTTTTTTTTCGCATTCCCTATGCATCGCAAAGTCTTATTACATAACAATGGGCCAAGGGTGATATTACCAGCTGCAGTTAGAGCCGTACACACGCTCAAGCAAATCATTTTTTTACCTTATTGATGGTATAAATTTAAATGTTGCTAAATCATATTACGAAATCATTAAATAATAAATGCTTGAAATAATCTAAGTGGATAAGATAAGAAGCTAAGTTCATGAAAACTTAAAAGCAGCTTAAGAATTGTCAATACTGAAGTCCACAATCAGAGCAGATGGCCACAGGGGGACAGGCACACTTCCTCTCGAGGAGGCTTCTCGTCACTATTGGAAAGCAGACCACGACTGCTGCCGCAGTGACCAGACTAAGCAGAGATATGCAAATCATGCGTACACCTTTCGCATCTATCCGTCTCTGAAACAAAATATTTGATGAACTAAAATAGCAGAAACACGATATATTTCAAAGGCATATAAGTTAACTGTACCTTTTCCCAAGGCGTTTGTTGGTTGTATGTAATATTAGAGTGGCTGGTTAGTTAAAAACCTTAATCTTAATAAGGCAATAAATTAAATTTTATCTTTATCTTAAATTACGTGACTTTTATTGGTATTGATAAATTACAGAACATCATATAATACACAACAGATATATTTTTTATCGTATGTATGATTTGTGACAATTTTCAAATAAACCAAGAGAATCTAACGTTCGACCTATATTATTGTAGCTAGCTGTAATGTATTTGACATTCTGATTCCTACCTAAATTTAGGATCTATTTAAAAAATAATAGAAAACTCATGACTGTTACAGATGGCTTTTACTAAGATAAAAATGATGATATAAATAAATATTTATTTTTGGTTCACATTTTAATATAAAATAGTGTACGGATTCATTATACAAATGAAAGTTGAAACACAAAACATAGTTTTTCTGCTTATCAATTCTTTTTCTTACTCGACGACAAACATTTTATGAATCTATCACATAACAAAGGACCACAAGCAATACATCCCACGGCTATAAGAGCTGTTCCTATTGTCATACAAATCATTTTGAAGAAAGTAAACTCGTTTCACAACAGCGTCACAAATTAGTTCCAATTAACTTTAAGCAGTAGGTCCCTCACATTTACAATTGGGCTTCAAAAATTTACTAGCACAGTAAGGGATAGCAACAATTAACGCAGTCGCAGTTACGATTGACAGAAGTGTTAAGCACACCATAGCCTTTTGACCTGCAACAAAAGATAACATTGATAAAATTGAAACTTAAATGCTACGCTTGTCAACTTCAACAGAAACAAATGTTCAATCTAAACTTAACGTTACAGACATCACAGTTCTTAACACATCCAAATTTCACAGATAAACTAATTATTTGCATACAATAAATACGAAACGGCATTCGTTAAGGCAATCAATATTGATACAAGAAATGAAACCAATTGTTGAAACAAACAAAATTTAATCAAGAAGAAAAATGAATAATGGACGCATCTTATTTTACTTCTTCTTATTTTTCTTCTTCTTACAATAACATAAATAATTTTCAGTTACCACCGGCCCCAATAAACATAAAGCTAATAATGCTACAAGAGTACAGCAATTGACACAAATCATTTTTGTTCCAATTCAGAATTGTGTCTGCTCAATGAATGAAACAATGAAAATGAAGAAAAATGATTTGCTTACAAAGATCACAGCTTAAGGCCAGAAAGAGAGGTAATAGGAGTAGAAGAGCAGGCGCAGTTTCACTTAGGAATTCTGTTCAGGCACACACACGCAGGTGATCACCGTAGATGCGCACAATATGCTGGCCAATCAAGCGCCCCACACAGTACCTGAAACAAAAATCGAAGTACATTTGGAAAACGATAAATTAATTCAATCAATATACGAAAAAATGCTTATCTTTTTAAACTCCTTCGACGGTAGAAACATCTCGTATATAAAAAAACTGAGATAAAAGTCACTATATATAAATAAAACATTCTCGAAAACGCACGCAAAAACATCGCACCTAAGTTTTAGTTGCTGATGGTCCACTTTGTATTCTATTCCTTTCAGCATATGATTGATTATTCCATCAGTTGTATGAAAACAAGTCGTGCAAACTAATTTAAGAAATACGCTGGCAGTCAAGCAAATACGAAACGTAGCGACTATACATTGTTTTCATTCGCAAAATTGTAAGTACTGCGTTCTAATAATATCTTTGGACCAGTCCACATATAAGATTCTACTTGACTTGTTTTAATCCAGTTCCAATTACTGATAAGTACTTACAATGAGAATTAATAACAATTATATAGATTAGTACCAATGGTTCACATATTTGTTCGATTCGTAATAGCTGGTTAAAGTACATGACTGAAGTTCACCAACTGGAAGAAAAACATCTTGGCCCCTCGGGTTACCTTTGAAAATAATATTTGCTACCTGTGGTAGAAATGAGCATTTTAAAGAATCTAGCAGAGAGGCAACGTTTTTCCATCATGTTGGTGAATGTAATCATGGTATAAGAGGCTGAAGATACTTACAGTCACAACTTCTCAGCTTGTCATATGCTGGCGTCCTTTCCCAATGTCTTTAAGCGCTATTCTTAGACGCCGAAGGACAATCCTGACAACAAGATGATCCTAGCGACGTTCCACAGTAATTTTACACTCATATTGAAATAATAAAAACACACATAATTTTTTAGATAAAAAGTTTTGTCAATGACAGATTAAAGATATTCATTGATTTTCTAAATTTGAATTAGCTTTTAATCCTTCACTCACTTTATGGAATCAAAGTAAGGAGATTGTATTTTGGACTAAAAGTTTGGTTATGTTGGTTACCGTGTTACTATTACACTACAATTTAGTAGTTGCAAGAACATTTGTAATAGAAACATTTGAGTTGTACCATAATATTTCGTATTTATAAAGAAGAATGAGCTACTGATCCCGTCTCCTACGGCCCTGAGCGATTTTTAAGCATTGGTATGTGGTCCTCCAGGTATATGTCACAGTCAAAACCCTTAACCGGTCAAAACCTTTTTTCATAAAAATACAAGCAAAATAAATTTTACCAAAAAATGGAACCGACTTCAACACTCAAAAGTGTGAAATAAATTGTCGTAGTCGGCACCATGATATTTCAAAAGTAACTATTATCAAAATATTGTGAGCATGTTACCGACTTCAACAAGTTATTTAAAACTATTGCGTGTTGAAGTCGGTTCCATTTTTTGGTAATATTTTTTTTACACACTTGTAAGTGACCTTTGCTACTCACGGGATCAATTGTAATTGTGTATATTCGCCAATTTCTTCACCCGCAATTATCATGTCGTCCAAGTAGACTCACACTTCTCAGCTATTGGAGTGTAACTCAAATACCGCTTGACCGATTGTGATGAAATTTAAATTTAATAAAACTACACATGGGAAGCACCACGTTTGAAATAAAAAAATAATCATCGAAATTGGTTCACCCAGTCGAAAGCTCCGAGGTAACAAACATAAAAAAAATTAAAAAAGACATACGGCTCGAATCGAGAACCTCTTCCTTTTTGATTTCGGTTGAAATAGTTTTGACTGCGCAGGTTGGTCAGTTGTAGTTTTATTCGTCTAAAAATGCTGACTGACATGTGAGCAGTTAGAACTACTTTTTATCAGCTTCATTAGTCAATATTATATATTTGCGTGCTAAATCCTAGACAGCGTTATCACTTAACATTAGGTGAGACAGTAGTCAAACGCAAACCTTATAATATGTAAAAAAAAAAACCATTCCACTGATAGGTATGAGGAGTCAAAACTACTTTTAACCAGCTTCTTTGGGCATTTGTACAGTGTACATCCAGGGAGCTGAAAAACAACCATAGATAAGTAACTATAAGACAACACAGCTTTCTGTGTACATCCAACTGTTATTTCAGTTAAACGTACTTTAATGTCGAAAGCCAGCACTTATGACTGATTTAGCCAGTTCAACGTAGGTACCTTTGAGTTATGACTAAAATATATTTTTAGGGCGCGCGCTGTTTCCGAATAAATTGCAAATTCAGTGGTATGAGCGTGCAATAGTCGTTTTGTTTACGGATATGGTACCTGCCGTTGATTTATTATTGAATTATATACCCTGGCTGGACTAAATTTACATCGGCCAGAGAAAAGCACTATCAGAAACCCAGGAAGCAATTAGAACTATCTGAGCAGTCTTACCCATACCTTCGAGTACATTACTGTAAAGATAAAAGGTGAGACAAGTAACTTTTTATGTACTTAGTAACTTACGTAATAACGCAGCTTTTCGTCCTTAAATACACGTCTAAATGTTGCTATAAGCGCCATCTCTTAGACCCTGACTGAAACTTGAACGTCGAATCGGCTAAGCATTTTTAGTACATGGCATATTGTATTCTCGTATTCCTAGGGAAATGTTGGTAGGCGTTGGGTAGGAAAATGATAAACCAATAAAACGAGTACGTATATTTCATGAAAAATTTACTATTTCCCACAACATCACTACAGTTATATGTATCATACAGTTCACTTAACAGTCGACGAGCGTTTTGGACAACACGGGCTTTTGCATACAGGTGGAGGTTGGGCTGTCGTCTTGGAAGATTTGCCAAATGGCCAGTACCTTTCCAGAAGTATAGGTCCGCAGGCTATGCAGCCGACAGCTAATATTGCTGTGCAGCAACTCATGCAGACGATCATGGTTAATCTATTTCTTGAAACAACCGAGTAACTTGTGAATTCCGAACTCGCGATAGCAGATAGGAATACACGCAAGGACCGTTGCTGAGGCGATCAGGGTGTATAAGGAGAGGCAAATCATTTTTTTTACGCTGCAATTGAGAAGAAAGCCACCTTGGTGTTTTGTGCAGCGCACGCAGCAAAGCTGCTGCGCGTGGTCTGAAACAAAGTATGGCCTATTCAATCAGTTATTTAATAAAATGTTGAAAGTCTAGCACTTATTTCTAGGATCAGAAGCATTTGACTACTCTTTTTGATAGCTGATGTGAGGAATGGATCTAGAATTATGATGGAACACAAGCCTACTAGATACCTTGTCTCTTTAAACACTAAAGCTAATTTATAGGATTAAGACTTTTTTTATTGTTGGGATTAGGCGAGCTTTTGACCACTATCTCACCTGATGTTAAGTGATGATGATGATGATAAGATAAATTAGCCGTCAATAATATTATCAAGGGGTCGTATGTTGACTGGATTTCAAGGGCACGCGATATTCGGCATACGCCAGATATTCGGTGAAAAACGTTCGAGTTTAATAGCTATTTAGCTGTGTACTAAAAAGTAATCTTCCACCAGGCAAATGCCTAGAAACCAGCCGTAAATATGCATTAAAACTGAAAACAAAACATTTTGTGTACAAGCTATAATATACACATTAGTAAAAGGATCAAGTATATTTAAAAGATATGACCAATATACCTCTTTTTTTTTTTCGCAATATGTTGAAAAGCGTATGAAACTAGTAAGCTCTCTCATTTCTATCATAACATACTATAGTAACACTATATATAAGATATAGTACTAGTATATAAGATATTTAACATACATTGTAGTTGTATGAAATGACGCTATTCATCTTATATTATGCAACACCATCTTTCTATGTGAACATCAAATGTTTTTTGGAATTGCACAGCCGGCTTCCTGTACAAGGTGCACTGTGTTGTGAGTCTAATCAGGAGACATGTTTTAATACTAATATGACATGAGCCTCGCCTAAAATACTCGTAAATCGTATGGCATTATATGACATTACATTCTAGGTCTACCAATCTGATTCCAGGGATCCCTAAAATATATAATACTCTCACCCTGTCAATAAACAGATTCTTTTTAATGATTACAAATACAAATCCAAATATATTTATTTGACATAACAATAGGTATAACAATACATGAACCTATTGGCTCATTTCACTGTGTTTTGGAGCCGAAGGCCTCTCCCTTAATATAGTATATATAATTGTATGTCAAACACTCAGAATGGCTACATAGCTATTTAAAAACAATAATTAATATAAACATAATATGTATGCGTGTGTCATTTAATCAGCGTTATTCTTAGGGATCCCTAAAATATATAATACTCTCACCTTGTCAATAAACAGATTCTTCTTAATGATTACTCTTGTACTAAGATAAAAAAAAAACTTTTGAGGTATTTATAATACCTCAAACTTATCACAAATATCAACACAAGATACGATGTTGTTAGGCTTACTTTTTAGAAAACATTTTATTTTCTGTAAATATTACGTAAAATTTTAATCCATGACAGTTTTACGGTGACACTCCATTCGGCTGCATTTTATTTTTCTTCTTTTTGACAAGATTGTTAAAAGAGATCTGTACTTAAACAAGGAGTGTAACTAGAGAGACTAGGCTACTAGAATGTATGCTAAAAATTAGCTTTTATTATGGTACGCTGCCAACTGGTTGCCGGTTACAGTATATGAGCAATTTACGAGCATAGGCTGGCAACAGCCAGTGAACTAGCATTTGGTTATTTATTAGTAGGTGTATCTTAATAATAGGTAATGGCTAGTAATAAAAACCTCGAAAAAACTCTTAAAGGATTGCTTTTTTACTGTATTATTCCAAAGCTACGGCGAATCAAGTATCTTAAGTGGTAAAGGTATGAGTGAAGTTGTACAATTAGGTGCAGTAAAAACAGGTAGAAACTGTACCAAGCCGGGTGAGGCTGAAACAAGCAATAATATACAAAAATATTTTATACCAAAACCCGCACCCTATACGGTTTCCATCGATTTGTTTTTTAGATTTTTTTAAAGATTATGTTTGCGTTCGACCACTGTCTCACCTGATGTAAAGCGACGACGCGGTCTAAGGTGGAGCACGCTAACTTAGAAGGAACCTATTCACTCGCGACTTGAAGACTCCGGGTTGTCTTATCCATTTTAAAGATTTGTACAGGTAGTGTAAGAAACTGTAGGTTTTATTTTAAGTTCTATATATTTGTGTGTGGGGGCGTGAACTGACTGCACTCTTTTTACGGGGTATTATTGAATAGGGCTAAATTAATTGGAGTAATCTTAAACATGCCTCATTTTATAATACTTATATAATGCATGTTTATCGAATGGAGCGGGGCTCCTTTACAATTTTCACTAATGTATTGTGAAAAGCTTTACTTAATATTAAGTGTTGGTCCCTTTATAACAAGTTCATAAGAAAAAAAATATATATGAATGCGTAGTCAACGAGGGTGAATATGCGTGGCGTAGCTAGTAGAAAGTATAAATCTGGTTACAATATTTCATCAAAATGTATGAAATCTAAATTTCACCGTTCACTGCGAAACCACGGCAGATTACTAGTATGATAGTCTTTCAATATTATATAATTACATAAATATTCTTTAGAAATAAAATTAAGAAAAATACATACCTCTTTCAATTTAAAAAGCGACTATTTTTCTTCTTAATTGAAACGTCAAACGGATTAACGATCGTAATTTGTTTGCACATCAAACGTAAAAATTCTTATCCACCATTCTACGAAAAATTATGCTATTTAAATATATTTAGGATTTCTGTGGCAATACTTACAGGAATTGCCGTTATTTAGACTAAGGTAACGAAAGTGTACTTAGATGAGACTACTTGTGCTGTTTGCTCTGACGTTGGTGTCAGTGTGGGGGTTTCCGGAGAGAAGGAAGGAGAAGGTGCAAGTTCAGAGGGAGATTCCTCAGGACTTGCCGCAGTTGAACCAGCAGCTGCAGTTAAAGGAGAATCAAGTACGGGAGGCTCCGAGGGACTGCAAGGCCAAAAGCGCGTCGTGCATCGCTCAGAAGGCCGCCGCTGAAGCCAAGGCAGCTCAAGCGGCGCAGAATGCGGCTGGTGCTCAAGCAGCTCATATGGTTAGTTCAAGCTTCTGTCACTAGACATTATGTCAGTTACAATGTCTGATTGGTAACATCCTTCACGGTGCTGGTGTTAAACTGATGTCATAAAGATCATGTAATAGTAGATAAGTATATGCATACAGTTCCATGATCTTGACATTCACATGACGGTTACTAAGAATTCCGAACTGACTGATATACATATGTACCCAATAGTTGGTTGGGTTAAGGGGAAGGCAGGCGTGAATCATCGTAGACCGCATCATCTCTTAACATCAGGTGAGATAGTGGTCAAACGCCTGTCTATTGTGGATTTTAAAAAAAAGGTGGACTACACCGTCGGGGCTACTAAAAAAATAACCGGTTGCACTCCGGGAGTGCCGGCGAAAGTGAAAACTTCAACATGATTGATGATAATGATGAAAAGTAAGCTATGTGTTATTCCGGGACCTGAAGTATCTACATACGAAATTTCATCCAAATCCGTTCAGCCGTTTTGGCGTGATTGAGTAAAAAACATCTATCCATCCATCCAAACTTTCAGATTTATAATATTAGCGGGCCACATAGCATTACCACGATAACATTTTTTTTTTAAACAATGAAATATTTCGTTTTTATATCGGCGTTTTGATAACCGAACTCTATACCGAACTTTTAACTAAAAGACTTTCAAATAAAACTACCAACAAACGAAAATGTTTCTTATTCGTAACATATTTAAGTTTAAATTTCAGCGGTGGTCTACTCTCCCTCCGTCTTACGAATTCGATAACATCACGTTCTGACGTCCTGACGTTCTGACAATCTGACGCGAGTTTAACATTTTTTCCCCATACAACAGTGCACTACGCCGCTATAGAAGTTATCACTTAAAAAAATCGGACTAACACATAGTTTATTTTTCACAGGTAAAAACTCAGCTGGCCGAGAAAGCGTTACAAGCCGCAAAAGCTGCGGAAGCTGCACTAGCGGGGAAACAAGCTGTAGTCGAGCAGCTGCAACAGCAGGTGAAAGAAGCTGAAGGAGTCGTCGCTGAGAACACAGCGGCAGTTCATCAACAGCAGAGTACCGTCAACGCTGCAGTTCAGGCTGCACAGCAAGCTACTGCAGAGGTGAGTCACAAAGATACTTTCAGATTTAGAATTAGCATTGTTTTATTGTAAGACTTAAGGCGTCTACTGTCGACATTGGAGTCTGTGATCCGTAGCTCATAGAAACTGCAAGTAAGACGCTCTGTATTCTTAAGTGTTTCAACAGCATTATTAAATTGTATAACGCCAGTCCGTGGTCAACATTCAAGAACTTTTCCGCTCTACCAGCCATGTGTCATATTTGATATCACTTCTGTGATCTGACAGACGTCAGGTAAACGACGCTAATAGACGTCAGCTCCAAAAGTAACAAAGTAATTGTCTTGTGTACTCACATGTAGTGTATAAATTGTCATTTGGATTAAGTATTATTCAAAAGGGAGTTTGAGCAAGCATGAGAAAGATATAATAAAGTGAATCGATTTGAGAATGTTGAGAAAACTTGGTTTAACAAAGAGAATAGATGAGACGCTAAAACGTAAGAAAATAGACGAGGAAAGTGTTATAGAATATATATTGTCGATAAGTTAAGAGATCAATAATTCCGTATGATTTTTTAAATCTCAATTCATATTTAGATTAAACATGTATGTTGATATTTCAATAGAGACAATACGGATACCTACTTGTACGGATTCACGGTCTATCGAGGAATTGGTCGGTGGTTGGTTGGTTTATCCATACTTGAAAAACTAAGCTTTATATCATGCTTGCATTTTTTAATGGAAAGTCAATTTAGAAAACATATTGTTTTTCCATTAAAAGTTGATAAAAAGTATAATAGACTCCGACTATAATAGACCTTATCTTTAAATAAATATACATGACAATGTGCATATTTTTTTTTTGACAATAACGTCAATCCCACGCATATCTAAATAAAATATATTGAAATCATAAGTCGATACAATCAAGAGGGGTTTTTTCATGCTGACATCCAAAAATGTAAAACTAAAAATATTTGATATATAAAATTTTGGATACCTTTTTTGAATTCAGCATTACTAAGAAGTGTTTTTCTATTTATTGTATGACATTTTTTTTGGTGCCGTGGTGGTACCGGCCTAAAATAGTACTCGCCCATCTCTTCCCGCGGGTGCTGTAAGAGTCGGCTAAGGGATCACGTACCAGAAGGTGGGCAGCAGCGCCTTTTGAAGATCGAAAATCGTCCTGCGCTCGCCAACCTGCCTGCAAAGCGTGGCGATTATTGGCAAATCCTCCCTATATGGGGGAGGCGTATGTCCAGCAGTAGACGTTTTATGGCTGAGATTAGATTTAGTATAGTTTTTTTTATTAAGTATGTCTAATTTATTCATGAACAGTAAGTTCTAGATCTAGAACTGATTTACGAAACTTGACGGATATCTTTATGCAAAACGTGTCAAAAATTATGACAACTTGTTTCTTCCAAGAAGCTAAATAAGTTTTTTTCCAGAAAGTGAGACCGTTGTGAATGATTATCGATTATGATAATGCCTCTTTTTTGTTTTAATTTTGTTGAAACTAACCAACTCATATATATAACTCATATACATAAGTAATATATATTAATCCTACATCGTGTTCGTCCAATCACACCAACTGCACTGTAAGCACGTGTAACTCAATCTTCAACAATTCCTACCCAATAAGAGAGACAAAGTTTTACGCAATCTAAACGGTTACTACCATTTTTAAAAAGTTTCTATTTTTCACTTTATTCAAAACAAAGATTTGGTAGTAATTGTTGAAGAGCATTCAATAGATTTTCAAAGTGAATCGTAAAACTTTGTTTTCTCTTTTGTCCAAAGGGTCTGATGAAAGTGGAAGTTGGATTGAGAAGTTGGACAGTTTAGTTATCTGAAGTTTTTCTGAAGACTCCAAGATGATCTGCATGTCTCTGTGCGCCTTTATCGGAGCAGCGTCCATTTTGGCGTGTGTTCCCGTTTGCGTTCAAAATTTCGATGCCACCTCATTCTTTTCGTGTATTCTCGGCTCTGGCAAAGAAAGCAAAGGGAAGAAGAACAAATAATTGAAATCATTAGAATGGTGGATAACGTTTAAATTTTTGTACTAATATATACTTGTTTTAATAATAAAATATAACAATAACAGCATCGAGTTTTATGGTTCGTCGTCATCCTAGCAGAAATAAATTAGGACTGCTACTATAGCTTAGTTGGCAAAGTGACAGGACGGTCTTCCGTGGTCGTGAGTTAAAACTAAAGTTAAATATAACTTGTAGTTAATTTTATCCGAAAAAAAAGAAGTAGTAAGCCAACCCGTACTGGCTCGTGGTCGGTTATGGCTAAGCCTCCTCTCAAGATGAAGGCCCGAGTCTCAGCAGGGAGAACGTATTCGACTATGCTATGCCATGTTGAAGTATTCGCAAAGAAACTTAGCGAAATACATAGATATCGATTTATTTGTTGCATTAGCACATATACAGTTACAATACACTCCCAATTAGAAAGCAGAAGACCGTGAAATAAAAAAAAATACAGGTGATCAGGTGAAGTATACAAGCACATAAATCATAGATACCATTCTCAAACATTTTACGTATATATATATTTGAAAATGGTATGTATATTTATGTGCTACAGCAACAAAGGACTTGGCTCAGCATATTGCTTAACCACGTCACAATAATGCGCTGGTATTCTGCAGACTACAGCCTGTAGAACCTGTGAAGGCGTAAGGCGTTGCGTGTAGTTTTGTACAATACTCGTATAATGCAGAAATATGCATGAACAAATTTTAATGGTGCTTAAATTGATTTATGTAATAGTAACTACATCACCCATCAGCATAATAAGAATCTAACATGTTTAAGATATGATGGAAAAAACAAATGCCTTTAATGAATTGAACTAAATAATGTAGCATACAAAGGGTAAGCCTGGTCAGACCAGACAAACCACTTCTCGTTCATCCATTATAAACGATTTGTATCGAACTTTAAACGTATAATTCTATTTCAAAGAAAGGGTGGCGAGATTTTATTCCAGAACTTGATTGCCTGGTATCGAAAGCTTCCCCTGAAAGCGACGGTTTTATGTTTACTATAATGCAGCAAGTTTCTTGTTGGTCTCATACTGTACTTACTTTGGGAATGTTTCCATTTAGAATACAACAGAAACCTAAATAGTAGTATAAATGTGAAAGCAACTCTGTCGGTCTGTTACGTTTTCACGCCTAAACTGCTGAATCAATTTTGATAAGTTTTGTTTTTTCTCATGCTCAAGCCGCATTAGGATTCCATGTCACTGGAGGCATGGATATAAAATTACAGCACTCAAATATATAAGACCTGGGACAAACACTCACACTCATCGCATAAATGTTTGCCCCTGTCGGGATTGGAACCCAGGGTCCCGGAGACTTAGAAGTCATGTCACTGACCACCGAGTTACGGCGATCGTCTAGAGATAGTTTTTTGTCCGGGAAAAAGTATGGTTCTCCTGTGATCTGTGTTCCCTGAGCAGGAAAACCGAAGTCTACGCGGGGGAAACCGTTGGGCGCAGCTAGTATAAATATGTATTTTTGAGGTAATTGCTGCACCAATCTGGCTATGTTATTCTCCTTTTACAGTTCAAGCTACTAACTCAAGCTACTCAACTGGCGTCTCAGCTCGAAAAATCAGCTCACTGCGTCCTCGAGAAGACGAAGATAGGCCTTCAAGAGAAATGTCACGCGCTCTCGGAGGCCAAGGCGCGACTGGCTCACCTGCAGCATAAGCTGCAGTGCGCCTGCGCTGAGTGCGCAGCAACGAAACAAGCAGCACATTGCGCGTGCGAAGCAGCTCGAGCTGCGTGCGGTAATGCAAGACGCAAAAAACACATCACTAACCAAAATGCGTTAATGAAGAAAGAAGCTAAGCAAGGACGACGCCGTCGGCGGAGGTAGGAGCGGGTAGTATAAGATTTCTATATATCTTTCAATTATGGTTTCAGTCTACTGCTAAGGAGGTGGTGATTTCTCCAAACTGAACAACACTTTTCACTGGTTGCTAGCAGAAGAAAATGACTAATCTTGTTTCAAAGTACATTTAGTGTAGTTTGTTGTTATTTAAACGAAATTCTTACTCCATCAAAATTTTTTAGTGGCAATATACTGTCTAAGATACAGCTTAAGAAATTTATACTATCTTTTAGATAATATTGTAATTGATAAATCGTACATCGGTTGCCTTGCATAGCCCTGGTCTGATACTGTAACAATCCAATAGTAATAATTAGATGCATCCTTGTTTGTCATATTACGAAGCAGCACGAGCAACTCGTTATTTCTGTCTCTCATCTCGCGCTTAAATCTGAACAATTATAACCTAAGCAACCATAGCTGTGTCGCTTTTTTTAAGTATGTAACCTAATACTTGGTCACCTATCTGTTCGCGTTGGTCAGACCAAGCGCTACTACTACCGTCATTGGCTTCTCTGTCACAACCGCCTTGAGAGCAGCCGAAAACTACGGAATGGAAAAATATTTACATAAAGCTATGAAGATCTTCCAAGGAGACGTAACAACTGAGAAAAAGAACCTAATAGAATGGGCAATAAAATAAGGTTCGGTCCGAGATTTCGTTAGGCAACTCGTGCGCAATTTATTAATCTACATTATCGATGTCATAATTAAATAACCGACAAAGGTATACATTTCTTAGACCGTACCTCATACTAATATGTTCACTCACCTTTTTGCATATGATTTGTAACGCAAAATTTGGAACCAGTTTTTGTAACCAAAGTGTTATCCGGCGCTATGCCAATAATAATTTTAATTATTATTTCTTGACTTTCTTTGACCTCTATATGCAAATTTACTATGTAGGAACGCGAGAGACCCTGCTCAGTTCCGACTTCCCATAAAATAACTAACGATTTCATTTCTAATGTTGAAGTGAAACTTTTCTTATTTATCAATTTTACGGCATGTTTTTCAAAAATTGTATGGTCAAGTTTTTTCGAAATTACTAATATCATATCCTCTTTGTATTAATGCGTGGATACGGAAATGTTGTGGAACCTTTTAGACTTATTTAATTTACTTTAGTTTTATATAGTTCTTATGTTAAGATTCGTCTAAGCTTTTGAAAGATTGTTAAGTTTTAGAGCATCGTGTAATAGATGTGTTGTATAATAAAACGCTGTTTCATTTTTAGATTATTAATTTAATATTACAACTAGGGCTGTGACTATTACTAGAACAATCGATTTACATAAATACGTACATATTAGAATTACCTCATTAGACAATATAGATTCTATATTGAGAACTATGATAAAGACGGAACCGTTTGCAACTGCAGCAGACTTATGTCGAATACTTGTGAGCATACCTACACCAAATCAATACTTATTCATCAAAATATACAATACCAACACACACCTCAATATTATTTCTCATTTTACTATAAGATAACCTCCATCCATCAAAATTTGTAGTTGCATTGTGTTGTAAATCATAATGGAACAATTTAAATAGGTATAACTAATGATAGATTTAATTTTATCGTAACAATATATTTTATCATCTTACAATGGATAATAGAATAGTACACGACGCACGTCAAATAAGGCAGTGTTAGGCGCATCCAACAAAATATGTGATTTTATTTAGCATATCTTTTCTTCTTGATAATGTTTACATTAATTACATTACCTTACTAGAATCCCACGACACAGGGAATCCTAGTGTGGGAACTAGTGATTCAAATACGAGCTTAATTAAAGTAGGTTTTTAATTTTGTATCAAGTTTTTCTTAACTAATATTGTATTGTGCCAATATTTGATGATGATTTGATTTGACTATAGCACTTGTCATGTTAGCCACATGACATAAAATTAAACACTAACATCAGAGTATTACTCTAATTTATATGAAATATAATAACTTCTGTAGTGATCATAACTTGAAGTGCACGACGATCAACAAAAATGACAAATGCATTTTAATAGGTAGCTTGAATGTTCAAGCGAACAGGAAAACGACGTAGAAGCGAAGTTTTTAAATATAAATAAAAAATATAATAATACTACATTCCTTCCACTTTCTTTAAGCATTCAGCTTTCAGCTTTAAGCAGCAAGAATATCTACTTGACTATACTAAAAGCATCATTTAGATTTTGTGGACTGAATGCCATGTTACTGTTTTTGTAATTTACGTAACTGGACATACTTGCTGATGATACAGCATCAGGATCTGAGAATGGAGGAGAAAATAGATCATCGTCATGATCGTGCATCGAGGCACTCTGTTTGAACTTAGGCACGTATCTTGCAGGTGGCTCAGCATATTGACCGCCAACTATGATATCTTCATCAGAATCCATCTTCATTTTACTACCTTTCCAGGGTTTGTTTACCATCTTCACGCTTTCTAAATAGTTCACCTTTTTGTTTTTTTTGATATTGTTTTTCTTTTTCCTATAATTATAGATTTCGGAATAAGAATTCATAAATTGTTCATCATTATCTTCTTGAGGGACAGGTGTGACAAAAACTTCTGACTCTTCCAAGTCTGGCTTTGAAAATGCTGGATGCTTTTTTGAGTATGCAAAATTGTTATCAGGTTTTTGATTTCTAAAATTTTCCCAGTCGTCTACTTCTGGGTCAATATTGTCATCTTGTAAATTTCGAATAATATCGGAAGATGATTGCGAAGTTGAAAATGTCAGATCATGTAGGTTAGGCTTTATAGGAGCACCATAGGAATCCACCGGAGGTTCTCCATAGTTATGATTTGAATTTGGATAATCACTGACTTGTGGTTTAGACTGAATTTCATTACCAAATGGGTTGCGCGAGAATTCATTGGCTGCTGATGAAAATTCTGGTACATTTTTGATATTTGGTTTTGATGAGAATTCGCCATTGAAGTCTGGTTTAAATGAATACTCATTACCCAAATCAGGTTTCGATAATTCGTTTTCAAAGTGAGTACTGTAATAATCGTTGTTTTTAGCCGGCCGACGTTTAGTAAAGCTATTAGGTGGCTCTCCAAATCCTAATTGTTCTGATTGGTAATGGAAATGATGAAGGCTGCTTTTTGGAGGACCATACACGGGTTTCATAGTAGGCCGTTTTGGAGGTGGACCATACCTTGGTTTAGGAGCTCGCTTTTTATAGTTAGACTGTGTGTGCTTAGAAGGTACTTTGCCTCTATATTTCTTTGCAGGTTTCCTTATCGACCTCGGAGGTCCATACTTAGGCCGCGGTGGTCCACGTGTCGTTCTTGATGGAGGGTATCTTTTCTTAGAAATTCTTCTGTAGATAACTTTAGGTTTTTGGAACATTCGGTCTACCGGTGTGCCGTCCACTAAAACTGTGGCAGTTCTTCTACTCATTCTTCTGTCTAGTTGTCTTTCTTCTAATTCGTTGAGTTTGCTGTCTGCCTCTACGCAAGTGGCAGCCATTGTTATCTGGAAAAAGAAATACCAGAATTACTTAGTATATTGTTAGCAAAAAGAG
The DNA here is from genome assembly GCA_934044485.1 of Apeira syringaria. Classification (NCBI taxonomy): domain Eukaryota; kingdom Metazoa; phylum Arthropoda; class Insecta; order Lepidoptera; family Geometridae; genus Apeira; species Apeira syringaria. The sequence goes on along the minus strand of OW203660.1, from coordinate 22,676,825 downwards.
ATTTTTCCATAGATGTCGTGTCAGGTTTTAGAGTATTATTGTTTTTAAATGTATGATGGTTATAACTAGCAAAATTTTGACTATCAGTATGTTAGGTAGAGAGCGGTAGCAGAAAATATAAATAAATGTTTTGCGGGAACAAAATAATCTCATAGAACAGAGGTGGTTAATGTAAAACTAATGCATTTATCGTGATAATACAGACTAAGGGTCTCTACCCTTAGTTTTTACTCCTTTACCAAAATTTAAACGTCTGAATATCAATTAATCGTCGGTTAACTGTATGATAATAACTGTTTGACCGACATTTAAATTGATGCTCGGATGTTTTAAATTTTGGTGAACAGCAACCTTAGACATCCTAGACTCATTCTGTTCGTCCGGATTTTGATCCATTTAATTTAAAATTTTTACTAAGAACTTATGTAGGTATATAATTATTTACACTAATATTATAAAAAGGAATGTTTTTTATTGTATTGTATGTTACGAATGACCTTAAAAAACTACTGAAACGAAATAAAAATAAATGCCGTTAGAAAGCTACATCATCACTGAGTAACATAGGCTGTATTTATTACCAGAAAAAAATAGAGATTCGGCTGCTAATGGGATTTGAACCCACAGGACAGGACGGTATTCTGTCGTCGTGGGTTCAAATCCCACTAGTAGCCAATTTTTTTCCCTTAAATATTTGACCGTAAGCTCCGCCTAGCATGTTATTAATGCAATACACCATTATAAACTCTTAAAAATAGAGATCCTTAGAAAGCTCTTAAAAACCAAACCAAGGTCTGGAAAAATTAACGATAAAATGTCTTACATTGCATGCACTGCAGAAAGTGTTGATTATAGAACAAAAACATGTTGCATAATATGGAACATAACATTTTCTATAAATAATTTCGCGAGACCATATTTATTTATTTATATATTATATTGACATTCCATTGGATGTGCATTACAGTTATCCAAAGCGCAACATCCAAGGTTCAAATACTATACAGGACGATATATACCTACACCTATATAAATTACTAACTATTATTACCTATGTATGCCTGAAAATAGCTATTAACTTCTTCAATTTACATACATCGGACGTTATATAGTTTACTGCCGCCATGTGAAACTCAGTGTCAAAGCAATTATAGAGGTCAATATCCTGGGCCTGCTCAAGCAAATCATTGGGAAAACGTCACGCCAGTGACAACGGTGCTTACATCCCCCTTTCCGTCTTACTATGACATGGCGCAAACAACCTGTGCCGACGAGCCTGGGTGTAATTATCCGGGACAGCTAAAGATATCCTTTCAAGTACGAGAGGCTTTGAAAACTATATCACTTGATGATCAGTGACGATGTGGTCGAAGATGTTATCACGCTAGACCTAGAATGCTCACGGCTCATGGCTATCGAATGGCCGAAAATATGTAAGTAAAATCCTCTAGCTGCAGCTAGTTTTTTTATATATTAAACTCTAAATTTTTGTAGAATAGAATATGTCATTGTTGTCTAGATTTAAAGAAAAATATTTTATTCGCTGCACTCATTATTTTTTTCACACAGTACACTCTCACTCTTATACAGTTTTTTTTACTATAAAACCGGTAGCGTGGGTACTTTTGATGGCAAGCATGCTCTGGCTGATGGTTACTTCGATGGTCAAAAATGTGTGCTTCTGTAAACTTATTGTTAAGATAATTATTGATATAGAAAATATCGCGTAGTATGTTTCCATCTACACAAAACTTAATAACTAGTTTTTTGGCCGGGTTGACTTTATAATTGGGGCCAGTTGGTATTGGCAGATATTATGTTTCTGCTATAATACCTTGATTCTAACTAAAATAAAGTCATTCGCAGCAGAATTTCACAGGACTCAAGTGGGACCGAACCACAGTTTAACCACGACAGTTTCTATGAAGATTTCCTCCTGCCTGTGGCTCACAAAAAACAGACTTTTTAGGCCTCTGCGGGGGGAGGGAGGTGGTATCCCTCTGCGCCTCAAATATATTTTTTTCACAAAATAACCTCAAATAAAAAAAAATCTAAGGGGAGTGGTACCAATGGATAGCCCCTTCCCCCTTTCTCTCCCTCCCCTCTAAATTCCTGCGCCAATTCTTAAGATTTCCCATTTGGCCAATCAATAAAATAACTAATATTTTTAAACTACATATTCACGTGTGACACTACATAGAGATACGTTCATTGCGCATGTAGGTACCGACATGCTTTTTGCAATTTATTTTTATTAATATTAAATTATTAATGTTAAAGAACATTATCTTTATAAAAGTATCTTTTCGTAGTTGCAATTGCCTAGCATCTGTGTAATTGATGTCTGTCCATAATTGTTTTTACAACAGAAACATTAATGGCTTGTCAATTTAACTGATATTGGATACTATTTGAAACTCATGAATAGGTATGATAGAAATCGTAATATTTTTTCATACTGTATAGATCTAGCGTTTGACCATTATCTCACTTGATAGTCAGTGGCGATGTGGTCGAAGATGATAATCACGCTAGACCAAGAATGCTTACTGGCTCTCAAGGACAGTTGCCTGAACACACTGTGTGTTTGGTGACAGTTTTCCAAAGTTGAGGGTAGTAGCTAGCCAGGCGGGTATCGAAAGTAGCCTTCGACCATGCATTTATAAATATTATACATTGTTGTTCCCTCTCAGATGTCAAATTTGAATATATTCTGTCACAAAGTATGTGTTATTGATACGTGTCTTATAGATTGCGTCTGTTTATGCTAAGTTTAAGAAAAAGCTAACATGATTCCCCGTGAGCTAACCCCCATGGTAACCTAATTGCTGAACCGAAACGCGTGATGCTTTCACTGTTATGCAAATTCTGATCTCCAGGGGTTACCTGGCTGCTGTTTATGGAATACTAAGAATGTTATGAAAGTGATTGTGAAACTGTATGGAGATGAGATTAGACAATGCCGAGGGCTTGGTCGGAATTTAAATATTTAGTTTGGTAGCGAAACGCATAAATATGTAAAAACGTTACCCTACTTAATACTTGGTTACTACGGTTGGGTGGACACAATGTTAATGAGCAACGCTGGGTTAATATGTAGGTGTCGGTATGGGTGCGTCAGTGATGATATTTGTTCACAAACCAATCGTTTGTAAAAATACTGTCTTACCGCATAGCACGGACGAGAGAGATGTCTCTTTTGTGGCGGATAGGTAGGTATAAATATAAACTTGTGCATTTAGACAACATGTAACAACCAGAATACCTAAACTGTTCCAAAAATTATCCACAGAATACACGACCTACGACCTCTATTCCTGACACTATGTTGAATTGATGGCATATGTCAATACAAATCTTCTTGTGGAAATTACCAGTATTGGCTACTTATGGATAGTTTTGTAGAACAAAATAATTATACCTTTACATTATCTCATACTGTCAACAACTCCTATTGTCAACTTGCAATTGACGACTCGTGGTAATCTTCCCGCCAGAATTTTGTTTTTTTTTGTAAGTGAGCCGCATCATTAATATACGGTAAATGTCTAAATAATGAGGTTATATTGTCACAATACGTTAAAATAATTGTGAAACGGTAAAATTTTTATTTTGACAGTTATTATTTTTGACGAATTTTCTTGAGACAAGGTCTTGGTATTTTTTAAATATTTTAATAGGATTTAAATTGTTTTTATTTATATATGCGTTTGACCATTGTCTTACCTAATGTTAAGTGGTACAGGTCGTAAATCTACCAAATCACAATTGACCATTGCTGTACGTCTGGTCGACCGATAATAGAATTGAGATCTTCTTCTTCTTCTCAGCAATTGGATATCCTCTGCTGGACATATGCCTCCCCCATATAGGGGAGATTTGCTAATTCTTGGCGGACGCAGTATGATTTCCGATCCTCAGAAGGCGCTGCCCTTCTGGCCTGGCATTCTGTGAGTTTTAACTCACATAATTAGTATCACAGAGAAACCTCTGTGATTAGTATAGATTCTCAATAAAGTGAACCTGAAACATTGTACCTATGTAATATTATAACGTTAACTTACCATGAAATTTAAGCATAATGGAATAACTGATTACAACCAAAAAAAAACCCTAAAGTTTTATATCTTGGTACATTTTCTACGCAAATTACTACAACTACGAAGGAACACGTCAAGTCAATGTGAGAACTACAGGAAGCAAGTTGACATCTAAGCAAGGTGATTGACCCCATCGTCAACCACAATAACTTAACAACGCGCCAAGTCGCTGAGCAAGTGTTAAATATTCACCTCTCCGTGGTAGAGCAAGCCGCTCGCAAGTGAAGAGTTGTACAAGACGCGTCATTTTTTGTAGAACATAGGCTAGACTACTTGCTATCTCTTTTTGTAGAACATAGGCAAGACTACTTGCTATCTCTTTTTGTAGAACATAGGCAAGACTACTTGCTATCTCTTTTTGTAGAACATAGGCAAGACTACTTGCTATCTCTTTTTGTAGAACATAGGCAAGACTACTTGCTATCTCTTTTTGTAGAACATAGGCAAGACTACTTGCTATCTCTTTTGTTGAACACAGGCAAGACTACTTGCTATCTCTGTCAGTGTGTGGTAAAAGAGACTGCTCCCAATTCTTTTTTTAGTTACATTGGTGCGGGTTACGAGAAGGCTCGAGTAGAGGGTATATATTGAAAATGTTTTTTTGAACTGTGAGTATTTTAAAAATCCAATAAGCCTTCCGACACAGAATACTGTCCGTATCAGCACAAATGCGCAGTTTCGAACTGCAAATTTATATCGGATTCCACTTTGATGATAATCCGAACCACGATATTTTTTTATTTCTTGACTTCAATCGCTTTGCGGACAGTTTGAATTACACACTGCACCATAAATAAAATAAGTTTAGGGAATCTATTTTGTAAATTATAAATCTATAGAGGAAAGATTCTACCGAACGAAAATAACAAAGAAGATATCCCTGAGGATAGAAATTCTGTTAATAGTACCTTGGTCTGGTGAAGCTCAATCCAGTGGTTTGGTCCTGACTCAAGCAGTTGTTCAGCTGTTCTGATTGGTTTATCTGGGTGTTCATCAGAACTGCAATATATTCATCAATCTCTCCGTGTTTTCCGCTTGGTTTGACCGAAGTGTTTATACTAAGCAAGTCACTGTACGTACATAACTGCATTATGTGACCTATTTAATAAGAATGACCCCCGAGTTACCTGCCACGTATTATTTAGCCGGTAGAGACTATATTAATGTTGTGTCGCAGCGGCAAATATTGAAATAGCAATAACAACAGAACACCTTACAGAAATGTTTATATTAATCGATTTAGTATAAAAAATTTGAATTTGCATATTCTACACATGGCATATTAAACTTACTGAAACAACGTGGTTGTGAGAACAGTTACAATATTTGTTGCGTGGAAGACCTTACATCTTACATAATTATGTGTCCAATAATGTATATAAAAAAATTAAACAATTTATTCTCCTTGTAAGATTATAATTTATTTTTAATTTTTAATTTAAATTATTAACATTCACACAGAGGCAGAGCCTATGCTATGGTAACATAATGACTGATTTACATACTTATATAAATATACACACCTAGACACAGGTCAAACAGACATGTTCATACACACAAATGTTTGAACTGTCCGGGAATCGAACCCGGGACCAGCGGCTCAGAAGGCAGAGTGCTACCAACTGCGCCAACTGGCCAGCCAGATTATAGTTATACTAGGCAAGTCACATAAGTAAGTCATACAAGAGCGTCGGTTTAGAGTAGTCTTGACCTTTCTTCGTCCGCCTAAGGTTTCTTCTTTTAACAGTATCATACACTTCACCCATGTATACCTGCTTAGGCAATCTTTCGTTCATTCTCTCTAAATGACCAAACCATCTTAACATACTTTTCTCAATCTTAGTCACTACATCTTCGTTTTCACTACAACGCTCCCTTATATAACATATAACACTATTCTTTACCTTGTCACTACCTACGCTGTTACAATATAAAATAATATTTATTTATTGTATTGGAAGTCCAATGAATAACACTGTCAAAAAGATTTTCATTAGTTAATCAATAATTAGGTTTAAACAGTTATAGTACATTACAACTTGGAATAATTTTACGACAATATGCATTTTGTGATTATTTAAGGAGTAAAATGGGTCAATCAAAGATTGACCAAAGATATGAGCTGAGCTTCCTTCTAAACGTTATATAGCTTATAATGTATCATTTTCGCTTATTTAGTTATTAGTTATGTAGTCATCACACTCCGATGCAAAAGAGAGAAGAAGCTATAAAAGTTAAGCAGAAGTTCGTGTCACCCATAGGAGACCATCTTACTTTGCTCAATGTTTACAAAGCATTTTGTAAAGCACCACTGAAAAAGGTAAATATTTCATACTTACGATGGTCTACGCATTGAGGTGTAATCACTTAAATCATAAACAGGTGAGAAACTGTTTCCAAAAAATAGTGTGTTCAGGCAGCAGTCCTCGAGAGCCAGTAACCATTCTAGGTCTAGCATGATATCCTAACAACCATATAACATCTGTCTTTGTCAGTTTTTTTTTTTTTATTGGGAATAGGCAGGCGTTTGACCACTATCTCACCTGATGTTAAGTGATGATGCGGTCTACGATGGAGCACGCCTGCCTAGAAGATACCTATTCACTCGTGACTTGAAGATACCCAGGTCGTATTTTTTCGGAAATACAGAGTTAGGCAATGAGTTCCATTCGTTAGCTGTACGCACTAAGAATGTGGAAGCAAAACGCTTCGTGCGACAGTTTCCATAAGCCGTTGTGATATTACCTCCCATTTGATACCGACGAGTAAGCGCACGTGCTTTTACACTTTCGCTACTCACATGTAAGTGTCGTTTTCCTTTTATTATTAGCTATATGAATTTTGTAGTAAAATGTATATATATATTTATTTGTTACATTTTTTATATATTTTACTACACTATACACTAGTTAGTTATACACTATACTAGGCTTCAATTTAAGAGTGAATACCATCATCACCTAACACCAAGTGGTCAAATGTCTGAAAATTCAAAATAGGAAACTGAAACGAATTTATTTTAATATTATGTATTATAAACATTTTTAACCGACTTCAAAAAGGAGATAGAGTTGTTGTTAGATAGAGTATACTTTCGTGGTGGTCCCATTTAAATTTCATCAAAATCGGACAAGTGGTTTATGAGTTATACTTTAATAACTGAAAAGTGCTACGCGTATCTTGATGATATTATTGTCGCGGTTGAAGACATCGCAGAACACACAATGACAATTAATTGATCCCGTGAGTAGCAAAGGTCACTGAAAAGAGTGAAAAAAAAATGTATTTATGGTACCGACTTCAACAAGTTATTTCACACTTTTGAGTGTCGAAGTCGGTTGCATTTTATGTTAAAAAATTTTTGATCAATAACATATTATCAATTATATATTTTCTTTAAAGAGCACATCCTGATAGCGTAATAAAATTGTTATTTGATTTGGTGCAGTTTTTATCTTTACTTGCATGAGCCAGGGTCTCCATATTGTTATTATTATATGTAACCACGCTTTCCATTAAATACATACTGTTAGTTATTAGACAAGAGTCGGAAGAGAATCGAAATTTTAACCAACCGTATCTTGAAGTCCCGAGCAGCCACCGACCCGTCATCGGCGGATCCAAATAGGTACCTACGACTGGAATGACTCCCTAGCTACGAACCCACGGGATCTGCAAGCTGTCAACTGGCAGAAAGCGGAACAAGACCGACACCCACGAACTTCTCTTTATCGGAAGCGAACACCTGGGGCGCATCGCCAGCGGAATGTATTAATACTCATTTAACATTTGAATTTCATGATGGTGGAAACGGAAATGACGAATTAATAACGACAAGAATCCTTAATTATGAATAACTAATGACCCAGTCAGAGGAGTCGTTTGGCGCCGCGCCGCCGCGTCATCATTTTTTTACTTCACAGTACCGTACGTAGTTTTACTCACGATTATTTGTGAGAAAGCAATATATTATTATTTCACATTCTCACCGGTCTGGGATGTAACTCTCCTCTTCCGCGGTAGCATGTCGATAAGTTAACAATTGTATAACTTTTCTAGATATCGTGGGAAAATAACTGGTTTTTTGAACGGTTATGTTCTTATTAATTTTATTGATTTATAGGTATGTATAGTGAAACGTAAACGTTCGTAATCAAGGTTATCTGTGCAATTATAATATTCGAATGGACTCTGTAATATTGTCACTTGAATGATTGATCGCTGGTGGTGGCGTTTTCAAAAGGTGGTTCGTATTCCATACAAAAAACATCATGATGTACAGATCAACCAAACAGTAAATTGGCTGGCCGGTTGGCGCAGTTGGTAGCACTCTGCCTTCTGAGCCGCTGGTCCCGGGTTCGATTCCTGGACAGGTCAAACATTTGTGTGTATGAATATGTCTGTTTGACCTGTGTCTGGGTGTGCATATGTATATAAGTATATATCAGTCATCAGGTTACCATAGTACAGGCTCTGCCTAGTTTGGGACCTGAAGACCTTGTGTGAATGTTGTCCCATATTATTATTATTGTAGTAAATATTCCCAAATGTGTAATTAACTATATTTTTTCGAGATTTTATTTTAACTAAAATTTATAAAATATAACAATTTGTAGCGGTATAATATAATAACAAAACATTATTACACGTGTGTAATTTCATATAATTAATCCCTTGTTATTATATATTATCAAGTTAGAAGTTGTCTATGAAGTTGTGTTTAAACGACTGTGATGATTGCTTTTCGTTTGGACAACGCACGCAAGCGCTTTCATGCTCTAAGTACAAGTTAAGCTGCTAGAACCTGTTGTTGTCTTAGGACAGTTGTTAAGACATTTCAGAAGCCACTGGCCTTCGTCTCTTTAAATTACCGTTGATAGTTTAAAAATTAAGCTGGATATAATATCTGAGCAGTCTTGCATTGGATATAATATAGCAACCATCCCTATATACAGGTTGTCCCAAAACTCAACATCAAGCGGACACGAAAGGCTACCGCTAATTGCGGGGAAAAAATCGAGTTATTTAATTAATAACTGGCGAATTTGTGGAAATGACGAGCAAATTCGACTTTCGAACTAAATAAAAAAATTTTCTAACTGATGAGAATCCTCTTCTCGTGCCGTGACATACAAAATTGTGGATACCTTGAAGTATGGGTGTGGATACCTTGGGGTATGGGTGTGGATACCTTGGGGTATGGGTGTGGATATCTTGGGGTATGGGTGTGGATATCTTGGTGGTCAGAGAGAGAGTAGGTCAGGAAAAGTAAACAATTACGCTCAAAAAGAAACTGCCTATGTAATCATTTTTAAATCACTGCAGAGTACCCAAAACTTCGCATTCATTAAAGCCTTTCTAGGCACTACACACAAAAGCCACATAATAGCTTGAAAATTTGCAAACCGTTATGAATTCTAAATTCTAGGCTATTATTACGGCTACAAATATGTGGCTATCATTAACCATCACAAATAAAAGAGTTAAAGAGAAAAATAAATTCTCTAAAATTATATAATACATTTAGAAATGTAAAGAGTTCTTAATATTTTACTTAATTTAGTAAGTCTAAGTATGTAATTGTAAGTAGGAACTCAGCTTCCTAAAAAGTGGAGGGCTTCGGTGCCTGTAACACAGTTTAATTCTAGTACTGTGACGATTATATTATTGTGACATGCGTGCGAATTGCCGAATTAATGGTTTTTATGTTTGTCCATAAGTTTTCCCACGGATTGATGTGTGACAACGCGCTGACCATGACATTGGAGTTGAGAGAGTTCAGTGTCAAACTAGTAATGCAGTTACCTATGATACGGAGAAAACTCACGATATTTCACGAAGATATTGTAATTTAAAAAATGATAATGTAGCGTTCTAATCATAAAATAGTTTTCAATATCTTCCAGATTACTTTCTACATAGGTACAAACATATAAACTACCTCTTTGCAATTCTATATGTATAAAACATATGCATATACATATGCATATAAACATACTACCAGAAGAGTTCATGGCGGTCTTTCCATGTTTACCGATTAACTATGTTAAGTAAAGTCCTTTTGGATTATAAAGTTACTGTATTTTTTAACAGTAATTGGTTTTGTGGAACCCTTATATAAAACTAGCTGCAACCCGCAGTATTAACTTTTACTTGCACCGAATATTGTTTTACAGTTATCCCTTCAATATTTACAGTAAGCTTAACTTACTCATTCGCATTTTCAAAAAAGCCGTTACGGACCTCTCTCCCCCTACAAATGAAAGGGGGAGACCTATATTCAGCAGTGGACATCCTATGTCTGAATTGATGATGATGTAACAAAAGCACATTTACGTTTAATTTAAAAGAAAAGATTAATACAAGAATGGCATTAATTTTATTCTTTTATAAAGAAATAAATGCTGTTAGTGCTAAAAGAAACCATTCAAATTCTTAGAAAGCTTCATCGAGAAAGAATTATTATATTCAGGTATTTAAATCCTTGCACTTAGCCTAATGTGCTTTAGCCAAAACTCAATGACGTACGTAGTATTGAAAGCTGATTTAAATTTGGACTAGAAAGTTGACCAAGAAACTATTTGCATACTTGTAAATGTAAACAACAAAAATTTACATTATATTTGCATTATATTTTAGAGTTACTTATAAAAAAGATGTCGATATGTATCTATCTCTTACGGTATCACAGTGTAATAATCATTTGGATTCCTATGAATCACGAAAGAGAGAGATAAGTCATGAATGATGATAGCTGAGCGGCGGAAACGTCAGCCGTCAAACTGACGGACGCTGGTTCGATCTCCACCAACGGCTTGAGGTATCGGTGAAGATAAACCCGTTATCAAATTCCCAGCATGCTGGAAGGGTACTTTCGAGAACCCTCCTGGCTAGCTACTACTCTCTTGTTAAAAAAACTGTCACGAAACTCATAGTGTGTTCAGGAAGCAATCCTTGAGAGCCAGTAGACATTCTAGGTCTAACGTGATTACTTAGCAGAACACCTCGTCCTTTTTTCTATTGGTTAAAAAATGTACTACCCGATTTTCACTCTGGATGAAATTTATACGTGCAAAATTTTCAGCGCCTTTCGTAGACAGAAGAGATTGTCATGGAGTTGCTATAAAATCAGGTGAACAGCCGACCTGACTAAGATCGCAGGCAAGTCCTGGACGCGAGCCGCTTCCAACCGGTCCTTGTGGAAATTAATGGGAGAGGCCTTTTTCCGACAAACGTAGACCATAAGACCAGTAGACGTCCTATGGCTGAGATTGTAATGATGTCTGTAACATTTGACCTTTTCAAAGAATGAACGAATGTTTCATTGCACATGGCACATTTTTGTATGCAAGCCTGGCTTATAATTGTAATACCATAAATATACTTTGACACATGAACCTAGATATAGTTTCATGCTTTGACACTTTACAGTGGTCATGGCGTCTAAAGACGTTCTTCAAAAACTATAGACAGTCGTGTTGACTAAGAATTCAGTGACAGTAACCGCGACCCCGGGTTCGAATCCCATGGTGGCCATATACCGAAGTTTTGAAAGTTTATAAATTTTCATTTGTGATTCGCGTCATGTTAAAAATATTGTAATCTGTTACATATACACAAATCTTAATGAATATAATAAAACCATCGTAAGCGAAGCTATGAATATGGTAATTGATCGGGACCTAAAAGTAGATCGTGATACGAATCTATTCGAAACTTCTATGCATTACGTTTTTTGAATATTATTATAGCTCGTTAAATAATGATCTTAAATTAGTTTTTGATTCAAGAACAGCTTTCCACGGCCGCGTGTGAAAGTGGTATTTCGTCAAACTAAACTAGATAATAAAATAGCTCCAAGTCACGAGGCAGTCATGTTATGCTAAAAATTGAAATCTGTTTATTTGTTACATAAATTAAAATGAATGAAATTAAATAATAAATTGTGTTCCAATAAATAACAAAATGACAGTGACAGTTTGTACTCAAAGTCAAAGTCGCAGGATGAGCAACGGCGAGGGCTATGCTTAATGGTTCGAATTTCAAAATGAGGAAGATCCGTAGAAAATCGAAATCCACTAACATAGCCCAGTGGATTAATTATTACTGTGCACAAGTGATAGAAAATGGAATCGTAACGTTCTCGACTGGAGACCACGGATTGGAAGCGCAGGACGCCCACCGACAAGGAGGAGGGACGACTTGAGTCGCGGAAAGGAGGTCGATTGCTGACCCCCAATCATTTCAGCCCTAATGCAGAAATGATATTACATTTTATTATTAAACACGTCGATTGCGGTTAGCCACTATCTCATTTGATGGTAGCACTGAAGCAAGATTGATATTCCCTGGAGAATTGAAATCTATATCATTGTACCTCAGAAACTCAGAATCAAACGATTCCCACTTCGTGGCCGTACTGCCGGACAATGAGAGTTTACGGTTGATGACATAAATAATTAATTTAATGTTTAAGCAGGTAATTGTTCTAAGTGTAAACATTTTTTATTCATGTCACAGTTGATTATGATCTTTACATTCATGTAAACTTGGATTAAAATGTAAGTGTTATTATGTTACTGCATGTGAATGTAAGTGAGTTGACACTTTGTAACGCGTTATTTGTAAGTTTAAGAGCAGTTATCTTTTGTTTGTCTTCATCGCGTTCATCAGTTGTAATTATAATTATAAATAATTATTCATATTGTGTAATCAGACATAAGACGCTACAACATTACCAGCTATACAAATTAATTCAACAGTGGTTTGATCATTACGGCAATTATGACGAAATAAATTTGTGATAAATATTGAAAGTAGGTATATTATTTAATATGGTGAAAATAAAAGAAACCAGTTAAACCTCTTAGCTGCTGCAAACAAACGCTTTTTTGGAAATCCATAATGTGAAACATACCTGCACATGGAATTTTTAAGCCTAAAAATTAACAGATGATGATTAAACGGTAACAGGGATGACGGTCAGGTCTCAGGGACTAATGCAATCCACGAATGCCTATGCAACTCAAGGGAAAATTTTATGAGACCTGTCGTAATATATGGTTCTGAATGTTGAGCAGCGAAAGAAGTTGATGAAAGAAAAGTGCATGTAGCAGAGATGCGAATGGTGAGATGGGTGTGTGGTGTGACTAGATTGGATAAAAGGAATGAGTTTATCAGAGGAAGCTTGAAAGTAGCACCAGTGAATTATAAGTTGAAGGGGAATAGATTGGCTTGATGTGGGCACGAGAAGGGATGACACCAAATAGTACTTACTTAACATTCATGTGGATGGATCGTTATAGAGGTAGAGGAAGGCCGAAGAAGGCAAGGACGGACTCTGTGAAGAATGATATGTAGAAAGGTGCCGTGTGAGCACTGAGATGATTAATGATAGAAAAGAATGGAAGAGCATGGCGCGACCTCACTTAATGTGGGATAAGGACAAAAAGAAGTAACAGAAGAGGTGAAACGGTAACAATTGTGTTTTATGAAAACGATCCCTTTCCACCCTTTCGGTAAACTGAGTAGAGATTGTGTTTATGTTGAAAATGGTATTTTAATAAAATGTATTAATAACCTCTTCATGGGCGGGAATAATTATATTATAAATAAATATTAACTATAATTATAATTAATATTTAATTTGATGGAATTTTGAAATTATTTTGTACCTTGGGCACTGTTATGCGTCGGCGAATGAAAATTGACTTCTGTGGTTTTTTAAATAAAAAATTACTTACCGTCAAGACTGCATAACAAAAAATGTCCTTGAACTGCATTTTCACAACACTACTTATTCTTCTTTAATAAAAAACACCTCATAAATCAATTCCACGTCTTCTTTACTCGAAAGCCGAACGAGGTGTGCGTGCGTGTGGTTGACTTGATAGAGATTACTAGTGCTTAGCCGACCGTGAAGGAAATATACAGAGATGGTTATACCACTTTCTCTCTCACATAATATGCACCATCTTCGGGATGTCTTATAGTAACTGTCAGTTGAATCTGTGGCTCGGGGTAGAAAATACAGGTAGAATTCTTTGTGCCCGTTAGGTCGTTTTGATTTCTTCGACGGTTCCTTAGAACCCGGACGGCTCTAAGGAATGCATCTTTTTTGTGTTCAGTCCATTGTAATATTCATTGCGTACGATATTGGTCGTGAATGATGTGATGGAATCAGGAATCAATACTTGTAACAATATAAGTAAATATGTTCTATAAATCTTTTCCCGGCATCCACGGGAAGAGATGGGGGAGTACAATTCTAGGCCGGTACCAACAGCTATGTTTTATATATTCAATTGTTTCTTACATTCTTTTTGATGTTTCTCATTATTGTAAATTGATATAGAACTTCTTCTAGTTAAACCGTTTCTTCGCTTCATCACTTTCTATGGCTATCACGCCACCTAGTGAGTAGTTTCGAACTTGTTTTTGAAAACGCGTCATTGAATTAACCGAAATCTAGTGTGGCACTATTAATACAAAATATAGGAATACATATAATATATCTTACACATTGTAAATCTTATTTGAAAAGATTGTCCTCGATTTACTCGCCACTTCTTTGAGGTATAAATAATTCATTAATAAATATTCTTATTCCAGAAAATAAAGAAGTCATTGGCTAACCACGGCAATTATTAATGAGCCGCAAACTAGGCACATCTTGAATCTGAGGTATCCTATTTAAGGTATCCTACCCAGCTCAACAGTTTTTAATCAACTTGTGGGGTTTGTACGCGGTGATAGAATTTTTGTTTTAATTATTTTACTAACGGTAATGAATGCCCAAATCTAAAAAAATAATTTGATTTACCTATAGTAGTCTGAAAGTCAGCACCAAAAAAATAGTTAGGGCTGTTGGAAGATATGAATTATTTTGAACACTTCATGATGAAACGAACGGTGAACCTTTTTTAACATGTTGGGAATATATTATTTAGACATTGCAACTGCCTCTCCGGGAGGGAAGAGCAGATTTTTCGGAATCTGTTTAATGGAATGACAATCCCTGACTGCTGCACAGCAGCCAGAGCCCCTACAAAATAAGCCCACCATGCGTGAGGAGACCCTGTCAGAGAGAGACGGGATCGCGTAATTATAGCCTTATAGCCTAGCGGCTTATAAGTTGAAGTGACAGTGGCAGAGCACATATTTCGTGGAACTGATGGTCATTAGGTTCGAAAGGTTCTCAAGAGGAGATCAAGGACGAGACGCAGCGTTGGGCGTCTTGCAACAGGGACAAAATCGCAGGAACGGCTAGATGCGGGCCCCGCATTTAACCGGTCATACTGGACACAATCAGAATCTATGTACCTATGTTCAGCAGTAGATGTACTATGACTGAGATGGTAAATCTTATTAAAAAATCACAAATGTTTTTTTGGGGTTTCGTACCTCAAAAGGAAAAAACGGAACCCTTATAAGATCACTTTGTTGTTTGTCTGTCTGTCTTTCAAGGCTCTTTTTCTGAGGATCGCGTCGAGGTAATAAGCTGAAATTCATATCAAATACTCAGGTCTACTGTCCCTTGAAGCTTTGAAAAATCAAACTTCTAAGCCAGCGCAATCAAAAGATACAACCGTTTATGCTGCAAATTTTTGGCACACAGGGGAATCAAAACTTACAGGGTGCTTCCCGTGAACTAGGAATCTTGAAATTTTGTACGAAGCAACGTACATAAAAAGAAAAAAATTTTTTTTAGTTGCATCATTTAATACAAATATTTTAAACTTACTACCCCATTCCTCATGAACGCGTAGAGGTATCAAGTTGAAATTCATATGAAATACTTAAATCTGATTGCCTTTAGGCTGTGAAAAAAAAATAGAAATTTGTAAGTCCACGCACAAACGCAAAACGTTGAAAACAAATCAACCTTTTATACCGATAAAAGGTTGATTTTTTTTACTTATATACCTACAGGTTTGTACGGAACCCTCGGTGCGCGAGTAAGACATGCACTTGGCCGTTTTTTTAAAAAAAAATGTTTTTGAACCCATGTCTATTGAATTGTCTTAGTCTATGTTGCCTATCTTTGTAGACCACATTATCAAGTCAGGCTGTAGACTAATGCTATACTAATAACGAATAATAAAACAAATTGCTTCTTAAAGAAAAACACATACTTAAGTTGGGGGTATTTAACAGCTCTGTGTATATAGCAACTCTTATATCTAATGATGGCGCGCGCCACTCGCTCTCACATCCATTTTGTTTATTTATGTGTATAAACAATAACATTTAGACAAAGGCTTGTTTAATAATTTAATTAAGTATTTACGCATTGTTACCCTGACACATATATCTGTCTATTATATTTCTCATTGTGTAAAACATTTTCAGACGTTAAAGTAAATAGAAGCACTTGACCAATTATTATTAAGTTTAATTACTTACTACTACTTTTGAAATGTGATGTTGGAAAAAGAGTTGCGTATACCCTGGACAGCACATCGAACCAATGCATCCTTACTCAAACACATCAGATCACAAGCATGCCCTCAACCACCTGCCTCTAAATAATTCTCGAGTAGGTCCTTCGGACAGATTAACATAAAGCAAGGAGACAATCTCGAAAAACTTCTAATCACTGGCAATGCAAACTGCAAAAGAGCCCGAGATTCTAGTCCGATGCGATGGTCTGATCAAATCCGCACCACTCTAGAGATATCTTTCCACGATGTGATGATCATCTTCTTGGGAACCGAGGAAGATGGTGTGGCATCATTAGGAGAAGGGTCTTGAGGTCACGACCCCCAAACATGAGGAGAACGAATTAAGGAGAAGGTCAGCAAACACGTCATAGTGTGTTCAGGAAGCGGTCCTTGAGAGCCATTAAATGTACTAGGTCTAGTCAGTGACCATCACGTGTGGTCAAACGATAGATATAAAGTGTAAGTATATAGAAGTAAAAAAGTAGTCATAAAATAAATTTGTGAAATCGGATTATAAATAATTAGCGGTGCGCCCCGGCTTCGAAGAGGAAAGAAATTTCAAAATTAAAAATTATAAAGATCTCTAATTTTTTTGAAAATATAATATAGCTATGTCACCCAGGATAGTGTAGTTTCCCAATAGGGAAAAAAAAAATCAAATAGGTTCAGTAGTTTCGAAGCCCATTCAACCCAAACAAAATGGTTTGTTTCGTCTGAATACAATAAGGCAGTGGGTCATTTATTTGTTGAAACTTTACTTGGAGACTAAGAAGATAAGAGAATAATAAAAGAAGCAATAGCTGTTATTTTGCTGTACCTACTGTTCGTCTCTCGTGCACATTTACTGGACGAGAAATGTTGGTAGGTTAACATTATGACATTATTTAACAAAGAACAATGTACAAAGAAACATCAATTTTGAACATTAGAAATTATTATTTTAGTCCTCACTAAAAATAAAAATAACAAAATTTTAACAAAATCCGTTCTGTTATTTCTAAATTCCGCATTCATTATAATAATATTATGTAAGAATAAAATTATGATAAAGCTTTGTATGATTTATTGAAGCGCCATCTAAGCAAAGTTAAGTGTACTAAAATGAGCCTTTCTCTTTGCGTTGTCACTCGGATGAACCTAAACTGTTGCATTGCTTTTAGTAGAGGCTACAAAAGAGCAATGTGTTATGGAATGTAGTGCGTCAAACCTTAACTAGATGGCGCTTAAATAATAGCATGAAACCAGTATTGTTGCATGTAGGACGTACTTCGTATGCTACGATACATGAGGCAACACAATAAAATTATGATTGTGATGATTAGGCATTTTTTTTTAGTTTATGACTTCGTATAATTTCGATTGGCAAATCAATAATTTTATCAAATTCATAGATTTGAAACGGTCGAGCTTTATAGATATCAAGCCCTGTTATTTTCGTGTTTATATATTATGTAGTCTATATACCAATAAATTAAAGCAATTCTAAAAGTTAGTCAACATCCCAATGACAGCAGGGGCGAAGTTATCGGTGTCAATTGTTGACTCAGGATAACAGGCGTTAGGCAATGTCGGAAGCCCTTGCGCGGACTGAAGCTGGGATATTGGGCTGGCCACTAGCCTATCTGTCAACCCGCATTGGCCAGCGTGATGGATTGTGGCCAACATTCCGTGGCCTGTCTCCCAGCAGTGGGAACATATGGAATGATTAGATTATGCACAAATATAGGTATCATTATTAAAACTTTGAAAACCTGCCACCAAACATAGTCAAGATCAAGAAACTGTTTTTGCGAGCCTGTCAAAATTCTTGTAAGTATTATGATCACGTGGTCATAAATAATAAGCTAGTTCTATTTATTATAAATAGAACGTGGACTTCGATTTTTGCTCTTCCTCAGTTATTCCACGGGAACCCTACTTTTTCTAGAATGTAAAGTATAGATTACTTTATATATTTTTTCCTTTATATATTTTTTTTATTTGGTCCTTTTCCAAGGCCCCTTTTTATGACAAAAATCATCAAAATCGGTTCCGCAGTTTAGTCGGGAACACATAACACACAGACAGTTACTTTCACATTTATAATATTAAGTTTTTGTTGTATCCCAGAGGAACCATACATTTTTCGGGATAAAAAGTAAAGTGTAAGTATGTGATAATTCAGGCGGTAAGGTATGACAGAGGTAACAGACACACAAACAAACTTACGCATTTATAATATCAGTGTCAGTAGTACTAATATCGCAGTATCAGTGAATCATTTTCTTAAATTAATTGGAAATAAATAAAAATATTACTCAGTGGCATGAAAAATTTATTTGATTTTCTTTTAGTTACATAATTGATATGCTAAAATAAATACAGATATTGTTGGAATACTAATTACTATTACCTTAAATATTTATATGTTCATTTAAATAATTATCGATCAATTATCCATAATTAAGCAACTAGCCTAGTTATTTATTTACAATTAATTAATAAATTAGAGCAAATTTCTTTTTATTACTTATTGACAACTTTATAACTATATCGATTTCTTGCGCTTATGAACACACCGTACTTTATATTTTATACAAAAAAGGGTATTAAATTTATATTGTTAAAGCGAGAACTTTTAATGAATAGAAACTATTTAAAAATTGACCACATTAATTATTGAAAATATGGTACTATTATAATATATAATATGTCTAATGACTATATCACTGGAAGATGTTTTTTTCGGCTGGACACAATACCAAATATTCTGCGGGAAGAACTAATATAATTTATATAATTATGCAAAAACAGTTCCTTAATTCCGTAGTGATGTATTATTGGAACAACAATCATTTTCATTTTAATAATACAATGATGTTATTACATCACTATACAACGATTACAGTAGAACCTCGATAATACAAGCCCTCGACATAGTTGTTTCACAGAGCTCTGTTGAGAGCATTATTTTATACAACAAGCTTATTTGGTAAAATAATGCGCCGGAATTTAGATATGTAGAGTGTTAGTAGAAATAATAATTTTGAAATTGCTGAGAAGACTGACCTGTTGTTGTAATAAATCAGTCTGATCTACGACGTCAAATTTAAACATCATAACATGTAATATAAAGAAAAGATTAATAACACGTTGCTTAACTTCAGTAGTAGTATCGAAATGATTGTTTTATCTTATGTGTCTTGCAAAAAATATTCTTTAATTATTTTAATTGAAGCTGGTTGACAAACAGGTAACGTTAATTATCGAGGTTATACAGTAATTTACATTTATAAAAAGTACCAAATACATATGTAATTGGTATGGTATATGGATTATTCTTTCCCTTGTCGCTCGGTGCTGCCTTGCCAACGGCGATCACTGTACCAATGAAAAATATAATTAATATTTAAAGTAATATTTTAATATATGTGAGTAGGTAAGCTACAGATATGTCAAAAGGCACAATATGTGTATTTACATTGTGAATTCGCGTTGGCAAGGCGTGCTTTGTGCACAATGGTCTTTATAAAAGTCCTATTTACTATGATTTTAGACCGTTCATCAATTTCTATTATTGTCTGTACAAAATAATAACATTATTATTACTATTTATATAACATTTCATGTTTTACAGTTTTGTTGCTCTCTTGTGTCCCATTAGGGACATCCTAGGATACTTTAGAAACTTTGAAAGTAAGCAACACTTCTATTCAGTGATTTCCAACACCTATGGTATATTTTAGATACATTTTGATATGATAGTTTTTGTTCGTGACACTAAAGAAGTCGTAGCTTTGTTAAAAAATGTGATATTAGCTTTTAGTCCAAAATCATAAATCGCACAAACTCTAGTTTTCAAAGAAGAAAAATATTGTAAGTTAGCTTTTATTTCACACATAGGCATGGTTAAATCATAGTTATTTTTATTTTTTATTAAAAACATGTATTTCAAATAAATAAAGTATCGAGACAAATAGACCTACTACCTCATAGTTTTTTAACTCCTATACAGAACTACACATGAAAAAATTAAAGCTCAGTCCTTTGCACATGCTTTTTAATTACTTTAAAAAAATTTCGATTATGTACAGCGCCTTAAGGTTGAGTAATGACATATTGGAGTCTCTCAATTGTCGGTCAGTCCATGTATCACGGATCTCTAGTGGGCCGCTCACCAGCGCCACGCATCGTACATTTCGGTTGGCGCAGTTGGTAGCACTCTGCCTTCTGAGCCGCTGATCCCGGGTTCGATTCCCGGACAGGTCAAACATTTGTGCATATGAACATGTCTGTTTGACCTGTGTCTGGGTGTGTATATGTATATAAGTATATATATATATATATAAGTATGTATGTAAGTATATATCAGTCATCAGGTTACCATAGTACAGGCTCTGCCTAGTTTAGGACCTGAAGACCTTGTGTGAATGTTGTCCCATATTAAAAAAAATATATATTATATTGTATATTAATATTTTTGTCCCCGCAATAATTGCGCTACAATTTAGCTTGCTACGAAAGTATTGTATACGCGCACATCGGAAGCACAGCGTGTAGCAACTGCATTGAGGATGTCGATATAATCGTCTGACGACGACGATTTCTTGATGTGGTGATTAATGAGAAAAAAATATTGGGTTCATCCGTTTAATCAAGATTGTACAATTTACGGGAATTTCTATGAATCTTTTCTGTGAATCGTTCCAATATTTTTGAAATCCGTCTGTTGCTATACCTAATCAGTGAGCGTATGATTGTATAATATATGTTTTTTTTCAACCTCTGCAATAAATTAAATGTAAACTTCGATGTTGTTTTTCAGTTTTGCAAGCCAACGCGACACAATAAACGAACGTGTTCGATCTTTAATTCGTGTAGCGTGGCCAACCGCCAACGTCTCGCCACACACACAGGCTCACACAGGCTCACACAGGCACACACAGGCACACACAGGCACACACAGGGCGCCCGCTACAAATGTGTCCTAACTGTGCGTGCTCGCTAACAGATAAACGAGGGCGTTAAATAAGTCGCGTTTCAAATATGGCGCCACAATGTTTAAGATACAATATGCTTGGTGTGCGGCCTGCTTAAAATGTTCGACAATGGCCAAATCCTATCAATCACTCAAACTAGCAATACTAAAAAAACATTTAAAGAGCAAATAGATAGCAAACGCGAAGACTTATCAACGAGATTTCGCTAGGATTTTAGTGGCCTGGGTTCGAACCCATTTGCAGTAAGTAATATACTTTTTGTACAATTTGAAAATGTGAATTAACACTTTTTGATGTCAGCCTATACAGGTGCGAAAGTGCTAAGAACGGTATTTGGTCTCACATGGGGCTTACATAAGAGTTTAATTGTTTATTATAACTACGCTTCATAAAGACCACTGCATTAATAGTTAACTATGCGTGCTTATTATATTTAAATTACGATATGTGATATTCTTTAAAGGTGTGAATGTTTTTGAATTTTAAAAATAATTGAAAAGTGTATACAAAATATACAAAATGAAAGCCGGTGTCCCAAAAACACTCTAGCTATTTAAATTCGTTGAAATTCTAAATTAATACTCATTTTGCTTCAATTTTGACAAACTTTCATACTCCAAGCACACACACCTCTACAAAAAGCCAAAGCTTTTAACTATTAACATTATATTTACAAGTTATCAAATGTGTAACTGGCACCGCGTGATACAAAAACTATTTGCTACAGAACCGACTAATATTTGGATATAATTTTTAGTCTTATATAATTAACTACATATTATTATTACAAACAAGATAATGGAAGGACCCTGTTTCAGACTAACAAGAACTGTTAAGTGAACCTAGTAGAAATTTTCTTTTACAAAATGTGGTTCCTGCGATGATTCTTGGGGTTGAAATTAGGGGCTTTTCCCACTTTCGGCTTGAGCTTTCAGTGTTCGCAATATCTTTAGTCCAACAGCATGCTCGTATGATGATACGAGTGCTTTCTATTAAGCTAACCTGGCCAGCAAGCTAGCACCCTCATGATTGAAAAACTGTCACCAAACACTCAATGTTTTCAGGCAACTGTCCTTGAGAACCAGTCTACTTGCTAGGTCTATCGTGACTCCACATTCCTTCAATGTCTATGACCATGAAGTAATTTATTGGTTAAATCTATAAATTATAAATAGTGATCATTCAGCACAAAAAATAATAAGATCTATAAATAGATAAATTAATACTGCACTTTAACACAACAAAATAAGTGAAATATCTTGTTGAATGCAAGCATAATTATGTAACAGTTTTGATGAAATGACATGTAATTTGCACACCTTCAAAGGTTGGAATATAGAGCAACATAATAAATTTAGCATAAGATCTTTCTATACCTATATTCAAGCAAATACATTATTTTGATTTTGAAAATAACAGTCCTTTCAAGAATTACATTGCAAACATTTCTTTAATTTTTATTTAAATTATGCTAGTAGCCAAAGCAGGAGTTATTATCGCAGCCGTATGGCAGGGTGAAACAATTGGACTCGGTACTGACATTTATCTTGTACAACTGTGACACAGAGAGATGATAGTTGGTACGGACGTGCGTTATTCAATTGTTTGTACGATTGCGATACGACGATTGTGAGATAGGTAATTCGTGCTTCAGGCACAGTACATGATTGTGTCAGAATAAGCGATCTTGTTACGCATAGCGATGTGCCATAGACATGTCTTGCACGGTTGCACATGTCTTGCAAGAAGAACATGATTGCAATCGTGTTCTTCTACGAGAATTAGCCGTTTAGAAAAACATTTTATGTAAATATATGTTATAATACATAAAATATGATCAAATATTAGATTCATTGCACTGATTGAAATACTAGCGTAATTGATATGTAGATTTATCGTCAATATTAATCGTAATTAATTAATTCTAAATAACTCCACA
The DNA here is from genome assembly GCA_934044485.1 of Apeira syringaria. Lineage (NCBI taxonomy): Eukaryota > Metazoa > Arthropoda > Insecta > Lepidoptera > Geometridae > Apeira > Apeira syringaria. Next base: position 22,653,364 of record OW203660.1, on the reverse strand, counting down.
TTTTGTAAAATTTCCAAAGTTACAAGACACTGAGGGTGGTATACAGTAAAGGTAAATACTGGTAACAAGATCAATTTTTATACAGTAACTAAATTAGGTTTGATCATCATCACCCATTTTTGTAAAAATATATATATAACCTTTCACGTACCACCAGCGTGAAGTTTGAAAACCTATGAAATAAGCTAAACCGATTTTTTAAATTAAATCCGTTCTGCCGTTCCGGCGTTTATGAAGAACACTTGTATATAAACAAACAAACTAACTAATATGGTATACAAGTGTCATGTGAAGATTTAATTAAAGAAAGGCAAAATTTCATGTTACGCAAGTTTTTGTATCACAAATACGAGCAAAGTATTCGTGTCGCCGTCGTATAAATAATTGAGTATCGCATCTATTACACGTACTATCAATTATCTGTGACAGAGCCGTAAACGCTAATACTTTTAATTTTTAACGCTGCCGTACGATTACGTTACACTTTCGATAGTGATCCGTATAGACATTCCACATTTTGCAGTAAAAGTTTTTTTTTATCTGCTCGGTGTAGTTTTATATGTTATCAACAAACAAGCAACCTTTTCCAAGCTATGCTCAATGAGATTTTTTCTCACAATGCTACAAAAGTTATGTCAAACTGGAAGCAATTATTATAAAAGTTTCTAGTGAGCGCACGTTACATAAACAGCTACTCTGAACTTGAATATTCAAACAAAAGTGACTAAAACCATAAGCTCATTTCTACTAAACATAAATTGCACAATAAGCTACTGCGTCGCTTCAGCAGTGTGGTAATGTGATGGATGGTAACGCCAAACCTGGGGCGGGGAGTATTCCACTGGCACCTCTTGAGCTGTTCCCCCAGCGCCCCACATTAGGACGGTCTGACGTGGCATCTCCGCTGTCTGACTCTGCTGCATCCGGTCCTGGTCCGTAGAACCGTTCGATCCAGCTGGACTAGGCCCAGGAACCACACTGGGAGACCTCCGCTCTCCCGTTACAGGACTCATATACCTCCCAGTACTATCGACGTACGTGTACTCTCTTGAAGGAGGCCTGTGATATGTTGGGGCAACTTCGTACCCAGGGGGAGGCGCCGGTTCTAAGAAACCATTAGGCGCGTACGGAGTATAATGATAAGACAAAGGTTTATATTGATGAAACAAGTTGTCTGCAGTAAGGAATCTATCATCTAAAGGCGGTGGAGGGTAGTGCAAGGCTGGAGCTGGAGGGTACTCCCCATAGGGTGCTGTATAAGCCCCATTCAGATTAGTATAAGCAGCTGCGACTGCATCTGCTGCTAAATAGTCTACTGGAGGTGGAGCAGGTGTAGTTGGAACCCTTCTTTTATTCCTACACGTTGAAAGGAAATCCCTCAGTTGAGTCTTGTATCTTCTTGCGGTTCTAGGAGGGGTGGTCACGGTGGTCTCGCAACCGGAGAGTTGTTCTGATTCAGAGAAGTATAGGCTGGTGAGGCCCGTGTCCAGGTAACTCACTTTGAAATCCATTGTTCTCTTGCCCAGTAAGTCTCTGCCTTCCTCTTCCCTAGAAATATTAAAGATGTGTAAAAACATAAAACTTACGTCTTTCTTTATTATAACTGGTTTTTTTAAAGGAAAGTTGAATTATCGAAGGGACTTTGTTTAGATAATTTAGCTTTTCTTTCAAAAACAGCTTCTTTCCACCGTTATAGGCTTGAGCTATCTTAGTAATTAAATTAAGTCCTTTAAAATTTCTGATCTATGCGTTCTACAACACATAGTCCGTTTGAAGTTGAGGATGGCTTACACTTCGGTTTAACTTAATAAATATGCAGTAATCGGAGGCTGCCTTGCCTTTACATAATCCTGCATCAGAAGTTTATAGTAACATCATAATGGCCTCGAAAGTCAGGAATAAAGGAGTGTTATCTTCTAAGTTGAGAAGCAAATCACCAATGTAAACACATAATAACTGGGCGTCTCACCACTGCTTTTAAAATTCAGTGTGCGGTTTCACCACCCGGACTTAAAATTTTCTCGTAATCCAACAAGAATTTTACTTACAACATAAAATGCAAAAAATAATATTGTACCACAATTTTTACGGCAGGTTTTACTGGGGTAGAATTTTCAAAAACTTACTCTTAGCTCATGCCTACGTCATGAACATCTATTCGTGTGCTAAATTTCAACCTCATCCGGACAATCAAATGGATTGAACTGCGTATTGTACCAGTCAGATACGGTTTCCGTTATATACACAAAAGAAATTGTGACAAAAGAAAAAAGTGGGATTGTATACATTTTATTAAAAATTAATGTACCTACATATATAAAGATCCGCCATATTTGTTTCGAATTTTGTGTTCACTTACGGATTTAAAGTGGTAGTTTTAAGATATAAAAAAAGTTTCCCTCGCTTACAACAGCGTTACATTGAATTTAGTTATTCGTTCGTTCTAGAGTATCTAATGTTGGATATTATTATCCCTTCCCCATTGATCTTCATAAATACCGGTTGGATGCACAATGCTTCCACTATCCTTCTCACTCGAAAACCTATCGATCGCCCAACAGTTTTACATTATGAAATTGAAATTATTTATTGACATAATAACGGATGAACAATTACATTTATTTTACAATTTAATATCATATGCCCTGTCATATTAAGTTGCTAATCCGCTCCTGTATTAATTTATTCTTCAATAGAGCTTCTCATTCTGAGTTCTCATTTCAAATTTTCTTTCTCATTTACGTCGTAGAGAAATCCCGAGTATAGCCCTCTTCATAGCTCGCTGTGCGAAGTTTGAGGCATGCTTTGAGGCCTAGTTAGAGGTTACGTAAATTAGGCTGATTTCTTAATTGTTTGTGATAGTAAAGAAACACTGAATGAGTCATCAAGCGTCATCCTCGCTATCACGCTATTATAAGAGGTAACGATAACCAACACCACTCACATAAGAGGTCGATGCGTGCTGATCACGAAGTCAGGTTTGGAGTTCTTGTAGACCAGCCGTGACGAAGTCTGCAGCCACTGCCACTGGCTGTCTTTAGTTTGGAAGCGGTAAGCTATCATGCCGGAAGCACCTGTTTTTAATACTGAAATGTGGAAATTAGGAAAATAAAACATATTGTTATCAAATGTATATGTGGTCATGAGGACAAGAAGGGATTGAATTTCATACAAGAATTTAATCATTTCAATTACAACACTACAATTGCCACAATAACATTTGACCAATTCGCGGGCCGTTGCCATCCTACAAATAGGTCAAATGCTTACCCGATACGACTTGACAGCGTGCCCAGAATGCTAGCAGCATTGCCCCATGATGCGTTGGCAGCATGCGTCACACAATAATATTAAATTCATGGTTAGGGATGGAAAAATATTTGATCAGTCGCGACAGACGGTCGCCGTGGCGCAGTGGTTAGTGTCAGTGACATGATTTTTGTGTCTCCAAAACCCTGGGTTCGAATCCCGGCAGAGACATTTTGTGCGATGAGTGTAGATGTTTGTCCCGGGTCTTGGGTGTTTGTGTGCTCTGATTGTGTGTGAACATGCCTCCCGCGACACAGGGAATCCTAGAGCGGGGGTCTAAGTGTGAATTAAAAAAAAATATGTTGCTTACATTCTTGATGTGCGCTCGCGACGTAAGCCAAATCGTCGTAATGCACCATGTCGTACCCGCCCATGTTGCCGAGCTCAGCATCTGTGTACCCCAGAAGCATTTTGCCCCTGGAAAGAAAATGTCAAAATTGATCGGACGTGGTATTATTATTGTATATATAAATAAATATGTATACGACAATTCACCTTTATTTTGCTCAAAAATTTAAGCATTGCCATTCATCATAGTTTAATAGACTGCACAGTTTCATAAAACTTTTTAGTTGTATGTAGTTTTATTTAGGATGTGTATTTAAAAAAAAACAATCTCGAACACAATACATTAATTAATTTAAATTCACTAAGTACATTAATTATTAGTTCATGCTCATTAAATTAATTTATTATTGCACACACACAATAGCAATGCCTGTATCCTGGGTGTAGGTAACCTATCCTATACAATATTTGCCAATCTATTTCTTGGAACCGCTCAGCTCGTAGCAGTTTACTCGTGCAACCTTGACCGGGTTAAGTCACGTACTCCTGGGTTCTACCTTGGATGGGTGACCACTGGGTGGCATTTTAAACGTTTCCGGACTTCAGCAGACAAGTTGAGTTGAGCCGTCAGTAACAGTTGTTTTCTTCAGATAACGGTCGTTCAGCCATGTCGGAGGCCCGCAGGTGTTTTTTTTTTTTTTTTTTTTAATATTATATGTTTGCGTTTGACAACTGTCTCACCTGATGTTGTCTAGGATTTAGCACGCAAACCTAGAAGGTACCTATTCACTCGCGACTTGAAGACTCCAGGATTGTACATATCGGGAAACACAGACTCGGGCAACGAGTTCCATTCCTTGGCAGTACGCATTAAGAAAGTGGAAGCAAACCCTGACATTGGGCTGATTAAGCTACACTTTTGTTATGCGTATTTCTATGTAAGAGTCTTTATTACATTTACATATCTTCAAACAAACGATAAAAATGTTCTTTAACAAATACTGTATTATTAATTGACACTTTGCGTTCCCACTAAGATTTTTCAGTCCGTCTGCCTATATGTTCATCAAAATTTTAAGTAAAACCTATACAGTGCAATGGTGGAAGGACAATTGAGCTCAAATTCAAATCTAAATTCACTTATTAGCTTGTACACAAGTACAATAATGGATAGTAAAAAAAAAGTTAGTACTACTCATGTTTTACCTTTTCAGGCATGATAAAAAAGAAAGAAAGAAAGAAAGGAACCGCATTAATGATGTTGTGAGTGTCATGAATATGAGCCCCGACTTAAATAAAATTACCTATCTGATCTTAGACACTTTTTTGGGCCCTGAAAACTTTTGATGCATAACGTTATTACCTACGTATGTGCAGGGCAATCGCTTTAACGATTTGGACAAACCAAATCGTTAAAGCGATTGCCATGATTGATGAGAAAATATTATACAAGAACTGTCTGTTGAACAGTGTAAGACATACACGGTATGAATTATTTTCGACGAAGACATTATATCTTAACAAAGTGCTTATTAGCTTATTTTTTGGCTAGGTAGTCGCCCACCGCGCATATTACACGAAAGTTATTCTTATTACTTATACCTTTTTATTCCTGTGTTCCATAATCTCAAGCCGTTGTCAAACCTCTCCATAAACCATGAAATTTCCTGTTGTTAACAATACAATTCGTCACACCGAGTCTATTTTGTCAATTACCAATTTCACGTGAACTGTGAGGATTCTAGGATTTCCTTAATCGCTGCTTTTATTATTCGTTTTTTTAATATTACGCCGGAATATTTGATTCGGTGCTAAGATATGATGGCTGATTTGTTTTTATTGTTTGTGGCTATTTTGAGTGTGGTTCACAAGCCTGTTTGCACGCGTTATTTTTAAGTTAGGCGCTGTGTGTGTGTGTGTGAATGATAATATTTGTGCGCACCATTTGAAATTAATCTCGTTCGATTTTTTCAAATCTATCATCATAGAGGTTTTTATTGTTTTACTCTATATATAGCTCTAAAGTTATATCATGCACAGTGTATGTGTTTCGGCACCATAACTTAGATATACATTATTTTTTTTCCTACAACTTCTAATATATTAATTGAAGCTTATAATATAAGTTTTTATATTAAAATACTTTGATGAAGAAATATACTCCATCTTTTTTTAAAATCTAGTTTAAATACTTATCTAGAAAAATGTAGGCCTCCATTATTGTCTCCAGTAGTGTCACTCATATAATTAATCATATATATTCCGCCGTGGTGGTACCAGCTTCCCCCTATATTTTCCCGAGGGTGCCATAGGAGGCGGCTAAGGCATAAACAACCAGAAAGTGGGCAGCACGACCTTCTGTGTACAACGACATCAAACTGCGCTAGCAAACCTACCGCCAAACGTGGTGAGTATTGGCAAAACTCCCCATGGCCTGTGTCCAACAGTGGACACAGGCCTTATAACATCATATGGCTGACATGATGATGATGAGTTTAATATTTGTAGACGGATTGGTTGGGTTTAGGTAATGGTTTTAGTTGTATTATTGCGTCTGATACAAATGTACAATAATCTTCTCACCTATAACTTTAATGCGCATTTTGTCTAAATTACTTTCCTTTTATATCGATTATATCGAGCGCGGATAAAAATAATGATTTAAATAGCGAAAACTCTTTTTACTTACCGTTGATCCATAGAGACTAGGGCGAGATCTAGTTTATGTTTGCTTTTGAACATAACCTCTTTCTGAGGAATCTCAAGCAGGCTGGGTGGGCCGAAGGGAGCGCAAATTGCAAATAAAGCTAAAGGAGGTTCTTCTGTCTTTTTGTTCTGCCCGTGAAGTACCTTGATCCGACCCCGAATGTCTAGCCTCTGAAAAAGTATATATCAAAGTTTGGCTATCGATTTTAATAAAAATTACTAATTCTACTAGGTACAGTTTATAAATAAACTTAATATGAGGTAAATTCTTATATACTCGTCGGTATGTACTACTGTCTCCGAATTGCTTGGTATTTCTCATATATTACATATTTAATTCATGATAATAATAGCCTGTTGCATTCGCTAGTTTTTTTTTAATTCACAATAGGCAGGCGTTTGACCACTATCCGATCTGATGTTAAGTGATGATGCGGTCTACGATGATTCAAGCCTGCCTAAAGAAAATACCTGTTCACTCGTAATAGTTAGTTACACTAAACATTACAAACATAGATAAATATAGGTAATGTATTACAGCATTAAACATTTATGATAAGGCCACTAATTCGATAGGCGTTTAACAGACTTTCACCTTAACAGATCATTAGGATAAAAATATAACGCTAAAACTTGTTAAAATCAGGCATTTATTTTTGCACAACTTACCAGAAAGCCTGAAGTATTATCCAGCAGGCACCTAAATCTAACAGTAAAGCTTCGTTCTAAAAGATGCGCCCGTTCTGGCCTCAGCACATCTTGAAGACTCAACTGGGATACTTCGGTAGGAAGAAACGAGTTCCAGAGTAACTGCCGCTGCAGCTCCTCTCGATCTTCTGAATGGACTAGCTCGTACACCGACTGATGTACTATGTCTGACTGGAAATAAAATAAAATAAATTACTAAGTGAATTTTTTGATATAATTTATATTTTTGTGTGTTTTAAACTGTATACCTATTACAAGTACGACTATTACATTGACGTTGTATCAGTTTGTAATTACTAAAGAGTTCTATGTCTTAGAAGGAACATCTCAAAGACTCATCTTTGTGATTGAAAATACATTAAATTAGCTCCTACACTTATATTGCTACCGTATCAAAATACGGCCAAATTTAAAATATTTCTACCTATTTTTGCTAGACAATTTCACGGAAAACATTAGACGAACTAGTAAACCAAAAAATAATGTTATCCTCATAACAAAATAATAAGGTCATAATTAGATGTTTTACAACGATGAAATGAGCAAGTCATAATTGAATCGTAAATCAATAAACCACAACGAACCCTTTAAATTGATTCAAGCTCGATCAATTAATGATCGTCTGTAACAAAGACGTACGTGTTAATTTTAAAATTGTCACAAGCGTTCAACAACCTTATCACTAATGCAATAAGAATTATTTTCGCTTGTTGCGAATTATATTCATTTCTAACATTTCATAATGATGAAAGACCGTGTAAACACTGTGGATAATGCGGCAACAACACGATGCAAGTATAAGACTAATTGATAATCAATGGGGTTCGTCAAGGTTTGATTTTTGGACCCCTCTGCTTCCTACATGTAAATGAATCATTACAGATACGAAAGGTGTACGCTTGCTTGGGGTTATATGGGGATGGTAGAATGGTAGTGAACGAACATATTGCGTTGGCATTAAACGTCAGAAGATGATTTGTTACGTAATTGGTTTTTGTTCGTTTCGGGGGGTTGCTATGTTACTAAATGTTTTGTTGATACGCCATTGTTTTGGCAATAGTTTCTTGCGCGGTTTCTTTTAGATGATTAATGGTGCCGATGTTTTATGTTGCTTTTTTATTCCTTTGTTTTCGTTCAGATTGAAATGTTTACGTGTGTTGTTGTTGACTGGTCTTGTTTTACTATACAGCTATGTTTGAGTATATATACGAGTATGTTTGAAGCGTCGTAAATACCAGCTCTGGATCATAAACTTTGATTTCTTTTTCTTGATATGAATACGAGTATCGTTGTTTTCACTCGAGCAAATACTTCTACTATTAATCTTAGTACTCGAATTTATTCTTATATTTGGACATCTTGCAGTACTTTGATAATTGTAAACATAATGCATAGTATTTTTATGCAACAAACTATTGAATATTTCTATAAATATTTAAGGGTAGATTAATTTATATACTCGATAAAAATATGTGTACCTAATGATGATTATTTTAACACATTAAGGAAACCCTTGGCAGAAGTTATTATTGAATGATGTATATATTTTCCCAAATCTGTTATATCTTACATGGGTACCTAAGAGGGTAAATTAAAGTAAACCTTATAGTTATATAATTGTATACAAAACTACATTAAAAAAATAACAATAGGCAATGCTATATAATTTAAAAATATGGAATGCACTTCCATTACACATAAGGCAAGCCCCATTTCATGCCACGTTTGGACGCCACTTAAGATAATTTTATCTAACTCATAGTTTAAATCTGTAACCAGATTATATGTGCTCATTATTATAAAAATGAATACTTCTTGCAGCTTTTCGAAAAATATCTCTTTTTGTCCTTCAGTATCAGTTAAAATGTAAATAATATAATAATAATATTATGGGACAACATTCACACAAGGTCTTCAGGTCCCAAACTAGGCAGAGCTTGTACTATGGTAACCTGATGACTGATATATATACTTATATACATACTTATATATATACTTATATACGTATACACACCCAGACACAGGTCAAACAGACATGTTCATACACACAAATGTTTGACCTGTCCGGGAATCGAACCCGAGACCAGCAGCTCAGAAGGCAGAGTGCTACCAACTGCGCCAACCGGCCAAGTCAAATACTCTTCACGTAATGCTATGTTAATTATTAAGTGTGACTGGGTGTATCCAGTGCAGTACGCGCTTGGTCTATCCCATGTGATTCACAAAACAGATAATTTTAAAAAGTAACTCTCCTCTTTCGGACATGCCAAATTCGAAACCCAAAGAATACAGACTACCCGTCCAGTCCCCTTCGAGCGACGTCGACCATTACCGGTAGAATCAATATGCGACCACCTGGTGAGCGAGCTTCAACTCAATTCACCCCTGTTTTAGTGAGACTGATGGTTTGGGAGATAGGCATATTAGTCACTGTTTTGGTATATTGGGGCGTTTAGTTTCTTTATCTGGTGCATGAAGGAAAGGTGTGTCATGTTGTGGAGTCCCAAATTGTGCGAACTCTTATTTACTTGAATAGTTTTATAGATTGTTTTATACCAGCTTTGAGAAACTTTATCAATAAACATTTGAAGACTTTCACGAGATGGCGAAGATACCGTGGTATGGAAGTAACTAGATCCAATATATTGACTGGTATAGGACAAAGTAAAGACAGCTGCAGGAACAAACTGAGTGTTTATTGCTACATTGAACTTGTGAATTGTAGGGAGACACATGGACACTGGAAAATTTCTTATTAGAAGTATTATACCAGAAAGCATCCAAATTATCATATGATTATAGTGTCTTGGTTTGATTTAACAGTTTGATCATAATATCTCGTCGAAAAAACACATTTATAATATCGATATTTACACATCATGATACCAGTTTCGAGTTAAATTACCCAAACACAATTAAACTGCCAATGATTGTATATTTAACTAAATCCGACGGAGCGTACAATCGGGTGGCACGTGCCACAAACCTACCCCTGGTTTATTGGGAGTTGCGAGTGACAGACTCGATAAATAATGATTTCCATATCGATTTGGTTAATCGCAAGCAACCCTTCTAAGTAATAGCTTTAGGTACATGAGGTCATAGACAAATCTCACACAACACTACAAACTGGGGGATTTTGATACGAAAGCCTTCCTCAAGTATACGTCTCGTATATGGATCAAAAGAAAGTATGATTCGCTCTGATTATAGTTTAAAATATTTACAATCATTTATACAGATTGTCAATGCAACTCTAAAGCGGACAATCATATTCTACGTATTGGCTATTGGGTCACTAACCATGCTCGCAGTCGACGGACAGAGGTTAGCTCTGAGTTTTTTCTACGGCAATGCATCAGAATGAAGGTGTCCGTAAAAACAAAGTTACAGTCATAGAAGAGTGGATTAGAAATTAGAATTGGCTGTGGAGCAATAGTGATGGGCCTTAAAGGTACTGGAGTTAAGACCATGAACTTGGAAGCGCAGCAGAAAGTCGACAGGTAAGGTGCAGAGGCAATTTGAATAATCATGAGTTGCCTGGAGAAAATCCGGCTCCAACAGCCCCAGTAGAGATCATTGGATGTGGCCTATGTCCAGCAGTTGACCTCATAATGGTCCACTGCTGGAATGGTGAAGTTATTATGATGAGTATTTTTAAACCTATTTAAGTATTAGATGAGTCACGACCGCGTCCGCGAGCGCCCCGTACACCCCGTATGACCTTGAAAAAGACCACCGAACGTGGTCGAAACTATAGTCAGAACCCTCTGAGTTTACTGAACTATAGTCAGTACTCACCGGAGTGAGTAATTCTGGTGTTTTATAAATTCATAATGTGTCAACATCACGTCAGTTTAAACAACTAAATTTAAATATATGTACTTTAAACTTAAGAAAAGGTTCATACACAAAACCTACCTAAATCCAAAACTGTACCTAAAGCAGATTTACTACACTGTATAAAGTCGTTATACTTTCCACATTCAAACGACCTCCATTAAAATTTCTCCAAGTTCTGATAACGCGAGGGTGACTCTATAAAACTTAGAGGTTTTTAGCTTGTCGCCTTTTTATTAATATATTTATGCTCTACCATAGAATTACATTTAGTGATTCATTGAACTCCATCTACACAATAAGCGAACTAAGTAAATAAAGTATAAATTATTTTACATTTCGTTTTCTTTTTTCCAAATTAAGTTAATTATTATGTTGTCCTTATTTATCATTCATTTCAGCCGCTTAATTTACCTTATAAGAAAGAAAGGGTGTGTATGCGCGTGTGTGTGTGTGTGGGGTGTGTATGAGTGTGTATGTGTGTGGTGTGTATGAGTGTGTGTGGGGTGTGTATGAGTGTGTATGTGTGTGGTGTGTGTGTGTGTGTGTGTGTGTGTGTGTGTGTGTGTGTGTGGGTGTATGTGTGTGTATGTGTGTCTTTGTTACCACTTCATGTCTTACAGGCTTGATACATTTAACTCTGCATGTCTGTTACGTTTTCACTGAACATTTTTACTGACCTAAATCAATGAACCAATTTTGATTAAATTTGGTATAGAGCGTATGGGACTTGCTATTTTTGAATACGGAAAAAGTATGGTTCTCTCGAAACAACTTTACTGATAGAGCGCGAAAGCCATCGTGGATCGCACCGCGCGCGGGGCGCAGCTAGTATGTAATAAAAGCTGTACCTGTGATCCCATCCGCTTGGGATATATTTTCCTACTACCCACTAGCTCTCGTGAATATCTATTTTTCCCACAGAAACCGTTTATTTTTTAGGAATAAAAACGATTAGTGTTATTTACTTTTAGTATAGTGTTACTCCTAAGATTGAAAAATCTTAATACAAAATTTAATTCGAACTCGTTGAGAAGTTTTAGTACTATTATATTATATAGTCACAAATACACACACGCACAAACTTTCGTATATACTAAATACTACTATATACTAAACTCGTATTACTATATACTAAAAGCTGCACCCTGTAGTTTCATCCGCGTGGACTACAACTTTCCCGGCACTTTTCTTGAAAATCTAGTAATCTAACAGAAAATGATTATTTTCTGCTATGGAATCCCATCATAAACTAATAGACTCAGTAAACGTTTTATTGCAATACTAATTATACGACAGGAAACTAGATGATGTACATGGAGACTAATTATAAGAAACTAAAATTTAGTTCGTTAAAATCTACTTGGTTGTGCTACCAGTGCGCATACAGCCTTATTTTATTTTTTCATTTCAGTAATATTAAATTCTCTTATCTAGTTTAATTCTTGCCTATTAATAAGGTTAATGTCGCTTTTTATTATAAAAACAGGGTGATTATTAATGGAAACGATGTCGTTTGTTAAAAAGGGTTTGTACTTTTTGGAAAAGTTTTTGGGGGAATATTACAAAATAAAACTTGTAAACGAAAAGAAACGATGATAAAGTACCCGATCTTACATTATGTATAGTTTGTTTGTGCCTCCTTTATGAGGTGAGTGGTTAAATGTTAGTTTCAGTATACAAAAACTTTTTTTTTTTAGTTATTCAAATGAGTCTTTTCGAAGAAAAATCAGTTTTTCGATAATCGATTTATGACGTTAATGAAAGGTTTTCATGTTTGTGTATTGCATTTTCCCTTATCTACCTACATATAAGGTAGATATTCCACCTACATGTACGAAGCATTTCGCTTCGACTATCTTAAGGCACTGCCATGGAATGGATCTCGTTACCCGAGTTTTCGTTTTCCGATAGGCACTCGTACAATTCCAGGATTGTTTGTATGGATAATTATTGCAAGAACCATAATAATCCAAAATAAATACACGTGCATTTATGAGATTTAAGTAGGTCCAGATAAAAATTGGGTAATGAGTGACTTTTGTGATAGTGACAGTGGTAACACCATTAAATAAAACAAACGTGACATGAAGAGGGTAGACAGAAATGTCTACTAGTAAACGTAACGATAGCGCTTTAATCTATTAGCAAATAAACTAACGCCGCCTCCGAGGGACATCTTTCGTAAAATAGAGTATTTATTTATTTATTTCCACAAAACACTTACAATACATTATACATTACTAGAATATAAGGATAAAGATAGATAAATACATATGTATGTGAAAATAATACAAAAGGCCATTAGCAGCCGTGCTAGGGTCACCTGTGTTACGGCTGCTAAGCTACTTCCTATAATCAAGGCAATACATAATAATATGCAACTAGCATCCTGAAATGACATAACTATACTTTAGTTTACTTTGAACATGGCGCATGCAACTCCCGAAATATCAAGAAACGAAAACATCTGGTATACCTATACCTATATATGATAAATACCCATATAATAATGTTGTCTCTTGTAAGACAGTCAGATACTACTGTCTCCCACCAAATCCAGGAATTCAATAAAAAAAAATATTTAAAAAATCAATAATTAAATAAACTTAGAATTTCAATGGAAGAAATCTTGATCAAAACGGCCAAGTCCAATCAAAGTACCTAGTGATAGACACGTAAGTACAAGTGAAAATCTGGTGAAAGGAGCGTAACATCGTCATACATTTTGTCATATAATATTAATGGGATAGATAGTTACAATGACAGAATATGATAGATAAATAGATGCACACTATATTGAACACACTAAAAATCATTTTAAGATAACAACTGCAACAATAGGCCTAATCGCTGTTAGCGATCTCCTCCAGACAACCTTTGGATGAAGAGAAAAGAACAAAGTAATATCAGTGTCCGTATACTTATATCCGTATGCTAAATAAACTACCCTCTAAGCATGCCAAATGACAGATAAGAAAAATAAACGAATGAACGAATGTCCCCCTTTCAATTAGGATGATGCAGCATGACAAGACTTAGAAGTGCCGCCGTGACTGCTGCTGTCGCATTGGACTCTTCAGCCATTCAAAACTTGCCTAACAGATGACAATGTTTCGAACAGCTCTCGTAAATTAAAGATGGCCACGTATGTATTTATTTTATTATATTTATATTAAAAAAATGATTTGAAAACTATGTTTAAAATGTAATTAATATAGGTAAAGTAAATATACATACATTATTTAATATGAGTATGTGTTTGTTTTCTAGTTATACTTACCTGATGGAAGCCTAAGTAACTCTCTATGCTGTGGGTGGCGAAGAACACCTCACCCTCGCATGTGAGGATCATCAGGAAACCGTTGAGGGCCTGGAAATCAAAATAATTTAAGGGTTACATATTATAAAAGAATTCTCGGAATCAACGATGAATAAATGCATTTGGGCACCATAGTTAGTTTAATTCCTCAAACCTATTTCTTTTACGAAATAACGGAATCGACTTTCGAAATTCCACTTTTTCTCGCAGTTTCATATTGGAATTCGAATTAAATTGACATTACCAGGAAAAAATGATTGAGTTTGTATACATTAAATGACAATAAAAACAATAAAACTACATTATGTATACGTATATACTCAAATAAACGTACAAACACACAATTCGACAAAACTGTTTTGATAAATCAAAACTCCCCCGACTCCCTGTCATTTCCTCTCCCCCTCCGCCCCAGCCTTGTTCCCGTTCCACCAAATTGTTCCTTCAACTGCAATAAAAAGCAACTTTTTCCAAAACTTCTGGCAATTTTAGCTATTTAGGTACCTGAACGTACTAGTGGAAAGAGCGGTGGAATACCGAACATTGTTTGTGCCCATTGTTTTCGAATACGTATATCTTTGTGAGCGAAAATAAATACGTACAATAACATTTTTATATGCAAATTACGAAATATAAAAACTATAGAAACCGACTTCCGACCTGCTTATTCGTTGAACGTTTAAAACATTTTCTTACAAATAAAGCCGTTTTCAAGAAAATGTTTTCTCAGTATATTATGTCGAAAAGAGAATTTGTAAATTAGGTTGAATTTGAAATTTTTGCTACATAAGAACTTCCGTTGGTTTTTTTTTAGTTTATATATTAAGAAAACTATTTTTGGAAGGGTATGTCCTATATTAATCTTAATTTTTATGGAAATCAGTTCAGTACATTTATTTACTTACCAAGAAAATATTGAATCGCAATATCTCGCAGTTGAAGTCAGTTTTTTAATTTGTAACTGTCATTCTTAAAAATTGATTAAAATATTATTTACAATACCGATTCTAATCTATGTTCTGTTTTCTGGAATCAGAAATTATTTGATTGTTAGAACACAGATTTCACAATTTTAGTATGAGTGCTTTCAGTGACTGACCTTTAGCACATGAAATATACCAAATGTTATATAATTATCACTAGATTCCGAAGTATGAGTAGATTGTTACTGCCTTTATATTCTACCCCAATACACATCTACAAAAGCATGGTAGGTGTTGAAATTCAGAAAAGCGTGATTTGTGATCTTGAATGAATCTCTTTGATGAATTAACCGAAAGCATACCTATATAAGTCATTAAAATTTTTAATAAAGCTACCGGCCGTTGACTATTTATGATTTTAATTTATGATTTTAATACATTTGAAATTAGGTTAAAGAAACAAACGGACGTTCTGTACAAAACGGTTGTTTTAATCAGAATGTCAACTTTTCAAAAAAAATTAACAGTAATTAGCTGTTGTTCTAATAAATTGACATTGAATAAAATTATTTATATTACACACATTTAAAAAAAAATACATCACAACCGACCACATATCGCAATTTTGTACACAACTTTCTATAGACCTATTTTGTCGTATCGTACTAGAAAATGAAAACACACAACCATATTGAATCGAAAATGTAAAACGTAAAGTACTGTTAGCAGCATGCCCTTATTTATAGCTTCACTTATTATTGATTTATGAAAGGCCAATAACTCTATTGTGAATTGTAAGATAGAGCCCTTTCTTTTATGGTAAAGCTGCAACAGTCCTAGAGTGTCCTTTTTATTGGGAAAATTGGAGAGAATGTGCAGTGGAGCAGAAAAAGTTTCAAAATAATACAGAATACTTTGGCGCTGAATCATTGAATACTTTTGTTATTTTTATAAATCTATTATCTTCTATGAATAAACCTTCTGTGCGTGTGCATTATATTGAACTCCTCTTGAGAGGCTGAGAGGATTTATGTCGTTTACGTTTTCAGGTTCCAGACTATATTATGTATCTAGTTAATGGGTACTTTACTGAAACTTTACTTAGAAATCGCGGAGACAATAAAGCTAAGTTATCCATTTAAGCTGTTTCGTTGCACTGCCCCATTCTCGTACACTTTCACGAAAACCTGATAACCAGAATTTTGGTACCACCATTAGCTCGTAGGGAATGGAAACCGATGGGTAAAAATGATTTACCTGAAGAAATAGCTCTCCGTCTGGCATCGCGTGGTCGTACGGAGAGTGCTCGCGCCTGTGACCGTGGATGTCTTCTTTGTCTTTGTGCATGACCACTGAAACAAGGGAAATGGAATGCAAAGTTAGTTGGTATCCAGCAGCTGTGATTTTTTTGATTTTTTTTTATTGACTTAACACACGGGCCCCCGCACTAGGATTCCCTGTATCGCGGGGGTCATGGACACACACAAACACCCAAGACCCGGGACAAACATCTACACTCATCGCACGAATGCTTGCCACAGACGGCACAGAAGGCAATGTTACTGACCACTGCGCCACGGCGACCGTCATATGCAGAGGTTTGAATTGATGAGGCTAAAGTTTAGCTCACTTAACTGTTGCGAGCTAAGATAAAACAGCTCAAATGTGCATGTTAACAGTCGACATTGCAGCGACATTACTGCATGCTGTTAGCATCCAGAATGCTAGCAGCATGCAGTATTGAAATGCTGATTCATAGAGGCAAATATGTGCTAGCACTTTCGCATATATTTATTATGACTCCATAATACTGGCTGAGGGCAGATTTATCAACGCATAGTCAAAACCGGCATGTTTTCTTAATTAACCTCAATTTCTTATTTTTTTTAGTTTAGGCGTTAAAATAGGAGGTCAAAATGGGTTGAATTTTTTTGGTGCTATACTTCATTTCAGGAGTGAAAACGCATGTGCCCTCTACTATATATTTTTGTAATTTTAGTGTGTTGGCTGTTAATAGAATGGCCGGCCCATGTGTCATTTGCAGATCATTTTAGACTGCAATATAGTGGTTAGAACATAACATAAGTTCCTTTTATGACTCCCATTTTGCTGGTTACTTTACAAAAACTTTAAAGAGTATGTAGAGTAATAAACGACCAAAAATGGCAAATTGTCAAATCAAAACAAGTAAAATGATTGATATGTAGGCGGCACACCTAACCCTCTCTATAATCATAACAATATTATGCAAATAAGCAAGTAGCAGGTATTTGCGCGAGTTGCCAGTGGGCGGGGCCTCTCGCGACAAATCACATCTCGTCTTCAAACTAGGGATGCTGGGTGTATGAACGAAATGGGGATGATGCTTCTAGGGTGAAAACGAGCCGCGAAAGAACGCATAACCAAGTATTATTTATTTTAACGTATATACCAGTGGTTCCCAAACTTTTGTTTCGGCGCCCTAGCTCAACAAGGTAGATACTAGGTAGATAAGCACATTATTTTAAAATATTTTTTTAGTATAAAGCTGACTTTATATATTTAAGTAGCACAAAGTCATAAAACACGTTTATTATTTAATTTTGAGAAAAATAATAAATATAACACCATTGTATCAGAGAGAATGTAACATGTGCGCTTAGTCTTTACACATTTTGCTTTCGGATGGAAGCGATCATCGATTCACAAAATTTTCTTAGCATCATTTTTAAACCAGTTTTAACTACTTCTAGAGAGCTTCAAAAGGTGAATCGTGACAATCACACACATACGGCGCAACGCCCCTCTTCACTCTCTAAGGCACACCGGGGTGCCTATCAGTGGCAGAAATGTAGTGTTATCGGTTACACATATGTTTAAAAATTTAAATCCTTAAGCTAATGATAATCTATTTTCAGCCCACTGTGTGCCGCAGCGCACACTTTGAGAATCTATGGTTCCAAGTATGCATTTTTAAAAAAACATTCTCTGTAATATTGCCTTGAAGAAAACAAACTATTACAAAATACATAGATATAAGTAAAAATAAATTATCTACTTACACACTACTTTGAGATAAGTAGTTTGTTATCAAACAGATTTGACAAAACATCGAAGTTTTTTATAAATAATTCTAACAGTTCAATATTTATGAAAAATCCAACACATTTTTACTCACAAACAGACAATATGGCTTGTGTGGTCATTTCGATCTAGGCAATAACCTCCGCTGTGGGAGACGACATATGGTGCTTAGAGATGGGGCTATACAAAAATATATTCGAATATCGATTAACTGAAAAATATCAAAAGTTCTTATATTTCATAGATTTTTTATAAATAAATGATAAAAGTTTAGTAATAATTATCAAAAAACTATACGTGAAAAATATGCATGGTTGCCCCAACTTAAAATGTAAATAAGATCCAAGTTCAATAAACAATCTTGTAATTTATTGGTAAACCATACTGTAAAAATATATCTTGTTTAATTCAAATAACAATGTTTTCCTTTGGGTTGTCCAATTATAACACAATATAGATAACTTAGAATAACTTACATGTTATGATTTCATTCTTAACGTTATTGTTTAATAGAAGTAATTTAAAATTATAATAATTTTATTAGAATAGGTTACAAGCTACTTTAGATATAAAGATACGTGAATTCAAACAATAAAAAAGTGTTTTAAATACTAAACTGTATCACCCATATTAATAAATACAGATAACTTGAAGTGTTTATTGAAATTCGTTTAAACTTGCTATTGAAATGCCGACGACGATAAAATTACATAGATTATGATCAGATTATTGTAATTATTTAAGACTATCGTCTCATTATTGGCATTGTTTTTACAAATATACTAGCAGTAAGGGTTTTACAGGGGCTCGTGAAATCATAAAAAAGTTATCAGTCCCCACAGTAACCAGGTTTTCAGGTTTATTAAAATACAAAAGAAATATTATTAAATCGAAGTAGTATCGGGCTTTACTCACGTTTATAGTCGAAGTTTCGACCTAGGTTTTGAGCCTGTCCGATGCTCATCCTCAGGTGAGTTTACGCTGTCAGATCGCGGCGACCACCGCGGTGGTGAGTGAAGCCGGATACTGCTTCTATATAATAATGTGTCAAACTCACGAGAATTTCCAATCAATAACAAAAGAAATATTTAAAAGTCGTTGATAAACTCATTTGAATGGAATAAAAATCATTTAAACGGATTATTTTAGATTATAATTATTATTTGGTATATTCTGGTATTTATCTGACAGTTATTAGAAAAAGTTAAGATAAATAATATATATGTTCGTGCCCATACCAGTTATACACTATAGAGACATTCAGGAGATTCACTTAATTCATGAGATGTTTCCTACTGGAAAAATTATAGCTCTTTACTTTATCAATGCCTTTTCACTTTTTCATTTTATTTTGCAGCATGAAGGTAAAGTTATTGTTTTGCGAGCTCGATCAAGATAGCGGGTAGCAATCGAAACGATTTATCGATAACGTCCTTTGGCACGTCACTAATCGAGGGTGCTCGGTTTTATCACCCTTTATGATCGTCATTACGGCTACTGAGCGCCGAAAGGTTTTTTACTCTTTTGTTCTAAATTGAAAATGGAAATTCATCAGATTGTATGGATGAAAAATGGAAGTCCTATTCTGTATTATGTACTAAATAACGAACATGTAGGGCCCTTGGTATGCTGATTGGTAGGAGCATTGATACCTAGAATTATATAGATTCAATGGTGTGCCAGACATTAACTTAAATCATGCTTACCATAGGACGGTCCACCTTTGAATATAGACCTCCCCCATTCCACTACAACCGGTTGAAAATAGCTCGCATCAATCTTCGTCAGGTCATCTGTGCACCCGTTAGACTATCGGTAGACTTTCTACTTTGCATACCAAGTTTACAGCCTAAACTCGTAGTGATATGTACCCAGCTATCTGCCATTTCAAGTTTCTTATCTACTGAGCTATGTTAGAAATTGTCTATTGCCCCCTCAAAACAAAAATTAGCGAATAAACATTATTTCAAAACCAAAATAAATCAATTTCAAACTTTACCCAAATCTCAATGCACGCAAATATGAAAACACATTCTTTTCCCGATTGTATACATTTGTTTTGCTGCAATTCCAGTTATACATTTTGTTGGTTTTATGTTCAATTGTATCTTCATTTTTTTATATAAAATCTAAAAAGTTTGCATGCTTGTAATTTTTAGACTTTCGCGATTCGAACACATTGTTAATATATCAATCGGGGCTTGATCGCGAGAAAAACATTTAGTAATTTATTTACCTCGACGTTTCGACCAGGTTGCATTGATCGTGGTCACGAGAAGACTGGAAAAATGCGGGTAGCAATATAGGCGAGAGCGCGTAGTTTCTACAACTACCCACTCCTGATCTTTTTAAACTGTAGGGCTGTCACAGCCCTGGAAAAGCACAGGGTTGTCACAAAGGTTTGCATACTTTTTATAAATATTCATTTAAAATAGTTTATGTGTATATTTTCTGGTTGATTGGTGTGGTAATTATTATCTCGGCCATAGCACAGCTGAACAGAGGCATTCCTCATTGATCTGCACAAGGACCGGTTGAAAGCGGCCCGCATCCTGCTCATTCTGCTTTAGTTTAGTAAGTTTAGGAAAAATAAACGTGCGTGTTTTGACTGTAATAGGAGACAGTAAATGTTGGCTGTGTATGACACGGTTGCCGATTGAATATGACTAAATTGTTGATAAAATGGAAGATTGATAGGGCACATTTCTGAAGAAGCTTATCTACTTACCTACTATTCTTTAATTCTGTGGTGAGGTTGTGTAAACAGGATGTCCGTAAATTCAATGTTAAGCGGGAATCGGGTGAGAGGGGGCTATCACCAGTTCCGGCAAAGATGTAAAAATACCATGTTAGTTCTACTACCCACTACGAGTAGGTACTATCCAGCCATTTAATAGAACTGTCAAATTTGTAAATACACATTACGACCTCATATTTCACTATTTGTAAGTGATTTTCCACTTACTGGCCTAGCATACATGTACTATTTATGTTAAAAAAACAACATCTAAAGATCCGATTACGGCATCGATTTAATTTATTTTTCTCGGATCTGGTGGTAGCCATCATCTCACCCCGAGCCCGCTTGACGGTTTCTTTACGGTGAGATTCGAGACAGCCTGTATATATAGACAATAGCCGGCCCACGGTTTCTCCTGCATGGACTATATAACCTAAAGCCTTCTTCGTTAAATAGTCTATCCAACCCAATCATATTTATTCAATTCTAACCCTTAGCGCTTTTAACGAAACGTAAACTATTCAGCTTTAATATTATAGTATAGATAATATGTTATTGACTTAGAAAGCAGCTCAGTCACCTAGGTGCTCACACTGGAAGTTACTTCCTTTTTAAGTGCCATTTTTCGGTCCATTAATAATTTTAATGACCCATTTTATTAATAAAACAGAGTACCTAATGACATAAAAATAACTATTAAATAAACATCGTATAGTATTGAATAAGAATGTAATGGAGTTAGTTTATTTCAACAAAATTAAATAATGTTTTTTTTTTTTTTTTTTTTTTTAATTGGGAATAGGCAGGCGTTTGACCACAATGTTAATTATGCAGTTATGGTAACTGCTTGACCGTTGAGTGAATATTAACTTCTGAGTGCGCAATGAGCGGCAATGAGAACGGAATCGAATGATTACAATTTAATTGCATTTAGTGTAGGTCACATTATAGTTCGATATAATATCGAATATAGCATCGATATTCGTTATTACAGTACCATGTACCTACATGTTGTCGCAACAAAACGACGTGCAAATTTCACAATATCATCATCATCATCATCTCAGCCATAGGACGTCCACTGCTGGACATATGCCTCCCCCATTGATTTCCACAAGGACCGGTTGGAAGCGGCCCACATCCAGTCCTTGCCTGCGATCTTAGTCAGGTCGTCTGTCCACCTGGTCGGTGGCCGTCCTATGCAATATATAATAACTAAAATGTTAAATCCTGAAATTACACAAATTTATTCAGAAATAATTAGTTTAAGTATTTTGTATGCTGTATTTTTTTTGTAAAAATTTATATCGACTTATGATGGAATAGTAGCTTATGAAACTGTATCATAACAATCATACCTTTTAAGACCAAATTATGTGCAGATTCATACACTACTTTATCTAATCTCATAAAATAGATAATGAAATTTACGTAAAATCACACCAATATCCAATGATGTAAAGATATAATATCATTGCCAATATAGAATGATGTTTTACTAAAGATGACGTATATTCATACTGCGCGGTGCTCAGATTGTGTTCCTTTACGACATAAACATGCTTACTGCGACAGAAATACGGTACAGATATGCCACATCGTCACTGATCATCAAGTGAGATAGCGCTCAAACGGACCCATTTTACTAGATAGTTGTCCTTGACGATTATGACATAGTCCTATTCTGCGAGAGTCCATCAATCAGTTTGCAGTGCAACATTCCGGGCGTGATATACATTCGAAGAACAAGGAGAAACAATATGTTTTAAAAATTGAATAACGCTTTAAGTAAGGAATCACCGGTCCTTTTTCTCGTCCTTATCCCAAACAAGGTGGGGTCGGTGTATTATTAGTCATCTCAGTGCACCTTTCATAAACATATTATTATCATTCTTCACAGTCCATCCGTACCTTCAGCTTTGCTGTACCTACCTCTGTATGCATCCATATTCATGTTTTAAAAATAATAAACTACCTTAGCGAAATCCTACTAATATTATAATTGCGAAAGTTTGTGTGTATGTTTGTTACCTCTTCACGCTCAAACGGCTACACCGATTTCGATAAAATTTGGTATGAAGATACCTTATACCCTGGATTAACACATAGGCTACTTTTATCCCGGAAAAAGTATAGTCCCTGTGGGATAGTGGCGGTAGCGGGAAAACCATAATCCACGCGGGTGAAACCGCGGGGCCCTACTAGTATACAAATAAATGTTAGGTATCCTTAGCATCAAAGGATACATAAACAAAACCCAGCAGGGTCTGCTTATTGCAAATTGATAATTGGGCTATAAAAGTAAGCACGCTAATTATATAAGTAATGAATTGAGCGCCTTCAACTTCTTATTTTTAAACTAAACTTAGGTACAAATGCGTTGTTATAGGTATGCAAATTGAGTAGGCCACATGTAATTGTCATATTTTGCATTATCAATCTTTCGATAACGTTTCTTTACAAGATCGAATGAGACATAAATCTACGGAAGGATGAAAGTCACTGACATAGCCAAGTGGATTAGCAAGTTGAAGGCAGGGCATATACTAGGCAGAACTGATGGCGGATGGACAAAGACATGGACATAACTTTATGATAGGGATGGGGTCGAAAGAACATCGACTGGAAACCACGCACTGGCAAGCGCAGCGTGACACGTCAATTGACAAGGTCTATAAACGACCTGATAAGTGTCGGGGGAAGATGCTGGATGCGAGCAGCTTCCAACCGGCTCTTGCGGATATCAATGGGGAGGCAGTTGTCCAACCGAGAACCTACTTCGTCTGAAACGAAAATGTGGTCGAAGCTAGTAAATCGTCAGGCCTAGTATGTCGATTGTATGACCCTCAAATACATTGGCTATCCAGGCTCAAAATAGAGGCTCATAACCTTCCAACTGACGCCTACACTCATCACTTTAAACCCTTTTTGCTATCTAGGATAAACACTCTTTGTTCATGCATAACTTACAAATGTCGCTCACAACTTCCTACCAGGCTCACCCTACTTAAAGCTCATTATAAAAAAAAAAAACTATAACAATAAAAACCCATAATTATGACTAGGTGGTTAATATCCACCCCGTGGTGACCACAACTAGGTGTTCGTGACTGTGCACCATAAAGTTAGGGGTATAGAGGTAAAATGCGCGAGTTATGGTCTAATATGGAGTTAATCAGCTGTTGGGCTGTATGTTTTTTAAAGTAAACGCTTTTCTAGGTGTTGGCGAATATGGTTGAGCTTGCTAGCCTTGAGTTTGTCGATGGTAGACTATGTGGAAATAGAAAATCTAGCGGGAATTCTACATAGTCTACCTGAAGAAGACCGCTAGAGTACATTGTTATTAAATCAAACGGGGCTTCATCGCGAGAAAAACATTTAGTAATTTATTTACCTCGACGTTTCGACCAAGTTGCATTGGTCGTGGTCACGAGAAGACTTCATACTAAATGTTTTTCTCGCGATCAAGCCCCGTTTAATTTAATAACAATGTGTTCGAATCGCGAAAGTCTAAATATTACAACCGCTAGAGTAGCCGAGTTTAGCGATCTTATATGAATCTACAGGGTTAGATAACGTACTCTGCGGTCACAGTTGAATGGGTGACAGCTAGTGGCATTATCAACGTGCTTACCTGCTTTGGAAATCATGATATGGGCTGACTATAAGATAATGAAATTAAAACCATTTCGTTACCGACTTTATTGAGGGTTTTGAAAATTTTTGCGTATTATTTTTCTTTGTAATGTGATTACCACATAAATTATTGAGCCAGGCTAGATTAAATTAGAAAAGTATAACACACTTCGATCACTTCAAAAAATTATTGGAAAACAATACAATTGTTAATAATGAAAAGCCTGAAGACCGCATTTTACTTTTAAACTTAAAATTTCTCTGATGCAGTCGTCCCATCGGCCACGTCGAGGTCCTGACATTGTATGGTCTAAGAATACTGAGACTATACCGTGGCCCTATATGCTGATCTATATTTCAAACAGTTTCATTGGTGGTTTTAAATAAGATTTATCCGAACTATTTGCGTACGATAACCATTAACCATATATATTTATACCATATAGTTTTATATCAAAATGTTTGGGATTCTTATATTTTTGTTTTTAATTTATAATATTATTATTTACTGGCCGGTTGGTGCAGTTGGTAGCACTCTGCCTTCTGAGCCGCTGGTCCCGGGTTCGATTCCCGGACAGGTCAAACATTTGTGTCCATGAACATGTCTGTTTGACCTGTGTCTGGGTGTGTATATAAGTATGTATATCAGTCATCAGGTTACCATAGTACAGGCTCTGCCTAGTTTGGGACCTGAAGACCTTGTGTGAATGTTAATAAATAAAAATAAATAAGACTAATTTCTACTACTTATCATAATATTGTTAAATTATATTTAATTCTGTGTAATTTTTTATATAATAATGTGAAGTGAAGAACCCACGATAGATTTATTATGATCTGAATAAATATAATTGACTGATTGATTGATAGAAACATCAATACATAATTTTGACTAATCTTGACCTTTGGATCAAGTCACGTTGATCGCGATCACGAGAAGACGATAATAACTTCAAAACTGGTAGGGGAATCATTTTTCAGCAAATATTACGTGAGTCCTTGCCGGTTCTCAGACAATGATGATGGACGAAACTCGGGAATATTATTAGTTTTCGATATTTGTTCGAAAATAAAATCCAACAAACTAATAACAATAATACAGTTACTACAATTAACTTGTCATACAAAATTATAGTAATGTTATAGGTTATATGATTCATTTGGTTTTAATTCTACGCTTCATATTTTGAGATTACAAGGGATATTTTTTGAACCAGTCATGGACAGATAGGGTGCCCACTATATATACTAACTAGAGGACTACCAAAAAAAAACCAATTAAAACGTTTGAGCAACCTAATAGTTGTTAAGAGCCTATGGACAGCTCAAACGTCGCAACCCGTTTGGCGGCGTGCTCATTCATTTCAAAACCATTTATAACATTCACAAACCTCGACAAAAACCGACCCCAAAAAGCGTCCTAATGACCCAAAAACAAAACAGATCAGCTCATAATTCACGAGAAACAATTATAAACGTATGCTGAACACCTGGACTCAACCGTTTCCCAATATGGCACGTGCCACCCTTCATGCGAGTCCCCCAATTGGGTGCTATACCCACACCGTGACTGCCCAGCCAAGCAAGGAGATGTGTTTGTTTTGGTCAATTTTACAAGATTTTCTTATTATTTACAATATATGCTCACAGTGAAATGCTAACGATAACATTTCTATAATACATACAGATAATTTGTTCTACCAGCCGGTAGCGGGTTGGAGCAATGGCTAGTATTGCTCAAGTGTTATTGTAGTAGCTGTAGTACTGTAATTAGTTATTAGTGTTTTAATTTGTTCTAAATAGTCGTCAACATTTTCCGCGTCGGTGAGTTACTAGTTTGTGTGGCTAGTTTTTGAAACGGGACATCAGATGGGTTGCAGACCGAAATAGCTTTCAGTAGCTATGCCGAAGTTAAGCTAAGCTAAGTTAATGAAACTAAAAATGTGCCCCGTGCACACCAAGAGCTAAGCCAAAGTCAGTCAGTGTTGTGAAGTTCAATTTGACCAACCACTAATATAATCGATGAAGATATCATTTAATAAATTTCTCCTATTCTAGGTACAAAACGACCGTGGTCATGGCCATCACGACCATGGTCTTCAAAGGCATTAATAATACCTAGTGAAAGAGTCTGTTACTGATTATTTTGAAGAATTAGAAAGTAATACTACTGCGTATCTTAAATACAGTGCATTATTTATCAGGCGTAAACCTATTATGTAAATAAATAATATCAGACTTTTTAATGATCCTAAAAGTACTGCAACGTATTGATTATGGTACACAGACGGCGTACACCATAAATAGAAGTTTTAATGAAATTAAAATTTTAAATATGTTTGCTAATATTACATGCTGCATGCGGCAAGGAAGTTTTTTTTGTGCAAATTGTTTATTTTTAAACCTTCGACCACATTGTCTCGGATAATCTGTATCAAAGTGAAAAGTAATCAATAATATATTTTCTAAGTGATTTGCTGTATGGTTGAAACATTTTTTTACATTTGGAGAGAGCTGTTGAAGGATTATTTTAGATGCGGATAAACCATTCCAATTTCAAATATTTATATTAGTTTAACAAACACACAGGGGATCAATAATGCGGCGTACACAAATAATTCCAAATTCAAATTATTCGAGACATTTACAAAACTGTAATTTTAAATATAGAATAAAGGGTGATATAACTCTTCGGGTTCCCACAGAGAGCGTTGACAGCCAATGATTTAGAATCTCATTGCTCCTTAATTAATGCGAAAGGAGAAATTCTTGACATCTCTTTCTTTCCTATTTGATTCTAGCCGTATGTATATGAGTGTCCCTGTCTAATGATGAGTAAAGTTGGCTTGTTAAATTGAGATATCTTCCTTTAGAGTGATTTATGCCAGAATGTCGGGATATTTTATCGATTTGTTTACTTTAAGAATTAGTATTAAGTAAGGCACATTGCTTATGGTAATTCTTCGGTAACTTTAAAACTTTCTTTAGTAAGTTTTAGAACCAACTTAATAATGTATGGATAAATAGTCGAGGATATGATACTTAAAGATAAATAATGAGTCCATTACCTAATATTTTGATAAATAAAGTACAGTTATAGGATATCAGGATAGTACATGTATACGTAATCATGACTAAAGCCATCAACCCGAACGATAAATATTTATTTATTATTAACATAGATGATAATTCAAGCGTAAATTTATAACTGTAATGTTGCACACACCATAGACTTCCGCGACTTCAACGTTTTGGAAAGTTTTTTTTACGAACATACCTATTATTTAAAAATATTTATGTCAAGAGGAATTTGTACCAACCTAACCTATTGCTGTGTAAAATCTTTTTTTTAATACTGTATAGATTTAACGTTTCACCATTATTTCACTTGATGGTCAGTGATGTGGTCGAAGATGTTATCACGCTAGACCTAGAATGTTGACTGGCTCTCAAGGCCTGCTGCCTGAACGCACTATGTGTTTGGTGACAGTTTTTCAATATTGAGGGTGACAGCTAGCCAGGCGGGTAGTCGAAAGTAGTACTCTACCATTATGCTGGGAATTTGATAACGGTGTTACCTTCACCGGATGCTCAAGCCGTTGTTGGAGATCGAACCAGTGTCCGTCAGTTTGACAGCCAACGCTTCCCCCGCTGAGCAATCATCGCTTGTAAAGCGATGATTGCTCAGCGGGGGAAGCGTCGGCTGTTTAGAACTTTAGTTGTTTGGCAATAACAACTACCTAATTCAAATATTACAGTTGCTTTATAAACATTTGAGCAATACCAGGTGTCGTCACCAGCTAACAGATAAGTCAAATGTTCACCTGCCAGTAAATGATATAGTTCAACTTGTATAATTGAAATACATATTTCGCACTGCTAGTGTGTGAGTGTCACTTGTGGATCCAATTAATTGAACCCGTCGTGGCGAGATCGCATCCCCGTTTAATTGATACGGCGCGAGACGAGAGGAATCCGAGTAAGGAACGGTCGTTAGCTTATCACAATGCCGATTTCACACCGTGGGCTGTAGCGGGTTACATGGAGGCCAACAAAATACATCAATTTTATTAATTAATATTTTATACAATATATTCTACACATTTACATACATTAATTCATTTTCTACATACACATTGATTTGGCAACTTCTAAAGAAAAAAGTGCCTATTGTAAGTGCCTACTGTTGTGTGGCCCTATTGAGTTGTTTTAAAAAAAACAACTTGTTGGACACACACACAAGCATTTATTCTTTTATATATATATAATTTACACGAACATACAAAATAACAAGTACTTGGACACTTAACTGACAGCAAGACGGCTTTAGGAGCACAAGAACACTGTGATGATTCGAGACTGAAGAGGACGTGATTTTGAGAACAGGTATTTATATAAAAATATATTACTGACATCGCTTTGAGTATTTGGTGAGGGTTTGCCCCAAGGTCAGCAATATTAATTATGCAACAGTACTTTTTAAATAAGATCCTTCTGAAACAGCAATTCTTTCCGACAGAACAGGGGACAAATGTAAAAAAGAACCTGTAATTGTACGTTATATAAACGTTTACAAATCTTCCCAGTAGACTAGGTACCGCAAATGAAAGATTAGTAAAACAATGGCATAGGACTGTCGCCCGCCAGTCCTCCGATTCATTAAATTAAAATAGTAAAAATATGCTACAAATCATAGTATAAAAGTAAGGAGGGTAGTTAAATAAGTTAATATATCAACATTTAAACGAAATCAACATTTTAATAACGTATAATATGTACGTTTTAGTTTTTTATTATTTTTATTTTTTTATTTTATTTTATTTATAATATGTACGATATTATAAATAATGTTAGTTATAATTATTTAGCTATCAAGGATTCCATAATATAGTAGTAAAAATAAATGAATGACTCTCCTTTTTTTCCCTCATACACCTGCACTAGTATTCCTTGTGTCGCGGGAGGCATACTCAAAGACACACACAATCACATCACACAAACACCCAAGACCCGGGACAAACACCTACATTCATCGCACATATGTTTGCCGCTGACGAGATTCGAACCCAGGGTCCCGGAGACACAGAAGTCATGTCTGTCTGTCACTGACCACTGAGCTACGGTGAACGTCAAGCCGTCACCGTCTACTTGATTCAATATAATACACATCACTGCAATGCTCGCCTCTGGACTACGTCACACTCATGTGACTCATAGTGTTTACTGCTTCTACCGTCCCGCAAGAGAACAACAAAGTGGAACACGAAAGTTCAACAACGGTTCCCGCCATGTAAGCCGTCGAGCAAGGCTCAGACAAGAGTCCGAGCGGGTCACGCCGCACGACACAAAACGACGACCAGGCGATCACAAATCGAAGTATGCTGGTTAGTCTTAGTGCATGACTTTTATACTTTTGTGACTTTGGTTAGACATTTTGTAGCTTTATTTGTCACCTCTGTCTCGTTATTGTGTATTTTTTATGATATATTTTTTGGTAAATGTATTAAATGTACAGTAGGCCAAATATTTATTGTCTACCACCTTACGGTTGAAAATCAATTGACATCATAAAACAACAAGCTTGATTTTTCCCGTGTGGGTATATGTCGCAGCCAACTAACCTAATCACCCATTCAATTAACAGCCTAGTTTTTTTGCTAAACAGCGCTGTTCAACAAGCGGACTGATAAATATTCAGCTGTAACGTTTGTTACAACATTTAGTAAGCTGGTTGGTTAATGCTTAGACTATTCGCAAAAAAGGGTTTGACCATGTGACAGAAATAAAAAATATGAAACATCTATCATAAGAAATTCTTTATTATATTAAAAAGGTAACATGTTACTGTTATAGGACGGCTATGGATTATCACTGGATGAGCAAATACGGTATTATGAGAAATGCAAATGAAGATTTAAAAAAAAAAAATACTAACCTAACCAAGTCTTGCCTAGCTGTTTAATCAAATGTTTTAATATTATTCAGGACGTTAGTTAAACGGCGCTGTTTAGTAAAAAGGCTGTTAATTGAACGGCTGATTAAGCTATTTGGCTGCGACATACCTATAGGTATATATAACGGTTATGTAGGTTAACCCCTATTGATATAGTATTTTCATATAAACTTTTGTCAAAACTGTTAGAGCGTTTTCTTCGTCGACTGTATTGTTGAAGTACAGAGACACGATCTCTACCTATTTTAACTAATCCACTTATCTAGCTTCAGATGGTTTGATTCTAACACTCGGCTTTCGGCATAGAATAATCTTAACCGAACCTGTAGCACGGTGGTAGGGTACCTAGTACCTACATTTCAAACACTCCGTGTGTTCAGGCTGCTGTCTTCGGAAGCTAATTCATGTTCTAGAACTGACAGGGTTCCACCTTGCACCACCTCAGCACTGACCATCAAGTGAACAAGTGGTTAACAGCTATGAATTAAAAATAAAATATGTTCCCCAGAAGCCATACAGCAGATACTGTTGGAGTCAAAACATGCATTAGAATAAATACTTTTTGTATAACCGTTCATTATTCTGTAAAGCACATTTATTTAAGTGGAATCACTTGACAATACTCTCTTATTTAAAATATTGACTTACGCTTTTATTAAACAAACTTTTGATCTTACTGATTGTTAAAGACTTATTCAAGTCTTTAACAATCACGAAAGCTATAAAATACTGACAGAATGATGTACAAGGATCACGCCTAAGCCGCAGGTGATGAGAATTCAATATAAATTGAATAATCGGTACAGTCTTGAACATACCTGCGCGAATGGGGCGAAAACAAATATGCACGCATGTGATCATTAACTCTCGACTCACAGTTTCTCACAGAAATAAATAGCAATTGACACTACATCGCATCGTCTTCATCTTTTAAATAATTTCATACACAAGCAATATGCAGATTGGAAATACATCTCAAAAACTGTACGAAAATTCTTTATCTCAATATATTCACTCAAACACATGTCCAGAAAGCAGATATCCAAAAACCCTAAACGCAATCGGTGATCAGCTGATTACAGAATTATTTAAATAAGAAAAGACGACTTAATTTAAAGTGTCAAATATATTGTTTTATTATTACTATCAAGTACACCAACACAATACGCATTCCATTTTTGGAAAGACAACAATATCGTTAACAGATTTAGCAGATATTTTATATTTTGAAATGAAATACTTGATTTACAAGTGGTTTGTTGAGGTATGCACCCATAGCTTATCTGTCTTCAAGAGTATTGGATAGACAAATTATCAGTAAAAATCCGCAAAAATTGAATTTAGCTAGTCTCAAGCAAAGATATCGGGAACTCAATCAAAAACCAAATCATGGTGCGTATCCCGTGTTAAACAATATTTTTTTAATAACTTGTATACAATTTTAAGTTAACTACACATTAACCGACTTTAACTATGAGAAGATTTTAAGTATGGTTTATTTTATTTTGATTAGACAACGTAAGGAGTTTAATCTAAAGCCCACGGCAAGCAAAGGAATTCTAGAAAAAGTATAATCTGATTATTATCCATATGTGATAGAGAGGAGTCTGAATTGCCGTATTATACTCATGACTATAAATCATTAATATCATGATTAATGACGATGAATCCTTAAACGCAGCTACGTAGGAGCTAGTTTTAATTTTACAAATTTACAAATTTACAAATTTCTTTATTCACGGAAAAATATATTTAACAAAGTATACATAGAAAGCCCTGCCTGCTGCTTTAGTATACACTGTGTTGCAGCAGACAGTGTCTTCCCCAAAATAGGCATAGAACATGAATCATCTTAAAAAATAATATAATAATACAGTACGTTAGAACAATAAATAATAATTCCTAAACTATATGAATAAAATTATCTAATCTAAAAATTGAAAATAAAAACATGTATCAATCGACTCTTACAAAAAGTTTTTCCGTTGCTTCATAATCTAGATGCTGCAACCATGCTTTTATTATAGGCTTCAGTTTGCGGAATGTCAGTTTCTTAACCCTTTTTATGTCGTGGAGTTTGTTATATAGTAAGGGGGACAGGTGATTAAAGTGCCGCCAACAAATGGCACTCTTGCATGCGGGAATAGGGCAGTTATCGCGCCTTTTTCTGGTTTCAGGTAGTTGTGGAACTGTTTTTTAATGGTATTTTTTTATACTTAGTTCTATAAATAATTTCCTAACAGAGAAAACATCGCACTTTTCGTAGAGATCTGTTGTTGCATATCTAAAGGGTAGAGCCATGATAACTTTAAGTAGGGCACGTTGTGCCCGTTCAACTTTGATTAAGTGGCTCTTTGCTGCACCACCCCACGAACAGATGCAATAACTTATAATACACTCTCCCAAAGCTTTGTAAGTTTGTAATAACAGTCGTTTGTCCGCCACCGCAATTAACTATCCTTAGTCGATACTACAGCTTATGTTTGTCAACACACACATGGATACACATCGCATATCATCTATGCTGTAGGGACGTTTAATCTGCCATTTCGCTTAGGTGTGTCCTAGGTCAGTTCCTTAAAAATAAAACAAACTGTAAAGAGGTTTGAAGTACTAAAAGTATTCTACTTGACATTATACAGTCTTACACACAGTAACACATAAAATAGCGAGCATGCTCGGGCCAATTAAGTAGGTAGCTGTCCTTTCTCATGACGAAGAACAACTATACTTATAGGTATCAGAGTACATAATTACATGCGTTTTATGTAAGTTTTGATAAGAGTGCGAATAATGCGACATCAATTTTATTTTTTGTCTTGAAACGTAATATGTGCGAGTACTTACAAACTACACCAAAATCACTATTTAAAACAACCCTTACTATTTACATTTCAAGGATTGGAACCCAATAATAGTTTAATGGGGCAATGCTGCCAGCTTTTTGGGAATATTGTTCACTGGAAGCGGTGTATTAGGCTAGCTTATTTTTCTATTTACGTAATGAACATAGTAAGTATTTCAAGAGTTTTTATGGTGTATTGAATTACATATCCACAACATGCTAGGCGGAACTTAAGTTCAAATATTTGACGGAAAAAATTCGGCTGCGAGTGGGACCCACGACTGCAGAATTATTTCATTAAAATATTTTTTATTAATTTATTACAATTAGACCCCCGCACTAGGATTTCCTGTATCGCGGGAGGCATGGACACACACAATCATAGCACACATACACCCAAGACCCGGGACAAATATCTAGACTCATCGCACAAATGGTCCCGGCGACACAGAAGTCAATGTAACTGACCACTGCGTCACGGTGACCGTCTAAATATTTGAACTTAAGTTCCGCCTGGCATGTTGTTAATGCTATACACCATAAAAACTCTTGAGATAAGGGTAGGGTGCCTTCGTTTGATACGATATCAACTGTTAAGTTGCTCTATCAGTCCTATTAATTAATTGTTCATACAATGAAAGGTAGATGGTGCTAATAACAACATCCCCTCAGATATTAAAAAGGAAGAAAGAAATTCGGCCCTAGTGATATGGGCTGCTATAGCTTAGTTGGACATAGCGACAGGACGGTATTCTGTAGTCGTGGGATCAAGTCCTACTAGCAGCCGAATTTTATTCTTCAAATATTTGATAGTAAGTATTTTGTATCAAGTGCTTTGCATGTATTCAATTACATTATCTTAGGATTGTTGTGCTATGGTTTTGCAATTATTTTGTTCTCTTTATTTCACAGCTGTGTGTCAAAACCTCAGGCGCGAAATGAAAATGAGATTTGGCGTGGCCACAACATAAATCAGAAAGACCAGTGTAGCTCAATTAAAATCTCCTATCTGATGCACTCCTGGTACCAGAGGCCTACAGTCTGTATGTTTTTTGTGAGGGGTCTTTTTGTCATTATTCGGTTGGTGTATTATGGATGAACGCTGATTTTATTTAACGGGTTATAGTGATTTTTTTTACTGCAGTTTTTTTGAGGTAGCACGTACTAAGCAGAAGTTATACTTATAAACTATTTGATTGAAACATATTTTCATTGGTAAGGAGTTTGTTTATTACGCTCGTTGATGGCGGATATTCGTTTTTTATGCGGTTTTTTATATTATGGAAAATGGAAAAAAAATATGTACAGTTTATATTTCTTAAGTTGTGTTAAACGTTATTTTTCATGCATAATAAAGAACATTAATATTAATAATGACATATAATAAGGAGCCTCAACCGTCTGTGCATGTATATTAATTAAGAGTTTTATTTTTAAGTGGAATATAATTCTAAAAGACTCTGCACCTCAATAAACTATATAAAAATATAAGACCAACATATTTCTAATAAACTATCCTAAAAAAAATAATTACCAAAAAATGGAACCGACTTCAACACTGAAAAGTATGAAATAACTTGTTGAAGTCGGTACCATGATAGTTCAAAAGTAACTGATATCAAATTATTGTGAGCATACCATTTTTTGGTATTTTTTTTAAAATAAGATGTCAGAATGTAAATCCGAAAATTATAAGTGAATACTAGTAATTAGTCTGAAAAAAATTAGACCAACTCTCACTAGAGATAGCAATAATTAAAAACCGTAATTTTCCGATTGTAACTCCGATACGGTTGCGATGATGGCAACTTTCAGCTATAAAAATATCGATGAAACTGTCCGAATGCCGCGGACACGGAATTTAGTGCGCGTGCGCCCAATTACTATCTGAATTATTCGGAATCGATTTAAATCGATTGTAATCGATAATGGCGCATGTGAATGCAAGCTGTAAATTTTATATTCATTAATATGAAAGTTTATTTTATGCAGTACATTGATCTTTTAAATAATTTATGAATAAGTGATGATAATAACCTAATTTCATTTAATTGTTTTCATTACAGTAATGTATAATAAAAAAAACTGTACTATGTATATTCATATGTCATAATAATTATACGTCTATCTTATTCATATATAATTAATTTATTTACTTTTAAATTGTCAAATATCGTTGAGCTACAATTAATATTTTTAATATTAGTTTAGAACGTAGTACCCTTGACCAGTTGAAGGCCTGTGTCCACATGTAATATGGCAAGAGACATGAGGCATCCGTCTCCATCATCAGCAATAATCTCTGCATGGTAAATATCAACATTAACTTGATTTATTAGACTTTTTCTGTAGTCTTTTCTTTAGTATAATATAATTATAGAGTTCCTATTTTTAGACAAAACCTCAAGTAAGTATGACGTTTTATATGTAGCTAATTGTGCGTTCTATTGTTTCTCGTCTCGTTCTATGACTGTACTATGACTGTGACTACAGCAGTACAACAAAATTTGTGTATGCTAATAAGATGTATTAGTGAAAAAACAATTTCTAACGACCATATTTTTTCTTTGTTAAAAATTCTCGCGATATCTATAAATGTGGTTGAACTGTGTCTTATACCTACCAGAAGAAGGGAAATTAAAAGTCTAAATATGTGATTAGTATTTTTTTGAGTATCTGTAAAGTACATAAAATTTGTAATATTTTGAATCAACCCACATCAGGATTTTTCTCGCCCTCTCCCCCTGTAAACACCCGCGCGCGAGCCTCTGTAATGTCATCGACACCTGTTAAGACTTTAATAGAAACTTATGATAAAACTGCTTTGTCTTTAAATTTTGACATAATATTTGGTAAGGCTTACATTTTACGGCAATTGATCATAATATGACGTTAGTTAAAGTTAACATCTGTTGCAAGCATTTAATAACTAAACTTTCTTTGTGTGCAAATGCAGACTGCATTGAAAAATTCGACGCATGAAAAATTTCGTAAATTGACCTATATCTGTTGTTGTTGCTTATATCTGTCACTATTAGGCATAAATATATAACGTCACGCTCGCACAGAACAATCACCGCTATCTTATAACGGCAGCTTTGTTTGTTATATTGTTATGTTATATTAATTTGCTCTAAATGATGTGTGGTCTTAATATAGAAATACTATGTCTTAATTATTAGGCATGATATGAATCGATTTTACTTAAGATAAACAGCTTTTACATAAAAAATCGTCATCACATAAAACATGACGTTACCAAGAACTTTCCGGTGCCATTTCTTGGAATTTCATGAATTTATGATATAGCAGTGCCGACTGATACTATTGTGGCTTGTCGAATCTCCAAGGTAATCGATTTCAATAACTCGAATATCTGATCGAGATGGACTGGTTTTTAAATATTTAGTATATAATAAATGTAAAATATAATATAATAAAATATAATAAACATTGAATGAGCGAATATTTTTTTATGGTACGATCATTTAATAAATTTAAACATTCAGTTAGCACCCAATTTAGAAAAGATATAATATTTATTACGAACTATAAAATATTTAACAACTTATGATTTATAATAATACGCTATATTATAAAGAACTACTTTTACTTTGAATTGATTGATTTTATTCTATGCAAATAAAATGTTTCTGTTAAATAAAAGCTCAGCTCGTAAAATAGACAACTTGTATTGTTTTGATACGATATATTATAAATAACTCATAACTTCCAAAGTTTAGTGCTGCGAAATTATTACAACATTTTCTAACTATCGATACTTTATGTGTGTAAATAAAATAATAAACAACTTTTTTCAGCTTGTACAAATACCATTTTTTCTGTTTCTAACAAAAAAAGACAAAATAAATATGTCTATGTCGAAACCTTATGTTAAAAAACATATATAGTGTTACGCCTTGTGTATTATTTAGTTTATAATATTCTCCAATTCTCAAATTAAATTAGTAATTGTAACGTAACAAACCGACTAGGACTCACGTGGTAGACACTGGAAAATTACTCTCTGACCAGTTTTGTTACGTTACAATTATGGAAGAAACTCGCGATAGTTTTCAGACTTAAATTAGTAATGTACTAATTTAAATTGATATATTAATTATTATTAAGTTGAAGTGGTGTGGAAGTGACTGAGATGATGATGATGAAATCAGATACATATACAAGTATACTATAATACATCCATGCAAAAAATATAAAATTATACTATTTGCAAAAAATCGCGTAAAATTACTTGAACATTTAAACAATGCGAGTAGTTAAAATAATAATTATATTGTTGGTTTTATTGGTATTGTTGCTAGCTTATTTATCAAATAAGTCAGTGTTTTTCATTACTTGACTGCAATTGATAGTTTAATGGTCTCGGTATAAAGTCGTGACTTCATAACTAACTTTTCGTAGGTAACGAAAAGTTATCAAATTATGTTAATCTTCTGTTTTTCTTCATAAACACTTAAAAAAGCAGTTTTAATTTTAAACTCTAAGATTTTAGTTTTAGCTTGAAACAATAATTAAGAAATTATTCTTATTTCGGTTCTATAATTTTAAATTACGTGTCGATGTATCGATATATGCAGACCATCACAGGTCAACCCTAGTAAACAAGGGCTAAGTACAGTCGTCATAAATAACCCCAAGCACCGTATGAAGATGTCGACTGGTTTAATGAAACGTCAAAATATCTCGCTCATTGATTGCTCGTTCGCGAACCGTAAATATCGAGTGCTCGACTTGCTCCAAGCGCGAACGCGCCTTAATCTCAACCCTTGGTTAGGGTTACCAGAATCTACAAGCTCATATTGGATTAGGTACCTACGATTAGTTTCTTTGAACATACTTTCAAACAAAGATAAGGTTTCATTATCATTATCATATATAAGGTTGCTTTTTATGTTTGTTCCTCAGAATTAAGTTTAAAAATCGATTTAAAAATTATTCTTTCACTCGAACCTGTCAGATTGGTCTCGCAGAAATTTACCTAAATAAATAAATTTATTGTTTCGATTTTATTTCAAACGAATTATAAAAATGTTCCACAGAGAAATGGTTGCGTATTTTTTTTAACCGACTTTAAAAAGGATGTCTTATATATTAAAACATATATTCATATGTTTCACTGTATGTCTTTTTTATTTATTTTATACATCCTCACCGATTTCTTTCCCATTTTAGAACCGAATGTAAACATTATTTTTTTGTTTGATAAAGTGGTCCCATTTTAATTACATCAAAATCGGCCAAGCGTTTTTAAGATACACTACAATAATTGATAAGTGTTACGTTTACTTGGACGACATTATATTTGCGGGTGAAGAAATCGGTACATACACAATGACAATTGATCCCATGAGTAACAAAGGTCACAGAAAAGGGTGAAAAAAAGTTTTTACCAAAAAATTGAACCGACTTCAACACTCAAAAGTGTGAAATAACTTGTCGAAGTCGGTACTAAGCGCACAATATTTTGATAATAGTTACTTTTGAACTATCATGGTATGATAAGTTATTCCACACTTTGGAGTGTCGGTTCCATTTATTGGTAAATATTTTTTTCTCTTTCTGCATAATACATATTTGCATAATATATAAATATGAATATTATATATGCGTGTCGTCTATTGTCATAAAATAATGTTCAGTTTTATTGGGAACCCTAGTCCTGATTGTTTATGTCGTAAATATGTCTGTACTCTATCAAAGTAAAGAATATCCATAACACCATATAAGCATCAAGGTACAAAAGTTTTCTTATAATACAGCTGTAGTATACTGACAGCTGTCTTTTGTTTATGTTCCGAAGTAATTTGTATTGTCAACTGTACTAGATGTATTGATATGAACGTAAAGAAGAATTGTAATTTGTAAAAATATAAGTGTGGAAAAATGGCAAATGGGGTTGATTTAGTGCTACTGAAGCCTAATTGGCAAAGCGACTGTGATGGTATTTTGGACTTGTGCGTTAAAGTTCCTCTGGTAGCTGGATTTTTTATAATAAACGTAGCATGTAAGTATTGCTTGGCATATACCTGGAAGAAATCGCTACAAGCGATTAGACCGCTTATTGACACCTTAGTTTAGACAAATGTATTAAATTATAAGTACATTTATTGTACAGTTCAATGAGAAATCATTGAATTGTATTTATATGTTAGTGCAAAAAGCTACATGCAATCCTTGGATGGGTGCGCATGGTAAGACCAAATGCCTATCAAAATCTTTAGACATTAGGTCTAATTGTCCTGGCAGATAATAATTGCACACTGGTTGAAGAAAACTACGTAATAATATACTCTGTGTCGTGTACTAGCATTCAGTCAAGTATCTCTACTGAACCCAAAAATATGTTTACTGAGCGATTCTGGTAGTATATGGCTGTTCAGTAAAATGATTTTTTTTTTTGAAATTTACCACTTTTTTATAGTCTGTCTTCATAACAATCCTTTTATGACGACAACTAAATTGCAACGCGGAGTTTCCCAAATGGGGTTTCTTTGTAATAATTTATAGAATTCGCTATTAACCACTATCTCACTTGATGGTCAATGGCGATATGGTCGAAGATGTAATCACTTAGACATAGAATATTTACTGACTACTAAGGGCTCCCGCCTGAACAAACTATGTGTTAAGTATACCTTTGTGTCGAACTTGACGGTGGTAGCTAGACAAGTAAGTAGGTACTCTAAAGTATCCTACCACCATGCTAGGATTTGATAACCGTGCTACCTTCATCAGAAGCTTAAGCTGTTGATGGGAATCAAACCATCGTCTGTCGGCTTGACAGCTGACGTTTCCACCGCTGAGCTATCATCGCTTCAAGATTAGACGAATTACCTCTTCTTTGAAGTTTGACGTGCCTAGTTCGGGTGTAGCAAGGTATAATGTAGTAAACGAATACGAGAATAGAGTCAAAAACTGTTTGAGCACTATATTCTTTAAACTTATCTGTTTCTTAATTCATTTTATACATCACTATCAATGTCAGGCCCCATTACAGGCCCGGTGTTCAAATCGTAATTACTAATAACACCATGTAATTACAATTACAAGAGGATCAAGTACACGGCCGTCTTGTTTGTAAACTTGTATATATTTACAATACACCTGGCAATAATTGGATTTCGTCAATTTTCAATTCAATTCAAAAATTCCATTTTTATTTGAATAACTGAACTAAATAATATTATTATGTAATGTGGTTCCAACCTCGGTAATATAAAAAGTTGCTTAGAATAATCAGAGTATATTTTTTATGCACAAAATAGTGATCGTAATAACTAATATAGTTGCTATTTTGAGTATTTTTATTGTTAGACATTACTAGATAAATGATTTTTATTTTATTTTTATTATTAAAACCACTGTATCTTAAAAGTATTAAAAATAATTCAAGTTCAACATTTTTATATCTTCATTACACACAAAGTAGGTAAAAGTAATTCTTCTATAATAATTATCGTTCTTCAAGAAGCCTCAAGTGTCCTAAAAACTATTATCGTATCAAAAATGTGTTAATAAAGCAATAATAACTATGTTTATGACCGCTTGTAATAACTCCTACAGATATCCATCGTAGTGTTATAGTCTATGACGGTTAAGATGGCATATAAGGCTTAGTAATTAATTCTGCTAAGTAATAATCGGCCCTGTTGAAGAGCTAAGATGGATATTTGTAATTTTGGCCGGAGAGAAAACGACAGCTTGCGTTTGGCAATTATCATAGTTATTTGATGACGTGGTCTAGGATGTAGTGCGCAAGCTAAGAAGTTAACCTATGCACTCACTTACTTGAAGATTCGAGGATTGAAAATGAAAAATGAAAATGAAAATATATTTATTTAGGTAAAAGGCATTTCCGTTAAATGTAATGAACTGGCCGGTTGGCGCAGTTGGTAGCACTCTGCCTTCTGAGCCGCTGGTCCCCGGTTCGATTCCCGGACAGGTCAAACATTTGTGTATATGAACATGTCTGTTTGACCTGTGTCTGGGTGTGTATATGTATATAAGTATATATCAGTCATCAGGTTACCATAGTACAGGCTCTGCTTAGTTTGGGACCTAAAGACCTTGTGTGAATGTTGTAAAAAAAAAAATGGAGCACCACCTTTATCTCAGATTATACCCCGGAAATACATACTTCTTCCTCTTCGCAATATGGATTAAGAATGTGGAAGTAAAACGTTATTTTGTAGGTATACTATTATAAATCGGTGGCGCATTGCCTTATCCTATGAATGGGGAAAATATGATATGGATCCAAGTCATCATTAAACGGACATTCTTCGCGAATATATTGAAACAAGAATGCGCGTACGCAGTAATCAACTGTGCAATTTTACTTTCCAATAATTCGTCTCTATTCCACAGCTAATTATGACAGTATCGCTTGTTCAACGTATTGTAATTATTACATACTTCAATGTGGATTGTTAATTCCAACATTTTTCGATACGTTTTCGCTCGAGAATTGTAATTGATATTGATCCAATTACGTTTACGAATAAGGTAGCAATTATTGTAACGCTTTCTTACGTCATATCTTATGTCATTATGAAGTAGATAACTTGAAACTGACAGATTGCTTAATTTTTTTTATTTGTCAAATTTAATGCGTGTAAAGAAGTTTATTAGTCTTAGACTTTCATCAATTGAACACATAATTAATTAAATATCGCTTAATATTGTGAAAACCATTTAAGTAGTTAGATAGATAGATAGAAAACTCTTTATTTGCACACTATTTCATAAACACACACATAAAGAAAACAAACAAACAGATATAAACACAGTGATACAAAGGGCAGTTTATATTTATATACTACTAAAACCATAATTCTGATTGAAATATCGATGTATTCTATTAAATATAACCTAAGTGTACCTTACATTGTATTAACGAAATTGGACACAAACTGCTGATGAAAGTTAAGTGGTAGTTATAATTTTATGTTTTAGAACTGACGCCGAATGGGGCGATAGGTTATCTAGTGGCGACCACTGACTGGCAAGCGCAGCGTAGGACATCCACAGACAAGGTGGACAGACGACTTGTCTAAGATCACTGAAAGTGTCTAGAATTGTAATTTAAACATGTCTGTGGGCATTCCTCCAAAGAGCCGAATTAAAACAAAATTGAACTGCGAACCATTGTAACTGCGCTGTCTTCCTCGCCATGAGATAAAGAAAAAGATTAAACATCCTTGCTCCATCTCTCTTTATCTCGAAGCATAAATAGCTCATCATCATCTTCTCAGCCCTAGGATGTCCACTGCTAGACATCGGCCTCCCCCATTGATTCCCACAAGGACCGGATGAAAGCAGCCCGCATCCAGCCCTTGCCTGCGATCAGGGTTAGTTAATCAGGTCGTCTCTCCACCTGGTCGGTGGCC
Organism: Apeira syringaria; assembly: GCA_934044485.1. Lineage (NCBI taxonomy): Eukaryota > Metazoa > Arthropoda > Insecta > Lepidoptera > Geometridae > Apeira > Apeira syringaria. The sequence continues at coordinate 22,610,618 of OW203660.1, read as the reverse complement.
GTTCTTTAGTATGCTTGCCAGCTTGAGGTCTCCATTCGAGAACTCTTCGACCCCAACGGCCATTAGTTCTTATACAGTATAAATAGCGATCCCGGTCTATATTGGGTCCCGTACCAAGCAAGATCATAAAACGCATTATTATGATAAATATACAAACAACTGCTATCTAATTATACTTTACCTTGACCTTTAGAGTAAAATGTTCTTTATCAACAACCCATAACCAAACAGAAGATATTCATACATAATAGCATGGGGAATAGCAAAGAGTTAATATGTAATTGTAATCGTAAGTAATAATATAAAACAAACGTATTAACATTGTTAATAATAATACAACTTACATGGATAGGCTGGTGGCTAGCCCAATGTCGGAGTTATCAGGCCACCCAAGGGTCTCCGACATAACCCAGAAACTGTAGATAATTTGGTATTTTACGACGAAAGTATTGTATTCGGCAGTTAAGACGTTGATAGTATGTAAACTTTGTTTTTATTAACCTAAAACGTTAAACACTTCCCGAAATAACCAACAATTAAAACCTGTACACGTAACAATATTTCTTCCATCGACCGATACGTCATCAAGATTTAAAACCTAAAAATACTCACAATTAAACAACAGAAGCCGCGAGATAAAATTAAAACTTAATTAAATCTCCATAACGAAGAACAAAACAATAAAACAAAACAAGAATGGGCGAATGAAACAAAAATGGGGGAAACAAAAGAGAGTAAAACAAAAGACGGTAGAACGAAATTGAACAACTGTAAGTCGGAGGCGTAAAAACGTTTTGTCACCGAGCGGCCGAAGTCGTGAGCAGCTCTGATTTTGTCTTATGTTTGTTTTTATTTTGTTTTATTTTGGTTTCGTATTGTAAGGGATTGTTATCGGTTGAGAATGTAATGCGCTGAATGTGAATTAGAATCATTAGCGCGTTAGTTATTTCTTAAGTTACTTCCAATTCATACATTATCTAACTCATTGTTATGTCTTTTTCAATGCATAAAGAAAAAAACGTTAATCCTTGTTACTAGTGGAATTTAAAAGTGGTACTGAATGTAGTACTGAAAGTCTATTGGAAAAAAAATCTAGCTTAATGTGTCCGCTGCCAATTATTGGATTTTCATTAGTAGATCAAATAAGCACTATACGTATTATAGTGCTTATTTGATCTACTAATGAAAATCCAATAATTGGCAGCGGACACATTAAGCTAGATTTTTTTTCGAAATCGACCAATTAAATTCGCACAAAAACTTAAGCAGAGCTTGGATGTCCACGGAGGGATCAAATTAAGAATAAGGAGATTTGTACAAGAATAAGATTAGTACCATATAGTCAAACGGTTAAGTAGCGTACCTAAGTTAAAGTGGCAGTTTAGAACGTAATATTATAGGTTGGATGTTAAGCGACCTTCGGATAAAGTATGCAGGTCGCAGAAGAAAACTAGACACTGGCAGCTTCTGATTTGTTCTTGTGACAGTTGATAGAGAGGCCTATATATCCAGCTGTAGCAGCACATGAGTCCATCATAGACAAAGGAAGCCTCCTCTGTCTGTAATGCACTCATTCATATCTTTGTTTTCATGTTTCGGTTCAGTTCAGTTTATTTATTCAATGTAGGTACAAAAGTACACTTATGAATGTCAGTTTACAATATTAAAAGTAATCAAACTATATAATAATTTAGGAGATAGTAAACATATCATTAAATTATTTACTTAAAGTAAGTGTAGTTAGTTTAGGAAAACTTTTATCTTTTAAAAAATCGTCAATTGAGTAATATGCCTTTTGTAATAATAGTACCTTGAGAAATTTCTTAAACATTGCATTATTTATATTTTTTAACCATAGTAGTCAGTATAACCAAAATATAATATCAGTACCAAAGTACGTAATCTTTTGTTAGTGAGACTCGAAACAAATTCCATAAATCGAAACCTTGCAGTACAATTTCATTGCAAGAGACTCACGGCTCTGAAAGATAATGATTCGTTAGTAAATTTGTAGGTTTAATAATTACTAGCTGCACCCCGCGATCTCTCCCGCGTGCACTACGGTTTATCCGCTATCTCAGCAATGCTACGGGAAACTTATCTTATCCAGAACATAAAGTAGCCTATGTCCTTTCTCAAAGGTCCTTTCTATCTCTATAACAAAGTTATAATAAATTGGTTTTGCGATTTAGCATGTAAACGTTTGCGTTAGCGGCAAAGGTTTGTGTTGTATCCGAGAGGGGAACCGTCAATTATTGTTTTAGAATAAAAAGTAATCTATGTATTAATCTAGGTTACAAGGTAGTGAACTAGCCATTTAGAACCTTATGGGCGTAAAGAGGCAACGAACATACATGCACACAAACTGTCGCATTTATAATATTAGTGTGGCATTTGTTTAAACCAGGTGACTAAAAAGATCAATGAAGAAGCCGAAGTAAGTTGACACCTGGTAATTGAATATTCAGATGTCCAGAAACATCTGCAAAACTATACAAGTAATATATTCGTAATTTGGTATCATTTTTAACCGACTTCATGATTAAACTATTTGGAGTTGACTTCCTGATTAAGCCAGCGCCTAGCGATGGTGTAATAAAAATATTATTATGTGTTAACTTGTATAATTATAACGTGTTAAATGACTTTAATTAGTTTTTAAAGCTGCCGATTATTGTAATGTCAGTATTTTGTACTGTCTTGAATATATTATAAACTTATAACAATAATTAATTGCCGTGAATGCCCATAAATATATAAATCATGTTAAAATATAACGATTATAAAATATTCTAATAATAAATCAATGTTATTTAATACATTTGTTTAAAACACATAACATTAATTTTAAATTGTTGAATATTTATAATAAAAATATTAACATAGTTTCTCAAAATATATTATTCTTACGAGACAAAATTAAATGTTATAGGCTAAATAAAAATATTCGTTGAAATGTCTACTCATGATTCCAAATTACACCTATGTAGCGTTATTATAATCAGAACTATAACATCACTCATTAGCAATATATACGTTTTTCAATAGTTTTGATTTTCAATTAAGCATAGAAAAGTGACTAAACTGACATGGTTACTAATAGAAAAAATTACTATCGGGATATTTAGCGCCGAAAACATTTGACAATTCAACGAGGTAATGTCGCCAGCTTTCAGAGTTAATTATCTCCAGGAGATGATTTAAATTTTGTTATTTATTTATACTTTCTTCCATCATACTACTTATGTTTATACAGTCTAATTTAGGTTTATTTGTGTTTATAAATTTTACTTCACATGAGCGTACCTAATTTAAGTATTAGTACTATTTAATTGTATGCTATTTAAGTTTGGTATACAATTGAACAATCAGTAAAAAGGTAGATTCGAGTTTATAGCATATTAGGTAAACGCCTGGAAAGAATTCCATATTTATAATACATTTACTCTTAATACATCTATTTGATTCCCCTCGCGTCGTTATTCTCTCGGCCGCGGACCGATCGTGGGCCATAAAGCAGCGCCGGCGCAAGTCGATCACAATCACATTCAAATGAGGTGAGATTTATGAATGCAGCTCGATGAGTAAGACGTTGAGAGGTAGAGCTACGAAATGTTTGAGACACGATAATATATTTATAGAAAATAGAATTGGCGTGTCCCGCATAAAAGCTACGTAGGAAGCAAACATAGGTATATGTAAACAGTAAATACCATGTGTTTGTACATCATCATCATCATCATATTATAAATTATACATACAGCAGTAGAGACCGTGAGTCGGACATTCAATAAGTTTCACGCAACAATTATATGTAAGCTGTAGGTTTGGGCGCCCAAGATACATGGGGTATTCAGTTTGAGGCCCGTTGCATAAGAATAAATTCATTAGGTAATTTTAATATAATAAAATAATTTTGTGACTTTTGTGCAAATTGTGTTTCTATGAATTTATTACTGATTTCTGTCAGTCTGTCTGCATTCATCAGATAAACAAAAGTATTTATTATATATCTCTGTGTGTGTTTTACCTCTTTGTATAATGACATCATTACACAGATTTGCGTAACTCCTCAAAAACAGTGTACATATAATAACAGTGTTTATAACTAAATTATAGGTACACGAATATACGACATAATACATTTTTATTTTTATTCCACTCATACCATAATTACACTTTTTAATATATGTAAGTCTAAAAATTTCTGAAATTAGAATATGTAAAATACAAATATAATTTAAAAAAACACTTCTACAAGTTTCTAAGCTCCATTACGTCGTCTCCCATATTTAACAGGTAGCACTCGAGTGGCCGGTGATAAAAAGTTGAACCGCGCCACTTAGTTTTGTAGATATTTTAGAGCGAAATTAGTCCATTTTCAATGATATCTTAATGTTCAAGAGCTGAGACAGGTATGGAATAATAATTATTTTGTGAAAACAGGGACCCTTCTTTTAATACATAACTAGCTGTACCCCACGGGTTTGTTCATGGGGATGTTTCAGTAATCCCTTCAGAACTAACAGCACCCAGGTCCATGCATAGTTTGTCCATGTTTTAGTAGGCAATAAATTGAAATTGAAATTCTATACATGCCTGGCTCAAGATGCATGTTTTGATCAGTGTGTGGTGCCTATGTAGGTATATATACCTGATACACACACACAAATAAATTGTGTACCAGTGATGACATAATATGGAAAATAAAAGTGGTTTCTGTCGGTCTCTTCAATAAGCTCAAGGTCGCAAGTGTCACACAATCATCACAGTTAGCTGCTCAGGTGTAAATCTGCTCAATGCCCTGATTGCTTGGGAAAGCAACCTGGATTTATTTTATACAAGATTTCCAAATAAAAATATTGTTTAACACGGGATACGCACCATGATTTTGTTTTTGATTGAGTTCCCGATATTTCGGCGCGGCTCCACGCACCATGATCAGGGAGATACATCAAGGTGCGTATCCCGTGTTAAACAATATTTTTATTATGAAAAGCCATGAAAGTTTAAAACAAGATTTTCAAAGTTTGTTGATTTCGGTAAATGTAATGTAATGTAATTTAAGTCACAATTTGTAATTTAATCTAGTTTACTGTGTGTAGCTAAGAGCTGTAAGTGCAGTAATCATTTCAATAAGTAAATAAAGTGTGTATACGTGGAACATGTTCAGGAAAATAAAAAGCCCGATCCAAGACCGATTTCAATGAAATTTAAATAGAACAAATCTGGTATCTTTCTAAAAAAATACTATTTTCATAACTGTTCATAATAGCGGAGCTCTAAGGTAATTCATCTCCAAAACAAACATACTTACACACGAATTGAGAAACTTCAAGTTAAGAACTCGTGCCCGAGACTGTGTTTCCCGATATGTACAATCCTGGAGTCTTCAAGTCGCGAGTGAATAGGTACCTTCTAGGTTTGCGTGCTAAATCCTAGACAACGTCATCACTTAACCTCAGGTGAGACAGTCAAACGCGAACTTATAATATGTAAAAAAAAGAAAAAAAAAAATACATCCTTTTATGAAAGTCAGTTGAAAAGTCATTCACAATAAAATCATTAACTTTTTGACGACTTCTTCACTATCCATGGCGATCGCAACAACACCATCAACAGTGCAATTACGTAATTGTCTCAACCATGTCTGTACCATAGTTTTCTCCTAAGAGGAGTCATGCATGCTTTCTAACTTAATTACTGTAAGCGATGGGACAAGAGCTAGCGGTCAGTTTGGCGCACGTGTATTTTTAATAAGTCTCGTATTTGGCGGGAAGGAGGAGGAGGAAAGAGGAATATATATAATAAATAATAAAAAAAAAATATTTTATTTTCTTTATTTATTTATTATTGTTGACTTTTATTAAGATCTACGAATACATTTTGTCATATTAAACTTAAATTATTCTTTGTAAAATGATATAAAGATTTGTCTATTACTTATTGTAGTAGTTAAACCGAAGTCATGATGATTTTCTATTCCTGTAGTAACATTTTCAGTTATTTTTACATAGAACTTTATTCAGACTTTAATGAATATTCAGAGCTCTGGAATTTGGCGCTTAGCAACACACTAAGATATTCATTTTCCTTAAATAAAGATTTATGATGTATTAATGAAATAAAACAAACCATACCAAAATACGTCACAAGATAAACTATTATTAGTTACCATTAAAAATTGCTACACAAATCACCTTAACTTTTATAATATTTGAAAATTTCACGGATTGTAGTTTGTTATCGCGGCATCAAGATGGGAATTTTTATTGCGATGACACCTATCTCATATTTAATAACTTTGGTTAAATAGAGTTGGTAATGTATTAATAATAGTTATGTATTACACCATGATTCAAAACTATATTGTTTGATAACCGCATTCACGAAATAATTTCCACCTCTCAAACTACAATCGTCATTACGTTAAAAAAAACGAAAGCAGTTAAAAACGCCAATTAAGTGTTCGATCTTATTAGCCTGCTGTAATATAAGTATTAACTGGACTGCCTGCGTCCGTTATAACTTTTTTACGCGACGTTAAATAGACAGAATTAGAGTTTGCAGATGATTATCTACTTCATTGCAATTTTCATATTCATTGATGTAAGAAAAAAAACCTTAGAGATATGAAGCCCGCTGACACGAACAAAAGATTTCCTAGAAGTTGTTTATCTAAAATGTGGCATAAATAATGTGGAAAACAATTGAATTAATGGATAAATTGCAATCACCCGATTGCAAATTGAGTACCTACATACAATCATAATCGCAACCCGAGATAGGTTAAAGTAATCGATAGCTGTTTTACTTTTTAAGAGCAAAAAAAACCCTAGAAAACAGTATAATCAATTGTGTCAATCGACAGTTATACCTAAGCAAAATGGAAATAATAACTTAACAGGAAATCAATTACGGTAATATTTATGGTTCAGTGTACCTACATTCATCTCAGCCATAAGACGTCCACTGCTGGGCATACGCCTCCGCCATTGATTTCCACAAAGACCTGTTGGAAGCGGCCCGCATCCAGCCCTTGCCTGCGATCTTAGTCAGGTCGTCTGTCCACCTGGTCGGTGGCCGTCCAGTGTACATTGCCGCACGATAATCGAACTTAATCCTAGAAGCACCAGGGATTATTATGGCGGTGGGATGTTCGCTGTTTCGGCGCAGTAGTAATGTAATGAGCTGCGTATAAATGTTAGTCGAGGTAAGCAGCCCATTACATCACATTGGCTAGTAGCAAGAGGCCCTCCCCTCAGAGAAAAGAGTATACGACTATCCATGGACACATGTGCGTTGGCGGGTTGGCGGATAGTCCAGCCAAATGTTGGCGATTTCAGACCGCAAGATTAACGTGGACTAACTATTGTCATTAAGTAACAGATTATATACAAAATAAGATATGAAATGTGTTTAAATAAAAATTAAAAATCTAGGGTATATTTTCTATGCCCGTTTAATACGTAAGGTTATTTTATTTAATAGTTTAAAATATGATATCATAATATATACTACCTCGATTCGAACCCGCTCTGGGTCCCGGGTACCAGAAGTAGTCACTGACCGCTGCACCACGGCGACCGTCAGCGTAAATATATCTTCGTTTCCTTATTTTCACTCACATGACAATGTACATTGGCCTTTAGTTAGAGTGTCCAGACCTGACGAAAGCGCAGCTCGCGCGCCGCTCGCGCGCATTTGTTGTTCGGTCGCCCGAACATGAAATGCGCGCGCGCAGCTGGCGCACGAACTGCGCATTTGTCAGGTCTGGACACAGCCTAAGTTAGCTATTACACGAAAGTATAACCACACATTATCGACAAGTAGATATATAATCTACATACTTTAGCTACTTCGGAAAACTACTTTCACGCACTTTTGTGCGGAAGGATATACGAAACCAGATTTCTGGACAAGAAACTGTATTACTGTACGGGCCGTAGTTTGGCATATATTTTTTTTACATTAAGCCAAATTAACCCGTCGATTTTATAGAACGCATTGATTTGACCTTTACGCCTATATACATAAGAGATATGTCTCCAAGGGCTGCTTAGGCATTTCCAGAAGCTTAGTTACAGTATTATTTAATTAACAGTCTTATAATATACTTTTGTTTATGTACTGTTCACTTGTGCATTATCCTGCTATTTCTGTTAACGATAGAGTCCAGCAGAGAAAACCGGAGCATCTGTGTAGTACTAACGCCGAGAACGCACATCTAGTCACTCTAATTATACATGCTACCCTAGTGTTTGGCAATTTCCTGATTTGAGTCCGAGAACTATCGCGAGTTTTTTCCAGTGTTTACCACGTGAGTCCTAGTCGGTTTGTTACATTAAAATTTCCTAATTCAGGCATTTTATTCCAGAAAATTATTGAGAAAACAAGCATACGGGCCGCTTTATGGTAAGCAATGACTGTCGCCTATCTGTGATATCTGTAACACTGGGGGCTTTACGATACGTTGCCAATCCTTTTGAAGACTCTGTCAACTCTCCTTTTGGATAATTCCGTATTGTCGGTGTGTGTGTATCCCGTACTCGGAATCACCAAGGGAGGAAGCTCGTTCCACATTTTGCAGGTGTATGGCAAAAACGACCGGAAGAATCGACAGTATATGACTAACATGAATCAATAATATGTGGATGAGCTTTCAAGCGATGTCGTCTAGTGCATGCGGTGGTAAAACCGTGATGCCGGAATAAGGTTGAAGAGATCTTTGTTTTTTTGAATTGTAGTTTACCTACTTGTAAAACATACAAACTTATTCGACGTTATGGTAAGGGCTTATAAAAAAGTTTTTAGTCTATTTAGCACATTGACCTTAATAAATACTTGATACTAACTTTGGAGGTGGCCATGGCAGCCGCACCGCACAACGTATATATATTTGTATGTAATATATTTAATTATATTATTTATATACGTTTATATATATATATATATATTTAAGGGGGGCATACATGTTGTGGACGTAAGGATATAATTTTTAAAAAACTATGTGATTTATTTTCATAGTTAGAAACTTTCAATGCCAAAATTTAACTGCCATCAGAATTTATGGAAATGTTCCTGGCAGTGGGGCTAGTATACTGTAGGTAGTATCACGCATGAGCTATATAAATATCCGTCCATGTACATAGCTACATAGCAGTTACAACTGAGTCGTAGAACATGTAGCGTGACGTTCCACTGACTCACTTAGATGTTATCCTGGTACATAACTAAGTTTTCACTTAAATACGTAAACACCATGTTTAACGGCTGGAAATGATATTTTGTTTGTGAGCAAAGTTAATTAATTATGGTAAATATAAATCAAAATATGATTAGAAAATTCTACTCTGCTATTCGTTATCCTCATGACTGAGGGTCGTGATCACCAATAATCTTTTTCTGGGTGAAGGAGCGCCATCTTGATCTGTTGCTCGCAGTTTGTAGACCCTGGTGTACTGGATGGAGCATATCTGGTCGGACCAACGCATTGGACTGCGGCTGACCAGAAAATAGATGGAACAAAAAAACGGTATATCATCGGTAGTGTTATCATAGATTTTCTCAGGATAAAAATTAGCCTAAGTAGTATTAATAAATTTGTAAGTGTACACGGCCCCGCGTTCCTGTGGATTTGTTTAGTTGAATTCGTATAGTTCATAGAATTGATGCCACGGGAAAAAATACTTTGTTGCAAAATAGAACGAACCCCACATTTGCTGTCACTAACAACTTTGTTTTTTTTAGTCTCTCATTACAATACTGCCCATCCAAAGATTGTCTGGTAGATATAGCTATAAGCTATAAGACCGCCCTTTGTACGTGCCTTAGTTTAAACATGTATAATATTTAAAAGATTATTCACATGGTAAGTGCAATAAAAAAATATTGTATTGATTGATGAATCGTGTAGGGGCTGTGTTCGTAAACCTAGTGATCTTTGTTACATATTTTTTAGCGCCTACGCCGGCCGCTGCCGCGGCTTGCTCGCTTTGCTCGCTCGGCTCCCGCGTTTCGTTGTCGCATTTTCAACCTGTTTCAGTGAAACTTAAAAATAATATTTCCTTACCGTCTCATAAAGTACACCCCAATCAAATTATCCATTAAAGTTATCTATCAAATTCAATGATATTATTGTAAAAAGGAATACAGGGTAGGCTCTAAGACCACGTTACAGAATAAACTAGAGTATAGACAGCTAAATAGATACATAGATGATAGTTTTAAATGAACTATTTGTGAAATTTGAACCAAGTTCTGCTAAATGAAAAAAATATTAGGAACTGCACTTGCTGCACAATAATTCCTGTGGCCCATAGAGACTTGAGCAAATCAAATGGGTGTAAACAAACAGTGCATGCGAACCAAAAGGTTATCCGCAAAACGTTATTTGAATGTGACCATGGGCACCCGCGCAGTTCGTCGTATTAAGCTGTTATAAATCACACAAGCCTAATAAATTAATTTCAGACATATTTTTATTTAATTTACGAACATCATGTCACTTTTATACTGATTAGCATAAACTCATTATGGCCGGAGTATGTTGAACATAAATTACATAGATATGTTGTAATAAAAACATTATCTAAGGCAGCGCCCTCTAGGGTGCGTACATTCCTTTTTTGATGTGTTTTATTTGGGTTAATATAATTTCTGTACATTTTGGATATAAGCAAAATGAGTACCTTCCCTGTTGCAGATTAACAAAGACAACTAAATGCTTTCTAGGAAACTGGATTTGTTTGTACCAAAAACAAACTACCGCAAAAGCCATAAAAGAACTTATGAAAAGAAAATTTGTTTGAATAACTGGCTGTTTTGACGAGGTTTCATGCGCCATGTTTACGATGAAACTGAAGTTTCTGCGAGTGAAATTAATTAATTAGTGTTTAACTGTTACGGACATTAACATAAGAGTTAACTTTAGAAACAGGATATTTATCGCCTCGCGATATTTTGGCGCTGCTACAATCGGCAAGATCAAAAGTAAATTTTTTTTACGCGTTTTTAATTTCTAGTCACTCAGAACTATATTGACATATTGCACGGTATTATTTATGATTTTTTTCGGTTTATGCATAAATTATCCTTTCAGTACCTATTCGTAGTCTTATAAGCAATAGTTCTTGGAAATATTATTTTATTGATTTATAGGTTTACTTAAGGATTACGTACTTAAGGATTTTATCAGATTTGTGATGAATGTAGTTTCTAAAGGTTGATATAATTCACGACGATAGAGTCTTACCTATTAAAAACAATTTGTATTAAAATTATCGTTATTTCGAATAGATTATGCAAAACGTCTATAATTTGAACCGATCTGGATCACAAACGTAAATCATAACACTGTGCTGATTCATAGTCGTTTATATTAATTGCTGTAGGTATTTTAGATATGATCTCAATTAATGAGTGTCTTTGGATCGTTTACGTCAGTTTAGTTGATTTTATCTTGAATTATATCAACGAGCCGTCGAGTCATGATTTGAAATGTTAAAAATATGTAAATTATTCTGTGAGTACATTTCAAAACTTACTAAAGCGCAGAAAACAAGAAATCGAAATTACTTATTATTTTCTTTTAAAGTATACGAGTCATGAATCACTATAAGTTTAGTATTAAGGCTCTGACGCCGCGTTCTTAACTGAATAAAACCACTACCGAAAAGAAGCGGCGAGATACTCAAGGGCTTTGAATGTGTATAGGAAATGAAATAATTTTAAATACAGTGGTCGCGTTCAACGCACTGTGGAAGCGATGATCTCGGCTGTTGGGCGAGCTAGTAGGGGTTGTCCGAATACCGCTGTTATGGCTGTAGTATTGTATCTAGCAAACGGTCAAGCCTCAAGAATGCCTTATCTTCTAGCTAGACAACTAAAAGTTTGCCACTACATTTTCAGGGCGGCGAGAAAACGTGATCGAAAAAACAATTTGTATTATTTCTGGGTGTGTATATGTATATAAGTATATATATCAGTCATCAGGTTACCATAATACAGGCTCTGCCTAGTTTGGGACCTGAAGACCTTGTGTGAACCTTAATAAACAAATAAATAAACAAATTTAGAATGACCCCTTTGACCAAAATTGACAATATTATATTAGACAATGAGCAAAAACATTACACATGTTTGTATAGACGATTGTAGTCCAATGAAAAATTTCTTTGTAATCTTCGGCTCTGACGTTTTTAAAATGGAATACCTTAGTATGTGTTAGAGCGCTTTGATGCCTTGCAGCGTACAGCTATCACAATTACTGTATACTCGCCTCAACTTAAGGGGCTTATAAGACCCGAACGACCTTAGAGGAACAAAGCCGCGAATGGATCTGCCTATTTTATAGTATGGGGAGCGATATAAATATAAGAACTGTCCTGGAAAATAGTTGCTATGAAAACTTAAATGTAAAGTTTGTGTGTGTGTACGAATACTTCGTTTAAAATTTCAAATTTTATATCAATATAGTTTAGGATCCATCGTTCAAAGTCGTATTCTCACCTTCTTACATATTACACGTCTAGAGGAGAGAGTCTGTGAAACGACTAGTGGTTCAGGGCAAAATTGGGGGCAAAAGGGCGCGCGGTAGACCACCAATGCGCTGGACGGACCAAATCAAAACTGCACTAAATTGTCCACCCCACGAATGCACCAGGCAAGCAACAGCACGAGAGGAACTGAGATGAATTGTGAAGCTCGCCACCACCCCTGTCATCACGGCCACGACCACTCTGCCAAGAGTGTTACGTCAGAGAAGAACAATAGTTTAGGAATAGAATCAAAATTTATGTCTTTAAACGATATCACTTTAAGAATTTCAAATTAAAAAAAAAACAAATTGTTTTTTGATACATAGAATTATTTTAAATGTTGAATGTATAGATAACAGATGAATAAATAACATAGAATTTTGGGATCTATTCTTCACCTTAAGGCCAGTTTGCGTATAGAAATAGCAACGGCAGTTTCAGATATTTTGGATCTAAATTGAACCGTACAGGTATTATACTATTTGGTATACTCTAGGTACATAATTGTAGTTGGTATTTATGTCTGTTTGCGTAGAACACAAACAAGTTTCATACCAAAATATTTACGAAAATATTGCTCACAATTTGGTTATAATAAAATTTACCTCGCCGCGTTCAAATATAAACGATCTACTTAGAGTTGTTGATACCAATCCGGCGGCTTTTAAAATACTTATCTGATTTGGTTATTTTACCAAAATGGAGAAAAATTTGGTTAGGAAGTTTCGATGGTTAAATTATTCATACATACTTTTACGATGCTGTTCATGACGAAATATCCTCAGGAACTACAAATACATACGTTAAATATAAAACAAAAATTGTTTTGCAATAATATCTAGTTGTCCGAACGAAATGAGCATGAGATCGCAACCTATATGGGCCTTGCGCACGAGATCACATCGTGGTGAATAACGTGGTAATGATACTAAGAAACTTATTATTGTCGGCTTAATTAACGACCACACTCAAGTTTAGGAATCTTTCGAACATCCACTGTGTTCAGACTGCAATCCATCATAGTAAATTATAACACTGTGCTGATAGTGGTTTATATTAATTGATGTAGGTATTTTTGATATTCTCTAATCATTAATAATCAAAATAACGCGTTCACTCTCATATTCTCGCACTGGTATGCTCTGTGTTACTAAAGGTATGGACGCACGTAAATCACATTATGCAAACATTTAAGACCAGATAACAAATATATCACAGAAATGTTTTATCCAGCTAGAATTCGAACCCGGGATCGGTGTTCTAAAGCAAGTGTCACTGACCACAGAGCCTAGATGACGGTCAAATGCGATATTTAGTTTCTAGATGATATTTAAGGGCTTGTGTCACTGTCACTATCCCGGCCCCATGAACAGTGATGATAAAATAAAATGAAAAGGATTAAATAAAGGATTTATTTGAATAAAGGATTAATACACATAAAGTATGCCTTACTTGGTATCATGGTCTTTCATTGACAGATTTCCTTTACTTTTTTTACCTTACGGTTTTTAAAATATATTTTCAAATCAACAATGATTGTAATTACAGTGGTTTGCCATTGTCTTCTATCTAATAATTGTTTACAGTAATTATGTTTAATTGCTGTAGATGTTCCGATGACAATATACCAGGTAATAATTGTGTTTATTTAATTTATAATCGGGGTTAATGAACATTGCGACAGTAAAAACAATCTTATCGATGATAGTTGAATGTTTATTTTAGTTTTTTACGATGCATTTAGTTCTTAATTGTATTAGTTAGTTGGTCACTGAACTATTGCCTTGTGAAAAGACGTTTTAAAAATGAAATCCTTACTCAAACGTTTGAATATTTAAATGAATTGTTTTATCAGCTCTATACAAATAATTTCACTTTCACGGACCACGCCGGGTCACTACCGAAATTCTATCACGCGATTGGGCCATTAAGGGTTGTTTCCACCCCGCCCTCTTCACCCCTCTGAGGAGTCGGCAAATTTTACAAACTACCCCTGATATTTTGACAGTGTCTAGAGAACATTGGGGCGTTATGCGTTTGCAAGCCCTATTGGTTGAATGTGTTTCATGTGGATTTTTACATGCTTTTGTATTGCTATTGTGATTTTGTTATGATATTATAAACGTATTTTTTATTAACATGTGCCCATTAATATAATATTTTTTCAAGATTTTTGTTTGCAGTGGGCAAAGCGTCCTAAAATAAATACATATTTTCGAATAATTTTAAAATATTAAATTTTGTTAGGTTCTTGGTGAATACAACGGCAGTATCCATTCATTGTAAAAGAGTGAATTGTTAATAAATCGATCGGGCCTTAATCGCGTGAAAATCTTTTAATAATCAATTTACCGATGAGATAAGTGAAAAATAAGTCCCGATGAACAATGTATTCAAATCAAGAAAGTCTAAAAGTTATTACTGATAAAAGAGTACTCAGCTATTTATCATCACTTAACGTCAGGTGAGATAATGATCAAACACCTGCCTATTCTATATAAAAATAAAATACTTTCCAATTGGTCCAGTAAACATTTTTTAAAACGGCTTAGTATCTACTATTTTAGTGTTTATTTTCATTATATGGCAATTTTGAAAATTCCTCGGAAAGTAATCTACAGAATAATACATTAATAATAATTACCTACTTTTGTAATAAGCTTACATTATAGGTATCCTTTTTTTTTCAAGTTATGCATATTCAAATGATCGTTCGAAAGCGGCTTAAGGATCTAGTCTAAGCCCACGGTTCAGTGCACAAGGGAAAACCGGACGTTTATTTATATTTTATAGAAGCATAGGGCGGCCGCTGAAACGCCGCCCTAATAGTCGAGAGCGGCGGAATCGAATGATTAATTACTTTGATAATTTCGGCACTTAGGGAATACAAGTTATTTATATACTTAGTCTATATGCATATTTGTTTTATAGCTTCAGTTAAGAGTACGACTAGCACTTAGACGCCTTTTTATATAAGTTGATATGAAGTCAAGTGTTTTTTTTTGTTTCCGTTGTAACAGTGTCTAAAAGCATTGGTACAATTTGAAATTGTGAGAAAAGATTTACGTACGTATATTTTTTTTAAAAATTACAAAGTTCCCAAATCTCCCAATCTGAGTCCATCCTACTATCGGTGAACATTGTACGTTGGAAATAATAAAAACCTACCAAAAATTTCTCCTTCCTCTACGCATTTCAATTTTAAGTATAGCTTAGTATTTTACATCCATATACTCTCGAGTATACTCAAGGTCCATATACTCAAGGTTCTCGAGTGGAGACCACGGACTGGCAAGCGCAACATAGGACGGCCACCAACCAGGTGGACAGACGACCTGACTAAGATCGCAGGCAAGGGCTGGATGCGGGCCGCTTCCAACCGGTCCTTGTGGAAATCAATGGGGGAGGCCTATGTCCAGCAGTGGACGTCCTATGGCTGAGATGATGATGATGATCCATATACTGAGTGATACACAAGTATAAAAAATGGAGTCTTAAACTCACAAGTCAATAGGTAAGTTTTTGGCTCGCGTCATGTAGATCATTAGACAATGTCTTTACATGTGACACAATTGTCAAAGTTGTCAACGCCCGCATCTTATCTTTTTTTTTATTACACTTAGACCCCCGCACTAGGATTCCCTGTATCGCGGGAGGCATGGACACACACAATCACAGCACAAACATTCAAGACCCAGGACAAACATCTACACTCGTCGCACAAATGTTTGCCCCTGCCAGGATTCGAACCCAGGGTCCCGGAGACACAGTAGTCATGTCACTGACACCAACCACTGCGCCACGGCGACCGTCAAGTCAAGTATGTTAAATTAAAATGTAACTTTTAAATCTGTAACTTAGATACTATTGCACCAATATTGATTTTAGTCACATGCCCGTGCTCTGTATTCTCACTCCTTAGGGCTTTTGCTAACAAAATATTATCTTATCTTATTTAATAGTATATAGCAACTAAAGTAATAGTGGTTTAAGCCAGTAGTTTAGTACCAGTTTATAATATCGTTTTACGATTTTTCATTATGCCGTTTCAGTCCCTTTTAATTTCCTTACTAAATCAAACCTTATCTTAAGAATTGAGTACGCCGTAATTTTTTTATAGTCTAAAGTAGGAACCATTTCCACATTATGTATGTACAAAATGTGTATTTATATACTTTTAACCAATTTAAAAAAATGAGGAGGAAATTAATTTATATCATTAAAACTGACGTGGTTTGACAGATTATGAATGTATAACTATACTTATATAGTCGTAACCCTCTGACTTACGACGTGAGTAATTCCCATGTTTTATACATACATATTTATGTATTCTGTTATGTACATAATTATAATAGATTCATCATTTGTGAACCAATTAGAAAAATTGAC
Source organism: Apeira syringaria (assembly GCA_934044485.1). NCBI lineage: Eukaryota > Metazoa > Arthropoda > Insecta > Lepidoptera > Geometridae > Apeira > Apeira syringaria. The sequence goes on along the minus strand of OW203660.1, from coordinate 22,593,687 downwards.
CAATTTGAACTGGAGTTAATCCGATTTTCCAAAATTTATCTGAGCGTTTGATCGATGCGACGCGTGACCAAAATGCTGGCACATATTTGGCTCAACGAATCAGCATTGCAACTCAACGTGGCAATGCTGCTAGCATTCTGGGCACGCTGCCAGCCGGTAGCGTGTTAGACCATTTGAGTTATCTATAAGCTACAACTAACTAGAGGATTGCTCAAATGTAATGTGATAGCTACCGTGTTTTAATTAGTTTAAGAACAATGGCGCATTTTATGAAATAAATACAACTGTTCATATAACTGTGTTCAAAATCACTGTTATTATTATTTACAGCTACCAATAGCTGGTGGATTGCAAATGTTAATGTAGTAGCTGCAGTATTGTAATTAGTTATTAGTGTTTTATTTTAAAAAATACGATGACTTATTTTATGTGAAAATGCAGCAGATGAAATACAGTCAGATGCAGACTGAAGCCGCATTCCAGAATTATATAGAGCCACAGAGCACTGTGTAAAAATACATTTTCCCGAATACGAATTACGTCGAGGCCAACCTTTTACCGCCACACGTTAGCAAACTTCCATGATTGTTTTTGTATCACGCCATTATATTTTTATTTCAAATCAATTAGGTACGTGTGGCGGTCAGCGCTCGACGTAACAAATTAGCCGTTTTTATTTGAAATTGTAGACTGAGCGTTGGAAACTTAATAAAGTTTATTACTTTATTTTAGTTACTTTACTAGACAGCTTCAAATTTATCCATTATATTAAAATTAAGGAGAAGAAATGATAAAAAAGAAATTTATTCATGTTCTATTAACTGTATTAATACGATTAGCTCATAGCGTTATTTCCTATATAGATATATACCTCGAATAGCTGACATAAACAGTGATGTCGAAAGGGTAAGGCTACAGAACTAATTTCTACACAGACCTTAGAGGGACGCACAGAGTACAGTCGAGTACAATGATAATAATACAATAATTAATATAAAATATTGTGCAATCATCAAGGTACCGACTTCGTCAAGTCACTTCTGAGTGTTGACGTCGGGTCCATTTTTTCCCTATAAAATGACAGAACATGTTCTTATAGGTTACAATTATAATAATAGTCCTTGATAGTTCAAATACTTTTTAAATTAATATTGTTGACTACCGAGGCGGTATTATCACAAAACAGAGTACCTATTATGTAATCTCTGAAACGGAAATTGAAATTGATATGTCATATTGTGTTTTTTTTTACGTAACATCATTGATAGGCTTAAAACTTTATTGCTCTGACAAGCGACAAAACTTATTAGTAGTTAAAGTCGGTTTGCATAGTATTTTTATACTTTTTGAAGTTTTTGTTTTTGTAAACACTATAAAAAACCTTCCTCCTTTAATGACGTAACTGTTTTAGCACTCCCCCCCCCTCTCCTTCAGTGTTTTACGAAAAACAATATTCTCCGATAAGGCGCGGTGATCCATCAGCCGTGGGCAGTGTTTTAGTGTTAGGCTAATGTTCGTAGTTAATTGCCAGTTAATTATTTTTATTACATTAAAATTTGCTCGGGAGGTAGAGTGTGTAACACACCTATACAATTATAGTAGACATAAAATGAATGTGTGTTTATTAAAATAATTAGTTGTACGTAACTTTAGTTAAGAAATTCAAACTTTGAAAAGCCATTCTATTATCACTAGGAGTATAACAAATAAAACCCTTGAAAGTCCCAGTTTTAACAACAACTATTATCCTAATGCAACAATCGGGATTAATGGCTTAACGTGCCCTCCGGAGCACAGAAGCTCTCTGCTGAAAATCTCACTAGTGGTCACCCATCCAGGGTATGACCGAGGAGTATCTTGTATCTTGTTGCCAAATTGATCAGTTCAACATTTCATGGGTGAACTCAGCTTCGCTTCACAGTAAGTTGAATAAAACCTTTTATTTAGTCGTTCATTTGACGGAAAGGATGTTAACCCTCTGCTATCTGATCAATTTATACATTCGTCGCCTACGAAAGCTGACTCACTCTACAAACGCCACTACTACTACACGCCAAATTAGTCTCTATGAGTACCTTATAAAAGCTTCGTGTTACAATGTACATAGAGCTGCATTATTAAAACCCAGATGTTTGATCTTACTTTGCTAAGCTTTAATTCTTTACTAAAACTTAACAGTAACATTATGTAATAAGCGTTCGTGTGATCATGACAACGCCATCTAGGAAGAATTGTCAAAGCACAAGTTCGGCCTCGTGTGGAGTACTGTGGACGTAGCAGGAATCACTATCGTAGGACACTGTGGTATTGCAGTGTGAAAAAATTGAATACGCGAAAGTCTGTACTGTCATTTATCTAATACAACTGTGATAAAGATACATAACAGTTTGTATGGACGCGATCTGCGTTATGTTCAATGATATTATATGTTTTCATTGGTTATGTTTGTATTTGGAAGCTATTCCTGCTTTAGGCACAGATCTGACATTTGGAATAAAGGATTTAATGTTTCTTTAAAAGACTAGCACATTTGTGAGTGACTAAATCTCGGCTGCGTATGTCATTGCTTTGTAGAAAGTAGACTAAGAAAATTGCTTGGAATAATTAGTTCAAACCACTCATCGTGTCCTTGGTCACGGCTTTTACTATGCGTTCGTGAATTAATACAAAACCATACCTAAGTATATAATATATACCGTAGGTATGGTAAAACCATTCGTAACTAATAGGAGATAGCGAAATATAAAGTTAAGTTTACAAACAATGACAGTCGCCGTGGCTCAGTGGTGAGTGACATAACTCCTGGTCCCCGAGAATCTAGGTTAGAAACCCAGTAGGGGCAAACATTTATGTGATGAGCATGGATGATTATTTATAGTTTTAGATATTTATTTATGTGCTTATTGTCTATCCATGAAAAATCCTTGTAGATACAGGGAATTCTAGTGAATTGGTGTGGGTGTAAAAAAAAATAGAGTATATTGTAGTAAATAAAAAATAATCCTTTTCGAAAACGTTAGAAAAACGAAAATTTAAAACCGGAAATAAAAGTATAATGAGAGCAATAACTCATAAAATTATCTCTACATTTACGGCGTCATATATTCCGTATTTTATACCATATCTGATACTAAATCACATTTTTAGAAGCCATTAAAGCATTGCAGCTCTAAACGGGGCCGATTCGCCATCAATAAAGCTGAGCGAGCATTGGATTAGCATACAATCGATATAGTCTTCGGAGCGGTACCGGTCCGGGAGTGGTACGGGGGGTGGAGGTGGTGGAGGTAAATACGAGTAAGTTGGATTGGTAAATGGGGGGGACGTTTAAGGTTGAGACGTGGTTGTAAATAGGAAGGTACCTACGCAATGAAATGCGTAAAAGTACGAAGGTTTTGTTTATTCCGGCACCAGAGGGCTTCTGAAATTTTTTACCAAAAAATGGAACCAACTTCAACACTCGAAAGTGTGAAATAACCTTGTTAAAGTCGGTACCATGATAGTTCACAAAATTAACTATCATCACTATATTGTGCTCATGGTACCGACTTCGACAAGGTTATTTCAGACTTTTGAGTGATGCAGTCGGTTCCAGTTTTTGGTAATACATTTTTTTTTTCACCCTTTTCAGTGACCTTTCCTACTCAGGGGGTCAATTCTCATTGTGTATGTTCTCCCATGTCTTCAACCGCAACTTTAATATCGTCGAGGTGTGCGTAGCACTTATCAGTTATTAGAGTGTAACTCAAAAACCGCTTGTCTGATTTAAATGAAATTTAAATGGGACCACCACGGAAAAAATCATGAATATCGGCTTATAAACGACGAAGTTATCTGCGAACACATATAAAATAAATTAAAAAAAATAAAAAAATAAAAATTAAAAATAAATATATTAATTCAGGTGAGTCGGTTAAAAATGAAATGTGCTTATTTTTGTTGTAGTTATTATTTACTATTTCTATGCCTATTATTATCAGTTTTTCATTTATAAACTCGTACGCGTATAGCATTAAATAGACAAAAGTGTGTCAACTTCAACGCACATTTTGCGTTTGTACTAACTAACATCTTTTCTGCGAGCTAGGCAAACACACAGTTTAGCATTACATGAAAAACGGATGCTGCGCCGATTGAATATATACATAGTAAGACTGTGATTAGGTTATTTAGTGTAGAAAAAAATACTATCTGCTAGTATTCGGGTTCGATGCCAACTGGTAGCAACAATATATCCAAACACACACTTTCACATTTATAATTTTAGTAGAATGGATTATGTTGCAATATAATGTTACTAAAATAACCTCCATTTCCGCGGCATTAATCAACAGCGCTCGAGTATTTCTTAGAAATCATGCGTGTAATTTAGTAGCTGAACGCCATTTTGAAAATGCTTTTTTAAATGTTTAACTGTCAACGGCGACATCCCGCAGTGCGGCCGAAATCTTTACGAATCGATATAACCAGTGTAATCGATGCCTCAACAATCGATTTAATTAGAATTATCGATATTTTTAGTGGTACTATCGAAAACAAACTTGTACATAAAATTATTTGATTTAAATAAAATATTTCTGCATCAAAAATAATAAAACGTTAAGCCCTTATCGGTCAGCAAATATAACTTCCACTGGATTGTGAGTGTTCAATTATTTTATTTTTTAATTCTTTTTTTTATTATTGGGAACAGGTAAGCGTTTTACGACTATTTTATCTGACAAAACTTACACCAGCTGGCCGGTTGGCGCAGTTGGTAGCACTCTGCCTTCTGAGCCCCTGGTCCCGGGTTCGATTCCTGGACAGGTCAAACATTTTGTGTGTATGAACATGTCTGTTTGACCTGCGTCTGGGTGTGTATATGTATATAAGTATAAATATCAATCATCAGATTATCATAGTACAGGCTCTTCCTAGTTTGGGACCTGAAGACCTTGTGTGAATGTTAATAAATAAAAATAATAATAAAATATGTATACATATATATATATATTACAGCAAGGTATACATTTTTCCAATAATTGAGCAATACGAGACGTTTATGTCTGATATAATGTATTCGATCCGAGGTACACAAAACGCTACGCGATCTCGACCTTAAAGCCAGACGAAATTCTAGCCATAGTGGTGTGCTGCTGAACTCACTCCTGTTTTGATACGTCCATTTCGTGTCTCACTTAATACAGGTATAGTACCAAAAGACTAGAAGCTTGCTAACCTGCAGCCTGTGCCCAAAAAGGCAGTCAAGTCGACCCTGCAACTACAAATATCACTCACATCCGTTCTGTGTAAGAGCATGAACCGTGTCCTCAACAAGAAGCTTCTGGCACACCTGGAATTGCTTTCTGAGTGAACGGCAATATGGCTTCCGCCCAAACCGGTCTACGAGAGATCTCCCACACATCTGGAGTGAGGTCATTGAGATATACGGAGAAGCTGTTTCTCTAGACACCTCAAAGACCTTTGACAGGGTCTGACACGATAGTCTCATAAGCAAGCTTCTTTAATACGGTTTGCGCACTGCAGTATATGATAATATATCAGACTTTCTGAGGGACTCATTACGAGTGGTCTCATATACAAGGATATATGTAATTATCTTATTGATGTAACTCTTCGTATTCGAAAATGTGATATTTTATTTAAATTGCTATATTATATTATTTCCAACATTCGATTTATTATTATAAAAAATATATAAAATTGGTAGTCGCGGCGTGACCAAGGAAAAAAGGAACTATTTCTTTAAAATAAATATATCTTTATATTTTTAAGAAATTGTTCTACGTCATCCATCCCTGTGCAGTGATGGGTGGTTTGTGTAGTTATTAAAACACATTATTGTAGTAAGATAGCTATACTTATGTAGGTAGACAGACGTTTATATTGTGAATGTGGGTAGGTATTGTTAAATGAACATGTACGGTTATCTTTTACCCTCGAGATCGAAATAAATCAGTGTTCGACCAACTTGCTTGTTTTACTACATGGTGGCAGCGGTGGGATATAAATAATTAATTGTTTTAGTTATTTCGGTAGTTGTACCATTTGCATTCCGTAACTAAGTGATTATATTGCGCTAACTTATATTGCTTGTTTTACTACAATTATGATCACACGTAATACTTTTCCACCTCATCATACCAGCTCCTCAATACCCAATACCGTCTATAAAGCAATCACTCGCCCCCCACCGATTTTTATATCTCTCGTAACCTGAATAAAATTATAGGGAGCATCGATAATTCAACGCATGACGTATGAACAGGTATGTATGTTGATATATTAAGGTGCATGATGTATGCATGTTTGTACAAGATTTACGCGGCCAATTATGAGGTGAAGTGTGGTGGTGTTGCTAGTTTGTATGGTAATTGGTTCTGTTTATACTTGATCAAGTATGACTATGCGATTTTGCATGCTTTTAATATATGGTAAAGAAGTTATTGGAGTATTGGAATGCTTGTGCAATTAAATCCTATGATGTCAGACTACACACAGAAGCAGAGTTCGACGAAAATTCGACTCTAAAGAGACGTGAGAAGAAGGTTTAATATTCTATCCGGACATATCCCATTAAATAGCTTTGCATTTCTTATGCGCAAGTCGAGGTCACCAAATTGTGCTGAGTGTAACATGGTGGAATATGTGTATCATGTGCCGGTGGAATGTGCCCGGAACGAAGTGGAGAGGTCAATGTTAAAGTTGGAACATGGAATAGACCTGCAACAGTTAGGTAAATGTAATAGCTAGGTAGGGTCATGTTTGATCAAACCCTCCATAATAAATAAAGAATAAAAAAAATGTGGCGGGAAATGTTACACGGCAAGATTTACATTTTATGTTCCACGATGAGCGTTTCTTCTGTTGTGTCCATAAGCAAAAAATAATTGAAGCTTATGGATATTTCGTTAGAAAACTAACTACTTATACTAAAGAATTTGACGCCAATTATTATAGTTCCATTTCCTGGTATAATTGTATCGATCGACTCATGCTCAAGCCTTAGAGTAATAAAAGTACTCTTTTAAATCTACTTCTTCATTACTTGGGCATTCGATTCCCTTGAGCTTAGGTACTCTGAGAATATTTCACCATGATAGGATAAAAAGTGTTTTTTACTGTAGAGATCAAACTATGTAGTTTCACAGACTTATGCCAGAGGAAGGGATTTAATGATGGCTCAAAAAGTATGCCTAAGTTATATCCGGTTTCAACTGGTCCTTGAGGAGATAGAAGATGCGGTTAATGTGTCTGTTAATGTCATCTGTGGATGTATGCTCTATACCTGCTGTGGTGATAATGTTATAAATGCTTTCGCATTTTTGCTACTATAAAAGAGAAAGGCAAAATATTTGCACGTTATTTTTATACGGGTACTTTGTGGATCTAGTTGTAGGGCGCATACCGAAGTTTTCAAAGTTGTCGGGGTGAAGTTAAATGAAACAACACGTGAACAAAATGCTGGCCTTTATCTTGCTCAAATAGTAAGCATTATCGTCTCGTGGAGCCTAAGTTCTCGTAAAAAAGTGTGAATGAAATAAATATGTAATATTATTGTAGATGATAATTGTATTAAAGATGACATCTTTTTAAGAGTTTTTATAACTTTTCTGAAACCACAATTAGGTTTTTTAACCAAATAAACATATGTATACATATTCTTATTTTAAAATAAGAAACTTAAAGTAAAATAAAAAATAAGATTGAATTCACAACCTTCTTTTTGGAGGTCAGTAATGACTTATACCGACTTAGACAAAGTGTAAATAACTATCAGAGTATTTAACATATATTAATAGATCAATACCGATTAGACAATGCGGCGATTTTATAATTCTTTGGATATTCGAACCAAAAATGAAGAAAAAATGATAAAAGCACTAACAAAACAGTTTTATGCAGTTTAATAGTAAAATAAACCTTTACATTTATTTAAATAAAAACGAATACATTAAAACCGAGCTAAGTATCGATTCACCAGAATCGAGAACAAGTCTCGGCGCATATATTAATACAAGTGAATGCAATAAAATTGGTCGAGAGCGCTAAATAAGTGTCGGTACGCACATTAATAAGTAATCGAATACATCCCCTCGATTCTAAATCGATTTATTTCAGTTGTTAGACTATAGTTTGCGCAAGAGGCATATGGATTAGTGGTAATGGTTTTATTACACATAACTATTAACTGTGAAAATATTGTGTCTGAAGTTCGACTTCCATTACGTATCTGACGAGGTTTCGGAGTAAACGAAAATAAAATCGATGTATTATTATTATTTTTAGATTTTTGATCATTTTTAAAAACTATTTCATCGATTTCGGTAAAATTTCTATAGAAAATATTACATTCTTTGAAATAAAAAATCGGTTAAGTCCTCTTTGAGTACCTACTGTGAACGTATATAAAAAGTCTTAACGAATTGGGAACCTCCTCCTTTTTTGAAGTCATTTGATAATGATACCTCAGTCTGCGATTATTATTTTGTTTCAATTTAACAAAATGATAATCGCAAAGGCGATATTTTTTGGATGGTGGTACATACCAGTATCCGCCTGGCGACCTAACTTTAGAATCATCACGTATACGCACATATCAAACTCTGGAAAAGAAAAACATGAGAGATTTGACATGATTGGTGAAAAAAAAGGAAAAGGAAGTTCAGGGATAGGTTATGGCCGTACTCTAAAAGTATTATTTTGTTCATAAACTTGCAAGAATATGACGGACGCCTCGCTGTAATAAACAAAATAAACTTTAAGACCTTAAATTGAAAGTAGATTTCGGTTTGTAGATAACTGATGATGCATCATTATTGAATACACATCCTTAGATAAATGTCTGATTCTCGACCGTTGTATTCCCATGTTTTTAGTTTTAATTAAATGAATAAATTTGAAGATTATAAAACTGAAATGTCGCTCACGAAATGTCCAGTTACATTACGAAGACAGTAAAGTTAGTGTGTTTCGTGGCGACAAAATTAATTAGACCATAAAGCGATACCTTGAAAGTAGCTTTTTGTCCGCAGGTAGCTGACAGACAGCCGCAGTATCGACAACCGGTCCAGCTTGCTGAGGATGTTCTGCTCGAACGGCAGAAGGGATGCGAGGGTGTCAAGTTCGGCGTTGAGACGCTCTCGGTGACGTTTGCTGGGGTTGCTCTTCGTGACGCCGTCTTTTGAGGGTGGTTTGATGCTGGAAAAGAGAAAAATAATTATAATGGTGTTAAAATCGTTTTATTCTGTAAAAAACCTATATTTATTTATTTCAACTTAACTTAAAATATAGAAAAACACTAAATAAACATTAAAATTTCAATATAAATTGTCCATAATTATAGTATACTATACAAGATTCCCTAAATGTAATAAAAAACGGGTTACACTCCGGGATTATCGGCTGAAGCGAAAACTTGCATTTGTGTGGTGAAATAAATAGGTACAAATAGGTAGGTGTTGATGTTTATTGATTGTATGTTCCTACACATTAAACAAGTGGGGGCGATAGAGCATAAAATAGAACGAAGTCAAAATAAACATGTTAAACGGGCGAGCGACGTGAGCGCGGTCTGCCTTAAAAAGGTGGTATTAAACATACAAACAAACGAAAATATTCCTTAATCGTAACACATTTAAATTTAAATTTCAACTACTCTCCCTCCGTCTTACGAATTTTCGACGTCACGCGCCTCAAGAATTTTGCGATCAGTGTCACGTGTCCTGACGCGCGCTTAACATTTTTTGCCCATACAAAACGCCGATAAAGAAGTTTTAACTTCACTATATCGGTGTACAAAATTACTAAAATGCTGGCAGCGTTACCACGTAAAATAGCCAGCAATATAAGCTTTTGGTGTAGAAAACATCTTTTTCAAATCCGCATCATTCTGGCAGGATTTTTGAAGTACCCACCTGATTAGCTACATATCTAAATACGGTGTGCACAATCCTTGAGAGCCAGTCTTCAACATTCTAGGTTTAGAATGATTCTACCTTCATATCGCCACTGACTATGTAGTGTGTTCAAACGTTAGATCTATAAAAATACTATCAAAATAAGGGCTAGTACACACAGAAGCATTTCGGTGACCTAACGAGTCCCAACGTCCCAAGTCACGCAAGCCGACTTGTTTGCATAACTTACACGGACGGATAAGGGGCAAGCTTACTGCATTATTGTGCTTAGTTTTTTCAACTTGAAACTTGTTTAGTTTTTTTTTCGGCGACTGAATAATAAAGTAGTTTTCGTTGATAAGGTAGGGTGGGTGATAAGGAGCTTATTTTGTGGAGGGTGATTTTTAAATATTGTGTGGCTTATGGTTTATGCTTGAGCGCGGCGCCTTGGGGAATTCGTAATTATAAGCCGAACAATACTGTTACTAACACAAAAGTATATAGTAGGTACCTATTTAATTTTCCCTTTGGTAAGTGTGTCTATATAAGTGTTGAATCGTTTTTTTTTTAAATTGGATTCATATTTTGTGTTTACTACTATAACAAGTTATTTCACACTTTTGAGTGTTAAAGTCGGTTCGATTTTTTGGTAAAAATTTTAAGACTGTTTTTATGGTACTCTCCTTTTATGGATAATTCCATGTTAGCTACTCGAGAACATTATGCTGTGTTAAAAAAAGAGTCGTAGGCGAAATTTTTATAGCATTACACGAGTTTTTTAAGACCAAATTATGTACAGTTTCATAAACTGCGTTATCTAATCTCATAAAATAGATGATAAAATGTACGTAAAATCACAGCACTTGTTTGCATTTATTTGTAAACGTTTGGGGCATTTGCTGGTCACGCATGCGTGTTGCGCCGCGTCCACAGACTATATTGTGTCGAAAAACTGCATAGCAACCTGCTTCGTCCAGGTGAAGCTTTATCTTAATGGTAAAAAGTTAACATTTGGTTACAGTTGTCATAGAAGAGCTGTATCGAAATGTTAACTTTTTAAATTTATTTCGATATATTGTCTTTAAAGATTGTCATTCAAAATCTTTATATTTCAGTATGAGATTAGATAAATACTATTACGTTACTTGCGTGAACGTGGTTTTCTTTCATACTTTCAATTTTAATTAAAATATGCACGTTTCAGCACGGGAAATGCTATTTTCTGTTTATGTTATACTTACTAATACCTATAAGATAAGATAGAAAAAATCAACTATATTTTAGTCCTCATATTATTTTGATGACAATATTTTTTTACATTATGATTGTGTGCAGTGCTGATAATAACCAGCTTTGAATTACAGAACAATAAAAACTATAGGGATTCCTTACATTGTTAAACTTTATTAATTAATGTAATTTTACAAAATTTAGTTTTTCATTGAATAAGCTGCAAATATTCTAAAAATATGATCAGGAAAATGTTAACTTAGTGTAATATATGTATTTATAACTAGTTGCGGCCTGCGATTGTACCCGCATGGTGATGAAAAACGGTGATTATGGTGATGATGAAAACTAGTCTATGTGTTAATCCAAGGTATAAGCTATCTCAATACCAAATTTCATCGAAATCGGTGTAGCCGTTTGAGCATAAAAAAGTAACAAACATACACAGATACACACTTACATACTTACACACAAAATTTCGCATTTATAATATTAGTAGGATACTTTTGCTGCCGCAACCTAAAGATTTCGTACTAACTTCTATTATACAAATGAGTACGAAATTGGATGCGTACCGCGGTATAAATTATTACATACAATACAGTTAAGCGACGGTTAAATAATAATCGGACGTTTACATTGTGGTGAACTCCACCCTAACTTTAATTATTGTGACTTTTTGAAGTATTTAAATTTGAACAATATCTCTTCCGTAAAAAAATAGAGACTATAGGACATAATTAGGTATGTACCTATATACCGAATTTAATTCCGATCTATCGTGTTGTTACGGTGTGAATAGGTAACAAACACACAAACACAAACTTTCGCATTTATATACACTAATTAGTGTGATTAAAATATGACTTTAATAATTATACACGTGATTGTACCGATTGCAGATTTTAAAGTACTTGCATTTCAACTCTTTCTCTGTCCAAAAATACACAGTTATTACTCACCACCGCCCGTCGGTTTTGTTGATTTATTCAAAGGCAATATCAAACGGCGCATACTCGCTCCTTTGATATTACTTCCATACAATTTGTAGTCATATACAAAATATTTACATACGAAAATAAGCTTTAAATCTTTAATGATACGGTAGATTATACATCCTTGTGTAAAGTTCAACGGGTATCGAATAAATCAATGACCGATTATTTCTATAAATTGTAACTCGATTAAGTTATAATCGATCGCCGATTGTGATAGGTTGTATTTTATCGATATTAGCTATAATTTTAGTACGTGTGTGCAGTGGGCATTCCTCTTGTGAATTGTTCATGTTTTTTTTTGTTGAAACATTGTTTGTTGCTGCAATTTATTCCCAGCTGTATTTATTAATCTAAGTAACCTTTTTAGATGGTGACAAAAGAAATACCCAAATTTAGCATTATATTACTTCAAAAGTAACTTATGTGGTCTAAGCTCCATGTTTTTAATTAAAAAATATTAATATATTGTTATCTATGTCCATATATAAATACTCGAATAGAGGTCAGATTAAAATTTCAGGAGCAAATAGAATTTAGACAGCTTGTGACCAGACCCTGGGCCGAGGCCTTCATCCCGCAAATAAAGTCATCTGGGTATAAAAGTCTCATTTCTGAACTCACCATCACAACTAAATATTACAAAAACGAATGTAATATAAATACTACAGTAAACTGATTTTCCAAATAACAATGGCTTCCAAAATTGCTGTTCAGATTCAGAACAAAATGTAGATAGAAATCGTTCCGAAAGTTAGAGAAACGTTTTCACATGTTTATGTGTAATTCCTTGCGGGTCTAATGAACATTTAATGGGTGTGATTTAATATCATTTACAGTTAAAATTTTCTTGTTTTTGTTCCGAGTTTGACCTTTAGCGCATTATTTAAGTTAAGATGTGAGTTAAGTTGCTTTTTTCGTCTATTATAAGTTAATTGTCAATTATTCTTGGACTATTCGTAAAGCATGTAAATCGATAATCTCACTTGTTTATTTCTGTATCAGAGTTGTTTGAAGCGATGATGTTCAAGCGATGGGAGCTGTCAACCTGACGGACGCTGGTTTGATCTCCACCACCTGGTCGAGCTTTCGATGACGGCTACACCGTTATAAATTCTCAGCATGGCGGTACGGTACCTTCTAGTAGGTATGTGCTTAGTTCCCACTCTCAAGTTTCACAGAGACTGTCATCAATAAAAACACAACGTGTCAGGGCAGCAGTCCGTAAAAAATCTAAGTGAAGCTTGATCACTCCTTCGACTAGGTACATTGTCACTGACCACCAAGCGAGGTGGTCAAACGCTAGATCAAATTATACATTGCTAATAAAAAGTTAACATTTTAGTTCTGGTATCATAATTGCTTTCGAGCATAGACATTGACGTTCAGTCAGTCAGTTTGTCTTCATTGAAAACAGGGTAACTATGTTACTAGTTATGTAACACAAGAGAAGTTGTTTACTTTTACAAAAAAAAAATACCAAAAAATGTAAACGACTTCATCACTCAAAAGTGTGAAATAACTTGTCGATCATCGACATATATTATATAGTTCAAAAGTAACTATTATCAAAATATTGTGCTCATGGGACCGACTTCGACAAGTTATATCAAACATTTGAGTGTCGAAGTCGGTTCCGCTTTTTGGATTGTTTTGTGTTACCTTGCTACTCACGGGTTATTATGCATGTTCACCGATGTCTTCACCCGCAATTATAATATCGTCAAGGTATTTGTAACACTTTTCAGTTATTGGAGTGTAACTCAAAAACCGCTTGTCCGATTTTGATGATATTTAAAAGGAACCACCTCGGAGGTACACTCTGTCAAACAAAAAAAAATGGGAATTTGCCTCCTCTTTTTTGAAGTCGTTTAAAAATCGAGAGTGTTGTTAGACACGTTGAAATGGAATCGAAAGAAACGTTATGACACCACATATCTCAGGAAGAGCCAGGTAATTATTCCACAGTCAACGGCCAAGAAACGAACGGTGGTTGAATGGGTGTCGTGCTGACATGCGAGCCACGCTGTCACGCATCCAGCGAAACCGAGACGGCCTAGGTCGCCGTGTCAAGGTTCGATCTGTTCATTAATATGGAACGTTACGAGTTTTAGGTGTTTTGACCTATGTATTACGTGTCTTCTGATTAGTACTATATAATCCAGCTCTGAACTGATTTTCAGTACTTTATTTTGGAGTTGTGAACGTGCCAGACGGCGGGTGTGAGGCCTCTGCTCGTAACTGACATAGAGACGGTCGCGCTGCAACAGTCAAATTATTGCTGTGCGTACTGTCACTTCAGTCATTTTTACTGAGTGTCACAGTAACTGTCACTTTGATTGAAAGAAAGCATTAGACACACCATGATTGTCGTTTCGTATTCGTGTTTCCAGGTGGAAATGGTAGTCACGGGTTCGATCCCCACCCACAACTTCAGCTCCTTGTGTACTCATGTAATATCATTATAATATCCACAGCATGGTGGTAAGGTACTTGTCATTATCCCCCTGACTAGCTACCATCCTTGAGTTTGAGAGACTGTCACCAAACACACTGTGTTTCTAGGCAGCTGTAATTCAACATTCGAAGTCTAACGTGATTCTAACTTCTACCACATCGTCGCTGACGTTCAAGTTAAACGACTAAAAACAATGAACTAATAATATATAAATATAATCTCATCTCATTTGTTTGTCCTCATTCCTCATTGCTTAAATCATCACCATCGTCATCATCTCAGCCGTAGGAAGTCCACTGCTGTACGTATGCCTCCGTCGTAATAACTTTTTTTTTTTTTTTAATTTCTCAAATAAAAAATTCTAAAAAATTTACTACTTACCTTAAGTTAAGATACCTTACTCATGGACATTTTCCATCCATTTCATTATTTCACCGCAGCAAACATTTGAGCTCAATGCAAACTATCATTGTGTGCGTTTGTATGTGGCAGGTGTGGCACCTACAACTAGATATGCAATATGCATGCTGTTATAATAATATATTATATGTCTGATTTTTATTGATTTGAGATTTATGATAACGACTAAATATATAGGTAAATTAAAAAAAGAATATGTGCAAAATAAACCTGAATTGTAATGCATAAAATACACCTTAATACAATATGCAAAAAAAGAAACTGTAAATTTTTAAAAAACGGCATTTAAATTAGTGTCTGCAAGCGAGGTAAGGTGCCCAAAAGGCTGGTAATATTACCTCATACCTCATTCATCGTCATCATCATCTCAGCTATAAGATGTCCACTGCTGGACATAGGGCTCTCCCATTGATTTCCACAAGAACCGGTTGGAAGCGGCCCGCATCCAACCTTTGCCTGCGATCTTAATCAGGTCGTCTGTCTACCTTGTCAGTGGCCGTCCTATGCTGCGCTTGACAATCCGTGGTCTCCATTCGAGAACCTTTCGACCCCAACGGCCATTAGCACTTTGAGCCATGTGCTTTGTCCACTGCCACTTCAACTTGCTAATCCGCTGGACTATATCGGTGACTTTTGTTCTTCTACGGATCTCCTCATTTCTGATTGGATCTCGTAGAGAAACCCCGAGCATAGCCCTCTCCATAGCCCGTTGTGACTTTGAGCCTACTCAGAAGGCCCGTGTCAGAGACCACGTTTCAGTTCCGTAAGTCTTCACTGGTAACACCTAACCTCATTAAATGAAACTTATTCGTTGATCGATTTAAGCGTCAGCTCTTTAGCCCCCGAAATCTTTGGTATTTGTGTATCTTTTGAACTGTTGAAGTCTATTTTGTAAATCGAAAGCAAAAGATTCCATTTCCCATTCATTAGCTCAACGAACTAGTTCGAGACTTGCCTGAAGCAAGTGTGCTACCTCACGAAACGTCTACGTCACTGCGCAGAATCCTTCACACTCGCATGTCATCACGGAAAGCCGTACATTTGAACGGTTAATTCAGCGGGCGTTTACACTCCTCTGGAGGCAGTGACGTCATCGAGTTATACTGCTTCGTCACACGATACATGCCGTGATCTTGTCAAGACGTTACGTCGACATGCTATCTTTGTCTAGCTTTTACTATAAGTATTGAGTGAGAAGGAAGAAGTTAGTTCACCTTGTTGCCACTTGGTAAGATGCTAGATAGGATCTATATAACCAGTATATAATACGTCCACAGCAACCCCAGTGCATACAGACCTGGAATAATTAGCTATTCCGTATATTTCCAGATTGGTCACATAATATTGTAAGAAAATGGTCATGTGTGTATGATTATTTTTAAGAATATGTTGAAAAAACTCTTTAGGTAAGTAATGGAAGTCGACTGGTATTTTTGAACTACGTTATTATCTAGCTAAAGGCGAAAGAGGTTCAATAAAGATTAATTTGTTTATTAAAATATTGATTATTTATTTATATTAAGATATACCTTCCATTACACCAGACTTACTTTACGACGATTTTGATGAAATTATGAATTTTATTATGAATATTTAAAAGCTGGTGCTTTCCGTGTGGTCCCATTTAGGGACCACACGGAAAGCACCAGCTTTTAAATAGAAAAAGAACGATGAAAATCGGTTCACCCAATCGGAAATTATGCGGTAACAAACACAAAAAAAAAACATACGGGTCGAATTGAGAACCCCTCCTTTTTTGAAGTCGGTTAACAATAAATAACAAAAAGGCACTGCTCATCCTCAAGAAAACGTAAAATTAATATTATTGAAAATAATTTTATATGTACTTCAAACGCAGGTTATTTTTATTTGTCTAGATCAAAGCCAAGTGAAGCTCGTTCGCTCATGTACTACGCGTATCTAATCTTCTCATCCCAAGTGAAATAATCTAACTTTAATAACATCTGATCAACATACTTCTAAAGCCGCCTGCACACCGATAGCCAAAAAACGTAACAAAAAAACGAGAGTATGTTACGTCACAGACCCTATGTTTACAAATGTGGCGGGTGGTTCTGTAATTATAAACATATTAGGAGGTCAACGAACGAGGGTTAAGGCCATATGTGAAGGCTTTGTTTTTAGAATCACTCTCCACTTTAGTTTGTTTGGAATAGTAACATGAAGTATGATAATTATTCAAGTATCATAATATACACACCATTCGTTTCGTCATTATTTATTAGGCCAACTTTAAACAGAGAAAAAATGAGCGCTAAAATAGGTATATCAAGTTTTATAATTATACATTCGAATTTACTAATTTTATAATCATGTAATTCAAATATTGTAATTAAGCAACTGTAATTGGATACATATAAGTGTAAAAAAAATATTTGTGCATTTTTTTGGATCCGGCGTTTCCACGTAGTTTGTCCGAGACCACGACCACTAAAAAGGTTTATTATTATTGTATTATTAAAAGTACTAATAAAAAAAGTTTGTCTAAATTGTTTATTCAATTTAGACATCAATAACGCTCTTGTGAAAGTGAATAAAATCGACAGTCACCGTGGCTCAGTAGTCACTGGCCTGACTTCTGAACCTGGCCTGGGTTTGAGTCTCGGCCAAAGAGAACGTTTATGTAACGAGTTTGGTTGATCCTGATTCTTGGATGTTTGTGTGATATGCTTCTGTATATCCGTACCTCACGTGACTCATGGAATCGTGGTGCGAGAGTGTGTGATAATACTACTAACAATATATAGCGTTGCAATGCAAAATAAATTAAGACACATCCTAGAAGAAGCGATGAAACTAGCATCATTATTTTCAAAAACTTTCTAAAAAGTGTTAATTACAGTACCTACATAATATTGACTTTAACAGGTTATACATTATTTAATTCTTAAATATTCAACTAAATAATTTATTTCGGAATCTGCTGGTATCTGCTGGAACTCCCAAATAATTATGGTGATTTACTAATCACTTATAGCAAAAATGAAGCATTTACGCGTCTATTGAGTATATATTTTTATTGATTAAACTATTCACTCCAGACTCCATGTTCCGTACCTGTTTTGATTAAATATAATTAAAATAAATATTACTATTTAAAAATATTACATCAAGACAAGCGTACACTAAAACACTAAATAATCTACAAACTAAGTGAGTCCTTCTTTTTTGTATTTTTTTCATTTTAATACTAAGTTAATTATATTCTTACGACTATAATATAATAAACATATAATATGTAATATTTTTATTTAAATAATAAATAACTATAATAACGCTTATATAAGGTAATAATAATATTATTACCTTATATAAGCGTTATTATTTTAATACTAACTTAATTATACTCTTACTATTATTATTACCTTATGTAAGAGTTATTATTATAATAACTCCCCGATGGCTCGGCTGTCTCTATTTTTGATGGCCATTTGCAGATTGTGGTCCCTTTAGTCTTTTGATCTTTTCAGTATGAATATCTTATACTTCAATTTCCTTCTGTGAATTTATCTTTATTTTTAAGTTCCATATGTAATCACTGGCAAGATACACCGATTTAAAAACGTTATCTAAATTCTTTCCACAATACTTTTCGAAAATCTGAGTAGGTAACTTATGCTTAACCATCAGAGTTTAATAACTAATTTTTTACAACACATTCGTCCTAAGCCTCACCAAGCAATTAGTTAATTAATTCCAAGGGCTCAATACCTAGTTGCTTAGGCATTGTTTTACGTTTTTTTCTAGTATTTGTCTATAAATCGTCGATTGTGTGTTTAGTCAAGTAACAGGTCAGTGAGCACTGGGTTTTATTGCCTTGTTAATTGATTCATTGGTGCTAAATTTATGTTCATTTTGCATTTTTAAAATGCTTGTTTTAAAATGAACCGAATGTTAATTTATCAAAGTTTATTAAACTGAAACAATAATTTAATACTTATTGATAATTTATATTAGCATAATAACTATAGGTAGTATTTAGTATTGACATACGTATGTATATAAAATATAATCTTAATATTTATATTAGACGATTATTATAATATTTATTTAAGAAGGTGCTTCACTGCGCTTATTATTTACGCTATGCAAAACTCAGTTGCAAGCTATTTATACGTCTGGATAAGAAAGTAAATCAGATTAAAGGTAACAGAAAAGGTAACTTGCTTAAGGTGTTATAAAATATTAAAACTGCAGATCCTTTTATGAATATTAACAATGCAATCAAAACGTAGAAAAATCAAAATAATAGTTCTGGGACAAGAGGACATTGACTCCCGAAGTCACAAAATTAATAAGAGTATAAGAGATGAAGGTATTATTCTAATTCAAACATTAGACGCATAGTTTTAAAAACCACATTGGTTCGTTAAAAATGTGTGTCATATGTGGAATCTCAAGATTCATAGCTGGATGCGCAAGTGTGCCAAGTAAAATTAAGTATGCCAATATCATACTTCTCGCTTGATCGCGTACAGCCTTCGACAAAATGAGTGTTTCCGACGATTTTTCTCATAATGTACGTTATGTACTTTTCTATTTCTGTCAAGGTTAACTCGGGGAAGTGTTGATTTAATAATTGTATTGAATTGTATGAGAAAACTTGGTTTCGAAAAAAAATATTGACAGAATAAAGACATAAGCAAACAATTTCACACGCGTTATCGACTCTTTCGAGGGTTTTTCTAAGAATTGTTTTGTTTCCGATAGTTTAACCTTTTGAACATTAGACCAGTATCAGCTGTTATTTATAACAGCCGACGCTGATACTATGTATAATAATTACGGTTTGCATATATTTCGCGTTGAGATAATGTGATTAGATAAATTCACAATTTATCTTTTTTTTTTAAATCGACACCTTAGACAGACGACCTGACTAAGGTCGGAGGTAAGTGCTGAAAGCAGCCCACTATTCGGTCCCTATGGAAATCAATGAGGGAGGCATAATTATGTCCAGCAGTGGACTTCCTATGGCTGAGATGATGATGATGTCGATTAAGATTTTTTAGCCACAGACAAGTCTCAGACCTAAACACCGGTCAGTTCTCTGCTTAAGCCCAATTCATTTCCATAATAACGCTGATGAAGGTGAAGAAAGATGACAAAAAATTAGGTAATCTATGAAAATATTGTAAATAGGCATAGCGAGCCGAGAGAATAGCATTTTAAAAGTATTATCCTTCATGTTTCAACCGTACCAACAATTTAAATGTAATTCAATTTTACGCCTTGTAGCTAAACGTTATTTGTATATTTGTATATGCAATATGTTGCAAGCAGACGGGTCGGCTGGTGGTAAGCAAACACCGTCGCCTATTGATATCTGTAACACCAGGGGCATTACGATACGTTCCTCGCCAATTATTTAAATATTATGCTTCTTTAAAAAAAATCTTAAGTATCATAATCCATATTTTGAAAGTGTATGGAATAACGATCCGTTTAAGAGCACGGGAAAATAATATACATTAATATATATTATATAATATAAGTAATATAATAAGTATGTGTAAAAATCAATCGAAATCATGCAAAACCAAAAACAAAGCGGTTGCCTTTTCTTTGAAATAAGTTGAACATTTAGAATCGAACTATTACAAAATCGACTGTGCAAGGTTTGTTAAATTGAAAGCTTGTTAAAGACATAATTTTTGAAATATATGTAATTAAAATTAAATTAAATTACTATACACCAGTAAAATCCTCGCCGATACCCACCAATATAAATAATTGGCAAACATAATCCGATTTCATGCCCAACCCTAAATCGCTCGGCACATCCCCTCCCCCTGTATCAATGTCCTGGGACAAAGAGACCCATTCGTATTTTGACAGGAGTTAATACAAGGGTCTTTCGGTACCTGTATAATGGATCCTGTCAATGGTACAATAGACCCCTAAAGGGGCTGGCGTGTGCCGTATTGTCCGGTGCAGGGTTAATGATATTGGGATGAGTTTAAAGTATTACGATTGAGCTATTTTATGGGTATAGATGAGAGGATTGGAACGATACTGGTCATGTTTTGGCATCAGTAGATTTGACAATCAGAATAATCATCATCTAACTTATGTTAATTTATTAGTGTAATATATTATCATGTCAATAACTTCAGCGGGCAGTCCTATTCCTTGCTGACTGTTATGCCTTCTACATTGATTATGATGCACCATAACCTAAAGATTACTATACTTGGCACTGATATCCTACTTATATTATAAATGCGAATGTTTGTGTATGTGTGTAAATGTTTACGTGTGTTTGTCACCTCTTCACGCTCAAACGGCTACACGGATTTCGAAGAAATTTGGTGTGGAGATAGCTTATACCCTGGATTAACACATAGGTTAATTTTCATCATCACCATCATCACCGTTTTTCATCACTACGTGGGTACAAGCGCAAGGCGCAGCTAGTATATATATAAACGCAAATGAGCAGTGGGGTCAAGCAGTCGAACTTAATAAAAGTACTTTGTTTATCGAATTAGTTGTTAGAATTAATTATTCAAGGAAAGGTATAAAGAGAAAGGCAGTGCTGGCTGGAGAAAAGTATCCTAGCAATAGAACAGTTTTTTAATTTTTTTATACTGTATAGATCTAGCGTCTGACCACTATTTTATTTATTTTATTTTCTTCGGAAAACATTCAGTGGTATATAACTAATGTAATAAAACATAAGTTTCTATACACCATTAAAAAGTTTTCGCATACAAAACCTATATAATAAGCTTGTTTGCTTGACAACGTATCACTTACGAATCTAACATAAACAAAAAACAGATATTGTACAGCATAATATCCATTATAACAAATAAGACAGTTAGGGAACAGCACTAAACCAGTTTTGGGTCAATCTATTTCTAACTGCATTCGGAGAAGAATTGAACAGATCACTTAATCTATCTCACTTGGTGGTCAGTGACGATGTGGTCGAAGATGTTATCACGCTAAACCTAGAATGCCCACTGGCTCTCAAGGACTGCTGCCGGAACACACTAAGTATTTGGTGACAGTTTTTCAAAATTGAGGGTAGCTGGCCAGGCGGGTACTCGAAAGTACCATACCACCGTGCTGGGAATTTGATAACGGTGTTACCTTCACTGGAAGCTCAAGGCGTTGTTGGGGATCGAACCAGTGTCCGTCATTTTGACAGGCGACGCTTTCCCCGCTGAGCTATAATTGCTTCAACTAACGCCAGTGGTTCAACAAAAGCACCCGTCCCTCGGTCAAAGTTACTAAGATTCAAGTAGATATATGTATCATCGAGGGGAGTGCGCGGACGACTATTAAAACAGTATTAACTGCGCTCCAGGCTTACGACTTCTAATGACACGTCATCAAATATTGTCCAAATCACAGAACAGTTGAGCAATGTCCAAAGATACAGATTATGTATAACATTATAATATTTTACTTTAAATTATATATCACTAGCTGCGCCCTGCGGTTTAGCCGGTTTTTGGTGATGATCGATGATGATGATGAAAAGTATCCTGTGTGTTATTCCGGCACATGAAGTATTTACATACCAAATTTTATCGAATTCGGTGTAGCCTTTTGAGCGTGAAGAAGTACCAAACGTCCGCCTTTATAATACATATTAGTAAGATAATTCATGTCAAGCAAGAATCATCGTTTTGCCGCCTGTGACAATTTGTAATAAAAATAATAAGTTTATTTCAAGCCACACTTATGCTTATGCTTTTTGTACAGTTATTGCTGCGCTGGATACAAAATTAAGGCATAAAAGGTGTAGGAAAATGCACGCACACTTGAGACAATCTCAATTCGAAACTACTAATGACCTGCATGAACGGATTCAGTTGATCTCCTATCTTTGAGATTTACAGAAATTCAACATTCATGGGTATGGATCTTTTTTCTAAAGTATCCAGGCGTTTTCAGTCATTATTGAATAAGTCACTAAACTAGCTACTAAAGTTTTATATACAATATTAGTAATTTTCAAATAGGAAGGTCCAGTTTTTCAGATTATCCAAAACTTATCAGAGTATAACGAAGCGACGCCTGACCAAAACACTGGTACATACATATATGGCTCAACGAATCAGCATTGCAATTTAACGTGGCAATGCTAGCATTCTGGGCACGATGCCAGCCAGTAGCGGGTGAGCAATTGAGTTATCTATGAGCTACAAATAGCTAGAGGATTGCTTAAATGTAATGTGATAGCTACCGTGTTGTAATTAGTTTAAGAACAATGGCGCATTTTATGAAATAAATACAACTGTTCATATAACTATGTTCAAAATTACTGTTATTATTATTTATGTGAGTGAGAGATAATTAGTACCATCGATAATTGTAGTTGAAAATAACCTAAAAGTTTAATTAGTTGAAGTAAATCGCAAGAGCATTCAGCATCCACGCTTTTCATCTATTATTCTAAATCTATAAATTTCCAAAGTGAGCAATTCACTTACTACTCGTAATTGCAATGACATTTCAACCATATGTCATCAAATTGCAGTAAAGTTGACTTAACATTACAATGCCAGTCGGTTTGATTGCAATAAATCGACGTAATTTGCCAGCAATTGGTCGGTTTTGTCCCCAGCGTTTATTCTAGACTAACTGGTGGACATTACGATACTTTGGATAAATAGGAACGGTTATGCGTAATCACAATGGGTCACCGAATAGCGGGATGTTTGGACTAGGATCTAACGGCACCTAAACGTTTAAACCCATCAACATCTCTATATAATATCTCCATATTTACGATGTTGCTAATGTTTATTGTAGAATCTCTTAACCTGATTATATGTTCATTGCCTGTCATTAGAAGAATTCACGCCACTAGGTTGACTACTGGTAGACGTTGTCAACTTTCAAACAAAAATATATCTACAAACTTCTTCTCCTTCTATCTAACTTCACGTTATATTCAAAATAGACTAGGTGGAAATAAACAATGTTGGCACATATTTGGCTCCACGAATCAGCATTGCAATTCAATGTGGCAATGCTGCTAGCATTCTGGGCCAACTAGTAGCGGGTTAGAGCATTTGAGTTATCTATAGGCTGCCAATAGCTAGTGGATTGCTCAAATGTTATGGTAGTAGCTGCGGTATTGTAATCATTTATTAGTATTTAATTTTAGATAGACAAGCTAGTTCGATCACCATATTCTCAGTTGGTGATGGTTGAACTCAACGTTTTTATTCGAAATTTGGAGGCACCCAGATTGTAGCACCAGGAAATATAGTTACAGTATTGAATCAGCAACAATTTAAAGATAGCCTGTGGCTACGTAAACTTATCAAAAAGTATTTATTTCAGCCGTTAGATAATACAATGCAAATTATATTAAGAAGGTGTTACGCTGAAAGCTGTCACTAACTCACAAAATAATATTATGTATTGCTGAAAAAGGTTTATTTAAATATTTTTGTTGTGATTGTCACACTATATAAGCCTTTATTTATGATTTCCTAATTACATGAAATGAAATGAAATAATATTTATTGTATAAACTGTGTGGGTAAAGGTCTTAAAAAAGCCACAGGCTTGAGGTTTCATAGTTTGTTCTTGATAGACGTACAATATAAATGCAATATCTTAATGACACCTAAGTCTAACTTAACTAGGAATCATAATAAACGACATTGATTATTTCAAAACACAACTAATTAAAAGTTAATACAAACAAAGATGGTAAAGTAAAGATGATACGGTTAATGGAAGAGATCTAGCAGTAAATGGATCCAAACGTATTGAGGTGTGTTAAAAATAGATTATTGTGGTGGACAGGTATACTACAATTTTTTTTTATATATCAACATTCACACAAGGTCTTCAGGTCCCAAGCTAGGCAGAGCCTGTACTATGGTAACCTGATGACTATATATATACTTATATACATATACACACCCAGACACAGGTCAAACAGACATGTTCATACACACAAATGTTTGACCTGTCCGGGAATCGAACCCGGGACCAGCGGCTCAGAAGGCAGAGTGCTACCAACTGCGCCAACCGGCCAGTGAGTTGAAAACTTGTATTTGAAAAAAAAATCCTTACCTATTAGTAAAACAAAATACACTAGTTTAAGTATATTATAAAATACAAGAATGATTTTAAGTAATGGTCCACGTATCAAGTACATGCACCTCTATGGGGTGACCACCCTACAGTCCTATTATACCGCCTATTATGTATTCTGTGACAATGACTAGCGGTCAGTGTGACCACACGCGCGGAAATGATGCAGTTTAAGTACCGCTCGCAGCGGGGGGTTAATGCGTGATTTTGATAATCGGTTTTAGGGTATTTGAAGGCGTTTTAATAGGTATTGACTTTTATACTTTCCCTGATACTAAGAGGCAAAACGAATAATTCATGCAATGTAGTTAAGGACTTTACTTAACCCTACTCTAGGACGGATATTGATTGAATAAGAATTTGGAAAAAAGCACTCGTAATATCAATACAAAAAATGTTTTGAGAACTTCGCGAAATTTTCTAGTCATTATATTTGAACTAATCACTAGAAAATGCCGCGACAATCCACAATGTCAATTGGATATTTTTTTAGTATTTCACATTATATATTATCTAAAAAAAGTCAGTTGCGATGTACTCAGAATGGTATATAACATAGTTCAAGTCTTGTTGCATCATCCTAAAAGGGAGAACTATAAGCTTAGCTTGTGTCTCCCTACCCCGATCCCATAGATAAAGTAAACTGTTGACCCTTAGTGAAACTTTACATGGACATTGAGAGATTAAATGATGAAGAAAATATGCTGTTTTCTGTTTTTTTTGTACACTCCTGCGAGAACTTCGTAATCATCATTACAGCCGTAGAATGTGCACTACTGGACCTAATCATGCTCATAGACAAAATAAGAAACTTAGAATCCAAATAATTAAAAATCATAACTATCTAACTCTTGGAGAAACACTCATTCTCAATAACAAATAGAAGTTGCAATATCAATATCTCAGCCTCTTGTCATAAAAAATCTATTACAGCTGCTTTCTTGTATCTTCAGGATGATTGTTATTTGACTACACACAACAATTGTTGTTTCGAAATTACCGCCAATAGTAGTTTTTCTGAAAATGAATTATTTTGGTTGGTCGTCAAAAGTTCTTTTAACTATTTCCTGTAAGTTTTGGGTTTGCGGTAGACTAAAAGTTAACACTTAATCATAAATAAATTTCTTACCCCAATAAATATAACAACACTTAAGAATGCACTGCAATACAACGGCCATAAAACTTAACAGCTGTGACTGGGAAGATAAAAAACACGCTTTTTAATTAGTCCACAAAAGCACATTTTAATCAACACCGTGACATTTTACCTTTAATTATTTCCTCTCAATTTCAAAATAATATAAAGAGCAAAAATAATATAAAACATTCTGTGACGCTCGATTTGAGATACCAACATAAAGAAACAAAACCGGCTTCGAGCGGGGCTTGTTTAAAACGAAGTTGGAGCAAAACAGTAGTTCGTACTGGCAACTCGATCCGTAGATGGGTTGGGGCGATTGCACACTACACGGATGTAAAATTGGCTTTAGGATGAAACGTTGAGATCGGATGCTTGATGGTGTGAACAGTGATTAATGTGGTCGATTTTAAATAAGGATTGTTAATTTAAGTGCGAATTTGAGGGTGTGGTAGCACTTTGGGCACCGCGAAAGGCTCGCGTATCCATACTGTGACAGTGTAAGTTGGTTATGCATTCTAACGATACTAAATCTAATTTTAGCCTACTTCCAAGGCCTATTATAATATAATATATTTTGGACACTGTTTTAACCTAAAGTTATGAATATCTGTACAGGTTCATTAGACATACTCAAAATAATTGTAATGTAACAAACAAATACTCAAAATATTATATTATATTTTTTGTTTATATTTCTTTAAGTATATCGTACGAGATTGTATTCAAAGTGTAATTTAATAATAATAATCATAATTAGGTTTTTTTATAATATCTTTATTAATTTTTGTTATTAATATTTATACTGTAAAAAAACTAAACCTAAGAAAAAAAGAAAATTAAGAAACATAAGAATAATATGCATTTGAGATCTTGGCATATAATTTTAGATATATTGTTATATATCGTGAATTATTAATTATATATTGTTTTATAGTTATTTGTATAATAATGTATTAATTGTTAAAATAATATTAAGGCTATGATGAGACTTATAAACGTAAAATTTAAAAGTCCGAAAAAAAAATACAAAAAATAATTATGAATAAATAGGTAATCAGTTTAACCGCTTTTTTATTTCTTTCCAACTCGGCGGCGTACTATTTTTGGAGGAGGCCTATGCCCGGCAAAGGACTATAACATGCTGATGATGATGACAGCAACAGCTTGCAAATTGCTTGCAAAGCACATTTTCTGCGTGTACATACAAAAAACAGAATATAGTTTTAATTATATATTTAAAAAAAAAATTGTTTATTATGTATTATTAAATTAAGTATGTTGAGAATACCCCTTTAGAGTAGTCTCGAGAATTCTGAGAATCTATACCGCTCGACTAAGCCTTTCATTGTTAATCATATTTAGCGTTGTTCTCTTGATAAATCACTTAACGTTTTGTTCTTGTTTTGGCCACCTACTTTAGTATTTAATTAACTCTATATCGTTCTGAGAGGAGAGCATTGGCATTCAAAATCTGGCCAAAATGCTGCTTGGTAGGTGAGCATACGGACCCAATGCTGTAGACGTGACTATCAAAACGACTTGGCGTGACATCTGTTGTCTATTAAAGACAACCGATATATTATATGTTTATCAGACTTTGAGAGACTGATAGATGTTAGGGTTTCAAGCTGACAGCCTCTAGCTAAATCCCTATTGTCAAATTAACAGCATGGTAGTATACTTTCCGATACCCGGTCTTGCTAGCTACCACCACCTGTCACCAAACACACAGTGTGCTCAAGCAGCTATCCTTGACAGCCAGTTAACATTCTAGGTTTAGCGTTATTCTACCTGTGTTCATATCGTCACGATCTATTAAAATATATTACACTAATATTATACAGGGAAAAGTTTGTATTTTTCTTTACTTCTTCACGCTGAAACGACTACACGGATTTGAATGACGATAACTTATACCTTGGAATAACACAGGCTACTTTTAAGCCCCAGGAAAAATGTTGATCCCTTTATAATTTATACGGGAAAACCGTAGTCAACGTGGGTAAAACCGCGGGGCGCAGCTAGTTAAGTACAAAAAGACTTTACGTGCCCTCTGAAGCATGAAGGCGCTTATTTATATATATTAAGTTATCTATACTTTAATTATCTTATCCGTAAAAGAAATTCAACATTTATATAGTAATAACTTGATTGATTTTCTAATGTATACTTAAAGATCATTTTCATCTGACATTGTAAAGCATTCAATGAATGAAGCAAATCTTGTATGTCATCATAGACGTAAATTTTGAAACAATTATTAGATATTTTTCAAAACTTATGTAAACACAGTTGATAATAATACATCTGAATCTAAAAACTGTATGATATGATATTTATTAATGGTTTTAAAGAACTTTATGTCGGAACACTGAGAAGAAGCCGAAGGAGTGACGTTCCATATTTAAACTATATGCGTCAGTAGAGACTGCTTGTAACGGTCGGTCCATGCCTGTATTATTTCACTTGCCCTTTCTGAAACTCGACTGTAGTTCCAAGTAGGTTTAGTTAGGTGCAGGAGCGCATGCGCGGCATCGATTAAATAAAAACTAACTGAATAATTTGCTGGAAGCTTGCTTTGCTCAAGGTAAAGTTTAACGGCACAGATTTATTAAGACTTTTTGTTCATAATGATTTCTTACATTTTCTTCATTGCAATACTGATTGCAAATCAGTCGGATTTAGTCGCATGTATTTTAGTTTTAGTTTAAACCCCTTTTTAGGTGGTCTAGAATAGATTGGACAATCGTTTTTTTTTAATCTGTCATTGTCATTAATACAAGAATTAACATCATTATTAACGCGAACAGAAAATGACACAAATACGTATTTAACTTTACCTTTCACTTTTATTTTAACACCTCTTTAATGTTTTTTTCGTTGTAAGTACTCTGGTCTGTAAGGGTCTGCCTTATTATTATTAATTATTATTATCAAATTAATATGATTAATTATTATTATTTATTAATTAAAATAAATAATTTTATTATATTTAATATATTATATTATTATTTATTATTATTATCAACTAGCTGCGTTCCGCATTGTTACAGTGTTACATGTTAATTGTTACAGTTTATCCGCAGTGAAATGGTCAATGTTAAAAAATTCGTTACAACGCAAAAGGATTCAGTTGTGACAATGAGTATGAATATATTTTAGGCTTATCGTGATTGATAATAGTAGTTATTCATTATCAAGCACGTGGTATTGTCATTTTTTGTGTTTTCCTTCTTCATTTCCAATTTCATGCAAATCCATTCAGCCGTTTCAGCGTGAAAGAAGACATACATACAAAAAAATAAAAAACTTATACCTTTATAATAATAGTGAGATAAATTAACTACTTACGGTATATATCCATCCATATGTATAATAGTATACAATCTTATTGTAAGGTACGGTCATGTTTTATTTCTATATACTTAGATGTAATAAATAATATATAAAATATATGTTTTATATTGCAACAGAGAGGGTATTATACTGTAGCTGTAGGGTAAGTCCTATTAGTAGCAGATTTAAACTTCAAAAATTTGATCCTGAATGAAAAATGCAATGAACTAAATCGCTCATCTAAAACGTTGTTAGTAATATTTTAATTTTTATATAACGATAATATTTTGTTATTATTTTTTGTTTTTTTTGGTCCATAATCTTTGTTATTCGAATTGTTATCATGGGGTATGGTTATAAATATCTAGATCTAGGGATCTATACCTTCGGTATACCGCTGTACGTACGCTTTAACTCAAATATATTCCTACAGGGTACCGGCTGGTGACTTGTGTAGTATGTTTCTTATGACTTGTTTAAGGTACCAGTCACTAGCAAAGTAAGATTTCTACTATGAACTTCATACAATGTAAACATAGCTTAAGAAACGTTTTGTGAGGATAGTATACATTTATTTTTGATTTCTTTGATTGGATAATATTTGTCTTTGAAAATAAATATATGTTGTAAATAATGTATATTTGTGACATATTGTTAGGGTTTGTTTTACCTGTATAAGCTTACCTTACTCCACACTTGTGTCTGAGCTGTATCCATCTTTGATTTGTGTTCGTTACATTGTAGTGAAGGCATTTGTCAGTTCAGTGATATACACAGTGATTTATTTATATATATACTAGCTGCGCCTCGCGGTAACCTATGTGTTATTCCAGAAACTGAAGTATCTACATATAAAATTTCATCCAAATCCGTCCAGCGGTTTGAGTACGAAAGAGTAACAAACATCCATACAAACTTTCTTATAATATTATGTAGTAGGATTAAATCAGAAACATTTATTTGAAGCATAGTTTCACCATTTTGATTACATTTCATCAATCTGTTTTGTGTTCATTGTATATTATACTGTAGAAGACACTTGTACATTTGCTATTTATAGTTGTATTATTGTTTTATTTTTGTTTTATTGTCAACAGTGATTGGCTGAAAATAACCTGACCACCATTGGTAGTCTGCAAAATAGGATAAATACGGCATAATTTCTCATTGTAATATAGACTTTACCTATTAGTAATACAGATGAATACAGAGTAATAACACATTTTAAAAGCATTAGATAACCGTAATCCGTTACTAGAAGGCGTGGTTTCCATTCCTTCGCTCATACGCCGGCTACTCTATAGAAGCTATGGTGGATGATGTAGAGATGTATGTGTGTAGGTGTATTAAAAGTCGCACCTGTGTCAAATAAGCGATGTTGAACAAGAGGATTAGTGTTAAATCGTGTTAACAGCCACACCTACGACGCAGCTTGGGTTACAGAGGCGTCAATGCAGAACGACATCGAACATTTGACGTCACACATTGGTGATATGTACTGGTTTGAACTGATTTGAATTTGAACTGGTATAGCTTGAAAGAAGAGAAAAACATATCGACTTAAGAATGTAATAAGAAAAAACACTAGCACGGTACATGAAATGATTTATTCAAGGAAAGTACTGAATTGTTTTTACTTCAGCCAACGCTGTTACTCTACCGATAATTAACAGGGTGTTTTTAAATATTGTGAATTGATAAGCTTATTCACAACACAACTATTGTTTACAAATTTAATGAATAATTAAAACAGTTACACTTAAAATGGTTGCATAAGCAAAGTCATTGAACTAAGTTATGATTTCTATCTAGTTAGTGGCATAACTCTACTGCATATAGGTTTTAATAGGTCTAGCCGACCACACACCCGGTAACTGCAATTAAGCTACCTAAATCCGTTTAAACCAATAAAGGGTTTTATTAAATGAAAACTTATTGGATTCGCCGGCGGCAACGCTACCGCAATGCATTTGCACTACTAAAGGTCAATGCACACTAACACAGAAAAACGCTACAAAAAACGCGAGCATTTCCATCCTCTAACTTCTTTCGAATCGGCGTAGTTTCTATGAAACGAGTTTTTGCTGAATGTTGGCAAAGTTATTGCAGTTATTCCAAGTTTCAAACCAAAGTTCATTAATTATTTACTAGTTAGTGGGGTATTCGCTGCGTATTCTGCTTCCATTTCTAGGAAATGGATATTTTTGCTTATCATGGCGTTAATACATTATTGTTAATTAGTTACAATTGGTTCAAAGTACGCCGGGAAATCTTTTGGCTTTTAGATTCGTTAATTTTGATTCTATTTCAGTAAATATTCGACAGAAAATAGTTGAATCATCGAGCCCAACCAATTATCCATTATGGTTTAAAACCAATGAACGCTCGATTCTTCCGTTACACAGCTTGAGGTTTGCTTAACATCTAACCAAAAATGATTTGACAATAACTAAATTTAACATAGTTTCATTTGATTATCATAGTATTCTGTTTACATACCAACCCCATGCACTGAATTACCTTCTTTAAAGATTTTTTATCAATTAAAATACTAAAAATAAATTATATTTTGTAAGAGCAAAGATGCTTAGCCGAACATGTCATCAGAAATATAGATGCAGGGTTATTACCATAGTTACGTGTATAGATAGGACTTTAGTTCAATCGTGATTATGGCGTTTGCAACAGTGCAGAAACATCAGACACTCTCATAATCTCTAGGCTATACGCTAGCGCTATATTGACCATGACAGTTTAAACACGTCTCACTTTAAGTCACTTAAAGTTCTAGCGTTTTTTCAACCCACTATGCGTCTCCCCTAACCCTTTCGTTGCAAAGCTGAATGCGGCTTATTCGATTAACCGCCGACACTGATTGAATTAAGGTATACGACCCGGCTTAAAGGATTTAGTTCTATGGGTTTATTTATTTTGCCTAATCGCTAGGTGTTATGTAGACAAAGTATTTGTATGCGGGAAAATGATACGAAATACAACTTTTTTGCATTTCTTTTAAAATGTATTTGTATAATATTGTGTATGTCACAAATAAACTATTTCTATTCTATTCTAAGTAATCTAGCTAGGTCGTTTTCATTTTTTAATTCATTTTAATTTGAATACTTATTATTAGGATAAACGACTAAGCCACTCCTCTGGTGCTGAGTGCTAAACCGTTTCCTACGGGTATCTGCAATAACTGAAGTTTTGGGTATGCGTACATAATTATTTTTTTCACACACTCACACCCCCGCAACAGGATACCCTGTGTCGCGGGAGGCATAGACACACACAATCACAATACACAAACATCCGAGACCCGAGAACAAACATCTTTGCTTATCACAGAAATGTTTGCCCCTCCTTTTTTTTTTCAATCAATCCAATAATTCCAATTAATCCTCAGTTGGACCTCTTATATGCATTGGCTCCAATTTTTATAAATTTTATCCTCCTGTTGTAATTGGTTTTCTAAGTACATGACTGTCACTTGATTAAGTGGATACCGTGAACTGTGTGTGTCAATATGAACAGACTAACGCCGATGATGATTTGACCATGTAAAGGTTTTTTTTTACTCCGTAATCACATTCACGAAGTAATAACCTCACTTTGTTCTTGAACATGCCACATGTTCCTGTGACAATATATCTAGTAATGAAAACATATAAAATGAGTATTATAGTAAACATCTCAATAATATGCTTATAGTACTATAATTAGTGACTGTTAAAACCTTGTTCCAATTCTGGTCATAATTATTTTTCCATACATACATACATATTCAAGGTAATTCGCCAGAATCAGGGCCAGTATATTCCAGATAGTTATCTCTCGATACAAGCTGCACAGAACCGGGAATTCGATAACGGTGTTGCCATCATCGAGACTTCAAGCGTTGGTGGGGATCAAACCAACGTCCGTCAGTTTGACAGCCGACGCTCCCACCTCTAGGCTACTATAACCTCAATAAACTTTTAAGCGAGTCCTCTTTTACTTTCGAATTAAGAGAAAGTATACAATATCCAGATCCAAAACGAACTTATTACATTTCCATGTTAGTCCAATTTCCATAATTTTTTTTTTTTTGGTATTATTAGAAGAACAGAATTTCCCTCAGTTTGCAGATAATGTACAAATGCATCGAATGGTGCACACAACAGATGGCGTCGGAGAGAACAGTGCAAAAACTAATTATTTTAATGAGTGCCAGGCCAAGCATGGAGGGACGTATTTTTTCAAAGCATCGCATCAACAATCTCTTGGATTGTTTAACATTTATAATTTACATAATTCATAATCATCCGACAGCTGGGTGTGGCCATAGTACGAGCGAGATTCGACGACGACGACAATTTCAAAGGTTTGATTTCTAAAGCGTTTGGAGTTAACGAATAAAAAAGGAGGACGTAAGAGAGAGGTTTTTACTCTCTATACTACTTAATCGTGCATACAATTGTGTGGCTTGCCATAAGGGAACTGAGCAATTTAATTTGTATGGTGGAATATGCTCATAATTTATGTAAAATCTACTTTACTAACACGAATTAGTTTCATGATATTTAATAGACACACTAACACGTAACAGTTAGACTTGAGCCATAGGGCTGACAATCAATATTAAGCGCAGTATAGTTATTTGGCATGAAATGTATAACACCGCGTTTTGTCATCTACGGCGCCCAGTAATATATACCGGTGTGTAGTATGAGTGATTAATTTATTGATTATAAGTAATGAGAGCACTATTTGATTTCTATAAAAGCGTAATAAATGTACACAATTATTGATGCTCATATTATTATGATTAGTTTAATTTGAGCACACACCATCTGCGTAATCTCCATAAAACCCGTATTTTTTCCCGTAACTATTATATCGCAGCTTTTAATATACAATAAGTCCTTTATTAATAGGATGCATACATATGAAATATTGATTCTATGTAGGTTGAAAATATAGATATTATTGTAAAATATTAGTTATTCTAAACGCTTTAGCGCGGATACAATGCACACCATTGTATACAACTGTCAGCTATCCGCTTAGGCTATAAAATCGCTATCACTCACACCACACCCCATACCTAATCATTTTAATTACTGACACAGTTGGCCGAAGTCGTGAAGCCACTGAATAAATATCTTTGTATTGTTTTCAGTAAAAAACTTACCGACCTAGAAATGAAACAATTCACAATTAGCTATCTATTAATTATTTATCGATTAACTGTGACAGTGGGGCCTGTCAAGAAAAATCTAGAATTGTTGTGTAATCCATTGATAAAGAAAAAGACCGATGGGAGCGGCTGTATCAAACATCTTCCGTCATTGCAATAATTCAGGTCTGTGGGGACACCATAGCCCGTACACGGTGTATACGGTGTATCATAGAGCACCTCATCGTTCCAGATGTATACAAAATGCGACGTGACTGCTGGAAAAGCTACGATAACAATATCTCAATAATTATCAAGGTATCCATGTTGAGCGTTTTCATGATTTGTTTCATAAATATCATTTATGAAACAATTGGTTATTTAAGATACTTTATTAAAACTTTATCTGCAAGATGAAAAACATTATCCATACCAAATTGAAATAATACAATATATTTCGTAAAAAGAATAATGTAAAAATAACATAAACAAAGAGGATAATATATTAAGAACATGTGCCATAGATATGTTTAACACCTTCAATTAAACACGTACAGAACACGATATTTAGAACTTTTTTTCTTTTTTTTTTTTTTACACACAGACCCCCGCACTAGGATTCCCTGTATCGCGGGAGGCATGGACACACACAATCACAGCACACAACATCCAAGACCCGGGACAAACATCTACACATCGTACAAATGTCTGCCTCGGCCGGGATTCGAACCCAGGGTCCCGGAGACACAGTAGTCATGTCACTGACACTAACCACTGCGCCACGGCGACCGTCAATCACTTTAATTTGCTAATTGATATTATACTTAAGTAAAAACCAAAACAAATGAATCATAGATAAGATTAACAAACACACACAATCAAACAATAATTAAATTTGAACAGTACCAACTTTTTCTACTGCCGAAATTGTTCGAGCTCATCAATCATTCACACAAATAATAATTTAATATTCTAACTAAACAATATCAATTATAAAACAATCAATCAATTCATTTCATGACAAGAAATAATAAAGACCATCTCATTAGGTAAACAGCATAACCAATAATTTCTACTCTCTCGCGCGTTTTAAATAGCTTTCTAGGAGAAGGAAAGAAGGTGTAATAGACCGTCTCACTCCCACACTGTGACGGTAGAGCAGTTTTTTAACATTAATTAGTTTATTAATGCAAATTTGAATGCGAATTCACGATGGCTTATTGCGATATCGGATCGAGATTGCAGCGATAGAGCGAGGTATCAAGGAGTGAGTGACAGCGGGCTTGCGTGTCTAGTTTGCGTGGACATGAGCATTGAGTACTGTCTGCGTAAACAAGACATTATGGAGAATGC
Organism: Apeira syringaria; assembly: GCA_934044485.1. Taxonomy (NCBI): domain Eukaryota; kingdom Metazoa; phylum Arthropoda; class Insecta; order Lepidoptera; family Geometridae; genus Apeira; species Apeira syringaria. The sequence continues at coordinate 22,557,605 of OW203660.1, read as the reverse complement.
TGGTCACGGAACCTTCATTCATCTATGGAGTTGATGTCAATTTTGGTTTTAGATCTAAAAGTGTCTTGTAAAGTCTCAATGAACTTGGTGGTGATTTGTCTGTGGAGACTAAATTAAAGTCGTTTAGGTTTTATTTTATACATTCACAACACGTGCATATACAATAATTTGCAAAAATAATTGTGAAATATGTGATTATAGTTGTATAGTATTTATTGATGAGCCATACTAGGACATAGGCGTATAATCTTCATTTTGCGGTGGTCTAAATATAGTCTACGGCTTGTTTATTTTTTTAATAATTAAGGAAGACGGTCTTAGCTGGTATTTGTTGTATGCGTACCCATTTCAATTGATTTAATATTATAAACTCGTAAGATTGATAAGATGTATGTCCATTAGCACAAAGGTTACTTTGTACTCTGAAAAATGTACTGTTCCAGTGGAATAACTAAGGTAGTAGGGAAAAGCACGGGTTGCGGCTTGTAAAGAATAATTCCGACAATATGCTTCCGCTTATACCTTAATCCACAGACTAAATTAGTGTTTGTCTGAGTTAAGCTGCTTATTACTTTATTGTCGGCTACATTTTGTATGCACAATGTGTACTTTTACATCGTTCCAGTCGACTGACATGTCACTTTTAGCTTAACGTTGCATACCTCACTGCAAGTTTTATAGATATACGATAGCGGTGTGTCAGCTAATTGAGGCTTAATGTTTGCATAAATAATAAATGAAATTATTCAAATAAAATTGAAAATAACTACGTCGTTTGATAAGTATACAAGCCCACTCCCACTACTTAAACCTAGAATTTAATTTAATTATTTTTGAAAATAGGTACGTGAGCGTTTTCTATTCTTTTTTTGAGGGGTGAAATTGTAGCAACCATATGGATCTTTTTTTTTTCTCAGCCATGTACGTCCACTGCTGGACGTATGCCTCCCCCATATAGGGGGGATTTGCCAATACTAGCCACACTTGGCAGGCGGGTAATATAAATATGGATCTATCCACAAGGAAATTGGGTCTTCACGATACAGGCAAAGCCAAGTGTGAGGACCATGGGTATTGAATGAAGCTTCTCTCTGTCAGCGTTAGATATTTTATTTTATTTTATTTTCTTTGGGTGGCTTACAGCTAAAGTTACAAATTAGCACAGATAGATTAGATATAGTTGTGATAAGTCACATTTTTTGTATTAGCTATCAGCCATTTGTGTTTGTGTTTAGCGCTGAAAATAAAAACTTTTTCAGAGGTTGGCAACGTTGTTAAAAACGCGTTGCCTAACTCTGTATTTCCGAAAAAATACGACCTGGGTATCTTCAAGTCACGAGTGAATAGGTATCTTCTAGGCAGGCGTGCTCCATCGTAGACCGCATCATCACTTAACATCAGGTGAGATAGTGGTCAAACGCCTGCCTATTCCCAATAAAAAAAAAAAAAAAAACGTATCGTAATGCTCCTAGTTTCACGAATATTCATAGGCGTTGGCAAAGCTTGATTGCCATCTATCACATAAAAAAGAACTGATGGCCGTTGGGGGTTGAAAAGTTCTCGAATAGACACCACGGACTGGCAAGCGCAGCATAGGATGGCCACCGACCAGGTGGACAGACGTCCTGACTAAGATCGCAGGCAAGTGATGCGGGCCGCTTCCAATCTGTCCTTGTGGCGATCAATGGGGTAGGCCTATGTCCTGCAGTTGACATCCTATGGCTGAGATGATGATGATGATGTTAACATAAAAAAAGAAAAATCATTAAAAGTATGAGTTCTTTAAGTTTAGGTGACATGTATATGTATATTGTAGGTAGGCACTAGTTTAATTTATGTAATTGATTGACAATAATATACTTAGTGACATGTTTAGATAGTTATTGTAAGGACATTAAATGTTAAAGTTTAGTTATTCTTCTGCGAATGCTTTTAATGTTGCACGCCTAAAGGGTAGAATATAGCGGACCAATATATCTTTAATGTAAACATCTGTGTAATACCTATATTCGCAATAAACTATTTGATTTGATTTGATTTGATTTGATTTGATTTATGATCTCAGTATACGTTTGCTTAATATAATTGGTCGGTAAAGATCGTATAGACAAACCCAGTGCGAGCTATTCTAACTCTTAGACTAATGGTAAAAAAACTATTTTCAACCGACGTTCAAAAGAAGAAGGAAGTTCTCAGTTTAGTTATATTTTATGGTATTAAGTAAGAAACTCTGTTATTTATAAGCCGAACAAAAAATACGAACGCATTTGCTTTCATATTAAATTCCAGAAATTATACAAAAATTGTTCAAGTATGTTTCATAATTTCAAAGAAAACTTGAAAATGTTTTGCGGATGAGTCAGTCGGGAGTCAGTGTTTAAACTATGTTTTCAATTAACTATTACCTACGTGTATCTATAATGTAAGAACCTCCCTCCCGAAGACCAATTCTTCGCGAACAGTCTAACCTTCAAGACCACCCAATCGAGTGGAAATCGACCGAATCTTCAAGCATCCCACCCTTAGAAAGAGATGCATGATACCACCCCAGCCACGCCCCCTTTCTTAGCTCAGAGGGTAAGGGTAGTTACCCCCAGGGGGTGAATGTACCACGTTAGTAATTGGCTTGCACGTGCCTTTTTGGTAGAAAGTGGGTTTTTGTTTGGATTTTTGGGTGAAAAGGAAATGACAAATTTTGAAGGTTTTTTTCTATGACTCAGTACATACTGTTCACTTATCTTTAGTACAATAATACGTAGTAGGAATTTCAAGGGTATGCATTAGATACTTTGATTTATCTATATTTTTCCGATGATCAAGGTAATATATACAGTTTTCGCTTAAATTCTTGAAGGAAAACCTTCGGCTTCTTTTGTGACTTGAACCCACGAGTATAGAATACCGTCCCATCGCTTTGTCATCTAAGCTATATATTTTCGAATTTATTCCTTCATTTCCAGTTACATCAGAGATCACGAAAAGTCGAATATTTTCCTTCAAAAATTTGAACGTAAGTTCCGCCTAGCATGATGTATAATCAATAAAACAAAAAACTCATAGACAATATATATGTGATTACATAATATTGTGTCAATCAGCACATCATATTCATATATTCCATCGCTTCATAAATAAAATATTCAAATCATTCATTATTGATTGAATTATTATATTCATGAAGCGTTAGAAATTCAAAGGGCTTCTTGATACTACTTCAGATGTAATATCTTATATTATATACCTATTATTATATTTTGACGTTCTAAGAACTTGTTTCTCGTAATAAATTAGGTTCATGTACAAAGAGATAGGTAGCTACAAAATAAAATTAGTTCCTAATGAAAGCTAAAATGAATGATGATTTCCTAATGAAAAAGACGCGGCACGGCGCTCTTAGAGGTGACTCCACGAAACTTCGCTCCGTATTTTTTTAAAAGTTTAAGTAGTAAAAAGTTAAAAAGCGACGTTGAAAGTTATACAGTTACGAAGCTTATAAAACGACGAGTGCAATAGTGGTGGTCCTGTTGAGATGTGACAATTACAAGAGGAGAAATTAATGAAAACATCTTCAAATTTTACGGTAACGGCCTTTGTTTCTACCTATAGCAATAATTGGCGCGCACTACGCGTCAGCCGTGTACAGACAGCCAGTACTAAAAGGTCATTCACCTTATACCACAAGTCCTCGAAGCGCGTAGCCATTTTTTGACGCTTAAATTATTAGCTGAGTGGCCGAGCGTAAAGTGTTGTAGACTTTAATACAAACAGTCGACGGTTCGAGTCCCACACGGACAATAATTTTTGCATCATTTATTTTTGCACATATTACATTTAAACTATTTTTATTCCTTCCGACACAAATAAAAATGGAAAAAATGAATAGAAATCCTGGTACCGAAAATATCACATTCCGGACAACTCAGCGTAGAAGAGCGACCTCACTAGGTACGGGAAACTTAACAGACTCATCACTTGAGTCCATAGCGAAATTGACACTTTCCCAACAAGGTATGAACCTAAGTAGCGAATCAAACGACGCTTCAAATCAGAGAATACAAGAGTTAGAAGTTAAACTACAATCAGCTGATAACCAGATTGATATTTTATCATTAGAAAACTCAAGACTGCAAAAAGAGTTAAGTAAGAAAAACAAGCTCATAGATGTATATAGAAAAATCGAAAGCAGCGAAATCATAGTTTCGACGCCTTTAGCGGGAAGAAAAAGAAAAAAACCTCGTTTAACAGGTGAAGTCCTCAATTTATCAGCGCACACTATTGCTTCTACCTTACCCTCAAGAGAAGATCTATACCAGCGGATTGGAGAACTAGAAAAACAAACACAGGAGCTTAGTAAGTGGTTAGAAGAAGAAAAGAAAAAGTCATTAGATTTATTCACTAGGCTGAAATTATCTGTACCAGCTATAAAACCTGTCAAAAAAGTTATTGAACTGAAAAAGCTATCATCATATCAGAAGAAAATAAAAAAACTAACAAGGAGAGCCGAGTTCTTAGAAAAAAGATGTCATAAGTTAAACAAGCTAGAAAGGAAAATTAATTCAAAATTAGAGCATGAAGAAAATAAGAACAGAATTTTAGCAGAAATATCGAATCACAGCGCCCCTATTGTAGATAAAATCATTCTGAATAGACCGACAAATGTACCCAAAGGTTTGAATGTATGTGGAAAAAATATTCAAAATAGAGCTAAAAATAAACGTGAATGTGTAATTTTATCTGACGAAATCGGACGAGGATTGATATATAATCTTACTAAAACGAATGTACTAAATAATTTTATACATTTTTGTAAGCCAGGAGCAATGATGGATCAAATTTTGGACAATTGTGAAGAAAAGGCAAAATCTATTAGAAAAGGCGATACCCTAGTAATATTAATTAGTAAATTTCATGACAGTTACGCAAAAAATAATGTTTATGTGAAAAGATTACAAAGCATCGTTGAAAAATCAGACAGAGAATACAATATTGTAATGACAGGACTTAGGTATGACGGTTGGAATGATAGTAATATTTACAATATAAATAACAAAATTGCTTCTATTGCTCATTTTAACAAGAATGTAAAATATTTGGAACTAAATTCAATTAATCAGTCTAATAATCAAAGATCATATAAAATCAAAGAACTAATAACAGAGCAAATAAGAACTGTACTTTTGCATAGTTTCCGTCCAACTTCTTCACTAACTTTCATTAGACAACTAGAACTAAATAGTAATCAGAAAACAATTTTTCACATAAATCGGCAGTCCCCCAAACAAAGATGATTATTGCATCTAACGTGCAAAGTATTCATAAGAAATATAATATATTAGAAGACCTATTAAGTCTATATAGTTGTGACTTGTTCTGTGTAACCGAAACTTGGGCTTATGACCACCAAATTATAGGTATGAATTTAGAAAATTATGAACTTGCTACATACTTTAACAGACAAATTTTTGAACATGGAGGTACGGCGATATTTGTGAAAAATGGTATAGATTACAAAATCAGAAATGATCTAAATTCAATGTCATTAGAAATGAATTGCGAAATTGCGGCTATTGAGCTACGTAGATCTAAAGAGGTGATTATAAGTGTGTATAGGCCAGACTATGATATAGACTTATTCTTTGAAATCTTGAAAAAAATGCTATGTAAACTTGCTAGAGAAAACAAGAAAGTGGTGATTGTTGGCGATTTCAATGTAAATATTTTAAAGCCTAGTCCTAAGCTACGTAAATTTCAAAACATTTTAGACAATTATAACTTTAGATTTATTTTGACAAGCCGACCAGGACGGAAGGCACTAGTTCGACATGTATTGACAATTTTATCGTCAATTTTGAGTCATGTACAGGAAGTGTGATGGACGTTAAAATAGCGGATCACAATTCGATTATGTTAAATTTCCAAACCGAAGATTCAGACACCAAAGATAGTTGTTCATATGTTTTGACTAGAACCTTTTCTGAAAGTAATATAAACTATTTCCATTATCTACTATTCACTGACTACGATAAATTATACGACGAAATTAAAGAAGCCAACACAGCTAATAGTAAAATGAATATTTTGATGGAAGCTATAACACATTTTTATAAAATAGCTTTTCCTCTGAGAATAAAATACTCAAAAAGAACCCAAGCACCAAAATTTACAACAAAAGGCATAGAAGTATCGAGAAATAAGTTAGAAAAATTAGAAATACTTCAATCTGTTGATCCCAATAAAGATAGAACGTTAAGAATACGGAAATATAGAAAAATCTTTAGAAAAGTATTAAGATCAGCAAAAAGACTACAATACTGCTACAGAATTTCAAGATCGAAAAACAAAATCAAAGAAACTTGGAAAATAATTAATGAGCAGATAATGAAAAAGACAAAAAAGAAAAGTAGTATATATTGTATTAAAAATAACGGCCATATAATTAAAGATGAAACTTCAATTGCAAACTTATTCAACAACTTTTTCCTGAATATAGCTCATAACCTAACAAAACATACGAAGGTTGATAAAGATAAATGTTTAAGGTATTTAAGCAATATAGACAAACTACAGAGCTACATAAAGTTTGAGCCTGTAACCAAAGATGAAATAAGACGTGTTATTCAAGAAATTAAAAATAAAAATGCTCTAGATATAGATCACATGTCTGTTAAAATTATAAAAAAGCTCTTCACAAGAAACGAACTCATATTAGAACTTCTCTATGAAGTCATAAATAAATGTATTGAAGAAGGGATTTTTCCGGATTCTCTGAAACGTGGACGAGTAATCCCTTTGTACAAAAAAGGAGATCACAGTGACCTTAGTAATTATAGACCAATATGCATACTCCCAATACTATCGAAATTATTAGAAACGATTTTAAAAAAGAAAATAATTAAATACTTTGAAGACTATCAACTATTTACACCTGCTCAATTTGGATTCCGTAAAAATAAATCAACGGAAATGGCCATACAGGAAGTTGTCTATTACATATTACAGGGCATGGATGAGGCAAAAAAATGCGCTAGCATTTACTGTGACCTCTCAAAGGCCTTCGACTGCTTGCGGCACGAAATACTCATACCTAAACTTGAATATTATGGATTTCAGGGAAAAGAATTAAACATGATAAAGACGTACTTATCGAACCGAACCCAGATCGTTCAGGTGAATAAATGCTGTTCCTCTGTAGGTATAAACAATATCGGTATACCTCAAGGCTCAATACTTGGTCCTCTACTGTTTCTGATATATGTGAACGATCTCGCATATTGCCTACCTGATTGGGCGTCGGTAAATTTATTCGCAGACGATACACATGTTGGCATCAAAGAAAAAAACAATGACACTTTAGATACAAAAATAACTGAGACCATGAACATACTCCATGAATGGTTCGAGGCAAACGGCATTATTCTGAACGGTGAAACGTTATAATGAAATATCATGCCAAAAAAAGGAAAAAAGACGCCATTAGCAAAACCGAACATGTTTTTCTAGGATACACTGTGGACTACACAATTACCCATAGTTCACACATAGATAAAACTTGTAAAAAATTAAGAAGTGCAAATTATGCCCTCTTTAAGCTTAAGCCTGTACTTGATACGAAAACACTAATTTCAGTCTATTATGCGTATATACACTCGATACTGAGCTATGCTATAATAACTTGGGGAAATGGTACAGACATTAATAGGTTACTGGTGTGCCAAAAACGTGCTATCAGGATAATTAACGGCATCACGCGCCGAACTTCAGCTCGCAAGTACTTCGTTAAACATAACATTATGACAGTGATAGCATTATATATATACAAATGCCTACTAGACGTACATAAAAATATTGACAAATACAAAACAAGAAAAGATAATCATACTGGATCTATCGCGACTATGAAAATGAGACATGAGGACAAACTAAGTATTCCTAAGACAAGACTCGTAAAGACCCAAAGACATGGCATATATACGAAAATAAATATGTACAATAAGTTACCTAAATCTGCTACTAAATTAGAATACCAAGAGTTCAAACGTAAAATCAAATATTTCTTGACTAGTAATGCATTCTATAAATTAGATGAGTTCATGGATATCAAACTTTCAGAAAAGTCTTTTCAGTGACCTAAAATTATAATAAAAATGCACTTGCTCCTTAGTGATTTAATTAAAAAATTGTCAATACTAACGTCAATATTTCCACTTTCATATGAACCAGTCTTTAAAATATATATATTATTAATTAATTAATTTAATAAGTAATTATAAACATGTATTGACTTGCCGAAAATAACGAATGTTATTATGGTTAATAAATAATCTGAATCTGAATCTGAATCTGCTACATATAAATAGTTGTCTCCCATAATAGCACTAATATCCCAATTCGACACCATACGAGTCTATGATCGACAACATAATCAGTCTCATATGAATGGGCAATATTGCGTGACCAGTAATTATCTTAGATGTCGAAACTGGGGTTGTAAAGGCCAGGGTGGCGGCAGCTGTACGGTGGAGTTAGTGAAATTACTGGTGGAAATGAAAATTAACTCGGGTATTATGATCGACTGAGCTATTTAAATATCGAGCACTGCAGTGGGACGTGTCGAGCGTAGGTGTGTTGCCCGACACCTGCAATCTTGGAATATTCAACTCATAAGTCTCATAAGTCAGTGTCTCCGCTTGAACTGTGTAATTGCTTAGCTTCGAGTGAGATAGTGGTCAAATACAAGTTCATAGACCCTTCTGTGAATCTGAAAATACAGCACCCGAATGTGTGTGCTCGCACAACAAATAGGTTGGCGATGGATTGACTACTAAATTTTGACAGTTCGTTCCTTATTTTTCTTCATAAATTAAGGCTTCTGTAGCTATTTGTCAAAATTATGCTAATGTCCGATCACGCTAGTTTCATAAAGGAATTGAGTAAGCATACGATATAGTTATATTTAATATCTAAATGAACGCGAAGAGACCCAATAATATAACTAAAATATTAAAAAGAACTTCTTTTACAAGTTTTACTTAGTGAATTTGGAAGAATATAATTAATTTCACATATTAATTCATTATCCTGCTACAGTTTTTAATTAAAACCAGATTTACAATTCAGCAAGCTTTTAAACTCAACAAGCGCGGTCACGGACCATGAGCTCAGCTGGTGGTGGTTCGATTCCCGGGTCTGATGCACTGGAGGGTGAAGCCGATGGAAAAACTCTGATAAATAATAATAAACAACGGTGAAGGCGCCCACGATTCCGACTGATAGCTCGTTATGGTTTCGCACTAATTAAAGAATAAAATGGGAAAGAATCAAGACTAAAAGTAGTTTTAGTCTTGATTCTTTCCCATTTGTGTTGACTATTAAAATAATTTTACGGCTAGATACCTTTATTATACTGATAACTAATTAAATGTTATACCTACTACATTAACATATGAACAATCCACTACCTATTGCCAGACTACAGATAGCTCATACTTTCGAAACTGCTACCAGTTGGCAGTGTACCCAGAATGCTAGCAGCGTTACCCTGTAGAACTGTAATGCTGGTTTGATCCAGATAAATGTGCGAGCATTTTGGTCACGCGTCGCGTCGATCAAGCGCTTTGATAAGTTGAAATGAATTGATTACTATAAAAGAATATTAAAGTACCAGATTTAGGAAAGTCCAGTTCATCATCATCTCACCCATGGGACGTCCACAGCTGGACATATGCCTCTCCCATTTTATTAGTTTTTTTCCCTTATTATTAAAATGCAAAGGTTTGGATGCATATAGATGATCGTTATTCATTTACGAAATAACGGCTGCCTGAATCTTTATAAATTTGGTTGGAAGATTCCTTAGTTATCCTGGGATAACTAGGTTTTATCGCTAATGACAACATTTAAACTTCTTAACCTTTTTAATGGCGGGGAAAAAGAAGAGCTTTATATAATCAGATACATTTGCATTGTCATAAATCGCCAAATTAATATATATCTAAACTATTGTTACCATCAAACTACTTTAAAGGTTTTCAAACGCGTATTAAAAAATATTTAACATGAAATACTAATAATTTCAGAATAATAAGAATAACTACTATCAAGCTAAGGTATAATACTATAATGTCATATTCCGATATGATATAGTAAAGTTTTTATTTAGTTTTAATTTTCGATTAATCATTAGGGAAAAAAAACACACTCGTTGTTTCTACGTCAGAGCCGCCTCTACCCACATCATCAGATAACCATATTGCCGTATTAGCCAACGGGCAGTGCAATATGCCGTCCCCTCGACGGGAACAGAACCGGTGCCAGCTGACGCGGCTACCGACCGTGTCGTGATAACCGCACATTTGTTAGAGTAGGGGAGCAAGGTCAGTATGGATGTGAAACGGAGCTCTGAGCATTGCGTGTGTTAGACATTAGAAATAGTGTAAGGATATGAAACCGGAAAATTCTGGCTATTGGCCTCACGAGTAAACTGAAAGTCAAGGAGAGGCTGTGTTGGGGATTCCCCTACGTGATCAAGATCATCCTAACGTAAGGCAGTGCATGATCTTGTGCTGCCTTTATGTACGGAACGTTTTGGTTCTACTTTCGATAGCTACAGTCGTCAAGCCAAACCTATCTATCTTCTAAGTTTGGATGCTTCATCTTTGACCATTTCGCCACAAGCTATTAATTTATTGAACTACAATATATAATGTATCGTAGGCGCTATTTCCTAATGCACAATATGATATAAATATAAAAATAATAAATACTCACATGAAAATGTTAAATAACTATGTAACTAAATATAATTTAAAATATTGATAAGCATCTGTAGGTACCTAGCGTAATACCTTGTTACTTAATTAAGTACCTACTTTCAAAAAATACATATATTGTTTGTTTGATTTCTCTTCAAACAAAAATCCTTTTTTTTAATGATTTGGACATAAGTAGTCAAATCGATTACGACATGAGTCATAGATATCTATCCAGCAATCCTTGTAAACGCATTAGTGTACACAGTGTTGGTGTTCTAAAAAATAAATAAAATAAAAACAAATCTAAAAGTTTTCTTATACAAAGTTGTGATCGCTATTGCTGGGTTATAAATTACCAGATTCACTAAAAATATTGAAAATAAATACCATTGAAATTGCTTTTTTACTGGCTTCATAAAATAAAGGGGTTCATATACCGGTGTATATTTTTTTTTTAAGAGATTTCTCAGCCAACCGACCGAATATTTCTTTTTTCCGAAGTGGTCCAATTAATTTTTATTGGACTAGGTTCATCGGTGTTTAAGATATGGAGAACATTAAAAAAAAATGATGATAAGGAAGTCATTTTTCTATTTTTTTAAAAATATTTTTTATCCCGTTTACATGCGTACAGTGCGATACTTACGCGTAGTCGATACCTCCATCGCATTACGAATAGTTAAAAATTTGATTATGCGTAAATGTCGCGCTACCCTCTAATAAGAACTAATAATTAATATTGAGTGTGAGTTGAAATAATTTTTTTTTTCGTTAAATACATGCATTGTAATATATATTGTTAACGGCTCGGTTCATTTATGTAAACGTTTGAGATTTATTAATCTGAAGCGTTAAAAAACATTTTTCTTCATTGATTAAATTTTAAACCAAGAATTAAGTTAATACACCATTCGTGGATATATTAAACAAGCAATTAAATTAATAAAGAAATGAATAGTAAATCAAATTTGTTCCATCACCTTCACGGTGGGTCTTGCAATCAATTATCACGTATGACAAGAGAAAGTTACACAAACATAAACACTGGTTCCTAAAATCCGTAAAAAAAGAATTAGAAAGCATAAAATCTTTAATACCCCATTTATTGCGCAGTATCAAAAAAAATTAACGATAAAGGTCAAAAATTACCGCTTGTAAACTTCTGCAACTGCCAATGATGTATGCAAATTTTCGTATGGTAGGGTAGAATTAGATGTTCTTAGATGTAGCTCTCGGTGTATTATAGGGTTTAGGATTTTGTGGGGGTTAATGCCTGATTGATCGCGGTTTTAACCGAAAGGGCATCGTTTTTTTCTCCATTTGGCATAGCGCAGATATTTTAAGTAGTTTAAAGGACGCAGATTTCATTTTAATGCTGTATAAAAAAAAGGCCAGAATTATTGCCACCGCAGCCGTTTTCTCTCAGGATCTCAATTAGTTGAACCATTATCATTTATCTCTTAATGAGAACAGTAGGTAATTTACCAGTACAGTTTCTGGTGAAGGCAACACCGTTAAGCAAATACTTATTTAACTGACTGGCCGGTTGGCGCAGTTGGTAGCACTCTGCCTTCTGAGCCGCTGGTCCCGGGTTCGATTCCCGGACAGGTCAAACGCAACAAGGTTGTGTGTATGAACATGTCTGTTTGACCTGTGTCTGGGTGTGTATATGTTTATAAGTATATATATAAGTATGTATTTAAGTATATATATCAGTCATCAGGTTACCATAGTACAGGCTCTGCCTAGTTTGGGACCTGAAGACCTTGTGTAAATGTTGTCCCATATTAAAAAAAAAAATCATAGCATGGTGGTAGGGTGTTTTCCAATACCCGCCCAGCTAGCAGCAGCTAGTTTGAAAACTGTCATCAAACAGACAGTGTGTTCAGGCAGCAGTCCTTGAGAGCCAGTTAACATTTAAGGTGTTGGTAGGTTTTACACCTTCGACCATATCGTCACTGATTAACAAATAAGATATTGATCAAACGCTAGATGTGTAAAATAAAAAAAGATAAACTCTATCAAGCTAGCAATTGCGTATATGCAGAGGTTAGCTCTTGAGGATAGCTCATATTTTGATATCTCACTAGTGGCATAGCGACAGTTGTGTTAATGCTTGTCTGAGCTGTTTGTTTCCACAGATATAAACCTATAATAAGCAATGATAGCATGATTAAATATATAATAGTAATAACTGAGCATCTTATGTATATACTGGATAAGTTTAATCATAAAACGCAGCCTCTGCTTTTACGAGAATGCCTACTTTTGAATCAATAAATCTTTTTTAAATATTTTTGACAACAAGTTTTGCTTATGGCTTATTCAAACTGGGAAGAATTGGCAGAACTTTCAGAACTATTGATTTCTTTGAAAATATATTTTTCATTCGTCAGGATAAACTTTGTTGTTGAATTGTTTCCATATAAATTTCATCAAAATCGGTTAAGTATATATTTTTAATTTCAAGAAAATGTTCTAAGGATAAGTAGTGGAACTCGGTATTTGACACATTTGACTAAAAACTTTTTTTTTTTTTTTTTAATGGATTTTAGAGATCCCTAACTCCCACGGTAGGATTCCCTGTGTCTGTGGGAGCTAGTAGGCTTCCAGGGTGAGTCGGTGTGAGAAGTGCGATTCGGTGATGTAATTGAGTGTGTGTAGTGAGTCTAGTAGCTTAAATACATTTTTGAAATAAAGAAAAATAAGTAAGAGGAACAATTTAGTTTTTTGTTTGTTACGTAAGTCGTAAGGTAATTATGTGCATTTGGGTATTATATATTTATTCTAAGTAGTTGTTCTGTGCTCTTGTAGCCTAAATTTAGTAAATATTGTTTGGTTTTGTGTTTACACGTCCATTTTGTGTCTTTTACAATGTTACTGGTAACTTACAGTATAGGTTCGCGATAGTAATAAGTGGTTGTGTGAAAATACCTCTCGTGTCGAACAGACTACATTGCTTCATCCTTATCTAATTCACTTTCAATACATACTGCAACCGTTAAGCTTGTTCAAGTTGCATTGTTTGCTGTTATTCATCAAGACAGGAAAGTGGTCGTGTCAAGCGGGCGAAGCGTACCGCCAACAGCGTGGCGTGGTGTGGCGTGCGCCTAAGAAGCTCTACACGCGCGAGCTTCTAGCAATGCGTGCGTGCTTGCGTGCATGGCCACGTAACAACATTTACCACGTGGTCGAAACACGCGAACTGACGTCGTGATAACAGTGTCAATGGATAGCGTGATGACCGTTGATTTTTAATCATGGAATGGGATCTTTGCGTGAGTGATGCTTGGGTTAGGTCCATGGGACTGAAAACTGTAAGTGTTGGCGTGATCGTTGGCTGGAGCATCATTGTAGCTTTTTTTTTAAATTGTGTAGATCTAGCGTTTGACCACTATCTCACTTGATGGTCAGTGACGATGTGGTCGAAGATGTTATCACGCTAGACCTAGAATGCTCACTGGCTCTCAAGGACTGCTGCCTGAACACACTATGTGTTTGGTGACAGTTTTTGAAACTTGAGGGTGGTAGCTAGCCAGGCGGGTATTCGAATGTACCCTACCACCATGCTGGGAATTTGATAACGATGTTACCTTCACCGGAAGCTCAAGCTGTTATTGGGGATCGAACCAGTGTCCGTCAGTTTGACAGGCGACGCTCCCCCCGCTGAGCTACCATCGCTTCAATATGTATGCGATATGTACGGTTGATTGTTTCATTTACGTAAGACAAATGAATTCAGATAACGCTAAAGTATAATTGATGGCATGTAAGGGTAACGAGGCGTGTTGGTCCATGTATATATCTTTATCTGAAAAGGATAGATAAACAAGTAAAGTGTACATTTACACCAATACAACATAAAAGTAACTATAATATTGTAACAGCTAATGATTATATACAAAAGGCGGCTTTAATGCTAAAAAGTGATTTCTTCCAGAAACCTTTTGATGGAGAACTTCATTATAAAGTGGCGTAGAGGACTGTTAAATTATTTGAAAGAATCTTAGTAACATTAATAAATATTGGAGGTATTTACGAATTGGTGAACTGTTCGGTTATACTTCATTATTTCTTATATTTTTATATACGCATCAGAAAGCCTATAGTGCACCATGATGCCCAGTTATATAACGAAGCGAATTACTTATAAATATTTACAACTTTATTGGTTACTAGTTACTTTATACTTTCAACTTTCTAGTGCTCATGATATTATTAGCGAATTTATGACGTCCCATTTAGGCTGCGGTCCGAAACATGCTAAAATCACTGTACACGCAAGCCCGTCCGGAAGCAGCATGAGGGCGCTGATGGCAGACAGAAGAACGTTGTTGTAGATGACGTCATTGCCGAGACTATATTGCTCGTTCAGTGATTTAAAGATAAAGATAAAATTTCATTTATTGCCTTAAATATTAGCACAAATTACAACACAATTATAAAGACATGACAGAAACATTACATGTAAGGTTAAGATAATAAGATTATTTTATATTTAATATTAATTATAAATATTAATTATTTAAGTTAATAAGATTTCGCTCACGAAAACAGTAAGCGGTGTCATCAATTCATAGATGCTAGGGGGCAATGTCTTATTCTAAATTTAAGTGTGTAGGTACGTCATTTTGAATGTTTTCAAGTTCAATTTAAATTGTTCATTATATGACACGGAAGTTAGGGCGGTCAATACACATGCGATGACACTTTGGCGCCGTCACATCTTCCTGAGACACATGTTAGGGCTGGCGCCGGGGCTTGTTCGGCGGAACAACTGAAACGGCGAAAATATGCTAACCTAGATAGTGGTTACATATTTAGACCGTTTATGGGGCCCGTAGGGACCGGAAGCACATCGGATTTTCCGAAACTTATCAGAGCGTTGGATCGATGCGACGGTAACCAAAATGCTGGCACATATTTGGCTCAACGATTGCAATTCAAAGTGGAAATGCTGCTAGCATTCTGTTATTTCTGCTAAGTCTGTTATTGTTCTTCAAATGTTATTTTAGTTGCTGTAATTAGTTATAAGTATTTATTTATAAGAATGACATCGGCCCATCTAAAAATTTAAATATATTTTTAGGGTGTATATGTTGACACATTTTTAATAGCTTTGATACTAAGCAAACGATATCAAAATTCATAAATTGTTAATGTACAAGTTTATTATCTTTGTTAACGTGAAACCTGACATACAAAACCGAAGCTGACTGGTCTCCAGGGGGGGAAAACGATCTTGTCCAATCAGATAGAAGGGTAAATTAAATTAAAAAAAAAAACTATTTATGTATCGTTCTGTTAAACACACTTTAACTTTTTAAATAATCTAATTAATTATTCTGTTTGGTTTTAAGAATATAGGATTATTAACTTATATATTCTTTTTTTTAATTTGTTTTTGTAGAGAAATAAAACAACTAGAACTTAATGGCGTACCTTAATTATCATTACAAGACGTTTGTTATTCAATTTAAGATAAAAAGGATTTTCAGAGAAAGCTTAGAGGTAGCAATGAAAATGCTGTATAGATGTTTATATATGTTTGTGTATTCCTATTAGAGTATCTTTTTACAATACAACCCCTGGATATTACATTCGTTTTGATCAAACGCGGGTGGATTTAGTCGGCACATTATTATATGACTGCGTATGACTAGTTGCTTGAAAGGGAACTTTTTAAAAGGCAATTTAATAATAATCATCAAATTTTTATACTATCAAATGTTACACCAATTTGAACTTTATCACAACTGTATTAACTTTATATGCTACACAATTTATTTAGTTCCATTGTACTACCATTATCCAATCAAACAAAAAGGAACCGTATATCATAAGAAATTAAGTAGTTATATTGACTTATAGTTTCCTATTCGCGTCTTATAAGCTATATTGTTTTCAATTTTGCACATAAAAATCAAGCTAGAATACTGTTGCCTCCCGGCCCTCTCTTTGATATATGTCTCAATTATACTCAGAGGGTATGCGCCCGCGCAGTGGGGTACTATTCAATATAATGCCGGTAACTTTATTGCCATTAACCTTGAATTATTATCTTTGGGAAATAAACCAATAAATAAGCAGTATTTTCTATAATTTACACGTGGTGTCGTAATTAACGATGCACGGTTTGTGTTCGTTATAATATTAGTTTATTTTATTGTTACCATAAATTTTGTAACGATGTTAAATTCGATCGGTTTAAATTATATTAGTTTAGTGCTGAGTGGTGATTTAAATCATATTGCGTTATTTACATAGCATTATAATATGAGTGATAGTAAACGTTCCCAGCATTTTTGAACCACTAATATGATTTCAAAGTAAAGCATATTAAGCAAATATAGGTAATATATATTTTACTAAATTAATGAGGATTGAGCAATGATATTACTTACAAATACTTACAGTGAAAATATACGAACCCTACTTCCACTGCAAATAATAAACCAAATTTTATGTTTCTTTTGATGTTTCCAAAAACGTTCCAACGATTTCGATAACATTTAAATGTAACTCTTTAGAAACAAAAAAATAATTTTCCAAACAAGGTTCATTGACAAATTATGAGCTATGTGCTTAGGAGAATTGGATACCTTTGATACCCTGGGTGTGCGTTTGCCTATAGTTGTGTTTAGTCCAGTTTGTGGTTACGTGATCTTAGAGCCCTATATTTTTTTTTAAATTGTTTAATTGGAAATGGCACAAAAGTTATTAATTCTGATTATATAGAGCTAGAACGAAAACAAAATAATCCAGGAGATGATAATCCAGGATAATGCAGCTCGAAGTCTAAAATTATGGAGCGTGTGAGATCTTTTCTAAATCCATAAGTGTTCGTCTTCCCCGAATATTATAACGTGTTTAATCGTCCAAGAATCGAACCCTGGACATCGAAACCCAGTACACGTAAGCCGACACTAAACAGTAGCTTATTTACAGTACTTAAATGTCAAAACAACATCAACGCAAAAACTACCATAACTCAGTGCTGACACGTCTCAAAATCGTAAATAAGTAGGGTATTTTAAACTTTAATCTATTTTGAACTTTATTCATGTTATAATAGGGAGATTTTAAATGTGTGCAGTGTGGAATATAGAGTTACAAAACCAAAGAGTTTTCCAAACGATTAAGCAAGTTACCGTCTGTACGTCAAGGCGTATTAACCCATTTCACAAGAGGTAAGAGACCGTGATTTTTGCGAATTTACAGATGTCTAAATCTTTAAATGTCGATTGTATTTTTTTATTTATTTTAACCTACTGGATAAAAGGAGGTTTATATTGATATAGTGTGTGTACGTGCGTTACATTTAATTCTCTAGTTTTGTTTAGTTTGTAGTTTATAACTCTATTTACCAGACTGCGGAGGATCATCAGGTTTTCGAGTGTATGTATATTCATAAGTATTATATGTTTTATATGTAGATTCATTTAATTCTATTCACGCTAAAATAGAGTTGTATAACGTGAACAGTTTGATAGCTGTGTTTCTTTTTAATTGTGACGATGAAATTTTAATTATTTAGGAATCTATAATATAAAAATGAATCGCTGAATGTGTTGTTAAGTGCAAATTTCGAGAGCAGCCGGACCGATTTCGATAACTCTTTTTTTTATAATATTTCTTGAAGTACGAGGATGGTTCTTACGGAGAGAAACATTCACAAAATTGCCTGAAAAAGTCTAAAAACAAAGCTTTTCTATATTCCCATACAAAAGATTCATAATAATACTTAAAAGTAAATTTGAACTTTAATACCATACCATAAAGTTTAAGTGTTAGTGGAGGGGAGGAGGTTCCGGGAAGGAAAAACAATTGAGTGACGTTTTATTTTTTGACACAATTTAATTGTTGACTTTAAACTTTATTTTTTCTTTTGGTGTCCCGAATAGCAGAATAAGTATTGAAAAAAAATAATTAAAGAATCGACTGTTAGGCGGTACGAAGCTCGCCGGGTCAGCTAGATATAAAATAAAACGGAAAATTGCACCGCCAAAAACATTTCTTCAATTATTTTTTTGTAAATCCTATTGAGTAGACCGTAGATTATGAAGTTCTTACAAGGTGAATACAAACTTATATACCTACACTTTATATGTTAAATGTAAAGTTAGAACTAGAAAAAATGTTCCACAATTGATGTTCTAACTTTTTCTTTGTAAGTTGAGCTTAAGTTTAAGTTTAGCGTACGAATGCTGCAGCAAAATCGACTTACACTTTACATGCACTCACATTTCGTGCACTTTGGCCAATAGCTTATTTCCTCACTACCATACCTTATGTAAATGGCGCATCTATTTTGTGATATCTTACTACCAAATGACCAAAATCGTCCACCAGTTTGTTAGTGAAGCCGTAACAAACATAGTAACGACAAAGTCTCGCCTTTATAATATTAATTATTAACATAATATGACTGTGCGTTGGACTCTGTCAGACTTACTGAAAGGGCTTGCTTTAGAGATTTTGATACAAAATACTAGATATTCCCGTGTTAGTCTTATTTTCGCAAAACAATAATTTAACTTAATCCTGCAAAACCAACGGAGCGTGGTGCTTATCGTGGGATCCTTCATCGTACGTCAAACGGTTGGTTAGCAGAGTGCAGTGGAACTGGCTCCCGTGGTCAACCGACAGAGAAATCTATTGAGACGACATTGTTGAAACAGCATAGCTAAGATCTTATGACCGAGGAAATGGGGCTAAAGTTCAAATTATAGAAATAAAATACCCCTTGTACGGTCTGAACTTGACCCCAAAACCCTCTAAGACCATAAGCGTGGTAATTTCAAATCCTTATTATAATTGGTTCGTTTTTAGAGACCGTACGTCGATAACGTCTGGTTTGAAAATGATGTATGAGGATGCATTACAAAAAGAGTTTACGGGTTTTCTGGCGATTTTTGTAACAGCAACGCCCTGCGTTTTTTAAGACAGCCAGATGCAGACCAAGCATCCCATGAGAGTGAGGAGCAAGGTCGTTTACCAACGCGCTAGACTGAGTTGATAAGAAAGTCTTGATAATACAGTCCATCTAAGTACTGTATACCAGTGTGGCGATACAACTAACAGCTAGAAATGGAGAACACAGTGATGTGGGCCACCGGCCTGGAAGACTATGACCATTCTGCCATGAGTGTAACACTTCTAAGTATTGATGAAGAACAAATTCTTTATATAGCGCAAACAATATGAAAAATATAGGAAAAAATTACCTCCGAAGAAAGCAGCAGCGAAAAAGATAGGTCTTCACCGACTGACTTGATGACGTGTTTGTCACCCACCATTACAATCCATGGCGTCCTCTCGTGCAAACTGGAAACACAGCAATCAGCAGTGCAAGGCGGAACGTTTTGGCAAACACACTGCACTCAAGATCACGATGAAGGCTCCCAGAAGAAGCCGAAACAATTTTCAACCATAATGTCGACGACGCGTGTCACGATAAGTCTGTTTTAAAGATTTTTAATTAAAATATGTTGTAATTAACTATTACTAAGTGGTCGTATTAATATCAAAAACCACTCACTGTCATTCTGTAGTACAACAAATATGTATGTCACAATACTAAGAGTAAATTACTAACAGAGACAAACGACAACAATAAATGACAAGAAAAAATATGTACTGCTTTCAAAACTTTATTCTTATTTACTCCATAGCATTCTCTGTCGCTAAGCCTAAAGATAAGAAAGCGTCAAAAGATAGCGAGTACAATACCTACCCAATTAAATTAACCGACCGCTGCCGCCGTGAAAAGTAATGAGTATGAACTTATTTATATACAATCTCCAAGTTTTGTCGCTATCGATGACATTTAACGGCTGTTTAAGGTTTTAGTGTCATTGGAGCCGAGTTACGAGTTTAATTGCAGTTTATAGCTAGTTAAATTTGTTAAAACAATAAATTGATGCTTAAATGTATATGCCCAAATGTAACAAATACAAATAATCATAGTTTGAAGTAAATAAATGTCTATTTAGTTCATATTGAGAATCATTTTAATACTTGGTAAAGTCGTTGCTAGCCACAAGTCTAAAAGATGATGATGATGATTATGAAGCCTAAATGGTTGTTCTAGTGATAAACACAATGCATTTGTTTACAACAACCACTTTTATACTTGGTTACCACAACTAAGTGTTGTGATAGCATCCATAAAGATCCCATAATCAAATAAAAGTTGTTGCTGCAACGGCTGCAATCAAAAAAAATGATTGAATTAATTATTTTTTTCAGTGTAAATGTTTCAATATGAAAATAAATTGAAGTATACAAGTCTATATACTAGTAAATACATTCTTATAATAAAATTCACAAGCATATTTCAAATATAGTAGATCATCTTCATCAAAATTTCCTGCCAAAAATCCTTTGAAGAAAATACTCGATTGCCTTAAATCGTGTTTATTCTATGTGGAATCTATTTTTATATATATATATTAATTGCTCATTAAATAATTAATACGCCTGCCCGATTGATCTGCACGAGGACCTATTTAAAGAAGCCTGCCTGAGACTCTGTCCACCTTGTCGCGGTAGACTTCCTGCGCTGTGCACACCAATCCATGATCTCCACTCGCCACACGAACCTTTAGACCTAATCAGCCATCAGTTCTACAAAATATGTGGCACGCCCACTCTTATAACAACTTGCTAATCCAATGTGAGTGACTTTCATTCTTCTACAGACCTCCTCATTTTTTATTTAATCTTATAGTGACATTTCAAGCATAGCCCTCACAATATCTGGCTATACAACCCTGAGCTTTATTACAGTGCCCATAGAGAGGGGTCATATTTCGGTTATGTTATGTCATCAGGTCATCACTGATAACAAACCCTTTTTAATGTCAAGAAACGATCTATGCGCACTGCGGAAAGCTAAAGAAAAACTTCTAAAATCAGTGTCAACAACCCGTCTTCCTCTTCATTCTAAAAAGTCACAATGATCACTGGAATAATTCTAAGAAGGCGGCTCCATTGAACAATAAAACCGTTTCGGGCAGCTTACTATCAAGATTGCTGACTTCCAATTATTTTATTAACCGTATCAGTGGTAGCGAGAGCATGGAAACGCATTCTTTGGTTGGAATAATTTGGTTTCTGTTTGTACTGTATTGAGATTGGACATGTCATGCAGTGATTCCTTTAAATGTTAATATGACTTTTAAGATATGGATAATACCATAAACTCAAATACAAAATACTCAACCATCAAGTTTTTTCCATAACTCATTTAGGCTCGTAGTATATATTGACAAATGGAGCAGTTAATTTAATCGGTAACAGGTAATTAGTACTAAATTTTACTTCTTGTAAAGGCTGGACTGGGTTGACACAAAAATAATCTTCTCTCTATATACTAACTGAAACCACTGAACGGATTAGGCTGAGATTCGAAACACAGATAGTTATTCGCTAGACGCAGGCATCCGCTAAGTACTAGTCTTAACAACTCGATTACCAAAGAACACAACGGGATAAAATTAGAAATAAAAGACTATTGTTTATCCTGAAATATGAAGCGAAATTATTATTCACGCTGGTGAAACCAAGAAACCTAGTTAGGGACCTACCTATATCCGTACAAAGTTCATACCTACCTATCTAATTATAATCAATACTCTGAATAGATTTAAATTGTTTTATCTATTAACCCCTTCGCCGAAAACCATTCGACTTATTATGATTGACAGCATGTGTATGTGTAGAGTGTGTATATGAAGTATGTGTGTGTGCGTAGACAATGATAGTAATTACATAATGATAAGCCATTTAAATGTTGCCCGCGGTACGGGTGTAGAGCGAGCTTAATATTGGTTGTAGGGTTATCAGAAAAGGTATGGCTAAAATAATTTTCTTATTTTATTCTCTAACTAGCTTACCTCACTATTTTATGCTCTGACTGGTCTACTTTTCTCGCGTGTCTGTCTCGATAACTCTCGTAAAGCGCGCACTTTACATATTATTTTTTATTTACTCTAATGATTTATATATACTCGAGATTTCATAGTGTTTACATAATTAGTTACTATATAATCGGATAAAATGAGGCTTTTTTTTGCTCATTGAGTTTAAAACGCATCAATCTATTTTTGACGGAAATAAAACAAAATATATCAATCAAATAAAGCATTATGCCTTTCGGGAATAACGTAGCCTTATAGCAGTAAAAGAATTTTCAAAATCCGTTCAAAAGTTACAGAGATTTACTTCCTACATAAATAAAACGCTTAATTTTGCAAACTTTATTACTTATACTTAACTCTTCATCATATTTAGTAAATAATGGCCCTGATTATGTTAATCACTTGAACTAGCTAAAATTCACTAGAATTATTCAAATAAAATAGCTCGTATTCTATTTACGCTAAAGTTCGAATTTGTTTAACTCGATACAAGTATATTTCTGTTCAATTGATGACCGATTGTGGACAGCTTTAGTCGGCACCAAATAAGTCGCGATTTATTTTACCTAAAACTACCCGCAATTTTAATACAAGATCTAATTAAAGTGTTGTTATTAATACGCGTCATACTAATTTGGATTTTATCGTAATTTTATAAGGATTCATATGCCTTATTTTTAAATTTTAGTTTAGTTGAAGAAGAGAGCCACCAGTAGTGTTTGTAACCTTTCGTGAGTTTGATAAGTAAAAGCGGCGATACTCACGTTCATTTCGTATCAAGATAAAGCTAAAGACGTTTCGAAAGGGTAACACTTTCTTTTTAAATAGCCGTGATCTCGCTATTGGGTTGCGTAACGCAAATTCTAACGGGGATAGCATTTTTTATAACTAATTTATATGATTTTTATACTAGCGCAGAACATAAACATTCCAAGAGGCGAGCGTTTTACTTTGACTTATGGTAGATAGATCATCTTACATCTTCGACCACATCGTTACTGATAGTGGTAAAATGATTGATCTACAAAGTATGTTTTTTATACAGAGCTCATAATGTGTTTTGCCAGAGTGGAATTTCTTGCCTTAATTGGTAAAGAGACGCGTGAACAGGCTTTTTACCTTCGAAGCTTCAGTAGGTAATACACCTTAGTCCACGTCATCACTTTATAGTTTTGCGAATTGTGAAATATAAAAGTTTCTAATTTAAACAAACGGTACAATGTCCCAACATATAAATAATCTGTAAAATTTCTTAGAAAAAAAATTGCACGCATACCTACGTTTGAATTTATACCTACTAACCAATCTCCTCAACATGAGACAAGAAAATTACCGCTGAAGAGTTGGACCGAATTCGAAATACAATAATAGAGGTGGTTTCAAAAATATTATTCTTTTGTACATAATTAACAATAATTGGTGCGATTACTAGCGTTTCAGGGTAATTTTGTTGCCGACCGTACTTCGTATTTTCGTGGAACAAATTCCAAAACATTTGTTTGATGCGCTATAATAAGACTCAATTATGAAAAAAGTTCTGTTTCGTATAGTAAATATCGTATTTATATTCGTATTGCTTACGAATTGCACAAACGTTGTTTGAGGTGGCGTAAAGGTAAGATGTGCTTTTCGTTACTAAGCCAGTAACGAAGGGCACATCTTACCTTTACGCCACCTCAAACAAACTACACGGAGGGCATCCTATAAGAGGCAAACGACACGTGTGTTAAATTCCTAATTAAATAAAAAGAATACTTAGGATGCTATTATTGCTAATATTATTCAATTTATGATATTTTGGGTTTCGTGACGTTATCATTGAGGTATTACACTAGCCGCTGAGAGTCGGCAAAATCCTCAAAGAGAGCTGCCTGAAAACTCTTTGTTCATTCTATTCCAGTTTGAAGCGATGATAGCTCAGCTTTTGGAGCGTCGGCTGTCAAAGTGAAGGACGCTGGTTCGATTCCCATCAACGGCTTCAGCTGACGGTTAAGGGGGTATCGTTATGAAATTCCAAGCATGGTGGTAAGGTACTTTTGAGTAGGCTAGCCTTCCTGGCTACCTACCAGATACCCGCAAGTTTAAAAAACGCACCAAACACAATTTGTTCAGGCAACTGAGGATGGCGGGAATGATAAATATAATATATAATATATATGCATTTATACTCTGTTGTAATGCTGATGATGCAGATGGTAATGCTGAAGGTGCCTCCAGACGGACATAAAAAAATACAAATTAGCTTTAGATTACACTAATTTATTTACTTAGAAGTAATTTTACTAAATAAAATGTGTTACAAATGTTACATTCTTAATTATTTTAATTTTATCTAAATTGAATAAAAAAAAATGCACCAACTTTAATATTTATAACGTCGTATCATATATTCATATCAGGGTATTTTTTTTATCTTAAGTGATGTTGCCATGCGCTTATGGTTAATTCAACGCTATTTATTTAAGACAGCCGCAGACGTCTATTTATTTAAGACAGCCGCAGACGTCTATATAAGTATACTATTCAACGCTATTTATTTAAGACAGCCGCAGACGTCTCTATTATTGTTAATTTAAACTATAAATTTTATTTAAATTTAAGACCACACACCACATTTTCATTTCTAAAATATACAAGCAATTTTTTATCCAGTTGATCCGAAACACCTGTACTGGTGAGTATGTTTAAATGTCAACGTGTAGTCAAGTTTATAATATCCGCTATTTTTTATTCAGCGCGCAATCATTTTCATGTATAAATTAAAACGTTATTATGTCAAATTAAAGGATGGATTGCCGTTGAGAAATCGACTTTTTATTAAATTATTTATAGTTTTTAGATGAAAAACTGGAATTTAAACGGTTCTCTATGTCATTAGAAAACATTTTGAAATTTCTATCAATATTCGTAGTAAGACTTTAATAAGTTTAAAGTTATAGTTTAATTTGACGATGTGTATGATATTTACGATAATAATTTTTTGAAAAACTTTTTCTTTCAGGCATCAGAGGATATAAGGTTTTTGAAACAAGTACCTACCTAATGAATAATTGTGTGAAATATTTATGATTCTATGAATTTAATGAATAAATTTTAATGTTTTGTTGTGTTTTATTATATCTAGAATACCCAAGGATAAAGATAAATTAAAATCTAGACCAACCGCGATACATTTTTCATTTGTTATGATTAAATTTCGAAAAAAGAACGATTTCGGCCGAACGGATCGGAAGAACGATTTTGTTTGTAAACAAACTTTTAGTCATAGATCATTACTTCTAACAAAGAGTATATATATTAATTGCCAGTTTAAATCAACATCATGCTCTTTGAAATAAATCAAAATATTTTTTTGAGAAATTTTTCAAAGAGTAATAACCTCAAGTGCAACACATGCACTTTTTTGACCAATTTTTTTCTACGAAAAAGCTTCGAATTTAACCGTTTTTCTTTGTCTATGATTGAAATTGGTAGACTAAATAAGGAGTTAGCAAACACAGCCCATTCAAGCCCAATACTTAGTCTGTGAAATATTTTCGATACAAATTTGAACAGCGCGCGCGCGGCCGGCTGTGCGGTGCGGCGCCATTTTGGGTCCCCAACTGAAGAAACTTTAGGTTTTCTAAAAACGTGCACGACGGGTTAAGCTAACATTTTATTTGTTGCTTTTTGTTTTGGCAAGTCAGTGTTAAGCCAGTTCGAGTACTAGTAACTACTATCTACTGATAACTGACACAATATAATCAGTGTATAGAAAACAAGCTCATGTGTGTACCTCAGTTTTCATAACTTAGCTCCGCTGGGCGGTCGCGCTAGTCTTATCAACTTTGGCTTATCAAACGACTGTGGTAGTGGTACTCGTAGTAGTTGTTTGAATTATTGTTGAGAATAAAACAGAAACAAAAATCCGAGAATAAATTTCTGAGATAATATTGTATTTGTGGGTGGATTCTATCTGTGCGTTGCTCAAGCGTGCGATGTATCTAGCTTGACTTCTGTATCTAATTATTTTGTGGCACTGATTCACGACGACCAACTTTATCGTTATCTCAACCTTAGGATGCCCACTGCTGGACATATGAAGATTTGCATAAGAACCGGTGGGAAGCGGCCGGTATCCAGCCTCTTCCTGCGGTCACGCTGGTGGTCAGTGGACAAAAACTTTTTGACCCCATTGGCTGTCAGCTCTACGTGATATGAGCCCTGCCCACTGATGGCAGTAGCACCGATGATAGTGGGCAGAGTCCGTATTTCTATTTCTATTCGCCTATGAACGGACCTCCAAATTTCTGATTTGTTTTCGTAGAGAAACCTCCAGATTAGCGTATAAATACATAATATATGTCTATTTTATTTTTTTAAACCTGCATATTACAACCATTCGTTTTCTTTTAGTTTCACGTGTAACGCGTAAACTACTAATATAATGAACCAATTTCACATAATTCACAATAATTATATTAACAGCAAACAGTATTACCTCAGGTATTCATTTTTTTCTATCAATACTCCCTGCTTGGTCAAGCGTCATTTATTTCTCCGCGTTTAAGGACCACTTTAACAAGACCTTAGGGGCGCCAAGATTACAAGCGGTTTTCAAGAAATATTAATAGAAAAGAGATATATGTGAGGTCTGTTTAAAATGGTAGTTTGTTCAGTTATTTTAAACAGTACAGTTATAGTTAGTTGTAATTATGTCTGTTTATGGATACGGTACTAATTGATACGGAGAATGTAAACGGCAGAAATGTTGGATGAGGCATGTTATTTGCAGGATAGTAGAAAGCTAGCCATTATTTTCTCCGTTCAAAGACAAATATACGTCTAAATACCGCTACTAGAGTGCTACTTGATTAGTTGGCAAAACGACAGGGACGGTATTCTGTACTCATGGGTTCAAGTTTCATTAGTAGCTGAATTATTACCCTATCCTTTCAAATTTGAACATAAGTTCCGCCTGGAATAACGACAATGTACAAAATTGTAAAATAATTTAAATTAAGTTATTTTACACTGATTGAAGGTAGAATTATGATATAATGTCTGGTATATACCAAGATTTATACATAATGTACATATCGTAAGTTAGCACATGTAACATCTTTTAAACAACTAAGTAACGGATTTTCCAAAACATAACAGAGCGTTTGATCGATGCGACGCGTCATCAAAATTCTGGAAGTAGTCAAATTAGACGTAAAAGTTTTCAGTATGAAGTTATTCGTGATTAAGTTATTGGAGTGTAACTCAAAAACCGCTTAAACGATTTTGATGAAATTTAAATGAGACGGTCCTGTTTCATTGTGTATTCAAGCACCAGCTTTAAATAAAAAAAAACATCAAAATCGTCGAAAATTCTGAGGCAACAAACATAACAATAAAACATACGGGTCGAATTGAGAATCTCCTTTTTTGAAGCTGGTTAAAAGTCTAAGACCACTCAACACCGGACATAAAATGTTAAGCAGCCGACCCGAAACTAAACGACAAAAAACTTACCTACTATTACACTCAGTCGCTACGTGGGAGACGCAATTATATTCCAATTTTAATCAAAAATATCGTATTCTCAGCCTTTCTCTTCCACTTAACCATTTAAATGTCAATCTTTGGCGTTAGTGTACACTGCCCCTTTACTTCCTACATAAGAATATACAATATTTAACTGTATTGCGTTCGAAAAAACGCCCAAATTGCTGTGAAAGGAACAAGTTGATCTAAAACAATTCAAATTCGTATGATTAATGTGTCTTGCACTTACTGCGTACTTAAATTACTCCAACAAAAGTATTTCTCATTCAAAACTCAACTCAAAAAATAACATTTATAAAGATTACTTTCCTGTGATATTGAGACAAATTTGTTAATGGAAAAGTATTAGAAAAAAATGGTAGAAACATTAGATTGCAATAACGATTTAAGTAATTTCAGTTGCAATATTAATATATTGATAAAACATAATATCTATGGCTCTGGGAAGTAAGAAACAATCTGTCAATGTCAAGCAACAATAGTTCTGAAGTTATAAAAAAACGATTGTAGATAATCTTCAAGGTAATCAGAACCGATAATTCTATTCATATTTTTTTATACTAGGCTGCTCGTCAGCAGTTGACTTATTCATCGATGTGATGGACAAGTTAACTGGCTGATAGGTACTAAGCGTCGCCAAAATACCCAGCCTCGAAGGTTGGTCAAAAGTGGCAGATCACGGTGGCGTTTTTAACAATTTTTATGCATCTCGAACGGTGAACGAATAGAGTTCAAAACGCCATCTGTGCCAAAACGAACACGGAACGTGAGCGTTTTTAACTGTTCCGTAGCCCATCTTGAACGCATTATTACTAAAACACAGAAAGCGCGCGAATTTAAGAGAAATAGTAACGAATGTTAAGCATATATATTTGAAAGTATTTACTTGCTTACCATATTGTATATTTTACATATACATATTTATTAGTTAATAGTTATATACGGTATTTTTCTAATATTGAAATATGAAACGTAATTATATCGTCATTACTAAAGCTAAGCTCTTCTACAATTGTTACTATTAACATTAAAAAAAAACTCAATAAATTCTATAAAACCGTCACACAAATAGCTTTTGTATTGAGGATTCGATGAGGTTTTTGTAGAAAGGAAATGGAATGAAATATGTCAGTTTAACGTGCCGGATACATAAAGGTGTATACACAATAAAGTGTCTTGGCCATATCAAATGATCAACATTGAAATTTATATAAGAACAAGATACATATATGTAATATAACAGAAATACATTAATCTTAACTTTAAGTTTTAATGTGAAGAATGAAACTGTTTCACTGTTTTATTAATCATTATTTTACAGTTTGGTATTGTGTCCGACAATTGTATCTGGGATAACATCTAAAATAAATAAATTCATCACATATTTTGCGCTATTTCCAAATAATGTTTGTAACCGTGGTATTATAATAACAGGTAATAATAATAAAAAATGGCGGATCCCTGATGAGTGTTCTACGGAACGCCTAGGGTCCGTGGAAACCACTTTGGGAATCTCTGAGCTAAGCAATAGGTGAAAAGCTAGCGCGAGATAAGCACAGTAGAAGACATGTAGCTCATTCGGTGAGTCAAATCAAAATATGATCCACTACACGAGTCAGTGTGTCCGCGCCTTAATTGCAATAAATACGTTTACGGCGTCATAACAGACAAATCGTAACGCGTAACCTATTAATTGCCATACATGGACAACTGCACTTATTACCATATAACATGGCTTTTCTATGTTGCGTGAATGACCAAGAATGTCATAGTTTTTCATTAGCTTCTTTGTTGATAGCTATAAGGAAAATTTAATGATTTATAACGGCCAACAATATCTTGCAATCGTTTTTATTAGATTAAAAATATATGCCGTTATCTTGTTCACATTGAAGCTGTTATTTTAAAATTTAACATATACCATAATGGTTTTTATAGATACTTACTATTACTCGTATATATTTTGATAGTCGTCGTTCAGTGATAAGTGACACTGACGTTCACTGTCACTAACGCGAGCGCGGTTCTAACGTACCTGGTATACAAGCTAGTTGACCTGGCAAACGTTGTATTGCCATATAAATTGTAGAAATAACAATGTGACACGAGACATTATTTAAATTCTTTAGGGTGGAGTTCACCAAAATTTAAACACCCGATTATCAATTTAACAGTCGATCAAAAAATTATACTGTTTGGTAAAAACTGTTTGACCGACGGTTAAATTGATAATCGGACGTTTAAGTATTGGTGAACTCCACCCTTAACGCCAATGATCGACGCGGGTTAAGTTAGTTAGATATTTGCTCATTCAAAAATTCTAAAATTGCGATAAAAATACTTTACGAACTATTCCTACCTACCTATCAAATATACACAACAAAGATTTCGATTTCGAGTTCTTTTTTTTTTTTTTTTTTTTATTGGGAATAGGCAAGCGTTTGACCACTATCGATTACAAACACCGTCACACGTCTCAGCCATAGGACGTAAACTGAGGGATATAGGCCTCTCTAAAGGACTCCCCCATTGATTTCCACGAAGACAGGTTGGAAGCGAATCCACCCTTTCCTGCGATCTTGGTAAGGTCGTCTGTCCACCTCGTCGGTCCTATGCTGCGATCAGATATATAGTTTATTAATTTATATCAAATACATACAACGTTTCTCATATATAAAAAGCAATTGTAGTAAAAAAATATAGAAGTAAGTGTCTTTAAAAGGGTTTTTTAGTTGTCCCTGTCGAAGTTTTTAACCCGTTACTAATTGACAGTTCCGTAACCATTCTGTTTTTACATGTTTACCTTAAAAAGGCATATGTGCACTTATCACTTTTTGCCAATGATAATGATATGAATGAAACATGATACTCATTGTTTAATGTTAAACGCCTGACTGAAGGGACGTTCGACATGTCCTTTTCAAGTAATTGTGTTTAAAATACCTTGAAATGTGTATAACCAAATAAGGGTTCGGCAAGCATCACTCTAGCCAACATGCATCCGCTTTATTAACTATTAAAATTTCTTTTCCACCTTCTGGTAGACCCACCATCTGTTTCTAGATAACTATTTCCTACATTTCATCTGGTTCTTATGGCAATCATCGTCTATTTAGATTAAATTTATTTTGATATAGCTTTTCAATTTTTCTAACATTATGGTTCCGAATTGCCATCTTTTTGTATTATTTTCTATCTATCTATCTATTGGCTATTATTGTTAACATAGTTTTCGTAATGTTAAATTCTGAGCGTTACTCAGACATCACCTGTGTACTTTGGCACATATAAGGGAACGAGTTAATTGAAAGCCAAAAACACAATTCGCCTGAATATCGACTTCGGCAAGTTATTTCACACTTTGGATTGTTGAAGTCAGTTCCATTGATAGGTAATATTTAATTTGGCAAATTTTCTTTTATGTGGTATAACTATTCTTCTAGTTATTTTACGATAAAATGACATCATTTTATAACATTTCAATGGACTAATAGTATATAGGATATTTCATTACGTTACGGGCGAAAAACAAGCGCCCAATCTGACGACATGAGACGTTATAGTCCACAACGTGAGGGTACACATTGAAATGGTGTCGATGTATAATGAGAAAAATGATTGGATGGAATAAAGATATAAATGACTGGATGGAATAAAGATAAAAAAGACTGGATGGAATAAAGGTAAAAATGACTGGATGGAATAAAGATAAAAAAGACTGGACGGAATAAAGATATAAATGACTGGATGGAATAAAGATAAAAAAGACTGGATGGAATAAAGATAAAAAATGGTCAAAACATTCACCATTGTACCTACTAGGGATAGAATACGCTATATTATTTAGAAATCCATCGAGAGACGCGCTTAAATACTTTGTACAATGATATAAGAAATAAGTAATGGCTAGTGTGATAGTATTGATAGCTATCATCAGGTTGGTGTAGTCGCATTGCAGTTCAAAGTATAAGGTCAAACCAATAGAAAGACATTTTTAAAAAACCATAGTAAAAACTGCCATTAGTGTTCGCTTATTCCCGTATTGTTTACAGAGTTCGTTTCTTAACTAGACAATGGGATTAAGATCAAGACAAGCGTCACCGTCGCATTGAGAGCTTCCGCAGTTGATTACAATGTGAATAAAGTTAATATTGAATTTTAATAAAAAACAAATTTCCCAAACACCTATCGATACCTCAGAGACCTAACACCTGTGGTGCTGCCATTAAACATGGCCTATCACGTGGAAAAATATTTTTAATTGCCATGAGAGCAGAACACAATGGTGGTTAATGATGTTTATTAGCTATTACAGACGCTATAGCTTCATAAGCGTTTAAAATGACGCGTTTTTATTAGGGTTCCGTGTAGACATTGGTATGGTTTACCAGAAATCAGTGAAGATTTGTTAAAGATTGAAAGCGGGACTTATTGCTAGACGAGACGCGGCCTGGTAGTGAGTCCTGAATCCTGGGCTTGCAACTTTGTATCGGATTCAGGATTATGCCAGTTGTTGCAACATTGGATGAATGATGACAGATGATAGGAACGTAATGTAGGATTGAATATACCGGGACATCAATAGGATTAGAGAAAATTAAATGAAATATATAATATTAGCTTATATTTGTACTAACTACGATTTTTTAAAATTTACGTTCATCTCTTAAACTCGGAAACCTTCCTAACTCTGTTAACTTTGAAACCGGAGGAATAAAAGTAATTTTTAATGTGAAATTTTAAGCTCTATAAATCTTTTTCAGAACTTTTTTCTTTTATCTTTACCATTTTCAAGTAATTGCAAAAAAACGGCGGACTCAAAATCCTTACACATTATTTTGCATGACTCCATGCAAAACACGTAATACAAAAACTGCATAGTATAAAAAATGCAGTCTTTAGACTGAAATTTTGATTTAAAAGTTTATTTGACTGGACTATACATTTTATAGTCACTAATCACTATGCTAACTATTAAAGTCACTGAATATAGAATATTTGGAAATATTAATCAGAAATTAATGAGATTTTATGTAGCCTTTCTTGTACGGAACCTTCTAGTCTTACACCAAATGTCTCACTTGCCGCGTGTTTCTAACGAGACAAAATTACCATATCAAGACTGCACCATTGTATCTAGTAATAAAAATAGTATTAAATCACTTGTGAAGCGAAGTGATTTGCGCTTAACTACTCTGAAGACCGTTAAGATTGAAAAAAGCATTTAAAACCGCAGTTATGCTTGCTTACGCTGTACGAAATCGCTTGACTGCGCTGTTAGATCGTGCTGTACGATTTTGAAAGGCGTCAGTATGTATGTTTATATATTGTGTAAGAAATTTGTACATTTTAGAAAAAAACTAAATTGTACCTTTTATAACAAAAAAAAATTGGTATTACTTTATTTCAAACCAAAAATACGGCATTACGAATACGAACTGTCTAAGGCGTTCTCTCTGCAGCGTTTATATTTTTCTTTGAAATTGATGTTTAGTTTTTTTTTAAAATGTAGAAATAATTGTTATTGCTCCAATGTAATACGGAGTTGCATAGTTTACCGCAACAATGTTGCTCTATTATGAAATAGCTTTTAAGCTAGAAATCGAATACCGTCAATAATTGCTATAAGTAGCACGTTTACGAGCCACTTGAGCCTCCCGACGTACATGATGGTATGCAATGGATTACAAACTCTATATAAATATGTCATTGTCACTCAATAGGTAAGTTTTTCACTTTTAATTAGTGATTGTTAACGCATGATGACTTTATATACCTTGAAGGCGTAAGGTAATAGCCGGATGTGTCATAGATAGTTATTTTTAATTTAACAGTTGTTAAACTGGCAGATGGTAAGCGACAATTATGACGTTTACGAAGTGGTTTGACGTGTTGAAGAAGTTAAACTTGTATTAGATCGACGATTTTCAACAGTCGCGCCTTTTAAAGAGGGAGATGTGTTGACTGTAAGACGACTTACCGTGCCCAACAGGGTATCTAATATTCTGTGTTATTGTACTAACATGCACCTGTTTTTTTTTTTTGCTATTGGAGGTTATTGGAATTATATGAATTAAATTGAACTGAAGTTTATGTAATATGTTTTTGTGAGCTGTCACAAAATCCCTGGTTCTGGTTGTTTTATTTTTGTGCAAATAAATAATTTCACCTCAAACATAATAATCAAATTAAAAATATTTGTATTCAATAACGCAGTTACTTTTTCACAGATAAAATCATATCTTGTAATTGGTGCTCACTAAAAATACCTAAAGACGTCATCATCATCATCATCATCATCTTAGCAATAGGACGTCCAATGCTGGACCTGGGGGAGGCCTCCCTTTGATTTCCACATTTAAAACGAAAGAATTACCATATGTTATTTATTTTTTATTAAAGACCTTAAAATAACCTATCATTCTTCCATTTACTATATAAGAAAATTCTTCATAGATTTTTAGATATTTGATGAAATATAAAATATCCCTAGATTCTGTTGATGTGTGTATATGAAAGGTATATGAAGATATAAAAAAAATAATTAAATTAATAGGGCTTAGCGATGTCCTTATTCCACTGTGGCTAAATATATTTTTGGACGCGGCCCTACGTCTCAATTAGTCACGAATATTAAATATTTTAAAAACGTTAATAAATGCGTTCTTGGTGCTTAAATTAAATAATTTTAACTTTGACTTTGGCTTTGAATGGTAAATAAAAACTACAATACCACAACACCTTGGATGTTTGTTAGTTCTTAATGACTACATTTACCATTAAGGTATGTACCATTCTTATCCGCGTGTGAGAGTACTCTAATACTTTTTATAACAATTACTGACGTGACGGTTTTGACATTCTCTATTGTGCACATGACCTTAGTGAGCATGATACGAGGGCCATAAAGTTAACGCTACTATAGTGCAGTTGCCGAAAGAACCCCTTTATAAGGTTGCCTTGACAATATTTTGTCCCCAGGATCAAAGTTACAAAGACAGTTTGATAACATAATAATATTTTTTTAAGTAATAATATTTCTTTGTTATTTGAAACCAATTATATAAATGTCTTAGCCGACTACGATTCAATGTCGAGTAACGCGACGGCACCCTACCGTTTCTTTGGATTTAGATGTTCAAGGAGCTACATGAGCACTGCTGCAAGGTAAGTAAAAAAAAAAAAAAACTATAATATTTAGGAAGGTCAGATTTCGAGGACATCTAAGAACCTACAAAATTATTGTATACCAGCGGCTCCTAGGAATTTATCCCGCATGGACAATTTTATTAACTTAGTAACCTTATTAGTTCTTTCACGGGTAACGTACATTTTCGATATAAAAAGTATCATAATTATATGCTATTCCAGATTGTAGTATTTTATCTTTGTGTAAAATTGTATTTAGTATGGCGAAAATAACGATGACATAAACATGACAGTCGCCGTGGCTCAGTGACATGGATTCGAATCCCGGAAGGGGCTAACATTAATGCGATGATTGGAAGTGTGATAAAAAGATTTAATACCGTGTGCTATCTCGAACCCGTTAAAGAAAAAGTATATACAAAATAATCGCTCATATTGTTTAGTTCTATCCTCAACCATTTCAAATTAATGTTTTTCTTCGACGTGTGTAATAACAATGATAATTGCGGAACACTTTTCCCCCGACAATGGAAAGTTAAATAACTTTATAATCGAGACACATGATAATTATCTGTTTAATTAACAGAATAATAGACGGTTCAGTTAGAATCCAATATGAAGTGAACAAGATATACAGTTTCAACGAAGACTGTGTTTAACGTGCAAACTGCGAAGGTCGTCGTGGCTTTTGATCCAGGGGCTGGGTTCGTATCCTGCAAGCCTTTAAGTGATGAGATTATATGTTTGTTCTGGAATCTTGAATGTTTGTGAAATGTTGTCAATTAGTAGACAACTAGGCCTCCCCATTGATTTCCACAAAGATCGGATTTATTTATTATTTCAAAAAACGTACTTAACATTACAGTTATAAACCATTGCGCTGTGATATACAAATACGCTATTTATAATAATTAAAATAACAATTACGAGTATAATATGGTGCTATTCCTCACACTATCTATCATCTCACAGTACGATAGACATGCTCTGCACACTTGCGTCCATCGGTCAGCGAACACATCGAG
Source organism: Apeira syringaria (assembly GCA_934044485.1). Taxonomy (NCBI): domain Eukaryota; kingdom Metazoa; phylum Arthropoda; class Insecta; order Lepidoptera; family Geometridae; genus Apeira; species Apeira syringaria. Next base: position 22,521,224 of record OW203660.1, on the reverse strand, counting down.
CTGGGGAGCTGATGCCAGAAGTGCATTAAGTAATATTAATGCATATATTATGCTTCCACATTCATAGTGCGTACAGCTAACGAGCGGAATTCATTGCCTAAGTCTGTGTTTCCATATGAATATAATCTGGGTATCTTCAAGTCACAAGTGAACAGGTCTACGATGATTTTTTTAAATATTTATTAACATTCACACAAGGTCTTCAGGTCCCAAACTAGGCAGAGCCTGTGCTATGGTAACCTGATGACTGATATATATACTTATATACATATACACACCCAGACACAGGTCAAACAGACATGTTCATGCACACAAATGTTTGACCTGTCCGGGAATCGAACCCGGGACCAGCGGCTCAGAAGGCAGAGTGCTACCAACTGCGCCAACCGGCCAGTCTAGACGCCTGCCTAGAAGATATGTAGGCAGGCGTGAATCATGGTAGACCGTAACATCACTTAACATCAGGTGAGATAGTGGTCAAACGCCTGTCTATTGCGAATAAAAAAAGTTTATACCTGTGATCTTAGTCAAGTTGTCTGTCCACCTTGGCGGTGGCCCTCCTATGGTGCGCAGTGCTCTTGCCAGTCCGTGGTTTCCATTCGAGCCCAACGGCCATCAGTTCTTCGAGCTATGTGCCTGGACTGGACTCAGTATAAAGCTCTGACACTGAAAAAGTGTCAGTTTGTGATTGCAGTAGGTGCGGTATTTAATAGTTTCCATGACAACTTTTATACTCGTTATACAGATACTTTTTACGCACAGCAATTTATTTTACTTGTACTAAAGACACTGTACACATCTTATCTCGTACGTCCACCGGCTTGATGGGTATTGCCGATAGTACAATTAACTCACCTATGGCGTTAACATTTTTCCATATCTACTTCATAAACTGTCAAGCACGAATATAATTTATCACTTAACTGTTCTTAATGTGTCGGTGTCACCTTTGACTCATTGTATACTTGATAACAGTATTTAAATTTACCTTTAATTAAATTTGTGGAAAGTATTGAATATTACAGAGACTAAACTTGGTATTTGCAGTCTTGGCTGCTTTACCTGAAGATTTCCTTCCTTTTATTAATACATAATTTAATGTTTTTGTATAGCTTTAAGATTTGACCTATCTCGTTTAACTGTGACGATTCAATCGAAGATAGAATCACGATATATTTAAGAGTGTCAACTAGCTTTTAAGAAACTGTCCTTGTTCTTGACAAACGTCCTCTAGTGCATTGTATTACTATCATAAAGAAACAGCGAACCCAGAATACTGTCTTATATAGTAATGTCGGTGTCACCTTTGATCTTATTAGGACAATTAAAATGGTGGTCACGTGCGCATACGCCGATGTTCATGCAAAAACCGCGATGGAGTGTTTGCATCGGTCAAGTCTGTGTATCAAGTCGCTAGTTTGAAACTAGGTGCTAAGCAGGTTTACAGCTCCTAGTGTACCTACCTTTCCTCACGTTGGTCACATCTCTGCAATTTTGAAAAAAGTAATAACTGTATAACGGGTTATCTTCGAATCGAACTGCACCGTATACTGAGGGACAATATAATGAAAAGCAAACAATAAGTTACATATCATAACATAACATATATTTATCCAGCTATCTTGTAGGATACTTTTACACTGACAGATATCTTATTCAACAACAATAAAGTGAGAGAGCTTATAGATCTCAAGGGTGTTATCATAACAATCCTAACTTTATTTTAAGTACTAATTTAGTTTAAAACACTAGTGTTTTAGTTAGGATTAGATTGTGGTCCTCACACTGAGATTATTCCGTAGAAATCAACTTTACGTGGAAAAAAAAGAGCTGAGTTAACTTTTAATACAATTTAAGTCATGTGTTGATAGAACAAAAATAATAGCAAGTGTCGTTAAGAACGAATGCAATGTTAAATTTCAATGTAATACAATTTAGTAATGTTTTTCATACGATACCCATTTAAACTCAGTGGGTTAGGTTCTAAGTTAAACGTATTCTTTTCTTAAATCATTTAATTTTGTTTTAATGTGAAGATGTACATAGATAATTTAAGTACAACTTCTATTTTATTTCAAATTACTCTTTACTTAAAATAACGCATTAAATTCACTAAACTAAAAAGAAATCATTTATTTGCTCAAAAATAAAACTGAAACTCTGCTAATATACGTAAGTTACATTCCTTAGTAACAATATAACTGTAAACCAAAATATGAAGAGACAATTTTCTATTACGTTATGCACATAGTTACACAACTTTGACGAGCCGCTGGAAACAAATACTAGAGAACTTTACTCGCCCGTTCAAGCGCAGCACCAAGCACATCTGCCTGGACTTAAAGGCGATTCTTTCGCAAAACGTTTAAAAATCTTAATTTTTTCCATAGTGTAGGAAGTTTAATTATATTTGATAAACGATACAACGATAGCCCGGTTATTAATGTAGTTACCCGTTATTACATTTTTAATGCAACGCCTGCTGCTCGGTGGCTCTCGACTTAATCGTTCATTATTTTGAATATAAGTATCTTTTTCATTATTTAAAAATTAAAAAATTCTTGCCAATTTGTTTTTCATGTAAATAAATAATTGCTGTAATCTAATTGTAGCTCGCAATATGGTTTCTGTACTACCAATAGCTAAACGATAGGGGCGCTGGCTGGCAAACTGTTAGACGTTGGTTGGATCGCCACGGCTATTTAATCCCAGCATGGTGGTAGGGTACTTTCGAGTAGAAACCTGCTAGCTACTACCCTCAAGTTTGAAAAACTGTTACCAAACGCGTAGGCAGCAGTTCTTGATAGCCTGTAAACATTCTAAGTCTAGGGTGTTTACATCTCCGACCACATCATGGCTGACCATCAAGTGAGATAGAAGTGAAACGCTACCTATCTATAAAGTATTAAAAAAAAGATATTAATTTGTAATCATCGAGTTACTACGTATTTTGTATGAATTACTTATTAAGTATATGGTCGTATCATAATACACACAATAATTATTATCGTATAAAATACATTCAAATTATCTGAAGCAAAAAATTCGGCTACCAGTGGAACTTAAACCCATGACTCAGAATACCGTCGGTTCGCTTTGTCATACAGTTAAAGGTAAATGACGCTAAGATCAACATCCCCTCAGATGTTAAAAGGAAGGGATAAATTTGGACAGCCAGTGGAGTGCTACCATAGCTTAGTTGGACAAAGCGACAGGACGGTTTCATTATTCGTGGGTTCAAGTCCCACTGGTAGCTGAATTTTTTCCTTCAAGAATTTGAACGTCAGTCCGCCTAGCATGTTGTTAATGCAATAAACGATGAAACTCTTAGTATAAACGCCAGTCTAAGACATCCTTAGTAAGCAGGAAAGACATATATTTTGCGTATTTGTCTTCATTCACTTCACTAGCCATCCAACACTGCGCTTGCGTAGTCTTCACTATTTCCAATCCTATCGACTCACGGTCAATGGTCATTGAATCAGAAATGAGGAGATCCGTAGCTGAACAAAAGCCACCGACGTAGCCCAGCGGATTAGCAGATTGAAGTGACAGGGCACATATCTCGAAGAACCGATTGCCGTTGGGGTCGAAGGGTTCTCGAATGGAAACCACGGATTGTCAAGCGCAGCATAGGACAGCCACCAATCAGGTGGACAGACGACCTGACTAAGATCGCAGGCAAGGGCTGGATGCGGGCCGCTTCCAACCGGTCCTTATGGAAATCAATGGGGGAGGCTTATATCCAGCATTGGACGTCCTATGGCTGAGATGACGATGATGATGAATGCGCAGGGCTATGTTGACCACTTTGGTTTACTAAGGATCATCTGATTACTGGGTTGATCTCGTGTGGACAAACCCCAAGCGCTTAGTGACCTTGAGGTTTTTTAATATGGATCATAGTTAGTCGTAGAGAGGCAACCATTTCAAATTGATGTTTTTATGAGATGTTTTTAATAACAATGATAATTATGGATCACTTTATACCATAGGCAGTCTAATATATTTAAGAAACTTGAGTTCTACTACAGATATCGAACGGTAACTATTTGTTGTGCAACTTTGATGTTTATTTATTACTAGCTGCACCCTGCGGTTGTACCCGCGTGGTGATGAAAAACGGTGATGATGGTGATGATGAAAGTAGTATATGTGTTAATCCAGGGTATGACCTATCTCCATACCAATTTTTATCAAAATCGGTGTAGCCTGAAAACATACACACATACACACAATCTTTCGCATTTATAATATTAGTAGGATTAGGACCCATAGTAAAATAACTCACTGTGTATTAAATAGTAATGTAAAACTCGCCAACTAAGGATTTCTTGATCGGCAGAATACATAATCAAGTGTCAATCGATTAAGGCACACGTCCGCAAATCGTCCAATAAGATACTATTATCGTATCGTTACAATTACTGGGCTGCATCGCTCGCGGCTATGGATCGCGCACGACTATCGATCATAAAATCGATGTTTGCACGTCTTTTTATTATCTTAGTATTATGCACCGCTTCTATTTTCTTAATGTGTCTCGGCAACCTTCTTTTTAACCGACCGAAAAAGAAGATGGTTATTTATTTTATTTTTTCACACTCGTACTCCCGTACTGGGATTCCCTGCGTCTCGGGAGGCATGCATATATTAACAACAAAAAACATTCAAGACCCGAGACAACATCCATGCTAATCACATTAAATGTTTACCCCTGCCGGGTTTCGAACCCAGGGCTCCTGGAACCAAAAGTCATGCGGCTGGGGACGGCAACCGGCAACAAATTCGATTGTTGCTTACTCTATAACTTTAACTTAAGGCTATAACTATAAGGAAAAATTTCAAGTTTGTTTAATAAATATTTCTAACTTGAAATTTAAACCCCAGCGGTTGAGTTTTGGGCGTCGCGTCGATGAATCTTTCTGTGATATCATATATTAGCTTTTAAATGATAGAACATTAAATTTAGATTGTAGAATATTATTCTAGAATAATATATTTAATAGTACAGTCCTATTATATCATTTATATATTTTTTTAATTGTTTCGTGACCATTTTAATTTACCATCATGACTGACTTATAGAAAATGCTAATTCATCATCATCATCTCAGCCATAGAACATAGCCCTCTCCCATTGATCTTCACTAGGATCGATTGGTAGCTGACCACATCCAGGACTTACCTGCAACCTTAGTCAGGTCGTTTGTCCACCTTCCCAGTGGCCGTCCTATGCTGCGCTTGCCAGTCGTGGTCTCAATACGAGAAGCTTTCGAGCCCAATAGCTATCAAAGCTATGTGCTCTTCCCACTGCCACTTTAACTTGCTAATCTGCTGGGCTATATTGGTGACTTTCGTTCTTCTACATATCTCATATCTGATTCGATAGAAACCCAGAGCTGCAAGTGCTAATTAGTTATTAAATGTTCAACTTTAGTGTAAAATAATAAATAAAGTAAGAAATATAGTAGTAAGAAATCGCCTAAAGCAATTGCCAATAGTAGTAAGAAATTGCCTAAAGCGATAAGGCCGCCAATTGTTCAACCAGTGTTTTATGTTTATAATTAATAATAATAATATAATAATAATATGGGACAACATTCACACAAGGTCTTCAGGTCCCAAACTAGGCAGAGCCTGTACTATGGTAACCTGATGACTGATATATATACTTAAATACATACTTATATATATATACTTTTTTTTATACATATACACACCCAGACACAGGTCAAACAGACATGTTCATACACACAAATGTTTGACCTGTCCGGGAATCGAACCCGGGACCAGCGGCTCAGAAGGCAGAGTGCTACCAACTGCGCCAACCGGCCAGTCGGTTTTGTATTTGGTGTTCAATAAAGAGTCATTGATTGATTGATTGATTAAATACGACAAAAACATTGTAAGCGTCATTACGGGTAGCAAAATAAACAGGTACTATAATATAACAATATACCAAGTAAAGTTGCATGATTTCAAACTTTCTTTAATCGATGCTACAAAGCAGTTACAAACCAGACAATAATTGCCATAAAAATACGTTACTTACAATCAATAATTAAAAAAAGAGTTAAAGTTCACCCCAAGGAGGTCTAAATACAATCATAATATCAACAACAACCGTAGAAACTATAAAGGAATATTACAAAACTGCGCTTGCACACTATATACCCCACCTGCTTTTCGTAATGCAGCGCACACGAAGTTATCTTCTATAATGTTGAATTATGAGTCACAATTGCTTGCAGCCGAGGTCGATTTCTGCAGGTGCCAAGTAAACTTTGAAGCATGCGAAATTCGTTCGTAGTTATATACGATTTTGTTTTTCTAGAGCTGTAATTGATATTGTTATGTCGGATATACCTAATAGGATGTCGGCGATTATCATAGAACAAGTGATATTTTTTTGAATTAACATATCGTTAAGACAGAATTAAATTATACTATTCAGTGTGGTCGCTTAGTTTCATAGCATTATGATGCTAAACAAAACAAGGATAAGTATATTGTACTTTTATAAGTAGGCACTTACACTTAAGTTAATACATGTTTTTACAAATATAAATAATAATAAATGAATGCCTTAAGTATAAACTACCTAAGTACCTACTAATATAATTTTCAAAAAATATGCCCAAGTAGACTGGGAGTTTTTGTGACAGATACTCCAATACATTTTTTTTATGCTTTTATTTTTATTTCCATTAGCACGAATTAATCTATAACACTAACATAATCCACGTAACATAATCATTTTACATTGATAGCTTAAATTAAAATTATTAAGAAATTTCCTATAAAATGATAAACATAATTTATAATGTTAATCAGACGATCTTCGGATTTAATCCTACGTCGGATTTCAGCTTTCGATGACTACAGTCCTGCCGTTCAGCCAATCAATAAAAAATAACCTACCTTTTCGAAAGTTGAAACACAAAAACGTATTGTCCCGTTGTGATTTGAAGTAAAGTCCGGATAGTAGACCAACAAGTATTCGGAGAAGCACATCCCTAAACTAACTAATTATAATTGATGATGCATTTATGTTGATAAATCGCGTTTAAAGTTCGGTCACCTGTTACACAGTAATCGCTTTAATAAGTTTTGCACAGATGTATGGAATGGTGACAGTTGTAATAATGCCGAAAATTGCATAAGGAAGCGACAGGTGTTAAATAAAAATATATTATAGCTAAGTAGGCATAATGCATACTTGTTTATCCTTCCACAGCTGTCTTAAGGCTGGATTACAAACAACACGTCTGTAGTTACGCGCAGGCCGAGTTACGCCATAACCGCTTTTAACATGTTCCAGTCCGTTCCGAATCAGTATAGGCGCACTCTTGGTAGACAATGCTGCATCATTTGATCATTGCCGGTGTTATGGCTATATTGAACTTACAGTCATATGCTCTTACACTAAACAACTGTGAGTTGAAATTGAAATCAGTTTAGACATTTTGAAAGCAGACAAATGTCTGTCATCATCATGTCTGGTCTCCACGGGGATCTTGACTACCCAAAACCGATTAAATAGATGACATGAATACATTTTAGTAAATTGTGAATAACTTTCTTTGATATGGCAAAATTTTATTCATTGTTTTTTATATCTCTAGCAACTTATAAATTTTGACAGTTGTGTATAATACATTTATTACCAAGCATTATGAATATCACGTCGCTTAATTACGTACGTTTCTTTCAAGTTAAATAAGTATTTATGTATTTTTTACAGTAAAATGCAATGGGTTTGCACATTTTAAAATAAATTAATATAATATTAATATGTCCAACTTACACAATATTCTATAGTTTTTATTTAAACGGGGAATCAGAAATTATTAGGCGCACTCTCAAACGCATTCTCTCGGCGGCCACCTTTTAATTAAAATACCATTTTGTAACTAATCCATTATACAAAATTTGATTTCTACAATCCGATGTAGCATGACTTTTTCAATTGATCTCTATATTGCATAAAGATAAGGTGGTAGGAAAAAACTGGCGGTTGAAGATGGTATGAAAGTATGATTATGTACATATGTGTATGATCGCCTATATGAGATCCGATATAAATTGTATAATAAGCGCAATGATTTCACAAACTGTCCGACGAGGCCGCGACCATTACAATTCTTTACTTGTAATTAATTATTTATTTGTAGGTACCTAATATCCAATAGGCGCTATTGCAACTTCCCGCATTAATTAGGAAACATCTCATACTAATTTTTAAATAAAATGAACAGGTCTTGTTATCATAATTCATTTAACAATGGCTACGATAATAATTATTTTTTTGATAGTCGCTGATGACATTAAATTGTACTGTAAAGGGGCCGATGCCTTTATTAAAATAAAATAGTAACAACTTATTACAATACAACAGTTACTACAAAAAAATTTGAACAATCCACTATTGGCTATTGTCAGCCTATAGATAACTCAAATGCTCTAACCAGTTGGCAGCGTACCCAGAAGGCTAGCAGCATTGCCACTCTTACTAATTACATTTTTATACTCTTTAATGACCTTTCTTCCGGTTTAAAACACAGTTCAAGCGCATTTATCGTCACCGCGACATTTTTTAATTAGAAAAAAATATTATTATTTTCTTTTGAAAATACTTACTCACAAAAAAATTAGCAAATGAAATGACATTTTGTTCAATCAGAATAGTTCAACTTCATGAATTGTTCCGAATGAAGCTGAATAGATTCAACGTTGTATATTTAACAAATGGTAAAGCCATTGGTAAACCTAAATATGTAAACTCTAAATAGATGTCCTGTCTAAAAAAATCCAACTATCCTTAATATGACAACTATGGCTTGAGATAACAGTGAAGATTTCCCGCCTGGGTAAATACCAACTACTTTCAAGCTTGAAAAATTTTCACCAAATACATAGCGAGCCGTAGTGTAGTGTAGTAGTAGTAGTTGTGTAGCTTTTTTTTTTTTTTATATATTATAAGTTTGCGTTTGACAACCGTCTCACCTGATGTTAAGTGATGACGTTGTCTAGGATTTAGCACGCAAACCTAGAAGGTACCTATTCACTCGCGACTTGAAGACTCCAGGATTGTATTTATCGGGAAACACAGACTCGGGCAACGAGTTCCATTCCTTGGCAGTACGCATTAAGAAAGTGGAAGCATAACGCTTCGTGCGTATAGGTGGTATATCTACCATATAGCGATGGCGAATTGCCGTACGTCGAGTCGACCGATGATAGAAAGGGGATGGTGGAATCAGATTGTGTAATTCCAGTGCACATTCTCCGAAATGCACCCGATAGAAAACCGATAGGCTTGCTACTCTACGCCGGTGTTCAAGGCTCTGAAGCCTACGTTCAACCAAAGAGTTACAGCCGATGATTCTTTTGGCTGTCCTGCATGAGCTAAGAAAAATGAACAAATTGTGTTAATCCTACCTTACTTCCTACTAATATTATAAATGTGAAAGATTGTTTGCATGTGTGAACGTTTGTTACCTCTTCACGCTCAAACGGCTACACCGATTTCAATGAAATTTGGTATGGAGAAAGTTTATACACCGGATACACATAAGCTTATTTTAATCATCATCATCATCACCGTTTTTCATCACCACGCGGGTACAACCGCGGAGCGCAGCTAGTCTTTTAATATGATTCTTTTTCTCTAGCATATAGTTATTGTGATGTAAGATATACCTGAGGAACTCAATATCCTCTAGTTACTAAAGGGGGCTTTGGTGTTTACCAGACTTTTTTTTTCAACATTCACACAAGGTCTTCAGGTCCCAAACTAGGCAGAGCCTGTACTATGGTAACCTGGTGACTGATATACATACTTATATATATATCTTTAAAACAAACATGTATTTATTATTTTATTTATCGGTAGTTATCTATCCTATATACCTATCATTTGATAGGCCCAGTATGATTCTACCTACAATCACATCGCCATTGACCATCAAGTGAGATAGTAGTCAAACGCCATATCTCTGAAGTGTCAATCTCAAGATGCGGCCGCCTGGATCCAACCGATCCTTGTGGTGATCAATGGGGGAGGTATTATGTTCATTAACCTATGGTTGAGATAACAAGAGACATGACAAGAGTAGGTACAACTGTTTTATTTACACTATGGATCTCTACAAGCAGTAGTCTAAATAAAGCATGGATTTCATTTGCGAAAGTATAAAACATTATTATAAATACATAGGACGGCCACCGACTAGGTGGACAGACGACCTGACTAAGATCGCAGGCAAGGGCTGGATGCGGGCCGCTTCCAACCGGTCCTTGTGGAAATCAATGGGGGAGGCCTTTGTCCAGCAGTGGACGTCCTATGGCTGAGATGATGATGATGATGATGATGATGATGAAAACATTATTACAGTAACTCTATTCAAATAATAACGCACAAAACGTCTAAATAAAAAAGTGACTCAAAACCGTCGGGGATACCCTACTCGTCTAACATACTTATGTTAAACCGTAGTTTAAGCTAATTAAAACTTACACTTAAAACTTAATTAAATAAAAAATAAACATTTAACATGTAGAAATTATGCCGTGTTTGCCGGTTTTATATAAAAAGGTAATTCAAATATGACGTCTAAATAAAAGATTATTCCAGACATAATTAATAGTCATTGGTACTAAATACCCAAATTACACTATCGTATGGTCACCGACTGATTCAATTACATGTGTGCTTGTCAAGGTGTTTACACTACAAACTAAATTATTACCACGTTTATAAATTATACGTTTGGATGGTCACTAACCATGAATCCTGTTGACACTCGTAAACACTGACATACACTTGAGAGCTAAGAGCCAAAGTCAAGTTGATGGATGAGATTTAATAAGAGGTCAGTAGAAACTTTTGAAGCCAACGGCGGTGGTAGCGTCAGCTGACAGACTGACAGACGCTGGTACGAACCCCACCATTGGCTTGAGCATGCAGTGAAAGCGACAGCGTTATAAAATTCCCAGGATAGTTGTTTTTTAATACTGTATAGATCTAGCGTTTGACCACTATCTCACTTGATGATCAGTGACAATGTGGTCGAAGATGGTATAACGCTAGACCTAGAATACTCAATGGCTCTCAAGGACTGCCGCCTGAACACACTGTGTTTGGTGACAGTTTTTCAAACTTGAGGTTGGTAGCTAGCCAAGCGGATACTCGAAAGTACCCTACCACCATGCAAGTGTGAAGTGATAGGTTTTGAGAGAACCTGCCGGGATAGCTACAATCCTCAGGTTTGTGTCAAACTTTCACCAAGCACATAGTGTGTATAGGCGCAGCAGTCCTTCAGAGTTAGTGGTATAGGTTGGTAGAATTCTAGGTCTAGCGTAATTGCATCTTCGTCTAAATCGTTACTCATCATCAAGTGAGATATTGGTCCATTTTTATATATTGTAAAAATCTGATAGTAAGTAAAGATTACTTAATCTTACTTGTCTAGGATTTAGCACGCAAACCTAGAAGGTACCTATTCACTCGCGACTTGAAGACTCCAGGATTGTACATATCGGGAAACACAGACTCGGGCAACGAGTTCCAGGTACACTTTTTATTTCCTTTTATTATGTCATCACTGGTATTATACTCTGTCCAAAGACTTAAAGACACCGTAAGTCAGGTCCGGTGTCTTTGCCATGATTTTCTGTCTTACGAGTATTGTAGAGGTTAAATTTGGTACATAAATATTCCCTGGACCCTGGAACAACGTATAAGGTAGTTAGGTACTTTTTATACCTAAAAAGTAAACGCTTCTTATTCGTATAGTCCCTCCTTGACTCGTAGTCCCCTGCGTAACGGGAAAATCAAAGACCACAGGCGTAAAATAGCGGGACGCAGCTAGTACATACTATTTACTTCTCTGCAAGCTAAATGCTGTACCTACTAGAAGTTTGGAAGAAACGCTATAAACGCTAAAACCGCCCATTGTACTACCTTAAGACTTTGAAAAAGTATTTTATTGTATTGCGTTTTATCATATAAAGACTTAGTACTATAAGATGATCCGTGTATACATTATTGTATTTTTTTTTACGTCGCCGTCGGCCGGCTTTTCTCAGTCGTCAGTTTCATGACTTCTGACGCGTTAGGTTCGAATCCCGGCAGGGGCAAACATTTATGTGATCAGCATGGCTATTTTTCCCGTCTTGGATGTTTGTTGTGATGTCATTGTGTGCGTCCATGCCTCACGCGACACAGGGAATCCTAGTGCGGGGGTTCGAGTGTAATAAAAAGTTTAATTTGCTATTTTTGGATATTGCTACGCGTCATTGCAAATCTCGATTATCGCTCGTATTCGAATAACGAATTTCCAAATCGATATCGACATTTCCGTTATACGATTTATCAATCATCTCACGGTCGTGGCGATCGAGTCATTATTCACCTCATAAATTAATCGAATTAATCGAATCAGCGGAATAGGCCGTTACTAATTTTTGAACGGACTATTATGAACGGTCTTAGTTTTAGAGAGGTATTTTTTATAGTTGTATTGGAACAGGTGTTGATAGGTGACTGAAGTTTTTATTTTTATTCACTTTTAATATCTCTTAATTAATTCCATGTGATGACTTACGGAACTGAAACGTGGTCTCTGACTATGGGCGTTATAAACAGGCTCAAAGTCGCATAACAAGCTGTGGAGAGGGCTATGTTTGTGGTTTCTCTACGTGGTCTAATGAGAAATGAGGAGATCCATAGAAGAATGAAAGTCACTGTTATAGCCCAGCGGATTAGAAGATTAAAGTGGCAGTGGGCAGGGCACATTTCGAAGAACTGGTGGCTGTTGGGGTCGAAAGGTTATCGAATGGAGACCACGAACTGGCAAGCGCAGCAAGGTGGACAGACGACCTAAGATCACAGACAAGGGTTGGATGCTGTCTGCTTCCATCCGGTTCTTGTGGAAATCATTGGGGGAGGCTTAATATCCAGCAGTGTCCTTCCTATGGTTGAGATGATTATGATGCTGAATTAACTCTAAAGGGATATCAATTCAGCGGTTCGAGTATGATATATTTTAGGTTACCGATAAACCATGTTTGTGGCAGAGAAGGGAAAGAGTATTACCTATTATACATATTTTACACACCTTTGTTCTTTTGTTTCATTTTCCAGTACAATAAAACAATACAATAAACATCATAAGAAGGATTAAGCCATTAGACATTACTTTTCTATTATATTTCTCACCAGCTGCACCCCGCGGTTTCACCCGTGTGGACTACGGTTTTTCACTACCTGAATTCTCCCATAGGAACTGTACTTCTTCCGGGATAAGTAGCCTATGTGTAATTCCAGGGTATAAGCTACCTTCAAACCAAATTGCATGCAAATCCGTAAGGCCTTTTAACTATGAAGGAGTGACAAACAATCAAACGATAAATGACAGACAATCCTTCGTCTTTATAAAATTAGTGTGATTATCATTCGCCTAACGTAATTAAACTCTTCGAAGAGTAGGTCTCTTCGAAGTGAAGTGAATGTGCCGTCGTTGCACTAACGAAGAGACCTAAATGTGCTGTCGTTGCACTAACGAAGAGACCTAAATGTGCCGTCGTTGCACTAACGAAGAGCCCTAAATGTGCCGTCGTTGCACTAACGAAGAGACCTAAATGTGCCGTCGTTGCACTAACGAAGAGACCTAAATGTGCCGTCGTTGCACTAACGAAGAGACCTAAATGTGCCGTCGTTGCACTAACGAAGAGACCTAAATGTGCCATCGTTGCACTAACGAACAGACCTAAATGTGCCGTCGTTGCACTAACGAAGAGACCTAAATGTGCCGTCGTTGCACTAACGAAGAGACCTAAATGTGCCGTCGTTGCACTAACGAAGAGACTTAAATGTGCCGTCTTTGCACTAACGAAGAGACCTAAATGTGCCGTCTTTGCACTAACGAAGAGATCTAAATGTGCCGTCGTTGCACTAACGAAGAGACCTAAATGTGCCGTCGTTGAACTAAAAACGAATCTTTACGATTCTGTATGTGATACGTGTATATCGAAAAAGTTCCGTGCAATAAATATGTTAAATGAAGGAATACCGTGTCATAGAAATCATCTCGTTTATTCTAAATATTCATTCAACATATTTACGCTACCGCAAACAAAGGATTTCTTAGAAAATCACCTGTTAGCTGAAGTTGTCTTTAGGCGCTGATCGACCAATAATATATTAATTTATTTAGTGTCCATGCTATTGTAAATGTTGTGGGTCTTCATTATAAAAAAAATATTTTAGTATAATAAACTTTAAAAATATTTTAATTATTAGTTTTAAAGTTTATTATACTAAGATATTTGTTTTATCAATACAGCGGATGTAAGACGTTTGAAATCAATTTTTATTAATTTACCCAAAGCGTAAATAATGGAATAAATTGACTTCACACGTTTTGTCTTTAACTTATTGTTAGCATTCATATTATGTAAATCTGGTTGACAAACTTTAATTACATCGTGAGTTTTTTAACCAACGTATACAAAAGACTTTTTAGAAAACGATCACTTAAGACTTACAGTGACAACGCATACAAATCGCCAAATTAAGAAATAATAATAATATGTCTGTGTATGTATGTGTGTGGTATTACGTGGACGTAAGACCTAAAAACAACCCCAGAAACCTAGGCAGGGAACATTTGGTAAAAATAGTTGAAAATTAGGAAAAAACAATTGGGAAAACCGATGAGCTCCCCGGTAAGTGTTTCCGGTACCAACATGAAAATAATCATACACATACATAATAAAGAATTTAAATGAGTTAATAAATAATGACATTCTCTTCAAAACTGAAGTGATAACCTCCTAAAATCCATATATATTTCAGTAGAAGTAAGAATTCTTTCATTTCGTGTAAACATGATAGGTACTCATATTTCTTAAATTGTAATAAAATATGTTCCTATAGCACAAGAAGTTTTGTGAATATCTTTAACTGAACGAAATCATAAAATGGACTGAAATTTCTAGCCGAAAATTTGTATAAAACTTTAGGTTAATACAGTGATACAATAAAACACAAATAAGCCTATTTTTAAATGTTTCTTTAGTAGATAACATATTGATATAAAAGTTTTAATATCATTAAATTTATATTCAAATTTATAGGTATATATGTGATTTTAATAACACAAAATTATACGAGTTGCTCATTCACAAACAATTTAACTTTGCTATAAGAAACTAGGTATTGTTTGATAAGATACATTTATTAAACATTATGTATACATAATTATATCTTGTCACGGGTAACACACACGTTAGAGTAGTAATATTTCTTATTTTGGTAATTTCTCGCGTTAGTAAAACTCAAGTTTATAAATATGTTCAGAATATCTCTGTTGGATATTATTTTAGGACTGTGTTTCACAATAGAATTATTTATTTAATCATATCTTACATAAAATTTATGAATTAACTGTAAACAGCAATACTTAACATTTCATTGCTTGTACATCGCCAAATAAGGTCTCCGTCTTTAATAGAAATTCGGTGCCCAAGTGTATCAAACTCTTTCGAATTACAATAATCATCGATATAGATTAATATAAAGTATATGAATATCTAAGTATGTTTTATAAAATACTGTTAGTCCAATATTATCGATATTATTAGGTATCATTAAAACGCTATGAAAATGCGCATACCAATCATAATTATATATAATGAATTTTAAAAACGCTTGCAATTAGATAGAATAATTTAAATGATCCTTTTAATTCGATATCCAAGCTTTGTTTACCATCTTTCACGAATGAATATGTACCTTCTAGGTTTGCGTGCTACATCCTAGAGTCCTAGACAACGTCATCACTTAACATCAGGTTAGACAGGTGTCAAACGTAAGCTTATAATAAGTAAAAAAAAGGTGGGCACCTATGCCTACTTTCAGTACCTATAATCAAAAGCATCACTTTTTAAGTATAGTAGTATACATAAGAATGATTATGTGGTACTACACTACTTATAGTTACTACTTATAGTTTAGTTATATTATCAAATAGACATTAGACCCGCGCAAAACCTGTAGATATCGGGTAATTTCATTATATGAGTCGTCAAGCTGGGAATATATACTAGAATAAACATATTAGACCCACCTTTTCCCATTCCTCCTTCTTCTCTTTGTGGCATAAACAGTACCGAGTTGGCTTGAGTGCGGCTGCGGCGGCGGCCGAAGCAGGCCTGCGTCCACGCATCCCTCGATGGCGTAGCCCTGCCCGCTCCAGCCGCACAACTGCAGTTTCGATTCTGTGGCTATTTTGACGGCTTGCGGCACTGTACTTCAGAAACTGCCCGAGGCGCTCAAAACTGCCACAGTTTCACTTTTCACTACACCGACATCATCGTCTAAATGTTTTAATTCTGCAGTTACACGACAAGCTGCGTTGAAATCACTAGCCGCAACGAATTACTGGTGTCACACTTTTCTTAACACAAATGGCATGTCTAGAGCTTTTTTGTCGGTGGTATTTTGATTGATTAGCTCGGAGCCTACGGATAAAAATGTTCAAACTTTTATAATATTTATAATAAATATTTTTTAAGTTTTAAAGATTTTGTTTATTTATAATTATTAACATATTTCTGAGTCTTTCTCTGTAGTTGTTTAAAGTCTTAGATAAAAAATAATCACTCCTCTATAAATAGTTGGATCATGATCATACCCCTTGTCAAAATTTACAAATGTCACTTTAAAAATTGTTCTGTGAATTTTTTTTTACCAATATGTGAAATCGTCCATCAAATAAGGAACCGATTCGTTTTTCAATCGATAAGACATCAACGCGCGTCACTATCGATCGGTTTCATCTAATAAATCGTCTGCTAAAATTTTCGTATTATAAATTCAATTATTGATCAGATTTCGATTCAACTGGCCTTGGTTTAAAGATCTTCCTTCCAATAAAACAACAATTATCACCATATCCGACGGATATTGCTAAATGTGGTAATTAAAATGTGAATTTTTATTTAATTATCGTTGTCTAAATTCAATTTTTAATTTATTTGATATATATACACTATGTTACATTTAAATATTTTCAAGTTCTTTGTTTAAATATTGCACACTATTTATTATAAAAGAAAATACTAAAATGACTATGACGATACACATTACAAATTCAAAATTAACCTGTTGAAATAACTATTTGGAAGAACTCACTTGAGCGTTATTTATAATTAAGTGGGAAATCCTAAATGGAAGTATCTGTTTTCACAATTTTCATCATTGTTTTGTTTGCAACACTGAGACGCCACTAGAGGTCACTTTCAAAAACACTAAACCACTGTTTATTTCAGGAAACCGAGTCGCACCTTCATTGTTAGTGAACTGTCTGTTAAAAGTTAAGGTTGGTTTTCCCGCTCATGTTTAGTGTGAGTTTTTATAAAAACACGTGTGTCATTACTTAAGGCTCTGTTCGCGTGGCGCTAGCGGCGAGCGCCGGGATACGTTTGGCATCTCTATCATCGAGCACCCCCAACTGAAGTGGGAGGAGCTAACATACACCACGCCTTTAAATAACCACGCACCAATCATGCTCATCCGACGGTATCGAAGGCCGCACGGGGACGTACTAAGTCGGTTTTTATTTTTTCTAATAGAAATTCGGTTTTATTTTTAAATTGCGCTGAGTTTGTACCTTGTCAGTTGCAATGTTGTCGTTTTACTGGATAGTTGGCATTTTTAAAGTGCATTGCTTGTTAATAGTTGTGCGTTCTTTTTTAAATTGAAGTAAGAGCCCGTTGTGTTACAGGAAGTTGAACTTTGAATTCGCAAAACGCTTTCTCGGCATACCTCATTGCCTTAAATGTTACAAAAGAACAGAATTTGTGCATGGTAAATGTTAAGCTAGATTTTTTATGTTAGAAATAAACGAAATAATAATTTGTTTAGATTTTTATGTCTTAGCACTTTATTAACTATAAAATAGTTTTACTACATCTAAGTTTTCAGGTAACAAGCGAATTCAGCAAAATTAAAGATTACGGCTATTATAAATATTTTGATAAGATACCAAGTGCTTAACAATTGGACGCTTTTTGCAAACCAATCCACAAAACTGGTGAATTTGAGATGATGATACCAACAGAATCTTCATAATGTTTACATTGTGTGTAAACATTATGGACTTACATATGTTTTATATCAACAGTCCATGCTGCTTTAGACAGTTGCTACTCACATTAATGAAAGCTTCAAAAGATACCAACCCTGTATACGTTTCAAACAAAGACCTAATCCATCTCTGAAGGGATTTTTGTCGATTTGTGATTCGTTTATAATTCCAATCTGAATATTAGTTTTTACAAAACTGCAAGAGTCTCAAATTTTACTAGGACACATTTCACTGTCTTCTTTACCTATATTATATGTATTTAGTTTTGTTGTGATAATTAAGTTAAAACTTTGAAGGCATGTCCAAATCCGTCCGCTCTGTTATTGATGACGTCACAACATGGCCGTCGCAAGGGCGACTTTTCGCATTTTCCCCTCGACCGTGTACCCGGTCGGACATTTCCTACTCCATAGGTGATTCGTTATTAGTCACATTTTAGGCGCTTTATGTATGAATATTATGTATGAGGTAAAAATCGACTTTACCTTGAGAATTATAGTTAGAAGAGGTAAGTACCTACTAACGAAGACAATAGTCATAACAAATAGAAAACTGAAGTGGTGCAACAAATTAACGGATTAATTAGATAAGGCGACGACGCTGCGGTCATACATTAGATGTGTGTGTAGGCAGCAGTCTATGAGCATTGCCAGTACCTACATTCTAGGTCTAGCGTGATTTCATCATTCGACCTCATCTTTGACCATCAAGTAAGATATATCTATAAAATAAATAAATAAAATACAAATAAGCATATAATGTATTTGTTCTTCGGGGAGAAGGTACCTCAGGCTACGAAGAGGACCACTTGCCTTAGAACCCGCTCTTTGGGCCGGCCTTGACTGGCGTCAACGGTAACTTCTTCATATTTTTGTCATTGTCTCACGCTAGATATGATTTGCACAATTCATTTTCCTCTTTTACTTCGCCACAAGTTGTTAGTACTCACACGTTTCATAATCATAGGTAGGTAATATAATAACTTATCTAATCTCATACTGAATACTAAGATCAAAAAATCAAAAACAGAACTTAGATGACAGTCTTTATAGACAATATATCGAAATAAATTTCAAATATACATTAAGTATCAGACAGATCTTCTGTGGATTACTGTATCATATTGAAACTTTTTCACCATTAAGATTCAACTTCAGCTGGACCAAGGAGGTTACAATGCAGTTTTTCTGCATACTATAATCTGTGGACGCGGCACGCATGCGCAATCAGCAAATGGATTTTGGCGCTAAACGTGTACAAATAAATGCAAACATATGCTGTAATTTTACCTACATTTCAATATTTATTTGAGGCTCGTAATGGTGTTCTTCCTAAATAATAATCATCATCAACATGATTTCAGTCATAACACGTCCACTGCTGGACCTATGCCTCTTACAATGATTTTATATTAGGTATATCTGCCTTACGTGAAGTGCTATGTCGAATCGGTTATTACAAATATTTTCAATCTGCAGAAAGAGGTCCTCACTATTAACTACTAATTATACATTTATATATACTTTATAACACTAATTATTACCAAACCAGCTAGATCGCCAAACTTAATAAACTTAGGTATGCTTAATTTTGGCAAATATAGTCAGCAGAAATATTGTAATTTGACCGACTTGGTAGCAGAAATGATATTGTAATTGATACCGTATTATAAATCTTTAGTAAGCAGAAAAGTTGTTTATGGAGCAATAGTACGTATAGGGTTATAACAGTTATATACATATAACAGTTATAACAAAATGTTATAGCTGATAACGACGTTATAACGAATACTGAACAATAAAAATTATTGCCAGCATTAAATCTTATGGTTTAGTACTAAATCGCAGTCGACTATGTTTTTATTGCTAAGGGTGAAACAATTTTATATTTTGGGGTTGCTATATACCTTATAAATATTAAGTATGATTTGGATACGGAAACATCGATTCAGCCTGTGTAATTTTGAATTAGTCATAAATAGGATCATGAATGAATCTAATAATGATAGGTACATTGTAGTAATCAGTGGTGATGAGCCATTTAAAAAAAAAACAATTTTTGTACATATCAGAACATACATATACATTTATAATAGACTATATAGCTGCTCCCCGCAGTTTCAACCACGTGGACGGTTTAGCTGTCACCATTATTATTTTCATAATTATTTGAGAAGTTTTCTATACTTTTCTTTACATAAGAATTGTCTAAAAAATATTGGACAAATTAAAAAAAGATTAATGAAATTAGTAAAGTCGTAAGCGCGAGACCAAGAGATATAGTTTTTATATGTATATATATTATGTAAGTATAGGTGGGTACCTACCTATCCGCAACGGCACCAACAATTTAGAGGAAAATTATACTTTAATAAAGCTTTGCTTCTCATGTTTGTTTTCAAAACTTCTTCGTCTAAATTCTTAACAATACTTATCCCGTAGCGCCATCCCGTAGAAATTTGAGGTAACTATTATGCTCAGTTGACATAGAGTTCTGTTACAAAAGCGATTTCGAGATTACGTAATTAATTACATTTCTTATTAATAAGCTTAGTAAAATCTTCGAAAAAATTGTGTCGTTAGACACGTATGCGACTCTAATTAAATTTAATGCCACCTGCTTACTTTGGCACCCATGTGAATTTATGTTATCTGTGCAACATTGTAAGGCGATGCAAAGAAGTAACTAGTTAAAGGTTATAATATTATACATAGCTAATTTGTTACAAGTTATTTATATGCTCATCAGTGTTGTGGAGTTTCTGCATAAAGTATGTTGCTATAGCTCTCGAATCTACATTTTTTATATCTTAATTATCTAAACCCAAGTACACTTCCTCGGATTTAAGCTGACTTGTAAAAAGTAGGAGGTTCTCAATTTGGATAGGTATCTATTTTGCTTCTGATACGTCAGATTTCCGTCATTTGTTTGTCCCTTGATAAGACTGGCTAACGAATTAATGACAACCGAAATTGCAGGGTCTAGATTCTAGAAGAATATAATGATAGATACTGGCCCTAATTCTGTTAATCACATAAACTAGCTAAAATTCACTAAAATTTTTCAAATTTAAATAGCTCGTATTCTATTTACGCTAAAATTCAAATTCGTATAACTCCATACAACGCTCTCACTAATATTAGACGAGTTTTATTCAACTGTTGGCCAATTGCAGGTAGTTTTAGTAGGCACCAAATAAATGGCAACTTAATTTCGCTAAAACTACCCTCAAATTTAATAAATATATTTTAATTTTAGTGATGTTATTGATTAGTCTCATACTAATTTAGACTTTATCGTAACCGTATAAGAACTGATTTAGTTTTCCAAAATTTTAGTTTAGTGCAGTTGAATATGCGAATCACTACCACTAGCTACTAGCCTATACTTACGTAAATAAATCACTAAAAAAAGAAATTATTGGGCTTCGATCCTCTAAAAAAAGAGTAACGGGAATTTAAGGTTATAATGAAGCCCATGCTGGTCGCCGTTGCTCAATGGTCACCGACATGCGTTCTGGGTTCGGGGTTGGATCCCGCCAGAGACAAACAAGTGTTCGATGTGCATGGTTGTTTGTTCCGGGTCTGGAATGTTGTGTGTATTTAGGTATCGCGCGATATACGGAACCCTAGTGCGAGGGTGTGACTCGTGAGTCTCCGCATGCTTTGTCAAAACAACAAGAGTCACTCTCTTTTGGTGTTGACTCTCTTTTTGTTGGTTATTGCCTTTGTAGAGATTACGACTTACGTCACTATCACTTTAACGTGACACTGCCACTTTAACTTGCCAATCCGCTGGGCTATGTCGGTTCTACAGATCTCCTCATTTGCCTCATATGCAGAGCATTTCCATGGCTCGATCTGTGGGATCCTGAGCTTGCCTGGAAGGCCTCTAGTTAGAGACTATGTTCTAATGGTAACACACACTGTTCGAAGACCCTCGTCGACCCTCAGGCATTGTGAAGGTGTATTCACTGTCATTTACTTTTTTTGTCTAAACTCTCCTTGAAGCAATATAAGTACTATTATATCTGTATGAAACGTTTTGATTTACGCTCGTTGGCCCCGCGCCCCGGAATGACACCGACCTGTTGTAAATCACGGTGGAATTGCCGAAAATCACGCGTTTTGAATGTCTGTGACGACTCCAAGAGCGAGGTACACGCAAAGAGAGGAGAGCGGGTATTCCTGCCTCGCCCAACCGTTAATGGTAATTGGCGGAGAGAAAAGAAAAGAGAAGAGAGAGAGTGGATTGCTCAAATGTTTTTGTAGCAGCTGTAGTATTGTAATTAGTTATTAGTATTTTATTTTAATAAGAGCATCGGCCAGTTAAATAAAATATAATATGTGTCATCGACTAAGTATCTTATCTTAGTTACGATCACTCAACTTATACGTTACACGTGAACTGCGTCTTAGGCCCGAGTTTTTTCTTTCGTCCCGGTTCATAAATCGCTTCTATCTTATAATTTCTACCGCATAAATTGAAGTAAACTTTTAGACCCAACTGACGTTAAAAAGCAGTTATATTTTACGGTTTCAAATCGTATATAAAACTATTAAATTTTGGACAGTGTGATGTCATGTTTGCTACATAGACACTAGGTGGCGCGCTCGCGGCTTTACTCGCATGCCGCTCATCTTTGACTGATAAATGAGTACACGTTATATAATATATATCACGTTTCAAGCATTATCATTTTCCTTTTATAGATTTTTTTTGAAAAACAACTTGGGTTTACCTAAAAATAAACATGGCAAGATATTTCCTTATGCATAGTAGGATACATCATTGCTAGGTGTCATTCAACGTCGAGGTAAATAAATTACTAAATGTTTTTCTCGCGATCAAGCCCCGTTTGATTTAATAACAATCATTGCTAGGTTTCTTAAAGTTAATAAATTGTTTTAAGAGATATATACTATTAATAGTACTCAACGGTATTGCTGATATGTGTTATATTGTAGAATTAACTAGTGTTAAAATTTGAAAAAATATTTTCATAAAAGGCAGCGGCGCATTATATTATATTCTATTACAACACATTATGTCCAACATTTGATAGAATTATACTATCTTTGAAGCAAAAGTGCTAACAAACATGTTCTGTTATGTTGTAGGTGGTATTTCCCGTTATAAATGCATTAAGCAAACTTGAGTTACCTAGCTATAAAATAAGATACCTACATTGTATTGAATCTATTCTTGGGAAGTCAAATATATAAAAAAATTGGTTATTATTCGTGACTTTATGAGATATTACTCGGTTTCCTGAACCTTTTTTGTATTGTATTATTTTCACAAAATGAATAAATCAACACCTTCCTTATTTTTGACAAATGAGTTTATAAACCCACAGTTCCATTTTATAAAGTCAACTACCAACTAATGCCACCTAGCGGTGAAGGAAGAAACTTCCACACCCAATGGTTTCGAGTTTACCAAAGCGAGAGCTTTTGTTTGTATTGTTAGAAAAAAATCAATAACTTTATAGGCGCGAGGTTACTTGAAACGAGTGTTTTAATTATCTTGATCTTGAACATAAGATAACCTGTCCATTGTCGCAAAATATTGTCTAAATAGGCCCGTGACACTTGTGCGGCGCGGCGCGGCGGCGGCGCGCCGAATTAACGCATTTACCTAGGTACCTCATAGAAGATGCTAAGTAAGTTTTACTAAATTCCAGAGATTCGTAGCAATGCCCATGGTACATTTTAAAATGGTAATATTTTTCCTTTCGTATAAATAAGAGGATAAAGAAACGGCGTTAGAAAGATGGAGAAAGCTGCTACAGATAAACCGCGAAATTAAGGTTTTGCCAACAAAGTTAAATTTAACCTTTTTATGGTTATATTTTGAATTCAATTGAGTCAGTTTTGAAGGATAGGAACTGGGTCGTTTTTTCGTTGTAATAAAGTAGGTACTCTATGGTGTTATAAATAAATTTAAGAACTGACCATTGATCTTAGCATCCTTACCCCTTAGAATAATATTACAATGCTTCTAAGTTGGAACCCATCTAGAGACGCGGCAAATTGTCAAGTCGGCGAGCAGCACCGTGTGTTATATTACACGAATCATTTGGAGCAACTTTTGACCCCCTTATAACTCAAAAACTATCTGACATAAATATGACAAATTTAGCTCATATAATATTGAGACTTGCAAGAGTTGCAAGGTAAAGTACACCTACTACTCTCCTCTTTTACCTGATCTTGCTTACCGACTGACAATAATAATTATACAGTGTGTTCTTAAACTTGGTTACATGATTTAAAAATAATAGCATTATTGAAGTCAACTTGTTTGAGCAGGGAGCTCAAAAATATAATGACGAATTCAACTAGAAACACTTATTTAGATTTTGTTTAGAGATTATCTAGTGCCTGTAATGTAAGAATCAGGAATCAAAACGCTGACCTATACATCAAAACTCAAACCCACCTCCAGATGACTTAGAAAGTTCAAATTTGGCATCCAGGTAGGTACCTATACCTAGTTGGGTGAATACAAAGGAATCAATCAGAAACTAGTAAAATCATTTCACTAAAATTTTTCAATTAATTGATTCTATTAGGAACACTTAGGTACTTATATAGTGCCTGTAATGTAAGAATCAGGAATCAAAACGCTCGACAGTTCTGTTAGTTTGAACTTGGCTACCGCGTGTTTAGAGGCGGTGACTGTACCACTATGAACTCAGAAATCTCGTTTCGTACTGTTGTATGTATTTGTCTTGAAGGGTTGATGAATTAAAAATCACGATGCTCAGCGTAACGAGCAGGTTAAATGTAAAACAGTAAGTATTCAAAATAGCCTGTGTAGCTTAGGTTTACTGAGAAAAGCTAATAATTTAAGTTCCATTGTAGGCATACCTAATACCAAAATGGAAATATTCTTCACAATCGAACTTAAATTTTATATGTTTTAAAATGATTCTACATTCCCCGAACCGACGATTTGTATCCTACACTAACCACAAACTTCGAACATATGCCACGTTAAAATTCATCGATAATCGTCACTAATTCGTTTGAATCGATTTAAATCGAACGAATTGTCCGAATTTTTTTCTCCGTCCGAACGAACTGTCAATCAAACAGCCGCATAATATTCGGGTATTATTGTTTAAAAGAAATACATTTTTGAATTTCGAATGTTGTTTTCTTTTTTACAATAGCTAATTGAGTCTTGCGGCTATGTTTTGTAATCAATGTTAGTTGTAAAAAATTCTCATATCGGATCGTTCTTTTTATGAAAATTGGTCTTATCCCTAATCTCATATTGACATCGTAATGAGACGAAAATATTGTACTGCCTTGGGATTATTCCGAAGGTATAGAGACTGCTTTATGCCGTTTAGTTTTGATTTAATCCAGTACGAAAATTTGTGAGAGCCAATTATTTTTAAATAGTTTTTATTATGATAGTCTTAGCTAATATAAAAAGGTGTAAGTAGTAGTAATCCATTTGTAATTATTAGAAAATAAACATCTTGTTGTAAACATAAGATTTTGGCGCCTTGAATAACATACTTTTAGGGACACTATTATTTTAACTAAGACAGATAAAATAATTACGAACTCGTTATAAAAAAAAGGCTCAGATGGTTCTTTCGGTTGTTCAAATAGCGAGTAGATAATATGTCACTTATATGAAAGCTTCAAAATTTATTTAAAATATTTGACATTGCATATCGTGATCTTTTGAGTGTGAAGTCGGTTATATTTTTTAAAAATTGATCTAACTTAAAATCTATCAGATACAAGTTTCTTATACCTAAAGTCGTGGATCGTGCTAAAGCCCAAATAAGTACAGCACGCGTAAACAAAAATCAAAATTTAGATGTTTGTTGACCGAATTTCGTCCACTCAATTATTTTTGCACTGTGATGAACTAACACACACTCACATCAACATTATCATTTATTCATCGTCACCATCATCTTTATTACCTCAGCCATAGGACGTTCACTGCTGGACATAGCCCTCCCCATTGATTTCCACAAGGACCGGATGGAAGTATCCCGCATCCAGCTCTACCCTGTGACCTTAGTCGGGTCGTCTGTCCACCTTGTCGGTGGCTGTCTTATGCTGCGCCAGCCAGTCCGTGGTGTCATTTATTAATAAATTATAATTGAAGCAGCATTGTTCTTCTTTGGTTTGAAAGATTTACTAGGAGCCGATACTTTCATTTTTAAATTTATATTGCAATAAATTTAGAAGCAATCTCAGTTTGTCGACTCGTCGTAGTTCCTGTTCGTCTGTCCAGCCACCGGACGGATTTGGTTCCGTGAAACTAATCAGTCTAAATAAGTAAATTGACGGCCGCGTCCGTCACGCGATTGGATCCGTCGGCCGGCGAAGGGTAAAGGTTTCACGTGATTGGATTGTAATGTACGAGTACTTTTAAATATATATGCATTGTTGGAATTTTCGTTAATTCAAAAAACTAGGCTTGAGTATAATGATGTTTTACTAAAGATGACGTATATTCATACTGGGCGTGCTCAGATTTTGTTTCTTTACGACATAAACATGCTTACTGCGACAGATAAAACGGTACAAATAATATAGAAAAGGGTAGCTATATGTTTAGACTTGCGCTTGAAATACGCGTCATAATCAAAATTACTACAATTGACTTAATTTTGCCGCCTCAGTTTCCGCGCACTTGTGCGACATCTACCTCATATAAACATATAATATCATTGCTTGAGTATGAGTTTCAAAAACGTGTTCGTACTCGTATCGTGCATTTGATAAGAATACATTTTTGTAAAGTTTGGACCAGTAAATTGGTAGGCCTGTTCAATTTCATCATCATCATCATCATCTCAGCCATAGGACGTCCACTGCTGGACAAACGCCTCCCCCATTGATTTCCACAAGGACCGGTTGGAAGCGGCCCGCATCCAGCCCTTGCCTGCGATCTTAGGCAGGTCGTCTGTCCACCTGGTCGGTGGCCGTCCTATGCTGCGCTTGCCAGTCCGTGGTCTCCATTCGAGAACCTTTCAGCCCCAACGGCCATCGGTTCTTCGAACTATATGCCCTGCCCACTGCCACTGTTCAATTTAATTTATTAAATTTCAATTTGTAATTATCCTACCACAAAAGTCACACAAGTTAACCGTTTACCACTTTAAAAATAAAACTATGGTACCTAAATTTAATATTCTTTTCTTCTACAGACATAATTGCGTTTTAATACGATAATTTATTACTGTATTAAGTGAAAAGGTAATAAATTATTACGTGTGTTGCTTACAAAATATCATGTACTGGTCACTGAAGCATACTTACCCATGTTACTGGTCTAAAAGTAATTACTTATCAATATTAAAATTTGCTCCGCGTAGACACGCCGCCTTACCGTGATCTTCTTTAAAAGGAGTTGGGTATACCTGACATGTATGTTGAAGAAATTCAATTGCTTTGCATTAATCTACATTATAATCATGTTGTTCTATCATCATGAATGTTGAAGCCACCGGCTGGTGGTACCGGCCTAGAATAGTACTCCCCCATCTCTTCCCGTGGGTGCCGTAAGAGTCGGCTAAGGGATCACGTACCAGGAGGTGGGCCCATCACGTACCATACTTCGCTCGTCAACCTGCCTGCCAAGCGTGGCGAGTATTGGTAAATCCCCCCTATGGGAGGCATATGTCCAGCAGTGGACATCCTATGGCTGCGATGAATGAAAAATAATCATGCAAAGCTAGTTCCGTTTCATTTTATTATTTGTCTTAATTTACATTATAACTATTGTTTAATGTCTAACGAAGTTTACCTCGTTCTTCAACGGATCTCCTCATTACAACAATAATTGTTGTAGCTAGCTAGTTACAACAATTATTGAATGCGGAGCGCTTTTGTGCTCAGCGGGAGATAAACAAACTAGAGAGATTTGGTTCAATACCGAATCTAGAAATATTGGAATTTTAGAGCCTGAGTTCTGCGGCCGTGATCGGATCGAAGGATAATACCTACGGGTTGATTAATCAGATTATACAAATCTAAAAAACTGAGGTCTGGGGTCTGTTGAGAGCTTTATTACGCTTGTTCGTTGCAGGTGCGTTGAACGCAGTGCACAGTGAGAATTTGTAATTGCAATTTGAGTACTTTTTTCCATGATGGCTTTCGTTTATTACATTTAAAATGTTGAGGGTTTATTGTATTAGCTATGGTCGTTAGTTACGATATTATCGAATATACTCTCTTTGGCTTTTCTTCGTTTTTGTATACATACGGCCAGTGTCAAGTTTATTAATGTTGGAGTTTTGTTACATCAGGTTGTAGTAATAAGTTTAAAACCCCGCTTATTTTCCCATTTATTAGTGGGTACTACACTGAAGTTTCAATTGCAAAAGAAATAAAGTAGCGAAAATTCCCAGTTAGTTATGCTAGATATTACTAACAAGAAATTCTTGAAAGCCATTTTTATAAAGCTGAATATTTTGACATTTCCGAGCCTATTCATTTATCATTGTTAAGAACATTCCGGATAAAGATAAAACAAGCATGTCCCGTCCTGGTACTGCAATGTTTGGATCAAGTTTATTCTTCAAATTTATAATAATTTACCTAAATCAGTGTTGCACTTTTAAAACCTGCAATACTTATAAATGTAAGTTGTTTAACATCGAAGCATGTCATAAAACTGACGAATATCTTAACGATAAATATAATATTTAATTCAGACATAATATGCAATTAATGGTATGGTCATACCTATAAACATAATGGTTTTATATAATTTGACATTTGCTTTAACTTAAATTAATTTTATTCGTAGAGATAGATGAGATACATTTTTATTATTCATTTTATTCATTATTTAATTTTATTAGGAATCTTGTATGTTCAACAAGGGCGAAACTGTTGAAACTTAACGATATTTTTAAGCACTACACGCACAGTTCATAAGTAAAATGAGTTATTTTTTATTCTATTATGTGTCACTTTCCTACACTCTCGTGAATTTTCACGAACTCTTAAAATAGGTGCGTTTCAGACAAACGTCAATTTTGGCGAGAACGTTGAGATCGATTATCTTATATTTGTTGTTTCCTTTGAAGAAAAAAATCATTACATTCATTTTATTCGTCATAACTTTGTGATAGAGGCTTTTAATACGATCATGATAATGTTAATGTTAACATTAATTAGGCAAGAATGAGAATAGTTCATTTCTGTTTTAGAAGTTATTTCGTCTGAAGCGGAATGTGTGTGCAAAAATACCGAAATTAAATAAATTATACAGACTGCATTTAAAACAATTAAATTGTAAAACTTTTATTTCGAAGGCAAAAAAAAATATTATAAAGCTCTTTTCTATATCGTAAGTTCAGTAGCAATGCATTAGCTGGCGTACTGACAGGACCTTTGACGGAGATAAGATTAAGAAATAAATAAAACAAATAATGCCGACAAGAGGCGAAAGCGTACAAGCAGTTTGTATGGAAGTGTCAAAGTGACAAGTTAACGTCGCACGCGCAGATGCGCGCGCGAATACTCGTTCGTAATTTAAAAATTGTACGTTTCAAGCGGTTTAAATAAGGAATGTGACGTAAAGGTGATTACATTTTTCGTTACATTGCATGCATTTCATTGTTTGCGGCCAGCTTTTACTGTAATCGATGCGTTTTGCATACGTAATTATTATTACACACATTGTATTCTACAGAGTGAATGTCCAACAGAGTAATCAGCATTATCAGTATTTTATTTTAATAAAGACATCGGCCCCCAACTGAGCGTGGATGGCCATATGTTAATGTTAGAAAATATAAAATAATGATTAAAGAAGTTGCATAAACAATTTTTCTTTTCATCATTTTTATCATTATCATCTCGGGCATAGGACATCCACTGCTGGACATAGTCTTCCCTATCGATCTCCACAATGACCGGTTGGAAGCGATCCGCATCCATATGAAGGTTACACCATGTAATTGCAACAAATAATAAACAGTAGGTATATTAAAGAAATAGTATATCCAAAATATTTCCAAAATATGTTCTTCAATAGCATTTTTTTATATTTGTATGTTAATGTTTTTATGCTATGGAATTTATGAATTTGTAAATGATTTAAAGACAAACTTTCATTTGAAACACTGTAATTTCAAATGGGTCCCATAGACACTTCGCCAAAATCGGTATTTTACTTTATTCAAGAAAATGCCTATATGTATTTATAGCTTTAATAGTTTTTATAAGAATGTGTTTATTAATTACACACACTAAGTTGTCAGCTAAAATGACTATTTTATTAAGAACGGCAGGTGATATCTCTTTAACTATAATTAAATATTTTATACAATTTTATAATTTTTATATATGTGGCCGTGGTGGTACCGGCCTAGAATAGTACTCCCCCATCTCTTCCCGTGGGTGCCGTAAGAGTCGGCTAAGGGATAACGTACCAGGAGGTGGGCAGCAGCGCCTTCTGAGGATCGGAAATCATACTGCGCTCGCCAACCCGCGTGCCAAGCGTGGCGAGTATTGGCAAATCCCCCCTATATGGGGGAGGCATACGTCCAGCAGTGGACGCACATGGCTGAGGAAAAAAAAAAATAATTTTATAAGCTTATTATATTTATACATACTTAATTATATCCGCTTTGTTGATTATGAACTAATCCTTAATAAGTTATGAGAATAATTATATAAAGGGCTTAAAAAGTGCCGATGATGTTTAGAAGCTCGCGGGTGTTTACAAGCAAAAAGGGCGGGAAAAATCCTGATGCGTGTTGATTTGAAATATTATAAAACTTTGCTTTCCAGATGATCTACGGAATAAGAAAATATATCAGATTTTTGGACATTATAATTCACTGCCTATTCAATGCAAACAAAGCTTATGATTTTCTAAAACTTATCAGAGCGTTTGATCGAAGCGACGCGTGACCAAAATGCCAGCACATAATTATTTCGCTCAACGGATCAGCATTGCAATTCAACGTGGCAATGCTGCTAGCATTCTGGGCACGCCTCCAACTGGTAGCGGATTAGAGCATTTGAGTTATCTATAGGCTGACAATAGCTAGTGGATTGCTCAAATGTTTTTGTAGTATCTGTAGCATGGTAATTAGTTATTAGTATTTTATTTCATTAGCGGTATCGGGCCGTTAAAAAAAATGTAAACAAACAACCAATCTAATCTTTCCTCTATATAATATGAGTAAGATGTAGGTTTTTCAACAATATAAGTTCAATAGACTCAAAATTGTCTGATTAACACATGGTAAAGCCGTAATAAGTTACGTAAATAACTTATATATTTTTATATATAATATATAAAAATAAGAGCATGTGAAATATCATTTGATATGAAATAAATGTTATACCTCACACCTCCCACTTTTAATCATTTATACTGCTACTTTTCACAGTCGGTAAAATCTGTGATGTACAATCGACAAAGAAAATGGTCTACCGGTTACGACAGAAGCTTCTGTTTAATCACAATAGCGTATTGAAACCTATAAAACAATGAATAGGTGCACAGCAAAATTAACCTTTTTTTTATGATCTCAAATGATTTTGCATCGTAGGGTGGTCGACGATATATTTGGCCGACTGTACGTGCATTACACGTTAATTCCTGGAATCTACAAGTTACAAGGAAATTTTAAGTTACATCTTAGATTGAGTTATCACTTATCTTTGCATCCATCTATCCATCCATCAAAATTTTTAGATTTATAATATTAGTGCGACACATACAATTATGTAATGTACAATTAAGTATGTGCCGTGGTGTTACCGGCCTAGAATAGTACTCCCCCATCTCTACCCGCGGGTGCCGTTAGAGTCGGCTAAGGGATTACGTACCAGGAGGTAGGCAGCAGCGCCTTCTGAGGATTGGAAACCATACTGCGCTCGCCAACCCGCCTGCCAAGCGTGGCGAGTATTGGCAAATCCCTCCTATTATGGGAAGGCATATGTCCAGCAGTGGACGCCCTATGGCTGCGATGAATGAATGAACATACAATAATAATTAACGATGACGTTTTATTTTTTAAAAAACTAGGTACTAATAAACAAACTACCAACAAACAAAATGTTCCTTATTTAAGTTTAAATTTCAAGGGCGCAAGGCAGTCTACTTTCCTCCGTCCAACGAATTCGATGACGTCACGACCTGACGCTTTGACGATCTTACGATCTTTAACATTATTCCCCATACAAAAGTGCACAACGTCGCTGAAGAAGTTTTCACTTCAAAAAAACTTTTACAACTAGCAGTAGCTTCAGGCGCATATATAGTTAAATAAATAACGTGTGTTACCCACAATAATTATGATAAATACGGCATTATGCAGCAAACTGCTAATTTATAAAAACAATTAATTGTAGCATTCAAGAAAGCTATTGTAAGCTATAAAAACATACTCCGCGTTTTGCAATGAGGATTAACGACAAGTTTTGTTTTGAATTTTAAGATTTATTTATTTAATAATAAGTCGGAATAATTGTGTAAGGCCTTGGAATATTTTGCATAATTAATTTTATAAGAAATTTTTATGCAGTTGCAGAGTTTACAGAGTTGCAAATATTAATTTCGTACTATATGTAACACACCGCGTTCACCAGTTCTACAAGTACCTACCTATTGTTCTTTTAGTCATTCATAGACATATTAAATATAAGTAAATGTAGCTTTTTTTAAAAACTTGGAATACGAGTTTCGTCTGCTATTACTAACAAGCTCGTTTTTATAATAAAAACTAACCTATTGTAATTGTTTGTTGAAGTACGTATATATATATATATGTGTATATATATATATATATATATATATATATATATATATATATATATATATATATATATATATATATATATATATATATATATATTTATAATAGTATAGTATTATACAAATTAGGATAAATTAACTGAACTGAGTTTCCCCCTCGGGATTTATTATATAGGATAGTATAAATCTTCCCTTGGGAACTGTGTATGCTCTCACAAGAGATCCCCAAAAGGTGTTACCAGAGCTCGCTGTAGCAAAATCCTATTAACATTATATGTGCGAAAGTTTGTGAGTATGGACTATGGATATAATTATGATTTAAACATTTTCACGCCTAAACGACTAGTTGGATTTATTTGGATTTTTTTTTTATTATACCCTGAATTAACACATCGTTGCTGCAACCATCATCGCTGTTTTTCATCACCACGCGGGAAAAACTAGTGTATATATAAAGGTCAATAATATTTTTTGTCTAAAGTTATATAAGGCCGAGTCAAAAGTACCCGCGACCGCATATCGTGTATTAAAACGCTCTTAAAGAAGCGTTTTTTTATATACTTTATCTACTGTTTGGCCACTATCTCGCTAGATGATCAGTGACAATGTGGTCGATGATAGAGGATAGCCTCTTGCGATTTTAGTCGAGGGTCTTCGCCAAATATTAAATTAGATAATATGCGTATTATGGACCTTCTTCTTCGATTTCCTATTCTAATAACTATCACCCCCAAAATTGGCCTTAACCTACTAATAGGTACTACTCTTGGAGACAGGTGGCGTTGCAACCTTAGCTTGTGTCTGCTTACTTCTGTGTGTTCGCTTTATGTGGAATCCACAGGTGTAAATAACCTTTGTCGGCCGTCTTTGAAAGCGGTAACTTATCTGAACCCCTTGCCTACCGCAATCAATTGGTTTCCTGGATTTCTTTAACATAATATGTTCCCTATGCATGATTGTGAGTCGCTGAATTGAAATACTGAATTAGTAGTTATTGAAACTTGTGATAAGATACTTCGCCGTTTTAAGTACAGTTTGCATAAATATAGACATACCTACCTACTACCTACATTAATTTTTTTTAACAAAAAATGCATACGACTTCAACTCTCAAAAGTGTGAAATAACTTGTTGAAGTGGGCACCATAATAGTTCACACAAAAGTAACTATCATCACAATATTGTGCTCATGGTACCGACTTCGACAAGTTATTTCACACTTTTGAGTGTTGAAGTAGGTTGCATTTTTTGTAAAAAAAAATTTTTTTTACTCTTTTCAGTGACCTTTGCAACTCACGGGATCAATTAATTGTCATTGTGTGTTCTCCGATGTCTGCAACCACGACAATAATATCATCAAGATACGCGTAGCACTTTTCATTTATTGGAGTATAACTCAAATAACGCTTGTCCGATTTTGATGAAATTTAAATGGGACCACCACGGAAATATACTCTGTCTAACAAAAAAAAATCATTAAAATCGGTTCATAAACGACGAAGTTATCCGCGAACACACATAAAAAAAACATATTATATACGGTTGAATTGAGTAACCTCCTTTTTTGAAATCGGTTAAAAATAAGTAAGTTTAACTGAGATCTACAGTCCATATTTAACTGAAATTCAATAAGTTGGTAACAGTTATCTATGTTTCATAATCATCATCATTTCAGCAATAGGACATCCACGCTGTGGACATTTATATTTTTTTTTTAAAGTATACAGTTATAGTTACATACATTCATAATTAATGTCGTAAGGTTACCTACGTTTAATGTCAGGTGTCATAAGTAAGCCAATGGTTGGATTGAGTTTTACTTTTTTTTATAGCTATTGTTAATCTTTAAAAAAATATATTAAGATAGTTGGAGCGTGTGTTAGGGTCTTAGACGACTTGTCACCAACTAAATATAACTTATGAATATAACATAAATATAAGTGTTTCGAATCATTTTTATTTCTGCGACGGTGGTCATCGAGAGATAAAATCATGTATGTGTTTGTAATATAGGTAATATTCATATTACCAAAAAGTTCTAATCATCTATGTACACATTCCATTCGCAGAATTATTTTTAAGCGACTTCAAAAAAGGAGGAGGCTCTCAATTCGACCCGTATGTTTTTTTTTGTAATAAAAAGAGTGAAAAGAAATTAAAAAAAAACATAATGGAACCGACTTCAACAATCAAAAGTATGAAATAACTTGTTGAAGTCGGTACCATGATAGGTCAAAAGTAACTGATATCAAAATATTGTGCTCATGGTACCGACTTCGGTTCCATTTTTTGGTATTTTTTTTGTTTCGGTACCTATGGATATCCTTTAGATGCGTCCATATCTATCACGTTGTCTAATACAGATTTTCAGAACCATACTATAAATATAATAATATAATGCTAATCAGTATATATTTGCCAATAGCACAAAGTGTTTCAAGCCTGCATTTTAACCGGCCCGATTTCCTGTACTTTTGGACGGTTCATACAATATATAACCAGTCTCATTAAAATGTTAAGTTCTCTTTCACATTGCCCTTTTGTCAACAATAAAAATATAAACAGTCGTGTTAGTTTAGATATCACAATATCTGAAGCGATGATAGCTCAGCGGAGGGAGCGTCGACTGTCAAACTGGCGGATACTGGTTCCATCCCCAATAAGAGCTTGAGCTTCCGGTGAAGGTAGCACCGTTATCAAATTCCCAGCATGGTGGTAGGGTACTTTCGAATACCCGCCTGGCTAGCTACCACCCTCAAGTTTGGAAAACTGTCACCAAACACATAGTGTGTTCAGGCAGCAGTCCTTGAGAGCCAGTGAGCATTTGAGGTCTAGCGTGATAACATCTTTGAGCACATCGTAACTGACCATCAGTATAAAAAAAACAAAAAAAAATACACCCTGAGTATATTGTTTTATACTGCCGCATATCCTTAACGTAGAACAGCTGTTGCGAAAAAAAACTATAAATTACACTAAACATACTGACAAGTGAATTGACAAATAAGCTGACATTTGAAAGGAGCTACTGTGACCCTTGAACTTTTGAATGTCAGCATTACATTGTACGATGGATGATGTATGACGCAAAGATTGTAAAAATGATACAGGGTTTACCCATATACAGTTAAAGTAAATTAAATTTGTAAATATGTATTTCACATTAGTTACAAACTTCAGGTCATTCAGTTCATTCAAATCATTCATCATCATCATCAATTATATAAATCAATAAGTGTAATGTTACCTTAGAAAAATTATTATAATTGACTACAAAAAATTCTAGTGTTTAGAAATATATTTAAGCTCCTCATTAACTAGACTATTGTGGTCTTCGTCGGAAGATCGAAAAGTGAGTGCATCGTAATGAGTTTTAATCTCTATGCATATGCGAGCGATGATAGCTCAACAACGGTGGGACCGTCGGCTGTCAAACTGACAGACGCTGGTTTGATCCTCACCAACGGCTTGAGCTTCCGGTGAAGATAACAGCGTTATTGAATTCCCAGCATGGTGGTAAGGTGCTTTCGCGTACCCGCCTGGCTAACTACCACGCTCAAGTTAACAAAAAACTGTCACCAAAGAGCTGTGGGTTTAGGCAACAGCCCTTAGGAGCCCGTAAGCATTCTGATAACATCTTCAACCAGGTGTCACCGCCCATCAAGTGATATAGTAGTAAAATGCGAGATCTCAGCATTAAAAAAAATATACTTACATACCTATGCTTACTCTTTTAAATTAGAGTTAAAATACCATTAATTGATCACAAAATAATAAAATCATCATCATCATCATCTCAGCCATAGGACGTCCACTGCTGGACAAAGGCCTCCCCCATTGATTTCCACAAGGACCGGTTGGAAGCGGCCCGCATCCAGCCCTTGCCTGCGATCTTAGTCAGGTCGTCTGTCCACCTAGTCGGTGGCCGTCCTATGCTGCGCTTGCCAGTCCGTGGTCTCCATTCGAGAACCTTTCGGCCCCAACGGCCATCGGTTCTTCGAACTATATGCCCTGCCCACTGCCACTTCAACTTGCTAATCCGCTGGGCTATGTCGGTGACTTTCGTTCTTCTACGGATCTCCTCATTTCTGATTCGATCACGTAGAGAAACCCCGAGCCTAGCCCTCTCCATAGCTCGTTGTGCGACTCTGAGCCTGTTCAGAAGGCCTATAGTCAGAGACCACGTTTCAGTTCCGTAAGTCATCACTGGTATCACACATTGTTCGAAGACCCTCGTTTTCAGGCATTGCGGTATTTTGGACGAGAAGATGTCTCGGAGCTTTCCGAACGCTGCCCAGCCGAGTTGGATTCGACGATTGGCCTCTTTCTCAAAGTTGGACTTACCTAATTGGACTGTATGTCCTAGGTAGATGTAATGGTCAACAACTTTGAGAGTCGAGTTCCCAATTGATATGGGGGCGGGCGCAACATGGGCATTTGACATAATTTTCGTCTTGTCCATGTTCATTTTAAGGCCCACCCTTAGGGAAACTCTGTTGAGGCCTTCGAGCATCGTGCTGAGGTCTTCCATGGATTCTGCCATGACCACAATATCGTCGGCAAACCGAAGGTGAGTGATGTACTCGCCGTTGATGTTGATGCCGAATCCTTGCCATTCCAAGAGCTTGAAGGCGTCTTCCAATGCGGCAGTGAACAGTTTCGGAGAAATAACGTCTCCCTGTCTCACGCCTCGTTGCAATGGAATCGCCCTCGAAATTTGCTCTTGTACTCGGACCGACATGGTGGCGTTATTGTACAAACACTTCAGCACTTCGATATACCGATGGTCAATACGGCACCGCTGGAGAGACTCAAGCACCGCCCACGTCTCGATCGAATCAAAGGCTTTCTCATAGTCCACAAACGCTAAACATAAGGGCAAGTTATACTCTTCGGTCTTCTGTATAACTTGCCGCAGCGTATGGATGTGGTCTATGGTGCTGTAGCCTTTTCGGAAACCGGCTTGTTCGGGAGGCTGGAAGTCATCAAGCCTGCGTTCGAGACGATTCGCGATGACTCTTGAAAACAGCTTGTAAACATGGCTCAGAAGCGAAATGGGTCTGTAGTTCTTAAGCAATGTGTTGTCACCCTTCTTAAAGAACAACACCACTACGCTTCTGTTCCATGCTTCCGGCGTTGACCCTTCGAGGACAACGGAATTAAAGAGCTTCTGAAGGACTTTCAGTATCGGTGATCCACCCGCTTTCAGAAGCTCTGATGTGATTCCGTCGTCACCCGGTGCCTTGTTGTTTTTAAGCTGCTTCAGAGCCATCCTAATCTCGTATAGGCTGATGTCCGGGATGTCTTCGGTATAGTGCCGGGTCAGCTTGGCTCTTGGGTCTTTGGCCAAGCTGTCAACAGGTTTAGCGACCGAAGTGTATAGCTGTCCATAGAACCTCTCGATCTCTCCAAGCACCTCTGCTTTGGTCGACGCTATACTGCCATCATCTCTCTTCAGCTTAGTCATCTGGCTTTGCCCAATAGACCTGTCTCTTGCAAACACTTTGGAGCCTTTTCTCCGTTCGATCGCATCTTTAATACGATTTGTACTAAAGGTACGGATGTCGTGTCGCAAGGATTTCCATATTCGTCTATTGAGCTGCCTATATGACGCAGCATCATCGGATGATTGCAGTTACAATGAGTGTCGTTCAGCCATGAGGTCGAGGGTATGGCTGGAGAGTTTTTGAGGTCTATTTGTACGGCGGGGCTTAAAGAACTTAGACCCCACTTCGTGGACAGTTTCTACAAACCTGTTGTTGGTCTCGTCCACCGACGCAAAGTTCTCAAGGCAAGCAAAGCGATTGGATAACTCAAGTTGAAAGCTCTCGGGGTTTTGGATATGGACATTTTGAGGTCGGAGCGTGGATTTCATCAAACGGGACCTCTCAAGTTTAACATTAATATTCAATGTGCCTCTTACCATGCGGTGATCACTACCGGTTTTGACCATGTTGATCACAGAGACATCATTGAATATTTGTTTCTTGGTGGTCATGATGAAATCGATCTCATTTCTTGTGGAACCGTTGGGGCTCAACCAGGTCCATTTCCTTTGAGGCGGCTTCTGAAAGAAAGAGTTCATCATAAAGAGTCCCTCTTTCTCCATGAAGTCGGCCAGCCTCTGTCCCCTAGGGTTCCGTTGTCCATAACCAAATTGCCCCACTCTCAACTCTCCATCACTTCTTTCGCCCAACTTTGCGTTAAAGTCCCCCATAACAACATTGTAATGGGTCTTGGAGGTATGTATGGCCCTACTAATGTCCTCATACATAGCCTCTACCTCCTCATCGGTTCCGAGTTTCGAGGTCGGTGCATATACCTGAATGACCTTCAACGAATATCTGCTTGATATTCTGAGTATTAGGTATGCCACCCTGCTCGAAACGCTGTCGATGGTGATGATGTTGTTAGCGAGGGATTTGCGAACGAGAAATCCGACACCACCTTGGGACTTTTGGTCGCCTTCCCGGTAGTAGAGCAAGTTACCGGATTTGAGAGTTATGGTGTCCTCACCCTCTCTACGGACTTCACATAACCCTAAGATATCCCAGTGTAACTTACTCATTTCTTCTTCCAGTTCGACGATCTTCTCGTCTGCCAACAAAGATCTTATATTGTGTGTTACCAGGGCCAGAGGTCGTTTTTTCAGGGAGTGGTAGCCGGGAATCTGCCGGAGATTCTTAGCACCCCCTGCTCCACCGTTACACTGGCCGCTACCGGAGCCAGCATTAGCGGAGCTGCCGGGGACTGGGGGCCTGGTCACTTTTTGTTGTATCATACTGGGGGGGGGGGTTTGCCAATACTCGCCACGCTTGGCATGCGGGTTGGCGAGCGCAGTATATAAAATACGACCCTCAGAAGGCGCTGCTGCCCATCCTTCTGGTACGTGATCCCTTAGTCGACTCTTACGACACCCACGGGAAGACATGGGGGGGTACTATTCTAAGCCGGTACCCCACGGTGTGCCCCCCACTAATAATAAAATAAACCTTGCGAATTAGTTACCTACCACAGATCAAGGTAGTTGTATTATGTAGTACTATAAATATTTAGGTTTTTAAACATTATTATCCAAAGAAGTATATTGTGATTATCAGCTCACAAACAATTTAAAACAAGTAATAGTAACTAAGTCTGTGTGACAATTGTACAACATAATAATAAGATTTGAATTCAATTGTTTTACGTTACAACTGCGATGATAGAGATTCGTGCTCCATCCAGTGGACTCAGAAAAATACTCCTTATATAATAACCTTTTTATTCTGTAGGTACATACTGGTATCAGCTCTGACCTTAGATGAAATATTACGAGCTGCCTCACTCTTGCATAAATCGAACAAATTAAAAGAATACCATATTAAATACCGGTTTATAACGGCAGTTGTGATGATACACATCTGAACCATTGGGCTGCCTTCTTAAAACTGCTAAAATGTGCCGGCACGCGACTCGCAATGTTCAATTATATGCCTTCACTGTTTTAGAATTATCAGATTATCAAAATTACTCTGTAATATATATTTTATTTTTGACACTTACGTTTGCGATTATACGAAAGTATTACCGATATTACCGATAGCAACATTTTGCAATTTTTAATATTCTCCTGCTGTCGTCGTGAACTAGATGGCGCTATTAAGCAATATTACGTTTTTTATTTGTATACTAGTAGCGCCCGGCGGTTTCGCCCACGTGGATTACGGTTTTACTGCTACCTCAATTATCTATATTTTTTCCGGGACTATACTTTTTCCGGGATAAAAGTAACCTATGTGATAATCTAGGGTTTAAACTATCGTCATACCAAATTTCATCGAAACCGGTGTAGCCGTTTGAACGTGAAGAAGTAACAAACGTACATACATACACACAAACTTTCGCATTTATAATATTAGTATAATTAAAGAAAAAAAAAGGTTTACTGCATTCAATACTTCAAACCTACTTCGGTGTGCGTATTCCCTGCGCGGTGTACCCACGGAGTGTATAGGTTTTTTATTATTTACAGAGCTTAAAAAAACAACATGCAATTCATATTATAGGTATAAACATATGAATTTACATTAAATACTTACAAACTCATATGTTTATTAATATGCAATTAATATTTTTATAAAATATATATATTCAATTTATATAAATACAAATATATTTCATATTATTTATTATATAATATGAAATGGTTTAATGTTTGTTAATGCAGTTACTTGTGTTGCGTAGTGCAGTAACATTTTTATTATCAGTAAGACTACATCTAAAACGTGTCATGGGCTCTATTGCGAATCACGGAATTAAAGCTTATGATTTTATGATCTTTACCACAGTTGGAACATTATGATTTTTTTCAATACAGCCATACACGATCAGAATCATTGACAAGGTTATTTATTTCGTCGATTCCAAAAAATAACAAGTGAAAACCGGAATACCTATGTAGGTATTCCGGCATATATTCTGGAGTAGGTACCTATGTACCTATTCCAGAATATATGGCAATATTAAAACCGAGTAATTAATCTATCCCGTTAAGATATAATTCTTTATTCATCAACACAGGAAAACAGACCTTTACATTTTACCAGAAAAACCGTCGAAGTTATCAGCATAAACAAATTGGTTTACATTTCTGGCTGGCATTGCAGCGACTGCTAATCACCACTTAACATCAGGTGAAGAGCCAGCTCGTCATTTGAGTAAAACACTTGCGCACTTTCTGTTATTAATAAGATAATTATGTCGGTGTATCTTTGACTATTTGACATTCTTGACATTGTCTGATCGACCAGGTTAAATTGAGCTCTATAGTCTCGTAAAGTAGTGCACGTACTCGAAGTAGTGTGATCAGACACAGAATGGACGCAGGTAAGTAATCTACTTAGGTATATATACTAAGTACATAATGAATACGTGAAGCACAAACTTAGAACTTCACACTATACAGGAAAATCACCACATTTTACAACGTAAATGTTTAAATTTTTATTTTTTCTCTAATTTAATGTTATTTTAAATGAAAGACTTTTTTCCTTTCGACAGCTATCGACTATTTGTCAAATTTAAAGGAATTTTTTCAAGTCATTTTATTTCATTTTTTCATTTAATCCAGTCTGTCCCCACTGGTAAGGCAGAAAGGAATTATTTTTCACTGGTTTTTTTACTCACATTTATAGTCGATTATTTCGGCCTAGGTTATCTCATCATCAGGTGAGTTTACGCTGCCAGATCGCGACATGCCCGAAACTTAGGTCGAAAAACTTGGCTATAAACGTGAGTGAAACCGGACAATATATATAAATATTTTTTTTAAATGAAATAGGTGGCAAACAAGCAGACGGGCCGCTTAATGGTAAGCGATCACCGTTGCCAATGGATACCTATAACACTAAAGGCATTACGATACGTTGCCAATCCTTTCAAGACTCTGGGTCGGAAATATATAAATAATATTTTAACCTACAAAAAGAGCACAGTAATTAAACTTATGCTTATAAAGTAGGAAGTTCATGAGTAACTAATATACATAATTTTATATAATGAACTCGGTCACTACATTCAGCATAAATAGCTGATTTTTTTTTTGTCTGTGTGCTAAGTTATCCTCTAACAAAGGTCAGTCGTTCGGCAGCTCTGTTACGTATCTGAGAATACGCTTCTTCACAGAGGTGTTGGTGAAAATCCACCACACTGGTTAATTCGGGCTGCCACATCCTGCGTGTGTTGTACGCATCCCGCGATACAAGGTAACATAGTGCAGGGATGTGAGTGAGTGAATGAGTGTGAGTGAGTGAATGAGTGTGAGTGAGTGAATGAGTGTGAGCGAATGAATGAGTGTGAGTGAGTACATATTAATGTAATTAATTTATTTGATGGTGGATTCCATCACGCCTGCCGATGTGGAAGGTACAGAGAAATAAAAAAGTCCGTCTGTTAGCAGTAGAAATGCAATATGTGGATTATACTACTGGACCGTGTACCCTTGCGTATTCTGGTGTCAAGCGAGACTGGTCGGTTTAAATAACTAAACGAGTGGGACGAATCGTTCAGTGCGGCACTTTTGATGTGTGATGCGGTGAATACAAAGGACTTTGTAATTGACCGATGGATTTGGGTTCCGTTTGCTTCGGAAAGCGGCTCCGTATGCCTGTTTTTATTCGATGTAGGTTTTGGTTGAAAGCAAATGTTGAAAGCCTTGTATTATTGAAATCAGTAAAATACAATAAAGTTAGTTTATCTAGTGTTAACAATAGTGTTTAAAAATACTTCTTTCTAGTCATATCTAGACATTTCCTCAATGTATATGATTCCACAACACTAACAAGATCTAAAAACATGTTTTCTATAAAAACGATATATTAATCTCTACGCAATCATATAAAACATTTTAGATTAAGAATATTTTTGCTAGTTTGGCTGAAGCACTAATGACATATCCTCTAACTTACCTAGTAGTTTTTTTTTATCACACTCAGACCCCCGCACTAGGATTCCCTTCCTGTGACATACACAATCACAGCACACAAACGCCCAAGACCCGGGACAAACATCTACACTCATCGTACAAAATTTGCCCCTGCCGAGATTCGAACCTAGGCTCCCGTAGACACAGAAGTCATGTCACTGACACTAACCACTGCGCTACGGCGACCGTCAGTTGACTCTTGGTAAAATAACTTACTACTCAGTCATACCTTGGGTTGGGGGATGGGTTACCACTAAAGGTATGTTCAACTGAGCGCTTCCGTGTCTGTAGAGCATGTAAAGGCGTCGATCCCGAATACTGTCTTATGATATTTATATTTATTTATATATCTATTTTTTTTCC
This sequence comes from Apeira syringaria, assembly GCA_934044485.1. Lineage (NCBI taxonomy): Eukaryota > Metazoa > Arthropoda > Insecta > Lepidoptera > Geometridae > Apeira > Apeira syringaria. The sequence continues at coordinate 22,477,472 of OW203660.1, read as the reverse complement.
TAATGAGAGGCCATGTTGGAGGCCCGTGGGTAGTCTCAAAACTGCGAAATTCGGCTTGCCACTATCTAACCAGCTAGCCGCTAGCTATTGCCGGCTGTGCCAGCCCGCAATAGCTAGCGCGTGGTGGATTATGGATCTAAGACCCGTTTCCAGTGAGAACGCATTGGACTAATTAAGCTTGAGCTTGAGTGGATAACAGAAGTCCCACAACTTATGTCCAAATTATTTGAGACCATAACAATTATCGATAAACAGAACCCACCGGGCGCATTCCTTCTTATCACAAAATCGGACATTTTGGAACGCAAGCTGACAATGCGGCTAAATTACACACAAACGGACAAACAGCTTTTTTGCATTCAACTTGATAATATTTTGTCGATAACTTCTCATACACGGAAGAGGCGGTAACTTTATACGAATATACCTCATTAACTACTTGTAGAACGTGCAAGCAAACAGATGGCCTACCTGATGGTAAGCGATCACCGTTGCTTATATATATATATATAAAATAACAAATACTTATGACTATGACTATCACAAACGACTGGCTTGAGAGAAAATGATTGAAGATCTTCTAATGTTTTGCTAATAATATATTCCTTATTATATATATATATATGTGGTATCCGGCTTTACTCACGTTTATAGTCGAAGTTTCGACCTAGGTTTCGAGCATGTCCGATGCTCATCCTCTGGTGAGTATACGCTGCCAGATCGCGGCGACCACTGCTCGGACATCGGACATGCTCGAAACCTATGTCGAAACTTCGACTATAAACGTGAGTAAAGCCGGATACCACATATATATATAATAATGTGTCAAACGAGAATTTCCAATCAAAAAAAGATATATTCTTTGATATATTTGCTGATGTATTTGCACTTTGCTTTAAGCATTTTAATTACTTAATGTCACTGAACTAAGTATTGTTTTGTCATATTTTAAGGCCACCGCGAACAGCGTGGTTGGAAAGATTTTGTTCTAAATGTGCCCACCGACATTTTACAGATAGTACACCTTAATAATTATGGTAAACAAACATAATTGCTCATTTTAATTAGTAAACTGCCAATGCTTACCTTTACACTTATCATATCGGATAGTAGATAATTCTTATCTATTAATGAGCAGCCTGTTAAGGTGAATATGTGCGATATTTTATGTCGTAGATAAAGAACTGGATCAAAGCGCGGTAGGTGGCTTGAAGACCGAGTTTGACCTTTAAGGGTACGTTCCGTTGCCGACCGGATGTTGAATAAAGGGTGGGTCATAAGTCAGGACATAAAGACTATCATAATTAAGAAGGCACTAGGGATCAAAATTTAATGATCGCTTCTTTTGAAATTATTCCAGAATCGTCCTTTTAAGCACAAGAATCCAAAAGTTACAACGATATTCTGAAATAATAAAAATAAATTCATTCATTGATCGCAGCCATAGGACGTCCACGGCTGGACATATGCTTTCCCATTTAGGAGGGATTTGCCAATACTCGCCACGCTAGGTAGGCGGATTGGCGAGCGCAGTATGATTTCCTATCCTCAGAAGGCGCTGCTGCCTCCTGGTACGTCAGCCCTTAGCAGACTCTGACGTCACCCATGGGAAAAGATGGGGGAGTACTATTCTAGGCCGGTGGTGGTAACCACGGCGCAAAGAAAAAAAAAAGAGTGTCAAAATCTTGTTAAGATTAATTCTATTGACACATAATCATAATTCGACGGTCGCCGTGGCGCAGTGGTCAGTGTCAGTGATATGATTTCTGTGTGTCCGTGACCCTGTTATCGAATCCCGGCAGGGGCAAACATTTAATTTTGTGCGATGAGTATAGATGTTTGTCCCGGGTCTTGGTTGTTTGTGTGTTGTGATCGTGTGTGTCCATGCCTCCCGCGACACAGGGAATCCTAGTGCGGGGGTCTGAGTGTAATAAAAACAAATAGTTAAGAAATTGTATTCTAGTTTTACTGTTCGGTGCTAATTCCATTACTTAGTCTACCTAGCTAAGATTCTTTATATTATCAAAAAAAGAAAAGTATTAAAATTAAAATTCGTTTAAAAACTCTTTATTCAAAAGAATAATTATAAAAAAAATTCTTAAGTTTGATTCAATTGCGGGATGTAATTTAATAAAAACACCAATCAAATTGGACTTTATCGTAACTATTTAAGACAGATTTTTGTTAGTTTGAAAATTGTACCAGAATGAACAAAAAACATCTGTGTTGGTCTTAGCTATTATTGTTTATATGTTTAATTAACTAGTGTATTTAATATGTTTAAATATCACACTGTAAAGGAACCGAGGTAGTAAATAATTATCCAATTTAGTTAATTGAGAAATGAAATGCTTTAATTAAACAACATGTTGCATTATGACTTAATGTCGTAGATAAGGTATAATCATATAGGATATAATCATAAAGGATTATAGTCCTATTGCACTTTCGATTGTTCCACGTTGATAATACTTACTCCTAAAATCATATTTTATACAATTCATCATCATCATCTCAGCCATAGGACGTCCACTGCTGGACATAAGCCTCCCCCATTGTCTCCATTCTAGAATTCTAGAACTTTTCGGCCCCAACGGCCATCAGTTCTTCGAGCTATGTGCCCTGCCCACTGCCACTTCAACTTGCTAATCCGCTGGGCTATATCGGTGACATTCGTTCTTCTGCGGATCTCCTTATTTCTGACTCGATCACGTAGAGAAACCCCGAGCATTGCCCTCTCCATAGCTCGTTGTGCGACTCTGAGCCTGCTCAGAAGGCCCATAGTCAGAGACCACGTTTCGGTTCCGTAAGTCATCACTGGTAACACACACTGTTCGAAGAGGGTTATGAGGGTTATGAGGGTTTATACAATTACATATTCATATATTAATGCATACATTATAGCATTTACCTAGGCTACTTCTTATCTCGGGAAAACTATAGTTCAGATAATTCTTTCCTATGAACCTTTCATTTAAGTACCAGGTATTTGTTTAAACATATACATTTCTAAACCATACATAAAGTTTCAGAGTTAAAAAAACGGAGCAACATAGCAGTACACTTCTACACATTATTAAAAATCGATATCCAATCGATCGAAATATCTTCGATACATCGATATTGCATCGCGATATGTCCAATAATGATTTATAATTTGCATGTATGCAAATATAGGCAATAATTATAAAATATTCCTAGTATTGAACACGCGTGCCAGTTGTGTAGAAGTTTTTATAAATGAAGAGAAAACCTTCGATACTATTCAACGGTTGCTTACATAGTTAATTGTAGGGTACGGTTGTTGACGAAGAAAACGATTAAAAAAAGAAGAAAAACTTAACTTGAAATTTTAAGAAAATTATGTTATAGATAAAAATATGATCATTTTTATTTATTATTAAAATGTTATCTAAGTCATAAATGTCATAATAATTTCCACACATCAATATGCATTATTATGATACCGATATAAACACAAACAGTTATAAATGATAATCCAAGCTTTAAATATACCTCGAAATTTAATACAAATGTATTAAATTTCGAGGTATATTTAAAGTAAAATTGCTGGAAACATAATTTTGTGCTGACTGAAACTATCAACAATCAAAAAGTAAATTTTTTTTTAAGGTGTTATTTACGGGCCAGTTGACAGAACGACCTGACTAAAATCGCAGGCAAGGCTGGATGCGGGCCGCTTCCAACCCGACCTTGTGGAAATCAATGGGGAGGTCCATATGCCCGGCAGTGGATGTCCTATGGCTGAGATGATGGTGATGATGAATCGTCATGTAACATTACTGTTATTCAGTAGAACTAAACATACACAGAAAAAAGACAGCTACGGAACCCGAGCACAAATCCCAAGCACACTTGCCCGTTTTCTAAGCAGGCAACCGTTTAAGGAACGAGCGAACACAACATCTATTCAAGTTAATGTTAATAACTCATGCCATATTGCAATTTGCAATTGCATTTTCATCTATTGGATACATTAATAATGTTTAATCAGACGTTTGTTTTCAAAGGTTAGTCGACAATGAGTAATATTTGTTTTGCAGTGTTAAAGTTTTTTATTGTTTCTATATTATGAGTTTATATATCTACCAATTTTGGATATTATTGTACCGTTAAATTACTTTTTTGGAAATGAATAATTTATTTATTTAAAGTAAGTATAAAATGTTGTTATTAAAACTGACGAGGTTTCGAGACATTATGAATGTATAAAAAACGGAAATTACGTAATAAGTCAGAGGATTCCGACTATAGGTTCAACCACATTCGGTGGTCTTTTTCAAGGAGAATACGGGGCGCTCGCGGACGCGGTCGCAGTTCGCCCGTGTTTTATACATTCATAAGTATAAAATAATGGTTATTCATAACTGATTTCCTAAATCGTGTTATATACCTACAGCGACTGTTGCAATACTTCGGAAACGTGACCAGAAGAGACGCTAACTTGAAAAAGCTTAATGTTTTAGGTCACGTGGAAGGTGGTCTGACGCTGTCAAAGAAGCTACCAAGGCAAGCATTCCAACAGTGATGAGACAAGGCGAGTGCTGCAACACCTGGAGAAGCTTATTATGAAAAACCATTTAAGGTGGTCATGGTCACGCATCACGACCCTCATAATATATAAGAGGATGAAAAAGGAAGAACCTCAATCCAATCATATAGGATTGTATAAGTGATTGTATAGATGAATTGTAAAATTTAAATCTTTATTATTTAGTAGCTGCGCTTCACGGTTTCGCTCGCGTGGACTACGGTTTTACGTATATATTTCAGTACTTATTAGTTATCTCCCTTCTCTCCTCAGTCGTTCCCTCATTGATGAGGATCGTGACTTTTCCCACGAAGTGCGATGGATTTCACTGCGGCCCTCCACTTGTCACCACTTGTCCCTTCAACCATACTTTATTCGAGATAAGAAGTAGCCTACTTATGTCCTTCTCCGGGGTCCCATCTATTTATATACCAACATTCATCAAAATTGGTTCAGTATGGTTTAGGCGTAAACAATGACAGACAGAGTTACATTCACATATAATTATAATACCTATTATTTATTAGGTTTTTGTCGTACCTATCCCAGACGGACCATCCTTTTTTTCAGGATTAAAGTAGTTCTATGTCAATCCAGGTTATAAGGTAATTTCTGAATTCCATTCAAATCTATCAAGCCGTTAAGGCGTGAAGAGGTAACATAACATACACAAACTTTCTGGATGTAAGCCTCCTACAAGGACCGGTTTCGATGGCGCACGCCGCGCTTTCGTTTTCCACATAATTTTTGATTACTGGTTCTGATGGTAAAATTTGTTACTAAATAAATTATATATACATTCAGTGTCTACTAATAATATTGAATAATTATAAAATCTAGCTATGTGTTACAATTGACGGTTTTATCGCCTAGAGCTCAGGATTATAGTTTAAAATATGTAGGTAGGTACCTACCAAACTTTTGATTTGCACACAAAAAATAGTAAGCATGCCGTTTATGTGGTAGGTTTTTTTTTAATACTGTATAGATCTAGCGTTTAACCACAATAGATCTAGCGTTTGACCACAATAGATCTAGCGTTTGACCACAATCTCACTTGATGGTCAGTGATTATGTGGTCGAAGATGTTATCACGCTAGACCTAGAATGCTCACTGGCTGCCTGAACACACTATGTGCTTGGTGACAATTTTTTAAACTTGAGGGTGGAGGCTAACCAGGCGGGTATTCGAAAGTACCCTAACACCATGCATTGGTAATTATTGCGTTAAGTTTTTCCTTTCTTGTGATTTAATGGATATTGTAGGTAACTGCCAAAAGTTGAAGGTTTTCTGCCGGAACCACTGCTGCCGCTTGCATGACTCCCCATGAAAAACGCTAGATCTAAGTATGTATACAGGTAAAAAAAAACTTTACCTGTAATCATGAGTTTCTCGAGGGAGGAGTGCCTTTCTGGCAATGTGTCCGAAGTACTTACCTACACGATTCTTATATGACAGATGTGTGAAAGCTTGGTGGTGATCTTCAGATGGATGCGTTGGTTCAATGTGCTGTCGAAGGTATTCGCAACATTTTTCTCCAACACCACATTTCATGAGCATCGATGCTAATGCGGTCAGCAGCTCTCAGGGTCCATGGCTCAGCTCCATGGATAAAGATGGAAAATACTAGAGTGAGCAATAGTCTACCACTTTTAATTCCAGGGCTAGCGTGATAACACCATCACTAAGCTGACTAACAAGTGAGATAGTAGTAGTCAAACGTTAGATTTAATGCTGCATAAAATAAAAAATTGAACAATATTCGGAAATAAGTACCTACCTACTTATGTACTTACATGAAAAACATACAAAAAAGTACAAGTCTTATATCAATTTTATTTAAAACATATTGTACCTACCCCTAGACCTTTTTCTTTTTTTTTTTTGTCGAGGGGGAAATCTTCACCAAGATACTTCGCTACATTGAGGGTGCAGCAAAGTTATGTGAGGTTCTTTTCTAGTGGTCACTAAAACCCCCCCGGTGGCCAGCCTCTATGCTTGACAAAGGGCTCCGGGAACTCCAGAGGAACGCACCGGTGCCCGTTTCGCATATCGCTTACAGCAATATCCCAGGGGCAGTCGGGCTGCCCCCAAATTTGCTCGATATCTAGTACTACACATGCCACTGTGTGTAGTTGCCTTCTCAAGGACCCTTTATAAAGAGGCGGAGCCCTCACTCCAGCCGCTTTCAGGCCCATTTTTTTTTTTTTTCCTCTCTAGTTACTTTTTTGAACCTACCCCTAGACCTACTTGCGAGTAAAAGAGTCCGTGGGTCTTTATTATATACTCTACTATATACTCTACTATATATTCGTAAGTACCTACACCAAGTTGTATTAATATATCCGACGCCAAGTTATGAAACAAAAATAAGTAAGTACTTAAAAGGAATATTATTTATCCTTCCCATTACGCAATACAATTTAAATGCCTCCGAATGCAACGGAAGAACACATCGTCCTAATAAACTATGTAAAATGAACCTTATCTACAATCTTGATAAGCGAGTAATTGCAAGCAGTCCACGAGGAAACGTTTTCAGAATATTAAAAAAAAGTACCGCCATTAAAACTTACTATTATAACCATTACGGCATTTGGCGAAAAAACTTTGTGTTAAAAATTATACCACACTGCAAACTCTTTTCCAAATGACTAAACGCCTTACTCAAACTTTTTAAAAATAACTTTTAATTATTACAAAATAAAGACGTTATTGAAATGTTGGTATAAAAGTTAGAATACCCTAAAATTGATTATGAATACACGTGGAATAACAGTGAGCCATCTGCAATTTGTTCATACAATCTATGTGTTAGAGCGAAAGGTAAAACTCACGAGGTTGTAATGCAATACCTACGTGCGAGAGGGACGGATATATTTTCGTGCTATGAGTTTACAATGTTGCCAGTAGCCAATCCTGTCGAATGAATGGGCGGTGCAAATGACTTCTGAGTTCAAATACGTACGAACTAGGACGAAATCCATGGTTCGAAGTTTGAAATTGGTTCATTGCTAATATGGACGAATTTGATACGAATTTTAAATGTATTTTGAAGCTTGGAAATCTTGGAATCATCATCTTTTAAATCTGTTTCTACGATTTTCTGTTTTAACTGATCTAGTTTCTAAGAAGTGCAGGTATTATTAAGTATTTTGCCTTTTTATCAGACTATACTTACCAGAAAGAGGGTTAGGTTAGGTTAGTTGTATGTCTATGTTGTTGAGTGGGTAGGTGAATTATGTATTTGTATATTCCTTTGGTGGGTAACAACGCTCTGTAGCATCCACGGCTTGTTGAGACTTAAACATGGTTCTCAGTGGCATTTCGAACAGAGCGCTTCCGTGCTTGGGAGGGCTAACTAACAATCAAACGCATTCTCTCAGCCGCTGCACTATAACTAACTACATTGTCGTTCCCATTCATATAATATACCTATTTCTATAGATAGACATCAATATAGGTAATGCACATGGTTACTAGCCGTGTTCCAACAATTTATGTTGCGGCGACATTCAGAACAGAGCAAAGTGACTAAAACCTTTTTTACACTCTATTTATGAAAAAAAAATGCAACTACCATGAAATATTTTAGTCTTTTACGCTAGGCCTTGGCATATTTCTCTTTCTAATCAGTGTTGGCATAATTACTTACACTTGGCAATTCCGAATAACAATTAACTTAAATTTACATTTCTTACCTGAAACACTATACGTACCTATGTGATTTATACTTATCATTATAGGTAAGTAGGGGAGACCAGGGATGAACGTAACAATTTTCAATTCACTCGCAATATCTTCCAGAACTTTATAGTTATCTAGAGTCTAACTAATTCCCTTGATAGACTGGTCTTTCAGCTATAGGTACTTTAACATTAGTTTAAATGCAACTGATATTATATTTAATGAGAAAATGGACTAAATAAAAAAAGGAATAATTGTTACAACCATCCAATTTTTTTTTCCCTGGAAAATCCTTTAAGGATAACACCGGCTGGGGTAGACGCGGTGGTTATGTGGGATTCTGAGCTGAACACCCGGGGTGTTCCTCCGTCCTCGACTAGTGACGGGGGGCGCTTTAGGTAGTCGTGCATGAGTCTTAGAATTATTCTTGAAATCTTTCTTAAAAATATGTTAAAATCGTCTTCCACGATTTTATCATGCGTCAGGGATTATCATTACAAAATGTTGTTAAAAAATATTCGTTGAAAGGACATTACCTAGTCAACTAGCGCGTCTTGTGTTGGTTATTTCATCAAAATTACGAAATATATTGTAACTACAACACGATAAATAAATAATTATTATCATATCCATCATTGTATCGATAATTGTAGTATGCTACATACACCCTATGTAGTATGGCCGCCATTCTACGATGGTAGTTTAGATTGTATCTAATAATTGCCTCGACCCCGTTTGAAGCTATGTAACGTGGACGTGTGGTAGGTATAGAGAAATGAATCGTTTAAAAATGGTGGCAAAACGATCACACAAAAATTGTTAGTCTGTAAAGTCGGTTTACGGACGATAGATTTACGTGATAACGTCATAATCATTTATGACTTTGACTTCGACTTCGACTTCGACTTCGACTTCGACTTCGACTTCGACTTCGACTTCGACTTCGACTTCGACTTCGACTTCGACTTCGACTTCGACTTCGACTTCGACTTCGACTTCGACTTCGACTTCGACTTCGACTTCGACTTTGACTTTGACTTTGACTTTGGTATTGTGGTGTGGTGTGTGGTGACCTGGTATTCATCAATTTATAAAACGTTATCATGTCAAAATTAATACTTACATTCAAATGTTCAAACAATTTATTTCCTTTATGTAGTTATGAAGGTATTCCCACGCAGACCTTAAAGTTCATGGCTAACAAACTGTCAAATAGACAATTTTGAGAATTTACAACTTATTTTGCTGAAAGTGGTATTTTTTGAAGTATTTTGTCCTACGTGTATGTAAGGTAGGACAATAAACTTCAAAAAATACCATTTATGAGAACAGTTCATAAAGGTTAATTCTGATTGAACAAAATATAATTTAATTTTACAAGTGAAAATATATTTACCAGCGACCATATTTTTCATGTAGGTACCTACCAAAAATTCTCACTCTATCAATGATGTTTTACTAAAGATGACGTATATTCATACTGCACGGTGCTCAGATTTTGTTCCTTTACGACATAAACATGCTTACTGCGACAGATAATACGGTACAAATAATATAGAAAAGGATAGCTATATGTTTAGACTTGCGCTTGAAATACGCGTCGTAATCAAAATTATTACAATTGACTTAATTTTGCCGCCTCAGTTTCCGCGCGCTTGTGCGACATCTACCTCATATAAACATATAATATCATTGCACTCTATCGATAAAACTGACACAGTTCAAGCGCAGTTTTATCGATAGCATATGTACATCCTTAGAGAGTGGGGTAAATGCTCAAAGCTTAATTAAGTACATCTGAACAAAGGTGCGACGCGGTCTAAGGTGTAACACGCAAACTTAGAATGTTCATCAAATTTATAAGAATGATCAACGCGTTCGCGACTTGAAATCTCCGGAGTTGTACCTATCAGGGAGCACACACTCGGGCAGGGACTTCTACTGCCTGGCAATATGCATTATAAAAGTGGAAGTTAACAATTTCGAGCGGTAAGGTCTATTTACCATGTACGTGTTTACGGCGCATAGCTGTACGTCTGGTTGACCGATGATAGAATGGAGATGGTGGCAACAAATTGTGTGATTCTAGAGCATATTCGCCGAAATGTGCCTGATGGAAAACCGACAGGCATCATAAGGGGACTCACATTAAGTCTCTATGACATTTTGAAAAAAAAATTACTAAAAAATGGAGCCCACTTCAACACTCAAAAGTGTGAAATAACTCGTTGAAGTTGGTACCATGAGCATAATATTTTGATGATTGATTTGATGTTGAAGTCGGTTCCATTTTTTGGTAAAAAATATTTTTTCACCCATTTCAGTGGTTTTTGCTACTCACGGGATCAATTATCATTGTGTAGGTATGTTCACCGATGTCTTCACCTGCAACTATAATATCGTCGAGGTATGAGTAGCACTTTTCAGTTATGGAGTGTAACTCAAAAACAGCTTGTCTGATTTTGATGAAATTTAAAAGGGTCGACACAAGAAGCGCCAGCTTTCAAATAAAAAAGAACGATCAAAATCAGTTCACCCAGTCGAAAGTTTTGAAGTGACAAACATAAAAAAAACATACGGGTCGAATTGAGAACCTCCTTTTTTTGAAGTTGGTTAAACAACTAAAAAAATACAAAATATTATATATTATAAAATAAATATATATAATAAAAACAAATGCAAGGTTGAGTAATTATAACGATCAATTCTCTCTTACCTAACTTATCTTATAATAATTACGATGAATTATAGTAATATGTAGTTTGCTCATTTCTGACACATGCACTAGCATACATACATATACTAGCATACATACATATACTAGCATACATACATATACTAGCATACATACATATACTAGCATACATACATATACTAGCATACATACATATACTAGCATACATACATATACTAGCATACATACATATACTAGCATACATACATATACTAGCATACATACATATACTAGCATACATACATATACTAGCATACATACATATATACGTTAGCACATGGACAAGACAAACTGATGAGACTTTTGTAAACAAGTGACACACACACGAAATCAATACTAAATTAAAATAATTAATTGCTTATATATTTATCATTATATTGTATAAATGTGTATGTGTCACAATAAATACCTTTTAAACCACTTGATGGTTAATGATGCAGGGTTTGAAGGTGGAGTCACGCCAAACCTACAATGTCTCCTGGCAATGCACCATGAGTTTTAAAAACGGTTTTCAACATTTTGTACTCATGAAATCACCTTCAATCTTCAGTATTCTAAAATAGCTACAACATGGTATTCTTCAAAATAAGGCTTAGCATAGTGAGACAGAGACAAAGAGTAAATGTAGGGATACCTATGCATTGTGCCCCCAGTATTACAGATATCCATAGGCGACAGTGAACGCTTACCACCAGGCGGCTCGTCTGCTTTTTTGCCGCCTTTTGCCTTAAATCCTTAAAATAGCTAACTTTTTTATTATGAATATGCAAGCGTTTGACCACTACCTCACCTGAAAGAAATATATAAATCTTTAGGTAAATTTAACTTTAACTTAACATCTTATTTTATGACGTCCACTGCTGGACATAGCTTTCCCCATTTTTTCATGTAAAATCTATTAATCAAACATGGCTCTATAATTATATTATATTATATAAAGCGTCAGTTTTAATTTTTCCATGACATTAATAAATTATAATCAGTTTTCATATTCTAGACAAAATAATTGATTGAACAGTATCTGTAGGAAGGTAAGTTAAATTCTAAGAACATAAAATACATTTAATATTAACAATAGGGTTTATTAAATAACAAAAACTGCTTCTGCAATTACAGTGTCTGCTTGAAGTTAGAGATCAGTAGCTTTTTTTATGAGAACCAAAACAATAAATACTAAGTAGGTACTTTTAATAATAATAAATTTTATAGGTAGGTAATAGATATTCTGACACAGAATCAAAACTGAAATATTTAAAATAGTTTAATTCATAATCATAATTTCAGCCATATAATTATTATACAGGTCTAGCGTGATAACATGTCATCTTCGACCACATCGTCACTGACCATCAAGTGAGATATTGGTCAAACGCTAGGTATATTATGCTAGGTACTGTAAGCGGTACGTATGCAGCCGCGCAAAGAATCTGTGGCAAAACATAATCTAATGTGTATCTATAATATTTAAAACGTAGGTAGGTACCTATAGCGTGCAGATGTCACAAGGAAAAAGGAATGTGATGTAATATATAACCCAACAAAAATATTCTTACAGTAGGTAAATAAAAATCCCATATTTCCAACACGTAGGTACGTACTCATAAAATGCACTTTTTACATATAAAATTACGCTGCTCCTTCCTTCGTCTTTAAATTCAAATCTTATAGAGAACTGATGAAAATGAGCTACAAAATAAATTTATAGGTACCTATACTGAACCCTAATCAAAACAATCCCATCAAACTTACTTATTGTTATGTTTTTTACGCGGCGCTACACGTTATAATTAAAGGGAAGCAGTTTTCTTAAGTAAAATTGCACACTTATAGTAACTAGCATCTAATCTACATCTTAACAAGATACTAATAAAGTGTTCGTTTTTGTTTATAATCAGATCACCCAGCGGTTCTTGGAAAACTATTTTTATTAAGTACCTAAGTATATCTGATGTCATTTTGAAAAAAACCTTTTTATTCAATTGAAAATTTTTTTGCCTATCATGGTCAATATGATAGGTTTTTTACAAAGGTGTCCATGCAAGCCTTCTTCTGTCTCAGCCTTCACCTTGCGCAGCACCGCATATGCCCTTCACATTCAATCTGTTATTTTGTAGCGAGGGTGAGAACAAATTAATTTTACATACACAATCATATTAAGGAAATCGTGTTAAAGTTTATTAAAATGCCATCTATACACATTTATAGGAACTACTTGTGCGAGAAACATGAATGCCATCTATACAAATATATAGAAACTACGTGTGCTAGAAACATGAATGCCATCTATGCAAATATATAGGAATTACGTTTGCGAGAAACATGAATTTTAGGGTAGAGGGAATTCACTTACTAGATAAGAACGTTAAGTCTTGTCTTGTTTTCAAATATTACCGCAGGATGGCGCTAAACTTGACTATTGTCATGATTTGCATAATAATTATTATAACAGCCACAAAATATTAGATCGTTCTCAAAGTACATTTATTTTGAAAATGAAAATTTAATAACATGCATAAACGCATATGTCTCCGTAACCACTAAGACCTACTTCCGATAAATAACCCTCTCAATAATATTAAGAGTTTGTTGCATGTAGTGACATCTATACAACAATGTAAGAACGCTGAGAAACAAGCCATTTTTATTCAACACCCGAAGTAAATGAGTCGCCGCGAGTTTAAGCACCACTCTGAAAGATGACGTTAGTATTAAATCTTACCTATTAAGCCAATGCCCTTATTTAAATAAAATAATAAGTAATTACAATACTACAGCAGCTACTGCAAAAAAATTTCAACAACCAGCTATTGTCAGCCTATAGATTAATCCCACTAACATTATAAATGTCAAAGTTTCGATGGATGGATGGATGTTTGTTACTCAGTCATATCAGAACGGCTCAACGGAACTGGGTGAAATTTGGCACAGGGATATATTAAAGTCTGAAACAGCACATATGCTACTTTTTATCCCGGTAAAATGTATGATTCCTGTGGAATAATTGATACAGCAGTAAAACCGTAATCCACGCGGGTGAAACCGCGGGGCGCTACTAGTCTTACATATATTACGATATTGATGTTGATTCTCGCCGACGACAGCTTATTGAAAGGTTTTGAGACGATTTGGTATTCTGAGATGTCAGTTAACTAAATGTAGTAATCATTTTACAGCTCTCAAAAATAGTTATCATCATCATCGTCTTAGCCATAGGAGATCCACAGCTGGACATAGGCCTCCCCCATTGATTTCCACAAGAACCGGTTGGAAGCGGCCCACATCCAGCCCTTGCCTACGATCTTAGTCAGGTCGTCTGTCCACCTGGTCGGTGGCCGACCTATGCTGCGCTTGCCAGTCCGTGGTCTCCATTTGAGAAATTTTCGACCCAAATGGCCATCAGTTCTTCGAGCTATGTGCCCAGCCCACTACCACTTCAACTTGCTAATCCGCTGGGCTATATCGGTGACTTGCGTTTTTCTATAGATAATATTTTCTATTGAATAATATTTAAAATATTACTCAACAACTCAAAAGTAATATTTACATGATTGTGAAGCTAAGAAGTTGTAATTTCTCATAAGGACTTTAACAACTGACACTATTTTTGAAATATCCCACTAATATTATAAATATGCAAGTTTGGATGGATGGATGTTTGTTACTCTTGCACGCTCAAACGGCTAAATGGATTTAGATTAAATTTGGTATGACAGGTCCCGGAATTACATATGGGCTACTTTTCATCATCATTAGAAGTAATAATAAATACATACACATCCCCATACTATTTTGTCTACTTTTTTATTTTTTTAAAATATTATAAGCTTGCGTTTGACCACTGTCTCACCTAATGTTAAGCGACGACGCGGTCTAAGGTGGAGCACGCAAACTTAGAAGGAACCTATTCACTCGCGACTTGAAGACTCCGGGGTTGTACATATCGGGAAACACAGACTCAGGCAGTGAGTTCCACTCTCTGGCAGTACGCACTAAAAACGTGGAAGCAAAACGCTTCGTGCATAACAGTGAAATATCTACCATGTAGCGGTGGCGCATAGCCGTATGTCTGGTTGACCGATGATGATTTAAGTAAAACTCTAAGACTGGGAAGGACCTGTAACCCTGTAACACAGTCAATACTAGTACAGGGTTCAGGGCTATCCGATAGTGAGAAGTGTAGTCAGTCTATGAACCTATTATTGTTAGATTTAAGAATTTGTACATATGTGAATGATTGTGCACTGTATTTAGTTGATGAAATAAATTATCTATCTTATCTATCTATCATCATCAATCATCACCATTCAGGTAAACCGCGGGGCGCAGCTAGAAATCTATAATTCCATAATAGATATATTATAAGTTTATCTATGAAAACAAATGCAATCCAATTTTTCCATCTTATCCTTAAATAATCATGAAATGATAATCCACGTAATGATGACTTGGGTGTTTACCAAAGTCCCGGTGACTGAACTTCCTCGCCAATCAAGTCAGACTTTTGCCAATAAATACAAATACAAATTTTTATTTTTGCAAAATTTAAAGGTTACAAAATATGTTGCACCCTGCCTTTTGTTTTAATTAAAAATAATTGTGTTACAAAAGGCAGTGTCTTCCCAAAATATATCTTTATTTTACAATAAGGTAGTAATAGAATCTTATTATAAATATGTACAATATATGATTTAAAAAAAAATACAAACATAGATACATTACCTACGATATAGAGATGTGAGATAGATGTTTTGTGCCGTTTCTGTCATCAGCTTACATAATCATCTTCTGCTTACTGAACTATGTTCAGAAATGATTCCACCTTGTCATAGTCTAGTTTTTCCAACCATTCGAATATTTTAGTTTTGAATTTGTACATAGTTAGGTTCTAAATCTAATTGGCCGTGGGGTACCGGTCTAGAATAGTACTCCCCCATCTCTTCCCGTGGGTGCCGTAAGAGTCGGCTAAGGGATCACGTACCAGGAGGTGGGCAGCAGCGCCTTCTGAGGATCGGATTCATACTGCGCTCGCCAACCCGCCTGCCAAGCGTGGCGAGTATTGGCAAATCCCCCTATATGAGGGAGGCATATGTCCAGCAGTGGACGCACATGGCTGAGAGAAGAAGAAGAAGAAGGTTCTAAATAGGGGGATGACAAATAAGGGGCTTAATAAAAGCATCATTAGTAAATTGTATTATTATCTGCACACACACACATACCCACACTTATAGTATATACACAGACTAATCATAGATGTACACTCAACTACATATTTATGGAAAGTTGGATATCCTACAAATCCTTATGCTTTTATTGTTTGTTATTACTACTTATAAACATTATGATTAATGTTAGTGCCATGATTTACTTTTACTCATCAAACTAATTAACTTAATTCAATTCAAATCAATATTCTTAATAGATAGATAGATAGAAAACTCTTTATTTGCACACTATTTCAAAACCACACACATAAAGAAAACAAACAGACAAATAAAAATACAGTGATACAAAGGGCAGCGATTTCTTCCAGGCAACCAAACATACAGGAATTATCATACATTTTAAGGGGCGGCAAATCACCGCAATTTCTACTTGAATAGATACATACATAATATAGGTACATGTATAAACTTTAGCATAAATAATATACTTACACATACTACATATTATATAAGTACTGATATATATATATATATATATATATATAATATATATTATAATATATATATGTTCTACAAACTTTTATTTGTTATCACCGGGGTGGACTATGGATTCTTCCAGCGTAGTTCAATTAGTCGATATATTCTGTACTGCATTTCAATAATATATATATATATATATATATATATTATTGAAATGCAGTACAGAATATATCGACTATATATATATATATATATATATATATATATATATATATATATATATATATATATATATATATAATATTGTAATATCTTAATGTATTTTGTCTAGTACTTAATGTAATCAAACCACAAAACTTTCTAGAATGTAGTTACATTCTAGAAAGTTTATGAATTATTTATTATTTATTATTCATAGTTTATGAATTAATTAATTTCCTTAATTTTTACTCGTAGATTGTATTGCACCAACAAACTTTGTTATTTCTAAACCTTTAAGGTTTAGTTTAATTTTATACAAAGAAAAGCCGCATCTCAAGAGTTCTAAGACACAAGCCTTCGCTTAGTTTAGAACTCGCTGGACATCACTGTATCTAAGACATATAAAAACTATCTCTCCGTGTTTAATAAATGTGTAATAGATATTTTGTTGATTGGAATAAATTATCTTACCTTATCTTATCTAATGAGTATTTTTGTATTTTTCACATTTATAATAACCGTTAGGCGACTGAAAATAGAGCCTTATCGGTAATTATTTATCTAGGTTCGTAGTAATTAGGCGTTGCATTCATACTTAATAGCTAAGTCCTTATTTTGTAACTTGCGAGGTATACACACTTTTTCATTATTGCTGATAAGAATCAAACACCCACGAGTAAGTGCTTTACTAACCTATTGTCTGAACACTTACCGTACTTACGATAAATAACTGGTACCTTTAATGTTATAGTATTGAGTTTGTTATATTTGATCAATATAATAGTAGTGAGGGTACCTTTATGAAACCGTAAGCAGCGAAACATTTGAGTCAATTTTGAACACATCGTCGGTTGTTTGAGACTACTGAATCATTTGAAACATGAGTCGAAAAGTCATTTCCAAAGTTAATGCAAAGAAGTGGTCTAAAATTTTAACAGTGTTCTACAAACTTTTATTTGTTATCACCGGGGTGGACTATGGATTCTTCCAGCGTAGTTCAATTAGTCGATATATTCTGTACTGCATTTCAATAATAATAATAATTACATCAAGTGTTTTCAGCTTTATTCGAATTTATAACGAAGAGACGTGGATCACCTTTGTTGTTTTCAGCACTGACACTGTTTTGAATTTCATTTATATATTAGTCTTTATGTTCATGGCAAGAGATGTCACTCTTTATGGATGTCTGTCGATGCTGTATCAAAATATAGACATGAAACTTAACATGACTAAGACGGGTTTAAAATTGAAATTGAAAAATCTAACTATTGTATCTGCTTACATTACCTGTAATCTATTACTTAAGGTCACCGTTTGCGTACTCTTGAACCAATGTCTTAAAGAATTTGGACAGAATATTATGAAGAACACAATAAGTTTATCTAAAGAAATAAACATGATTAATTGCTCATATGTTTTTTATACCATTAAATGCCGTTTAGCGAGACTAGTCTATCTTTTGGAAACTACTGAGTACATTGATATAGACTTAAGTCTTCGCCTGTACAAATCTATTTCTGATATTGCTCTCAAGATAAAGCAAGCATACGATCTTGTGGTAAGTTAAATAGTTCTTTATTATACTTTGGTGTGGAGTTCGACCACCGTAATAATATCATTTAATAGTATCTCTACACTATCTAAGCTCTACACATATATATGATTATTATATATCCATAAAAAAAAAAACATTAAAATTATGAGCCTCTTAAATTATAAGCCTCTTCCTGTATGCACTTATAAGATTTGATCAATTAAAATATTCATTTATAATGCTGAGAATATAGTTTTATTATTTATTTAATAGTATTAAAGATAACAATACAAGAAACAAACCGATCTCCTAACGTCAAATCACGTGTCAGAACGCGATATTTGTGTATAGTTTCTTTCTGGAAGCGCTCGAATTTTAAAAACTTTTTAATCACTTGTGAGTAAAATGGTATTTTCCGCACCGAAATCGAGGAATAAAATGAGCGATTGACAGTTGGTGAGGTGAAAATTGTGTGTCAGTCATGGGTAAAATTTTTTAGCGTTTCGTATTTTAAACCTTCGCAACGCTCAGAGTTCTCTTAGAATCCTAGAACCCTTCGCTCGCTCAGGTTTCAATCCAAGCCCTTATCCTAAAAATCCACTTTACTCTCATGTTAAACAAATAGCTATTGAGCACTTGCGCAGTTTACCCACCCGTTGCTAAAAAGTAATTTTTTTTTTTTTAATATTCGACAACATTCACACAAGGTCTTCAGGTGCCAAACTAGGCAGAGCCTGTAGTATGGTACCTGATGACTGCTATATATACTTATATACATACTTATAAATATACGTATATACATACTTATACATATACTTATATACATATACACACCCAGACACAGGTCAAACAGACATGTTCATACACACAAATGTTTGACCTGTCCGGGAATCGAACCCGGGACCAGCGGCTCAGAAGGCAGAGTGCTACCAACTGCGCCAACCGACCAGACTAAATTAATCAATAAAATCAATTAATATTGATCCATGATGTCACTTTTATTTATTTTACAGTTTGCTATAAACTTAATCATCAATGTGCCGAGTATTATGATGCTAATCTATTTCGGCATCATGGATCAAAAGCTTCAAATAGTAAGTATCTACATCAATATCTTTTTACTGCTTATGAATATGCGTTTTTACTGCGCCTGCGCTGCGGTATGGTTTTGCTAAAATTTGTATATGCCTCACTCGCTGACTCTTTAAGAAAACCTCTCTCATTCAGATGAATAGCTTGTAGTTATTAACATCATTAGCCAACTGAAACATTATTAAAATAAAATACTAATAACTAATTGTAATAAAGAAAGAAAGAAACTAGTTTTATTCAAGACACTCACAACACACATTACACAAGAGACTAATACTTAATAATACATAATACTTCAGCAATTATAACATTTGAGAAATTGTTGTAGTATTGTAATAAAGAAGTTAAGGTTCGTTAAGGGCATCGTCCCATAAAAACAACATTGTCGTATCAACAACATATAATTCTAACTATTTTTCTGTAACTAGCAATTGACAGCTATTATGGTGAAAATATATTTATTAATACCTACCTAAATCGCGTCTTGCTCTGCATTCGACGAGACCGTTTAAAATGCTACTTCACTCAAAAAAACAAAGTTACATATACCAAGTATGGGTAACTTTTCTGGTTATAACTTAAATGTTAACTTTTGTTTTGCAGGTGCCAGTGGCGTTAGAAGAACAAATAGCATATTTCTTGAATATTGTTGTGTTGACAGTACTGACGTTATTACCTGCAATTTTGGCGGGAATGTTACAAACAGAAGCGGACAATTTAATAACCATACTTTACGAGAAATTGACAGAAGAAGAAAGTAAGCATGATTCTTAATAGCAATAGGCGTCTTAGGAGTGAATGGTATTGAAATTGTTGTATGGTAACAAGGTCTCCATAACCTGAAAATAAAAACATCTCAAATGTATAATTTAAAATTCCGCTTGAAGCGTTTTTTTGGGAGAATTTGCGATGAGTTTATCGTAACGTTGCAAGGCGAGAATATACGACGAACGCATCGCACTCAAGATCTTGATGAAAGGTCACAGCACATATTTCAACTCAGAAAAGGATCTCCAACGTATCTGCAGCCAGTCCGTTATCTCCATTCGACCCCAGCGGCTATCATTTCTTCGAGCTATACGCCCTGCCTTCTGCCACTTCAACTTGCTAATCCGTTGGGCTATATCTGTGACTTTCATTCTTCTACGGATCTTCTAATTTCTGATTTAATCACGTAGAGAAATCCAGACCATAGTCCTCTCCATACTCTTAGCCTGCTCAGAAGGCAGAGACCACGTATCAGATCCGTAAATCATCACTGGTAACACACACTGTTCGAACACCTTCGCATTCAGGCATTGCAACGAGCGTCGTTTAGCCCTGAGGTCAAGGGTATGGCTGGAGAGTTTGAGGACTGTTTGTACGGCGCGATCTGAAGCACTCAGACCCAAGTGCGTGGACAGTTTCTACAAACCTGTTATTGGTCTCGGCCACCGACGCAAAGTTTTCAAGGCTTCAAACGCTTTGCGCGATTGGATAGCTCAAGTTGAAAGCTCTCGGGTTTTTGAATATGAACCCTCCGACTATTGAGGTCTGAGTGTGGATTTCCAATACTTTTTGGTTTTCCAATACAACATTCAATTCCACGCTTGGCAGGCGGGTTGGCGAGCGCAGTATGTTTTGTGACTATCAGAAGGAGCTGCTGCCATCCTTTTAGTACTTGATCCCTTAGCTGACTCTTTCTGCACCCACGTGAAGAGATTGGGGAGTACTATACTAGGCCGGTACCACCACAGTGCAATATCATAATTGTATTAAATTTTTTTCAATTATAAATTTGGCTGCATTTTAAAATACATATATAGTAATGTTTGTTATTCATGGTTTTCAGACATAAACAAAGGAAGGCAGATACAGAAGTTTATTAAATACGTCAAAGAACGTCCGTTGAAATTCAAAATTTGTAATGTGATTCCGATGGACGAAACACTCCCAGGGATGATTCTCAGCGTGTGTGTTACATACCTTATTGTCGTCATTCAATTTACACATTTATATTGATAGTCCAGACAAAATAGATATTCGATTTTGCATTGATTCCTAAGAAGCTAGAATTTTGCACATTGTCTTAAATACGTCATTACAAATTATGTGTCAAAAGTCCCCATCAAATGACGCAGAAGCAGGATTGCCTGCTTTTGCGTTGCATTTTATTCGAGGTTAAGGTCACTAAGTTCTGTTTTTTGTGTTTATCTCTGAAACGATAAAATCTACCTTAGGATAGACAAATTATTTTAAAGAAAAAAATTCGTTACGAAGCTCCGCTTTCGAGATATCGCGACTTCCGATCATAGGAATGTCGTATTTTCAATGGTTATAATATGCACACATTTCAGGACCAACAATTTTATACATATTATACAAATACAAATATATTTATTGGCACAAAACACTTTCAATACATGATAGCTTACTAGAGCATGTGGTTATCGATGTATACATAATTATGTATGTGAATACAATATAAAAGGCCTTTAGCAGCTGTGCTAGGGTCACCTGTGTTACGGCTGCTAAGCTACTTAAGCTACTATCATCAAAGCAATAGATAATAATATGCAACGAGCATCTTGACTATCACATACCTAAATAAATATATTATTAAAACAACATAAAAACAAATACAATAAAAAGCCAGGATATTATGTTAATAAACTAAAACTTACATAACCTAATGCGTGGTATAAAGAAATGAGGGGGTAAGTACATTTTATAATTTAATATCACTTATTAATCAACCTATTTTTTTATTTTAAATGCGTGCAATGATACTTGCTAGCTCATCAGAATGAGTCTGAGCTACCTTCAAGTCGGCGTCCTTAAACGCAAGTGTTGAAACTTGGGACACGCTACGTCGAGTTTAACATACATAGACATAGGTAAACTAAAGCGTTAACAAATTCTGATTTGTTCTGTTAGACATATAAATAATTATTTATGTTATTAATCTGTGGTCCACGCTGTTGGTACATTAACTACCTATACTTATATTTTTCGTACTAAATTGTAATTTTTTTTATGAACTGTTTGTTGATCCTAAAATAAATATAAAAAAAAGATGCTGCGTTTTCTTTATTTCAGTCTCTTTTTGTGCTTCACATAGCAAAGAAGGCAGTGATTTTGAAGTTATTTCCTCTCACTCTATTACGAAGAGGATTCTATTACCCGCTGTTTGCTGTTATTCCGGGTGAACACTTACGACACTGCTGCCTTCAGTCAAAGATTTTACTAATGTTTTCACAAGTGTACAAAGCTTTTACTAGTTTTCGTCAATCGCAGCCAAAGTATGTCAGTGTGGGCACTGGAAGCCATTTAAATAAAACTAAAAATAACGTGTGACTCAAATTTTATTGTATCTAGTTGTAAGTTCTTCTGTGAAATAAACACTTATTAGTAATTTGTCTCTTTATTATCTTTTTTTTCTCAGGCATTGTGTTTTAATAATACAAATATCAAGCTGGTGCCTAATGTGTAGTTACATTTAATGCGCACAACATTTTGATTATCATGAACTATCATGGCGCCGACTTCAACAAGTTATTTCACAATTTTGAGTGTTGAACTCGGTTCCATTTTTTAGTAAATCGTTTTTTCTACTAACTAGACAGGCAGATAGATAAACAATTGATTGCGACACCAATATATGAACATATTACTAGACAATTTTAAATACAATGTGATACAATAGGCGGCTTTATCGCTCATTTCGATCTTTTCCAAACAACCCTTTTTCCATAGGAGAATGAAATAGGACAATCAGGCATTGTTTAATAACTTTTAAAAACATCAAAATATCTGCCTCTAATTTACAAACAATTATAAATTCCCTTATCAAATACCTACAAGTATATACTTAAGCTTCTTCTTCTCTCAGCCATGTGCGTCCACTGCTGGACATATGCCTCTCCCATATATATGGGGGGATTTGCCAATATTCGGCACGCTCGGCATGCGGATTGGCGAGCGCAGTATGATTTACAATCCTCAGAAGGCGCTGCTGCCCACCTTCTGGTACGTGATCCTTCAGCCGACTCTTACAGCACCCACGAGAAGAGATGGGGGAGTACTATTCTAGGCCAGTACCACCAGGGCACAATATATTCATATAAATCTGTACACATTATATTATGACATAATATATTACCGTGGTGTGGAGTAGCACCGGAAACCATAGATTACGACGTGGTCAAACCGCGGGGTGCACGTCGTTAGACTATGAACGTGAATAAAAACGGGTCAAAAAAATAAATAATAATGTGTCAAACGTCAAAAATTTCACTCATTCATAATAGTGAGTAATCAGTGATTTTTCAGTGAAATTTCTTTAATACAGATGAGTAAATTGTATAATAACGATAAGGTACGTGAAACAAATGCTGAGGACCATTCCAATGATGGTGACGTCGAGCGGAATCACTTTGAATAATGTGAACTTCATCGGACGAGCTTCAACGTAATCAATGAACTTTTCAATATCCCATGCTTTGTCACTGTCTGAAAGAAACGTGGTGTTAGAATATTGAATATGCACACATTGTAAAACCCCAATTTTTACATATTTCATTAAAAATAAAATACGATAGTAAAGTATTACACATGCACCTAAACATACATACTTAAGATTTACATCATAATCTTACTGTCCATAAATCGGTTCATTTTTAATTAAATTATCTAATAATACTCTATATGAGATAGTAAAAACGAATGTTAATTTTCAATCGACTCAGAGCTGTTGCTGATCCTGAAGCGCTAAGGTTTATTTACTCTTTGTCAGTCGATGTTAGACTATTGCATTGTGGCGTGGGGTGGTGCGTATAAGACATATATTGTTAAGATTGAATATGCCCAACCTGCTGTTCTTAATGTTTCCCATAGGAGACCATGTCTCTACTCAACAAATTACTTACAAGTACTTGTACTACACAGTACTTGTAAGTATGTTTATCTCGAGAGTCAACATTTAAAAGTAATGCAGTTACATTTTTTTTCAGTTTTGTTCGGTATTACAAAAGTGCACGGGAAAAACTCATTATGTGTCGCAAACATATCCGGTGGAGAGTGCAACACAGACTAAGTCTTACGTTAGCTCCTATAAACACAAAATTTAGCAACTTAAGGCGCTGTGAGTAGACAAACCGCTATTTTTAAAAATGTATTTTAAGCCATGTGTAGAAGACAGAGCTTTGGTTTTTTCAGTTTTAGTATCTTTGGTTCAACATAAAGGAACAGTCAGGATTCAAAATCCGGTTAACTAAAATTTTCTCGATAGTTTTAATTTTTGAAAAATATGCTTTTCAAAAATTAAAACACGTATATCTTACAAAATAATATCAACATTCATATGAAGCTTACTTTGTTTGATAGATAATGGCATTATCTAGGAACAATCAAGATTATTTTTTCAATATTCATTTCTGTTGATTTTATATGAATTTATTTCGTTAATATCTTAGTGCCGCGCGGGATCACGTGATCTCAGCTGGCTTATCCGCGCTGCTCTCCACCCGCGCATTCCTCCCGTGACCACTGTCAACGTCGGACCTGTGCTTGCATCGCTCTGCCTCCTAATATTATTATTTTAACATCTGAATACAAGGGGCTCTAACATATCTGTCCAAAGAAAGAGCGCTCATGTAGTATAGATAGCTCCTGTTGTATCCCTATAGAGAGAACATTTACTATGTACCTTGCTTACGCCTGATAGAACACACAATCGAGCAATCGTTAGCCGAGTAGCGCCTGATTGCTTGTGTGAGCAACAATATGATACATTTATAAAATAGATACAATAATTAATATATGAATATTTACCTACGTTTTGTACGAAGGTGTATGATGCAACTTTTTATTATATTGATTAGCCTGTTGTGAATAGTGCTCATCGGTGACCATATTTTTATACTTTATAATCTAGCGTTTGACAAAGTTATCTCACTTGGACAGTGACGATGTGATCGAATGTATAATCACGTTAGACCAAAAATGTTTACTGACCCTCAAGGCCTGCTGCATGAACACACTGTGCGTTTGTTGAGAGTTCTTCGAACTTGTGGGTGAAAGCGAGCCAGACAGGCACTTGAAAGTACCTTACCACCATCCTGGAAATTTGATGTCGGTGTTGCCTTCACAAAAGCCATTCGCGTTTTTGAGGTTCAACGTAGAGGTAGACGGTCGCCGTGGCACAGTAGTTAGTGTCTTGACATGACTTCTGTGTCTCCGGGACCCTGGGTTCGAATCCCGGCAGGGGCAAACATTTGTGCGATGAGTGTAGATGTTTGTTTCGGGTCTTGGATGTTTGTGTGCTGTGATTATGTGTGGCCATGCCTCCCGCGATACAGGGAATCCTAGTGCGGGGGTCTGAATGTGATAAAAAAAAAACCAGCGTCCGTCAGTTTGACAGCCGATGCTCCCACCGGCTAGGCTTGTCATTTAGTTGGCGTACTGAAAAGTAGTCATTTGAATAATCAAAAGGTTAAAAACTTTTGTGACAACCCGCGTGAAATACGTGGATAAATCACAAACTTGCGACAAAATAACAACTGAAGTTGATATAGTCGAGGGTGGTAGATATTTTAAATTTGAATGTATTAGTACTGCAGTGTGTAGTAACATGTATTCTCTAGTCCCCACTCGTTACTCGTCATTCTTTTTCACTTTCTCTCTAAATATTTAAAAAAAGGGACTGGTAGTTCTCAATTCAGCTGTATCTTTTCCTTTTTTTTTGTTTGTTATATGTGATGAGCATTGATGTTTGTCCCGGGTCTTGTCGCCAAAGACACAGCGTGTGCAGGTCGCATTCCTTGATATCCATTGAGCATCTAGGTCTAGTTTGATTACACTAAAGACCACATCGTCACTGACCATCGGGTCAGATAACATAGTTGTCAAGCGCATCTATAAACTATCGAGCATCAATGCAATTTATTAATCAATCAAAAACACTTTATTGAACACAAAAAAAGAAAACAAAATGAAATCGTAAATATAAAAACACTGGTGGAAGAATTGGTGTCCTTACCGCTTTGAGCAAATTTATTGTAATTCGCAAAGCTTATTTCGAAACCTATAAATACCTCACATGGAAACACCGCTCTTTTTGAGTTTGAATACCTACATGTGAACGCTAATTAAAAATAGTATTGCTTTAATTATATTTTATTATGATAGTATTAGGCTTACGTAACGAACAACTGGACTAAATACAACTACAGCCAACCGCACACCCAAACAGTCACTTTTGTAGTTGCTTATACGATAACTTTGTTTGACTCTTACGTTGACAAATAATAAATAAACCTGTAACCCTGATTAATGACATTATGACTATGATGTAAAACTCGTAGGTAAAAACGGCAGAGTCGCGTTTAGTTGATGAGGGCCATGCAATGATATTATATGTTTATATGAGGTATAGTAAAACATCATTGGGGCCATGCGTACCGGCAATATCGCAACTTTTGAGTTTTCGGCCACATAAATAAGTCACTCATTTCATCATCATCATCATCATCATCTCAGCCATAAACGTCCACTGCTGCTTATTTGGTGAAATAAAATCTCTGTCACTTGGTCATTTTTGATTCGATGAATAAATTGAAAACGCAGTAGGTATTTATTGTTTTTTTATCCGACTGCGTTTATAGCCATAAATCTGCATACGTAACTAAAACGTAAGTAATCGTCATTAGAGCCCACTTTTCAATATTGTGACGGCCATATCATCGTCATAGAAAACAAATAAACGTCATGTCAAATAATCAGTCAGTCCGAAGCAACGAATTAAGAAATTCGAAGGTTCGGCTAATAGTTTCGTGGCGTAGCGGGCAGAGCTCTGCTTGTAATACCGCTGGCCCCGAGTTCTATCCCCAATACCTCCGAAGTACTTTTTGAACGTTTTGGGGTTCGGTGGAATCCCGTACCCACTTCCGTAACAATACCATACACATGCATACGAATGTGTCATGTCATAAATAAACGTATTTTTCTTTCTTTCTAATAGTAAACGAACAAATAATAATTAAAATAGACCGAAAAATGGAACCGATATGATAGTTCAAAAGTAACTGATATCAAAATAATGTGCTCATGGTACCGACTTCGACAAGTTATTTCATACTTTTGAGTGTTGAAGTCGGTTCCATTATTTGGTACAAACATTTTTTTCACTCTTTTTCTTGACCTTTGTTACTCATGGGATCAATTGTTATTGTGGTGTAGGTATGGTCACCGATGTTTTCACACACTAGGTACTATAATATCGTCTAGGTATAAGCACGCATTTTTCAGTTTTTGGAGTGTACCTAACTCAAAGAGTGCTTGTCCGATTTTGATGAAATTTAAATGGGACCACACGGGAAGCACCAGCTTTCAAATAAAAAAAACCATAAATTTTTTTTTACCAAAAAATGGAACCGACTTCAACACTCAAAAGTATGATATAACTTGTTGAAGTCGGTACCATGATAGTTCAAAAGTAACTGATATCAAAATATTGTGCTCATGGTACCGACTTCGACAAGTTATTTATTTATTTATTTATTTGAACCCCAACATAATGTACACTGATACAAGAAACTAAAATAATGCTATAGTAAAACAAATGCTAAGTGTCACTATAATTATAGGGGAAGACAACTTGCATAGAAAAGTGAGCGAGCAGTATCTAGCCTGCTATTGATGGCCACTGCCACAATGTGGAGTAACATTTAAAAGGATGGCCATCAATTTACAATACAAAAAGAATAAAATTTATATTATTACAATATTTGAAAAGCAGTAGTTAAAGGTACAGAAAAAAAATCAGGATTGTTGGATCGCTAATTTAAATTTGCCAAAAGATTCAGTAAATAAGTCCATATTTATATATCCATTATTTCATACTTTTGAGTGTTGAAGTCGGTTCCATTATTTAGTAAAAAAATTTTTTCATGGGATCAATTGTCATAGTTTTGTAGGTATGTTCACCAATGTCTTCACCTGCTACTATAATATCGTGTAGGTATAAGCTCGCATTTTTCAGTTTTGACTTGTAACTCAAAAAGTACTCGCCCGATTTTGAGGAAATTTAAATGAGACCGGGAAGCATGAGATTTCAAATAAAAAAAAAACGATCTAAATCGGTTCACTCTGTCGGAAGTTATGCGGTAACAAACACAAAAAAAATTTTAAAAAAAAAAACATTGGGGTCGAATTGAGAACCTGCTCCTTTTTTTGAAGTCGGTTAAAAATTGGTTCACCCAGTCGGAAGTTATGCGGTAACAAACACAAATAAATAAAATAAAAAACATACGGGTCGTTTTGAGAACCTCTTTTTTTTGAAGTCGGTTAAAAATCGGTTCACCCTGTCGGAAGATATGCGGTAACAAACACAAATAAAAAAAAAAAAACATACGGGTCGAATTGAGAACCTGCTCCTTTTTTTGAAGTCGGTTAAAAATCGGTTCACCCAGTCGGAAGTTATGCGGTAACAAACACAAATAAAAAATAAATAAAAAAGAAACATACGGGTCGAATTGAGAACCTGCTCCTTTTTTTTAAGTCGGTTAAAAATCCGTTCACCCAGTCGGAAGTTATGCGGTAACAAACACAAATAAAAAACAAAAAAAAAAACATACGGGTTGAATTGAGAACCTGCTCCTTTTTTTGAAGTCGGTTAAAAATCGGTTCACCCAGTCGGAAGTTATGCGGTAACAAACACAAATAAAAAAAAAAATACGGGTCGAATTGAGAACCTGCTCCTTTTTTTGAAGTCGGTTAAAAATCCGTTCATCCAGTCGGAAGTTATGCGGTAACAAACACAAATAAAAAAAAATAAAAAACATACGGGTCGTTTTGAGAACCTCCTTTTTTTGAAGTCGGTTAAAAATCGGTTCACCCAGTCGGAAGTTATGCGGTAACAAACACAAATAAAAAAAAATAAAAAAACATACGGGTCGAATTGCGAACCTCCTCCTTTTTTTGAAGTTGGTTAAAAATCAGCCCATTGCGAGTCTAACTAGCGCTACGAATTTTGAACAGAGGGCCAAACGCATTGCTACATAGCTCTTTCTCGAGCCGATGAAATTTCGTTCTCGTTGTTCATATGATTAAATCCAATGACTATGAAACCTATTGGCTAACGGTACACCTTGCGAAAACGTGTCGTGCAAATCGAGAACGCTGCGCTACGATGTCTTTCGCCCCATCCTGTTCTGGTATGCGTAATTTTATATCGCTCTATCTCGTTTCCTCACCCTATTTTAACGCTTGTAGAATGTTACTTTGTCTACGGGGGCAAAAATTCGACGGCTCGGTTATTAGCTCGGTGGCGTATCGCGGAGAGCTCGGACTGCAATTCTGCCGGCCACGAGTTCAATCCCCAATATCGCCGAATCACTTTTTAAGCGTTTTGGGTTCGGTGGAAGGTTCTGAATACAGAAAGAACATTATTCGCGAATGGAAGAGTATAGCAAATTCTAGATAAGAGAGATCCTCGATCCACGGAACTCTCTCGAACTCTGTAGGTACGTGGTAAGTCGAGTGAATAAATCGTCACTTTCGTTGCAAGTGTTGTTTCCTTCCAATCCCGTACCCACTTCCGTAGGTACCAATACTAAATATACCTTCTTATCGTTCAAAGCATATGGCGTGTAGCACTGCAACTGTTTGTTGCAGTTTCGTTTTTATCAATGAACGCATAGATTATGCACATGATGATGAATGTAACGATTTTCTAGATATCGAAAGTTGTTACCTACTTTGCGGACTCAAGCAGTTATTTTGAACAATTATTACTTTTTGCTATATATATATACAAAAAGAATATATATATATATATATATATATATATATATATATATATATATATATATATATATATAGCAAAAAGTAGTTATATATTATATATGTTGAATATGTATGTTAATAAATATATAATATACGTAAATAAATCCTACTAATATAAATGCGAAAGTTTGTGAGTATGAATGTATGGATGAATGGATGTTTGTTCCTCTTTCACGCAAAGACTACTGAACGGATTTTGATGAACTTTGGAACATAGATAGTTTATACCCTGGATTCAACTCGAAAAATAGTAACGTTCCGCGTAACGTTCCACCTGAGTTTTGTATTACATAAAATAATCAAAGTCAAAGTCAAGGTCAAAGTCAAAGTCAAAGTCAAAGTCAGGCAAAGTCAAAGTCAAAGTCATAAATGATTATGACGTTATCACGTAAATCTATCGTCCGTAAACCGACTTTACAGACAACCAATTTTTTTTATCATCATCATCATCATCATCATCATCATCATAGTCTTTCATCACCGGACCAAAAAACGGATTTGGGTGAAATTGTGTAAGTAGATACTTCAGGTCCGGGTGTGACACATATGCTACTTTCATCATCATCATCGTTATCATTCATCGCCACGACGGATTTGTATGAAATTTGAAACGCAAATAGCCTTTACCCTGGATTAACACATAGGCTTATTTTTATCATCACCATCATCACCGTTGTTATCACCAGGCGGGTAAAACGGATTTGGGTGAAATTTTGTAAGTATTTATGGCTCATCGGCTATAGAGGGCTATTCTATGGACTCAAGAAACTGAATGTAATATATATGTCAATAAAAATATTTTGTATTTTTATTCTCGGGGCTTATTCACGAGACCAAATCATAAATGAGGAGATCCCTAGAAGAACTGAAGTCACCGACATAGCCCAGTGGATCAGCAAGTTGAAGTGGCAGTGGGCAGGCAAATATCTCTAATAACCGATGGCCGCTGGGGTCGAAAGGTTCTCGAGTGGAGACCACGAATAGGCAAGTGCAGCATTGGATATCCACCACAAGGTGGACAGGCGACATGACCAAGATCGCAGAAAGGGGGCTGGATGCATGCCGCTTTCCACCGGTCCCTGTGGCGATCTATTATATATTTACGTATATTATCTATTATGGCTGATTGACGGTTACCGTGGCTCAGTGGTCAGTGATATGACTTCTGTGCTTTCGGGAACCTGGGTTCGAATCCTGGCAGGGGCAAACATTTGTGTGATGAGTGTACGTGTTTGTTTCGGGTCTCGAATGTTTGTGTGTCTATGCCTCCCGCGACACAGGAAATTCTAGTGCGGGGATTTGAGTATGATTAGAAGAAAAAATAATTATGATGATAATGACATAAAACGAGATAGTGTTTAAACGCTAGATCTATATACCACCATGGGATTTGAACCACGGAACTGCTAGTCTAGTCTGTGACGTCTTCTCCTCAACCTATAGTAGAATATTACGTTGAAATTTAGAAAGACTTATGAAAATCAATATTTTATGGTATAGAAGATATGATTTTATTGTGTACATTGTGAACTTATTTAGGTATATTTTGGTTCGATAAACCTTACTTACGCAACACATGTACAGTACTAGTATGTATTAAATTAGAGTAATACAAAGTACTAGTGTTCTTTCTTTCTTCGATAATGTTCCGTTTAGACATTAACTTAGTTACAGTCAAATGGTCTTTTTGAAGAAGTAAAATCGGGATACATATTAGGCCATACAAGAAGCCACGAGGGGATCAGCTAGTCTAAACAGACTATGTTTAAAGCCACTCAGATGTTCATTAGCGCCTACCAAAATATGTGGAGCTATATTTTGACAACAGCTTCTTACCAGGCGTTAAATATTACTCTCTCTTGGAGCCGTGCGTGCGTACGGCGCGGGGCCGGCGGCCCGGGGCGCTTCGGTGCGCCGCTTCCGCTACTGTCCTGCTCTAACGCGCGTAAAATACCTAAACATTTGGTAAAAGCACGCCTTAATAAATTGTGTCCTTACAAGCCATAGTCATGGCTAGAAAGACACGTTTGCTTGTAACGTATATTATATATTTACCACAATCCTGTTTTTAATTTGATTTTCAATACACAAGGAATTCTAGTATGGGCATCAGAGATAATTATGAGCTACTTAGTTTTATTAGTATTTACATCATTCAATATGTAACAATATGGTTGAAATAATTATAAATGGATGAAACATAAATAGTACACTAAACTTTATGTCAAATTTAAATATCGTATAACATGGCATCTCTATTTTTTTTAATATATTTTGTTTCCCAATCCCCTAACTCGTGACCAAAATGAAACCTCTTCTTAATCTTTCTCAAAGATTGATGTTAAGGAAATACTGGAAAGTATCCCACGACCATACTACGAATTCGATAATGTAATAAGTTTTGTAATTACCGTGCTCCTCGATTAGTTTGTCGTGAAGTATATTTTTGATGTGTTCAGCTTGCTTATGTAACGTACCAGCGCAAATGGCAGTTGAAAACGTAAGAATGATTTTAACTACAGCTGACACTATGCTTAAAATCACTCTTGGGTCCAGGAACTGCAATTAAACAAAATGGCACATATCATCCGTTGTAGATTTTTCTACATTTACTTACAAACGTTTGCTTCCACTTTCATTATGTGTATTATGATGTATCATGCGTATGTACCGTCAGATTTAAGTTACGGCATAACTTATTGGGGAAACTGTCCAGAAAAACAAAAAAAAAATAAGCTCCAACAAAAACGTAAGTAATACATTTGTGTACCATTTAAAAACAAGAGATTTTCGGAAACTATTTTTTTTAAGCTTCATATCATTATTTATAAATAAAAAATCTTAACATTCTATTCTGTTCGACACAAACATACAGTAAGCGTGTCTCGTCGTGATACGGCTATGATTGGAACAAGCTTATTGGGTGTGCGGTGTGCGTCTAGGGTGTCAAATCTATTAATTTCATGTTCGGATTCAGTCCAGAGCGGTGCTGTCTCGATGCCAATAAGACAACATCAAAAATTCGTAGTCTATTTAGTTCATAGTGGTCTCAATCTATGTTGAATCTATGCTCTGCCTAGGCAGTTTTATATAAAATTGACAAGTCAAGTGCTACTAAAAATGATGTGCTGTGTCACTGAATCTAGAATTAAATTTAGATTGATTCGATATGGACGAATTAAAATAGCAGAGTATCAAAGCTGTCAATCGGCCTTTGTGAGGCGAGCATATTGTATAGTAGTTAGGCCCCTGAAATTTGTAATTATTTAGCGAAATCAGTGTTCCAATTAGAGATCGTAGAGACATTTAAAAGTAAATCCCCCCGCCCTCCCTCTAAATCCTGGATCAACCACTGACTTACCGTTAAGAACTTCATGCCTTTGACCGCTTTATACATAATAGACAATATCATAGGAATGTTGAAAAGTATGCTTGTAGTAAACTGTAAAAAAAACATGACAATAAAACATTTCGCGAGCACTGAATGTGACGTATTTTGTGATAGATGGCAATATATCAATGAACAAATACTGACATTTTGTCTAAAAGTATGATGAGGTAACTTTTTGACATTTTTGTTTTACATTAATATATTTACATAATATTTTTTAATGGAAATAACAAAAATTACATAAAATCGGTATAGCCGTTTTAGCGTGAAGGAGTAACAGAGGTCTTTTTTTAGTTATTTGCTTATCCCACGGGAACAGAAATTATTTTCTGAAATCTGTGCAGCTGAGCGTGAAGGAGTAACACTGTTTTTTTAATTACTTGCGTATCCCACGGGAACAGCACTTATGTTAGTGATGAAAAGAAGCCTATGTGTTAATCCAGAGCTTAAACTATATCCATGCCAAATTTAAACAAAATCAGTGCAGCCGTTTGAGCGTGAAGGAGTTACAAACATACACACATACATTAAAGCTTTCGCCTTTATAATATTAGCAGGAAGAATTATTGTTACAACAATTTGAGCCTTCAAATTCAGATATAAATTCAAAAATATAACTTTTTCATTGACAAAATGTCATCTTGATATATATTTCGATGGGCTACTAAATACAACAATCACGAAAAGTGTTGAATAACGAGGTCAAAATAAAAGATAAACAAATGACACACGCACCTAAATTCTTTAAAAATGTGCTGAATTATAAGGGTCTGGTTGCGGAGTATAGTCCACTCACCGAATATTGTAACAACATAAAAAAAATATTAATAAAGTAATAAAATACATACTTATATAAATATATATAACTCAAAGGTGGCTGACTGACATAGTGATCTATCTACGCACAGCCCAAACCGCTGGATCGGGCTGAAATTTGGCATACAAGTAGATGTTATGGCGTAGGCATCCGCTAAAAAAGGATTTTGATTAATTCTACCCCCAAGAGGATGAAATAGGGGATGAAAGTTTGTATGAAACTTTGCCAATTTTAAACCGATCGGGCTGAGACTTTGCACTACTATGACGTAGGCATCCCCTAAGAAAGGATTTTGAGATTTTCCCTAAGAAAGTTTGGTTCCCGTGGGATAATTGAGGTAGCGGCAAAACCGTAATCCACGCGGGTGAAACCGCGGGGCACAGCTAGTTTAAAAAATATAAATACTGCCACTTTCTTGTCTTAATAATTTCACATTTATACGATATTAGATTGATTTTGAAAACCAATGCAAAATTAACTTTGAATACCTGGCGGCATGGGTTAAGAGTTATTTGGTAATTTAGGTACTAAATTGGTAGTACAAGCGACAATCAAGATCTATAAATGTACTCACCACAGGATCGTATGCTGATTTTATCTTATAAGCAATATTAGAAATAGATATGTAAAGTTGGAGGCACATCTTTATATTAATGTTCTCAGGAGTCTTTAAAAGATCTATTAACTTCTGTAGGCGACATGTTATTGTATAAAACATATACGCGTTATTGATGATGATTATATCTTTAAACGTTTCTATTATAAAATACCATACACTCACGCTGATGATTGTACAGCAATGGTTAGACACTGAACATAAAAGGATTATAAATATTGCATAATATACAATATACAAAAACATATATATAACATTTTTCATTTCTAAATTTAACGATATAATGTTAATGTTAAGTTTGTGATCAATAGCTCTGAACATCGTCAGACATCTAAACAAAGTAGCATCTTTTCGCATAAACATCAGTATAAGTACATATATAAAATAAGCGCCTAAATTTAAACACAAAAGAATCAAATGCTCCCAAGGTACACTAAAGTACATTTGAGAAATGCAGACGACATTAATTATGACTATTCTTATTAGTGAAAGACAAGAAGTAATACGTGTTTTGATTGGATTAAGACTGAAAAATTCATAATCCATGCCAGTAATAATAAACACTAACTTGTATACCACAATCATAGCTTTGAGCCAATTGTTGGACTCAACTCGACCAACGCAAATATTTTTTCGATTCATTTTTAATAGAGAAAATGATCTTTGCCCACTGGTAGCGGTTAAATAGAACAGTTTATTAATATATATGTATTTTTTTATATAATTTGTGTAATAACTGTATGTATTATCAATTTTATTTCTACATTTACTGGAATTTGTACTTAAGTTGCAGTAGCACTTTATTTAACTTCTTATTATTTTTAAAAATATTATAATTCTAGTGGAGTGGACGCTTTGAAGAAGCAGGCAGTTGTCAGTAAATGCTTATTTTGTTATGTTCCTAGTTGAGCTTTATAGACAACAGTTTAATCGAGGTTTATGCATCCATACATTTTTATAGACATCATAAAATAGTACGAGATACGGCTAAAGAAATATTTACCCTCATCTGTAATTTACTTATATACTACTTACTTATATACACGTAATTTACTTATGACACCGATTTTATGCTAATTAATATGTTGATTGATACATTGCACATGGGTTGCCCAGCGAAATCCCGCAACCAAGCTGTTATAATACAATATAATATAAATAATTATTGTTTATTATTAATAAAAATAATTAAATACAATAATATTAGTGTTGTATGACTGATTTTTAAAACACACATGCTTATTTTATTGCCTATCCAACAGTATAAGGTTGCCTATGACATGTTCATCGTTAATTCGATTTTTTAAAAATTTAGTTTGAAGCGCGTATAGCGTAGCGGAGAGTGACAGAGAAGCGTAGCGCGCGCTGCTCCATGCGAGAGACAAGGACGCTGAGATATTCTTAAAGACTTTTTCGTTAATGCAGGCTCGTTAGTGACACACGAAAATTTTAAAAATAATGATTATCCCCTACCTCTCCGCTGTGGTAAGCTACATTGACGAACTTTTTGATCAAGAGGAAAAAGTTCTGTTTGTTACGTACGGCTTAAAACGGTTATACATGATACATGGTCAGAATGATATTATGATAAGTCACATAACTTTATATAAAATGAATGTTAATTGTAAAATAAATATAAAAATTAAAATAAGAGTAATTATTAAATATAGATATGTTGTATATTACAATTATTATTTTATTCTCCAACGTAATCTCGATCCAGCTGATACACTTAGCCTAACGATATTCCAACAAACCCAGACGGGTTAAAGAACCCTTCTGATAAAATGGGCATCGGTGTCTGCTAATGAGTTCCTTACTGGATGAAAATAATTTTCCCCGGGGACATTTCTTTATGTTTGGGACCAGGAAAAAGTGATATTGTACCAAATCTGGAATGTGAAACATTTCGTAGGGTCATTCAACCGGTTTGGCCGTGACGCTGCCGACAGGTGTGTCGGTGCATTATCTTGGTGAAAGAAAACTTTTTTATGAGTGAGGCCGTTTTTTCTTCAGTTCTCCATAAAATATATCAAATAAAGCACCATAATATTCTTCTATGATACCTTTTTTTCATTTTCATTTATTTATTACACTCTAACCCCCGCACTAGGATTGTCTGTGTCACGGGAGGCATGGACACATAAAATCACAACACACAAACAACCTAGACCTGGGACATAGACCTACACTCATCGCACGAATGTTTGCCCCTGCCGGGACTCGAACCCCGGAGACACACAAGTCATGTCACTGACCTCTGAGCCACGGCAACAGTCAGATAATCAATCAAAATAACACACTGCTAGTTCTAGAAAAGAGTTCTCCATTTTTCAATCTCCGACGGAACTGTTTTCGCCTTCTTTGGAATCTTTACACCGGGAGATGTCCACTGCTTTTGTTTGTCATTCTATTTCGAGAGTATAATATTTTTACAAGTTTAAGTAGTGCATGAAACTGCACATAATTTGGTCATAAGCACTCGTTTAATGCATTAAAATATCTCTCGTGTGGCTCGTTTTTTTATCTTACACTCGTGTTTTAAGAACCCTTATTATGATACAGTTTAATAAACTACTATGACGATACAACGTCACTCCGTGTCTATTGGTGTTACGTAAATGCGATCTTTTTGTGATTCTCTGATCTTTTACGACTTTGGTTTTTCATTTTGACTTTATTTCATCGTCCACTACCTCTAGCTTGTAAACTGGACTGGATTGTGTTGTGTTGCGAAGATGGCATCTTCATTTGGCTTAGTACCTACTCTGTTGATTAATTCCCATATGATGATCGTTATAATGACTTTTATTTTAGTTATAATCCAGGTAAATATTATAACAGAAACAAATCTACCAACTCCGACTCTACCTGGTACTTATCCGCTCTACCTCTCGAGTATAATATATAAAATGCCGAAAGCGCGGAGGGAGAGCAGCCCCCGCCCGCCCTTGCGTAAAAAAGCACAGACAAAAATATTTTTTACCAAAAAATGGAACCGACTTCAACACTCAAAAGTATAAAATAATTTGTAGGAGTCAGTACCATGATAGTTCAAAAGCAACTGATATCAAAATATTGTGGTCATGGTACCGACTTCGACAAGTTATTTTATACTTTTAAGTGTTGAAGTGGGTTCCATGTTTTGGTAAAAAATTTTTTTTTCACTTTTTTTAGTGACCTTTGTTACTCATGGGATCAATTGTCATTGTGGTGTAGGTATGTTCACCGATGTCTTCACAAGATACTATTATATCGTGTAGTATAAGCATGTAGTTTTCAGTATTTACATGTAACTCAAAAAGTGCTCGTTCGATTGTAATGAAATTTAAATGAGACCACACGGAAAGCACCAGCTTTCAAATAAAAACAGAACTATTAAAATCGGTTCACCCAGTCGGAAGTTATGTGGTAACAAACACAAATAAAACAAATAAAAAAATAAAACATACGGGTCGAATTGAGAACCTCGTCCTTTTTTGAAGTCAGTTAAAAATATATCATCATCATCAAATCAGCTATAATACGTCCACTGCTGGACATAAGCCACCCCATGGGGGGATTTAACACGCCACGCTTGGCAGGTGGGCTGGCGAGCGCAGTACATTGTGTCCCTCAGAAGGCGCTGCTGCCCATCTTCTGGTGATCCCTTTGCTGACTTCTACGGCACCCACGAGAAGATATGGGGGAGTACTACACTAAGCCGGTACCAGCACGGCAAAAAATATAAACTAAAATAATTAAAATAACCTTAAAAAAATA
The DNA here is from genome assembly GCA_934044485.1 of Apeira syringaria. Classification (NCBI taxonomy): domain Eukaryota; kingdom Metazoa; phylum Arthropoda; class Insecta; order Lepidoptera; family Geometridae; genus Apeira; species Apeira syringaria. The sequence goes on along the minus strand of OW203660.1, from coordinate 22,438,616 downwards.
TATAAATATCTCAAAAACGAAGGGTCTCCGCGGAGTTCGGGAGTGGTACCTGGGAACAACCCTTCCCTTTTTATTTCTATCGATTACTGGCATAATTAAGGTGGTAAAATAAAATAAAGAAATTAGAGTAGATTTAAATTACTTTAAAGTTGCACGGACCGAAAAATAATAATTATTTATATTGATTTAATGAAAAAAATAACTATACATCTATCATAAATCTGTTCACAGAAACCTTATCGAACACTAGTCATGATCTTTTATGTCTTATAAGTACCTATATGCGTAAACAAATTTAAACCATACCTGATGACACATAATGACGGCCTTGATTATTTTGAAACATTGTCTCATGTACTCTTTATCGATCGAAATACAAAATACACAAGGTAATAGGTACACTAGAATATTAAATTTGACTTTGTAATAATGTTGTTATTATTTGTATACACAGTTGATTTATGGCCACTCTAATGGCTGAAGTAACTGTATTTACGTCAATGGCTTTAACAGATCAAAAATAAGATTATATATTATGTTAATCTTGATGTCTCATTACTCACTATTTGTCAATTGTATTTTATATTATTGACGGACATCGTGGCTCAGTGAGCAGTGACACTGACTGCGATCCCAGATTCGAATCCCGGCTGTGGCATTTCAGTGATGGATGTCTGTCAGCTAAGATTGGTTTGTAATCTTTAATTGATTTTTTTGTAGAAATTCACTACTGGTTCTATCACTATGTATTACGTAGTAATAGTAACTCAGTGTAGAAATTAACTTGATTCAATCTGTTGTAACATAACAAATGAGTTGAATGGTGAAGATACGGTATTAAAAAAAAAACGGTACGGTAGTTCCAATTACCTACGAGCAAACTATGTTCTTTGCTAATTACAAACTTGCGATTATTGTTTTATTTTTGTTTTGACACTCACAGTATCCTATTGTGGGGGACACTAGGATTCCCTGCGTCGCGGGAGACTTGGACAAACACAATCACAGCACACAACCATTTAAGATCCGGGATCGCATAAATGGCGTCGGGATACGAACCCAGGGTGGTCAGCAGGCCCAGAAGTCATGTCACTGACCACTGACCACTGGGCCACGGCCACCGTGAACTATGGTACTATATGGTAAGCCATATTAATTATTATATAAGCCTATTGTGAATAAAAAAAAACTGTACCATAGTATTCTTTCACTTGTTTGTATTGATGATGAGATTTTATAATTTGAAACTGACATTTATTTGAGAATGATTCGGATAACTAGAATTGACGGTTATGTATTTTTAATGGATTTGTATACTTGTATATGTTAGTGGTATTTTTATGTATGTAATAAAATTATTTAAGTTTTGAAATTGATATGAGAGAGTAAATTTAAGATTGAGATTTTTTGAGTTTTATAAATAGTTCATAGAGAATATGATTTAGCAATATGTAGTTTTTTTTCATAGGGAAAATGCCTTTATTAAAATCAAATCAAATCAAATCAAATATCAAATCAAATATTTATTTAATCAGAACTAAAACAATACAATAAATAATGAAGAATCGATGACACCTGCAGTAGTGTAAAACTGTGTCGCAGATATCAACGCCCCCCGCCGAAATAGGTACATGCAGTTCCAGTTATTAAATAAAATTTATATATAAAAACTAGAATTATATAAGTAGCAAATAAAAACTAATTCTAATTAGCGCTACTACGCTAGGGTTAGTGCGTGTTTGTGTTTGTGTGTGTGTGTGTGTGTGTGTGTGTTTGTGTGTGTGTGTGTGTGTGTGTGTGTGTGTGTGTTTCTGTTTTATTTTTATTTGTCAACTGCAAGTAGGTCTTCCGTGTCCTTGTAGGACAGTGATTGCAACCATTCGACACATTTCAATTTACATTTATGTAATGCCAAGGGATATATGTTTAACTGTCTGTTAATTCGGTTATAGAGCATAGAACTTAGATAGCAGTATTGGCGGCCAGCAAGAGCCGTCCGACGTTGTTCAATAGCACAAACCTTGTCTGATCTTCGTTTCGTTGTTATAAATTTAGGGTTATAGTCTACTTGTGTGTGTTTTTTCAAAACTGTTTGCAGTATAAATAGTTGCCTTACCGTAAGGACTTGAGATAGAGTGTACAGCTCACTGGTGGGAAATCTGGGAGGTTTATTATATATGACTTTAAGTACACCTCTTTGTGCTCTCTCAAGACGCATCAAGTTTACCTTTGCTGAGTTACCCCAAGCAGTAACGCAGTATGATATCAGAGATTGAGCTAGAGCAAAATAAACTGTTTTTAGACATTGCAAATCAATAACTGATCTCAGATTTTTAAATACAAATATTAATTTGCGTATTCGAGGTACCATGCAGTCAATGTGATCTTTCCAACTTAGGGTGCTATCAAGTATTACGCCTAAATATTTTATGGTGAAAGTATGCTCTAAGAACAAGCAATTACAATTGGTAGGAACCCTATCTGTTTGACATAAGTGTGCACATAGTTTAAAAGTTGAAGGCGGTAAAGAAGACATTTTGCCGGCAAAGGTAATAAACTTGGTTTTAGAGATGTTGAGTGTAAGTAAGTTTGAGCAAAGCCATTTCATGACGTGTCTTAAAGCATACTCTGCAAAATCGTGAACTTCTTGCCAGCTGCGTGCATGAACAAGGAGTGCTGTGTCGTCCGCATACGTAATTATTTTACAATTTGTCAATGATAAGTTACATAAATCGTTGATGTAAATAAGGAATAAAGTTGGACCGGGAACGCTACCTTGGGGAACACCGAATGACAGGATTTCCTCGCTACTATTAATACCATTTATGGTGGTGTATTGAGTTCGATTTCTTAGGTAACTGCAAAACAAGTCATAAGTAATGCCTCGAATACCAATGTTATGAAGTTTAGATAGAAGAATGGGGATAGAGACAGTGTCAAACGCTTTCGAGAGATCTAGAAAAATGCCAATAGTTTTATGCTTTTTGTCAATAGCTTTTGTTATAAAGTGTGAGAGTTCTAAAACTGCGTCTTCTGGAAGTAAAATAAAACACTAATAACTAAATATAATACTGCAGCTACTACAATAACATTTGAACAATCCACTAGCTATTGGTAGCCTATAGATAACTCAAATGTTCTAACCCGCTACCGGCCGGCAGCGTGCCCAGAATGCTAGCAGAATTGCCACGCTGAATTGCAATGCTGATTCGTTGAGTATATGTAGTTGATTTAAATGCGTATTTATACTTGTTTAATTTTGCTAAAAATGATTTAAGCTTAATAGTAGATATTATATATTATATTGAGCATTGTATATTGACTTGCCTAATATACCGGTCATAGTTATAAGGCTAAATAAAGAACCTGAACCTTATGATCATTGTTTTGAAAAATGTATGGAGTAAAAGCATGTTTCGCACTGAGCAATATAGTTTCTGATTTTGTGAGCAGGGCAGCAACAAGCTGGGTACCTATCCTAGGTTTCCGGTATCACTTAGTCTGTAAAGGGTTACCTGCTTGTTGAGGATGTTCGTGTATACAATGAACATATATCTATAAATCGGAGTGTTTTTCTGCTCGGCGTCTCTGGCTGGAGTGAGCCTGCGTGGAGGGGCGCGGCGCGGCTCACTCCGGCTTAGGCTTAGGCTTAGGCGAAATTATGTCAAGGGTAAAAATTTTTCTAAATAAAACTGACTGAAAATTGGGGAGCCATATATGTCATTTATTGTAGTTTAATCTCTGTCTCATTTCATCTATAATTAAATATATTGAAACAATTCATGATAGATAGATAGATAGATAGAAAACTCTTTATTTGTACACTATTTAAAAACTACACACATCAAGAAAACAAACAAATATAGATACAGTGATACAAAGGGCGGCCTTATTGCTTAAAGCAATTTCTTCCAGGCAACCAAAAATGATAATGATCTTATGTTTTATAATTATATGATTTAAGCATAAAATAATGTGTGCAGTTTTCAAAATTGCAGCCTAATGAGAAGCAGGCTTCCACGATTTATGATTTTTTTCTTAGGTGCTATGATTATTACTTCAATAATGTAACAAATACATCTCACACAGTAATTAAAACTAGGACTAAATAATGGAAATTAAGAACAGCGGAGAGTGATTGCATACATCTTTTCAGAACCCTGAAACCCACACTATACAGGTGATCCTGTGTTGTTGGGATACAGTCACTTTCAACATAAAACACCCTTTTATTAATGCATAATAATTATATAAACATCTATATGCGTATTTAAGTATAAGTTACAAGAATCTACTATGTATTCTGGACACATGCAAACTATGTTGAACAAACCCGTGGACTGTATTTTAAGCACTCTTATGAATATAGGTACATTAATGCAACACAACTACAATTTTGTTTGCATATATTTTTTTTTCGAAATCTTGCACCACGAATATCAACTTTATGTAACAAACGCTTGTGTGTTTTAGTGACATACAGTGCCATCTAGCGAAAAACATAGAAACTATTTTAACAATGTGTTTTGAATGGCCACTGTGATTACAGCGTCATCTAGAAAAACATTCAAACTATTTCGACCATTAACAATGTATAATTATTCTGTAATATTCTTTATATTATAATTCGTTTTAAAATTTATGTATAATTATTCGGCATTTTTTTATTTTATTTTATTTATTTATTATCATAATAACAATTTACATAAGTAATACTTAAATACTCCCTTAAAATCTAAGTTAGATCTATCCAGACAGATATGGGTCTCGACCTTCTAATAATAATACAATATATACATATTATATGTCAAGCATCGCACGCGCGCATTATACTCATGATAAGAATTGAATATCTCGATCTAGGTTACTTAGTATACACGATGTGAGATCCCGGGACCGGGCATGCCTGGAACCTAGATTGAGATATTCTACTATAATGTTCAAGACACTTTTTTCAATTTGACTTAAAAACATTGTAAAACACTAGACATAGTTGATATTAATACTTAATCTGTAATTGTCCAGAATGTGCAGTAGGCTTGATTTTTGTGAAAACCCAAATACCAAATATTAAAAAATAATCAATTTAAATATAAAATCAAAAGCTGGCTGGCATCCAAAGCATTTTATAATTTGGCAGAATATTTTGATGTAAAGTAATTAAGTTGTCAGTTGCCTTTAAGTTGTTATTAGAAATAGATGTAAACATTCCATTATTATGTATGTGAAATTTATATTATGTATGTGAAAAGTACAAAAAAGTAAGCTACAAAAATTGTACGTCCGAAATGGGCAAACTGTTGAAACTTACATTGTAACCTTGACCATCTTATGTACACAGTTATATGCAATAAATATATTCTGTATTCAGTCTCCATTCAACATGGCAATATGATCGGCCCACAATGGGCGATTTTGACAGCTTTGGTAGTCCGCTATTTTTAATTCGTACATATTAAATCATAAAGTATAATACTAGCTGCACCCCGCGGTTTACCTGCATGATGATGATTGATGTCGATGATGAAATGATGAATGTGCCTATGTGTTATTCCGGGACCTGAACTATCTACGACTCTGACCCCCATAGGATTCTCTGTGTCGCGGGAGGCATGGACACACACAAACAACCATGACTCGGGACAAACATCTACACTCACACTAGTTTTTATCCAAATCCGTCGAGCCTTTTGAGTGTGAATGAGAAAAAAACATCCATACAAACTTTCGCATTTATAATATTAATAGGATAGGATACAATTTAAGTATGTGTCAAACTCATGAAAATGTTCACCCATCCATAACAGTCACTGATTTTAAATGATTTTGCTTAGAACAGATGAGTAAATTGTATAATGACGATGAGGTATGTGAGGCACACACTCAGGAACATTCCGATGATGGTGACGTCGAGAGGAATCACTTCGAATAATGTGAACTTCATCGGTCGGACTTCAACGTAATCGATGAACTTCTCAATATCCCACGCTGTGTCGGGGTCTGAAAGATATTTTGAATTGCATTGAAAGTTGATTCAGTTGAAAAATAGGCGTTAAGTTTACAAACAATCACATTTTTCTGTCTATCGAATTCGTTCAATTAATTTTATTCAGATAATATGATAAACTGTTAAGTATGCATATAAGTTTTCGCTTTAAATGCATAGGGTTTGAAAGGAAGAAACAAACTCTGATGCGTGTTGATTTTAAATAATATAAGAATGTTCACGGGCTAAAAAAATGCTAGTAATCATATTTTTATACTTTTTAATTTCCTTTCGTATGTGTGTAACTAATAAATTAGCAATGCTAACTCACTGCTAAATAATTAGCAGTGACAGTTTTTTTTGAGGGATAGTTAGCCAGGCAATTACCTACTGATAAGTACCCTACCGCCTGCGTGTGAATTTGATTAAATATTAATTATTTATATTATCACACTAATGTTATAAATAGAAAAATTTGTGGGCATTTGTGTTTGTTCCACAAAAATAAATAGTATATAAAAGTGTTCCTACTTTACACATTAACGGATTGATAGATTTGAATGGAATTTAGAATTTAGGTTTTCGTTAAAACCTTTTTTTACGGGGGAAATCGCTAGACACACACCCCTTCCCGGGAGGGACAGTAGTAGTTAACCTAAAACTGGGGCCACGGGTACACTTTCGCATTCACCCACCGCCGCGGCGGCAGTGGTCCGTTTTCCTCGATAGACGGGGTGACTGCCAACCCCGTCTCCCACTAAGAATGGGCCAGGCGACGACAGAATCTTTCTCTTTCACCTCTATATACGACCCCAATGACTGGGCTAAATGGAATGCGCCATAGAACACCCCATCAACTCCCCTCGCCCCGTTCAGCTCCGCTGCCTATCCACGGCTAGATGTTATGGTCATTCTCGTCCTTCTCCGCCAAATCGACAGAGAAGAGAGTGGCCATGACATCCCACCCTCCACTGAGACCCGGGCAGTGTAGCCACCCGGAGCCACTCTTAAGATGGATTCTCTTATCCATCTATTTCAGCCTGTCCCTCTCATTAGCATAGAGTCTACTTCATATTCCTAAGTAATTAATGGTTCTTCTGGGATGCAACGAAAACCAAATAATCTTACAAATTTAAAAAATAGCTCTATCTGTTACTTTAACGTCCAATCCGCCGAACCAATTTTGATGAATTTTGGTAAAGAAATAGTTGAGACCTTGAAAAAAGGCACTGGCTACTCCTTGTTCTAGATCTGTTTTTATAACATAAATAATTTTTGGGTGCATATTAATGTATTAACGTTGAATTATATATATATGTATTTTCTTGGACTATTACTTATAATACAACTATTTATTTGACTAATTAACGCAATACATAAGTTTGTTATTATTTTTTAATCAGATATTTTAATATTTTTTTATTGTAGTTCTGAATCGAGCCATCAATGAAGACGGAATGTGATATTTGACAAAAAAAAGTATTTATATTGTATTTCCATCAATGACAAACTATGAAACTATGAAGACTGTGGCTTTTTTAATATCTTCAACCAATGATGTTTTACTAAAGATGACGTATATTCATACTGCGCGGTGCTCAGAATTTGTTCCTCTACGACATAAACATGCTTACTGCGACAGATAATACGGTACAAATAATATAGAAAAGGATAGCTATATGTTTAGACTTGCGCTTGAAATACGCTTCGTAATCAAAATTACTACACTTGACTTAATTTTGCCTCCTCAGTTTCCGCGCGCTTGTTCGACATCTACCTCATATAAACATACAATATCATTGTCTTCAACCACATAGTTTATGCAATAAAGATTATTTTTGAATACAAAATCGATGTAATAGATTGTAGTATTATGTTACATATAACTTTAACACATTTTAAAATACCCTAGGTTTAATTTTAATTGTTATTTATCTTATATGATAATATACATACCGAGATTGTAAAGGTACTTAATACTCTAAGTGTGTAATGTACTATGTCGAAGCATAAATACCTACTTAGCATAAGTTTCTTACATAAGTGAAATGTAATTTCTCGTTGAGAAATAAATATATATAAACCGATTATTTGATTTGATTTCATTAGAAAAAGTATGGGATAACTGAAAGAGCGGAAAACCGTAGTCATCGCAGGTAAAACCGCGGGGCGCAGCTAGGTAGTAATAAAGCTGTGTTACCACCTCGTTCTTCAATGAGTTTGTCGTGAAGTATAAGTTTGATTTGTTCAGCTTGCGTATGTAATATACCAGCGTATATGGCAGTAGAAAACATAAGAATATGTATAACTACAGTTGATTCTAAATTTAAGAGCACTCCTGCGTCCAGCACCTGCAATATAAGAAATTGAATTAATATATATATATATTTTTTTTCCATCTCACTCAGACCCCCGCACTAGGATTCCCTGTATCGCGGGAGGCATGGACACACACAATCACAGCACACAAACATCCAAGACCCGGGACAAACATTTACACTCATCGCACAAATGTTTGCCCGTGCCGGGATTCGAACCCAGGGTCCCGGAGACACAGAATTCATGTCGATGACCCTAACCACTGTGCCGCGGGACCGTCTAAATATACATATAAAATATACATCCTTCATGGACCTAGTATCTACCCTCAGCAGCGTCGAGCCCCCCAAACCGAAATCCTAGATCCACCATTTACTTACCTTTAATATTTTCAGACCCTTCACCATGTTATACATGAAAGTCAATATCATAGGAACGTTGAAAATCAGGCTCGCAGTGAACTATAAAATAAAAATATTAAAATATGTTAACGAAACGTGGAAATTAAACAATTTTGATACATTTTAGATTTATCTATAAAGTATAAATATCTATCTATCCATCCGCGTTTGACTAATTTCTCACTGGATGGTTAGTGATGTTATAATCACAGATGATCCGTCAGTTTGACAGCCGACGCAAAAAAAAAAGTAATCACGTACTTCTACTTATAACAGAGATAATAAATTTGTTGATTTTGTAAACTTACGCAAAGTAGTAAACATTGAGTGTACGTACTACAAATTAAAAGTTAAGTATTATCCAGAAATGCGGTATTATATTAGGAATTATTCACAAAAGCTACGTAAACAAAATATGTAACTCACCACAGGATCGTATGCTGATTTAATTTTATAAGCAATATCAGAAATAGATATATAAAGTTGGAGGCACATCTTTATATTAATGTTCTCAGCAGTCTTTAAAAGATCTATCAACTTCTCAAGGCGACATGTTATTATATAAAACATATACGCGTTATTGATCATGATTACATCTTTAAATATTTCTACAAGAAAATACCATACATAATATACGCTGACAGTTCGACAACCAAGCCCAGAAATTAAGCATAAAAGACGCAGATATATTCCATGGTATACAATGTACAGAACAAAAACTATTAAATTTTTCTTTTCAATATTAAACGAAATGTTAATTTTAAGTTTGTGATCGATAGCTTGAAACATCGTCAGACATCCAAACAAAGTAGAATCTTTTCGTATAAACATAATGATTATTACATATATAAAAAACATGATTATATGGTAACACAAGTAAAGCGCACGCTCTACAGGTTCACTAAAGTATATTTTAGCAATGCACAAGAGACTGAGCGTGACTACTCTTATTAGTGAGAGAGAAGACGTAATGCGTCTTTTGATTGGATTAAGCCTGAAAAATCCATAATCTATGCCAGTAATAATAAACACTAGCTTGTAGACCACAACCATAGCTTTATGCCACTTGTTCGACTCAACTAGAGTGTCATACATATTTTTATGATTCATTTTCTAAATATCACACTTCACTGTCTACAATAGTCGGAGTGAAAACTTCAAAGAAGCAAACACGTGAAAGTAAATGATTATTTCATTGTGTTTCAAGTTGATGCATATCGACAATAGTTTAATCGTGGTTAATGGAGTGATATTTTTTTATGGACATCAAATAACGCTGGAAACCATTATACAACAATTTTCCACAGGCATGGTACCACCTATAACGCGTCTCTCAACCTATGAAGCAGCGGACAATGTCAAGCGCTAGCTAGTCATTGTCCTTAATTCTGTTAATCACTCAAACTAGCTAAAATTTATCAAAATTTGTATAACTCCATTTAGTGCTATCCTTAATACCACCGCAACCAATTTAGTTAAATTGGACAAGAGAATCACTACCATTGTCCGCTGCTGAAGCCGCATGAGCCACTGCACGATCACTTGGAATTACGTCGTGGCATATTCAAACAGTAATATCTCAAGTCCAGGGTGCCAATTCTCTTATCTATTAAGACAATCCATTCATAAACAATGCAATAGTCGTTCAAATGTTATCATAAATAAACTTGATATTCCGCTAAAATTACAATTGCATCTCGATTACATTGTAGACAATTGAATTGCGGTAGAAATTAGATCTGTGTAGCCATTGCAATTATACTCCAAGTAGAATAGCAAAACTAGAAAAAACGACGATTCATTGACAATCTATGAGCATTGTGTTAGTAGAATTGATACCCAGGAGGGCTTAATTGAAACCATGAAACAAACACCGCTAAGATTGCTTCTGTTCCTTCAATCAACATTAAAAATGAGGAATATCACAGGAGCGCGATTATTTCAATGTAATGAAACTAGCGAAAGAAAGGTTTCGAAGTGGCGTTAACTGCAGACATAATATTTCGGCTCCGCCATTTCGATTTTCGTGTCTCGTATTTATTTTAATTTATTAGAATCGCTGCGTTTTTTAAGTATATATAGTACAAACTACTACCTGTACCAGAAGGTGGGCAGTAGCCCCTTCTGCGGAGATCAACATGTTGCGCTTGCCAACCCGCCTGCCAACCGTGTCAAATCCTGACAAACTACCGTCGAAAAGAGGCATTCTTAAGATTATCTAATATATCAGACACAAATGGAAGACTATAGGAGTCTTCCATTTGTGTCTGATATATTAGATAATCTTAAGAATGCCAAATATCTGTCTAGCATCGGTACTGACTAAAGCTTTTAGAGAATCTCTACATCCTGATGATAGGGACAGGGCTGGTTTTTATGTGCCAGGCCAAGTAATGTTAAGATTCATTGTTACGCTCTTTGTTTTGACTAACACTCCTTCTTAAGAGTGTCGAAAGAAGTGTGTCGAAACGTAACATTTTGCCCCACGCTACGCTCACTTGGAGGTAAAAGAATGTCACCAGTTATTGAAGAGAAGCTTTCAATATCTATTTGATACCCAGGGAATCCTTAAGATTAAAGAGAAAAATAGAAATAACAATGAAAACAATTTATTACATTCTGGTGACATATTTGTTCACCTCCAAATGAACGTAACCTTACAATGGCTGAGATGATTATGATTTTAAAGTAGTATTATCTTCTTGTACGAGGTGAGGACTTTGCCTAGTATAGTTTACTTTGAGTATACTTACCTAGCCTATTAGCCTAGGCAATATTAGCCTAGGCTAATAGGCTAGATCAATATGTATGCTCCTTATTATTTTTTACTTATTATATAAGATATACGTTTATACGCGTACTTTAGCGTATGAGCGTTTGACAGCTGTCTCACCTGATGTTACGTAATGACGCGGTCTAGGATATAGCACGCAAGCCTAGAAGTTACCCGTTCACTGGCGACCTGAAACCACCAGGATTATACGTATCGGGAAACACAGACTTGGCCAACGATTTCCATTCCTTGGCAGTACGCAGTAGAAAGTTAGTATGTAGTAAACATAAATCCTATATTAAGCGTTGTATAACGCTTAATATAGGATTTACGTTTACTCAAGTAGCAAACATGTCAACAGGATATCAAGACATCCTGATAGTATTATCAGGATGTCTTGATATCCTGTTGACATGTTTGCTACTTGAGGGCTTAAGAGATGCCGATGACATTGCAGAGGGTCGCGGGTGTTTGCAGGTAGAGAGGGCGGGACAAATCCTGATGCGCGTTGCTTTATAATATTATATATATTACGAAAGTTTATTTTACAGATAACCTACGGGTTCAAAAAAATCATCAATCATATTTTTAGACGTTTTAATTTCCTCTCTTCAGAAATAAGATACAGTTTGAGCGAATTTCTATTGAAATGAGAATCGAAAAAAATATGACAGCTTAAAAATAGTTTTTCATTAGAAAATTTGCTAATTAAATCAAATTCTGGTCAATCAGAATTAGCATCAATGAACTGCATAAGTGTTTTTTTAATTTTATTAAAACATGCTTACATATCAACAAAATAAGCTGAAAATAATCTTAAATGTCTATTAAGCAAAAGGTAAAGACTTAATCATTTGAGCTTCAGCAGATAATGGAACTTTATTATGCCATTCGATTTTATATCCATAAAACCACAAAATTTTCCATTCATAATGTTTAGATGTGACTATAAAGATTTTATCAAATGCCTATAAAAGGTCCATTACTAACCCATTACAAGAAGAAACAATAGACAAATTGTCAATGTCAACATTGACTTAGTTGCTTTCACTCGTACGGAACGCGATGGCTCACGAAATAGTATTTAAAAATAAAAATAAGAAATGGAGTAAATTTATAACAATACTCTATAAATTGGTGTTTTTAACGACTGGCTTAGATTACGGTTTCATCGAGTATAAATCGTTCAAAATCAGATGTTTTTCTGTGACACCAATTATAATTATTTACTTGGGGTTCACGTATGAAATTTATTATAAACTATCTGGGATTATATTGATCAGTTACAACATGTATATCATCCAACACTTTATGAACGTTTCAATACTGATGTGGTTACCGAGAAATTTGTCGATTTCTGGATGTCTTACAGTGTTTGACAAAGTTGATGTTAAACTGAAAACAGACAGAACTTCGTATAATTTGGAACAGAAAAACTTCACAGTAATTGTTTGTTACATAATATTCAAAGTGATATATACGTCCGTCGTGTTGTTACACATTCGCAAACGTGTTTCAGGAGTCGTAATAAATATATTTTTCTTCTTTATTTTTGCATTCAGAGAAATCACTATGATTAACAATGCATTTGTATTTTACACGATAAAATGTCGGTTAGTTACGTTCGTAAAAGTATTGGAAGCTACTGAATTCACTTATCCTGTCATAGATTGGTGTTTGAGTATTTACAAGTCTATTTCAGTTATAACATTTAAAATAAAACTAGCATATGAATTAATGGTAAGAGGTGTAACATTTTTATTCTGTATTGGTTGTATAAAATGACGTGGTGCTATCACAATATTAAATTTATAGTGTGAGTAAGGTTTATACGAAACTCGCCAGCTATCAATTTACGTGTGACTTAAATCTTAAACATTACAAGATAGCTATCGGAAAATGCAAGTCTCACGAAGTCCCACTCTTTGTTTGTGCAGATTATAAAACTGAAAGCCAAACATTTAGTGCCTGTACGTAGTAGATATTTATATTGATGAGAAATTGTACAACTGGTTGCTGACATAGATAATGGTTATTGTTTTAAAAAAGAAAGCCGTTGCTACGATATTAGACATTTATTTTTTTATGTAACTTTACCTTTCTTTATTCCTAACTTTAATCTAGAGTTGAATTTGAAAATGTTTGAGACTTAGAACATAAAATATGAAAGAGGTAGATGAGACGATATAAGATGTACAAGCAACGATTCGAAAGGGAAAGGATGGATCAGAACTTTTGCATAGGATGAATGAACCCAAAAATATTTGGCAAAAAGCCTTAAACGACGTCTACTTCACATTTGTGTATTTTGATATTTTTTTGTTTCTTTAATACTGTATAGATATTGCGTTTGACCACTATCTCACTTGATAGTCAATGAGGATGTGGTCGAAGATGTTATCACGAAAATGAGTATAAGCAAGGTATAAACCTGAGGCTTGAAAGAGATGACGAAATAAATATATTGGAGGTTAATTAGTTGAACAAGTGCAAGACTTGGTATAAATCGGGGATATAAAGAAAGGAGTAAAAATGATTTGAAGAGGAATTTGAATGCAAAGAATATAATTTAAATGGTTAAGTGTCGCCACCGCGGAAAACAAAAATAGTCGAGAACATGCTGAATTTTAATAATTGCAACTATATTTTACAGTTTATTGGGAGTCAGTTGTTCAACTTGTTAGCAGTTATGATGACCATTTATAGAAATCTTATTGATATGAAACATAGTAACGTAACAGTAAGTTTTTTTAATTCATTATGTTCCTATTTTTAACCTACATTTTGTTCTACTTTGGGTATGTTTTAGTAAAAATAAATGTTTACTGTAGGATATGCAGCGTTTCGTTTGAATTGTCTATATGCATTTTGGTTGATAGACAAACTCACAAAACACCTAGGTTCCGAAAGTTGTTAGCCACAGAATAAAGACAATTTATTTATTACTGAAACTTTTTTGAATTGACGACTAATTTCAACACGAATCTTCTTAGAGTTATTATGGTTTAATTCATAAACAGCATGCTAGACGGAACTTACGTTCAAATTATAGAACAAAAGAACTACTAGTGGGACTTGAACCCACGACTACAAAATAGAAGAAAGAAAGAAAATTATTTATTACTGACATAAACAACACTACATACAATACATAGATTTATATGGTTGAATAGGTGAATAGCGTCTTGTCGGTTTGCCATCTAAGCTTTAGTAGCCACTAGCCGTCCGAAGTTATTCCTTCCTTTTAATCTGAAGAGATGTTGTTCTAAGCATCATCTGCCTTTTTATGTGTGTGAACTAATAATAGGACTGATAGTTTAGAGTTCGACCGATATCATTACATTATAGTTGACATCGTATCAAGCGAAGGCGCCATATCCTTATTCGAGAGTTTTCAGGACATTTGGCAGTTATGGGTTTAAAAAAAAAAGTTTAAATGTCTGTCACTTTTCTTTTATTTGCAACAATAGACGCAGCTCCTAGAACCATATACTATTTGACGAGTTTGGGGGTACAAATCTTGATAGATGAATGTTTTATAGCTGGCTCACCCAAATGTATAAATGCAAAGGGGCAGGGCAGGGAATACCTTTATAACCCTTTCTAACCTTTTTTTACCACTATCTCACTTGATGGTCATTTATGATAATTTTCATTACACTGACTATTTTTGGAACAGCCCTCGAAATATTTTAAAAACGTTTCCTTGGTAGATGTTTTGATTTTGATGGACTTTTTTATAAAACTATTTTTTGCAGGGAACACAGATAATACTTTCATCCATGGTAACATATACGTACTTTAGTCTTATTTGTTTACTGACTTTTCTACCTGCAATATGTGTTGGAGAACTATCGACACAAACTGAGAAAATAAAAGTCATACTTTACAAAAAATTATTGAAAGAACAAGGTAAAATTTAACTTCTGATTATTACTTTATATTTACCTTTATATTAAATACTTTATAGATCTAGCGTTTGACCACTATCTCCCTTGATGGTCAGTGACGATGTGGTCGAAGATGTTATCACGCTAAACCTAGAAAGCTCACTGGCTCTCAAGGACTGTTGCCTGAACACACTATGTGTTTTGGTGACAGTTTTTCAAACTTGAAAGTGGTAGCTAGCTAGGCGGGTATTCGAAAGTACTCTACCACTATGCAAATATCTACGACTACCACTCGTAGTTGTAATTGAACATTTTTTGGATTTGGATCTTGTAACGTACAATATTGACATGGAATGACTTTACTTCTTTGGACGTATTTTTTCAATCCAACTTTCAACTTTTTTTTCCGAGAATCTAGCACCTAGACAAACCTGAATTATATTTTAAGGCGCTATACAACTAAAACGAATGCACTTTATATAATTTTATGTATTTATAAATAAATAAATAAAATAACTACGCAGATTGCACTCGATATATTGGCGGTAAATATAAAAGGACCGACCGTACAGCATATAAATAGGGTTTATTTTTATTTTTTTAAAAACATGCATATGTATGTTTATATATGATGTATTCACATATATCTTGTTTCTCTTATAAATAATCAGAAATCTTAAAAGTTTATAAAACATATTTAACAGCAGTCATGACATTTTTACTTTAAACTATTGATTGTTACATATAAGGGAGTGTAAATAATACTAGTGGTAAAGGTGTTTTAATAATATAAAGGGGATGGAGGGGCATGCCTACGCAATCGGGATCTAAAGTCACTTATATAGCCCGGCAGATTTGCAAGTTATAGTGGCAGTGAACAGGC
The DNA here is from genome assembly GCA_934044485.1 of Apeira syringaria. Lineage (NCBI taxonomy): Eukaryota > Metazoa > Arthropoda > Insecta > Lepidoptera > Geometridae > Apeira > Apeira syringaria. The sequence goes on along the minus strand of OW203660.1, from coordinate 22,422,364 downwards.
CACTGAGAACTGATGGTCGTTGGGGCCGAAAGGTTCTCTAGTAAGACCACGGACTGGCAAGCGCAGAATGGAACGTCCACCGGCAAGGGGTTCAGTTGACCTGAATAAGATCGCAGGATGAGGCTGGATGCAGGCAGCTTCTAGCCATTCCTTATGTAGATCAATGGGGGAGGCATATATCCAGCTGTGAACATCCCGTGCCTGAGATGATGACGATGATGAAAGAATAATATAAGTAACAGTGCCTAAAATTGGTCACACTCTTTACATTGATGCAAACTTGCATTGTTTGTATGTACTTTTTTAAAGGAGGGGTAACGTTTATTACGACAACATAAAAATGTTTTTTGTTATATTATTAGCATATAATAAATATGTAAAATATGTAGATTCATTAAAACTACTATGATTCTTTCAGATATCAACAAAGCTTGGAAAATAGAGAGGTTTATCGGTTTTGTAGAATCTCACCCATTGAAGTTTACAATTTATAAAGTAATGCCGCTGGACAAAACATTACCTGTGATTATCTTAAATATTTGTGTTACCTACTTCATCGTTCTTTTACAGTTCTCAGAAGAATTTTAAATCAAAAGAATCGTTTCTGGGATGAATAATGTCCATTTGCAAACACATTTATATATTACACAATGAAACGACGGTCGCCGTGGCGCAGTGGTTAGTGTCATTGACATGACTTGTGTCTCCGGGACCCTGGGTTCGAATCCCGGCAGGGGCAAACATTTGTGCGATGAGTGTAGATGTTTGCCCCGGGTCTTGGATGTTCGTGTGCTGTGATTGTGTGTGTTCATGCCTCCCGCGATACAGGGCATCCTAGTGCGGGGGTCTGAGTGTGAAAATAATAATAAAATGTAATATGTATATAGTAGACACGTGAATACTCCTTTTTTGATGGGGATTTAAAATGGATTGTCAGCAATTTAATTTACAAAAATGGGTTCAAAAAGTTACATTGGGTGTTCCATGAAATATTGTCTCCATTTTTGGTTTCATTAATATCACACTCTTCATAGTTTAGATGATAGGTTACAACAAGTTACAAAAAGCATAAAATACATATATTAGGATATATCCTATGCCTATGTGTTTCAATCAAAATGTAGAAAAGGTCTTTCAATAGGCACTTCTGAACTTTGACAGTTGATAGTGACCATTTTGTTAAAGCTACATACCTATACAAAATTGACGTTAATTTATTCAGTGTGTTTTGCCAAATTACCAACGTTCAACACGTGCAAATGATGTTCTGTTCAGGCATCGTTCCGCGCGTTTTACCCATTTTTTGGTCGCCATAATTGTCCTACCGAAAAGATTAGTTGCAGTTTGGAGGAAACAGGAGCTGAAAGTAAATGACCATAGACAACGAGGTGTGTTCGACGAATGGGCTCCGGAGCAGTTAGATACTGACTCATTTTCATCGAAATATCATCTTCAGCAACATGCGTCACGCAGAGAAGCCGCGGCGGGCATTTGAAGCAAACTATATTGCATGCATAATGATTTCGATAAGGCTTTCAAACAAATACAAGTTTTTGATAATATCTCACACACTCTTCGTTTTATTTAAATTTGAAGATAGAAGCGCTTAATGAAAGACCCTATCCCATCAGTCAACTTAATCGTCTTAAATTCTACTGGTGAAGATCATAAAACAACAAGTTAGACAGAGATGCACGGAAAAATTCCCGTGCATTCTTCTTTCATTGTTAGATACATACAACCATTTATCGCAATTGACATCGAAACTATTTTAAGATTATTTTTTTTAAATTTCTAGACTAAACTAGACGATTTCACGTTACACTGTTGTTAATTGTCATGAAATAAATGAATAAATTTGCTGTTTTATAATGCATTTTTGGTTTATAAGGCTCCATTTATATATGACATAATAGAAGATCTGTCGCATATATAAATTCACAGCAAGCAGGTCAGGTGTCAAATTATTCGAGACAAAATTGATGCACCAGATCTTAGAGAGGTGTTATGTCAATTTTATGTTACAAGGGAGTATCTCAGCGGCTGTAGACACAGGTCGTACGCTGATCCGCTATATCGCACTATGTCATTTAGGTTTTTAAATAAATATTTAAAATATAGGTATCATTTTGCTGCTTCATCGGGCTTTCTGAGGCACGGAGCGGCCTCAGCGGCCGCAGACACAGGTCGTACGCAGATCCGCTATGTCGCACTATATCATTTAGGTTTTTAATTAAATATTTAAAATATAGGTATCATTTTGCTGCTTCATCGGGCTTTCTGAGCCACGGAGCGGCCTCAGCGGCCGCAGACACAGGTCGTACGCTGATCCGCTATGTCGCACTATGTCATTTAGGTTTTTAATTAAATATTTAAAATATAGGTATCATTTTGCTGCTTCATCGGGCTTTCTGAGGCACGGAGCGGCCTCAGCGGCCGCAGACACAGGTCGTACGCTGATCCGCTATGTCGCACTATGTCATTTAGGTTTTTAATTAAATATTTAAAATATAGGTATCATTTCGCTGCTTCATCGGGCTTTCTGAGGCACGGAGCGGCCTCAGCGGCCGCAGACACAGGTCGTACGCTGATCCGCTATGTCCCACTATGTCATTTAGGTTTTTAAATAAATATTTAAAATATAGGTATCATTTCGCTGCTTCATCGGGCTTTCTGAGGCACGGAGCGGCCTCAGCGGCCGCGGACACAGGTCGTACGCTGATCCGCTATGTCGCACTATGTCATTTAGGTTTTTAAATAAATATTTAAAATATAGGTATCATTTTGCTGCTTCATCGGGCTTTCTGAGGCACGGAGTGGCCTCAGCGGCCGCAGACACAGGTCGTACGCTGATCCGCTATGTCGCACTATGTCATTTCGGTTTGTTAAATAAATATTTAAAATATAGGTATCATTTTGCTGCTTCATCGGGCTTTCAGAGGCACGGAGTGGCCTCAGCGGCCGCATACACAGGTCGTACGCTGATCCGCTATGTCGCACTATGTCATTTAGGTTTGTTAAATAAATATTTAAAATATAGGTATCATTTTGCTACTTCATCGTGCTTTCTGAGGCGCGGAGCGTCACTAATGTCCTAAATAAACTCAGGAAAGTTCGTATGGATTGAAACATATGAACTTTCAACAATAAATATGGGCAAAGATTATCTATTTAGTCTTTACACAGAGTTACACAGACGTGTTTTTTTTTTAATTTTAGTTTCGCAAACTGAGCGAAACAGCATTTACAAAGTTTGAATATTTAGACACAGTGAGAACATGGATTACTGAACGCCCTACTCTGTGCGAACACAGCATGCACAATAATTGTGCATTAATAAATGTTTCTAAAACTAAACAATAATAATTTGAACAAAAGAAAATCAATTTAAACAAAAGAAGAAAATCAAGTTATCAAAATTTGAAATAATTTACTTCTAGTGTTTTTGACAGATGCACTGAAAATATCTAATTCACAACAAATATCGTTATAAGAAGAGCACAAACGATTCAGTAATGAGTTCTGGCCATAGTTTGTTCGGCATGGAGGAAGATTAAATGTTTTACGATTTATTAGAAGGCTCCAGCTCGAGGGATAATAAAAGACATTTTTTCTAGTAACTCTGGGCAATCTATTTTACGTGTAACAATTTTGTAGGAACACAATGTCAGCTACCCTGCGCCTGACTTCCAGTGTGGTTACTCTGTAGTGACTGAGTCTTGAGTTATACGATTCAAGGCTACTACAAAGATTACTAGCATAAGTAAGGTTATACAAAAACTTTTTTTGAAGCTTTTCGATTCTATTTATGTGAATGGCATAAAACGGGCTCCAAGCTGGACTGCAATATTCGAGAAAGCTATTTATGTACTTATTCAGATTATGGTTTCGTACAATCGGGTTTTTAATTATACCTCCTCATATTTTTATCGCACTTGTTCGCTCGAGCTAAAGATTCCCGTCCTTATGGAGCGTTGCCTCTGTTCCGCTTATCTACTCATGTGCCTCTCTATACCGCTATATTCTTGAGGCTCTCAATGTTCTCGACCGTGAATCCAGCCTGTTATTTGCTTGCGCATGTATTCTATTATTTGTATTCTATATATTCCAAATATTGTTAAGAAATTCTTGCGTTTTCGTGAAAATGATGTCATCTAAACATATTATTTACTAGCTGCGCCCCGCGTTTGTACCCGCGTTCTAATAAAAAAATGGTTATGGTGGTGATAATGAAAATAAGCCTATGTGCTAATATTTTTTTCAATTCAATTGCCTTTATTAAAATAAAACACTAATAACTAATTACAATACTGCAGCTACTACAATAACATTTGAGCAATCTACTAGCTATTGATAGCTTAAAGATAACCCAAATGTTCTAACCCGCTACCGGCTGGCAGCGTGCCCAAAATGCTAGCAGCATTGCCACGTTGAATTGCAATGCTGATTCGTTGAGCCAAACGTCACGCGTCGCATCGATCAAACGCTCTGATAAATTTTGGAAAATCCGATGAGCTCCAGGTCCCCACGGGCCCAATGTCTCGACCCCAAAAGGTTCAAATATGTAACCACTACCAAGGTTAGTATATTTTCGCCGTTTCAATTGCTCCGCCGAATAAGCCGCGGCGCCAGCCCTAACATGTGTCTCAGGAAAATGTGACGGCGCCAAAGTGTCAACGCATGTAGCGTCCCACACTAAAGGCCGCCCTAACTTCCAGGGAATAAGTGTCATGTGCTAATCCAGGGTATATGCTATCTGTGTTCAAAATTTTATTCAAATCCATCCAGCCGTTTATGCGTGAAAGAGCAATGATATTATTTGTTTATAAGAGGTAGATGTCGCATAAGCACGCGGAAACTGAGGGTAGTAATTCTGATTACGACGCGTATTTCAAGCGCAAGTCTGACGTATATTCATACTGTGCGGTGCTCAGATTTTAATAATATAGAAAAGGATAGCTATATGTTTAGACTTGCGCTTGAAATACGCGTCATAATGAAAATTACTACAATTGACTTAATTTTGACGCCTCAGTTTCCGTGCGCTTGTGCGACATCTACCTCATACAAACATATAATATCATTGCTAGAGCAGCATATTCAGAAGCTCGGGGTAAGATCAGTGGCGGCTGGTTAATACAGGTACATCATGATAACATTCTCTCTCACTTCCGTGCTCCGTCTAATTACAGCAGACATTTTTCTTATTTTTATTTATTTGATCACAAAATACATAAGCTAAGCATACAGTGGAACAGCATTATTAAAGAAAAGATTATAAATAAGTTTTATTTGATGCTGATCCATGAAATCCACACTAGGGTCACTTTTGTTGTGAAATTCACTCTCTTCTCAAAACTTAATACAACATGCGCACAAAGTAGAGATATGTATTTATATACTTAGGTTACGAGTTATATTATAACAACGGATGATGTTATTTTATTATAACTAGAAATTGAGATTAACTATAATTTTAAAGGAAATCATACATCGGTACACACCTATTTCATATACTACTTATTTTATATAAAACACTAACATAATATAATGTTGGCGCAACACCGTCAATTATTGTTTAATTAATCTGTAAGCCTTTTAATTATTAAATGATAAAAAAAAGCGTGTTCTAAATTCATATTACAATTTTTAAGAATGAATATAATAAATAATGTTAAGTTATTTTAAATTAAACATTTTTGTGACTTAATTTGATTCATTTTTTTGCGAGTACTTCGATGTAAGTAAATTTTAGGATTTTGAAATGCTTACGCTTGCTTTGATGCCTTAGCTCATCATAATTTATTTGTAAATATTTTTTGGAAATATCACATTAGGAAAAACACGCGAGCGCGTCCTGCCGCCATTTGACGACAATTTTAATGATGGCGGCCGACGTGCTCCGAAAAGATTACTCAGATGCTTTCTGTTGCGTTTTTTGAGGAGACAACATGTGAGTGCCAAACCCCTGTTGAATTTTACTTTCGAGTCTACTACTCCTTCTACTTCTTCGAGTCAAACTAAACCATAAAATTCTCCATTGAAGTGTAAAGCATTTATTTTTCTAAGCATTACCAGTATTCTTTTTTTTTAACATTCACACTAGGTCGTCAGGTCCCAAACTAGGAAGAGCCCGTACTATGGTAACCTGATGACTGATATATATACTTATATACATATACACACCCAGACACAGGTCAAACAGACATGTTCATACACACAAACGTTTGACCTGTCCGGGAATCGAACCCGGGACCAGCGGCTCAGAAGGCGGAGTGCTACTAACTGCGCCAACCGGCCAGTCTAAGTACATTTATTGTAAAATTTGATAGTGTTAAGAAGTAGCTCTTGAAAAGAATTAAGCTCTATAAGTTTCTTGTCTGTTCATCTTATAGTGGTAGTCCCTTGCGAACAGGCGTAGCTAAACCTACCCTCCAAACTTGATTGTAATAATTATTAAAAGCAATTCAACTCCTTAGCTGTTATGTTTCATTCCAATATTATCTGGTTAGTTCCTGATAAGGTAAATAGATCTCAGTAACTCTACTTAGTAATAATTAGCGGTTAGTTCTGGTATTTGGCTTATTTTTTAAAACATTTATATAAAACATATTCATTAGCGCAAATAATTCTGGTATCTTCTACATCTATGTATGTTTCCCAATTGAAATGTCACAATGTAAATAGTAGGATATAGATAGCATTTAAGTCCAACGCATCGGTTAAGGTATGACGGAGACAATGGGCAAAAACAGTTATACAATACTCAATACTCAATTATTGGCAACTTTAGTTACGCGTCATTTAAATATAATAATAACTTAAACACGAGTACTAAAAATTTGACACTTAAGTTAAACAATACAAAAAAATATATAAAGCACATGTCCAATGAAAAATAAAAAACCTAATTATAAAAAATAGCACATATGCGAGATCTTCTGTCATTTTTTAACATTATCTTTCATCTATTTTAACTTTAAAAAATTCGTCAAAAGTGTAAAAAGATTGCTCGATAAGCCAACATTTAAGCTTGAATTGATGCATGATTATAAGTTATATAACAGTTAGAATGTATCACAAGAAATAACTGACAAATATTCCGTTGTGCGCGTTCAGCACTCGTATTTTATTTAGTATGGCAACTAGATACTCCAATTGGATCCAGAATCCAAATCACTAAACACAAACTTCACTTAACTATTCGGTGGAATCGAATATTTCACCAACTCAAGTCTGTTTATAAACTAGCCTCTTATCGGCCAAATCGAAAATCACGCGTCACCACTCTCTACTTAGTTAACGAACCAAGCACTAGCAAATCCTACTATCAAATCCGTTACCTTTAACGCTATCTATTTTGTTTAACAAACACGTTTTGACAACGCCATCTATTCTATTTATCCGACACTAGCAACACCTAATGAAATTTATACTTTACATTTATCGCTATTGATTATGATCGAATATCTATCACGCTCCTACACATCTAAATCAATCAGTGTAAATAGAATATCTAATGTATAAATTGTAAATTGAATTCCCGTCTGTCCCATTTTTAACCCTCGAAAGAAGTGTTAAGTTTGACCCCTATGTGTGCGTGTCTGTCAGTCTGTGGAAGTGCAGGTCGTAATATGTTATTTTTATTTGAAAACAGGTTTTCTAACCGTGATGTAACAGTGATGTGCCATGTTTAATCAAAATCCGTACAAAATCTATTTGACACTTTTGAAATTTATTATCTTTTTAACACCTACCGCGAAAACCTGACGTGTCTGTCTATATATCTGTGGTAGTCTGTGGCCTCATAGATTCTAAATGGATAAACCGATTTTATGTTTTTTTGTTGGTGCCTCAATCCTCACTAGATTGTGTGAGTGAATTTGTAAATTGTACTTGTATCACGAACTCGATGTTAATACGAGAAATGGTGTTGTTGATTTAAAATAAATCAGAGAATTGTAAAAGAACGATAAAGTAGGTAACACAAATATCTAAAACAATCACAGGTAGTGTTACGTCCAGCGGCATTACTTTATAAAGTGTAAACTTTAATGGGTGACATTCTACGAAACCGATAAACTTCTCTATTTTCCAAGCTTTGTTGATATCTGAAAAAATAAAAACGGTGGTTTTAATATATGAATTAAGATGTGAAAGTTGCTTAGAAACTTAAAAAAATATATATTATAAGGTTGCGTTTGACCACTGTCTCAGACGTGAAGAACAAAACGTGCAAACGTGCAAAAAAAGTTACAAATATATTTGCTTTCTCTTCTCGGCTCGCGAGTGTTACAGGCAGAAAGGGCATGACAAATCCTTATGCGTGCTAATTTCAAATAATACAAAATGGCTTTTACACGCTGTAAAAAATCTAATTATACTTTTAAACATTTATTTCTAAATTAATAGACATGTGGGACTCTAACATGAATAAACTGGTCGAAATTGTTAATTTACCACTTGATATTTACTTCCCAGTAATATATTTTCAAGATAGTATTTTTTATTTATTTGCAAGGTTGCACTGAGTACATCCAAACAGTAACAGATCTATATTTCCAGTTTCCAGGCACAACAAATATTGGATGCAAAATGTCTTGCTTAAAATAATGAACCGCTGCGAATTATGTATATCATTTATTAAAACACCTTTATCACCAATATTGCTTATAATGCTGTGTTATGTATGCAATTAATATTGTATATTGAGTGCTGTTAAATATAATGATTAATCATTATTCATTAATCTTTAGAGTTTTCTTATAATGTAAAAGAGAAAATGATCTATAAAAGGATATTTCCATGTTCTTAATGCTGTATGACTGTTGGTCTTTTTAAAAGTTACCACCTATAAACATATGAAGTGCAATCTGCGTAGTTGATAATACTTTAATATCCAGTCCAAATTGATTGGATATTAAAATATCATCGAGAGAAATAAAGTTGTTTCATCATCAGCGCCACATACGACCCAAGCTTTTTCGAATTGACTGACGTTAAAGAACCACGAAATTTCCCACAATTACGAGCGGTAGTCTTAGATACATAGGTAAGTTTATAAATTAGAAACAAGTATTACCTTGTTCTTTGACGAGTTTTTTGTATAGTATAACTTTGATTTTCTCAGTTTGTGTGGAAAGTGCTCCAGCACAAATTGCCGGCATAAACGTGAGTAAACATATAAGACAAAAGTACGGATATGTAATAAATACTCGTGTTCTCTGTAAATAATACATTGAAATCCTAAGTTAGCACGTAGACTACATTAAGAAAACTATTAATGAATATTTATATTTTAAGTGTAGGTATCTATTAAGGAAATCAAACAAATACGCTGCAATTGTTAAGGTGAAATACAATTCATTTTGTACTTAACATTATCCAAAGTAGAAGAGATTATTGGTGATAAGTAGGTAGAAAATTAATGATAAAACCTACCGTTTGGTTATTACGTTTCATATTTACCACATTACTATATATGGTCATCATAACTGCTGCCAAGTTGAACAACTGACTTGTAATAAACTGTAAAATACAATTGCATTTATCAAAATTTCGGATGCTCTGAACCATTTTTGTTTTATGCGGAGTAAACAACAAATTTTGCCTTAATCTTCAAATTTTTCACTGGCAGCACTGTGCTCTTGTGGTCAATCTCTTTTCGTTTATTCTCTGTACATGACCAAGACATTCGCGTCCCTTCTTCTTTATTCACACCACATTGTTCCCTTATTCACTATTTATTTATTTATTTTTTGATCTTTAAATTCTTATCATGCCGTTGTACCCTGTCACTCCAATCATGCTTCTCACAGCTAATTTTTCTACTGCATTTATTATATTTTTATGTTATTTGTTATAATTTTCCAACTTTCAGCTCTATACATTGAATATGGCAGTGTTGGAACTAGCACGCTCTCTCTCTTGCTAAATAACAACACTCCATTCACTATGTCCACTTCCACTTCCAGTTGCAATTAGGAAGGCTCAGTCACTATCTGCATTTAAAGGCAAAGTTATTTCCCTGTGTGTACAATAGAGTGCTTTGTATTGTATTGTGTATGTCCCCAGCATTCACTTTCATCTCAATATCATGCTCAAGCTATTCATAATTGTTAAACATTGGCCTGACACATACAAACTCTGTCACTCGGTCAACTTGTATACCTGCCAACCAAAATATTGAAATAAATATCAATCTTTTTCAAATTGATCAGGCATCACCATCATCCCAGCTATAGGACGTTCACTGCTGGACATAGGCTTCTCCCATTGATTTCCATAAGGACCGGTTGGAAGCTACCCGCAACCAGCCCTTGCCTGCGATCTTAGTCAGGTCGTCTGTCCGCCGGGTCGGTGGCCGTCCTATGCTGTACTTGCCAGTCCGTGGTCACCATTCGAGAACCTTCCGGCCTCAACAGCCATCGGTTTTATGAGCTATATGCCCTGCCCTCTTGCTAATCCGCTGGGCTATATCGGTTACTTACGTTCTTCTACGGATCTTCTCATTTCTGATTCGATCACGTAAAACCCGAGCATAGCCATAGCTCGTTGTGTGACTCTGAGCCTGCTCAGAAGGCCATAGTCAGAGACCACGTTTTAGTTTCGAAAATCATCACTGGTAACACACACTGTTCGAAGACCTTCGTTTACAGGCATTGCGGTATTTTGGACGAGAAGATGTCTCGTAGCTTCCCGAACGCTGCCCAGCCGAGTTGGATTCGACGATTGGCCAGTTAGTACTTACGTGGTACGTGGTACTCGAGTTCCTAATTGATATGGGGGAGGGCGCAACATGGGCATTTGACATAATTTTCGTATTGTCCATGTCTATTTTAAGACCCACCCTTAGAGAAACTCTGTTAAGGCCTTCGAGCATCGTGCTCAGGTCTTCCATCAATTCTGTCATGACCACAATATCGTCGGCAAACCGAAGATGAGTGATGTACTTGCCGTTGATGTTGATGCCGAATTTTTGCCATTCCAAGAGCTTGAAAGCGTCTTCCAATGCGGAAGTGAACAGTTTCGGAGAAATAACGTCTCCCTGTCTCACAACTCTTTGCAATGGAATCGCCTTCGACATTTGCTCTTGTACTCGAACCGACATGGTGGCGTTATTGTACACACATTTCAACACTTTGATATACCGATAGTCAATACGGCATCGCTGGAGAGACTCCAGTACCGCCCACGTCTCGATCGAATCAAAGGCTTTCTCATAGTCCACAAACGGTAACATAAGGGCAAGTTATACTCTTCGGTCTTCTGTATAACTTGCCGCAGCGTATGGATGTGGTATATGGTGCTGTAGCCTTTTCGGAAACCAGCTTGTTCGGGAGGCTGGAAGTCATAAAAAATACGTTCGAGACGATTTGCAATGACTCTTGACAACAGCTTGTAAACATGACTCAGAAGCGAAATGGGTCTGTAGTTCTTAGGCAATGTGTCACCCTTCTTAGAGAACAACACCACTATGTTCTATTCCATGCTTCCGTCGTTGACCCTTCGAGGACAACGGAATTAAAGAGCTTCTTAAGGACTTTCAGTATCGGTGAGCCACCCGCTTTCAGAAGCTCTGTTATGATTCCATCGTCACCCGGTGCCTTGTTGTTTTTAAGCTGTTTCAGAGCCATCCTTATCACGTACAGGCTGATGTCCGGTATGTCTTCGGTATAGTGTTGGAATAGCTTGGCTCTTGGGTCTTTGGCCAAGCTGTCAACAGGTTTAGCGACCGAAGTGTATAGCTATCCATAGAACCTCTCGAACTCGCCAAGCACCTCTGCTTTGGTCAACACTATACTGGCCATTATCTCTCTTTAGCTTAGTGATCTGGCTTATCTCAATTGATAGATAAGCCAGATATGACCTGTCTCTTGCATACACTTTGGAGCTTTTTCTCCGTTTGATCGTATCTTTTATACGATTTGTGTTAAAGGTACGGATGTCGTGTCCCAAGGATTTCCATATTCGTCTATTGACCTGCTTATACGACGCAGCATCATCGGATAATTGCAGCTGCAACGAGCGTCGTTCAGCCATCAGGTCAAGGGTATGGCTGGAGAGTTTTTGAGGTCTATTTGTACGGCGGGGTCTGAAGAACTTAGACCCCACGGCGTGGACAGCTTCTACAAGCCTGTTATTGGTCTCGTCTACCGACGCAAAGTTCTCAAGGCAAGCAAAGCGATTGGATAGCTCAAGTTGAAAGCTCTCGGGGTTTTCGATATGGACATTTTGAGGTCGGAGCGTGGATTTCATTAAACGGGACCTCTCAAGCTTAACATTAATATTAAATGTGCCTCTAACCATGCGGTGATCACTGCCAGTTTTTACCCTGTTGATCACAGAGACATTATTGAATGTTTGTTTCTTGGTCGTCATGATAAAATCGATCTCATTTCTCGCGGAACCTTTGGGACTCAACCCGGTCCACTTTCTGTGAGGCGGCTTCTGAAAGAAAGAGTTCATCATAAAGAGTCCTTTTCTCCATGAAGTCGGCCAGCCTCTGTCCCCTGGGGTTCCGTTGTCCATAACCAAATTGCCCCACTCGCAACTCTCTATCACTTCTTTTGCCCAATTTTGCGTGAAAGTCACTCATAACAACAGTGTAATGGGTCATGGAGGTATGTGTGGCCCTACTAATGTCCTCATACATGGCCTCTACCTCCTCATCAGTTCCGAGTTTTGAGGTCGCTGCATATACCTGAATAACCTTCAACGGATACCTGCTTGATATTGGGTATGAGTGATATTATTGAGTATTAGGTATGCCATCCTGCTCAAAACGCTGTCAATAGTAATGATGTTGTTAGTGAGAGACTTGCAAACGAAAAATCCGACACCACCTTGGGACTTTTCGTCGCCTTCCCGGTAGTAGAGTAAATTATCGGATTTAAGGGTTATGGTATCCTCACCCTCTCTACGGATTTCACATTACCCTAGGATATCCCTTCTTTTTTTTTTGACCTGGGAAAATCGTTTATGGATACCACCGGTGGGGGAGGCGCGGTGGTTATGTAGGAGTCTCCGCCAGAGGGGCGGCATACCTACTAAAAACCCGGGGTGTTCCTCCGTCCATGACTAGTAACGGAGGGCGCGGGCACGCTTTCGCACCTTCCGCAGCCCCCGTCGACGCCGCTGCCTGTCTTGTGTCACACCCATCTTCCTTACCCTTCAGTGAGACGCTCCGGAACACATCGGAGCGTCTACACCTCGGAGTGCCTTTGTTGTGAAGGTGCCGGATCCAACACCCTCAGCACTCAGCGGAGACGGGGTGTGAACTCCATCTGAAGATAGAGCCGGATGTTCGCTCTCCAAAGCGCGAGAAGGAGCGTATGTCGCCATTTCCTCTCCAGCCACTCCGCCTGCCTCTGTAAGACCACGTCGCGATGATCTCACAGTGGGAGGCCACCACCTCCTCCGACCACTCACCGTCGTCCAGCTGACATCCGCCAGACGACGCGGAGTGGCCCCCCGCTGCCTCTCTGTAGCTTATCAGTCGTTGGATGTCCCCTCTATCCCCCGCTTTAAAAGGGGACGGAAGGAATCGACCATGACTTCTACACGATCTCTCTTAATCGGAAACCACGAGCAACTAGCGCATCGTACGGGGCCTCGAAGATAATAAATCAGGCAGTGTGCCCGTGCCACGTACTACCACTACCATCATTTCAGTCTGCTAGCGCCGCCCGCGCCATCGGCCGAGTACATGCTCGTATGAAAAATTAGTGGTATGCCGTCAAAAAATTGCCTCAATTCAAAAGAACACATTAAAAATAGCCCCTCGGACCCCTCGGGCCCTTACCAACATGATGGGTAGTAGGACCTTCCGCAGTCCTACTGCCCTGTGGAAGGCGACAAAGTCATTCAGGGGAGAGCCCCGGTTTTTTCAAAAAGTTACCGACACCCTGCCACACCTCCCGCCAGCAGAGGGGCCAAGTACACAGCGCCGTCCTCAGCGGTGCGTACCCCGCACCCCCATCATATCTAAACTATATGTATAATAAAATTTACACATATGCCTGAACTGAGGAGGGTGTTACACCAATCTCAAGAGTAAGTAAGGGCCCGCTACCCTTCAAGCAGGCCTCGACTACCGTATTTAGGGATCGTTCAGGGATAATTAGGTGCAAAATGTTTCGTACAGTCTCAAGAGCTCATCTAATGTTCTGTATGTACGTACGTACAGAACTTACAGAACGTACAGAACGTGCTGAACGTGCGTATATCTGTTCGCCAGCTCTCAAGATATATGTACCTACAGGCACAAAGCGTTTTGCTTTCAATTTCAAAAGAATTTTTAGTCGCCATTGAATAGGTATGTGGCGGGTTTTAAATAAGACTAAATCACACAAAAAGTTAAAATGATTATAGACAAATCGAGCTTACATAATACAAAAAAATACTCTGCTTCTTACCAAAAACTTATATGCACTGATAATTTTATATGCTATATCACAAATAGACTTGTAAATACTGAGACACAAATCTATAACAGGTGCAGTGAATTCAGTAGCTTCCAATTCGTTTACCAACATAACCAGCCGATATTTTATTGCGTAAAACACAAATGCATTGTTAATCATAGTGATTTCTCTGAATGCAAACACTACGGTGTAAAATATATTTGATACGATTCCTGCTTTCATTTCGGGACGGAAAGTCGCGATGGCTGTAAATAAAGCTTTGTATGTTATATGACAAAAAATTAATATCAAGTTTTTCTTTTCAAAGTTATACGGAGTTTTGTCTGTAATAAGTTTCACATCCACGTTGTCAAACACTGTTAGACAACCGGAAAGCGTCACATCTTTTGGTAACCACATCAGTATCCAAATATTTATAAAGTGTTGAATAATATACATGTTGTAACTGATCAACATAATCCCAGTTAGTACATAATACATTTGAAACGCGCTCCCCAAGGCAATAATAACAACTGGTATCTCAGAAATACATCTCATTTTAAACGATTTAATCTCGATGAAACCATAATTTAGGCCAGTCATTAAAAACGCGAGTTTATAAAATATTGTTATAATTTTACTCCATTTCTTATTTCTTTTTTTAAATATTATTGCGTGAGTCATGATTCCGCACCGTACTCGACGTGCGATAACAACTGAGACAATGTGTCTAATGATACAATTAACCTATTGCTTCTTCTTGTAATGGTTAGGAATGACATTTACAGGCGTTTGATAAAATCGTAATACCACATTTTACTATAGAACATTGCGTCACATTATTTATAAATAAGTTATTGTGTTTTTATGGAAACGCGATCAAATGACATGATAAAGTTCTTATGAAAACTGAAGCTCAATTTAAAGTTTTTTTTTATGTAATATATAGACTTGCGTTTAGACACTTTCTCATATGATGTTAAGTGACGACACAGTCTAAGATTGAGCACGCAAGTCTAGAAGGCACCTATTCACTCGTGACTTGATTTCTCCAAGATTGTACCTATCGCTAAACACAAACTCATAAATATAGATAAACATGCATTAGAAGGAAATCTTGAAAAATAATGGAAAATTAATAAATGCATTGAAAGGCTATAATAAGAAATTTAACTCGATTAATTTAGATTGGTTTGTTATACCTGTTAGATCTATATTTAAACTAGAGGGCGGTAGCTTGTCAGGCGGGTACTAGACAAGTTTTACGAACATGCTGTTGTTCAGATAACGACGTTACCTGTACTGGAAGCTTAAGCTGATAATGGGATCGAACCAGTAGCTAACAACGTGACACTGCTAGGCTATCATAGCTTCAATAAAATGTTTGTAGGAATGGTTGCCTAACAGTGCGCTATAATTTGGTAACAATTTAAAATACTTTTCATGTGTGGTCATAGTCATAGTCAAATTCATTTATTCATAACACATTAGTTACATTAATGCAAAATAATAATGTAAACATGCACATGAATGTAACAAACAATATAGAGACTATGGTATATCGAAGGTTGCTGCAGTGATTGAAAAACACTTTATGTGCTCCAGAATGTTTTTATTTTTATGATATTAATTAGAACACTACATGGATATTTAACGATACACTGATTTATTAATGAACTAGTAGATAGCGGCGCGGAGAGACGGTTGATCGAGTACGTCTTATTACAGGAGCTGCAAATCAAAAGGATGTTCTAAATGGAAGAAATCCGGATGTCAGCCGAAATGTAGAGACCTAGTCCTTTTAAAAGAAGACCATCTACCACTAATGAAATGACTATTAGACCGCATAGTGAAGACCTATTACGGCTCTGACGGAATGTACACAGTTGTTGCCATGCAGGCCAAGAAATCAGTAGTAAGAAGAGCAGTTTCGCGATTATGTTCACTCCGCAATGCTGACTCTTACTCTTAAAAGCAGGAGCTTTCATGAGGCGGGAGTATGTTAACGCTTTCAACAGGCAGCACCGGGGCGAGTGCGAGGTGCGAGGGTGTTTGCACTGGACAAAAAAAGAGTCCAAGGTCCCAAATTATTCGACATTGCGTCTAGGCCGGATATTATACCCAATTGATTTTACCTATAAAATAAATAGACACAGACTAGCCCATTCTGAAACCGTGCGGGATTTGGGACTAATATTTGATTACCGGTTGACTGTCCACGATCACATCGTGAGTTTGGCCAAATTATCTTTGAGATGGTTAGATATTACCCCTCGCAACTCTTGAGATCTCCAAAACCAGCATATAATTTTGATTTTCGGAGCACTATGATGGAGCACAATGTCATCGGCGAACAGCATACACCAGGTTACCTTTTCCTATGTGTCTGATGTCAGTGCATCCACAACAACGAGAAATAGGTAAGGGGTTAAAGCCGATCCTTGATGTGAGCCTACAGCCACATTGGACTTGTCGGTGACGCCAGCTTCGCACCGCACGCGTTCCATGTCCAGTTACACTGCACATGGAACGGATGAGCTGCAGGTACTTCTCTGCCACTTTATTCTCTTTAAGGGCCCACCACAGAACTTTTCGGGGCACTCGATCGTACGCATTTTCAACATCGACAAACACCATGTGCAGGTTTTTATGCGAGGGCCTTTAAACTTCGCATAATTGGCGAATAGCAAATATGACGTCCGTAGTCCCTCGTCCTGGTGAACCCAAACTGATTTTAGTGACCTCACTCTCGATTTTGATGAGCAAAATTAAATAGCATTTTGCTCACCAAAATCGATGAATTAAACTAGCAATAAACAGCTACTGTGGTGTTAGTGACATTTTTAATAATGTTAAGTATATATATACAATATTTTGTATGGATATTCCTACTTAATAAATAATAAAAAAAAGCAAAAGTCAAGACTGCCGATAGAAGTGAAAACTACATGGTTAACTTGGAAAGCGTGCGGTGACGACGACGCGAGTTTCACGCTTTTTGTTCACCCAAAAAGTGCTAAATGGGGCTAAAGAAGTTTTCACTTCAACAATATCTGTAGGTACTTTTAACAATTTATTCAAGTACTTAAAGTAAAATACCGATATGAAAGTTAACTGTAAGTGTATTTAATTACACTTGAGCAGTAGTGGTGTCATCTATATTACTTAGCAGAAATTGTCAAAACTATTATCAGATAAGTTACCATTTAAGACTAAAACTTTGTAATAAATGCAGGAAACATTTTGCCAGCATAGTGACGTTATCTATTATCAATTGTGCCGGTGCTATCTAGCTTGTTCCTAAGTAGGGATGAATAAATAATATGAGACTGATATTCTATCGTTTTAATACACTTTAGTATTTAGTATAAAAAACCGAACCGATCCTAAAGGATCGAAGACGGATGTTGGACCTCTCATTTCTTTTTAAGTTGGCTAATGGTTTGCTTGACGCCCCCGAATTATTAGCATCGTTACATTTTTCAGCTCCGACAAGAACACCTCGGTTGCGTAGTTTTAACTTACTCAAGAGTGCACCAATTAAATCTAACTTAGGCCTGAATGCACCACTCAATAGATTGACTAGAGAATATAATAGCTCAGCTAAAAACGAGAGAGTGGACTTATTTACTGAATCTTTTGGCAAATTTAAATTAGCGATCCAACAATCCTGATTTCTTTTTTGTACCTTAAACTACTGCTTTTCAAATATTGTAAAAAAAAAAAAAATTATTCTCTTTGTATTGTAAATTGATGGCCATCCTTTTAAATGTTACTCCACATTGTGGCAGTGGCCATCAATAGTAGGCTAGATACTGCTCGCTCACTTTTCTACGCAAGCTGTCTTCCCCTATAATTATAGTGACACTTATCATTTGCTTTACTATAGCATTATTTTAGTTTCTTGTATCAGTGTACATTATGTTGGGGTTCAAATAAATAAATAAATAAAAATAAATAAATATAACGTAGCCGGTGGCACACATATTTGTAGGGTCGTGGGAGGAAGGGTTAATCCGTCTACACACACGTCGTAGATTACTTCCTACCGTCAGCTGGATGGTATGGGGGGTTTACCCGTGCCTAAGTACGGTCCTGTGCAGCTCCCTATCTCAATACGGTCCTGGCAATGTACCTTGGACCTCTTTGTTGCACTGCCAACGAAAGTGCGGTGAGGAATTCAATATGTTTAATACTCGATCGTGTTTCCTGGAACAGATTCTAGGCCTGGATTGTGTACAACTTCGTTTTGGGGTCCCTCCTTCTGCAATGTAATGAGAAGTACTTACGTAGTTTAGTCTTGCCGAAGTGGTAAATTCAGAACGGAGTTTAGAATGCACATTTAAACTAAATATCGAGTGCTTTTCAAAACTTACCCTACAGCGAGAATCACACACATGAAAATAATTTATGTCAACACTGACTAACAACAAATTACAAGTAATGAAAAGTATAACTTGCTAAAGCACAGTTGAAGTTTTGTGTAGCTAGTGCGCTTACACCAATACTTCCGTCAAGTCGTAGCGGCAATCTGCGCGCGCGAGCGTCTCAGCTTAGCCGCGCTTTCAATTGTCTCCCACTCTTCCCCTTCGTCCCTTCTGCGACCCGCGCATCGAGACCGGTTAGGTTTGGTAATGATACACTATTACTTTAAATAATGTAACGCTACGTTACACAATGACACAGCATAGTGCACAGTAGCCTATGAACCGAATCATCAAACTATTTTATACAGGAATTCCAAAGTAGGTTAAGTTACGGAAATAAATTGGTCTTTACCTACTGCAAAAATTTTGTACATCAAGATTGAAGATACGTATATTAACATTATCAAATATCAATGAAATCGAGAACATTAACATTTTTTACCTGTCCGCTTCACGTGGCATATGCCCCCTATGTCTCACTCGATGTTCAGTGACGATGTAGTCGAAGGTGTGATCACACTAGACCTAGAATGTTTACTGGCTCTCACGGGCTGCTGCCTGAACACATTGTGTGTTTGGTAACAATTGTAATTTTTATACTTTCGCGATTCGAACATATTGTTATTAAATCAAACGGGGCTTAAACGCGAGAAAAACATGGTGGTTACGAGAAGACTCAGTCTTCTCGTGACCACCATGTTCCACCACCACTACAACCAATGCAACTTGGTCGAAACTTTGAGGTAAATAAATTAATAAATGTTTTTCTGGCGATTAAGCCCCGTTTGATTTAATAACACTGTTTGGTAACAGTTTTTCAAACTTGAATATTGTAACCAAGCCTATAGGTTCTAGAAAGTACCTTACCACCACGCAGTTAGGTTTGATGAAGGCGTTGTCTTCATCGGAAGCTCAAGCCGCTTATTGGGATCGAGCCAGCGTCTGTCAGGTTGACAGCCGACTTTTGACTTTTTGACCAGTTTGCACGGTGTGGGTCCGTTGCCCACTAACAGCAGTACGCAAGCTAGCCGAGGCCAAACGAATTACTATCGGGTGGGTATCAGCTGGCTTTGACTGCCTGGAGTCTCGGCCGCTGCAATGTTTCCGGTGCTTAGACTATGGCCATGTACGCAGCACATGTAAAAGTGCGGTTGACCGTAGCAGTCTATGTTACGCGTGTGGTAAGCCAGGCCATCTTGCCAGTCGCTGCACATATCCACCTAAGTGCCCTCTATGCTCAGACTTAGGATTTAAGGCAGATCACAGGATGGGTAGCAAAAGATGTTTCCCATCGAAGAACAAACAAGGGATGGAATCTGTTTCTATACCACCAGAGTCGTTACTAGGAAGAAAACTATCTAAGAGCAAAGAAAAGAAAAAATTACCTCCTCCACCAGATTCTTTACAAAGGAGTAAAACAGCCCCTCCCGATATGGCTGATCTTGGGTCAAGGCCCATCTCAGGAAAATCCTTATCTCTTGATTGATGGAACATAAGTACAAGGTCCTACAGTGTAACTTAAACCACTGCAAAGCAGCGCAAGACCTGTTTTCGCAAACCACAGTGCAATTGGCTGTATCACAAGCAGTCGTAGCGGAACCCTATCGAATTCCAGACCATCCCCGGTGGTTTGGGGATGACGGAAACCTAGTCGCTATTTATTGGGGTGGCATTGATAGGGATGCACCATGTGCCCTAATTGAGAAAGGACATGGATTTGTCGCGACGGAATGGGGTGGCCTAGCAGTAATGGGATGCTACATCTCTCCATTGTATACGCAGATGCTTACCTCGCCCAGTGCTAGTATTGGGTGATTTTAATGCACACTCGCGAGAGTGGGGGAGCCGCCAGGATAACTCAAGAGGTCGGACAGTCGTAGCATGGGCGGCAGGCATGGACCTCCGGCTGTTAAATCAGGGGTCCGTAAGATCATGCGTACGGTGTCAAGGGGAGTTAATAGTAGACCTTACATGGGCTACCCCATCAGCAACGCGTCTTGTGTCGGCATGGAGAGTTGCGGAGGAGATAGTTACACTATCAGACCATCGTCACATTCTCTTCAATGTGACATTTTTCCGACACGAAGTGGGTGATCCAAGAAGCGATCGTCCAAATCGCTGGTCCCTTAGGCTAAATAAGGACTTACTACAGGCGGCAGATATCATTGCAGACTGGCCAGATCAAGTCAACAACCAGGAAGTGCCCCATATAGATGTTGCCTGGTCGGAACACAATGACGTCTCTATGCGACATATCTATGCCCAGAGCTAGGCCAACCAAGCGTAGAGCAGTGTACTGGTGGTCAGAACGGATAGCACAAATGCGCGAGACTTGCTTGCATGCCCGTCGCCTGTATACTAGAATCCGAAGAAGAAGAACTAGAGTTCCTCCCGAAGAAGTGAATAGAGCTTATCGATATACCGACATGCTACCATGAAACTTCAAGTTGCCATTAAAGATGCAAAATCTCGATCCTGGACTGAGCTCCTTGAAGGAATTAATTAAGACCCATGGGGCCGCCCGTATAAAATGGTATTATGTAAACTTCGCATAAAGGTACCCCCACTAACGGAATCTCTCGATCCTGAGTTTGTTGGAAGTATAATAGAAACTCTTTTTCTGACAGTTTTGGACGTGCCTATGTCTCCCGAATCCGTCTCTGGTTCTGCAATATGGTCTAAGGAGCTAAAGGTTACTGAACAAGAGTTCAAACGAGCCGTTATGCATCTCAAAGGTCGAAATAGAGCACCGGGGCTCGATGGAATCCCGGGGCGGGTATTGGTTCTCGCTCTGTGCACTGGTTTAGGACACAGGCTGATGCATCTGTTTGACAGCTGCTTTCGCTGCGGTGTGTTTCCTAAAGAGTGGAAAGAAGCAAAGTTGGTTCTCTTGAAAAAGGAAGGTAGGTCCACTGATTCCCCTTCTGCGTATCGTCCCATCTTTCTCCTTGACGAGTTCAAATCGCTTCTCGTTTGTGCACGCATCTGCGTCGGGTGGGCCCCAACCTCTCGGATGACCAATTTGGCTTTAGACAAGCCCGATTGACAGTAGATGCAATCTTGCGCGTCCGCATGCTGTCGGATCAGACTATGCTCCGGGGTGGTAGTACTTTGGCAGTGTCTTTGGACATAGTAAACGCATTTAACACCTTACCTTGGAAGGCAGTCCGAGAAACGCTCGTGCACCATGGAGTGCCTTACTTGCAGCGCATTTTTGGTGCGTATCTGAATGACAGATACGTCCAGTACACAGGGAGAGACCAGAAATTACACAGAAAGAGGATGAGCTGTGGGGTCCCACAGGGCTCAGTTTTGGGCCCACTTTTGTGGAACCTTGCCTACGACGCCGTTCTTCGTGTTGAACTCCCTGGGCGAGTAAACGTTGTTTGCTATGCCGACGATACTGTCGTAGTAGCTAGGGGGGAGTCGTTCGAGCAAACCAAGGGGCTTGCAGAACGTGGGGTGGACTGCATTGTAAGAAAAATCCATGATCTTGGTCTACGTACTACACCTCATAAAACCGAAGCACTGTGGTTTTATACAATCTGGAGGGGCCGACAACTACCCGATGTGTCAATCCATGTAGACAACGTTGACATACAAGTGGGACAGTACCTTAAGTACCTTGGCCTGACCCTAGATAGTCGTTGGGATTTTGGAGAGCATTTCAGGCGCACAGTCCCCCGAATCCAAAGGGTGGTGGGTGCTATGCACAGACTACTGCCAAATCTCGGGGGGCCCAGGGAACGGGTTCGCAGCCTTTACGCCGGAGTCATGCGGTCGATGGCTCTTTACGGTGCACCTGTCTGGTATCAAAGACTTATGGGTGTTGGACGCTACAGAGCTATGTTCAATAGCCTTCAGCGTCCTCTAGCCATTCGCATCATACGGGGATATCGCACGGTTTCTTTTGAGGCGTCAACTCTACTGGCTCGATTTCCACCACTGGATATCTCAGCGGAAATGCAAGCACGTGCGTATGAGCGTCTGCGGTGCGACGGCAGTGGCGATCTCATGCTTGCCGAAGTGCATATACAGGAGCATAGACGTGCGATCAAGAAATGGAAAAAACGTCTTGAAGAACCCAGAAACGCGAGCCAACGCGCCGTGGCAGCAATCCTACCGAGCTTCGAATCCTGGTATAGACGAGAAGGTGGAAATGTCACGTTTCGACTCACTCAAGTTCTCACTGGTCATGGCAGTTTTAGTGAATACCTTAATAGGATTGGCCGTGAACCAACAACACTTGCTATTCCAGTTCCATAAAAAGGTGCAAAAAGTTACTAGAGAGGAAAAAAAAAATAAAAAAATGGGCCTGAAAGCGGCTGGAGTGAGGGCTCCGCCTCTTTATAAAGGGTCAAGAGAAGGCAACTACACACAGTGGCATGTGTATTACTAGACATCGAGCAAATTTGGGGGCAGCCCGACTGCCCCTGGGATATTGCTGCAAGCGATATGCGAAAAGGGCACTGGTGCGTTCCTCTGGAGTTCCCGGAGCCCTTTGTCAAGCATAGAGGCTGGCCACCAGAGGGGTCTTAGTGAGTCACTAGAAAAGAACCTCACATAACTTCGCTGCACCCTCAATGTAGCGAAGTATCTTGGTGAAGATTTCCCCCCCGACAAAAAAAAACAAAAAAAAAAAGGTTGAGAGCCGACGTCCCCATTGATATCTATTGCTAGGCTATGATCGCTCGGTTTCAAAAAAGGCTTATACAGATTTTCTTTTCTTTCACATGGAAGAAGCCTTAGACATATTATAGAAAACAAAGGAAAATGAAAGATAAATAGATAATAGTACATTATTTATTTTCTTTCAAATAACAGTAGTGCTCAAACATGTAATTAACTAGTATTAAAATCATGATTTTTGTATTTAATGTTAAACTTAACTTTAACATTGATTTTATTTATTTTTACTTTATTTATTTATTAACATTCACACAAGATCTCCAGGTCCCAAATTAGGCAGAGCCTGTACTATGGTAACCTGATGACTGATATATACATACTTATATACACATACACACCCAGACACAGGTCAAACAGACATGTTCATACACTCAAATGTTTGACCTGTCCGGGAATCGAACCCGGGACCAGCGGCTCAGAAGTCAGAGTGCTACCAACTGCGCCAACCGGCCAGCCGACGCTGGTTACGGTTACATTAAAGCACGTGAGTTGCACCATCAAAAAATTTGCTAACGTTAAGGTTTTTAGTGCTTGTAATGTAACAAACCGAGTAGGACTCACGTGGTAAACACTGGAAAATTACTCTCCGACCAGTTTCGAACTTATTTGCAGTTCTTCATCTGGGAGTTATGATCGTGCTAGGCGGCGAGCGCGAGCCTCAGCACGTAACTGGCGTTGAGACGGCTGCGCTGCATCAGTCAAATTGTCCCGGTGCGCACTGTCACTTGAGTCATTGTCACTGAGAGTGTCATTGTCACTGTCACTTTGGTGATGATGATGGTAGGAAGCCGGTTTACACACCGTGCTAGTCGTGTCATCCTCATGTTTCCATAGCCCGGATGTATCGCCTATATTTAAGACTGGTATCCAGGCCGGCGGAATATGCCACCCATTATCCCGGTTGAAATTAGGGTGACGTCTAATTTCGATCGCCTCTCGAACTTTACGCGGTACATAAAACCTTTCCCGCGCTAGAACGGCCGTCTTATCGAAGCGTAAGAAGTGTCTCGCACCTGGGATTTGGGCGTGTTCTGCCACCGCCGACCTCACGGTATCCAAATTCTTGACGCTCCGTATATGTTCGGTAACCCTAGTAGACACATTTCGCCTTGTCTCGCCTATATATGACTGTCCACAATCACATGGTATTTTGTATACCCCTGGAGTGTTGAGTGTGTCCGTATCTTTAGGCGATCGCATTTGGTCACACGACTTCGCCCTCGTAATCCTAGCCCACCAAAGATATATGGGTTGCCGAAAATTCATAAGCCTGATTGGCCATTGCGCCCCATAGTGAGTCAAATCGATGCCCCTACTTACCAGTTGTCTAAACACCTAGCATCGATACTACAGTCCCTAGTTGGCATGAGTAGTAGCCACGTAAGAGACTCCAGGCATTTTGTCCACTTAATAGAGGATGTATGTATGCAGCCGGACGAAGTAATGGTGAGCTTTGACGTTGCTTCATTATTTACGAATGTACCAGTGGAGGATGCTGTGAAAATCATTACTGATTTAATACACGCCACGAATTTACCTACTGAGTGCATCCAATGGACGGAGTACTGTCTCAAGAGCGGGTACTTTGTTTGGCGTGGCGAGTACTACTTACAAGTGGACGGTGTGGCCATGGGTTCACCGATAGCTCCAGTGGTGGCCAACATTTTCATGGAGTGGTTTGAATCCAACGCGTTATCCAATGCTACCCTTAAGCCAAGGTACTGGTGGCGGTACGTCGATGATATTTTCGCTATTATATCAAAAAGGGCACTTTACGATTTCACCATGTACTTAAACTCAATACACCGGAAAATTCAGTTCACGGTGGAGGAAGAACAAAATGGGAGTTTGCCTTTTCTGGATATTCGGGTGATAAGGAAGTCAAATGGCAGGCTGGCTCACACTGTTTATCGGAAGCCCACACACACGGATATATATCTACAGGCAGAATCTCACCACCACCCATCACATCTGGCGTCGGTATCGCGAACCCTTATTAACAGGGCATTACAGATTTGTGGCCCTCAATATGTGGATGCTGAACTGAACCACGTACGGAGTGTCCTTGAGAAAAATGGCTTTAACTGGAATCAGTGCACCCAATGGGCCAGCTCAAGCAAACGTCAGCGGCCGTCAACAGTGGATCGTTCTCCGGTTTATCTCCTTTTCCTAAAGGGGGTAACTGACAAAATCGGGCACTATTTAAAACGAAAGTGTGGCGTAAGAACGATTTTCCGTCCACCTGGGCAGCTGCGTCGGTTTTTGCGATCGCCTAAAGATACGGACACACTCAACACTCCAGGGGTATACAAAATACCATGTGATTGTGGACAGTCATATATAGGCGAGACAAGGCGAAATGTGTCTACTAGGGTTACCGAACATATACGGAGCGTCAAGAATTTGGATACCGTGAGGTCAGCGGTGGCAGAACACGCCCAAATCCCAGGTGCGAGACACTTCTTACGCTTCGATAAGACGGCCGTTCTAGCGCGGGAAAGGTTTTATGTACCGCGTAAAGTTCGAGAGGCGATCGAAATTAGACGTCACCCTAATTTCAACCGGGATAATGGGTGGCATATTCCGCCGGCCTGGATACCAGTCTTAAATATAGGCGATACATCCGGGCTATGGAAACATGAGGATGACACGACTAGCACGGTGTGTAAACCGGCTTCCTACCATCATCATCACCAAAGTGACAGTGACAATGACACTCTCAGTGACAATGACTCAAGTGACAGTGCGCACCGGGACAATTTGACTGATGCAGCGCAGCCGTCTCAACGCCAGTTACGTGCTGAGGCTCGCGCTCGCCGCCTAGCACGATCATAACTCCCAGATGAAGAACTGCAAATAAGTTCGAAACTGGTCGGAGAGTAATTTTCCAGTGTTTACCACGTGAGTCCTAGTCGGTTTGTTACATTACAATTATGGAAGAAACTCGCGATAGTTTTCAGACTCAAGTTTTTAGTGCTGCCATCCAAATGAGGCATTGTGTCTCTAAAGTTAATCAGAAAAAATATATTTTCATTTGCAACACTTTCTATTTGTGGTCTCCAAATGTCACTTTTAATTTCGTCAATTAATTGTTGTGATCACGGATAGAGGCGAGAAGTTGTGATGTTTTGTTTTGTAATTTTTGTGCGTGGTATTTTTTGGGATAAACTTTAATTGAACCGACTTATTCTTGATAATTATATTTTATTTTTCTTGCGACTTGTATTATCCACAGAGTGTTAGCTTCATCGTCGTCAGATGAACTATTAGTTTCCTGTAATCATAGAAGTGTGGGCAGGTGACGTCCATGTGTATAGTCGCCTTGGAGGAAGTTGAAACATTGTGTTAGCGATCATGAGATTTCGTTCTTGGAAAAATTGTACGAGTAAATCTCCTCTTTCATTGCGAGATCCTAACCCAAATTTTCCCACAACTCCGAAAACTTCTCTACTTCCAACCTTAGCGTTAAAATCTCCCATTAGCAAATTAAGAACATCTTACGTTTAGCGTTAAAATCTCCCATTAGCAAATTAAGAACATCTTAATTTGCTAATGGGAGATTTTAACGCTAAGGTTGGAAGTAGAGAAGTTTTCGGAGTTGTGGGAAAATTTGGGTTAGGATCTCGCAATGAAAGAGGAGATTTACTCGTACAATTTTGCCAAGAACGAAATCTCATGATCGCTAACACAATGTTTCAACTTCCTCCAAGGCGACTATACACATGGACGTCGCCTGCCCACACTTCTATGAACATAGTGCGAAATCAAATTGATTATGTAATTATAAATCATAGATTCAGAAACAGCATAACTAGCGCAAAAACTTATCCGGGTACGGACATAGGATCCGATCACAACCCTGTCATAGTTAATTTGGCATGTCGATTAAAGTACAAAAACATGAACAAGTCTCAAAGTAAATGTGCTGATATACAGAAATTAATAGATCCGATTATTAAAGTCAAAACACGCACTGCTATTAATAAGTGGGCCATAGACATGAAACACGAGACGACATCGAACGTAGATGATCTTTGGGAGAGTCTTTAAGCTAAAATTTGGGAAATCAACGCCAATATCTTAAAACCATCACTAGTACATAAAAAGGAGCCATGGATAACAGAAGAACTAATAAAACTGATGGAGGAAAGAAGAGGTTGTAAATCTAATGACATGGAAAGGTACAAAATTTTACACAAAACTATTCGACGCAAAGTAAGAACTGCATATACAAAATGGCACGAAGATAAATGCGAGTTTGTAGAGTCTTTAGTGAAGAAACATGACGCTTTCAATCTCCATAAAGAAATTAAAGCTATGGCAGACATTAAAAAACCACGCCAACATCCTTTCTTAGTGGACGACCAGGGAAAAATAATCCTAAATCCAGCTTTAGTAAAGAAAACTTGGGAAGATTATGTTTCAGAAATGTTCCAAGACAGTAGTCGCTGTGATGTACAAGACTTGGTAGGAACAAGTACTGGACCTACTATAATTAGGTCTGAAGTAGTATTTGCTTTACGGAAAGCAAAGTCGGGCAAATCTGCCGGTCCAGATAACGTTAACATCGAAATTCTGAAACTTTTGGAACAAGAACACGTCGATGCCCTCGTGCGTCTATTTAACACCATATATGACTCTGGTGTAATTCCTCAGGACTGGTTAAAGTCAACATTTATTGCAATTCCTAAAAAGCGCAATGCAAAGAAATGCTCGGAACACCGCACTATAAGTCTCATGAGCCACGTGCTTAAACTGTTTCTGTCCATAATTCATCATCGGATTAGAGTAAAATGTGACGAACAGCTTGGACAAAGCCAATTTGGATTCAGAGCCGGGATGGGCACAAGAGAAGCTCAGTTTGCATTGAATGTCTTGGTGCAAAAATGTAGGGACTTGCAACAAGATGTGTTTATATGTTTCATTGATTATGAAAAAGCTTTTGACCGTGTCAAACACGAGGTGCTATTACATATTTTAAAATCCATCCATTTAGACACGAAAGATATACGCATCGTTGTAAATCTATACTGGCAACAGACTGCATCAGTGAGAGTTGATAAAGGTGAAACAAAACCAGTAGACATACAAAGAGGAGTTCGTCAAGGCTGTATTCTGTCCCCTGTGTTATTTAACCTCTATTCTGAGAATATCATAAATGAAGCTCTTGAAGGTCTTGAAGAAGGAGTTCTCATCAACGGCCATCTGATCAACAACCTACGTTATGCCGACGACACTGTTTTGATTGCCTCATCGCAGGAAGGTCTTCAGAAGATTCTTAATAGAGTGTTTGAGTGCAGCATAAAAGCAGGCTTAAACATGAATGCTTCTAAGACCAAATTTATGTCAATATCAAAACTATCGGGGCCGTGTAGTATTAAAATGGGGACAATTGATCTGGAAAGAGTTAGCAAGTATCGATATTTAGGGTCATGGATGACCGACTCCTGGGAAAGCGATACCGAAATAAAGGTCCGAATAGAGATTGCGCGAGCCTCGTTTATGAAAATGAACAAAGTACTGTGCTCAAAAAGGCTGTCAATTTTACTGCGCAAAAGACTCTTACAGTGTTACATTTTTCCAGTGGTCCTTTATGGGTGCGAGTCCTGGACTATCTATGAAGATCTTCGTAAAAGGCTAGAAGCTTTTGAAATGTGGGCTTATCGCCGCATGCTTCTAATAAGCTGGACTGATAAAATATCAAACATCGAAGTTCTCAAAAGGATGAACATTGACAAGCCTACTCTGGTCAGAACCATCAAACAGAGAAAAGTTGGATATCTGGGACATGTTTTGCGTCATGAGCGCTACCAGCTGCTGCAGATAATAATGATGGGAAAAATCGATGGCAAAAGAGGCGTTGGCAGGAGAAAATTGTCGTGGTTGCGGAACATAAGGGAGTGGACAGGGATCAAAAGTGTTGAGGAACTGTTTAGGTTTGCCCTGAACAAGGAAAAATATCAAAAGATGACCGCCGACCTTCAGTGATGGAGAGGCACCGGAAGAAGAAGAAGATATCTTGTAATAGGGACATTATTGTAGAGGTTTACGTAATATGTCACCTAATTTGCTTAGATTTTAATGTACTAGTAAAGAAGACTTTTGTTAAAGGACCTACCTCTAATTGCAGTGGTTAACGTAGGCAGTTGAATCGAGGGCGGGTCTGGGTTTATCCATTAAATAGTTGCTATGCCTATGCTTGCGGCGTTCACGCTGCTTGTTTTGGTTAAGTCCAGGCCTTCTTTACTCATCCCGTGATGGGTAGGGAGGTTACGGTCTTGGGGGAAGCGCAGGTCGTGATGATCCTCAAGGCAAGTCTGGCGATTACCTTCTCGCGGTGCTGCCTGTTCTTGGTCTAATTCCTCTGAATTAGACGTAACTAGACATCGTCCGGCGCCTCGCGTGTCTCATATCTATGTAAGTTTATTTATATCCATTTATTTATGTATGTTTATAGTATTTTGGCCGGGACTGCTCCCGATAGGCTTTGCTCGCCAAGCCGACGAGGAGCGGTCCATCAGACGGTAGGTTGCGGTGCTGCAAAGCACTGCAACTGAGGGGGGCAGCGGCGCTGTGGGACGGCGCTGCAGCTGAGGAGGCGCTGCGGCGGGAGTGATTCAGTTCGTCTCCTGCTGTGGCGCCGATATGGCCGCCGTCGGAGGGTGGCGGCCGAAGCGGCTGGCGATGGGGCTGCTCCATCTGGCCCATCGCAGGGGACCACGAGCGTCGGATGTGGGAAGTCTGGCGTTCCTTGCACTGTGTGGTCCCCGGGGTGGTGCGGCCGTGCTCTTGGTCCCGGCACGGTCGCGAGGGGGAGGGTCATCCTCCCCCCTGGAGGGGTCCGGAAACGGACGGCCGTGGTGGGGGCGCGGTATGCAATACCCCGCGCCCCCTCCGTTATAGCGGCAGGATGGACACCGTGGGTTTTAGTCGGTAGTGGACCCTGGCTGCTGTGGGTGCAGTTAGGGTTGGGGGCCATGAGGCCCCCCAGGGAGCGGTGATGCTCGAGCGAGCCCGACACACCCCGCCTACTTCCCGGTAGGCGGAAGTGCGTAAATGCATTTCGCCCACGTAAAAAAAAAAAAAAAAAAAAAAAAAAAAAAAAAAAAAAGGCAGTTGAATCGAAGCGACGCGTGACCAAAATGCTGGCACATATTTGGCTCCATGGATCAGCTTTGAAATTCAACGTGGCAATGCTGGTAGAATTCTGGGCACGCTGCCAACTGGTAGTAGGTTAGTGCATTTGAGTTATCTATAGGCTGACAATAGCTAGTGAAACAAATGTTTTTGTAATAGCTGTAGTATTGTATTTAGTGAATAGTACTTTCTTGAATGTATAAATTGTAAATTGAACTCCTGTCTATCCTATTATTCAACTCCGAATCCTTTATTTTGAAAGCAGGTTCTTTTACCGTGATGTGACATTATGATTGTTATGTTTTAACAAAAGGTGTTTTGTACGTTTGAAATTCATAATAGTTTTAGCACCTACCGCAAAAACCTGACGTGTTAGGGAGTGTCCAGAACTTTGCGGTGCGCGCGAGCTGCGCGTTCGTCAGGTCTGGACACAGCCTTAGTCTGTATATCTGTGGGAGTCTGTGGCCTTACTACAGCTTCGAAATGAATAATCCGACTTTCATTGGTTGTTTTGTTTGAAAGGTGTCTCAATCCAATGAGTGTTATTAACTATCCGTCAAGATTTTCTGTTTCGGATTTTTTTATTTATAACATGTAAATGTATTTGCATCGCGGACTCAACATAATACGAGAAATGGTGTTGTTTATTTAAATTAGTTGTGATAATTGTAATAGAACGATGAAGTAGGTAACGCAAATATTTAAGATAATCACAGGTAATGTTTTGTCCAGCGGCATTACTTTATAAATTGTAAACTTCAATGGGTGAGATTCTACAAAACCGATAAACCTCTCTATTTTCCAAGCTTTGTTGATATCTGAAAAAAAAGCAAGGTGGTTTTAATATCATATTATAGTGCTGCTAGCAAATAGCTAACGATTCTTTATTAAACAATTTTATAATTATTGTCTCTGTAACATGTTTAATGCACTTAGAAATAAAGTCTTGTTTTAGTGTCAACAAAAACTTCTGACGGCATGTTCAGTTAAGAATTTAAGAGGTGGATTGACATGATAGAGGCTCGCGGGTGTTTACAGGTAGAAGGGTCTGGATTTATATAGAACCACGTAATTTCCAACAATTATGAGTGGAATTATGAGTCTTAGATATGTAAGTTAATAAATTAGAAATAAATTTTACCTTGTTCATTGATGAGCTTTTTGTGTAGTATAACTTTTATTATTTGAGTTTGTGTGGATAGTGCTCCAGCACATATTGCAGGTAGAAACGTAAGAAAACAAATAAGACCAAAGTACGAATATGTAATCATTAATCGCGTTGCCTGCAAAAAAAAAAACCGTATTAAAAACCTAATTTAATATTTGGACCTCTATAGTTCAACGTAATAAAACGTTTTTGAGGATATATATTTTTTAAGTGTATCATCAACCAATTCAAACAAATACGCTGAAAATGTTACGGTAAAATACAATTAATTTTGGATTTAACATACCCTACTTTGGGTACAGAGTATTGATTGATAATCTAAATTGATATCTGTTCTACGTTGTGTATTATCTACCTATTTAGATAATGATAAAACCCACCGTGAATTTCATTTGTTTCATATTTATCAGATTACTATATATGGTCATCATAACCGCTGCCAAGTTGAACATCTGACTCGCAAAAAACTGTAAAATATAAATACATTTATCAAAATTCAGTATGCTTTGCACCATTTTTGTTTGGGAATTAACAATAAATTTTAGTACAACTTTCAAATTTTTCACTAGAATTTGTTTTATTACGTTCTGCCTATTCTCAACATAATGTTCAAGCTTTTCATATTTTGTAAACATTGGTCCCAAATATTTATTAAGCTTTACGCTTGTTTAACCTGTTTACTTTCTACCAAAATATTGCAGTGTCATTCAATTCGTCACCTCTCTTAAGCATTCTCCTTCAAATTTGCTTATATGCATTTTAGTTCCTCATTTCTCTAAAGCTAAGGACACAATTGTTACCATCTCCTGTAACTCCTTTGGCGCTGATGCAAGAATAACTTGGTCATCGGTGTAGATAATACATTTGATAAGCAACTTATTCATTTGCAATTCACATTCACTCTCTTACAAATCGATCAAGCAATTATCTATGAATAATTCGTAAAGCCACGACAAGGATACACATTTTTCGATATAAAACTATTCAGGAAATGTACCATATACTTTAACACAAACACTGGAATCATTATAGAGGTTTTAGTGATTTTACCGTTCACGGCATGGAGAGATAACGCTAAACCAACTCATTTCTTCCGACTCTGTCATAGGCCTTTTCAAAATCATTGAATGTGCAGAAGACGTTGTAACTTTAAGGCTTAAAATTTATCGGTACAGAAAAATACCTGATTCTTATATCCCCTTCCCATTCGAAGATACTTTGAAATAAAATAAGATGAATAAGCAGGCTTGCTTGTATATCTGTATCTTTTTTGGATTAAAGTTCATAAAATACCACAATGTGCCATATCCAAAGTACCATAGCTGAGACTTTTATTGGTTTAAAAACAGTTGTCTTGGAAAATCAATTTCAAATCTCTGAAATCTGCATTAAAATCTACTTTTTACACTACATCAGTACCTATGCGTCCGGCAATTTCCTATTGATATAGATAGTTTCCGTATATTAGGTATCATCTATGATAGTTAGTAGAGAACTACGTACCTACAGGCACTACGGTTTGCTTTCAATGTCATAATCTGCACTGACACAGACTGGAACTTCTTGACTGAGTGTCTCGCATCGAAATAATAAGTACTAAGTACATATTATTTCGATGGTGTCTCGATAGTTATCTTGTTATGATCAGGGTTGAAGTCACCAGTGATAGGTAGCTGGCAGGTCTCAAACAAGACCAAAAAGTTTAAATGGTTATAGACTAACGCAAGATTACAGAATACAAAAAATACTCTACTTCTTACCAAGAACTCATATGCACTTTTTATTTTAAATGCTATAACAGAAATAGATTTGTAAATACGGAGAAACCAATCGATAACAGGTTCAGTAAATTCAGTAGCTTCCAATACGTTTACGAACGTAACCAGCCGACATTTTACATAGTAAAACACAAATGCATTGTTAATCATAGTGATTTCTCTGAATGTAAACATAGTGGTGTAAAATATATTTGTTACGATTTCTGCAATACTTTGGGGACGCTGTATAGACAAGACGGTTGCAAATATAGCTTTGTATGCTATATGACACAAAATTACTATCAAGTTTTTCTTTTCAAAGTTATACGGAGTTTTGTCTGTTATCAGTTTTATATCAACATTGTCAAACACTGTTAGACAACCGGAAAGCGTCACATCTTTTGGTAACCACATCAGTATTGAAATATTTATAAAATGTTGAATAATATACATGTAATAACTGATCAATATAATCCCACTTAGTTTATAATACGAATGAAACACGCACAGCAAGGCTATAATAACAATTGGTATCACAGAAATACATCTCATTTTGAAGGATTTAAACTCGATGAAACCGTAATTTAGGCCAGTCATTAAAAAAGCGAGTTTATAAAATATTGTTATAATTTTACTCCATTCCTTATTTCTTTTTTTAAATATTATTGCGTGAGTCATTGCGTACCGTACGAGCGATAACAACTGAGACAATGTTTCTAATAATACAATTAACCTATTGCTTCTTCTTGTAATGGTTAGGAATGACATTTACAGGCGTTTGATAAAATCGTAAAACCACATTTTACTATAGAACATTATGTCCCATTATAAGTGAGTTTATGTTTTATGGAAACGCTAACGCGGAAATGATCAAATGGCATGATAAAGTTCTTATGCAACTAAAGCATTGAGCTTTAATTAAATAAATAAATTAAATAAATAATTGATAAGGTTTTTTAAATATAATATAAGCTTGATCACTAATATAATACAAGCGTGGCCACTGTCTCCGGTCTATGGAGCACGCGACCCTAGAAGATAGGGATCTTCTAAGGTTGCGTACTCCATAGACCATTCACTCGTGACTTGAAGTCTCCAAGATTTTACCTACCGGGAAACACAAATGCATAAATATAAATATAGACATGTATTGAAAAGAAATATTCATAAAAAATGTAAAAAAAATGTTTGGAAAGGCTTTAATAGTAAATTGAACGTATAACAAGATAAGCTATATTATATCAGCGGACGTTACTTTAAAACTTCTGATAAATCAATATAGTTACTTGGTTTAGTTATTTATTTATTTATTCCGTTGAGTCTCAAATCTTTACAATTATTACAATTTGTTGCTATAAAATAAGAACTTTCTGATATGAGGGTCCATGTACATGTAGTGGGAACAATTATCTTACTGAAATAATATGATATAAAGTATTCATTTATTATCCCGATTTAGTTACATCGATACCGCAACCATTGGTTTTTTATACCTGTTAGATCTATATCTGAACTAGAGGGCGGTAGCTTGTCAGGCGGGTACTAGAAAAGTTTGTACGAACATCCTGTTGCTTAGATAACGACGTTACGTATACTGGAGGCTTAAGCTGACAATGGGATCGAACCGGTAACTAACAATTTGACAGACACTCACACTGCTAGGCTATCATAGCTTCAATAACATGTTTGTAGGAATGATTGCCTAACGATGCGCTACAATTTGGTAACAATTTATACATTTTGATATGTATTTATAGTTAAAGTCATATTTATTTCTTTATATCACATTAGTTACACGTGTATAAGACAAAATAGTAATTATTAATGATTATATTTTGAAAAAAAACCAAACAATTGCACATGAATGCAACAAAAAATATAGAAACTATATTTCTATCCAGCTAATATTATAAATGCAAAAGTTTGTGAGTATGTGGGTAAGAGTGCATGTATGTTTGTTACCTCTTCACGCTTAAACGGCTACACTGATTTCAACGAAATTTGGTACAGAGATAGCTTATACCCTGGACTAACATATAGGCTTATTTTCATCATCACCATGATCACCGTTTTTCATCACCACACGTTTACAGCTAGAATTTATTAAATTAGAAGATTTTTTCGTCGCGTACAGACGCCCCCGCACTTCGCACTCGCCCCGCTGTTGTCTGTTGACCCGCCCCTTGAAAGGCCTTAAGGCGTTCACATAATTGCGAAACTGCTCTTCTTAGTAGATACTGATTTTTTAATCTGCACTTCAACGACTTTTCAGACTCCGTCAGAGCCGTAATAGATCTTCACTTTGCGGCCCATTAACCACTTCTTTGGTTCTTCATGGTCCAGATGGACTTCTTTAAAAGAACAAGGTACCTAATCTTTTATTCCTCATTTAGTTAAATGTACAGTAATGTGAAAGCTTGCCACCTTACCTACTTACTTTTATTACTACTTTTGTTTAAAATCCTCCAAAACAAAAGTTTGACTAGAAGAAATCGCTTTGAGCGATAAGTCTGCCTTTTGTTTCTCTTAGATAGCTATAAATATAAGAAATCTAATGAGTTACTGCTGTAAAACTTGTAGGAATAAAAAGTTTTCTATCTATCTATCCAGGTCTCCGAGTTTCAGCTGGCATTCGGATTTCTTCCATTTAGAACGCCCCTAATATTATTAAAACTCATGTTTATAATTACTTTTTACACTGTTTCTACGTGGTACTTACGCGTAGTCGATATCACGATCGACAATTGTTTCGGCTTCTTCCGGAAGCCTTCATCAGGATCTTGAGTGCGGTGTGTTCGTCGCAGCGTCCCGTCTCGCACTGAGTGCGAGACCGGAAGAAGGCTTGAGTGGTGACAAGTCAGATGGATCCGATGACATAGGTGTCAACGGACGTGAAATGAGTATTGCCTCAATTTGACAAAAAGGTGTTGTTTTCGCATCAAATGTCAAGTTCCTAAAGTCCAACATATTAAACTCTGCATATTGTATGCCAGCTTCAACGATTCCAGCAAAAATGAGAGAATAAGCAGGATCAAATAGGAATTATATACTTTCTTAGCTTTCAAATTGTGACTGGCTGACGAGAATATGCCCTTAACATTCTTTTCATTTTTTTGTACGTCGAACAGAATTGATGCCACTGTCGCGGAATATTGTTTTAGACTTTTCACGCTGTGAAATGTATCTTCGAAGGCACAAAATAAAGGCGTTGGTACTCAAGACAGTTGACACTTCCAAATGCAGAGCTTTAGAGTTATCACAAAATAAAGGGTGGTTTTGACAGTTCACGCCCACGAAGTTCTCTATTTTTTACCGATCGAAATGTTCTGAAGGTTCAACATTTATTATTTATGGGTACCGCCCACTCGCTAAGTGCTCAACATAACGATTTTTTCATACTGTCCACAGACTATTATTAATCGGATAAGGGAAAAAAAATATCATTCAAGATATAATTCTAATGCCGACTTGCACTTGGCCGGTTTTATTTATGTGTTATACCAACTAATTACTGAATTTCACCAGCTGTGTAGTGATCTATACTGAAAAATATTAGCTTGGAGCTCAAAGCCGTAAATAATTGCAACACTGATTTCTATTGAATGACTTGTCTCTGACCAAGTGGCATATGACTTAGCGTCCACGCGCACACTGCGCAGTCCTTCATTCGCCATCTTGTCAAGTTGACTGTGCGCCAGCTTATATTTGATATTTTTGTCGACTCGGCCTTGCTTTTGGACTATTTCTGTTAACCACAGTGTACATATATACAAGTGTGTGGATCTCCTCCTCGGACAGGGGAATTTCCACTACTCCCATATATGTAGCGAGCCAAAAGAATCATCGGCTGTAACTCTTTGGTCGAACGTAGGCTTCAGAGCCTTGAACACCGGCGTAGAGTAGCAAGCCTATCGGTTTTCTATCGGGTGCATTTCGGAGAATGTGCACTGGAATTACACAATCTGCATCCACCATCCCTTTTCTATCATCGGTCAACTCGACGTACGGCAATTCGCCATCGCTATATGGTAGATATACCACCTATACGCACGAAGCGTTATGCTTCCACTTTCTTAATACGTACTGCCAAGGAATGGAACTCGTTGCCCGAGTCTGTGTTTCCCGATATGTACAACCCTGGAGTCTTCAAGTCGCGAGTGAATAGGTACCTTCTAGTTTTGCGTGCTAAATCCTAGACAACGTCATCACTTAACATCAGGTCAGACAGTTGTCAAACGCAAACTTATAATATGTAAAAAAAAAAAAAAAATTAGGTCTGCCCGCCATTCAACCTGCCCACTGCCACTTCAACGTGCTAATCCGCTAGGATATATATCTATATATATATAGGATATATAATATGATCTCATCATTTCTGATTCAATCTCGTAGTGAAACCCCGAGCAAAGCCAGCTGTCCAAACCAGCTCGTCATGTAATATAAGGAATGATGCTTGCTGGCCTTTTAATGACTACTGTAGTAGGGGTATACAGGACATCGGCCATCGTCAATGTTTCCCAGTGAAACATTTAGGTATTGTAGAGTCTGAACTGAATAAAACGATAGCATCGTTGAAAGCATTGTTATAATTATTTTCAATCAGGTGCCTAACGTGGATACAAAATAAATATTTAGTAGCAAGCCCTAGAATCCATGTAAAAAAAAAAAGTATTAAGCACAGAAATGTCAGTAATATTAGCTTAACACATCAAACACCCCAAGGAGCTTAGGACTTGAACGTCAAAATGTAAAGGCAAACAATTTTTGACTTTAAAAGAAGATTATAATGTACGCTTCACCTATGTCTCACTCGATGATCAGTGACGATGTGGTCGAAGGTGTGATCACGCTAGACCTAGAATGTTTACTGGCTCTCACGAGCTGCTGCCTGAACACACTGTGTTTTTGGTGACAGTTTTTCAAACTTGACAGTTGTAGCTAGCCAGGCGGGTACTGGAGATTACCACCATGCTGTTAGGTTTGATGAAGTTGTCATCGTCATCAAACCGAAAAAATCAGTTTTCAAACAGCTTTTCTTTTCTTTCACATGAAAGGAACTTTAGACTTAAATAAAAAAAAAGAAAAATGTGAGTAAAATGAAATATTAAAATTCATACATAAAGGAAAATCTTTATTTCGTTCCCAATAACAGTACTTCCTAAACATGAAATGAACGCATATTAAAATCATATTTTTTACACTTTCGGTAACTTTTGTAAAACAAGCATCCGAACTAGGAAACAGGACATCTTGTGATATAAATGCTACCAAAAACGAGATTTATTTTTCTCTTGAACATCTCAGTCAACTTTCTTGTAGATATACATTGTGAATTGAATTTCTGTCTATCCCATTTTTAACCCCCAACGCGATTGGACGAAGGAATTGTCACAAGTTTCACCACTATGTGTGCATTTTTTCAAGCAGGTTTTCTAACCGTGATGTGACGTTGTTATTATTATTTTAACACCTACCGTAAAAACCGGAAACGTGTCTTTATATCCAGGGGAGTGTGTGGCTTCATAGCTTCTCGATGGATAAACCGACTATGATTAAGTTTTTGGTTTGAAAGGTGTCTCAATCCTGTAAGTGTTATTATGATACGGGATTGAAACACCATTCAAGATTTTCTGCTTCGGGACTTTTTATTTATTTTTCTTTTCTTTTTATATCATACTCAGACCCCCGCACTAGGATTCCCTGTGTCGCGGGAGGCATGGACACACAATCACGACACACAAACAACCAAGACGGGACAAACATCTACACTCATCGCACAAATGTATACCCCTGCCGGGATTCGAACCCAGGGTCCCGGAGACACAGAAGTCATGTCACTGACACTGACCACTGCGCCACGACGACCGTCAATTATAACTTGTAAATGTATTTGCATCGCGAACTCGACTCGATGTTAATACGAGAAATGGTGTTGTTGATTTAAAATAAATCAGAGAATTGTAAAAGAACGATAAAGTAGGTAACACAAATATCTAAAACAATCACAGGTAGTGTTACGTCCAGCGGCATTACTTTATAAAGTGTAAACTTTAATGGGTGACATTCTACGAAACCGATAAACTTCTCTATTTTCCAAGCTGTGTTGATATCTGAAAAATACAAGGTGGTTTTAGAACCTATATATATAAATAATAAAGTGCTCCTAGCAAATAGCCTAATACATATAAACAATTATATAATATAAACATTAATATAATAGTCTCTGTAAAATGTTTAAGTTTCTGAGAAACATAGTCTTGTTTTAGTTTAAACAGAAACTTCTGACGGCATGATCAGTTAAGAATTTAAGAGATGCGGGTGACATGGCAGAGGCTTGCGGGTGTTTTTTTGTTATTTGGTTTTCTGATAGCTCTTTTTTAACGCAGTAACTTATGCTGCGATATTATTGACTCATTAGGTAGAAGCTTACAGTTTTTTACTGAGCATAGCTTGTTTCTTCTGATTAAGAAATAATCTATTCGCGTTGCATCTTTACCGCTTTAATACGTATAAGGTTTTTTTTTTTTTTCTAACGGACTAATGCTGTTTGCCTCTACCGGCATTTACAGCTTCACCGGAGGGGGGGCGAGCACAGATGGTGCTCAGCCCGGTATTTATGCGGTCGCAGAAGGCGCACCGCCTAGTGAGGCTAGCGCCGACGGCGCTGTGCCACTAGGAGAGGACGAGGCGACTAGCTCAAGGGCACCACTGAGGTTCGGACCTCGGCTTGAGCTGTCGCCAGGACAGGGAGTTATCGGATCGAATTGCCCCGATACCAAAGTGGTCCGTAAGTGGGCCCTAAGGATGTTTGCTCTTTGACTATTTGGAGAGAATCTAACCAGGATGTTTTTGCCTCGATCTCACCGTCGAGCTCGGTGTCGGACTGGCGTATAAGGTGTTTTGTTTTGTTTTTGTACGTATTAACCAAGGCGAGGTCAAAGGCAGACGCTGCCTGAAGCAAAGCATCTCCCTCGTAGTTGCGGTTTTCAAAACCCCATCTTCCGTGCACTCTTTCATACCCTGCACTCTTTCTTCCCATATGTCCATCAAAACACAGGTGGCAAGTGCATGGCTATTTTATTTTTTTAATTTTAGGATTGCTATGTTGCACTGAGTACAAACAATAATAAATCTAAGAGTTTTTATTGTGTATCGCATTAACCATATGCTAAGAAGAACTTATGTTCAAATATTTGAAGGAAAAAATTTGGCTGCTAGTGGGACTTGAACCCACGACTACAGAATACCCTGTCGCTCTGTCCAACTGAGCTATAGCAGCCCATACCACTAGGGCCGAATTACTTCCTTCCTTATTAACATCTGCGGGGGATGTTATTAGTGCCATCTATCTACATTTAATTGTATGAACAATTATAAATAAAAAATAAAAAATATATATTTCTAGTTTCTAGACACAACAAATATGCGATCCAAAATATCCAATTTAAACTAATGACGCACTGCAAATTATATTATTTATTACACTCCGTTTTTACCTATATTATTTTTGTATCACAATTAATATATTTACTCCTGTTAAATATAATAAATCATAAATGTTTAGAATTTTATTATGATGTAAAAGAGAAAATAATCTATGTGGATATGCTGTCGGCTGTTGTTCTTATAAAATTTACCACCTATAAATATATGAAGTGGGATCTGCGTAGTTGATGATATTATATCATATCATCAAGAGGAATAAAGTCATTCGATCATCCATGCCGCACATACAAGCCAGCTACTTAGAATTGTCTTAAGATATAGAGCCATTAAATTTTCCACATACGTTACGAGCGGTAGTCGCGGATACATAAGTCAGTTTATAAATTAGAAACAAATATTACCTTGTTCTTTGACGAGTTTTTTGTATAGTATAACTTTGATTTTCTCAGTTTGTGTGGAAAGTGCTCCAGCACATATTGCAGGCATAAACGTAAGTAAACATATAACTACATAGTACGTATTTGAAAGAAATAATCGTGTTCTCTGCAAAAAATATATTTAATTCTAAATTACTACTGAGACTACAATACGAAAACGTTTTTAGGATATTTTCAAGTGTATGTTTCGGCCAACTAAAGCAAAAACGCTGCAAATATTATCATCATCATTATCGTCTAAGCCATAGGACGTCCACTACTGGACATAGCCTCCCCCATTGATTTGAACAAGGAAGGAAGCGGCCTGCATCCAGCCCTTACCTGGGATCTTAGTCAGAACATCTGTCCACCTTGTTGGTAGCCATCCTATGCTGTGTTTGCCAGTCCGTGCTCTCCATTCAAGAATTAAGCTTCGAGCTATGTGCTCTCCCAACTGCTCTTCAACTTGCTAATCTGCTGGGCTGTGTCGGTGACTTTTTTATTTTACAGATAT
This sequence comes from Apeira syringaria, assembly GCA_934044485.1. Taxonomy (NCBI): domain Eukaryota; kingdom Metazoa; phylum Arthropoda; class Insecta; order Lepidoptera; family Geometridae; genus Apeira; species Apeira syringaria. Next base: position 22,380,405 of record OW203660.1, on the reverse strand, counting down.
CGAGAGAACAGTAGAGAAACCTCGAGAATCCTACTCTCTATAACTCGTTGTGCGACTTTGAGCCTGATCACGAGGCACACGAACACATAGTCAGAGACCACGATTCATTTCCGCAAGTCATCACTGATACACACACTGATCGAGGACTTTCGTTTTCAAGCATTACGGTATTTTGAACGAGTGTCGCGGAGTTTTTCGGATGCTGTCCAGCCGAGTTGGATTCAATGATTGGCCTCTTTCTCGAAGTTGGCATCGCATAATGGACTGTTTGTCCTAGGTAGACTTAATCGTCAACAACTTCGAGAAAAGAGTTTCCAATTGATACTGGGGCTGGCCCAACAAGGGCCTTTCACATAATTTTGTCTTGTCCATGTTAATTTTGAAGCCCACTCTTTGTGAAATTACGTTGAGGCCTTCGAGCATCGTGCTGAGGTCTTCCATCGATTCTGCCATGACCACAATATCGTCGGCAAACCGAAGGTGAGTGATGTACTCGCCGTTGATGTTGATGCCACACCCTAGCCATTACAAGAGCTTGAAGGCGTCTTCCAATGCGGCAGTGAACAGGAGAGAGAACGTCTCCCTGTCTCACGCCTCTTTGCAATGGAATCGCCTTCGAAAGTTGCTGTTGCACTCGGACAGACGTAGTGGCGTTATTGTACAAACGCTTCAACACTTTGATATACACCGATACGGTCAATACGGGCACCCCTAGAGAGACTCTAGCACCGCCCAAGTCTCTATTGAACCAAAGGCTTTCTCAGTCCACAAACACTAAACATTAAGGAAAGATATACTCTTCGGTCCTCTGCATAGCTTGGCGAAGCGTATGCATGTGGTTTATGGTGATGTAGTCTTTTCGGAAACCTGCTGGTTCGAGAGGTTGGAAGTTATCAAACCTACGTTCGGGACGATTCGCGATAACTTATAAACAGCTTGTAAACATGGCTTAGAAGCGAAATGGGTCTGTAGTTCTTGAGCAAGGTGTTGTCACCTCTCTTACAGAACAACGCCCCTACTCTTCTGTTCCATGCTGCCGGCGTTGACCCTTCGAGAATAACGGAATTAAAGAGCTTCTGAAGGACTTTCTGGATCAGTGAGCCACCCGCCTTCAGAAGGTCTGATGTGATTCCGTCGTCGCCCGGCGCCTTTCTGTTTTAGAGCCATCCTAATCTCGTACAGGCTGATGTCCAGGATGTATTCGGTATAGTATCGGGTTAGCTCTTGGCTTTTGGGTCTTGACTCTTGGGTCTTTGGCCAAGCTGTCAACAAGTTAAGCGACCGAAGAGTAATAGCTGTCCTCTCGACGTCTCCAAGCACATCTGCTTTGGTCGACGCAGTACTGCCGTCATCTCTCTTCAGCTTAGTCATCCGGTTTTACCCAATAAATGCTTAAGCTAAAACAAATACTGTGGTAAAATTTATTACATTTATTTTGGTCTTAACATTCCTAAATTAGAACAGAGTATTGGTGATAAATAGGTAGAAAATTAACGATAAAACCTACCGTTGGGTGTAAATTAAGTTTTATATTTAGCAGATTACTATATATGGTTATCATAACCGCTACCAAGTTGAACATCTGACTCGCAATGAACTGTAAAATACATACAAAAGCATTAAAATACAGCACGGTTTGGACCATTTTTGTTTTATGCAGGGTCAACAACAAATTTTGGCATACTCTTCAAATTTTTCACTGGTCACAAGATTGCCCATAAGTGCATAGTGTTCTATGCACTTATGGGCAATCGTATTTCGTTAATTCTCATCTTTACATGACCGAAATATCCTCGTCCTTTCTTCTTTGTTCACTTAATTCTCCACAATGTTCCCTTATTCACTTTTGATCTATGAATGCTTATCTCACCTTATCTATCCTAATCATGCTTATCTCACCTTATCTATCCTAATCATGCTTCTCACAGCTAATATTTTCACTGCATCCCACTAATATTATAAATGTAAAAGTGTGGATGGATGGATGAATATTTGTTACTATTTTACGCTCAAACTTTGGGATTTGGATGAAATTTGGTATGTTGACACTTCAGGTCCCAGAATATGATTGATGATGATCAAAAGTAGCCTACTTTTGATCATCATCAATCATCACCGCGCGGGTAAAACTGCGGGGTGCAGCTAGTTTATTATATTTTTATGCTGATTTTTGTCACACTTAACTTTCACCTCTACACATTAAACAGGGCAGTGCTGGAACGAACTCTGCCTTTTGCTACATTTTTTTATATGATAGCTGTATAGATTGTGCGTGAAGCTGTAATTCGATAATGCATCGATTATCTTACTTAGGGATCAGACCTCGACTATCTTACTTAGGGATCCTTCAAGGACAATTGCACAACTTTTCTTAGGTACTACTTATAATTGTTCGCCAGCTCAGGCCAGTCATCAGGGAATAAGTAGCTGGTGAGTAAGATTAAAATAAGACTATATCACACACAAAGTTAAAATGGTTTTAGAAAAACTCAAGCTTAGCTGTAACTTTAGCTTTAGAATTCGAAAAAATACTCTCATCATCATCTCAGCCCTTAAAATACTCTACTTCTTACCAAAAACTTATATGCACTGTTAATTTTGTATGCTATATCACAAATAGATTTGTAAATACTGAAACACCAATCTATCACAGGTTCAGTGAATTCAGTAGCTTCCAATACGTTTACGAACATAACCAGCCGACATTTTATTGTGTAAAACACAAATGCATTGTTAATCATAGTGATTTCTCTGAATGTAAACATTAAGGTGTAAAATATATTTGTTACAATTCCTGCCATGATTTCGGGACGGTGATAAGTGATGGCTGAAAATATAGCTTTGTAAGCTATATGACAGAAAAATAATATCAAGTTTATCTTTTCAAAATTATACGAAGTTTTGTCTGTTATCAGTTTCACATCCACGTTGTCAAACACTGTTAGACAACCGGAAAGCGTCACATCTTTTGGTAACCACATCAGTATCCAAATATTTATAAAGTGTTGAATAATATACATGTTGTAACTGATCAACATAATCCCAGTTAGTACATAATACATTTTAAACGCGCACCCCAAGGCAATAACAACAATTGGTATCACAGAAATACATCTGATTTTGAACGATTTAATCTCGATGAAACCGTAATTTAGGCCAGTCATTATAAATGCGAGTTTATAAAATATTGATATAACTTTACTCCATTTCTTATTTCTTTTTTTAAATATTATTGCGTGAGTCATGATTGCGCACCGTACTCGACGTGCGATAACAACTGAGACAATGTGTCTAATGATACAATTTACCTATTGCTTCTTTTTGTAATGGGTTAGGAATGACATTTACAGGCGTTTGATAAAATCGTAAAACCACATTACTATAGAGCATTGCGTCACATTATAAATAAGTTATTGTGTTTTTATGGAAACGCGATCAAATGGCATGATAAAGTTCTTATGAGTACTGAAGCTAATAAGGTTAAACATTTTACCAAAAAAATTGAACCTTCTTCAACTCTCAAAAGTGTGAATTAACTTAACGAAGTCGTTACCATGAGCACAATATTTTGATTATAATTAATTTTGAACTATCATGGTAACAACTTCAACAAATTTTCAGTCTTGAAGTTGGTTCCATTATTTAGTTTTTTTTTTTACTTTTGTTAAATTACTTTCATGTAAAATCAATTCTCCCTTCTCCATCCCTAATTAATCTTTATACGTGTTTTTTTGTTATTTACGTCACATTTTATTTATACTGATATTATATAGAAGGAAGATTTGATTGTTTGTTTGTTTGCATTGAATAGGCTCCGGAATCCCTTTAAAAAAAAATTGTTGATAAAACGTGTTTGATGTTTGACAAGTACGAAGCTGTTTTTGAACAAAAAAGCAGTAAAGTCCATTTGTATTATTATGTTATTAGTTAAAATTTACCGTATATCTAAAATTTTTGTTATTTGTGAGCTTATATTTCCATGACCTTTCATTGTTTTAATTAAATTAAATAGAGTATTGATTTTTTTATCACACTCAGACCCCCGCACTAGGATTCCCTGTGTCGCGGGAGGCATGGACACACACAATCACAACACACAAACAACCAAGACCCGGGACAAACACCTATACTCATCGCACAAATGTTTGCCCCTGCCGGGATTCGAACACAGGGTCCCGGAGACACAGAAGTCAAGTCACTGACACTGACCACGGCACCACGGCGACCGTCAAAAAAAAAAAAGATACATTGTCACGTTAACCCATGAGCGACCGTGTACCAAATATTTTAAAACCAACAAACTACCAAATTCTTAATAGCGATATCTGCAGGACGAGATATATCCCGAATTTTACTAAATGTAACTATTACAGATCCATAATTTTTATTGTGAATTTTTATTATATTAATGCAATATTTAAGGGAATATTATTATTTATATTATTTATATATAATAATATATATTATTTATATTATTATATAATATTACTCGAGGAACTGATGGCCGTTGGGGCCGAAAGGTACTCGAATGGACACCACGGACTGGCAATCGCAGCTTAGGACGGCCACCGACCAGGTGGACAGACGACCTGGCTAAGGTCGCAAGCAAGGGCTGGATGCGAGCCGCTTCCAACCGGTCCTTGTGGCAATCAATGGAGGAGGCCTAAGTCCAGCTGTGGATATCCTATGGCTGAGATGATGATGATGATTTAAGGGAAATTAAATTCATTGCAACAATTTCCAAAGCTTCTATCTATCCTACTAATATTATGAATGCGAAAGTTTGTGTGTATGTGTGTATATGTGTATGTTTGTTACTTCTTTACGCTCAAGCGGCTACACTGATTTAGATGAAATTTGGTATGGAGATAGTTTAAACCCTGGATTAACACATAGGCTACTTTTATCCCGGAAAAGTATAGTTCCCGTGGGATAGTTGAGGTAGCTGGAAAGCTGTGATCCACGCGGGTGAAGCCGCGGGGCGATACTAGTAGCACTCAATCACTTTTCGAGATTACTTTTTAAGATAGGGCTAGAAATCCTCATCTAAAACTATGTATTTTTAATCTTAAGGTAAAAACTTTTATAACTCTTGTGTTTTGAGACAGTTGTGTGATAATCCCAAAAATATATTTACAAAGATCTTTATATAGTTTACTAGCGACCCGCCCCGGCTTCGCTCGGGTGCAATGCTGATACTAAATATAATATAGAGTGTATTTATATACAACGTTATTAAAAGTTAACAGATTGAGGAATTTATATAAAATGTATCTTTATTCCTGCAACAATATAATTTTCATACCAGAATTGAACGGTTCCTTTGGAATATACCGGGGAAATAACAGGGTGAATCCGCGGGTTACAGCTTAGTAGTATAAAAAATGCGAAAGTTCTGTTTCGGTATGTTTGCTACAAAATACATAATTATAATAGGTACCAACAAAATGAATAAAAACTTATAAGTTTTCATTCATAGTATTAAGTAGGTACCGAGTTTCATTCATATCTACGGAGCGTGAAAAGGTTACAAACATACATACACATTACACATAAAAATCATTATTATCGTGATACCCGTGTCATAATAACATACAGGTAGGTTTCTAAAATGTTACGTTACAATAAAATCGATAAGGTAGTCTATAAATACAAAAGGTTAATAATTAGATAACATTGTATTAAATGGTTTGGTAGTCATTTAATATCAGTAAGTAGTTACATTCGATCTTTACTCCACATAGTCTTTTATGGCCAATTAGTTTAATAAAAATATAAGGTTAAGGTCATTCTCAATGACCATCATCATTATTTGAGTTGACAAAATGCTGTTTGCCACATGGGGCTTTATGGCGTCACCGGACTTTTGGCGAGTGCAGAGGGCACTCAGCCGAAGTGCAGAGGGCACTCAGCCGAAACCATTCTAAATAAGAGAATGAATAAGTTCTACTGAAATAAGTTATTTTTTTTTATTTTCTTAACGGTGAGGCCAAGTTCAAGTTATTGGGAGTCAAGTCGGCAATGACCTTCCCTTGCCGCCTATTTCATTTCGACAACCATCTGCCTAGCACCCAATGAAAACATAAAATATCATTGCTAACACCGTGTAAATATTATCTGATGCTTTTTGATTATTTTTTACCTGACTTCAAAAAAGGACCTCCTCCTCTTTTCTCTTTTTTTTTTTAAATTGTGATGTGTCTATTTACTCGTTCATCGCTCAAAATCAAGCTCGAAAAGGCCAAACATTCACATCAAACAACATCGGGATATTAAAGCCTTGCATCAAAGAAGGTAGGTACTACAATACATCTGATTGTGTGTATTATGAAGTTCCAATGGATATGTAGTAGGTATCTATATTTACACAAAATATTCAAAAAAAATACTTACGATAGATCATTTAAATATGATAAATCGTGCCTGTAGGTCTCAGATAACTAAAGATAGGCTGGATACTCAAAGCTGAAAATAATAACTTATAAAGCATGTTATGTATTGTTAACTCTTTAACAACAATATCTACTTTTTTATTTTTTAAGAATTGTTATAAGTACAAGAATAACATAGTGCAGACTTATAAAGTTATTAAATTGTATATTATTAGAATCAGAATCAGAAGTCATTTATTGCGTTTATGCTTAATATCTATATTAATATATTTAAAAAATCAAACAATCTCAATGGGAACAACTTACTTTATTATTATATACAAAAGATCAGTTAAGGATACCTTTTACTTAATTTGAAACTATTTGAATGCTTACAGATATTAATTATGTGTACCTACAGTGCGAGACCGCAGTGATGTGACGTTTAACTTATTTTATCATTAGTAGGTACCTACCGATTTAGTTAGTTAAAAACCTTTCGTGTCATTAATCACCTTAAATTTTGTATAATTATATTCTCTAGCTTCAATAACTATACATTTTATGTACATACACGCAAGGCTTTCAGGGAGGTGCATCTGCATCTATACATCATACGACGCACATCAAAAAAGTCTGAGCAAATTTTAGAGTTTTGAACTTTTGAATGATTTCTCTACACCATTCGTTTTGGCGACGCCGAGCGCGAGGATACTGAATTTATTGAGAAGGTGACTAATCAATTTGGACTGCAACGTAAGACGCGTTTAGTTCATATTCCAACAGTAACATATTAAAAAAATATATGACATGTGTTTTCTTTCCTGACAGGCACCCTGCAGATGGCGCTCATGCATAAACGTGTAAAGAACCCTCTAACCTTGGCTTCCTATTTGGCAAAACAACAGTCGCTAGATGGCGCTATTATCAAATCTTATAATACACTAATGGCGGAAAAGTTTCCTTTGATTCCTTTGATCCTGTTATGACATTTTATATAATTCCACGCAATAAGGTGAGCCGGTAGAGCCTTTCCTGGTAGACAAGCGTCTATTAAAGATTCAGCGTTTGCTTTATCTGAAAAAAAAAAAAAACACCCAAATGATATAACACCGAATAAATGATATTCACCTTAATAAGGTGAGAGATAATGTCCTGACATTGAAATATGTAGACTGAGCTATTTCATGCGAATGATAACGGAACATGGATGGATGAAATATGCTCACCCCTCTGGTAGTCATCCGCATGAAATTCCAGCTAGCTATATGTCGCATATGTACAATTGTTCTCATTTTAGGTACTTTTGTAATTACTATTTTTTAAATTTTTTTTTAATCACACTTAGACTCCCGCACTAGGATTGCCTGTGTCGCGGGAGGCATGGACACACATAATCACAACACACAAACACCTTTACTCATCGCAGAAATGTTTGCCCCTACCGGGATTCGAACCCAGGGTCCCGGAGATACAGTAGTCAAGTCACTGACACTGACCACTGCGCCACGGCGACCGTCGTATTACCTTTGTCTATGTGTAACCAACCTCTGGGCCTTCGTTGTCTAGCAATAAAATAGTTTTTTATTAAAATAATTTATTTGCTCTGATCCCAGCTCTGTCCAGCTCATATTTCAGAATGACCTGGGGGTCATCCGCCTATTGCTTTGATTATTGCTATAGCCTTCGACTTTCTTTCCGTCTTTTCGAACATAAGAAAGCTTCAACAATTGAATAATTGTTGTATGTATTGCTTTCGGGCTGTTTGGCCGTGATCTATGTGAAACTTTTGTTCCAGACGTTTCGTCGATCACTGCGGTCGACATCTTCAGTGGTTCTACGCTCTTGTCGCCGCGAGCTAGGACCTGAACCACTGAAGATGTCGACCGCAGTGATCGACGAAACGTCTGGAACAAAAGTTTCACATAAACCACGGCCAAACAGCCCGGAAGCAATACATACAACATACAACGCCGGCCGTGAAAGCCTTAGAGTTTACAATTGAATAATTGTTAATAAATCAATTTTATAATTAGTTTATTAATATATAATTAATTGTTTAAGCTTTGAGCCCAGTTGAGGGGACCCCTCAACTGAGAATCCAAAACATCAATGGCAACCGCTTACTACCGCTCTGCGCGCCCGCCATTTTGTGCCCCCAATATAGCGGGCGCGCAGAGCGGCCGCACGACCGGGCGTCGGGGCGCTTATGGCTCGGATTACATCGATGATTTCTCAGAATCACGTACAAACGTGACGACGACGTACCTACCCATAACAAAATTGGTAAAAACAAGAGAGATGTTTAATATGTATGTAAGCAAGTCGAAATTCATGATCTCTGCCTTCTACGTTCGGTTTAACGTAAAGTAACTTTACGTTAAACCGAACGTAGAAGAATCCCTTTTTAACAAGAAGTTTTTATTTTTTGAGTTAGTTAAAATAAATATAATAGCAACCAAGCTGATACAGCAGAAGCACATCTGGTGCTATGGGGATTCTTACTAGACAGAATCTTAAATGTGTTATATACATAATATTTAAAATTCTGTCTTAGTACAACACAGTAACTTATATATGAATAATAATTACATTTTTCCGGAATTTTTGACAGCGCAACATCCATTTTGAAGACTCCTTCATCGGTCATTAAATCCATTTTTTTTAGAACACATAGCGCCCACATCTGTATCTCTGGATCGTTTACCTGAAAGTGACACAATATTAATTGAAACCATTAAGAAAAATGTCGCGTAACTGACTTTGAATAGTTCCCTTTCCCCAAAAACCGCTCGACTGATTTTTTTTTTTTATTCACAATAGGCAGGCGTTTGACCACTATCTCACCTGATGTTAAGTGATGATGCGGTCTACGATGATTCACGCCCGCCTAGAAGATACCTGTTCACTCGTGACTTGAAGATGCCCAGATTGTATTCATGTGGAAACACAGACTTAGGCAATGAGTTCCACTCGTTAGCTGTACGCACTATGAATGTGAAATAATAGTATATAATATATAATCACTATCTATGATCCCATTTATATTTCAATGAAATTTAAATGGGACCACCACCGAACTCTATCAAACAAAAAAGAATCGGTCGAATTGAGTAACCTCCTTTTTTAAGTCGGTTAAAAATATGCTTACCTTCCAATATTCTCCAGCCATGAGACTGACCACCTTGGACGGAATGATATTGGTTTCATCGACGCACTGCACTCGGTAACGACCACGCAGTTTCCATTCGTCAAGAAGGGGCTTCTCTGTTGTACTTGTAGAAGTAGTGGTTCTCATTTTAAAAGATGAATGTAGAATGTCGAATTTGGCGTCGATGTCGTCTATCTTGAAACATGAAATACATTTATTTTGAGCGGAATGTGCGTGATACTTCGCATGGAGATTAAAAATTAAATGAAAATCGTTTGTTGTTCTTTACCGTTTGCATTGAACAAACTATGAAATGTAATAAAAATACGCACACTATAATTACTACACTACACAATTTTGTCTCTTTCAGATTGTTTTACAATATAATAATTATAATAATATAGGACAACATTCACACAAGGTCTTCAGGTCCCAAGCTAGGCAGAGCCTGTACTATGGTAACCTGATGACTGATATATATACTTATTAAATACATACTTATATATACTTGTATACATATACACACCCAGACACAGGTCAAACAGACATGTTCATACACACAAATGTTTGACCTGTCCGGGAATCGAACCCGGGACCAGCGGCTCAGAAGGCAGAGTGCTACCAACTGCGCCAACCGGCGCAGTCATACAATAGACTGGGATCAGCCGTGCCGTGTAAACAGTGTTTCAGAAAAGTTTAGCCTCAGCATAATTCTGCAGGCTAATCCACAGCGCTTACTTCAGCCCAAACCTTTGTAACGCAATCGACGCTGTAAGTACAGTACGCGCGCGATCTGAGTGCAGTCGGGGTATGAGGTGTGGCGCGGGCGCATCTCCCCCGCCCGTCGACACACCTCGCCGCGGCCGCACGTAATGTAGTGCCGTACTGGCCTTGATGTCTCTCCCTCATGCGTTTATCCATAGCTAAGTTATAGGCATATATAATATGCTATATCCGATTCTGCCATATCTGTGATTGTCGAAAGTGATGATTAAAATTACAATATATAATATTTTCTACAACAATAAACCTCTTTGATTAAGATTTTCGCCTTTTCCACACAGTTTGCTTAAATTAGGGAATAATATATGCATGACTTACCTTGTTGACATTATTTTATACCATAATAATTCTTTACGCAGTTCCATCCATACTTTCTTCTGCCTTCCTCTACTTCTATATCCATCTACAACCTTTTCGTTATAAATGTTTTTCATCCTTTCTCATGACATGCCCACACAAAACTTATATATTCCCTTTCAACTTATGATTCACTGGTGCTACTTTCTAGCTTCCTTTGCTTATACTCTTTCTTATCTTGTCCATTTTGATCACACCAGACATACCTACATCTCAACATTCGCATATCTGCCATACGCACTTTTCTTTTACCACTCTTGCTGCCCTACATTTAGATTATTACGACAGGTCGCACTATGGTATGGACCTAAATGTTTGGGTAGCAAACGGGGTGGAAAAAGTATAGAGCATTTCTTACACTTACAAATAAATGAGTTAGATTACCTCTTCGCCCACTAGCTCAGAAAAGGAAGGACGGCCAAAACACGGAATTACGACCCCTGCATAGAGAATACACAGCGCCTCCTTTGGCTTCATGTTACTGCAATTCTGAAACATTCATCTACAAATTTGATATTGTTATAAAATATATGTTATCAGGCAATGATGTTTTACTAAAGATGACGTATATTCATACTGCGCGGTGCTCAGATTTTGTTCCTTTACCACATAAACATGCTTACTGCGACAGATAATACGGTACAAATAATATAGAAAAGGATAGCTATATGCTTAGACTTGCGCTTGAAACACACGTCGTAATGAAAATTACTACAATTGACTTAATTTTGCCGCCTCAATTTCCGCGCGCTTGTGCGACATCTACCTCATATAAACAGTTAATATCATTGTTATCAGGTATCCCAATCTGCTTCTGTTGAAAGCGTTTTCGAGATCGATGTCATCAAACAAAAACATACAAAAACTGTTAGTACAAAGATTTCTAACACTCTGAAATAACGTACATGACATATATATGTACTAGTAGGTGTATTTTATTATAAAAAATAACGGGATAATCAGATATAAACGATAGATAACAATATCTAAGGAAAAAGTAAACGGTGCATTATTTTGCATGCATTTCTAACTCCGTATCAAAAGGAATTTAGAATGGATCATCATAGCCATAGGGGGTCCACGGCTGGACATAAGCCTCTCCAATTGATTTCCACAAGGACTGCTGGCCTCTGGTTGGAAGCGGCACGCATACAGCCCTTGCCTTTGCATTGGAATATTTAAGCTGATATTTTTTCCCACAAAAGTAGGTTATTATTGGAAATTCATAATTAAAGAGGATTTAATTTTTTTTCACATAGGTAAGTTTTTAACTAATTGTAATTTTTCCGATATATGATATTCAGAGGATTTTTCTCTAAATATTGGTTTATTTTTCGTTCTTTGCGGTTCAACTTGATATAAAATAATATCTAAATTTACTGGACTATAAACAAATATTGAATCTATGGAAACCTGCAGTGCTACCGGTATTCATAGGCGATGGTGATTGCTTATTATCAGAAAGCATCAAAAGCAGTGCACGACGAAATCTTCAAAGGGTTCTGATTCCACCATTCCTTTTCTATAATCGGTCGACTCGACGTACGGCAATTCACCATCGCTATATGGTAGATATACCACCTACACGTACGAAGCGTTTTGCTTCCACTTTCTTAATGCGTACTGCCAAGGAATGGAACTCGTTGCCCAAGTCTTTTCCGATACGTACAATCCTGGAGTGTTCAAGTCACGAGTGAATGACCTGGGGCCTAAGTCTACTATTCAACATGGCAATATGATCGGCTCACAATCGGCGATTTTGACAGCTTTGGTAGTCTGCTACTTATAATTCGTCCATATTGAATCAATCTCGATTCAATTCTAGATTCAATGACACAGCGCGTTATTTCCGTAGTCTGTTAGCACATTAAATGTCAAATGCCCTTCTAAACCGACATAGGGCGAGCATAGATTCAACATGGACTCAGGTTGCTATGACTTAGCAGACTACGGATTTTTGACGTTATCTTATTGGCATCGGCCCGGCCTCGCAGCAGACTGAATATGAACTTCGAATTAGTAGACTTGACACCCTGTATGACATCTACTTTCTAGGTTTGCATGCTAAATCCTAGAGGTAAACTAAAACCTATTGTAAGGTATGTTTTAGTTTACCTCTAGGTATCTCGTTATTATATATCTCGTTATTATATTATATATTAGTTTACCTCTGTATATGTAACCCTAGCTAAACCTAGGGTTTATACACTCTAGAGTAAACACCCTGTGATCAAACGCAATCAAACATTACAACGCGTACATTTTATTTTGTCCATTTAGATTTGAATTTAGAATGGAATTTAGACATGTATTACAATTATTCAATTCTGTTTATTCTATTTTGAAACTTTGCGTGACATGTATTATAATAAGACCTATCATTAGTGTTATGTGCCGAAAGTCGTACTAATTGAATAAATAAAATGAATTGACCTGCCTAATACATTTTAAACTAAAATTTCCAAGCACGTTTAAGCAATTGCATTTACCTTTATAAAACACGTGATGTAAAAAATTACGGTCACAATTACAACACTTTTCATAATATCTGAACACTCCTGAACTAAGCCGGGACAACACTGAAAAACGTATCGGGGTTTTATCCATTTATAACGAATACCAATACAATAAATAATGTTTACATTCCACGGATGAAGCGAATTATTTTTTTATGAGATCATTGTTTATTATCAGAGTATTGTATTGCGTAAGTGCGTCATGAAGCGTGTCAGTAGTTTACGCATACCATCTAGCCGAACAACTGCGTCCTCGGTCATACCTTATGGGTCAATGCTTGTAGCATTTCCATAGACGGTCGCCGTGGCACAGTGATTAGTGTCATTGACATGACTTTTGTGTCCCCGGGACCCTAGATGCTAATCCAGGCAGGGGCAAACATTTGTGCGATGAGTGTAGATGTTTGTCCCGGGTCTTGGATGTTTGTGTGCTGTGATTGTGTGTGTCCATGCCTCCCGCGATACAGGGAATCCTAGTGCGGGAGTTTGAGTGTGATAAAAAAAAACTGAGTGTTTTTGTGCATTTGAGAGGATACTTTACGCCGTCGGTCCCGATTGTTGTCAGACTGAAAATTCTCGCATTAGGCTGGCAAATAGCTTTTCCGCCAACCGGCATTGGCCAGCGCGGTTAATTACGGCCAACACTCTCCTCTCTGCGAAAAAGTCTGGTCTCCCAACAGTGAGAACGTTTTGGGCTGATTATGCTAACTATCAAAAGTCTATCAAATATGACATAACCGTCAATTAAATTATATACATTTTCTTCTCAAGTGGCCTCTCCTTATAATGCCATATTTTTAGGTTAGTAATGCGTGAGACGTAAGTATTACTTCTACAAGATATATACTCAATAAGGTAATAAAAAAAATCAAATTGGCTATATTTTCTTGTAATATCAGAAAGCATGCATTTAGAAAACAACATTAATGTATTACGAGTATTACATTATTGCTGTTTTCTAAAAGGAGCAAGACACTTCAGATAATTTGTATCACTCTTGATACATGTTATACCACGTTTTTACGCGTAGTATCATTATTGATTGAAAAAAATGTATATTTTAGATGTTTTACCGGTTTTTTCAATCACGATGACGATAGCCAGAATCCACCCCCCATTTAAAATAGTTATTTATCGGTTTGTAAAAGCTGTTATAACAATAATTACCTTTAGGCATTATAATATTAGTTATTACTGCTTTTGAATTCTGTCACAAAAATAACTCAGTCATGTTAATTAAATTTTTCGGTGACGTTTAACACCACCTATATTATATAGGTTGAACTACAGCGAAATCATACATGTCTTGAATATTCGGTGAACAAAAAGTATTGCATTGACAGTAGAAGTAGACAGGGTTAACTAAGGGTTAACCACCCACTAATGGAAGGTATTTTTTATTATACCTAGATAGGAGCTTTCGATCCACAAAAATAGGTATTTCTGAATAGATGACGCTAAATTATATCGTCTTACTTTTTTATTTAACGCCATCTATACAACGGCGTATGTAATGCTGCAATTTATGTCAGAAAATAGCTACCTTAGCGTCCGTTAAAATTGTTTCTATCAGCCATAGATGGCATTTTATCTCTTTCCTGAGTCAGGCAGGTTTTCACTTATTTTCTTGATTGTGAATCGTTCATTTTATTACAAGTAAGGTTCCATAGCATTACACATTTTTTAAAAGTTATAATCATAGCTAATAATGCGGATGCGGACCGCATGTCCAGCAGTGGACGTCCTATGGCTAAGATGATGATGATGATAGCTAATAATTAAGCATTTGTTAGCAATGGCGCCATCATTAAAATATTTTATCAATGAGATAGATCGTTTCTTTGCAAAAACTTACGCTCATTAATTATAAATAATGTTTATACTTACTAGCTTATCGTGTCCCTTCGTAGTCGATATAATAATCTACAATTTGTTTCGGCTACAGTGAAGTTTGGTAACTTTGAAGACTTTTCTTAGATTTATAAGGATGCTGGATACCGTTTGGATACGTTAGGCTGGTAGATAGCACTGGAGACTGCCGCTCCAGTTCATTCCTGGTGCTCAGGCTAGCCATTGCTATACAGCGTGGGCGAGTGTGATGGCCATGATGGCCGCAGGTTAGCTAGTTATTTCATATTACATTTAATTTTGACTCGCTGTAATATTCAAAGTACTTACTCAAAATATTGTCAAAATACAGCAACAACAAAAAACAAATTCATACTCACACCTCTACTTCACTAGGACATTCTGTGTCGTGGGAGGTATCATGGGCACACACATTTAAATCACACACACATCCAAGAACCGAGAACAAAACTCTGTGCTCATTACAGATAATATGTTCGCCCCAGGCGTGATGCGAACCCAGGGTGCGGTTCTAGTAATTGTCGCTGATCACTGAGCCATGAGGACAGCCAAAATGCAACGGTATTGTGATAAATAAAACGCTAAGTTTATGTTGGGATAAATTGTATTATTGATGCAAAAATTAAATTCGTTGAGGCAGTAAATGTTACCTACACAGTGGTAGGTAATTTTTACAAGAATATTTATTTTTAGCACCCATTTAAATGGATTACTGACCCGAATGCACTAACAAGGACTAACATGATTTTGATACGAGAGATTTTGAGAAGATTATAAGATTCGTAGACCCGAAGATCTAAGTAAAACCATAATCGATGTACCAGATCATTAATATTATGTCATCTGTTTGTACAATTGTCAAAATAGTAGGTAGTTTTAAAAACTTTTTAAATACAATTGACATTGGTTGTAGTGAAATGAAAAATGCCTCGTTGAGATGCTGGTGTTGATATATTCCGGGATAATTATTGTCATCATTAATAACGTTATCATCTTCACCAGTTTACAAGAAGATGGCATGCTTAGGGTCTTTCTCATGGTAGCACTTGACGTAGTTCCAGGCGGTCTGTTGAGGAGTATTTCCCTTGTTGAGTAGACAAGCGTCTATTAGCTTCTCAACTGCTGGTTTATCAGCTGAAAAATACACAATCATAGTCAATTTCGTAATAATTTTGCATGGTAGTAGGGTATCTTCTAGTGCCTAGAGCGTGCAGGCAACTGCCCTTTAAAGTATATTGATGTTTTGGGTGTGCAGGCTTCAATGAAATATACTATAGATACACAGTCTCTATGAAAATCTATACTCAAAAGTGTCCCCTCGCCAGTGTTTATTTATACAGGTATGTACCCCTCCACCTAATATAAAATTATTCTACAAGCGGATATTGTGTCATTGTAATAATGAACCTTACTATCCCAGCAATTGAGTTGTAAAGATATTTGTAAGAGTTTTTCATCTATTAATTTTTGGAGTCTTACTTCGGCATCGCAATACGTCACACGATTGGCGCGGTCACACGCGACTGAGAGCAAAACAAGGCATATGCCTCGTTTTGATGCTACTGTTTTCGAGATCGCGTACGGTTATCCACCCTATTTTATATAGTTGTGTATACAACAAGTTGTAGTATTGTGACTGTCAAAAGCTATCAATCGTTTACCTCAAAGCTCAAAGCGCTACTGACTGAAAAGGCATATATATTTATGACAAGTTTTTATTTTAAAAAAAGGCGAATCCTTACAAACAAGGTATGAAAATAAAAATCATGTAACGTAAAGTGACATGGATTGAAGTGAAATTATTTATATCATAGTAGAACGCTATGTACATGTTTTGCATTTGCAAATTAAATTAAAAAAATATTTGCAATTGCACCTTTGACCAAATCCTTATTACATACTAAAACAGGCTACTCTAACGTATCAGTCGTCAATATAGCCGATCACTTACCCAAGTTTTACACTGAAGAAGAAGAATTTGAAATGGACAAAAGCGTCTCTGATCTATTGAAATAATGTACTGATAATCACTCAATCTAATCATTTATGAAAATATTTCACGCGGTTTATTTTATGCTAAAGTTATTGACACAATAACAGTGGACTATTCTAGGAAATTGTTCGTGTTTGGTGGTAAAAAAAGGCTAGTGGTTTTATTATTATGTTATTGACATATTCATCCGTTTTAGTTAAAATAAGGATATTTTAAATTAACTACATTTTAACAGACAAGCTCTGCTGGACCTATGGGGAAGCCCATTGATTTTCACAAGGACCGGAAGATGCATACATTAACCCGCGCTGGGGTGAATTAGCACTTACCAGCATTGGGCACCTTGGCTAGAGCTACATCCTTCTTAAACTTGCCATCCTTAGTCATCAGTTCTGACTTCATCAGCATGCACAGAGCGTATTTCTTCAGGGGTTCATTGTCAGTCTATAAATAAACAAAATATAATTTTGAACAAGAGTATAATAAATTAATGTCTACGATTGATATATAAAAGTAATTTTGGTCCTGACAATTCTTGATTGTCGTCTTGGGTAAACTGGATGGAATTTGAAAAAGTGTAGTTCCCTTTAAAGTTTCATCATTATCATTATCTCAACCATAGGATGTCCAATAGGACCGGATGGAAGTGGCCCTCATCCAGCCCTTACCTGAGATATTAGTCAGGTCGTCTTTAAAATTTATTTGATTGAATTGCCAATTAATAGCAAAAAAATATGCTATCTATAATGATTATGTTTCATTTACCCTATACCTTAATTCTTATTGAGAATAATTGCACCGCTTGTAGGTCGCTTTAAAATAGTACAAATAAAATTTCGAAGACTAAATGGCGCAGACTGTAGGATATGAACCTATACGCTCCCAAAGGAGCACCTCCAGCTTATACATTTACTAAGGGGATTGTAGCTAGATGTGAAATAGCTTCGAACAAGTAATAAGTCGTTTTAAGTAAAATATAAAATATTAAAGGTAAGTAAAGTAACATAATCAGCCATGGCTAACCAACTGGTGTCAATGTAGTTATAAATATAAAATTTACTTTTAATTACATCAATGTATTTTAGTTTGTTAAGTTTATAAGGGTATCCAATTTAAACCGGCATTAACACATATAATACAATAATAATTTATTGAACTGAAACCAAAAATGTAAATATGCGGTCTTATCGCATGTACCGTTCAAGTTTCTGTGGCATAAATGAGGTAGCGACAAAACCGTAGTCCACGCGGGTGAAACCGCAGGGCGCAACTAGTTAGTGACACTGTCTCTATTCCACTTCTATTGCATATTCCGGATTGAGAGGTATTTCTCTAGAATTAGGAATTAGGTAGGAATTTTTCCTTAGCTATTTATATGAAAATGGCAGTCCACGAGAATAGGAACTTTGCAGAGTGACAAAGAATTTGTAAATTACGGGATTCCACAGGGAACCATTCTCGGTTCGACCCTTTTACTGATATATATAGATGAACTATGTAGGAAAGAGCATATGCCGAAATAGTAGCGTTTACGGATATGATGCAGATGGGAATCTACCGCAAAAAAGGATTTTCTCTACTTCGAATGATTAGATTTTAATTTATTAACATCCAACCTAGAAACAAATATATATACATATATATATACATACTTCTACTGTATAATCTAGCGTTTGAACACTATCTCCCTTGATGGACAGTGACGATGTGGTCGAAAATGTTATCACGCTAGACCCAGAATGCTCACTGGCTCTCAAGGACTGCTGCCTGAACACACTATGTGTTTGGTGACAGTTTTCCAAACTTGAGGGTGGTAGCTAGCCAGGCGGGTACTCGAAAGTACCCCACCACTATGCTGGGGATTTGATAACGGTGTTAACTTCACCGGAAGCTCAAGCTGCTGTTGGGGATGGAACCAGTGTCTGTCAGTTTGACAGGCGACGCTCCCCCCGCTGAGGTATCATCGCTTCGAAATATATGACTTAGCATAAAATAAAATCTACATCCAAACAATAGTTTCGAAATTAAAGCACATTTCTGTGATAGCTCTAACGCAATGTGTAAACGTTATATGATGAACTTAACAAATAAAATTAAGTATTTGAGAATTGCTGTTGATAAACACCTTAGATGGTTGCCACATGTACACATAGATTGTTGACTATTTACTTTTCTCTGCGCCAATCAGTCTTATCATACGGTATCCTAGCATGGGGAAGAGTCAGCAAGACTCTTCTTATAGAACTAGAGAAAGCCCAGAGAGCTGTTTTGACAGTGATTTTGGGTAAATGACGCGATGGTTTTAACAGTTTCTAACTTAATATCAAATCCCTTATTTTGACCCTGCGCAAATATGCAATCAAGGTAGGTATTAACGAGAAACGCCGATGCAATATGGTTTATGATTCCTACTCATAATTTGTTCAAATCTGTATGAACCTAGCAATTTAATAACATCATCATAAATTTTTAATTTTATCATTTGCATTTCATTTATCATATTTATAGGTTAAACTAAAATGGAGACCACGGACTGGCAAACGCAGCATAGGACGGCCATCGACTAGGTGGCCAGACGACCTAACTAAGATCGCAGGCAAGGGCTGGATGCGGGCCGCTTCCAACCGGTCCTTGTGGAAATCAATGGGGGAGGCCTTTGTCCAGCAGTGTCCACTGCTGGACAAAGGCCAGGACCGTCCTATGGCTAAGATGATGATAGGTTAAACACTTAAAACTCCGAGCAATACCACCACTACGAAATGTATGGTGTCAGGGAGCCTGAAATAAAGGTTTTGCCTAGTTTGGGACCCATTAAATTGTTAATATAACGGTTAATACACAGGCCAAAATGTAATTTTTATTTAAGCTGATTATTATTTTTTCTAGTAATAAGAAAAATATATTGTCTATTGTCGAAAAGAAAAGAATTATGTGTCTGTCTTGTTTTGACTTACGTGATTAGAGCGTGCCTCTAAGATCGAGCGTCTCCTTTTCTATGAGATAAGCGTAACGTATCTTCTTTTTCATCATTAGTCACACATCACAAAAACACTAGATTTACCGTACATACCTTATAATCGCCAGTTTTTAGTTTGTTCACAAGTTGTTCATCTGGTTTCGTCTCCGCCAAGCATTCGGTCTTGTGTTTTTTTAGTTTTTCTTTCTGCTCGTCTGACAAGGCCTATAGGTATAAAATGATATGAATAACATTGTAATTATTTACGATTAAATTACTAAATAAAAGAGGCGAGCTAAAAAGCTCATCAACAACGACTCTGTAGTCGAGAGGAGACTTCAAAGCCTGCAGCACCGACGTATAGTCGCTAGCTTATCGGTGTTTTATCGGAAACATTTCGGGGAGTGCACTCGGGAGTTACCTACATAAATTGGTTCCACCATCCCCATTCCGTCTAAGGACGACCAGTAGCACGGCAATGCGACATTCGTACATGGTGTTCCAACTTGTCGCACGAAGCGTTTTGCTCCCACACCATAGTGCGTACAGCTAATGAGTGGAACTCATTGCCTAAATCTGTGTTTCCGCATGAATACAATCTGGATGTCATCAAGTCACGATTGAATAGGTATCTTCTGGGCAGGCGTGCTCCATCGTCGAGCGCATTATCACTTAACATCAGGTGAGATGGTGAACAAACGCTCACCTATTCCCAACAAATATATTTAAAAAAATAAATATCGTATGGTTATTTTATTTCTTTCTTTTCGAGACTTAGTGAGTCACTACAGGCATCAAACCTAACATTGAGAACCTATTTGGAATACATTTTTCAATAAATATATTGTAATGAGTACATTTTTTGATAAAGGCTAAAAACCGTAATATAAAAAAATAGACATTATGCTCCGTTTTTATAGCCACCTCTGGTTCTAGTTTTTTTTATGCGGCGAATGTCAATGTATTATTAATTCTATTTGCATGTAAAAGTACATATTTACTGTTTAAGTTCAGTATAGTTATAACATCGAATTTAAATCCGGCGTCGTTCATGCCTAGAGTACATAGTAGAAAATGTATTTCCATATATTTTATTGTTCTTGGCGGATAACAGATTATTGTCAAAATCGTACCGATAATCGTAGACCGTAAGATGTTATTTTTCTCCTGCAGATACCTATGCTTTAAATGTGCACGAAACAAAAACACGACAATTTAGAAGTCGCTTCTTCTCCAAACTCACTTGAAATATAGGTCAAAAACTCACCTGAGCCACGACGAGGCAAACTGCGAGCACTAACAAAGTCTTCATGTTGATCTAGTTGTAAATGAGACAGACACTACACTGACATCCCGTGGGCTTGTCCTTTATATAGGCTGGCGTAGGCTAGGGACCATTTGAATTCGGTGTTCAGGGATTGATAACATTTTGTACGGCCTAAAATTAACTTGATAGTATTTTTCTGTGTAACAATTTACCAAACCACCCAAGAATCTTCTTTTATTTTTTAACTTAAAATATCTAATTATTGTACGATTTTAAAGGTTATTTCAGTTATCAAAAAATAGCTTCTTCCTATAACATAATACAAAGTTCATTTATTTATGACATTTTTTATGCTTTGTTTGTTTTTAATCACAGATATGTTTATTAATGAACAAGTCATTACCAGTCAATTTTCTGGTGGTGAGCAACATGTCTTAGTGTGAAACTGTATTTTGATAATAATAAGTAGATTTCTGAAATTATCAAAGACAATGAAGTACCTATTCATTGTCTTTGATAATTTCAGAAATCTTCTTATGTTCGATGTTAGTCTTTCAAGCCGTTATGGTGCTGAGTGGCAACAAACATAGTACTAATCTACACTAAAAAAACATTACGAGTCTAAAGAGGAAAGATTTGTATGTTTGTAACGAATAAACTCAAAATGTAATCGACAACACAAACTACCTTAAGCCTCTCGAATCTAGACTAGGAACTCTACCGAAGAATACTCACGCCAGTGTTGCGTAAATTGTATTTTATTTTTTCTTTTAAATACATAATATAATCTAAATAAGTCTTCCAAATTTTCCACTCGTAAACAACCACTTAAATCTTTAAAAATGTTGTGTATCCCGTGTTAAGTAGTTAGTCACCGCGTAAGTCTGGAACAATCCAGGCGCAGTTCAAGCCAATTTCTCAAGACTGGTTCGAACCACACTATATCATTATTATTTCTGATAGTTATCATTGTGCTATGAAAAGCCGCTTTCGATTTGTAACCTTCACATTATTATAGTAATACAAGTGCAAGTTAAATTAATAAATATTTTTACTAAGTTATCATCTCTATCATCATATTTATCCAACATGGATTTGTCATCGGTAAGTTGTGCATTAAATTTTTTTTTTATTGCTCTAGTTGATCTAGTATTCTGGCTCTTACTCTAGGAATCATAATGTTGTGAAACACGCTGATGATCTTGTCTCTTAAAATGCTAAAAAATACATCTGGATTATGCGCTTGCTAATTTTAGTCAATCCAAGCTATTGATAATCAGTCTGTAAAGTAAAGAACATCTCCTACACTACAAAATATTATGCTTCAACACAATTCGAAAATCTCCCAATCAAGAGTGTTTCCAGTCCGTTGTCACTTAGTTCTAAGGTCAACTTTATCTAGGTGCTTCACTACTTATATTTTCTCTTCATTGTAGACACATTTCTTGCTGTATATTAAACCACCTAGAGTAATTTTCATAACATGAATAATGTGTTGTTGAATGTTTAAACTCCCTGCAACATTGCTTATTTGGTAAAAGAGAACCCATTCGCATGGACTGGTTTATTTTGTAAACTGGTTTATTTTTTAAACAAAAATTTTTACGGCAATGGATGAAACAATTGAGCTGGCTTGAAGATGTTATTTTAAATTAATGTGAAATGTATTTAAAATGTGAAAAAAATGTTTCATTATCACATTCACTATAGAACAATAGGTTATTTGTATGACACTAATATTATAAATGCTAAGATATGTGTGTGTGTGTGTGTTTGTTATGTCTTCATGTCTTAGCAGCTTATAACTCTTCTTGAATGATTTGAGTTAAATTGGGAATGTAGGTACTTACATATTTTATAACCACGAGGTCCACATCTCGAAGAAAATAATTATGAAATCGTGAGATATTGATTTGCTATAGTTTAGTTATGTATGTTATATTGTATTTCCAGTTATGTAGACTTGAAATTAAAAAAAAAATTAAAAAACATGGTTACTTTTTATGTCGAAAAAATTTATAGTTCCTCTATGATACATTAAAAATCAAATAATATTATAATTGTGAACGTGACTGGCTGTCTAAAAACATAATGTTTTCAAACTTAAAACACTGAACAAATTTTGATAAATTTCGGTATAGAGACAGATGGGACTTTGGAAATGATATGGTTTCTCTGGGATAACGGAGGTAGCACGAAAACCGTAGTGAAACCGCGGGAATCAGCTAGAATTTCAACATTTTTGAGTAGGATTAAAATCTAGTATTTTCTCAAATAGAAAACGCTCAACTATATTACAAAATCATCGAAAAGTCCTTATCCATTATTTTACTCTCCAAATTGTCCAGTTCCAACCTGTCTGAATTCCCTTCGTGTGTTTCGACCTCATGTCCTAACTGATAAATTGCGATTCAACAATCAAACTAACGATATAATGCAGTAACTGCTGTCGATTCATTGTACATTGACCCTTACGTCCTCTACTTATTACCGTGTTAGAATTCAGTCAATATGAGTTAAGTGACTATGATCAGTTTCATAATAGCTTATTTATTTTGAAATACCAAAAGTTATACATAATATGTTCCAACTAAAGAATTCATAGTTTCCAATCTTTATACATACACATATTCACACGCCTCTTTCTTGTACGGGTAGGCAAGAGACCACAGCCTTTCAGTTGCTAAGATCCCGACACAATTCTTTCGCTTCATCCACGTTCATCTGATCTTTCATAATTATAAGAGCGTTGATTTTGAGTACTCTTGACCTGGCCAGTTCTTAGAACTTCCTCAATTTGATTTCAGAACGTTCGCCTAGGTTGTCCTCTTCTAACACTACCATTCAATTCATCCATGTATACCTGCTTAGTCCATATCCTTTCGTTCATTCTCACTATACATGACCGCAAACCATCTTAACATACTTTTCTCTCAATCTTAGTCACTACATCTTCGATTACAACACAACATTCCCTCATCACATTACTCTTTACCCTGTCACTTTGTTTCACACCAATCATACTTCTCAGAGCTCATATCAACTGCATTTATCGTGCTTTTATGCTTTTTCTGCCACACCCAACTTTCACTACCATACATTTGTATTGGGTCCAACACTCCTCTATACACCGCCAATCGTGCAATTCTGAACATCTGCTGGCATCTTTATGGTATGGATCTAATCTATATCACTGGTATGATTATGAAATGTTTACATTCACAGTTTAATGTGGTGGTTAGCATAATCAACCCAGCACGTCCTCATTATTGGGACAGGGACCTTCCTCTCCGAGATGAGTATTGGCCATAATCTAGCTCCTTGGCCAATTCGGGGGGCCCAATATTGGAGTTCTCAGACCACCCAAAGGCCAAATTGTATTTTTGTGTGTGTGTAACAAAGAATTGTATTGAACAAACTCAAAAACCTACTTTGCCGATATCAAATTTCTTTCACCATTGGAAAGTTACATTCCAGATTACCCTTTACATTACAGATTACCCTGAGTAACATAGGCTTAAAAATTTTCAAAAAAATGAGAAATCCTTATTATTTTAAATCTTCAAAATGTTTACCCGTGCGAAGCCGGAGCGGACCGCTAGTAATACCATAAATAGAGATGTATAAGATGTGTATTTTTGTATATTTGTAACAAATAAAGTCGAAAATGACTGGACCGATTTCCAAATATCCTTTCACGATTAGATCGCTATATATATTACTGGAAAATATTAGGAATCCCTACTAAAACTTCAATAATGTAACCGGGCAAAGCCGAGCCGGCCATTCGGTACCTTGATAAAAACCTGCCGACCAGCTTTGCAATACGTTTGAAGGTTAAAGTACCAGTTTGAAGGGCCAAAGAGCAGCGGACGAGCGGATATTCTATGGGTTATCCAAGCTCGCAAGTATGAACTAGATTTTTCAAGGTAACGGAGTCAATTATTTGATGATACATTTGTTCTGCAAATGCAGTTGCTATATATTCACGTTTATTTGGAAATGAAATATTTATTTATTTCAATTTTATGTCAAAAGTTATGAAACATTATTAATATAATGAGGGAAAAAGTTCCAAAATGCTTACTTGATGGCGTAATAGTCATAGAAATTTACCTTTTTTTTCATTTATTTAGTTTATACATTATTAAACTTAAGCTAAAAATACTCAAAAACCTAGAATAGGTTTAACTTTCATCACTTTCATAACTTCTCATTGACCTGTCATTGTCAATGAGAATAATTTATGAAGAAGAAGACTATTGAGAGGAGCAAGTAATATTAGAATATTCCAGGATCGAAAACAAAATCATAATGAAAAATAGACACCTCAGTCACATTATAGTAAGAGAAAACATTTGTCATTATCATCTCAGGCATAGAACGTCCACTACTGGACATACTTAAAAAATATGTGCAAAATAATGAGAGAGACATAGGCATCGTTTATTTAACAGCTTCAATTCCAGTAAAAAAATAATGAGAGTAACTAAAATAATCAATTTTTTTAAAATAACTTATAAGTGTGTCGAAAAAAGGGAAATAAAAAACGGTACTTAAGTTACGGTCAGGTAAAGTTCCCAAAAAGCTGGCAACATTACCTCATTGAACAGCCAAACTTATTCGTTGGCCGACGTATTATTATGTTAAAATAAAATATTTAAGCTTGAATCACTTGATGGTCAGTGACGATGTGGTCGAAGATTTTATCACGCTAGACCAGAATGCTTACTGGCACTCTCAAGGACTGCTGCCTGAACACACTATGTGTTTGGTCACAGTTTGACTGACTCGAAAGTATCCTACAACCATGCACGAAATTTTATAACGGTGTTACCTTCACCGGCAGCTAAAATCGCTGGTGGGGGTCAAACCAGCGTACATCAGTTTGACAGACGAAACTCCCATCGTTAAGCTATCATCGCTACAAGGCTTACCTACCAATGTCTAGCAAGCCCGCCTGAGAAAGTAACCGTACACATTTTCCATGTTCATTTGCATAATTAATAGTAAACGACTTCGTGGTTTTTACATTACATATGTATATGTATGTACTAGAGTACTATGTAATAGAGCTATTTGAATATATTGTCTGTAAAATAATTCCAATTTTCAATACAGACTTTGTAGCAGTTGAACATTTAACCGGGCCCGTTTTGGCACAAGAATTCGCATGCGCTCTGCCTCGCCATATCATGAGGAGCAAAAGTTTGGTACGATCTCATCTTGCAGCAAGATCATACTACTACACTAGAATGTAAACAAAAGGTGTTGTGTATTAACTTCTTAAACGCAAACAAAATATTTCGTGGAACGCTGTCATTTTTACCTGCCCGATCTCACCCGACATCAGGATTGCCGAACTGAAAAGAGGGAAGTTTTAATTTCATTCGATGAGAATGTTCAATTGTTAATTAAGTCAAAGTGAATCAAATTTGAATAATACGTGAAAAATGGAACTTTTGGAAACCTGTCATGGTGGGTAAATATGGCGAATATTTTAAAACTTACGTTGCTAAGGTTTATTGTAATCAAAAAGCGTTATCAGTAAAGGACTTTCATTTGTTTTTTTAACAGAATGTACACTTTATATATTGCACTAAACTTTTACAAAATCTTTATTTTATACTAGCCGTGGCCCGCGGTTTTACGCGCGTGGTGATGAAAAACGATGCCTAAATAAGCCTATGTGTTAATCCAGGTTATAAGCTATCTTCATACTAAATTTCAGCCAAATCCTTCCAGCCGTTTAGGCGTGAAAGAGTAACAAACATACATACAAACGTTCACGTTTACAATAATAAGTAAGTAGGAAGTTTCATCCACATCTTTAAATGTATTTTTTGCGTATTGCGTGGTTTACTTTGTGACGATAGAAAATATATATACTATATACTGTTTCTACGGGTATAACGTGGTACTTACGCGTAGTCGATATTACGATCGAATATATACCCGTAGAATCAGTGTAAAGTAAATGTTAACGTGAGTTTTAATTAAAAAATATATATTTATAGATTAAAGTAGGTCATAATAACTATTACTATTTGTTATATATATATTTCTATCATTGTATACGTTATAGAATGCAGAAGAAAGAATTAACCTTATTGTTGTCGCTCTAATGAAATATTTTGAGGAAAATTTATAAAAAACAAAAATTAAGTTTTATCATTTTTACCACCGTTTCCTTGAGTGTCTATCGCCATGCGGAACACATAGTTAATAATTAAATGTTATGTATGTATTTACTTATGACTCATTATCATTTTTTTACAAGATACAATATTAAAATAATTACTTAATATTAACATTTA
Source organism: Apeira syringaria (assembly GCA_934044485.1). Classification (NCBI taxonomy): domain Eukaryota; kingdom Metazoa; phylum Arthropoda; class Insecta; order Lepidoptera; family Geometridae; genus Apeira; species Apeira syringaria. Next base: position 22,352,825 of record OW203660.1, on the reverse strand, counting down.
AAAGATAAAAATGTATAACATATTTTTGTGTATATGTAAATCAGTAATAGAAACTGTTTCTAATCTGTGATGCAGCACGCCAACTTCACTATGGTACAAATAAGCCGCATTGCGCAGCCATACCCCTAACGATCTTCGACTAACTTCACACCAGTTGGAAATTTAAGGAGCATTGCAAACGTCATGAACGAAAACAACTGAAATAATATTCATTATTGACAATAAATTCAGCACAAATAAGAAATATATTTAAATGAAGAAAAGATTTCTTATTTATAAACAGAAAAATATAAGGTATTTTCAAGACGGCTTGAATTGCAGGTGAGTTGTTGATTGAATTATTATTCAAGAGCTTGTTTTGGGAATTAAAAGTCGAATAATCTAATTTGGATTGTAAAATTAATTGACATCAAGAAGTTGACATGATTAGCGATAACTGTAATTGATGTTGGACGTAATCAATGCTGAATTTTACGTAGTAATAGTAAACTCAGTGGAATTTTAATATTGGACAGAGAATAGGTAATCAAAAAATTTGTTCAGTGTGATTTTGGCCCTTAGAGATTCCAGAATTATTTATTCTATCCTTTTAACTACTGCAAACAAAAAACATAAAAAACGTATAATATCAAAATATTTAAATCGGTATGCCTGTTTAACTTTACAAAGCATAAATATAAATTTTGTGTACGTGATATTTAAAATATAGTCACTGTTTTTTGTTAAATAATTTACACAATTGAAATAATTCCATAATATCAATTCCCTATTGATAAAATTAAGCGTAGGTACTTTATTTTTAATACCATAGATAAAAAACTCCATGCAATTCATGTTTCAAATGTCGGTTATTGATGTGGTACAACAATTAACTAACATTATTAGTCATATCTCATTATAAATAGTGCAATCATTATAATATAAATTTTGAAAGAACGAATAGAATAATAACAAACACAATTCTTATTAGAAATATTTTTTTAATAATAATTCATGAAATATATATAAATGTATACCCTGATTATATTAATATGTAAGGAGCACGCGTAATGTATTAATATGTAATTACAAAATAAGGATAATGACCTCAGGGGTCGTAGCAGTCAGTCTTTGACAGTTTGATTTAGTACCCATCCCTGGCTGGAGTTTTCGGTGAAGGTCACATCAAATATATCGCGTGGTGGTACGGTACTCTCCAGTAACCGCTTGGCTAGCTGCATTCTTCGAGTATGTAAAACTGTCACCAAACACACAATGTACTCAGAGGGTTGTCTTTGGGAGCCAGACTACATTCAAGATTTACAGTGATTTTACTTTCGACCACATCGTCACTGACCAGTGTATTAGAATATGAGTAATAATAGTATGTGGGAGAGTACACTTGTCAAACTTTACAAAATTACGTCTGTAAAGTTTCAGAAAAGTTTCTTTTTCGTTTAAAAAAAAGCAGACGCACTTGCGAATTGTTAATTTAATTTAGTTGAAAGTAACATCATTTTATTATTTTAGCAATAAGATAACATATTCCAATAGCAACACATTCCAGGAAGGAAATGTTAGAATTAGATATTCTTTTCACGTTACATATGGGACATATGGGATAGCGTTTAGATCACACGCAGACCTGAAACACCCCTAAAAGCTAAATTTTATTGTTAGCCTTCGCAACAAAAACTTTTTCCGAACTATTGCATATAAGAACAATAAACAAAAAACTACCACTTTTGCTTTTATTTTCAAATTGGGTCATTACTATACAAGCCACGTTTCGATGAGATGTGCACTCTCTCTTTACGTGTTTAAAGCTGAAATCATAAAGCAAAAGCTCACAGAATAATCGTTTCTTATTATGTTAGTATCATAGCAACTGTACCATAATGAAATGTATACGATTTATAAATCTTGATTATTAAATTAAGATATTTTCAAACTAAGTAATACTTTTTTTATATTTACATTTCTTTTAGGTCATCTCCATGCAACGGTTGCCTGGTAGATATCACTTTTAGTGATAATGCCGCCCATTTTCATACTCTTTATATAAATTTAAATATATTGTAAACATTGTTTTATATTTAAGGTGTAACAATAAAAAAAATATATATTCTAATCTACCAGTTAGAGTAACTGTTCTTCAATTATACTTACTAATTAGTATCTATTATTGTAGATAGTCAGTCAGTTAGATCTGTAATGAAATAATGTATAGTAATGTAATTAAATTTCACGGTGTTATAAATACTACTATTTATCTTTCTATCTAGCACATAAATTTAACCAGTAGCGAACGATAAATAGCAAATAGTAAACGTGCAAACACAATTACGAATAATTATCTACCATTTGTGCAATGTACATTTGTGACGTCACCATTCCTCATATCCTTAAAACAAATGAAAGCATACGATAAGCTATAATAGCGCATTTGCGTGCCGTCACTGCTGTCGGCCAGGTGGACGTTGACATCAAGACTTATTAAAAAAAACAGCACGGGGTTGCCCGCACTGCAGCGCAATCGATCGCCTTTGTCACGCATGCGCACGGCCTATCCTCACGTCAATGGCGAATTGAGACAACCCAGCGTGAGTCTCCGACATGCCGAAACCGACACCAGTAGAAGATCTTATAATACCTCCACAAGATCAAAAAATATGCGGGACAATATGTATTTGCCAAATGACAGCAATTCTCAGCTGCGTTTCAATCGTGTACCTAACTGTAGCCATTTACATGCCTTACACCCGAGCTGTAGCTTCTGGAATCGACCCTACTCCAATTATGTGTACCACAACAAGGGCTGTGAACAAAGATAACTGTGACTGGGGTTCGTGTGGTGAATGGTGCCTCAGTAAGACTTCCGGTGCCTGCATCCAGATATACGTTAATGTCAGAAAAAATGGAACGTCTTTGTTACTCTCTGAATGTGGAAGTGCTGCCAATAAAACTTGTTTTGGTATCGACCAAGAGAATGCGAGAAAGTACCACTGCATAAGAGACGAGTGCCGTAATTTAACTGGCACTTTCAACTGTACAGAAGGAAAATGCATCAATATCACAGACGCCTTCGAGTGTGCATTCCGTGAAACAGATCCACCGTTGAAATGTTCTGGAAGAAGAGGAAAAATTACGTGCATTGATGTCCACGGTCTATATTCATGTAACAGGGGCACATGCAGAAAAATCAGAACACCTTATAACTGCGATCGACGATGCGTGGATATCCCAACCCGCAACAAAAACGTGATAGTCTTGAGTGGTGATCGAGTATTTTTGGCAAGATGTAATAAAGTAGGTTCGGAAGAAAATTCAACGGTTCTTTGGACAGATAATGGTGAAGAAGTACTTATGCTATCGTGTCATGCAGTCCATAATGGTACAACAGGCGTAGTGGCTGTCGACTGCATAAATGCTGCTTTATTGCCCAAAACTGAAATTTCCGATCTGACAAATTTCACCTATCTCCAGTACTTGTATCAAAGCAGGGCTATCCCAAACCGCATAATAGCGCCTTCAGAAGTGGAATTGACTTTAGCGAATGACAGTCGCTTGATGATCAATTTGGAAGGATGTGTGAATACCCTTGCTGATGAATGCAGAGATTTTCTCAAAGATTTTGGACGTGATGGAGCTGATCACAATGCTAAAGCTAGATTCCCATGTTTTTATATGGAAAACAGCCCCGATACAGTAGTGGCACGTTTTGATTTGGACTCTACTTATCGACAGTTTGTAGTGGCCTTAGTATTTCCAACAGTTCTTGTGGTGATTTCGTGTATCACCCTAATGCTTTGTCAAAGAACAATAGAAGTCGGTGATGATGCGAAGATGAGATTTAAGGGATGCACTGGAAAACAAGCTGACTTGCAACTAAGCCCAAATGATCCTGTTTCTCCACTCTGAGATCAATCACGTAAGCTTCCTATCTATTGTGGCATATAATAAAATGTTGTAACTATAAAATACATTGTAGAGGCCGCGACAAACGGCAGACAAATTCGACCTTGACACGTTAATACTGGTACGAAATCGTGTTTAAAGTCCATTAATACTTTATTTAGAAGTCCCGTTCGATAGCACGAGCAGCACGATCATTTACTTTTAATTTTACTATTTCTTTGAGGTTTTGCCCCACTGTAGGTAATACATTAAGTAATAGAATGAATATTCTTGTCTAATAACGGTAACTGTAAGCATTACTACTTCTTAAATGCATATTTTTATGTAATTACTGAGATCAATTGGGGAGGTGCAAATGTTAAATAAACGAATTTATTTACTTCGATGTTTTGACCAAGTTGCATTGATTGTGATTACAAGAAGTTTTTTTACGCGATTATGTCCCGACCGATTAAATAACAATGTGTTGTAATCGCGAAAGTCTATAAATTAAAAAAAAACCCAAAGCACTCTTCTTAACAGCTATGTTTAATTCTGTTTCAGGCGTTCCCCTCCTTTGCGAGGGTCCGGCTAGTTCACTAAGAGACGACTAAATGCTTGCTATGCTTTCTATTGGCTGAACCTCCCTCGGAAAATGTCATCTTTAAGCAGATCACGCACCAGCCTCTCGCCGGGTGCATCAGAAAGGTCAACTCTTCCTATGGGAGCATCTGCTGAACCAGGAAGTCCAGATTTTCCACCTTTAGAGCCAACGAGGGAGCAGCTACTGCAAGAGTTTTTCGAAAAATTCAAATTATACACATCAATATGCTTAGGCACCGCCGCTATACTCGCAGTTTTTGCTTTCCTCTTCTTAATACCATTCGTCGTGGAGCCAGCTGTTCAAACAATACTTGCCGAATTTGTACCAGAAGCTGGAATATGCGCAGTTTCGGAACACGTTCATGCAGAAACGCTAACTAATTGCACGTGGGCTTCGTGTAGAGAAGGATGTACAACAGCTCACACTAAATGCCACAAAATTCGAGTAAATCTAGCAAGGAGGCCATTTGTTGAAGGTGCTGTAACACCTAAAGAATGGGACGCAACTGATCTGCGTTTCCTCATAAACCCGGAAGGTTGTGGTTATCCGCCGAGAGTGAATTGCTCAGTGTTTGCGAAGGATTATGCTGGACCTACTGCTCCTAGTATTTTTCCTTGTTACTATAGCATGACTAGGCCAGATCTGGTGGTAGCGAGATATTCCTGGGATACAACAATTCGTGGGCTAATTCTTGCTTTGGTGTTGCCTACAGCAGTCTTCGTATTCAGTCTTAGTGTGCTCGCATATTGGCACTGTCGATGCTGTGACAGAGCTTGCAATAGGCGAGTACATGCAGAATCTTACGCCAGCAAAGAGGAGTAAGTTTTAATTGATAAATTATTACAAACAAAAATAAATGCATGTTTTGAGGTAGTTTCAATAAAAAAACATTATTTTAATTTAATTCTTTTATTGATTTCTCAGTTTTGTTTTATTGTATAACTGGAATTTCAGGCTCGCTTTCCACTTCGCTGAGGAAACTTCATAGTTTTTATGGATGTAGTTTTACAAGTACGTTCTATATATTTTCAGATTTTGCACAGTACATTGAATACAAATACACGACGAAAAACTTAAATTTTTATAATGCTTATTATTAATGTAGTAGTAGACATTGGTGCTTCAAATAATCGTTTTAGTTTCACAACAAAATATATGGAATAAAAAAAACAGTTCACATATTAAAGTGCAACTTGTTTGATTGTATTTTTCTGTCAACCTTTTATGCAAATAGATTAAAAGTTGTACGACACTTTGTCATGCATAAAATTATGCTTATTAAAAAATGTTTCTCTTTACAGCAGCAAACTACTGTGCGAGTTAGACGAAGATCCGAGTGATGACGTCTTCTGACGCCGGCCTTCAGCCGCCCGCCGCCGCGCCTCCCCGCGTTCTGATGGCTACACACAGCTTTGAAAAAAACAAAAGTATACATTTAATTGCAATCGATATGCAAACAATAAAGTAACAGATACTTCTGCATGCATAATGCAATTTCTGCGTAAGTATAACATATTTACTGCATAACATGGATTTTTTAAGGTTGTGTACATATTATGTATGTGTTCCTTGCTATGCATCAATACATAATCTACGCATCATTCCACTTCTATCTCTATTCTCTTACTTTTTGAGAGCTCAACATGTGTGGTAATGTCAAAAGTAGCATAACGATTGGGTGTAATAAAGACTACATGTTAACATTATTGCATTGTAGTAATTGCACTAGTTTTATGCATTAAATGCTCCAATATTTGCAATATTTGTATCAATGTTATGCAGTAAATGCATTAAATGCTCCAATATTTGCAATATTTGTATCAATGTTATGCAGTAAATGCATTAATACTATGCAGCAATTGCGTTATTTATGGCATCATAAATTATGCAATTTAATATTTAAAATCTAATCAAAACCAAATGTAAAATGTACATTACAAGTGTATACTCCATTGATATAATTTGTATGATATAGATTTTCAAGAAACCGTTTTAAAAAGAAGTTTAATGCAAAGTAGTATGAAAAATATGTTTTATTGTTTAATAAAGTCTACTTATTTTCTAGAGTATATAAGATCATATTAAATACATTTGAAAGGAGTATACACTTTTATTCCATAAAATGAAATACAATAATTTACATTCAGAGATTGTGTGAAGTTATATCTATTATTGTAAATAAGTACAAGTAATATTGGGGAGGTGCTATTTTAAATCAGTATTAAATTTTTAAAATATCGGCGGGCAGTTACGCTTTTGCTTAAAATTTTATCAAAATCTGTAAAAAAAATATAAAATCAACGTCTCTTTATTATAATACTGAGCTATGCCGGACTATTATGATATTATATTTATTTTGTATTTTTGCTTCCGGAAACGCGTGATATTTTATTTTATTAGATAATAAGTAACATAGATAGTCATATCGAATAATTAACTTTTAAAACATGTTGTAAACAATTGCTGTGTTCACATAAGTTTTATGTATAAATAAGACAAATAATATTGTTTTCATCGCGTATTAAAGTTTAATATTTAATAATTGATATAACCATTAAATGTTAAAATATATTGTCAGCATATTAAATCATTTGCATTCTAAATGTAAATTTTTGAATGTCTTAGATTAAAGTAAATTGTAATCGCACCTATTGCATAACACATCCCTTTATTAATGAGATTATCAGAAATATATTGGTGGCTAACACCGCCGCCGCCCGAGCGAGATATTTGGCTTCAACCTTCTAGTAGTAGTTTTCAATAATTTTAGTTTAAATATTTTAGACCGTATAGATTTTAGTATAAGATCGAAATAGTGCAACGTTAAATATACGGAAAGTCCAGACTAAAAAACTTGATTCAAAATATTGACCGTAATATAGTGTTGGATTCAGTATTGCTTGCCTCACATGCCATTTATCAAAAGAAAATTATAGCTTAAAACCAATTTTGACAGTTTAAAATCAATTTGTTAATTAGCTATTACTCATCGGCATAAACTTTTTTTTACCCGACTGCTCCAGAAGGAGTAGAGGAATATACATTATGCATATTTTATTTTGCAATGCTATAATGTTCTCATAATATAATATCATCAACAGCGTGAAGGTTATAAGCTCCCCAAGTAAAGGCTTTTTAAGCGATAATATTCTTCTTACAAAAATCGTCAGCGAGGCGCCTGGGTACATCAAAATTAAAAAGAATAATAAAGCAGATTCTTCGTTCCTTCAATAATTCACTTGTTTCATATCGATTTACAAGAACTAAATTAATTGAGGTCAAATTTGCAATTTTAAATTAGAGCGTTAAAAACGAAAATAATAATTCCATTTTTTTTCACTTATATGCAATTCTTATAATTTATGATGTGATACAACCATTCTTTAAATTATTTTATAGGTGTACGGGTGGTAGCAACTACAAAAGAGCTGTAGCATTTTTCTACCGAATTAATTGATTAAAATGTTTCTAAAGGCCACTTGCACCAACCAAATTATCCGAGATCACCGCCTAATCTCGATTTGCCTAATCTCTGTGTGTTTGGTGCAAGACTGCCTTATAATATTATAACAGTTTATTATAACAACCGTTTGTGTAGAGTATTAATTGAATCTGTTTATTTAATTACCTTGTCATGTATGTACATTTATATGCATTAATTATAAAAAATATGAATGAAATCTCTGTAACTGTTAGGTTTATTGTGTTTGCGTGTAACATTAATGCATAAATCTGCCATTATTTAATGTGATATTAATATAATTAAATACTAAATTAAAACAGGAATATATACGGTACATCAAAATATTGAATTTACTCGTATAAGCGATTGACACTCATTAACAACGTGGCTTTCTAAGGGTAAAGAATTTTCAAAATCGGTTCAGTAGATCCAGGTATTACCCGTCATATATTTTTCAGCCTCCTACCCCCATTAAATGGAAGAACCGCAGGACATCGTTTGCCAGGTCAGTTGGGTTATATAGTATCATACGAATTAATAATTATAAAAAAAAATGCCTTGAAAATTTTACATAATGTATCTAATATCAAGAAATCAAGGAAAATTGTTTCTTCTCTGTGTAATAAAAATGTAAGCTGTCGCTTAATGTGCTTTGTACAATATATTATGTGTATATAAGAGAGTAAATAAGTGTGGAAACCCGCAGTTTTTAAATAGGAATTTGTTAAATAGCTGACATACTTTCTTTAGCAATATTTTAAATGTCGAATTAAAAAATTATATCTACTTTGTTTTTCATTGTACGAAAATGGTAAATAGGAACGTTCTCTTTCTAATAACCATTGTAATCGACAATTGGTATTTTTTTAATAAATTAAATTGGTGACCGAGTTAGTTTGGTGCCCATGCTCTTTTTATAACGTTGTTCTATTGCTCCAGCACATGGAGTGGTTAAGAACTATGTTATTTAATACAATTTAGTTAGTTGTTACGATCTTTTTTGATATATTTTATCGTTTATGTGGCAAAATTATTGTATGCTACAAAATATTGTTTAGGTTTTCAAGGTTTTAGTTTAACTTAGGTAAATTAAGATTTTTTCGTTTGGGTTTAAATCATTACAAATGCATGTGTTAGAGCAAAACACAAAGTTTGTAGACAAATAAAGCTTGAGTTTTTAAATCTGTGATTTTTTTTTATTTAATAATATATTTTGGTATTATAAGTGACAATGGTAGAGTATATAACGAGAATAGTAGATTTTTTTGTTCAAGTAAACTAAACTGAAGTTCTGGAAAATAAGATGTGAGATAAGTTCTTATGTGGCTACGTCTAAAGTCCAAATTAGTATAATTATCAATAACAACACTAACATTCGATGTTTTTTATTAAATTTAGGTTTGTTTGTTTGTTTTAGGTAATATGAGTCACCACTTATTTGGTGCGTGCTAAAACTACCTGCAATTGAACGAAACTCTTCTAATATTAGTGATAGCGTTGTGCGGAATTATAGGAATTTGAATTCGAGCATAAATGGATTACGAGCTATTTCATTTTGAATAATTTTAGAGAATTTTAGCTAGTTCTAGTGATTAACGGAATTAGGCCCAATATTATAATAATATACTTAAGCTCAAATTTGTTTAAAACAAAAAAAAACGGCCACTGCAATGTTAGCCTATCAGTCCCATTAATAGTTCATACAATCACAGTTAGATGGCGCTAAACATCCCCTCAGATAAACTATAAAATGATGAAATAAATGCGGACTGCTAAAGAAGTGCTGCCATAGCTTAGATAGCAAACTACAGGACGGTCTTCGGTAGTCGTGGGTGAAGTGGAACTAGTAGCCGACTACTTTCCCTCAAAACTTTTCACTGGTTGATGGCACAGATCTAGCAAACAAGTATGTTTGTTTACGTTTGTTAGATTTGTGGTTGATAGAAATGCCATTAAAACAATTTAAATGTCGGAGTTTTCAGGCCGTCTGAATTCCTCTCATCCGACATAACCCAACGATTGATGCCCTAAGACAACAGAAGGACAACAAGGTTCGACGGTTTAACATAACCTCCAAGGCACAGAAACATTCAGTTGAAAATGCCACTAGGGGTCACCTATCCCAGGCTGGTACGTTGCTGAACCCAGATCAGCTTAGATCGCATAGTTTGCGATAGCTTTTGTGTATATGGTAGGTACCCATTTATATCACATAATACATGCGAATGGTCACAGATAGCGTGTAGGTACCGTCGGTCAGAAGTTGCTAATACCTTGGAGCGGCTTTCGCACCAACCTTACGTAAGCTAAATGGTAAATATTCGTTTATTAAGCAGCTGTCGCCGAATGGTATTGGAATACTTTGGTCAAATAGCGAAGATAACGCGGCAATAACCTGGAACATCTGACAGTTACTGGGAGGTTGAGGGGAAGTTGCCTACAGGCCGTAGCCCACAACTATGGTTCGACTAAATCCGCTCTACTCTGGACAACAAAGTCTATGAAGCACTACATGCTACCGACAGTAACATATGGCGTCATATCAAGGTGGACAGTCGGTCGAATATAATACCACAAAACGATGTGATGTGTTGTGTGTGTGTGATGTCTGTGATCTTCAATACGTTTGAAGATCACATGAAATCATAAAACAATATGGTTGATTTTGTATCTGAAAGCTAGGTAGATAGGTCCAAACTGTAACGTTTTTTGATAACACAGAAACTTTTGTCAAAACTGGTAAATTTTCTTTTTTGCCTGTACGCACCTACTACGCAAATAGAAGTACAAATTGGGGCAACATTAAATCTCGTTTTTTACATGTTTTGTTTGACAGTCGTTACCGCCCTTTGAATCAAAATTACTATTGGTATATATAATGTATTGAACTAAACATATACTGTTATCAGTACATTGTAAAACCTATTTTAAAAACCCATTACTTCGTTGTAATATTTTTTTACTTATATATTTACACGAATTGAGAGCAATGAATCTAAGATTAATTTACATAAATTGTTTGGTTTGGTCTCATCTGATCCAATGTCTCTGGACCAGTACCGGGCTACAATTTGACTCAGAATCACCATAATTATGTACCTATATTAATATTTTTTGTATAATGTGAACTAAACTAAAATAAATTCCTAGTATTATTCACGTTTGTGCAGTATACACATCTTTCAAATTAGATATAACTGTTGTTTAAAACTACGCCATCTGTTGGTTATGCCTCAAATCAGGACTCTAGTAGACTACCAGCCTCCGCATCAGCCAGAAAATTAGTAAAAACGTAATTATAGAGGATCTTTTGGATTGTAGCGGAAAGTTTTGATAAAATTCTACTTACATGTCTTTTTATCCAAAACAGAACTCTATCTCTGGGTATATATGTGTTATGGTGGCTTTTTAGCCGTTAAATTTCCGTACTTGTACTAAAACTTCGCGCTCGTGCTTCTGCTCAAATTATGCCAGAATAGAATAGAATAAAATACTTTATTTGTATGAACATGGTATGTATACATGTACAAAAAGTATACAATGTGGTATTTATTTTTATCCAGTGCGACACAAGTCCTTGCCATATTTGGCATACAAATATTTTACATAACTTAATCATAAGTGCTTTAATATTATAGTACACAAACAAATATAATTCATATAAAATAATAATGATAATAAGTCAATATGTATTTATAATTTAGTATAATTAAATATAATATAACTATAATTTTAATTTTAATACCAACACTGTCCACTGAAAGTTAGGTTGTTAGTCATTATAATCTTATACTTAGTTTACCGTCGAATTTATCACTTAAATAGTCAGCCAACCACAATTACTCAATTGACGCCCTAAATTAGTACGTTGAAGGAAGAAATTAGTTAAAGCCTTAACAGTCTGTTTCCTTTTATGGAGAATTATATACATACCGTTATACCTAGCTAGATTAACTCCATATTCTAGAGGTACCAAATCAACATAACATAATTATTTAAAATATCACCAATATAATTAATTAGGAATAAGAAATGGAACTCGTTGCCCGAGTCTGTGTTTCCCGATAGGTACAATCCTGGAGTTTTCAAGTCACAGGTGAATAGGTACTTTCTAGGCTTGCGTGCTACATCCTAGAGACAACGCCATCACTTAACATCAGGTGAGAGAGTTGGTAAACGGGAGCTTAAAATAAATAAATAAAAATGTATCCATGATTGTAATGTGAATCTTGAAGAGATTACTTGATGAGGCAGCAGTGGATACTCTATTGCTGAGACGACGATTATTATTATTATTATATTTATGATGATGGGGATAGTAATGAGAGCTATGTATAGTTTTTTAATTCCACATATCTAAGGTGGAATTCATGGGCTTCTCAGGCATCTACAGGGCATCACTACCTTACTCAGTGACATCGTCACTGATCGTCGATAGTGATTAAAGGATAGATGGAAAAAAAACATAAGGGTCGAATTGAGAACCTCCTATTTTTTGAAGTCGGCTAAAAATTAAAATTTACTTTAGTCCATGTACCTAGATACAGCTATTCCAGAAAATATTTATTTTGCGGTGTTGTACTCGTTAATTCCGCCCTATATGGAAAATTGCTAGTTTCTAACAGGGTTGAATGACCTACGGTGACACGGAACCTTGCGTTTTACTGCAATGGCGTATACATTAGCTAGAACCTATTAATTAGTTCAAAAAATGTATATATAAAGTAGTTGCTGCAACCAATAAAGCATTTTTAATTATTACATTCATATCATGAAATCTTCGGCTATGATTAGAGAAGATAGAATATGGTATGGATGGTATCGAACCCGCTTTGTCTGTATTGCCGGCCCAGTAGGCCGAGACAAAGTAACATTCTACAAGCGATAACGCTGAGGGAAAACATAAAATAAATTACGAGATTGACACGTCAAAGCGATATATCACATGATCGCTGACATGACGAGATCGAATATCCATCGTTAGCGGTTAGAGAAAGAGGAGATTTCTCTGACGGATCTGCAGGCCTAGACAAAATGAATCGCTTGCATTTTTTAACCGACTTCAAAAAAAGGAGGCTATATAATTCGAGCGTATATATGTTCTTTTTTTTATGTGTTCGCAGATAACTTTTTTTGTACGTTTTGCATTCTATTTTTAAATGGTATATTATTACTGTAACTTGACGTTGGTTCTTAAGTAACTTGAAAATGTTTAGGTACTAGCTTAACAATGATATTTAGTGCAACATATTTTGCATGCCAAGAATGCCAATACTATAGACTAACATAAGCTCTGCATTGCCAACCGCAATAATATATTCTATAGTTATAAAATCAAGTATTTTGTATTTGTATCAAACAGAAGTTTTGGTCATGTATAGAGTACTAGTAGCGCCCCGCGGTTTCAGCCGCATGGATTACGGTTTGTCCGATACCACAATTATCCCACGGGAACTATACTTTTTCCGGGATAAAAGTAGCTTATGTGTTAATCCAGGGCTTAAACTATATCAATACCAAATTTCATCGAAATCAGTGAAGCCGTTTGAGCGTAAAGAAGTAACAAACATAAGCTCGGCCAACTTAAAGCCCTCTACGGTCCACACAGGCATGCCCTTAGCATACCTCTATGGACCAGAACATAATATTTCTTTACATTACATAACCTTAAAATTTCAAAGAAAATGTTCAGAAATTTGCACAAAGACTAGCATGAAATACTCCTTTCATAAGGTCTACGTTAAAGTGCCTTCTGAATACCTCTAATTACGAACGCTGTGACCTACATCAGGCTAATCATTACATGTATTTCCACGAGCATTTTACATGAAGGCACATGGAAGGAAGTTGAAACAGTATAAATCTCGGGGGTTTCTGTAAAAGATCGACCGAAAAAGATATCTGTAAAAGAAATGGCTGACATATTCAAGCGGATTACCAAATTGACATGTCAGCAGGGCACACATAGCGCAGAACTGATGGTCGGTGGGTTCGAAATGTACCTCAAGGTGGACAGACGACCTGGCCATAATCGCGGGAAAAGGCTAAACGTCACGGACTGCTTCTAACCTGTCATTGTGGAGATCAACTGGGGAGCCCCATGTCTGGCCGTGCCGTTCTATGGCATTGATGATGATGTTGATGGACCATTAAATCTCCGTGGAAGGGATACGAGTGTAGGAAAGGCCGTAATAGATGCCTATGCTGAACTGAAGGCAAATGGGTTTGCAAGGTTCTCGCAGGAAAGCTTAAGGTAGGTAGATGTCCACCGACTTGATGGGCATACGACCTGATAAGGGTCATGATAAGAGGCTGGATGCGAGCTGCTTTTAACCGGACCTTGCGAAGTTCAAGCTTATGTCCAGCAATGATTGTCCAGCGACTGAAATGATGATAATACCTATTGTTGTATCAATTTTCCTATTTATTTATCGATCAACAAGTTTTCATAATTGTTTTTCTATAAATGCTTCGTCTGCAGACTTTTAAAGAATAAATTACAATTCTACAATATTTAAATAGTTAAACTTAATCTCAACCTCGGCGTTTAAAAGACTAAAATATTTTTAAAAAATAGTCTCATGTTACCTATAACAAAGGGTGGTAACCCTTTAGGCAAGCTTAAGTGCGAAAATATCGGTATTTATCAGGAATATCGTGACGACAACCCCTAATAATATAACTACTGTTGTTTGACAATAGGAGAACATAACAAAAGCTTCCTACCCCAAAGGAAAACTCTTGTTACCCTATAAACCGTGAAAGCTTCCATTCATTGCACCAGAGTCGGAATGTCTCAACCAAAGATACTAAATTAACCATATCAAACCACACAAGAATCAATTTTGCTTGAAATTGATAGAAACAATGAATTATTTTTGTATGAACACCAGCGGGTGGCAGTTAAAGAAAAATAACCTTAATGTATCAGTATAGGGAAACAAGAAAGACTGTCTGACGCCGGTAGGAGGCACGGTATCAGCTCTATCGACCCGCCCCAGTACCGACGCGCGCACACCAACAAAGCAAAGTCACATAGTTTATATTACATTTAAAATTACTATTCCATTTTCAAAATTGATCATCCAATTCTATATTTTAAAAAAAGCAGAACAAAAATCAAATTAAAAAAATAATTAACTGGTTATTACATAGGAATTATGAACTGCCAGTATTTTTGTGGCTGAATTCTGTATTTTCTTTGACTGTCGTAAAGAAGTATGCTACGTTTGTATTATGATTTTTAAATATGGAATTATTAAAGGCCTTTTTTGTGTCAATAAGGGCATTCCAAAAGTGACCTGCGCTCAGTAGCCTACACGCCGCGCGTTCGCCACAACGTCTTATTGAAAACAGACGTCGTCGTCTAAAACGCAAAAAATTACGCTTAAATTTAGAAAAAATAATGATTTAGTGCTAATAAACCTTAGTATTTCTTTTTTTAATATTGATGTTATTCAGTTTAAAGTGTTTTGGTGTTTGTGAACGTAAAAATAGGCTGTGGAGAAAGAGTTTACATAAGGCTGGTTTTGCTTAATATATTGATGTCTATTTTCGTACTAGTCACACGATACACCATTAATGCATTTATGAAACTTAAGCATTAATGGGCTTTCGTTTGTACAATTTTATACTACTTTATTTATTTAGTTATTTATAGATACAACAGTTATTGACAATTCATTTACTGCATTATGTCAAAACGGAAACTATTTCACGCTTATTACGTTCATTTCTTTTAAACCATTTCCATTGTTTTTTTAATAACATACTCTTACATTTTATATGTATATATTATAGGTATATGTATTTATTTACGTCATCTAAAATATAACAATATAAAAACTGTTGTATTTACTAATTACATATTATATATACCCATAAACTCATATGTATATATTGTATATACAGTAATGTGCTGTTTAAACCTATATTATTATGGAAAAAAATGGAATTCTTTTGCGTTTGAGGTTAGGTTATGTAATAGACTACGGCAAAAACCTAGCTTTTTGTAGCAATATAAGAAACTTTCTTTCGTACATTTTAACTTTCAGAGCACCACATATAAAATATTCTAGGCAAAAATTAGTCTAAGTGTATCTAGCGATACACGCGTGTTTCAGGAAATTATTGTATAATATATTGGCTTATTTAAGATCTTATTTAAATTATTTGTTGACGTTGACTGGCCGGTTGGCGTAGTTGGTGGGACTCTGCCTTCTGAGCCGCTGGTCTCGGGTTCGATTCCCGGACAGGTCAAACATCTGTGTGTATGAACATGTCTGTTTGACCTGTGTCTGGGTGTGTATATTTATATAAGTATGTATATCAGTCATCAGGTTACCATAGTACAGGCTCTTCCTAGTTTGGGACCTGAAGACCTTGTGTGAATGTTGATTTATAAATAAATAAAATAAAAATATTCTACATCTATTACAGCTGCTGGACATGCAATGCTTGTTTGCAATATATTGTATACGTAATCAATTCATATTTATTTTTGATATTTGATTTCACATATCCTTTTAATCATTACGATATCGCGAAGAAAACTCTTCTAGGAAAAACCAATCTTAATGCAGAATACTCGTAAAATGCATACGCGTTCAAATGACCGAATCAAAAGGCATGTTTTATTAAATTTAACATAATTAACAAGAAACAATACGTAATTCATTATCCTTCCAAAAACCTTGGTCTTAGTATCACATCTACCCAGAAATAATAGTTTACTTGTCTAACCCGCACACTGACGTAAACAATAGATTTCTCAGAAAGACTTGTATACTATGGGTACTTTTACGAGTCGATGACAATTCAGCTAATTACGAATTGTTTGCACACTACTGCTTGCACGCTTATTATTGATGTAAGCAAAGAATACTGAAATAGTAACAGATCATATTATTACCTTTATAATAGGTTCATAAACGCAGTTTTTCAAAAGTTAAAACATAATTTCAATTATAAAATTTAATTTACAACTTCATACAACAACATGAAAAACGTTCAAATATTGAATTTATGTAACAAAATGTTATCTAATTACTTATTCTAGTTATAAATAATAATTTATATTAAAAATAATAGCCTTATTAGTCCATGTAGGTTACTAAAACTGGATATAACAAGTTATGATTGAGTTAAGGCTTTACTATTTGTTAAATAGACAATTAGGTATCTTTTCAGCATAATATGTTAAAAGTCCTAGATGTCTAATAAACTTAAAAATATACAACTTGTGAGAACAGCTCATGATGGTTGATTCTTATATAACAGAATAATTTCATTTGCTAATTTATTAGTGAAAATATATTTTCGAGCGACCAAATTTTTCCTTTATCAAATGCTAGTTGTGCCCCGCAGTTTTACCTGCGTAGTGATGATTGACGATGATGATGAATGTGTTAATCCAGGGTTTAAACTATCTCCATACCAAATTTCATCGAAAACGGTATAGCCGTTTGAGCGTGAAGAAGTAACAAACATACACACAAACTTTCACATTTATAATAATAGTAGGACTAGCTGTGCCCCGCGGTTTTACCCGCGTAGTGATGATGATGATGACGATGTGACGTGGAACGCTCTCGGGGTTTTGAATATGGACATTTTGGGGTCGGAGCGTATTTAATCAGACGGGAGCTCTCAAATTACTTCACGTCAATGATATTTTTTTATCACTCTCAGACCACCGCACTAGGAATCCCTGTGTCGCGGGAGGCATGGACACACACAACAGCACACAAACACCCAAAACCCGGGACAAACATCTCCACTCATCGCAAAAATATTTGCCCTTGCTGGGATTCGAACCCAAGATCCCGGAGACACAGAAGTCATGTCACTGACATTCACCACTGCGCCACGGCGACCGTCGTCAAATTTAACATTAATACTCAATGTGCCTCTTACTATGCGGTGATCACTACCGGTTTTTACCACGTTGATCACAGAGACATCATTGAATATTTGTTTCTTGGTGGTCATGATGAAATTGATCTCATTTCTTGTGGAACCGTTGAGACTTATGTACTTCTGATAAAGCTACTACTACTCCGTACAGATGAGTGGTTTGCGTTATTCACTATTACCATAGAATCATAAATATCTAGGTCCCAAATACCACTCTCAACTTTCGGAGCTAATTCCAGTATGAATCGATATCAGCCTGGATTCTTGCCTAGACAGTCTGGCACCGGAAATGTATGTAGGTCTCGATTCTACCGCCAATGGAATTTTGTGTTTGAGAATAGCTTTACTGGTGACAGTGATATGTTTATCTGTATTTACATTTTGGCACAAATTATCAGCATTGCCATTCAACGGGGCAATGCTGCTAACTTTCTGGGCATTCTTCCAACTGGTGACGGGTTCCAGCAGTTGAGCTATCTATATGCTGTTTTCATAAAAATCAATTCAGCCATTTTAGCTCAGTATGGTATCAAACATACTAGCTCAAAAACACTCAAATTTTAATATTTGAAAATAGTGTGTTTGTCGTGAAACTCTAAATCTAAGACTATTTTTTGTTTGCGAGCTTTGGCTTCGTAATTCTTGTGTATATCTCGTAATGGATAGTAGCGCCCCGCCGCTATACTGCTACTCTGTACTCCTAATTAATCCGGAAAACTTTAATTAAAACATCCATCAATGGTAATTAGGGCTATGAAGGCAAATACAAACTATAGTTGGCACTACTTTATATATATACTTTTGTTATAATGGCATATAGATATATTGAACTTGTATAATGTGTAGTTAGAAATAGTATCACTTATAAATAGTTTATATTAATAGAATTATCACGCGACGTTATTGATCATCACATAAATAATCTCATACACAAGAAATTGTCAAATATTAAACAAACCAGTCTCTATTTCCACAGCAATAACAAACGAAAATGTGATAAAAAATAACATTTGAAACACGCAACACCAATTATAAGTTCTAAACTAATACAGCAATACAGAAAACTGCCAATAAATTTGAATGAGATGACACAGCCGAGCTGAAGCTAGCGATATGGTCGCTCCTAGCGCCTCCTCGCCAAAATGGCTGACGAAGAACCAATACCCCCTACGTTTCTCGAGAAACTATTGTTCTACACGACAGCTAGTTTCGTCTTGTGCGCGATCTTCAGTCTCTTCGCATTTCTCTTCTTGGTGCCGTTCGTCATAGAACCCGCTTTCACCACCATATTTATGCAATTCGATCCAGTGGCAGCCTTGTGCGTCACGGCTCAGGTGAAACATTTAGTCGGTGCAAGCAACTGTTCTTGGGCATCTTGCAGGGAGGGCTGCACTAAAGATCTCTTTGAATGCACTCAAGTCCGAGTCAATTACAAGCTTGGAGATTATCCTAACGTAACTGAAACAGAAGTTGCTGAACTAGTGAGAGTAGAGCGAGCCTTGCGTAAGGACTACGAATACGATAACTACGAAGCGTCAGCTGATAAGTCTTACCCAGACATGATCGAAGAGGAACTACCTGACGTCTTACCAACAGGTCTGCAAGGAAATGACTCAGAATGGTATTTCACTGGAGCTCGACTGTTCCCAAATGTGAAAGGGTGTGGCTATCCTCCCATTCTAAACTGCACCGTATTTTATGGAAAATACAAGCCTATTGGGAACAACTATACTTGTTACTACAGCCGCGTGGATCCAGGTCTAGTGATAACAGAACTGGATATGTGGCAGAATACTCTGAATTTGGTGTACGCGATGGCGATTCCCATACCTTCGTTTTTTATATCTATTATTTACTTAACGTTTGCATACTTTAAGATTTATAATCAAGAGGAGGAGTCAGAACAGGAGCCGTTGAAGAATGACGCTGAAGCGATGGCAACTGGTGATGATGAGAAGCCGACAACTCCTGGATCGGACACGTTCAGGGAAGACCTGGCGTGCTTCGGACATCAGCTTAAAATGCAGCTAGCTAATGAGAAGCCGAAAGACGAGTTTGAATCCAATAGTCCAGCTATCTCCAATTCTGCTTCTCTGTCTGGGTAATACATACTTTAAATTATTATTTTTAGTAAGAGTTTATCGGTGGGTATCGATTCTTTTGTTTGTGCATTATAAAAATGTTTTTAATAGAGAGATTTTTATAGCAATTTGTATCCACTGGTAAATTTCTATTAAATTACATGTATAAATAAAACAAAAAAAGACGTGTGGCACTCGGGGACTGCCGCGGTAAAGCTATTGCATGGCATTTTTTATCAACGTATGCAATGAATATATTAATAACTTATGCAGTAACGCCGATACAACCAAAGCCACCTAGAGGCGAGTTGCTGAACTAAATAGACAAGCGTGATATTTCAAAAAAGTCATTAAAAGTTCTGCTATTTATCGATAGTTGGCAAAACTAAAAAGTATCACCGCTGTGCCGGTCGGAGTGGGGGGTGTTAGGTTATTTTCGTTACGAAATTTCTGGATTCGGTCTCCACGCTCAAGGCCCGCGATAGAAGCTATGCAATAGCTTAATAAATATTATTTCAAATACTTTATAAAATATTGTAAATCTGGTGTAATGATTGTTACATACTGAATACTAATAATATAGGTACAGAGAGACAAAAAGCTAACACTCCCGTTCAGTTTATACATTGTACAATAACAAAATTTTCAAGATTTAATCATTCTGAGTGTCTTATATTGAAACATGTTTCAACTTGACAGGACCAAGTCATCCTTCGTGAACGCCTAACATGAAAATTAGCAACTCGTAACTCGAGGTACGTAGGAAAGCTTAGCTTTTCCCTTTATGCTTAGACGGCCCAAGTTTTTACCACGCATTATAATGGTTGCACAGTTTAAGACCTCACTGAAGCATTGTACCAAAACCTTATAGTTTCTCCCATAGCTACATTCACACACAAATAAAATTTTGTAAAATTTTGAAATTAACCCGTATTTATTACACTGTAAAAATTATACACGGGCCGCTTCCAACAGGTCCTTGTGGAAATCGATGGGGGAGGTCTATGTCCAGCAGTAGACGTCCTATGGCTGAGATGATGATGATGATGAAAAATTATACCACAAAAATACTACTAAAAATGTTTAGATAAGTTTTACTTATTTTGCAAGGTTTTACTGAGCTATTTTCATTATAAACTAACATATCAATGTTATACTTATATTGGATACACTCAGACGATGTAGTATGCTATATATATATATAATAAATGTAATTATTTTTAATATTTACCTTAAACGCAACGACTAATATTAATGACAAAATAGAAAAATTAGGCGCTTTATACTCATCTTTTGCAAACAGCAGTAGGCGCTATGCTTGACTCCCGGGTGTGATCTATAATTTTAGTTTGAAAACACGCTAGCCGGTTCTTAGAAAATAATGATCTATAAGTGTAAAAAAAATACAATTCTGTTTCCACTATTTGACTGATTAATGCAATTGTCGAGTGGATGAATTAACATTATTGTTTGGAAAAGTTCCAGCATGTATCAATTAAATACTTTTTGCCGACTTTAAAAAGTGTCGATTTGTTATTCTCAAAGCAATCAAAAAGTACTCTTTTTAATGAATTCATTTCAGTACCTATACATCATTATTGTATTCAATTGACATAATTGATGGGTAGTAGACACCACAATAGTTTGGAACGCCTAATGAATTTATAGTTTAGTTTAGTATAGTTTGTTGATCATTTTTATAGGTTTCAATATGCACTTTATATCTGAACCTAGACTGGAGACGACCAAGCATTAACGATAAAACACATCCCATTAAAAACGCGCTATTTACAATGCGTGTCGAAATGAGTTTTATGTGATGAGAAAATGCCAATTAACTACTTTCATTTTAAAGTAGGAAAGGACTTGAGAGAAACGATTGTTGAGAGACACCATCTTTTTGATTTAGTGTTGAGAGCGGCAAAGATACGAAGTGACGAAGTGAAATTTGGTGCGAGCACGTCAAAATTTATATAAGTACAAATTTTCAAAATGCGAAGATAACTTTACAGTCCAACTAAAAATGACTGGACTAAATATATTTTTGTTAATAAATAAAATTACAACAATAGTATTGGAAATAAAATATTTTCAATAAGTGTCAGTTACTAATATCGTTCTCTTTGTGCGAGTCCTTTTTTATGCGTTAGCTAGCAATAACACAGTCTTTACGTCAGCGATAACCGTCGCATCTGTAAAACTGCAGGCATTACAGGCTCGTTTTCAAGAATTTGTTAATCTCCTTTAGAAGGATCACATATTACACATAGCTCCATCTGTCATTGATGGAGACAAAGTTTGTTTGCAGCCCAGAAAAAAACCCAATGATGTTATGTATTTGCATTCGATTTAAAAATAAATCTTGTGTGTTACTTGTGTTATAAACACTGCTTTAATATTCTCATAAAACTAGTTTAGGTGTTTTGCCAGAGAGAGAGAGAAAAAATGTGTATGACTGTTTTAAAAATAATTAATTTTAAAAACAGTCAGAAACACCTTGTTCTCTTCTCTTTTCTTCAGTCCAAAAAAGTCATGATACGTGAAAGGCGTCAGTAGCTGTTGAATAAGATATTATCGCTAATTTTAAGAATAATCATTATAGGTGCATTATAGGTATATCTTCGGTAAGTACACAATTTACACACCACGCTTACACGCTTACATCTAGAAGATAATTAACATAACCGAATACACCATTTTCCGTAATTATTTTATAATAGAAATTTCTGCTAATTGTAAGAAATTAGCAGCAAATTTTATAATAAAATTCTTATTACGTGTAGTGTACTGTGGTTAACTTAGATGAAGCTATCATTGTAGTTAACCCTTTGTACAGGACAAATGCAGAATAGTCTTAGCAATCTTTTAAAACTTTTGTACTCCGATAGGCGACATTTGTCCATAAAACTAAAAATCACGATGCAAAATAGTTAATTAGGTGATAACATGGCCACTAATGCAAGAAAAAATAATATATAGCCTATATAATATTTATGAAGAATAAAATTGTTTTAATTGTATTTGATGCATTACATTTCAGCATTAAAATGATATTGATAATAATGATGTTTCTAATAGTGAATTGTTCGCTGACAAGGCTGTTTCCTTTCATAATCTTTTCAACTAATTCGATCAATTTAAATCCTGTACAGTTTGCTTCCAGTTGTGCAGTTTATACGAGGCATAATATATTTAGAAGTAATGATTTTTTGTAACAAAAGTAAAATATTGTTAGGTAAAAACTACATTCACGCTTATATACTATCGGGTCAAGGTTTTACCATTTGCGAAATAAACAATTTTGTTCTTTTTCCGCTTCTTTCGTTAAAGTTCTACATGTCTGAAAAATTTAAAAAATACCACTTATGAGAACAGTCTCATTTTTATCATGAAGGCTAATTCTGATTGAACAAAATTTGATTTCATTTGATAACTTAAACATTATATATGTTCTCTATGTAATCTCATTCCATTCTAAAAGATACGAGTGAGACATAGGATAGGAAAATACACAGATTATAATTTTATAAATATTTATTACTGAATATATATTTTGGAGCGACCATATTTTTCCTGCATCAAAAATTCTCGCGGTGACGACAAAATGCGCTTGAACTGTCCTACACAAAAAGAAAGCAAATAAAAAGTCAAAAAATTTGATCACTAATTTTTTTGAGTCTGCAAATCATCTGCAGTACATTTTTATAATATGTTAAGCCAACACGCATCAGGATTAGTCCCACCCTTTCTGCCTGTAAACACCCGCGAGCCTCTGTAAATGTTATCGGCTCCTTGCAGACGGGGAGCCGCAGATCGGTTTTTTCTTATAATAATTCAGGTACTCACTTTAAAAGTAAAACAGGCTAATATTTTATTTGCGTTAAAATTATTTCAAAGAAAAAAATCGGCTGCTCGTAGAAGTTGAACCAACGACTACAAAATACCGTCCTGTCGCTTTGCCCACCTAAGCTATAGCCGCCACTACCACTAGCGTCCGAATTTCCTCCTTCCTTTAACATCTGAGGGGATGTTGTTCTGAGCGCCATCTACTTTTAATTATACGAACAATTAATTAATAGGAGTGATATACCAACATTACAGTTATAATTAATATCGTATCAAGCGAAGGCACCAAACCCTTATCCTAAGAGTTTTATGGTTTATTGCACTAACGACATTTGTTTTATAAACCATAAAATTCTTTATGAAAATATAAAACGCGGGAATCACTCACGTCATAAATGAGACGAAGAGGAATGAGGGCGTCATCATCGACTATAGTTTCTCTGAGTGATTACGTGAGTAATTCCCGTGTTTTATATTTTCATGTGTCAAAACCACGGCAGTTTTAATAACATATTTTTTTATTATTATTAATCATTACATAATATCATAATGATATTTCATTTCAGATGACAGGACTCTTGAAGAGGCGGCGGCATCGGCTACAGAGTACACCACGCGATGAGGTGAAACACGAAAAAAAAAACATTTTAGCGAAATTTGTGCTCGACATTGTGATTTTGTAAACACGCTTGAAAATAAGCTATATTTATCTCATTCCATTCTAAAAGATACGAGTGAGACATAGGATAGGAAAATACACAGAACGGAGACCATACACGGTCAATAAAGGGCGAAAGAATTTTTTATAACGCGTTGTGAACTAAAATGAGCATACTTGATTTTGTGACAGCATTGACAAAACTTATATTCTTAAATCACTAAGCTATCGTAATATATGATATACATACTCGTATAAGCAATGATTTCCAAAAGTATTTCATAATAATAAATAATTTTCACATGTGATTTTGAGTTATATTACAGTTAAAGTACTGAAAGAATAATAAAAAAAAATCACATAAATATTAGTATTTTTATGGAACTCTTCCAGGAGATAATGCTCAACATCAAAGAGTGAATAATGAATACTGTCACAAAATTAAGTTTTAATAAATATGAAAAATACTTTGGTATATGTAAAAGATTTTATCTTCTAAATCTAATTATAAGATTTTATTATGCTCTTATGCTGATGGTGTCAAAATGCACGCATGCTATAAAAGAAAAATAAATTATAAAACGAAGTCATTATTGTTAGTATTTAAATTATATAAAAATATTTATTGAACTGTTACTACTTTCAAAATGTATTACAGATTTAAATATTATTTTAAATACATTAATCATTATTACATTATTATTAACATAATAACCCAAAACAGTATCATCAATAAGCAGCGAATGAATAGAAAATTGTAATATTTGTAATCAATATTGTTAAATAACATTTATTTTGCCGATATTTATGATGTAAAATTGTGAAAGTAGTCGGTAATTTAAAAAAAAAATTTTGGCATTATATTCATACTAGGCGGCACTCACGTTTCAACTTTTATACAATCAAAGGTGATGGCGCTAAGAAAAATATCCCCTCAGTTGTTGACCGTAATGAAGGAATAGATTGTAGCTTAGTTGACAAAACGATAGGGACGATATTCTGTAGTAGTGGGTTCAAGTCACAATAGTAGCCGATTTTCTTCCTTGGAACATTTGAACGTTAGTTGATATTTATTTTTCATAATACATTTTAATTTAACTCTATATTTCAATCACTTTTCAGAATAATTCGAGCTGCTTTTTCATAAATGTAATTTGATATTTCAATCCATTTCTCGTTTATAGTAATACTATTTATTATTAAGACACAAAATTATTGTTATAATTGAATACTTAGTCGTACTTACATTAACAAAACAAAATATTTTTAGTGCCTTTAACTTATATAGAAATTTAGTTAAATATTTATATGGTGCATTGTAAGTATTCATATTAAACATATTGATAATAATGGAACTTTATTTATGAAAAAAATAATTGGCACAGACAAAATTTTTTTTGACGTATTCAGTACTACTTAATAATATTTATTTCCATGAATACTTACCATTAATACAATTAGTACTTCCAAAATGATTCAAGTTGGATAACTTTCTGAAATTATTATTTTTATCTACTTTTTGTTATCACTATTTAAATATGAAGAGACAATTAATACAATTAGCCACTTCGCTCTCTTTATATAATTTACATTGTATTCATTTTGTTTTCAAAATAAGTTAATGTTTGATCATTACAAAAAAAACTGCAAACAAAATCTATTTAATTTAAAAGAATAAAACTCAACTTTACGTACTAGGTACCTAACTTCTAAACTCATCACTATATAGCTAAAACGTTTAATTTTATAACTTGCTATGGAAAATTCTATACGTTATATCTTCTTTGATTTCACGAAACAATTAGTATAGATTCAGTTGTAACAAAACATAATATATTTAAGATGCAACAGTGTTATGAAAGTCTGTGCCATAAGCTTGAAATGCTTCTACCAAGCGATTGTACCTAAGCCCTTATACGTGCCGCATTGATATTGAACCTTGCCATACCGTTGTAGTCAGTATCGATTTCATTGTTCCGTCCCAGCCGCGGCTATTTAAACATTAATCAACTCATTATCCACGCCAACGTCCGATATTCCACTTACTGAAACAAAAAAACAATCAACAGTATCAGTAACATACATAATACAGCTTCTGACTTTTGGGCCAGACCTTTAAAATCGTCCAAATACCTCATATACAATATTTGTAAGTTATGGGAAGTATTTTTATCATCATTATCTAATGTAATTCTGTAGTAAGTAATGAAAACTAATTAAAACTGTATAATTCACGCTTATTAAAACTGTATAGTGCACGTAAACAAAAAAAAACTACGCTAGTAGTGTCTATCTTAACAACATAAAATGATCATATTGGTATTTCAGTTTTAGTTTTTTAGTATCCGTAATCGACAAAACTACTTTCGTTCATAGTGATGAAGACATTAATTAGTACACATGTGGTATTTTTAAAAAAAGATCCAAAAGTTAGTTAAACATTAATTTTAATTAGTTTCAACAATGATCTTCTAAGAATGTCAAGGAGTTCCATGTTAACTTTTAATGTATCCTGCGATAAATTTACAGTCCGATACCTTCTAACATCCCGCTGAATGAGGTTAAATGTTTGTGCGTTATATTTTTAAAACACTGAAATTAATATTTTTTAAAAAAAATCAAGAATCAATCAAGTTAATTAGTAGGGAAATTAAAAATATAGTTGCAATCACTTCAGGTGCTCATTTCAAGGATCCTAAATTGCATGCGTTCACGTCTTGTCCCGTACTGTAGATAAAAAATGTCTTGTCCATTGAAATATTAAATTTTTTCGGCTCAGCGTCAGAGCAGTTTAAAATAATAACGTTAAAAAAATAATGTCTAAAATCTCTAAATCCAAATGCCTAAATCATTTTTAAGTCCATGACCTAAAAATGATTTAGGCATTTGGATTTAGTTTTAGGATAATTTTTTTCGTCATTTCTTAGGTCCATGACCTAAAAGTGAATTTAGAAAATGTTTTGACAAATGTTACATTTGCACCCCTTTTTAGAAGGTGGCGGCCGCAGGACGAGGGTAGCGACCCCACTAATATGGATTTCGCTTACCCCCTCTTAATATCTAGAAAATAAAATTGCGTGCTCTGAATTGTTCAACATCAAATATAACTTTTCAATGGATTAAAAAACGTAATTAATAATTCATTATAACTAATAAAGCACGTTATTTTACATAACGAAATAAATATTTCGTATTAATATTTCGTAATAAATATTTTATCCTTATTGTTTATACGAGTACGTGTAGAAGATGAAACAATAACTATGTAATACTCAATGATATCAATTAAAGAAAAGATAGGGTACGTTCTAAGATCGCAGAATCGCATCTAAGAAACGCATACCCAGTTGTTAGATGTATAAAAACTAATCGTGTATTTTTTATGCAGAATTTCTGCCTAATTATGAAAAATATTTTGTGAGAGCCACACGTACTATACCACTGCCGGTCCGATTCCGTATGAAGCAAATTAGGTGCATGAACCTAATTTATGCACCACGCCCGACGGGCGAGTGCCCCATTTCCCGTTTTAATATCATTGCTAATACCCAATTAATTAATGTTTGTCCTCATTAGCTATAGTGGAAAAGGCTTGTGAATATTGCGTAATTTTTTTCATGAAAAGCTTTAAGTATAAAAAAATAATGCATATAACAAGTTTGGAGTAATTATAAATTAAATTATACATATATTAACCAATGGCTTTCATTTTAATACAATTTTAATATTTGATTTCTTTCATTTTCAATTGTATAATATTGAACATTTTAAATATTATTAAGCTAAGCATGTAGATAGATTGAAGCTGTTTAAATTATTGCTAAAATACCTACGCACATAATAAACTAATAATTATAATAAGTCTTGATTTCGTAATAAGTAAATAGAATATTTACAAAAATTACAATATTTAGGAATTTATCAAAATGAAATTTGTTCGTTCATTAAGTAAAACTTCAAAACGAGTACAATAGGTGTAAAAAATATGATAATAATATGTATATAACGTTTTATGTTTATCAGTTGGGAATAGTCAGAAATATAATAACATATAGCAACTTTGCAAGAAAATAGTATAATAATATAATTAGTTAGTAAAATGCAATTCTCAATATCACAACGTAACTATGGTCAAATTATTGTTTAAAATATATTTTAAATTATTCGACACCAGTAAAAAAAGACAATTGTTTAGGTTGTGTGTTTTAACATTTTAATATTATATATGTAATATAATTTAATAAGAGTACCTAATTGTAAATTGAAAATCCACGAACCATTGAATCCAGAATTCAGAAATATGTATTATAGTTATATAGCTAAAAATGAAAAATATGATTGCTTTGAAATTTTCTCGTAAAGTAAATTATTATGAATAGTTATACCTTATTGTGATAAATTTAATTGAAAGCAATTAAAATAATATCAAAAATATTTACAAACTATGTTCATAATTTGTATTTAGTCCGTTCGCCGAAATATTGCGTTTGACGTCCGAATCATAGTGAATTGTAATATGTTTTATAAGTTTCATCGAAATTATTAATCTTACATTAATTTGAAAAATTTATAAAAATTTAAATATTTTTTTCACGTAAAAATATGTTAAATACCTCTTACATGAGTCGCTTTATAAAAAAATGACATATACTATGCCCAATAAATTAGTATAAATTTGACAATGTGTCAAGCATTAGGTTATATGGAAATAGAATTAAGTGCAATGGTATGTACCTATGTATGTACTTATGTATATATTGGCTTGGCTAGTTACACATGTAAGGTTAATGTTTGCGTTTGATAAAAAAAATATAGTACCTATATTGACCCCTATCGTCATCACAGAGCAATGGTCGGCTTCGGTATCTGTGTCGTATGTGATCAAAGAAAATTAAGCTCTGAATTGCAGATATTTTGAGGTTACCAAAATAACAAAAAACTGAGCTTTCTGTGATTGTTTATTCATGACTTTTTTGCCTAATTATTATATAACAAAAAATAAAGTTTAATGTAAGAATGTTAAAACAATAAGAGAAACTAATTATTACGGAAATTATAAATTAATCGATAGTTGATTATTTTTACGCTCAAATTTAGCTCTGTCTATCTAAATTACTTAATGATTATTTATCATATAACCTCTTAAAATATAAATTTTATTGCATTAATGTGTTCTATATATATCTATCTATCTCACTATGAAGAATAATAATAATAGAATAATAGATCGACTTATTTAAATTCTGGAAACATCAAAATGTAATGTAAGTATGTAATGTCAGCACTTAGCTCAAGCTGTCAAAGGTGACAGACACAGACTAGGGTATCGGAAAGTTGTTGAAATGACTGGTAGACGCAGCGTGTTTAAAATCTTGAACAAACTTGAAAATAACCCAGCTAGGGGAATTTGGGAGGCCGGCTTTTAACCGGTCCTTGTATCTGCCCCCTTAGATCTAGCTTTGTGAGTTGACCTTGCTATAAGGCAAGAACTACATTCAGCATTTGGGCTCTTTGTTTATATAGTTCCTTTGGCTCTTTTGACCTCCTATAGCGGATAATGGAAAAGTCACATTTAATGTCTACAAACCAGTAGAAGTAGACAATAGGAGTAAACAGATTTTACAAATTTGTATTAGAGATTTGTTCACAAGGCTTTTTACTCACTAAGCGAGCAGATACGTTTTTCTAAATGTAGGTAGTATAATTTTTTTACATTTATATTATGAATTGAGTGTGTAACTAGCCAAATATTCTTTATGTGGTGCAAATGTCCTTGCTTTTAACGAAAAGCCAATTGTTTGAGAAAATAATTATTGTATTTAATGCCTTTTTTCATTAATTTGAAACTGTTGCCTTATAACCGTTTTGTATATACATGAACGAGTTGGTAGAGAATAAACACACTTATTGGCTTCTATAGTCGCTTTGTTTCATTTTGAACCTTATGTTAAGCTAAAGTGTACTTTGTGTACATATTTAATATTATATTATTAGGTTCATATTTGTGTCTAAAAACAAAGTAAAGGTATAGGCACAGAACTGAAGCAGGCGTAGTGAAGCATCTGTGGGATCTTAACCGGTAAACTAGGTTAAGCAAAGAAGGCAGATTGTACGTTCCTTATTACACAAAATAAGACATGTGTAGTCGAAAGGTTCTCAAGTCGAGAGTACGAGCTGGATTGTACAGTTTATGACGTCAAGATGGACAGACCACCTAACCAAGTTCGCCGAAATATGCTGGATGAGAGCCGCGTATAACCGGAAGCTCAAGATGTTGTTGGGGATCGAACCAGTGTCCGTGTGATTGAAAAAAATTATGGGATACCACAAAACCCTAATACAAATCTTCACTCATGATATTATTTAAAATGTAATATAATTTTGTTCGTTTGTCGCGCTTGATTCACGTTCCAACGCAAGATTGAATTTGATGAAATTTGGTATGGAGGTAGGTGACACCCTGGAACAACACATAGGCTACTCTTCATCATCATTACCACCGTTTTGCGCGGTGAAATCCCACGCGGGTGAACCCCACGCGGGTGAATCCGCGCGGCGCAGGTAGTAACATTATAAATGTAGAAGTAACTCTTGCCTGGCCCATCTGTGAGCAGGCTCAAAGACTCACAACGAACTATGGAGAGGGCTATGCTCGGGGTTTATCTTCGTGGTCGAATCAGAAATAAAGAGATCCGTAGAAGAACAACAGTCACCGATGTAGCCCAGCGGATAAGCAAGTTGAAATGGCAGTGGGCAGGGTACATATCTCGAAGGACCGATGGTGTTTGGGGCCGAAAAGTTATCTAATGGAAACCACGGACTGGCAAGCGCAGCATAGGTCGGCCACCGACCAGGTGGAGGAACAACCTTACTAAGATCGCAGGCAAGGGCTGGAGCTTTGGTATAGAGATGGATTGGACCTGCGAGACATAGGCTACTTTTTGTGCAGAAAAAGGTATGGTTCCCTGGGATCACGGAGGTGGAGGGAAATCCGTAGTCCACGCTGGTGAAACTGAGGGACGTATCTAGTATATTACATAAGCCTAACCATGAGCCTCGTAAACAAGCCTAATGTTGTATATGCTATAATAAGCTCGTACGGAGCTATGGAGAATCTAGTCTCTACGAGATCAAATCAGATATAAAAAGGTTCAAAGAGGAACGAAAGTCACCTACATCGTTTTTGGACGTAGTTTTCCCAAATCCACAAGAACAGGTTGGAGGCAGTTCGTACTTATACTCTTTCTATGATCCTTTATAATTTTTTCCGTCCACAGACATAGCCAATAGATAACTAAGAAAGAAGTAGAATAGTGTTTTGTACCATTTTCGACCAATTGTGGTTGAAAATGATACAAAACACTGTTATTTCTTTATTTATTGTTATAACACTATTTTACACTTTTGAGTGTTGAATACAGTTCCATTTTTTGGCATTTTCTTTATAAGTGTAAGTTTATATACCTACACTTATGAAATATTGAAATATGCAAATGAATAAATATGCAAGTCCTACGTAAGCTACGTTTGTACTACTTTGAGTAAAGTAGATAAACAAAATACACATAGATATAATAGGCAAGTACTCAAACATATTTTTAGCTATAACATATAATAGGTAAGTAGTATAAGACACAAGTTACTCAATAAAATAATTTAATTTCACCCATGTAGTTATTTACAAACATAAATGATGTCCGCATACTAGAAAAATTCAATGATTTATAAAGTATATAATAAGTATGTATCGAGGTGTTCGTTTATACACGGCCAACGTTACTGCTCCTTCGCCACCAAGTCGGCTGGTCCCTGACCTACGATAGGAGACATGCCAGCCACCGCCACAGCTTTCAATGGTCTGAAATCAATTAAGTACAAATCTGCGTAAGGATTTATTTTACTTCATAATATAGATACGAAGACGATAACCATATCTGATTATGGGCCTAAGAGAAAATTAAGAGATGGTTAGATTTTGATAACCTTTTTTATTTGACAAAAACTAAACCCTTATTAATGGATAACTCCCTCTCCTAGCAGATGTACATTTAGCAATAGTCTATTCGATTTGTCAAGTTGCAATAGAATTAATTATTATTCGTGCTGCAGTTTTCATTTTTAATTTAGCGCCATCTGTGTTATGTCTGTGCTACCATGATTTTAGATTAGTATAATTCTTCAAAACTGAACGTCTACAAAATAAAACTTATCACTTATTTACTAACTAATGTTTTCAGAATACAGAATACAAAATATACCTTTAATTATTTATTACTTAAATCTGTACAGATAGTAAAAGTTAATAGATTCAACAGTTTGCCCATTTGGACGTACAATTATTATCTATTGTTTGATGCGAAATAGTTTTACTAAACATTAGAATGTTTAAGTTGATTTTATCTATTACAATTAGGTACCTATTTAATAATTATTTTGAGTGCTTATGAAAATAAACTCTACTTCGGGAACGTGTACTCACAGATATTACAATGATGTTCTAAGTGGTGTTTTAAATATGCTAGGTATTTCTAATTGCGCCATCTTTGATATATTACGTTTTTCAACGTTTTCATGACAGCAAAGGACCTAGTTTGCTTGCTAGCGTTTGCATGAGAAAATTCGTAGCAAGCTACTCTTCGATAATGCTTAAAAGCCATCTCATGGGTGGCGCTTAGTCACAATATCCTATCATTTTTATATTGCGCCACCTACAAAACGTTACTTTAACTTTAAAAGCTGGTAGTACCTTCTAAGAACCGAACCACTGAATCATTAACTGATATAGTTCAAATAAAGTTTTATAGATAGCGCTATATGTTAACGTGTTAGTATAAAATGCATAAGCGACATCTCTGAGATGACTTCCGAACATTTAAGAAGATTGTATGAGTATTATTATTCATGATTAGTCTTTTGGTATAAAATACTAGGCTTAGTATTTGTTTTTTAAATGACTATTTGCGGCTCTGGGTTGAGGATAAAATCTAACGTTTGTGTTAATATTTATTGAGATTTTATGTACAAATTCCATTTAAAGGTGATATTTCATTCACATTAAAAAAAAATCTCCGATTCGAATTACTGCGATAGTCGGACGTTATCGCAATCATTTCAGCGATAACATCCTAAATGTACATGGCATTTTAAGTGAAGTTACTAGATGGGACAGGATTTATGCGGATACCAGCAACAATGATCACACTCTAAGTGGCACATTAGTTTTGCAACTTATCTTATTGGGTAAGTTGCAAAGTCACATAAGTGCCACTTAGTAACGACTTTGGATCGAATTTGGAACTTAAAGCTATTGCTTTAAGCTCCAAATAAATCGTTTAACAGTGTTTGATATAACTTACAGCTTTAAAACAGTGTGTGTTACCAGTGATGACTTACGGAACCGAAACGTGATCTCTGACTATGGGCCTTCTGAGCAGGCTCAGAGTCGCACAGCGAGCTATGGAGAGGGCTATGCTCGGGGTTTCTCTACGTGATCGAATCAGAAATGAGGAGATCCGTAGAAGAACGCAAGTCACCGATATAGCCCAGCGGATTAGCAAGTTGAAGTGGCAGTGGGCAGGGCACATAGCTCGAAGAACTCATGGCCGTTGGGGCCGAAAAGTTTTAGAATTGAGACCACGGACTGGCAAGCGCAGCATAGGACGGCCACCGACAAGGTGGACAGACGACCTGACTAAGATCGCAGGCAAGGGCTGGATGCGGGCCGCTTCCAACAGGTCCTTGTGGAAATCAATGGGGAAGGCCTATGTCCAGCAGTGGACGTCCTATGGCTGAGATGATGATGATGATGATGACAGCTTTAAACACCGCTCACATTTGTAGGTAGGTACCTATGAGTACCTAAATACTTACACCTGTAACTTACCTATGACATTTTCTTGTTTCTACTTTGTTTCCTACGGTAACACAGAATCGATTCGCATACTTAAGTTGACTCACAGGTTTAATTGCCACTGATATAATAACATATTAAGGTTTATAAGGCCATCAAACTTACTTTCTATGGAACTCTTACCTACCGACATCTAAGCGAAAACGTACCCTTATTTGACGCTTTTGGTTCCAAATGAGTTATAAAAATATCATTATTTTATTATTAGTTACAATACCTAATGGATTGCTCAAATGTTTTTGTAACAGCAGCTGTAGTATTCTAATTAGTTGTTGGTAGTATTTTAGATTCCATTTGGAACCAAAAATAGGTTGCAATTATTCTCCTCGTAGTCCTCGGGTTTAAATAGCTTTCTTAATCTCCTCGCAGCCATAGGACGTCCACTGCTGCCCACCTCCTGGTACGTGATCCCTTAGCCGACTCTTACGGCACCCATAGGAAGAGAATGGGGCAGTACTATTCTAGGCCGGTACCACCACGGCACCTTAATCTACCTTTATAGAAATTGATAATCAATATTTGTTTGACCAAGCTTAAAAATATATAAGATACACGAGCTATTAGCCACCCACTTGTGTTACTTGGGGATCACGTATATTTTTTGGATATATGTAGATACATATTATATTACCTACAATAATTATATATATACTTCCTTAGAAATTATTTCTATTGTGTATTTGTTTACTTTCTATCTAGAAAATGTATCCTGATACGTACTTGAATCCAAGTTCTTCGGGCGGCACTCCCAGCTTGGACAGCTTTGCTTCGTAAGTGGCCAACAGGTCATCGTGCGCTTTGCGAAGACGAGCAGCTTCATAACGGAGGTCTTCTACTTGTGTGTCCTTCAGTTTCAGGAGTTCCTATCACAGGAACAATACAAATTAACTCAATAGAATACAAAAATGCTATATTGTACGCTTATAGACAAATGGGCAGCTTTCGGTACACTTCACAACGTCTTTTTGTCCAATATTCCATTCCTGACGACAAACGTCTGCAATCAATATGTGTACCAGTGATGACATACGGAATCGAAACGTGGTCTCTTACTATAAATGGCCTTATAAGCCCGTTCAAAGTCGCACAGAGAGGAGTAGCTACGGAGAGAGCTATGCTCAAGATTTTTCTGTGACATCGAATCGTAGAAGAGTGAAAGTAACCGACATTGCTCAGCATAATTATAACACGCAGAATTTACGGCCGGACGTCCGGCGAAAAGGCAGACAGACGGCCTCACCAAGATTGCAGGAAGAGGCTGTATGAGGGCTGCTTGGAGGCAGGTCCTTGAAACCAACAGTGGACGTCGTATGGTTGAGATGTACAATAATAATATGTAGATGAAAAATATCCATTTAAGAAGTAGTACAAGTGAAGCATCGGCTAAAGCGTCAAAGGGTGTAGATAGACACACGTTTTGTAATAATTCAAATAATATTCTGAAAAAGTTTTTAGTAGGTACATACTTGTAATTCCCTAGGACCAACATCCCTCCCCTCCATGTTGGTCAACTTGGCTTCCAGCAGCGCAGTCTTCAAAGATGCTCGTTGTTGCACCTCCAAAACAGCTCGTGTGAAGCGACTCTTCAGTTCATTCCTTTCCGCTTCGATTCGATCGAAACGGACCTGCAGAACTTCATACTCCCATTTGAGAACTTCGAACTGCTTCTCCAGGAAAACTAGCTGTTTGCTTTTGGCCTGAAAAATAAAAAGTAGGAGAGGGATGACAGCTATTTATATGAAATCCGTAAAACAAAGAAAATCACATCCAGAACCCAGTAGATCAGTAAGTAAGTTGAAATGGTAGTTGGAAGGACACATACTGTACGCCACAGAACTGATGTCCAATAAGTTGAAAGGGTTCTTGAATTAAGATTACGGACTGGCGAGCGCAGCTCACCTTATTGGTGGATGCCTTAGCGTCAACCAAAAGCTCCAGGTGAGCTTGACTTGAAAGTACGGAGAAGGGAAACGCAGGCTGTTTTCAAACCTCTGGATGTAATATTTTAACGATAAATAACTGATATTGTAATATAATAAAATAATAAATATATTTTCATTTCATTTCATTTACAATATACCTTGATCGGACGGATAAAAAGACTTTGTTTTGAACCATGACTGCATTAACGTAGAAAACAAAAAAAAAAACTCTATATACGATCAAGCCATGAGTCTAATGGAAAACATGATATCCGCTCAGGTAATTCGCAGTAGGTACTATTCTGACCATCAAGAAGTGGTGCTATTATCCCCGACGATTCGTTTTTGTTTTATTTTTAAGTTTTACTTGTATCTTTGCTCGCTGCTACCCTAGTACACATCCTTAAGAAAAACAGTGGTTTGCCACGACGAAGCCACCGCGATAGGGAGAGAAGATGTTTCCTATACCCTTGGAGGTGACTAGCTAATATAGTTAGTACATACAATAATTATTTCTTACAGCTAAAGCGGCCTTATCTCTGTCATAGTTTGACATTTGTCGTTTCAGTTCTTTATTCTCTACAATGGCCACCTCCAACGGTTCTCGCAGGCTTTTTGTTTCAGCCAATGCGTCACGCGCTATCTTTTCTGCTCGTTCTTTCACTTTCTGCATTTCTTCCATTTGCATCTTCAAACTGCTGATTAGGCCTGAAATATAGAAATATAAATATTTATTGTTCTTATAATCTTAAAATTATACTAGGCAAGTCAAATTTACATAATATCCAGATTAATAATGTCACAAGTTTATGTTCAAAGGTTTATGTTAGGTTGTGTTTATGTTTAGGTTCAGATCCGCACCACTCTCAATACTAATATGCACGAAGCAATGTACACTGCCGAAGACAGGTCAAGATGGCGTAGTATCGTCCGCTAAAAAGTGATTCATGGAGGGGGTCACGACCCTCAGCATTGAGGAAAACGACGCGAGGAGGAGGATGTTCAAAGGAAGAGTTTACAATGAAAATAGACATAATTATGTCAACAAATTAAATTATATTAATATGAAATGTAATTAGGCATAATTAAATATCTAATCATACGAGAATAAGGATTCCACTAAACGCATTTCATTATACTCATTATCTATTAATAAAGAATAAAAAGGGTTAGATTCCAAAAATAGCTCAATTTTTTAAAAAATTGATTTGCGGGCAAGTTTCTTAAACTAATTGGCAATTTATTAAATATGCAAATCTTAATAAATATTCCTTGTTTTTATTATTTAGGTGTACTACAGTGTTTAGAATATATTCTACTCTACTATCGTATTTAATACCATAAAACAATCCATTCTTGTATATATTCATAACTAGACATAGATCCACCATAAGCCTTCGTAACGATTCGATTTCTGAACGAAGCTCGCATCTAACATCAAATGACTTGTAAAGACTAGTTTGTTCGCCTTTTTAAAAAAAAAAAAAAAAATACACCAGTACTTTTGGTCTTATTTTGTAGCTAAGTGTCTCGGGACGTTATCGTAACCAAACAAAGTTTATTATCTTACTAAACTTAAGATAATATTATACAATGTATTATGTATTATGTTTCTCGGGCGAAACGGCCGTGGGGTTATAGTAGAACTCACGACACACCTGCGAAAAAAATTTTCTTGAACGATGAAAGTGTTAATAGTACATAATATGGTCGCTGTGGCTAAGTCGTCAGTGACGTGACTTCTCATCCCCGGGGACCCTGGGTTCGAATCCCGGCAGGGGCAAACATTTGTGCGATGAATAGGTGTTTGTCCCTGGTTTTGAATGTTTGGGTGATATGCTTGTGTGTATCCACGCCTCCCACGAAACAAGGAATCCTAGTGCGGGGGTTATAGTGTGAAAAAAAACGTATTTTATTTGTAATCAGCTCCAACAACATGACAACTTTTCACGTTAGAAGTTTATCTACATTATTATATTGACTAGTTCAACTTCAGTGCTATTTTTCGTCTGCCGGCATAAGTCCATGCAGAGTCAATCATTTGAATCATATTATTTTTGCATATAAGTCACAAAGAAGTTTAAAAAAATACAAAAGTACACTAAACCATTCAAACACATACATGGAAATCGGATAACGCTGTTGTAGTCGAATGAACCTAGGAGTTATGAGTTACACCTACTTATTCGTGGACAGACGACCTGACTAAGATCGCAGGCAAGGGCTGGATGCGGGCCGCTTCCAACAGATCCTTGTGGAAATCAATGGGGGAGGCGTATGTCCACCAGTGGACGTCCTATGGCTGAGATGATGATGATGATGATGGTTATTCGTGGAAAATGTTCAAATTTTTCTTTAAGTTAAACGGTGATGTGTAATCGATTATTATTAAATGTTTATTGAATTTATTATAATATTACTTAAAAGTTAAAGATAAAAACACGCTTGAACGGCAAGTCGTTCAAACGTTTGGTATTAATATAGATGGGACCTTGGAGAAGGAAACAGCTACTGTTTGTCCTGGAAAAGTATGGATCCCATGGGATAACTGTCGTTGCGGGAAAACCGTAGTCCGCGCGGGTAAAACCGCAAGGCGCAGTTAGCCGGTTCCTCAATAACGCAGTTCTGATAGATAGGTACTAAAGGTCTAGGTAAGAAACATAAAAAAATCATTTGTAATGACAATTGAAACGATGATAGCTCAGCGGTGGGAGCCTCAGCAGTCAAACTGACGGACGCTGGTTTGATCACCACCAAAGGCTTGAGCTTCGGATAATGGTAACACCTATATCAAATTTCCACCATAGTGGTAGGGTAATGTCGAGTACCCGCCTGGCTAGCTACCACCCTCAAGTTTGAAAAACTGTCACCAAACACATAGTGTGTTCAGGCAGTTGTCCTTGAGAGCCAGTAAGCATTATACTTCTAGCGTGATAAAATTTTCCACCACATCGTCACTGATCATCAAGTGAGACAGCGGTCAAACGCTAGATCTCTGAATACTTTTACCGCTGAGCTATCATCGCTTCAAATCCTTACCTAAGTTATTCAGCGTAATGTCATTGTAATAATTCTTCAAATCAGAAAAAGCGCGTTCATGATGTGCAATAAGTTCTGAAAGCTGTTTATTCTTCCTCTCCTCAACTTCTGCTATTTCTGTTCTATGTTTTACAGTCAGTTCCACTTTAGTCTCATGAAGCTTTTTATCCGCTTTATCTTCTATTTGACTTGCTTTTTCTTCGAACTCTGCTCTAGTTTTTGATAGTTCCTCTGCATGCACCAGTTTCGCTCTTCTTAACTCGTCTTGAGATGCTAACACTTTCTCTCTCATTTCTTGTCTTAATGATCTTTTGTCATTCAGAAGCTCCATTTCTTGCTCAGCATGTTCTTCTTTAGCGGCTTTAAGCGCTACAAGATTTTCAGCTCTCAATGCCGCTGCAGCCGCTTGTTGTTCATACTTCAAATGTTTAATTTTTTGCTTTTCTGTTTCCAAAAGAGCTTCATTTTCTTCTTGGGCTTCCTCTGTTGCTCGTTCTCTATTTCTCAACTCTGCTTTAGCCTCTTCAAGTTGTTGACGAGTAATTTCCCAAAACGTGCGTATTTTGTCCCTTTCTAGCTGGAAGTAATTGCGTTCTTCCCTCTCTTTGTCAAGCTCTTCTTTGACTTTGAGAGTGAACTGTTCCAGTTTTTCTCGTGACATCTCCGAAGTGTCGACGCCATCGATGATGATTGCTGAAATTATCGAAAAAATACTACATTAACAAGTGAACGGTTCTGAACCAAACATGACAAGCGCCTAATCTAGGCGCTTGTCATGTTTGGTTCAGAACATTTATTTACATTTATACCATAATTGAGCTCATATTTTTACTTTTTTTACCATGTTTAGGTAATCACAGCATTGAAATCCTCGAAACGTGAGCTTCGCCTGCCAATCTGACAATTGCTGGTTACATCTTCACCCTTAGCTTCAGCTTCTGGTGAAGGTAACATTGATAACAAATGTACAGCATGGTGATACAGTACTTTCCAGTATCTGCCTAAATGGCTATGACTTAATATTAGAAAAAACTGTCACCAAAAACTGTCCACGTTCGATGACATCTTTGTTGACCATCAACTGAGATATTGCTCTAACAGAGATCTACGCAATGTTTCCTAGATGAACATAACTATAGGTTTCATAAAAATCCTCCGCTACTTATTAGGTATTGGAAATAAATCGTTAGTCGTTACATAAAATAGAAAGAGATAATTTATATGCATTCCTTAAAAATTACGAAGTAACTAAAAAAACTATACAGACCAATCTACACTCTTTACCAATGGAAAATGTTTAATGTTTTCTTAAGAAATACGAGAATTTTGTCAATATGTAGTTGACATTGTTTATAAATAAGCATCGAGAACTCCTGTTTATATCTTGATCAAATTGAAATAGGACCAAAAGGAACCACTAGCTATCAAATAAAAAAAATACGGGTGATGATCCAAATCTCTGTCCAAAGTTCTGACGCAACATACATAAAAAACATACATTTTATTGATAGCCTCCCCGTTTTTAGAAGTCAGTTAAAAAATGTGAATGAACACGGCTGGAACGTTAAAGTGTCGACCTTACCTGGTGCTTTTTTAGCTCCACCCTTTCCTTTCGGTGGCTGAAAACATAAAATTATTGATATTATTTGTTTTATCTTCATCAATTTAAGATTATCTAATCATCGATAACATTACACCAAGCTAGAACTAGGCTTCAGCGAGAATGTTTGTGATAACTACTCACACCAACTTCATATTTTATGCGTATACTAGCGGCTCCCGGCGGTTGTACCCGCGTGGTGACGAAAAACGGTGATGATGAAAATGAGCCTGTGTGTCGAGATCACCAGTCGAGATAGTGGTCAAACGCTAAATCTATACAGTATAAAAATATGAATTCTAGAAACTAGTCAAACAACAAGTACAAAACTTAATGTTTTTGAGCTGTATTATACAAGGGTATCAGCAATCCGGCAGAGGCTGGCCGACTTCATGGAGAAAGAGGGACTCTTTATGATGAACTCTTTCTTTCAGAAGCCGCCTCAAAGGAAATGGACCTGGTTGAGCCCCAACGGTTCCACAAGAAATGAGATCGATTTCATCATGACCACCAAGAAACAAATATTCAATGATGTCTCTGTGATCAACATGGTCAAAACCGGTAGTGATCACCGCATGGTAAGAGGCACATTGAATATTAATGTTAAACTTGAGCGGTCCCGTTTGATGAAATCCACGCTCCGACCTCAAAATGTCCATATCCAAAACCCCGAGAGCTTTCAACTTGAGTTATCCAATCGCTTTGCTTGCCTTGAGAACTTTGCGTCGGTGGACGAGACCAACAACAGGTTTGTAGAAACTGTCCACGAAGTGGGGTCTAAGTTCTTTAAGCCCCGCCGTACAAATAGACCTCAAAAACTCTCCAGCCATACCCTCGACCTCATGGCTGAACGACGCTCGTTGCAACTGCAATCATCCGATGATGCTGCGTCATATAGGCAGCTCAATAGACGAATATGGAAATCCTTGCGACACGACATCCGTACCTTTAGTACAAATCGTATTAAAGATACGATCGAACGGAGAAAAGGCTCCAAAGTGTTTGTAAGAGACAGGTCTATTGGGCAAAGCCAGATGACTAAGCTGAAGAGAGATGATGGCAGTATAGCGTCGACCAAAGCAGAGGTGCTTGGAGAGATCGAGAGGTTCTATGGACAGCTATACACTTCGGTCGCTAAACCTGTTGACAGCTTGGCCAAAGACCCAAGAGCCAAGCTGACCCGGCACTATACCGAAGACATCCCGGACATCAGCCTATATGAGATTAGGATGGCTCTGAAGCAGCTTAAAAACAACAAGGCACCGGGTGACGACGGAATCACATCAGAGCTTCTGAAAGCGGGTGGATCACCGATACTGAAAGTCCTTCAGAAGCTCTTTAATTCCGTTGTCCTCGAAGGGTCAACGCCGGAAGCATGGAACAGAAGCGTAGTGGTGTTGTTCTTTAAGAAGGGTGACAACACATTGCTTAAGAACTACAGACCCATTTCGCTTCTGAGCCATGTTTACAAGCTGTTTTCAAGAGTCATCGCGAATCGTCTCGAACGTAGGTTTGATGACTTCCAGCCTCCCGAACAAGCCGGTTTCCGAAAAGGCTACAGCACCATATACCACATCCATACGCTGCGGCAAGTTATACAGAAGACCGAAGAGTATAACTTGCCCTTATGTTTAGCGTTTGTGGACTATGAGAAAGCCTTTGATTCGATCGAGACGTGGGCGGTGCTTGAGTCTCTCCAGCGGTGCCGTATTGACCATCGGTATATCGAAGTGCTGAAGTGTTTGTACAATAACGCCACCATGTCGGTCCGAGTACAAGAGCAAATTTCGAGGGCGATTCCATTGCAACGAGGCGTGAGACAGGGAGACGTTATTTCTCCGAAACTGTTCACTGCCGCATTGGAAGACGCCTTCAAGCTCTTGGAATGGCAAGGATTCGGCATCAACATCAACGGCGAGTACATCACTCACCTTCGGTTTGCCGACGATATTGTGGTCATGGCAGAATCCATGGAAGACCTCAGCACGATGCTCGAAGGCCTCAACAGAGTTTCCCTAAGGGTGGGCCTTAAAATGAACATGGACAAGACGAAAATTATGTCAAATGCCCATGTTGCGCCCGCCCCCATATCAATTGGGAACTCGACTCTCAAAGTTGTTGACCATTACATCTACCTAGGACATACAGTCCAATTAGGTAAGTCCAACTTTGAGAAAGAGGCCAATCGTCGAATCCAACTCGGCTGGGCAGCGTTCGGAAAGCTCCGAGACGTCTTCTCGTCCAAAATACCGCAATGCCTGAAAACGAGGGTCTTCGAACAATGTGTGTTACCAGTGATGACTTACGGAACTGAAACGTGGTCTCTGACTATAGGCCTTCTGAACAGGCTCAGAGTCGCACAACGAGCTATGGAGAGGGCTATGCTCGGGGTTTCTCTACGTGATCGAATCAGAAATGAAGAGATCCGTAGAAGAACGAAAGTCACCGACATAGCCCAGCGGATTAGCAAGTTGAAGTGGCAGTGGGCAGGGCATATAGTTCGAAGAACCGATGGCCGTTGGGGCCGAAAGGTTCTCGAATGGAGACCACGGACTGGCAAGCGCAGCATAGGACGGCCACCGACTAGGTGGACAGACGACCTGACTAAGATCGCAGGCAAGGGCTGGATGCGGGCCGCTTCCAACCGGTCCTTGTGGAAATCAATGGGGGAGGCCTTTGTCCAGCAGTGGACGTCCTATGGCTGAGATGATCAGCAATCAGTGAAACTCAGATATATATAATTGATATTTAATGAGTATGTTAAGATGTGGATTGCAGTGAGGCACTGAACGGGAAGTCAAGAGGTCTCGAAGAAGCAGGTGTGTGACGAGAGTGACGAAAGAGAATGGATAGATTATCATGAAAGTGTCACCAGTGATTAAACAATTAAAAGGAAATCGTTTGGCTTGGTATGTACAAATTATGAGAAGGAATTGATCAAATGTTACAGTGAGAGTAATAAATATATAAAAATTTTTAAACTGTATAGATCTAGCGTTTGACCACTTTCTCACTTGATGGTCAGTGACGATGTGGTCGAAGATGTTGTCACGCTAGATCTAGAATGCTCACTGGCTCTCAAAGACGGCTGCCAGAACACACTATGTGTTTGGTGACAGACGGGTAGACCAGGCGGGTATTTGAAAGTACCCTACCGCCATACATTAATGGATGGACGCGAAAAGGTCGAGCAAAGAAAAGATGCATGTGTTGTGTTAAACATGATATAATTGAGAATGGTGTAACTTATTTCTTGATGGCTGAAAAAGGATAAGTAGTGGAAGAAAAAACGTACTTTGCCGCCTCAGTTTCCGCGCGCTTGTGCGACATCTACCTCACACAAACATAATAATATAATTGTACTACACCGACCCCTTATCAAGACAATGGGAAGAAGGTACGTATATATAATTGTGTACTTACCATTTTGATAATTTAGTGTTTATTCCGTATAAAATACAATATTAATTTTACGGGTATGGTAGATTATTTTTTAAAACAATACATTACAAAACATTAGAATTTCAACCAACAAATCACCCGACATTATTGTCATTGGTTGTCAATACTGGTTGTCACATATAGTTGTCATGAACAACAAGCTTGCACGATGACGTTGTCTAGGCAACCAAAAAGCAACGTTATGAAGTAGGCCTCTTTCGTAGATAGGTGATGTAAACTTTATCTACTTTAGGTGTGTGTAGTGAGATAATGCATATATATAACGAATTATGTGATTATCTTATTCAAAAGCCAATTTGGTCCACTAATCCTGAGGTTATCTTTGTTGCATCCAACGGGATCCAACGCTTGTTATAGCAACAAGGTCTTGCAGAGTCC
This sequence comes from Apeira syringaria, assembly GCA_934044485.1. NCBI lineage: Eukaryota > Metazoa > Arthropoda > Insecta > Lepidoptera > Geometridae > Apeira > Apeira syringaria. The sequence continues at coordinate 22,308,071 of OW203660.1, read as the reverse complement.
TTTGTCACGGAGGTTCACTCAGTGGAAGTTTCATAAGAATTCGGATTTGTATTAAAAACTCCTTTCAAAGCAATATTGCAATCTGCCATTCATAGATAATAAACTACCTGCCATTCTTGTCTGTGTTTATATTTTCTTCCATAAAAACATTAAATTTAAAATTATTCGTTTACTATCATCAAACTATATGCAAAATCCATAGAAAAACCATGTGAATTTCTAGCGATCATCAAACCCGTAGCCTGCAATACTCAAGATGCTTACAAAAGCTTTCAACGGAATACTCTACAGTTCCATTTTTCTCAGTCTCTTTGCTGTCGATTATATATTAGGAAACGGCTTCATATTTATGTTTCAAAATGCATTTTGTAAGATCATTTGTTTGGTGAGGAAGATTATACTTGAAGAAGTAAAGAATTCGGAACTAGACGAGCCAGTCAAGCCTATAAATTTACCGGTGCTTTTCGCTGAACTTTTGGCACTGTCCGTAACTATTTCGGTAAATATCAGTCGGCATATTTAAATTTAGAAAATCAATAAGGGAGGCTATGTCCAGCTGTGAACACACTGAATAGGGCTGATATTTTTCTATACTTCATAGATCCAGGGTTTGAACACTATCTCACTTGATGGTCAGTGATAATGAGGTCGAAGATGTAAACACACTAGACCTAGAGTGTCTAATGGATCTCAGAGGCTGCCTGAACACACTATGTATGTACTTGGTGACAGTTTTTGGGTAGTAGCCAACCAGGCAGGTACTCGAGGTAAAACGTCGTCGAGGAAATATACTAGAAAGTAATTACTTAAAATCCGATACAAACGCCGGATTTGAACATATTTAATTTATTATTTTGCCAAATGATACAAACCAATTCTTTCATAAGAAATCTACGCCTATTGAGTTTGTTCTGCCTGTGGTTTGCGTACCAACAGCAATTAACATATTATATTACTCTCTTCCACAAAGGGTTGTTTATTATGTGACCATTAATTGTTTTATTGTTTCAGTTTCTTAACAAATATAAAAAATATCGAGGTAAGGACCGGTTTGATGATCTTTTGCAAGAAAGCAAAGATGCCCTCAAGCAGACCAATGATTTTTTGGAAAAATGGCGACTAAGACGTGTAGGTATTGCTGATTTCATTTGCGGATCGGACATAATTGCAAGATAATCTTGCTATGTTTCTGTTTCGTTCATACGGTTTTTATTTATATTTATTATTGGTTTTACTTTTAGATAAGCCGCCAGGTGCCTACCGAGTACTCGTATCTGGACGAGGAGCCACAAGTCATTAAACCTTTGAAGCTGGAGGTACCAATTTTACACATGGCCATCATTGATGTGAGTATTTAAATATTTGGGAAAACTGGTGCTTCCTATGTAGTTCCATTTAAATTGCATCAATCAGTGAAGCGGTTTTTGAGTTACACTCCAATAACTGTTAAGTGTTACGTCTACTTGGAAGACTTCCTAATTGAGGGTAAAGACATCGGTGAACAAACACAATGACAATCGATCACGTGGGTAGCAAAGGTCACTGAAAAGGGTGCAAAAAAATACTTTACCAACAAATACAACCGACTTCAACACTCAAAAGTATGAAATCGGAGTCGGTTGCATTTTATGTTAATTGTTTTTTGTAGTAGCTTGTTTGCTTGTCTAAATGTATCACTTGTGAGCTTCTTCTCTTCTTCTTGTCCTTGTCCCATACTAAGTGGGGTCGGCACAACATGTTTTCCTCTTCCATTCTCTTCTATCATTGGTAGTCTCAGTGCTTACACCTTTCATAAACATATCATTCTTCACACAGTCCATCCATACCTTCTTCGGCCTTCCTCTGCCTCTATATCCATCCACATTCATGTACACATAGAAGTATCACTTGTGAGCATCTGTCATTATAATTAACCCTTAACCGTGATTATAATTAAAACTTTTAACCATACGCCGGCGTCGTAGGTCTCAGTCCAGATCACCCTACTGCCCGCCATGGCCTGTAATCTCTTTCACATTATAATTGGATCATGGGAGTCACATGCTGTGCGCTTCTACCTATCATTTTAGTCATAAAAAATATAGAATAAGCCTCCCTAGTGCAGGGTACCCTTACTTAACATGTGTGCTCCTCAAAGAAATGTTTGCCCTAGCCAGAATTCGAACCCGGGGTCTCGATTTAAAAGTCACCGTCACGGATTACTGAGCTACAACGACCGTCAAAACTCTCAGATAAAATAACCAACCACGAAAGCTGTATACTCAAAGTCAAAACTGGATTTATTTAGTTAATTGAAAAAGGATTTTTTTATTATACAGAATTATGAACAGTGTGGTCTTACAGACTTTAGGAACTACGAGGAGTCAGCCAGAAAGGGGCGATGCCGGTGATACAGTCAGCTACACCGATTCAACCTTGCTCTCCGTGACATCTCTTATCGACGAAGACCAGGACTTCATAACGGAGTCACCAAGCGATGAGAAATTAAGAGAGATTAAAAGCAGAAACACGCTCAATACCAGGTATGTACTTATGGTATAAATGGCAAATCAATTACTACTAACGTTTCTTAGTCAGAAATAAAAATCATGAATATTTATTTTATTTTAATATTTGCGCTTTTACTGTGCTTAATATTTACGCGCTGAATGACAAAGACGCAAAAGACTGCTCGGAAAAAGGTCTATAATGACGTCGCCCATTAACGTCAGTTGAGTTTACGCTGCCAGAGTGGTCAGCACAATCTGGCAGCATATGCTCGAATTAACGTATGTAATACTTCTTCAAATATAAGCGTGAGTAAACCCGGTTCATTATCATTATTGAAAATTAACTCACGAACATTTTCAATCAAATACTAAATTTTAATGTTTAGTTTTCTTTTATTTGTAAAACAAGTATATCACGCGTCCAAAATGGCTGGCGCACGCGGTGGGGACTGGGGAGTGACAGAGATAGTCGTCGAGTATAAAAAAAAGGGCTACGAACAGTATCAGTACAGTCCGACACCGAGCTACAGTCCGACACCGAGCCACAGTCCGACACCGAGCATACAGTCCGACACCGAGCTCACAGTCCGACACCGAGCTCGACGGCGAGCTCGAGGCAAAAACATCCTGGTTAGATTCTCTTCAAATAGTCAAAGAGCAAACATCCTTAGGGCCCACTTACGGACCACTTTGGTACCGGGGCAAGTCGATCCGATAACTCCTTGTCCTGGCGACAGCTCAAGCCGAGGTCCGAACCTCAGTGGTGCCCTTGAGCTAGTCGCCTCGCCCTCTCCTAGTGGCACAGCGCCGTCAGCGCTAGCCTAACTAGGCGGTGCGCCTTCTGCGCCCGCACAAATACCGGGCTGAGCACCATCTGTGCTCGCTCCCCCCTCCGGTGAAGCTGTAAATGCCGGTAGAGGCAAACAGCATTAGTCCGTTAGAAAAAAAAAAAGAAAAAAAAAGAAAAAAAAGAACAGTATCAGTCCGGGCTGAAGCTGTAAATGCCAAACAGCATTAGTCAGACAGAAAAAAAAAATTCGCCTTCGTTCACATTGTTGCTTACCGACGAGCACTAAATGAGTGATATGATAAGAATTTGACTTGTGACGTCACAAACCTTAAGATTTCCCTTCACCCCTTGTCAAACTATTACACATTTCGGCGACCCTCTCTTACTTCCCACCTTAAAGGAAAGGCCCCTTAAAGTGTTACATAATTAATGGATAGCCCCTAAAAATATGTCTGCCGGCTATCTAAGCAACTAGATTATACCAGTACTCAGAGTAGCCTATAACTTAAGATCCTTTTTGGTTGTACGTTTCGCATTTGTGCCGACTTTAAAAAAAGGAGGTTTCTCAATTCGACTGTTCGTTTCTGTGTATTCATTGTTTATAAACTGATTTTGTTGATTCTTTTCTTGTTTGATGAAGTATACTTCCGAAATGATCCCATTTAAATTTCATCCAAATCGGTCAAGGGGTTTTTTAGTTAAGTCCCAATAACTGAAAAGTGTTACGTATATCTGGTTGACTTCCTTATTGAGGGACAATTGATCCCGTATGTAGCAAAAATCACTGAACAGGGCAACAACATTTTTTTTAATAACAAATGGAACCGACTTCCACACTGAAAAGTGTGAAATAACTTGTCAACGTCAGCATAATATTGTGATAATACCATGGTACCGACTTCAACAACTTGTTTCACACTTTTGAGTGTTGAAATTGGTTCCATTTTTTGGTATTTTTTTTATTTACTTTTATGGCCTGCATAGAGCTTCTGTGAACTAGCTGGGTCGTCTTCTATCTTGTCAGTAGTCGAACGCTGCGCTAGCAACCCCAATGGAGTCTAGGACCTCGGGATCGATCGTTACTCTCTCCTCCAAAGATTCGACAAACTTCTAATGCCATCGTCATACTAATTATTTATTATTGAATTCAGCAGGTACCTGTGGGATGTTATGGAAGAAGATACTACCTTTGACGAAGACTAATGATGTATACGTTGTGTTGAAATTGAGAGTACTGGTTTAAAGTAATGTTTAAATTATGTAAAGTTGTCAAATACAATAATCATTGTAACAAAACAACAGTGTTAATTATTTTATAATTGTTATTCTCTTATTTCATTTTTCAGGAAACCCCACATTATTGTTACGTTCATCAGTCATAAACCCGAAGGTCAAGTGGATTCGACTTTTCTCGTATAGGACAATGCCAGAGGGTTATGAAAGCGTGCAATTTGTTCGTATTCGTTATTTTTTTACCAGTTGACAGTCAGTGACGATGTGGTCAAAAGTGTAATCACGCTAAGCCTAGAATATTTACTGGCTCTCAAAGATAGATGCTTAAATACATGTATGGACAAGTGTTTGGTGAGTTTTTCAAATTTGATCGCTGTTAACTATACGCCAGGCAGGAAGTCGAAAGAATCCTAACATTGTGCTGGGAATTCAATAACGATATTGTTGTTGCCTTGTGGGTTGGGATTGAACCAGCGTCCGTCAGTTTGACAGTCGATGCTGCCACCGCTAGGCTATTATCGCTTCAAAACTACATAGTATCTGTCCTTGCCGATATCACAGGAATCTCGGGGTCAATTTTGTACACAACCGTAAGCAACATGTTTCAACACAGCTTTCCATAAGATCTACAAGATCTACAAACACCCATAAAATACAGATAAGATTAGTCATTTCGTTGAACATCATGTATTAGTCAATAGCTTCGCTTCATAATTAATCCCTTACGCCCTTAACAATTTCATTTCTCACACTTATAATCCCACAAAGGTTCTTGAACAATTCATATTGCACACTCTCAATGTTCACATTCTAGTGTCAAATGTTCCGTAATCACTGTATAAAGAACCTAAAAGCTGGCAGATATTAATTCGCACTGCCAAACCAGACTACGTTGTATTGTACAGCTATTTCGTAACGTAGCTGCTACTTTGAACGCTACTGTCATAGTTATAGGGAAGTAGATTTTCGTTAATACTATTTTTTGGGTTGATACACACGGATGCCTTAGGATCACGAACTAAAATTACACCTATAGTGCCAGCAATATAGGAAAATGTAGTTGTTCTCACTTACCATGATATTGGTCCTGTTTTATGTATGGGGGTGTTATTATTCTGAGATTTGAAATATAGACTTAAAATCGCCTTGCCATTTATTAAATAACAAAAAAATCAAGTATGATAAAGAATCTGAACACAAATTTATATGTTAATGAATGATATCTCTTTTATTATTTATTCATTGCTTAAATGTTATTCACGTCTTGGGAAGCATGAATGGAGTGTTTCACGCTTACTTGTCTTCGACTTAGAGCTGTGATTACTGAAAGTCCGGTAAGGTCATTTACTTGCCAGACCAGCGACTAGGTTATATTATCATATAACCTAGTCGCTGGTCTGGCAAGTAAATGACCTTGGCTTCGTGGCTTTTGGCCTCTTGCCGTCAATATTTTCAACCACTACCAGTTTCAGTCACCAGCCAGCAGTATTAGGTTGCTTTGTTGCCAAATTATGTTGGTATTGTACCAAGAAAGCAAGGATGGTGCAAGCTATTTAAAACGACAATTATGAAGTTCTTAAATTCATTTAATTACTCAGTTACCTCTCAGTATACCATTAAAATGTAAATGAAATCTTTGATCAGGAAAGTCATAGGTACGATAACCGCAAAACGTTAACTTTTTTGAAGAGCAAGCTGTCGATCTCAAGCTCGCCAGAGTAACCGGCTCTATAGCACTTCTTTTTGGGTGTGAAGGGCGGTTTCGGTTTGCTTTGATGTCATATTATCGACGGGGTGTCTGGGTAGTGATGGGATGTAATTAAAATTGCCAATGCACTGTGGTTGATGGCTTTTGGGCGCGATTCGCCAAATTAGTTGCGGATTATTGATATAAGCTACTGCTAAAAACGTTCCATGATCCGTATTAGGCGTGTAACTCTATTAAGCTTCACTTTCAATAGGCATTTCTTTTTAGTGAAGGCTTTAAAATTTTACTGTTGAAGTATGTACAGCAAACAAATGACTCTAAGGAAAAGCTTTTAAGTGACTCATGAATCGCTGAATTATTTTTATATTCTTAACCGAGTAAATCTTAGGGTTGTAAGCGTCAAAATTGTTGCAGCCGATTTAGAGATCAAGCAGTTTTTACAGTTGACCGAAGCTTAATTGATAATCGGACATTTTAAGTTTTGGTGAACTCCACCCTATTTTCATCCTATATCTAAATCGGCTGTACCAATGTTGACGCTTACATCAACTACCTGCCTATATCAGGTGTGCATCGGCGAAAAAAAAAAACATTTTATGTACGTAAAGGAAAAAATCATGCAATTTATGTTTAATTTTTTTTACAAGCATAAAGGTGTTTTATTGCGATCGCTGAGATAATCTTAGTAGTCGTTTTTTATATTATTATAGTGTTACATAAATTAATAACTACGAACCACTGGAGTTCGCTCCTAATTATCTGATTGATAGCGGAGTAACGATTATCGTCAAAGCAAGGCGATTGACGTGAGAATTATCAAAGTCGAAAGCAAACGCGTTTGGTCTTTACAACCCCGCATGGGAAGAAACATACGTAGTAGAACTAGACTGATAGCATAAGTGAGCTATCGGCCATATTTTTGAAAGTGTTACCTTGTTTTGAAACTAATTGACTGGACTATGTATTTTAAACAAAAACAGAGTTTCTAAACTAGGCAGGGTCTGTACTATGGTAACCTGATGACTGATATATATACTATATATACACACCCAGACACAGGTCAAACAGACATGTTCATACACACAAATGTTTGACCTGTCCGGGAATCGAACCCGGGACCAGCGGCTCAGAAGACAGAGTGCTACCAACTGCGCCAACCGGCCAGTCAAATAATTAGTATTAAACTATCTCTCCTTCAATGGTGATGATAAAAAATGGAGCCATCTTATGTATGATATAGGTAAGAATCATGGCCGTTTTTTTAACTATGATTATTATTAATATGTGCCGTGGTGTACCGGCTTAAAATTGTACCCCCCCATCTCTACCCGTGGGTGCCGTAAGAGTCGGCACAAGAGAGCACCTTCTGCAGATAAAACTAACATACTGCGCTTGCCACCAACCCGCCTGACAAGCGTGGCGAGTACTGGCAAATCCCTCCCCAAAAGGATATGGGGGAGGCATATGTCTAGCAGTGGGTAGGTGGACATTCTATGCTGACCTGATGCTTATGAATTTCAACTTTCCCAGCGCACTTTTCGTTCACAGCAGTCAAAGTTAACGTGAGTATAACCGAGGTACACAAAGCTAATAATAGTGATATCAAAGTACAGTCAATCACACAAATATTAAGGCGTGCATCACAAGTCCACCATTACAGTAATCATAGCTAGGTTGGGGTGAGTGCACGTGACCGCTGTTTGATTCAACGCAAATTACGGCTTAGGTACACTTGGGTAAGCTGGTGGTGAACATTATAAATGCGATATCGTTTATAGTACGTTAAATGTCAGCAAAATGATACCGCTTTTGTTACCGGTTTGTACCGGTTTTTAATATTAATTAGTATGGTCCTGCGATTGTTTCCGCATCAAATCAATGTTCCCATTATTTATCGTCGTAATTCTAGAGTCATTCCGAAGAGAGTGTTGTAATAACTGTTGTTAACTAATAATAAGCACAACACATAAATATGTCAAAATCCGTCTTTGCGATGTGCTGTGACAGGCGTGCGGAAGAAAGCGTAGGTATGTACCTGCTCTTGAACCTATGTAAGTAGCTGTCATCTCGTTACTACAAGTACAGACCACTACAGACACGGACACCAAGCCATCCGATGTATGGAATATAATGTATCCCCAGTGCTATTTTAGAGAAAAAGGAATTTTCCAACTAAAATTAATGTAAATCCGTTCAGTCGTTTTAGCGCTGAGTGGTTGCAACAGCTTAAACACAGTCACACACAAACACACAAACTCTCTCATTCTTAAATATTTGTATGAGGTCGTTATCTTATATAAATATATACTGTGAGGCAAGCACAGTCGATTGTTTTCTTCAAAGATCAGGTAAGTAAATATATTTTTATTTTGTCATAAATTTATACAACACCGCTAGTTTTTCACCATAATAATATAATTTGTGAATATAGGTAGTGAATATAAGTTGTGAATTAATAAGTTTTTTTGAACTTTTTTTCAAAAAAATAATTTTGACCTTGACATTGCAATATCTCTAGAAGCTAATCAAGGATCACCGACCTGAGCCTCAGATCAGCCGCGTTCGGACGGTTGGATGCCGCGTTGCTCTGTGTCTAGTAGATAGAACTACGACCCACACTAGGTGATAGTCTGGCGTCCTTTGGCAGCTATAACTAATGATGTTCGCTGTCAATTCAGTCTGCGTTTTTCAGGATTCTCTCGAGTGGAAACCAGATAACGGTATCAACCCTCTGTCTGTAGTTTTCACTGTAAACAAAGTAGGTAAATATAAAAATAATAAACAAAAAATAATCAAATATAGCTCTTGTTTGAAATCAGAAGGTTGCGTTGTTTATTTCGTAAATTTGTTTCTTACTAGCTGTGCCCCGCGATTTTACCTGCGTTTACTCCAATTTAACATTACCAAAAATTTCCCAAATAAAAAGTAGCCGATGTGTTAACCCAGACTATAATTTAACACTGTACCAAACTTCATTTAGATCTGTTAAGTTGTTCTAGCGTGATCGATGAACAAACATCCAAACATACAAACTTCCACATTTGTAATATTAGTAGAATGATCATACTCAGAGATAAAATATACCTATATGCAGAATGGTAGATGTAATATTTTTTTGTGAATATTGCTGCCGTGTTTACTAAAATTAAAAACGAAATAAAATAACATTTTTTGGACACTGGCCTTACCTGTGCATGGGCCATTTACTGGCCGTGGCGTCTGCCGTGAAATGAGAACCGATCAATATTCAAAATCAACAAAAGAAAATGATGAAAAGTTCCGAACGACAGGGAAAGAATCGAGAAAAGAAGGAAAGAAGATTTCTTATTTAACATACTTCACTGCAAACCTTTATATAAACGTATCAGCTGAGCCGCGTGTCATTTGCCAAGTTTATTGACATCTTAAAATTAAATATTAGTAGCAATTTGAAAACGGAAATTGAATGCCTCCTTCTTAAACGGTTTGTTCAAAGATAGAACCATGCCAAATCTAGAATTCACGAAAGAATTAAGTGCAGTGCTATTTTATGGAGAAACCATTTTATTCTTTTTTCAATAATTACTGACTCAATCTTTAATTTTAAACAAGTCTCAAGAACCAGAAGTACTAGGCAACCATGATCCCAGGAGATCCATTTATCAAGTCTTTTTGTCGCGTTCTATTGAAAACTTTTTGCGGGTAAGATTAAATTTCGCGTCGCTCCAGTCCAAAACCATTAATACCTATCCACCAGTTTAAAAAGGTCTTCTTTACTCGTGTCTATCTTCACTGTAATGGATGATAAAGGGGGCATCGACAGACTTAATAAGGGTCATAATATTCTGGTCGTGTTTTCCCCATCTAGTCATAGGTCTTTTATTTTTTAACACGTCTGGTTGCTGTTACATTGATTATGATTTTTTGGGAATTAATTCAAAATGTTTGGTTTGTTATTTCACAACATATCTGCTTCCTAAGTTTCTGTTCATAAATCATCGCATTGCTTATTATTATAACTAAACCTAAAGATCGTACTTGAACTATTAATCTTTTATAAAATAACGATCAATTCTTGCAGATTGATATCTCAAAACGCTCACTTAATAAGTTTGTCTCAAAATTTTTTATTATACTATATTGTTATCTACTCGTATTTTTGGATATTTCACACAAACGTAAGCAATAGTGTAAATAGTTTTTAAAAATAACTTATATTTTTATGGCGCATTCTCTCTGAAGCTAAGTGTAGGTTTCTCGTTCAGGTAATAAAGTCATTTTCAAGGCAGGCGAGATCCTTCGTAGACCTCATCATCACTTAACACCAGGTGAGGTAGTGCCTTACTTCCCCCGCCAGTCGGTAATTCTCAATGCTAAGTGTCGTGAAGCTCCCGATCTTTCTCGCGACATAGACGCTACCACATCTCGAGGTTTGTAGCGCTATACGTATACGGCTACTAAATGATAAATGTAAATAAAAAAATCTAGTTGGTTCTATTCGGAAGTCATGAGAAATCATTGCGACGTGTTTTATTTGGCCCCTGTCGGGAATCCAAAGCAGGGCGCAAAGCCTCTTATTTATTACGACAAGGATCAATGTCAGAATATACTTGAAATTATGTTGCAGGATAATTTCTGGTATTTTTATTTTGAATTAAGTGTGTTTGTTAGCCGAGATCTAAAAAAGATTGTATTCGTAATATTTGTTACTTCTGAACTTCAATCAAAATGGGTTCAACATTCTTGTTATTTTTTTATAATGCATAAAATTTGTCGTTGGAACACTATCTCACTTGATGGTCAGTGACGATGTGGTAGAAGATGCTATCAAGCTAGACCTAGAATACTTACTGGGTCTCAAGGACTGCCGCCTGAACACACTATGTGTTTGGCGACAGTTTTTGAACTGGTGGGTAGTACGTAGCCAAACGGATACTCGATAGTACCCTACCACCATGCTTGGAATTTGATTTCGAGAATTTGACATAAATTCTCAACGGATAAGTAGTTTGTTACAGACTACCAACGAGTTCTGAAATTCGTTTTCATTTACAAAGATATAAGTACTTCAGCGTGTATTCGTTCTCGTTGATCACGTGGTTATATCGCTTTGAAGTGTCAATTTAATACATTTTCTATGTTTTCTCTCGGGGTTAACGCTTGTGAAATGTTAATTGGTTTAGGGCTTCAGATTAATCCCACAGAAATTTTTTTGAAAATCAGTCCAGTGTTTTTGTTTATTTTCAAGAAAATGTTTAAATGTTCTACGGTTATCAAGAGAGAGGAAGTCGGCTTGTATTTACATATTGTATACATATAATTGTATATGTATTGTACGCGGGGTGTTCCGAAAAAAACTGTTTGGGCCAATAAATGGATTTTAATTCTCGCAAACACATTCAAACAGTAAACAAGAACACGCTAAATTATCTGTCATTAACACTTCTTAGATAAATAATGCCACGCGCTCAACAAACAATATGCTGATATACAAAAAAAAAAACTTAAAACCCGCCTTACAAATAAACCACCAAATATCTTCTCTATTATTTTGATATAAACCAATAGTCCTTTTCATAGGGTGAAATTGGTTGAAAATTTAATTCCAACGTGCAGCTTACAAACTTTTATAGCTTTCCGTATAAGGTCTTAAATCGTAAAACAGAATATAAAAACATATTTGCAAGTTCTGAGGAAGAAATTCTAAATTCAAATCATTGAAATAATGACCGTTACTTATCCACTATAAAGAGGTCTACACTACTCATATTATCCCTGATACCGAAAGTTCAATTAAACTTGGTTGTTAATTCAACATGGCGATGGTCACGTGTTAGTCACGTGACATGTAAGAAAAGCAAACGCGTCGGTTCGGAATAACAGCTTAAATGCCGTCATTAGGGATTTGATTATATTTTTTAGCCGTACACCTATTGTCTGGTTAAATAGGATTTGTAATAGATAGGGGTATGACCAGAGGCTTGTGACTACCCTCGAATGATGGATGACAGCAAATGTATTATTTATTTATCATGGAAAAAAACACAGAATCGATTTAGAAGTCGAATAAAAATGTGAAATATTTCAAAATTAATTCGAAAAAAATGGTAAGAGCGGGTCGAGTCGGTGGTGGGTATGTCGGTACTCCACATAAAGCTCTGATACATTTTATCGAACAATGAAAGCTCTTTTGATGCAAGTTGAATTTCCCCAAATAATTCCTAAATTACTAAATAAAGAAAGAAAGGAAGAAATGTATTTGTAACATTTAAAGCATACAAAAATAACAAAAAGTACAATTACAAATGTTACAAATCGGCCCCAACTCAGCAATGCTGATTATAAATCAGCGCTGGTCTTCCGTTGGGACCGGTTCGTGACGTCACGGTTCTTATGTTATATATATAAATCCATAACCTAAAACTGCAGCAACATCACCAAAATATGAATCAAGCACCGTATTCAGACCAAAAAGAAGTCTGTTAGAGCTAAAATGAATTTACATTAGTTTTCATACAATAACACCTAACACTGAAGGTAATTCAGTGACGTCACATCCATCGTAATCGCCGGAATCAATCATAGGACACGCATTCACGTCTAATATCACTTAAACACGCCGCTCGTAGCCAAATAGAAGCCTTAATAATATTCGTACCGGTTGCAGATGAAGTTCAACTTTGTAGAGGGGACATTGGTGCACTTTGCGAATATTTGTATGGAGGAATTTATATTTTCTGAATCTATGGATTAAACCTTTTAATTATCATAGCAACGCCCAGAAGACCGACGGAAGACAGAGACTCACTCAGTGGAGTTACTGACATAGCCAAATTGATCAATGAACATGTACCCTATAGGTATTATGAAAC